>OW026520.1:109178200-112150700 GCA_932274085.1 Protocalliphora azurea
GGAAATGTTTGTGATATATTCATACATACGTATATAGTATATACATATCTATTGGTAAGAAGGAATTTCAATGTTTGTTTTTTCATGACAACCTACGGACAGCTGTTTTTAAATCAATTGCATTTTGACATCAAAATATGTTTTATTGAAAACAGAGATGATAAAATGGTACGTGAGTGGCCTGCATTTTCTAAAGGGACTTTTGGACTCATGATGACGTTGATTATAAAAATTTTTTGCAAGGAAGAAAAATCCAAATTCGTTTTCGCATTAGTAACTTTACTTATACCCTAACTTATTTAGTATAAGGTTAATGATAAATTCAAATTTTTTGAAATTCCACATTAAAGAATTTCAACAAATTTTAAAATTTTGATTAAAAATATTTAAACGAATTTTTTTCTTCTGACACCAACGTCAATTTGTGGTTTTATTAACCAATATTTATGCATGCAAAGTCTGTTCTAGTTAATCATTTTTATCAAATTGCGCAAAAGTTATGGCAGTTTAAAGTTGAAACTTTCACAAAAAATCTTAAAAATAGATGTAGTACTTTATCGAAATCAAGGCACCTGTCAAAACTATTATTAAATTTTTAATATTTATCGAAGTACACAGAAAAGAAAAATTTTTAATTATATTTTTAGCACAATGTCTATTGGTCAAAAATCGCTAAGAATAGTGATTAATAATATACATATTTTGGGATATTTTACTGAAAAAAGTAAATGAATATAAGTGACATTCCTTTAATTTTGTTTTTTTCATAATATCAATTTTAACCATTATTTTTCGATGATCATATCTTATGTTGAAAAAATTCAGAACAAAATTATGAAATTTTGTAAAAATTTTCTAAATTGCATAAAATTTTAGCGTATAAAAATTTGTTAACACCATTTCCACTCGGACGTGATATTTATTAATAATATTAATTTGGACAATTTCTATAATAGCGGAATATGTCAGTAGCGAAAAACATACTTTTAGAAATATTTATGTATTATATGAAAGTTTTTGAAGAAACTATCCCAAGTCTAGTTTCCTGTCATCATCGAGATATGCATTAAACTTTAGGTAATCACTTCGTCTTTAAAATTCTGCCTCTAATTTAAAATTCACTGAATGGTGTAAATTTTCTATAAAAAAAACTGCAAAATTTTAAAAATCGTAAATCTTTGGTTTCATTTTTTTTTTATCACCGCATAACTTTTCAACGGATAGTAAACCGGATACTTGTTATACAGCAAATGAATTTCCTAAGTCTTGTCCTTTGACTGGATAATGACTTAAATCAAAAATACGTAAATTTTCAGTGCAAAAATAAAATGAATCTAAAAATCCTCAAAAATTTCAACTCAGTTCTTTTTACATTTTCTAGTTTTAAATGCCTCTATTTCCGTGAGTTTTTAGCGAATTATTTAAAACTTATGATTTTTTAGTTATTTTATACAAAAGATATACAAAAAGTCATCAAAGCTTTACCTAATTCTAAAACAAACTTTGGCAATACAAGACACTTAAAGTAGATTAAAATTTCTCATATGTATACTTAATTTGGACTGTTGACTAAACAAATTATAACGGCAAAAAAACTTTTTAAAATTTAAAATATACTTGGAAAATTTGTACAAAAAATTTAAAATAGCCACACAAAAAAGTCACCAATCACAAAAATAATTCACTCAATTAGAAATTGTTCAAATTTGCATCTCTTGCCAAAATGATTACATCAATTACTAATAACTGTAAGAATGAAACACATAAAAAATTTTCCAATTAAATAATTTATGAAATCAATCAATCAAGTAGATGATTGAATGAATTAAAAATTTAAATGAAAAAAATGCTACATGAATTTTATTTTTTCTATTTCTTTTATTTATATTATGTTTTATTATATATTTTATATATATATATATATATATATATATATATATATATATATATATATATATATATATATATATATATATATATATATAGCTATTTGGACCGGAGTCTGACCCTGAGATTTCAAAATCCTTACCACGTCCCATTTTTAATAAAAACTATTTAAAAACTATCAAATTAAAAATTCTCTAGCCGTTTATATTGAAAGAAATTCAAATCATAGTCTTCCTGATTAATATTAAAAGAATTCTTTATTCAAGTGACACACGAAATAGTACCACAGAAATACATGTCTTTAAATAAATGCATCATTTTAGTATAACAAAATATGTATATTTTTTATTTCTTCAGGAAATTTGAAATTTGGTTGCGCAAAAAATTATTTTTTTCTGAACTTTAGTTTAGGAGATATACTTAATTAAAGTTAAAAAAATGTGTGTATGAAAGTTTTTATTATAGTTAAAAGCTACGTTCTAAATCTAAAATCTGGAATTGATTTAGGGAGCTACGAGATATTTTTATGCAACTAGTACTCTCAAAAATGTCGTTCTTCGAGTGAAAATAAAATGTGCTCTTTTGTAGTAGAGTGTAATCATTATTTATTAATTTTTATTATTTTATTATTTTTTTTTTTTTTAACTCATAATCGTCACTGTCCCTGGAAAAATATTAACACATTTTTCTTTTTTTAGATCAAGTTATTTATAATTTGGAAAATTAGTTAAAAATGAATAACATTTTTCAATACTTTTATTATATTAAATCTATATGAAGTTGTCAATTGATTATTAAATTTAAAAACATTTGATAAATTAAACATTTTATTATGAACAAAAGTCATCAATAAATCTTACACAATTTTCTTACAACTATTATATCATTACGAAAATTACTATAGCACTTTGACCCATAGTGCAAAATAAACAAACAATTTCTATAAGTACGCTTTCACACGATAAAAAGAATATAAGTTAACAAAAACAACAACAACTATAACAAAAAATCAACAATACACTCACGCTCATATAATAAATGACTGACTAACTAAATGACTGGTTAACGTCCGACAGACCAAACGACCAACGACCAACATCTAGACTGTATATACGAGTAATATTATGGCAATATTTTAAGTTCGTTCACTTGGTGGCAGTATTTTTTTTTGATTTTTTATTTATTTGTTTGTTTTTATTATTATGATGTTGTTGGTGCTGCTATTACTGTTGTCGTTGTTGCTGGTTTTGTATTAAGTACATATGCACTCAATTTTAGTTCGTTTTGCAGTTTGCTGAATTTTAAGTACAAATGTACTCACAACCAAGCGAAAAAATAGAGAAAGAGATAAAAAGAAAAATCCGTATACAAAGAAGGCGGAAAACTACATGGGAAATTGCACAAAAACAAAGAGTATAAACGACTGCAATATCGTCAGCGGCAGCAACAATAGCGGTAGCAGCTAATGGTAACAAATATTTGTACTTGCTATCATATACATACATTTGCTTTGAAAAACGTCATAATTTGTGTTAAATCTAACAAATACTCGGTACAAATAGATATTACGAGTATGGCAGCAGCAATAACGGCATTTCAATTGATTTTGTTTGCTTTTCTTAGCGCACAAAATAAGCAGAAAACAGACTTTCATTTTATCGATATTTATGTTTGTGTGAGTGTATGGAAATGTTTGTGATATATTCATACATACGTATATAGTATATACATATCTATTGGTAAGAAGGAATTTCAATGTTTGTTTTTTCATGACAACCTACGGACAGCTGTTTTTAAATCAATTGCATTTTGACATCAAAATATGTTTTATTGAAAACAGAGATGATAAAATGGTACGTGAGTGGCCTGCATTTTCTAAAGGGACTTTTGGACTCATGATGACGTTGATTATAAAAATTTTTTGCAAGGAAGAAAAATCCAAATTCGTTTTCGCATTAGTAACTTTACTTATACCCTAACTTATTTAGTATAAGGTTAATGATAAATTCAAATTTTTTGAAATTCCACATTAAAGAATTTCAACAAATTTTAAAATTTTGATTAAAAATATTTAAACGAATTTTTTTCTTCTGACACCAACGTCAATTTGTGGTTTTATTAACCAATATTTATGCATGCAAAGTCTGTTCTAGTTAATCATTTTTATCAAATTGCGCAAAAGTTATGGCAGTTTAAAGTTGAAACTTTCACAAAAAATCTTAAAAATAGATGTAGTACTTTATCGAAATCAAGGCACCTGTCAAAACTATTATTAAATTTTTAATATTTATCGAAGTACACAGAAAAGAAAAATTTTTAATTATATTTTTAGCACAATGTCTATTGGTCAAAAATCGCTAAGAATAGTGATTAATAATATACATATTTTGGGATATTTTACTGAAAAAAGTAAATGAATATAAGTGACATTCCTTTAATTTTGTTTTTTTCATAATATCAATTTTAACCATTATTTTTCGATGATCATATCTTATGTTGAAAAAATTCAGAACAAAATTATGAAATTTTGTAAAAATTTTCTAAATTGCATAAAATTTTAGCGTATAAAAATTTGTTAACACCATTTCCACTCGGACGTGATATTTATTAATAATATTAATTTGGACAATTTCTATAATAGCGGAATATGTCAGTAGCGAAAAACATACTTTTAGAAATATTTATGTATTATATGAAAGTTTTTGAAGAAACTATCCCAAGTCTAGTTTCCTGTCATCATCGAGATATGCATTAAACTTTAGGTAATCACTTCGTCTTTAAAATTCTGCCTCTAATTTAAAATTCACTGAATGGTGTAAATTTTCTATAAAAAAAACTGCAAAATTTTAAAAATCGTAAATCTTTGGTTTCATTTTTTTTTTATCACCGCATAACTTTTCAACGGATAGTAAACCGGATACTTGTTATACAGCAAATGAATTTCCTAAGTCTTGTCCTTTGACTGGATAATGACTTAAATCAAAAATACGTAAATTTTCAGTGCAAAAATAAAATGAATCTAAAAATCCTCAAAAATTTCAACTCAGTTCTTTTTACATTTTCTAGTTTTAAATGCCTCTATTTCCGTGAGTTTTTAGCGAATTATTTAAAACTTATGATTTTTTAGTTATTTTATACAAAAGATATACAAAAAGTCATCAAAGCTTTACCTAATTCTAAAACAAACTTTGGCAATACAAGACACTTAAAGTAGATTAAAATTTCTCATATGTATACTTAATTTGGACTGTTGACTAAACAAATTATAACGGCAAAAAAACTTTTTAAAATTTAAAATATACTTGGAAAATTTGTACAAAAAATTTAAAATAGCCACACAAAAAAGTCACCAATCACAAAAATAATTCACTCAATTAGAAATTGTTCAAATTTGCATCTCTTGCCAAAATGATTACATCAATTACTAATAACTGTAAGAATGAAACACATAAAAAATTTTCCAATTAAATAATTTATGAAATCAATCAATCAAGTAGATGATTGAATGAATTAAAAATTTAAATGAAAAAAATGCTACATGAATTTTATTTTTACTATTTCTTTTATTTATATTATGTTTTATTATATATTAATTAAATTTTTACATAAAATGAAACAATTGTGTTAATTAAAAAATACAAAGCAATCATTTTTCCTGTCAATATATGAAAGAATAATGTATTTAAAATATGAATGAATTCAATGAGAAATCGATAAAAAAATGCTGTTTTTTTTACTTTTGTGCCTTCCGATTTTCATGGAATTAATCAGAAATTTATGTTAAGGAGTAAAATTTATATATTCATTTCAGTTTTTCTATACTTCGGAAAACTGGCAATTTTTTTTATAGAAAGTGGTCAAAAATGTACAAAATATGAAGGCTTAATTTATGTGTTTTAATCTGATTTCACTGAAATAAAAAGCAAACGAGAAAAAATTGTGACCTCCTTAAATCCTATAATAAAAAAAAATACTATTTGAAAAATGTGCATTATAATGAAAATGCATTTTTCAAATGCATTGTTTGAAAACGTTCTACCTTTCGACTTTAATTTTTTTCATTTCAACGTAAAAAGTGATTATTTGTTCATCCATTAAATTTAAATTTGTTTGTTTTCTTTTAATATTTAAGCCTTTTACGTTTTAAGCAAAGTGTGTGCAACTGTAAGCATATAAAACTCAATACGTTAATGATTTAAGAACATTTAAACTGTGCTTTAACACATTTTAAACAAAATTATTAAAAAATGCAAGATTTTTTAGATGTTGCACTAGATGCATTAATGAATTTGCATAATTTAAGTGCACTTTCTGTAGAATTTCTTCGTCAAAAAATTTAAAAAAAAATATACAATATTAAAATTTGACAATTTTTCTAATTATATATATATTAGATATATATATATATATATATATATATATATATATATATATATATACAACTATTTAAATTTTAATGATCCTTTATGCAATTTTGTGAATAAATATAAAAATTTACTCTCACTGATTTTAGTTCACAATATTGAATATATTGTCTTATATGTTAACACCTTTTTATATTTTTTAAAATGAATCAAAAGTCAAAAAGACTTAAACAAATTCTTTAAATTTTCATTTATATTTTCAATTTGTAAATGCATATTTGAAAATTTCTGTGGAGAATTTTTAGTTTTCAATGATTTTTAGCCACATATTGGAAACAGAACAGAACGCTTCTGTTAAAAGCGCTTTTCTATTAAAATGATGCATGTACTATAGAATGACAGAAAATTTATGCAAATTTCTAAACATAACTTTTTATCAGTTTTTTCTTGAAAAATTTCCATTTAAAGGGTATTATTATTAATAATTTCATGCATAACTATTTTGTTCAGCACTTGTAACAAATCTAATAAAACTAAATCAAAATTTTAGCAACATTTTTGCAAAACTAATGAAATTTTCATTAAGTACAATTTAATAATATCCATGAACAAAATTTTGTTTTTGTGTGGAAAAAGTTTGAGAAAAAAATCATGTTCGATTCATAATATTTACGAAAAAATGTTTTTTCTTTGTGTAAAAAATTATTAAAAAATGAAAAAATTATTAATTTATCTATTATTATGATATTTAAAGAGGATTATGTTTCCTTTCTAATGCTGCCAAAATTAATGAAATTGGACTTTAGCTTCCACATGGGTAATTAAAAATACGACTTCGAGAAATATTATGATTTTTATAGAATTAGAATCGTGAATAAAACCGCGAATTTTCTGTCATTTGAAAAAATTGAAACAGTTATGTTTATTTGGTGGTATAAAATGTGTGCATTCCAAATATGAACCAAATCGGAAAACATAAAGTCATTTCCTATATGATGTCTCATGGAATTCATGATATGATAAATAATTTATTAGGATAGGATCACCAAGCTCTTAAAAATTGGTGCTGCGAAAACGCATCAATGGTCATTGTGGTATAGATTGTTCCAACTATATTTACGCAATATGAAAATTATTAAATTGTTATATTAAAATTATGTAATATATATTTAAAAATAACATATTTAAGAAAATTTTTGTTGATAAACGAATACAGAATTTTTTTATTTGTTATAAATTATAAGAGATAATTTGTTCTTTGAAGCTTTTACTTCAATATTTAGATGACTTAAATTTCCTTTGGAGTGGTCCACCACCACTAAATATTTATTTTATCCAAAATTGAGGTAGTTAAAATTTTAAATGCAAATAACTCGAAAACTATAAGTTGGCATGTTTTTTACAGGGGCCTGTGAGAAGATATAATATTCTTTGAAATCGGATAACAAACAAAAAATTTACAAAGTTACAAAAATATTATATGTCAGAAGTAACCTACTTTGTGCCCCCGTAGCTCCGCACCAGTGGGACATGTGAGGTCCCCCTTCCTTAAAATTTTGCACTCCTTTGCTACGCATATGTGAAATTTTATGTAAATCCAACCAGCCGATTAGAAGTTACAGATTTATTTCCAAAAATTTTCCATTCTGCATCATTATGTAATAATGTCTTTTCGCAACACCCAATATTTCGGAAACTAAAATAGCAAGGTATTCAAATCACAGTTAATAAAGTACTAAAGTAGACTCTATACCAAATTTGATTAATTTATCTTAATGGAATCGGGTATAAAAATATTGCATTTTTTTTAAGTTAACATAAATCTTATATTATTTCTTCAAAAGATAACTAATTATATTAATTTTATATGTCCAAATCTTGGATCCAATTTGTGCATCTTTGGAGCAGTTTTTTAGGTCTTTTTTGTCATGAGTTTAAAAACTTGATGTTGGCAATTTCCGAACCTTTTATTCGGTTAATATATCTTAGTTTAACTTAGAATTTTCTCCACAAGATTCTACAACCTTTTTTTATTTATATTGGTCTAAAATTTATCAAAGGATTTTAATTTCTAAATATTTCGAGATTTTTAATTTTATTAAATTTGTAAATTTTGCCATACTTTCTCCTTCTCTATATCATGTCAGACTCCACTATACATAAATAGAACCCAACACGAAACCAACCGAGAGCAAAAGTATTTACATCACTGGATTGTACTCAGTAACTATAAGAGCCCACTCAATCCTAAATTACCACGCGAGAGTCCTAAACAGTCGAAAAACAACTGAGTAGTCATTGTAGCCAAATAAGTCTTGTAGGATTATCTTTAGTTTTCAGAGGTAGTCCATAAGAAAGAAAACACAATCTTTAAATGTTCGTCAAACTGACTATCTTCCATTTGCCTGTCCCTACGTTTGATTTTTATATTAGAGACAAAACTAATATTACAAAAACACAGGAGGATATAGCTCTCCTCATAAGCATTCCGTATTGGTCAGAATATTAGGATCAAAAATAATTCATATTATAAAGGCAACCACAATATCCGTCAAGATAAGATACTTAACAAACTCATGTTTCAAGGGGTGCTAAAAAATTAATGTGTCAAAAAAACAGTGCCTTACTAAAATTTTCCAAAGTATAAAATTTAAACTTGAAATTTTCAAGTGCTTAATTAGTTATATTTTATACAATAATATTTGGAAATTTTATCGCTTTATGGAATCCATAAAAAAAAGCCTTTATATCCGTTAAAATCTCATAAAAAGAGAAACCACCTAAAATAGACTATCGGTTATTGGTCTATAATCACAGTTAATTTTTTGATAAGTACAAATATATAAATATTATAACAAGTACTACAAGTAAAAGAAATAAAAAGATTTTTGATAAAACCGTTAAATTTTTTAGCAACATGTCATTAAAATGTGTAGCAACATCTAATTAGGCAGTAGGTCAACAACACTTTTCGATATGAATGAGTAGTTCTTTAAATAAACGGAAGCAAATTAAATATTTTATTTACACTGCACTCTATCAACAATTATTTAATAATATCAAAGTGTTATTTTAAATATATTTCTGTTAACATATGTATTAATTATATATATGTATGTATGTATGTATGTATGTATGTGCATGTATGTATGTATATATAAAAGCATTTTTTATAAACAAAAGAATTAAGACGTTATTTAAATTCTTTGTGCGTTTTAAAAACAAAAGTTTCAAAACAAAAATAAAAGTTCTCTCTATATGATACACTACTCCAGATTTGGAGAATGATATGGATAAAAAAATGATTTCTTAACTTTAAAAGTTAAATAGAATTTTCGAAGACATACATTTGATATAAATTTGTTTAACATAATCATCAGTATTATAATTTACAAAAAATTTTAAAGGTTAAATATACCCTGACAAGTGCAATTCCTTTGCCGCTAGTATTCCTTACATAAGAATTAATTAAATAAACAAATTTTCTTTACATGATATGAGTCTATGAACAAACATTGTTTCGTTAGTTATTGCAAATATTTTTAATAGACAATATACGTGTATAACAAACTAAATTTTAGATTTATAAGTCTTTAAGATTTTTTTGTTTATATTAAAAAAAAGTTGCAAATATTCCATCTCTGTCTATTACTTAAGTCATACCACTTTATCGTCAAGTTGTCAACGACAATTGTTTTTACAACAATTGTACATGTTCTGATGTTTCAATTTATGTTATGTTTCTTACATGCAAAAACGTTTTAGCAATGACCGTGAAATTCAAATGAAACTTGTTTTCGTTGAATTTTTCTCTTTTGGTTGTTATCGACATGTAAGCTCAAATGTGTTTGTATTGCTTCTTTAATATTCATGTTTTCAAGTTGTTTGTCTTAATTGTTTTCATAAAATCGAAAATGTCGAATATGTGCGTAAGTCATTAAAACTTTTTTGTACATAGAAAAAAACAACAAAAAATATTCTCTTTCAAATTCGTTTTAACATTATAATGTAGAATTAATGTGGATCATATTAAGTTGTCATACCGTTTGAAACATTAAAGTTTTATCAATAAGAATCTATGTCTATTTACGAATGTAAATTTTTTACATTTAAATTACAAATTTAAAGCCTATATATCTAATCTAAGTCCAAACAGTTTATTCATAAACTTGAAAATTAAAATATATAACACAAAATTTATTTTAGTCGAATTTTTTGAAACCTTGCATTAACTAATTTCAAGTCGAAAAAAGCAATGGTAAATTATGCAAATGATACATCAAGGACTAGACAATGTCATTCAAATACTAAAAAAAAATATTGTTCAACATAGTGTCAAAAAAAAACGAATAAAATGTAAAAAAATGTAAATATTTACAAAAGTTCTTAATAAAAGGTGCGAAAAGCGCGTTTAAATTTTTTCCGAATTTGTGCAATTTTTATTTTTATTTATGAGTATAAATAATATAATTGTAAAGAAAAACAACAAGCATATTTATATTCTATACAGTCTCTAGTTTTATTAAAGTATAACCCCGATAGGTACTTAAATATTTACATTTGAAAATGTAAAATAAAAATCATTTACATCTATCTATCTACCTATCTACCTATCTATATATTTATCTATCCATGTATCTATTTATTTGTATATCTATCTACGTAACTATCTATCTGTCTATCTATGTAACTATCTATCGAATGTGGTCGGTTCTAAGTATTATCTTACAATTCAGTTCTGTTACCTGTATTTATATGATGGACGCAATTGTTTTCTATATATATTTTTGTGATTGGGATTTAAATTTGCAATGAGACTATTGTGAATTATTATTATTTTTTTATTTCTTTTTGACAAATAATTTTATTTAAAAATGTAAAAATTTATACATACATACATACATACATACATACATACTTACATACAAAATACTATATAAATATATTAAAAATAATATTTTGAAACGACATTTTTCGTTAGGCTCCTCATTGATATAACAATGTTGAAAATCCTTGAATAGTGTAGAACTCGAGAATATACTTAATTTTTTTTTTAAGACACTTATAGCCTGTTTTTACAATACGTGTATGGTTTCAGACGGACAAGCGATACACGGACGAGTACGTAAGCAAATGAGTTTTTTTTAAACTAACGTCTAAATTACGTTATGAAACGTTTTTCATTTTGCTTTTGTCAAATAACATTGTTGCCATTATATTAAAGTTAACTATTTTGTTGTTTTCATACTAAATATTACTTTTCGAAATAATTAATGGCAACTCCGACAGCTGTTTTGTGTTTATAAAAAATTAATGTAAATATTAAAATAGTGAAAATTTGAATAATGAAGCAGCCTCTGAAGAAACTGCACTAGCAAAAGCTGTAAGAGATCAAATTTCTAGAAATCTGAATTAGAAATATAACAAAACTTTACTCATAGTTTCAGTTACATATTTATTATTTAAAAAAATTATTAAATTAAAAAAAAAATAAAAATAATAAAACAAATTTTTACTAAAAAACAATAAAACAAATGTTTAATAAAAAACAATAAAACAAATGTTTAATAAAAAACAAAAAAAAAAAAAATAAATAAAATATTAATTCATTGCCGAAGTTATAAAAGTATGTACATAAACGGAAATAAAAAAAAATAAGGGGGTTAATCTTCATCTTTAAGATATTTTTTTATGTCTTCCAAACACTGTGCCATAACTTTTGAAGAATCAGCTATTTCTTTTAAAGCTTTAGCCTGTTCTTTTAAAGCTATAGCCTGTTCTTTTGAAGCTTCAGATTGAATCTTTGCTGCATCAGCTTGTATTTTAGCCGCTTCAGTGCTTCTTATAGTCGCTTCTAATTGTTTGTTCATAAGGTCCAGTGTTTTATTTTGTATCTCCATTCGTTGACGTAAAAATTTTTGTTTGTCTGAGTTGTTTTCAACAGTTTTCCTTTTTCTATATTGGTGAAATGGTCTTGTTACTTCTTCTTTTTTTCTTTCTTGTGTTTGTTTTGGTGTTGATGAGAGTTTTATTTGTTGTGATGCTAGCAATGATTGTTGTGAATGCGTTTGTGTTGTTTTTAAAGGTGAGTATTCAAGTGTTATTATGTTTGAAATATTTGGTGTAAAAATGTCTGACAATTGTTGGTATTTTTGCTGCTCATTGGTTTGTTTTGAAGTAGTTGGTGTTACAACAGCTACTTTAACGTGCGTTCTGGGTGGTGTTAGCTCAACATATTGTTTAGCAGATGAGTAACCCAAAAATTTACCGGCAGGAGCTCCAGCGGATGAAAGGTGGCATATCCTATCAATATGTAATTCCATTTCTGTTAAATTATTTATTGTACATGGACCACCTCCCGTTCCGTGAAGGCTTTTGTTGTTTTCGCTTATCTTTTTTTTTAATCGACACTTTTGATCATGCCACACCTGTAATAAAAAGATTAGTTAATCAACCAAATTGTACATACTTTATAAAAAAGAAACTACCTTTTTCCACTCGCATCCACTTCTAGTTGGTGGGCATAAAGCATTTACTCTTTCTGCCACATCAGCCCATAGTTGTTCCACCGTAGCTCTATTGCTTCCAAATGATGGGCTGCCGGTTGCCAGTTGCGGAAATTCCTCCATTAAATCTACCAATTTTTTAAATTGCACGTAGGTTGTTTTTTTTAGACTAAAATCAAATTTTATATACATATGTAATTCAATTTACATGTTAAAATATTGTAAAATGTTTACTTACCACTTTTTATTTTTTAGATCCATTTTTATTTTTAAATTTTCACCAAAATGTAAATTTTTTCGTAAACGAGTAGTAAATTATTGTAGAAAAATATTTAGACGCATGTTTTTTTCTGATTGTCTTTGTTTGACATTAGTGACATTTTGAAATGTATTACAAAACCCACAAAAAGAGTACAAAATCGTCAACCTTTACGTTTTCACTCAACAAAAGTTGATACATGTGTTACAAAAACACAAAACAAAATTTCCTACTCATTTGAACGAATTTATTGAGTCGCATGGATTGTAAAAACAGGCTATTAATACGTATTCAGCGATACACAACAATTGATTAAAATTCGTGCGACTAATATTCTAAGAGATTTGTTTAAGCACTGCTTTTGGTGGTACCTTCTGATGGTATTGATTACCTATTACGAAAATTTTCCTGTGAAAGTCGTTAAATCTTTGCAATAAATTTCGTAATAAGTTTATTTTCACCTTTCTTGAGAGCAATCGTTCAAATTGGTCTTTGCCTAATAACTTCGGTCAATTTCCCAACGTAACTTATTCATCATTGATATCTTCCTTACTGTAACCACTTTAGACATTTAGCGATGCTTTTCCTAAAATACTTATTAGAACAGTAATTACAGTTCGTTGCGTTGCAAATGTTTGTGGTATTTTATTTATTTATCTACCTATTTAGTATTTATTTATTTATTTATATGTTTTTAGTATTTTTATTTTTAAAGAATTTGTGCACAATTTATTTTTTATACAATATTTTCATTTATAATTTATTTTAAAATGTCAAAATAAATTTTTCCCAAATTTTCAGTTAGGAGCACCGAATTTGGATTTGTTTCATTATGACCGAATTTTTATAATAAATTTGTATTTGCAATCATTAATATGAGTTATACTTACTAAATACATTGATTTTTATTCGGTTGTTATTTTAATTTTATTATAATAATTCTGAAAAACAGAAATTAGATAAAGGAACTAAATATATTATTGAAGGAATTATAATTCTATCCCAAATATATTTTTAATGTGATACATATTAAAAACCTATAGAAACAATAAATTCGTCTTGATTTAAATAAAATTTAAGTTATTATTATTAAAATTCAATTTCTAACCAATTTATTTTCTGTGTGTAGAACATTATGAACAATCGAAAATGTTGACATTACCCTTAGTCTACACGTAGACATCTTTATGTTGGCAATTGTCAAATTCTATTTCTCTCTTTAAAATTTTACGTGTGGACCAATATTTATTGCGCAATCTATTTCGCAATAAATATTTAAACATAGAACTGTGTAATAATGTTTAAAATTGATTGTTGTCTTTTAAAATTTTGCCCTTTTTAACAAAAGGAAAAGTGCAAAAAAATTAATTATGTTTTGCAAAGACAAATAAAGAATAAAAATGCAAAATAAATTAAAATTTTCGATAAGGAAAAAGACAATTTAATATAAAAATTTCTCATGTACGTTTTCTTCATCTCTTAACGAAAAGTTGGAAATAAAATTGTTTTCCCGTTATTCTACCGACGTTATTTCTAATGTTAAGAAATAAAATTTTTTTCGTGAAGACGTAGAGTTAGAGCGACAATTCGAAAATCTACTTTAATCAACAAACATTACTTTCATACGGTATATTTTCATTTTTGCAAATTATTTTGCCTTAAAAGCATTTTGTAAAGTGAATTTCGCTTTGTCCATCAAATCCTTATTAATTATATATACTCGTATGCATTTCAAATTCGTTTCAACTCAATATTTTCATCTTAAGGCACTGTCACATTAGGTAAATGTTTGATTCAAATTTGTTTACCCGAACGTACATAAAATTTATCCAAAGTAATATGTAGTTTATTTTTTGGTCACTTTACGCACAGTTATTTTCCCAGTTTTTGTTTGTTCAAACAGACATTAAATATAGTCAAATAGGCAAACAGGAAAACAAATTTTCTTATCGGTTACATTTGAAAATTTATTTGCCTTCAAAAATTTTCCCAAAAAATAAAAAACATGGAGGAAGATTTTTTTTTTTTTTTTTTGGTTTTAAGCAATGGTGCAGCTTCAATAGCTTTTTTTTTAGAAGAGGAAGAAAATAAAATTAAGAAGAAAAGAAAGAGACAATGGGTTCGTAGGTTAAAAAACGAACTGAAGAAGGATGTTGGGCGAAATTGTTAAAAGAACTACGGTTACATTTTTATACGAAAACTTTTTGCGAGTGAGTCATAAATAAAATTTGTTCGAATTTAACAAAAAAAAAAAAAAGAACTATGTGAAATTTTAATTAGATATCTCTAACGGTTCACAAGTTACAGAATTATTTCCAAAAAATCTAAAATATTTCACAATTCGTTTTAAATACTATAAGTTAATAATTAATAGGAAAAAATTCATTAAATAGTTAAAAATAAAATTAATTACGAATTATTTTAAATGTTCTTTCTCTATACACTGCAAAAAGAATAATATAACTTTTTTGCGCACTAATGCTGCCGCTTCATCGCTAAGAGTTTTAAGTTCGCTTAGCAAATAACTTGAGAATGTAGTGTTAGGACCTAAAGAGTTTTGGGAATGTGACTTTATTGCTGTGACTGCCTCACGCATAGTTTCTGCAATTTGTGTTGCTGCAGATTGACCATCTAGAACTTTTTTGCTAAGTATTGTTGTTGCGGCTTGTCTGCTGTATTGACAGTAGTGGTGTTGGTGATGTAGAGTTATCTAGAGCTATAACAAAATATGTAAAACAGAATTGAATTTGATAATTAGTTTTCGCATTAGAATTTACACTTACAGCTTGAATAATATTCTGAATGAATATTTGAAATTGTTTGTTGAATTTGCTGATCCTCAGCTCGTCCAACAACGCTCATAGCATTATAAAACCTCCACTTAGGTAATTCTGATGTACCCTATCCAGATTTTGTTTTCGCTCTGCTAGCATAACTACGAAGATTGGTCCATTTTGCACTCAGATCGTCTGGGGCATATTTTAAATTGAAATTTTGGGATATATTATTCCAGGCAGAGTCGCGCAACATTTTGTTGTGAAAACCGTCATAACTAGCATAACATTTTTCTCCTTCTACTAAGGAAACAAATTTGAAAATATCTTCCTCTAACTATTCCCTAACTACTTTTGGTTTGGTTCTTGTTTTTTTTTTTTTTTTTTTTTTGGATGAGAGCATTAGTATCATTTTCGATTTTCTACGAGTATAACACTAAAATACACCAATTATCTATGTATAAAATTTATATATTTAATGTTTTTACTTACGATTAGTTTATAATAAAATATTTTCGCACATTTATTTTTATTTTTAAATTTATTTGTTTATTTTTATTTTTTGTTAAAATGAAGCCAACTGTTTATAAAAGAAATAAAATGCTAAAATTATTTTTATTTGATTTTTAATTGATTAATAAATTGATATATTCATTTATATATTCATATATATACTGGTCGACAAAAAAAATCTCCTATTAAACAAAAATAGGTGGAACAAATTAATTGTGGCGTTCTGAAACCAAATCTGCTTTCAGATTTTTTCCATCAGGGCTTAATTTAGTAAAATTTTGCCTAATAAAAAAAGTTATTAAATGGTTTTAAATGCCTTCGTTTAATATTACATTACGATGAAAATAAATAATGATTTTATGCTTTTTTGGCAATTTATGGATTTCATCCTAAAATCACTATCCAGATAGAAAATTGGAGACTCTTTTATCTCTCCAAGAGAATCCATTTTGTTTGGTACAGATAGCCTTTAATCGTTTTACTTAGTTTTAATAGCTCATAATAGATGACACCTATCTAATCGCATCAAATATTGATCATTACTTTCAATGTTTCCAATTCTTGATGCCCAAAAATGGTTAAAAAGTGGCCAAAAAATTCCTAGACATTTTTAGGAACAAAACATATAAAAAATAAATAAAAACCACAAACAACTTGTGAAGCAGACTTTTTGTATTCATATAAATGCTGTATTATGTAAAAATCGGCTTCGTTTTATTAATTTACCTTTTAACAGATAACGAGGTTCATTATTAGGAGTATATTGTTTGTTAAAAATTTTGCAACCAAACTTATAATAAATAAATGTTTGATTTTACTTTTGGTCATAAATTTAAAAATAATAGAATCGTGGTTAAAGTTTTTGTACAGATTACATTCAATTATTTTGAATAAAAAATAATTTATTAATTAAATATGTAGCAATAACCTTTGCTTTCGCGTTTAAATCAATATAAAATGAAAAATTGATATATTGTGTATTGGATTTTAAAACTTTATGTACGGATGTCTAAGGCTATAGCCATTCTTAACAAAAACAAAAATGGCTTATTGTCTACACAATGTTTGTACTAAAATTTTTATATTAAAACGTATTATTAATATCTCATAATCCGATTAATCCATTACAATAAAAGTTTGTAAGGAGCTTGAAGAGATAATAGTAAATAATAAACCATTTACCATAGACTATTATATAATTTTACGGTGGTCATATTATGCCCGTCCGGCTCTCTTTTCAGAAAATTAATCTTTAACCCCAAATAGTGTATTCTATAAGAAATATTAAGTACACGTATATAATACACCATTTTTTTATATGTATGTATGTATGTATATATGTATGTATGTATGTATGTATGTATTCCTGGTTCATATTAGTGTGTTCGCAAGTGTTAAATTTCCAATAAGGCTACAGGATAATATTTCAAAACTTCCGATACTGAATTATGTCAAAGGACTCTCCCTACAAATTTAAGAAAAAACCTGATTATCGGTGTATTTCAGCAGTACGTATAAGCAATGCAAAAATTTCGAGCTTAGACCGTTTTTTCGTCGAATTTTCCTAAGAATATAAGGTATAATGACATAGTTTGCTTTATTTTATTATTTACTTTTTTGCTTGCTTAATATAATGAAATTAAACTTCTCATTTATATTTTTACAAAATTTTATGATTCAATAGTAGACAACACAGCTCGGTACAGCTGTTATTTGATATTGTTTTCTTTTACAAAAATATTCTAAGATCAAATAATTAATTGCCCAAAAAATGGGAAATATTTTCCATTAAGTGATTCACATTAAGAAGTTTTTTGTTTGCTAACAAATAATTTGGTTTGCCTAAAACCAGCCGATTTGTTGTTTGCCACACAAAAATATTTTATGGTCACATTACGGCAAAGAAATATTTGTGACTTTCAGTCAAATGTTTTCCTAGTGTTACCGTACGTTTACTCTATCATATTTTAACTAATTTGACATTCATCTGTTAGATAAGTACAAAGTTTTATTCGTTTCTCTCATATAAATTATGGCTAAGTATAATAAAAAACGCATGTCACATTTTTTAATGTTTTCTAAGAGTAAATTAAATGCTCACAAATTTTTTAAAAGCGCATGACTTCTTTATATAAATTTCATGTTAAGTTGTTTTCTATATATATATATATATATATATATATATATATATATATATATATATATACGTTGTTATTGTGTTCTTAGCTGTTGTCGTATTTTTTTAACTGCAAAATGGACTCTTGTGTATTTTAATTAAATTAGAAATTATATCTTAAATTAATAATAATAATAATTTTGAAATGCTACAAATGGACAGCGGCACATGAGTAAAAATATATAATTGTAAGAATCATGATATGATATAATATTTAAGAAATTTATATTTGAGTTAATGATAGTATAGAAATTAGAGAATATAATTATTAGCTACAGTCGAACACGTATATAACGAATACCGCTTATAACAATAAAATATAATTATTAGTTACAGTCGAACACGTTTATAACGAATACCGCTTATAATAAACTATGGCTATAGCGAACACTTTTCTTCGGTCCCATTGATTTCAATTAAATTTTCTTTACAAATAACTACGTTTATAACGAATACGATTATTGCGAAATTTTTTTGTAACGAACAAATTTTTTTGTTCATTTTGTTATTTCATACAAAAAAAAATTAATTCCACAAATATTTTTTTTTTTTTTTTTTGCAGATAAATAAAATTGCACATTTAACATTTTTCAAAAATGTAAAAACTTACAGAAATAATTTTCATTGGCTACAAATTTAATTTATTTAACTAATAAAAGACAAAGTTTATATATATAATTGTTGACCTTTTTCATATAACACATACACATTGTCGAAAATAACTAAAAACAAAACTAAAATTATAACAGGATTAAAAATTAAATTTTAATATTATAAAATTTCTATTCCTCAAGGACGAAAATCTCAAAACATCCCAATTTTAAAACTTCGATAAAAAAATAAAACCTGGAAATCATATGTTTATTACAACAATAGCATTTTTTAATAAATTCTAAAAATATTTTTTAGAAAACTGAATATTCCTTCAAATAATATAGAAAAACTGAAGTAAAGAAAAAAGATAAAAACGAATATTTAGAAATTTGTATTTCTTATTTATATTTTTCAAAAATATATTTTCGTCATAAAAATAATATAACAATTACTTAAAGAAAAAAAAACAGTGAGAAAAAATATTTTGGAAATAAAGTTTCACATTAGCATATTTATTATTCGTTTATATTTTAAAGACGGATGCCACAGTCTGCCAGGGAACGGAACTGAAGGATCCAAGTAATTTTTTAAGGTGTGCTAATTTTTTTGCTCCCATCCTATTTTTATATGTTTCCTAAATGAAATATTTCCACTCATAAAGTAGCTGTATCCTGGAAAATACAGCTTAGCAAAAAAAAAATAAACTCGTCTTTGTACATGCTTCTTTCGTATCGAATGTTATATCTAAAAATATCTGTTCTCTGAATGATGCATTCTAAATTCCAATTAATTTTTAAATAATACTCTCCAAATTCATTTTCAATAAATTATTTCAAAGAATAAATAAATCAATTGTTATTTATTTTATTATTTATTAATTATTATAAACAATTAGGATTGTTTAAATTCTTATTTAAACAATCCTAATTGTTTCAAGGTATCTTTAACAATTGCCAAAAAACAAAAAAACATCCGACCTTAATTTAAATGCCAAAAGCATTTGGTCATAATATTTTTAGTCAATAGAGTTTTGTATTTAATATTAATATTTTATACGGAAATATGCCACAAATTCATTATCATATATGCACAATGTGCATTGAACATGCACAATTAGTAAAATATAAAATAGCCAAAGGATATTAAGCCTTAAAATAGAAATAAAATTAAACAAAAGCCAAAAATTTAACACTATTATTTGCATCTCTAATGTCATTCTAACAAATCAAGTTTTATTAGAAAAAAATAACAATAATGTCAATGACCTTAAAAAACGAAACTAAAAACTAAAACAGTCTGGTCTGTATTAAATATTTTTTAAATTAAAACCTTTTAACATGAATATAAAATAAAATAAGTGTTATTTCATACACAATTAGTGGTGGAGGTGATATTTGGTTTACATAATTATTAAAGCAAAATATGTAACTAATTACTTACAAGGATAAATTAAACTTTTTCAAAATTATTTCTTTAAAAATTTGGAAAACTTTGACTTTTTATACCAAGAATTTTGTGAAACTATTTTTATATTTTTTTCAACATTTAACATAAATTTTAGTAAATGTTAATCAAAAATTTTTAGTAGTTTTGTTATACCTGACTCAACCTTTAAAATTGTTTCATTTTTATTCTCCTATTTGGCAACATAAATACGTTTTCACTTCCTATGAATAGATGACATGAAAATTGCGCATTAAATTTTGGAAAATTTTTGTTGATAAAGTGAATTTACTTTTGTGTGGTGGATGAAATATAACCATCCAATAATAGGTAGACAAACCTATTAAGTAAAATGTAAATGTTTGAAAATTTACCATTTCTGAGCATGAAATATCGAGTCTATACTAGATAAATTTTTATCAAGACAAAAGTCAAAATCGATGCGAATTTATGGAAAGTGGCAACAGATTTACAAAAACAACAACAGGGCGAATTCATTAATGTTTTTTAATATTAACAGCCAAAACAACAATCAGCTGTTTAACTGAGGTTAGTTTGTATAGATTCGCCCTGATTTTGACGTTTAGGTTAGGTTAGTTTTAAAAGAGCGGCGTCTTCACGCCTCCATCCAGAGACCATTCGGTTCATTGTGATCCCTTTATAGATAACAGAGAAAGCTGATAGATGAAGAAGGAGAAAAATCCTAGTACAATAAAGCAAAAGATTGGAAAGAAAGATAGCTAAATATAAGAAAAATAAGAAAAGTGTGGAAACTAAGACCCATCAAATCAACCTTGACTACCTCTGAGCCACTTTATTCCCATTACGAACCCTATAAGGTTGCCGAGTTCTCCACCCGCAATCTCCTCTAGTTCTCTCAAACCACCTCAGTCTGCTTCGCTGAAGACCTATACAATGATAGAGCATGTGCTCAACTGTCTCTAGCTCCTTCACATCATCGCACGTCCTGCAAAAATCTGACGCGCCAGTGTTCCACTTACTGGTTATATTCCCTATTGCGATGTGACCAGTAATCATGCCAACAATGATCCTTAGATTCCCTTAGATCCAGAAGATGCTTTGAATCTGTTGGTTTAAGACTAGGCCATTTTGACGTTTGTCTTGATAAAAATTTATGTAGTATAGACTCGACGTAAGGAATGGTGGCAAAAACAACACATTTGCTTGTAACATTCCCTAACAATAATTTATAACAAATATACTTGTAAATATAAAGCTAAAGCTAAGTTCAGATTACGCAAATATTTGACTCGAAATATTTCATCATATTTTTCCGGAATTTTTGCAACTAAATACAGAGTTAATTTTTTGTTCACATTATTTCCTTTATATCTAAATATTTTACTTTGCAAATTGTATAAACATTTGTATTGAAAATAAATAGCATTTTCGCTTTACATTAAACAGAAACGCTACAAACATTACCTTAACATCCACATATTCTGAAATTCTCTCCGAAAATTATTCTAAATTAAATCGAAATAAAAATTAAGATTTTCCTACAAATTCATTTTATAATTGATGTCAAATACATTTATGGTAGTTGCGTGTTTAATCAAATAATTTTGACTGAATAATTTGTATCTAATCTGAACAGACTTAAAATATTTCCCCTTCTTGTATTTTACGATATTTGGTAGCTGTTTCATCAAACAAAAACGTCAAAACAACCTTAATGTAAACAAAAAATCAACTCAAATATTTCTTGTCAAATAATTGCAATAATTGCGTAATCTGAACTTAGCTTAAGACGTAATTTCTGGAAAATAAATACCAATCTACTTTTTCAGTTTTTTATGAAAATTTAAGAATCAGTTATTTGTTTCATATGTAATAAAATAATTTAATTGGAACATAAGTCCTTCGTAAATGCTATACAATTGTAAGATCACTTAGCTAGAATTCCAGCAATTATATGAAAGACACATTTTATAGAAAACAAAATAAATTTTTCCACGAAATTCACGTTTCAAAAATTCGAGTATTCAGCATTTATTTGATTAAATTCACTATAATTTAAAAATTAGAAAATTTTACTTTGACTTATTGAATGCAATAAAGTTAAATTCTTAAATACTTAATATATATATACATATACACATATATACATATACATATATACATATATACATATATACATATATACATATATACATATATACATATATACATATATACATATATACATATATACATATATACATATATACATATATACATATATACATATATACATGCATATATACATAATTCCTATAATACATACATATATACATACATATATACATATATATATATAATACATACATATATACATATAATTCCTTTTTATCGTAATCTTTGCCAGCAATTTAATGGTTAGACTTAATGTATACTAAAAGTTTATGTTTATTACATATCATTAAATAAAACTGTATTAGAAATCATAACTAATTAAACATTAAAACCATGATAAAAATAGATATATCGTAAGTTCACAGGTCACTGACTTATACTGTTCTTTGTCTTCCATTAAATAAGAAAAAAAGTGTTTTTGTCATACGTACAAACAAAAAAACCATAAAAGTTATCTAACTTTTATAATATGATTTTTTTTTTTTTTTTTTTTGTGAATTTTTCTTTAAGGATTTAATTAAGGGCTTTTTTTAATGCAGTAAATATTAACCGTATCCAGACTAGACAATTTTTTTTATCAAGACAAGGGTCAACATTTTATCAGGAAAGAAATTTATCTAGTGTAGATAGAATTTATTAGTGTTATTGCAATATCAAGACAAACTTCGCACTTTAACAATTTTTGTTTGATAAAAATGTCATTTGGTTATTGTTAGTACTTTTTACATGATTTATTGTGACAGGTATTCCCCTATAGTTGTAAAAAATAATATAATTGTCTATAATTCAGGCAAAAATTGACGTTTGTCTTATTAACAACTTTTGCTAGTCTGGACATTAGGCGAAGCAAAATTGTAAATAAAAGAGAAAAAATATGGCAGAATTAGTTAAAATGGGGGTATTTAGGGTCCCTAAATTGGTGATTATTTGGAATGTTAAAATGAAGTGTTTATAACAATATTTAGTACTAAGTGAAACTAGATAAAATTTTGGCAAGTTATTGCTGTTTTTGTGCGCAGTAGTAAAAATGAAAATTTGATATAAATAAACTGCTTATTTTTTTTATTTAAACCTTTCAAAATTAAAGCTTTTATTGTGGCGCCCTAAACTTTAAGTATTTTGTTTGAAAAGTTGTATTTAACTTTTATTACCCTTTATGTGCTTGGAGGACTAAATTGCAGCATTTAGGATTTAGAGCTTGAACTAAAAAAAAACAATGTCGACGGTAATAGGGTACAGGGTTTTCTGTAGCTTCCTAAAAAAGTATACTAAATAATCCCAAATGCAAAAAACGTTAATAAAAATTACGTACGATGCCTCTAGAGTCTAAACCACGGCTGGGTACAAATGTAGTCACCATCAAAAATATAATGACTTTTCCAAAATTCTAAAAGTACAATTAACAAAACGAATTAAGTTTCGATAATCTTTCTGTATTCCTAAAGGCATTAAATAAAATTTAGATATAAAGTTTATTTCATATTTACCGATTTTATTATTTTAGATAACAAAAAAAAATTAAGTTCACGCAATAATCCATGCTATTTTATTAGAAACAGCAAATGTGCTTCGCGAAAAACTGAATTCTTGAAAAATAGTGTTGCCAGTTTATCCTTTTTAAGGCTAAATCTAGTGTTTTTATTTTGCTTTTAGCCTCAAAATTTTATTTTTACAAAACCATCCATATAAACAGTTTTGTGTACTTATTACAAAAAAAAAAGTTAGATTATTTATATTTAACAAAAAAACTTTGTCTGCGCCGCCTGATTAATCAAATTAAAAATTACTTAACTAATTTTATAGGCTTATTAAATCCATTCTTATAATTATTTTCTAACATACTTCATTAATCATGGAAACTATTTATGGGTATTAATTTAAAAGCGATAAAACACCCAAACATTAGGAAATGCTTAATCAAGAATTATAGCTCAAAAATTAAGAAAAAAAAACAATTCCAAATATTGGGTCATTTTCATATAAAATATAACCCAAATTTTTATGGACATTTTTTGGGTAGCTTTTCATTAAGTCATTTTGCTGGCTCTCGTTCTATCTACTATTTATAAATTCATTACAATCTCTTTAAAAAATATTGAAAACAAACAAATAAGAATAAAAATAAATATTTTTGGGAGCAATTAGCCTTTCTTCACCTTTTTTAAAGTTCAATTTAGCCTCTTTTTTCCCACCTCCTGGCAACACTCCTCATACGACTTAAAACGAAAAGAGTGCAAAATTTTAGCTCCATAGCATAGTGTGAGATTTTGGTAATTTTGCTGGTCAAAATTCCAATTTTTAAATTACTGATTTAGAAGCCTCTTCACAATATATATATTTTTTAATAATAATCAATATGTTTAATAAAAATAAAATCATATTTTAACATGCAGCCCACTCTACTCATAATAAGATCACAATTTTTAAATTTATGAAGTAATTTGGTATGGAAATTAAATTATATGACCATAAATTCCAGATATTGGAAATTATTAACAAATTATTATAATTTTCTTTACATATTTGACCAAAATTATCATACCAAACTTAAAAATCTGGTTATTCCATTTATTCCTGTAAAAAAAGATGAAGAAGCAGGAATAAACCCTTGATTTGTTTTAAACTTATAACTTATATATCCATTAACAATTATCTAGTGACAAATACTCGCAAATAACAAAATCTCTAATTTAAAGAAAAAAACATATCCACAGGTAATTCTTTATAAATAGTTCTATATTTATTACATTTTGTTAGAAACCCCTTGATTTTGTATCCAATGTTTAAAGTGGATAAAGTAATCTAATAAAAAATCGTATAAATAAAGAAAGAATTACCTGAAAATTCGATTCTAACTAATAACAACTATGATGTTCTAGAGATTACAAATTTTCGATAAATTTTTTAGGTTTATCATGACCTAAAAATACGTACTCTTGAAGCTCCTATGTGCTGTTATTGTAAGTTTATTAAAATCATCAAAATCTCACACTGTGCATAGGTTCAATTGTACAATCTCGAAACTTGTAAAAATCACTTTAAATTATCTAACTTTTCTCCATTCTTTGAAATTTTTTGTTCATTTTATTTTTTGGGACCTTTTCAGTGCTATATAAATTTAATGGATTTAGGGATAAACTTTAGTCCTTCCTTTTTACCGTGCAGACTTTCGACAGTGACATACAAAATAGTTGAATTTTTTGATCTCAAAGTTTTTTATTTTACAAATATTGAAACAGGGATTTATGCTTGTAGTAACTGTGTATATTTTGCGCTATATCCCAATGATTTGCCCTTAATATTCAATGGGGTATACAGTCACAAAAATCAAAAAATAGGAGGGAATATTTTTGAAAGTATAAGTTAGTTAACTTTTTGTTATTTAACACTATAAAACCTAAGGCACACTTAAAATAAAATTGATAAATAAATCTTATGGACTTCTTGGAAACCACGAAAAACTGCAATTTTTTGTATTTTTATATAGCAAATTGCAATTTGTATAAATCTTAGATGAATAAATGTAAAAACGAAGATAAACATAATTTATCGGGACCATAAATTTAAGAGAAATGTCGTTGACTTAACACCTTATGCTACACTAATAGTACCAAGTATTAATAATATCATGTTTTATTGAAATAATTCAGCATGTTTCGATAATTTTTGCTTTAATTATACGCTTTTAGCTTCTAGAAATTTGTACATGCTCATCTTTGAACCGGTATAACTTGCTCGCATCTTGCCAGAAATGCTTAACTCGAACAAATTCTTTATGCATTCAAGTCACTTTATATTTAAACGAATGGATATTAATGCGCCATCAAAAAAAAAAAAAATTTCTAACCCCAAACATTAAAAAATGTTGATAATGGCCCTTATGTACTGTTGATAACCCTACGTATGGCTGCAGACGTAATAAAATGTATCCGAATTAATAAAACAAGTTAATGGTGTTAAAAAATCATTATTTAGATAAATAGAAACCTTTTCTACAATATAATATTGTTTAAAATTATACCATTTATATAATGTTTATTAAGTACTTTTTTTGCGTGTTTATATTTTTTATTACAATTTGTGTATATAAAACTTGTTTAGTTTTTGTAAATGAATCCGAAACTTTACTAACCCCTATGTATTGTACCAACAACGTACAACGTCCATATGGTTTTGTTAATTATTTTTTTATTTTTTTATTTTTTTTGCTGACAATAAATTTTAAAGAAGAAAAAAAAAAATATATATATATACATCAAGGTGGCCCCCTTTGTATGGAGATGTCACTATTCCCACCTCAAATAAAAATTTACTTCATTCTAAGATACGTTTTTTTTAGGAACATCATCCTTTCGTAATCTGGATCAAAATGAAAAATGGTAATTTTTCGGGTTTTTCATGTTTTTTGGATTTTTTTTTTTATTTTTCTGCCAAAGGAACAATATAAAAATTTTTTATCGCAAGAAAAGCCTTTGGGACTCCCATTTAATTAATTTGGGAGCAAATTCAAATGAGTTCAAAATTTTGCCATTTTTCGAAAAAAAATTGGATATTTCAATTCTTCACACATAAATATTCAAATAGATAAGACAAAAAAAGAACGGTTTCCAAATTTAAAATTGCTCGAATTTTATTCGGTTTTTTCGAAACGTAATTTCCTTCATATATAAATGTTTTTATATAAGAAGGAATTAAATGAATTTAGTATAAAAATACGCGTATTTTTGTAAGGTTTTTAATGGTATACTTCCATTAACAAGCAATGAAATAAATTAAGTTTAAGTGTAATCCCTTAAAATTAGTTGTATTTGTTTACAATTTGTTACACACAGAGAGTAATTTTTTATTGCGAGTCACAAGAAAAATAGTTCTCTATGTGTTACCTATTATCATCAGGGTATTCAGATTTTTTTGAGCCTCTGTGGCCAAATTGTTAATCAGATATCGCCGAGTTAAAATTAATTTAAAATTATAAGTTATATATTATAAGTTATTTATATATATTAAACAATAAATCAACTGAATATATACTCCAATCATAAATTAAATCAGTTTTAGCCCGATTTTAAATGTTTTTATCTTTTTATTTCAAAAGTTGCTCATTGGTAACACTAGATATCTTGCTTATAGGGCATACAGACCGACGCGAAATTACGTACTTTCGTGATTTCGGCCGAAATCTAGTTGAAATTACGTAATTTCCCATACATTTTGACACTGAAATTACATAACTTTGTGTAATTTCGGCGAAATTACATTGAAATTACAATTCCCATTTCCGTGCAACTCTGTACATGGTTGAAAAAAATACTTTTTTTCAACTATGTACTGCGTGTTTCAACCGTGAGATGAAAAAATACAATTCATATCTGATCTTAAATTTAAACAGAAATCTTAAAATCAATTATTAAAGTGATTTTGCAAAATGAAACCAATACTTTTTAACTTTTTAATTGTTTCAAATTAATAATTTCCAATTTAGTAAGTATTTGTTTCTTATTTGTTTCCATTTCAAAATACTTTATTTACCCCTATAACAATTGAAAGTATAAACAATAAGTATCAGCTGTTCAAGAAATTACATCAAATGTGATCTAGTCAGTATGAACACTCTAAATTTCATTCGTAATTTCGGCATGAAATTTCGTAATTTCGCCGGTCTGAACAAGGCTTTACAGAATTATAGTAATATTTTTTGCCAATTTAATGTTATGTTTATTAGCGTCTAGAATATATTTGATAATAAGAATCTTAATTGTTTATATTGTTTAAATTCAAAAATTAACCCCCGTATTCACAAACTAATTTTAAATATAAAATACATTTTAGAGACAAATTTTGTATAAAAAATTTAATTTAAAATGCATTTTAAATTTAAAAGTAGTTTATGAAAACGAGGTTAAATTATTTAATTTAGGATAAAAAACTTAATTTGCCAAAACCCTTTTCTAGCCTTTCAAAATCTCAAAAACAAGAGTTTTAAATATGATTAATACTACTAAATTCAGCGTCGTCGATTTAGTTTAACCCACATTGTTAAAAAAATTGCCTCATTTTCGATTACAGTGTAATTGAAAAAAAAAAACACAATTTAAAATACACTTTTCTGACATATAGCCCCTTTTTAGGTCATCAATTTTTAAAATTGATTGGACTTTATTATATTTTTTAAAATAATAATTCTTACATTATATAACAACATTGGTCCTATTAAACTTATAAATTGTTTCAAAGAATTAATTTATTCATAAACGTTTATTTCATTGTTACCGAAATCATTAATATCCTTAATATATTTGAAAGATGATAAAAAACAAATTATTAAGCACTTAATACATAAGTATTATAAAATATATTATTTGGTGATAAAATTTCGCAAACTAAGTTGAAGCTATTTACAAATTATAGTCGATTTCTATTAAGAAAATTTAATAGTTTTTCTCCTCAATATGTCTATTTATCAAATTTTAAAAATTAGCCAAACAAATCGCCACCATGTTATATATCGCCAAAAAAATTCGCTTTGTCGCCAAACGGAAAATTCAGTCGCCAAAAGCAATTAAAAATCGCCACATCTGACAGCCTTGATTAGCATATTTGTGAGTATTTTACTTATACTTGATTTATCTTGTTGTTAATAAAAATATTTGTATATGAAAGAAAATATGTTTCGAAAAATTAGAATAAAATACGAGCAAATTCGAATTTTAAAATCAAAAAAAAAACTCTTTGGTATAACTGCTATAGGATTATATTGTATAATTTTGGTCCTTTTTTTAGAATATTTCTGTGAAATAAATTCAAATTCGGACTAATTTGGACCTCGTCCAAAATTTTTGTTTTTGTTTTGTTGTTAGCGCGTTCCAAAGGCCTTTCTTGTGATACCAAATGTTCATATTGTTTCTTTGGCAGGTATACGAGAAATGATCCGAAAAACCCGAAAAAAGAACTTTTTACATTTTGATTCAGCCAACAAGAGGATAACGACAGGACAAAAGTTTGAGAAACGATATCTTAGAATGAAGTAAATTTCATTTAAGCTGGGAACATCGATACTTTTCATTTTGGAGTCACCCTAATGTATATATGTATATAAAAGATTTCATTAGATTTAGATTCAAAAACAGTTGAAATTATGTATACTATAATGACTGCCTACATTTGTCTATGCATATTTATGTAAAAGTATTAGAGATAATCAAATCTTGTGTACTATGTTAATGAACAAAAGAATGATACTTGACATTTTACCAATGTTACACCATTTATATTTTTAATTAATTTTCCAAATGAACAAAAATTTTTTTTATTGTCTTGAAAAATTTCCAAAATAGCCATATTAATTTTCATATTCTTTACTGTATTGAATTACTGACTTCCTCTTAAGTTCTATATAGAATTATCTATGTCCAAATCTATGATTTTAATGGCGCTTAATTCAGGAAATAATTAAAATAACTTACTTTATATTTTGTTTCCTTAATTTAGGTACAAGCAAGTAAAAAAAAGTAATTTTTGCAATTTTAGTTTTTTTGGTTCTTAGGCCAGCGTCCATCCGTCTGTTAAATAAAAACTCGTTAAATAAAAAGTTTTTGGTTGAGGTATATATTGAGATAAAATAAACTTTCTAAATGATTTGTGTGTATAACATTATTATTGCAAAATATAAAAAGGATAGGTATTTTATTTAAATATTTTGAAGGATTTCTTTTTTTTTACATTTTCTGCAAAATTGGTCTGAGATACAATAATGATCGGGGGAATTTTTCATAACTTTACAATTTTTTAATCGATTTTTATATTTTTTCTGTTTGCTGATAGATAATTATGTGTTGATTACGACTATGGTATAATAATATAGAATAGTGTTTATTTCATCACTACATTTTTAGAGGAACTGTAAAAATAAAATTGTCCATATAAATGTATTTAGAAATTTTTAGCCTATTCGGAATGGTTTCGCGACATTCGATTACTACATATAGTTTTCAAAATATGTTTTTAAAACCTAAAGAACAATACTGTGGGGAGCTAAAGCTAAGATATCTCAAAAGGGCACATCGTATGCACAGCTTTTGATTTTTCTAAATACAAGCTAAGAATGCGGACTTTTTTCAATCTACCTTTTTTAAAAAATTATTTAAAAATATTTACGTATAATATCTATAACAAAAGATTACTTTTGGATTGCAAAATAATTGAAGTTGGCGGCTCCATCATAAGACAGTCGATTTCAATAAAATTTGGATTTTTTCCATTGGACATGAAACCAGTAACATTTTGCTAATTAATTGAACATTTTATGATGCGTAATTTTACCTAATTTCGCCTCATAGCGAACTTTATTACAACAACTTAATTTTAAAATTTCAATTAATCGCCACTTTTGGGTCATGTGAAACCAAAGTGCGCAACTTGGAACTCAGTTCAAAATAATTATATCGAATTACGCACATTTAAAAGAAGCTATTTTTATTCTAGATTCTTGCTATTTTAATTTGGAATACCATTTCATTCTCTATAATATATAGTTTAACAGTAACTATAATACTAGCTATTTATATTTTGCTACTATAATAAAAGAAAAAAATAAAATTTCTTAGGAAATGGTTTAACATTGTAGTATTCTAAATCAGAATGATACTTGACATAAGTTATCTTACTCATTTCTAATATTTGAGGATGACATTCGTTGCTGTTACCAGAATTATAAAGAACTTGATAAATACAACAAAACAAAAAATATATAGAGATTTTAATGAAGCTAACAGTAATAAAAAAATCAAATTAAAGTGACGTTAAAAAGGTACTATTACTCACTCTGACTTGAGCGAATATGAAAAACATGTTGTTATATAGTTTATTTTATTTATTTATTATTATTTTTTTTTTTTTTTTTCATTATATTTGATATTATTTCCAACATTTGAAAAACGAATCATTTTTTAAAACATTCATGAATATACGCTCATTGGAAGTAGACTAAAGTAATTGTCGTGACAAGACTTCGAATATAAAAAGAATTTTTATGCAGATAAATTAAAACAATTAAAAGCTAAAACGAAAACCAAAATAATAAAGTGATTTTTTGAAAATATTTATGACACAATAAAAAAAAAATAATAATTAAATTAAATAGTTTAAATAAGATGAAAGACAAAAATTAAATACTCTTAATTTAAAGCGAAAATAAAAAACTATTCTTAAATAGTTAAATAGTGAGAAAAAAAAATGTCGTTATCAACCTCAACAATAACAACAGTGCAAAAAGATTCATCTTTGGACTCACAGGAGTCCAACAATCAGGATAAAACTCAATTGTCTTTAACTCGTTGTAATAGTGTAGATAGTAAAGCACATTTAGTCTTGAATGTTTGTAAAACTGCCCAAGTAAAGTACAACACAATACCTGCCTTAAAAGTGAACACAACTGGCGATAGCAACAGTCACATATTTAACAATAAAGCCTCTATATTGTCACCCTCCTCATCGCCATCATCCACTTGCCCAGCACCCAACAATTGTAGTAATAGTCATCATACAAACCTACGCATACATATAGATTCAGAGGGTGGCATATTAAATACAGCATTTATTGATAATGCATCATCCTGTACCATACATCGTTCGTCCCCCCACCACAAGGGTCCACCAAAAACAGTATCGAGTACGGTAACGATAGCAACGCCAACAATATATACCAGCCAATGTAATGATGTACAATTAAGACGTCATTCTGCACAGGCGAAGGTCTATGGAGATACGGTTAATGATAATAAATGTAATTTAAATCAGCAACATACGCAACGACCAGTATCCTTTGTCCAAACAATTGTTACCAATAATGGTCATGTTACTTCGGTGCAACAACATCAGCACCAACAGCATCGAAATCATCAGCAGCAACAACCATATACTCAGCAGCCACACATTAACGAAATTTATAATGGAAAAACACCACATAAACGTACTTGGTTAAAGACAAAGAAGTAAGTTTTGACTTTGGTTTTGGGGGTCATAATTGTTATTGTTGTTGACAAATCAATTTCCAGAAAAAAATATGAAGAGAAAAAAATTATAATAAGCTTGGTATGATGGTTAGTTTATCAAGGAAAAAAATTTTCTTTAAATATGTATAATAAAAGGAAGAGTAAAGTTATGACTTTTTAATGAAACAAGGACAATTTCATAATATCTTAAAATGTTATTTAACTTTGTTTAAAGATAATAATGCATTTAAGTATTTAAAGTCCTTTCGATGCTTTATTTTAACTTTATTTCTACTTTAAATTTAAATGGTTTTCTGTTTACACTTTTTTTAACTCGTTTTTGATTTTAGTACGAATTTAGTCGTCAATAATTTAAAAGATTTTGAAAATAGTTATTTATTTTAAGTGTAAGGGTAAAGTTTCTCAGGAATGTCGAAATAGTTCCAAGACATGTTTCCGGTCCCTCACCTAACAGGATAATGGCACTAATTTTGATCTTAACCTGATTTTGTAAAGAAAAAGTTACATAAAATGTTATTTATGCTGCAGTGAAGAGCATTATTTGTTATTCTTTGCATTTCTTTGTATCGATGTAATCTAATGGCGTTTTCTTTTCTAACTAATATGTCGCCTTTATTATGCCCTTTACCCCCTTTTGTGTTCTATTCTGAAAAAAGGGTAAATTTATAAATAGATAAAATGTTCTTTTCTAATAGTGCTGCTATTAAATTTATAAAATATGTTACATGTTTTAAACATACTGCGCATTATTAACAGAAACTCAGATATTGTTTGTAAGAAGAATTTATGTATATTAATATATTTATTACTTTAAAATTGAAGTTATGATGATGTTAGAAAAATTTCACAAGAATTCCAAGATTTAAAAAAAAAATCCCAAATATTACCAAAAATCCAAAAATTCACAAAAAACAGAAAATTCGAAAAAAATCAAAAATTTCACCAGAAATTCGAAATTTCACAAAAAGTTTATATATCATAAAAAATCCTAAATTTTACTAAAAATTAGAAATTTGACAAAAAATTCGAAACTTCAAAAAAAAATTTTTAAATTTCGCTATAATTTCAAAATTTTGCCAAAAATGCGAAATTTTACCAAAAACTTATAATTTTAGCAAAAACTTTAAATTTCAGCAAAAATTCGAAATTTCACCAATAATTCTAAATTTTGCCAGACGCCAAAATTTCACAAAAAATTCGAAATTTCGTCAAAAATTTGAAGCTTCAGAATAATTTCCAAATTCACCCAAAAAGCCGATTTCCTTCGATTAATTTTTTTTTTTTCACGTTGTAACTTTTGAGAAATTATTTCTCTCTTAATTTGAAATAGACTTATATTTTATTTATTATATTAAAGTATCTTCCTTTATAAAGATTATTTTCAAATTCCCGGTATTTGAAAATAGTCTTTCCGAAATAAAATAAAATAAAATTTATTTTGTGATTGAAAAACTAAAAGGTGAGCACGCTAAAGCAAGTCCATAAAATTCTGGTTTATGTTTCTTATGAAAAAAGTTTTAAATTTGAAATAATGAGTAATTTATTTATTATTGCATTTTAATACAACTTGTAAGCTTTACTTCAAATCTTTTACTGTGTATTCAACAACTTTCTACTGAATTGTGTGTAATTTTAAGCTTTTATTTTCCCTTAAATATTTGTTGAGTAGGTTCAAATACTGATCGAAGTTTTGGACTATTTGGTTAATTGGGCTACTTTGGTACATGGTTAATACTGATAAGTGTATTTTATTTTCAAGGTACCTCAAACGTTATAAATCAAAAATTTTAAGGCACTAATTTTTTCGTGCGCACTCAATAGTTCGATTTATTTCAACTATTTAAAGAGAATTTATTGTACTTTGCAAGTTACATGAAATTTTTATTTTTAATCATGTAATTTTTTCTTATTTTTGCCTCCATAAAAAAGTGAAATAAAATGCTGTTAATCACCTTTTTTAAAATCGGTTTCGAATTAAACTGAAAATTAGAAAAAAAAAACCGAAACCGTTTATAAAAAACCAGAAAAAGGAAAAAGTTCTTGAGTCTGGGTGAAGGCCGGCCTTTATTAACGTTAAAAAAAAAAAATATTTTAATTTTAACGGTGCTGGTTGTCTTTATTTGTTATTCAAGGTTTGATTTTATAATATTTTTTTACTAAATATTTCTTAAACATAGGCATTTTAAAATACGTATGGCTTTTTTATATATGTTGAACATGACAATAGTCGGTACTTAAATTACAGATTTTTATGGCTTGTTATCGAGGTGAATATGCTGCCAAAATTTTCCCGTGAATAAAACTTTTTAAATTAGGAAATTCATTTAATAAATCAGTAACTACTTTTATGGTTTAAAAATAGTATTGTTAAAATCAAAATATTTTAATTTATATAAAAAAAAAACACTATCTTCTTAAGTGTGATAATTCATCTGGATTATTTTTTATATGACGAAAACTTAACGAGATTTTTCATTTGCACAACTTAGTTTTTAACCAATCAAAGTTCAAAAGGATCAAATAAATAATGCACCTGTTATAAGAGAGTACTAGCATATTAGTATAAAAATAGTCACACGTGATAAATTTCAATAAAATGTATACAAATTTGTGTCCTTTATTTTCTTCAAAATGTTTGCATGCCCTATCATCAACCTGTCAGACAGACGGACTGACATCCTTAAAGCGACACAGAATGTACTAATATGTCAAATACTTTACTTTAAGATGGTGTTGTACATAACTTTACAGATCGTTGGGCGGACTAACGCGGAGATTTTTTTTACCTGCCTATTAAAATTTAAAAAATTAAAACTCAAAAATATTAATGAGTTATAAGCTATTGCTTATATCTCTAACAAAAGCATATTCATAGAGAAAAATTTCATAAATAAGTGCTTGTTATATATGAGTTATGAGTTATGATTTTTTTTTTTTTAATTTATTGTCTTCAAAGAAACCACAAATATGCTCTAAAAAGTCTTTTATGCGCATTAAATAAGTAGTAAATATAGATAAATGTGCTTTTAAAAATATGCTCTCAAAAAGCAAAAAAAATGTTTGTAATTTTCAAACAGAAGTTAATTTTTCCAATAAAACAAATATTAATATTATAACGATATCGAAACAGGCAAAACTAAAATTTATTTATCTGCCAACTGTGTAATTTTTTTTTATGTGATAAATTAGAATTTTTAATTCTAACATAAAATCCATTTAAATTAACTTTAAATACTAAATATTTTTGGATTATTAATATCTTCAAAATATCAAAATATGATCCAAAAGGGTTAAATATGCTCTAAAAATCACTATATGCAAAATATATTCACTTACAAATCAATGCCAAAATTTTTTATTTCTTGTAAATCGGATAAATATTTTATCGATGATTTCATTGAACTTACAGAAAAATACATGCAATTGCATATTTGTGGTTTCCCTTATTGTATTAAAGTAGCTGGTGAACAGAATTAGTACAAATTCTAAAGATTTTTTGTTATGTGAATTTTTTTCTTCTAGATTTCTACTTGGTAATCGCATTAATTTTCTATTTAACTATTTACCTCTATTTCATTATGATATAATTACATTCGTTTACTAAAAAATGTTTTGTTTTCCCCTGAATACATCCTTTTCTATAAAATAAAAATTTTGTTAAATTCAAAAAGAGACCTTCGTTAAAAGGCTGCATCATACCGCATTTTGAATCGACTTGTTGATTGCGTAAAGGAATTTTTAATATAAAATATTTATTTTTTTCAGACATATAACTGATTTCTCTTGGAAGATGTTTGGCATTAACAGATGGGTTACCCTAATTTTTAGCTACAGTCCTTCTATATGTTCAAGTGGTTGTAGCCGATTTTATAAATCTAGATCAGTGACAAGTTTATAACTGTTATTTGTAATTTAACCACTTCTCTTTCCAAGTGCATTCTTTCCTCTTTTATAGAAACAGTATAATTCCTCAGATTCTTTTCAGCTATTCTTCATTTTATCTATGATTTTTTTTATAATCCTCATTAAGAATAATTCTTCTATATCTAACAAAAATTTCTTTAAAGAAAAATATAAGACAAATACATAAAAGCAATTATAAACACCTACAAACAATTGCTAAAATAAAATTACTTTTCTAACAAAATTATTTATTGTGTTATAAGTAATTAAAACTTTTGCAACTCATATATTTCAACTCAATTTTAAACAAGTAATACATATTTCTTTTTAAAATATATTTTCTTTATTTTAACTTTAATTAATTTTTCATATTTCTTTTATACTTTTTTTACTTACAGCTCCCAAAATAATTTATGCAATGGCGGCATATCCGGTAATCATATATTATCGCCCAAAGTACCCAATAACTGTAGTCCAAATGGACAGAAAAAAGGCACAGTATCATTATCTCATTTGCCACAACGACCTCCGGTCGATATAGAATTTACAGAAATTTCCTATTCAGTATCGGAGGGAAGACGGCGAGGGTTTAAAACAATATTAAAGGGTGTATCGGGCAAATTTCGAAATGGTGAATTAACAGCAATAATGGGACCGTCAGGAGCGGGTAAAAGTACTCTGATGAATATATTAGCGGGATACAAGTAAGTACTACGTAAAAAAATTTTAATAAAGCATAAGCTCTTTTAAGGTTTCCTTGGTAATTGTTTGTTAGTAAATGGCTTACTATGCAAGAATATTAATAACAAAGACCTTTAAAAGGACAAAAGTTGTTAATCTTTAATATATTCTTCTTTTATTTTATGTTTGTTTAATACTTTTTTAAGTCTCTTGCTAACAAAATTCTGCTCTAAGAGTTTTCTTTTTTCGGTTTCCTTTTGAATGATTTCTTGAATTTTTTTTTTTCATATCTTTGTTCTTTTTGCTTAATTCGTTTTTTCCTTTACCCTCAAACTTTCTGTTGAAGTATGTATTTCATTATGTATGTAGAAGCGTTTTTCAAAATTTTCTTAAAAATTCCTTTCTTTTGCCAGTATTTTTCTTTTGCTGTGATTTTGATTTTTTCTATGAATGTACAGTATACTAAAATTAATTTCGTATGAAATTTCTTTCTTTGTTATGAATTCTTAAGCAAAAAAAGTGACAATGAAAAACTACTTCTTTGTGTGCATGTATTTCAAAATTAAAAAAAAAATTGCAATGATTTTTGTTTTAATTTGAATTCAAATGAACTTATATTTATATCAAAAATTGCAGATTATTTTTTAATTTGTCTTCGAAAGACTTGCTTTTAGAATTTGTAATCAAAGTAATATTTAACATATTTATTTTGTACCATGTTATACTATATGGTTTGTCCATTAGGCTCAAAGAAACCAAATAAACTCTGTGTCTTGGTTTTATGAAAACTTCTGATAAAACTCACCATCTTTAGGCTTCTGGGTTACCAAGTAAATCTGGATCTTTCTTAAAGCTGGTCAGTTAGCTAGAATAATCCAGAAAAAAACTTGGTAATGGCATACATATAGTTACCTAACAACATGCTTTCTAACGCAAAGCCATTTGTGTTAACAGTTAATATTCTCTGTGTTACTATTGAGCAGATTTATATGCATTTATATAAAAGTAATTAATTATTTAAGACCCTATTTGGAAGCATATATGCTCTAATGATATCACCGCGTTAAAAGAATTAGTTAAATTTCTAAAGTGTAAGTAGTGTAGTGTTATTATAATAGCATTTTAACTCATTATTTGGCAATGAAGATTTTTACTGGGATGTTGCTTCTTTCCTTTGTTTGGGCCTGGGGAAAACTTACATAAAAATGAAGTCTGTTTCTTTGTAATTGCCATTAGGAACTTTTTTAATTATGAGTGGGAGACAGATGTGTTTGGATAACCTGCAAGTAAATATCATGAAACCATTCGATCACATTTAATAGTTTGATCATATCAATACGAACATCTACCTTTTCATTCGTCCATAGCTTAAGCAGTCATTAAGTTTAATTAAAATCGGCTAGTGCTGTGATATCCATTACCAACCGATATGAAGTCAACAGAAGCGGAGATATAATACAAGCTCGACTTCACAATCTATTAATTGCAATTTTTCCCTCAAAAGAAGTCAGCGTTGGAATTGGAAAGAAGATTCATAATTTATCTCGTTGTTATATGTGTTTTTAGCATAGAACCCTTCCTGAAATGCTCGTATATAGTAGACTGAGAGGTACTATGTCGAATTCACAACTTAAAAATCGTCATTGTCGCAAGAAGTTACCCGATTTATTTAGCTGCTATATTTAAAGCGATGGTTTATTTTTGAAATTTTTTAATTCTAATATTCTGAATGACAGAAATAACCTCCCAATTATCCCTAATTATGCTTACAGAGAAGAATATATCATAACACATTTAAGCTATTAGACTCTCTAAATTTAGCCAATCTCCCAATTTATAGTCGATATCATTATTGTTCTGCCAAATATAATGAAGTTTTAAACAGGATTGTAGAATACATCTTATGGCCCCAGTAGTGACCAGTATACGTTGTGACCACCGAATTGTAAACCAATCAAATAATAGTTATCTGTAGTGTAAATAAGTCGAATATCCTTTCTCCTTGTAATTGTATTAAAGATATCATATAATTTCAGTGGTTTGAATATCGGCAAAAACATGCACAATATTACGCCACCATTCTTGGTTTCCTTGGCGGCCTGAACTCCAGAATCTTTTATGTTCTAGTAAAAAGTAAAAACCCGTTATAAGTATATTATGCTTTATTCAGCACAAAATTCATGAGTTACTTTCTCTAACAAAGAACTCTACATCATGAATTTTCGACAATTTTGGCCCTTTTATCTGATATCCCCAAAATTTACTATATCAAGAATTCCATAAGACATCAAATATGAAACGACATTAGGTCTTCCGATTTAGTTCATATTTGACTTACACGCAGTCATCAAAAAAAACTGTTTTAATTTTTTTTTTTAATGACAGAAAATTCGCGGTTTTATTCACTCTTCCAATTCCACAGAAAGTGATAATATTTGACAAAGCTGTATTTTTAATTACCCACAGCTTTTGAAACCGAAGTCTGATTTCATTGGTTTTGACGGCATTAAAAAGGAATAATATCACAATAATAGAAAAAATATTTTTTAGAAAAATGCAACTCCAACGCAGATGCATTTTTTCGATGCATTTTTTTCGCTCATCGAATTTTTATTTCTTGAAATAAACTTAAAAATTTGTAAGTTGATTAAGTAATTCAGTTCAAGTTTTTATTTAAGGTAGTGTTCTAGTTTTTCAATAATTTTTTTAACGCTACCAAATTTTTCCATACAAAAATTCATTTAAAAAAAATATTTTATAACTTAAAATATATAAAAATACTATAAATATATATATGACTAATTAAAAAAATTGTCATATTTTATTACCATATCTTTCTCAAAATGTACTTAAAAATATGCAAATACATTAATTCGTCTAACACAATTTCAAACTAATTTTGTATTTTTTACTAACTTAGCTTAAAATGTGTTAAAGCATAATATAAATGTTTACTTTTTTTTAAATCAATTAAATCGGACGTCTACGTATAAAATTTTATATGTTTATAGTTGTACACTCTTTGCGTAAATGTAAAAAAACTTATATATTAAAAAACAAATCTATATACCACAAATTTCATCTTTTTAAAATTTCACCTTTTATAAGAGGTGGGCGATAAAGTGGGCAGAACACACCCGTTTATTGTTTCCGAGTTTTCATTGGTCCTTGAACTATTTTTACAAAATTTCGTTTCACCTTATAAGTGAAGTGGGCGGTAAAGAAGGCAGACCACGCCCATTTTTGTTTCCAACTTTACAATAGTCCTTGAACTATTCGTTGATGTAGATGCTTTTTACTCATTTTCAGTACCGAGCCCAGTCCTGCCTTCAACAAATAGATAGACGGACGGACATCGTTAGATCGTCTTAAAGCGCCCAGAATATATACTTTAGGAGTCTTAGATGGAATGACAATCCCCATAAAGTTTTGATGGTGGGTACAAAAATAATATTTGGTATGGGAAAATTTTAATAAAAAAAAATAAACATTTCTGTCACAAATAAACCTAAATTGAATTGTTGAACTGTTTTTAAGATGAAGTGAAAATTTATAAAATCGAAGGGGGAGAACGTTTTCAAAAATGTATCTAAAAAATGCAGTTGCATTATTCTTTGCAATTTTTCTAGTAATAATTATTATTTTTTATTTATTAGATATAAATATGGGGGTTTGTTTGGTATTGAATGTGGGAAAAATCGGTTAATAAACAAAAAATTATGGGCCAAATACTGAAAAACTTTGTGTCCGCCATAACTCAAGATATCTCTTGAGCAATACGATATCTGGTTGAAATATTTCCCTCATATAAGGTTTGTTTGGTATTGAAAGTGGAAAAAATCGGTTAATAAATAAAAAAGTTATGTGCCAAATAAGTAAAAACCTTGTGTCCGCCGTAATTACAGTTAATACTTTTCCGCCGATATCTCTTAAGTAAAAATATGTACGACAACAAAATTTTATACAAATATTTCAATGATGATGACATTCTTTTCATTGATTTCTCTTGCAATTCATGACATAAATCCGTACTTGTTCACAAAAATATTTAACCGAAATTATAAAATTAAAGATATTTTAAATTAACTATAACAGAAAATTGATCAAAAATTTGAGTTAAAAAAATATATAGAGCATTTTATACAAAAAAAAATCCAATATCAATAACCTTTATCAATAATTCCTGACAGAAAAAAAATATTGGAAATTTCTTATAAAAATAAAATTTATCGAAAATTTCTATAAAAAGAAAATTTATGAAAAAATTTCGAAAACTACCTATAAAAGGCAATTTCTTTATTTGCTTAACAAGCTCCACAATCAGATGAACATAGATCTAGCAGATGTAATGAATTTTATCTAGGATGAATAGAAACCCCCATATAAAGTTCATGTCAATTATTGCATATCTAAAGAACTCTTATAACTCATAAAGTTTTTTACGAATAATTTTTTTATCAAGTTTCACATTAGAGTTGAAAATAAGACAAATAGGTCTAGGGGAATAGTATCCCCCATACTCAGTAAATCGTTATTGATTCATAATTGATATGAAGATAGAACAGACAGATTTTGTGGGAATAATTTTTATATTAAGCTCACTAATCCAAATTAGTATGGGTAGATCCAAGGGATGTGTTAGCCCCATACAAATAATTATCGCATCAGTAGGGATAGCGAAGCAACCTTGTTAAGCTAGTTTGCTATAAAAAGAAGATTTTCAGTAAATAGTAATTTTAATTAAAATTGTCTATAATTTGATAAATATATAAAAAATATCATAATTTTAGGAAAATCGCAAAATTTTGATGCGCGTTTTCCCCAAAAAATATAATAGTGATTATAATAGTGATTTAGCATTTCTGAACGCTAGTGGAAAAAAATCTAAAAATTTATTTTAGAATTTAACAATCAGATTTACATTATATGATATCTAAGACATTCAGCATTCAAGATATGTTTCGCCTTTTATTGTAAAATTAGTCTGCATAAAATAGGACGACTCTAAATTCAATGAGTTCTTAAAGTATTTTTAAAATTATAGGTAACGAAAAGCTGGTTAGGGAAAACAATTTTTTGCAAAAATGCAGTTTTGGATATTTAGGTGTTTCTATTAATTAGATGTATAAAAAATACCATAAAATATGAACTATTTACTTATACACTGTGAAAAATGTGTATCTTTGGCCAGAATTTTAAATATTTTCTAAAATATTGTGAAGTTAATGAAGCAGCAAAAAAGAAAACAAAGTAAGTCTGGTGTTCAATATTATGAAATGTTTTCCATATAGTCCATATTAAATTATATGTATTGTTTATGCCAACTTTTTAGCCAGGTTAATTTTAAAAATTGTCCATATTACGGACTTTTTATTAAATGTTTCGAGTTTTTCAGTTTATCTATTGAACATATTAGACTTACAGTATATTACAGATGAACAATTGTAAAAAAGCATTCCTAAGAAACTTTAGGATGTCTATGCAAAACAACCAGGAATAACCGAAATTTTATCAGAAAATTTAGCAAAGAAAATACTAATGAAAATAAAGTTATCAAACTTTTAATTCTGCCCAATCCTGTAGTTACAGATCATCAAAACATAGCAAATCAAAGCAACTGTTTCAATAAATGTTACTAAATTAATAATTTCGTATTAATAGATGACTGCGAAAAATGTTTTCTAATGATTTAGTCATGCAGGAAATTCATTAATTTTTTAATATATATATCAACACTGATTTTTATAAAAGGATAATTCCAAAATATTTCGACCCAGCTCGGATTTTTAACATCACCGACTTTAATAAAATTCAGCACATATAATATACTCCTCGATGCGCTTCATATCGCGTATCAATCTGCATCATATCGCTAACAATTCATATTCTATGAACCTCTAAATTTGGGCACCTCGAGCTTTTTTCTCAAAAACGAATAAAATTTAAGTTTTAATAACTCTTGTGTACACTATCAGATTTTAACAAACTTGATATCATTAGAAAGAACTGATATTCTTCTTTATCCTAAGGACTTCTAAAATAAAAACATATCATTTATCCTTGCATATCGTGAAAAGGGGTCTGTTAATTTGTATTATTTTTACATGATGTTTACAATCCATTTAAGAGGTTTTTAGGCATATTACTATACTTATTCAAATTTTGATATAACAGATCATTATTTATTGAAATAAATCGCATATATTGCATATTCCTGATCCTGAAAAAATAATTTGATATTATTCAGGAACACATTAGCAGACCTTTAATCCACTGTAACCCTCTGTTCAAGTTCCGCCAAATAATTTGTGATGATTTTAAAGATTATTTATTCAAATTGGACATATGGAGTTACAAAGGCAAAATCTTCTGAAATTGATCATGATTGGTCCATTATTTCATCTATATCTCTTATAAATTTATTCCTCGGAATAGCGGTTTAACGCATATAAATATCTGAAATATATCGCATTCATATAATTTCAACACACATAAATGATGTACAAGTATAGATCATTGAACCAGATTTTTTAGGTTCCGCTGCCTGAAAAACGCATAAATCACACATTAATGTTAACATTCGTACAAAATTTTATATATTTTAGTTATATTTAAGTACAAATTTCACAGTAATAGGTCCATAATTGAACATGGTTCCCATATAATCCCTATTCCCGAAAATTAATTAAACTTGCATAAATCTCGCATAAATAGCAATATCGATATAAAATTTAACACAACACAATTTTTGTATAATATGTTTCATATAATTCGTATTCCCGAAAAATACTTAAAGCGTATATAAATCTCACATAAATGATAATATCGAAATAAAATTTTACATAAATAATTTTCATATGAGCATAAATTATTGCAATAAATTCCTTAAGAATCACTTCCCAATTGACCAAAGGTCCCACATAAGGCCCTCTCCCGATAATCATTTTAATACCTATACATAATCATTTGGGGTGTTATATAGTCGATTTAGACCAACACTACTTCTTTTAATCCTTTTCTATTTGTTTTGATATTAAATTTAAAATAAAAGTACCACAACAATTAAAAAAATGTTAATTTGTTAGTAAAATTATACTAACTGCTATAAACAAGCTGTTATATCTTCTGATCCCATTGAGATCCCATTTCATTTTAAGATTTTTACAATCTAATGATTAATTTATTATAAATGTCATGTAGAATGTAATGAAAATTAAAAGACCCTTTTCTGGATATTATAGAATAAAGGATTTTTTTTAATTTTAGAAGTCTTTGCGGCAGAAAGATGTGCAACTTTTATGATAAAGAGGAATACCAGTCCTTTGCATTGATACCAATTTTATTAAAATCGGATAATGCAGATAAAAGTTATTTAACCTTAAACTTTGTTAATTTTTGACAAAAGTGCACGAGGTTTCCTACTTTAGAGGTCCATAAAAAATGAACCGTAAACGATATGGAACGGTTTTATATGCGATAAAATGCACGATGACTAGTTTAATGAACATCCGAAATTAAAAAAAAAATCGAAGATATAAAATTTTAAAACTGTTATTTTGGGTGGAAATTTTTTGAAATTACTGTGAAATAAATAATATAAATAGAATAGTGAGTCATCCTTAAACAAAATAAATTGCATATAAATATGATTAGAAGATATAAAAATTTAAAAAATTACTTTATTTTTTAGAATTTTTATTATAACCAATAATATGGCAACAGTGAATAATAAAAAATTAAATAATTTTTGGACAAAATACAATATTGAATATTTTTTCTTGTGTTTGAGTAGATATATGTACTTTTATAAAACTTTTATAAAACTTTATATATAAAAGAGGGTATTTTGGGTAATTATTGATACAATGCAGGCAAAATACACATATTTTTTTTTTATTTTAATATGGGCTCAGTTCACTGTGCGATAACAGATTTATAGCTCGATCGTTCGTACGTTTGGATTTAGTACATTCTTTATGGATATAGCCTAATTCAGAATTTCCATTAAAAATTTTAAACAACCTTTGTGTGTACAATTTATTCCATAACTTTTAAGAGTAATAACTACATAAAATAAATACATGACATGCTGTCAACCGTGATTACTTTTAACACTTACTGTATACATTTTTACTTATATAATGTACTCACATAAGTTCTATACGATTTCTTACATACTTACTAACTTATATATTTGTATAACCACATCCAACACTTGTCCGTCTGTCTGTCTGTCTATCTATCTTTAGCATACATACGTATGTATGTAAGTACATATTTATTTGTCTTGAAATACCAGCTAAAAATTCTTTGTTTGTTTTTTAAGCTAAAAAAGAAAGAATTAGTTCTACAAACAATGATATTCATACTTATTTGCTTTTAAAGGCTTATAACATAAAGTTAACAAAAGAATGAACAAAATACAAACATGAAAACATATTTCTTATAAAATATTAAATCACTTTTTTATGAGAATTGTATTTTTGCAAAAATATCAAATACTTATAAGAAGTCTTACAATAGAGTAGAATTTATAATTCATTTATACATAAATGTTAAATGTAGTTGAGTTGAATGTTATGTTCAAGATTTCCTGATAAAATGAATCATATTTACAAAAGACTACAGATCGTGTTTTCCTAAAACTTTATTAAAATTTATACTTAATTATTTTAAAGTAGAACAAATATAGGCGTTTAGACTTTAATAAAATTTTATTGAATAAAATGAAAATTTACCCTATTTTGGTGTTTTTCTTTATTTTTAGAACCTCTCAATTAAGCGGCTCAGTTTTAATTAATGGCAAAGAACGTAATCTCAGACGTTTTCGTAAACTCTCCTGCTACATTATGCAGGATGATGTGCTCATTGCCAATCTTTCGGTACGTGAAGCCATGATGGTGTCAGCAAACCTTAAATTGGGCAAAAATATGGATATGGCTGCCAAAAAAGTTGTAGTAGATGAAATACTCGAAACCATAGGTTTGATTGAATCAAGCAATACAAAGACTTGTAATCTCTCTGGAGGACAACGAAAACGGCTGTCAATTGCTTTAGAATTGGTCAACAATCCACCCGTTATGTTTTTCGATGAGCCCACTTCGGGCTTGGACAGTTCGACGTGCTTCCAATTGATATCGCTACTAAAGTCTCTGGCCAGAGGTGGTCGCACCATAGTGTGTACCATTCATCAGCCATCGGCTAGATTATTTGAAAAATTTGATCATTTGTATATGCTGGCCGAGGGTCAGTGTATGTATGAGGGTAGAGTTAAAGCTTTAGTGTCTTTTCTCTCCTCTTTGGGTTACGATTGTCCTTCGTATCATAATCCCGCTGATTATGTTTTGGAGGTGGCTAGCGGTGAATATGGAGAATGTGTGTCAAAACTGGTGGCAGCCGTTAAGAGTGGCGTATGCAAGAAATACAGTCACAAAAACTATGGTCTAGATTTATCCAAAGATATTAATAATGATATTATCAAAGGCAATGGCAGTGCAGCCAATGGTGGTAGTAAGACAAACACCACCTCGGTTACCATAGAAGATGAAAAGCTGAAAATGGATGAACCCACTTCAGCAGCTGAATTAGAGCTTAATTCGAGCATTTTAAAACCACCGAAATTGGAAACACAGAACAGTCAACAATCCGATTGTTCTGTCATCAATTTACCACCACGCACCGATAATGGTGATGATAATTGTAGTTATAGTTCTAAGGGAGCTCAAAGTACTAATGCTGTTAGTAATGTTGCAGGTGCGGGAGGTGGCGGTACTGCTGGTGACGGGGGAGGAGGCGGAGGCAATTCTAGTACTAATGGTGCTGGCTGTACCACATCATTATTAGATTCCCATGAATCGGTTATAACGCTGCCGAATAAATCCGGTTTTCCCACCAGTGGTTGGACACAATTTTGGATTTTGCTCAAACGTTCCTTTGTTACCATTATGCGTGATCGCATGCTAACACATATGCGTCTAGCATCGCATATTATTGTGGGAGCCATTATTGGTATGATCTATTATGATGTGGGTAATGACGCTTCAAAGGTAATGAGTAATGCTGGTTGTATATTCTTTACAACACTGTTTACCATGTTTACGGCCATGATGCCAACAATATTAACTTGTAAGTCAATTTATAATATAGGAAAATCTGATTTTCTTTTAATATTGACTATATTTTTATAACTTCTAGTCCCCACGGAAATGTCGGTGTTTGTAAGGGAGCATTTGAACTACTGGTATTCTCTAAAGGCTTTTTATTTTGCTAAGACAATGGCGGATTTACCATTTCAGGTAAGATTAAAATTTTAAATTAAAAAAAGATTAAAATAATAACCACCACTGAACTTTTTTTGTATAACCCAAACAAAAAATATTTAACAGAATTTGGGATTTTTTTAACAAATCGTTATGCTTCTTTGCCTAGAATATATCTTTAAAATAGAAAAATTTATTTAGTAAGATTTAAAATTAAACTGATTTTGATCTACCATGTATAGATAAATGCATTTAAATACTTTTACAAAATGAAAGTTAAGTAACTAATAGAACTTAACAACTTGCAACACTTAAAACAATTTTTTATTTATATACGCAGAGAAAAACCATGCTTTCGGTATTATTACAGCAACAATATTGTGTTCATGATACTTTTGTTTAAGCTTTGCTATATTCTGGTTGGCCCGACAAAATATTTTAATATTATTGATCGAAACATACTATGATAACCGTGTAAAAATATTATTATTTTATAACTATAAAATGTTACAAATAAACATAATATGTTAAGTTCTTGCTAATAGATACCATGGTTGAATAAATCATAATTTTTTGTTTTATAAACAAATTTTTAAAATTATGTTCACCCGAACTATTTTATATAAAGTGTCTGCCTTCAGTAATAAAACTATTTTAATATATTTAATTCTCATTTAGTGTATATGGGCCATTATCACAAATTTTGTACCCTGGCTGAAACTGAGGTTAATCTTTAGTAAGTATTGTGGTAATACTATTTTAAACAAAAAGGTTATAGATTTGAACTCACAAGACTTCAAACTAATAGAGTGCAAAATTTTAGCACCATAGGTCTAATTTTATGAGCATGATTGTTGTGCAAAATTCAAAAACTTAGAAAAAGGGCTAAAAATTAGTTGGCATTTCTCAATTCTTCTACACTTTTTGTTCGCGCATTTATACTTTTTGATCTCAGTCGATCTTATATAAACCAACCGGATTTTGTGGATAAATTCCCTATCTTCTATGTTGCTGTGCAGACTTTCAACAGTTACATACAGGGTTGTCAAATTTTGATGACAATTTTATTTTTTGTTTTTTGAGCGGGGTCTGTACGCCCCTATACTTTTCACACCCCCGGCATGAAGTGACTAACGCGAACTATATGCATTCGAGTCACTTCATATTTATCTAAAGGAATTTTAATCTGCCATCAAAAAAAAAATTTTTTAAGGCCTAAAATCAAAAATTTTTTGATAATTGCCTACATATGAATAAATATAAATATAAATATAAGTAAAGAATACGAGATATTAATTAACTACTAAGTAATTTAGCTAATGAAAAAAATATCTTTGTATTATGTCGCACAACATCCATCATTTTGAACATATTCTCGTTCATTGCTTTTGAAGTACTTCCTTAGATTTATGAAATATAAATTTTCTTAAAAATTATTAACCTTTTTGTCCTGCTAAAAATACATTTATTTTTACTATTTTGAAAGTAATTATTAATAACTTAAAAAAAACACAAAATACAATCTTAGTTATACTTTTAAAGTAGAAAAAGTTTTCTCTTGTGGGAGCACTTGATCTTTTTTTTTACTAAGATGTAATGCAAATAATAAATGAAGATTAATTAATTTTTGAAAAAATAATGTTATGCCTTAAACTTTTTTAATCGTAGTTACTTTGTTTGCCTCGGCATGTCGACTATTTGTAATGGAGCAATTTTATTTTTCTTTATTATTTTCTTATATAAATTACTGATTTACACTTTCCACCTGTTGGACATCTGATTTCAGTATTCGGAGTAATATTTTTGACCATTTTCGATTAAAACTAATTAAACATACCATAAAAAAAAACTTTTACACTCTATTCTTCTACAATTATTCAATGAACTTAAGCCCTGTTAAATATTTCTAAAAAATAGAAAACAAACAGAAGGGACAAATCAAAATAACAACAACATTGTTCATTGCTACTTAATAAGTGGCTAAACCATTACTACCTAAACTAATAGCTTTAAGCATATAAACAATAATAATTGAAAAAGGAGAATACAAAATAATTGCAAAAAGCTTTATCGTAAGCCATTCGTCTTACTTAATAACAAATAAGAAAAATAAATTACAAATTCTATTTCCCGTCATCAGCTGAAGAGTGCTGATGACGGTCTTGGCGGACCAGAAAATTACTTTATATAATCAAAAGGTACCTCTAAAGAATCATCTTAATGGTTAAAATTGATAATGTGAAAAATATTAATAAATAACATTTATACCGGATACAGCAGTATTCTTCCCCAAAAAACATTACTATTGCTGATAACTACCGCAAAGTAGAAATTACGTTAATATTGATGTCAAATGAAAGCATGTAATTTGCTTAATACTAAAATTCAGGTGGCGTTAAAATATTTTAAGGACTTATAATCAAAAAATATGTTCTTTGCTCAAAAAATAATCCCCGCATATTTCGCATTATTTTAAAATAAAAAAAAACTATTTTTCATGTAGATTTTATCACTAAATAAGATACATGCTTAAAATTTTTCCAAAATTCACTTAAAAAATAAAATTGTACAAAACATTTCATTAAAAAGCTTTCCTTTTAGTGTACTTCGATAAATATTCAAAATTTAGTAATATTTTTAAGATTTTTTTGAAATTTTCAAGATTAACTCGAACAGATTTTGGATGCATAAATATTAGTTAATAAAACAAATCGAAGTTCGTGTCAAAATTTTTGAAAATATTTTTACTCAAAATTTTAAAATCTTTTTAAATTCCTCATATGTATTTTAAATTCCTCATACTGTACATTGTTTTTAAAATAATATTTGGTTTACAATAAAATCATTAAAGTCACTTAGAAACCCAAAAAGTTATAAAACATTTTAAAAACTTTTCAAACAATTTTTCATATATTTTAAGACAAAATAGATTCAATGAAATTCACTACAGACAGTGGCTATTGGATGAGTTTCTCAAGCCATAAAATTTTAGATCATGTCCTTTTCCAAGTCAAAAAATATGAGGGTTTCAAAAACGAAAAAAACTAAAAACTTTACAAATTAAAGACAAAAATATTACCTTTATAGTGATATGTATAAAGTTTCTTTACATCAAAAATTCAAAGGTTTGGTCTCAAAAATGTTATTTTTAAATTTCTTAAAAAATTATATAACGTCGACATAACTCTTTCCCTACGCATGTAAAATTTCAAGTTTAGAAGTTATGGACCAAAATAAAATTTAATTACTAACAACTTCTGATCTATACACAATAAAATTCTAATTTTAGTATTATTTTAAAGATAAAGATAAATTAATTTAATTCGAGAGTTCAAAGGTCAAAATTATAAAATTAAACTATATAATGTTGACATAACTCTTCTCTATACTCTTCCAAAACTTCATGTTAGGCAGTCCTTTAGCATAGAATTTATGTAATAAAATATAAACTAAAGTTAAATTTTGTATATAAAATTTAAATATGAGCTCATAAAAAAATTATTTAAAATAATTCTTTGTATTAAAATTAGGTTTTTACGATATTTTAGTTAATAAACCCTAAACCTAAAGAGTGTCTAACTTTTGGCACGAGAATACAATAGAGTTAAATGATTAATACATAATTTTTTTTAAGAATTTTAAATTACCTTCCTTTGACATATTCTATTCTGATATTTATATCATAGATTTTGGCCTTTAAACTTTGAAGTAAACACTGCATACCGTTTTAAAGTATCTTTTTCTATTAAATGAAATAGGAATAGAATTCTACGAAGTATAGTTTAAAAGTTATGAGCAATGAAGTTTCTTCATTTTTAGAACGTCATAGTTATAGACCGAAAAGAGTCTTCAGTCTGAAAGTTTGTGATTTAAGCAACATCTACAATAGGTAACAGCTATAGAGGATTTTATTGAAATCTTAGAAACATGAGAAATGTATGGAACGTTTTATTAACTTATTCTAGACAAAATAAGTTTTCCACAGTTTTTGTTCAATTTGAATAAAACTGTTGTAAATATAGTATATGCTTTCATAGAAAAATTTACAATAAATTGCAGATAAACTCGGAAGTTGTATTTGTATTTTGTTTAAAAATTAACTTCTAATATTTGACGAACACATAAACAAATGTATGTGGTTGAAAAGCCTGATTCATCTTCTCCCAAAATAGTTTAAAAATAAAAAATAAAAATAAATAATCAACAAAAAAATAATAGAATTAGGGATACATTTATACAGGAACCTACACAAAAACAGTTTTTAGGCATAACTCAAAATTTTTAGTGTATATTGAAAATTTTAAAAGCTGATTTATGATATCCTGAAGAAGGTATTATCGTACGTTATGCCATTCTGGAGTGGGTTTTCAATGTAGCAGGTTGTAATTAATAAATAATTTTATTACTAACGTTTTTGTAACAATAAAAACATAATTTAAAGTATTTCCTTTACATTTTTCAGATTGTCTTCTCTAGTGTTTATGTCATCGTTGTCTATTACTTAACATCACAGCCCATGGAACCACAAAGGATAACAATGTTTGTAGTCATATGTGTGCTAACATCATTGGTGGCCCAATCGTTGGGACTGCTAATAGGTGCTGGTATGAATATAGAAGCCGGTGTATTTTTAGGACCAGTTACAACAATACCAACCATATTATTTTCGGGATTCTTTGTTAATTTTGATACTATACCGGGTTATTTACAATGGGTTACTTACGTGAGTTATGTACGATATGGTTTTGAAGGTAAATTTTTTTTTTCTAAAATATCTTTAGTTTTCCATTTAATTTATGTTGATTTATTTTTCAGGTGCCATGGTTTCCATTTATGGTATGGATCGTGCAAAATTACAATGTGATGCTATGTATTGTCATTTTCGTAGTCCTAAAAAGTTTTTAGAAGAAATGTCTATGGATCAAGCCGAATATTGGATTGATGCTGTAGCTTTAATTGGCATTTTTATAGCTCTAAGGATAATTGCCTACTTTGTGTTGCGCTGGAAGTTACACATGATTCGTTAAATCGTAATTCATAAAATGTACTTGCTACATACATATATTATACGTAAGAGATAAAAATATGTAAAGAAGGAATACTGTACCGTGTGTACTATAGTTATTAGAGTTTAGGCGTAGGACTCTAGAATGTTGGTTTTTTTTATTAGAATTACATATATAGCAAAAAAAAACCTTTTTATTCTCAATATGGTGTGATATGTACGCAATGTGTTTAACATTTTTTTATATTGTTTTTTTCTACAAAAATTTTTTTTTGTATAATTTTTCTTTTAGGTTTGTCTTTTCTATGAATCTATCTACAAACTTACAATACATATTTAACTAAATATACAATATATAGTGGGCAAAAGCAATTATTTGATAATTTCATTAACACAATCACTTAAGTATGTACGTACTTTCACGTTTTTTTTTTTTATTACTATTAAAAACCAAAAGTACTTTTATTAAATGTTTTGGGTGGCATTAGTTAGGTTTATTTGGAAAGTATAAATTTTAATTGTTGTAAAAGGAAATAAGATATTTGTAATTTTTTATAGGAAGTAATTTGTAATGAAGTCATCAATAAGTTTGGTATTGGAACATGAATTTTCAAAATTTCTTTTTAATTCTACATATTGTCTCAAATTTTTCAAAAGAATTTCGAATATTTATATATAACGAAAAAATTTAATGTTCCAAGAAAAAATACTGAACAGATGCTTCATATAAAAGTAAAATTATATAAGTTTATTAAGAAAATTTCTATTGACTTAAGTCAACAAACTAAATGTTCATACATATAAGCAAATGTATCTGTATTAATCCTTCCTTCCTTTTATTTTATTTAGAAAAATTATTTTTACATTTTATGCTTTTATATTTATATGAATTTGTTTGTGATTAAATGTATTTTTTAGTTAAAATTTTTTATACATGATTATTTTTTTATACAAAACGATATTTTTCTGTGACATTATTTTTAAATACATATTCAATATTATTATAAAAAATATATAAATTTAACAATATGAAAGAAAATAAAAAATCCATTATAAACTTAAGTATTTATAAAATAAGTTATTTAGCTTTTAAAACATAAACATTTATTCTAAAATCATACAGAAGAAAAAACACGATAAAAAAATTTAATAAAACAAATTCAATTATAAAAATAATTTGTACTGAATTTTATTGAACATTAAAGGAAAGGTAATAGTAAATTTCTTAAAACAAATTCACTTTCTAAATCGTTTAAGAAAACAGAATTTACAAATATAAAAAATAGAATCATTAAATATATTACATACAAAAAAGAATTAATTTTTATTATTAATATTATTATTAAAAAGAGTCATAGTGTTTATAACCAGTGTTGTCAGCGTCATAAAAAAGCTAAATTGAACTTTTGAAATGTAAAAAAATTCCCTAAAAATAAAGTCAGAAATAAAAAATTATTTTTTTTAAACTTAGTTTTTGTAGTTCTCATTAAATTTTTATCTTTTAAAGATATTATAATAAATTTATAAATAAAACATAGAAAAATTCACCAAAAACTTAAAAAATAATTTCGGTCATATGTCATATGAAGAAATACCTAATGTTTTTAATTTAAATTTTTGAGCTGTAATTCATTTTTTATTAACTATTTGATGGTGATTTTTTTCGCTTTAATATTTTTTTAATTATATTCATAAATAGTTTCCATGGATAGCAAAATATATTAAAAAATAATTATGATCGCTTTATAAGAGTCCATAAAATTAGTTTAGTTATGTGTTATTTTTGTTAACTATATTACAAACCATTCGTATAAATACACAAAAATGCTCATATAAATGATTCTGTGGAAATAAGATTAGAAATAGAAAATAGAGAACTATTTTCTTCATTGTTAAAATATAAAATTTTAGCTTTTTTAACGCAATTTTGAAAAATGGCTAGAAAAAAAGCTATAAGCTAAAATAAAAATTTCGAGACTAAAAGCAAAATAAATAGGCAAGATTTAGCCTCAAAAAGGCTAAACTGGCCATACTATTTATAACTTAATATAGCAAAGAAAAATTACTAAACAGTATAAATCCTTCCAACAAGTCCTTTTCAGAAGAATGTAAAAACAATTTATTTTTTGTATGAAAGTTATACAAAATTATACATTTATTCTTTTGATAACCTTGGAACTAATCCAAATATTTGAAAATGTATTGAAATCAGAGACCAAAAGTAATTATTATTCATATAATTCTAGATCAAAATCAATATTAAGGAAATTAGTTAAAAATATCCTGATTACACCATTGTATTAGCTATAACGATATTTATGCTTTTATGTAAAACTTTTAGTTTTGATTTTATTTTATTTCTCAAAAAATAAAAGTATTTCTAATTTTTATTTTGCGCATTTCAAATAACAGTTATTGATAATTTTTTAAATTAAACTCAAGTTGTGATTCTTATTTTCTCTCACAAAAATTTTAAATTAGTCTATGATTTTTATTTTATTTTTTTTTTTTTTTTAACAATAAATTATTATGATATTCGTTTTATGATATTTTAATTTTTTGTTTCATAAAATAAAAGTTTTTTTTCATTTATCTACATTATTGTAATTGTTTAATATACAATATTTATGTGTTATTTATCAGGTGTATGTGCTAATTAATATGTATGGGTCACTTGTTTGTTAACGATAAATAAAAGGTCTAAACCTTGTACTGAAAAGTGGGGACTTTCCAAGTGGCTTCAAAATAGTATTGCGAAACGCATAAATGATCTATTTGACTATGTTTTAATAGAAAATTTTATTGATGCCTTTACTGCTACATGAGGAAATTCGCAAAATTCCAGTCAGAAAGAGATTTTAAAGGAATATCTGAAGATTTATTAGAACTAAGTAAAATAAATCTAAAATGGTAGTATTAAAGGCAATGTGCGGTAATGGAAAGATATCAAGGATTAGACAGTTAAAGTTAAAAATATTTTGCAGTTGCTTGTATTAGAATTTTTAACTCAGAATAAAATCTTTAACTTCCACGTCATCTATGCACAAATATTTTGATATATTTATTAGAGTTATCTAAGTATATTGCGTTCTGAATCTTATCAAGATATCACAGGAACTGTGTAATGATCAAAGTTGATTAAAAAACTTCATCTACATACTAACAAAATATCAATTTCTTATATATTTTAATACAAATCTAAATACATGATATTTAGGTATATTATTTGAAAACAAAAAAAAATTCTAAAATATTTTTTTTTTAACACAAAACTCTTGTTTGATTTTTATTTTTCATTTATATTTTAAGACTCACAAGCTGGTTTTTATTTTTGATTTTTATTTAAAAAATCAAAAGTAATTTTTAATTTTCAAACAATCATAAAATAATAATCAAAAATAACAAAAATTTGATTTAATTTATAACACTTATAGCACTTATGATTAAAATTAAAAATGGACAATCAACAAAGTTTATGGATAGCCAAAATCAAATAATATGACTAGATTTTAGAATTAAAATTCTACTTTTTTTTATCCAAAGTTTATATTGCAACTTATGTTTCAATACAAAACTTAAAACCTTTGTTCTTTTATCAAAACTATTTCCGATTTTGCTAATTTATTTTTATGCTTACATAGGAGGTGGGCGGTAAGCTGGATGGATCACGCATATTTTTGATTTCCAAGTTAACTTGACTCCTTAAACTATTTCTATAAAATTTCTTTTTTATAAGAGATATCTTCGTAAAAGTATAAAACTCAATGTTACTAGTATTTGGACCTCGACATTAGGTTATAAAACGATTATTCAAATTTTCAATGCCAAACAAATTTTATATAATGGAAACATTTGTCCCTATTCTGCTTTCAACAGACAGACAGACGGACATAGCTATACCGTCTTAGATTTTCACGAAGACCACGAATATGTATACTTTATGGGGTCTTAGACGAATATTTCGATATGTTACAAACGGAATGACAATCCCAATATACTCCTCATCTTTTTTTCCTTCACAATATTTATTTTTATTTATTTACTTATTAATTTATTGATAATCCCAGAACTACAAGATATAAAATCTTATGTATACGAGGGCGGATAAATAATCCGTGACTTTTTGAATGAAACACAGTTTTTTTTTTGCAAAACAAAAATTTAATTTTCAACATAATCTCCTTTTAACTCAATACACTTAGTCCATCGTTTTTCCAGTTTTAGTATCTCTTCCAAAAAATAGGATTTTTCGAGGTCCTTAAAATAGGCATTTGTTTGGTCAATAATTTCATCGTTGGAGCTGAATCTCTTTCCACCGAGCCATTTCTTTAGGTCTGGAAATATGAAGTAGTCACTAGGGGAATATGGCGGATGAGGTACCAATTCGTAGCCCAATTCATAGAGCCATTGAGATTGCACACTTATGCACCCGTGCATTATCTTGATGAAAAAGAACTTTTTTCTTGGCCATATGGGGTCGTTTTCTTTTTAAATCCTCATTAAATAGGTCTAATAAGTTGGCATAATATTCGCCGTTTATTGTTTTTCCCTTTTGAAGGTAATCGATGTGGATTATCCCGCGTGCATCCCAAAAAACTGTTGCCATCACATTATTGGCATACAAACTTACCTTGGCCTTCTTCGGAGAGGTTGTATGTTTTAAACAGCTGTTAAACACAAAGTAAATGACGACACTTACTCAAAATTTGATAGTAGTCTATTAACAAGTGGTACTTGATGGGAATAGTGTTGCATTTCATATAACTACGAGGGAAGTTCGAAATGTCGCGGAAATATTGATCCGCCCTCCTCCTCGTACAATATTATTCATTACTACAGAAATTTTTAAAAGTTATATAAAATAAGCATAAATAATAATACAATTAACAGACAAATAGTAACATAATTAATATTTTTTCCAAATGTAAATAAGACTGTAAAAATTAAAATTATCATAACAGTGAATACAATACAATTATGTTTTTAAAATATTAAAAAGTTTATTCTTAAAAGATGCTGCTTTAGAAATAAAATGATAATAATGTAAGGAATTCCAAAGCCTTGCTGCATTAATGAGAAATTTTCTGTCAGATAATAATATAGATTAGGGCAAAGATACAATTATGCTGTTACGTACTGATTTGATAAATTTTATCTTTTTAAACGTATAATCAGGTTCTTTAATAAAAATAATTTTATTAATCAATAATAATGTTCTTAATTTTTAAATAATTTTTAAAAGAGATTCCTTAGATTCGATTAGTGTACATGGATAAACGATCATATCTTCTTAAACCAAACACATATCTTACAATAACATTAAACGCTTTTAATAGTTTACTTTTAGAAACATTTTTTCAACTGCTGAACATTTCACATCCATAAAGGAGTATTGGTTATATAAAAGATTTGGCAAGCAAGAGTCTAACATTCTGTGGAGTATAGTAATGAGAATTCCAAAGACTAAGAACGATTCCATACACTTTACCGCATGCTTTGTTAATTTGTTCGCTCATTGGTAAAGTATCGTTAAATATTATGCCAAGTTCCTTCGCATTTTTAACATAATCGATATTAGTGCTGCTAATATGAATCACCGGGAGCAAGCTTATGTCAAATTTCTTATGATTAATAACTAAGCATTTCGATTTTTTAGGGCTCAAGATTAGATCATTCCAGCTCGACATTTCATATACATTTTCTAAATCTGAATTTATATTTAAAATATATCTGAGAATATCTTCCTTTTCACAAAAAGTGTATAGTTGAACGTCGTCGGCATACATATGGATTTTGCATGTTTCTATTGCACTGTCGGGTCATTTATGTGTAATGAAAATAACAAAAGGCCTACAATAGACCCTGCGGAACACCGCGACTCATCCAGAGGCGGTTGATGAATTTCCATTTGAAACAACTTTTTGTATTCTAAACTGTCGACAAGGACTCGAATTTCCCCTGAAACGTCCACTAGTGTTGTAACGCAACCTCTTCTTTTTCTAAAGCCTGATTGTTTATTATAAATAAAATAACTTATTTGTTCTAAGGTAATTTGTAATTTGTTCATATATTAGTTTTTCAAAGACTTTAGGTAGGTAAGAAAGGACGGCTATTGGTCTGAATTCTTTATGGAAATGGAAATGGAAAAATCTTTTCGATTTTCCATAATTTTTGATAAGTTGATGTCATAAATGTTGTATTAAATATATGTGTGATATAAGGCAAAATTTTTGGTAACAAAGCTTTAAAAAAACCCTCCAGGCGTTTCGAGTTAGATTTTATAGAAAGAAAAGCCTCCAGGTCATCTTCCTGATTGCTGCCGTGAAAGTCAAATAAATTACCCAGGTTATGTATTCTTATCATAGTAAGAATATGAAATATTTATTAGATGGTATGTTGTAAAAGTTTTATTCAGCTCACTCAGCTCCATTTCATAGAGCTTTGCCAGCTTTATACCGTCTTTGAAGCCCAGATTCCTAATATACTTCCATAATTTGTTTCCGTTTAGCTTTGAGTGAAATTTTTTACAAGAAGTATTTTCCTTAAAGATTTCCATTTTTCGTATGCTAAGTTTCTTTCAGGATTTGAACAATTTTTAACTATTTTGATTTTTATCGCTACATATTTTTCAAAAAGATGGGAAATCATATCATTAAAGAATTTGGTTTATTCATTAACATCAGTCATACTATAAATATTGTAGCAAATTTAAATCATCAATTTCATATCCAAGACCATTTAAGTAACATGTTTATAATCTCTAGGTTTAGTATTCGAGGATTTAAATATGGGCAAATCATAGATTAAATAGATGAGGTCGTGTTTGGAAAAACTGGGTGCCGATATTTGTTCATATAATCGTATTTTAGACATATTATCAACACAGAACAGATCATGGATAGTGCTGTTTGTTGGCGTGAAATGAATAGTTATCGTAGTATTTACTGCAAGTATCCAATAAATAACAATTGAAATCGTCAGTTAAAATGATATCATTATATTCCACTAAGTGTTCTTCCAACCATGTTGTTAGGTATCTAGTTTCACCACCAAAAATTTCTAACGAGAAAGAAAGATATAGTCGGTCAAGATCGACTATATGATACTCTACACCATTGTGTACGAGCATAAAAATTCGGGAAGGTGACTTATATTACACCTGTGGCCAATTTTACTAAACGTAAGATAAAATATAATGCAGAACAATGCATGATACTAACATTTAAATGATATTATTATATTTAGGGCGATACCTGGAAGTGGGTTTATATGAGAGCTATGGTAAGTTATGAACCGATTCTCATAAAATTTGGTAATATTGTTTCTAATTCCATAGAACTTATTTGTGTCGAATATTAACTTCATACTAACATTCTTATGGGATTTATACATGTTAATTGTGGACCGATCTCCTTAAATTTTAATATAAAGATTGATACTTGTACAAAACTTCTTTGCACCGAATTTTTTTAAAATATTCTTATTTTTAAGGCATTTTTTAATGCTTAAACTTAAACGGGGGTATATTTCTATGGAGACTAGGTGAAATAATAAACTGATTACAACCAATTTCATTAAGCTTCGTCCTTGTATCATAAAAATCCCACGTACCAAATTTCATTGAATTATCTTTAAAATTGCGAACCGTACTTTCTGCACGAAGTTTACATGGACAGCAATCTGTCCTGCAAACCAACATTCCAGTCAGCTAGACTGACGGACGGACATCGTTAGATCGATTATAATGTGATTCTGAGTCAATTGACATACTTTAAGGTGGGTGTTAGGTAACTTTTTCTATGCGTTACAAACATCAGCACAAACGCATAATAGCCCAACCACCTATGGTGGTGTAGGGTATAACAATAGGAAATCGCAGTCTTTATTACTAGAAGATTCATGTTGATATATGGTCCTATAACGAAGATACTCTTAATAAAATAACGAGGTGGAGGGGGTCACCTCGTTTTCATTATAATAAGCAAGTTTAACCTGAGAGTTGCTAATGCTCGCGTTAAACCAGGTTTCCGATACATATGATGTGTATTCCAGAATTATCAAAAATATATTTAAACTTATCAATTTTGTCACATAAAATTTGTGCATTAATGTGACATATATTTTGAATCTTTTTCTGTTTATCAGGAATACGCACCATAGAAAATGACATAATTTTTATTTCCATCAACAACATCTAATAATATAAACTTGTACAATTTCTTAGAGTATATAAATAGATCAATATTGTTTATTACGAAACAATGGGTGCAAAAATGTATATAATCTTGTCATTCCGTCTACAATTCCTTCAAAATATATATAACAGATAGGTAGGGACATGAAAAATGATTTATCTTGCAATAAACTTTTAAAGGCCTACATATATATAATAAGCTATTAATTACGTTCCACCATATCTATGTATATCGTTGTGAGAACAATCAAAATATGAATGGAAATTAATTTTTCAATAAACGAATGGGCTTAAAAAAATATTTTTTCAATATATCATAATAAGTACGTGTATACTAAAGTGATTTGGGAGTAAAATCTTAAATTTACCAATAAATACTAGGGTATCTATTCGATTAATGTTCGTTCGAATAATTCGAACTATTTGGTATGGATAACTTTTTTTGATTTGAAAAGTAGCCTTAAAAAGGCTAAAATGTTATTATTTCTATAGCGAAAAAAATTCTTATTAGACATTTTGTATATTTATTCGCAAAAAATCTATATTATTTATATTTACCATAAATTTTCATCTTCGCCGCTTTCTTTCCCAAATCGAAAAAAAAAACTAATTTTATGGACTTGTAAAATCAATTATAATTATTTTTCATTAAACTCAGAAACAATTAAATATAATTTTATTTATTTACAACTTTATTTATTTTTATTTAAATTCTTATAATGCGAAGAAACACCCACAAATTTAGAAATACTAATCAAGAATGAATATCGTTTAAAAATGACGAAAAATCACTCACAACATTAAGTAATTTTTCTTTTGAAATGTAACCCGAATTTGTATGGAATTTTTGGGGTATTTGTCATTGGGCCATTTTGCTGGCCATTCTATGCTTTATAAATTTATTAGCATATTAAGAAAAATTGAAAGCTAATAAGAGCGAGAAAAAATAAGTTTTTAAAGTTAAAAAATTGTAACTTTTTCTGGCCTAAATTTTTGAGCAATTTAGCCTTTTTCACCTTTTCAAAGTTCAATTTAGCCCCTTTTTCTCGCCTCCTGACAAAACTGCTCATTGAGCTCCCTAACTCAGTCAAAATAGTAAATATTTCCAATAATGTTTGTCCGATTGGTATCAATTTAAAGCACTTGAATGCGCATTTATAAAATGGAAAATATATATATATATATTATAAAAGTTCCTTTTAATTTTTTTAATTTAATATTTTTATTTTCTCTTTATAGTAAATTTTTTTGTGAAAAAAATTTTTTTAAAGAGCCGGGCTGAAGCAATTTTAACTCTGTGGTATGTCCAAAAGCGGCTTCGTTTACATAATTTTTCCTTTATATCCAATTTTTTAATAACAACCAATTTTTTGAATATGAGTTTCTTAGGAAAGTACGTTTTTTCAATGTACTATAACTTCGAAAATATTCAGTTGCATTACAAAAAATTTACATCATTAGTCAGAACATTCAATTTAAGCCGAAATTGTGTTTTAATTAGAGGAAATAACTTATTGAAATAAAATGGGTGTAAACACACTTAAAACTAATATGGAAATTAAGTGAAGAAGTATCAGTAGACAATACTACTATAGCAATATATTATTATGAGATATTATAAGCATACTTTCAGGCTGAGTTGATATTGCACAGTTATTGTGAATTAAATGTTTTTAATCTTAATAAAAACTCAATGTTTATTAGGTAATATAAATGTTAATACAATAGAAAATAACGTTTTTATATACCAGTCGAATCAGAAATATTTTCCAAGACAATACAGTAATAAAATTTATACAAATATATTAGACTGGTCCAAAAATCTATGGGATTTGCATTTTTTTATTTTTGGGCTTCACAAGGCCGCCCCTGGCCTTTCAACCAAACAGAGGTGTATACTAAAAATTTAGGAGTCGCTTTATGAAGTTAAGAGTGTGATACTAAATAAAGATTCTAGTCTATCTAGTATATATAAAAAATCTTTATTTAGTATCACACTCTTAACTTCATAAAGCGACTCCTAAATTGGTACAATTTTTGGTATATACCTATATATATATATATATATATATATATGTCAAATCGGTTCATAAATTTTCCTCCATGCCCTTTTTTAATTTAATATTATTTTATATTTATAAAATATATATATATATATATATATATATATATAATCTTCCCTAAACAAGTGCGAATTTTTGGAAAATTCCAAGGTATTCGATTATTTACTAGTATTTACCGTTGCGCTTCGCTACTACTCCCATTGGACCTATTCACCCTATTCGAAGTTTGATACGCAAATTACTTTTAAAACTTTTTAATAGTCCGTTAGATGAAAAAAATTATATATTATAGTATGGGGGCTACATGGACCTATCCACTCTATTTTCATTTCATCAATGCTAGGATGTGATAGGGTAAAGTTTCATAGTTCCTTAGATATGTCATAATGAATATTTGATTTATATAGAAGGTACTACGATCTATGTTAAGCTAATCGGTTCATCCGTTTGAGAATTTTAAAAAGTGAGCGTAAAATATGGGCGTGACATCCGAACAAGATGCAACATAATCTATAACATTCTACATTGTAAGCATATCTTTGCGTAGAATGTAAATAGCTTCATTAATAACGTGTAAAATTGAAAAAATAGATTTTTTAAAAGTAGGTGCAAAATGTGAGTATGACGTCCAATCTCACATTTTTATATTATATATATGGATTTATAAAATCCTGATTCTATTTTAAACTTTATATAAAAATGCAGATTATTTAAAGTTTTTAGTGTATACATAGATATAGTATAGGCAAATATATTTGTAATTACAATAATACATATAACGTTCTTCATTTTCATATAACACATCTCAACACTGGTGAAGGGTATATAAGATTCGTCACAGCCAAATATAGTACTCTAACTTGTTTTATAAACTTTTGGTCATAGACATAGCTCCAAATAATAACTGATATCAATATTAAAGTCCTAGGTGATTTGGATTATCCTCTACAAGAACATTTATTATTGGTCCTGGGAGTGTCCTGAAGCACATAATGAAATGTTGTACTTAATTTTAATATATTTTACTCTCCTAAAATGTTTCTCCAACTTTTCTGTTTTTTATTTAAATAAAACTAAAAGTATTTTTCTTTTTTACAAAATTATGAAGGCAAGGTGTGCGAACATTGGGCATGAAAGGACTAGAGAAAATTTTTAAATCAGTTTTTCCATAATATCTCCAAATTAGAAATTAGGCTCTACAATCTTTCTTTGTTCAAGATATGCCTATATTATGGTTTTCAATGGCTGGTAAGGAACTGAAAATTAATTTTTAAAAATATTTAATATTCATTGATTCGCGTCGTTTCTACATCATTCTACATCATTCCTACATCATTTGTAAAAGTAAAGCAGTTAATCGAAAAACTCTAAAGTATATCCTTACATGACTTTTGGTTGTCTCATGATGCCACTAACAACACTAATTTTCCACAATAAAAATTTAAAATATCCCAATTTTATAGGATAGTAGGCATATAACATAGATTTTCAGTGCAATGTACTACATGCCGACTATAGGTAAATTCTTTTTCTTTTTTATAAAATATGTTAATAAGGCAAGTTTCGCAATAAGTTTTTAGCAAAATCTAGATAAGCTGAAGAAACATCCTTTATTGTGGTGCAATATTTGTTTGTCATTCAGAAACTATGTTCTTATTCAAAAGCGGGAAACTTTAAAGTAAGGAAAAAAGTTTAACTGTTAATTACCGGTATATGTACTCTTATATTATTTGTAGCCAAAAAATAAATTAAAGATTCATAAATATTTATTTTAAACCAAAAATGAATAGCATAAAATGTATGCAATATTTAATATTTCTATATTATGCTGAAAAATAATAATAAGTAAAAAATAAATTGTTAATAGATACAAACAAATGTCAATAATTTTTTAAGTAAGAAAATCATTTCAAATTCAACAAAATCATTCAATTCTTCTAAAGCCATTGAATCGTTTTTGTTATTTTCTTTCCTAGAAATTTGTTGTTCATAAGCTTAAGTGTAAAAAATAGAAAACATTGTCAAAATCAATCCAATAAATTGCTACATATGAATGTGTATATTTATTTATAACTGACCTTTGTTAAACTTTATATTCCTTAAATATGTAGTATAATAGGTATACAATAAATAATATATAAAGGGGGTAAATAAAACATAATAAGTATATAACCGGCATTTTTAACTGAGTATGCGCTTAATTTTCCAACATTACATATGTACTCCTAAATGCTACAAATTCCCCTTAATTTAAAAGAGGGGAAAAACTCAACAACGATTTTGTAAGCACAAATGCATATAAATAAAGTAAGTGCATCATGCATTTTTTAACACATATTAAAATTAATTAATTAGTTTTTATATTATTTGAATTAATAACGTATACGTAATATTAATAGATGACAATTATTTATAATTCCTACGCTGCACAGTGGCTCAGAATCGTTTTTCATCAACCAAAATCTATAGACATTTGAGATTTTTTTTTTTTTTTTTTTTTTGATGGAGAGATATTTTCTTAAATTTTTCTTCAGTTTTAATTTCATTAAAATCGGTTCAACCGTTGTTAAGAAATTTGAAGTTTTAATTTTTTATAGCATTTAGTGCGAAAATACCCCGGATAATTTTGTGAACAGGTTCCCATTTTATCAATTCTAGCACAGGTCCCACTAGAGCCGCTTCCACTAGAATGTTTATTTTATTTTTACTTAAATAACAATAAAAATAAATTATAATTATTATTCATTCGATTGGCAAATATCCTGCAAATATTTGATGTTTAGTTCTATATTATTTCTCCCCTGTGGCAATCTTTTCACTTCTTCTTCTTCTAAGTTCCGATGTTCTACTTTCCATTAACTTCAAATGCTAGAAATAAGCAGATCTGACGTTGCCAGTAATATATATATATATATTCATTTGTAGAATTTCGTGATATTTTTCTGGTATTGTGCTCTCTATAAAATCCGTAATCCTTATTCCTCTTTTCCTGGGCTTCCTCTGATAGATCTCCAAGTGGTACTAAATGATGCCTAATGATATCTTCTCCATGATAAATGATTTTGTGAGCTATTGCAGACATATTTTTCCATGGATATTTCCTTCGCATAATCATCAAATTTTCTAGCATCAATTTGTTTATTGCACACAAGTACATCGATAATAATTTTAAATCTTAAAATAAGATTTATATCAACAGATACTCTTTCGGGATCTGAAAAGAACCTTCTTGCTGTATTCGCATCATTCGTATTGCCTGATCCTTATTTTGGTTGATCTATAATCAACCCATATATGAGAAATTCGTCCTGGACATGTTTCTTTTTTAAACTTCATAAATCTTTACTGGTGTAGTTGTTTCTTATTTATTCTGTAGGTTTAGAATCCAAATCACAACTGGCTTTTGTCCATTTCTTACATTAAGTTATACTATGTTCCAATGTAGCATAAATAAGTGCAATAAAAAGTGCTGAAAAAATAAAGAGAGTTAAAGGTAGATAAAATACGCTAAGAAATAGTAATAAAATAATAATTATATAATATACTTAAGATATCTATCACAACTTATATGGTTTGTTGTATTTAAATTTGATTCATATGAACACATGAAGTAAAAATATAAAAAATTTTTGCAGTAATTTCATTTAAAAGGAAAAAATGTTCTACTGACGGGTCCAGACAGGTACAAATATGTATATGGAGTTAAAAGGGACACTTTTGCCTTTCTTCTGCTAGTAAAATTTGTTTAAGCCATTGGTAACCCTCAAAAGTTCCATTCCACTAAAATTTGACTAAAATATAGTACCTGAGAAAACATTTAATAACACAGCAAATTTCAACGGTACAGTGACACTTCATACCATTTCTTAAAGACTATTATCCTACCAACATAAAAAAATTCAGCCAATTATCGATAATAATTTGCGAGTAATGATAATTTACTTCTGCTGGAAATTTGCAAAAAGCACATTTTTTATAAAATAACATAAAATATTTGTCTTTAAGAACATGCCACGCCCATAATTTGCCAATATTTTGATCTAATTTTTTGGACACCTTAGTCCCAATATGTTTACTAATGAATGGCATTAAATTTTTGGAAATCGCTGTTAACAAATAATAACTTTTGGCCAATGAAATTCATTTCTGAGCCACCGTGCGCGGCATGACAATTTAATGTTCACCGAATTAATCATAAATCTTAAACTAGTAATTTTTTTATTGAGTATTCTCAAATTTTTAATAAGATATTTTAAGATATATAAGAATAATTGTTAGTTGAATTGAAATCAATTAAAAGACGTTATTATTTAAATGTAATCATAAATATGTTACTTTAAAATGCCAATCAATTTGTTATAGGAACACAAATCTTGTCATTCAAGTATTCACTGTAGTATTCGTACTATTTACCTATAGATATTATATAAAAATAATAAACAAAAGTTTTTTTTTACATTCAACAATATCAAATGCATGCATGTACTAAAAATATGTTTTTCTTTATACTCTTTGAATTTTCATTTACTGCCGCATTAAATATGTAAGAAACGAATATAGAGCACTCTACAACCTAAATTGAAAAAAATTAATTTGTATGATAAAAATTTATTTATTTATTTCCTAGTAAAGTATATAAACTTGTTGAAGATTGTTTAATGTTTTATAACTTTCTTATATATATATATATATATATATATATATATATATATATATATATTACTATTTTCCTTTTATTTTATGCTCATTTGAAGTCAAAATAAAACAAATAAAAAATGTTAATTATAACGGGATCTTTTTCAAGATTATTTAAATATACATAAAATATCACTATTTCATAAAAGCTTTTAATATATCTAAAAGTACTTACCATTAAGTTTCACGAAAAATCAATTTATTTTAGCGGTTTGCTAAAATAAAGAATTTTTTTTAATTTTCAAAATGTTATACTTTTGGATCGGAAAGGCCTCTGAGTATAAAAGTTTGCAACTTGAGAATCACCTTCACTGAAATATTAGATGTCAAATCTGATTGAAGTCAGTTTTTTATTGAATCACCTAACGATTTAAAAACACATGATAAAATAGTTTTTAGTATAAATTTTATAAATATAAACATTTTTGTCAATTTTAGAATTAACTAATATATTTTAGTAAAATTGAATAAAATTCTTCAATATGACCAAGGTATTTAAACAGACAAAAAAGATATAGCATTGACAAAATTTCGTAGATATTAACTAATTTGTTTTAGTCAAATTGAATAAAATTCTTCGATTTGTATAAATATTTTCAAATTGACTAAAGGCATGTAAAATTTAAGAATTTCATTATGTGCCCAGGACCAATAATAAAAGTTCTTGTAGAGGAAAAACCAAATCACCTAGGACTTTAATATTAATATCAGTTATTATTTGGACCTATGTCTATGTCCGCAAGATTATAAAAAATGTTAGAGTGCTATATTTGGCAGTGCCGAATCTTATATACCCTTCACCCGTGTTGAGATGTGTTATATGAAAATGAAAAACGTTATATGTATTATTGTAAATACAACTATATCTATGTATACACTAAAAATTTTAAAAAATTTTCAGTTTCTTATAAAGTTGAAATAGAATCAAGATTTTATAAATCCTTATATATATTATTAAAATGAGATGTAAATGCGATTGGAACTCACATTTTACACCTACTTTTAAAAAATTCATTTATTCAATTTAACACGTTATTAATGACGCAAAGATAGTGCAGTGTAGAATGTTATAGATTATGTTGAATCTTGATCTAATGCCACGCCCATATTTTACACCCAATTTTTAAAACTCTAAAACGGATGAATCAATTAGCTTTATATAGAAGGTACTACGGCCTATGGCAGTACCTTCTATATAAATCAAATATTCATTATGGCATATCTAAGGAACTATTACAGCAAGAGTCCTCAAATTTCGTGGGAAACTTTATCCTCATCGCATTGAATTCCATATAAATACTATTAATAAAAAAGTACCATCAAGGTACTTCATTTTGAATGAAGCTGTAGCTTCCTTGTTTAAACTTTCTTTTGAAAGAAAATGCAGCCCATATCATAGGAGCACCTCTGCCAAAATTTCTATTCATTCTCAAAGTAAATCTCGCCAAAAATATTGGATTCGTGTGAGTTTTTACCAAACTCAATGGCATATTTTTATGAACTTCTGTTAATGAAAGGTACGCCATTCTTATTGCAAAAATAAGGTGCTTTGAGCTTTACAAAACCTCTCAAACTCTTCTAGTCGTTACTGGAATTCAAAACTGACTCTTTATTTGAGACTCAAATTAAAGTTAATGGTATGCCGTTCGATTAATGACCCATTTTTGGTGCAAAAACATCATTGGATCGCGGGCGAAATTCCTTCTAGTGGCATAATTTTAAATTAGTTTAACAAAGTTATTCGCTACACAAAAAGATTTAACTATTATTTTGGCAATTGCACATTTGAAAGTTTCTGATAATTAAAATACAAAAATTTACGGGTTTCTTCTGCGAACAACGTTTTTTTACGAATCATTTTAAAATAAAGTTTACAGAAATAATTTTAATGCTAATTATTGTAACTAAAATAACGTAGACACGTTGACAGAGTGATATAATTTTGTAATAATTTTTCTTTTAATCAACCAACAACTTTTATTTAAACTAAACCTATATTTATTTCGTACTAAAACTTCTGTCAGAACAGGAAAACTGATAATTTTCCTTTGCTTAAATATATATATATATATATATATATATATATATATATAATGGTATATTACATAATTCGTCACAGCGTTCCATCCATCTTTACAAAATACAAAATTTTTTTAAGTGAACTGATATTTACTTCGTCCACTCTAGTGTCTCGTAAGTAGAATGAAATATTTATTGCAGATTTTATTTAAGATGCAAAATGCCAGAATTCGTTTAGCCCTGTAAACTGGCTACCAAATCACTTCCATTCAATTAAACAGAGTGCCTAAACTCAATATTCCTGTGTTTTAAAGGATCTTAATGAATCTCCAAAATATTATAGGTTACTATACTTTTAGAAACATTGTCGCTAAAAATTTTCGATTATTTATAACTGCACTATATATAAAGGTTTTACATCTTAATCCGGAAAGTCTTTGAATGAAATAGAAATGGACTCTATACAGATGCACTGGCGACAACTGAAAATATATTGTAATCATTTGTCCATTTCCCCTCCATATGTAAACTGCATATAATATAAGTTATTCGAAGAAGCCCAAATCTTTATTAAATTATCATCACCAGCTAACCTAGAAAATTCACAAATCAGTACTTTGACGAACCATTCTTTTTCGAATATGTTGTAAAGAACCTCTGACTCCTTTGGGTTTAAAAACTCAAGACTCAAGACTCTCTTAAGCTATTATATATCTTCTGCTTTTCTTAAGACTAAGTATTTGTAGGAAATTTTTACTACTACTTTCCTTAAAACAAATTATAAATCTTTTGAAACACTGATATTATTTTGCTCTTCTTGGTCAACCAAAGGTGATCATTTCACCTACAAACTCTAGTTTATTGACAAGCACTCAGTGTTGCCGGAGTCGATAGTTCATATTACAAAACCAAACCCTTCAAATCACCTAAAATTTTTAAAAATTACAAAGAAATACGTATAAATTTTTAAAAATGTACTTAATTTGTATAAAACAATTTAGAATAATTTTCTCTTTACTATGATCTCTAAAATATAAACAAATATTTAGAAATTCCATTTAAAATCTACACGAAATATTAAGGACTAATTCTAAGTCTTTATTTCGGTACAATCATTATACTCATCAAAACTAAGACTGACACAAAACTTCAGATAATTTTATCGAGTGGCTCGCGAAATATAACGATTTGAAAGTGTAAAATAAATAAAGTTGTACACATATAATTACAAATATCTTTCAAATTATTTACGCTACAAGATTCATTGAGTTGTCATATTAAAGGTATCCAAATTACCTTTAATATGATGTACAACATGACCCATTCCTCAATATTAAAATGGTTTATATCTCGCTCTTTATAGTTCGCGGGTAAATATCTCAAAAAATTATAATTTTAAAATTTTAAAAAATGTATGTTAATGATAAAGATGTTTCCTTGGTAAGTGGCATGCTGGGACTCGCAGTAGTTTGTGAATTATTAAAAAAAAAATATCATAATAAATATAAAATATTTATTTCAATTTGTATTGTTTCGTTTGTAATCAAATGCAAAAAACGCCAATTGCTTCCACAAATCATACAAATTTAACGAAATTTATCAAGAATATTTAGTATGATAAATTGTCTTTATAAAAACACAAATATCTTTCAAAATATATATGCTTCAACGTTCATTCATTGAGGTCTATAGTAAAAGGTGATAAAATTACCTTAAAATGATAACTGAAGTCTGCTTTTATGTTGAGTTTGAATGTTTTCGCGAATTAAATTTCGCGGTCGTATATTTCAAAAAATTATATTTTTATGGAGCTGGGACTCTCAGTGGCTTCCGATTTATTACAAAAAATATAACGCAGTGTAAAACAAAAAAGTAACTACATAGTATGACAGTAAAAATATACTTCTGAATTGAGCTAGTGTACCAAATATTATCAAATTCGGAAGAGGTGAGGAAACCAGCTGGTTGGTTTCAAACGGAATGATTCTGTTGTTACTCCTATTCTAAAACGTGTTGATTCGAGTTATTGTATTTTGGGGATTTATGTGTATGATTTCTTTGTATTCTTACTGATGCTCCACAAACATCTTTGTAATGAACGGAAAGCCCAATCAGAAGTTATTGCCGAAAATGTATGTACATAACTATGCCCTTAAAAACTTTAAATGACAATATTTGAAGATTCATTTCCTTGAATTTGAGTATGTTAGAATATAGGGAGCGATGTATCCACATTAAAATTTTGTACACAATATTAATTTGAACTGATTTTACTTTTTACAGATTTCAGAGTTTTCGCAAACATAAATCATAAGTTACACATTTGGATTTTTGCTTCTGTTGCAATCTTCTATTTGATTACTACGGTGTTTTTGAGCCTTCTCTAAAATGGTGCATTTTTATTTTACAAAAAAATTTGCGTTAGACTTTTTATGAAGAGTCAATTATAATTTATTTTATTAATTTATGAACTGAAATTCCGTTAAAACAACACAAAAATTACACATATTTTTTGTTATCCAAAATTATCAAAAAAAGTTTAAATTTTCCCATTTTTGGATAATTACAAAGATATCAGCAACCTTGTAAGTACTGCCTGATTGTTGTTCTTTTTACTTTGTCCCTACTCCGTTTTATAATTATCTTTTGCAAACTCTTTTCTGTAGACTCTCTCCTTTGGCTCTATTGTGCTACATCTCTCCTGCTAACACATCTCTCTCTATATACCAGCGGTAGGCGAATTAAGAACACACTCTTTACGTTAATGTATTTGTGAATTCTTAATTTTTAAGAGAATAAATTGGTGCGTTTGCACTGTAAGAAATTTTTATTATTTTCTTATAATTAAGAGTTTGAATTGAAAAATTAATAATTCGTTTGTGTAAACATAAAAAAATAAATAACTTAAAAAAACGATATATTAGTCATTTGGAAACATATTAATCAATGTACACAATTTGAACAAGGTACATATTATATACACCTTTTTTTGTTTCGTTCTCAGTGTACCGTTTTTTTTTTTTTTTTTGGAAAAAAGTGCTATTTTTGAGAGCTAACCAGCAACTGGGTGAATTTCTTGTTGCTCAGACGTTGTTTGTTATGAACTTCGTATCATGTACGAGTAAGTAGCCAATGGTCTTCGTATTTTGAACAATATGAACCCTTAGCATTGCTCTACAGGAACTTCTGTGTTGTTACCTTTCACATTTTTGGCAACGATATTTAAATAATTTTTTTAGGTTCATAACCCCAGGTCTACAACTGAGACTAACGCTGATATAATATTTCGTTCATATTATCTTAAATCTTAAATAATTTGTATAAAGACTTTTTTTAAGATGTAAAACAATTACAAAAAATATTGTTTTTTTAGTAATTTCCAAAATACGCATGAACACAAACAAACAAACTTTCGTATATGAGTATTTTTTTGACAGTTCAACTTGTAACATAGTTGTGTAGAGAAATCTCATCCAAACAGTCTCATAATACTTCATATAATACCAGAATTCCCAGATTTTTTCGAGCCTTATGCCTAAAAAGCAAAATCCCCAAATTACTACCTACATTATACCCAAAAATCTTCACCAAAATAATATTTTTATTTTAGAGATTAGTATAAACTACATTAATTTTTCTTGGTGCTACAATCCATAGATATGGAGGTTTGGGTAAATAAATTACCTAAGTAGTTAATATTGAAAAAGAATATTTCCTATAGGATTTCAAAACAATGAGATTATATGGAAATCGTTTTAACATTTGTCTCAATAAATTTTTTAGGTAAATAATTTACATTATTTTTGTAGTTAATGCAAATACCGAAAATTAAGTTCTTATTTCTTCAAAGATATGAATGCATGATAAATAAGTTCAATTGATTCAATTACTTTTGATACATTTTACTGAACTTTTAAATAACTAATTATAATATAATAGCTGAAATCCTAAAAGTTAATAAGAAACAAATAAATAAAATAAAATAAAATAAAATAGAATAAAAGTTTGAAAAATAGCGACATTTTCAGCAACATCCAATTTATATCTTATAGTTCCTTCCATTTTAAAATTAATCTATATAAAGTTTCATTAAAACTGTTTTAGCGATTAGGCGTGATTGCGTCACAAGCAAAAACACATTTGATTTTATAACAATAACATGGATAATTACACTGTGCAAATTTTAATAGGTTGGGCACCCCACTGGTAAAACTAATTCGAATATGCTGAATTGAATAGTGGCAGCTGTTTTTCGAAGTTAGGGCTCGTATTCGCAATATTTTGTCTTAAACTTTATTACGAAAGTAGCACAAATAATAAAAATTTCAAATAAAAAAAATCAATTTCAGCCAGATTTTTAATATATTTATTTTTGTTTTAAAAGTTGCTTATTGGTAATACATACGGAATTGTAGTAAGATTTTCTGTTCGTTTAAAGTTTTGTAATTTAGCGTTTAAAATACATTTGATAATAAAAATTCATGATCCTATATTTCAATAGAATCTTAATTTTTGATTTTGTTGAAGTTTAGCAACTAAATTATTAAATTTATGCAAAAAAAACTTAATTTTCCTAAACCCTGTTTCAGCCCTTCAAAATGAATTATCTCAAAAACGAACGCTAACTTTTAAAAAGGGTTAACACCATTAAATTCACCGTCGCCGATTTAGTTTTATCTAATGGGCGCCCTTCTTGTTACAAACCTAAGTCTCATTTTCGAGCAGTGTTACTAAAGGTTTCTATATTATTGACTATTGTTGGAGTAATAATAAATAATCAATTGATCAAACAAACAACAAAACCAATTCATAAATAATCATATTGTTGCAGAGATTGGAACAAAACTTTACAGTATGATATATAGTATAACAATTATTTTTTTACTGACTTCATTACACTGCTGTTGAATAAATAATAGGCATATCTTACTAAAGATTAATATCGGGCGGAACATTGTTTTTTTTTTAATTTTTCCCAAGTTAAAAAAAAATATTATGGAAATAAAATAAAAATCTCCAAAAATCCAAAAAACGTGAAATTCATACCCAAACTAAATTTTTCAACACCATTTCCCAAAGAGAAATCCACAATTTGTGGAAAAATCCCCTAATCTGACAACACTGTATAATACTAATATTTGAATCTACACGAAAGATAATTCTCTGAGAGAGTGAATTTAACACTCTCTGACAGAAAAATCTTACATATTCTTTTACGTGTAATTGGGCTGTAACCAACAAATATTACAAACAAAGCACCCATGTGAAACATACTCACATACCCTACACTAAAGCGGAATTACAAGCATAGCACAAAAAATGTAAACATAAACTTTCAACAATAAATAGAAACACAAACCAAGAAAAACTCAACAACTAGTAATAAATGACGTCTAAAACAAAAACAACAAATCTAATAAAGCCAACATATTTTTGTGGTTGAACATTTTGCAGTCTTTCAGCTACAAGTTAGTTTTTATACAGTTTTTGCATAGATTAGTAAGACAAGTGCAAACTACACAACGAAATATTCTAATAAAATAATAATAAAACAATTTACAATTAAAAATAAATTAAAAAAAAAAACGCAAAAGTGCCTTAAAAATACAAACAAAAAATAATTCAAATTATTCTAATACTTTGAATTTAAAAAAGTAAAGAAAGCTTTTATTTAAGCAACACATTTTGGTTAATGTTTTATTTAATTTACGGCTATATACATAAATAAATTCTAATTAACCTTGTACTATAAAAAATATAACAAAACTTACTACAGTTATTCGTCATTAAATTAGACTTATTTATAATATTGTGTTTAATGTAAATGATACTTTTGTTTACATTTCAATTCTGAGATCATCTACAATACAAATTTATTTTAACGCCGCCAACAGCACCCCTACACACACTCAAGAAAACGCCTTAAAATGTTAAAGGACTTTAAGGATAATTACAATGAAAACTTATTGGACTGCAACAATGATGAGTAAGTAATTATATTTAAAGTTTAAAAAATTGCAAAATAAAATCACAGTATTTGAAAGCAACGTTAGTTTTTTTCCAAAGATTTCTCTAGAAAATCACTAAAGTTTTGAGAAACACTAACAAATTTAAAGCCAATGTTAAGTTGCATGTTTTGCAATCTATAAAAATGTAAGATGTTGAAAAAAAATGAAAATTTTTGATACGTTACAAAACAAGTTTTGACAATTTACACACTTAATGAAAATTTATTAAAGCCGGCTAACTGGTTTTTGTTGCAATCCAAAGATTTGCTATTAAAAGCTTTTTTGTAGTTTGTGTCAACAAGTTTGTAAATAGAAAGAAAATTGTAACCATGAATATTTAAATTATTGAAATGATTATTAAGTTAGTTGTATTTATACAGGAATTATTTTAAGGAGGAAGTTTATGAAAGATACAAACTCCAGGATATAAAAAGTGGAATAAAAACATTAACAAAACAATTAAATTACAAATGTTAGGAATTATATATAAAAAATCATCCAAATGAACACTACATATAATTATATAATTTTTAATACACTATTATACATGTTTACAAATTCGGGTCTCCTTTTAGACCTGAGCAGATGAGAACTAATTTTAATATAATTGATGGCACTGAATTCAAATATGGCATTGATTCTAATTTTCGAGTTCTCGCAGTGCGCTGTTATAAGGACTTTTTTGTGTTGACATAAAAGATAAAAGATTGAATTCAATCGTATTCTTAATATTGAATTTTATTTCATATCGTGTAGAAATATACAAAAAGTATTACAAAGACGACTTCAAGCGTTTTTATTATGTTTACAAATGTTATATACTCGGGAAATGAGCAAATAGATGTTAAATGCTCAGAGGTGAGTATTTTCATCACCTTGGTTCCTACGTTTCATTATCTGAAGATACTAATATATACTTCAGTGATGATATTAATGTAGGAATTATTAGCAAATCTTGTTCACAACACTCTCGGAAATCAAAAATCGCCTTATTTAAGCAAATAATGGAGAGTTTATTGCAATCTTTAGAACATATTTCTTTTTTTTTTTCTTAAAAGTTTGGCTGCAGAAGTAACGGGGAGAAAGTATAATAAAATTCGGCGAAAATCAAAAAATAATAGAAAGGATTTTGGGAAGAGGGCATGGTGAGTTTCTACTGTTTGACTCTAATACGTGAAACAGATCCCAGATAATACGAAAAATTCAATTTGACATATCTTTAATTTCGATTTATCACTTTTTATCGAATAATTTAGTTATCAGATCTTAAATACAGAAAAAAATGCTTCTGTTAATCTCTCTAAGACTAAAACCAATTTTGAAAAATAAACTTAGAAACCACTTTTTGATCAAGATTAATCAAGCCCAGAACTTTATATACCTGTGTTATTTTAGTTTTGTTAAAAGTTCATTAAAATATTTTGCAATTGGTGAAATTGTAATTTTCTTAGAAATAATTAATCTTTTTTGTGCTAAAAATGGACTTCTTTTCACTTTTTTTAGAAGTAATTATTAATAACTTTAAAAAAAAGCTAATTATGTACTTAGTTTTGCTTTGGAAGTTGTGAGAATATTAATTTTTTAGAGGCAATTGTTCGTTTTTTTTTTTTTTTTATTTATTGGTTACCATTAAAAAAGCGGTCTATTGTTTATTCAAATATAAATATGAGCAGTTGTAATAAAAGACAGTTGAACAAACAGATGGAAGAACGGGAGGAAAGATAGCTGACAATATTAGTCGGCTTAAAATTGATGTAAAATATAATTACAGGCCCCTTTCAAATATCAGTACAAACGAATAGAAAAACAGATCAGACTGGCAGACAGATGCCTAATTTTAAAACAACTAACTTAGAAAGTTATTTTAAAGTCAATAATATACTTAAAGGTAGACTTTATCAACTTTTGCACAATCGTACAAATATTTTTTTATTAAAAACGGCCGAGATTTTTGCACTTGTTCAAATTTATTTTAATATATTTACTAAAACTGTAAATAAAAGCCAAATAAATATACTGCAAAAATGATTTCCCCGAATACTATTGAGCAGATTACTGGTTACTAGATGACAAAACGGCATTAAATAGTTTGTTTATAAGTATTTTTATATTTTTTATTAAAGCATGGTTTAATACCACAATGAATTAAAAGTATAAAGTTCTTTTAAGTGACCGATATATGAGGTAGTAAAAAATAATTTAATATTTAAATTATTCTTGAGATCTTCAATATTTAAAAGTAATATAAAGTAATATTGATTATGTAAATAGGTATATTTTAAACGATAACACTAGTTTACACAATACTTGTTGCAAAAAAAATATATCTAGTTTTGAATACTGGCAATATACTGAGTTTAGAAATATGACTACTTTTTTTCAAATCAGATCTAGTTTTTGAACAACATGTGACTGTACTTTAGATTTTAAAAATTAGGGTTCATTAAGTCCCAAAAAAGTTAATTTAAAGTTTATTCTAAATATTATGTGTTGATTAAAAAAGTTAATGCTTCTAAATGGTGCAGAAATCCATAGTTTTTTGAGAAACTTGACTATGGAATAAGCTGCTTTTATCCACAAACTTTTAATATCTGAAAAACAATAAAATTTTATTCGTGGGAAAAATATCTCCATAGCTGTTTTTATCGTTCTTAAAAAACATTAATTTTGCTATATGAGCAAACGATTTTTTGTTTGGGTCGTAGGATTGTTTTGAAAGATTTAAAGCTAGAGTTTATCGTCTGACAAACTTTCACAGTCAATATAATTTTCCATGATTGTATTGCTCGAAAAGTCCAAATTTATTTCTATTAATCAAAGTCGATGGAATCGGTATGCCCTAAATGTTTTAATGGACGTTGCACAAACATAGGTATCCCAATTGAGTCGATCTTGATTTTTATACCCCTCGTGTTAACACATCGAAATCATTTTTGGTTCTTCAGATAGTTGGGATTCCAAATTTGCCAATTTTCAACAATCATAATTATTCAGTATGCGATTTACGAATAAATCAAATTGGGAGACCAATCCATTTGTAGTAAGAATTGGAATAATTTTTAATATAATTTATAAACATAGGTTTTACAGTATTATAGTGTTATTTAAAATTTCCATATATTTCGTATAAGGCGTAGAAACCATAAAGAAAATGTTACAAGAGATAATACCTTTCTTACCTTTTTTCAATATTTGGTTAGACTTATTAAACATATATCTTTCATATAACCCCATCTTCCTAGAATCAACTTAAAGTGCATAAGGCTAATACAATTGCATAATAATAAGTTTTGTATGGATACATAGAAAAAAGTTACCAATCAGCAAAATAATTTATTCAATTAAAAATTGTTTAAATTTGCAGCTCTCATAAAAATTATTATATCAGTTACTATTAACTGTAAAAAAGAAAAAAATTTAATAAAACAGTTTATTAAATCAATCAAGTTGATGTTCGAATGAATTAAAAATTTAAATGAGAAAAACAGTTTTACTTGAATTTTATTTTAAACATTTCTTTTATTTTATTTTTATTTGCAACATATTAATTAAATTTTGATGTAAAATTAAACAATTGTGTTAATTGAAAAATTGAAAGAAGGTATTAATTTTTTCTGTATAGAAAACCTAGTGCAAAGTTTTATCACAGTCGGTGATTAAATGGCCATAGCTCCAATATAAGCCCACTTTCGAAAATTAGGCAAATAATAAATGTAATTTCAATGGTAATATCACAATACTAGTACATATACATATGTTTTACAGAAATATAATTGACATCATCAAATTTTATAATAACCGGTCGGTAATTGATCATAGGGCCCATGAAAACCCCCCTCCACAAATATTAAAAAGAGATGGTTATCAAATGATTCGATTTGACCGACATGTTTTTTACTTGTTTTCACGAATAAATTTGCTGAAATTATTAACAAAATTACATCAAAAGATCGTCTTATTATATTATTTAAATTGAGAATATACACCCTTTTACTATTCTTAATTTGATGCATTAAAACCCACAAGATAATGTTTTTTTTTTTTTTTTTTTGCTATATGAGTAAATATGACTTAAATTTTAAGTGTCTTCTTCATATTCTGAAATTTATGTATCAGGTTGTTACAGGATTGTACTCTATTTATTCAAAAACACTTAAAAATCCAAGAAAAAAATTAGTATGAAAAAATAAAAATTCCAAAAAACCGTGTCTTTAAAGTAATTTTTTTGGTGAAGTTGACAGATTTTTAAAATTATTTTTGTATCAATAGATGTAAGTTGATTACTAAAGCAATACTATGCAAAAAAAAACGCATTTTGCTTCATATGTTTATAAGCAAATGTATATAAAATCAATCGCAACACAATAACTCAGATATCATATATTGTGAATTGGATAACTAGTTTAAACCCTGCCAGCAATTAGGTGATAATTTTATCCACTATCAGAAAAATGTCTCTTTCTAGTATTCTCAAGATGTTATTTTCCTATTAGTAAACAATTTTACAAAAACAAATAACATTAATTTCGATTTTTGATCTACTTATTCTACATTTATTACTAACTAAATTGTAGAAAAAGTCACTTAAAAGTTAGTTTTTGGATAAATCTAAAGTTACCAAAAACTGTCTCTCATTAGTGTTCTCAAGATGTTATTTTCCTGATAGTAAAAAATTGTACGAAAACAAATAACATTAATTTCGATTTTCGAGTACAAAACCATTACATTGTTTTTAAATTAAAAACAAAAAATATGAAGAAGACGATGGTACTTAGTTGGCGTGTTGTTTTCAAAGGCAATCAATCGATTTTTTTAAAATTTTAAGAAAGCTTCGTAAAATTAAAATAAAAAAGAGTGATAAAGTGAGGTAAAAATAAAAAATAAATATATAAATGAAAACAAAATTAAATATTGTGAAAAAATTTTTGAAAGAAATTTTAAATTAAATTAATTACAAAATAAATTAAATCAATTAAAAAATAAATTTCGAAGTAATATGGGTTTGTTGTGGTAAATTTCCTATACCACCCCTACAACCGTGGATTCGCGCCTGATTTCAATACTTATTTTTTTATCAGCAATTTGGTGTAATTTTATATTTAAAAATTCTTCCCTTAAATTGAATCTTTAAAGTCAGATTTTCCTAAGCACAAATAAAACCGATTTTTTATAACCCTAAATGACTCTAATTCGTGACACAAAAAAAAATTTAATATTGTCATTAAAAAAGTATCAAAACTGCAATACAGTTTTTCCCGAACGATGACTCTTCTTCGATAGGAAAATTACTTCTTTTCCTTTTACTATTTTAAAATAAATATGGATACTATTTAGTCAAAGTTTGGATAGTAATGTTGATGGTTTTAGTTAGAATTTCGACAGAAATAGTGACTTTTTCTGTTCCTCAGAATGACTCCAATTTGACACATAAAAAAAGCACTTAATAGTGGCATTAAAAAAGTATTAGAACTGCTGCACACTTCTTCCCGCACGGTGACTCTTCTTGGATAAGAAAATGATATCATATTCGACTGTTAATAACAACTTGAGGTTACTCTTTAGTGCAAATTTGGATAGAAAATGTTGGCAGGGAAACTACTAATATTTAAAAGTACAAATACGTCTGCCCCGTTTGACAAAATATGGCCCCACCAATGGGTTTTTCTTGAAACTCAAATGCATAGGTCAAATTTTAAGTGCGAATATCGGGCTTTACCATGCGCTTAAAGCATTAGCGTCAGTTTCGAAAACTTTTGACTTACTTTACTATTTGAAGAAGTCTCCATTCGAAGCATATCGATTGCTTGTATAGTTAAGTGAGAGAAGTTAGCGTGATATATTTTATAAGATTAGGAACAGTCAGTTGGACGAAGACAGAATTTGATGCATTGTATAATGTACTTTAAGATGTGACATTTGTTCACGATGCTACCTATGGCAGTGTGAACTAAATATTAGTTAACAATGATACCACATAAAACAAAACAATAATATTAATTTAGTCTCTGTAAACTCAACTGATCTTTCAATTCCAAGGAATTTTTAATGTTATATCTGGGGGAAATCATTTCCTTCAAAATTCTACAAATATACTTTGAGAGATGGTAACACGGCAACTGTACAGAAGACACAGTTGGTTTAACTGCAATTTCTGGTTTCTGGATCTTAGGTAAGCCATATATTCTTGGAGTTATAGCAGCTGACCAGATCAATTTTCACACACGACTATTATCTGTGACAATGTGGACATCTTTATACTTTGCCACTGTCTTATTTCTCTTGTCAGCTTGTATTATAATCATATCCGGATGTCCTTTCATAAATTCCCCTTTAAAATTGTGAAAACAAAATTTTCTCTAGGTGTGTTTTAAAAATTTCTTTCTATAAGTAAGTGGCTATTCAATTCTTCAGTTCAACCACTATTAATATCCCAGCCTCCATTCCTTATATTGCCTGAATGCATTGTTCAATGTCAGCAAACTCTTCTCGTTGATAAGTAAAGTGATGATATGGAGTATGTATGTTTATTCTAGTCATTTAAATTGAAATAAAAACTGAGTGATGGGTACACTAATACACGCATATATCCGAAAGCAGAGTTTTTTAAACAAAACTTAAAATATTTATGGTTTATTAAGATTTTCGCGACAAAGCTAATTTATGTACACTAGGTCATTTTTGAGTAATTCTTCACTATAAGACAGTGTGAAGAATCACACACTCATCAGCATTTATATTAAGAGTATAGAAATTAATAATGAAAAGAATTATTGAAAATGTGTTTTCATGTTTTAATTCTATTTTTATACAAATATAAATAAGTATTCTAAACCTATGATTAAAAAAATACTTTTAAAGTCATTCTTCTTCTGGGCTAATTATTTCAAAACTTATTTAAAAAATAAAACAATTTTTTTTGTCCTCACTCACATAATGATTAACATCATAGTACACTGTTTGTAAATTTCCATAAACAATTTGATATTTAAAGTGCAAACATTACACTTCTTAATTGTTAGTTAAAATATTAAAAACTTTAAAAAAATAAGACTTTGTCGAAACATTTTATTATTCAAAGCTAATGTCTATTGTTCAAAGTCACAAAAATTATTAAGGTTAAACAAAGTAAAATAATTTTTCATAAATTATGTTATGTCAAAAAGTAATTTAAATTACATATGTATATCTGTAATATTTGAGGTATTTAGTTTGTAACTTTAATTTTTATTACAATTTAAAAATTTAAATAACACAAGTGAGAATCTTATAATTTATATAACCACCATCTGCAACTTTTTAAAATTTCACCTTATATGATAGGTGGGCGATAAAATGGGAGGACCTCGCCCGTTTTTTGTTTCCGAGTTTATATTGGTCCTTGAAGTAATTGTACAAAATTTCGTTGATGTACATGCATTTTTGTAAAATATATCGGCCGAAAAGCATAAACTGGAGTTACGACGGACACCCTACTTTTTTAGTATTTGAGCCAAATTTAGTCCCGCTAGGATGTCCGCGCGAGCCTTATCCTGCTTTCCACAGACAGACAAATGGACAGACGGGTGGACATCGTTAGATCGTCTTCGGTTGTCATCAGGACCCAGAATATACATACTTAATGGGATCTTAGATTATTATTTCGATACGTTACACATGTAATAACAAACCCAATATACCCCCATCTTTTTTTTATGGTAGCTATGAAAAGTTACAGAAATGACAAAAGCTTTTCAACAAAATTTTTAATATTAAATATGAATTTGTTTATAATAATATTATTTATAAACATAAAATTTCTAATTATAATGGTAATCATGATTTAAGTTAAAAATTTTAATTTCTAGCTAGAAATAAAAACTATGTTGTTACTACACTTATATACATGTATGATGCAATTGAAACACAAAATAATTAAGATAAAAAAAAAGGAAAAACTAAATGAATACGTCATAATTACTTGAGTTTTGTGGTCTTTGAGATATTTTTGTTTCTGTTTGTAATCAACAAATGCTTTTTTTAAGCTAAAGTAGCGTTTGTTCACATTGAACAAAAAAGTCATGTAGTATGTAGAAAAAAACCGCACAAAAAACCTTGTGTTTTTAGGCTATTTAAAGACGAATGCAAATCATAATTTTTTAAGAATTTTCGATAACAAAAAAGACAGAAATAACTATAAATTCCAAAATAAATGACTATCATTTATATTTAAGTTTCCCATAATATTAATTTGTGGTACCTTTTGTGCTAAATTAAGTACGACAAATTTAAAAATCACTTAAACTCTAACTTCTCTGGAGAAAATTCTCAGATAAAGCTTTTTATTCACCTTCTTCATAAGAAATCGATAACATATAATCCATCATATATATAAGAAAAAATAATTGTCATTATAAAAATCAAGGTTTAAATCCTACTTCTTATTCCAAATAATTTATTCCTATACAATTTTTATTCCTAAAGATCTCATTTTGTTTGCTCACCAACTTACTGTACGATATTTCCATGAAAATGTCATTGCTATTTGTCCGTTTAATGTCACAAACACAATTCCAACTACTGGCAACTATTTAATATGTATTCCTTTCATTTCGATGTTAAATGAAGCCAAGGAAAATACTTTAAGAGGGAGAGAAAACCCGAAGAAAAGGAAAAAAAAAGCTTAATTATATACATAAATTTGCAAAGTTTTCCGATATAAAGTATTTAGACTGAAAAAAAGCAACCATAAAAATAAAATATTCCACAGTGGGGCAGAATCGAAATTTTTTGGAAATAAATCTGTAACTTCTGATCGGCTGGTTGGCTTTTCATGAAATTTGGTATAGGCGTAGCGGAGGAGTGTACAATATTAAGTTTGGAAGGGGGCACAACAAACCCCTCAGGGGCGGAGCTAAGGGGACTCAAAGTTAGATACCTCTGACATAAAAAATTTTTAATCGCTTGCCAAATTTTTGTTTCTCGTCCGATTTCAAATATTTTTATATATTGTTGTAGGCCCTGATAAGTCCTATAAAAAACATGCTAACATGTCCTATTTATCTCTTATAGTTTTCAAGTTATTTGCGTTTGAATTTTTAAGCACCATAATTTTGTATGTTCTTGGTCCAGTTTTTTCATATATATCCTAGTATTTCCGACCGATTTTATTAGTTTTTTCTTATCTATTTAAAGAACAAAATTATCTATTGAATAAAAAAAATTGAAGTCGATATCTTTACCGAGTATAAAAATAAACGATTTTGATTTTGAAAATTCCAAAAAAGACGACTTTTTGTGTTTTTTTAGCCGAAAAAGTATCTACACTCTTTTTTATCTAAAATAAAATTTTCTTCAGCAACGTACAATAATTTTACACTTTTCTGAAAGGCAACTTCACAGAGATGACTCTAAGATAAAAAACAGGCCCAATAACTCAATTGGTCATGGTACAAACCCTCCCGAATTCGACCCATTTTATATGAAAGTTTTGATTTTAGACCATTTTTTCTCAAATCCCAAAGCACGAATCGACAAGCGGAATATATTTTAAGAATCCTCAATATGTTGTTTAAAGTTTTAACTCAAAATCTACGGGCCTTCGAAAAAGTATGGATTCTATAGCCATAAATGTAAAAAATCACATTTTTGGGAATTTTGATTAGTTTTTTTGGGAATTCGGGAAAACCCTACCCTTATTTAAATTTGGTTAACGCGCTTTTATTTACATTAATAAGATGCACAATTCTTGCAAATTTCATTAAGATATCTTTATAAACAAATATGTTATTACAATAAAATATTTGTATTTTCTCCAAAAACAACAAATTGGGCCTCTTGTTTGGTTTATTTCTAAATAGTGAAAAATATGTATTCCAAATTAAGCTTATCCTTTAGCATATATAATTTCCGATCTTTTGCGAAAAGATTCATTTCAGAAATATGCGCGTTTAAACTTTTATATTTCCAATTTATTGTATATATGACTATATTTTTACAAACATGCAACTTTTGCCTTTAGTTTTGCGTGAATAATTACTTAGAAAATTATGAATATTTCTATATACTTTTAATAATATCTATACACAAAATATTTTTATAAAAATAATTAATACAAATTTTTATTTTTAATAGCGTTGCCACATTTCCCAAATTTAAGTAAATCTTTATCCTTTTCTAAGCATTCATATATTTCTATTAATGAATTTAAAATAACAAAACAAACAAAAAATGTCTTTTTTAACTTAATCAATATTATTATTTTTGGTATTTATCATCTTCCTTAATAAATATTCTATTTCTAATACGATTTTTTATTACTTATTTACATTAAATTTATGTAGGCAATTTTTCTAATATTTTAAACTTATACTACTTATTTGTTATAAAATAATCTGTTGTATCTGTATACATATCTAAAAGATAATAAAGGTCCTTCAAGGATAAGCTTAATTTGGAATACATATTTTTAAAATTTCTTTCGCTATTTAGAAATAAACCAAACAAAAGGCCCAATTTGGGGTTTTTGGAGAAAATACAAATTTTTTAATTGTAATAAGATATTTGTTTATAAAGATATCTTAATAAAATTTGCAAGAAATGTGGATATTATTAATGTAAATAAAAGCGCGTTAACCAAATTTCAATCAGGGGTAGGGTTTTTCCTGAATTCACATAGAAACTAATCAAAATTCCCAAAAATGGGATTTTTTACATTTATAGCTATAGAATCCACATTTTTCCGAAGGCCCGTAGATTTTGATTTAAAACTTTTAACAACATATTGAAGATTCTTAAAGTATATTCCGCTTGTCGATTCGTGCTTTGGGATTTGAGAAAAAATGGTCTAAAATCAAAACTTTCATATAAAATGAGTCGAATTCGGGAGGGTGTGTACCATGACCAATTGAGTTATTGGGCTTGTTTTTTATCTTAAAGTCATCTCTGTGAAGTTGCCTTTCAGAAAAGTGTAAAATTATTTTATGTTGCTAAAGAAAATTTTATTTTAGATAAAAAAGAGTGTAGATACTTTTTCGGTTAAAAAAACACAAAAAGTCGTCTTTTTTGGAATTTTCAAATTCAAAATCGTTTATTTTTGGACTCGGTAAAGATATCTACTTCAATTTTTTTTATTCAATAGATAATTTTGTTCTTTAACTAGATAAGAAAAAACTAATAAAATCGGTCGGAAATACTAGGATATATATGAAAAAACTGGACCAAGAACATACAAAATTATGGTGCTTAAAAATTCAAACGCAAATAACTTGAAAACTATAAGAGATAAATAGGACATGTTAGCATGTTTTTTATAGGACTTATCAGGGCCTACAACAATATATAAATAACAATATAAAAATATTTGAAATCGGACGAGAAACAAAAATTTTGCAAGCGATTAAAAATTTTTTATGTCAGAGGTACCTAACTTTGAGTCCCCTTAGCTCCGCCCCTGAGGGGTTTGTTGTGCCCCCTTCCAAACTTAACATTGTACACTCCTCCGCTACGTCTATACCAAATTTCATGAAAATACAACCAGCCGATCAGAAGATACAGATTTATTTCCAAAAAATGTCGATTCTGCCCCACTGTGCATTCAATTACAACCTCTAGTCAAGTTGAAGTATGTATTTGTAAGATTGCATATTTACAAATACTATATATTTGTAAAGAAATTCATATAGTGTGAGCACGAAAAATATTTAATAAAACAAAATCAAGGAAAACATTTTACATTTTCTTTAAATAAGCATAAAGCATAATAATCAACTTGAACCTTATAATAAATTCATATATAATAATTTATATACAGCATTGGCCAAAACTAACTGAACAGAAGTTATATATATATATATATATATATTATTTTTTAAACTTTTTTAAAGTAGGCAAAATAATTTAAAAAAATTCTTCATAAAACAACATCAAATATAATCAAATATATTTTTGCAGAATGATAATTTTGCTTTGATGTTACGACAAAAATCTATTTTGTTCAGTTTGTTTTGTCGCGCTTTATAAAGAGTTGCATCAATACTTAGTTAAATTTTAAAGGATGTCCGAAGTACTTTTTTTCATTTTCAAAATGCATAAACTAGTAAACATATTTACATAATTCTTCCAAAACCTAACTGTTATAAGTCCAAATAATATGCGTGTAAATGTTTGTACTAGTCGGAGTCGTATTTACTAAGTTCTTACAAAAGTAGGAAGAAAGGACAGAAAAAAATTATTACATTTTGGGTAAAAAATATGGTTTAATTTAAAATGGAGAAAATGATAATTCTTACGTATACATTTGGAAGAAATAATTATATACTTTAAATTTGCAATATACTTTACTATTAAACGGAAAAAAGAACACGCAGAGAAAAAACATGGTTACGGCATTGTCACTACAACAATATTATGTTCTCATTGTTAATTTTCATTCATTTTAATAATACTGTGTTAACGAAGGCAACGTTTTTTTCAGTTTTATCATTCAATGTTTAAAATCAATCAAAATTTTAATATAGTTGACTACAAATATTTTATGTTTTAGAATATTTTTATTAGAAACAAAATTTTGTTAATATAAAAAAGATCATTATTTCTACAACCATTAAATATTCTCAATCTTTTTCCTTGTTCTTAAACCATATTTTGTTTTCAAACCATATTAGAATTATGACACCCATAACAAATAAATATATTTTCTACAAATATGGTTTAAAAATATATAATAAACACATAATATGATAATATTGATAATAATATGATAATGTGGGATAATAATATGACCATATGTTCCAATCATAATATATTGCTCTTAGATTATGGTCACTACAACTATATTTTTTCCCTGCATGTAGTTTGAATTTTAATAAGTGTAGTTTAAACACTAAATTTGTTGAGATATGTTTTAGCTATAGCTTAACTATTTAAAGACATTTTTTGCTCCAAATAAATCAAGGTTTAGTAGATCTCCAATACTTAAAAATATTGTGAAAACATTTTCAACTTATCTAAAAACCTCTGTGTAGCACACAGATTAGTATGTGTCCAAATTAAAAAGTGAGGTTATGAGACAAAATTGCAAATTATTCCAAATCACCTTTAATATGGTATCATTAGTGTTTTTATAGTGCAAAAACTAGTCATTTTATAGCGTGTCAAATATGACAAAAAGCATTTCGGGTCAACGTTACCGTTGTTTAAAAAGTATCCCAAAAAAAATGGGATTTCAGAAAAAAAGTCGCCTAAAAATGTGGCCAACTACTTCAATACCTAAAAAACTCCTTAAAATTGGTTTATTTGATAAAAACAAAATTAAAAAATGTTGCATTGTTGAGTGTTTTAAATATATTTTCATAAACTTTAGTATTTAACAGTTATATTTTAAAACAATCTCAATGTAATTAATTTATTTGTTGAAATTAATATATAATGGGTCGAAATATTTCAATTAAATTAGTTTTTCGTCCTTTACCACATAATCTTAAAAAGTCGCTGTTTAGTTCCATTTTAAAAAATGGACTGAGAAAGGGGCCAAGTGGTCAAAAAAAGAGAAAACTGGTGACTAAAGTTGCCAAATGGTAACGCTGTTTCGGACCACCCTTTATATTATATTTATATTTTAGAGCTGAAAACAACCTTTTTATGGAAGAAAACATTAAATGCGAAGACAATATTCTAATGTAGGATTTGTCCACTTATTTTTGGCCGTCACTGTATAACTAAATAGCTATTGTTTGTAAGTGAATATTCGTATTCACACTTTTAAAATAATTGTGCATCTATGTGCCAAAAAAAAACCGAGTAAATTTATATGTATATTGTAAATGTAGGAGGATTTGAATTTTAATATAAAATTTGTTTTACATTTTTATTCTTTCATTCCATTGTTTATTGGGTTATCTTACGCATTTCAACATTTAGCTTCATATTATAACACAGTAACTTTATAAAAATGATTATAAAAATAAATACTTTGTACCATGCATTGCAATATATATATATATAAACTAGAACATTGTTCTTAAATGCTATAAATTTTTAAAGAATATTGATTGAAAAAAATGATAGACTAATGTGTCTATCCACAATTAAATTTTTAAAATAAATTTCAACTATTAAGACATGACGTGAAACCATATAAGAAAACTAAGACATAAAATAGTATCATAAATATTTTAAAAGCAGCATTGAGCTGATTAAAAAAATTTAGTGGATTTAATACTAACAACCAAATGCGTTTTAAAGCAATTTCACAAAATCGGATTACTATAAAAATGTATTTAGTTTAAACAATTTTATTGGCAGTTGATTGATTGTGTGTGGTTTTAAGTGCAGTTGAAATGGAAAGCTTTATACAAATTAGAATAAGTGGGAAATTAGAATAAGTGCATTTGGAGGATTTTTAAATGAAAAAATTAAGAAACAGGTAAATAATATAAAATAGGTAAATTAGCTTAAACTGCTCTATTTAAGAGAAATCTCTCACTTTTTTTAATATTTTTAACTTAAATTTATCAAACTTATGAAAAATTTGACTTTCACTGAGATCTATCTCTAAATACCGCTACTGAAATTTATAGACAATAAGATGGCGATAAATAATACGATCTTTATGCCCTGTATTTTAAAGTCAAAAAAAGAAAATAATTAGCCTGAACTTGCTTGAATTCGCCATTAACACTAACTTTTAAATTCTAATTGAAAGATCATTTATTAAAACTACACTCCCATGTTCTATGCGGTATTATTTTAAATGTTAAAAATGGTCCGGATATAACCAATGTTGCCAGTTTAGCCTTTTTGCTTTTTTGTAGAAGCTTCTCGCTTCTTGATGTGATAGTAGTTCTCTCAAATTGTGAAATCTTTTAGTTCTATAGATATGCCACTGTGTAGAAGGTTCTCCCCCAAAAACTATCCGATCACTCCTAAACCTACCTTGCCTGTTTTTCTCTGTTCATCACACCTACTTTACTCTACTTTACCCCCTAAATGTAAGATTTCCAAAAAGGGACCCCTTGAATTTAGCCTTTGTAGTTAAAAATAAAAAATGTTGGTTCTAAAGATACTTAAAGCTCCAAAAAATATACTTATTCATGTTTTATCCGCTAAGCATTCTAATTTTCAGAAATTACCAGACATCTGCATGTTCTTTTTTTGAGCAGAGAAGAATGCGATTGAATTTGTCCTTGTATATTTTTATTAGTTTAGGATATATTTAGAGCAACGAAAATGCACCATCAAACGGATTTTACACCGTAAACGTTTAAATTTCCATAACATACAAAACATGTAATTGATCTTTCTTTATATACAAAAAAAACGTCGTATAATTTTTTTCAAAAGTTTAATGCCTTTGAAGATATAAAGAGTACATTATTAACCCATTTTTATCATATTTCGAATTTCAAAGAAATTCCAAAGACTTTTCTAATACTTTTTTGATAAAAATAGCATAGAATTAAAACGTTTAACTCTAATTTATTTGTTTAGAGTACCAAAAAAAAGCATCAAAACACAGTTATTACCAATTTTTGCTCCTTAAATGTTATAATTTCCTGAAGGTACCAAAAACAAATCAGTACATTTTCTAAATAGAGATAGATATAAATAAAGTATTTTGTCTAAGCTTTATAGATTGGAAGATATCAAGTTACAAAATTTATACGGTTTTGATTCTTTTTATCCCGGAGAGGTACCTATGATCTAAATTTCATACTTCTACCTACTGTCAGTAACGTTACAATTTTATATGCATATAGATTTATTGCTACCATCTTCAGTATTACAGAAAATTAAAACAATACCATTAGTAAAACGAAAAATACCGCAAAATTTCTCCTTGTAAATTTTTCCAAATAGGATCAAGTATCTTTAATTCCAAGTTTCTAGGTTCAATAATATAGAAAATTCAAAAAGTACCATTAGAAAAACGAAAAATTGCCAAAAAGTTCTTTCATATTTGTTCTCATCCACTAAGTTTATAGTACACGAAAGTACCATTAAACGGTCAAAAAAAACAATAAGTCCAACTTTTGCGTATCCTAACTCAAAAATATATAAAAAAGTACCATTAGACTTCCTACCTTGATACCATTAGAGGGAAAAAGTAACCATTAAGCACCACTTTCTTAGATTTCTTATTCACTCAGAACCAAATTAGCTAACTTTAACACCTGTATGTTTATTTACTGAAAACATTTGAAAAATACCAAGTTCCATTTTCTGCCTGGAACAGATCCATTAAACTTGTATTTTCAAAATCAAATATTCATATGTATATAGGAGTACATCTGTATATGTCAATAAATAGAAAAAAATTATTTTAAAAAAGTTCCAAAAGTATGTACGATTTTTACCCCTTAAACGTTCGAATTTCCAAAAAGTTCCAAATTTTGATTTGATACTTTTCGACAAGTTTCGCATACGATGTGAATTTTATTTCTACGTTTAGTGGTTTAAATGATACATAGGATGCCAAGAAGTACCAAAATACAGTTTTTTAAAAAGTACCAGACATCTATCAGCTTAATTTTTAAATGAATACCAATGGATATTAAATTTTGTTTCTATATATATTTTAGTTTAGGAAATATAATGTTACCGAATTTACCCGTTTTTATACTTTTTTACCCCTTAAATATTCGAATTTCTAAAAATTCGTTTTTGTCTACGGTGGGGGACAAACCTAAAGCCTAAGTTTCATATCTCTACTTTTTGTCGTTTGGGCAATGCGATGTTGAAACACTCGGTTACTCAGTAACGTTACTCTTTTATATGTATGGGGTTTATTGCTCCTGTAATAACGAACCCCCAAATGCCCCAAATAGCAGCGCTATAGGGGATACTTAAACTTGGGGAGAAAAAAACGTGAATCGCTCTGAGAGGCGACTTTTTTGCGAGGCACACTCACAGTGTGATTTCAATGAAGCTAAAGTATCACGTGGTCAAAAAAGATTTACAAATTACATTTAAAAATAGTAGTGGCGCTATAAAATATTAATTTGCGAAAATTTTAGAACTTTTTAAATTCGCATTTTTTACATTTTATATGAAATTATATTTATAAAAAATACATTCATTCCGTTTTAAATAAGCAAAAAATAGGTTTTAACAAAAAAATCCAACGTCTTTAATATTTCATACATCGTCGAACCTCCTTTAATTTGTATTTCGTATACCTTTTTATAGGTAAAATATGTGCATTTGTTTTTGATAATTTTGAATTTTTGAATTGAGTAATGCTTGCTGTCTTTAACATAAAAAAACTAGTTGAATAACAAAACGACAGTGATGCTTACTGTAGATTTACTTACAAAATCAATTCAAATTTCAATCAATCCAACTGAGTTGGAAGTGAACTGCTAATTCTTTTTTCTAATTCATTTGAATTAATTTAAAATTAATTCAATTCAAATGAATTGGAAATGAATTGCAATTCACTTTAACAAATTCATTTGAATTTGAAACAAATTGCAATTCATTCTACAAATTCATTTGAATTATAAACGAATTGCAATTCATTTCACAAATTCATTTGAATTGGAAATGAATTGCAATTCATTTTTACTAAATTCATTTGAATTGACTCAAATTTCATTCAATTCATTTTTTGGTGTGAAAAGAATTAATTCAAAATTTGCTAATTCAGTGCATGAATGATTTGCGAATTAATTCAAAAATGAATTATTCATTTACAGCTCTGTTTAAAATTAAATTTTTAAAACTTTTTAAAATTACTGATTTTTAACTACCATAACATAAACGGTCATTTCTTGTTCATTAATATCATTAAAAAAAACTTTTTTTATTTATTTAATTCTAACATCATTACAATTTTTATAATTTTTATAAATTTTACTATGTACAAGTATTGCAGCAAATATTAACATATATATTATAAAAATATACAATTCTTAAAAATCTAAGGAAAAAAATAGGAAAAACCTTATTAAAATTCAAAGAAATTTGTACATTAATGCTTCTAACAGCTTCATTACTGAAGTTGAAGATATTAACATTACAAATTTCTTATTATATAATAATTTAAAGATCTCTATCTTTAAATCGATGTGTTAACATATTAATTAGTTTTTCAAACATATCTTGTTTATAATTCCTATGCAATCTATTTGTTGAGTACCTATTAGGTAAATTGAATATAATTTTTAAATTTTTGTTTTGAATTACTTGCAGTTTTTTCTATGTATGTTTTAGTACATTTTTTTGACCAGATTTGGCATCTATATGTCATAATTGGTCTTATACACATCTTATAAAGTAAGATCTTATTCTTCTATTAAGTAGCGAAAATAAAGCTCTCTCACATTTTTCTGCTTTTTCACATGATTGCTGAATACGATGCCCAAAAGTCAATTTTTTTCTAATATAATTCCCAAATATTTTACGGTATCAAGTAGAGGGATTTCCGCTCCTTCAATAGATAATGGTACAGAAGCAATTCTTGTCGTCGATTTATTGAATGAATATACTATAACTTGTATTTTAGTCTCATTAATTTTCCATTTCCACTTCTTAAAATAATTCAATGCATATAGAAGAGCTTTTTTCATATATTTGACTATAGCGTTTAATACTTTACTCTTTGTAATAATTTCAGTATCATCTGCCTACAACGCTGCAGTCTAATCTCTTAAAATTTTAAAATCAGACCTGTATATTGAGAACAGTGTGGTACACCCGCTGGAATATTTCGTTCGTTGGAGTATTCATTGTCAATATTTACAACAAAGGATCTTTCTTTGTGGATAAACAGGGTAGCCGAAAATTTTCAGTTTATAAATAAGACAATTGTGCCAAATAAAATCAAATGCCTTTTCTATATCTAAAAATATTATTTCAGTACTCTTACTTTCACTTTTATTATCTGTAAAATGAAATATGTTTGTCTGCTGGCTTATAAATCCCTAAACGACTGAACCGATTTCCCTGAAATTTTTACAGTAACATAACATGAGCTCCGAAAATAAAATAGGCTACTTATTTTTTCGATAGGCGCAGGGGAAGTGTTACCCCCCGGATATCTTAAGAGCCGCTGCACCCTTTTTCTTGAATTTTTTGTAGTAGGATATTCTGAGCACCGAAATTGAAGTAAGATAGCTGCACTGGGAGGGGTACCCCCGTATCGCATATCTTAAGAACTGTTATAGTGAGAATGTTCAAACTTGGTAGGATAAACTACACCTTTGAAAATTAAAATAAAGGGGGTAGGCGTAGGGCGAGCAATACCCCCATATGATGCACATATTAAATATCGCATAACTGAAAAACGTGGTTAAAGCCACTATAATGGAAAACTATAAATTTAAAAATAAAAATGAGCTGGGTGAACAGATCATAAAGCATTATAATAATCATTATTAATAATAAGAATTATTTAATTGAATTAGTTGCTATTGATAATATAAATAAATATATATTAAAATAATTTTTTTGTTAAAAGTATATATTTACAAAACAAGTTGAAATACAATACGTATGTAAATAAATAAATTAAATCATAAAATAATATATTTGTATTTTTTCACACTTATTTTATTTAAACTAGTTAAACTAGTTATAAAATTTTTATACGTGTTACCTGGTGTACCGTAGAATATTAAAAAATAACTTTTTAAATTCCAAATATTAAAAATACGAGTTTTATAAAATTAAAAAACGAAACTATACATACTTTTTAGAATTAAAATTGTTTTAATAAAATTGTAAAAAAAGAATTAATTTGTATTTTAGACATATTGATGTGTGTTACATACGTGTGGTAATTTTTTAAATATTGTTGAAAATATAATTTCAGAAATTTTTTATAACTTTTTATTTTAAAAATCCATAACAGTAAAAATCATTCACTCGAACAAATTTGTGTTTCATTAAAGCTAATATTGGTACCAAATATCGTTGATGTGCAATTTTTTTTTTTTTATTCCCAAAAGTAAACGAGTTTTAATAAACTCCCATATATAGATTATTAATTTCATTCACACAGAATATTTTAGATTATTCGGCCAACGTATTTCCCTTCTAGGTGCACAAAATCCAGCATATTAAATTGTTGGTATTATTGAAAATCTAGAAACTTGTGAACACCATTTTGATGTCAGGCCCGATGATTCATTTGGTGCCAATATTTCGAAAAGTTCTCCACAACTTTTTTTAAACATAAGATCTTTCTTAGCTTTATTCTTATGGAATACCAGAATATCATTAAAAATAGTTAAATAGCAGTGAGACAGAATAAGAATAATAATTTAAAATTAAAATATTAACTTTCTTCTGGCCTCTTTGCTTTAGAGAATTTTTCCTTTTTTTTCGTTCAATTTAGGCAACTTCTTTCAATCCTCTTGGCAACCTGGATATGACAATGAATTAAGAGGTTAGAAAATTTGATATTCAGTAAATAAATTTTTACATTATATTCGTCTGATATACAGAAAAAAATAAAAATCAATTTCAATTACGAAATTGCTTATATCAATTAAAATTGTTCAATGTTTGATTTTGCTCCAATCATCAAAATGATAATATTAATTGAATGAAAGTAATTGATTTTTTGTATAAATTTCAATTAATTTTTTGATCAAATCAATAATATTTATGATTGCAATTTATCTTAAATTTTATCAAGGCAGTAATTGACAGAACTAAAAATCACAATACAATAAAAATTATTATCTTAGAACTAAAACGTTTATTGCTGAATTATATGTATTAATCAATGTATTGCAAAATTATATAAATACATAATTTAACCACAAAACTAAGAAATATGAAGAAAACAAACAAATTTAAATACTAAGACAGTAAATTTTTTTCTTTGATAATTTACTGATAACTTACTGCAAACAATGGCAGCATCATCTACTATAACACTAAAATGATTAACAAATATATCAAACATATATAAACTCACCAAATAATTCACAAAAATTCACGTATTTAATACCATTTTGCGGTATAAATTACAAGACACAAAAGAGCCATAATAAAGATAGATGACATAATGTCAAATTTTTAATTTATTGCTGTTATATAAAGTATGTATTATTTTTCCTTTGAACTTTTTGAAGAGCTGTCAATTATTGTAAATTAAAAATTATAACCAATTAAAAAGATAATTTAAATAATTATTAATATAATTAAATTTTAATGCAAAATAAAATAACAGATTAATTGAAATAAATTTTTAAATACTTTTTTCTGTATATAATTTACTTTATTACAAAGTCATAACAACTAAATATCTTCCTGGTGCAAGGACCTCTAAAATGAAAAAAAAAATTCTTTATCCTTGGATATCCTGAAAAAGGTTCTTTCAATTTTCATTATTTTTTACATAATGTCAATAATCGATTTGTGGTTATAATGTAAAAATTTCAAGGGTTCAGAAGTTACAACAATTTTTCTTTACTAACTAACACATTTTCTATTAAGTGGTTTTTAGTCATATTAAAATTTTAATATAATAGATCATTACTTATTAAAATAAGTTGTATATACAGCACATTCCTGATAACGAAAAAAAATAATTTGATATTATTTTTGAAGTTTCAGGAACACATTAACAGACTTTAACCCATTTTAACCCACTTTTCAAAGTTAGCTAAATTTACTTTCTTTTTTTTTTGGCGATTTTGAAAATAATTTTCTCAAATTTGATACATTATGTTATAAAGACAAAATATCCTAAAGTTGATCATGATCGGTCTATTATTTCACCTAAACAAATTTTTTCCCAGGAATGGTAGTTTAGCGCATATGAATGTGTGAAATATCTCGTATTAATGTAAATTTCAATGGTCATATCTCTCTTGTAGTTTCCACTACCTAAAAATTAAATAGATGCGCTGAAATTAATATTAACATTAATATTAACATCAATATAAAATTATATACAAAGATCCTCATGAAAAAAGTTGCAAATGCATCCCTCTAGGAATGAAGATTAGTCGGTTCTTATATTATTCCCAAAATATTACATCTGGATGTTTAAATATACGTGAGCTGGACCATTTTCAAAATATCTCTAAAAATACGTATTTCTTTCAATATCATTATTAAAATTTTCGTTAAAAGAAACCTAACTACAAATTAATTTAAATAATTTTCAGTAACGGAATATCAAGATTTTGCTAACGTTTTTTATCATACAATTTTATATATTTCGGACATTTTTCAACCCACATTGGGTTTTAGTGTACCATTGGAATGATCTATCATGATACTATTGATGATCACACGTAATTAACCCTTTAACAGCATGAGGGTAAATTTTATGCATTTTTTGCCAAAAATGTTAAATTAGCAATTTTTGTAAATAAGATGAATTTATGAAAAATATAACAAGTTCCTTTTAAACCGCGGTAATAATCGAATTTTTGGAACTTAGTCATAGTTTTTATGTATATATATATATATATATATATATATATATATAGTTAGAATTATGAAACCTTTCCAATGTTGCCCTAAAATATTTTCTCATTATGTATTAAACGTCATTTGGCTATCATATATTGTAATTTTTTCACAAAAAGTTAAAAATTATATGCACTGTTGATCGAAAACCATATTGGAGGTATTTTGAAAATGGCCCAGCTTACATGAACGAAATAATTAAACGGAAATATTTTGGGGACTAGTTTAAGCATATAAACCTTAAAGTTAAGGGGGGTACATTTGCAACATATTTTTTCTACTGGCAAATCAATGCACTTTAATGTAAATATAAATCATCGTATAAAATTTTACAATAATTGGTTCATAATTGAGCGAAAATCAATTAAACAGGCATAAATTTCAATTCCGAGATAAAATTTAACACAACTAATATTTTGTACAAGTAAAGATCACACCACTAAATTTCGTAATGATCAGTCCATAATAGACCATAACTCCCAAATAATTCACATTCCCGAAAAATAGTTAAACGTGCATAAATCTCACATAAATTTCAATACCGAAATAAAATTTTACACGCATAAATTGACCTTAGGTCCCATATAAGGCACTCTCTCGATAATCACTTTAGTTCCCATACACAAGCATGTAGGTTATTATATGGTCGATGTTAGTTAAAACAGATTGTTTTTATCCTTTCCTATTTGTATAGAAAATATAGTATAGAAAATTTAAAATAAAAGTATCAGAACACTTAAAAAGATATTCATTTGTTAGTAAAATTGCACCAGTTGCTATAGACAAAAACTTATAGCTTCTGATCCCATTGAGATTCCGACATTTTTTCAAGATATCCAATGATAAAGGATTTTTCATTTTAAAAGTCCTTACAAATTTTGTGATTTTATAATAAAAAAGAAAATCAGTATTTTCCAATGGCTTGAATTTTGTTAAAATCGGATAATGTACATGTAAATTATTTAACCTTAAAATTTATTCATTTTTGACAAAAATTCCCTGGGTGTCGCACTTTAGAGGACCATAAAACATGAAACATAAACGAAATGATTCATACGCCATAAAATGCACGATGACTAACTTAATGTACATCACAAATTTAAAAAAAAGAATCGAAGATGTAAAACAGTTAAAACTGTCATTTTGGGTAGAAAATTTTCGGAATTACCCAACAGATGCATATTTAGCACAACTTTTAAAGGTGGATCGCGCTAACCCCTTAAGAGCAGAGATATCGAGTCTTAAAATAGGGATCTTCTGACGTTAACACTTTTCTAAACAATTGATTTTTTTATATTTTCTTAAAGTTTTTATTAAGGATCGTTAACTAATAAATTTAATAAGGAAAGTAAACTTATGTATATATTGCAGTCAGTATACAGTTCTTTATCATAATTTTTTATAGAATTTCAAACAATCTAATTTCATCCATTTCCATAAAAATCTCACATTATGTATGTTAGCCTGTTAGAGGGGGTGTGAACTCACCTGTGAACTGTCTCACATAACGGATATTATGTTAGAAGTGCATCATATTAGCTTTATAAAAAACTCTGTCCTAGATTTGAAAATATAGCACATATATTTTCGGAATGTTCAAATACGCAAAAAAGCTTATATTATGTGGTAAAGAAAATACATATTACACATAATACATAAAAAAACATTTTATTTGTATTTCCAAAAAAAAAAAAAAAATCTAGTTTAACTTTTTTTATCACTAATGAGTAACAAATTGATAATGAACAGTAAATAAATAAAACTACAAGCATATTTCGTTCTTTCATTATATTTACGCTATAACAATATACAACGCTAATTCATTGTATAGAATTTCTGAATTGGACTTTGGCCTTTATTTTATAAAAATAAACTATGAAATAGTACAATAAGAAACAATTTTAAAATCATTGTTGAAATTGAGTTATCGCAAAAAATAACATACTGAAAAAAACAAACAAAAAACAAATGGTCTCCGATGTTATTGACGCTTCTTTAATAACCTTATGTAAGGATTAATTTTGCTTTATAATTTTTATAAAAAAAGAAAAGAACTATAAAACAACGCAAATCATAATAATGGGACAATTGATAATGAATTTAAAATGGTATGAAAAATTTAAAATGTCACTATTATTATTTATTTAAATAACTAATAAATATAAAGAATTTTAAAAATTTACTTTTCCAACATAATAAATACATCTGATTTCAAAACTATTGAATTGTAGAAATCAGGTTCAGATTTTTTAAATAATGATATCTTTGATCATTCTAATTAATATTAGATTTTTTTTATTATCTTTTATTAACTTTCAATTACACCACGTTAATTTCTTTATATATGTATGTACAAATTTAAACAAGTATTGCAATACACATAAACGTATTAATATTGTAGTTTTGCACGACAAGTGATTAATTAGATTGGTAACCAAGTTAAATAGAAATTACCTTAGAGTTTTTATTATATTTTTCTATTAACTTTTTCATTTCTTTGCCATTTTTATATAGAGGCTTTTTTTTATAGATAACTATAAAAGCGGTCTAAATTAATTGGTAATTAGATGTTCGGACAAATAAAATAGCGTCATTTTAAATAAAAAAAAGAATAGATTAGGTATAATGTAGTATGTTTTCTAACATTTTATCAGGATAATAATTATATAATATTATAAAGACATTTTTGCAATATCCAAATAGTTTGAAATACTGAAATATTTACCGGAAAGATTATTATGTAAGACAGCAGTTAAATAAAGCAATGAATCTTTATTATGCATGTGTTTTGAAATTAGCGGTTTGAGAAGTAAAAAATGTAAAAATGTAAAAAATGTATATGTAATGATTACTTAAGTTTTTAATTTACTTATTTGTAAATTTAAATAATAATTACATATTAACATTATTTTTCACATAAAAGAGACCACGAATTTACAAAAACCATTTTATTTCGTTAGCTTCTTTCCATTTTATATGAGGGGTGCGTTAATGTGAAATGGTAACACTGGACAACATACGTTAGATCTGACAATGAAATCATAAAACAAATAAGAATATTATATTCGTTTTGACTGAATCTTTTGCACCCGCCATGGTCCAAAAAAATTTCGGTGGAATAAATATTTACTATATTTAAATTTATCAACAGTTATTTTAAATAAAATATGGTAGGTAGGCGGAAAAGAGGGCGTATTACGCCGATTTATTGATTTTCGAGTTTATATTTGAAACCATTTTCCGTTGGGCCATGAAACCGGAATTTCATGCATATTTCAAGCATTTCAGGCAAAAAAAACCACGTCCACTTTTAGATAGTAAACAAATTTGTGCAAAAATATTTTGTTATTAAGTTCGATAGTACTCCTTCTCTAGAAGCCCAAAGACGAAAATTAAAATTTTTTTGTTTTTTATATTTGGAAAAGAAATTTTTCACAAATGTGATCTTTGAAAAGTTTTAAGTGTAGAATATTGCACCTTTTCCCTTTTTTCATGAACTTTTAAGTTATTGCAGTTTTAATAAAAAAAAAAAAACCCCCATATAAAACTAGTGCTTTATGTAATACAAAAAAAATTTTGAAAATGTTTAATATTTTGATATAAAATATTTCCTTTGTATTTATATGGCGAAAATATATTCAATTAAGGACTTATAATCGTCAAATTTGACATACTGATATAAAACATGCCAAGTTTCAGAAAAAAGTTATATATTTAAGGCATTTATGAGCAATAGTCCTCAACCGTGAGGATATTTCTAAGAGGGCTAGGTGAAAACATGGACCAATAATGAATAATTTTAATGCGCTTACTCCTTGTAACAAAACAATTATTCGTGCCAAATTTCAATAACATGTATTCAAAAATGTGAATAGCAAACTATTCATCCAGGCTGCTAGATGGACAAATATTTTTAAATGGACCCAGAATGATTCGAGTCCCCAATTTTTATGTTATTTTATCATTATTGAATTACAAAGGGATTTTTTAAATGTGCAAATTTTAAACTCCATAAATATTGAAATACTTAAAAAATTATTTAATATTGAAATATAATTAACAAATATTTTTCGTTAATTAACCAATTTGAATTTTCTAATTCCGTTTTCATATTTGGAATTAGCTTCCACAAATCTACACTAGTGCATATTCCTATAAATGCACACGAATTTTTCTAGTCAATTTATCAAAAATAATTAAGGTGCTACAAATTATTTTTTTCAATTATTGACAATTCAATTCAATTATTGAGTTTTTTCAAATATTGACAAAAAACTTAAAATATACATTAAAAACTTTTTCATTGTAATTATGGTTCATTTTTATGGTATTTTCCTATATACGCACTTAAATTAATGAACCAATTTAACATTATGTGTTGATGAACCTTTATTTTGGATAACTTCAAAAATTCGGTCTGGCATTCTTCCCAGACTTGCTTAAGTTTTGACTCCATTATTGTCATTATGGTTTCATTCTGTGAATTTTCTTGCGTAAACTTTACGGACCATGTACACCCACAGATTATCGATGGAATTTAAATCCAGACCGCAAGCCGGTTAGTCCAATAGTGGAATACTATGTTCATTAAACCACGGTTGAAATTAGTTCGAGACATGGATGCGGCGTTATCCTGTTGCAATCTTCATACATTTTTTTCATCCATAAAAATAAGAGCGTCTTCCAACAGTTCATTATAAATTGTACTGTTAATTTTAGTTGGAACAAAACATATTTTTGATTTTCCTGCAGCAGAAAAGGCTGTCCAAATCATAACACTGCCTCCACCGAAATTGTGTTTCGACATACGAATTTCGTTCGACAAATTATGCCAATAGCAAAAATATAAATCGGGACTGTCCAAATTAATTGAAAGATTACTTTATTCCACTCATCTGTCCATTTCATGTATTTCCGAGCAAGTTTTAAACGATTTTCCTTATAATGGCGTTTTAATATTGGTTTACATTTTGTTTTCTTCCATTTTATGTTACAACATGTTTGAAAGTGACAGGAAGGTCAAGTTTATTTTTTATTTGTGTAACATTATGGCTTATTCATTTATTTTATTAATTTGCCTTTTTGTTAAATTTTGATTACCTTTTGTTGGTTTCCACACTCCGTACTTCTGCCTTTTCTTAAGAAAACCTCAACTAACTCCTTCCGAAAGGTTAATTTTTCATCCAATTTCTCTGTTAGAACAGCCTTGATGACAAAAAATTGAATTTTAATTTTTTTCTGGTCTGTAAGAATAGTTACTTTGGTCATTCTTTAAGCTGATGAAATTTCCCAATTAAAACAAAAATATTTCCAGTAAACGGAGACGTTGTCATCAGAAACTTACCTTAAGCAAAACAAGCAACTAAAACTGTTAAAATTTTTTTTTAATTTTTTTATTATTATTATTTTTTTTTTTTTTTTTTTGGTTTTTTGTTTTTGCAATAACTTTTTAGACAAATTTTACTCGACTGCGTTTATAGGATTATTCCTCTGAAATGATTACAAATATGTTCTGATTGCTAAATTAAAGAAAACAACAAAAGCAAGAAACAAATATTTCTTAGATAAAAAGTACCGTTGTATCGCGAGTTATTGTAATAACACATTTTTTTTTTTTTGGTTAAGAGAAACGAATATACCTCAAAGAAAAATAAAAATTTGAAATGCGTTTATAGGAATATGCACCAGTGTACATAAAATGTATTAATATAATTATTTGAACTTTGGGATCATGGCCCAACTTGTTATCATACATGCTTTTGTTTCGTATTTACGTCTTGTAGTACTCTAAAAATGCTTTAGGCAATACCTGGCGCACTGATGTTTGTACACAACTTTTTTCGCATTAAGTAATAACTTTTTTATTTTTGATACAATTTTGTCCACTTTCGATACGCCCAAAAAATTTTTATATTAACTGATTGTAGTTTATTTAAAAAGTTTTATTTTGAGTTAAAAAATAATTAAAATTTAGTTATTTCTCAAAGAAAATTATGTTTTAACTTTTTATACATGTTATTCAAAAATCAGACTACCAAAAAAGTATTTTTAGTCAAATTTAATGTTTTCAGTAATTTGTTGTTTCCTAAAACAAAATTGAAATTTTATAACAAAAGGTATTCAAAGTTTTTATTATCGAAAAAAATAGTAATAATAAAAAATGAGAAGAAATTAAAAAAAATACGACAAATATATAAACATAACTTGGTAGCGGTGTCTCTTGGTCAGCAATGTCTCGCAGAAGTAGAAGGATTGGTGGAAAATCTTTTATTTTGAAAAACTGGTAAGATTTGAGTCCAAAAACATTATTCTTTAGCATTAACTGACTGATAATTTACAATCTTATTTCTATAGATTATGAAACTCCAGATATAATTCTGTGTTACACTTAAAGCGTTGGATGGTCAAAGCTAAGCGAATGTATGTATATCGCAACCACAACTGCTCTCTAAAAAGTAAAATTTTTTAAATTTGTAAACTAACAATTAAGTAAGAATTAAGTAAGATATTATCTATAAATCATTAACATTATTTCGCAATATAATTAAAAAATACAAATAAAGAATAAAAACTCAAAATACAACTTTCACTTTTTTTTTTTTTTTAATTTGAACAAATAAAAAAACTGTTATTTTTACTATTTTGGTATGTATTTTTTAGGTGTTGAAAAAAACGTAAAAAACAGAAGATACTAATATTTTTAGGTAGAAAAATGTCAGTTAAAAAAATAGGAAAACTCAGGCATTATTACATAATTTGTTAGTTAAAAAATCAACATTCAAAAATAATTAAAAATTTCAAATTAGGCGAATATATACAAACCAATTATATTAATCTCCATATTTGACCACCTTATATAGCTGATATAGAGATGGATGTTTTTGGTTTCATAACAAATTTTGTAAAGGCATGCTTAAAACGGTTCCTTTGGTAGAAAACACCGATGCTGTATGTGAACTGATTAAGCAGCAAGGGCATACATATCGTGAGATTGAAGAACTCCTGGACATTAATTCCACCAATATATATATGTATCCAATATTGCATGAATATTTCAGCGTCCAGAACAGTTTTTCTAGTTTAACCCAAATTTTTTGAATCGTTCTCCTTACGGTGACTTTTGCAAAGAAACAAAGAAAAAATTCGACCTATGATCTCAAAAGTGTTCTTATGAAATTCTTATAGATGACGAAATATGAATCTATTCATATGAGTCCAAAAAAGGTCACTCAATAAACATACTCATTAAAAGTTTGCTCTGCCCCACAAAAGTTGCACCCGACCGAAGCTTTTAAAATCAAGCGTTCGCTTATTGATTTTTGAATGGTAAGCAATTATTTCTGTACCCAAATTACAAAGGAAAATTAACTGACGATCCCAGATCTTTCTCCCTTACGATAGTGTTTCCTTTTACATATTACTTGAAAAACCAATAATATTATCGGCGCAAAAATCGAATTACTAGGTTATCCGCCATACTGTTTTTGAAGTGCTTCAATCAAAGTGAAAAACTACCTTAAAGTTTGGTTCAAACGTATCATATATGTATTTCCTAACATTCTAGGAAACTATAGTGATTCCTGTTATTTTTACTGCTACTCCCATTTTTTAAAAATAAATTGTAGATGAATTTTTACAAAAGTAAGTTCATTATTTAGGGTATAATAAGTATGACTTTATATTTTCTTTTAAACATAGATGTGGAATACTAAGTGTTTTAAAAATAATGGCAACTATTTAGATTTTCGTCACTCAAGTATAACTTGTTCTATGATATTTCTTTAAGAACAAAGAACTACTAGATATTTGGCAGGTGTTTTGCTATCAGTTTAAAAACGATTATATAATATAAAGTAATTGGTAACGGACTTGTTTAAAACCACAAAAGCAATCGATAAGATTAAAAATATTAACCACAAAATGATTAAATTCTTGTCGTATGAATATTAATCTGATTTAAGGAATGTAAATTAAACAAGTTATTAAAACACGGTATAGCAAAAATCAAAAATTTTTCTCACACATGATAAATTTCATATATATGTGAAAATATAGACTTAATATAGTACAACTGTATTTCCAGTTTTTTATTTAGTGTTCGGCTTTCATTTTTAAAGGACTTTAAAGTTTTTGAGGATGCGCAAGGTTAATTGTTTTATGCTAATTGCTATTATAGGGTATTAAATGAAAGAGGAGATTTTTGGCATTATATTGGGTTACTCTTTATTAAAATAATTCAAATAAAAGTTGCAAAAAATGAAAGTTTCCAACAAATATATATATATATATATATATATATATATATATCTATTACAATTTCAGAAATTATTTGTTGGAACTATATATATGTATGTTAGTTAGTAATATCCACTTCCCAGTGGCAAAGTTTAACTTTATTACTTTAACACATACAATGGTTTGAAAATTATTCCTAAGAACAAAAGTACAAATTTAGTTTTCAGTTTACAGAGCCTTACAGCATGCAAAACCTCTATAGCCATTTTTGTTAAGTTGAGTATTTCTTTAATGTTTTTATTATATTATGCATTTGTGCTGATGTTGGTAATGCACAGAAAAACTTATTCAGCACCCACCTTAAAGTACACCAATCCACTCAGAATCACTTTTTGAGTCGATCAAACGATGTCTGTCCGTCCGTCTGGCTGGATAGCTGACTGGCCATCCATGTAAACCTTGTGCACAAATTACAGGTCACAGTTTTAAAGATAATTCAATGAAATTTGGTACGTAAGACTTTTATGATACAAGGACGAAGCCTTGTATTGGTTATGATCCGTTCATTATTTCACCTAACCCCACAACCATAGCTCCCATATAAAACCCTCTTCCGAAAATCACTTTAACGTGCATAAATCAGATACACATGTTAGTATCAAATTTATATTGGACACAAATAAGTTTTATATAAGTAGAAATTACAGTGACAAATTTTATGAGAATCGCTCCATAATTTACCATAGCTCCCATATAAGCCCACTTTCGGGAATCACCCTAAAGTGAATAAATTCTTATAAATGTTAGTATTAAGGTAATACTTGGTATTCGTATATTTTATTTTACACTTAGTAAGAGTATCGGTCCAGAATTACCCACATGTCTAATATAAAACCCTTCCATGAATTTTGATGGACGTACACAATGGTGTGGGGTATCATATGGTCGGGCTTGACCGACTATATATTTCCCACTTGTTTTTAATCTGCGAAAGGACAGTATGCTATGATTTTTATATTATATTTAATTTTTTTATTAATAATTAACATAAAAAAGGTATAGTCAGTCAAGCGCGATCATGTTATATCCTACACTATTATGTACTCGCGTTAAACTGATTTTCGAGTGAGGTTCTTATATAAAAACTAAAAACATATTTGAAAAGGTCCTTGTTAAACTTCATACTGCGGTTTATATGCTTATATAAAACTTATTAATGTCAATATGAAATTTTTGCGCTTAAAGTGATTTTCTGGAGTGGATCTCATATGAGAACTATGTTCAATTATGTACCGATACTCTATAAATTAGTGCGATATAAATAAAACCACAAACTAAATTATTTATATTCTATTTATGCGAGCTAAAGTGATATTCGGGAGTTGGTGTTGTATGGATGATATAATCAATTCTTTGCAAAATTTGATAGCATGATTTATACTCAAATACAAAATAATCATGCCCAATTTTATTTCGATACTAGCAATTGAATAATATTCGGGATGGAGCCTCATATGAAAGTTATAGTCAAATATGTAACTAAACTCCTGAAAATTTATAGTATGTCAAATTCCGATATAAAATCCTATATACGTCGAATTTCATATAAATATTTGTATATTCAAGGCAATTCTGATCACTTAAGCATATTTCCGGGAAACAATTGTATGGGAGCTAGATAAAATAAAGGACCTATTTCAACCATTTTATATATGCTTCGTCTTTAAGTCTAAAAAGAAGATTGTGCCAATTATCATTAAATAATATTTAAAATTATAGCATATATTTCGAAAACAAAATTTACATAACACTGACAGGACATTTTTAAAGTTTTAAAGGAACAAAATATTTGATTCAGAAATTCCATAATGATATTTTCAAAACTAATATAATTTCAGAATAATTTGTTAGAAAACCTAAAGAATATTTAAGGATAAAATATTTGAATGAAATTTTTGACATTACAAAGTCCCGAAGGGTTAAAACAAATAAGTTTGCTCATATTCTATCATATCAACCTGTATCAGCATTTTTGAGTAACTAACAGATTTTGAAAAAATTCATAAAAAAATTATTAATTTTGAAATTTCAAAGTAATTTTAAAAAGATAGTCGAACACGAAATGGTTCATTTGTGAAAAACGTTGTTGTACGGTGTAATATATATATATTTACATTTACTAGCGTTTTTTTTTTTCAAATTATAATTATATATATATAAAAATATAATTATATTTAATAATTTTGCTAATTATAAACATTTATAGCTTATACACTATAAGTAATATAAACTATAAAGCTGTAGGTGTTTTCAGATCTCAATCTCATTAAAATTGTATAATTTAATATTTATTAAGTGTATTTTACAGTATTCTTAATTAGATAAGTAACTAGTTGGGAAAATACTATATATTAATTACTACGAAGTCGCCAAAATAAATAAGAAACAATGGAATAATGTTTGGGCGCTTTAATTGGTTCAGAATAGTTAGATATATCTTAACATTAAAATAATAAAGAGTGGCAAATATACAGAGACATTCGATGAACATAATATTTGAAAGTATATATATTGTGTACGGATAATGTTAATTTGGAATTATATACATATGTAGATACAAGTTCCATTTTCTATAAACAATTTCAAGTATTTTTGCAAAATCTTTTCAACTGATTTGTGGGTGTGTGTATCTATACCCAAAAGCTAATATAATTACCAACAGCTACCATATGCAGTAGGGTACTGGTTTATATTCTCCAGAACCTGTTTTATTTTCTACTTAAAGAGAAAGAGATTTGAAGATGACTAAAGTTGATTTTTTTGATACAGAATCCAATTTTATAAAATGTTGTTTTATATTTAAACCTAGTCTTTTACATCTTCAAAAAGTTATTTAACCTTGACAATGAACCTGTAACCAGATAAAGTTAAACGTTTTTAACTTCACAGAAAATTTAAAAAATAAACTTGTTTTTTTATTGATTAAAAGGCTTAACATTAAAACAAAAGGTATCATAAAACATTGTTTGTCTTATACCCATAAAAAGCTCATATAAGATAAATTTATTTAACTGTTAAATTTTATATTTATTGTTTTTTATATACTAATTTCAATTGAACCTATTACTATATTAAATACATAATATTTGTAGTCATATCAGAAACTTGTGTTGGGGGTCTATATGTTATCTGGAAGTATTATTTGGTAAAATTACTAGAAAATACATACATACATACATACATACATACAAACAAACATACATACATACATATATACATACATACATACATACAGCCTGCAAACATTTTCTATCGACAACGTAACTATATCGACACGCCTGGAAGTTGATATGCGTCGCTTTTACTATCGAATTCTGATCTAATTGTAACACCGTTCGGGAAGAACTGTACCACTAAGCGATAGTTCCTTTTGAGTAACGCTTTAGTCAGTATTGAATGTCACTAATTCGAGTCTTCAAATCCCCACTAAAGCGTTACTCAAAAGGAACTATCTCTTAGTGGAACATTTCTTCCCGAACGGTGTTACTAAGTAGATCAGAATTCGTAACGCTTTAGTAAATTTTGTACGTCACGTATTAAGATCTACTATTCCGCAGTAAAAAGTGTCTAATAAAAAATCCTAATTGGAATCTTCCAATCCCCACTAAAGCGTTACTCAAAAAATGCTATCTCTAACTATATGAGAATTCGAAAGTAAAAGCGAAACATATCAACTTCCCGGTGTGCCGACTTAGTTACACTTTCGATAGAAAATATTTGCTGAATTTCAAAACTATTTTGAATAAAGATTTTAAATTAATAATGCTGGTAATGCTTACAATTTAAAATAAAGGATTAGGAATGAACAAAATTATCAAAAGTAAAAATATTAAAATTTTTTAAATCACAAAATTAACTCTTTCTGATATTTATTATGGAAAGCAATAAAATTAATTACACAACAATATTTTCAATTCAAATTAACATTAAAAAAAAATAAATTAAAAAAGAATACTAAGAAATATTTTAAGTACAAAATTAGAAAAGAATATTTGTTTCTTTCAAATTTAATAAAGTAGGTATATATAATAAAATAAGAATAATTATTAATATTCTAATTTATTTTTTAAATAACAAAAATAACTCTTCCTTGTGTTTACTACAGAAAACAATGAATATAAATACACAGAAAGATTTTGAATTCAAATGAAAATTTAACATCTACCAGAATATTTGCAAAATTTCTTGTAGTTATTAGTATGTTCGGCGACAATGTATGATTTTTAGAAAGGTTAAGATGTTCGCATTATAAAATGTGTAATTCAATATTTCCAAAATGTTTAGTAATATAATATACGATTTCTAAATATTACAAGACTACATTATTATTTATTTTAATTTTGTATTGAATTTTCTATGTAATTAAAATAAATAAAAATTTTTTGTTTAATATTTTTCTAAAATCGCCAGTTTTTCTAAAATAATTAAAGAACAGATGTATTACACTTTTTACAAGGCGAACACTATATACTTTTCTAAAGTCATACTTTCTCGCTGAACAAATAGCAGGTTATTAAGAATTTTGGAAATATTTGAAAAAATATTTATAATAAATTTTCTCTAATTTCTCTTTCAAATGTTTCCATTTTTATAAAGGACGATTCCCTTTATTAAAATCTATATGATCTTTTAATCATTTCCATACTTTATTGCCAATTTTAATGATGATGTACCATTTTAAATCATTATTTAAATTTTATCTTGGCCCTGAAAGTTTTTTCAATCATTTTTGTCAATATTTAAGATTTTTGAAACTTAGAAATAAATACCGCTACTTAATCAAAAATTACCACAATCTACTCTACGCATTTCAAGCATTACAACTACAAAACAATTTCTTCAAAATATTTAATAACAAGAACAATGTTTGAATTATTTTCAAACTAAAAAAAATTAATTTAAAATTTTGAAAATTCAAATTTAAAGTGCAAAAATTCAGCTCTGCTAAAATATGCAAAGCATTCTCAAAATTTTGATTGCTATATATACATATTTTAAACTTCCACAGAATAGACTTGTAAAATTGAATTTTTAATATATTCGTAATTTTTTGTTCTATAGAAAATTATTCTGAAAATTAGCGACTTTTGCTGCGGGCATATCATACATAAGTCAAACTCTCACACTTTAAAAAAATGCTGTTTAAGTTATCAAGAATTTTATATAAAACAGAATTTTCTGTCATGTTCTGGCCCTCAAATTGTTAATAACATATTTTGATTTTATAGAAAATGTTTTGATAAATTTATTCGCTTGCCCAGAACTAGTTGAAATATTAATAATTTCTTTTTTAATTTTGATAAACGCTTACCTTATTTTCTTAATTTTACTTTTATAAGTAAAACTTATGAATTTTTTGTTTCACTATCAGCTTACATAAATAATTTTAGTTAATATCAATATTTTTTCACTCTTATCACTTCAAAACTTATATTTTTACTAAGCATAATTATATTGTTTCTGCTTGTTGTTGTGTTGGCAATGATAAGGATTTATATATGTAATAAAGTTTGGAACTCTTTAAAGCGATAAAGTGAATTTTCCTAATGTCCTCTTTATTAGTATTCTTTGTATTTTTGACAAAATTAGTGAATCTTGAATATTATAAATATTTTTGGTTTATGATTAGAAAAAAAGGTAGATATTTGTATAGAAAAAACGTGACATAGGAAAATAAATTACTAATTTTATGACAGTTGTGTTTTTACTCCTCCAAAAAAATAAACTTTGTGGAAAAAATGTAAGGTAGATATAATCAAGCCCATCTCCCCCTCATAAAAAACTCTTTAAAAACGTTTGAGTGTTTCATTATTTAAAAATTCAGCATTTCAGAAATTTTTAACATTATAATCGTGTTTTTAGCGTAATAAATGTTTGGCCTTGTTCTATTGATCGAATTTTGGTTGAAGTGAATTATAAGGAAATTTTCTTTTCTATTCCACAAAGTTAGCAAATTTCTTCGAAATTTTTAGCTTCAGTTTTTTATAGGTTAATAAAAAAAAAAAAAAGTTTAATAATTTTATTAACATTGAAATTTATAGCATAAATTCTACTCACTCATTCTCATTCGAATTCGTTTTATACAACAGTGCGTTATTATCAAAAACTTTTTTTTAATATTTTTGAAAAATTGATGGTCAAAACAATTTGCAAGCGAAACATAGTTAGTTACCCCATCACAAAATTTTTATTAAAAATTACTTTTTTAATAATTCAAATTTTTAATTTTCTAATTAAAATAAGATGAACGTATTTATTAAAAATAAATTATTGGAGAACAATTTTTAATAAAACAGGTAAAAATACAAAAATATAAAAAAAATACATTACATTAATTTTCGTTCAGGTTATACAATATAGTCGTTGGTAATAGTATTTCATTGCTTCTCCAATTCAATGAAAATTTTATCACCATTTCAGAATGCTTTAATACCGTTATTACGTTTATCAATCACCCACATATTTTCAAATGGTTGAAATTAAAAGATTTTGGGCATAACAACTTATTTACTTGTTTTTCTCTGGACAAACTTTTATAATCGTCGCCGAATATTGGCATTTCTATCGTGTTGAAATGTCGCATTAGGGAGCTAAGAAGATCTCTGTAAACTGCGCCATTATTTCATCAATAATATAATAAATTGGACCAATTACATATACAGAAAAACGGCCTCATGCTATTATATTCCATATTCAAATTCTGGCACATTTTTCCATTGTTGTGAAGTTCAATTCAAATAACCTCGAGCAAAACTAGTCCATATTTTTAGTTTTTTTTTCTGAGCACCTGTATCTTCCGAGTCCACAATCTCCCCTTCCTTGGATATTCGAAAGACCTGTAACTTAAGGAAATTTCAGTCTTAGCTTCTCTGGAAACAACTTTTGAATATTTAGTAAAAACGTTATCGATATTTTCGTGTAATTGTATCTTGCACTTAGCAGCATATATTGTCATATTTTCATAAAAAAAATCTTATTTTAGAGCATATTTCAGCAACTTAAATGGCATATTTTTGGATATTTTATATTTAAGAGCATAATTTTGCATTCTAAAGTGCATAAGTTTGGATATATTTTCCTAAAGAACATAAGTTTGCATATTTTACAATTAAGAGATAAATTTTGCACCCATTAAAATTTTTTACATAATTTGCCATTAATGATTTTTTTTACTGTCACATAGGTTTTTCAAATCCGATTCCCTAATAATTTTCGTCTTATAAATTTATTGAAATTTTGTAATTTCCTGATACAATATATTAGCTCTGAATGTTTTGCGAAAATATTGTCTGAGATAGTAAAAATATCAAATAATTTTTATTAGAAGTAGCAGATAATTTAAAATTTTTTGAAAAAAAAAATAGTATTTTATGAGCATGTTTTCCGATTTTAAAAGCATTTTTATGCGCATAAAACATTTTTTTAGAGCATATTTTTGGTTGCACTGGTCATAAAATTTTGCAATTTTTGTAAATATCTATAAACTACACATTTTCTAGCAATTTGACACAAAAAATATGCAAAAATGCCCTAAATTAGTTTTTAGTCAGATTTGTATATTTTATTCGATAACCGATAAGTTCTAAGTAATTTTCTTCTAAATACTTGACCATATCACATTTTTCTAGTGTGGATATTTCTATAGCTATTGGCTATTTTATTTTATTTTATTTACTTTTTATCAACAAACCAGCACTTAGGGGATTATTTTTATGTATGAAGTGTATAGTGTTGGAACTAGGAAAATAAATTATGGGAGATGGATAGAGAGTATCCATAGTATTTGTGAACAGTGGAATTAAATTTACTTAATTTTAAGTGACAGGAAACAATTTTACAAGGATTTTATTCTACATAATGATTCTAACCAAATTTAGCTTTGAAACACTGAATTAAAAGTATTATAGTTAATACATATAACAATTAATTTGAATTACTTTGTACAATTTCAAAATTATAAAAATTACAAAAAAAAAAAAAACAAACCGTTATTTAAAATTATTTGTATATTGTAAATTGCTTCGATTTGAAAAAATAGAGTTGCAAATGTTTTTCATACTTTAAATTCCACCATCCTGCTAAACAATTATGTATTTTTGAATACTACTATAAGTTACCGGTCATGTAACTTCACCAATTTGGAAATATTTTCAATAACTTTTAATGAAACTGAAAAATATATTTGTTAAAAATATATATGTTATTTGTAAGAGTATAACGTCAAAGCATTGAATAAGATTGATAAAAAAAACATCCTACTAACGACAACTCTATGCAGAAACTACTAATTCTGCAGCTCGTTTTCAGCACTAAGTACTTCTTTAAAATTACAATACAATGTTAAAATCATTACTTTTTCAATTATTTTTCAGTTATTTATTATTTTATTTATTTATTTAATTGTTTTTGCTGGGCCTTATTCATCATTATTATTCAGAATAGAAAAAAGTTACTTTTAGGTGTTCCTGAAAAAGAGCTTTAATAAAATATTTCTTAAACTTTTGATACTTCATCCCATTTTTTATTTAAATAAAAGTAGTTTCCCAAAATACATTTTTGAAGTGGTGAAATTTTAATTTAAATTTTAATGAAAAGTATATGAATAGGGGAGAGTGGAGTGTTATGGCGTGTGGGGTAATGAAGAAAATTTCACTTTTTTCGCTTTTTTTTTTTCAAAAAAGCTTACCCGTAAATATTTGTCATTATTTCACTACATTTGTAAATTATTTTTATAGCTTTGCGAGCGCAAGCAAATAAAATGAACTGAAAAAGTTTTTTTATGTACTGATGTTTCTGTGAAAAATATCCAAATCGAGATCATTTTTAAAACGACGAATACAAAATTTAATATTTTATTTTGTACATATTGAAACAGCAAAAAAGCTTTGTCGCAGATCCCTACTTGACGTAAAAATTGTGAAATTACGGTAATGTAGTAAAAACGTTTTGAGGTAAAGTGCGATATATAATTTAACAAACTTTTTTCAACTTTGCCGAAAATATAGTATATAACCAATGATTTTAACATATATAAGAAAATTTAATAAAATAGATAAAAAGTTTGATGCTTTAGTAAAAGCACATACGAAAATTGGAAATAACTCAATAAGACTAAAAATTCCTAGAACCAACACGTAGCATGCAATTTATCTGTACACTTAAAATGTGCGAAATTTATTACACCTATGAATAAACTATTCTAAATACGAGAAAAAAACTGTATATTTTTATAAATTTTGTTTTATTATTTTATATTGTTACCTATCTCTTTTCATTATTTATTTGAATTTTAGTATTCGAGTTTCCTCATAAATATTAAAATCATTTCAAAATATTTAATAAACAATAAATATCTTTAACTTTGTCATTTTTCATACTTTCACCTTTACCGCAACATTACCCATTTTATCAAAATAAGAAAATTGATTTGAAAAAACGCAAAAAAAATATTACCGAAAGATAAATAATTCTTATTATTTTTATGCAAAACTTTAGGTAATAATCCGTTCTATATAACAGTTCCATTGGAAGGTTCAAAAGATTATTGGTTGGTATTTTATTGAAATTATTGAAGATTTTACTTGCACTAATTTTTAAATATAATTTTTTCGCAAAAAAGTTTATTTTAAATGTTGGTACATTTTGGTAGTTTTTAGAGAAAATTTTGGTAGGAAAAATATTTTCTTTGTGACAATGCTGGTAATGGTATTTAGTAACCGATCGACATTCAATGCCACACCAACATCGACATCCTGCCTGCATTACCTAAAAGTTGTTTTATGTCAACAATTAAATTTTCTCTACATTACAAGTAACTAGTTATGTAACTATTGACATATCAATATGCATTTATGTTATGAAACATATATATGTTTCAAAATAAGGTCTTAAGTAATTAATAAGTTGCCTCTAATAACATCGCCATGTTAAATAATGAGGTAATTTGATAAAATATTAGTTGTGTAGTATTATTGTAATAGCATTTTAACTCATTATTTGGCAATGAAAGTTTTTGCTGGTTGCAATTTTAATACATTGCTTTAAGAAGATTTTCTTGCAAACAATCTATACAATGTTCTATTGCTAAATAAGTATAATATCTACTGTACGAATTTCACTTTACTTTTTCACCAGATACTACTTTCTTAACTCAATCAAATATTTTACGATTGTTAAAGTGTTTTACACAAGTAAGCAACAATTATATTTGCAATTATACCACTACATATTTAATAATTTATTGTGGAAAGGAATCAAAGTTCAATACGCTTTCTGTCTGAATAAAAAGTAATTATTAAATTTTTGTTTAATTATGATAGCGTTAGCATTTAATTTACAAAAGTAAATTAAATATTATTAAATGCTGTATTTATTAAACTTAGGTATATTAAGTACATACACTAAATTCATTACTGTTCTTACTTTTTGAGCTCTTATAAAATTCTCTTCTATTGTTAATTTTATACAGAGAATAAACTCTAGAATGGAATCCTCTCAAAATAATTTTTTTAATCTAGTAGTTAGTTAAAAAGAAAAACAGTAAAAGCATATTCTTGTTTAGCTCGTCAAATTCCAACTAGACTAACTACCTATGTTCTCCACTTTATTGTAAGTATTCATGGGTATTTTCATTTAAATGTGAATAAAATCAAAATTTGTGCATCAATTTTAATGATACATGGCTTATTTTACTCTTATTACTACCAGCTTTATGTTTAAAACAGAACATTTTTTGGCGTTTTGACTTTTTAAAAAACTTAATAAAAAAATCTTAAATTTTTCAAGAAAAAGTTTGTTCGGATACTAATTTCTAAACAGCTTCGAATATATGTACACAAATCTTGATTTTATTCACAATTAATTAAAAACACCCATGTATTGTCCAATTAAGTATACACACAGTAGGCAAAAAAAAAATATATATATATATATATATATATATATATATATATATATATATATATATTTTATGAGCTATCGTAAAACACACACGTGTATTCGCCTTATTAAGGGGAGATAAAAAATCTCTCTCTGATGGAAAAAAAAACTGAAAGCAGATTCGTGTTTAGCCAGTCAAATTCCATCTAGTCCACACATTTTTTTTAAGGACAATTTTTTTGCCAACCAGTGTTATTAGAATATATAAGATATTAATTATTTTTAATACTTAATTACACACATTTCTATTTAATCTACTCTTTCTGCCTCTGCTGTCTCTCTCCCAGGTTAAAACAAATTCTATACTCAATAGCAAAATCAGTTCATATAAGAATTGATTAAATAAACACTAAAAAACATAGTATATGTAAGAAGGAGTTGCCATATTTCAGAAAAAATTAATGAAATCAATGATATTGAGTATTAAAAAGGAGAGAATATTATTAGAATATGAGAAAAAATTAGTATCATATAGTATAGGAAAATATCTGTGTGTAGTACTTGTGTATTAATAATGATTGTATGTATTTTATATATACAAATAAAAACAACAACGACCACATAAAACAATAACAACAAGACCAACACAAGCAGAGATGGAAAATGAAGATATTTATGGTTATCAAAAATTTCAAATAGTACTTTTTTCACCCTCAGAGTACTAAAATAAAAATTTTTGATAATTATTTATTTTTGATTTAGTGAAAAAGTCAAGGAATGTAATTTGTACATATTTAAAAGGAAGGATTAAATATGATACCAAATAATTAAATGATTTTATTCAAATTAAATTTTATAGTTATTAAAATAAACTTAAGGAGAATAAAATCCTAGATCAATTTCTTAAAATCGAGTAATTACTGTAAATTTGAGAGTTTACAATTTTATAAATTAAACCTACAGCTCAAATGTTTATTAAAAAAATATAATTTGTTTTTTTTTTTTTTTTTTTTTGATCTCGAAACCCCGGCATTTAGTCAAAGATAGTATTAATTACTTTTATTTTTTTTTTATTTTATTTATTTATTTAGTTATTTATATATTTATATTGTAAAAATGTGTAAATAACAGGTGCTAAAATAACATCAATTTCTATTCGAAAATTATATATCTCCAAAATATATTATCATTTAAAAATTTTATTTTTAATTCGAATTTTAGAATATCCAGCTAACCGTACTCGAGGGAGTACTTGGTACTTTTGAATGTTGAATAGTGCGAAAATAATACTAAAGTATCAACTTTTCCGTCCCTGAATTAAACATCGTAGAGTTCTAATGACAGTACGTATATAGTACGGCTTACGTACTTTTTTATAAAATAAAGTGACTTAGTGTATTGGTGGAAGATGACGACGATGATTTTTATAATGATTGTAGTGGTGGTGGTGGTGTATAGTGATGGAAGTAGCCACATACAGCCAACCAAGTACCCATTTTAGTTGAATATTTTCTGTAATAGAAATTAGTTGCGATCGCGCCGTGTTTGTGAGCGGTTGTATTTATATAAATTTTTCTATTAATTTTCATTTGGTTTTTTTTTTTAATTCTTACCGTGCTACGTTGAGGAGGGTTGTTTGTGAAAAATAAAGTGATGATTAAATTTATATTTTCATTATAAAGAAAGCAAATAAAAAAGCATTTTTATTCCATTTTGTGTTCACTGCAAAGAAAACGCGCAGTTTACTAAATAAATGTTTTTTAAACAATAAATAATTGTAACAAAAATAATCTGTGATTTTCTTGCAAAGAAATTTTTTTTAAACTTAAAATACTAAAACAAAACCGTGCTTGAAAAAATATTGCTGTTTTGAAAAATTTACTGTGATTTTATTTTGAATGTTTAATTAAATTCTAAGAAAATATCTAAAAAATAAAAATACAAAATGGTTGAGAACGATAATAAAAATCTTTTAAATGATAATAGACAGGTTAAAGCCCAAATTGTGCCCATGCAAACGAAAACCCTACAACATTTGCCCAAACGACCAGCTGTGGATTTGGCTTTTCACAATTTAACCTACAGAGTTAAAGAAGGCAACAGAAGCAGTAAGTATTAGTTTTTTTCTATCTTTATTTATTCATAAAAAGTTGGTTTATTTTTTACCTTTAATCCGTAGGTTACAAAGAAACTTTAAAAAAAAAACAATATTTTTACTCTTACCAAGTTTCTTTTTTTAATTTGTTTTCATATTTATTTCTTTGTTGTTTTCAAAGTTATCGTATCGTTTTATCAATATGTTTTTCTTTTTTTTTCTCTTTAATTACTTACTTTTTTTTGTTCCTTCTTTGTCAATGATCAGTTTTTTTGTTCATCAAAGTAAATATTTTTTGTTGTGTCATTATCTCCACATTCTTGTTTATGGGATTTTTATATTTTTTTTTGTTGTCATGTTCATTGTTCTAACTAGAATGGCCAGTTTGTTTTTTCGTAAACAATATTGCCATACTTTTTTAAGAGATAAACAAAGAAATTAGAATCATATTTAAAAAAATTAGAATTTGGGAAGATTTTTTAGTTATTTAATTCTAGTTTTTCGTTAAAATAAATTTTAATATGTTTATATTAATATTCAAAGAAGAAATTGCGTTTTAACTTAAATATTTATTTTTTATTAGTATATGCAAATTATATTTTAATTATAAATCTGTTTTCTTTTTGCTGATTAATCAAGAAATTATTTATTATTTTAATAAAAATGAAAAAAGTAAATTACTTAAATCTAAAGCTGAATAGTACAGACATGTTGTAATTGTGCGTAATAAATATATTCTTTTAAATTTTTAGCAAAAAACTTCAAAACAATTGACTAAAAACTGACCTTAATATACTGAAACAAGAATAATACCTTCACATCTATATCAGCTTGTTCCAAAATGTTTTTTCTTTTATACTAATTACTGTACCATGGGACCCCACAAGCATTTACTTGCGAACCTCTTGAGATATTAAAACCTGAGAAAGATCTATAAAAATGAACCACCAATAAAAACCATTTAACAACACTATGCTAGTAAAAAGAAAAATCACTGCACTAATTTTATAAGATATATATTTCTTTTTACAAATAACTAAAATAAAATGTTGAACACATTAGAGATCTCTGTTTGACGGTACCAAAGTAGAGTTTGTGGACAATAATTAAACACCAGCAAAATGGAATACGTATTTTCTATGCCGGTACACACTACATCAGTATTCGTGGCGACTTATCCACAATTGCTTTGAACAATCGATATTAACCTTAAGTTAATATTTTTAAATTTTATAACATAGAACTACACGATTTTTAAAAATAATAATAGAAAATTTACTGAAGAAAAAATGGAAAAAAATTTAACGTTTTGAATTATTTATTTTGTTTTTTCTGCCTATATTGATGTTATAAATTGGGGTTTTAAAATAATGCTTTATTAACAAAAAACGACAACACTGAAAAATGCATCGTCGATACAACGAAGTGTAGGCTTGAAGTGTTAAAGAATTAATATTTTGAACATTGATTCCTATTTGACACTATAAACGTCGAAAGGCGATTTTTAATGATAAATGTTAAAGTATTTAAAACCGGATGAGACGATCACAGGAAACCTGTTCCGAATGCAATTAATCCGTTTGAAGAGAGCATTGAACGAAAAACGCCCATAATATGCAACTACACACGAGTCCATAATTTTCATCATAACAATGTTATGATGTGCATTGTTTTGACCACATCATAACAATACCGAGCATTGTATAAGAAGTTTTGTATCAGCAGCCTTATAGCTCAGACATTGCACCTTCTGATTATTATTTGTTTCGTTGGATTCAAAATGTTCGTAGCTAGCGTAACCTTCACTTCATAACAAGGTATCAAAAATTAACTTAATTCATTTCTGACCTTAAAAGATAAGAAGTGGTTTTAGGATGAATCCATAAATAGCCAGAAATATGGGTAAAAGCCATAGCTTCCGATTGACAATACTTAGAATAAAATACATTATATCTTTATCTTGAAATAAACATTTATTTTTCATTAAAGAAACAATGGGAATTAATGCATACCCAATAAATACATATGTGTAGCTTTCATGTCAAATATGTGCAAACATCAAATTGTGTAAAGATCGGTCGATAATTAATCATACTAATAGTTTTTTTTTTATAAATATTGAAACAAATACGTCATACAAAAATGGCATTCATATTACAAAATATAATTAAAATAGGAAAATGGATGGAGATCATAAAAAATGTCCTTTAGTTCACCTCCGCAAGAGATAAATATAGCCTCAAATCGTTCATGTAAAATATTTATTATAGCGTTCATTGTTTAGCATGTTGCTAACAATTCCGATTTACAATTCGCAAGTTCAAGTCAACAAAGAGCTGAGTTCTTAGCCATGACAAGGAATTGACTCAGTCGGATTTCTCTGCACACTTTTAAAGACAACAGTGAAGTTCTTGGCTGGCTGTTCTATTTTTTATAATAAAGTTTTGCTATTTTGGCATGCCACTCAAGAGGAAATGATCTAACGATATATTCTAAATTCAGTTTTAACAATATCAGCTATTTATCTTATATTTTCAACATTATTTACTAAATTTTACTTTGGTGTTTAGCTATACTCATCTTAAAAATATCACATTTTTATCATATAAAAATATGAAAGTTGCCGCAACAGTTTCTAAAATGTTCATATTATTATGTATATACGTTTGGGTACGGATTGTTTTGCAGTATCTAAAAATAAAAGAAACATTGCATCATAATTAAATACTTTTCCTATTTGGAATTTATACAATTAAGTTGATATTATGAAAAAGTCATATAATTTTTATGATTGCTGTAATAACAGAGTTTCATTTATTAATTTTGTTTTAACGAAAATACTATAAATCGTAAACATAAGTAAAAATTAAATAAAAAATATAAAATTAGTACAAAAAATAAAACATATTAAATCAAATTTGATCTAAATGTTTTTAAAATTTACAAAGCGAATTATTTCAGAACAAAAAAAAAGAAACTATTGTGTAATTTATTAATTAAAAAGCTTCCTTCCAAGTTTTTTTTTTTTAAATTAAAATTTAAGAATGTTTAAGAAGGGACTAAATGAAATTATGTGTTTCAATAGTACAAAAAGAAGATCTTGTGCCATATTTTATCAATTATCTTTAAAAATACTATTAGTAGTTTAATTGCAAGGACAGACATAAGGGCAGACATCGCTAAATCGATTTAGTAAGCAAGTCTAATTCGGTTAAACTAAACGTTATAAAGGGGTAATAAAATTATTCGAAATTATATTCATATTCATTTAATTTAAAAATTGAAATATATATAAAAGTGATACAAACATTATAAATATTATTCTAGATATTAAACAATTAAATTTTTCAATATTTTTAGTATATGTATAACAAAAAATAACACTTGGTCTTTTTTCATAAACTAAGTAAAACTTGAACCGCTGTACTATTTCTAACTAAGCTTAAATATTTAATTTTGTAATTAATGACAATTCTAGTTTTAAAACGAAAACCACTTAAATTATTTTTGCATTATTTTTTTTTCTCCAGGAAATTTATTTATTTATTCGTAACATGATGAGTTAATTTCCCAACAATCTGTGTACGTCAAATAGCAAAAATTGTTTTTATTTTTAATTATTAACTCTTAATAACCCCTTAGTAATTATTCCATTATTAAACCTTTTTATATTTTATAAACTTGCCTGTCGCTATAATCTCTTTTCAAATCAAAGTCCACAAGTCAATGCTTTTATTGTTCGTTCTAAAATCACGTTTGTTTTTGTACTCATTTAACTCATTGTTTTTAATTATTTAATTGTTGTTTTCAATTCATTAAAATGCAATACATAAATTTTAAACAGATTTGTAAAAGCTTTCACGAATTTATTAACAATTTTATAAGAAAAAAAATTTCAAAATTGTTAATAATGCTTAAGAAAATATCTTAAAGTAATTAAAAAACTGTTGTAAAGATTTCAAAGATTATTAAATGCTAAAATTTTTCTTTAAATTTAAAAATTATAGGTCTTTTTCATAGTCTGATCTTTAATCATTTATATAGAGTAATGTAGGGTATTATGTTGTAATAGAGACTATAAACTTAATTTGCCTTCTACATATAAAATAACAAAGAAAACTGTAAAATTTCATCACAATTTTAACCCTTAAGCATTTTTAATTTTAGTAAATTTTCCATTGCAATAATTTGTTGTTCAATGCTGATAAGATTGATAATTTTGAAATGCAAGTCTAAAATATATATACAGTCATATTCACATATATTTACACTTTTTTAAATTTTTTGAAAATTTGGAAAACAAGTCAAATATTTGTGTTGTTATAAAATATTTTGAAATAATTGTTTTGTTGTAAAGCCTGAAATGTATAGAGTAGTTTGTGGTAAATTCTGAAAAAGACGCGGTATTTATTTCTGATATTAAAAGAAAAATTCGTATGCATTTTTCATTTCACAAGTATTTTCATACATTTTTTATACTTGTAAATTATTGACACAGCTTCAAAAGATGGTTCACAATCTTGTCTTTAAGAGAGTATAAAATCTTTAGATTCAAATACAACTTTAACAGGTCGCAAAAATTATGAAAAAACCTATCGAGTTGAGATTTAAATGACTTTTTAAAAATGGATCGCCATTTTGGTTTGGAAAAAGGAATGGGAAGGATGGTATAATCCTCAGTTAAAAGATATCATTACATGAAAATAAAAACAATTTAAAGAGAAATAAGGAAATAAGGAGAAGTAAGTCGTTGATATGTTCGGCGAGAATGTATGATTTTTAGAGAGGTTATGATGTTCGCATTACAGAAAGTGTAATTTAATATTTCCGCAATCGTTTTTCTGTAATATATATTATTATTGATTTTACTTTTGTATTGAATTTCCTATGCAATTCAAATAAATCAAATTTTTGTACTTAATTATTTTATTTTTTTTTTAATCACCAGTTTTGCTACCAAAAAATAATTAAAGAACCACTGTATTACACTTCATATAATGCGAACATCACAACCTTTCTAAATAGCATACTTTCTCGCTGAACAAATAGATGACTGCTGAGAATTTTGCAAACATTTTAAATGATCTTACATTTTTATGACAGATTTTTGCTAATTTCTCTTTCAAATTTTTCTATTTTCTTATAAGCGATTCTTTTTAATAAATATGACATGTTTTTTAACCCTATGCAAACTCTTTTACAAACGTTAAGGTGATGTACCATTTTAAATCTCACATTGACTAAAACTATTTCAATATTTTTCATAATCAAATCACAAGATTTTGCACTGTCTTATAGGCAAGATTTAGGACCACCTTTAACAAAACTAAGAGTAAATAATTCACTTTTGAAGCTGTAAATAATTTTTAAATATAAAAAATATGTGTTAAAACTTTGGAATATCAGAAATAAATTCAGAAATTACCACAATCTACTCTACACATTTCAGGTTTTACAACAAAATAATTATTTCAAAATATTTTATAACAACAGAAATACTTGACTTCTTTTCCAAATTTTCAAAAAAATTTAAAAAAGTTTAAATATATTTGACTTTGACTGTATATTGACTAATATGCGTTAATAATTTTGCAAAATCCTAAAACTGATTAAGTTTTATAAATTTTTATTTAATACAAAGAACTTCAAAAGCAATGAAAATACATAAAAAATTATATAAATATATTAAACTTGTATTTATAAACCCTACAGTTCTGCTGATTGTTTTTTTACACCCTGCACAACTACTAACGTTTGTGTATACCAATATTATATATCTCATATATGGTCGGTATGGAATTGTGATTCGATTTAGCGATATCCATCTATCTGCCTGACTATGAGAAACATTGTCACCTCCATATTACTTCACTGAATTATAATAAAATTCACCTCCACCACCACTATTGCTGAAAGCGGGTATAGGTATACCAATATATGTGTGTAGCACGAAGAAAAAGTCACTCCCAAATGGAATTCTAAGTTGATTAATCTGTTTCTGTCCATTCGTCTGTCTGTGGGAAACATTCACACTATTAAATTAGATGCTAACCCAAATTAATTCAAATTCACCCAGATTTTTTTGTAGTTTTCCTAAGCTTTTTCTTATTTAAAATCAGCTAAATTGTTTCGATAGCAACATATGTATGGAACAAAATTAAAATCAACCTATTAAAAATATGATTTTTTGAATACTACTTAGTAGAACTACTGAAAAATGTACTGTGATCACTGTTAATTAGTGGCAATAATTTACTAATCTGTTCATTAGCAAAATGTTATGGACAAAAATGTGTAACCAAGCTCGTGCTAAAGTAACTAGGCACGATATGAATATTTGCCAAACGTTTGTATGGGATTTAATTATTAAATGGAGGGAAACTCAACATAACTGTTGGGCACTTTCAGCTATATGTCCTCTTTTTTCACTTTATATTATTTTTAATGATAAGTTTGCTTTTGTGTTTAAAATAAATAAAATTTATTACAATTTTAAACTGTACATACATTATTCTTTATATCAATTTAAAAAACAACATACATTCAAACCTACACAAACATGCAAATTGCACAATTTAATATACATAAACAAGTTAAATGTACAAAGTGCAACAAGTGCAATTTCACATTTAATATGATTAAACTTGTAGCATTGTAAACGGAATATATGATTATGATCATTATCATCATGATGTTTATAATAATAATGATTAAATACGTACAAAACTAGAATTATAATAAGTTTTTAGTTTATTTATAAATAAATGATTATAGCAAGTTTTTCTATAAAAACTAATTCGATATATTTTTCCTTTCAAATACAGATTTCTACAATACCGTCAAATGACAATGGGAATTTTTATAAAAAATAAAAGTACTACAAAGAAAATTAAGCGGAAACTTTGTTAATTGTTTAGAACGTTTTTAGAATAATTACTCAAATAAATGTTTGTGTACTTTAAACCTTTTTTCTGTTTTGCTATTTATGATATAATGTATAACTAATTGTGAAATTCTAAATTCATTGTACTTAAACAAATATATTTTTAAGTACGTTAAAAATCAGGTTATTGAAGTAAACTTATTCATTCATGGATACTTTCTTAACTCCCAAAGACGACTTATTGCGCAAACCCATGATTTCTTATTAGATAAAATTGTAAATGCCAGTCTCCATATAAAAATTCTTAACATTTTTGCTAATATGATACTTTTGCAATTTTTTCACAAAAAGCAACACATATTTATTTAGTTAAAATTTCACAATATACTTCGTTCAGCATCTGTAGAATTAAATTTTAATATAAATAAACATACATATGAATACAAACCTACATATGTACAAATAATTTTTATACATATCTGAGTACTTCACTAAATAACCACAAAATGTGTAAATATTTACATATTTATTTGATGTTAAGAGGTTCTGCTAATATTTGCAAAACTTAACTTTCAACAACTAACAAATTTTTTCTTACAAACAAAAAAGTTTATTAAACAACCGACACATGCTCAGACCATGGCAAACAAAAGCTGTACAATTCCACTTTAAATGTAAACAAATCGAAGCTACTGTAAATAGTTTTTAATATGATAATGATTTTATTTATTTTGAAAACAAAAATATATTTTATTTTATATTGGAGAACTGGTGGCATCATTTGTAGCTAATAAAGAAATGTTTATGGTTCTTAAGAAAAATGTTCCTTTGGTAAACAAAAGACATATATGACTTTATTGTATTTAATTATTTATTAAAGAAGTGTTAAACCATTATTCCAAGAGGACATTGTAAAGGGGGCCAGCTGAAATTTTATTAATAAAATGTACCAAATTTCACTGACATCTTCAAAATCGGTACCTATTTTGTTAACAAAGATAATGTGATTCTGAGCAGTTCAATTTTTTTTATTTTTTATTGTTTGTGTCTTATTGGCTTAGACCTGAAGCATAGGAAACACACATTTATATATTCACATTTATTCTTCTATTATTTGTTTTTGTTAGCTGTCTGCACAAATATTATGCTAAATACTTAGGTTATAGTTTATCAAGAACCGGAATACAATTAGACTCCATGTCTATAAGATTTAAAAAAAAATCAAAATAAAAATAAAATCTTTTAATTGTTATTGTTTATTTTTTGTAAATATTTAGAAAATTCTCTCAATTAAATAAAACTATAAAGACATCAAAGAAAAAAGTTTAAAACTAAATATAAGGTCAAAATGGAGTATTCTGCATCCCTACTTTAGCTATCTTAACTAAGTTCATCAAATATTCCTTTATGATATCTAAACTATTAAATATTATCTTACAAATAAAATATGTACAATATACATATTTGGAGTTTCTAAAATAACTTTTCACCAAAATTAACTTTAATTTTTTAATATCGGCGCGACATTTATTAGTCAATTTGGATACATGTGAATATCGAGTTCTAAGCCCATACATTTTGTATATTGACTCTAGTTTTCGAGATAAATCGTTATATACAAAATTATTGAGATTACACAGTACAGTATATCTCGAAAATGATTTGTCTGATTTGAATCAATATAATGGCAAAAATTCTAATTTAAATTATATGCAAAAATTACAAAATTTAAAAACGTTTTTTTTTTAATCGTAAAAAATCTAAAAAATCCAAAACAATCAAAAATGCTATTTCTATAACAATTAAAACCAGCTCTATTTTATTAAAATCAAGATATAAATGTCGAATTTATATACGAGGGCGGATCAATATTTCCGTGACTTTTCGAACTTCCCTCGTAGTCATTAAATGCAACACTATTCCCATCAAGTACCACCTGTTAATAGGCTACTGTCAAATTTTGAGCAAGTCTCGTCATTTACTTTGCGTTTAACAGCTATAAAACATACAACCTCGTGTATTTTTCTAAAAAAGCTCGATAAATACTCAGAAAAAGGCCAAGGTAAGTTTGTCGGCCAATAAGGTGATGGCAACAGTTTTTTGGGATGCACGCGGGATAATCCACATCGATTACCTTCAAAAGAGAAAAACAATAAACGGCGAATATTATGACAACTTATTATACCGATTTAATGAGGATTTAAAAATAAAACGACCCCATATGGCCAAGAAAAAAGTTCTTCTTTATCAAGATAATGCACGGGTGCACACGTGTGCGGTCTCAATGACAAAACTCTATGAATTGAGCTACGAATTGGTACCTTATCCGGCATATTCTCCGGATTTAGCCCCTAGTGACTACATCCTATTTCCAAACCTAAAGAAATGGCTCGGTGGAAAGAGATCCAACGATGAAATTATTGACCAAACAAATGCCAATTTAAAGGAACTCGAAAAATCCTATTTTTTGGAAGGGATACAAAAACTGGAGAAACGTTGGACGAAGTGTATTGAGTTAAAAGGAGATTATGTTGAAAAATAAATTTTTGTTTTGCAAAAAAAACTGTGTTTCATTCAAAAAGTCAGGGACTTATTGATCCGCCCTCGTACATTTTAAAATGACACAAAAAACAAAATAATTTACAAAAAAAAAACTTCAAAAATTTCAATGAGATACCATCATTTAATTTTAATAAAATGTTTCAATTTATGATGAAAGAAAAATTTTTATTTTTAATAGTTTTCAATATTTTACCATTTTTTGAAAGCAACATTTCTTTTAATTTTGTTAAAATTTTTATTTTTTTCGACACAGTTTTTTAATATCAAAACTATTGAGGTGATTAAAAAATTATTGAACATGGCTTGTAGGTAATCTCAATTATAAGTTTTTGGTATTTCATTAAATTATATCAGAGAATTCTTTCTCGAGTTCATGAACTTGAACTAGGAAATGCAATTTCCGCAATTACGCCCATTAACAACTTTATTTATGACACTATTTAAGAAAACAACTGAGAACATCTCTTCCACGATTCCAGTCTGCTGAACCAATTCCGATTAAAGGTTAAAACAGTTTAATAGCAGTCTTACTATGTATGTATATGTATATAGCGGGAAATAATGACGTATATATGGGTATTTTCAAACAATTTCGACATAACTCGTATTAAACTGAAATTTATAATGAATAGACTATTTAATACGGATCATTTTATATATTAATCAGTTCCATATCGATCACTATATTGTATGAAGCTGTAAACTACAAAAATGAATAACTTTTGAGTGTATTATCAGATTTAATCAATTTTTTTTATCATTATAAATCTTGAGACTTTTAGGAATATATTATAAAAAGTATACATCTTTCATTTAATTTTCTTTGTCATTATTTTTATTTTTGTTATTATTATTATTGTTTTCAATACAATCCAGATCGTAGTGGGATCAGCAGTTTCTCCTGCAAATAAAAAATGTATTAAATAAATTATATATTTTGCTACATTTATTTAAAATTAGCTTAGCCTAGTCCGCTACGCTACACTTATTATATTTACTTTGTAAGGTGATCCTACTTTCCCTTGGCCTACGCATCCTATTCTCATCTCAACTGTGAAATTAAGTAAGCAAGAAATTTATAGCTACAAAATATTAAATCTTCCACTGTAATATAATATGTTACGACTCCCTAGACCTTGATAATATGACGTTTACACAAAATAAAAACTAGTAGTTTTTGGCTTCATTCTGTTTTTGATGAAAAAACTACATACATTACTTTAGTTTTTCCAAACAAATCAAAAACTTTTTTCATCTAGTTTTTTGTTAAAACCCAAATAAATATTATTAAAATAAATATTTATTATACAGTCTGTTTAGTTGATTTCATAATAATGAGCTTTTGCATATGACAAAGGAAAGAAAATTGTATAATTTCTTTAATTATTTTGTTTTATACATTTTCTGTATAAATTATTTTTAAAACATTGTTGAAAAAATTTTAAATAATAAAAACAAAAAAAATTTGATGTAAAATAAATTTTATAAAAAAATAATAATAATTATGTCAACAAAAACCAAATAGAGAGTGTAAACAAGGTATGTAAAAGATTTGGTTTAAACAAAAACCGAATAGTTTTAGTTCGGTATAAATGGTGTATAAGACAATTATTCTATTCATTCAATTATTCTATTCTTATATCTTTATAAAAATTGTGGAACCCGATAAGGAAAACATTCTCACAAAATGTTAAGACCTACGCTGTATAGCTCTTTAGATATGCGATAATTAATATTTACCTTGTATGGGGGGTATCACTATTTTACTTTCGAGGCTAATAAAATGATTGGGGTCCAGCGGTTTAGCGTTCTATAAAATGCAAACAAATACATATTAATTTTTATATATGTATATATTTGAACGTACCTGCAGTTATGTAAGGGATTTCATTTAGAACATCTGGGCTAAATTTCAACTTCATACTATCTTAAACTTTTTTTTCCCACCAATATTAATGATATATATATCAAACGATAGCTAAAAAAAAAGGTAGTTTCTGTAGTTAATTTTCGTTCAAATTTACCAAGTTTGTAATATGTCTATTATATAAAATTTCCGATAAAGACATGTAATTACTATTTAAATTCAGTAAAAAAAATATAAAGAGAAACAGAAAAAGCTTAAAATCAAAACTCATTTTTTCAACAAAATTTGAAAAGTCTTAAAAAAAAATACAAATTTGTAAAACATTAGTGTAATGCTGAAACAACTGACTTTTTTGTCGTAAATGGTGTAAGTTGTTCCTTTTTGCGGTACCTTTATGCCCTGCTTTGTTTCTGAAATTAATATAAAACTTAATGTTACGTATCTACCGTTTTATTATTGACGTCCTAATTAATCTATTAATCTTAAAATTTAAGTTTTTATTGTAAATGCATAAATGAAACCTACATCTTTTTTTTTTTTTTTTTTTTTTGTTTTTTTTGTAAAAACATGCAAAGTAATTATAACTACATATAATATTTAAATTTAAAATCAATAACCTGCATTAATTAAAAGGTCGATAACCTTTTAGTGAACGTGAACATTTACTAAGATTCAAATTTTATTAAAAATATAAAAGTATTGAAGACACACATAAAAACAAATGTATATTATTAAAAATGACAACCTATAAATGATAATATAGTAAAAAAATATTAGCCAATAGTTTGCCACATAATTTAGTTAGAAATTGCACGAATAAGTTTAACATTTACTATAAATAAGTTTCAATTTGTTTTAATATAACAATTCTTTAATCAAAATTCTACCACATTTTTACTTGGTTCTATGAGTGATCTTTAAACCTTGACTATTTTGAATTACTATGAATATCTTTGTTTTCCATTTCATGTAGACGTGCTTTTAGTCAGGCTTGCGTGTTTTTTTCAGCTGCTAAGAAAATTTTTTCTTTATTCTATAGTTATACAGTGTCGGCCAAAACTAACTCAACAAATCCTATGTTAGAAGATTGTCTTCGTATAAGCAGAGTAATATTATTTTTTACAAAAATATTTACCTTCATATAAAGGTTGTTTTCCGCTCTAAAAAAAAACATACAAATTATTACATTTTTCCTGTAATAAACAATTTTATTAAGTATTGACGCAACTTTTAATAAAAGATATCATATTTAATATTGATTTATAAATAAATTTTGTAAAAAATTTTTCCTTATCTAAAATAGTTCCAAAAAAAATTCATAATTTTTGCAAAAAGTAAATTAAAGAATTTTTATTAGTTTTGAAAAGTTTTAGTGATGAAATTTAAAATGGTTAAACAAAACACTGCGAATAAGTTAAAAATTACCACATTGGAGATTTTCGAAGTTTTATGACCCACCAAGACCGTTAAAAGATATTAATATGGCAGAACTGACGTTACAAATAAGTGAAAACGTCAGAAACGGTGCAATGAATTGATTATGGAAGTCGACCAAGATTGTCAACTATCAATAATGATATATAAATCGTTAGAGAAACTCAAAACGATCATAATAATATTACTCCAAGTGGTCTTAAATCATTGAGCATTAAAAAAAATCACACATACAATCCAAAAAAGAACAGTAGAATTCTGCAAAGAACTTTATTTATTTCTAAGAAAAATAAAACAGCACTGAATTTCGGCGAGAACACCTCCACTGTACTCGAAATCAAAGGAGCCGATTTTTTTTTCTCAGAAAAATCGAAGTTAATATAGGTAATTTGGATGAAATGGGAAGTGACAGTCAGCCTGTTTATCAACATTTGCATTCTCTATACTATTAGGGTACTATAAAACATGGAGGCGATATGTAATTGCTTGGGGTACTACTCGGGATAAAGGCTATGACCGGTATGCAATACTAATGATATAACGAATAAAAAACTGTATCGAAAAATTCTGCAGGAAGGTATGTTTTCACAAGCCAGAGATAAAATACTGACCCCTTGGATATTCAAACATGACAAATGCCAAAAATAAACCTATAAATTTATGAAAAATTGGTTACATCAGCAAATGGTAACCGTCATCGACAAGTGCATACAGTCCTATGATCTTAATACTATTTAAAACCTATGGAAAATAGTAAATCAGAAGAGCAATGGAGAATAGGTCGCGGAAGGCCCAGAGAAACTCTTCTGTGAAGTTCAGCTTACTTAGGCAGCAATTCCAATGCTAATAGTATACAAACCTATTTATTTAATGTCTAATATAAGCCAAGGCATTTTCCCAGAATATTCAGCTCAACGGTTTTTTCAATTAGTTTTGTGGCACACAATTTTGACTTTTGAGTTTATTTAATAATATCATTAACTTTATATTAGAAATATGGAAAACATATTTTTGTTTTTATGTTAATTGATGTTCAATCTTTTAATATTAACAAATATTTTTATTCAAAAAGATGAAAATTTTGCTTTATACCCAAATTAATTAAAGTGTAATTTTTGTTCAGTTAGTTTGGCCAACACTGTACATATAAATAATTTTTTAGTTAAACATACTTTTTATTTACTTTTCAAATTTGTGCCTTAAATATTAATTAGCATGCGTTTATTTTCATAAATTTAAATAAAACAAAGAATATTTTTTTGATTTATATGTCGTGTTTAAATAAAAGCAAAAGTATTTGTAATCAAGTATAAAAAAAAGTATAAAGAATATTATAAAATCATTAATTATGACTTGTTTGTATGTACAAATTAGTAAGATATTGTACGAATAAGTGTTTTTGCATAGTATTGCTTTAGTAACGAATACACATCTATATTCGACTGTACCGAAACTTTTATACCCTCCACCACTTTATCAAATAATAAAAAGGAATAGTATACCTTAATATTTTCGTATTTATACTTAAGAAACTAATAATATATACTTTTGTCCCACAAGCAACGCTTGCTTAAAAAAACACACACATATACACACAACAACAGGTATTAGCATACACATATTTATATATTTTTGTATATATATACAAACTGACTGCTTATACAAAAAACAACAACACACTAATAATTTTTATAATGTTGTTGTTGTCATCTAAACTGGTTGCTTATACAAAAAAGAACACTAATAGTTACTGCATTGCTTAATATAAATGTTTGTGTTTGTATATTATTAACAGATATTTTTAGTTTCTTACTCATAACTCGGTTGTTTATGAACCAATTTGATTGATTCAAAAAATCGAAATTCAAGAAAAATATTTGTGATCGATCTATATAAAAACAAGTCCGTATCTTATTTAGGACTTGGATATAATTCTTCATTTTCTTTAGCGGAAAAATGCAGAAATATTTTCCGATTTTGTTTTTCAAAAAGAAATACCTGGCTTGTATAGAGTTTCAGAAAACCGAAAACCGATTTTTTTTAAATATCTCCGATATTTTTGAACCGGTTTTTTCCAGTTTCAATAGAAAAGTTTTGATATATGTTTATATCATATATCTATGATATCTGGAGGCTTCGCAAACGCTAATTGAAAATTGAAATATTAAAGAAACGGTTTTTCGCACATATCTCCGCCATTTGAGTACCTATCTTGCTGGATTTCCGATATATATATATATATATATATATATATATATATATATATATATATATATATATATATATATATATATATATATTCAGGAAATAATAAATGGATGACAAACTTCTTATATATACCCTTTACACCTGTGGTGAAGGGTAAAAAAATTTGTCGACTTCACCGAAAAAATTACTTTAAAGACACGATTTTATGGAATTTTTTTTTTATTTTTCATACTATTTTTTATGTGTTTTTAAATAATAGTGTATCCAGTAATAGACTGATACATAAACTCCAGAATATGAAAAAGACACTTAAAATTTATGTCATATTTACTCATATTGCAAAATAATTTATTATCTTATGAGTTTTAATGTATCAAAGTAAGAACAAGTAAAAGGGCGTATATCTATAATTTAAATAATATAATTAGATCAGCAAATTTATTCGAAAAAGCAAGTGAAAAATAAGTCGTCGGTCAAATCTGATAATTTGATACCCTACACAATGCGTTTTTAATATTTGTGGAGGGTGTCTTTCATGCGACCTATGGACCGATTATTATAAGATTTGATAGTGTAAAATATATTTCTGTAAAACATATGTATATGTAATAATATCGTGCTATTATCATTTAAATTACATTTATTATACGACTGATTCCCGAAAGTAGGTTTTATCTGGGAGCTATTTTCAATTATGAACCGACTGTGATAAAACTTTGCACTATTTATTCTACCCATATAAAACTTATTTGCGCCAAATATTATTGTTATGCTAGCAATTCTATTGACCTTATACACTTTAAGTTAATTTTAAGAAGGTGGGCTTATATGAAAGCCATGGTCAGTTTTCTACCTATCTTGAAGAAATTTAGCGTACTGATTTATGCATATATATATATATATATATATATGCATAAATCATAAATCATATATATATATATATATATATATATATATATATTTATGCATATAAATTGTGTTTAAAATAAAATATTTATAAACGTTAATTACTACTATTACTATAGAATTTGCAGTAGTTTGAAGCTGGATTGTTTCTAATTTTGTTAACTCATTTTTAAGCTATAATACTATTACAAAAAAAAAAAAAAAAAAATAATAATAATAATAATAATAAAATAAAATAATTTAATTTTAGAGCTAAAGATTTTAAATCAGATATATGTTAAATTAAAAAGAGAAAATATTTATCTGAAAGAAAAACTAATAATTAACCATTAGTTAATTTGGGTTTAACTTAATTGGTTGCGATTTAATTACCTAAAGGGCCTCTAAATTTGTAAATTTAAAAAAATTTTTTATTTTTTTTATTTTAAAAACATGAGGTCTTTTCTCACACTGTAGTGCACCTTTTCCAGATGCTTTAATATAATCGTAAACATGCTAAAATAACAATTATAATAGTGTAAAATCATAGGCGCTTTTTCGTTCATACATAGTTGAATGGCCTTTTGTTAAAACGCCAAAATAAAATTGACAAAAAATCAATAATGAATATTAAATAAACAATAAACAAAAATATAATACATACATATTACTAACATTGTAAAAAAATCAACAACAAAAGGTACCAAACAACAATCAAAATAGTTAATAGAGTACAAATACCTACCAAGCAAATATTACACTTTAACACTAATACGGAAGTGGCCAACAGCACCGAACAAAATAAACCAAAAAATATATACAAAAAAATAAAAATGTTGACGATGACGGTAACAACAACGATAACAATAGAGCCGTTGGCGATAAATAACAACTAGTGATTAGAAATAATGATGAAGATGATATTATAGTTTTTGTTACCAGTTATGCTTGTTTAATTCCGATGAGACATGCAAATTGTGGACAATACAAGCGAAAAAAAAAAATCACAACAAAACTATACATAAATTTCAATAATGTTTATGTCTATAGTTAAGTGTGTATATAAGCTATTAGGTCTGTTGGGTTGTTTTTCTATGAGTGTTATATGAAGCATGTAAAATGTTAATAGAAACCGAAAAGGTGATTAAACAGACCGACAAAAAACGTGAGTTTTTGTATTAAAGTGCTAAAGTTTGGCATGGTACTATATAGGATCAAATTTTAAAAATCTCTTAAAGTAGAAAATCTGCAAACATTTTCACCAAAAAATTTTATGATAGAAATTTACTAGTTGGTTAAGCTAAGTCGAAAAAGGTGCATATTACTTAAGTTATTCCCATTACAAGTGTTCTGTGCTGTAAGGGTGGTAAGTTCCTCCCGAATTTATCAATAAACCCAAATCAAATTGTGCTAGATGAAGAACCTGTTCCCTCTATGTTATTACTTAAATATTATTAGTCTGAAGCGCACATATATTTAAAATTTGTTATATTATCCCTATGAAAGCCTACACACTTAGTACAATACAATCAAACATAAGGCATTACGAAATATAGTGTTACAGATTTTCGAACTCTTCTTCACTTGCCTTGCTTGTTGTGTCATCAGACAGTCTCATTGACTCACAAATGTGTTTTCCTATAAACATTCAAAATCCTTTGTTCTTTTAAGATTTGGGTTTCTCCATAGGTGTCAGTCAGTTTTCCTATCGAAAGACTTGGAACATATTTTACCGCAAGTTGTTTACAATTGGAATAAAAGTTTAGCCTCAATCTCAGTCTGAAGGAAAGATCCGAAAGTATTTACCTTTGTTTAGTCTCATATCACAGAAACCAATTCTAATCCGGTCATTAATTTTCGATCCGTCTTTATATAGATCGATTCCTGGAATATCTCTCACTGTAAGTACCTTATCCTATACTTCCCTCTCTGATATTATCACTTTGTAAGAAATGAGCGATCTTTTGCTATATTGTTGTATGGTCCTTTATTATACACTTCCCCGGCTGTTTCATGTTTCACCTATATTTCGATAATATAGTATTGATAGAATGTTCCCAATAACCTTTGTCAACGCGGTTCTTATACTCAATAATACATCATTGTCCCGGTATTTCTTGAAGAGATTTTACATATATTACTTTTTCTCCATGGATATCCTTCACACTATCAATACGTTCTGCGTTGGGGTAAATGTGTCAAAAGCGGCGATTAATTGAATTTTGAAAATTAACTTTTCGTAATAAAATTGGGTATCGAATAAAAATAGACGAAATTATGCATCAATAACAATTTTTTTTTTTTTTTTCATTCATGTGTCAAATATAACATTTTTTTTTTAGATATTGTAAAAAATAAAAAAAGAATAAATTTCATCAACTTTAAGTTTTTAATAAAAAGTTTCTTACAGCGTTTTCTCATATTTTTAATATTTTTTTTAATTGTTCTAAAATACACTAGTTTTGAACTTTGATGTAATGGAACTTAAAATGTTACAGGTTGCTTATTCTGATTTTTCTGAAAAATACTACATATTATCTTTTTATATATATCCCAATTTAAGAAATTAAAATGTTTGTAAAAGCTCTAGTTGCTCTCAAATAAGAAATACCCTAAGTGGAGACTTTTTTCTTTATTATTACAAATTTTGGAAATCTGTAATTTCTAATCGGCTGATTGGAGTTACATAAAATTTCACATAGGCCTAACAGAGAAACCACTAGCCAAATTTTTGTTCCTTATACGATTTCGAAAAATTTGTATCATTTTAAAGCCGTTGACAAGACCTTTGAAAAATATGGTTGCAAGTACCATTTATCTCTTATAGTTTTCGAGTTATTTGCATTTGAAATTTCAATTACCTCAATTTTGCAAGATTTTGGTCCACTTTTTTCCATTATAGCCCAACATTTACGACCGATTTTATTATATATTTTTTTTTTTTTGTAATTAGTTTAAAAACAAAATTATCTATCGAATAAATGAAATTTTAAGTGATATCTTTTCCCTGCCTAAAAATAAACCATTTTGAATTTGAGAATTGCAAAAATTATGTTTTTTTTTGTGTTTTTTGGCCGAAAAGTGTGTACACTATTATTTCTCCAAAATAAAATTTTCCTTAAGAACATATTATGATTATATACTTTTCTGAATGGTATCTTCACGCGGATAATCCAAAGATTCAAAACGAGTCCGGTTACACAATAGGGCGATTTACCCCTGACGAATTTAACCTATTTTGTATAGAAATTTTGATTTTTGCTTATATATTTTAAAATCCCAAAGCATCGATCTACAAAGAGAAGCTTCAGAAACTTATATGTGTTCCAAAGAGTTTGCCAATGACTTTTTTCAGACCTGAAACAATTTCTGGCACTCGCAATTTTTTGAAAATTTCGGGATTCCTTTTACCAAAGTCTTAATTTTTGATACTTCATTATTTTAAATTATTAAGTCAACAATCGTCGAAAAGTTCATATATTACAAAAATTTTATTTTAAATCAGAGAACTTACTTTGTTTTATTTTTCTAATAAAATCCGTTGTCTAGCTTGCGTACAAAAAGATATCTTTTACAGAATGCACATATGGTATTAAGAGTAACAAACAGTCGGATGGACGGACATTAGAATTGTCTCAACAAAATCTTAAAATTCTAAAAACACATTTTTTTAATTGTTGATCAATGTAAAAAAACAAAATGTAAATATTAAAATATTGATATCACCTTTCCCTGAATCAAACGAAATGTTCGACCCTCTTTTACACTAACGTGCATTCTTTAGAATTGATCGTATACAGCCAGTGTGTCATCCTCTTGCTTTTGCCCCATTTTGAGGCTATTGTTAATTTGTCAGATATCCATATTCTCTGAGCGTTCTTTTCATTGATAGTCTCCAATCGACTACTTTCAAAAAAAAAAAAAAAAAAAAACATTGCCAAAAAAGGGAACTTTTAAAAAAAGGGGGCCAACTGCTTTAATACCTAAAAAACTCCTTAAAACTTGTTTATTTTATAAAAATAAAAACAAAAAATGTATTTTAAGAAAAAGTACTAAATACAAATGTATTAATAAAAAAATAATTTATTTATAATAATTTTTGTTATTACTGCAAAATTGTTAATTAACGAATTAACGAATTTTTTTCTAACATTCTATGCTGCATTAATTAAATTGATATTTTTTTTTATGTTAACTTTCATTTGACACCTATCGACATCACTATAATGTGAAACAATCACAAAATAATAAATTCTTCGTTGGAAATCATATAGTATAATTGGTCGAGATATTTCAAACAACTTAGTTTCTCAGCATTTACCACATATGTAGTCTTAAAAAGCCTCCATTTAATTCTATTTTAAAAAGAGGCCAAAAAGTGGCCAGATGGTTGGTTCGTGTTTTTTAAAAAATTTCTTACAGACCATGAATTTTGTTAATAATCAAGAGGTGAAGTAACCTGAAGAAATTAGTAACCACATCCATGTTTTGTCAATTAACACAGGATATCATTATCTCTAAAAACTGAGTTAATAGTTTTCTTAAAATGCGATAGTTAAAGAATTACAAAAATAATTATTTACCTTTATTAAAACACAAAACATAAATAGTTAAAATCTAATTTAAACTACTACATTATTCTAGACACTTTAGTGCTTAAATGCAATAAAATCACCCCAATAGAAAAATATTTATAAATCATAATATAAACCCAACTATAAGAACCTTTGTAAGGTGTTTTAATCAAAGTTACATACAATAGAATTAAATTAAAATTTCTTGGAATGCGGCAGTTTCAAAATTTTTTAAAATCTTTCAACAGTTCATTTAAATAAATTTATTTTGTGACATAAAATCATAGTCTATAAATATAAAGAATAACATTTGAATAAAAAAGTAATATATGTTTTTTCTACCATAAGGTTGTCTTCAATAGAATAATAAAACAGATTGATTTTACTACTACTTCTTATCTTTCTCGAACTCTATACATTATATTTCGGAATTAATCAAAATGCAAAAAATAAAAACAAAACGCAATCACAAACTTTGCAGAATTTTATGACAGTTTTTTTTTTTTTTTTTTTTTTTTTTTGTGAATATGAAGGTTAATATTAAATTCAAGAGCCTGTTTTTTTATTTAAAACTAATTAACTAATTTATTTTCTTATTGCTATTATTTTTTTATTTGTTTATGAATGCACACAGTTTATGCTTTTAATATTTTGCAACTGTGTTTTTATTGAGAGTCATTAAAATTATGATTAAAGTTATGAAATCTTTAAATGTTTAAAAGCTGGTTAAATTTGGTTTATTGAAAAAAAGTTTACATGACTTTTAAACAAAAATTTAAATTGACATATTTTAATTACAATTTTAATGTTAACATTTTGTAATAAAGAAAATATATATACTTCGTTGCTATAATTCGTTAGTTTTATTTTTATTTATTTTTCAAAATCAGGCATTTTTTAAAAACAATTACTACCATAAAAAAAAACTCTTTCGTCAAGGTCGAGTAGTTTTTCATTTACTCTACTTTATTTCATTATCGTTCCATTGTGCATTCAAACGTATTTGATGCGTTAAGGCAATAATTATATAAACCAAAAAAAAAAAAAAAATACGAAATTAAAATTGTTTTATGTGCACATGAGCGTAAGTCAAATTTAGCAATTGCTTGAAATAGAAAAATCACCAAAACAAGTCAGGGTTTAAATTTATTTTATTCTGATCTTGTATTTGCCATAACGTATTTTATTTCGGTTTTTCTTATCATTTTATTAATTTTGGGTATGAAATAATAAACCAAAATTTGGTAACAAGTATAAAAGAAATCTTGCTCTAAAATTACATTATTTTGTGTTATTGAGCTTTTATATCTAATTGAGTTTTGTGTAATATAATATAACACACTAAAATACATTTGAAATTTTATGACTTGTAGAATTAGTGTATATAAGATTTAAAGATAAAAATATTGTTAAATTTTTATTTATTACTCATTTATTAAGAATAAAATTATCTACTTTTATTGCATAAATGTTAAAAATAATAAATATTTAAATCAGTTATAATTAAATAAAATAGTAAAAAATAAATGGATCAAATCTATCAAAAAAAAAAAACAAAATTTTGTATTCCGATGCAAAATAAATATTTTAATAGTAATATTTAATCCTACGTAGAGAAAACAGTTTTGTTTTGACAACCGAATTTTTTGCCAATCGAATTTAGTCGGCTGTAGATACTATCTATACAATTCAGTTGTAATTACTGCAAAATTTCGATTGAAGATTTGAAAACAAAATAATTCGTTAATTTTTCATTAGATATTTCATTTGCTAAATTTATAGACATATTACATAAACTTCAATTGGCTACATGACCTTTAAAAAGAGCTTCCAAAATAAATTTTCTTGATACCAACACCGCAACTTGCAAGAAGTTTTGATTGAGACATAATATTATTTCAAATGGGTAGTGTATGGATAAATAAAAAACAGTTTTTAGTCACTGAGCAGAATGTTTTTACGTTTGCTATTATCAATTGTCCAAGTAACTATATATACATACGTATGTGTCTGCTCATTATTCGATTCTTTATTATAAGAAAAAAAAAATGAAATAATAAATGTTAACGACGTAAAATTTGCAATATTTGTTAATGTCATCTGCTAATATTGCAATTCAGTTTTTTTTACTTTTACTTTTTCAATAAAAATTTTAATTTTAAATTATTTTATTTATTTGAATGTCAAATGATAAAAAAAATACTTTTTGAGTTTCGAAAATATTTTATCGGTTGAGAGCACCGAATCTTCTTGGCTTATTGTTTTCTTATATAGTAACAAAATTGATTACATTTTCGCTACGAATAATTGGTTAGTATAATTAATATTTTTTTGTATACAAATATAATAATATAAACAATCTATTACTTGCAAAGACCATATCATTAGTATTAACAAATATTATTAAGAGTTTAAATTAATCGCCCCACCCGACATAGTAAAAATAGTTACAGGAATTTCTTAAATTGCTTAATATGACTATTTTAGAATTCCTCTAAAATTATGAATTTTAAAGTGTTGAAATAGAAAACCTTTTTAACTTAATAATATTAAATAATAGCAATAAAAATCCGATATATACTATGCAATTGTGACAAACACAATCGTTTTCTAACCAATATTTTTTCTATGTGTATTTTATTCGACTTCAGGGGTCAAATGATATCGTATTCTCATTTTTATGTTTAAATTTTGGTGTATTCAATAATAATCGAAGGGATCTAATGTGCGAAAAGGTAATAAATTAGAGGCATATTTTTCTGAACAATGATTTTTTGACACACAAGATCCCCTCAGCCTCTTTAGTTCACATATAGTGCTCCGTACTTACATTTGAATTAAAATCAATTCTCGATAAATTTCAGTTTAAAAATCAATTTTTTCAAAATGGATTTTCTTCTCGATAAATTTCAATTCAAAAATCAATTTTTTCAAAATAGATTTTCTCAAATTCCAAAATTATTTCGGAAGTTCTATCATTCAGAACTTTTAAAAAGTGTCAAAAAAAGGGGATTTAAAAAAATAAAAAAGTAAAAAAAAAGGGCCAACTGCTTCAATACCTAAAAAACTCTTCAAAATATGTGAAAGCCTGGGTTTACAAGTGTTGACCTTAAGTTTAGACTTTATCATTGGCTTTAGTTTTTAACAGTTTCGGTTCATTTAAAAATTCTTCGGGGTCTTTTTTTACATCACTATATTGTGAAATAATTTCAAAATAATTATTTTCTTCATTGGAATTAATTATAATGGGTCAAGGTATTTCAAACAACTTAGTTTCTAGTCATTTAGCACATAGTCTTAAAAAGCCGCCATATAGTTCCACTTTAAAAAAGGGGACAAAAAATTGCGCTTGAAAAAGGGGCAATTGGCGACTAAAGTCCTATATAGTGAAATAATGTGCATTTCCATAATTGTCCATAATGATAATAAATTTCAAGTGTTCTAAAAATATTTTCCAAATTGATTTCGTCAAATTCCAAAATTATTTTACAAATTCGTTTAATAGGATTTCCTATTTATGTAGTGGGACACATGTGAAATTCCATATTTCTTTTTTTTATAAATTTTTTCAAAATAAACTTACTCAAATTCCAAAATTATTTCAAAAATCTAATCTGCTCGCTTTCCATTATGGGCCACTTCGACTACTATTTGTCCATAATGACCACCAATCTTCTCAAAAAATTTCAGTTACAATATTTTATTTTAAAAATCAATATCGTCATTTTTTTACAAAATATTTATTCAAATATTTTTTTTTTTTTCGAAAATTGTTTAAGATCCATATTTTTCATACTGACTACCAATTATCTTCTTTAGAAATTTAAATACTTTTTTTTTCTGTTAAATTATTAGCAACACTCTGTTAACTTTATTGTTAACGATTTTGCTTTTTGTCTTCGTTAGTTAAACTCGAATTTAACTTCTCGCAAATTATAGTGTGGCATTGTTCATCGAACAGGATTGAAAAAATTATTTAAAATAATAATATTTGAAATTTAAATTGTTTTAGATTTATTACTAATTTTTCTTTCTTGATTTTTTTTATTTTTTAGATGCCAAAACTATACTCAAAGGCGTCAGTGGACGCCTACGCTCAGGTGAACTCACTGCCATTATGGGACCATCTGGAGCTGGTAAAAGTACCTTGCTCAATATTTTATCAGGATACAAGTAAGTTAATAATAACAATAATATATATATACATATATATATATATATATATATATATATATATATATATATATATATATATATATATATATATTTATTTATTTATATTTAGTGGCCTATTCCAGAAGGTCATTTATAAGAGTCTAGGAAAATCATGCATCAATTCCTTGAAGTTTTAATGATTCGTAAAATAAATGTAGGACTTATTTTACCGAGTTTTGTTCAAAACTGATCTACACATTTAAAAAAAAAAACACGGAAAAATTTTAAAAACTATATTTTTGTTATTATAATGGTTCTCAATATACATAGTATTATCTAAAAACCATTTTTTTTTTTTGTTCTTTTTAAAATATTAAAATGCTTATTAAAGGTAACTAACGTTCGAACAAAGCGGCGAAGACCATTGGTATCGTTTCTCAGTTTATTCCTTAAAACGGAACCAGTAAAAAAAAAGATATAAAAATCGGTCCAATAGAGGATACAATCCTTACAAGGCTAAGTTAATGATCGCATAATAAAAACAAACCTAATTTTAATATGACTCCATTGGATGATCTTATAAAAAATTTAAATCTTTTTAACATCGCCTGAATTGTTAAGATCATGACTGAAATATCTTGGTGAAACTATAACTATTTATATGGAACAAAAAAAGTTAGCGACAAGAAAGTTGTGCAAAATCCACAACGCATAATCTTTAAACTTACAATTTACGGTGTCAGTTTTCTGACACCATTCGTTTACAATATTTAAAAATACGCAATGAAATACATGTTATTTAATAATTCGATACTAATGTGGTGTGAAAATGATACCTATTCAGTAATTCTTCGTTGTTAATTTAATCCCGTAGTGTACAATTCAAAATTCATACGGAATTGATACATATTGATATTGACACTGAATGGTGTTGTTTTGTCCACGATTGTTATTGACAGTTCTCTGAGTTTGTTTTTGATTCCTTCGGAATAGTTGGAATATAATTTATGTAAAAATTATTGCTTAAAATCCATAAACCATACCATAATTCTCTCCAATTTTAGTTCAAATACTACTTACCATTCATTCACAGATCTCAGAATTTTAAATTGTTATTTTTATTTTTCCTATATTATTAAACGCCATTTATCAAGCGTAAAGTACAATAAACTCTATTATTTTCCTAACCTTGTGCAAAACATAAATAACCAACAAACATTCAAAACAAGCGTTTTCCTTATCAATCATATAAAAAAAATACTGAGAATTTAATTAAGAACCCTTCATATAAAAAACTGACATTTTAAAATCGATAAGTTTTTTATTTGTTTATGGAAGAAAAATACGAGTGTAATATAAATAAAATTGTTTATATATTCTTGATAAGAAAGCATTAACTATTTATTTATGTATTTATGTATTTATAAATGTCAGAGTGGTCAAATTCACATGGGAACAAAATGATAATAAAACGCATGTAATAGTTTTTTTTATTTGCTTTGGAAAATTAAAAAGGAACATTAGATAAATTATTCATTTATCTACCTCAATAATTCTTATAAAGAAAGTTGGAAAATGTAGTTTATAGTAATTAAAAATATTACCTATACCCTACACTTGACATACAGGTTTTAGATTTCAATATGGTGTTGAAATATTTTCCGAAATTAAAATGTTAAAAATATTCTGTTCAAAAATTTAATTTCTTTTATGGCAAGAATGCCTAAAATAATTAGATAATTTTTTTAAATAATCTATTTATTCCCAGCTTTTACAATTTTTTACTTCTTAAATTTTATTTGTATTTATGACAAAACTTTTCTAGACGTCCTTTCGACTTTGTACTTAAAAAAAAATTTAATTAAAATGTCAGAATATTGTAATAAAAAAGTTGTTTTTAACACATTTGCTTAATGAACAATTCGTAATAAAATTTTATTTATGCATTTATACGAATTTATCAAATCTACATACATTAAATATTTCTTTATATTTGTGCTGGTTTATTTCATAAAATGACCTGATTTTACTTTTATTTTCGTTTAAAAACTTGTTGGTTGTATAAAATAAAATACTTATTTTAAATACACAATTTTTGATCAATTGATAAGAATTTTTCCGTAAACATGAATAGGAACTTAATAACGAAGAATTTTGAAGGTTTTATTTTAATTTGATTTTAATTGTTAGTTATTTATTTCTAGATATAAACTGTTAAGTTATTTATTGACATTGTGAGCAATTATTTATATTTTTCTTCAAAATAATTTCTGAAAATTGCGATTTGAAATCATTTAAATAGAATTATATTTTGGTCTTTGCCAGATGAAAAGAATTGTTTCCAAGTTAGGAATTTTTAACTTTTATTTGAGGACAAATTTTTATTTTTGTAAAATATGGGGAAGTTTTGATAAATTTTCTTTTTATAGAAAATATCTGATTAATTTGCTTTTCACGGAAATGGTTAGCAAATTTTTTTTGTCGATCAATTTTCTTTAAAGGAAATTTTTGTAATATATTCATTTTATAGAAAATGTTCAATAAATTTTCTATAAAAAGAAAAGTTTCTTTTATAGAAAATTTGCGATAAATTTTATTTTTATAGAAAATATACGATCAATTTTCTTTTTATAGAAAATTTACGATCAAATTTCTTTTTATTGAAAATGTACGATCAAATTTCTTTTTATAGAAAATTTACAATCGATTTTTTTTTTATAGAAAATTTTCGATCTATTCTTTATAGAAAATTTTCGATTTTTTTATAGAAAATTTTGGGTCAATTTTCTTTTTATAGAAAATTTTTAATCAATTTCTTTTCATAGAAATATTTAATCAATTTTCTTTTTATAGAAAATCTTCGTTCCATTTTCGATCAATCTTCTTTTTATAGAAAATTTACGATAAATTTTATTTTTATAGAAAATATACGATGAATTCTCTGTTTATAGGAAATTTACGATCAATTTTCTTTTTATAGAAAATTTTCGATTTATTTTTTTATAGAAAATTTTCGATTTATTTTTTATAGATAATTTTCGATTTATTTTTTTATAGAAAATTTTCGATTTTTTTTTTATAGAAAATTTTGGGTCAGTTTTCTTTTTATATAAAATTTTTAATCAATTTCTTTTCATAGAAATATTTAGTCAATTTCCTTTTTATAGAAAATCTTCGTTCCATTTTCTTTTCATAAAAAATTTTCGATCGATTTTCTTAGGAAATTTTCCAAAAAATTGTAGGAAAATATCGATAATTTATACATACGAATATATATATATATATAGAAAATTGTCCTTTTGTAGAAATTTTGAATTAAATTTCTCTATGAGATATTTTCGAAAAATTTTCTTTTTGTAGAAAATTTTTGAATTTTTTTTTTCTTTTGTTTTTTTGTAGAAAATTTTTTCAAAATTTTGTTTTATTGAAAATTTTAGATCAATTTCTTTTCACATAAAATTTTTAGTAATTTTTTTTTTCATAGAAAATTTTTGATTAATTTTCTTTTTATATAAAATTCTCGATAAATTTTCCTTTTACAATCGACCTATAAGACTTACACACAAAAACTATTTTCAAACATTATCTTTCTTTCTTCCAGAACCTCCAACATTGAAGGCAGTGTTACAATGAATGGTCATGAACGTAACATTAGTGCATTCCGTAAATTATCCGCCTACATTATGCAAGACAATCAATTGCATGGTAATCTGACCGTACAAGAAGCAATGACAGTGGCCACAAATTTGAAATTAAGTAAAAAATTCACAAAACAAGAAAAAATGTCAATGGTAAGTAGATTTTCATAAAAATGTGTTATTGTTAACGCAATTGAAACGAAGTAAAAAAAACTTTAATAACTACAAAATAGCAATTATGTAGGAAATAAGAAAGTGCTTACTTAAGTGTTTCATTTATATAGACAGACATAAGTGTATCACATGCCTAGTAGAAAATTTTGTAAAAAATTGGCAATTTTAGAGTTTATTTTTAAAGTGGCGTTTCTCAAATTTTGATAGAAATTAATATGAAATTATAAGTGTAACAGAACAAAATTATCAACGAGTTTCAAATTGCGAAAAACACAGCTTTCAAAAAAAATATAGGAAAAGCAATAACTCGTAGAATAATAAAAATAAATTCAAATTATTTATATGACCTAGAATGATAAGAAGAATCTATAATGATTCATCTAGCAATTTCTAAAAATTTAATTGCTAGATTGCAGATATGTCAAAATATAAAACTTTTAATGTTTCGTTTTGTACGAGACATATTTTCGATGGTTACTACAGAATTTTTTTAATTTATTTCTTACAACTGGGACAATAAAAAAGTACTCATAATAAGCAATTCTAGTTGCGTTTTGGCGAAATTTTTTTATAAACTTTAAAATGTATCAAAATTGCTTCAAAAAATTGTTTCAATATTTTACTCATAAAAGGAACAAAAATACAAAGTCGCAAAGCAAGCTTTCTAAACTGAAGGACATCGTAAAATGACTCAGAAAGTGTATTTTTTATACATTATGAACGTCAGCACATTATATGTTGGAATAGAGTGTAATTACTGGACAAAGTGTAAAATTGTATAGCTATTTTAGTGTTGCCCGGCTAATGAACTAATAGATCACATTTCTTATATAATAAATAAAATATAGCAGATATAAAAAAAAAATAAGATCAAAGACTTTGGAGTTCAGCAAATCACTAAGTATAAAATAGTTGAAGAAAGCATTATATAATTTATAAATAAGAACTCAAAACAAAATATGTTTTAAAAACAAAAAATTTTTTTAACCCAATATGTGTACTTGTAAAAAGTAAACATACAATTCTGCTTATAAAAATATATCCAATGGGTCAATCACTTTGAAATTTTGATTTTGTTAAAGGCTGTTATATTCAAGTTTTAAATTTAAAACAAAAATTTATTTTTTTATTTGTTTTTATTAAAATACTCAATATTTTGTTTTCAGTTACTTTTTTGTTGGAATGGGTCCATTAAATATTGTTTTATTTAAATGAACAGAGTTCTGGACAGTTTAGTGCGTTGGCCTCCTTTGGTAGATAGCAGCTACATTTGTTTAACACCACTCAGCTACTTTTTTGTTGTAATAATGAGAAGAGAGATGAGGCCAGAAACAAATATAATTCCTTGTGTTTTCTGATAATGAAGAAATCTTTTCTGACGGCACTCATTTGTTATGAATGAAGTTCTTTTTTTCCCCCACATGTACAAATGTCTTGCCAGACCAAAAGTTTATTCGATAATTTTAACTTTAAAGAATGAGTCACATTCTATCCACAGATATAGAGACTTTCTCTTCAAAATTTGTATTATTTTGTCTGGGATCCTACAGTGTATAAATCAACTTTTTCATCGATTATCAGGATACTCTTCGGTGATCGTGAACTCTTTGTATTTGGTATGACTCTAGAAATCGTATTTTCCGACTCACCTGCGTTCCTGAATGTGCTTGAATGAATTTTGTTCAATTTTCGTTTTAAGAAAAACTAATTATATTATTATAATAAGACTTAGCACTTAGATACCGAGAGTAATAAAAACTGTAAGCAAGTTAATGGAACTATTTTTTTTTTTACATATAGTAAAAGGTATAAGAAAATGTTCATTAATTTTTTCGTGCTCAGTCCTTAATTGAATATAACTTTTTTTTAATAGGCTGAACTTCAGTTAATAAAATCAATTTTAAATTTTTAAGTTAAGTGACAATTTAAGTTATTGAATATAAAATTTTTTATAGGTTGAATTTCAACTAATCAAATAATTTGATATCAATTTTTCCTAATTGAAATAAGATTTAGAATTTGAAATTAATATATTACAATAGAAAAATACGTTCTTGTGCAATTAAATCAATAATACATATAATTAAAAACATTTTTTATGTCATATTAATATTTTAATAGAACAATTTTGGAAAAAATTTTTTCTGTATACACAGAAAAAAATATGGTGAATTAATTAAACGATTTATAGAAGACTAAAAATAGGTTAAATTTATTTTTGAATTGTGTGAGTTATTGGAGTGCTCAAAATTTAAATTTTCCACTATTTCTTTTAAAAATAAATCAATTTATAACTTTTGGATTGGAATATTATAAACATTGTGTTAAAAAAAAAAAAAAAAAAAATACTCCAAAGACTAAAATCTTCCATAAACATTTTTATACACAAATAATATTTTCTGTCTGTTCATTCTAACCAGAAATAACTAAATTACTTCTATAGAATCTTTTAATTAACAATTAAAACCAGTTTTTTATTTACTTCTTTATTTTTCTTGTATTTATTATCTCCCCTTAAGCTATTTTGTTTTAAAGTTTCTTTTTTTATTATTTGCTATTATAAAATAATTTTGCATATTTGAAAAAAATAACTAATACGACATATATAACACTTGAAAATCACGTTAATTAAATAAACATTTCAAATACTAATTTCAAATTCAAATTAATATGCAGACATTTCGTTTTCAACAATTGTTCTCATCTTTTTACTATTTTTTTTTTTTTTTATTTTTTTATTTTACTATTATATAATAATATTTATTAACTAGTTTGAAAACTTCTTTTTGTTTTGTTATTTTTGATGAGATTTGTTTAAGTTTATAATAATAAAGTCTAAAATAAAAACATCTAAAATGGGTTTAGTTTATATATAAAATATGCTCACATTAAAAAAAAACTGCAAACAAATTAAAACTATAATTATTTCCGTAAAAAAAATGTTCTTTTCTTTTTATTTCTTTTTAACGGAAATATTTTGCATTTCTTATTTATTATTTGGTTTTTTGTACATTTGTTTGTATTTAAGAAATTCATCTTACGTTTTCTCTGAAAATAAATTTACAAAAGATAATAATGAATGATTTATATTATGTAGGTAAATATAATTACTTAATAAAATGTTAGAAAATTAGTAATAAAATAAAATTTGTTTTATGTTTACACTTTGACAGCTCAAAATGGTGTGAAATTTAATGACACACAGTGATCCCAAAACAATTTTTTGTTTTGGAAATAATTCTGTATCTTGTATATCATGGTCCGAGCTGAGGTATTTTGAAGTTGATTTGGCAGTCCCTATCTGATCACGGGGTAGAGGGCAAACACCCTCGTGACCTGCCAAAAATTTACCTATGACTTGATTGAAAAAAAAATCCATTTAGGTAGTCCTTATAAATCTACAAAAAACATATTTACATATGTAGTTTACCTCTTTCAGTTCAAGAGATATTTATTTTACCCTCATTGTTGACCTAGTTTTTAAAGTTTTTTAACTTGGGGGGCCTTAATTTCGGCCCTAAATTTTTTTAAAATATTCACAAAATTTCTTACAAAATTCTAAATAATATTGCTGCAAGAATCATATAAATATATCCATCCGATAAAAGGTACATTAATTTTCCAATAATTTTAGGGCCCAAATTTAGGCCTCAAGTTAAAAAAAAATTAAAAAACGGTAAAAAATGAATGAGTAAAATAGCTTTGACCTAAATATCTCTTAAACTAAAAGAGATAACCTACACATGTAAGCATGTTTTTTATTGATATTTATAAGGGCTACCTATATGTAAAAATTTTTTAAGATTTTTTACATAATTGCATATCCGAAGTGACCAATTTTGGAGGTCTACCCTCTAGCTCCTCCAAATTAACTCGAAAAGACCTCAGTTGTGACAATATGAAAATTGAATTAGATTTCTCAAACAGTTCACAAGTTACAGAATTATTTCGAAAAAAAAGTGTTTTGGGACCACCGTGTGACGGCGAATAAAAAACGCAGTGACCATTTTTCAATAGAAAATTATTTAAAATGGGGTAAATATTCAACTAGTTTTTCAAGTTTTGCCTTTAATTTTAGAAAAAAAATATTAGTTCTTCGAATTACCAGTTATTATTTAAAATACCTTAAATGATGTAGTTATAAAATTCCTTGTCTTAATTAATGTAATTATCTCTTTTCATGTTTCTCTTCTAGATTGACGATATTCTTTTGACTTTGAGTTTAAGCGAACACCGTAACACCTTGACACGCAATCTTTCAGGAGGTCAAAAGAAACGTTTATCCATTGCCCTCGAATTGGTAAGCAATCCACCCATTATGTTCTTCGATGAACCCACCTCTGGTCTTGACAGCTCCACTTGTTTCCAATGTATCAATCTATTGAAAATGTTGGCTGAAGGTGGTCGTACTATTATCTGTACTATACATCAACCTTCTGCGCGTCTCTTCGAAATGTTCGATCAGCTATATACTCTGTCCGATGGACAGTGCGTTTATCAGGGTAGTACCAAACAATTAGTGCCTTTCTTATCCACTTTAAATTTGGAATGTCCAAGTTATCACAATCCGGCTAGTTATATTATTGAAGTGGCTTGTGGTGAACATGGTGATCATACCAGACGTTTAGTGGATGCCATCGATAATGGTAAAAAAGATATACGCTCATCGGCTGATTATGTTGGTTTGAAGGCACGTAATGATTTGTTAAAAGTACAAAATCTTAAAGCTATTTTGGATAAAAATGACGCAGCAAATTCGACAGGAGGCAAATATGAAGATAATTTGACATTAAATAATGGTTTGCTTAAGGGTAATTTAGTCAACGATATTGTGAAACAATCGGTGGAACCGGTAGTTAGTACAAATGAAAAGGGTGATGCTATGATTGAATTGGAAAAGACGGATAATTGTACAACAGCTTTGTTATCGGCGGAAATTACTTCACCCGAACGTTATCCCACCTCGCAATTTCATCAGTTTTGGGTGGTTCTAAAACGTACCTTGTTGTTTAGTTTTCGCGATTGGGTAATTTGGAGGATAATTATAAATTTTGGAGAATATGTTTTTCAATGAAAGTTTCCTTTTTTCAGACTCTGATGTATTTACGTTTGTTTGCTCATTTATTGGTTGGTTTCCTGATCGGTGCTCTCTACTATGATATTGGCAATGATGGTGCTAAGGTTTTAAGTAATTTGGGTTTTCTATTCTTTAACATGTTGTTCTTGATGTACACTTCCATGACAATTACGATTTTATCATGTAAGTATGAAATGAAATCAGTTTAAAGCTCAATGATTTCATATTTTTAAATACATATAAATCCCTAATTTTGTGCTATAAAAATAAATATTCTTCATGTAAATAAAAGGAAAATTTATCGAAGATATTCTATAAAAGTAAAACAAGTAAGAAATATATAGTCAGTCAAACCCGATACATGTCAATTATGGACCGATCCTCGTGAAATTCGGCACACAGATTTATGCTTATATAAAACTTAAATGTGCAAATTTCATTAAAATATTGCTATATTTAAGGGATTTATAATTGTTAAACCCCTATTCCGGGAGAATATTTGTATATGGGGCTAGGTGAAATAATGGACCGATCATAGCCAATTTCCTTGAACCATAAAAAACTTGTGTACCAAATTTCATCAAATCATGTACTTTCAACAGTGCCTGTAATTTGATTACAAGGTTTGCATGGACGAAAGACGGATGAACATCGTTAAATCGACTCAGAATGTGATTCTAAGCCGAATTTTATAAATTAAAGTGGGTCTTGCAAAAATATTTTTGAATGTTAAAAAAATCATTCAAAACGTATAATACCCTTCACACCTATGGTTGTGTAGAATATAATTAATCGAAAATTTTCTATAGAAAGAAAATGATTCGCAAAATTTCTAAAAAAAAGAGATCCAAAATTTTGTAAAATTTTTAAAGTTTTAAATAAAAATTGAATTGATCGAAAACTTTCTTTAAAAAGAAAATTGATCACAAATTTTTTATAAGAGCAAAATTGATCGCAAAATTTTCTATAAATAGAAAATGTTCTGAAAAAATATACCGAAAATTTTCAGTAACAAGAAACTCGATCAAAAATTTTCTATTAAAAGAAAAATTATCGCAAATTTTCCATAAAAAGAAAATTTATCCAAAATTTTCTATAAAAAGAAAATTGATCGCAAATTTTCTATAAAAAGAAACTTGATCTACAATTTCCTATAAAAAGAAAATTTTTCGAAAGTTTGCTAATACTCTTCATGACATTCCATTTTTTTTATATTTTCATCCCTTCTAATTGATTTTAATTTTAAACGTTATTTTGAATTATATAAATTTTGAATTAATATAAATTTTAATTCAAATATACAATTTTTCTTTCTCTTTACAGTCCCTCTCGAAATGCCGGTGCTGCTGAAAGAGAACTTTAATCGTTGGTATTCCTTAAAGTCCTACTATTTGGCTATATCCGCAGCAGATCTTCCATTCCAGGTAAATATTCCTTCAACTAACTTTTATAAGCAAACCAATTAAAATCTCATTATTTGTTCTCTTTTCTAGGCCATTTTCTGTATTATCTACGTATCTATTGTCTACTATTTCACCTCACAGCCTTGGGAACTTTTCCGTTTCTCCATGTTCTTGGGTGCCTGTTTGATGATCTCATTTGTAGCACAATCCGTAGGTTTGGTAGTAGGTGCCGCCATGAATGTACAAAACGGTGTCTTCTTAGCTCCCGTTATGTCAGTGCCTTTCTTGCTTTTCTCCGGTTTCTTTGTATCTTTCGACGCTATACCCGTTTACCTAAGATGGATTACTTATTTGTCTTATATCAGATATGGTTTCGAAGGTACTGCTTTGGCTACTTATGGCTTTGGTCGTGAAAAACTTAAGTGCTTCCAAACCTATTGTCATTTCAAATCGCCCATGACCACCTTGGAAGAATTGGATATGGTTAATGCTGACTATACTTTGGATATCGTAGCTTTGATAGTTATTTTTGTAGTCTTAAGACTGTCGGCTTATCTATTCTTAAAATGGAAGTTGAAAACAGCACGTTAAGATTATTAATATCGTACAAGAATTTAAAATAAATTTTTTAATAACTTTATTTAATTGTAAAAGGGAAATTTTTAAGATTTTCCTTTAAAATTTTTTAGTTTGTTTTTTTAGTTTTTAAGTATAAAACTTGCTCTGCGATTATGAAAATAAAACAGAAAACGTGATTTAATTGTTATTTTTTAAATAAAATACATATAAAATAACAAAAAAAAACTTTCGATTAACAAAGCCAATTTTTTTATTTATTTTATTAACAAATAAGACAAATAAATTAATTAATATAACAAAAACAAAAATATTTGAGTTACAGACAAAATAAGCAAAAATCAAAAAAAAAAATGCCAAAATATGCCTTAAGCTAAAGTCCAAATTAAGGCAATGAGTTTAGAAAAGCAAGCCATCAGAAATAATAAAAATTTGAATCAAAACAAAGAAATTGTTATATGCATTAAATCAAACAAATTAGTTGTCTATAAAATAACATAATTAGTCAAAATGGCAAATATTTGTAACTCATTGCATTTTAATATTTTTTCTTAATTAAACTGTTCTAACTACAATTGCAAATATCAATTATTTATTAAAAAGAATACATTTACACACATAAAATTAATAACAAATACATACAAAACATAACAAACTATTAAATTATTATTTTTACTACTTTAAGTGACATTTGGTATAAAGTTTTAATTTCTTTTTTTATAAATAAAACCATTTTAGTAAAAACGTGATGTTTTAGGGAATTGATATTTTTTTTGATATACGATTTATATAAAAATTTAAAATTAATGTACATTTTTTTATAAGATTTATAAATACAAAAATCTATTAAAAATTTTTTAAATTTTAGATTTAATTTAGTTGTAATGAATATATATATATATATATATATATTTATATATATTTCTTTTTTTTACCATATTTTTTTGGAAAATAAATGTATATTTTGTGGATATAAAATATTAAAGAAATGAAATATTAATTTTTTAATAGAAAATAAACATTTAGTTTTAAATAGTTATATGTATTGTTAAGACGACCTGTGGAAAGTATAATAATCATACCAAACGTTTTATATATTCGATGGATAATTGTGAAAATAATATACTACAATCGACCGATTACACCGTGCGACAGTCATTTTTACACATGAAAAAATTGATATATGTTTTTCTCCAGGACGTCAAATTTTCTCTTAAATGGACTTGAAATTTTAGAAGAATACACATTCCTAAAAAACTATGTAAAACACTGGGTTGATAATAATATTCGTAAATATTATATCAACCCAGTATGGATTTCAAATGAAAGCTATGAATTCCTACAATACAACAATATTTTTTATTAAAGTAAATTTCCTTTTACTATTTATTTTCACATATATGTTAGCCAGCAACAACCATATCACACACGAAAAATTCGTTATATTGATAAAATAGAGACCATCAGGGGTAAAAGTGTGTATCCAGCTTTTCTCCGGGATGTCAAATTTACTCTCAAAAGGACTTCAAAGTTTTGAAAGATGGCCAATTTTTAAGACCGCGTTAAGAAAATATATTTTCGAAAATTTAACCCTTTAATATTATAATTATTGTTTAATTACTTTTCTATATAGAATATTATCTTAACATTTTGTTCTGCTATATTTAATTAAAAACTTTTGGTATATTGCAGGGATTATTAGCTTTCATTTGATGTCCATACTGGTTTGATATATTTTATTGGTTTGGTTTGATACATATCGCTCATTCGCTGCAATAGCGTCATAACTCAAAAAACCCAAATTACGAGTTAGCATCACTAAAGCATAGTAAATAATGTACTCTATTAACTGACAAAATCTGGTGTATGAGTAGGATCTCAATAAAAGTATTTTGTTCTAATTACATAAGCTGTTATGTATTACTTGCAACAACGTATTATTTTATTTGTGCGTCGGTTATTATGTAGTCAACATCGTGAAGTTATCAAGGAGAGTGATGGTATTATTTTCATTCAAAATTTTAAAAAAATATATATCAACTAAAAATGCGTCTCCTAAAAAAATTGATGAGTCATGACGTTGTTGCAGCAAATGAGCTATATATCGATTTTTTCATGTGTGAGAATTGAAGGAATTTGGGAAATTTTTATATATAAAATAGAATACCTATGAGCTTTATTAAAAACGTAGCTGGCAAAAACCAGCAACTGCAAAATTTACTTTTGATGCTTTTAAAAAAGCTTTTCTTTTAGAGAATCTAAAACCGAAAACCTGTTTCCGGTTTTTTACAAAAGATGCCAGTTTCGGTTTTTTTTCTAATTCTCGGTTTTATTAAAAACCAGATTTTTAAAGGCGGTTAACCGGCATTTTATTTAACTTTTTATGTAATTTTACTCAGAAAGACTTTAAAAAGGAGGAATAAATCAAAAAATTACATGACTAAAAATAGAATTTCATATAACTTGCTAAATGCAATAAATATTACAGGTAGATTATTTCACTGGGGTAATTCTCTTTAAATAAGTGAAATAAATCGAACTATTGAATGCGTACGAAAAAAATAGTGCCTTAAAATTTTTGCTTTATAACGTTTGAGGTACATTTGAAACGCATTTATCAGTATTAACCATGATCTTGTATATGTACCAAAGGAGCCCAATTAACTAAATTATCCAAAACTCTGATCAATTTAGAGGTATTGGGACTTTTTCACACAGTAAAAGTTTTGAAGCAAAGCTTACAAGTTTTATTAAAATCCAATAAGAAATAAATTACTTATTATTTCAAATTTAAAACTTTTTTCATAAATAACATAAACTATCTATTAGTATAATTTTTATAAACAAAATTTTATGGAGTTGTTTTTAGTATAGTATACGCACGTATAAATTTAGGCTTTTGTTTTAAAAAATTAAAAAAAAAAAATATTTTCTTAAAAAATTAAATGACTGAAAACCGGTTTTTGCAAGAGTCCAAAACCGGTAAACCGGGTTTTTCTAAAATGAGATTATTCAGTTAAACCGAAAACCGGTTTTCTAAAAAAATCTGTTTTTTGGTTTTCTTTACAAAATATATAGTCGTTGCTTTCTTCTATTCTACACAAATCTCCCTATTTTATATGTAAATAAGTAAGGAAAAGTTTTGTTAGTTAGGAGTTCAACAAATTATATTCAGGACACTTACTAACACTTCTTTCAAGAGATATTGTTAGATTTATCATTTTTCGGCGATAGCATTGTGCGGGTTGTTGTAGATGAGGTTTTATCCAATTATTTCAAGATTAATTTAGAAGAACTGTAGTTTTTGAAAACTTTTCCATTCATATGCATTCAATTATATGCCAAGTCTGTTGTGATCATGAAGGAAAACATTAATGAACATATTTTCGGTATCTGATAAAGATCTCTGTATAGATATTTTGTGATATTAATGCTCTCTTCTCTTAATGTTTTATGTTAAGAAGCAAATGTGAGGGTGGATATGGGTGGAATAAATAATCAGAAGTTGTATATTTCAGGCATTAGAATTCAGCATTAAAGTGTCTTGGTAAATAAATTTTAATCGATAAAATATTATCTTGTTGTTACCAAAGAAAACTATAGTTAGACACCATTAATATAGAATTCATATCTTTTGAGCCGCAACAGTCTTCATTACAATTCCTGGTGGTTTTTAAACTTGATTCTCATTTAAAGACAAAAACCCCAATTAGCAGCACTGTGGCAGGTCAGCGAACACTTTGTCGTAAACTTCTAGGACATAGATGTGATTGCAGAATCATCATCAGTATTCAGTTCGAAAAACCATACACAAATTGTAATCAATTGTCTCTATTCGCTGATACCAAAGCAGAGTTTGTGGACTACAGTTAAATACCTGCGGAATGAAATACGTATATCCTTTATCAACACCATACCCACAAATATTAAAGAAACGCAATTTTTGACTTCACCGCTTCCGATTTTGATAAAATTTGGTATACACATTCATTGCGTCAATATAAAATTTGAAATTCATTAAAATTTAAAAAAAATTTTAATGAATTTTATCGCGGTTCAAATTTCACTTTTTTCAAAAGCTTTAAAAAAAATGAAATTTAATTCCATATACGTATTTTTAGTCTTATCTGTCCGACTTAAATGATGCTTAATAAATTTAGTTTCTAATGATTTTCGTAAAAATGAAATTTTTCAACAGAAAAGAATAATGAATTCAGTAATCGTCCTTGTATCAAGAATATTTAAAAAATCATATCTTTCATTTTTATAATTTTTTCTTAAAAAATTCCTTAAAGTGTTGGCAACAACATGTAAAAAATTTAAAGTGGGACCATTAGGGAATGTTGAGAAAATTGATATTTAGTAAAAAAATCATTTATTTCAGTAGTAATTTTAAAATTTCTAATGTTTTTTGAATGAAACAGTTTATATTTGTATACAAAATAAATATATCTTAAGGGAATATAAAATTATCCTTGAAACCAGGATTCTCAGTGAGGCCAAATGGAAATATTTTGATCAACAAATCAATCAAGAATTTCTAACTGACTCTTTCAATTGATGACGAATATCTGAACTGTTTCAAGCAGACTATTTACGAGTTTCTGCTTCAGTTTTATGAAAACTTAAAATTTCGCAATTTTTCTTCACATATTGATATTTTGAAAAACTTAAAAAATCATAAAAGTATGTCATTTTAAACAAAAATATCTCAGAGACCACATTACTGTGTTGTTATGTTCAATTAAAATATTTGGAAAATTATTAAAATTTAAAAAGAAAAATGCATCTTTTAAATAAAAATTTTCGCTGAATATACTACCTTAGACTTGAGCTTTTTAACACTTTTACAAGATATAGAATTTTTTACATTTCAGTGGAGATCCAAACTATTTGGGACACACTTATTTATTACGTACGAAAAATTTATTTTACACAAAATAAAAATATATTAAAAAGTATCAAATTATTACAGATATAAATTAGATTTTTTTACCAAATGTTAATATTCTCAGCATACCCTCATGGTCCCATCCTTATTTTTTTATATGTTGTTGCCAGTACTTTAAGGAACATTTTAAATTTAAAATTATAAAATTGGATATGTTTTTTTAAATAAATCATACAAGGACGAATATTAATTTCATTATCTTTTTTTTAATGGAATTTTTACAAAAACAATTAGAAAATGTATTTATTAAGCATATTAAGCCAAAATTTATATAAATCAGATAAATAAGTTCGAAGAAATATGAATTTAAATTTCATGTATTAAAAAAAATCTGAAAAAAGCGAAATTTGTATTGACTTATTGAGTGTGTATACCCAATTTCATCGGAGATGGCAAGGTTAGTCTGGTGTTCGAAAATTTTTATTTCCTCCCATTAGTCTAAAATCGACCAATCGGCTTAGAATCGAGTCGATTTAACGAATTCAGAACAAATAAATCTGTTGTTGTACTAATACACTCTACCAGATTTCAATAAGGTCGGTCCATAAAAAAATTCGCAAATAAATTTCATTTAGATGTAAATCAGTACGGATCGATCCATAATTGATCACGACTCCCATACAAGTAATCAATTATAGACTGAACTTTAACGTGCATAAATCCGACACAAATGTTTGTACATATATATATATATACGAAATTTGGCAAAAATAAGTTTTATACAGACAGAAATCACACTATCGAATTTTATGAGGTTCAGTCCATAATTGATCGTAACTCCTGTTTAGGTTTCAAATGGATAAGATACTACGAATGCTGCTGAAATGTGTAGCGGCACAGAAAATACGTATTCCATTCTGCTGGTGTCTAGTTACAGTCAATAAACTCCAATTTGGTACCGACAAACAGAGACAGCAAGGTTATTTACGATTGCAAACTTATTTAGCTCCCATATTAGACGCACTTCCGAAAATCACTGAAAAATGTATATATCACATGTAAGTGATAATATCAAGCTAAAATTTTGTATCCGCAAGTTTTATAGGATTATAAATCACATTCCACTTTTACCCATAGATCCCATATGAGAAATTTTGATAAAATTAAAGAACTCGTATGTTCAATAAACTCCCTGCAAAAGTCTTTTCCGTTTATGATATAAGAAAGGTTTTGGAATAAATTTGTTCACCATAATTTTTCATATTTTCTTTACATGATTCTTATCAAAATTATTACTTTTCTAATTAATTTATCTTCATACACATTTATTTGCAAAATAATAATAATAATAATAATAATATTATTATATAAATATAATATTATATTTATATATTAAATTTGTATTCCAAAACGCTTATTTCTGTGGCCAAAGTAAAAAACTACATAACCTAAGTTATGTTGTTTTTCATTTTCTTAATTTTTAAAATTGTTGAATTTTATTACATATTGTGTAAATTTTTTTACAAAAATCTGTCAATTACTTTAAGTGCTAATGGCCTTCATGTAAAAATTTTATAAATTAACAGATGCTTTTTTCCATGTTTTCTATATTAAAATTCATGATTAAATTTAATATACTTATTAGAAATAATCACTTTTGTAAGACATAAATTTTATTTTCATAGTTCTTTGGAAATGGAATAAGTACATAATTCAATATATGCAAGATATATTTTAAAATTCCGTTTTGGAAAAAATGTATATCTTATTTGAACAAAATATTAATTTTATAAAGGGAAAAACAACACCATTACTTTTTTCCTATATTTTTGATAATCAATATACATATCGGTTTGAAAATTATACCAAAAATTTTCGTACGAATTTGCGGATGTATTTACACAGTACGAAAATTGTGTACCTACGACTCCTGAATTCTCCTGAATTTAATTTCAATTGAAAACCTAAAAACCGCTCTCCTGAAAGGTAATAAAAATCAATTATAGTTGTTTTTCCTTTACGTATAATTTTAATGAATTTTGCTGCAATAATTTTATAATCTGCGCCCACTGTTCAATATACTATTTAATTATCTATGACAATCCAAATAATAGTGTTGCCTATTTTCAGGTGTTAATACATATTTTTAATGATCATTACCATTATAAAATGCTATTTTAAGCCCTAAAATAAACTTAATTTCGCAGTTAAATAGAAATTATTCAGTTTTTGTTACAAAATCTTTAAACAGGGTTGAAGGAACTTTATAACTAGTTTTAACAACCAGTTTACAAGTTTTGTAATGTTCTTTACATACAAATACTAAAAACTGCAACACATATGAGTATACTGGTACAATCGAACTTCTAGATCTTATTAAGAACAATAAATAGTTAGTGAACTTACGAATATTACATACATATGTATAAATATTGGGTAACCTCAAAGGCACAAAAAGACAAATAATTACTCTATTCCAGTACCAGTCGGATTACCAAGCTTTGGACAGAATTTGTCGAATAAACAAAAAAATTATATTTAAAATCGGAATGATGTATTAATTACTGTTTTTCAGTTTTTGGATCACAATTTTAAGTTAATATTTAAAATTTTTCTTTTAAAAATACTACATACATACATACATACATACATACATACGTACATACATATGTACATATGTGATTAATAGAACTCTACTCTAAATACATAGTTTTATTTTGTATTGCTCACAAACTTTGAGTTACACAAATTTTATTTTCTTTGCAAGTTAATGACTTATAAATTACTTAGTACAAAAACGTGTTTTTTATTTATTTTCTAGTTACCATTCAGAACAAAACTCTGCTTTATATAAAGATAAAAAATAGCAATCACAAAATTATTCCAACTTTGCGATGAATTCTTATTTACAATAAATGCAATGACTCATTAAAGACAGATTTTGAAATTAAAAAAAAAAAAAAAAACAATCTACATTTGTATGTAATGAAGTTCAAAAAGTCAAAACAAACTGCAAATGAATTATTGAAAAATAATGCTCAACTATTGACAGATTTGCGGTGAATTGTGTTTTAAGTTAATCGATTATTTCAGCTATTAGGATAGAGAAATAAAGCGTATTAGAAATTAAGTAATTTTTCGCAAATTTTACAATTTATTTCTCTAATTTTTTTATTTATAAGCAATTTTTAATGAATTTTCTTTTATTATAGAAAATTTTCAATAAACTTTTATTTATGATGATTTTTTATTTTTATAGGAACTTTTCGATAAATTCTCTTCATATAGAAAATTTTTAATCGATTTTCTCTCTTTAGAAAATTTTTAACCGATTTTCTTTATATAGAAAATTTTCGACGAATTTAATTTTTTAGAAAATTTTTAACCGAATTTTTATAAAAAATTTTCTATACATTATCTTTCTATAAAAAATTGTCGATAAAATTTTATTAAAAAAACCTACGGATTTTCTTTTTATAGAAAATTTACAACGGATTTTCTTTTTAAACAAAATTTTAATTAAATTTTCTTTTTATAAAAATAATTTCGTTGAATTTTCATTTTATAGAAAATTTTTGATGGATTTTCTTTTTATAGAAAATTTTCAATCGATTTTCTTTTTATAGAAAATTTCTTATGTTTTCGTTTTATAAAAAATTTATTTTAATAGAAAATTTTATAAAAAATTTCTTATAAATTTTCTTTTTATAGAAAATTTCTTATGTTTTCTTTTTATAGAGAATTTATATATCTTATTTATAGAAAATTTATGGAAAAAATTGTCTATAAATTTTCATTTTATTGAAAATTTTTGTTAAATTTTAATTATATGGAAAATTTTCTATAAATTTTCTTTTTATAGAAAATTTTTTATAAATATTACTTTTATGGAACATTTTTTATAAACATTTTTTTTAGAATATTTTCTATAAACTTTCTTTTTTTTTTTTAGAAAATTTTCTATAAATTTTCTTTTTTTTAGAAAATGTTCTATAAATCATTTTTTCTTTAGAAAATGTTCTGTATTTTATTTTTTTATAGAGAATTTTCTATAAATGTTCTTTTTAAATACTATGCTCAATGAAAGCTTTCTATAAATATCCTTTTTATAGAAATTTTTCTTTAAATATTTATTTTATAGAAAACTTTCTTTTAATTTTCTTTTTATAGAAAATTTGCTTTTATAGAAAATTTTCTATAAATTTCTTTTTATAAACTTTTTTCTATAAATTTAATTTTTGTAAAAACCTTTCTATAAATTTCCTTTTTATAAAAAAATTTTTTATAAATTTTCATTTTATAAAAAAATTTTCTTTTTATAGAATTTAATTTATAGAATATAAATTTTCTTTTTAAAGAAAAATTACTTTAAATTTTCTTTTTGTAGAAAAATTTCTTTAAAAATTCTTTTTATAGAAAAATTTCTATAAATTTACTTTTTACAGAACAATGTCTATAAATTTTCTTAATGAAAATTTTCTATAAATATTATTTTTATAGATTTTCTAAAAATATTCTTTTCACAGAAAATTTTCTATAAATATTCATTTTATAGAAAATTGTTCATAAATATACTTTTTAAAGTATTTTCTATAAATATTCTTTGCATAGAAAATTTTCTATAATTGATCTTTTTATAGGTTTTCTATAAAAATTCTTTTTATGGGTTTTCTATAAATATTTTTTTCACAGAAAATTATTTATAAATATTCTTTTCACTGAAAATTTTCTATAAATTTTCCTTTTATAGAAATTTTTCTATAAATTTTCTTTTTAAAGAAAATTTTCTATAGATTTCTATTTGTGGAAAATTTCAAAACATTTTCTATTATAAAACATTTTTAATCGATATTTTATTAATTTAGATAAATTTGCTATTTATTGGAAATTTGAGAACAGGAAGTAAGTTTTCTCTGGTTAAGCATGAGATTATGTTATTTCAGTATAAAAACACGAATAACCATTTTTATAAACATTAATAACCAAAACTATAAGTAATGAAAATAACTCAATATTATTTACTGTTTTATAATTTGCTAAGAAATGGCAGATTTCAAAAAAAGAAAAAGGTCTAAATTTGTCTACGCTTGTTAAAATATCAAAGCTAATTCATTCGTTATACATCACGCATATAATATTTCATAATTTAGAAAATAACTTAGATTAATTGTCACAACAATTAAACGAAAATATTTCTTGACGATTAGAAGGGAGTAATTAATATTATCAACAGCTATTAAAATCAAGGGTAAGCGATGACAATTTAATTATAATAATAAATTCAAATGCCACTAGACATCAGATGTAGGTATAAAATACACATATATATATATATATATATATATATATATATATACATATTACATAGATTAAAATAGCAATTAAAATAAGTAATTATATAAAAAAAAATAAATAAAAAACGTTCTTTTTTTATCAGCTGGACTTTAATTCCTTTGCTTTACCTCATTTTCAAAAGCGTTTATTATTTTTTTTTTTTCAAAAATTTTTAGGGACAAATTTTATACACGTTTCATTTATTGTCTCTATATTAGTTATCGAAGAATAATTATATAAATTATAAATACCGTTTTAAATGTCAAAATAATTATAATTATTGACAAAGAAACTGTTTTATTATTTATGACTTTGCTGAACTGAAAATTGAGAAATAAAATAATAAAGAAATTTTTTGCTGCAGTTATGATTTAATCTAATTAAATTTTATCTCACATTTAAGCTTCTATTATACTTAGAAACTGTGTTTTAGCAAACAAAAAAATTAAATTAATAACCAAGATAGAAAAAAAAACAGTAGTTGAACTTAAACGTCTTGATAAATTTTGAAATGACTAATGAGACAATGTGAGCCATACAATCTAACGGAATAATGCAGCTTAAAAAAAGGCAATGACTAATGTGTTTTAAATACTACAATTACATAGGAATGCCTTATTCGGCAATATCGAATTACACATACCCTTAATTAAATTTGGTTTTCTCCACAATTTCATAATAGATTCTGTTATAATATTGATAAACATTATTCATAAATAAAATATCGAAAAATGAATTCGTTTATTAATTTATATTCACCGATCACGCGAATGGTCTTCGTACATTATACGTACATTATACATTATATTCGTTATAGATTTGAACAAATTTCTGTTATTCTTTCGTTTGTCTTCGTGGATATAACAAATGGTCCAACTACATCATATGAATTGACTTTCGAAGACAATTAAAAGAGCAGTTTTCAAAAAATTTACCAGCAACTGATTTATGTTCGCTCAGCAAAAACTAAAACTTTGTTAATATCAGGAATGGTCTTCGTTATTATATTTAATTTTCAATCGTTAATTTCTACTTTAAAATAATTTAAAAAAGCGATTTTCACAAAATTTACTTTCGGCTGATTTCTGTGTGCTTGGTAGAAATTATTACTATGTTCTTAAAATCTCTAAGTCCATAAATATTAAAAACGAACAAGTTAATGGATCTATTTAAATAAAACCAATATTTACTTTAAAAATTGAAAAAAAACCTACAATGGAGAATATGAATAACAAAATAATCAGAATATTTTCACAATTGTTGCCCAATTTCTAACTTTTTACCTAAAATATTTTAACTAGTACAATAGAGAATATGAATAACAAAAATAAAGGGAATATTTTCACAAAATTTACTTGTGGCCCAAATTTCTACCTTTTTACTTAATATATATACATATATTTTAAAAGTCGTCTGAAATATATTGAAGCCCAACATTTCCCTTTCCCCTCTCACAAATTTTTTTCAAATATCTTATTAATATCTTATATGGTGCGCCTAACAGAAATTCAAGTTTTTGGGAAAAAATTTATCAAAAATGTTTAGCGTAAAAAATAAAGAAAACCTACGAATTAACTTTTTTTGTTTTTCAACGTAATTATTTGAAATAATTTTGAATACAGGATGATAAAAATATGAGCTTACTAAGCCATATACAACATTTGTAGTCACACCAACGATGAGCCAAGTTAGCGGTGCTTATAGGTTTATAAACTCCATTAAAAGGATAAGGAAGTGCCTTAAAAATAAAAAAAAAACATACTAACTAGTACAAAAGTAAACCCAGTAAACACGGAAATACGAAAAATGTTTAATCAAACGTATCGCCTGGATGAAAAATGTTATTGTGGCAATAATCGAATTCGTATTGCGGCAGAAACTTCTTTCGGATGAAAACGTGTACCGACGCTAATACTCCTAAGTAATACGATAGCGATTCTTCTAGGTGATAATCTGGCAATATCGAAAAATAATCACATGGAAGAAAATTGGAAAATATTGCTAAAATAATAATAGGAAGTTAAAAAGAAGATTTTGCCAAGAACACATGCAGAAGAAAAGCAAAATAATACATTTTATATTATAACATTTATTCTATTTGCACTTTCATGGTTTTATTGCACAATTTTGAGATTCTTCGTATAACAGTACTTTAATTAGCACAATTTAGATTTTTCTCCATATACGCTATAATAAAAGGATGGAATATTTGTAAATTTTTCAAATGTATAATAACCATAACTTAATTTATCTTAAGGATTTCTTCAATATTTGTGTAAGCCAATAGAAAAACAAAAGTCAATAAATATATATATGTAAATCTAAAAATTATGTTAACACAATTTTATAAAATAAACAAATAATAAATGACAATATATTAAACTTTTTTTTATTTTAGATTGTGCAAATTTCTCAGAAAAAAGGAAATGATAAAAATACAAAGCATTACGAGTACTTGATTATTTTCTTTTAGATGAAATTGGGGATAACGCTACATTATCATCCGAGAAAATATCTTGCATTTGTTTGCAGGGAAAGAAAAGCTGCGGTAACTTCTTTACTTTTCAACGTAATTATTTGAATTGACCTATGTATATCAATGTATATGTATATAAAAGAGTAACGTAACTGAATGACTGACTGATTCATCATCCCACAGTCCAAATGCCTAAAGCTAAAGAAATGAAATTTAGACCGTAGGTTGGCCTCCCACTAAATAGATCCACTAAGACGGGATTTTTGGAAATGCGAATGTTTAGGGGATAAAAACGGGTAAAATCAGTAACCTTATATCTCCTAAACTAATATAGTTATAATAAAAATTATACGTATCGTTATTCATTTGAAAAATAAGCTAGGAGAAAACGGGTAAAAACTCTATGTTGGTATTTTTTTGGCACCATACGTATCTTCTAAACCAGCCAGCAGACAAATAAAATTTGCACCGCATTCGCAACTTATCAAAAAACTACACATACGAATTTGGTACTTTTAAGGGGTAAAAATTTTACCTATTTTTAGTACTTTTTTCATAAAGCATTTTTTTATTTATTTATTTAGAAACAAATTTACCAAAAATGGGTAAACGAAATTTATTTAAAACTGAATTATGTGCGCCTAGTAGAAAATCGAATTTACATATTTTCATTTTAAATTTAAAAGAATGAAAAAAAAATACAATTAACAAAACACCAAGTGGGAAGTTTGATAAAAAATATTTTTAAAATTTTCAATTATATTTTAAATTACGTGCTCCTTCATAATTTAAAATTCAAAAAAAGTTTTGAGAAAAAATTTTAAATTTGTCAAAAATGTTTCATTTCACTTTTTCACTATATCTAGTCTAAGAAATTAGAATTAAGCGGAATTATTCCCGATATAATTTTTTCTACTCTTTTTTTTCGACTGTTTTTTAAACTTGGATTTTATTTTTTTTTTAACCTTCGATGTTTTTTTGCCATTTTTTGGATCTACGGTCATGTGTTAGTTATATGAGGGTTAATTAAGAAATTCTTGATTTTGACAACTTTAGAGACTTCTAGGGATTATATGTGGCAAGTTGGAGACTTGACTTGTACTACATTTTTGTTAAATCATTTCTTGTTTATAAAACCCGAATGTTTAATTTGCTGTACCTATTACCTAGAAAATAATATAACCTAAAAACTCCATAGAGAAGCATATTTCGTTGGTCATCAAAGGGTTAAAAGTGAGACGTGATGGAGAGAAACCGAAATGTTTCTGGTGATTGCGATGACTATATCTACAATATCTGCAGCATATTTTTTGGTGTTGACTTGTGTTATTTGTGATTTATTTTTTTTTTTTTTTTTTTTTTTGTTAAATTGTAATTTTTGTGATATTGCTTTGTAATCCCTTCGGATTATAATAAAGTATTCATACGAAGCTATAAACTTTATTATTATTAAGTAATGTTTATTTTTGTTTAATTTAATTAAAATTTAATGTTGTTATATGAACACAAATAAAATTATACAAAATTTTATTATTAAAGCAAATATTGATAAAAATTATTTTTACAAAAGAAAAATTAAATTTATTATTAAATCCTAAAACCAATATTAAACTAAAAATATTTATTGACTTTTTATAGGGGTCAAAGTGTTACATTAATATATGAATGTACAATGTACATATGTTTGTCTATATGCGAAATTTTTGTAAACTCATTGTTTTTCTAAATTCTCATTACAATTATGAAAACAATAGATAAGAAATATTGTGAAAATAAATAAAATATATAAATTGAGTTAGTCATTTTTTCATAACTTTGTAGTAAATATAATTTGAAAGTCTATTGAATGAAATATGTGTTCGTTTATTTTGTAAATTGTAAACGTCTGAATAAATGAAATTTAATTTGATATTCATTATGAAGTCAAATTATTTTTCTATTTAACAAATTTTAAATTATACATAATTTTATAATCAAGTTGTACAAAAAAAGGTTTGTTAAATAAAAATTTTAAATATAAATACTAATGCTACATATATGAATACTATTTTATACTCAGAAATAATTAAAATTTCTATTATATTGCTAAATTCTTAAAATCAAACCTGTGAACTATTGACAAAACAACTTAAATCTCTTTTTCAACTATACAGACGGACATCATTTAATCACTTTCTAAGCCTCTCCATCATAGAGTATAGAATTAAGAACAACCATTTTATTTAAATAAAACTCAACTAATACTAATTTTCTTTGAAAATCCTCAATTTGTATCCATTACTTGCTTAAAAAGAAAATTGCCCGCTCTTATATCAAATATTTTTGCAAGCGTCAAATTTAGGACAACAGAGAGAGAGAAAGTTTTAAAACAGCATTAAATGCATTTTTAAACATCATTCCACTTTTCACAACAATTATATTTTGCTACTAAATAGGTAAACTAAAGTAAACTAAAAGAGTTTCTAGAAAATGGAAAAGTTTATTATCACTTTCCATTCGCATAGTTTTTTTTTTTTTTAATAATCTTGTTTTAAGTTAAATTTTTTTGGGATATGCTTATTGGTGCAAGTAAAACTAGTTTAATTTCCTAAATATTTATACAATAAACAGTCAGCTATTGGAATTTGTTGCATAAATGCAACTGTTTAAATTTATATCGATGCGATATCGATCGAAATTCCCAAATTCATTTTTTCTAGACAATATTGTCCTTCTCAAGGTCAATACCATTTTGGGTATTTTAATATAAAATGCTTGAACTTTAGCCAATAGTTTTCCTTAGAAATGTTTAAAATGCACATCTATAAGATGAACTCAAATTTTAACACAAATAGTAACAGTTCAACAAAAGTCGAAATTTTTTTAATAATTTTCTAATTTTGTCGCTACGTGTATACTGATCATGATGTATATTTACATGGATTAAACAAATTTTCAATGAACAAAAATAAATATGTATGTATATGAATAAGTATTTATTACGTATGTATAATTTGAATTCCATTTTTCCAACACACTTTTCCATATTTTTAAAATTTCCATATGTTTTCTTCTTCAATATCTCCTTAAAGAGCAATGCATTTTATATATACGTATAACTATTTGAGTGGTAAATTATTACAGGCAATAACACTGGTGGGCAAAAAAAAATTTCGTCCTCCTTCAAAAAAAAAAAAAAAAAGTGTGGGCTAGATTGAATTTGACCTGCTAAACACGAACATGCTTTCAGTTTTTTTTCAGGTCGTAATTTTTTTATTGACATATCTAATATCTCCCCCCCCCCCCCCCCCAAAAAAAAAACGCTAATACACGAGTATATTTTACCGTAAATCAAGAAAGGATTATCCGATTTAGACACTTGGAACACTAAAAGATGCAGACGAAAGTTATATTTAAGACATATTTACATTATTTTTCATCTGTCGGAGTTATTAAGAATTTAGTGTCGGAAAAAAATATTTTCATATAAAATTGAAGAGTATTTTCTTTTAAGAAATGAAACTGACAAAAATTTGCAGTTTCTAATAATAATCGAATGTGTTACTATTTCTATGAATAAAATAAACCATTTATTTATCATCAAAATTGATACACAGATCTTGATTTTATTCATAATTAAACGAAAATCTCAAATACATATGAGTATTTTTTTCCGGTTAATATGTTCGGAGTTATTCGAAAAAGACAAAATTAAAAATAATGTTAGGATAATTTGAATCGGCATCTATAGAAGTTTTATTTATCTGAATTTAACAAACCCTTCTTGAGTTATACAAGCGTGACCCCTGAACAGTCTATTAAAAAATAATTTTAATAATCAATTTTGTAAGTCCATAAAATTGGTGCAGTTATTTTTTATTTGGAAAAAAAACGCCGCAAGCGAAAAAGTTTGTTAAATATAGATTATCTCGATTTTTTGTACGAATAAATACACAAGAATGCTTAAATGTATGATTCTGTAAAAACAAAATTATAAATATCAAATAAGAAATTATTTTCTTCCTCATTGAAAAACTAATATTTTAGCCTTTTTAAGACAATTTTAAGAATCAAAAATGACTAGAAAAAAGCTAGAAATTAAATCGAAAAAGTTGAGACTTAAAAAGGCTAAACTGGCAACACTGCCGCTGAATAAGATGGTCATTTTTGTCGCGCCAATAAAAAAGAATCAATACGTGATAGAAAAAAAGTAAAAACAGATTCTTGTTTAGTTCGTCCTATTCCATCTAGTCTACCTATTTTGTTTAACGAAGAAAATTTTTTTTTTGCCCAGAAGTCTATATCCACTTGATTGTAGGTATAGATGAGTATTTTCACTTAACTGTGAATAAAATCAAGATCAGCATTACCATCTTAGTGTCAAAGATCTATCTATATATATATAAAAATGAAATATGTTTATCTAAATGACTGAACCAATTTTTCTGAAATTTTTACAGTAACATCACATGAGCCCCGAAAATAAAATAGGCTACTTATTTTTTCGATAGGTGCAGGAGAAGTGGTACCCCCATAGAATACCAATATTAAGTATCGGATATCTTAAGAGCCGCTGCACCCATTGTCTTGAATTTTTTTGTAGCAGGATCTTCTGAGCAACGAAATTGAAGTAAGATAGCTGCAGGGGAGTGGTACCCTCCATAGAACGCCCATGTTTAATATTACATATCTTAAGAACTGTTATAGTGAGAATGTTCAAACTTGGTAGGAGTTACTGAACTGAAGAACTTGTTTAAAGCCACTATAATGGAAAACTATAAATTTCAAAATAAAAATGAGCTGGGTGGACAGAGGAGGAGCTATACCCCATAGATGGAAAATATTTTGTTAAAAGTGTATATTTACAAAACAAGTTAAAATACAATACACATGTAAATTAAGAAATTAAATCATAAAAAAATATATTTGTATTTTTCACACTTATTTTATTTTAACAGTACAGCGAAGTGCACCGGGTCAAGCTAGTCATTTATATGAATCGTACACACCATTCTTGGGTTATGACCTGCTGGAAAAAAACTGAAAGCATATTTGCGTTTAGCAGATCGAAATCCATATAATCCAACTATTAGTCCTTAGGGAGGACTTTTTTGCGAGCCACTGTAATTTAAGCAAATTTTATATACAAATTCAATATTTGAGATGGAGGGAACATATTTTTTTTCAAATGTAAAATAACAGAAAAATTTAAAAGATTTATTTGTTGCTTTTTATTTTCGTTTAATAAATATTAGGGCCAATTTAAATCTCGTATCAACTTGTACCCTGCAGCATTTTTTAAAACTACTTAAATTATATCAGCAAATATTTCTTCCCCTTTTGTAACCAACAGTTTATTTCAAATATTATATATCAGGCATGGAAAATTGAAATAACTTCAATAAAATGTATAAAATTTTTTAAATTTTATTTAATTCCTTTAACTATTTTGCAAATGTTAAAAAAAAAATCAGGGATTGGTACAGGTTTTGTTTTATAAATTTTTTATCTATTAAACCGATTGAGCAGATTTTAAATAGCAAAATTCTTAGGGAACAATAAAAAATCTGGTTGAATTCCATTACATTCGCATTAGTATTTTGGACATGAGAATGTTTCCCACAGACTGACATAACACAATCGACTCAACCAACTATTTAATAATGAATGCTTGTTAAAATTTTCGATTCATGTAAAAATAAAATCCTACATGACTTTAAACATTTTTTCAATAAATCAAATATGATAGTATATTAAAACGGCATGTTTTCAAAAGTATTAAAAAATAATCAATAATATTATTTCCCATATCTGGTTATTAACTACATTTTTTTTTTTTTTGTTTTTTTTTTTTTTGATTATAATATACTTACCACTTTATTATGATGCTATTCTTTTACGCTTTAGTATTTTCAAATAAAAGTTGTTGCGCAGTTGACGTAATTTCATGCTACATTATTTTATGCAAAGTTTTCTTATTCTTAAAATAAACAATGTTTTTCAAATCAAAAAAGTTATTAAGTGGTTATTAAGTTTATAATTATATTTCTTAAATATCTAAGAGAAGATTAATGAAAATTTGTTATTTCGTCTGCAAAATGTTTATTGGTTGTTTATATACATATGTAGCAATAAATAAAATATATTTCATTATTTAAATAGAATTAATAATAATTTTTAAACTTTTGAACTCGCACGATTATAGCAGTAAGAATACTATTAAGAATTACGACTATAATAAATTAAAAAAAGTATATATCTTTCATTTTTTATAGATAATTTATTTTTAAAGCTAATGTTTTGAAGTAAAGCTTGATCTAATGACTTTTGATAGAATATCAACTTTAACTATAGTTAACCAAAAAAATATGATGAAAAATATTTTTTTCAATGCCAATAAAAATTGTGGTATTTAGTACCTTTTTAAGTATTTTCTGTAAAAACATTTAAAAATGTTTTGGAATGAATTTAATGCATATTATCTTGACGGTAGTTTAAAATCCATGAACTAAACGAATAATATTAATAAAAATCATATAATCTGTTATATAATAAATCTTTCTATTAATCTTTACGTATATGTAAATAATTTTGCATAGTTAGCTAAGAAAAGTATTTATTATATAATGCTTTATTTATATTCTTTTTATTTATATATTTTTCAGTTTTCTAAATACTAGTCTTAAAACTACATTTCCGCGTTAAGGTAGATTTCAAGAAACAAATTTCGTAGCTTAATTTTTCGGTTAATTATAAAATCATTAATTTTATTAAACTTCTGGTTTAATTAGAAAAAAATTATAAAATCATTAGTTGCATTAAATTTCTGGTTTATTTAGAAAAAAATAATTTAGATTTTTAAAAGAAAAATTAATGAATGCCGAACAAAAACACAAATATTTTCATATTATTTTACCTCAAATTTAATATTATGTATCATTTATTTAAGAATTTAATTAAATGAAATTTTTTGGAAGTTTATCTAACATATTTTATACAGCATTTAGTTCTGCAGGTCCAGCAACGACATTGTCTTTGTCTAGTAAGTTAAGATGAATAAATTCGCAGAAAAAGCAACGAGTAAGTGCTTCCAAAAAAAGAACTTTTTCACCACTTCAAAAGTAGAAGTAGCATATTTTACACTTTTTGGAAGTTAATAAAAATTACTTCGAAAAAAGTGAAAATAATTGCATTTTTAATAGGAAAAAGTGAATAATTTCTAAGAAAATAAAAATTTCACAAATTGAAAATTATTTTTTATCTATTAACAAGGCTGAAACCATATTTTTAGCAATGACAACCATGGGTTAAAAAATAACTTCTGCAGCCCTTCTTCAGCACTAAGTAATTCCTTCAAATGACAACAATTTGTTAAAATCATGACTTTTTCAGTTTTTTTTTTTTTTTTGCTGGAAAGAATTGGAAACAATTTTGATATACCTGGATTCCCGGAATAGTAATCATTAATCGGTCTAAGTTCAACTATTGCGATGCATATATGATGTAAATCTTTGCATTATCGAATTAAAAACAAGATAATATATGTTCAGAGAAGAACTGTGATCTAATGTGATTAATCAACTCAATTAAAAATAAATTTATTTATTACTTTTCTTAAAAAAAAAAAAAAAATTATTCAAAATTCATAAAAAATTGTTTTTATAGATTTCATTCGTGTACAAATCTGGATTTAAATATTATGTAAACTCTACAGAACTAACTAACAAGCACTTTTACCAAAAACTGGGGTGATATCAAATTGTGTTAAAGAACACGTTGCTCCAAAATTTTCAATATTTTCTCTTCACTATATAACTTTTTCTGCAAAACAAATTTTTAAAGATGTTTACATGCTCAATTAAGTCCAAATTATATTAACGCGTAGTCAGCTACAGTATCAGCAAAAATTATCTGCTGTTCACTGTCAGAATAACATGTTGCTGCCGTTATATTTACATTTAAGCGTAGGCAAACACCATTTTGCTTTATTCCACTTGTATATTTGAGCCTCTCATTTCATTGCTCATTTTTTTTATCTCGCTCTCAAAAAATTGCTAATTTTTCAGGAATCCCGGAAGGCATTATTTAATAAGTAACAAAACTCCTGCTGATTGTTTGAAAATTTTCAGTTAATATTGTTGTTTAGTTTTACATTAAAATTGAATAGCGATTTAATTAATTCAATCAAAAATATATACGATTCTTCAAATGTACAGCAAAAAATTTATATATTTTATACATTTAAATTTTTTCTGATCGATGTTCTCTTTCTTGGATAGAAGGAGATTTGATTGGAGTAAGATCATTATTTATATATTTGAAATATTTTGGTGATATTATATTCAATATTATAACTTTCTCCTCATCGTCTTAGTTTTTTTTTTTAATTTTGCCCTAAAGCTTACTGTTTGATACCAATAACAAGATGTGTTCTTATGACCCACATAAGTATAGAGGAATGCTGACAAACATCAAAAAATGTACTGCTCATACTTTGAATAAATGGATTCTGTACCTAAGGACTGACGTTTGAAAATGTCCTCCAGCTTCATTATTAACTGATCCGCAATCTAAGAAATTTCCGAATAATTTAATGCCATGTACCGCGTTAAAGCTTTATGGAAAATGTGAATGAATGGAATTCACAGAAGCAGCATCATGAACGATTTGGTATTCGAATATCAACATTATCAGCAAGACACCATTGAGAGAAAAATACCAAAAAAAAAGAAATAATATAAAAAAGAAATGAAAAATTGGGTCACGTAAAAAGTATCCTCGGTTTTTTGAAAAATGTTTGAACTAAAATTTTCTTTATTAAAATTCCATTTTAATCAAGTACATATTTGCCATTATTATCTATGACCATTTGCCATTTTACGAATAGCTTCATAATTCCATCGCTGTAGTACTTCTTTAGTTAATCGTTGAAAATCTCGGTAAAGTGATTTTCACCGGCTCTTCGGTTGGTCAATTTTTTACCACCAACAGAATTTTGCAGACACCGAAACAAATGGCAGTCAGATGGTATAAGATCCGGACTATATGTTGTGTGTTTTAAAACTTTCCATCTAAATGCAGTTAATTCCAATTTCAAGCTATTTCTTGATTGCTTCGTTCAAACGGATGAGTTGTAAACAGTGGAATTCAGAATTGATCATTTCGCCAAGTTGTAGCAGCTCATAATAGATAATTCCCTTCCAATCTCACCAAATCAAACCAGACTTTGAAGTCATTTGTGGACGGTCGCCGGCCTTTGGTCATGATTTTTTTTTCGCTTAATATTCTCGCCCGTAATGATCCGTTTCAAAAATGGTTTGATTTCGTGTCAGCAACGTTTCACTGATGGTAATTCGGTCAATCAAATTTCTTTGCGATAATTCCTGAAGCACCTAAATATCAAGCTTCTTTGAGTAACAAGCCTTTTTCAAATGATTCCAAACTGTCTTGTGGTTAATGTTCAGTGCCTCCGTTATATACTGACAGCTTACGTGCAGGACTCGCTCCACCAGTTGCTAAATTTCAAAAAAAAATCTTACGTGACTGGCCGACCAGAGCGAGGTGCATCGTTGACATCAAAATTTCCCAAACGGGATCAAACAAACCACTCCTGGGTTCGGCGTTCTCTCACAGAATTCTCGCCGTACACTTTACAAATTTTTGGCAAGTTTTTGCATTGTTTTTTTTTTTTTTTTTTTTTTTGTAGCCAAAAAGCTTCACACAGCATATTTCTTCAGATATTTCACTTATTTTTAAATCAATATAACAGTTTGTAGGCAGCATTTATTTGGGAAAATTTTGACTCTGTTTTACAATTTAATATAAAAAAGTCGAAATCTAGACATAATTATCTATCAAACAACATAAAAAAAAAGAAAATATTAAAGCTATTAGAAATTCCCCAGAACATTAACATGTTTTTGAATACAGACAAATTTTTAAAATTAGTTAGTAAAATTCAACAATGTATTATATAAAAATGGCTTTTCAATGGAAACAAGTATTTTTAAAAAAATATGGAAATAAATAAAATTTATTATGGAATTAAACATACATTAAAGTAAAATTTATATAAACAAGATTTTGTAAAACATGGAAGGAAGCTATTTAAGTTTGTTGAGTGGTTAATTTTTTTAAATCAAATTGTCAAACTAAATTAACAAAACTATCCAAAGTTCTAATGTAAAAGTTGGTAGATTTAGTGTTTTTAAAATCTCATTCAAACGAAATTTTAAGTGTAAGCGTAAAATGGGTATTACGCAAAGTTTGAAATCGTATCTACCTAAAACGATTAATATACAAATTGTAAAAATTTTATTTATAAAAATATAAAATAACTAACAAAAACTATAAGAAATAAAGATTCAAGCTGTGCTGATATGTGCGAAATTTATCTATTAAAAATCTGAAAATGATATAAATTACAGCAACACATCTTCACAATCTTGACGACCATCAAATTTCAAACATTCTGAGTAAAAAATGAAGTTCATGATGCCGTTTTCATAATAGACATAGATGAAACTGTAAGGATAAATAATAAGTTAATTTCTATTAAAAAATAAATGGTGGTTGAAGTTTATATAGTAGTTTATCTGGCTGAAAAATTTTATTGTGTATTGCGTTTTTTATATTACGTATATAACGTTATAAATTCTTGTTATAAATTCTTTTTATAGAAGAAAAACTGTTTGTTTAATATTAAATATTTTAATTGTAAGAGTACATATTATTAATGATTTTTAAACACAAAATATGTAAATTGATTTGTATAGACATTTTTTAAACATACAAATATGTATGTACAAATACAAAATTTTGCGTCTATTTTTTAAAAAGCAAAATATGCTTAAATATTTCAACGTGTATTACTGCCCCATTTATAGTAGGAGTCAACTTATCTACTATAAATAGAGTAAATTTACACTAAAATTTATTAGAGTCCAGCTATACTTCAACCCCAGTGCATTATAAGCAATTATCCTTGTTCAGACATCTCTCGTAAGCGAAAATTTTCCAATTGATTATCTTTTTTACACTTTTTTATAAAATTATGAATATAAATCCTCAAACCTTTGTATACATAAATTGTTTTGATATTTTAAAAACACAACAAACTCAAGACAACACGTTCTACCTCAAATTCAAGACGAAATAAGTTTATAAACTCTGCTCCCATTCGGAAATACAACAGTATGTATGTATTTATTTACACCTTATATATCTAAGAGTACACACAAAATTTCTTTTAATATAAATACATATTACACTCCTCCATAATGAAACAAAGTATGTACATAAACGTATATTCTTATCTCAACTTTTGTACTTTTATTCACAAAAAGTAAACAAATAAGAAATAAAAGCGTATTAAAATTCAAACATATACATACAACCACCAGACAATGTTTACATTAGCTAAAAACAGCATATTCAAGAATTAATGCTTACTCATTCAAATACGGAACAAAATGATTCCTTGTTTTCTGGGACGTCGAGAATATAACGCAAATATAAATTCTACATAAAAAAAACTGCGGCATACTGTTGGCGATCTACTCGTTGAGCTCTAATCGAGACGTTCATATGTTCATATAGCTCTTTTTCCCCGTAGTCATATACACACACATGCAGACAACATCGCCCATCAGTGGAGGAAATTCTTGTTTTTGGTTTTCAGTTATAATTTGAATGTCGTAGTTGCAACAAGTTGAAGATCGAAACGTACAATTTTAGCCGCGTGTAGATACAAGTAAATAAATATGAAAAAAATTAAAAGAAAAATATGACAAAAAGAAAATTTAGAAAAGAAACTTAAGAGATTTAGGCCAGAATGTTATAGAAAAAATTTTCTTTATGAATGGCAAATCTATAGTACAATTAGTTTATTCAACTCGTAGTGTTGTGAAAACAAACAAAAAAGTAGATTTCACGTGCTTATTTTTTCTAAAACACTTGAAAGCATTAATGAGTTCATTTACTCATCACGACTATTCCAATTTATGCTATAATTATTTACATTATACATATAATTTAAAAGAAGTGAATCAACATTTTACTATTATCAATTATATATGTAAATTAATATAAATAAAATGTTTCAATAGAAACAAATAATAATTAATTAATAATTAAATCAACTGGAACATACAATTGATAAGAGTAATAAACATCAATACATATTATACTACAATGATCCAAAACGAGAAATACTCATGAACTTGTGCAAGAATTTACTTTTATTTTTCTCACTTCACACATGACAACTAGTAAGTACTGGTAGTGCAAAGAAAACAAAAATAAAATATTAATAATATAAAACAAAACAACAAAGAAAACAAGAACAATAATAGTAATTAAATTAAAGCAATAACCCCTACGAGTAGTGCATGTTGCATGAGTTCTGAATCGATTACTGCTCAAACGTGTTGTTGTTACACTCAAAACGTAAATAAAGTTTGATGAGAGAAACAGAGTGTCATAAATAGAGTTTAAATATAATTTGAGTGATTTTTTTGTGTGAGTTTTTTTTTAATAATATACTATGTTTTATATTTATAAGTACACTAGGTGATAATAACATTTTTCTATAGCCAAGGTAAAATGTTAAAAATAACAATCACTCTTCTTTCAGTTGTCGTCGTCGATGTCAATGTCGTTTTTGAGTCAACATCACTTTGTGTCGACATCATGTGGTATTCTCTGATATAGAATTCCCTAACAGACTTGAGACGACGTCGAATGTTTATCGACAATTAGACCACACAAAAAACACATCATTTATTTTTGAGTCAGCTGATTTATAAAATTCCAATCAAAAAATGTTTTGAATTTAAGTTTGTGATTGAAGTAAAAACAATAAAATTGAATATGTCAAAAAGTTTCGGATGAAATCTTAATACCATATAACAAATGACTTTTAAACATTTGCTTCAAGTAATATAAACTCAAAAAGCGGATTTCAAATAGTATCAGCCTAAAAAAGAAACTCTATAAAACTTATTTCTAGTAGCACTAAAATTTTAAGCTCAAGATATTTCAATAGTAAGTTGTTTACGAAATTTGTCTATGGCTCCGAATGCATTAAAAGTGACAATTTGTTCCCAATGGAGAATTACCGAGAATTATACACAGTCTTGTGATATTCCATTCTCATGATACCTATTGATTGATTTTAAAGCTTTTTTCTTATGTTATTTTTAGGAAGTGAATTTTATTATATATACATATGTTCATATTTTTATTAAATTTTTACACTTTTCAAGAAATAATTAAAAACATCTTCTTCTTTATTTAATTTTTTTATACTTTATGCTTTTAAACTATTCTAGCCGTCAACAAATTTGACGACAAAACAAGAGTCGTTTAAATGCAATATCGACATTTCTTAGAGCAGGCATTCCCACCTCTTCATGCTTCACGGATCCTTTTAGAGATTTTTGTTTTTTCGCGGACCCCTTGTAACATTTTTATTTCTAGTATAGTATAAATGAAAAATATTAAAAACTCAAAAGGTATTTATTTTAAATAAAATTGAGTTACCAAAATTCATTTATTTATTAAATACAAAAAATAAAAACCTTTTAAAGGAACAATTAAAAAATAATGAAATTAAAAAATATGAAATGTAATAAAATGTCTTTGCTAACTTCTTGCTAACTTTTCAACATTGGCTGAAATTTTCGATTCATTTTCCACATCCAAACGCGATCTAAATTTAGATTTTATGAACTGTAGAGAAGAAAAACTAGTTTTGCTCAAAATGCAGAAAAAGTTTTAAGTCTTCATTCCCAACTAACGTGTAAACTTTGCAATATTTTAACTAAAAATATTCAACCTCACTCTCAAAGTCAGCTTTGGCACACGAATTACTTTTTAGTTCTATTGCTTATTATGTCATCAATAGCAATGTTAAATAGATTACGACGTAAACTGGTTTGGCAAGAATTGGTTTTAAGCTCCGTGAAGTGAATCCAAGTATATTATTATATTTTTTATATGTTTATATGAACATCAGATAATTCGAAGATATCATTCAGCAGTGGAAATGAGGAATATTTTGGTAGAGGGGATTAACGAAATTTTGCACATAAAAGCACTTATTGAATCAAGTTTAATGTTAAGATCGTTTAACGCCTCGAAAAATTTTGGGATATAAGCAAAGCAATATATAAAAATAGTTTTCTGTAAGTTTTTTATAGAGTTCTTAATTTTTTGTTTAAAAGGAAAATGTCTACTTCTGCCTTTAATTCGTATAATCTTTTCAGCATATTTCCCTTCGAAATCCAATTGACTAATAATGGAGTAGTAATTTTTTATGTTCTGCATTTAAATCGACACATAGTGCTTTAAGAATTCTATTTATAGATTTTTAGATTGAGGAGAATTTTTAAATATATCAGGTAAGGTTTTCGCAGCAACTACTTGTCGGTGGATTACGCAGTGAGATTTAAGTGATTTAAATAACCTGATCGCAATCCTATAATTGAAATGGCTCCATCTGAACAAATTGTAGGCAAAGGATTAGTAATCAATAATTACTCCTTTATTTCATTTTCTGTAATAAAATAAAAGTTGGCTTAACTTAGAATCATCAATCGTTTCATTACTCTTCAGGCCATAATTTTTTTAGAGTTATTTCTAACTTTATATCCCCAAAGGCATCAAAACAAGGCTTTATTACAAGTTCACCAATAGTCTGTGATTACTTTGCTTTTGCTATTAGCATTGATATATTTTTACGAAGCTTTAACACATTTTCCCCATATAAATGACAGGCAACTGTAGAATCCAACTTTGGTAGAACTATTTATGTCGAAAAATAAACAAATATATCATGAAAAATAATTCCATACACATTTTCGGTCTCGCTCGCGGACCGCCTGGAATGTTGCTACGGATTTGGGAAACATTGTCTTAGAGAATACCAAAAATAATTCAACAGTCATCGATAGACTTCGATAACGATAACGAGAATACCAATTTTCCACAGAAGACACAAGGCGACGTAGTTCTGTATCGACAACGACAATTAGAATAAGAGTGAATATTGTAACGAATTAAATTAATTTTATGCAACTTTTTGTCGGCTTTATAAGTCATTTATAACACTATGCTATAAAATTTTTGCGGTACAATCATTCCAACTGCTTATGTAAACACCATAAACTATGTAGTGAAATACAACATTAAATCAAAAATTTTGTTAAGATTGTTAAAAAAATTACTGATATATTTTATCACTTGACATAAGTGATCTTTTGAACGTCGGTGACACTTAGTGAAATTCTACGTAGAAAATTTCTGTATAACATTTTAATCCATTAAACTCAAGATTTAATCAATTTCCATATCACCATTACAAAGTTCTAATGATAAATTTTCCATTAAATGCTCTAAGTATACCTGAAGCAAGAATTTAGCTCAGAAGTATACGGTATAAATTCGATAATCCGAATAATTGATTACATACCTAACCAGATTATTGAATTATCCGCATTATCGAAACCATTTTCCTGGTCCTCTTTTACTATCAATATCAATAGTTAAAGCATCAACACCAAATTTTCCATCCAATAACATTCCACATATTAATTTGTTTCAGTTTCTATTTTTTTCTAAAAAAAAAACTATTTGGTACTCTTGTTACTAAAAAAACTTGGAACGAAGGATTTTGACTACAAACATCTCTTACATTACAATTCTAATTGTATTTTTCAAACTAGTACTATTGAAAATTTAAATAAAAAATTTATTTGTTATATTCAATCCGGATTCCAGAATTGTAATCAGTCCAAATTATATATTATGCAATGAGTTGAAAATGACATTCCGGATTAACGAGTTTATACTGTATTCACATTATTTTTTTACTTATCTGAAACTATTTTGGTGAAAAAAGGAAACTTTATATATCACATCTCTAAAAAATCAGTCATGTAACTTCCTGGGCTAGCTTCATAGTAGCTTCATAAGTATTTTAAAAACTTCTTATTTTAAAAGAAATTCTCATCGATAGAGAAGGAATTATTGGAAATGGGTTTAGATATAAACGAGGACAAAACGAGCATTATCGAAGAAAGAGTCATCTCGTTGGGGACGCAGCGTGAACGTTGAGAATTGTTACTTAGAAGCAGTGAATAAATTTATATACCTCGGCTCCGCCATAAATACATACATAGAAAAGAACAAAGCCTAGAAATAAAGCGGAAAATAGTGCTCGTGAATCGGTATTGCAGCAGCATTTTAAATACTTATCTTGAAAGACTAAAATACAGCTATACCATGTGCTCATCTATTGTCTGCCTCTGAATCATGTGCATTTACACAGACAGATAAAGCTCATATTCTCCACAAAATATATGGACCTATTTATGTTACCGGCGATTATCGGCATCGGATGAAACACGAACTGTATGAGCTTTAACAGGACAACGACATACTTAGGCGAATCAATATGTATTTAGTGATTCTTTTCTATTAGTAAGTATTAGTAAGTAGTACAGGTCTCCAATTGATTGTCTAATTGTTTGTTTAAAGCTAAAGAATTAATTTCAATTCAACATTAAACTATGTATATTGATTGAACAGGAAATGAACTTAAATTAGTTAAAATATTAGTAGTAGTCCCATTTAATTGTTAGTGGTTCATATATATTTTGCAATAAACGTTCTTTTCAAAAATATGGTCTATTCCTTATTCGAAAAAATTACATTAAAAAAAACCGACAGTTCCTAAATCAAAAAAAAAAACGGTTTTTAAACCGGTTAAAAATCCAGTCGATCACCCTAATATACCCCATTTCACCACTGGTGAAAGGATATAGAAATGCAGGAGTAAAGGAAATGTAGCTTTTTATAATAGAGACTTTACAAAGATTCTTAAATTCTCATTTCATAGAAATATTCACTCCATAAATAAACTCACATTAGTAGAACCAACAGTAAAAAATTCGAGCAATAATTCTTGTGTTGCAATTTTATAAAACTTATTTAATTTAAATATAAATCAATAATTGATAAGATAAGTATTCCACATATGTATCTTAATTATTGAATATTGAAGTTCATTGTATTGGATTTGTAATTAAGTCTTAATTAAATTTGTTCTATTCATTCTTTTGAACAACAACAATAATAAAATATATACTTTAAGATTTATTTTTGCATGAAATTGTTTTTGTATGTTCACAGACATTATCGTATTTGTAAATTTGTCAGATAAAACAACTCCGTTTTATATTTTTCTTAATATTACCACTCCGTTTTCCATTATTAATATCAATTATCCACAGTATTGCCATACAATTACATATTACTGGTTTTAATCCTAGATAATATTTGTTTTGGAGTGTGTAGTTAATAATAAATGTTTGACATATTGACTGAATTATGCATTATCCAACAATGCCAAAAAATTGCAGTGGACTTGTCCAATTTCCAAAAATAATTGGCATTGAATTTTACAATTTCTTTAAAAGTTATAAAGCTAAGTTCGATGAAATTAAAAAAGACTTTTTTCTCTACAAAAAAAAAAAAACTATTATTTATACTATATATATATATATATATATATATATATATATATATATATATATATATATAAATTTAGATAATTTTTTTGCCTCCCCTAGACCAAAACATAAAAAAACTGCTAAGTCATCATCAAAACGCACTTGTGTTCCTAAAACTACAGGGGTTATTACTCTTAATGATTCTATCCCGTAAATCCAAGTAGTAGTCATGCTCCTATTGTAACTCTTAATTCAAATAATTTTATTCCGCCTCATCATGCTGCAAATGCTTCGAATTCAATGTAATTCCGTCAGAGTTGACTTTAGTTACTACTATTGTTTATAATTCGACAAGCCTACCCGTGATTCCAAATTCTGCTACCAGTAAACCTCAAGAACTTATTTTATTAACTCCCTCATCGTCAAACATCCCGACTAATTTAGATGTCGTCAACAATCAAACAAATCCGTTTACCACAATAACTCGAAAGCCTTTAAAAATTTTAGCTCCAAGGAAAACCATACTTGCTAGCCATTTTGTAATACATACAACAATAAATGATGTTTAATTCTATATTAAAACGAACCTGGCATTGGAGATTATATTGATGTCCAAATTTATAAGATAAATGTTGCAGGTATGAGCATAAAGTTAAAATCCCTTTATTTAGAGAACTTTTATATTGAGCATAATATCATTGTACTTACTGAAACGTGGTTCCAAAAAGAAATTTGATAAAGAAATTCATAATTCTGAAATAATGTGCAGTAAATTTCAAATTTATAGACGTGATAGAGACGGTAAAGAATGTGGGGGAGTTTGGATTTTTGTCTCAATTCTTTTTTCTTCGGAAGAAATAATTCTTAACAATGATCAAAATATTGAATTTATTGCCGTATGTGTTAAAGCCACATTTAGAACTACTAATATTCCTCCTGCATCAAAAGCGATAAATTTTGCGATTAAAATTTGTAGCTAATCAATCTAAACCTGGTGACTCCATCATTGTTCTTGGTAATTTTAATATTCCGAACATTAAATGGTGCGAAACTCCTGATTCATGCTCTTTAACTCATCAATAAGATTGGAACCATCTACTGAATTACTGGATGATATTGCTGATTTAGAACTCTTCCAAATAAATAACATAGTAAACAGTAAATCTTCGCAAATTACTTGATTTTGTATTTGTTGATCAACTTGAAAAATCTAATATTCTTCGCATTAATACATTATCAATACCTCAAGATGCTTAACACGCTACTCTTGAAATAAGCATTTACGTCGAAACACAACTATCATTGCAATCCAATATAAATGAGGAGATGATTTTTGAGTTTAACAAAGCTTATTATTCCAAATTAAAGCACCTAATTTGTTCTGAAAATTGGTTTGAATTTATTCCTTACAATATTTGCAGATATTTGCGATATATTTGCTGCTTTCTTCTCATCAGACTATTCTGATAAAGAATTACATTAACTTTCCAATTATCCATATCCAATTCCTGATGCAATCCTAATAAATTGTCCAACATTAGATAAATCGATGGTAATGACATCTGTATAGTATCTAAAATTTTCTGATAAATATGGACCTAACGGTGTTCCAAACTTTGTTATTATAAAATATTTACATTCTCTTATATCTCCAATAACCTACGAAAACAGATCCAAAATTTCCAATTATAGAGCTATTGCTAAATTAAGTGTTAATTACTGAAATCCTTTGGCATCAAATTGTTTGTTATCTTTCCCAATTCCAGCATGGATTTAAAAAAGGATGTTACACTATTACTAACCTCTTGGAGTTAACAACCTCAGTTATAACTGCATTTATTCCGGTTTACGGACAGACACAATATGTACAGATTTTAGTAAAGCTTTCGATAAAGAACATCACATTCTCCTATTGCTCAAATTGGATAAACTCGGATTTTCTCCTGTTTTCATTAAATGGATTTCTACATATTTTAAAAATTGATGCTAATATGTATTATTTAGAGAATGTACATCGAAAACCATTTCTGTTTTATCCGGTGTTCCGCAAGATAGTCATCTCGATCCCTTATTACTTCTAATATTTATAAATGATTTAAGATTTTAAGAATTCAAGAATATTAATGTATGCTGGTGATGTAAAGCTGTTTCATAGCTTTAACTATTCCTATCAATATTCCTTACTCCAATCAGATCTTGACAATCTTTATGATTGGTGTATAATGAATCTAATGGATCTGAATTTAAGAATAGAAGAATTTCTTGATCTGGGTTTATTGCTTGGTTGTAAACTATCCTTTAATTCCCAAGTTTCACAAATCGTTAATAAGGCAACAAAATTATAGGTTACCTCAAGTGCTGGGGAAGAGAATCTAATTAACCTTACGTTTTAAAGCAATTAGTCATATCTGTCTTAATACCAATCCTGGAATATGCTTCCGTGGTCTAGGATCCGCAATATGAAGTTCATATAAAGAAAATTGAATCGGTCCAGAAACAATTTCTCTTATTTTGTCTTGGTAATCTTTCATTTAATCCTAATATTATTTTACCATCATATGAAAGTCGATTACAGCTTATTGATTTCCTACTCTTAAATGTAGGAGAAAATATATGAATACTTAATTTGTTATTAATTTAGTAAACGGTTCCATTAAATCTGAGTTCCTGCTTCATAAGATCGAATTCGTAATCCCAAATCGTCCAACTAGAAAATATACTCCTTTAAAAATCAAATATTTTCGAATCAATTATACCAACTTTGATCCCATGAGACTCATATGCAATCAATTCAATCACTTTTATCCATATATTGATTTCTCAATAAATTCAATCCGCATTAAGAGGAGAATTGAATGATTATGAAAAGCATTGTAAATAGCTTTGAGAATAATGTATATACTAGCCTGTAAGAAATTGTAATTTCATTGGTTATTAAATAGATAAAATAAATAAAAATAAACTCATAGATAAGAAAAAATTCTATTGATAGTCGAAAATACCCTATATTCATTTAAGCTATAGAAAGCTTCAAGAAAGGGATTAGTAGTTAGGTATCTGGGTGTGAGAATCATGTAGGGAATGAAAGAGCGAATTGTTCGTCCCACAGAGGGGCGCGATGCATATACTTTTTTTCATCTCAGTAGGCCACATTAGGAATTCGCCCACCAATTAGAGACTATATCCAGTATCAGGCTTTAAAAAATGCACGACGTGACATGTGGGGGACACGCTGGATTTAATTTTTTGGAAAGAAAATCGCGGTGCTTGGATGTGTAAATAAATACTTCTTTTTATTTGGAAGTAAAATAATATTGACTTATTATTATTTGCAACTAAAAGAAACCCGGTTTGTTTGAAAAGAAATTAAACAAAATTTTTGAAGGAAAAATACGTAACAATATATTTACACATACATAAATCTTTAAGTTCTCACTTAATGAGAGAACACTTAATAGTTAAGCTTTTAATAATTTAGACCCTTAATAATTGAGCTTTCAATGAAAGGATGCAAGATGGATCTTTAAAAAAAAAAGAAGCCAAGACTTTTTTAAAATTAATCATAGTAGTTCGGAAAGGAAGATTGAGACATTTAAAAAGTCCTGAATAGTGAAGTAATGTTCACAATTGACAAAAGCACTTTTATTAGTCGCTCTGCTCTACAAATTTATTTTTCAAATAAATCAGTATATATAAATTGATTTTGAAACTTTCAAAGTATGCATATATTTATAAATACGGGGTTGAAATAATTATGTCTGAAATATTGTTATTTAAAGTCACCAAAATCGTTTTATAAATGAAAAAGCATGGAGGAAAAAATCACACTTTCAAGAAATGAACATTTTGCAGCTAGAAAATTACATTTTTAACTACTCGACAAATTAAAGTTTTCAAAGCACCTCATCTTATACATCATTACAATATCATTTGGGCACTCTAAGCTTAAATTGATTTGTCAAATATATCATTAAATATTTTATGGTTTCAGAACTTTATTATAAATATAGATCATCTTCATAGATACGGAATTGAAACAATAATATTCGTCTTTGTATTAAAATCATCCAGTTTTTAGCAGAAAAACGATGCCTAAATCCAAAATTTCACTAAAAAAAATAACAGTTTTTCAATAAAAACAAATATTCACTAAAATTTTGTCAGAATGAAATCTTTTGTTACTTTGTACTTACTCTTTTGCTCTTTTTTCAGATTAGTATTGAAAATTAACAAAATTCAATTAAAAAAAAAAATACAAATTACTTCAAAAAATGTATTCTTTTAGCTTAAATAATTAATACTGTATAAATAATAATACTACTAATACTATACTATTACTGTATAATATTTTTTTCTTTACTCTGCTAAAAAAATTTCAAACTACACATGAGACATTTAGCAGGCATATTCATTATACGTCTATATGAATGAGTATAATATAGAAATTTTATGACATAATTTATTTAAGATCCAGCACAGGCGTATTTCCAATAGTTTTCATTATTAAATCCAGGTTTTGGTATTTTGTAAATATTTTATTCTTGCAATATAAAGATAACAAAGATTATTAAAAACTTCATCCAAACCAAATTTCTAATCCATTTTGAATTCACATGACTTTTACAATTATCTAATATTATTAAAGTAATTTCAATTTTCCACACACACGCAAAATAAAACAATGTGATAATAATTTCATTCTAGTTGTAGTCGCTAAAATTGAAACTCAATTCGTAGCTTAGTGTACAGAACACTACTTTATAAAATTAAATAAAGAAATAAAAGTAATAACAAAACAACAACATTCACCAAATATCATCGTGTTCACTTTTTCCACAAAACAATAAACTCTAGTAGTCAATTTCATTCCATTACTCGATAACGAACATACGGGAACAAATAGCGCGCGCTTTAATTAAACGAAATAAATTTAAAAAATAAAATCACCTATAACACGTACTAAAAAACGAATTTAATCAATTAAGTTATGAAATAAAAAAATCTTTCTTTTTTTATAAAATTTATAAACAAATTACTTTCAAAATAAATGCACAAAATTGGTTTTGTGATAAATTACTATAAAGAATAAACAAAACCTATAATGTAAAAAATTAAAATATATGAGAGAGAGATACAAATAACTTAATGATATTTCAAAATTTTTGTGCTTATGAATAAAAAGAAAATAGGTATTAATACTTTGAAATTATGATTAAAATATAATTATCATCAAGTGTTAAAAGAAGTTAAAAAAAATGCACGTTATTAATTGTGTGATGGTGGGTATTTTTAATAAAAATACGCATGTACATTTATTAATAAATATTTTGTTAATGATCTTAATGAACAAAATTTTTAAATTACTCTACCCATAATAGGGAGTCAAGAATTATCAATTAAAATATACCTGAAAATTATAAATAAATAATATTTGCCAAAATAAAAAGGATTTGCAACAGAAAATAATAAGAATATTTTACTTATTGTAAGTTTCAACATTTTAGAAATTTTCTTTTGGATACTTAATGCCAATAACTTAACAGCAATACACAGTTCTGAATTCCATCAATAATTTAAAATAAACGTTTTTATTATTTTTAATAATTTGTATGTCAGGAAAAATAAGATAGTTGAAAACGCACAAGTAGTAAGAGCTTTAAAGTTCAAAATTTTGATTGATTTTGTAGATTTTTATGAACTTCGTTACAAATGTATATAGTAGTCGTGAAAATATTCGGAACTGAGATAATAAAAAAAAAATAAAATCCAATAAATATAATGTTTTTTCCACCACAATCTCCCGATCCTAATCCGTTTGAAAATATATGTGAACGAAAACTTAATAAAGCATTCCGAAATGGCGATGAACTTTTCGTATAATTGTAGAAATAGTAGAATGTTATAGTCAAATACTAATTTGAAAAGCTTATAGCCTCAATACCTAAGAGATGCTTTTTAAAATATTTATAAGGCAATTCAATTAATTGAAGGATAAAAAATGTTAAAGTAAAGTAATTAATCATAAAACGACAAACTAAATCAGTTCTATTTGTAATATTGACAAAATGAAAATCAAATGAACACTTTTTAATATAACAACTCATACGAAAGTCGAATCATTACTTTGGTTTTCATATTGTCTTGTGAGTAAAACTTCATATTGTTAAGTTGTTATTAAGAAAGTCCCAACGATTTTTATAGATTTCTGAAGCCTCATTCTTTCCAGGTTTATAACACATTTCTATGAACAATGGTTTTCTCATACAAAAATATAATTAAGTTTTTATGCTACACTATTAATCTATAGCTAAAGAAAACCTGAGCTCAAAAATTAATTTACATCATGTTCTGTTCTTGGACAATTGTGTCGTCTTATAAGTAAACTTTTTTTAATTTATCTCATAAAAAATCCATATACAGTAAATAATTTGGATACTTTTAGGTCCACGTTTTCACTGGTACTTAAAAAATGTATGTTGTTTGAGAATTCCCGACATTTTAAGAATATTTCTCTTATAATTTTCACATAAGTGCAAATCATTTATTTGTTTCTTTTATTTTCCATCTATTATAAAAAAAGCATGAAGGACTCAGAAGCTTTTCACGTGAACAACTTTAAAAATAATATATCGGTAAAATAATATTGTGGAAAATGTATTGTGGTTTCATAAGAATATTCATACCAATCACCGGAAATATATTAATTTCATTCCACCACGTCTCAAATTTAACCCATTACCGATCAACGAAAACACGCTTCAACAAGGAGTTTTTAGGTTATATAATTTTTTAGGTAAGAGCTAGAGAAAATATGTCAATTACGTTTTGTTGAAGATAAATAGTGCTACATGAATGTAATATCAATTGGATCCCCCAAGTACTCCATTTATCCCAAAGGAGTTTTTAAATTTAAACAGATTAAAAATTGTCGGAAAAGTATGATTATCAAAATCATTGCTACAGCTATAATCAAAGATGTCGAATATTTGTAGAACCAAGTATAAAACAATAGAAAAGCAAGCTACAAAAAAATTTAATACAGTGTTATTGCAAGACGATATCAAGACAAATTAAACATAAAGTCAAAAATAATAGTTTTAAATTATTGAAAAAGGTCAAAGTTAAAAGTCGTTATCTAATAAAACCGCTACGTGATTAAAATTTTTATTCGAATAAAAATTATTCGATAAATCAAAGAAAACATTTTAAAATTTATTCGAACGGACAACATTTTCAAGTTTATAATAAAAAAAATTATTCGACAAATATGTTTAGAATAATCGAATACTCGAATAAAAATATAATTATTTTCTCCGAAAAACAGTCAGTCAGAATGTCATTTTGAAACAATTTTGTAAGAAATCATTTGATTTTCTAAAACATTTGCCTCTACAATTTTATGGACGTCTGTTTTTAGTGTGTTTTATACAATTATTCGAATAACAACTTTCATTAAAATAATCGAAGAATTTAAAAAAATGAATTGATCATTCGAATAAAAATATAGTTATGAAATTTTAATCAATCAAAATTAAACACGATTAATTTGACAACCCTAGACGTGATGGATCTAGCACAAGAAACATGAATTTACCTAAAATTATTAGCGATCAAAAATTTTTCTACCCTTTTGTTCACTTGTGTTATTAAAAGAGAAGTAATTTATAATATTTTTTTACAAAGAAATTTCTGATTGCAAAAATTGGCTTTAAGTTGCAAATGATGAGAGATTCCCATACATTTGAGTTCTATAAATCCACTTTTAAATAATTTAAAAATTAACATTTTGTTGAAAAAAATCGAAATCGACTTTTTGGTATGAAACTTGTAGGGAAATTTACTTTCTTGTCAGATGGTCGAAAAAATCTAATGACTATAAAAAGACGAAAGGATGAAAAAACTCGAAAAGTAGGAATAAGTAAAAAAAAACACAACTTTACGTAAAAGGGAACAGATTTTAAACATTTTTATTAAAATTATTTAACTACAGTACAGTACAGATTATCCATTATTTTACAAATTTATTTCACTATAGTCTTAAGTTCTTATGAGACAAAAAATTAAAAATAGTCAAAAATCAAAAAATGACTATTCAAAAATTTAAAAATGTCGAAAATTCAAAAAACGGAATATTTAAAAAATCGAAAAAGTCAAGACGTTGAAAAATCTATTATATAAGATTTGAAAAAAATTATAATATTAAAATGAGTTTTAAAACACGATAAGATCATTATCTTATAATAGACTACATTAAAAATTAATTTTAAAAAATAGTTTTAATATATTTTTTGTGCACTTAAAAAATATGATTGTACAAATTTGACATAAAATATGCTCTCCTGTCTACATTTTTGAGCGCGAGGGAACCAGTTTAGTGTCAAATCGACCTATATATAGTTATTGAAACCATTTGTTTTAGATTTGACAAATATAGCGTGACTTGTTTTTTTAGCCCGATGAACTTTAAATTTCATTAACAATTTCACCATTTTCGATCAATGTTGAAAGCAGTTTGAAATTGTCAATCAAATAAAATTTCTTTCTTAGCCTTGACTGAAGTCTTGTCTTTCAAATGATGTAAAAGTAGTATTTTTTTATTAATCAGATTTTAAGAAAAAAGTAGAAGAATTAGACTACTCTTTTTGTAATGAAACAACCAGCCATTTTTCATACTCATTCAGAGTGTTGACAAACGACTACATGAATTGAAATAATTAAATGAAATTTTAAACACATTATTATTAAAAGATATTGGAAATTACGGAATATTTTTTTATCTTATCGATTTCTTTCTTAAAATTTAAATATCGAAATTGGCCATAATTTGTAGAATTTACATGCTCTTAAATTTATTTCACGATCGAGGTGATCAACCTGTAGTTCATCCCGTATTACAACAGGATGATTGCAAAAATAATTTTTCTGAAAAATTAGGTGCTTCTTTACAACTTTCTCATATAATTTAATTTAATCTAAGTAGTACTTTAGATTTATTTTCAATATTGTTTTGAAGAAAAATTGTAAATATTTTTTCTGTATTCAGCTCAGTACATATTTTTTGAGTCTTTCTACATCAGAATCCAAAAAAAAAAAAAACATTTCTCGGGACACTTATGTGTATATTTTATAGGCCATAGCTATATATATATATATATATATATATATATATATATATATATATATATATATATTTAATCAAATACCAAATTACAATTATTGGCATTAAATTGTCTTTAATGCATTAATAAAACCAACCTTTGTCTTCATTGGGGATGAGATGATGTTAAAACATCAGTTAAAATTTTCTACTCAAATTTCAATGTTTTCATTATGGCGTGCATGCATTTATGATAATTTCGGTCAACATTTACCATTAACATGATGTTACTGTTAATGTTAAATATTTTGTGTTGTGTGAGGACTACGAGTAACAGTTAAATATGGAATTCCAAGATTAAGTCCTGTAAACAAATACGGTAATACTAAATATATTATAGTCATATTACATACGACAGGTTTTCAAATCAATATATTTATCAATATATTTTTGCTAACAAAAAAATTTTAAAAAATGACTCTAGGTCAAGATTTAGTGCTTGAAAAAAATAAAAATAAACAAAACCTAATATTTCTAATGTAATAGATATGACAAACTGCAAGGTTAATAACTTTTCAAAATAACAGTGTAATTTATATTTTACACACTTTTTATGACGTAATTAATGATAACATCATTTAACATCACATTAACTTTTAATGTATTCTAGCGGTAGTTTTTACGCTTATTCTCAAAAATTAAATATAAAAATATAATAAACATAAAATGGTATATATTACAACTGCTATAAAAAGTCTATAAACAAATATTTAAGAAAAAAATAACAGTGTAACAGAACAATACTAACATGGTGACACTATACTTTTTTATAGAAAATAGTTGCAGTAAAAAGTAATATATCTAACCAGAAAAAAATCTTTGATTACTTCATATATAGTGCCTGGCTTATTATAAACACTTTTTACAAAATAGTACTACTATGCGTTATATGATGCACACTAGACTACCCATGAATACAAAATTTTTGATTTTGCTTGCTCCATCAGAACACAGTGGGGTCAAACGCAAATTTTTTGGTAATAAATCTGAATCTCCTAAACTGCTGGTCGGATCAAATTGAAATGTATGGAAGAGTTGTAGAGGAGGACCTAAGCTTTCAGAAAAATCATCTTGTAGTCACCCTGTGATAACACGAGATAAGCTACAGGGTGTAAAAGTTGACTACCTCTAGTATGTAAAAGTTAAAAAAAATCGTAACTTGTACAAATGAAGTCCGATTTTAAAGATTTTTATATTTCTGGAAAGTGCTTGGCAAGATAAAGAAAAAATAAGCTAACTCATCTAAGTTATCTCTTACAGTTAAAAAGATATTTACGCTTGAATTTTGAATTTTTGATTTTTTGGCTCGACTCTCTTTCGTTTTTCGGGAATAAGTCCGGAGATATATGAGGTAAAAATTTTTTAAAAATATTCTGTAGTTTGCTACATATTTCAAAATAATATGTTGAAATAATTATTGGATTATCTCAATTAGTCTAGACATGAAAAATATTCAAAGTCAGCACTCTGAAATTGGCATTAAAAATGGCTATTTTTTTACAAAAATATAGTACAATTCATTCACTTTTTTCTCAAAGTTCCGTTAATAAAAAAATTTTTTCCTTATTAATTTCAAAAGATAAGGCTTCATAAATGGTTAATAAAGAAATTTTGAATTGACTTAAGTTTGCACGCTACATCCAGCATTGGCCGAAAATTGTCAATTTTAAAAAATAGTTTCATTTTTATCGATTAATAAAAAAAATGTCACGCGAGCTTTTTTAAATTTGGTACCAATATTTTTTATAGAAATAGATTTAGAATGATTTAATGTATAAAACACAAATCAAGCTTTCATTCCTAAAAAAAATCAATAAAATAGCTCCAATAACCTATTTTTGGTAATTTTTCAAAAATAATTTTGTTTTTAAAAATAGCTGAAAATTCAAAAAAATTTAATTTTTTTAATACAACTCCACTAATTTTGCAAATACTTTAAAAATGTTAAAAGAATATAAAAGTAGACTTATTTACCAATTCAACGATATATAAAATGTTGATATAGGTCATTTAATAATAGTAATATAATGGCCTCAAAACTACCAAGTCACGTCAAAAGTTGCAAAATTCACTATTTTGTTCCGTATTTCCATATGTGTGTATACGTAACATTTTAGTTTTCTAATGTATTATGTAGGTATATATTTGTTATTATAAAGTAGTAAATTCTTTATTTGAGTAATGTTTATTTAATTTGTTCTACATATTTACATACTTATTATACATATATCCCGTATATTTATTTTATTAAGGATATATTATCGAAGATATTATTAGAGATTTTCTTGAAAATAATCAGAAACATCAAACGTTAGCAAATTTTTAACTTCCTTAGCTTCGGAATCCTCTTTTTCTATTTCAAGAGTAGCCATCGTGTTCTTATAGAATATATAACTGGATCTGATGATATTAATAAATATTCCATTAAGTCCATATTTTGCGCTATTTTCGAACATTTTCGGGTATTGAAGAGTCGGAAATGTTTAACATCTTTATTTCGGGCTTCCTGTGCTTCCTCTGTTAGCTCTCCCAATGGCAAAATACTATTTTCTATTATTTCTTTATCATGAGCCAATACTTTGTGAATTGTTGGAGTCATTGATTTCCAGGGGTATGTAATGTTAAGTAGTTCTTTAGTTTCGTAAGCAAAAATTTTAAATTTGTCCGCATTAATTTGTTTTTTGCTATTAATGGCTGCCAATATAATCTTAAAACGCTTCAAAATATTTAAGTCAATGCCTGTGATTGAAGATGTGAGTTCCGGATTTTCAAAGAAACGTCTTGCTGTATTTCCATCATTTGAGCTTCCATAGCCATGTAGAGGTTTATCAATTATTAATCCGAGTTGTTCTTTGAATTCTAATTGAATTCTTTTCTTCTCCTCTTTTCGTAATTCGTGAAGTTCCAAATTGTTTTTTACTGTAGCATTTTCCTGTCCGGGAATATTTCTGTACTTCATATCATATGCAAGATGTAAGCAGAACTCCAAAAATCTTATCCTTGCGTGGAGTGGTGATATTCCAAATTTTAAAGAATTTTTATTAACAAGGACTTCAGAATTATCCTGAAATTGTGAACATATATTACATTTTCATGTAGATATTGTATCTGTTATAGCGTTTGCAATTTTTCCATCAATCATAGTTAATTGTTGTTGAAATGTAACTTTAATAGTTCTGTTTGATACTTTTACATATATTGGGGGCAATGCTTTAATTTCTTCTTCCAATTGGTTGACAATGCTGTGTATTGTAATCGTGGTTTCTTTTGTGTAATCAAAAAGGATTGGACGGCACAAAAATTTGGAACCTGGATTTAAATTTATCCATATATTATCTAAAAGCGAGTCATTTCTTGTCGATGAGGAAGGCTTATTTAAGCGCATTCGAAGTGGTACCAGAGACGCTATAAACAGCGAGGAATAATTATTTCCAGAATTACTTCCATCCAGTTGTTTGTATTCCGAAAATCCATCGCAGCCCCATTTGAATATTAAAATAAGTTCAGAGTCTTTGCATTTTTCAAAGATATCATATCCTTTTTCGCTAACAGATTTCCTCAACATCTCGTATTGGTTTCTTGATAGTCCTAAATTTAATATTAGAGCTAAAGCATCTTCAGAGGTAAAGGACGATGTTTATTTCGGTGTCACTATGCTTTGGATTATCCGATGTAATCGATTGGGAGAAGCTGTTGGTAACACATCTATAACTTTTTCCACTTCCTTTGGTTGCGTACGTGTTACTAAAGCTTTAAATGTATCTTTTATTTCGGCATTCGTATGTGAATTTAGAATAGATTCCTGTTTGGTCCTCTTTGTTCTTAGCTGAACTTCATCGTAACTTTTTTTTGGTCGACCCTTTTTCTGCTTTCCGATGAAAATTGGTATTTCTCCCTCCAACCACTCTTCATTTTTCTTCTTGAACTTTGGTATTGACCAATCTGAAGCTTGCATCCTTTTTTCGTATGATTTATAAAAGTTTTCGAGCTTTAAACTGTCTTCTGCAATAAGAGTTAAACCAAAAGATACTACTATATCAATGAGTTTACTTATTTTTTCTGGACGATTTATAATATCAGATAGATTATCCCAGATTACTTTGCAAATAGAAAAGTGTTTTAATGTAATCTCCATAATGGCAAATTCACTAATAAATCTGCATATTTATAAGGATACTTATATATAGAAAAAGAATATTTATATCAGGTAAATGCTGACAGGCAAAAATGAATTAAAAAATTTAAATTTTTGCTCAAAACCCCCAATTTCACTCAGTTTATTTTTATGACCTGTAGTGTTAAACAGGTACGTCAAAAAATGTACCTATGCGATTGTAAAAAAATCATTTTTGTTATAATACATTAATTAAGTAGCTAGGTAAATTATTTAAAAACTTAAAAAAATGTAATAAAAAACGAAGGAAAATATACTTATTTATGTACTTAGGTAATTTTAAAAACCTTTTCAGTAGAAAAAAAATTATGAACACTTTAAATAAATTCATTAATAAATATTATTATCTCGTAACAAAAATAAGCAATGCAGTTGAGTGTTACGTATACACACAAATGGAAATAGGGAACAAAATAGTGAATTTTGCAACTTTTGACCTGACTTGGTAGTTTTGAGGCCATTATATTACTATTATTAAATGACCTATATCAACATTTTATATATCGTTGAATTGGTAAATAAGTCTACTTTTATATTCTTTTAACATTTTTAAAGTATTTGCAAAATTAGTGGAGTTGTATTAAAAAAATTAAATTTTTTTGAATTTTCAGCTATTTTTAAAAACAAAATTATTTTTGAAAAATTACCAAAAATAGGTTATTGGAGCTATTTTATTGATTTTTTTTAGGAATGAAAGCTTGATTTGTGTTTTATACATTACATAAGAAATAATATTAAAAATATTATGCTAATATGCTTTTAATATGCTTTTAAAAATAGTCGTTAAAAAAACTGACATTTAACATAAAATATCCACTCCTGCATTCGTTTTTGGCCGGGCGGGAAGCAGTTTAGTGTTAAATCATTCTAAATCTATTTCTATAAAAAATATTGGTACCAAATTTAAAAAAGCTCGCGTGACATTTTTTTTATTAATCGATAAAAATGAAACTATTTTTTAAAATTGACAATTTTCGGCCAATGCTGGATGTAGCGTGCAAACTTAAGTCAATTCAAAATTTCTTTATTAACCATTTATGAAGCCTTATCTTTTGAAATTAATAAGGAAAAAATTTTTTTATTAACGGAACTTTGAGAAAAAATGAATGAATTGTACTATATTTTTGTAAAAAAATAGCCATTTTTAATGCCAATTTCAGAGTGCTGACTTTGAATATTTTTCATGTCTAGACTAATTGAGATAATCCAATAATTATTTCAACATATTATTTTGAAATATGTAGCAAACTACAGAATATTTTTAAAAAATTTTTACCTCATATATCTCCGGACTTATTCCCGAAAAACGAAAGAGAGTCGAGCCAAAAAATCAAAAATTCAAAATTCAAGCGTAAATATCTTTTTAACTGTAAGAGATAACTTAGATGAGTAAGCTTATTTTTTCTTTATCTTGCCAAGCACTTTCCAGAAATATAAAAATCTTTAAAATCGGACTTCATTTGTACAAGTTACGATTTTTTTTAACTTTTACATACTAGAGGTAGTCAACTTTGACACCCTGTAGCTTATCTCGTGTTATCACAGGGTGACTACAAGATAATTTTTCTGAAAGCTTAGGTCCTCCTCTATAACTCTTCCATACATTTAAATTTGATCCGACCAGTAGTTTAGGAGATTCAGATTTATTACCAAAAAATTTGCGTTTGACCCCACTGTGCAGCAGTTTCTAGTGGATGGGGCTAAACAAAACAATATGTATGCAAAAACTTTGATTTTTGTCCTATAAAAAGCTTATATAGTTCTTTTCACAAAATCAAAGAGTTATAGCACAATAAAGACTTTAGTTACTTTTAAGTCTTTTTTTTAGGAAAAAAGTCAAAGTCGAATGATCGGTTTACGACCGATCGACCCAATTTTTGTATTTGTATTATTGCTTTAGCCCTATCTACAAGAAAGGGCCGGTGAAGCAAGCAAGTCAAAACTTTTGTAAATTTCATGCATTTCATGGGTGGTCTAGTACGCACAAATTATCATATTATTTTAAAAGATACTTCCATTTAATTATGTTCAGTGTAAACTCAATACTATTATTGCTCATTTAGTATTTGACTGCCAGACCCAAGACAAATAAAAGGTGTGAAAATACAATTAAGTAAGCAAACTCATTTTTAAGATTTCTTTAAATAGATTATTGACCTCATGGCTTCATAACAGTTCAACATTTCAAGCTAATATTAAAAAAGCTATTTAAGGTTAAAGCAGAAAGTGAGAAATACGGCTTCCAAATTAGTGTTTTAAATAATAAGTTGCACAAAAAGAAAAGAACAACAAAAAAAAAACAATCAGAAAGGTGTAGTCGGTCAAGCCCAACCATATGATACCCTTCACCATTGTGTATTGCACCAAATTTTGGGAAGGGTTCTTATATGAATCTAGTGGCCAATATTTATATAAAGTATAGCTATGCATTATATTATGTTGACACTAACATTTATATGTAAGTTATGCACTTTGGGTTGAATCTCGGAAGTGGGCATTATATGGGAGCTATGGTAAGTTATGGACCGATCTTAATAATGCTTGACACTGTAAATTAAAGTAGTTTTCGAAAGAGGGAATTTTATGGGAGCTATAGTCAATTATGGACCAATGAAATTTGTCACAAAGATTTGTGAGAGAAGAATGTGAAATAATAGATCGATCATAATCAATTTCATTGGGCTTGGTCCTTCTAACAAAAAAATATATTTTCCTAATTTCATGAAATTCTCTTCAAAACTGCGAACTGTACTCTGCGCACAAGGTTTACGTGAACAGCCAACCCGACGGACTGGCGGACAGACATCGATAAATCGATTCAAAAAGTGATTCTGAGTCGATTGGTATACTTTAAGGTTAGTTGGATAATTTTGTCTGTACCTTACAAACATCATCACAAACGCATAATACCTCAGCCGCCTATGGTAATGTAGGATAAAAAAATAATTTTTCACTACATATCAGAACACTCAGCGAGAGTAATTTCTAGAAATATTTACTTAAAAGGTCAAACAAATATTTTACTTTTTTATTTTATTAATTTTTAAGTTTCTTCTAAAGCAAATAATTTATGTATATTAATCATACATTTATTAAAATATAAACATTTGCTTATCAAATTCACACAAAAATTTGACTGTACTTAAAGTGAAGAAATTGAAATATATCGTCTGTTATTCTAGTTTCAACAGATTGTAATAATTTATGTTTTTTTTTTTTTTTTTTTTTTTTTTTGGTTTAATTGACATTAGCACAAAAAGTCTAAAGTTTGCTAGCACTAAGGCGTCCTATAAATATTTAAAATGTTTTTGTCGCTTTTAAATACAATGAATAAATTTGAATTAATGTTTGTTTATTTATTTTTTTTTTTATTTATTTTTTTTTTTTTTGGAATAGAAGATGATAACCAATCACAAAGCTACATATAGGAAAAAAAATGGCATGATAATGATAAGAAAATTTTTAATTCCATATAAAATTTGCCTCGACCTAATACAATATTTATGTATGTGTCTAAAAAAGGGCTGAAGAAACTAATGTTTATAAAATTTTTCACAAAACTTGTTTTACTTGAGCGAAACGTTACAATATTAACATTTTTCAAACCGGAAGTACATAGTTTATATTTAATGAAAATATTTCTTATCATCTGTGTTGAATCGAATATATCTTTAATTGAATTTATAATTTAGTAATTTATTTTAATCAATTATTTCGCTAATTTGCAAACATACACTAAATCGATTGTCAATACCCAATCTATTAGCAGTCAAACTAATAAAAAAATACTTTTGATATTTACACTCAGTCAGTATGTATTACAAAATGAAGATTAAGTCTTTAATTTTATAAAGGAAGTAAGGACTCAGTATCCACAAAAAATAATATTTTTTGCAGACGCAATGTGTCTACGTGAACCTCATATGGATTGGTATTTTTCAAATTCGTCCATTTAAAAATAGGCCACGCTGCTAACGATTTGACGATTTTTGTTCAAAAAATGACGACTTCACGAAATGTTCACACACGCAAAATTTTCTTGTTTAAATCTGATTTTTATTGTAGTAGATAGAGAGAGAGAGAGAAAAGGATTATAAGAAGTTTAAACTTTTACTTTGAATTTCGTTTGCAATTTAACCAGTATTGGTGAAACAAAATTTTCATGTGAAAAGAAAACTGCTATTTTATAAACATATGTATGTAAGTGAAATAGTTTTTATCAAAGATAAAAAAGTTTAAGAACCAAATTTAACATAGAAAAGAACTAGAAGTCCAACTAGCTCTAAAAAAAACCTAACTCAGCTGTCCAAAAAGAAACCGAACGCTTTGTCTGTGTTAGTACAATTTTCTTCAGAACTAATTTATACATGTGAAGAGAGCGAATTAAGGGAGTTAGACTTCTAGTTGTTTTCTACGTGTGTTAAGTAGAAAAAAAATTATATTATTTATATATATATATATATATATATATATATATATATACGGGCACACTTGATTTTTAAACAATTTTTATAATAATTCAGTAGTACTTTTAATTGTGATTAAAGAAATGTGAAAAATTTTGGACGCTCGCACTTACTTTACGAGTTTTTGATATCTATAGTTTTTATATATTTTTCTGAAGATTTTTATTAATAATACATATGCGATTTAAATTATATTAATATTGTTTAAAAATTCAAATACCTTTTGAATGACAGTTTTTATTGATATACCGGGACTTACAAAATGTTATTATTTCTAAAAAAAGATCACTCGACGAATAAATAATAAAATAAAGTCCCTGAGTCCGGCCAAAGGAAGAAGCTTAATTAGCGTTTAAAAGAAAATATTTTTGTTTTAACTGGGACGGTAAACTTAAAATGTTCTTATTTTTCAAATTTTGTATAATATAAAACAATGCTGGAAGTTTATTCAATAAACAAATAGTTACAAAATTTAATATTATTTTTTTAATATGAACATAAATAGCCAAAAAGATATGCATTTTAATTTTTCCGATTTTTTTAGCGATTTCAAAATATTATTTATAATGCCGATTTTGACGATTTTTTCGTCGAAATTTTGAAGATTTTATACTAAAATTATGTGGCAACAGTGGGTCCAATATCCATTTTAAATATAATATGGGCTTATAATTACGTACTTAGCAGTGATTTCCCTTTTTGGGGGAATTTTTAAAGAAAATTTAGGCAAAGTGAAAAAAGGAAGTGATTTAAATTTTTTGCTAAATAAAGAAAATTTTTAAAATGTTTAAATTTTTCTCAAAAAATTACTCAAGATAGGAATAGAAAGGGAAAATGCAATATTATCTTTAACATTAAGCAGGGTTCAAACATAGCAATTTTTCTTGTTATAATTCTGACTTCGTAGGCGAGAGAGGTAAAGAGAAATAAAAGCTTCATATTCCCTTCTTCTCTCTCTTTCAACTAACTCGGAATTGCAGAAAAAAATTGATGTATGTTAATAACGACATACATATATTTGCCAAATGGGTTTTGTCAATAATTACAGACGCTCGATTTTTTTTTTTTTTTTTTTTTTTTGTTTAATAATTTTTTCTCTGCGTACTTATTAGTCGAGTTTTTTTGTAGTTTTTTATTGAATTTCAAATAAAAGCTACCGTTTCGTTATTTTTTTTTTTAATTAGAATTATAAGGAAGGAAAAGTCAGAGAAATAAATAAATTTTATCTAATATTACTGATTCTGAGTCGATTTAACGATATACGTTCGTTCGTCTCTCCATCTATGTAAATCTTATATCAAGGTACCAGTCGCTAATTTTAAGATAATTAAAAATTTTCGAACTTAATCTTTAGTTCCTTAACCTTCTATTGAAGCAAAAAATAACTTTATTAATCATGTTAGTAGTCAGTTTATTATTTCGCCTAACTCCCATTAATACATCCTTCCGAAACCGGAATTTAGTATTTCAAATGCATATTGGTCCATCATAGTTTCACATAAGACCCACTTCCGAAAATAACTATTTCACCCATAAATCTCGTTTTGTATAACCTCCAAAAGTCACAATAAATTTCGTGATGATCGATTCATATTTTGTCCTAGCTCTCATATAAGGTCCACCACGAAAATCACTTACGTGATCATCAATCTCTTAAAAACAATCGGTAAATTTCAATGTATCAATGGGTATTTATTGTTTTATATATCGTAAAGCTTCTCTCAGATATTATGCAATACTTTTTTTGAGTGCCCCACTTCTTTTACGCTCACATAATAAAATTGTTTGCAATATTTGTGTACCAGTGTTGTTAGGATTTTTTCAAAAGATCGTGATAATTTACTAAAAAAAAGTCATTAAAATAACGTCAACCATTTAGATCATCACAAAAATAAGTGATATTTATAAAATTTTGTATTTTTTAAACAATAAACATTTTTATTACATATAATTTACAAGAACAACACATTTCTTTCATTTATTTCTCTTCATACAAAATTTAATAATTTTTTGATAATATTAACATTACAACAATCAGAAGAATTAATTTTTAAAAAATACTTTGAATTATTTTTTATGTTTATATCCTTGTTAGCTGATGAGTTTGGTAAAACCATTAAGTGATTTATAAATTTACATAAATTTGGAAAAGCTGGGTTATTGTTAGATAATTTTATTTAATTTACTTTTTTCAAAAACTAATAATATTTAAAGAATTTTCACCGAAATTGATAAATCTTAAATTTTTTATTTCATTTTCTATTATCTGATATTTTCTTTATCCAAATATTAGGAAATTAGGAAAACTTTTTAACAAAGGCAGAATAGAGGTTTTTTTATTTAAAATCACTGAATGATTCATCAAATGTAAGTAGTTTATAACTGCATTTTGAAAATTTAATATTTTTTAATTTGAAAGCATAATTCGTTATAAAAGACAGACAACTGTCAATAAATTGATTATATATTTCTATATTAATTTTACATTGAGAAATCTTTTCTTTTATGTAAACTCCAACGTAAATTTCATTCTTCTTTAAAAAATGTTTTTATTCGTCGAATATAATTTCATTTAGTGATGTATTTTTAATATAATCTTCTTGTATAAAATTTGATAAAACAATTTTAAAAAGTTTTGTCATATCACTGTATATGTTATGGATTTTTTCATTTTGAAAACTCTTATTTGCAATATTTATAAAATTAAGAATATATTTTGAAAAACAAAAATATAACTATTAGTATCATTTAAATTTTTTAATACGTCTTTAGCTGCATCGATATCGTCAATATTAGCAGCAATAGAAAAAGTATATTTTTAATGGTTCGTATAATTGTAACATTCGAACTATCACTGCCTCTAATGAAAGACATCGAGTTTGGCATGGGTGGAGCATTTAAGTTCTAATAAACGTACATACGATAAACAAAGTGCAAGAGAATGACGTATACATTTCAAGATTACTAAATTTGGAATGTAATATTTGAAAAGTTTAGCTACAGACAAATTCTTAAGAGTCATATTATTTGCTCCATCGGCAGCAAATTCTATCATGTATTAATATAATTTATTATGTATTTTTCAAAATAATTTATAATTTCTTTATGTAAAGTTTGGGCATCACACTGTGCAACACTAATAATAATAAAAAATAAATCCTTTACATCAAAATCAATACTTATTTTGGCCATAATACATAAATGTTTCAAACACCTGTTGATTATTCAATACAAATTGAACATTTATTTTTACGTAGATATTCGCATGCAACAACTTTTTTCCACGTTTATATTAGCGATTTTAAACAAAAAATCGTCGATCGTCAAAGTCCTTTTTTACTTTAAAAAATCATCAAAATGACATAAAATTGGCACATCTAACACCACTGTTGTGTGCTCACATTATTCAACCGATATTTTGCGCATATGTAATAAAAATGCCACGCCTACTTTGTGTAAGCTATTTTTTTAAGAAAAGCCATTTTATATTTAACTACAATTAAAAATATAACTAATCATTTAGCACTAGTACGTTTAGCTATCGGTTTAATTTTGAACATAATATAGCATATTTTGAAAAAAGAACAGGCAATAACCTAAGTTAGATTCGACGCCCAGTTTTAAGCCTACTTTTGATAAAAAAAAAACTATTTTTATACACTATGATATTTCTTGACCATTGCCATGAAGATTTTATTAAAATCTGACCTATCGTGCTACTTTTGAAATATAGATTATACTAGATTTAGATAAAAGGCTGCGCCCCCTTTTTAGCTCCAGTTTTTTGTAATTAAACGCTCTCTTTTTTTAATGATTTTATTGAATCAGATAAAATTCTTTTACATGCTGTGATGTAGCTCTATTTAGAGCTACATCACAAATTGTGTCACCAATTCAATTAAAAGAGGCGAGTAACTTATGCGCATAATGTTATTTAAAATTGTTTATTAAAAAGCAAAGTAAACCTTTAAAAAAAATTATTTGTGATATACAATCAGTATATCTTTTTTAAAAAGGATATAAAAAGGGTGTGACATCCGGTAAAAGTCTTCTAAAATTTGCATTAATATCATACGGATTACATAATTTAAATCGTTGTTACGCTGATAAAAAATTCTACGTTTAATTTTCCGAAAATTTCTTTATTGAATCATCCTAAAACTTTATTCCTCATCTATATCATTTCATTTTAATATATTTTCAAAATTTTCATAAATCAAATTTTCATAATTCAAATTTTCATACCATGAATAAATTGTTTTTTCGCTCTTCTTCAAAAACACATAGAACTTTTTGTCAGTGCACCGACGAAATGTTTTTTTTTTATTTTTTATTGAAGAATTGCTTTCAAAAATTCGAAATCAGAACTAACTTCGAAAACCCCTTCGGCGATTCTCTTAGACTACTAGTTCACTTTAAATTTGCTTAAGAATTACTGAGGCAATATAGGAACTAAGATAAAAAAAATCTTAAAATCTCTTTGATGACTTAAATCTCTTAGATAGCAAGCCCAAAATTAAAATTATTTCTTGAGAGTTATTTTGAAAAAAATCTACATTTACTTCAGTAAGGAACTGTTGATGAATTTTAGAATAAATATTTAAGCCAAATTTCATCCCCATAAATCAATTGCCTTCATAGAGTTCAATTGTGCCAAAATTAGGCATGAACCTTTTTTTTAGAAGGACCTTATGTATAACCTATGAAAACTCTACTTATAATAATTTTAAAAGTAGTTTCCGATAAGCCCTTTTCTAAGATATGAGCAGACATTCTCATATACAACAGTTGGAAACTTTTTAAATGCATAAATGCTTTTTCATATAAGTATATTGTACAATTTATGCCAGACAAATTCAGTGTTGTCAATACAACTGCAAATTTTCTTTTTAATCAGTTATATTTTTTCTCTTGTTGATATATCTTTAAGATGTTTAATTGAATAGATTAAAAAATTGTAAATCTATCATTAGACAGTACTATCAAAGTGATTAGAAAAATATCAAAATGGCATTGAGTCATGCCATAACATAATGAAGCAAAAAGCAAAAGACTAACTAAAGAAATTTTCGTTGTGATACAGCTTACAGTTGGATTTTTAACTTATTTTTTTTTTTTAAATACTAATATTTATTAACTTGTGCTAAAATTCAAGCAGTTTTCATCAAAGTAAGTGCCCTTAAAGTTGTTAGAAACCCCAAACGAAATTCACCGGAAACTTTTATTTAAGGAAGTTATTAATTATTTTGTACCAAATCTAAATACATAAAATAGGGTGACAAAAATATAACTCTTACGCTTCACGGTATTTCTTAGTCCATTTAAACATGAGTGATGTTGAGTTCAAAACCTATAAATCACTTTTTATGAATTGACTATAGATTTCGAGATACACGGTTACACAGAAAATTACTGAGGTTGCACCACACAATACAAAATATTTTGAGAACGATATTTCCGATCCGAATGTCAAACAATTCTTATTCAAATTACCTTCAAGTTATGCCAACATAATTTTTTAAACAACTCTACAGCTTCAGAGATATTAAAAAAACTGTGTAAGAAAAATCAAAAATTTTAAAAAATGTTGTTTTGTTTTAATAGTAAAAAATCGAAAACTATGAAAACTACTATTTTATTATAATACTATATATGTGAAAATTGAAATTAGCCATTTTTCTTAAAATCAATGCATAAATATAGACTTTATTCACAGTTAAGTAATGGTGTCTTATATCCTTAAAACAGCATGATCAGGTGTATCTAAATTGACTGAGTAATACCGTGCCGTAGAATCAATTTTACTCTGTGTAATTTAAAATAGCACATATTACTAACTTAATTTGGCATTTAAACTTTTACATTGCTTACTATTAAGTGAAAAATATTTGTAACAAAGTTAATATTAGTTTAAGATGATTTTATAAATTTCGTAGAAAAATACATTAAAATTATTATTCCACAGTTCACACATCATTTATAATTTTTAAATAATTAAAAGTAAATATAATAAAGTTATTTATCATATTAGCAATGCTACCAATACGTCAGACATTTCGCTACTAATAAATAGGAATTATAAACTTCAAATGTTATTAAAAACTAACTACATCATTAAATAAATAGTTGTGGCTTTAGTTGTCATCTTTATTAGATGTTAATAAATTACTTCACCTTTATTTAATATTCGTTCATTTATGTTTCATTACGGACACCTAATTTTTCCAAAGTCTAGAAAAACTATACACGTTTTTATCATTTATTTATTTATTTCTTGTTTTTCTTATTGAAATTGTAGAAATATTTTATTATTTTTTTTTTTTTAATTATTAATTTTTAATTATTATCAATAGAATTTTTAATTGTCAAAGTCTATTAACCTGTTGATTATTTGCAAAAAAAAAACAAATTTATTACACTGTCATATATCATGTGAGTCATGTGAAATCGAATAATCATTAAAGAAAATTAAATTCAATATACTTGTATATAGTTGATATATTTATTTAATTCTTGATATGAAGCCTTCATCATTGAATTTAGTGAAGAAATCAAACATCTGATCATTGGTATAATGACTTCCAAAATTACATTTGTAGCTGAATAATTCGTTACCGGTAAATAGCATAGTCTTTTGACTTTATACGTAATTTAGTTTGCTAAAGTGTCCGCGTAAAAAACGAGTGGTTAAACGACAATTTAAAACAGCTACCGTTTTTTTGAATTTTAATTTTAATTTACATTTAAATGCGAAAAGCATTAGCAGATGCACACAAATTCAATTTGAATTTGGTGTAGTGTATATAGTCTTTAAGAAAGACTAGCATGATATATATGCACACAAAACACCGTCCTTCGCACAATGGGTTGAAATGTACCAAAATTGGCTTAATTCAAAATTAAAATTGAGAAATTTTGTTTAAGAATAAAATTACAAGACATCTTTTATTGCCGAGAAATTCTTAAAAATTTGCAAAATGTATATGCTAAAAGTTTTAAAAAACTAAGTACCCACTTATTTTATAATTTTCTTGATATATATTTTTTCTTGTTAAAGACTAAACAGTTTAAGGATATACAAAGTACAGAAACCGACACAAATACATATATTCTTTAAAATGTTCACATTATTTCTTTATTTTAAATAATGTCCTTTAAAATGTCTATCCTTTCATATCCTAGTGAATTTCTAAATCATTATTATATGTTATGTTGTGAAATCTACAACATACCCAAATTTTGATCCTGTACAATATCATTGTTACTATATTTTTCGATGTTATATAAATCGAAGACATACTGTATATAATTTTTGGTTTCCATTTTGCATAATGGACATTTAATCAAGCTCAAAAATGGGTATCGCTCAATCCACTTGGTAAAATAACAACAATGAACAAATGCTTATTTTTTCATGGACTTTTTGTTATTGTTTAATTGCTTAATACTATGTTATTTCTGTAGTCAGGTGCTTATGACGAAAAAATAATGCACATTGACAAATATAAATTGCTAAAATAAAAAATTTATCAAAACGCGAAAAATTTGCGAAAAGTTAAAATTCTGTACTGTTAATTGTTTTTATTTCTACCATAAAAAAAAAGATTGAGTATGTCATTCCGTTTGTAACATATCAAAATAATCATATCTGACCCCATATTCTTGGTTCTCGTGCAATTCTAAGATTATCTGGCTATCTGCAATCGTCTATATGTCTGTTTAAAGCACGATAGTGCTCTGGGCGTGTCACCTAGGGGAACAAAATTTAAATATTCACCTTTAATAAGGTTTGTTTGGTAAAATGAGAAAAATTTTTTAATAAACAAAAAAGTTATTGTGCAAAAGCTAGAAAAAAACGGTATCCGACGAAACTAAGGTTCATATTATTCCACTGATAGCTAACGAACGCATAACTTAAGAAAGATGAAAATTATCAGAACAATTTTCTATTTAAGCACATACAAATAAAGAAATATATTTTTGGAACTTTAGTACTTTTTTGATCCTACGCCAACGTCCGTCTGTCCTTCCTTCATTAAAAACATTTTTGATTAAAGTACATATAGAAGTTTTTAATATAAATTTTGCACATATAATTAAATTGATTTAGTAATGCATTCCGGTGAATTTCATTTAAAATCGGCTCATTATTTTATATAGCTCCCATAAAAAAAATCCTCCCGAAATATGGATTTACGCGCTTTTCTATGTGGATAGATGTGGATATTGAGATAATATAAATTTTTGAACTATTTTATGCTCATAACAATATTATTGCAAAATATAAAAACGATTGGTCCCTAGCATCAGTATAAGACATACACCTAAGAACCACATTTCAGACTATAGATTTCTTAAATATGTAGTAAATTAAAAAGTGTAATATTTCAAATAAAAATATTTATTTGTCTAATTACAAATTATGCGAAAATTTTTGGATCATTAAATACTGCCTCAATGATTTAAATGTGAAATGAAAATATACCAACAGATTAATTAAATCTTTATATGGATTTTCAAAATTTGTTTGAATTTCGATTTTATGCACTCTTAAACTTCGGATATTTTGGAGCACTTTTTTCGTATTGTGTGTAAATAAAAAACATTTATATCAGTAAACTTCAGTGAATTTATATCTAATTATTTTTTTATAGAGTGCAAAACTTCTCTTATATGTTATGCAAGATTATTTTAAAAGCATCTCCTTATTTAATATTATTATATATATTAATGACATCGGATATCGTTAACCCTTGCCGCAACCGACCTGAAGTTTGTATGGGGAAAATATAGCTTTTTTAGAGTTTTTATAAAAAATTTGCTATTAAATACTTTGCTTTGTAACAAAATGTTAAAATATTAATCATAATATACACATAATTATCTATCAAACGAGATATAAAAAGAAAAATCGGTTAAAAATTGTTTGTTATTACGAATTCCCCAGATCATTAATGTGTTTTATACCACTTGTGTAAGGAGTGCACAAACAAATTTTTAATTTTTTAAGCTATGTTTAAATAAAATGCTATTTTTAATTAAATTTGAACCATAATTACTGAAAAATATATTTTTGTTTCTCCAGGATAATTCAAATCCCTTCCCTGCTTAGTTAAAAAATGTTGATTTTTTTAAGACTGTTTCAAAACTCCAATTTTAAACTTTTAAAAATTTTGTTAAACAAATTTCAAAAAATTTAGAACAAAACTTTACAGGTTTATAGCCAATGTCACAGGAAATAAAATTGAAAAAAATAGGTCAATATCTCGTACGACTAAACCGTAATTGCGATTTGAATTTTACGGATTTCAGCAAAAAGGAGTTTTTTTCAGTTTTTTAGTTATCAAATAATTTTTTTTTTTTTTTTTTTTTGAACTGATATTCAGACTAAACAGAATTATTACAGAACAAGATAAAACATGTTCAAAAAAATATATTCTGAAGCTGGATAACTGGACAATGGTAATATTTAAAAATCGAAGGTCAAAAATAAAAATTTGGAATATTTGAAAGTTTTAAGGAATACATAATAAAAACTTATTTGTTTTTATCTAGATTTCGATAAAATAAAAATAAAGTCTTTCGTTGATATGAGTAGTAAAACAGGCAAATTTAATCCTCAAGTGAACTTGGGTTCAGTATTTTTTTAAACGCACCTTTTGTTAAATATTTATAAAGTAAATTTTATTAGTTAATATCATGAACAAGTAACAAGATAATTATATCATTCTGACAAGTAAAATCTTGTTAAATCATCAAAATTCCTCATAGAAATCATTGCCTACAAATCCACATAAAAACAATAATTTTTCGTGATGTTTTCCTAAAAATTTGAGATATTTAAAATATTGATCTTTAACTTTTTTATTTTAAAGGTAATCCTTGTCAAATTTTCTTAGAAATTTAAAAATATATTTTTTGAGATATGGTTTATCTTACTTTGTAATAATTTTGTTTATCCGAAATATCTGTTAAAAAAAATACTCTATAACCAAATATCTGCAAAAAAATTCTTTTTACCGAAATCCGCAAAATCCAAATCGCAGGTACTGCTTAGTCGTACAAGGTATTGACCTAATTCTTTTTTAATTTTATTTCCTGTGGTATTGTCTATAAACCTCTATAGTTTTATTCCAACTTTTTTGAAATTTGTTTAATAAAAATAACTTAAACATTCTTTAATCGATTTTTTTCTTTTATAACTTGCTAATTATGTGTATATTACGATTTTTAACATTTTGTTACAAAGCAAAGTAGCTTTCATTTTTTCTTGTTGCATTGTGTTATAAATAGAATTTGTATAAAAATAGTATTTTTTGTCTGCGCAAGTGGTCTGATTATTACATTAATTATAGATTACATTAATTTTTATAAATTTAATTAATTTACAACAAATTTAATGTTTTTTAAATGATTTTTTCATTTTTCCTGATTAATGATAAATGTATTTCCAAACGCCACAATCGATTCTTAGCGGATTCGCAAACTCTTGTTCTTTTTTGCCGAACATATTTTTACATAACAAAGAACAATTCTTTAGAGAGTTAAAATCAAAATTTTCATAGTAAATTTTAAATCGTTTTTGCTAAATTATCTTCAGAAGACTTGACCTTTTAAAAGATGTATCTAAAAAGGACGCAATGTATTCGCAGCATTTTATTATTAAAAATACAAGCTCAGAATGAGTAGTTTTTTTTTCTAATTTACATAACTCAGCCCAATATAGTTCATCAAATATGAAAAATACCAAATTTGGGGTATTTTTCATATTTGATGAACTAAAAAAATGAAAAAAAAAATAGGTAAATACTTACACAACACATTTTGAATAAGAAAATACCTCAAGTTAAAGATTCCATAGTAAAAGTATTATTTTTAAAAGGCTTACTTGAAGATATAGGCAGTTGATTTCAATAGCAATATTTTGTTAACTTTTACAGCTCTCTACAAATATTTCAAATATTGTTCCTGGGTGGTAAAAGTTGGCAGATCATTCATCATATAGTAGTTGTAAAACCGGTACCGTGAAATAACTTCCAAATAAATAAGTGCCAATGAAATAAGTCCCAGCAAAATTTAGGAAAACCCCAAAGTTTTAGAAACCTTTATACCTGAACCATCAAAATGAAAAAAAGTCCCAAACAAAACTCCCAATTTTAAAAGGCAATGAATTAACTACCAACAAAATTTTGTTAGAAGTTATTTCGTTATAAAATAATTTCAAATGCAAAAATATTCAGTAAAATACTTTTGGTATAATTAAAATTCTCTTTTTTGTCTCTCTCTCCATACTTTAGTGTTACCACAAGCTAATCTTTATGAAACAATTATAAAACCTTAGAAACCAAAAATTGTTAGTCAAAGGCTCTTTTATTTCTTGAAATAAAAATTCATGGCAGTTCTTAACTAACTTAATAGTAAAAAACTATGTTTGAAAAACATGGCATTGATTGTAATAATTTTATATTTATGAATATATATTTATGCAATTTAATCTACGAAGATCAAGCTATGACCTTTTTGTGTCCCTTTTTATACCCCATACCACCATAGGTGGTTGGGGATTATGCGTTTGTCCTGATGTTTCTAGTGCACAGAAAAAAATCGTCCAACATCCACCTTTAAGTATACCAATCGACTCAGAATCACTTTTTGAGTCGATCTAACAATTTACGTTCGTCCGTCTGGCTATCCCCATACAAGCCCACTTTCGGGAATCACCCTAAACTGCATAAATGCATAAAAATGTTAGTATTAACGTAATATTCTGTATTCGTATATTTTATTTTACACTTAGTAAAAGTATCGGTCCACAATTGTCCACATGTCTCATCCACGAATTTTGATTGACATGCACAATGGTGTGGGTTATCATATGGTCGGGTTTGACCGACTATATCTTTCTTACTTGTCTTTATTGTCAACTGGGAACCTGAGCAACGAAATTTGGTACAAAACAAATAGGTTAAATATAAAACTTAAAAATCCGGCAAGAAAAATTGGGGTCGCCAATGTCTCCTTTTGCACTTTTCAATAAAATTAAATTCATCATAACTGAATATAACAAAATCTTTTCAATATAAGTAAATATATCTTATCTTACTTAGAACGCTTTAAAATTTGTATAAATAATTAAGACAAATCTCTGAAATATGCACTTTTCTATCTTTATTACAAAAATTTGATTTTTATTTGATTCATTCATAAACTAAGTTAATAAAATACAATTTTCGAAACCTTTGACCTTGAATATCTTTATCAACGAACAAATTAATTTAAATGACATTTTAACCCTAATTTATAATATCTATATATGTAATTTTAAATTCAGCTTAGAAACAGTGTTCACCGCAAAACAAAAGAAATTATTAATTATTTTTATTTTCTAGTTTCAAATGTGTCTATTGACCATTCTTATAAATGTGAACATTTCTAAGATAATATATGTATATTTAATTATATATAATGAATTTTAGCTAATTGTTTATAAATAATTACAACCAATAATTAATAAAAACAATTCATTGTGAATAAAAATTATAATAAAGTAAGTGTTAATTGGTACTCTAAACTAATAATGATTCATTTATTTTAATAATAAAAAAATGAAAAATTTTATTTTGTATTATTTTGTAAAATATACAAAGTCAATGAATATTGACATTACCTACGTAAAATATTTAAATTTTATACATTTCATTAGAGTGAAATGTAAAAGTAAAAATCATTGTTATTATCGGCATTATACTTTGTTCTAAAATGGAATATTGCTTAAAATTATAGAATAATTTTAATTGGTTCAACTAAAAAATTCTATAAAGAAATAAATGAAAAAATACTGCATTTAGAAATAAAATAAAATAAAATAAAATAAAATAAAATAATCTAAAATTTATATAGACGTCTAAATAAGGGTTCAAAAGTTCAGGTTTGCTTACTCAAATACTAAAAAATTCAATATTTTTTTCATTTAGGATCTCTTATATTTCACATTTTAGAATCTCATATTTTTTGCAAAAATCTTTCACTTGGAACGTTTATTAATTATGAATTTAATTTGAAAAATTTACAATATCTTAATAAAATCTTTATTTATAGTAGGAAAATTTCATGCTTACAGTATAATGATTAATTTGAATTATTTCCATAATGTAGTTTTTATTATATTCTATAATATTTAAGAAAACAATATAATTACGAAAAAATTATCTCAAGACTAATGTATTGTATTAAATACCATATTGTGTTTTTTATTTTTTTTTTCTAATTTCAGATGATATCGTTATTGATAACTTAATAATATTTTTAATAAACCAGAAAATACTGACATTAACAAATTAAAACCCTTCAAAAACGTTTGAATAAACTATAATGACTTAAAAAAAAATACATCAAAGTTGAATAAAACTATTAGAATAGCACAACTACAATTAAAATATTTATAATAAAAGTTACATAAAAAATATATATAACAACTTTAAGGAAAAAAAATACAAGCAACTGCCAGTCACAATCACGCTTTTTAGTTTTTTTTTCTAATTCTACTAATAAACATTAACACTACTGTGGCCTACTACAACTTTAATCTGATTGCTGTCTTTAACCATGGATTCCACAGACACTGGCTGCAGTTATTCTATTGATAGCTATAAATCTCGTAGTGGCACTTCATTGAATTATAGTAGTGATATCAATGCCATTAGCGTTGATTTGCCAGAACAATCAGATGATTTAATTTCATCATATAATGGCTTAAAGTATTTACCACATTGGCCTCCAGTTAATTTAGAATTTCATAATTTATTATATAAAGTACCCGATGTGAGTAAAGGTAAGTTTGTGTTTTATTTATTTTTTAATTATATTTTTATGTATGCTACATTAGACTAAACTAGTAATTGGTAAATTATAGAGAATATTCACCATAATAGTCTATGAGTTATATAATCAATAATAATACTCTGTTACAAAATGACAATTTTTATTTTCATTCTAAAAACGTTGTGGTTTGTACATCTTCTTGAGTATATCACACACATAACAATTTTCAAAAACTCTAACACACCCTCTAAATTTTAAGGTATTGCAAAAAAATCATTTCGAAGTTTGTTCTGTATTAAATATCTCGTAGCTACCTAAATTTTAAGCACTTTTTAACTATATTAAAATATTTTATATACATATATTTTAAATGAAATAAATTCTAAATAAGTGATGATTTATTCAACATTTTTTAAATTATTTATAATTTCTTTTCAAAAATTTTGTTTTGGATATTAGTTTTTTATTTATTTTTTTAACTGAAAATGTGTTTGTATATAAACTATTAAATGTTTTTTTGTTTAGATTAAAATGAGTTATCCCTTTTTAAAATTGGTTAAAAACTAAAAAAGTTATTAAGCATTTTCTAAAGTTTATCAAAAAAAAATTGTTCACATAAGCAGTGCGCACGAAAAAATGGGTGCTTACTTTAAGGCTTATAGCTTTCAGTATACGATTAGTGTTGTTAACTTGTTTAAATTTATCATTATGTTCAGTAAATGTGTGCTAAATTCTGTGGTAATAGCATAATTTATTAAAATGGAAATTGAAGAAAATTCACTCAAATTCATAATTCAAACATATTTTCTCCGGTCATAAACAAATTATAAGAGTTCATGATTACCGAAAGGTAACTTATTTGCCAAAAAAGACTGTAGCATTGAAATAAAAAATTAAGAATTTTAAAAGATAATTCCTACATCCATGGAAATAAAACGGCTTAAAAAATAAATTGCTACATACATTCATCCAGACATTGATATGTCATTAAAAAACTATTTTTTCTAAATTCTAAAAGTAAACAAAAAATTAAATGACTCATATATGTACATTTTCCATTTTTTATAGAACTGCAAATGAATTTACTAATAATCGCATTAACTATGAATTTTTATCAGATTTTCTAGAATTTTTATTTTACTAAATTTATTAATTATTAGAATTAGAAGTACTAATTAAGTGTTGTCTGATTAAAATGAAAATATATATTATTAAAAAACATTTATAGTATTAACACACAATTAAGAAAGAAAATAAACATGAACTTATTAAAGTCAATCATGGGATAACCTAAACCAAGGGTATCAATCAGAATGTTGTTTCTATTTAAATTATTTTTTCAAATCTACTTCTAAAATAGAAAGACATATGTAAGCTTTATGAAAAATTAATTTCTAAATGAATTTAGCGTAACAATTTAAATGATTTTTGTAGTTAACTAATAAAAATAATTACCTGAAATACAAATTTCTGAATTTTCCATTTCATCTTACAAATAAAGAATAGAATATATAATTTAAATTTGTTTATTTAATTAATATTTGTTTATTAAAAAAATATACACTCGTATAAAAAAAATATGAATTTCGGACATATTTTTATAAATTTTATTATAAAAATACTTTAAAGTAGTGTCAGGATATAATCACGCCAATCTTCGAGTAATATATGCATAAAAACTTTTTAACCTATACCTTAAAATTTTGAAATAATTCTTAACAATTGCTAATATAAGCTACCGCATATTTTTTCGAATATTTTAAAAGATCGCAAAAAGTCGCAGCCAATATTCTCAAATATAATTTTATGGACGTTCTTTTATATACCTATCGTATTTTTAAATTGAAAGTCGTTGCTACATTTAGTTCTAGTCTATTAAAAATTAATATCTGTACTATTTACTGAGATATATTCAGCTAAAGTTAACATACTTCTTCACAAAAATTTTAAATAAAATTATAATATTTTTAAAAGCAGCAGCTTTGAAAATTCATAATTCGCGCTATAAGGACTTTCCAATATTTTAAGTTTTTTTTTTCAAAAATTACTTCAATTAATAGGCCTTTATTTTCGTATTTTTGCCCTTCTAATTTGGATAAATGTAACATTCTGTAATACCCGAAAGTAAAATAGGTTACTCTATTTTTCTATAGAAGCAGTGCGAATGGTATTAATTATCACATATTTCCAAATCTATTACAAATAAAATATTAAGACTTTGCGAATATAATTTTATAGTCAATTAACATAACTGAGATGAAAATTGGGTGGGTAGGTCTAGGAGAAGTGATAGCCCACATACAAAGAAAATAATAATTATCGGAAAACTTAAATACTCAAAATGAAAGTGGGATAGGACCAGATACAACGAAAAAATTAAATATATTTAATTTTTGCTTTTAGCCTCAAAATGTTTGTTTTAGCTTCTAGCTTTTTTTTATCCTTTTTTGATTCTTAAAATTACCTTAAAAAAAAGTGCCGAAAAAAAAATTCTTAAACGCTTTTATTTTTACAGATTTACTTATTTTATTTTTACAGATTCATCTATTAAACCATTTTTGTGTATTTATTCACACAAAAAAAATCGAGATTATTTACACATATTTAACAAAAATTTTATTAGAAACTATTTATGAATATAATTAAAAAAAGGGTTAATTTTTCATATGAAATATAACGCAAATTTTTACTGGAATTTTTTGGCAGATTTTATTCATATTTGGTACACATATAACCTATGGAGCCATTGTGCCATCCTCATTGTTATTTTTTCCAATATCGAAAAAATCGCGAAAGTTATAAAATATGCCAAAGTACGTAACTTTAAATGGTAATATCTCTTTACTATGTGGACGGATTTTAATGATTCAAGCCTCTATTAATTAATATTAATATGTTTAAAAGCAATATATTTTTTTGGAGAGGGTATCCTACTGTTTTTTTCATACAAAATTATATTTTTTGGTTATTCTCATTCAGTAACATGTAATTTTAAGCGTTCAAAACTCTTTAACTATACTACGGATTTTATTTATTTAAAAACTGGTTTAAAGTTTATTAAAACAAATATTGTAAATAATATTGTGAAATTCAAAAATAATGTTTTTGCTAAAGATGCACTCATAGCCAGAATGCAATTTTCAGATGTATTTTAAAGAAATATTGAAGACAAATATATTTATAACACAGCACATAAGAAATTATTTTGACACAAAAAGATTTTATACCACAAATAACAAATTATAAAATGTTATGACTAAAATTAGTTTTAAAATAAACTCACAAAAAATAAAAGAAAATCAAATATTTAAAAAAATATTTTTGTATGAAAAAATCTGTAGGCATATTACAAAAAAATTAAATAGGGGGACAATTTTGTCCCTGAACAATTTATATTGCAATTTTTAGTAAACATTATAATTTTTATAATATCAGAGGAATACAAAATTTGAATGGGTAGAAATTTTTAAAAAATTCATCCTAAAATTGCATTTGCATTATGAATACATTTTTAAGTGATGATATTATTTTTAAATTATTTCCTTTAAACATAAAATATATTCACTTTCTATATGTAGTTTAAATCATTAAAATCAGTTTACAGCTTATCGAGATATTGGTGTTTAAAATGAAAACAAAGATATTCAGAGGTATTCGTATACCAAATATTAAGAAAATCCGAAAATCAAAGGAATATTTTTAGGCCTTCTTTCATGGAATGAATGATAAATTTAAATAAATAAATTTATATAAATTTAAGTAAAGAGAAGGAGAAAAAAAGTTTATAAATTCAAAAAAAGTTAACTTTTTTCGGTTTTTTTTTCATTTTTGACCTTTTCTAAAATTCAGTTAGACCCATTTTTCTCACATATAACAAAATTAATTGTATTATTTTATTAATTTTATATGATAAATTTACAATACAATTACAATTCGTTACAATTAAGCGTATAATTAAAAATTACAAGTAATTGAAATTGCAAATACTTCAGTTAAAATTACAGTAATGGTAATTGAAAATTAAATTGCTGTCAATGCAATTACATTCCAAATGAATAACTTGTTTAAAGTGTATATTTTTTCTTAATAACATTACGATGTGATTTGTAATTGAACATTTGCAATTACAATTACATGTAAAGTAATTTAGTTGAAAATGTGATTGACATACTGCAACCCTTTTTACTATGCGATAATAAACTAAATTTAGTACTCTACTACAAAATGACACTTTTTTATTTTTACTTGAAAAATTACCGCTTATACAAAAAATTTATTATTTTTGATTTTATATTAAAATTTAATTAAAATAGTGATTGATTCAATGATTTTTTAATTGGTTATGGAAGTTTAAAAAATAATTGACCAAAATTTTACGTCTGTTGAAATAATTTATAATTAATAAATAAAAAAAATGAAAATGTCCGCTACCCAAATTTGTAATTCATAACTTGTTTAAAGTTTATATTAATTTTTCTTAATAACATTAAGATGTGATTTGTAATTGAACATTTGCAATTACAATTACATGTAAAGTAATTTAGTTGAAAATGTAATTGACATTGCAGTATGTCAATTACTTTTTACTAAGCGATAATAAATTATTTTTATTTGTTTATTTGTGGTAAATTTAGCATGAAGTAAACAAAAACAAAGTGACACATGTTAATAACAATAGTTTTGTTTACAATTAAATATATACTAGTATTTTAAATATATGGAATAGCAAATAGACGTATGAAAATAATAATTTTAATTATTATTCATATTTAATAACACTCTACTACAAAATGACACTTTTTTATTTTTACTTGAAAAATTACCGCTTATACAAAAAAATTATTATCTTTGATTTTATATTAAAATTTAATTAAAATAGTGATTGATTCAATAATTTTTTAATTGGTTATGGAAGTTTAAAAAATAATTGACCAAAATTTTACGTCTGTTGAAATAATTTATAATTAATAAATAAAAAAAAATGAAAATGTCCGCTACCCAAATTTGTAATTCAAACGTTTAAACGTATTTCCTAACAATTTGCTACCATGTTCTGCGGTAAAGCTTTCTTGGTACATTGGTAGGGTATGGATAGGGTTGCCAATTTAGCATATTGCATTAAATATCTAAAAAAAATATATTTCCCTAAATTTTAAGCAAGTTTTAGATTATTTAAGTGTTTTTTAATGCAGAAGAATGTAGATTTTTGGCTACATTACTTTAATTTATACACATATATTCGAAATAAGTGATGACCAGAGAAACTAAAAATATGCAATTGCATGTTTTTTCCTGGACGTTGAATAAAGTCATCGATAAAATATTTATACATTTCAGAAAAAATTTTTAACTTTTGTATGACATTTTAAAATACAAGCTTTGACAAATCCACTGTAAAAAATTATTTTGATATTTTTTATACAACAAAAGTTTTGTCAATTTAAAGAAGTATACCAACCACTTTCAAAGCTATAGACTTTTAATATATATTTATAACATAGTTCGTTATTTTTAGGACATAATTAACCCTTTTAGAGCATATTTCGATATTTTGAGGATAATTGTATTTTTTTACCTCATGAGATATTTTTTAAATATGATTTTATAAAAAAAAAAAAATATATATATATATATATATATATATATATATATATATATATATATTGTATTTAAAATTAGCTTTAAAGGATACCATTTTATCGCTGAGGACCTCGACTTGTAGAAAGATTGAAAATATAAAAACGGATTAATTGGTCTTATTTAAGCCATTTTCAATTGATTTTTATTAAAGCAATACAGAGGACGTAATAGCTTTTAAATAGCATTTTTTTTAATAAAAGTAGATGATAATTGGCCGTCTAAAATTGTTTTTGCGAGCTACATCTAAACGTATCTAAAATTATGAAAGGGGACATCATTTACAACATTTTGGCCAAGTTTCTTACGATAATTCGAACAGGATACTACATGATCATTTAAGTTGATGATTTCGTAACAAATCTTCAAAATTTTTCTCACCAAAATTAATGATATATACATCAATCGATAGCTAACAAATTATGTTAGAACACCATATTATGATTTCTTAACTAATAATGTCTAGAATTATATAGGCAAGCAAATGGAAAATCAATAACCTTTTTATATGATATACAAAAATGGTGAATCAAATTTCGACACGTTTTATAAATTTCAACTTTATTCAACATTTATTTCCCTCTTCTTTTTCAAAATGCTTTCAGGGATACATTAATGCAGAACTTATTAGAGAATCGGTTTTTAAGCACAGCTCGAAATTTTGAAGGTTTATTGCAAATTTTAATCCGATTTAAATATGATGTCCTCAAGAAGGCCTGTCATTTTTTTTTCGAGTGCTTCTTAACTGCAACACAGTGAATAGTGGGGCAGAATCGACATTTTTTGGAAATAAATCTATAACTTTTAATCCGCTGGTTGGATTTACATAAAATTTCACGCAGTGGCAACAGAGGAGTATAAAACTTTAAGTTTGGAAGGGAAGCCTCACATAACTTTCAGGAGCGGAGCTATAGAATACCTCTGACATAGAAAATTTTTCATCCGATTTCAAATATTTTTATATCTTGTTAAAACTCTTGATAAAGCCTATAAAACATGCTTGCATGTGCTATTTCTCTTATAGTTTGCTAGTTATTTGTATTTGAAATTTGAATTATCTCTATTTTAAAAAATCCTTGGTTCAGTCTTTTCAATATATATCCCAATATTCTTGTCCGTTTTTGTAAATTTTTTACCCAATTGGTTAAAGAACAAAATTATCTATCGAATGAAAAAAAAACTAGATATCTCTTCTGGGTCCAAAAATAAATGATTTTGAAATTGAAAATTGCAAAAATTATGATTATGTGTACCAAAAAGTTTACCAATGGCTTATTTCAAACTTGCAATTAATGTGGACTTTATGAGCAAGTTTTAAAAAAATCCATTTTTGGAATTTTCATCGGCTTTTTGAGAATTTTGGGATTTCTTTTACAAAAATATTAAATTTGTCGTTGAAAATCGTTGAAAATTTCGTTAAGATATCTTAACAAACCTGGATTTTATTAGACCTTACCGAGAGCTTTAAGAAGCTGTAAAAATATTTGAAATCGCATAAGAAGCACAAATTTGGCAAGCGATGAAAATTTTCCTATGTCAGAGATACCCTATTTTGAGCCCTAATAGCTCCGCCCCTGAAGGGTATGTGGAGTCCTCCATTCAAACATAAAATTGAACGCTACGCCCGTGAAAATTGTATGTAAATCCAACCAGCCGATTAGAAGTTACATCTTTATTTCCAGTGTATTAGAAAAAAGTACAGAAAAACAACAAAATCGCTAAAATAAGGAAGAAAATAAAACTTTGAAATACTAACCGAACCGCAACAACAATTTATGTATAAATCCACTTTCAGTGGAATAAACTAATTTATTCTAATTTTAATTTGAAAAAAAAAACACAATGGGGTTTAGTTTGAATCGATTTTAGCACACAATAATCAGGCAACGATTTGTCCCTCAGAAGCAATAGATTTGTTTCCGTACTTTTTGGGTACGATAAAATGAGAAAAAGCTAATTTTTCTCCTACAAAAATACAACAACGTACAAAAGTACGGGAACTCAAAAATCAAAATTGTTTACCCATAAATAAAACATCAAACTATTTTAAAAATTCGTATGCGAATGTAATTTTATTTTTCAGCATATTTGAATATTTTTAATTTTTGTAAATGAAACTTTCCTGTTAGAAACAAAAACAAATGATTTTTTATTCATTTCCGTTAACATTTTTTATTGTATATTTTTACATAATTACATAATCGAAAAAAAATATTCTGGGCTATTTCGTGCAAGAAGAGCATTGTTCTCTCAAAATGGCTCTCATTTGCAAATTTTCGAGTACGGGAACAAAGCTAATATAAACTCAAATTGTCAGTCAAATTTGACATTACCTATTACTATGTTTATACACACCTCTTACTTGCAATTAAAAATATTACGAAATGAAAATTTTGCCGTATAAACGGTGACTTAATATTTTATTTCCAAGTTAGTAACTCACGATAAATAATCGTGATTAGTGAAACTAACTAATTGCAATTAAAGACGGCATTGCCATTTCCTTTTACGTTTATAGAAATTTCGATGATAATAGTTGTATTTTTTCATTCGGCACGACAAATAAGGAAATATATTACTTTATGTAATTTGTGTATAAAAAGTGAATTTTTTATTTGCAATTTATTTCTATTTGCAATATTTGTGCGTATAAACGTAATATATATTTCTAATGGTAACATCGCCCAAGATGGCAATACTCTATTAAAGTTAATGGCAATGCCATCATCAATTCAATATTACGGATGGAAATACCATAACTCTTTACTCAGTAGTGAACAAAAAGTTTGCTTTTTTATTTCAGTGTAAAAATTCTAGATATATTTTCTAAAAATATTATAAAAACAAAAATCTGGCATATTCAACGAAAAAATTTATCTAGAAGTTCAATTGTATTTAAATACATAAAAAATGTTTTTAAATTAATTTAGTTTCAGATGACACAAAACACAGTATAAATTATCAATATCCATTAAATAGTCTCTAAAACATTGTTATTAAACCTATAGATTGAAAATCACACGCCTGGTACATTTTGTCCAAAAAAGGTTTCAAATTTTTTTCTCGAAATCGATCTGGAAAACTTTGTATTTTTAAGTTTTTTAAGAAAAAATATTAATAAGAAAAAATAAAAATGATTTGCAAATTATAATATATGTTATAAGAAATCTTCTTATGGACCGAAAAGTATTTTTATTTTATTTTACATCATGAGACATATTTTTCTATATAGATTTTGCAAAAAGATAAAAGGTTTCACACTTGTTCCATTTATAATCGTTTAGTTTATGGAAAGTATTTAGAAAGTTTACCAAAACATAAAATTTTTTTAAAGCATATGTATGTCAGATCTTGATATTGATATTGATCTGTACTTCTCCATGTGAAAGGTGCAAAACTAATCATAAATAGGCAGAACAATATAAACGCCCAACCGCAGATGTTTTTTGCATACAACATCTAATAAACAACTCTGTATTTTTTTATTGTTAATCGTAATAGACGTCGATGTCATCAAAATCACCAGAATACTTAAAAAATTGTGGTTTGAATTTTAAAATTTATTCTTATATAAACTTTAATTTTATGGCCATTCATCATTCATTTTCGTTTATTTAAAATATTTATAAAAAAAATAATAAAAAATAATAAATCAATTAAACTTGTAATTAAATTTTAATAAAAAAATCAAAAATTGAAAAGAATCGGAAAATTTTAGGCAATTTTTTCTGCTTGTTACGTACCAGTTCATAAAAAATAATTTCAATTTGCTAGTTTTTCTTTAGCTCCTAAGATTTGTACTGATATAGGCCTAAATTTTAACGCGAAATTCTTATATTAATGTCTGGGAAACGTCGAATTCATGGCTGTCTCGGGTTCTTCTGTACACTCTCTTGAACTGTGGGAATTTGTTGGTCTTGACTAGTTGACTTGAATTTAGCCTCCAAATTTAGAATAGTCGACTGGTAAAGACGAAAAGAGTACAATTTGCGCATCATTGCCTATTTCCTTATTCCTCATTGCTTTATTTATTTATGTACTTATTATCTAAAAAATTTAAAAAATGGAAAATTAAAAATTATTAAACCACTCCCTATTAAAAATTTTTTTATATCACATACCGACCTTTAATATCATTTTTCTTTAGATCAACATTTAAAAATCCTATTTAGCAAAACATCTTTAAGTACACAAAATATTTAATCCAAAATTGTTTAAATTCAAACTAAAGCCATTCATATTAATATTTTAGGTATGAAAACAATATTAAAAGATATACATGGAGAATTTAAATCACATGAACTAACTGCCATTATGGGTCCCTCTGGGGCGGGAAAAACTACATTACTTAATCTTTTAGCAGGCTTTGGGTAAGAGTTATTATTCCAAATGCAAATATTTCTAAACAATAAATTGATTTCTAATTCTTTTTTTAGGTCCAACAATTTTACCGGTGAAATCAATGTCAATCATACACCACGAAATTTAAAATTATTTCGCAAAATGTCTAGATACATAATGCAAACCGATGTTATAGACCCTCATTTCACAGTTATGGAATCCATGATGTTTGCTGCCAACTTAAAGTTGGGCAATGATTTGACCCAATCACAAAAATTAGAAGTAGTCGAAGAGATACTTAATATGTTAAGATTACAAAATGCTGCCCACACCAAGGCGATACGTTTATCAGGTGGAGAACGTAAACGTTTGTGTATAGCCTTGGAATTAGTAAATAATCCGCCGGTAGTGTTTTTAGATGAACCAACAACGTAAGTCTGTGGAAATTAAGTTAAAAACAAAAAATATTAATTATATTATATTTTTCTCATAATAGAGGCCTAGATGATTTATCCAGTACTCAGTGTATTCAATTGCTAAGACGTTTAGCTCATGCAGGACGTACTATTATCTGTTCGATACATACACCTCCTGCTAAGCTATTTGAATTGTTTGATAAAGTTTATATAATGGCTGAAGGTGAATGTGTTTATCAGGGGAGTGTTAGAAATATAGTGCCTTATTTGAAAGAGATTGGTCTCATCTGTCCGGTTACTTACAATCCAGCAGACTTTAGTAAGTAGAAATTAATTTATTTAATTGTAGCATTTTTTTTTTTTTTTTTTAATTTGTTGAAATATAACAAAACCTTTATTTAATGTCAATGCTAATTGTAATTTTAAACTTAAATATCGTCGGAGCGCTGACGAAAAGTGTTTTTGAAAAACTTTTCAGAAAAACGATAAAACCAAATTAGGTTTTGTATGAAAGCCATACAAAATTACGTATTAATCGTTTTGATAACTTCGGAACTAATCTAGATATTTGAAAATAGATTAAAATTTAAAATCTTTCCGATGGCCCAATAAAAAATTTTCCGCAAATTACTCATAAGACTTTTCGTCAGCGCACTGACGATATATTAAGTTTTCTAGTAGTTTTTGATCTATTGACATTAATCTGAATTGCTTCTTTAACGTGTTTTCTTAATTATTTACCATGCAATTTATTTCAATTATTATCACGCTATATTAATTACCAATACATTCGTTTAAATAATTACATTTTATTTGTTATTACTTTCTATAATTAGAAACACGTTTTTATACAATTAGGAAGTGCAAATGTTTCTCTTTAAATATTCTATTTATTTCCTTTTTTTTTTTAATAGAAATAAAATTTACCTACTAAAATTTATTACTTATTATTAAATATAATTAGTTTTTTACAGTTTTGTTTACTAAATATTATAATATGTATTGCAATTAAAGCATCTACGGATTGTAATTTAAATAAATATTTAATTGTTATTTTATATGAGATGACTGTTTAAGATTATTCACCACCAATTTAATTTGTCTTCCCCTCATCTTGAAAGTTTTAAATCTTAGTAGTTGTAAAAACTTAAGGTAGGTGCTAATAAAATAATAATAATAGTTAGTGTTTCTAGATTTCTTATAAAATACAATATTAATTCTGTGGCTAAAAATAAAAACTACATAACTTAAGTTATGTCATTTTCCATTTTCTTAGTTTTTAGAATTGTTGTATTTCATTACATATTGTGTTAATTTTTATGATTTTATTTTTTTTTTTTTAAATATAAAAATTATATAAATTAACATCTGCTTTTTTCCATATTTCCTATATTAAAATGAATGATTTAATTTAGTATATTTATATGGAAAATGCAATTTTGTAAGACATAAATTTTATTTTCATAGTATTTTGGAAGTGGAATAAGTCCATAATTTAATATATTCAAGATATATTATTAAAGTCCGTTTTGGAAAAAATTTAAGATATTTAAACAAGATATTAATTTTAGTAAGGGAAAAACAACACCATTACTTTTTTGCTCTATTTTTTAATAGTCAATATACATATCGGGTATAAAAATATTCCAAATAATTTTTGTACAAATTGCGGATATACTTACATGGTAGATAATTCAAAATTGTTTACCTACAACCTTTAATTTCAATTTAAAACCTAAAAAATGGTCTCATGAAAAGTAATAGAAATCAATTGTGTAGATTTCATTTTTGCCACAGAATTATTTAGATTTTTTTTAATCAGAAATATTTGAATTTTTTGCTCTTGCTGCTTAGCTTTTTTGGTTTTTCACACCCAATGTGAACGAATGTGCACCACTATAAATCCAGCTCTGCTTAAAATCTCAATTAAATTAATGTTCCATTTTTTCTAGCTTTATCGCAAAAAAATATATGGATAAATATTTTTAAAAATTTACATTATAATTGAAAATATTCCGGTTATTTATTTAAAGAATACAAAATTACATAATTTAAAAACGTAATTTTGAGATTCTTTCATTTAAATCAAACCGTTTTTCATATGAACCCCTATTCATACAAATTTCATAAATCATTACATACTCCCAAAAACTGAGAAGTAAACTCTACTAATAATATATGATTTTTTTAAAACGCAACACTCATAATCAGGATATCCAAAAATATGTCCTAAAAAAAGTGTTTTATGTGCATAAAAATTCTCTTAAAATGGGAAAATATGCCCTTAAAATTAAAAAATATGCTCCCAAAATATTATTTTTTATGGTTCAATTTTAAATTATATACTATTCATGGTAAAAATAAATTGATTTTTATAAGCAATTGCATTTCCTATTTGCATTTAAAAACATTCGAAACTAATACATAATGGGTCCTCATGAAAACGCGCAAAACCCTCGCAAACTGTGCAATATGTGCAACTTTGCACACTCACAAATGAACTGTCAAAAATTATATGGAAATTCGTTTGCACAACACTTATAAGTTTGCGCGAATATTTAGTCTCACAAAGTTGTGTTGCTTAATTGTGCATTTATAAATCAGCTGTCTTTTGTTTACATTTAAAAGTTATTAATAAATTATAGTTACGATAATTAAAATAAAATCATTGCAAGTATCTTTGATTTCAACAAAATTTTTCAATTATTTACAATGATTTCTTATTTTTTTATCCTTAATATTGCACAACATTTGAAAAGAGGCTTCATAAAACATGTCCACCAAATATGCTCAATTGCTTAAATGGAAAACTTAAACGTTCAAATGAATACCCTTGTTGTATCAGGAAATTACATAATTTCTATCAATTTATATGACGAAAGTTATAAGGCAATCGGATTTGAAAAACGTATATGACAGTAAAAAAAATTGGCAAATTATATAAAAATTCTTTTGAGTGGAATATATGCAAAATTTTTCTTTGAATGTAAAAGTATAAAATATGCCATTTAAATTGCTAAAATGTACTCTAAAATAAAGATTTCCTATAAAAATATGACAAAATATGCTGCTAAGATCAAAATATGCTATTTGGTTCATATGAAGCCGAGGAAAAAAAATATGATTTTGGATATTTTTGGTTGCCCTGCTCATAATTTATTAAACGGATGTACTATATCATTACAACGGAAGCAACGCTGCCGTTTTGAGCTTTTTCTACCAAATTTAGTAGGATTTGTTTTTTTTTTTTTTTTTTTTTTTTTGTTTGGTAAGATCAAATTAGAATCAAATTTTGGTAGATTAAATTAAATGATATATATATATATATATATATATATATATACATACATATATTATATATATATCATATATATATTTGATATATAATATTATGTTATGTTATATGTTAAACTATTATTTTCAACATACATTATCTGTTTTAAAAAATATCACCAAAGAATAAATTAACTTAACAAATTCCATGAATATTCCGTAAAATATAAAAAGAGATATTTGGAATATTTATCAGACATAAGGCTGTCTCTCTAGTAAACTAAAACATAATATGTTACCTTGAAATTAAATTTTATACCCTGTTTTTATGAAGCGAATTGTATGCCATCTAATGTGTAATTAAAGATATTTTTTTTATTAATTTTGATCGATTTCATAGAAAGTATTTAATTTAGAATGATACTGAAATAGAAGCACAATTAAATCAGATTTATATTTGACTTTAAACATGATATTATTAAATTTTTGAAGCATTTTTCAAAGTTCTTTCTAATAGCATATGTGCATATGTAAATGAACTAAATTTAGTCTAAATGAGATTTCAATAAAATCTGCTTAATTTTATTAGATTTTTATTATATGAAATTTTACTAAAATCTCATATTTAATTATATTTTGAAAAATATCGTTATTATTCTTTAAGAATAATGTGCTAAATAAAAATGTCTTTAATTATATTAATTAAAACTATTTGCTATAACCGATATGGATCTTTGGGCAGATTTATATATTGATATATTTTAGAATAAAGTTTTGGCGATCTAAGGAACTATGTATTCAACTTATTTTTACTGCCATGTAATTCCGTAGCCATTTAAACTTCTGTACAATTAAACATTTCTCCGAATATGGGCTATTTTTTAAAGTCAAAAGGTTTTTTAAGTTTTGGTAGTTTTCAAACGACTTTGATAGGTTTTTATGGAAATTGTGGTAGAGTGAAAAATTGTTCAGTAGCAACGCTTAACGGATGTAATATAAGCACAACACAAACACATAAGTAAAGCAACATAGCAACAACGAATCATAGCTTTAGCACTATAAAAAATACATTACGCATGATTTAAAATAATTTTAAGCGCAAAGTAAACAGTGTTCATTACATTGATTTTAATAGAGTACGTACATATTTATTTATGACTCGGTCTATTTTCAAACGATTTTGAAATTTTAAACGGTTTTGCAAAGAGAAAAATGTTAAAGGCACTTCGAACTAAATTTTCAAAAAATTACTCATTTTTTTAAATACAAAAACAAAATATACGTGACTACATGTGTTTTGTTATTACATGAATTAGGTTTTTGACAATTGAATCAGGTTTTTTCTCTCACATAAATATCTAGTTATTAATTAATTATTTTAAGTAAAGAAAATACTGAACTAAAGTAAGTAGAATTTTAATGCAAAATATAAAATATTTTTAATAACTTTAATTTTACTATTTATTATAAACCCATTTTAAGAATCTACCATTTTGAAGAAATGTTTTAAAAAAAGTTGAGGCCAAAAAATACTGAATGTTTTTATCCATCTGTTCAGTACTATTGACAATCTCTTGATCAGACAAAAAAGTAGAGTAAGTAGAATAAATAATTGTAAATTTTTTATTAAAAAAAGCGTTTCGTAATAATTCATTACAAAATAAAATTTTACGGCCGTATTGAAAAGAAACAACACAGATTTACTAATCATTGTTAAGCAAAATTCCTTAAGGTGCATTCAAAAACGATGATTCGCTTAGTATACCTTTGGTAAATCGTTGTTAACTTTAAATATTTAAATTAAGTTCGATCCTGCTTTGTGCATAGCTTCTTTAAGATTACATTTTGAAGAAAAAAATTAATTTTTGAATGCATTCGTAAATTTTTAACAAATATATAGCTATTTAAAAACGTATTAAATGAATTCCGGCACAGTCTACATATTTTTAATTATTTTTAAACCATATACTTCAAACTTTTTTAAACTATATTTTTAAAATTTTAAAAAAATTATTAACAGGAAAATGTGTATTCTGGGGCTTTTCGATTAAAATATCCATCCTGATAATTTCAAATAGTACTTGTACACGTTTTAATAAATAAATAAAAAAAAAAATAAATAAAAGTACAGTTAAGGAAAAAACTCTACATACACCCTACTATTTTGAACTTCTAGAGAACTAGTGATAATATTAAAAGTAATTTTGATGTCAATGTTTACGACATTAATAGTTAAGAATGTTGGAAGAAAAAAAATTTGAAAATATTGATAATTTATAAACTATTGGCGATAAACATGGAAATCGGTGGGAAAAAAGTCTACATACAGCATTGGCAACTTTTAAAATTAATAATAAAATGAAGAAGATAAAGGGAAAAAACCGTTAGTTTTCTTGATTTGCTTTATTTCTCAAACATTACAATCTTTTAAATTCAGAAAGCGATTTGTAAAACACGTTTTGACTTTAAAAATGGTAAATAGAAGAGAAATACAGCAATCAGTTCGAAATTTGGTGGTTAACCTTCGAAAAGAAAAGAAATCTTACGGAGAAATTGCTAAAATAGTAAAATTAAGTCGCTCTACAGTGCAAACTATTGTCAAAAACTATTAAATCACCAACAGTACCGAAAACAAGCCACGATCTGGAAAACCGAAGAAGCTTTCAAGACGATCCAAAAATAAGTGCCCCAAAATTAGCCAAATACTTTGCAAGATGTTCGAATATTACTGTTTCATCAAAATGATAGCGGTTTTAAAAGTAGAACAGCACGCAAAAAGCCATTTATTTCAGCCAAGAATCGTCAACTTCGCCTGGACTTTGCTAAGGCACATTTTCAGAAAGGAATGGATTTTTGGAAGAAAGTTATATTTATCAATGAAAGTAAGTATAATATTTTCGGGAATGACGGCCGAAACAAGGTCTGGCGAAAACCGATCACTGCACTTTATCCCAAAAATATTATAACTACTGTGCAACATGGTGGGGGCAGTGTTATGGTGTGTTATGGAGTTGGTCGATTGGTTTTTGTTGAAGGCGTTATGGACAGATATCAGTATAAGACAATATTGGAACAAAATCTGAAGCCATCTGTGGAAAGCTTGGGCGTGGGACACCAATGGATTTTCCAACAAGATAACGATCCCAAGCATACAGCGCATATTGTTCGAGACTGGCTTCTTTATCATGCACCAAGACAGCTCAATACACCTCCCCAGTCATCAGACCTCAGTCCAATTGAGCATATTTGGGACGTTTTGGAAAAATCTGCGCGCAAATATGATATCAGAAATCGTGAAACCCTGAAAACTGCCCTAACTCGGGCGTGGTCGGATATTGTGGTCCTACAAAATATTAAAAATATATTGTTTTCTTTTATTTATTTAAAAGAAATTAAATATTGTATTCGATTTTTAAGACTGTATGTAGAAATTTTTTCTCATGAATTTTTATTGTTTTTGTTATTTTTGTTATTGTTATGCTTTTGAATTAGCTTTTTGTTTTGTAAATAAATTTTGTTTTTGGTACTTTAAACATTAATGCAAAGGCTTTATTAATTTGCCTTACAAATATCTTAAAAACACAAAATAAGGGGGTATGTAGAGTTTTTTCCTTAACTGTATATCAGTTCCGAAATTATAATGTCGTTATACATCACTACAAGAATTATTAAGACATCTTATAATTTTGGTCAAAATATTACTATTTTAGTCAGTTATAGGAAATGTCATTAAGTCGTACGATGTACTTTGTCATCACCTAATGACTTATACCTCAAGAATCCCCTAGGAAATGTCTTCAAAACACAATTTCCAGCTAGGAAATATTGCAATGAATGTATTAAACATAAAACAGCCAGCAATATGACCCAAAAATATCCCAAAAAAATTCCCATACAAATTTGGGTTATATTTCATATGAGAAATGACCCAGTGTTTTTTCGTCGTTTTTGAATTCCTTTTTGATGTAGCATTTCCAAATTTTTGTGTCATAAGATTTTTTTAAATTATATTAACAAATTGTTTCTATGGTCAATTTAGTATATTAAAATATAGTTATAATCGATTTATAAAATCAATAATATTAGTAAAGATTTTATTAATTTGGAGACTGATGTGCCGCAAGCAAAAATTTTTATTAAATAAAAAAATAATAATATGATTTTTTGTGAGACAATGGTAGACTGTAAAGAGTTTTTTGAATACGATTTTCTTAACAACGACTTTAAGAGCAAAATTGTGTGTTAGCTAGTATGTACTTTAAATACATTTTTTTAATACGGCTGTTAGCTTTTTATATAAAAAATCGATTTTTGGTGAAAAATAAAATTATTGATCTTTTTTTAATTTCTTTGTAAAACAAAATTTTAGTTTTTCATTTAAAAATTTATTAATGATCAAAGATTTTCATCCTATTGACTTCATCTCCTCTAGTTATCATATAAATTCCATTCTGTCCATTTAACTTCTCTAGTTCTCTTAGAAATATATTTTTTTTTAATTTTTCCAAAAAAAAAGAATAGATTTTTAGTGATAAATATGAGTGGTCACAGATTTTCGTCCTTTCGGCTCCAGCGCCTTTAGTTTGCTTATAAATTACATTTTTATTTTTCATATTTCATATAAAAATTTAATTTTTTGTAAGAAATAAAAGTGATCACAGACTTTTTTTCTTTTTGGCTCTAACGCCTCTAATTTTCTTATAAAATGTGCTCCAATTTTTCATATAAAAAATTAATTTTAGATGAAAAGATTTTCGAACTTTTGCCTCTATATCACCTCAGGTTTCTTTATAAATTGTATTTTTTATTATTCGGTAAAAAAAAGTCGCATTATATCCCTATAAGTTAGCTACTATTTTATTATTCGTTATTTTTATAATGTTATAAATTGATATTATTCTCTTTCTTTCAGTTATTGAAGTGGCCTGTCGAGAATATGGTGACTATCACGAAAACATGGTCAAAGCCATAGATAATGGTAAAATATATCGTTGGCGACCAGAATGTGAATGTAAACATCTAAAATCTGTAACAACCACAAAATCTGACACAACATCCGGAGCATCATCATTTGATGAAATGGAACAATTTGAAGTTGATTTTGATATGAAAAAATTAAAATCGAGCACAACTTGGTGGATGCAATACAAACTATTGGTTAATCGTATGGTGGTTAAGATGTGGCGTGATAAGTCATATATAAAATTAAAATTTTTTATGAATATAATTTTGGGTCTACTAGTAGGAAGCTTATTTTTAGGTGTAGGAAATGATGCTACCAAGGCTTTGTTTAATTTTGGTTTTGCCTTTACCATAGTTATTGGATATTTGTACTTGCCTTTAATGCCGGTATTGTTGCAATGTAAGTTTTAAAATTATAAAAAAAATAATCATTAAAAAATAATCATTAATATATTTCCTTACTATTTACAGTTCCTTCTGAAATGAAATTATTAAAACGTGAATATTTTAACCAATGGTATGGTTTAAGTTCATATTACATGGCCAGCATTACTTCGAAATTTCCTTTTATGTTTGTTTTGGCGTTTATATATTTATCCATGGTTTATATTATGTCCAGTCAACCTTTGGAACTATTTAGATTTGCCATGTTATTTTTAATAGCCATATTAACTGCTCAAATCTCCGATAGTATGGGCATGTTAATAGCCTCCAGATTAAGTTTAGTGGTAAGTAGTTATCTCTTTTTGCCCAAGACATTTTATTAATGAATTTAATTTTCTTTTCAGAATGCCATGTTTATGGGTCCTGTTATGGCTTGCCCCTTAATTTTACTTTCCTTCTATGGCATGGGCTATGGCAAGGAAATTGAATTACCAGTTGTCATGAAATATATCATGAAATTGAGTTATCTACGCCATAGTTTAGAAGGACTGGTAGAGACTCTTTATGGTTATGATCGTGGCGATACCATTTGCCCACCCACCGAAATGTTTTGTATGTACAAAAAAGCCCACTTCCTGCGTTCGGTTTTAGGTTTTGAAAATATTGACTATTGGACTTCAGTGGGATTTCTAGTTATATTTTATATTATCTTTACTGTTGCCGGTTTTGTACTAATCAAGCATCGTTTATCGGCTTCATCTGGTTCAAATCGTTTGATGCAGTATGTTAATCAAATATTGGTTAAATATTTTAATTTTACTTCTTATAAATATTGAAAAAAAATTTTTGCCAATGCTTCCTTTTTTATATATACATATGTAACGTATAAGTAGATATAAATAGTAGTAAATAGCGAATTTGGAAGGGACAAATCCATTAAATTTAGTTATACTTAGTTAGAACAAATTCATATATTTGAAATCTAAAATAAGAATGGTGATATTAGTTCTAAGAAATTTTTTTAAATTATTTAAGTAAATACTAAAAAGCAAAAATAAAGCGTATAAATTTCAAAATAAATTGTAAGCTGCAACTGTAATACAATCACAGTTTTTGGACCAAATTCTATTTATTGTATAAACAATTAAAAATTAATTTTATAGAGAAAGTAGAAGAGCTAGAGAAGAACGAAAATATGTGATCACTCTTATTTCTCTTCAAAATTGGTTTTTTTATTACAAAAATAAAAATTAAATTTATAAAAAACTAAAGAAGCTGAACTCAAAAGGACGAAAATCTGTAATTACCTTTATACTCACAAAAATATCGATTTTTATAAGAAATTAAAAATTTAATTTATAAGTTAGCTAGTGACGCTAGAGCCAAAGGGACAAATATTTGTAATTACTTTCTTATTACATCAAAAATATAATTTATAAGGAAACTAGAGATACTGGAGACAAAAGAATGAAAATCTGTGATCCCTATTATTTCTCGTCAAAAATAAATTTTTTATATGAAAAAATTAATAATTTCGTTTATAAAGAAACTAAAGGCGCTAAAGCTAAAGGGACGAAAATCTGTCATCACTCTTAAAATTAATTTTATATATAAAAAACTAAAATTGAATGTTATAAATAAACGGGAAGCATTACGGAAAAAAGGGCGAAAATCTGAGATCACTTCTACTTCTTACCAAGAATCGATTTTTTATATAAAAACTAATTTAAAAATATAGCTAAATAGAGGCACTACGACAAAGATGATAATAATCTTGGTGGGGTGTCACAAAGCCATAGGACATAAAGCCATATGGCGTTAAGACCCATTCCATTGAGACATAAGGGCATATGCCATTAAGACTCATTATAATGGGACTTAACGCCATAAATTTTTTTTTCCGAAATTGAGACATAAAGCCATATTTTTAATAATGATTGCATGTCACTCTATTCCATGTAAGTAAAAAATATATTGTTGTTTCATGTCGCCCTGTTTTATGTCAAAAATGCATTTGTCTGGCAAAATGTTGTTGGCAATCAATCAAATATCGACATTGCAGGTGATCCTCGTGTTTATAGATTTATATAATATGGAGAATTCGGAAGATATTTTTGAATATAATATAATATCCGGATTTAGGAAGAATAGCAAGTTGGTATACGTAGAAAAAGAACAGCAAATTTATAAATATAAATACAAATATAATAATGCTGATTATTATTATTGTTATGAAAACAACTGTAATATGGCAGTTGTAATTGAGTTCAACAGTGCGTTATATTGTCGTAAAGTTGGTAAACAGGACAAGGTACATAATCATGGGCCGCAAAATAATCTTTTTGAAAAATTAAAAGTGATAAATTCAATTAATAACGATGTTAAAACTGCAAGTTTGAAGAGATCAAGTGTACGCGAATTGTTTGACGGGGGGGATGTTACTTGAATATGGTAAAATGCGTAGGAATTTGCTGCGAATCAAACAAGAAAAATTACCTAAAGCACCTACCAATTTTGAAGAAATTATTGAACTTTTCAAAAATCAAGAAATTAATAAAGAATTTGGAATGTCTAAATATGACGCTGGAAAACAATTTTATATAGACACTATAATTGAATTAAATTTTGCGTACACATTATTTATTTCGCCCACAATTTCTAAAGCTGTACGAGAAAAGAGTAATTTAGAAAAATGTAATTATATTGTTGATGGTACGTTCAATATTATACAAATAAATTTAAACAATTACTTATAATCCACGCAATGCACAGCGACCACGTAAGTAGCTTTAAATTTATATGTTTTTTATATAAACCAACATAATATAACTTAAATATATCTATTCCATCTTCCAGCTTATCCATTTATATATGTATTAATGTAACATAAAACAGAGGAAGCGTACATACACATTTTACAATATATAAAATCAAATGTAATAGATATAAATCCGAAAATGTGATCAGTGATTTCGAATGCGGCATACGCAACGCCTTTAAATACGTATACCCAGAAGTAAAAATGATCGGTTGTTGGTTCCATTACAACAACGCACTTCGTAATAAGGCATCTAAAATAACGGGATTCATATTACATTTGAACAGAAATAAGCAAGCCAAAAGCTTATATTCAAAATTTGTATACCTACCATTGCTGAAACCTTCGCATATTACTGAAGCTTACCATCTTTTAAGAAAGGAAGCGATGGATGAAAAATTTATTAGTGGACAATCGCGAGAAAGTTTCTTTATACCCTTTATAAAATATTTTGAGCATCAGTGGATGAAAAAAGTAAGTGAATATTTATACGTTTTCATTGAAATTTATAAAATGAATTTGTATATTTTACCATTTAACAATTTTTAGGAGCAACCTATCAACTTTACAGTTTATAAACAACCCGTACGAACAAGTAATTCTGCTGAAGGCTTTCACAGTCAAATAAATATGCAGCTTCCAAAGCGTGGAAATTTTTTTAAGGTATTAGACGTTTTACTAGATATTGACTCAAATAAATCTATGGATTATTTAAAAGCAATGTCTGGTAATGCTGCGTTATGTAAACCGAGAAAACGTAGTTTTGAACAACGCGACAATTTTATTCACAAACGTATTCGGTTACTAAATCAAAATAAATTGTCTTTGATGGAAATTCTCACACAGTTTTCAAAAATGGAAAACTGCATGATTGCAGAGAACAACATTAATGAAGTCCATACATCCGATGATGAGTTTGAAAACGAAAATGAAGAAAATCTAGAAGAAAATTGTACGAAAAACAATAATAACCATAAAGAAACTCTATTATGCGTAATTTGCTGCGATAAGGAAAGGCAATTAGTGTTTAATCCATGTAAGCATTTTAAGGTTTGCCAGCCTTGCTATCAGCAAATAAATGAAGCAAGTAAATCAAAAGGAAATAAAACGTTATGCCCAATTTGTCGGACAATAATAAAGGATGTTCTGTTTATTTTTTCTTAAAAGTTATATATAATTCATTAAATTAACTACATTACTACTTTGTTTTTGTTAACATTCTGTTAAAGGAAAAATTTTATTTTATTTTTTGTTGTTAATTTCATTTACATATGAGAATTATACTTAAGTTCCGAAAACAATAATAAAAAAAGAATTATATAATCTTAAAGCTTATGTATATTGCTCTTTATATTTTATTTTATAGAACTAAACAGGGGGGGGGTGCCTTAATACCATGGTAGATAAGGCCATTTTTGTTTTTTTTTCCATTTTAATGAGAATTAAAGCCATCATGGCCTTAGCTCACATTAGCAATATTAGAAAGCGGCTTTATCTCTCATTTCAGTTCCTGAGACACTAAAGTTAAGTATTGAAATCTGACTTCGCATACTAAAGTTTTTCTGCGTGGCGGCCTACGGCCGCGCTTAAGAATTTTTTCCTCTAGTAGGACGCGGCAGGTGGCTTCGCTGAATAAAGTTTTCCTGCGTGCGTCACAAGAATAAAAAAATGTTTTCCAATGATAACTAAGGATTTTTCCTTTCACAAAATGTTTGCAGTTGTAATTCCTGGAGCCTAGAAATTATGGATTTTTTGAAATCATAAATTTCATAGATAAATAAGCATATTTAGTGAAATAAAGCACTTGTAACGCAAAACATCAAATGGGACATATAACCATAATGGCTTTATGTCCCATTTCACTAAAATTGACATGAGACTTAAGGCCATATCAAAATTATGGCTTTATGTCCGTTTGGTTTGGGACATAAAGCCATTATAGCTTTATGTCCTATGGCTTTGTGACACCCCACCAATAATCTTTGATCGCCATATGCAATGTTATATTTTTTCCTGAGCTTTAAATGAAATGTTAATTATTTTTCCGTTTTGTAAAATTTTGGCATTGATTTGTTAGAGCATATTTTTTCATATTTTGGTCTTAAGAGCATATTATTTTTAATAATATTTTAGCAATTTAAATAGCATAATGTTGCCTATTTTATACTTAAAGGGATATTTTGAATATTTTACACTAAATAGCACTTTTAGCATCAAAAACGTTTTTCAAATCCAATTTCTGATATTTTTGGCATAGAAAAGTAGATAATTTAAAATTACATAATATTTTAAGGGCATATTTTTACATTTTATGGGCATATTTTACGATTTGAAGAACATTTTTAATGAGCATAAAACACTTTGTTTAGAGAATATTTTTGGATGAAATATTTTGGATGCTTATTATTCTGACCAAAAATCTATTTTTTTATTCAAATATAAAATCGCATACAGGGGATCAAATTGACTAAGAATAAGAAGCTCGTAAGACCCCATAAGATATATGTATACACATTAGAGTGTTCTATTGAAAAAAACTTTTGTTGAAAGACTACTCAAACGATGCGTATTATGAGCTGAATACAAGAAAAATAATAGAAAAGTTTTCAAAATTAATTTTCAGTTCCCTTTCAATCGATGAAAATCACGAGGCTAATAAATTTTCACAAAAAAAAAATAATGTTTCGAGTTTTTTCGTTATTTTAAGTTCTTTATGAAGAAAATATTTAATGAATTTTTTTGCAAAAGTTTCGGTCCATAAGTGGTCTTTTTATCATATCATGAGAAAAAATCTCGATTTTTTTTTTTTTTTTTGCAAAATATATGAAAATTTTATACTTTTGCTCCTTTTATGAGTAAAACATTGAAAAGTTGTTTTGTAGTAAAGTAGTTTTCAAAACTTCACAAAAATGTACTAAAAAGTCCTTGGGAGAATCAAAATCACATGGGGAACAAATTTTCAAATATTTTTTCCATAACAAGCTCAAAATTGCAAATTTTTTTATACCCATTTCGAAAAAAAATTTAAACTTTATTTTTGGTCAAAATGCATGGGAGCCATGATTTTTCAATCGCTGGTACGAAACCTAAGACCAATTTAAATGTTTTCTTTAGTAAAAAAAAACTTACTGAGAGATCAGTGTAGTCTTAAGTAGTCTTAAGCTTTTTAATAAAAATCGGATGAGGAACAAAACTTTTACAAGCGGTTAAAAATATTCTATATCAGAGATACCCTATTTTGATACCCCATAGCTCCGCTCCTGAACAACCGATTAAAAGTTAGAACCTTGTAAAACGAAACTAAAATTCGCTTCGAAATTTTATATTGCAAACAACAAATAACTTCATATTTTCTTGTTGCTTTCAATACAAATAATCGAAACAAATTTTCGTTTTGTTTTACAAAATGAGACCATCATTGATCTATTTCCAAAAATTTAACATTCTCTCCACTGTGCGTAGGACAAGGGTACATAAGTTTTGGCAAAGCCAAATATAGCACTGTTACTTGTTTATTAATATTTTTTACTTTTTTTGTATTTAAAATTTTATAATTTTTCTTTTTTTGATCTTGGTGGTCATTATCAAAAAAATCTCTACGATTTTTATCTCTTATATTTAAATAGGTCAGAGTTAACAACCCTTTATCAGCTAAATAAATAATATTTTTATGTACGAATTTCTTATTCCAAAGTTCTATATTTTTTGACTTATTAAACTTAAGTTACCACAATTGAAAATTTTGCTATTACTCTTTTTTGCTCACCAAAATTTTTTGTTTATGAATTTTAAATTAATTTCTTAAAATAAACCTTTAATGTTGGTTTTTTTTAGTTTCTAGATTTAATGTATTTGATTCAATACAATTCCCTAGCAATAGAATATAATTGACAGATTATTTTCCTAAAAATAAACTAAACTTAATAAATATATATTAGAATTCCTAATATTAAATCTAGAAGATTAATTTATATTTTAAATAAATAATTTATGACTTTAAAAAAAAACTAATTTGTTATTCTCACAATAGTTGGCTCAATGGCCTTTTTAATCCTGCATACTTCACCATAACCAAATGGTCGCGTTTTGCGGGTGCTTAAATAATAAATTCCCCTCTTGGGCTGAGCTGGCTCCCCACCCATATACACCTGAGCCGGGCAATATTTATTCACTGCATCACAATTGCATTTCTGTTGAACAATACTTTCATAACTTTTACACTGAATTGCACCAAATGCACGATCACGACGTATCGATTCAACAAAATAATATAAAGCGCCAAAATGATCACAAGTAAAATCCGGTTCCATAACAGTAACATTTGGACAATGCGGTTGCCCCAGTCCCCAGTTGGGAAAGAATGAAGCATGCCCCAAATTACCGCTACGAAATCCAAAAAGTCCAGTATCAGTTTGTATAGATTCAACATAAATGGCATCAGAGGATGTTAGACGCCAATTATCATTTAACACCGAGTGTATGGGTCCAGCTGTATCTAGAGCATATATAACACCATATTTTTCTGGTTTTAATAGTTTCCCAGCTACACCTGCTATATGACTACCATAACTATGACCTATAAGATACATATCTTTGTAGGGTACTTTAGTGGTTTCATAGAGAAATCTGGTAAAATCATTAAATTGTTTAGCAATTTCAAAAACTTCATTTATCAAACGAATATAGTTTATGTTTAAAGCATAATCACTCCAATCGACTAGTATGACATTAAAATCTCCTTTCTCAAGATAGGCATCTTTAATGGCAGCACTGGAGCAAGTTTTCGTTTGGCCATTCCAACCATGAAACGATATTCTACAAAAGAAGGAAAAAAATAAGAGGTAAAAAATTAATTTTAAAGATAATTTACATTGCACAGTGGAGCAGAATCAATTTTTTTAAATAAATTTGTAACTTCGAGCCGGCGAGTTAGATCAACATAAAATTTCACATAACCGTAGCAGAGTAGTGTACTATTTCAAGTTCGGAAAAAGCATCCTACAGGCCCCTAAGGGAGGAACTATTGATGCTTAAAATAGGGTACCTTTGACATAGAACATTTCTATCCGCTTGCCTAATTTTTGTTTCTTATCTGATTTCAAATATTTGTTCATCTTCGTAAAGCTCTCTATAAGGCCTATGGAAAACATGCCTGCATGTGATATTTATCTGTTATAGTTTTCAAGTTACTTGCATTTGAAATTTCAACTATCTCAATTTTGCAAAATCTGTGTCCAGTTTTCTAAATCTATATCCCAATATTTTCATGCGGTATCTTTACTGAGTCTAAATGTAAACGACTAAAATTTGACAAGCAGTTAAAAATAGATGTCGGAAGTATCCTATTTTCATCCCCAATATCTCCGCTCCTGAGGGGTCTGTAGAGTACACTCCTTTGCTACGGCTATATAAAACTTTATATATATCTAACCAGTCGATTAGAAATTACAGATTTATTTCCAAAAATTTTCTATTCTGCCCACTGCACGATGGCAATTTTCATTTCTTTTTTTATAAAATTTTGATTACACTTCAAATAACATGATTTATAACTTTTGTCTCTTCGTAGACATCTCGTTCGGTAGTTATAATGATGCAAACTTAAATATTTCATTAATCATTGTTTTAAAAAATACTATTTAAATTCTTATATACAAAGTATGCTATGCATTTCTGCCACATATATGTTTTTAAAAATTTGGAACATTTTTTGGAAATATTGTTTTATCATCAATTTTCTGGTGTAAAATACTAATCATAAAACTATTTATGAATTGTAGAAAAGAAGTTTTAAACGAAACCTTTATTGGACGAGATATTTTTTGCACCAGATTTCACCGATTGAGTCTAGATGAAATTCAGCTGCTACTTCTTTCTACCCTTATTTGAAGTATTTTAAGTATTTTTATTTTTTTTATTTAAATATTAAGTATTTTTAGTATTACACGGAATATTAATTTTGGAGTAAATATTTGGAGCAATTTTTAATATAGTTCATAAAATAAATTTTTAATACGTGTAATAAACTTTTTCTCAAATTTTGGACATTCAAACTAAGTTGGACAACTCATTTATCAATTACGCGTAATTTTTGAAGCAAGATTACATAATTTATTAATATATCTCAATAATTTTAAGCAAAACATATATGTATGTAACTTATCTAATAAGAGTGCGGAATGAATAACAGTGGTTGACCGCATTATAAAGGATAACACCGGACAATTTAAATTTTCCATTTTTTTTTTTTTTTTTTTTTTTGGTAAACTTATAAAATATTATATTTTCGAAAATTTCTCAACAATACAAATTATTTTGATGTATGCAAAATCGCCTATATCTCTTCTTCTACTTAACCAATTTTAACGAAACTTATATCATTAGAAAACTTATAACTAGTAAAATTAACATAAATCTCCTTTGTCCATATTTAACCGGCCATCCCTTTTGGTATCCATAAAGAGTGGTTTGTGAATAAAGCTTTCTATTTTTTATCCGTATATCAAATTTAAATTACAACGGAGTTATTGGCTTTTGGCCGAATTTCACGTGTACTGTTTTTTTTTTTTTCAATAAAATGTGCGTTCGAATGAAACATAACAAAAAATTACGTAAAAATAAGGGCTAGTATTTCAAGCTTTTCGCTTAAAAAAGTAAGCTTTTGTATATTTGAGTAACTTTTTAAAATTTGATAAACTGATTTGTTTAAATTATTTTGAAAAAAAATTTTTAAACTTCGTCGTAATAAAAGTGACTACCAATGTCTATTTATTAATAATTTAATTTTTTTATAAAAAATTTAAAACTATCAGAATTTTAATGTTAGTAAAATTCTACTTATATTTATATACAAAACACATGAAATTGCCTGTTTTTGTATACATATTTCTATGCATTTTATCTAGTTTTTTCGTGCTTTTTCAAGTGCATATTTTCACTTTTTTTGTACATATTTCAACTAGCCCTGGTAATAACTCTTACTGCCGTTAATATTAAATATCTTTCTTGATTACAATATCTTCCAGAGACATGTCAGATTTAACAGAAGCTAGAATTCTTGAAATTCGGTCGCTTGTCCGCATGGAGATGGCAGTAAAACCTTTTTTAAACTTACTAGAAAATGTTGATTGAGTAAATTTTGAAGAAAGTATTACATTTTAGGGTAATAAAAATTCTTAACAAAGACTTAAATATTGAGATGAAACTTGGTTTAGAAAAATAAATAAATTACATAATTAAATTAAATAACAAAGCTGAGAAGAACTCTAATCTAAGACAAAGAATGATCAAAATATCTCAATAATAAAAAATAAAAATATTTTCAATATTTTGTATTGCCCTGGAAACATACGTTATTGCTGACTTTTCTCATGTTGCAAGGTACAAGTTTTTCATACCGAAAAATCGAGAAAATGGTCTTAAATAGTATTGAACTAAAAACAATAAAAATTTTGAAAATAAATTTGCCGTATGACAAGCTTACTCAAAATGCGACAAGATATGTGATTGATTTGTTTCTTTAGTCCGAACAAACTCGAATAATCATAAGAAAGAGTGTCATGAAAAGACATTGATGATACTCGTGACATGCAACAGTGCTTTTAACATTTTCTGGCCAAATTTAGAATTTTGTCGTTACAGTAGAAGTACTAGGGTATTACCTCGAATATTGTTTGTTCGACTAATCGACAAATAAAAATCAAATAATTGTTCGATTAAATTAAAATCAAGAATTTCGAGTAAAAATTTATTCGAATAAATTATGCCGATTAATAGAATAATTCGAGTAAAAAATATTTTAAAGATTTTCTTTCTTAACTAGTTTTAAAGATGCTTCAATATTAGTTTTTTAAAAAAATTTCTTGAACATAACTGTTTCGAAATTTTAATAGAATGTTTAGAATCTAAAAGTGACACCACAATTTGGAATTTTATAAAAGAAACTGTATTTGGTAAAAAGAAACGAATATATGTCTAAATTACAAACGAATATATGTCTAAATTACAAAGTTATATGTCTTTTTTGCAATTAAAAAAAATAAACAAGTGTATAAACGTTAATTTGAAAAATAAAATACAAAATTTAAATAAATTATAATTTTAATATTGTGCTAATAATCGCGATCGTTACTTTGAATAAATTCACAATTTATTTGTTCCTATGATTCTCCCCAACAAATAAATTGTGAATTTATTCAAAAGAATTTAAAGGCGCGTAGGTTTTTCGATTTTCCAACAACCAACAATTTCAGTTTGTCTGTGCCATTCGCATTTGAACAAGGCAAAAAAGTTATTCGCTCTTTACATATTTTTCTTTCGGGAGCCGTTCTCTCATTGCATGTGACAGGAGTGTGATTTGGAAGCATCCTGTAATATAAACCGGATTCTTCGACATTGTAGATTTGGTGAAGAACTTAATATTTAAACTCTTTCACAAATGGATCAATAAGATGAGGTTTATGTCGACGCTTAAATTTCTTCAACCATCCTTTACTGGCATTAAAACTCTCAATTGGTTTGATAAATTTTGGAAAACAAATGACTGGCTTTTGATCGTAAAATCGCTGCTGATATTAGAACATTTTTTCCCTTTTATTTTATAAACAACTTATAAAGTATTTTATTCCATTCTTGGGTACTCAGCTTTCTTCAAGGTGCAGCGTTTGCTAGGGCTACTTTCTTTTGTACGTACCGAAGACAACTTGTAATTCAAACAAATTGAATTAATAGAATCTCCACTTTCAAACTTTTTTTAATATTTCTAATTTTTAAGAAATCGTTGGCTTTAAAATATATTGAACCTTTCCCATATTAAGAGACGTATTTACACAACAAATGACAAGAATAAACTGACAAAATTGAAGATCAAAATCATCCAAAAAGGTTAATATACCAAAAGACGGTGATTTCCCTTTTTTTTTGTTATAGACATTGTAATCAAATTAAAAAAAATAATAAAAGTCGCGAAAATAGAACACGTTTTTCTTAAACTGTCGCAATTATATAACCTGCAATTTTAAAAATTAAGCCGTCGCTATAACCGGGCCGTCGCGATAATGGGTAGTCGCGAATACCGAGCTTGCACTGTACTTTAAAATTTTTTTTTTCAAAAAATTCAAAATAATATAGTTAGTAAATAATTTTTATATAAAATGATATATCAGAAACATCTGGAGAAGAAATGCTACAAGTAGTTGGTTTAGTTTTAATCCCAACTTATTCCGTACATTTTTTATTAAAAAAACATGTTATGTTTTATTTGAACGCACACCTTATTATAAATATCTATCTTAATTTAAAGGTACCTAATGATTTTAAGGCTTGATAAAATCATTTAAAACTTCGTAAATTCCAAAAATATTAAATTTATGGAATCTTTCACAATAAAATTAACATTCTTTAATTATAGAAAAGTTATAAAGGTACAAATATATATACTACTTATTTATTTTATTTTAAAATATTTAAATTTCTTTATTTTGCAAACAAATTATTTTGACATGAACGTCATTATTATGATCCTTTAAAAAATTTGTAAAGAATTTTCTACCAAATTGATTTTAATGTTTTGAAAATGAAATACAAGTTCATTGTATCATAAATAATATATTCTCATAAAATACCTAAAAGCATGCCAACAAAAAAAATATATAAAAATATTTTTATTAAATTTAGCAATTACTGTGATTCACGTGGTAATAAAAATCCCATTATATTTAAAATTGTAAACAAAATGTGTAATTTTAACACTTACTAGCACTTACATATCAAAATACTTCCTCTTTTCTTCAACTACACCTTAAACTTGTACTTACCTTGTTGGCCATAAAACATTAAAATTTGATCTTAACAATGAATCCTGCTGGCCAGTGTACAACATTTGTTTCTCATAGGGATTTTGTCTTGTATACAAATCAAAACGTAATTGTTTACTGCGTGGCCGTAAGTTTGGTTCCAAAATGTGACGTGCCTCTTTAGTAACTAGACCTGCTATAAATTCAACTGTTAAAGGTTCACAGTAGCCCAACTCGTTTTTAAAATAATTCTCCTTATGCGCTGCGTAAACGGAAAAATGAAAAAGAAAACAGAAAAAAGTCATGAAAAGCAGTTATTGCAAATTAAAATTAACGATCAATTCCAACAAAAAAATTCATAAATTATTTATTTTTGGTATTGTTGGGGTGCGAAAATGCAATACTAGTCTTTATTTTTAACTAAATGTTAATTAATAACTTGTGTTAAATTTAAGGTGTTGAAAAAAAAACAATTTTCCTTATAAAAGTTATCAACAATTTGTTGAAATTAAACTAAATGTTTTTATTTATTTAATTAATTGCATACATCAGCTTGTTTTAATTGAGTTATAAGAGGGTTGGTTCAAAAGTACGTGATTAATGTATGATGCATATCTGTTTATTTTGCTTTTCACATAAGTACTTTTTAACTGTTTACATTTTTTGAAGTGATATTACCGCCTCTTTGTGAATGCAAAAAAATGATATGTTAAGTTCATTAATTGAAAAAAAAAAAATTATTTTTTTCGATTATTTTTATATGTATTTACCCTACACAAAAAGATATATAGTATTTTAACTCATGTGGCAATGAGAGTCAAAGAAAAATGTTTCAATAGATATAAACCCATTAATAGAAGAAATATTTAAAAAGCAACAATTTTTATAAGTCAAAGTCTATTTTGTGAGGATTTTTTTTAATTTCATTTTCCTAAAATCTGATTTGACTGCATTTTTTGATTAGTACATTAAACATTATAAGGTAAAGGATATAGATTTCATAAAAAAACATCGAGGTAAGTATATTGTCCAATAATTTAAATGGACGAGAGTTTATAGAACTTGTCGGAAGAGATAGTAATATTTCAAAGAAATAAGAAATCAATATTTGTAGAAGATATATAAATAGATAATGTTGTTAGATAATTTTCTACGTCAAAAATAATAAAATTTATCTAGTTTTTATTAAAAGTAAACTTATTACTGAAATGAAAATACCCCAAAATAAGGATTCAAGAGCAATAAATTTAATATAGTGCATTTATGTCATTAAAAGGAAGATATAAATGCTGAAAAGAAGCAACACGCGATTTTCATTTCAAGAACGTGCGTTTTTATGATTCCTAGTCATTGATTTAGAAGTTACACAAAAAACATATTTCTGGAATGTATTTTAATACAAACTGTATAAACTGAACATACAAATTTAATCCCAAACTTTTTTCATACAAAATGAAATTATTTTCTTTAATATTAAAAATTGTACATAACAATAGTTTTAGGAATTTCGTGAAATTTTTGGCTTATTTCTATTGGATTGTGGAAGCTAAATAAAAATAGTTTAGACAAATATTAACGATAAATGCATTAAAATGTTAATTTTCCAGAAAAAAAACTGTAAAAAGGAATATCTGAAATTGTGCATTATTTTGGAATGATAACAAAAATGGAGATTATTTCGGGGAAGCTCTAATTTAAAAGATATATATTTTTAATAATGGATATTCATAAGTACGTAAAATACTAGAATTATATGAGCCATTATCAAAAATTTTTGATTTTAGGTATTCCAAAAAAATTTTTTTAATGCACATTCAAATCCATTTGTATATATAAAGTGTATATAAGTATAAAATGACTAGGTTCGTGTTAATCCTTTCGTGCAGGGGGCGCGAAAGTTATAGCGATTTTAAGTTGAACATATATAAATTTTTACAAACTAAAAATTTATGTACAATTCTGGCAAAAGTTAAGCGCAACATCAAAACCTACTAAGTAGTTCAAATAAAATTTATAATATTTTCAATGTTTGATTTTTAAAAATTATACAAAAATGAAGTTTGAATCTAAGCTATTTCTCCATGCACAGAGAAGAAAAATACATACATTTAAAATTTTTTTTCATAAATATTATGAATCGATCATAACTTTTTTTCCAAACCTTTTTCATAAAAAATTAAATTTTGTTCATAGATATTATTAAATTGTTCATAATGAAAATTTTTGGAAATTTGCAAAAATCTTGTTAAATCTTTGATATGGTTTTATTATATTTGATAGCAAATGGTAATTGAAATTAGTTATATATGAATATAATAACAAAAAACGCATTAAAATGGCAAAAATCCAAGGAAAATCTGTAAAAAACTAATGTTTAGAAATTTGATCGCATACTGCATTACATCATTTTCATAAAAAGCGCTTCTATTCTGTTCCAAAATTTAGCTAAAAATCATTAAAAACTTAAAATTTTCCAAAGAAAATTTCAAAGATTTTTTACAAACTGAAAATATAAATGAAAGTTTAAACAACTTTTTCAGTCTTCTTGACTTTTGATTTATTTGAAAAAATATAAAAAAGTTTTAATGCTTAAGAAATTATGCTTAAATATTATGAACTGAAATCAATGAAAGTAAATTTTTATATTTAAGTACAAACTTTATTCTGTGTGCATTATACGAAAATATATTTTATTATATTTTGTTACGAAATTTTTTAATTTGCCTCTACATTTCTATTAAGCATTACAAACACCATTTAATTATGCAAATTATGGTAAATTATGGTAAATTTCAAAATAAAAATTTGGAATATACATTAATTTACAAATATAATTTAATAACTTAAGTTGATGCTTCTATTTAAAAAAATATTTATGCTTTTAAAAAATCCTGAAAAAATATATTTGTATTTTCGTAAATTTTAATTTTTAGCAATACGCGGCAATTTTAAAAATAGTATTGAACTTTAAGAGAGTGCACAGTGGGGCAGAATCGAAATTTTTTGGAAATAAATCTGTAACTTCTGATCGGCCATTTGTATTTTCATGAAATTTGGTATAGGTGTAGCAGAGGAGTGTACAATATTATGTTTGGAAGGGGGGCACAACAATCCCCTCAGGGGCGGAGCTAAGGGGGCTCAAAGTTAGGTACCTCTTACATAAAAAATTTTTAATCGCTTGCAAAATTTTTTTTTCTCGTCCGATATGTTGTTGCAGGCCCTGATAAGACTTATAAAAACATGCTTACATGTCCTATTTATATATTATAGTTTTCGAGTTATTTGTGTTTGAATTTTTAAGCACCATAATTTTGCATATTTTTGTTCCAGTTTTTTTTTTCATACATATCCTAGTATTTGCGATCGATTTTATTAGTTTTTTTTCTTAAATTGAAATCGATACTTTTACCGAGTTCAAAAATAAACGATTTTGAATTCGAAAATTGCAAAAAAGTCGACTTTTTATGTTTTTTTAGCCGAAAAAGTATCTACACTCTTTTTTATCTAAAATAAAATGTTCTTTACCAACATATAATAATTTTGCACTTTTCTGAAAGGTAACTTCACAGAGATGACTCTAAGATAAAAAATAACTCAATAACTCAATTGTTCATGGTACATACAGTCCCGAATTCGACCCATTTTATATGAAAGTTTTGATTTTAGACCATATTTTCTCAAATTCCAAAGCACGAATCAACAAGCGGAATATATTTTAAGAATCTTCAATGTGTTGTTGAAAGTTTTAAATCAAAATCTCCGGGACTTCGGAAAAATGTGAAAAATCCCATTTTTGAGAATTTTTATTAGTTTATTTGGGAATTCAGGAAAACCCTACCCTTGATTGAAATTCGTTTAACGCACTTTTATTTATATTAATAAGATCCACATTTCCTGCAAACAAATATTATAAACAAATATGTTATTACAATTAAAAAATTTGTATTTTCTCCAAAAACCCCAAATTGGGCCTTTTGTTTGGTTTATTTCTAAATAGCGAAAGAAATTTTAAAAATATGTATTCCAAATTAAGCTTATCCTTTAGCATATATAATTTCCGATCTTTTGCAAAAAGATTCAAGTCAATATCATTTCAGAACTATGCGCCTTTAAACTTTTATATTTCCAATTTATTGTATATATGACTATATTTTTACAAACTTGCAACTTTTGCCTTTAGCTTTGCATGAATAATTACTTAGAAAATTATGAATATTTCTGTATACTTTTACTAATATCTATACACAAAATATTTTTATAAAAATAATTAATAAATATTTTTTATTTTTAATAGGGTTGCCATATTTCCCAAATTTAAGTAAAGTAAGTCCTTTTCATATATTATATTAATTCATATATTTCTATTAATGAATTTAAAATAACAAAACAAAAAAATTCTATTTTAACTTAATCAATAAGTATTTTATTAGTTTAAATTTATGGTGTTTACCTAAATTTAACAAATGTATTTATCTATTGGTGGTGGTTAAAAATTTATATATTTATGATCTAGTGGCAATGTACGGGTATCTATTACTGATGGTTCAAAATCTATATTTTTATGAGCTAATGACAATGCACAGGTAATATCCTTTCCGGTGATACCTAATAGCAACATATAATATCAGTGAATTCGGTACTCTTCCAAATTGACTCTTTCAGATATTTTACCTAATGAAAATTCACAGAATACCTGTAAATATATATATACCTGTGCGATATATCTAATAGATATATATAAATGCGCAGCTAATCCTTATCAACATCATAACGAAGTTGATTACCATGGTGATTACATTGAAACATGAACAATTGTGTTGTGTTCTGTGGAGTTTATCTAAAAATGATCTTAATCGTTTAGAAGCTATAGTGGAATTCATAAAAACTACATATCATGCAAAAGTCGACGTCACTGGTAAATCTCAGATAGAGAGCTTTTTAAAGTTGTATGACGTAAAAGTGAAGTCCTTGAATCAGCGTACTAACAGATTAAAAATTAAACATTCCGATTGGATGGATACTGATATAGAAATATCGGAGTGTAAAATATCAACTGGATTACACTGCAAGACATATGCTGATTTAAGTACAAGATCTAAGAAGAAAAAACTGGCCCATTAGCTTTCTATAAATTCGAATGAAGAAGTTGCTGATACATTCAAAGAAATGTTAAAAAGGGAGAAGCAACCTAAGAGTACAATTGATATTGCTGAAATACTGCCAACTGCATCACCAAAACGTCTTAAACAGATTGCCGAAAGTGTACCTACTCCAACATCCTAATCCAATTCTACCATCATACAAGGATAGTCAAGAAAAAAAGCAAACTATTTTACCATCTATTTCGGTTACCGAAAAGGAAGCAATCTTCATCAAAGTGTAAAGACACATTTAAAGATATATGACTTAACACCACTCCAGGATCAAAACATTTTTGCAGACCCATTTGGTTCGAATACACAAGGGAGTCGAAGACAACAACAAAGGATTTAGTGGAATATATTAAAGATGAAATAAATGATTTACAACCTCTTTCAATAACCATAAACCAATACACATTCGACAAATCATTTCAACTTAGTCTAACAATGATTGATGGAAAGGTTAGTAATGCCATTACGGAAACATCTTCTTTTTGGAAATGCTCACTATGTGATGAGACGAAATCACAATTTTCGGATATTGGTAAAGCAAGGAGTATTAATGAAGAATTTCTGTCTTTCGGAATATCTCCACTTCACGCTAGAATACGGTTCATGGAGCATTTTCTGCACATAGCGTATGATTTAAAGTATAGAAGTGTGCCAGAAAATTTAACAAAACCTACCAGAAACAACGAGGATTTAATAACACTTACAATATCTGAGAAAAGTAGAATCCAGGATGAATTCAAAGAAGAGACGGGATTAAACATCGACAAACCTCTGCCGACTGGTGGTAGTACAAATGATTGAAACACAGCAAGAAGGTTTTTCGGAAATTTCGAAGCTACATCAAAAATAACTGATATTAATAAAGAGTTACTTGAAAGGACTAACATACTATTAATGGCAATTAATAGTAAGCAAAAAATTAACTCTGCTCGATTTGGAGAATATACAACAGAAATATCTAATCTACTTATTTCTCTATATCCATGGAAAGAAATGACACTAACAGTACATAAAGTATTGTGCCATGGCGAAATTATAATTGAACGAAGTATTCTTCCACTTGGAGAGCTTACAGAAGTGGCTCAAGAAGTAAGAAACAGAAATTTTAAGCACGTTCAATTATTCAGCTCCAGGAAATGCTCCAGAAACGAGGATATTTTTAATAGCCTATTGTTATCATCAGACCCTGTACTATCATCAATGAGAAAACGTTGGATTTATTATGAGCCTTTAGCAACTCAAACTACTGAAGACTTGAAGGACCTTTATTACCTTTTAGATATGTATACACATACAAAAGATTATTTTATAGAAAATAAATAGTATAAGTTTAAAATATTAGAAAAATTGTCTACATAAATTTAATGTAAATGAGTAATAAAAAATGGTATTAGAAATAGAATATTTATTAAGAAAGAATAATAATATTGATTAAGTTAACATAGAATTTTTTTTTTTTTTTTTTTTGTTTTGTTATTTTAAATTCATTAATATAAATATATGAATGCTTAGAAAAGGATAAAGATTTACTTAAATTTAGGAAATGTGGCAACCCTATTAAAAATAAAAAATATTTATTAATTATTTTTATAAAAATATTTTGTGTATAGATATTATTAAAAGTATACAGAAATATTCATAATTTTCTAAGTAATTGTTCACGCAAAACTAAAGGCAAAAGTTGCAAGTTTGTAAAAATATAGTCATATATACAATAAATTGGAAATATAAAAGTTTAAAGGCGCATATTTCTGAAATGAGGCATAATATTGACTTGAATCTTTTTGCAAAAGATCGGAAATTATATATGCTAAAGGATAAGCTTAATTTGGAATACATATTTTTAAAATTTCTTTCGCTATTTAGAAATAAACCAAACAAAAGCCCCAATTTGGGGTTTTTGGAGAAAATACAAATTTTTTAATTGTAATAACATATTTGTTTATAAAGATATCTTAATGAAATTTGCAGGAAATGTGGATCTTATTAATGTAAATAAAAGCGGTTTAAAAGGGTTTTTCTGAATACCCAAAAAAACTAATGAAAATTCCCAAAAATGGGATTTTTTACATTTTTGGCTATAGAATCCACATTTTTTCGAAGGCCCGTAGATTTTGATTTAAAACTTTTAACAACATATTGAAGATTCTTAAAATATATTCCGCTTGTCGATTCGTGCTTTGGGATTTGAGAAAATATGGTCTAAAATCAAAACTTGCATATAAAATGGGTCGAATTCGGGAGGGTGTGTACCATGACCAATTGAGTTGTTGGGCTTGTGTTTTATCTTACAGTCATCTCTGTGAAGTTACCTTTCAGAAAAGTGTAAAATTCTTATATGTTGCTAAAGAAAATTTTATTTTAGATAAAAAAGAGTGTAGATACTTTTTCGGCTAAAAAAACACAAAAAATCGTCTTTTTTGCAATTTTCAAATTCAAAATCGTTTATTTTTGAACTTGGTAAAGATATCGTCTTCAAATTTTTTTTATTCAATAGATAATTTTGTTATTTAACTAGTTAAGAAAAAAACTAATAAAATCGGTCGGAAATGCTAGGATATATATGAAAAAAACTGGACCAAGAACATGCAAAATTATGATGCTTAAAAATTCAAACGCAAATAACTCGAAAGCTATAAGAGATAAATAGGACATGTAAGCATGGTTTTTATAGGCCTTATCAGGGCCTACAACAATATATAAAAATATTTGAAATCGGACGAGAAACAAAAATTTGGCAAGCGATTAAAAATTTTGTATGTCAGAGGTACCTAAATTTGAGCCCCCTTAGCTCCGCCCCTGAGGGGACTGTTGCACCCCCCTTCCAAACTTAACATTTTACGCTCCTCTGCTACGCCTGTACCAAATTTCATGAAAATTCAACCAGCCGATCAGAAGTTACTGTGGAATGTAGCAAAAAAAAGTATCCCACAGTACCCTCAAAAGCGCGACTAAGGTAGAGTACTTTTGAGATAGAACATTTTTAACTGCTTGCCAATTTTCATTCTTAACTGATTTTAAAGCTTTTTATATCTTCTTAAAGCTCTTCCTAAGACCTATGAAAAACATGCTTTCATGTGCTATTTATCACCTACAGTGTTCAAGTTACTTGCGTTTAAGAATATATAATGATTTTCTGAAAGGTATCTTCACGGAGATGACTTTAAAACTAATTATCATAATTAGTAGTAAACAATTTTTCGATATTTTACTCACAAAAGGAACAAAATACGAAATCTTTTTCCATTTTGTGAAAAAATGTATAAGTTTCTCAATTATTTAAGATATAGTTAAATGACTTTTTAATGGATTCTAGATATCGAGATAAACCTTTATATTGAAAATTAATGATGTTGCACCATATATTATAATATGTATATTTCGGGAACAAAATGTCTGATTTGATTTAATAAAATATCAAAAAAATCAAACTCGTGAATTTAATTTGAATCCTATTCGTACAACATACAAACGATAAACATTTTGTTTAAAAAAATTCTTAACGTAAAATTGATGATATTGTTTACAGTGGGACCATTAAATCAATTTTTTTATCTCACAGTGAAATATAAACGCCAAAAGTGGCGCTTAATTAAGATAAAAGGTATATCGCTTTGTTGTAATAATTAGATTATTAGTATATCAAATTTATATTTTTTTTTTTTTTTGCCTAAACTACTGTCCGTTCCGCTGTCCGTCTATTAATAACCAACATTTTAGTAGATCACCGTTTTTAAGATAACTTTATGAAATTTGTACGTGAGCTTTGGGCCAATAATACATGTTAAAATTTATTGTAGTCGAACCATTATTTCACTGAATTTCCATACAAAAATTTTCCCGGAAATAGATCAAATTCTTATAAATATCTTAAATATGTTTTTGTATTTGCAAAATTGCATAATAGGTGAGTTTGACTAAGCAAAAATCACACCACTAAATTTCATGAGGTTCGCTCCATAATTAACCATAAGACTCACACCCGAAAATCACTTTCACGGACACAGTAAAATTTCACAAGGATCAGTTCATAATTGGCCATAGCTTACATATAAGGATCTGTCACGTCAACATTAATTCAAAATTATCTTTGTGCATTGAAGAAGTTAATAAATAAGTTAAATCAACTTTATTATTTTTTTATATATATTTAGGCTAGAAATGAGAGAAATCGCCAGTTTTTTGTTTAAAATGTTCTATTCTCATAACAGTAAACGATATCTGTAAACTTTCTTTTGTAATAAAAACCTCGATATGTTGATTTTAATTTATGATCTTTTAATTCTGACTATATCTACGTTACATTGGTTTTTTATGAATTTCTGAAATGACCAAAAACGGCGAAACAACCGCAGCCCATGTGGTAAATTCGCCAAGTGATTGATACAGAATCGTTTGCCTATATATGATGTTTTTATTTTATTTTAGTACTGCAATTAAAAAAAACAAACAAAAATTAATATGCTTTGTAAAATTTTATGAAAAATAAATAAAAATTCAATTAGTAATGCACATGAAAACTCAATACTTTGCAAAAATCACAATAAAAATTGTTTGTTTAAATTCTGTTAACACTAGAGAGTTTGTATGTACAGTAAAATATCTACAGCCATTAATTACATCGTAATCACAGAAAATTCTTGCAGCGAAATATTTGGGAAATTATTAATAAAACAGTTAATCACGTCTAACTCCGATCAAATGAAAATTGGAAATACCAAAATTTGCTGGATGATAGATCTGCGATAAAGAAAAAAAATCAATTAGTGCCATAAAAATTAATACTTCGTTTTCTAGATAATTGGCAATATCCCTATATACAATACCTCCGTTTAATTTTGTTGTTGGAATTTTTTGGTAAATATATTTTTTCTTCCAGAACGCAAAGAATACCTATGCTAATATCTCCATTGTAAAAAGTTACTTTTTGTAAAATAAAATGCAAAAATATAAATTTAAAAAATTAAATTTTCAATTTTTACCACTGTAATTAAAAATTGCTTGAAATCTGTGACATTGACGGCTCAGTACATGGAGAGTGAAAAAATTAAAGCAATTTTTTAACAGATAATGACGCATCATTTTATCTACTTCTACCTAGAATTAATTATTTTTCCAAAATATTAATTTTCAATTTTAAATTAATCGCCATTTTTCTCAATTTCACACCTCTGTGTATCGGTCCCATTAACACTTCAAAGTTTTTATCTAAAGTCTTTTGATTTCGAATGTCCAATTTTACAACAAATAATGTTTGTTTACATAAGTCTTTTAAAACTATATGTCGCCTTATTGTAAAGTTTGCATCTTAAGTCTTCCATTGCAAATATCGCAAAGTGTCCCATTCAAGAAATGAAATGGAAATAAATCTTCAGTTTCCGAACGGCTGGTGCAATTTCAATCAAGTTTTCTACAGTAATAGAAGAAGTTTAGTGGAGTTTAAGTTTTGAACTTAGACTATTTAGATATAACGGAGACGGGTCCACAGGATCCCAAAGTTTTACACCTCGGGTTTGACAAATATTTCAAATGAACCTGATTCGTTATATCTAAACGGATTTGAAAGATTTTTATTTTATTAACTTCTTTTAAAAATCTTTACGGAATCAACTTGAATATGCTTTTGAATTTGAACTTTAAAAAAAGTAGTCACATTCTTTTTCAGTTATATGCAAACTCTTTTTCGTATTATTTATTTGTTTCTGAAAGATATCAATACAAAATAGTGTGAATAAAAGAAAATTAAAAATTATTCCTACTATGGCCATGGTAGTGACTGGTAAATCGATTTCGATTATGGTCGAAAATCGATTCTTACCATCCAACTTTATATTGAAATCAATTTTTAGGCTTCGATTAATCGGAAAATCAACCTTGCACAGTGAAGTAATTCTTTGTAAAAATAAATTGCAAGAATGGCAAAGTAAAATTTTAAACTTTTTAAGAAAAAAATGTTGGGAAAATTTTTTAAAAGATAAAAAATCTGTAAAAGTACAATTCAAGAAATAATTGTTAATTATAAGGGAAGAACTTTGAGTACTAGTTTTATTAAATCTACATTCCTTCCCGCAGTGCCGGACATTGATATAAAGAATGTTCCTAATCCTCAATAAAAAAGTGATCCTTTTCACAAGCCCCTATTTGACAATTCGACCAGAAGAATATGATTATCCATTTGTGTTTCTGTTATATCCATAGACGACCAATTTCTTTAGCATTCATTCCTTATTATTTCGATAACACGAACACCCTAACTTAGGAACTTACGAATTCCGTGATTTAATTGCGGGATTACCATTAAATAATTAAAGTCGATAATATATATCTTCCGAAACAAGTGCCCCGTCTTGCAGAAAATAATGCAAACTTGGTTCCGTGTCAGTTCTATATGTAATATTATATAATTCCTATGTTTTTACAATTCGAGTTCTATGGTGCTAAATTTAAAATATTTAGTTGTGTTATTAGAGTGATCTGCGGAAGTAGGTTAGTAATAAATATTTCGATTCTTTTTATCATCTTTTGATCTGCTTCGAACAGTCATACGACTATTGTATTCAATGTATTACATCTTCTCTAGTTTAGTTTTTAAATATATCGACACACAATATATATATACATATAATATATATATATATATATATATATATATATATATATATATATATACTATTATTACAAATATTAATCTATTAAAAAATCTATTATGGGGTTCAACTATAAAAATCGAAATTAAAATGGTTAATCGAAAAATCTAAAATCGATTATTAACTTGTCATACCATTCACCAGGGTCTCCCGAACTAGACCTATTTTTTCATATATTTAAAATTTTCGCCCTTATTTCTCAAATCGCAAAGATGGAATCTTCTGATTTTAATAATTTTTATATAACAATATGCTTTTAATTTTTTTTTTTTTTTTGATAATAGAAATTTTTGTTCGTCGGTATCGGTTGGAAAGATATAGCAAAAAAATAAAAAATTCCATTTTTGGAAAGATTGGAAAGTTTTTTGAGAATTGCGGGATTTTTGTTAAAAAATCTAAAAAAAAAAAACTTTATTTTCAAATTAAGTGTCAAAAGTTCTGTACAACTGTAAAATTTCGTTAAAACATGTCTATTAATAAAAATTTGATTGCATAATTACGAATAAATAATATGCACAAAATCTCGACAAAATCCTTCTTCGATATCTTTTTGCAAAAAGTCTTCAAGGAAACTTACTATAATTTATGTATAAAATAGGTCTAGTTCGGGAGGCTTTATTGCTCGCAGAAATAATTTTTTTAATTTGTTTTCCTTCACACTATTTTGTATTATCTTTCAGAAAAAGATAAATACTCTCTATGTTACTATAAAAAAAGTGCGTAACAGAAAAAGAAATTGATTACTTTCGTTTTGCAAAATTCTTTCTGTGCACGATTTTGTTATTTGTTGTTATTAAAACAAAAAATTAAAAAAAAAATTGTGTGAAATTTGGAGCCGCTATAAGGAAAAAGCCACCAAAGTACGTCCAAAAGTAAAGATTTTATTCTTTGAGATAACCTATATGCAAATCGGTTTATATGTAACGAACGAGGATCCAGGTTTAAAATATCTGTCATATCCGAGGTGTCCAAATTTGGGACCCTGTGAACCCGCCCTCGTTATGTCTACATAGTCCAGTTGTGTTTGAGCTCCACTACACTATTTCTATCACTGTGTAAAATTTCATTGAAATCGGAAAAAACGTTCGGAAAATGCAGATTTATTTCCATTTCATTTCTTAAAAGTGACACTGCGTATCTACAAAATTTTTGTAAACAATACATGTTTCCTAAGTCTTTCAGAGTCACAACACTTCAAATATTTAAATGCAAAAAAACAAACCTTGTTTTCTAAGTCTTTAAAGATAACTGCTAGTGTAAACAAAGTTTGTTTCTTGAGTCTTTGGTAATAAAATTACTTCTCTTTCTAATTTAACATTATTAAAATAAATATTTTTAATAAATAATATCTATTTAATTTAAACGATGTAACAAAATTATAAAATTTACATATTTTTAAAGGAAATTTTTTGTTTTCATTGGCCATAAAGTTAAAATTATTTAATTTTAAATTTAAATTTATTTTTCCCAAGATAATTGTTGTATGTATTTTAAATTATCATTTTTTAATAAATTAGAAAAAATAATATTTTATTTGTAGTACTTTTTAAAAATATTTTTTTAACACCACAAACAAATTAAATGTTCTTTCCTTCCCCATATAACAAAAATTACATTTAGACGTTTAAATATCTTCAAAGGAAAATTTTTATTTTCATTAGTCATAAAGATCACATTACGGGGATCAATTTAAATTTATTTTTCCATTTTTTAGTTTGTAAAAATTTAAATTTTTTTGTTATATTATTTAAATTGATCTACGTTTTCAACACCATAAATAAATTTAATATTCATTCTCCATTTACCAACCATTACAATTCGTTATCACTACAAATACTAGACACAATACGAACATCATACTCTTATGATTTTTCATTTTGAGCGAACTGAACTCACGAATATCCTGCGTACAACTGAACTTGATAACAATTTAGAACAAAAATTTATAAGAACATTTCACTTGATGATATAAACAATCCCTTAAACGAACATTAAATCTACATTAAAACAGATCAAAACAAGAAAAGAAATAAAAGCTTAATAATTATAATGATCATGTTGTTGTTAAGAATACTGTTAACAGAAATAAAAATAAAACTTCTTATAAATCTATATACATACATACTATATATCTCAGTTCATCAGATACATTCTATTTAGCGGTTAATAGTATTTTTTGTTTATTTTATTGTTTAAATAAAACATCCTCTTAACTGTTTCATATAAACGTCATAATGAACTTCATTATGATGATCCACCAATATTTAACTATTAATTTCATAAAAATAAAAAGTTAAATTTTGTTTATGTAGCAAAACGTTACATGCATTTCAAGTGGTTAAAATGAGGAGTTAACACAAACGCACACACAAACAAATATTAAAAAGTTATCATATGATGCTTTCGATTTTATTCGTAAAATAAAAACATCGATTTTCTTGATTCTAAGTAGCTGATAACTAACTTAATGAACTTGTTTTTATTGCGTTGAGACTTTTTGTGCTTCAGTAGTTTTCCTTTAATTGTGATTCCGAAGAAATCACTTACACATTAAAAAAATAATTATTATTATGATTATTGCAACATGTGCTGGCAATATTAATAAAATGAAGTCATAGCGATATCAATGAGAAAAGATTTAGTTATTGGGAATTAATCTAAGGATTACATTATTAAGTCATTTTAAATTAACATGATATACTTTATAAAAAAATAGTGAAAAAATCAGGAAAGTTTCACAACATCTTTATATTGTAACAATAAAGAAAGTTATAGTCAGTCAAGACCGACTATATGGTACTCTACACCATTGTGCACGAGCATAAAAATTCGAGAAGAGGACTTATATTACACCTGTGGCCAATTTTACTAAATGTAATATAAAATATACAAATACAGAATAATGAGTTAATACTAACATCTAGATGATTTTATGCACTTTCGGGCGATTCCTGGAAGTGGGTTTCTATGGGAGCTATGATAAATTATGGACCGATTCTCATAAAATTTGGCAATGTTGCTTCTACTTACATAAAACTTATTTGTGTCGAATATTAATTTGATACTAACATTCGTATGGGATTTATGCACGTTAAAGTGATTTTTGGAAGAGATGTTTATATAGGAGCTATGATCAATTGCGCACCGATCTTCATAAAATTTGGTACAAAGATTAACACTCGTACAGAACTTTTTTGCACCGAATTTCATTAAAATATTCTTATTTTTAAGGCATTTTTGAGTGTTTATACTCTATTACGGGGGGACATTTGTAGGTCCGGACGGACATCGTTCGATCGATTTAAAAAGTTATTCTGATTCGATTGGTATACTTTAAGGTGGGAGTTCGATAACATTTTCCATGCGTTACAAACGCATAATACCCCAATCACCTATGGTGGTGTAAAGTATAGTTAGAAAGCTGTACTACTTTTTTTTAGATCTTAGGTAAAAGTATCTTTAGAAAGAAATAATAAATATTGCAAATAATTTTAAATTAAAAAAAATGTCATTTGCAAAAAAATTCAAATTAAAATTATTTCTTATGTTCAACTTATTACTGATAAGAATAATGTATATTGAAATTAACTAAGTAATATACATTAGGGTAGACCCAACTTTTAATGTATCGATGTTTCCGGCTGAAATGAAAATTTACTTCATTTTTAGTATTATTTCTTGAAGTTTTTGCATCGACATCGATAATACTTAACTAGATAAAGATTAAGTTTAGGCTGTCAATTATACCCCGAGGGCGGTTAAATTATACCCATGTACGCCGACAACGTATGGATGGTCCAACCCCATTACTTGTCTAATCGTGGGATCCATTTATGTATATAACAAAATTTAATAAAAACAAATAAAAAAGATATAGTCGGTCAAGCCCGACATTAAAAAACGCCGAGGGGTCTTTTATGGGATCTATGGCCAATTGTGGACCGATACTTGTGTTAAGCATAGTGAATATTTCTATGAAACATATGTATGCATATATTATGTTATTAGTGCAGGGTGATTCCCGAAATTGAGCCTTATATAGGAGCTATGGTCAATTATGGGCAGATCTTCATAAAATTTGGAAATGTAATTTCTACTAGCATAAAACTTATACGTTTCAAATATTAACTTAATACTAACATTTCTATGGGATTTATGCTTGTTGAAATTTTGCAAACAGATTTATACTTAAATAGGTCCTATATATGCAAAGTTTAATTAAAATATTGCAATATTTCAGACATTTATGATCGTTAAACCTCTATATTCTGAGAGGATATTTGTATGGAGACTATGTGAAATAATGGACCGATCATAATCAATTCGTCCTTGGACAACAGAAGACTTATGCGTCAAATTTCATTAAATTATTTTCAAAATTGCGACCTATAGTTTGATTATAAGGTATACATGGATGAAAAGACGGGCAGAAGGACAAACGGACGGACATCGTTAAATGGACTCAGAAAGTAATTCAAGCCGATTGTTACACATTAAGGTGGGTCTTAGATCAGCATTTTTGGGTGTTATAGGCATCAGCACAAACATTAGGAAAAACTAGATAAATATTTCATCTGCAGACGACCTTCTCGCCTCTAATCAAGAGACGATGATCGAACTCTCTGGCAGTGTGGAGTAAAAGTCATAGTACGTTTTGCTAACTTTAGCTCTGGCAGTGTGAAGCAAAAGTCAGCACAAAACCCTCCCCAACAGGACATAAAGTCAGATGACCAGTGAAAGGAGAAACGCAGAAGAAAGAAGAGACAGAAAGGAATTTTGAAGCAATGATATATCAAAGCCGCCTTCATTCTAGATAAGATGACCAAGAATGAGGCAAACGATACGCCATGTGAACGTGGTAAGGAAAATCGTATAAAATATCAAGTTATAATTGATGAGTACACTAAGTTTAAACTCTCACTCTTTCAACTCTCGAAACACTTCCCACGCAGCACAGGAAAGAGTCGAGTGAAATCGCTCTCATTTAGGGGGAGATCTAATATGGTTTTCTTCGTTTATATAAATTCAGACATTTTCGAATTACATTAGAATTATTCAAAACAAACTGTTATTCGTGTATAAATTTTTCTGTAAGAAAAATGTATCGAAAAAATCTTAAATTTTCGAAAATGTTCAAATTTAAAAAAAAACAGAGAAAATCGTATAACTTCTTGAGGATTATATTTAGTTTATTTTACTGTGTAATAATTTTGTTTAGTATGATTATTAGTTCCAAAAAAAAAAAATACTTTATAAAGAAAAAACTACAAAAAATACCTTTTTTCCGAGATCCCCAGAATTAAAATCGCAGGTACGGTACGTTATACCAGGTACAGTACGTTATACCAGGTACTGACGTAATTCTTTTTTGATTTTACTTTCTGTCAATAAAACTGGATAACTCTTCCGAACTTTCTTAATATTTATTTAACAAAATGTTTAAAAGAAATTGGAGTTTTGAAACAGAGTTAAAAAAGTAAAAATTTTTTAAGCAAGCATGGAAAGGGTTTTGATTTATCCTGCTTAAACAAAAACTTATTTTTCAGTAATTAAAATCGAAATTAAATTAAAAATATCGTTTTATTTAAACATTTCTCAAAAAATTAAAAATTTGTTTTTACACTCCTTACACAAATGGGCGAAAACATGTAAATGGTCTGGAGAATTCGCAATAACCTTAAAATTTTTTAACCGATTTTTACTTTTTATATATTGTTTAATAGATCATTGTGTGTAGATTATAATTAAAAAAGTATTTAATAGCTAACTTTTTCACAAAACTGTAAAAACGCCACATTTTTCCCATATAGACGCTTCCTACAAATTTCAGGTCAAAAAACGATTCCAGGGGGAGTTACGATCATAATTCAAAAGTCGGTAAATTTTGGTGCAGTCTACTATACATTTCTGTAACCACTAAGAACCGTTGAATAAGAATTCTTCCGACAAAAATGTAACTTAAGGTAAGTTATTTAAAAGAAATAGTCACATACGATTTATACCTGCCTACTTAAATAGTTATTATAAAAGGCAATGTTACATTAACACAGAAATTGATACAATGAACTTTTTCCTTTTGGAAGGAATCAAGGTCGTTTATTAAAAGAAAAACAAGTTCGTTCTAAATGAAACAAAGAAATTGAAAGTTACTTGTTGCAAACAACAAAAAATAATGATGCAGTTTTACTTATTTTAAGCAGATCTACTACACCTAGACACTAAGACATTCAAAATTTAAATATGGTATATATCAGGTTATTTATAGCTTAAGATAATTACATCAGTTTACTTTAACTTTAAAACTAGGCAAACAAAAATATTTCTTTATAAAACTATTTTTGTTATAGACCTTTAAATATTTACTTCAGTTTAACTCTTCAATTACTTTATTTGTATAATATTTATGATTTTTATTAATATGAACTATAAGGATTTGTATTATACAGCCTATAAAAAATATCAAACTAACAATATAAAAATGTAGGTCCCAGCAGCATAATGTCCTTAGTTGGTGTTTAGAAAATGACTTTTTCAATATTCGATTAAAATTTTCCTTTAAATAGCGTAAACACTAACTAAAGTAATTGCAAGAACATTTTTAAGAAAGAACCTTATTTAAAGTACCTGGAAATTTACAAAATTTAAAAAATAAAAATTATACAAATTAGGTAGAAAAAAAAACATATCTTAAAATAATTGAATTTTAAAGTACATATAGTAATATTTTGTAGTGAAAAATAATATAAAAATCTTTTAATATTTCAATCAAATGGTAAAAAAGTTTCTCAGAATCACCCATCCCTTATGTACAAAAAATACTCAACTACGTAAACATAAAAATGAATTTTCCAATTCACAACCTCTGTCGTATCGTTGTATCGATGTATGTCGTAAAAATGTTTAAATTAATTTGTTTTTGCTCTCAGAAACTTGGTTTGAAAAATATTTACGACCTTCATCGATACAATGATACGATAGACGTTGTGAATTGGGCAAATATTTCAAAACTACATATGGTCATCTAAAATGCAAAAGCTCGTAACCACACTTTATTTTTTTACAGCAGAAGCAAAAAACTTTATGAAAATGCAAAAGGCCATAACAACAATTATTAATTTTTGATTTGAAATTAAGCAATTAAATTAAATTTTTTAATTATTCATTTAAAGCAAAAATAGATAAAGAAAAACACTCTTCAAACCAAATTTTTCTTAAATGGAACAAATTTAACGACTTTTTCATTTATGATGTTACGACCTTTTCATTTTTATATTGATGACATTTTTCAAGATATGAATATGAAATTTTTTGTGTAGATGAAATATGGGTCAGTGTATTATAATTCAGTCAAAAACCAACATTTGATTTTTCAGTGGTTGTGAAAGTTATGAATTTTTCCTATATATGGGGAATTTTCTGTTTTAGTTTACCTTTATGAAACCGAACTTAAACCTCAAATGTTTTTTTTAACCTAATTTTTTAAAATGACTTTTAATGCAATTATGTTAACAACACTTGGTGGAGTAAAACTACGAAACTTCAAGATCTGAAATGGTTCCATGTGGTACCGGCAAGCCCTCAAATTTAAAAAATCCAAAAAAAGTGATGGAAAATAACAAGTTTTTTTCTTTTGTTTACTATAATCGCGGATTTTATCATATATATCCAATTCCTCTAATGTAAACTACAAACACTTGTAGAAATTGGGCAACTTGTGTTCAATCAGTCTGTCGTTTATATTGTGGACAAGTGGTGAAACCAAAATTTTCAAAATTTTAACTTTTTACAGTTTTTTGATTAAAAACTTACGCCGTTTCGAGTATTGTCTCTGTAATTACGAATCGTTTGACATACATCTCATGCCCTTAATAGCAGCGCTATAGGGTATGCTCAAACTTTGGGAGAAAAAACGTGAATGGTTCTAAGGAGTGTCGTTTTCGCGAAACGTACTCACAGCGAAATTTTAATGAAGCTAAAGTATCGCATGATCAAAAAAGCTTTCAATATTACATTTTATAATCGTTGTGGTGCGAAATATTAATTTACAAAAATGATAACTTTTTAAAATCGATTTAAAATTTTGCGTACTTTATATTAGCATTTTTTTTTACATCTTATATGAAATTAAGCGAAAAACATGTTTTAACAAAAAAATGAAAAATATTTCATAAATCGTTGAGGCACACCCAAGGCTCTAATTGAAATCGTTGAATATGTATACCATTTTGTAAATGTTATTGTAGCTTATACCGGAGTCAAATGGCATTAAAAAATAATTAGGCGTTTGAATTTAGTGCAACTTGAAAAATTTATTTCATAGTTATATAATTAATATTTGCAAATCTGTATTTTAGTAACATCATTTTAAGATTTTTTGTGGTTAAATGTGAATAATACATCAGTGAATGAAGTACAATTAAAAAAATATTAAAAATCTATGTACACTTTGTTCTAAAGGTAGGTTAAATCGGAATTATGGTCCCAATTATGTTCACTATCATAAAACCTATCGATTCTTTAATATCTATTTTGTATACATTTGTGCAGGTTACATATGTGCATTTTTTTTTATATCGGACTTAAAATTGAATTTTTACAATTTCTTAAATTTTTTGATTTTTAACTACTATAACATAAACGATAATTTCTTGTGCATTAATATCATTTAAAAAAATTTTTGGTTGTACGTCTGGTTAGCTGCCTGTCCATGTAAACATTGTAAACAAACCATTTTTTTTTTTTTTTTTTTTTATATCGGACTTAACATTGAATTTTTACAATTTCTTAAATTTTTTGATTTTTAACTACTATAAAATAAACGATAATTTCTTGTCCATTAATATCATTTAAAAAAATGTTTTGGTCGTACGTCTGGCTAGCTGCCTGTCCATGTAAACATTGTAAACAAATCATAGGCTGCAATTTTAAAGATATATTGATGAAATTTGGCTCAAATGATTATTTTGGTTCAAGGACAAAGCCTATTGAAATTTATTATGAGCGGTCCATTATTTCACCTAGCCCCACACAAATGTCTCCCCGGAATATGTGTTTAACGATCATAAATTCCTTAAATATAGCAATATTACAGTGCAAAGAAGTTTTGTATAAGTATTTGTGCTAAATTTCATGAAGATCGATCCACAATTGACCATAGCTACCATATAAGCCCCTCTTCCAAAAAAATACTTTTATCTGGATAAATTCCACTCAAATGTTAGTATTATGTTATTATTCGACACAAATAAGTTTTATATATTCATGGTCTATATTTTACCAGAGCTCCCATATAAGGCTCTCTTTCGGGAGTATCAACGCAATATTATGTATTCGTATGTTTTATTTTACACTTAATACTAGTATTGGTCCACAATTAGCCACAGATATAATATAAGACCCCTCCCCGAATTTTAGTACACATGCACCATGGTGTAGTGTATCATGTGGTCGAGCTTAACCGACTATATCTTTCTTACTTCTTTTGTAATGGAAATGGTAAGAAAACAAATTAAGAAAACTTTTTATTAAAACAAACGGATTTTTATTTATTATTTTCAGATTTTTATTTTGTATTATCTGCAGTTTTCTTGTATAAGTTTTAGCAGTTTTATGAATCCAGACTTGGCAACCATAGGTCAAAATTGGCCGAACGCACATTTTTAAAATAAGAATCTTGTCTTTTTAATTAAGTAAGGGGTAAAGTGCATTAGCAAAGTTAATTGTTTTTTCATAAATATATTGTATTGTTTAAATAAAAGTTTTTTATAAAAAATAATTCTTAGACATTTGATGCTATTTTGTAGTTTAATAAAAACTCCAATAGAATATAAATGCTTCGTAGGATACGTTTCTGCCACCTATTATACGGTTTGTGTTTTGCTAACATTTACTTTTATCTTCTATTTATCAAAGTATTAGTGGGTGAATTTTAAATTGTCTTCCATTCTTTTGGTTATTGCGTTAGATACTTTACCGCAGAAAATCCTCTGCGTAAAAACTAATTATTGATTTCTGCTAACAGTAATATCAGATACAGAGTAAAGAGTAGGTGATAATACCGACCCTTGCGATAGACCTGCAGGTATTTGTCTATCACTAGATAGCGTGTATAGATAATACATACAACAAATGAGCGGGTGATTTAAAAAACTCTTTATTATCTTTTGCAGATACTAAACAAGTTTTCAATCATAAATATCTTTGTTATCTCTGTTTGGCAGTACCAAAGCAGAGTTTGTGGACTATAATTAGACACCAGCAGAATGGAATACGCTACACTCTTCATCAGCATTCGTGGTGTCTTATCCATTTTGGTTTCGTTGAAACCTAAACATGGCGCCCACCTTGCACTGGATGCAATTTTGAGGGACTCAGTTAGCAGCACCAGGCGTTTGAGGAAAGTAAAATAGAGATTGAAACTAGCGTCGTAAACGCTGTTATAGATGTGGTTACAGTAATGTCATAAGCCGACATCCGGTTCGAAGCAACATAAACAAGTGTGCAATTGTAAATTGTCTTGTTGTCTCTGTTTCACAGTACCAAAGCAGTGTTTATGGACTATAATTATACACTAGCAGATTGAAATACGTATTTTTCGTGCCGCTACACTTCATCAGCTTTCGTGGTGTCTTATCAATTTTGGTTCCGTTGAAACCTAAACAGATACGTTGAATAATTGAAGGAATTAAATTTAGAAACTGCCATATTGAATCGAAGGCTTTCTCAATGTCAATAAAAATAACTCCAGAGCTCTTACGATTTCTTTTGTTTGCTTCAAGATAATTAAATACTCTTTTTAATTGACTCCTTGCGGAAACCAAATGTTTAAGGTTATTATTTATTATAATTAAAATTCAATTATTTATTATTATAATTAAAAATTCTCTTATTTATTATTTTTTCGAAAACTTTATCCAATAGGCTTAGTATGCTTATTGGTCTATAGCTGGAAGGTAATTTAGGATCCTTTCCAGGCTTAGAAATTGGGATGACTTTTGCCTTCTTAAAAATTGTAGGAAAAATCCTTCTATTAAACAGGGACTAAAATGTTTACTTAAGATTTCAAAAAAGTAATCGGGCATGTTTTTAAGAATAATTCTATTAATGCCATCTGTCAAGAATTTTATCGCTAAGATCATGAACAAATCTAGTGACAGCTGTGTCCTTAGGTGAATAATTATTTAAAGTAATGGTGTGTGAATTACCAAATACGTCTGCTATTAAGTTGGCCTTTTCAGCGACAGGTTTTAAAACTTCACCGTTTACATGAAGATCAGTAAAAGATATTTTGTTTCCTTTAAAGGCTTTTTTTACTTTCCAAAATTTTTTAGAGCCAAAGGTCAAATTTGAAATAAATTTTGACCATTTATTTAATATCTTCAAAATACTTTTCAATTGATTTCTATAATTAAAATCCTTTCCTTTGTATTTATTTCTCCGACTAATTAACATTTTACTAATCTCAGTGATTTCTCATTGCCAAGAATTTTTATGACCAACATGTATTTTATTAAACGCTTTTTTAAATATAGATAATAATTACAATAAAAATTACAATAAAAATCTGAATATCAATGTTCTGATACCAAATTTCATTTTCGTCCCAGTTTCTGATTGCAGATCAGTCAAGGAACTGAATATGTCATGTTTTGAACTTGTCTAGAAATAACACAACCATAGGACCATAATCCTATTGTAAAACATTTGAATGTGTCTCAAGGTTTGAAAAATGGAGACACAAGTTAGATAAAATAATGTCTACTGTAGATGGTTAAACAGTGTTTATATTTTGAGTATATTCATTTGGGTAATATATGTAGTAGCTGGATTGAAGGCAGTGGTTGTAGAGCTCTTTACCAACCGAATAAATTAACATACAATTCCAATGTATATTTTGGACATTCACCGAAAATAAAATAGTTGTTTGAAGATGAAGTTAATTTATCCAAATCAGCTTTAAAATTGGTAGTATGAACTGGACTATACGCTTATACTGAAATACTTTCAGCGGTACTTGCTTTTATTTTTGATAACAACATATACTTAATATTACCTTTAATTGCAATTAGGACACATTCACCATGCATAGATCGATCCTCTCTATAAACTTTATAGCCACCAAGTTGAAATTTATGGTATGGTTTCAAAGAAGTCTCATTTAAAAGGAGAATATCAATTTTCCTTTTGTGTAAAATGTATTCTAGCTGGGCAGTTGTTATGCCTTGGGAATTCCAGTGCATAACATGAACATTGTGTCTACAGGTTGAATTATACGACATGTTGAAGCTTCATATCCAAAACTCGTAGCTTGTCGTACTTATACTGATATCTTTGTAAATCATCGACAGTATCAAACATTATTTGTATTAGCCATTCATTTGAAATATCATAGTTATTATTCTTTTCGTAGCTTTTGTTATATGTTATTTTGTGTATGTATGTATTATTTTGTGGTACTTGTATTAGCAAATCAGGAAAATCATGATCATCTTTGTTAAAATAAGAAAAAGATCTTTTGTTGGTCGCCTTAGATTTAGATGTGACTAGATGTCAGATTTCTAAGTATTCTTGACGACTTGGACAATTTGGGTCATCAGCTCTATGGTTAATGTTTTTTAAGTTCTTTTTATGCAATTGTAGCACTTATAAATTATACTACCATCACTATTACCTTTGTTGCGTGAACAAACTGCATAATCGTGATTTACGTCTCAGGCTGAACATACTACGATATGGTTACAATTTTTAGCACTACGTCAATACATAGCACACTTGGAGCATTGTGTGGGACCTTTGTTGTCCTTTAGAGGTTTTCTTTAACCTCTCTTTTTTAAATATGTTCATAACACCTCTTTTTAAGATATGTTGACGATCAAATTTGATAATATAGAGTGAGTCATCTACAATAGAGCGTTAAGGAACTAGCAACCGGTAAGCGTTAACCGGGTTTATATTGTGCGAGCTGACAAATTCTTCCTTTAACTCATGCGTATAATTCTGGAATCTTTTGTCTTTGAGAACACTCAAAGCTTCATTATACAGCGATAACGAGTTTGATGCAATTTTCGTACCAATAGACATTCGTTTATAAGTGTCACAGTTGAAAAACTGTGAGTAGAGTCCACAATTATTGGCAGAATCTTTTCTTTGAAAGCAACTGCTTCTTCTTCGTCTTCAGATAGAAACTGAAACCTGTTGGCACTAGTGCTGAAACCTTGAATTTAGGGCTATTGCCCCAATGCTTTCTACTTTATTGAGCAAACACTACCAAACAAAAGAAAGTTAAAGCAAATTTAAGTAGTTTTTTACACTTTTTAATTAAAAAATTTAATTAATTATTTCTAGCAAAAATTAATACGATGTTTTTACCTTGATGCAAAGATGCCATTATTAACCTTTTATATATATATATATTTTTTTTTTTTTTTTCAAATAATTCATAAATAAAAATTTTAAAACTAATTCAAAAAGCTATTAGTAGTATGATAACTACTTTATTTTTTAGTTATCATTTATAGTTTATAAGCCTAAAATCAGAAATGTTTGTTTTTTCGATTTATTTAAATTGGATAGGAGAGTTTCGAATGAGGAGTAACTGATACGACCTTGTCGTAACTACTGTTCGATTTCATTTACACTAATGGAATATTTGAGATAATTTCTGACAATAGATCTAAATTTATTTGCAGAAGTTTATTAAATTCCAGATTTCTGATAGTATCAAATCATTATTATTGTCACATTGGTTACAGACTCAATATAACAATTTAATAATCACCAATTCCATATCTGTTTTTGAATTTTGAAAACAATCCATCATTTTTAAAAGCATTTTTTTTTTTTTTTTTTTTTTGATATGAAGATCATTGAAACAATAGCTTCTTTTTAATTTAATAAATCCCTTTTTTCTTTCAGCGAGGTATAGTCACAATTTATCTATAAATTAAAAAAAAACAAGTTAGATATATATATAGTCGGTCAAGTCCGACACCATTGTGTATGTGCATCAAGGGGTCCTATATGGCCATGACCAATTGTGGACTTACTTTATATTTCTATAAAACATACGCATGCATTATATTATATTTTTAATACACTTTAAGCTGCTTCCTGGAAGTGGGCCTTATATGGGAGCTATGGTCATTTAAGAGCCGATCCTCTCAAAATTTGGTACTGCGGTTTCTACTTATATAACACTAGTTTGTGTCAAATGTTAGCCCGTATGATATTTATGCCCGTTAAAGTGATTTTCTGAAGATTGGTTTATATGGGAGCTATGGTTAAATATGGACCGATCTTCATTAAAATAGTTCTGTATTTAATTAATATATGATTGTTTAACCCCTATTCCAGGAATACTTGGACTATAAAAAACCGCTGTAACAAATCTCATTAAATTATTTTAAAAATTGCAACCTGTAGTTTGATTATAAGATTTAATGGACTCAGAAAATGATTCTAAGCCGATTGGTATAAAGTAAGGTGGGTTTTAGACAATTTTTTGTTTTTTTTTTTTTTTTTGTTCTTTTTTTTGTGTTACAAACATCAGCACAAAAGCATAGATATATACATTGAATACATTGAAGTCGCTGGTTCTATATTCTAGACATATCTAATTTGTATGGTTCTATTGTATATGAATCTGTCTAGAAAATGTAACAATGTGCTGCATTGAAAGAATATCCTTTAAATAGTAAGAAAAGATTGGATTCGTTAGCCGAGATTTTTTTTTTTTTTACTTGGTAAAAGGGTTAGAATCCTCTTGAAATTTTTTTTCTAAACCTAAAAATTTTTAAAATAAGTTGGATGGAATTGAGATGTAGCGGGAAGTTGTAAAGGAGGACCTAGTTTTTAAAAAAAATGACATCGTAGTCACCCTGTTATAATACAGGATGAGATACAGAGTGTCAAAGTTTACCACATCGATCATTAAAAAGCTTTAAAAGCACGTAACTTCTTTTTGATAATTTTTATATTTTAGGAAGGAATTAGAAAAGATTAAAAAAAATATGTTTATACACCTTACAGTTTTAAAAAAATTTACGCTTGAATTTTGAATTTTCGATTTTTGTCTTGTTTTTGGGTTTTCTCGATTAGTTACCCCTATACTATGGTAACTGTGAAAATGTCTATAAAAATATCCTGAAATTCCCAATATACACCCACCAAGATATTTATAAGACCAAATTTTTGATAATTTTATGGAATAAAAGTGCAGTCGTAGAAATATTTGGCACACATATGAGAACACCTAAGGTAATTTTTTCACATATAAAAAATTTGATTCCATTACTAATTCAGCTTCGATCGAAATAACTATAAGAACAAACATGAGAAACTATTTTTAACATTTTAAAAAATCACAAATTTGTGGAATTATTAATTACCTGTCCAAAACTTCTATCAAATTAATTTTTTCTTTGTATATATACAAATCTAGGGAAAAGAAAATGCTATTTATTATTGTTTCTGCAATTTCTAGATTAAGTTCAAAATATGTAAAATGATTTCATTTTAATACGTAAAAAATTAAATTTTTGAGTTATGAAATGTTTGTGAGCAATTATTTGGAAATTATTTATCATATGTCAATAAATATTGGCCATTTTGTCAATCGAAAACTAATTTATAATAACCAGTAACTAACCTGCGGGAAATTGGTGGCAATTCAGCAATAGCACCGGACTATAAAACATGAGATAAGTTAGGCGGACATGGGTTCAGTATCGATGCATTCCAAAATAATGTGTTGTCAATTCGTCAAGCCGTGAGAAATTATCAAAGTGAACACTTTCAAATGTGTTTGAAAAATGGGTGATTTTTCTCTAATTATTTTACTTTATTCTCAAAAATTTAATTAATAAAAAAATATTTGTTTACATGTTTCAAAATACTGCTTTAAAAATGGTTAAGAAAAAATTTTGATTTGATTAACAGTTGCGCCTACGCGCAAGTGGCTCAGAATCGTTTTTCATCGGCCAAACCTCTGTAACTTTTGAATCCATAAAGATATTTTAGAAAGTGTTGATGGAGACATATTTTCTTGAATTTTTCTCCAGTTTTAATTTCATTAAATTCGGTTCAGCAGTTGTTGAGAAATTTAAGGCTAAAGTTGAACTTTTTATAGCATTTAACATGAAAATGCGGATTTTTTGTTTTTTGAAACAGATTTATTTATAAAAAAAGTTATAAGGAGATAAAAAACATTTTAATAATACCCAGAATAATTTTGTGGTTCCACTAGAATCGGTTGTTTTGGAACAAAAAAAAATTACGATTTTTTTATTTAAATAATATTAAGTATTTCTGACTAAATAATATTAATATGTAAATAATATTAAGGACAAACATTTTTATTTTATTTTTTACTTTTTTTTACTTAAATAACAACAAAAGAAAATTATAATTATTATTCATTAGGTTGCAAAATAGTCTGCAAATATTCCATATTTAGTTCTATATTATTTCTGTCCTCTACCAGCCCTTTTGCTTCTTCACTTAAGTCCCGATGTTCAACTTTCCATGGACTTCGAATGTTATAGATGAGCGGATCTGACATTGCTAGTAATATATTAAATATATCTTCATTTGTAGAATTTCGTGATATTTTTCTGGTATTGTGCTCTCTAGAAAATCTGTAATCCTTATTACTTTTTTCCTGGGCTTCTTCTGACAGATCTCCAAGTGGGACTAAATGATGCTTAATGACATCTTCTCAGACATATTTCTCCATGGATATTTGGTTATATATATTCAGGCAGTTTTCTTCGCATAATCACCAAATTTTCGATAATTCTTTTAAATCTTGAAATAAGATATTCTTTCAGATGCTTTTTCGCATCATTCGTATTGCCTGATCCTTGTTTTGTTTGATTTATAATCAATCCATATTTGAGATATTCGTCCTGAACGTGTTTCTTTTTTAAACTTCTTAACTCCTTATTGGTCGTTGTTTCTCACTGATCCGGTATGTTTAAAATTAAAATCATAACTGATTTTTAGTATGTGTTCCATGAATCGTATTCTTTTATGTAGCGGTAATAATCCAAATTCATATGCATCAGTATTATCTAATGATTTTCCGGCTTAATGGCTTAATGTGGTTTGACATATAATGCAGCTGGGTGAAGCCTTTGATTCAGTCAAAGCCTGGCCTACTTTTCCATCTATCATCGTTAGCGCTAATTGATAGCTTACTTTAATTGTCCGGCCGTCAATCTATAATTCGAATGGCTGTAGTGTTGCAATTTAGGCTTTAATATCATTGACTTTTTTTAATGGCGTCATGAGTTTCCTTTTTAAATTCAAATTTAATTGAAGTATTTATTTATTAGTTTCAGTCTATGGATACAATATTATCCTTACAGACATCAATGATAATTTAATATACATAATTAAATTAATTATTTAAACAAACTGTTTAACAAATTTTTGAATTCAAGATTTGATATACTTAGATTTGATATACTTCGTTAGAATATTTATTGAATAATCTCATAGCTTTTATTAAAGGTTCATTCAAAGCATATGTTGTTCTACGAATATCTATATTAAAGATATAATAATTTTGCCTTAGAGGCCTAGGAGGTACATATAGTTTTATGGTATGAAGCAAATCAGGACAATCAATTAATCCACGAATTATAGCATATAGGAAATATACAGAAGAAATTTTACATCTTGTTTCTAAAGTTTTCATAAAAATCAAGGCACACTTATCAGGGTATGTAGGAATCGAAATTTGAGGGTTTACAAATGAAAAATTTTAAAATGAAAGAGCAAACTTTATAAATTTTACTTGAATTTTTTCAATTCTATTTATGTGTAATTGAGTACAAGGGCTCCAGATAAATGAAGCATAATCTAATCTAGATTTCACAAAGGATGTATATAGAACTTTTTTTGTGTAATGATCAAAATTATTAGAATTATGGCATAAAAAGATTAACATTGAATAAGATTTAGGTATAATATAATTTAAGTTATTATTAAGTGATAATTTTTTATCAAATAATACCCCTAAATCTAAAATTTTATCCACGGATGATAGTAAATTTTCATAATATTCCGTAGAAGATGGTGATTGATTTTTCCAAATATCCTTTGTTTGCACCCTGCTGGTCGAATTCTCCGAGTCTTCAAATTTTTTATCACTCGCAATGGTACAAATGACACCATGAACATATCTGTGTCTGAAGTATTTTCAAATACATATTCCTTGTATTGTGTTTGACCAGAAGAACCATCACATCCCTAGCAGTTTCCATATTTCTTCAAATAATTTCCATTAAATGATAGCGGCAAGCATTGAGCTGTATTAAGTAGATCTTGAAGTTGTACCCCTTGATGGTATAAAGTCCTTCTTAGCAGCAGTTATGTGATGATATGATGGATAGAGATTTTAGTCTTTTTCAATCGCACGCAATCAAATCCAAAAATAATGCTAATGCCTCTTCATTTGAGAACTGTTTTGCATCGCTTGACGTTGGAATACTTTTAAGAATCCGTTTTGTTCTTTTTAATTGGTTTAATTTTAAAATTTGATTATCATTGCTTAGATATATTATATCACAATTTATAGGGCTAGTTGTAATTATATTTGAGTCATATGAACAGGTGATATAAAAATAAAAAAATTTTGGGAGTTGTCCAATTCGGACACTTTAATTAAAAAAATTTTAATTTGTATAAAATTTTACAATTATTATATTAATAAGATTAATATAAGTTTTTTAGAAGCACTGAATTGAATTCTATTACCACAAATTAATATCATAATATAAAAAAAAGTTGATATTACTGAAAATTATAGCAAAAGTGTTAGTTACAGAACTTCGTGTTGCCCGCCAAATCCTAAGTTTTGCCTAATTAAAAATTGTAACTAACACTTACTTGCATTTCAATCACCGACAAGTAAAGTTCTACCCCGGCTAGATACTTGCGTTTGAATTATAATAAATCATATGAAAAGGAAATCACACATAAATATTTTTGTTCTATGTGCGGCTACCCTGAAAAAAGGTGAAAATAACCCTAACTCAATTATCTCTAAGAGAAAGAAATACTAATTTATATATCTTTTATCTTAAATTATCCCAATTATAATTACTCTATCGATGAGTAATTATAAGCCATATCTTTGTAGATTAATTATCTATAGCTCTACCCCTCTACTAAATCTAAAAGGACAATTAATAATAATCCAAACATTATTACAGGAGTATTTTCATTCAAATGGAAAAGTGTTCTACAGACCGGTCCAGATAGGTACACAAATATATATGGGGTTAAAAAGTAGTAAAATTTGTTTAACCCCTTTTGACCCTCAAAAGTTTTAAACAGTACAGTGACATTTCTCAAAGACTATTATCCTACCAACATAAAAAATGCAGCCAATTATCGATGATAATTTGTGAGTAATGATAATTTATTCTACTCAAATTTAATTTATGTTATTTTTTATAAAATAACATAAAACATTTGTCTTTAAGAACATCAAACGTCCACAATTAGCAATATTTTGATTTAATTTTTTTGCCACCTTAGTTCCAATATGATTACTATTGAATGGCATTAAAATTTCGGAAATCGGTGTTAAAAGAAAATTGGACTCTTGGCCAATGAAATTAATTTCAGAGCATTGGTTGAAAATGGTGAAATTTTTAAAGAAATTTCAAGTTCATTGGGCTAGTAAAAAATAACGCGAGATTTTTCAAAGCTAAAAAATAGCTTTAATAACCACACATATAGATCGATTTAACTCTAAACTAGTTCCCGCCTGTTCAAAAATATTAAGAATATATTTAAGAATATTTTATAAGTGCAGAAAAGCACATTAAATTTTTTACTATTATTATTTAATTTAAAATTCAACATCCATGATCGATGTTGCCAACTTTGACACTCTGTAAAACCATATAATTTATCTGAAATAGTAGGTCCTCCTCTACATTCTCAACATCTTAATTCGATCCAACCAGTACTTAGGAGATGCAGATTTATTTCCATTTTTTTTTTTTTTTTTTGGCTCCACTGTACGATGTTAGTAACTAAAACAAATGAATACTTTATTTTTAGATAGTCCTATTTCTCTCAAAGGAACAATATGAAATTTTGATATCATATTAAAGATCTTTGAACAGATCCGAAATTTTGCAATAAGTATTTTCACAACTACATATACCAAAACGGTTTTCTCAATTTGAAAAATTCGTGCTAGTTAATCGAATATTTTGAATAGTAATTTTCTCTATTTTTTCGAATTGAAACATTCTATATAATCAAAGCATACATACTTAAAATAGGGATCAGAATACCAACAGTTTTTTATTTGAAGGAAAACATTTTATATTTTCTAAAAATGCTTAAAAATAAATACATATGAGTAATCACATTGAATGTAAAATACAATTCTATTAAACTTTCAACTTTTCTTTTTATGGAATTATTTTTTTATGTTACATATTCTTTTAAATTCCTTATAAAACCTCTATAAACTATTAATTTCTCTATTAGCAGTTAATTTTAGTCGCAATGAAAAAGTTTTTTATGTTCGAAAAATAGTTACTGAAGATATATTTCCATTATGATTTTTGACTTCATACAACATAAAAAGTTAAAAAAATTATTTTGTAACCTAGATTTCAATTTCGTACCATAGTCTCCTGGTAAGTTTAAATATTAGAGCTTTACAATTTATTCAATATGAACTTATTTATATTCCCAAAATTCAAAATGACTGTAGCTGATTACTTAAAAATAAGTATATAATTAAAAAGAATTTGTTTATATATTGAATTAATTATGATTACTGATTTTAAAAAATTGTTATACGACATAAAGATTTTGTTCAGATTACAACCACAAACTGATTTTTTAAGAAGAGAACGAAGATATAAGCAAGGTTAACTCGAATTTTGTTTCAAACACTGGATATTACCTGTTTAAAGCTTTAGATGCCATCTGCAAATATTCTACCTCTGAAATTTACAGATCATTTTTCATTTTCAATTTGAAAAAGTGTGTCAAAATAACATACAAAAAAAATAAGTTTGTCCTTTTAGGATTTGTAAAATAAAATTCTAGATTTACACAGTGCTAGCTATTACTTGTTTATAAATAAAATTCACCCCTAATTTAATAAAAGGATCTCTTAGATTTGTATTATATTTTCTTTTATTTATCATTATTTTGTTTCAATATAATTTTGATGTTTTTAAACTGTTGCAATATTGTTTACATACATGTATTTTTATTTATAATTCTTTAATTATATTTAATTGCGTTTATTTTAAAATACACACTATTTTCTTGACAGACGCAAAAGTTATAGTAGTTTTATAGTTTTTTTTTTTTCACTTAATAAAATTTGATGTTTTTTCTTTGCTTATTATTACAAATTAAAAATTATTAAAAGGAGAAAGACATAATACAAAATACATAGTTTTCTTTAAATTTTATAAGATTTTTGTTTGTATTTTTCCATTTTTATATTCAATATTCTTGATCAAGAATAGAGGGTAGAAGTAAGTAGTAGTAGAGAGTAAGTAAAAAATGACATAAATACGAGATGATGTGAAAACACACACAAACAGCATGAGAAATAGAAAAAATTTAGGCATTTACAATATAATTTGCAAATGTCTTTATTAAACATAAATTAGTTTCTTAAAAAAAATGTAATAACTATTAAAAAATTAAAACAAATACAATTAGTTTTAGGTGAAATTAAATTTTAAATAAAAATATGCTGCTTCGTTGTATTTTTTAGTTAAGGTGAAGTTGGGGTGAGAAAAAGGAGAATTTTTATTTTAATAATGATAAATTAAGGGAGAATTTTGGACTATTATTATAAATAGCAGTGTTGTATTATTTATTATTGTTGTATTTTTGTCTATTTGTTATACAATTTTTTTATTATGTAATATTTTTCTTAATGTTTTTGTAGTTTTTTTTTTAATTATATTCTTGATATTTTTTTATGGTTTGGCAACTAAAACTAAATTTAATTTAATGTTAAAAATGGTAAAAGAGAAAAATATCTTTAAAAAATAATAGAGAAATTTGAAATGCCTTTTTCACTTTTAATGAAAATTAATGGCTCTTTCACATTCTTTTTTTCTAGATTTTGCAGTTGATGTTATAATTTTGTTGTTTTTGTTTTCATATAAATTGTTAATTACTTTTGTTTGTAGCTAAAACAAACATTTTCAGCTTATTCCTTTCCGCCAAAATAAAAATTATAATAGTAATAATATATATAAAATAAAAAATAAGAAAAAGAAATAAGATTAAAATTAATAACTTAAAATTACGTGGTTTTACACTTTTTAGCACACGGTGGCTGAGGCAGCAGCTGTGTATCATCAGCTCCTAGTCAATTGATTTGCAAAGTTTTAGCCTGCTCCCAAGCAAAACCGTCACGACCGAAATGCCCATAAGTACTTGTGCGCTGGTAGATGGGATGTTTCAAGTTGAGGTCCCTTTTATATATGAGATAAAAATAATTTAACAGTTAATATATTATTTTGTACTACTTTTTTAACATTTAACTTACTTAACAATCATGCCAGGTCTCAAATCGAAGTTCTTCTTAACTATAGCCAACAATTCCTTTTGTGTCTTGTGTGAGGTACCATAATCGAAGACTGTAATGGATAGAGGTTCAGCCAAACCAATAGCATACGATACTTGCACCAAACAACGTTTGCATAGACCAGCCTTAACCAAAGATTTTGCTACCCAACGAGCAGCATAGGCTGCTGATCTATCTACTTTAGTATAATCTTTACCCGAAAAGGCACCACCACCATGAGCACCCCAACCGCCATAGGTATCGACTATGATTTTACGTCCAGTCAAACCGGCATCTCCCATGGGGCCACCAATGACGAATAAACCGCAGGGATTTATGTGTACAACGGTATTGGCATCTAAATATTTGGCAGGAATGACTACTTTAATAACTTTATTCATAACTTCAGCGCGTAAATCATCGAGGCTAATCTTTTCAGAGTGTTGCAAAGAGACGACAATGGTATGAACACGCTTGGGCACAGCAGCGCCTTGATCGAATAAGTATTCGCAAGTAATCTTAAAATAATAAATTAATTTATAGAAAAACATTTAGATATAAAAATATTTAAAATAATTATTAGATTTAGAGCCAATAAAAAATTCGTTAATGTAGGTGAATAATAGGGATTTTATCATTAATTAATTTCTTAACACTTCCGCTGTTCTTATTGAGTCTTTTCCAAAGAAGAAACATTTGGCTGAGCGAGATTTAATGTCATTTCAGAGCAAAAGCCCATTTATCAAGGGAATTGTTTATTTAAATTAATTTACATTTTAGAGTGATTCTTACCTGTGTCTTAGAATCAGGACGTGCCCACCAGAAATCACCGGAACGACGTAATTCAGCGATTTTCTCATTCAATTTGTGCGCTAAAACGACAGTCAAGGGCATACATTCTTCAGTTTCATCAGTGGCATAACCAAACATAATACCCTGTTTTTAGATTTTTAAAAAACAAAAAATAAAAATTATTTATAAATTAATTTCTTATTAAATTTTACACAAAAACAATTACCAAAAATAAAAAAACAATATTAGTAAAATTTAATTAAATTAAACAAACAAGCAATAAGCGAGCAACAAGCAATGAGTTTATAAAAATAAAATGTTAGCTAAAAAATGTTAGTATGAAATTAAACAAGAAAATTATTAAAAATAAGTACAAAATTTTGCCTGTGTATGAATGACTACAGTTAAGGAAAACAATAATGATTTTTATATAAAAAGGACCAAATCGCTACAAAATTCAACCAATAATCGTAGAAATACAAAATTTTGTAATAAAGAAAATTTTTTGAGAGAAAAATACTAAATCAAATATTAACACCAAATAAAATAAATGTATAGACAAAGATATAAAATAAAAAACTTGTTATTCTTTTTCTTTAAATAAATAAAAAAAATTACAAATTTATAACAAAAATTTTCAAAAAAATTCTATTTTTTATAACAAGTTTTTTTGTTGAGCTTCTTTTTCATTGTGTCCTAAAAAATGAAGTTATTGTATGTGTGTGCTTTATCAAAATTTTAAATAAAATTATTAAAAATAAACTACAGACAATTATTTGCAACACAAATAATTAGTTTAAAAAAGGCATAAAAAAACAGCCTATTTAAAAAAATGTATATGTTCTATATGTACAAAAAAAGAAATAATAAATTCTTTGTAAGTAACAAAAAGTTTTAATCATTATTATTTGCACACCTGATCTCCGGCACCGATTTCTTCTTCGCAACGGTTAATATGCACTCCAGCGGCAATTTCTGGCGATTGTTGGTCCAAGGCTAACAATACATTGCATGTTTTATAATCGAAACCTAGTTTTGAGTTTGTATGATTTTTTTTTTTTTTTTTTATTAATTTTTTGGTTTGTTCAATGGAAATAGAGAGAAAAATTGCACACATAAAAGTTATATTAAAGAACCATTTGTTAAAGTTTAAACGAGAAAAAATATAGTTGTGTTAAATGTACAATGACAAAATAGTTACTGGAATGTAATATAATTATGTGATTTTTTTTTAAGTTCAATAATGTTTTCTTTAAAATTGAATTACCTCTTTGGCGGTAATTCTTTCTTAAGAAGTAGGTAAGCTAGTTTATCATTGTGTTTAAATTTATTTCTAATAATAATCCCATGAAATATATATATATATATATATATATATATATATATTTTTTTTTTTTTTTTTTTGACAATCACAAACATAATAATAAATTTGGAGAATTATAATCATTGCCAACGTTGCCTTTTGTAAATAACCTGCAAATAGAAATTACATTTAAGCCCCATTTATGTCATGCATGTGAGAATTTTAAATGATAGAAAATTTCAGTGAAAATTAAAATGTCGATTTTTTAAATTTTTGGAAGTTCTTTTTTTAACTAATGTTATGTATAAATATATTCGTTTTATGAACTCTTTGCAAGCAAAAATATAATACAGTGGTTTCCCGATTTAACGAATGATATATTGTCAGGCCAATTCGTAAAATCGAAAAATTCGTTAAATCTCGAATATTTTTTACTAATAAAAATACATTAAAAGACTCATTTTAATTTAAACGTTTTAAAATGTAAAATATTTTCGTTTGCACATTTTTTAAAGAAACTTGTCTAAAAGTCGTTATGTGACTTTTGTAATATCGGGACAAACACATTAGATCCTCTAATGTGTTTGCATTTCTTTAAGCGACTTATCATAAAAATAAGATATAACAAATAAACGTAGTCGACCAAAAAGCTGTCCCCATTCTTGTTGAATATTTTATCTAGTAAAAAAAAAGTGATGTTGCACCGAGTTGTTAGAACATGTCTGTCTTCCTATCGTCCCAATTTATCAATTTGTGAGAAAAGTTCTCGCACTCTTGTTAAATACTTTGTGGCTTCAAAAAAACGGCCTGTGTCATTAGCCACTGTAAATGCCCAGAACGAGTCACTAGATGACACGTACGAAATTCTTCAAAACATCCAATTATCAGCTCGCAAGTAAAGTTGACACACCCTGTAGGTATCACATGTCTGTCATTCAGTCTTTTTGCATCAATTTGTGACAGCAATAAATTTTAAGCAAAGAATATCAAAATAAAACTGAGAATTTCTCCACAATTTGGAAGAATTATAGCATGTTCTGTTGGGGTGACACATTTTGGGATAATTTGTACAAATGTAATAAAGTATTATTCAAGTGAGTTACGCCATTATTTACCAATTGGTAAAAAAGAAGTCCATATTATTAAACCCAAATAGAGCACTAGAATTTAATAAAATATCACTCCACATAAAATCGTGTCAAAAAACGAGACATTCAATAATTTATTGAAAAAATTAGATACTTTTTAGCATATTTCTGATATTACCATATTTTTAAATGTTTTTTTAATAAAATTCGTTTTAATTCAAAATAACTATTGGATGTATACACTGTGCTAGTCTCAAATTTTAACAAGCTGGGCACCACTCTGGTACAGCAAATTCAAGTACGGTGAATTTAATGGTATTCGCGATATTTGGGTTTAAACTTAATTATGGAAGTATAACAAATAATAGAAAATTAGAGATGAAACAGGCATTATTTATGTACATTAAAAATAAAATCGATTGAATATATATTCCAATCATAAATTAAATAAATTTCGGCCCGATTTGTAATCTACTGATATTTTTGTTTGAAAAGCTGCTAATTGGTAACTAATTAGTTAGCTTACATATAAAATTGTAGTACTTTTTTTCTTTAGTTTAAAATTTTGTAATTTAGCGTTTAAAATATATTTGTTAATAGAATCTTACTTGTTTACTTTGTTTAAATTTAACAACTAAATTATTAAATTTAGGCAAAAGTACTTCATTTTCATAACCCCTCTTTTAGCCTTTCAGAATAAAATATCTCAAAAACCAGCGCTAACTTTTAAAAATGGTGAACACCATTAAATTCAACGTCGTCGATGTAGTTTTACCCAATAGGTGCCCATCTTGTTAAAAAAAAAAATAAGTTTAATTTACGAGTCCAGCGATATCAATGATTTTTTTTTTTAAAATAATGGAAATAACAATTATTTTAAAATCAAATATTGATCCAAAAACTGATAAATCTATAAATTTTGATCATACACTTTCTGCACATGCTTTTATAACTCACTGAATTGAAAAAAAACAGGATGATAAAAAAAACCCATATCTTTATTTTTATTTAAAAAATTTCTTAAATTGTTTTTAATGAATTAGTTTTACGATTTTTTTTTCGTATTTAGTTTTTTAATGAAAACAATGAAAGGCCAACCAAATGGTAGAAATATAAACAAAATATTAAAAAATAGAGCAAAAAACGAACACGTTAACAAACACTTCTCAACAATAGAAGTTATGTAAAAGAGAGCGAACACAATACCTGATCACCAGCGCCGACATCATCTTCATCACGATCGACATGTACACCATTGGCAATATCGGGAGACTGTTGTTCAAGGGCAACGAGTAAATTACAAGTTTTCCAATCGAAACCTTTTTTGTTTTGTGTTTTTAGATGTGATTTTAAAGGGAAATTTTAATAATATTCATTGTTTTTTACATAGGGAAAATAATTTATGGTATAAAAACCCCCCATTTAAGAAAAATTAAAAAATAGTGTATTTGCAGTCTTTTAAGGGACTGTTTTTTGAAGAAAACTTACCCTTTGAAGAATCGTCATAACCAATGTGTTTAACAGTTTCACGTACAACTTTTTGATAGTCTACAACTGCCTTTGATGTAATTTCGCCGCATAACAAAATCATACCAGTCTTAGCAACAGTTTCTGCAAAAAATGGGTTTTTAAAGAAAATATTTATTTTATGAGGATTATTAAGAGTCTAGAATAAATATTTAATTTTGTAAATGTGTACATTATAGGAATACATTTTGCTATATGTATGAGGGTTACTAGTTTTATTTTGAGGTGCTAAGTTTCTCTTTAAAAGATCAACGTTAAAGAGAAAAACGTAGCATTTAGAGTGATGTCTTAGAGACAACTTAAACGCACAAAATTCCTAAATACTTAAAAACTATCACCTATTCAAGATGAATCAAATTAACTACTACAAAAATGCCATACAAAGGTATGTTCAGTATCAACTTCATCCGATACATGGATACATTCATATATATGTAATCAAATTCGCGGTTGCAGGTAGCTGAATGAATATTTATTAAGATTATGTTTACCGCCTATTCCTTATTTGGGTCTATGGATTTATGCATAATTTCTTGGCCATTCCTCTTGATTGGGATCATCATTATAGCTGTTAAAAACAAAAGATAATTTATTATCCCCATAAGAGTTAATTCTTGAATACTCAATTATTAAATTGATGGATCATCGCCGGACATCCACAAGTCAATGTTTTCAACGTCTGGATCCTATAAACGCAATCTTTTTTTTTTTTTTTCTCGAATATTTTCGATATTTTTTGAGCTATTTTTAGTTTCAGGTCTTTTAACTTTCAAAGAATTATTTGAGATTTTGAGGTATTGATTTTTAGGAAAAGTATTTTGAAATACAATAATGCGATAAGCTATTATTAATATTATTGCTTACTTGTAACCTCCCAAACTACAAATAGTAACCTTCGTTCATCTATAAATTTGTTTACATTCTGAAATGTCGTCGCACGCTTTAAAGCGTAGAAACAGAAAAATATTGTTTAAAAACAACTCAACATTTGATATGTTTATTATTGCTTTGAAACGATGAAATAATAAATCTTTTTACGTAGAATTGAGGAGCCATAACAGATCATATGGCCAAATATTTAAAGCAAAATTTGAAATATTATTTAAGCATTAATACTTTAATTTTGTATTTTAGATTAATGTTTTAAATATATTTAAAAAAAAATATAGCGCTCTCAAACAATTTAGTGGTAATAGAAAATAAAATTTAATGAGTAAATAAAATTTCAAGAAACGTGGATTAATCACACATATTTTAAACAGTTGTTATATGCTGTCAAAACAAAGATTTTCTACAATGTACAACTATGTACTTAAATTATTAAAATCTTATCAAAAATAAACAGTATTTACCACATGCAACTTTAGCATCGGGATCTTGTTTTAAGTGTGCATCCAAAATAGCGTCACTGATTTGATCGCACATTTTATCTGTAAAATAGAGAGAAAGAAAAAAGAAAATTAGTATATAAAAACCCAAAAACTTAATGAGAAAATTCATATATCATGCAATTGGAGAAATCGCACGCGCATTTAAATATGAATAAAAAAAGACACAAATAAGAAAATATAAAATCAAAGACAAAAGTTTTTTCTTGCAATTGCAAGCGAAATTCAATGCCAATGTGTCTAGAGCAAAACTTAAATGCAAAACACATTAGATCAGACATAATATAAAAAAAAATTTTGAAAATTAATTTAAAATAAAATTAAAAATATAAAAAAATAATTTAATACCTAAAAGAATACCCTCCAATTACACGACTACACCAAAAAACCTTGTAAACATGTGTATGCAGTTTTTTATTTTTTCGTTCTTATTTTACAAGAAAATTGATGATGCGGTACACTAGAGGATTATGACCAGACATATATTGGCACAAGCGCCAATTTGACACCGAAAAAATTTAATTGACCAAACTAATATGATAGAAATAATAAATTATTACTGTAATAAAAAAGTCAGCGAATAATGTACATAAGGAAAAGAAAACCCCGATTTTATCAACTTAATAAAATATTCAATATTTTGTATAGATTATCAATTTTATAAAGTAAAGATCAATTTACAAAAAATAAAAAATAAAAAAGTTCAACAAACAATTAGTGGAATAGACTTAAAATATTATGTAAAAAATGACTGTTGAGAGCTTTAAATGCAACGTGAGGTCATAAATTTACAGTTGTAGAATGAAGAGAAGGATTTTGGACTTGTAAGAAAATAACTATGAAATAGATAAATAAATAAATAAATACAATTTGATTTGTTGTAATTTTATATTGAAATTGGTTTTTTTTACCCATTCTTAAATCTTATGCACTACAACTCTGCTTTTCCTGATTGTTTACATGATCCATGTGCATTATTTATTATTTTAGACATGTGACTTTTATAGTTCTTTTATTTTTATATATTTTAATAAAGTTCAATTAAACTTTATATAGGATTAAAATACAATTAGGTTAAATTGAAATTTTTCTTTTAAATAAATTATTAATCATATTAAATTGATTTCTTTTTTAAATTTAAATGGCTATTGTTTATTTTTAATAATCTCTATGCAATAAATGTTATTTTCGAACAATACTTATTCCAAATTGAAAATGTTATTATTTAATTCTTTTGAATTTCGAGTTAAGTCTATGAAACTAAGTTCAAAAAAAGTTGTCTTGAAAAAAAAAGAAATATCAGAGCTAATTGCGATTTCGATATTTCAATTTATTTTTAAAGAAAGTTTTAATTGCTATAAAATTTTAAAAAATTACAATTCTTTTACAAAACTTTTTAATTTAAAACCCAAAATCATAGAATAATAACTAGATATTTATGTGAGAGAAAAAAAATCTGATTCAATTGTCAAAAACCTAATTCAACAACAAAATACATGTAGTCACATATATTTTGTTTTCGTGTTATGAAAAAATGAGTAATTTTTTGAAAATTTAGTTCGAAGTGCCTCTCACATAAACTTCTAGTTGTATTCTATGCCCAAAAGGACCAATGAAAATTAATAAAATTTAGAAATATTTACATTTCATTAATTTTATTCAGGGTTAAAAAAACTACTAAATTGCTTTCTGTTTTATAATTATAAATGAAATCTACAATAATTTTTTCAAGTATAATCATTTTAATAATATTCAAACTTAAAATATCAAACTTTTTACTTTTCATATATCGTTGCTGTTCCGACAAAAATAGATATGTTTAATCTGTCAAAATTTTTTTATTTGACTATCCGAAAGTATTTTTAATCGTCCATTGATATACCAAACCATTTTTAAAATTCTTAAATTCTTTACTAGTTTGGAAGTTATTAAACAGTGTTGGAAGTAATTTTGTATGACTTAAAATTAAAGTTGTTAAAAAACGCATAACTGTTTGTGTGTGAGCAACGACGATATGCTATTTGCCAACAGAATATAATAATTTTAATCATGATTTTAATAAATTTTTTTTCACAAAACTTACATTTTTTGTTGTTTTCAATACAAATTGTCGAAAGGAATTTTTGTATCGTTTTATAAAATCAGGCCATAAAACTAAAAATGTATAAGAAATTAAAATTTTCTTACTATCTAAACTAAAAAATATATATTGCTCATTTGCTGCAACAACGTCAAAACTCGTAATTTCACCAAAAATTAGAAATTTCACACAAAAATCCGAAATTTTGCAAAAAAATTCGAAATTTCACCAAAAACTTAAAATTTCACCAGAAACTTAAAATTTCACCAAAAATCCAAAATTTCACCAGAAACTCAAAACTAGTTCAACAGAAGTGTTCCTTAAATCAATGATTTTTGTTCAATGTTATTTTTCATTCTAATAAGTTATCTTCTTAAGGCACTTTTTTAATTGATTGAAATTGGTTAAAAACGGTTTTTTTTAATTTGTTGTAATTTTTTAAACCATTCTAAGTCATTTAAGAACCAGTAGTTCATTCAGAAAAATGATGAAGAATATTTTAGAATAATTTTTAAAATTTTACCTCGATAGGTATAGAGTTGATATAAATTAAGAAACACATTAGCTATTAATAGGAACATTATTTTCTCATTTCTATATTAAAATGTCCTAAGGAAAAATTTTGTATTCAAATAAATAATAAATAATACAAGTAATATAAAAAATCTTTCTAAGCCAATTTATTTAAAGCAATGGAATAAATTTTTTCTTATTGTCAAATACATATATTTCGACCTGTCGTTCGATGTCAAATGAAAAATTTGTTTCGACAATTTATATGGAAAACTACAAATAAATTTAAAATTTTGTTATTGTTTCACATATATTTTGTCGAATTTTTCGTTCAGACCGATTGTTTACATTATTGAAAATTAAAAAAAAAAAAAATAATAATAATAATAAATTATCCAAAAATTTTAGAGCATTATTCGTTAAAATTAATGTTCACTTTTTTATTATCGCTAATTGTTCACTATTTCAAATGTTCATAAATTTAAAATTTTTTGATCAATTTTTCGAAAATTTTTGAAATTTGTAAATTTTTTACAGAAAATCAACAAATGAATTTCACTAATAAAAAATTAAAATAGTTTTGGCTATACATATTTTTTATTTATTTATTTAAATAGTACATTTTTTAATTGTTATCACAATTTTTTGAGAGTATTTATCACTCAGTATTTATTCCCTCAAATAATTATTTTATAATTTAATTTAGGTAGCACAAATGAAAATGAATAGTTCTTTATAAAATTAAAGATATTTAGAAAAATTTAAAAAGGTTAATAATTGCTAAAATTCTAATAAAATAAATTCAATATTGAAAAGCAAATACTAAAATACTAAAATATTCCATATTAGTAATAAAAAAATTGTCTATTTATAGAAAATACAATGTTAAATAATCTTCTATTTGTAATAAATAGAAAAAAATATTCCATAAGATATACAAATAATAAATACAATAAATACAAATATCGAACTATCAAATTATACATAATGAACGTATAGTTTTACAACGCTCAAGGCTGCCTCGGGCATCTTTTTTAGTTTTGTATTTTATTTTATATTTTGGAAAATAATTTATATCTTAACTTCTTTTCGTATTTTAGTCATTTGGTTAATTAATTGACACAATAAACTAATTAAATTTAAACTAATTATATTAATTTTACACTAATTATATTTTTAATCTATAAATAAATATACATACATATAATTATAAATAAAATCTAAAATATTTTAGTGCAATTTCATTTTATTTATTCTTATCATATCAAATATACAATTTTAGTTCCGCTGTCAATTATAACAAAAATAAAATCCCCCTCTACAATTTGTATGAAAGTAAAATAGAAACAAAATCTCATTATCACAAATCAAAGCGATAATAATGATTGTGATTTTGTTTTATAGATGATATAAAAGTTCTCTCTTTGTAACAGAAGCATATACAAAAGATGAAAATTAAATTTGTTATGGCTGTTTAATAAAAAAATACAAAAACAAGCTTTTATCAAAAGCTAAAAACTAAAAAACGATGATTAGGAATCTATAAAAACAAAATGCTAAAAAAGTAAATATAAAAATACAGAATAGAAACTAAAATAAAAAAATCAATGATAGTTAAAGAAAATACAAACAAAATAAAAAAATAACAAAAAAACACGTGGTTTCTAAAAACTTTTTAACTACCCAACAAAAACTTGGTAACGACATATACATAGTTGCTGAACGACAAGCTTTTCAACGCAATACCAATACCGACATCCCTTAGAAGTTGTTTTGTGCCAGCTAGTAACTTTTGAGCAGATTTATATGCATTTACATTAGAGCGGCAAATTAGATAAAGTATAGGATATACGGTAGAGAGATATCGTAATATTTTTTATCAGCCAAGCTTGCAATCAAATCCCCGACAGGTGTATATACTACATCTAATCAGGTCCATAAATGCCGGACATCAATAAATGAGATGGCAATACATCTGATAACCGCTCTTAAACGCATGCGACTTTATATTTTTTTCCTGTCTACTGTTTCTCATTTTCAGCTCTTTTACGCCACTGTCACTTTCTAATCTGAACTTATTTACTCTGTCCCTCCTCCTCTTTCCCCTATCTACTTCATATCTTCTTTTTACTTTTCTTTACAGGTAACACAAAGGGAAGAAACTGCTTTACCTAACGTAACCTATTAGAGCAATTAATTATTTATTTGAAAGCATATATGGTAACTAGTTGCCTCTAATGGCATCACTGTGTTAAAATAATGAGTTCAAGTTGAGAAAGTGTAAGTAATGTAGTGTTATTATAATAGCATTTCAACCCATTATTTGGCAATGGAAGTTTTTGCTGGGTAAAAATGCCGAAACTACGTAATAAATAAATAAGGAAATAATAAGACTCATGTACTATACGAAAGGAAAAACATACGCAAAGTGAAAAAAGTAAATAACGTTATAAAAAAAGCGGTTTGGAATATTTGGTGAAAAAAGAAGTAGAATTTTTAATATTTATTCAAAAGCAAATTAAAAAGATAATGCATGAATGATTCAGGGGGAATATAAACATCAACGTCGGGGTAGTAAAGTCTAATTTAAAATATTTGCTTTAAGATTTATGAATTTATGAGATATAATTATATACAAAAAAAGTTTTACTTCTCCAATTGTTTGTTTTGATCAAATGTTTCTCTATTTTTTATTATTAAGCGCCAGTATGTACATATATAGAATGCTCTTTTTGTTGTACATGTAATAAATTTTAAATATAGGAAAGAGTATACAAGATACAAAAAAATTGAGTAGATTTTAGATACATATTGCATTTGAAAATAATAAAAAAAAAACCTATAAAAACGTTATATTATATTGCAGCCGCTAAATACATATATTTTACCAAATTTTCTTTAATACGACAATTTCATGAGTTTTGTATTTTTGTATTACTCAATTCCAATGCTGTGCGGGAGAAATTTAAATATGAGTAAATAGAATTTCAATATACATAAATATGTAAAAAAAAGAAATAGAGAGGAAATACAAAACAATTTTAAAAAACACATGGTGTGCGCATGAATATGATACATAAAGGTGACCAAATAATTAAATATTAAATTATATTTAATATTAATTTTTAGTTAAATTAATTAAACTTAAGTTTATATAATTGAAGTTTTAATCTTGATAGATTTAAAGTAAATTTGATTAATAAATCCTTAAAGAATTTTAAAATCTAACTTGAATTTCTATATGAGTGGCTCTATTTAACAAAAACTTCAAGTTAAAACTTTTTAAATGTCGTATGCATTTTAGGCATTTTTTTTAACTAATGTAAAAAATAATTCAAAATTTTTCAATAATTTTTTAAAATCTGTTAAAATCAATTAAATCTGATTTATACGAAAAAATAGTTATTAAACTTATAAACCCTTTCCAAAGTTATGTGGGGTTTTTCTAAAAAAAAATGTTATCATTTTAATATTAAAAAAGCGGGAGACTTTATTGGTGGATTCTAGATAACTTCTCTTAATTTTTAATTTTAAAACCATTTCTCATCATAATATATTTTAATAAAATGTTTTCCTATAAACTCAAACAACTGGTCACCTTTTTCATTCGAAAATTAATACCAATTTAAAGCATGTACCATAGAATACAACTAGAAGTTTATATGAGGCACTTCGAAATAAATTTTAAAAAGAAAATACTCATTGTTTTTTCAAAACACAAAAACAAAATATATGTGACTACATGTATATTGTTGTTGAATGAATTAGGGTTTTGCATTTTTGTTATAAATAAAGAATGTAAAGAAAATTTTTTGGTATTAAGAGTAATAAATAATTAAACGAAAAATACATGTTTTTCCTGAACAGGTATCCCTCACAATATAATTTCCATTGAGGTTTAAAGAGGCGCGCGCACAGGTTTTCTCTATATTTTTTCCTTCATTTCTTTCTCAATATTTTTTATGCACTGCAGGAATTTTGAAAAGAATAGAACAAACAAAAATAAACAGAAACCGACAAAAAAAAAATAATAAAAATAAACTAAAACAGAAATAACCAGACATATGTACATACAAAAAAATACAAAGCAGAAAAAATAAACTAAATAATTTGGGATACAACAAGTAAAGTGAGGAGTCGAACGTTGACGCCATTTTGTAGTGAGACGATAAACTACATAAGGTTAATGTATGGAATTCTAAGGTAAAATAATCAGGCGTAAAAAAATAAATAAATATTTAGAAAATTGTAAGTATTTTATCATAGAGAACTGAATTAGATTAAAAGAAAGATATAACCTAAAACAGGCTTTTTAAAAAATATGAAATATATTGATTTAATAGGAAATTTTTATTTAAAAATCTAATAGTTTATTTAATTAAAATCTAATAGTTTTTAACAGCTATTTTACGTTTGTAAAAAATCTTTGAAAACAAAATAAAATATCCCAGAACGAATAATTACTTTTGCAAATGTGTGCGTAATTTTGTAGTAAGGTCCCCATTTTAATCTAAGAAAAAATCTTTAAATATAATAGAAACTTCCAGAATAAGACAATTTACTTTTACATTTGTGTATGCAGGGAAGTTTTCCACTTTAAGCTGAATACAAAAAACTGTCTGTTAAACATTTTTTTTTTTTATTTTTTTTCAATTTGTCTAATGACTTAATTCGTGAATGGTAAAATCGACTTTGATTTTAATCGAAAATCGATTTTGAGTCAATTAAATTTATGTTAACGATTTTGTACTGAAATCGATTATTGGGTCTTAGAAATCGAGTTTACTCTTTCTTTTTTTTTTTTTTTGTTTTCAAATTTTAGTAAACAATTTTTGGAAAAATCGAAAATTTTGTTAGAATAGCTGATTTCTGATTTACTTTAGAATTGGTTTCAAGCATAAATTTTGAATAAAATAAAAATAATGAAATTGTAAAAATTCATTCAAGAGCATCCAAGCGATCTAATTCTTTACTATTTATGATTTTAATTGAGTCACTGTCTCAATAGGTCAACAATTTTAAGTAACATTTTTGAGAATAATTTAAATTAAGCATATAATCAACTTTAAAATAAAATAAATTTTATGGTCCGATTAATAGATTTTGAAAATCAAAATAAAAAAAGTTGATCATAAAATCATAAATCGATTTTTGACTATGTTTACTATTCCCTAGACATAATGAAACTAACTATAGAACTATTTCAATTGGATTTTCTTTTCAATTATTTGTTTATTTTTTTACTACATATTTATTTTTTAAACATTTTAGTATTTATAAAAAATAATAATTGATTAATTTTCGAAAAAAAATATAGAAACATTTGTTTTTATTATAATTTTCAAAAATGTTAATTTAAATTTTGAAAAATAAAAATTTCGAAAAAAGAAATAAAATAAAAATTTAAAAAAATATAACGAACTAATTTCTGAAAAAATATTAATTTCGAAGTAATAATAATTTTGAGAAATTGTAATTATATTTTAAAAAATAAAGTAACACTCGAAAAAAATGAAATAAAAAATAAAAAATATATATAACGAATTAATTTTATGCAATAATAGATCCTGAATAAAAATATAAATTTCAAAGTCCATATTAATATTATAAAATCAAGTGCATATTTGTTTATTTGTTTTTTTTATTTTTTGACTCTGAAACGATTTTAGTAAGATCTTAATATAGATAAATTTTAAAGTCATAGGAAATATAGGGTATTTTCATAAAGATGACGAAAATATTGCAAATTTTTGAAAATTTTTATATTATTATTTTAATTTTTCGATAAAATCGGAATTTTAAAGAAGCATTAAGGGAAACATCGATATTTGAGAAAAGCTGAAAAATTTCAAAATATTTCGTTTACTAAACTTTTAAATTCCATGCATCGCAGGGGCAATCTTTAAAATTAAAAAAAGAAAACGTACAATAAATATATTTTAGAATAAAAGTTCAGTTTAAAATATTTGTGGAAAATTTCAAGCAATTTTAGATTTCGAATATAAAATATTTTTTTTCCATTTCTATTAGCTCGAGTGCAGTACTAGGTTTTAGCCAGTATTAAACAGAAATTGTATGAAAACCAACAATAAAAATAAATTTGTAGTACGGGGACACATTCCTGTAAATTCTGACTAAAACCTGTAAATTTAATTTGTACTGAAACAGAGCAAAAATTAAATATTTTTCATTTATAATAAAAATGTAGAAGGGTTCTTATAAAATATGCATTCAACAAATAACCGGCAGTTAATTCAGTCAAAAAACACTAAAATATCTTTTAAATAAACTCAAAAAATTTAAATGTTTTAAAGAAACGTATTTAAAATAAAAATTGTAAGTTAAAAAATATTTACCATTATAACAAAAACCTTACAAATTTTGAAAATATTAATTTGTAACCCTTAAAATAATGCAATTTCTCCTTATTTTTACACAATACATAATCAAATTAATAATATAACAAAAACACAACTTACCGGGATGTCCTTCACCTACAGATTCGGAAGTAAATAGGAATGATTGTCCATCTTCCATGTCATATTGAGTGCCGTTGCCGTTGCAGCCATTTGAGTGTCCATTAGTAAGAGTTTGTGGCATTTTGTTAATGTGTTTTGTTTTACTTTAAGAAAATCCCGTATTTATTAAATTTATAATTAATCAAAACAATGTTTTTTTTTTTTTTTTTTTTTCTTATAGTTTCTTCTTTTGCTGCTGTTGTTTGCTGCTTCTAATTCCTTGTTTTCTTTAAAGATGTGTTGCTGCTTCTATTCTTGTTGTAATAGCTTTAAAGATGCGGTTGATGTTGTAGTAGAGAAGTGGCTAAAGAAGGAAATAAGTTAATGTTGTTAAGAAATTGCTCGTCAAAAGCAAAAATTACACATTATAAAATAACCAACAGATGATGATAAAAAATACAAAACAAAAGTATAATAAAAGGAAAGAATTGATTTTTCTCAAAGTTGCGTTGAACACACAAATTGTTTTTATTTTTATATTAGATTTTATTTCGTTTTTTTTTCACACATTTTTCTAGTATTTTATTTTCAGACTGCTTTACACAAAAAAGTTTTTTCTCTTTTAGCTTTAATTCAATAGAATATTTTATGTAACATTTTGGCTAAAAAAAAATATATATTTAAATTTCCATAAAAATTGTTTGCACTAGCACTTTTTAATTGGAAAAATTGTTTTAAAATACTTTAAATTACTTAACAATAAACACTAACATTTTTCTTTTAAATAATATTGTTTAAAAAACAGAATTTATGTTTTATCAGTTACGGCCACAAATAAAAAGAAATATGTATTTTTATTATATATAAAAATTCTTTTTTTTTAGTTGTTCTTTACTAAAAACGGCTGGTCGGTCGGCTGGCACAACACTCTATCTCAAGACGTTGACGTCCTCACACCTCGAGGTTTGATTCGTAAAAGAGCGCAAGTTATTCACATTGTTTTCAATTTATACTCTATTCTTTCATGTGGTAGTCCAACGCGCTGTCTCCGCTCATTGTTCATAAAAATTGTTTGGCTACTTTTATGCTAATGTCATCCAATATTAACTAAATTTCTTAATTTATTATAAATTTATATAAAATATTTATAATCTTACAATATAAGTTACCTGTTTAAAGAAATTTCTATTTGTTTTGAAATATTTGCAAAACTTTTACTGTAATTTTTATTATAATTCCAAAAATGTTCTTCAAAGTTCTTCGATTCTCTTTCCCATGTGCTGTTGCAATTTTTGTAATTTGTTCTTCACTCCAAAAACAATGTGGAAATCAGCTGTTTGTTATTGATAATTTTCTTTTGTTATTATCTTCGTTTGTTATCTTAAAGGCTGCCATATAGTGGGGTCACTTCCTTTTAAAGAGTGCTGCCAGATAATTGACGTTTACAAACAATAAACAAACAGTGGGTCAGTCAGTTAATTTATTTATTGATCAATAAAGAGATTTTAATTAATAATGTTCTTTAGTCTTTAATCATAGAAAATAGAAGATTGCATTATACTAATCAAAAATATACAAAAAAGCTCTTTAATTGGAAATAAAGAAGATTTGCATAAACAAAATTAACTTTTAATAAGCATTTATACGGTTACTAATAATTTAAACAAAAAATATTGCAAAAAAAATTTAAAATTAATCACTAAATAAATAAAAACGTTCGTTAATTTATAACAAATTCTATACAACTCAAAATTTGTAATTTATATTTAATCATAATTTCTCAATTATATTCTTAGAACTTCAATCAAAAATATTTCGAAAGCCTTTGTTAAGTTAATAAGATGTTTGAAACTGCTGAAATCAATATTAAAAAATATTTATAAAATTAACGGCACATTTCAACCACTAGACCATGACATTGAATTTTATTTCGAATTGATTAAATGAATAAAAAAAGTTTGCTTGGTTACAAGCCGTTTACGAAAATTAGACAATTTAAAAAATTGTTTATATGTGTATTTACATGAAGGAAATTAAATCACGCTAAGTGATACAGATTGTTTTATTTCCTAGTTATCAATGGAACACTATCTCTATATGCTTATGACCTGTGATTTAAAATAAAGTCTAATAAGAAGAATTTTGATAATTCTGAGATAAGAATTCTGTTAATAAATATTTTACATTTTTTTTTTAATCTCCAACAAATACAAAAAGACTCAAATCTTCAAAAAACTAACAAAAAAAAAAAAAATATACTTATGATTTCAAATTTTAACTTTTCAATTTTTTCATATTTTAAAAACTTGTATATAAAAAGAGTTTGTTTTAAAATTAACAAAATTTAAAATTTTTAAATACTTATAGAAAATACTTCATTTTTTTAACTTAATATATATATATATATATATATATATATATATATATATATATATATTTACATACAAATTAATAATTTTTACTTTTAATGCTTTTTTAACTTTTCACATTTTTACTAATTTTTAACAACATGAACAAATTTTTAAACTTGTTTTTTTAAAGCCAACACTTTATAAAAATAATAATTTTTATTATTGCACAATTTAACTATTGAATTTTAATATATTTTATAATCTAATATATTTTAATAAATTTTGTGCTATAAAGTCCTTCAAAACATTAACATTTTGATTACAGTACAGCAATTTCAATTTCACTTTAAAAACAACAATTCTTTTCTATTATTATTATTATTATTATTATTATTATTATTATTTTTATTATTATTATTATTATTATTATTAATATTATTATTATTACTATTATTATTATTATTGTTATTATTATTATTGTTATTATTATTATTATTATTATTATTATTATTATTATTATTAGTAGTAGTAGTAGTAGTAGTAGTATTATTATTATTACTATTATTAAATAGAAATATTCGAAATCATAGCAAATTTATTTTCTTACTCCAACTTACTCTTCACAACGACAGTTTAAAATGAAATGTTTTCGATTGACAAATTTCAGTTTCATTTATAACATTTTATTTAAATAAAAATGTGTATACATATATTAATAATTTCAAAACAGCTTATTATCAGCAAGTGAGAATAGCTTTCTTCTAAAATGTTTTGTATATATGTCGTGATGTTTAGTTTTAGAATTGCTTTTATTATTTTTGCCTTGTTGTTATATTTCAATTCGAATCTTGAGAATAAAAGACTATGGATAAAAAAATCATGCTATGTACATATTTAATTATGAATTAGTAATAAAATTAATATATTTTTATTAGAATTTTTAAAGTGTTAACAATTGACAGCACTTTCTCTCCTTTTTAATTTTTTTTTTTATTATACAGAAGTTTAAAATTATGTACATATTTTTTTATTTATTTTTCTGTCTAAGAAATGTTTTAAGAAACAATGAAATGGAAAGATTTTTGATAATATTTTAAGGTCTTTCAAGTTCAAGGCACAATAATACGTTTTTATACCCTTCACCACAGGTGTAAATGGTATATATAAGTTTGTCAATCCGTTTGTAATTTTCATGATATCGATATGACGATATCAGTCCGTTTGTCGGTTGAAATTGAGTATACATATCAAACAATCGGAAATCCTTCCGAGAATTTTGCTGTTGAAATTTATCAAAATCAAGTCATAAATAGCGGAGATATGTCTAAAAACGGGTTTTGCATTTTCTGAAGCCTCTTTATAAGCTAAGAACTTCGTTTTTGCAAAGATTTGGAAATTTTTTTCGAAATTTTTATGCTGAAGAAATGAACTAAATCGGTGCAATAATAACCGAGATATCGGACAAAACGCATTTTTGGCTTTTTGAAGCCCTTGTTTAAACTAAGGATTTCGTTTTTATATAGTTCGGTCATAAATATTTTTATAAAATTTAATTTTTTTATCTGTTTATAAATATACATTCGCAAACATTTATATTATAAATTTATTTGTATACATACAAAAATATATAAATATATGTATGCTTATAAGTTGTCGTGCTTGGTTTTTTTTTTTTTTTTTTTTGTTTAAGCAAGTTTGCTTGTGGACCAAATTTACATTGTATGTATTATTATTATTTTAAGTATAAATGTGAAAATATTAAAGAATACTATTTCTATTTATTTGTTGGTAAAGTTGTGAAGGTATAAAAACTTCGGCACATTCAAAATGCGCTCTAACTTGTTTTAAATACATATTGCTTCTTTGTATTCATCCTAGGCATATTGCTACAATTTACATCACTAAAAATAAGATAATTTTTAAAAATATGTATCATAATTTCTATTGAACTTAATATTAAGTAAAGTTTTCTAAAATTCAGAAATATGTTTAAAATATTTTCAATTGTTAGTTAAATTTTCAATAGTGTTAATCTGTACGTGTTGAATTTTAATTAGTATGAAAATTTCCGTTGAAATCAATTTCTTTTTTTAATTTGTATATACATATGTATACGATATAGAAAGGTTTTATTTTATAAACACAACAAGCTCGGTCCGGCAATTTCAATGGGGCTCGGTTTCAAAATAAATTTTATTTTAAATTCTCTCCGGATTTTTTTGTTGTTTTCATTTTCTCACAAAAAAATATTACCATATATTTAAAAATTTATATGAATTTCGTAAACAAAATTGAAAAATGTTTAAAGTAAAAATAGAAATGAATAGAAAATTAATAATATTTTTGTTTATTTTCTGTTGCCGTCTAAGTTTCTGTTTAATGTTTATACATTTAATGTTTTAATTTATATTAATATTTTAGGTTAGAAATGCTTTTTAATTTGACGTCTATGCAAAACAAAAGTGTTGCATACTTTTAGACGATTTATATTGCGGAGAAACGATTTCATAATATAGTCACTATCCAGACAAACTTCAAATTTTTGTCTGAATTACAGACATTTTTTATCTCTATCAAATATAGGGAAAAACGTATGTCATAATAAACCATATAAAAAGTACCAACAACAATCAAAATATCGTCTTTTACCAAGCAACGTCAAGAAAAAGTTGTCAGAGCTCGGACACTGTCAATTTTGTTTTAAAATTGCAATAACACTGACAAATTCAGTCTACATTAGACGAATTTTTGATGAAAATTTAAAATTGTCTTGATAAAAATTTTTCTAATATAAACTCCACATCAAAATCAATGCAAATACACACAAAGTAACCTCAGTTGTTAAAACTGTCAAACAGCATATATAAAAAACATTAATGAATTCGCTTTTCTCTCTTAACAAGTTATTTTTCTGGTTTTTAACTTGTTTTTTCATACAAATAATTTAACTAGTTAAATGAAAAAACCAGTTATTTAACTGCTTTTTACCGCATACAACTCTGATATATACATTGAATGGCAACTCTATATATGAAAATTGAAGAAAAAGAATTTTGACATTTTCTTTTTCTTCAATTTTCGTACATAGAGTTGCAAAAAATTTATTTTAAAATACAAAACTATAAATGAAAAACGGCAAAGAAACTTATTATTTAGTGTTTTGTGAAAAATAATAAATAAACTACAAATAGTTGTTTTTATATGTTAATTGTATAAAATTTTGTGCTTGTGAATCAATGTGTTTAGAGAAATGTCATAAAAAACAGTTTAGTGATAAAATAAATGGAACGGTTTCCTTAAATAGTTTTTGAAATTTAACTAGTTAAATTGTGCAGATGTAAACTATTATTGATGTTTTGTGCAACTGTTGCCACCTTATATAAATTTTGACGTTTGTCTTGATAAAAAATGGTAATATGGTGTCGATATTAGACAATTTTTTATCATTACAAATGTGAAAAACAACGCGAATTTATGCTACGCAAATTCATGATTGTTTTTTATATATGCAGTTTGACAGCTGTAGCAACTAAAAATAGTAATCAGCTGTTTAACTGAGGATGCCTTGTACAGATTCGCACTGAATTTGACGTTTGCCTTGATAAAACTTTATCTAGTATAGACACAACATAAGGAATGACAAAATTTTATTTTCGCTATAAAAACTTACCGAAATCTCCAAGATGTTATTACCGTATAGTTTGGTTTATTGGGAAATTTTTTAATAAGAAAGTCAAGTAGTATATAATTAATTCTGATTTTTTTTCAATGCTTAATTTGTTGTACAATATTATATTTTTGTCTATTTTATTTATTTAAGAATTAATTTAAAAATAAACATTATTATTATTTGGGGCATACATTAATTACTACGCATTTCTGAATTATGAATTTACGCAAGAGGTTTGAAATCAGGGACGTAGCAATAACTGAAATTTGTTATTGCTACCGAAAATTTTAATTATCATTAATTTTTAATATAAAATATCGGCTATCGATATATTTCCAGTAGACAATTTCAGTTATCCATAAGTTTACATGTTCCAGTAAACAATTTCAATTATCGATAAATTTCGAATAGAAAATAGAAAATTTCCATTATGGATGTTATTTATTAGTTTTCTGTAGGAAATTTATAATATCAATAAGATTCTTATAGAAAATTACAGATATAGAAAATTACAGATATTCTAAAATTCTATAGAAAATTGTTCTAATCTATAAAAGTACTATTGAAAATTTCAGTTACTGTTAAGTTCTTTAGAAAATGTCTGATATCGATAAATTTTCTTTAGAAATTTTCAGTTATCGTTGAATTTTCATAAAATTTTAATTATCGCTAAACTTCTGATAGAAAAATTCGGTTATCGACAATTTTCTAAAGAAAGTTTAAATTAAAGATAAATTTTCTATAAACATTTTCCAAAGAAAATCTTATTTTATTTAGAAAAATTCTATTATCGATAGTTTAATTAAAATTAAAATTATCGATAAATTTTCTACAGAAAATTAAGATAGTCGATAAATTTTCTTTAGAAAATGGCCATCCATAGAAAATGACAGTCGATATTTTTTCAATAAAAAATTAAAGTTTTAATTTTTTTGAGATTTTCTATTTCTATTTTCTTTTAAATAAATTGAATTTATACCAGATTTTGTCAACTATGTTTGTTTATTTCATATTTTTTCGTACATTAAGATTGACTTTTATTTTAATTACTTCTTTACGTTTTATGACACTTTCATCGATAAGAAAGTTCATTAAATTCTGTACTTAAATTTCTTTTAAAATATATAAAATAAAGTATATAAATAATAGGGGGTCTGGAAACGAAGTAGTATTAAGTAGTATATAGACTCTTGATGACGGCATGAAAATTTTATAATTTTTGAGTATAAAAAACAAGAAATATTTATATTTTCGGTAATTTTACAAAAATACAAGGCTTATATTCGATATAGATTATCTACAGATTTCCAAACATTGTCAAACACTTTTTAATAAAAATTGGGCAATATGCATGTTTTTATTTCACTTTCAAAGGATTGGAATGTTGAAACTATAAACAGCGTTTTTCAATTTTTAGTCACAATTGAGTTTTTGATAAGAGATTTAATACAATATTTATTGCAAAACGTTAAAAACTGAGTGAAGAAAATAGTTTTTATGCTTTCCTGAACAATTGGGATTTTGCAGATAGCCATTATTGAATAGTATGTTATAAAATAAAATATAAAGAATCTTCTAATAATGAATTTTTATTTTCATACGTAATTTTCTATATTATGTATTCCATTTAAAAATATATAGGATGTTGCTGATTTCATTCAGTAATTTATTTCGATTAAATTTTATTTCTTTATAGAAAAATCTATATTGGTTTAAAATTAAATTGAAAAGATAATTATTCGCAGATAATGACGTTGCATAGTTTGGGAACTTTTCACATATTTTTCTTTTTTTTACTTTAATTTTAATTATTATTATTATTATTATTATTATTATTGTTATTACTATTTCAATATAAAATCTTAAATATTTTCACATTATTTCCACAAAATTTAGTTTTAGAAATTTTTCAAAAACCTTATTTTTCATTTCCTTTTTCAAGATTTTAAATTGTAAATTCAAGGACTTTTTGAAAATGTTGATAATTTAAATGTAGTTGATGTCATGATATAAAGAAAAGCTAGTTGCCGCCATGACAAATTTCTGACGTTTAAGCTAACACTAATTTTATTCTCTCAGATCTTTCTACCGTACAAATTAAATATATATATATATATATATATATATATATATATATATATATATATATATATATATATATATATATATATATATATCAAAATTATATGTAAATGTACGATTTTGAAAAATTTTCTTACTTTTGGTACAGATTTTTGATCTAAAGTTAGTAATATATACATCTTAGCTAAGCAACTTTTAGTTTAAGATATATAAAGATTCAAACTTCCGTTATACTTCTATATATATTCATTATTTTTAAACTGATCGAAATAAGATATATCATTTGAGAAATATATATATTAAATTATATTCGGAACAGACCAATTTTTAGAGAAAGTTTCATACATTAATTTATTCCAAATGGTATATTTTTGAACCATTGAATAAAAAAAAGATATTTTTAGTTGAAAACTATTTATTAAATGCATATTTTTAAATATTGAATAACTGCTGCAATACTAGGCAGATGTGCGTTTTTTTTTCAAGTTCCAACAACAGCTGTATGCGACAAAAGTGGTTACTTACAATATATAAATTACACATAATAAAAAATACTCCTAAAATAGGTTTCCATTTTTATTTTTTTGGTATCGCTTTTTTGTTTATTTACAGCCCGTCTAGACGTAACATAATATGTAAGATTTATGCGTCAGAGAGTGTCAAATTCGGTCTCTGAGAGAATTATTTCACGTGTAGATTCAAATATTAGTATTATAAGATGTATTATGAGACTGTTGTGATGAGATTTCACTACACAACCATCTTATAAGATGAACTGTCAAAAAAATACACATACACGAAAGTTTGCTTGGGTGTGTGCATGTGTATTTTGGAAATTATTGAAAAACAATGTTATTTTGTAAAATTGTTTCCTTTTAGTGTTTGTTTTACATGTTAAAAATCATTTTTATAAAAATTGTGTTAAAAAAGTGCGAATTGCTTAAATAAAAAGGACATGTTTACTCTGTAACTGATTGAAAATATTATTTAAGATTTAACATAATATAAACAAAATGTTTACTCTCCTCTGCCGGCGTTATCTCACATATTATATCAGCGTTAATCTCAGTTGTAGACCTGGGGTTACAAAAGAACAAATATCAAATAATTGGCTTAAAATTCAAAAACAATTTTTGTGAGAGCAAAGTGGAACTATGTATTTATATTATGGGTAATTCCATTTTGTTTGTATTATTTATTTTATTTGACATACTTAAGTATTATGACAGTTTGTTAAAATAGTGCTACCAGATGTATTTAAAATTTGGATTTTTTCAGTTTTAAATTTCAAATTTAAAAACAAATAATTTTCTAATCGTGAAGAAAAATGAAATAAACAAGTGGAAGTGCCATATTCGGAAGAATCTTTTATACCTTTCATAAAATTTATATTTCATAAATATATAAACATACTGGAATTATCTCTTATAAAAATTTTTGCTTTAATCTGGAAATACACGTAAACTGGTGTTAAGATCGGAAATTTGTGACATAATCATCCTGTTTTTATAATACGAGCGCAAAAACGACTCGTATAACTTACATTCAAAACAAAAACAAATTTTGAAATTTTATTTTTGTTTTAAATGTAAGTTATACGATTCGTTTTTGCGCTCGTGTTATAAAAATAGGCAGAATGAGTCCCCGAAAACTCCTTGGGCATATGACTTAAGAAGATTGCTCAGACCATTTGTTGAAGAGCTGATAGAAGAGAAATTGTAAATTCATTTTCAGTTTTCTACCAACATTTTTTTTTCGAAAATCTTAGAATTACATATTTAAAACTTGAAATAGCTATTTTAAAATTTCCGAATTTTTAACTTTTGGAGCTCAAAGACACAATTCTACCAAACATGATATGCCATTTTATTATCTACATTTAAAAAAATTAAAACACAATTACAGTTAAGTGATAATATTTTAAGAAAACCCATCTCACATACTCAGATTTACTTGTCAAAATTTATTTTTTTCACATAAAATATAATCTAGAACACTTCCATTACCTACACCCATAGAAATTTTGTTGAAAAACAATTATATGCACTCCTCATATATGTGAACAATATAAAAATCAATTTACAATTCTATATATTGAATATAATTAAAATTCAACAATGTTGAAATACTATTATTATTATTATTATTATTATTATTATTATTATTATTATTATTATTATTATTTTACACAAATTAAAGTAAAACCATTTTTTGAATTCAGAATTTCAAAATGCCATGTGGCATAGGGGGTAAGAATTCAATGCTAGGAGTCTTCAAGTGTGCGTGCGGATTAGTATCCTGGCGAATAGAAATGTAATTTATATTTAATGAATTTCAAAGAAACATTTTTAATTAATTAAAGATATATTTGATAGTTCCTTAATCTGACATTTCAAAATTTTAATTTTTGTTTGAAGATAAATTATAAAACATTTTTTTTGAAGTCTTTGCCAAAGATCGGGTTCAGGACCTAAAGTTTTTCAGTTACAAATCTAAGCGGTATACCTCATCGATAGTTGAAATTTTCTATCTTTATTGTTTATATATAAAGCTTGAAACGCAACTCAAATCTAAATAACATACATATGGACAGACAGAAAGACATAAATTCTCAAGTTATTTTTTATCACAACAATCATGAAAATTTTTCAATTGAGGCGCTGAACTGAACCAAATCTCGAAGGTAATATGATGAAAATTTTTCCTAGAATTTTAACGAAAAAAATATATATGTTTAAATTAACACATTTTTTCTTCAAATCTATAAAATTTTTCTTCAAATCAACAAATTTTCTTTAAATCAAGTAAAAATTTTTACTTAAAAATATTTTTTACAAAATATATCGATATGAAAAAAATTTCGTTAAAAAATTAACGAAGAATTTATTAAATAACAGAAAATTTTATTAAATTAGTAGTAGCTCTTCGTAAGTAAAACAACACATAGTTTTATTCAATTTAACACCCTCAAAAGAAGTTAATTTGAATAAATTATTTGTTAACTATTTTTTTTTTTTTTTTAATTTTAAAATTGACTAATATATTTTAGTCAATTTGAATAAAATTCTTCATTCTGACAAAAATTACTTAAACTGGCTAAAGACATATAAATTTGAGAAATTTTGAGGAAATTAAATAATTTATTTTATTCTAATTGAATAAAATTCTTCAATTTGAATAAATATCTTCATATTTCCTAAAGGCATGTAAAATTTAAGAAAACTCCTCAAAATCTGTTTACACGTTTTTTTTTTTAATTTATGTTGAATTTATTAAATAAATACAATTACAGTTTTTAATAATATTGAAAAATATATGTACATACTCGTACTGTCTTATAATTTTATAAATTATTTAGTTTTTATTATACATTGTCGAATATACATATATGTATGAAATCGATATTTATAAAAATGTGATAAAATGTATTAATACATAAACGAATTTACTTTAACTAAAATTTAGTAGAATTAAGTAAATTGTTCAATATGAATAAAAAATGTAATTTGACTAAGGGTAAGTGAAAGTGTAGAAATTTCGTTAAAATTAACTAATTTATTTAATTTAAATTTAATAAATTTGACAACATATCTTCGAATTGATTAAAGTTGTGTAGAATTGAAGAAATGTTTGTAAAATTAACTAATTTATTTTAGTCAAATTAAAGAATTACATGTAAAATTAAAGATCTTTTTTCAATATAGAAATCGCTTAGAAGAAGAATTAATAACAAAGCGTGTGCACGTGTTTTTGAGTCTATATACTTTTTTTTAATTATTATACATACGTATATATATATAATACGGAGATGATTTTTAAATGTCTCATAATTCGAATGGAAACTAGTAAGACAGATATAGTCGGTCAAGCTCGACCATATGATGACCCACACCATTGTGCATGTCCCTAAAATTCGTCAAATTAACTGCCTTTTAATTAACTAAATCATATTGACGATTTTTCGTCAATTTGACTGATTTACGTTAAATTAACAAAAATTTCTGTTGAATTGACTACTGAATTTGTTGGTTGATAGTTAACCAAATTTTCTTCAATTCTACACCCCTTTTTATCGCATTTATTACTCCTTTTTGGTTGAGTGACTATTAAAATTGATGGATTCTTGTTAATCATTAATTATGTATATCACTAGAATTTATTTATGCGAATTTGTATGTATGTATGTGTGTATGTATGTAGGTATGTACGTATATATGTGTGTATATATATTAATTTTTTAAACAAGAAAAAGTGTATGTATATAGACCCAAAAACACGTGCACATGCTTTGTCATTAGTCGTTCAATTTATCTTTCTCAATATGCGTTTTCAATGTTGAAGAAATTTCTTCAATTCTACATGTAATTTTTCAATTTGACTAAAATAAATTAGTTAATTTCAACGAAATTTCTTCAATTCCACATACCTTTTTAACAGATTTTTCGTTAAGTTTTTAACAAAATTTTGTTCAATTCAACATTTTTTACAAAAAAAAAAAAAAAAAAAAAAAAATATTTTTGACAAATTTTTTTAGTTGATTTGAAGAAAAATTATATTGATTTGAAGAAAAAATCTGTTAATTAAATTTTTTTTTTTTTCTTGTTAAAATTCTACGAAAAATTTTCGTCAACATTACCTACGAGACTTGGTTCAGTGTATATTTACAGACTTTGTTATAAAATTAGAAACTTATATATTCCATTCATTTTATGTGAAGGGTACAAAAACATTTTTTTTTTTAATTATATTCTTACCTAAAGATTAATTTGTAAAACTTATAGGTAAATTAAAAAATTAACAAAAACGAAGTGGATATATGCAAGGACATCCGAACAACCTTTGCGGAAAAAAAATGTTCAACAATAAACGTCTGAGATTGGATAGAACTGCAGTAATAATTAACGCAAGACAGACCGACGCAAATCGTTAAATCGACTCAGAAAATGATTCTCAGTTTAATGATTTTGAATGATAATGATCATGGTTCTGAGTATACTTCAAGTGGTAGTAGGAATATTTTGCTGTGTAGTACATCAGCGCAAACTTATTGTGGTGTAAGGTTTCACAGACACTCTATATAATTTATATAATTTAGAAAAGAAGTTATATTGTGCTTACAGGTTAGCATACATATTATTCATACATATTATTATTGATTTTATTTTTAAATGAGTAAGTATAATTCGATCTTACGAAGCAGGAACTCGGAATTAATTGAACCGTTTACTATGTTAATAACAAATTAAATATTTACATATTTTATCACACTTTCAAGAGTAGGAAGATCATATGATGGTAAAATAATATTAGGATTCCATAGAAGATTACGAAGACAAAATAAGAGAAATTGTTTCTGGACCGATTAAAGCATATTCCAGTATTGATCTTACGAGAGATGTTAATAATTGTTTGGAAACATAAGGATCATTAAACTTTCTTCCCCAGCGCTTGAGAAAACCTAGAACTCCTTTTATCTTATTAACGATTTGCGAAACATACTCAGATCAAGAAATTCTTCGAAATTGTTATGGCATAAATATGTAGTTTTATTCGGTAAGGCAAAATGTATTTAGACGTGTATACTCAATGAATCATAGAACCATTGTGATGTAAATTTTTGGGTGTTTTCGAGATATTCAATGTTTTTTATGTATGTATATAAGGTACTTCGAAAACGTTCACATTTATTAAATTTGACCCAATAAATAATAAAACTATACATTTTAATAAAAAATACATTCATTAAAATAACGTACTTCTTTCTAAAACTCAATTTTTACCCCCAATTTTGTCCGCCTTTAAAAATCCATAAGTAATAGACGAAACCACAGACCAAATTTTATGCTTTATCGTTAAGTTTTTGAGATATGCTATAGATTATGAATCATTTTAACAAAAAGTATTTGTTAAAATGTACCCATTAAATAGTACAATTTCACATTTTTAATAAAAAAATTCCTTTAATTATAAAAAAAAACATTTCCAAAATATGGCAACGTTTATTTTTAATGTTTGCAAAAAGTAAACTCCAAAAATCTTTATTTTTATCAAATCAAATTGATTGGAACTACCTTCTATTTTTTATACCAAGATTTATGCGATGGTTGAAGATCAAATTTAAAATTTCTTCTCACAAATGGTTAAAAAATTTAATATTTCTTAAAATATTCCTTAGTTTTTTATTTAGTTCGTTGACTCAAGATTAAAAAGCAAAATATCACTTAATTCTTTACGTTAGGAAAGGCACGTTTTTGACCCAATGACTTCGACAACATACAGAGCTGCCAAAATAGAGGAAATTTACTTGATAACAGAAACTAACAATAGTCATATAATTTAATAGAAATATATCTTTCATTATTAAAAATATCTGTTTATAACTATTAAATTGTCTAAATATTGTTATTTTGAAATACATCATTTTATTAATTCTTCTTCTTATTTGCAAATAATAACTTACTAACTCACGAAAACAATTACTGATTAACGAAGCTATTTACCATTAAGATCTAATATGTTGACATTTTTTTCCAAAATCTGACAAATATTGAACAATTATGTGGAAAAAGAAAAATAAATAATTAAATTATTTATAATAGAATATATTAATTTTTTATTTACAATCTGCTATCTGGGTATAAATAGTGAGTTTCTTATTTACAAATAACTTTAATTACAAATAAGAACTGTGTGTAAAGTAACCCAGCAAAAACTTTGCTTTCCTGGTAAGCTAGCAGGTATAATTGGAAACAAAAATAAACTACTTATTTTTTGCCTGAATAACTAATTATTTTTGTTTGACTTGTCCACAAATTCATGTAGTTATTTTTTGACTCTAGGGGTACTCAAAAATATGTACCTAAACGAAAACAAAAATAAAAAAAAAACAAAAAAATTTTGCCGTCAGTGAGACTCGAACTTGGACACACACTAACCATTCGTTTTTACTGATTAAGGTCTTACTCAGTACACCATCTCGCACATAGCATCCGAAGTGACAAAAACTCTATTTAGTTTAAAATATCTTTTTAGACATTTTGTTATAAAAAACTAACAGCTTCAGAATGGAGTTCTGGTTGTTAATCCGACGCTCTAGCCAACTCATCCACGTGATTGCGGTGTTACTGTGCTATTATACTATTGAGAACTTATTAATGTAATACAGAGTAGGCAAATAATAATGACGCCTCATTACCAAGAAACTACTTTAATAAGTAGTTGTTATTACCGAAAACCAAAAAGTTTTTGCTGGGAAGTAACATATATTTATTGTACTTTCGATAAATCATTTAAATTTAAATTAGGTTCAAGAAATAAGAAGGTACAAGGAATAAATTTCGAATATTATTAAAAATGATTAATATTTGAAGAAATCTAAGTCTGTTTATTTGACGATATTTTTTATTGAAAATGTCTAAAAAACACCAATACGTGTTTTCAAATACAATTTTTTTAGAATTTTGCCAGATCCTTATCGAAAATATAATAAATAAATCATTCGTATTAAGAAAGTAGAAAACTTCAGAAAATATTTGCAAAATCTAAATGTACAGGAATAATGAAACAATTTTTAAAAGAGCTAAATATAGTATAATTTTTCAAAATTTTAATTTTTTAAGCTTTTTTTTTTTAATTGTGAGGATAGTGAACATTTAAAAAAAAAATTTTATAAATTTGGTAATCCTAAAACCATATCAATCATTACACATAAGTACTCATACATATTTATTTATTTTTAATTTTAATTTGTATTAATAAATTTGTTATTGCAACTAAATCCATTTAAAAATCATGAAAGTTATTGATAATAAATATTATTATTATTATCAGTCGACACGAAATGGTGTCGGGTAAATAAAAAGGGGAAATTGCTGTTCTTTGAATGCATGTTTCAAAAACAATAAACATATTTTTCTTATTTGTCATCTTGATTTTAATACCAGAAATCTCAATACACTCTAGTATTAAATGTTCAATTGTGAAATTGATAACATTTATTTACAATCAATTAATTTATATTACGTGCATAATTTGTGTCCGTTTACAAGTTCACGGTTTCTAGAAGTGTCGCAAAATGACATTACAAATTTCTTTCTATATTTTGAATAGTGAAGGAAATCTTATATTTGTTACTTAAATTTAGAAATATTTTTAACAACTTTTCTATTATAGAATGCTTTAACGATAGATTAATAATAAGTAGATAGTTATGTGAAAGACAAAAACCTATTTCAATGTAGTAGGGTATTCAATCGATTAACCGTCATTCGGTTAATAAATTTTTGTCGAATAATTAATTTAAAATTATCTATTTTTGAATAACGAATAAACCGAATATATTTGTTTCGAATAACCAATTAACCGAAATTTAGTTTTCTGGAGTTAAAAATTTAGATTTTTTTATTTTTAAGAAACATTTATGTTAACTTCATCTTTTTTTTTAATGTCTGTTATATAATGGCAAAAATAAATAAAAGTGATTTTTTAGGGAAGTACTTTCAAAGTATCAATAAGTGTACGTATTATTGTACTTCAGAAGTAATACAAACAGCATTCAAATATATTATTAAAAATAAATTCAAATGAATTGTTCTGCTATAAAACGTTGAGATTCGATTGTTAATTTTGCAAATACTTGTTACTAAAAAGAAAATATGCATTTTTTTTATTAAAAATGTTAAAGTTAAAGTTAATTTTCTTGCGCCGATAAAAAATAATTAGGACGGTCATTGCAATTTTGTATAAAATCGTGAACATAACTTCCTTCTCACTGAATAGGTATCAAACAAAAAAATCTTCCAAAAAATGATTGTTAAACACACCTTTAATAATATTTTCACACTATTTGATAAAAATAAAAATTTAAGTTTTTTTTAGCAAATAAACATAATTTTCCCATTTTGATTGGATTTTCGCCGATACCTAATAATTCAATTCCTATTCTGCCGCTACCTGACAATTCCAGTATATCATAGGAATTTCAAATGTCTTTGGACTATACTAGGTGATATACAAAATGAGAGTAATGCTTGCTGTCTTTTGCATAAAAAATCAATTCAAATTTCCATCAATTCAATTCAAATGGGTTGGAAGTGAATGGCTAATTCTTTTTTCTAATTCATTTGCATTAATTCAAAATCAATTCAATTCAAATGAATTGGAAATGAATTGCAATTCACTTTGACAAATTCATTTGAATTTGAAACAAATTGCAATTCATTCTACAAATTCATTTAAATTGGAAACGAATTACAATTCATTTCACAAATTCATTTGAACTGGAAATGAATTGCAATTCATTTTTACCAAATTCATTTGAATTGACTCAATCATGAATGATTCGCGAATTAATTCAAAAATGAATGATTCATTTACAGCTCTGGTTGATAGACATCTGCAGTACAATTTCTATAGGACATTGTGTCGGCATTACCAACAATAAAGTTTTTAAAAAATTATTTTGGTTAAAAAAGTACCAAAAAGTAAAATAAATTGTGGGATTTTCAAAAAGTACCAACGAATTGCTTGATATATTTGCGATAAAGAAAGAATATAATTTAAAATCTATTTTGATTCAGAAGATTCGTAGGGTACCAACAGTATTTTACATCTTAAACGTTCGAAGATTTAAAAACTACAAAATTATTTCTATTATTATTTTTTTAGTAGAGAAGAATGTTATTATATATCCTTAATTTCATATTTTTTAGCTTAATTATTACAAAAAAAATTAGATATGGGTAATATTAGAAGAACGAAAAAGTACCACAAAATCCCCCCTTAAGGATTTTTATTCACTTAGGACCATATATCTTCAATTTTATGTTTCTAGGCTCAATATATAAAAGAAAATTTTAGAAGTACTATTAGAAGAACGAAAAAGTACCACAAAATGTACGTAAAAATACCAATATTAATTTCTACATTTATTACAAAAAATCATTCTTATACAGAAAAGGTTGCATTAAAATGTTTGGTAGTATTAGGCCAAAAAATTATTTTTTTTTTATTTTTCAAATGGGCGAAAGAACTGATAAGATGAACCCTTTATGAAAGAACTTTATCTACATTATATTTCTAAATACCTATTTCAATATAATAAGTACTAAAGTTAGAGTCATTTATATGTTTTACATGTATTACTAAGACTATTCGATTAATCGAATAATTTGCTTTTAATCGGATACTAACCAATCAATTTTTAGCATCGAATAATTATTTGTCAAATTAACCGATTAAAAACCCGCATAATTGGATACTCTAAGTCACATATATTTTTTGTTTTGAGAAAATTTTTTTTTTTTTTTTTTTTTGGAAAACTTAGTTTGAAGTGCCTCTCATATATCCTTCTAGCTGTTTTCTATGGCTTTAGCTGACTATGCATAATTTTAGCCTGAAAGAGTTTACATTTTTGGCAAAAAGGTTAATGACTGTAAATTAATATCGAATGAATTTAATTATATAATATGGTTTTATTATAATTTTATTTTAGTAAAATTAAATGTGAAAAAAATTTACTTTAAACTCTTTAGAATGCCAAAAAAAAAATTCTAATAAACATGTTAATGGATGTCTGGGGCAAATGAAACCAATATCCAGTATTATAATTCATTTTAATTTAATAATAAAATGTAATTAAATAAAAATAGTATTATGTTCCCTTAAAAAATTGGAAATCATATGTAGAAGTTAAGTGAAATTCTCATAAAAAATAAATATATAAGGAATTTAAAAATGGAAAATTCTGATAATTTTTTATAATTTTATGTTTTAAGTAACATATTTTTTTATAAAGATTTTACTTTTCCTATAGAAAAGATGCCATGTTTGATTTAAATAATTAATTCTTGATTTCTTGTTTTGAGTTTTTTATTGATTCAATATTTTTAGAATAATATTAAAAAAAAAATGTTAAAATATTCCAATTTGTTAAGATGAAAAAGAATATAATAATTAAAATTTTTAAATATACATACCTCAAAAATAGCTATTAAAAAAAAAAAAAAAAAAATCTGTCAAAAGAAATTGTTCTTCATTTTTTCATTTGACTTTTTTGCGTTTTTTGCTATTTTTATTAATAATAAAAATTTGAAATTTTGTTAAAAATCCATATTTAATATTATAAAATCAAGTGTGTTTATTTGTGACGCAATCACAACCGATTTTAATGAATCTTTAAATATATAGTAGATACATTTTAATGTGGAAGGAACTATAGGGTATAAATTAATTGCAGTTTTTTTCATTATTTTTTTATTTTTTCGATAAAACTAAAATTTTTAAAGAAGTATTACGAGAAACGTCGATATTTGAAAAAAAATGGACAAGTTTCCAAATATTTTTTTTTTATTAAACTTTAAAACTCCAAGCAACGCTGGGGCATTCAGCTCGTATATTATAAATTGTAAAATATATTAAAGAAAAAAATCAAAAGTTTGAAATAATTTTTGAAATCGATATTTTTTGTCATAAGAAAGTATTTTTATTTACTTTTTACTTTTAATAAATTTTTTTAAAAACATTAAATATTTTTTGAAAATTTCTGAAAGACTAGACCACAATTTCTTTCAAAATAATAAATAATATTTTTAATTTGGCACGTATCAAATAAGAACGAATTTTATAAATTATCTGATGGTTTCAATAACTAATTTTTTCCGAAAAAATAAGATTTCTTTGCTTTTCGCTATTTTTTGGATTTTGATTTTTAATAATAAACTTTTGGAAGATTTCTCGATATATAGAGTAATCGTTGCTGGTTTGTCTGTTTCAAATGTTTCGTCGTCCTTTGTTAAATGATATTTTTTTTATTCGTCGAAATACGGGTAAGGTCCTAAAATTTTTCCAATAAATATCATCAAAATTGGTTAAAAAATAGTTGAGATATTTATAAATAAAAATCCTTATTAAAATCCGGCTTAAAAAGTACAAAATTTAAAAAGTTGAGATTTAAAATAGGAACCAATTTTCTTAAATAGTTTCTCTATTAAAAAATGTTCCAAATTTAAAAAAAGGACTAAATTTCTAAAGATTTGTTTTTTTTAATGCTCCACTTTTCAAAAATAGTTAAAATTTTCAAAAAAATTCCTATTTTAAAAAAAGTACTGTAACAGATGTTAAATTGGGGCTCCATTTATTGGTCTATTTTATTTTTTATTTGCTATTTTAAATTATTACAAAAAAATTGTCTTGATTTTTTATCTTTAATTAATATAAATGTTCCATCAAGATCTTTAAGATTATTGATTGATTGATTATTTTTATATACATGAGTACTCATAAAACTAACTATTCTTTGAATGAACCATTAACAAAATCTAAAATTTGCCCTTAGTAAACAATTTTACAAAAAGAAATAACATTAATTTAGATTTTTGGTCTACTTATTCCACATTTCTTACTAACTAAAATATCGAAAAAGTCATTTAAAAGTTAGTTTTTGGATAAATATAAAGTTACCAAAAAATGTCTCCCATTACTGTTCTCGAGATATTATTTTCCTGATAGTAAAAAATTTTACAAAAACAAATAACATTAAAGCTTGTGAAAGTAAAAAACCATTACATTGTTTTTAAATTAAAAACAACAAATGTGGGGAAGACGATGTTACTTAGTTGGCGTGTTACTTTCAAAGGCAAGCAATAGATTTTTTAAAAATTTTTAGAAAGCTTCTTAAACTTAAAATAAAAAAGAGTGATAAAGTGAGGTAAAAATAATATATATATATATATATATATATATATATATATATATTTATTTATTTTTAAAATGAAAACAAAATGAAATGTGAAAAAAAATTTGAAAGATATTTTAAATTAAATTAATTAAAAAATAAATGTTATTCCGTAAAACGAAGCGAAAATTCATTTTTACAATTTACTTTGAAAACAACAAAAAAATTTGGATTTATTTCTTGTTTTTAATGATATAAAATTTCGAAGTAAATTTGACTTTCGTTCATAAATATATGTATATTTCTTAGTGAAAGTGAACCCACATATGTATGTTCATCGACAAAATTTTTAAAGTTGTTAGGCTTTTCAAAATCAAAAATATCCTGTTCCAATTTATCAAAATGTATCTATATTTTTTTTTTTTTTTTTATTAAGGTAAGTTGTTCTAATTTTCTTGTTTCTCATAAATTATTATTTCATTTCTGCCGTAAAAAATTCTGCTCCTCCTCCAAGTTTTGACACAATTCTTTTTTTCGATTTTTTTTTTTTTTTTTTTTTTTTTTGTAGAAAAAAATCTTTAACTTCTAATCGCCTGGCTGAATTTACACAAGATTTCACATAGAAGTAGCAGAGGAGCGTGTAGTTTTTAATTTGGATGGGGGCTCAGGAGCATATGGGTCATATAGGGCTCAAAGTTGAAAATATTTCATCGCTTGCCAATTTTTTGTTTCCTATCCGATTTCAAATATTTTACATATTATTAAACTTTAAACTAGCGTAGTTTCTGTTCTGTAAAAGATATTGACTTAAATTATTATCTGCATAATGAAGAATTAATTCAGCTAAGTAACGTAAATTATTTGAGAAAAAACATGGTTTTTGGAGAAACTATAAATATTATATCTGTAATAAAATCTTTGTTCGTTAGGATATCTTAACGAAATTTTCGTTGATTGTTTAAAATGAGAAATTGTAAAAAAACTTAAAGATTTTTGTAGAAGAAATCCCACATTTCACAAAAAAAAAAAAAAAAATTAAAATCCCAAAAGTGGGATTTTTTACATTTTCGCTCACAAATTCACATTTTTCTGGAGATTATGATTCAAACCCTTTAAAAACATATTATGGCTTCCTATATTGCAAGAAGGCCTATAACGTATGCTATGTCATTTCTCGAGTGATTTTTCGTTGTAGCAGAGTGTGTTATTTCCTAAATATGAAAATTTTAGGCATAAGTTTGTTGTCGTATGGTCTACTGTGGTAAATTTCCTATACCACCCCTACCTTAGTGGATTTTTTTATCAGCAATTTGGTGTAATTTTATATTTAAAAATTCTTCTCTTAAATTGAATATGTATTTAAAGTTTCCTAGGCACAACTAAAACCGATTTGGAATAACCATAAATGACTCTAATTCGTCACACAAAAAAAATTGACTTTAAAACGTATCAAAACGATGAAAGATGACTCTTCTTCGATAGGAAAATAACTTCTTTTTCTTTTACTATTTGAAAATAAATATGGATACTATTTAGTCAAAGTTTGGATAGCAATGTTGATAGTATTAAGTTAGAATTTCGACAGAAATAGTGACTTTTTCTGTTCCTCAAAACGACTCCAATTTTACACAAAAAAAAAAAACACTTAATAAATAGTGTCATTAAAAAAGTATTAGAACTGCTGCACACTTCTTCCCGCATGGTGACTCTTCTTGGATAAGAAAATGTTATCATATTCGACTGTTAAAAACAACTTGAGGTTACTCTTTAGTGCAAATTTGGATAGAAAATGTTGGCAGGGATTTAACAAAATATAAACAAAATGGTTACTCTCCTCTGCCGGCGTTATCTCACATATTATATCAGCGTTAATATCAGTTGTAGACATGGGGTAAAATCAATTCTCTGTGTGCATACGTATTAAAAAACGAGGGAGACAAAACAAAATGAAACAAAATCAATTGTGCAGGGAATCATAAAAACATTTTAACAACGAAACATTTTGAACTGAATTAATTATATGTACAAAGATAACAAATGCTATATTTTTTTTTTTTTTTTTTTTTTTTTTGTACAAAATTTGAAATAAAAGAAAAAGAAATTTTGAAAAATGTAAATAATGTACATGCATATATAATTAAAATTAATAACACAAATAAAAAAAAAAACAAAATTTATTTTATTTTAGATATTTCTTCTATTTTAATTATTTTTAATTTTCTTTTTAATTTATGTATGGTACTTTTCTGAATTAGTTTACTTATTTTATAAACTGCATTTTTTATCTATATTTTTTTTTAATAAAAACAACATAGTCAAACCCAAACGACAAAAACGTATATTTATGAAATTTCGACTAATTACGGAATTTCATTTCAATTTTTACATTGATTATAATATAATTTTTATTACGCATATGTAAAGGGGATAAACGTACCAGAATTGGGTAAAAACTGGAAATTACATTTTGTTTAAACCTATGAGCTAATTTTGAAAATTTTAAGAACTGATTCATTTATCTACAAAAAAACATATGTGGAATTAGATGGTTATAACATTGTATGAAAGCAACTAAAGATTATAATTCATTTCAACGGACGTAAATTTATAAAATTATAACAAAATTTCCTTAAATCTTTATCTAATTTTATAGGGGCGCTTGTAGCTCGAAAAGCATTTTTTTAATAATTTTTCAATTTTATTTATTCTTATTCACCACCGTGAGAAGAGTTATTTTTGAATTTAACGGTTTTTCGTTAAAATTTTCATATTGACATTTGATCGTAAAGACACCCTGTTTTTATGTTAATGAAGTTCAAATGTCAAAAACATAAAAGATCGATATTTTCGATCAAGATTTTGGTATTTATATGTGTGTGTTTGTATTATGCTGAAAAAATTAAATTTTCCAAATGTTTCCATGAAAACTATGGTATAAAAAGCGGCCATTATTACACTAAATCATATATATATAGTTTGATCAGAGAAATCAGCGAACGATAGCTTTGCATAATAACAAAAAGGTAACAAACAAAAAGCAAAAACCACACACACACATATATAAAAATTAACAAAAACCAATTTCTTTACAGCACACGCTACCTACACTTTTATCTACAAAATCAGAATTCTTTTTCTTCATTAAAAACTATATATTTTTCACGGGAACGGGCAACCCTGAGCATAAACCCGCTAGCTTTAAAAATCCAAACTGGGAAGGATCCATCGGTGCCTGAACACGTCGTACAACAGAAATATTCCCGAAGGAAACACCAGAACAAACTCCTCACAAAAACCATCTTCGGGTGAGAAATTTCCAAAAGAAAAAGTGAAAGTGTAAAAGTGCCAAAAAAATTTGGCAATCAAAAATTCAGACTAAACATTGTAAAAAAAAAATTAGACAGATTAGAAATAGAAGTTTATTAAAATTGCACTCAAATGAAAATCTGTATAAAAACACAAAAAACCGAAAAGAACAAACAAAAAAACTGAAAAAAGCAAATAAAACACAAAAGAAATGCAATTTATTTTTTTATTCTTGATTTTTTATAAAATTTGAATAACTTAACATTATTACTTAAAACTATGCAAATTTTATTTTGTGCTTAAATCTAAAATTCACTTTTTGTTCACTTTTTTTTATTTAAATTTTTATTTATTTAATTTTTCACTTTTGTCCGCGATTCACTTAAAAGAAAACTAAAATGTAATTGCAAAAATCAATATAAGAAAAAGTTAGTAGTGAAAGTGAAAAAAAATTTAAAACCCTAAATAAAATAAGTGTCAAAATGTGCAAACATATGAAAAAAATTTGAGTAAATATTTAAATAAAATTAATAATATATTGAGTAAAAATAGACATTAAAAAGAAATCTTTTAATAACATAATATGTAAGATCTTGAGAGTGCTAATAACCCTTATTAATTAAACACATAACAACAATACATCGACAGGAAAGCAGCAAAAGATCTTTCGACGTTTGGTCCTGAAAATGTAAGTCAATTTTTGATTGATTTTCTTTTAAATAAATTAAAAATATCATATTGAAGATCACATACACTGTAACTTTTACATAAGATTACATCTTATGGTTACTATACTCAGAGTTAACAACATGAGTGAAAATGTTAAATTGTTAAATTAAAAAAAAAGTGTTTGTAAGTTTCTATGAAATTTTTTTAAAAATAGTAATTTTAGAAATTTTAAAATTAAAAATGCATTAAAATAAGGGATAAATTAATTAAATTTAATAATAAAATAATTCAATTATTGTTATAAAACTATTTAATTATTTTACCAAGTGTCTACATTAGGCAAACTTTTATCAAAACAAACGTCAAAATCAGTGCACATATATATACAAGGTAGCCTTAGTTAAACAGCAGATTATTATAATAATGAATACGCCATATTGTTGTTTTTGTGCAACTGTTGCCATCTTCCACAAATTCGTGTTAAGTTTGACGTTTGTCTTGATAAAAAAATCTCTAATGTAGACACCATATTATGGAGAAAAGAAAAGAAAGAAGAATAAAATCAGTTATTTCATATGATTTTTTTTTTTTTGGTTTTGTAATTTTAAAATTGCAATTGACAAGAAGTAATTTATGTTATTACATTAGAGTTTAATTAAATTATTAACCCCATCACATTTAGGAATCACAGTGGTCTAATGGTGTAACTGATTACCTACCGTTCCAGGTGCCCCAGGTTGAAGCCTGGCTTGAGCCGTGGTTTTCTTATCTTTTTTATTTGTTTTTTTTTTTTATCGAACCCAGGTTCAAATTCCACTTGGGGAAATCCATTTTTTATGTTTTTTATATTTTTTCGTTAAATATATACATTTCTTTTATAATTATTATTTTTTGATTTTTAATTATTTTTAACCTCCTTAAACCTATTTCTTTTAGTATTCACATTTTTATTCTGTTATGCAAAAAAAAAGTTAAACATTTTTTATGAACCCGAGTTCGATCCTCAGTTGAACCCGATTTATATTTACTGTATACTTTTATTTAATTTTTTTGCTTTTAAAAATTAAACTTTAAAAATTGATTAATATTTTTTTATCGATATTTTTCAACTTTTATTTTAATACTATTATTAATATGATTAAAATTAGTTGATTTTTTATTTTTAAACATTATGGTTTTTGATTTGATTTTATTTAATATACAATCTGAATATTACAATGAAGTTCTAAGCGTCTTTTTATTGGTTCCTGGTGAACTGAATCGTATAGGGTAGTGTTTTTTTTTTTTTGGATCATACACAAATTCATTTTCGCTTTTCCTTAGTATGATCATGGTTGGGAGGGGAATTCTACTGTGTTCCATCTACACACAGTCGTTCAACAGTCTAAACATCCGTTTCCGTCTTTTTTTCTGTGTCTGCTTGTGTTCTCTTTGCCCTTTTCTATCTCTTGCTCTTTTCCTCTATTTTTCTCTCATTTAAATATAGCACGCACAAAATAAAATAATATACTGTGCATGTCGACTTGAATTCTATTTGAAATAGCATCGAAAACCAGATATAAGTTTACCGATTTTACCCCTTTTTTACCTCCTAATTCGAATTTCCAAACCTACGATCCAAATTTCCTGTTTCTTCAGCCGTTTGAGATTTTGAGATTTTTTTCTGCATATACATAAGCAGAAAAGTTATTTTTGTTACTTTTATGCGAGAACAACTTCCGTAACATAGATGTCATTTTCGGTGACGTGAATTCGTTTTTTTTTTTTTTCTTAAGTTTATCGAAGAAAATTAAAATTTGTCATTACAATTACTCAAAAATTAACGTATGTTTTATTTCTTCATAAAAAATAAAACTCGCAAAATAATTATTATTTTTTGAGTAATAAAATTAAAATAAAAAAATAATAATAATTTTTGAGTGAAAAAAATATAAATAAAACGGAATTATCTGTCGTTTTATTTTGAAATATATAATTGTTACATTCCCCGCATTTTAGGTATCACTCGCTAGAGAATGACAGTAAATCACAGTTTCCATTTGATGTTTTTTTTAACATTATTGTTAAAATTTCTCATAATCAAAAATTACTGTGAATTGAAAAACAAATGTTTTGATGCAGATGTCTGCTTTCTTGGTAAGCTAGAAGGTATAATTGGAATAAAAATAAACTACTTATATTTTGCCTGAATAACTAGTTATTTTTGTTCGAGTTGTCCACAAATTCATGTAGGGAAGTTTTAGACTCTAAGGATACTCAAAAATATGTACCTCAACGAAAATAAAAATAAAAAAACAAAGAAATTTTGCCATGGGGTTGAGAATCAACAACCTTCTGGTTGCTAATCCAGCGCTATATCCAAGTCTTCCACGTTATTGCAATATTACTGTGCTATTATACTATACATATTATGTAATTATGTATATATATATATATATATATATATATATATATATATATATATATATGTGACTGCTTTAATAAGTAGTTGAAACTACCGAAAACAACAAAATTTTGATTGGGTACCTATAACATCAGTCTTGCTCAACGGAAAATTGGGAGAGAAATTTCTTTATTTAAAATGGAGTACATGCTCATTATAATAAAATTTAATTTAAACTTAGTACTTATCAACTTCAATAAAAAAATAAACTAATAAGAATAAAAATTATATTTTGATCTTCGAAAATCTTTAAATTGTTATCCACATTTTCTATTCTTTACCTTTATATAATAAATTCTTAAAATGTCTGAATAACCTATTAGGAACCTATCTAACTGATTCAAATATTTCGCGAAAAATTAAAAGATATTATTAAAAAGTTCATATTACTAATATATTTTAATTTATTTAAACAAACAAATCTTAGTGAATAAATAAGAAATTAATAAACTAATTATAGTTTAAAATTAGGTTTTAATATGTCACAAAACTAAAGTTAAATAATTTAATAAAATATATAAAAAAAAACTTTAACGTTAAGCTAATGTAAGTTAATCTAGCTTATTTTCAAAATCATAATTAAATGTAAGATGTTAAAATTTTAACTTGTATTGTTGTTAGAGTTTTTCAAGCGATATCACAGCACAAGAGTACTGCAAAAATTTTAGTCCCATAATCCCGAGATTATTTGATTATTTTACGAGTTTAGATATCTTTAATATTTTTGAAAGTTTCTGAGTCCTTTGTTTTTTTTTGCATAATAGATGGAAAATAAAATAATTTTGTTTATGGGAACTTTTTAAAAAGAAAAAAACTTAAATCACCAATGAAAACATGGGCCTAAAAGTATCCTATTAACTGTATATGGATTTTTTATGAGATAAATTACAAAAAGTTAACTATAAGAATATTAATCTTTGAGCTCAAGTTTTCCTTAGCTATAAATATATTAATAAAAATAGAAGAAACTTAATTATATTTTTGTATGAGGAAAACCATTATTCATAGAATGGTTTATAAACCTGGAAGGAATAGGGCTTCAGAAAAATATAAAATTCTTTTGGACTCTCTTAACAACAAGATTATTTCCGTAAAATTATCTAGGGACGTTTTAACCACAGGCAATATGAAAACCAAAGTAATAATTCGAATTTCAAATGAGTTGTTATATAATAAAAAGTGTTCATTTAATTTTCAAAATTTTTATATTTCAAAAAGAAGTTAATTAGTTTATCGTTTTATGATAAATTAGTTTATTTTAATGTTTTTTATCTTTCATTTAACTGAATTACCTTATAAATATTTAAATATTTGTAATAATTTACTTTTGGCGGGAATTCTCGGGATCCCGGGAATTTTAAAATTCAATCCCGATTTCCCAGGACCGGAAGAAGACCGGGAGGAGAAAAACTCTAATTGTTGTTAACCCAACTGTTAAAACGAAACGAAAATATCGGATAAACAATAAAATAATGATTTTTTTTATAATTTAATAACAAAAATAACATCCATTATCATGTAGCAGTTCTTTAATTGACAGAATTTTTAAAATTACGATAGCATATTTTTTTTAAAAGTTTAATGTTAAAAATTTACTTCAAAAATACACTCACCACATATTCTTTCCCTCGATGACTGCAGGCCTGAAATTCTGATTTTATTGATAATTTCGGAGTATTTGGCGTAAGTTTTTATAATGATTATATTTAAAAGTATCCCATTTTAGGTATGTGTGGTGTAAATGAATGCGTGAATTATGTGTATGTTTGTAACCCCGGGTCTAATGCTGATATAATATGAAAGATAACGCCTTCACAAGAGAGTAACCATTTTGTTTATATTATGTTAAATATTAATTAAGGGGTGCACGTATTCTAATAAATCCTATAAGATGTTATAATTTTTAATCAGTCACATTGTAAACATGTCCCTTTTATTTAAGAAATTCACACTTTTTAACACAACTTTTTTAAAAATGTTTTATAAAATGTAAAACAATCATTAAAAGGAAACAATTTTTAAAAAAGTTGCTTTTTTAGCAATTTCTAAAATACACATGCACACACACAAACAAATTTTCGTATATGTGTATTTTTTGACAGTCAGTTCATTTTATAGTTGTGTAGAGAAATCTCATCACAACAGTCATAATACTTCTTATAGTACTAATATTTGAATCTACACGTGATATAATTTTCTCATAAACAAAAACAGTGTATCAGGTATGTGCTGGAAGTCAATCGTTTTCAAATCGAACGGTTTGAAAATTTGTGATGAATTTCGATTGATTTAAGAATAACTTTTTTCTTTATAAGATACAGCACTATTGAAAACCAAGAAAATAATTTTCGTGGAACACTTAAAAATTTATCATAAAATCTGATAAAAAGTGAGTTTACTGCAATTTTCAGAACGCACAGAAAAAATATTCCAACACCCATCTTAAAGTATACCAATCGACTCTAAATAATTTTCTGAGTCGTTTTAACGATGTCCGCCGGTCTGGCTGTGCACAAAGTACACGTCGCAATTTTAAAGACAATTTGATGAAATTTGGCACGTATAATTATTTTGGCATAACGATTAAGTCTATTGATATTATGATCGGTCCATTATTTCACCTAGTCCCTATACAAATGTTCCCCCGGAATATGGTTTTAACACTTACAAATGTCTCTATTTCAATAAAGGTCGATACGAATACGTTTTATATACTTGTGAATCAAAATTCCAAATTTCACGAAGATCGGCCCACAATTAGGCATAGCTCCCATATAAGGCCCACTTTCGAAAATTACTTTAACTATTTGACAAATAAGTTTAATATAAACAGACATCATAATATCCAATTTTATAATAATCGGTCCATTAATTGCCATAGGTTCCATATTACGTCCATTTCCGAAAATCTCGCAAATAATTTTAAGACGCAAACACAATGACGTAGGGCATTATATTGTCGGGCTTAACCGACTTACTTGTTGGTTTGAGGCTAATAAAAATTTAAAATATAAGTAAGTATAATTTTAAAGCCTAATAGAAACTACTCAAATAATTATTTTTGATACAGCCTGTACAGTTATTTTCAGAACAGTAAGCTTTTTATTAAACATATTTTAAAATCGTGTTTAACTTTGTTTATAAAAACACAGCTAATTCGATTGAGTGCATAAAACAAATACGTCGAAAAATATAAACGTCAAGAAAAACCACATTCGTGGAAAAAGAGGTGTGTAAACGAATTAGTTTTTGAAATGTAGTTTTCGTCAAAACCAATTGGTTTTATTTTGGTATAAACGTAGTATAAGATATTTTAGATTACGTTAAGTAGGGATAAGTTAGATTACGATACGTTGGTAGGTTATGTTAAATTAACGATGTTAATACGTTTAAGTGAGGTTAAGTTAGAATATGTTTACGTTGATGGAGAACTTGAAAATTTTGAATTTATCTTTGATTGGCCGTTTTGTTGTTATTCTATTTTGAAGTACTTGTTTTATTTTCAGACTACGGAAATTTAGTAGGATTTCGAGATGTTGAATTAGATAATGAATCTTGATGAAATATATGTTAAATGTTCTTGATGTATATGCTCTTAAATCATGAGTTTATGTTATTCGTGTGTTAGTCTTTCTTTCCAGATCCTTTATATTAAACAACAAAATATATACATAAGTATTTAGATTTTTATTGAAACAAAATTAAAACTTAACGAGAGAGATATATTCGGTCAAGACCGACTATATGATTTTATGCACTTTAAGATATTTTCTGAAAGTGGGTTTATATGGGAGCTATGGTAAATTATGGACCGAATAAAATTTGGCAATGTTGATTCTACTTACATAAAACTTATTTGTCTCGAATATTAACTTAATACTAACATTCGTATGGGATTTATGCACATTAAAGTGATTTTCGGAAGAGGGGTTTATATGGGAGCTGTGGTCAATTGTGGATCGATCCTCATAAAATTTGGTACAAAGATTGATACTTGCACAGAACTTCTTTACACCGAACTCGTTTGAATTATTCTTATTTTTAAGGCATTTTTGAGTGTTTAAACTCTATTCCGGGGGGACATTTGTGTGGACCGATCACAATCAATTTCAATAAGCTTCGTTCGTGTATCATAAAAGTCCCGCGTGACAAATTTTATTGAACTGTCTTTAAAATTGCGACCCGTACTTTGTGTACAAGGTTTGCATGGACAACCAGACAGACCGACGGCCGGACGGACATCGTTAGACAGATTTAAAAAGTGATTCTGAATCGATTAGTAACTTTAAGCTGGGTGTTGGATAACTTTTTCTATACGAACATCAGCACAAACGCATAATACCCCAACCACCTATGGTGATGTAGGGTATAAATACCTTTTTTCAAAAATTTATTTATAAATTTTCTTTCCAAATCTTTCTGTAAAAGGATCTTCTGAAATCCAATTGACTCGCTTTCTTTTTTCCAAAATCTTTTTATTTAAGTTTTATATAAGCAAATTTCCTTTTCCGACCTTTTTATTTGTAAAATTTTCAATAAAAAAATTTTCAAACAGTTTTCCTGTTAACATCTGCACAATTTATTTGTTTGTTTAGTTTTTAAGTTACCCCATCAACAGTAATCGACTTTATTAGATTTTATACGATATTTTCGAGATTTTTTGTCACTTTTGACTATTTGTTGTTGGTTAACAAATACTTAAAAATATGAAATATATACAACACAATTAAAAATATTGATTAATTATCAGAAAATATATACAATGAAATTGATAGTTACACACAAAAATATATTTTTACGATGCTATCTAAAACAATTAGATCATGTGGTTGAAATAAAAACTGCTAATAAACTATTCATTTTGAATGAAGTAATTTTTTTCGGCTTTTCGACTTTTGGACTATTTTAGACTTAACTATTTTAACTTAAACTATCTGGCAATAAGAAAGACGATTTCTCGACAATTTTTAAACCAAAAAGTCGATTTCAACTTTTCGAATTTGTTTTTTAAATTAAGGGATTTATCCCCAAATTGGGGATTTCTTTTCGGAAATAGGGATCAAAAATTTGGTTTGGAGATTAGAAAATATATTGGGGTTGTTTTTTAAGGTTTACGGATTTCTGAAAGATTTTTGTATATTTTTATTTTTATAACATCTATTTTAACTTAAGAAAAATTAAAAAAAACATAATTTTCCGCCGGATATGAAGTTTTTAGTAAGACAAACTTATATTTATTTCAATAACAATACAGTGAAGAATAAATATACTGAATATGGTACCATAAAGTAAAAAAAATTATTATTATTGGAATAGTAAATAAGAATTTAAAGGCTTTCAATATATAGTTATTTAAAAGTTGAAGAAAGAGTATCAAAAATAATTAAAGCAATGAAACTTAATTAATCATACTTTCATCCCTTTGAAGAAATAAAAACGTTATATTCGGTCTATGCATTAACTATAAAAATAATTGAAATGGATTGAAGAACAAATAAAAAGAAATATAGTTTATACTATCTCCAAAATAAAGGTGATATTTTAGAGGAGATTTTTGGGGATAATATAAGGTTATTTGGGGAATTTTTATACTAAAATATTAAAAACGGTTAAGTTTTAATGATTTTATATTATTTACTAAAACTTATGCGTAATTTTTAAAAAAATTGTCAAGGGACATGAAATCAGTGTTGATTGGATTTTTATTATTATTTGCAGGAATTTGCATTAATGAAAGAAGTAGACTAAACCCAGCCACCATAGAGTAATTCTTTGAAGCGAAATGAAGACTAATATTTGTATTTATTTATTCCAATTCAAGTATTATAAAAAGCCTTTCTTGACCAATAAACTTATATTTCAAATGCGAATTCCTGAAAAAAACAGAATTTAATCTAAAAGATTAAATTATTCTATCTTGTTTAAGTTATAAACGGAATTTCATTTATTTATTTTTCTTAATTGTATTCTTAAAGAAAAAAATTAATAATCACTACTAAAATGGAAAATGATTTTATTTATATTAAAGGTAAATGACTGAATTATTTTTAAGTTACAAAATCAATTAAATTTATTTTGTTAATTGTATTGTTAAAGAAAAAAATTAATGAAAAATATAAAATAAAGCCGACTAATAGTCGCCGAAGTATTGCTAAGCCGCCGCCGCCAATTATATATAACTCGACTTCGCCCTCTTCATGAGCCAAAACAAACGAACAGAACTTTAATCCAACAGCTGGTTACTAAATTCACCTGCTTGTGACGTGTGTGTAGAAAAAACGTAAAGAAAAATTAAAAAAATGTTATTGTAATTAAAATAACATAATTGGCACTCCATAACGCACAAAAGTCGAAAATAAAATGATTAATAATTCAATAGAATGTTCGTGAAAATTTACTATTTATAATTCGATTAAAAAGGATATTGTGCAAAATATACAAATAAAGCAAAACTGTAAAACTTTAGTTATTGAAAATTAAAAATAAAGAAAATATGGCAATAAATAAACAATCACTAAGGTGGTTAGTCATTATAGCAATAATAACTTTATGTATTTTCACGGTTAATATAAGGGCTGAAGAGACACCAGAAAAACCAGCAATAGCCTTGGCAAACAATGAAAATTCTTCAAATGGTGCTGTGGAATTTATCAAGTCCGAACAGAAAGAAACTGAAAACAAAGAAACAAATGGAAAGGCAAACATCGGTGGACAAGAAGTAACGGGAACATTAAATAATAATATTACAACTAATACTAATAATAACAACAATAGTAATAATGTAAATAATTATAATTTGACCTCGTTGACAAATACAACTTTCAACACAAATATCACAATAACGTCCACACAAGCACCACTCACCAATTCCTCCATACCAGCAGAAAATACTACTAAAACTGTTACTGAACCACCTTTACCCGATCATCATGCTGTCGAACAGGAACACAATTCCTCTTTATCCTTATTTTTTGTTATTTGTGTTATAATGTTGGGTATTCTATTGATTCATTCCATGCTGCAAACAGGTTTCCAATATTTACCCGAAAGTATTGTAGTAGTATTTTTAGGAGCATTAATTGGTCTCTTTTTGAAACTGATGTCTGGAGAGAATGCCAGTTGGAAACGTGAGGAAGTTTTTTCGCCTACTGGTTTCTTTTTGGTTTTATTACCGCCCATTATATTTGAATCGGGATATAATTTACATAAGGGTAACTTTTTCCAAAATATTGGTTCTATATTAGTGTTTGCCATTGTGGGCACTACAATATCGGCTTTGGTTATTGGAGCGGGTATATATTTGTTGGGTTTGGCAGAGGTAGCTTATCGGTAAGTTAGTAGTTATTAAGAGAAGCCATGAAGAAATGTAACGCATAAATATAATACCCTCGTCTGACTTATAAAATCAGAGCCGTAACTGATATGATTTTTATCATAAAAGTCAGAGGATAAGAGCTATTAATGTTACTAATGTTTTTTTTTTTCGAGCAAAAATTAGTTATTTTCTGATTTTTTTCTATATAAACATTTTTATTTTATCTTTTTGCTCGAGATATCTGGATTGAGATTGTTATATTTGCTCTTTATCGAAAGGTATGTGACAATATTTTAAAAACGGTTGTTTATTTCCTTTAAATAAACCTGTACTTTGATTGCAAATAACAGCAGTTTAGTAGTTTAAAAGTTGTAACGACTCTTTATTTTATTTAAAAATGTACAACAATAACAGTTTAAATAGTTACTTGCGTTCTAATATAAACATACACTTAAATTACACACTTTATACAACACACTTTAATAATGTACAAGATTATACAGCCAAGGCAGTCTTTACAGTCTTTACTTAACGACAATTAGACTCACTCAATGGTGTTCTCACGACCAATTTATATACACTGTATTACCTACTAGATGCTTCTTGAACGCTCTATTTCTTTCTACAATGTTCTTAACGGACAAACTAGAGCTTTCGATGTTAATGTTAGCAGCTTAAACATTTAGTGTTGCCATACTTACAAACAATGGTGAAAGCTTTTTATTCAATTTTGGATGTTTAGAACTATGTTAATAATTTTTACAGATATGTTAACTACTGCTAACATAAACGGAAATGTCTAGAAACATTTAACTTTAAACCAGCAGTTAAAACCGTTATATTTGAATTCAAGTACAATTTCGTAACACTGCCCCCCGCTTAAGCCTGTTCATCCCGAATAGGCACGAATTCACTTTTCCCATAGGCAGCTAGTCGTTCTAGATATACGACCTTCATTTTAGATCTCGGGCTCTTTTCTTTCTGTATTCTGTACACCTCGTCGTTTAATTTCTTAATCACTTTGTATGGTCCATCCCAATGGGTTTGTAGTTTGGGAGAGAGTCCTTTCTTATGTTGTGGGTTATACAACAGTACAAACTGGCCTTCGTTAAATCCTTCAGAATTCGCTGCTCGATCGTATCTGGCTTTCATTTTATCGCTGGTCATTTTTATTCATCTGCGTACGAATTCATGTAGTTCGTTCAGGTCATCTTGGTCTTGGGAAGTGTTTTCCTTATTTGTTGATGTGGTCTTAATACCGAATTCTAAATCACCAGGCAACTTGAGTTCTGTCCCGAAGACAATTTTTGCAGGTGTTCGAGAGGTTGAGTCATGAACAGCTGATCTGTATGCCAATAGAAATTTCGGTATGTGTTCATCCCAGTCCTTCTGATGTGCACTGACCACTTTTCTTAAATATTCCTCCAGAGTGCGATTGAATCTTTCGACCATGCCATCAGATTGAGGATGCAGTGGCGTTGTTCTGGTTTTTCTTATTCCGTATAAATTGCACATTTCTTGAATACGGCAGATTCAAAATTTCTACCCTGATCAGAATGCAACTCCAGAGGAAAATAGCGGCACACCCAGTTCACAAATACACTTATAACCGTTTTAGCTTCTTGATCAGGTATGGCATATACCTCTGGCCATTTGCTGAAATAATTCATAACCACTAGAACGTAACGATTTCCGGCATCACTGACGGGGAAAGGGCCTGCTACATCCATTGCAATCCGCTCGAATGGCGCGCCTGAGTTATACTGCTGAAGTTGTCCACGACTTCTTCTTACTGGGCCCTTCGCTGCTATGCATTGTAAACAATTGGCTACCCAATCTGCTACTGCTTGCTGACAACCCACCTAATAAAAACGTTTTAACTTTTCAAAGGTTTTTGTCACACCAAGATGACCACCACTGGGACCATCATGGAACTCTTTCATTACTTCGTTTATTTTAGAGGATGGTACTACAATTAGATTTGTCACTGTTTTACCGTCAGCACTTTCCCATATGCGGTATAAGCAGCCATTTAACAACTGTAGACTATTCCATAGGGCCCAATATGATTTCATTAGTGGACTTTCGGCGGATATTTCATTGCGGGCTGGGCTTCTACCTTCTTCTTTTGCCGATATTATTTTTGCCAGTATGGGGTCATTTCTTTGCGCTACAGACCAATCTTCACTGGACTCTATATGCATTAGTCGAACATCGATGATACATTCCTTTTCCTCGGTTTTTGTACAATGCTTACATTCCACGTTGCAGGGCCGTTTTGACAGCGCGTCCGCATTGCCGTGTTTCAAACCCTTCCGGTGCTCGATGCTAAAATCATAGCTCTGAAGCCGCTCTATCCAACGAGCCAGTTGTCCTTCAGGTTGTTTAAAGTGCTTGCGGCTACATTGGCGAAATTCGGGACAAATCGTCTGTAGTATATGCATAGTCTAAGAAAACTACGCAATTCGTGGAGATTTCTCGGACATGGCCAGTTCTTTACAGCAATTATCTTATCCTTATCTGTTGATATTCCGTCTGCTGTTACGCGATGTCCCAAATATTTGACTTCCTTCTGGAACAACGCACACTTCTTTACGCTGAGTTTGAATCCAGCCGCTGATATTCGTTTAAGGACTTCTTCAAGGTTATTCAGATGTTCATCAAAAGTCTTACCCATGACAATTATGTCATCGAGGTACACCAAGCATGTCTTCCCGTGAAGTTCTTTCAATACCTGTTCCATTAAACGCTCGACTGTGGCTGGAGCATTGCAGAGTCCAAATGGCATCACATTAAACTGCCATAACCCATCACTCGCGCTAAAGGCGGTTTTTTCCTTGTCTTTTTCTGAAATATCTACCAATAATCACTTTGCAAGTCCAATGTGGAGAACCATTGTGTTCCAGCTAGTGTATCCAGGGTGTCGTCAATTCTTGGTAGCGGGTAGCTGTCTTTCTTGCTGACGTCATTCAGTTTTCTATAATCGACGCAAAATCTAGTGCTGCCGTCTTTCTTCTTAACTAAAACAACAGGCGAGCTCCAAGGACTTGAAGATGGTTCGATTTATTGGCGTCGCTTCGCCAGTATTTATTTGATGCTTTGCAATTGCCGTTCTACCATGGCTTTGACTTTTTAAGGCGAAGACGGAGCTATATTTCTTCAGAATCTGTTTGGCCTTATTTCTGTCTGGCGGCGCTAATCCTTCTACCCATTTCCCAACATATTCCGCTCCTGTTCTTTGGTGGATTTATTGGCAGGTTGCGGGTTTTTCTCGCAATTGATTACTGCCTCTACTGAGGTGCATTGACCTATTTCGGAATTTGGCTTAACGACTTTTTCATAGCTGGACAGGTTAAGCATTCTTACAGGAACTATTTTGTTGTTGCAGGGTTTAACGAGGGCTTTTGCTGTTACAAGATCACTTGTTATTTCTGCTGGTCCTACCACCCACAAACTGTTGTCCTCACAATCTCCCTCCATACGGGCCCATACCAAAGTTTCTGACTGTGGTGGTAGCTTCTGATGCTCGACGGTAACTAGCTTTCTTACTTGAGTCCTATTTTCATATCCGACGTCAAGGGGTATCTCCACATTTCACCAAATCATAAATTTTTGTCCCATATCCAAAGTAATGCCATGGCTAATCATGAAATCAGCACCAATGATAACTTCGTCCACAATATCGTCAACAATGAATAGATGATTGACGGTAACGTTGGCAATGGTTAATTTCACATTTACTTTACCATAGACCGTGGCCGGCTCCACAGTAGCTGTGCGCAGGCTTACCCCACATAATGGTTCAATTGTTTTCTTGACTAAATCTGGCCTGACGATAGACTGTGATGCCCCGGTGTCTACAGTAAGAACGTGCTTCATTACGGATATGGAGATGGTGGGGCCCTCAGATGTGGGAGCTAGCTCTTGCCCCATAGTGCCAGCTCGTTTTAGTTTAAACGTGATTCCTGTGATGATTAATCATTTGACTGCCGGTTATTGCTTTGAGGCGAGGCAGATCTGGTTCGTTTCCTTGGTGCTTTGCAGTTTCGCTGAATATGACCCGATTTACCACAGTTATAACATTTTACTCTGGCTTTATTTTGCTTCTCATTAAACGCCTCCAAAACTTTTTTTAATTCGTCGACTATATTTCTCTCATTATCAGCAACAACTTCAACATTTCGCACCTTGCATATTTGCGGTTTTGAAATTATTTTCGCCGTTTCTTGTGTCAGTGCGAATGAGACGGTTTCAGTAAATGATGGTTTAGGTGTGGCACAAACCGCGTGTTTTATTTCAGGATCGCGAATACCATTAACAAATGCCTCTATCTTGAAATGGTCCAAAAACGGGCTGTTTTCCCCTGGATAAGTAAGCTGCAGCAAACGTTCGATTTCCAACGCAAAGTCTTGTAGCGTCTCATTGGGCTTCTGCACTCTACCACGCAATTCCATTCGGTATAGTTCCTTTTTATGTTCACCAGCGTACTTACGATGTAGCGCCTCCATTATATCATCATAACTGTTTCTGTTACATGCTGGCACGCTTTCAAGAACTACTGCTGCATTTCCTTTTAAGGCCAATATCAACTCTATAGCTTTTTCTTCGTCGTTCCACATGTTTCTAATGGCAATCGTATCAAACTGGAACTTGAACACATTAAATGGTGTGGTGCCATCAAAACTAGGGGCCTTTATTCTACTAGAGGATTCTGGAATAATTCGCACCGGTCCATCTTGGCATTGACGATTATTCATCTTTATTTCTATATCATGTAGTTTTTTTTATCAACATCTTTGGATTGTATATCTAGGCAGCTCTCTAAGTCGGACAGCTTTTTATCAACGACTTTGGCTTGTATATCTAGACAGCTCTCTAAGTCGGTCAGCTTTTTATCAACGACGTTGGCTTGTATATCTAGGCTCTCTAAGTCGGACACCTTTTTATCAATGCCATTCACTCTGCTGTTTATAACTTTAGAAATTTGCTGAAGTTTCTCGTTTGTCGCTCTAGAAGTTTCTTTGGCTTCTTTAACTTCAGCAAGAAGTTTCTAGTTATTTGCTTTAGAAGTTTTTTGAACTTCAGCAAGAAATTCTTTAGAATTTTCTTGAAATTTCATTTCCATTATTTTATTTTCTTCTTTAACTTCTTTAAATTGCTCCATCAAAGCAGCAAACATTGTGGATAAATCCATGCTTGTTGTTGCTTGAAGAAACTTCCATTTCTTCTTTATACTAGAATTCGTAAGTTCCGACGTCAATATTACGCTGCTTGAATTCATCTATCAGCCTCTTTTGTAATTCTGCTTTATTACCAGCTGTAGGTAACTCCAACTTATTCAATTCTCTCTTGAGTTGCTCCACTTTCAGCTCTTCAAACTTCATGACTGCTTATTATTTTGCAATCCCACTTCTGACACCAATTGTTACGTTTTTACCTTTTAAAAACGGTCGTCTATTTCCTTTAAATAAACCTGTACTTTGATTGCAAATAACAGAAGTTTAGTAGTTTAAAAGTTGTAACGACTCTTTATTTTATTTAAAAATGTACAACAATAACAGTTTAAATAGTCCCTTGCGTTCTAATATAAACACACACTTAAATTACACACTTTAATAATGTACAAGATTATACAGCAAAGGCAGTTAATTTGTCTTTACTTAACGACGCTTCCAATTAGACTCTCTCAATGGTGTTCTCATGCTTCTTGAACGCTCTATTTCTTTCTACAATGTTCTTAACGGACAAACTAGAGCTTTCGATGTTAATGTTAGCAGCTTAAACATTTAGTGTTGCCATACTTATTCAATGTTGGATGTTTAGAACTATGTTAATAATTTTTACAGATATGTTAACTACTGCTAACATAAACGGAAATCTCTAGAAACTTTTAATTTTAAACCAGCAGTTAAAACCGTTATATTTGAATTCAAGTACAATTTCGTAACAATATGTATATTTTTATTATATTTATATTCTTTACATATTTGGAAGTTTTGAATAAAAAATTTAAAATTTCAGTATTAATAATTTTTAAGATAAATTTAAAATTTGAACGTTAATAAAAAATTACACGCGAAAGCTATCAACTGATTTTTGGTACACGAAAAGGACATTATATTTCTAACACACTAAATTAAAAATAATAATAATTTTAATGTCTTTTGTGCACTTAATAAATATGATATGAACAATTTAAAGTCCTGATTTTGATAATTTTTCGTAGCTAGACGAATTGAAATAATTCAAACAAATTTTCAACACATTATTTTGAAATGTATTAGGTAGGAATCTTAGGATATTTAAAAAAATGTCACTCCTATATTACGAAAATTATTTGAGAAAAAAATAAGTTATTTTATAATTTTTATTCTGATTTTTTATTTTTGTTCGAAAAAATAAAAATCACAAAACAAATATATTACTATTTTATTAAGTTGCAGTTTTTAAAAAAGTAAAGAATAAAACTTTTAGAAAAAAATGTGTGTTACATTTATTCATGACACACTTTTCGGAAACCTTTTAATTACCTTTATATACATTTTTCTTTCTCTTACAGCCTCAACTTCTCCGAATCCTTTGCTTTTGGCTCTTTAATCTCTGCCGTTGATCCTGTAGCAACAGTAGCTATTTTTCATGCTCTCGATGTGGATCCCATACTTAACATGTTAGTATTTGGTGAGAGTATATTAAACGATGCCATATCTATTGTATTAACCACTACCGTCACCCAATCGGCTAATAGTCCGGCCTATGCCAAAATGTCAACAGGTGAGGCTATTTTCTCAGCATTGAGAACATTTTGTGAAATGTTTTTTGCTTCGGCTGGTATAGGTGTAATATTTGCTTTGATCTCTGCACTACTATTGAAACATATAGATTTAAGAAAACATCCATCATTAGAATTTGCCATAATGTTAATGTTTACCTATGCTCCCTATGTTTTAGCGGAAGGCATTCACTTGAGTGGAATAATGGCCATATTATTTTGTGGCATTGTCATGTCACACTATACACATTTTAATCTGTCCACAGTTACTCAAATAACTATGCAACAAACTATGCGTACTTTGGCTTTTATTGCGGAGACATGTGTTTTTGCTTATTTGGGTTTAGCCATATTTTCTTTTAAACATCAAGTAGAATTATCCTTTGTTATATGGGCCATCGTTTTGTGCCTTATAGGTCGCGCTTGTAATATTTTCCCCTTGGCCTATTTAGTTAATAAATTTCGTGAACATAAAATTACCAATAAAATGCAATTTATTATGTGGTTTTCTGGTCTAAGAGGAGCTATTTCTTATGCTCTCTCTTTGCATTTAGATTTATCTAGTGATGAAACTAGACATGTTATTATAACTACCACTTTGATTATTGTTTTATTTACTACCTTATTCTTTGGTGGATCTACTATGCCATTGTTGAAATATCTTAAACCAGGTAAAAAACGTAGGCCACGCAATACCCGCAATGATTCGGTCTCTACTTCTAACCAGCGACAAAGAAGTAATTCTCGTAAACGTTCAAAATCTATTTCTCTCTCAAAAACAAGAGAATGGGGTCAAGCTATAGATTCCGAACATTTATCTGAACTCACTGAAGAAGAAGATGTTTCTTTTGCTCAAACACGTATTGCAGGTTTTGGACGTTTAGATCGTAAATATTTTATTCCCTTTTTCACACGACGCTTTAATAGTCAAGAATTGCATGAATGTAAATCACAAATGGCTGATTTAACTAATAAATGGTATCAGGCTATACGTGTTAGTCCCTTAGATTCAGATGAATCTGATGAAGAAATGGGTTTATCGGCGAGTACTAGTCAGAGTACATTAAATGCTCGCACCTAGACAGAACTATAAAAGAATTTAATAACAAGTTATTGCCAAACATTGAAATGTTTTATTTGTTTTTCTTTTTAACACAAAGTGTAATTAGTAATTTTTTTATATATAGGAATTATTTATTTTTAAAGTATTCAAATGTACTTTAGCGCTGTGAAGGTGTCAACGGGGGGATAAAATAATATTTAATTAATTTTTATTTTGTTATAAAAGGTTATAATAGTCTTAATACATTTACTTGAAATCTGTTATATACTTATTTTTTATGGTGTTGGTAATAATTATTATTTAGATTTGTTGTATTTTCTTTCTATTCCTAAATGTTTTATTCGCTTACTGTTTTCATTTCAAATTAATAGTTATTTCTTAAAAACTATCGGCAATTAAGCATTGTATATGTGAAAAAACCATTTGTAATAATAAGAGCAACCAAAAATATGCTACAAAGAAGTGTTTTATGCACATAAAAACTGCTCTTAAAATCAGAAAATATGCCCTTAAAATGAATAAATATGCTCTTCAAATATTATTTTTTCTAGCAAATTTTTAAATTATCAACTATTCATGCTAAAAATAACTCTCTTTGCACTTAGAAATATTCGAAGAAAACACATTGCATCAGGAAATTACAAAGTTTCTATAAATTTATAGGATGAAAATTATTAGGGAATCGGATTTGAAAAACATATATGATAGAAAAACGAAAATTTTGCTAATGGCAAATTATGTAAAAATTTTATTGGGTGCAAAATTATGTTGTTTAGTGAAATATTTTCAAAATAATGCTCTCAAGCAAAAAAAAAAAATGGAAAATGTGCTAAAATATGCTTTAAAATAAGAATTTTCTATGAAAAAATTACAAAATATCCCGCTAAGCCCAAAATATGCAAAAATATGTTGCAACAAATCGATATTAAAATTCTTAAAATTGTCTGAAACGGATAAATAACTGTTTGGTTCATTTGAAGACCAGGAAAAAAATATGATTTTGCCTATTTTTGGTTTTAATAATGCTTTTTATTTAAAATATTTGATTTTTGAACTAAGAACTAAAAAACTGACAAAACATTTTGGATAATTCTTATTAAAACTTTAAAATTCTTAGAAAAAATAAAAATGCTTAGGTAATGTTCCTACCTAATTAAAGATCTTATTTAAATTATCTATAACGATTAATCTGGACTTCCTCAATATATAAAAAACAAAATATCATTTAAATTATGATTGTCACAAAATATTGGTAATTTTTTCCCAATAAAACCCACTTCAAATGGTGGTGACAAACTCCATATTTATTTTGAAACTAAAAATATCTTATGTTATATTTTACGAAACAAATTCTTAATAAAATACTAAAAATATAGCCAAATTTGTAGTGAGCAAATGACATGATGGATGTTTAATATTTAATGTTATAAAGTATTAGTTATTTAAAAACGACGTAATTAAATTCTTCAACATAACCCCAAATAGTTAAAACGAAAAAGTATTCGAGACTTTTAGAAGAAAATTAAATACTTATATCGGTCAATTCATCGTAATTAAAAGTACTAAAAGTATATATATATATATAAAAATCCACTTTGAGAATTTGGATTAAATTTTCGAAAATAGTGATTGTTTTTTGAAGAAGTAAAACTACGAAATTAATTTGCTTTTGATGAGAATGGAAATTTGTGACAGGCCTAAATATTATGTTTCGTATTTGTATATACTGAGCTAAATAAAAGAGAAATTTTCCAAAATTAAATATATATACGATTAAGAAAATTTTGAATAACAATAAATAACGTTGGTGCACTGACAAAGAGTTCTATTTATAATTTTCTGGCATTTTTTTATTGGAGTATCTAAACTATTTTCATATAAAATAAAATTTAAAAAAAATCATAACTATAGAAATCATTACTTCTGTTACAGTATCAGAAAAACTGACAGTTTTTGGAATAACTTAACGAAAACGTTCCCTTAATAAAAATTTCCTGATTTTGTTTTCAGACAATTTCTGACTAAACTTGAATAGAATTGAAAGATTAAAAAAAGATTTTAAAAACTATTCTTCTTTACAAAATTTCAAAATAAACTGGGTGTATTTTTCAATAGATCTTAATAATAATCTTTTCATTCATAAACTCTTTTCATAAATTTCTTTAAGACTAAAATTTCTTTAAAAATCAACTAAGTACTTTTGCACAACATAAACTCGCATTACGTATATGTTTAACATTATTTGTTTTTTTCAACTATAGTATTTATCAGTATTTTATTTAACATAAATTATTATTTTTTTTTTTTTCAAAATCTTAAGTTTTTAAAACAGCCATTTAAAAATTTAAGATTATTTACAAATATGCGTATGTATTTTTATTAATAAATTTATTAAATAAATATTAAAGCTTTTGTAAAAACAGAAACGTATATTTTTAATACCACTAATTGTATTAAAATTAATTTGCATAATTTATTAAATAATTAAAATACAAATATTTAGTAAAACTTTTTTTAATTGAACATTAAAATAAAATGTTATTTATATGTAATTGTAAACCAAAAATTTAATAAAATTAAGAATAAATTTAACGAAAAAGTAAATAAAATTGTACATTAAAATTTATTTATTGTAATATATATTGAAATAAATTAATAAAATAAAATATCATTGTGATAAATACATAAAAAATTAAAGTGAGTTTTATTTTGGTCAAAATAAGTGAAATTCTGTATTGGTAAATTAATTAAAGTATTTACAGAATTGAATCGTTTGCTGGTAAATATTTTTGCATTTTTTTTAATTATAAAATTTATTGGAGGAATATAAAAGAGTTACAAATTTCGAGGTAATCCTTTATGATGTACACTATCTAGGGTTGTAACCTTTTGAAACTTTTGCAGATATCCATTTTACCATAGCAAGGCCTTGTAGAGCATTAAAAGGTACAATGGAATGTAATATTAACTTTTCGCGATCGTTAAAAAAGTTCATGCACCAAACGCGGTGAAATTTTTTTTATGGATTTTATTGTTCTGAGATCAAAAATGTTATAATTTCCACCGTATTACATTAGGCCGCTTTGCTCTCTTAAACCGCGATATAAATACAAAACTTATAAATTAATTTAATTGTTGTTCATTTTTAACTGTATTTTCTACTAAATATTTAAAGTTTCAACATTTTATGATGCAACTTTAAATGCAAATTATGGGTAATTTGCTCTACCTTTTACCCATAAAATTATATAACCTAAAAATTTCTTAGATGTACATATTTCTTTAGTCATCCATCAATGGGTTAAAAGTGTGACATGTTGGAAATGTTTCATTTAACTTTCTTCATAATATTTAGTCTAAGGAGTAGGAATTAAGCGGAATTATTCAAGATGTACTGCCTGATTTTATAACACTAGGGCAAACAAAACAAAATTTCGAAATTTGTTTTTATATTTTTTATTTATAAAAACAGGCAGGTAATTTTTTTATAATTTTTTGTTGACTTATTTAAATTTGTATTTTTACTTTTTTCAAACTTATCGTATTCACGCATTTTCTGTCAGTGCGATTTTAAAAAATTATACCATTTTTTAGATCTGCGGTCATGTGTTATTTATAACAAATACAAATTTTATTGCTACTCACATTCCTTACATCACATTTTTCCATTTTTTTATGAGGGTTAACTGATAAATTCTTGACTTTTACAATTTTAAGAATTGGGGGCTATGTGTGGCAAGTTGCAGACTTGACTTATACCTTTTGTCTTTAAAACATGAATGACTAATTTGCTCTACCTGTTACCTTGAAAATTATATAACTCTAAAAACTCCTCAGGGAATCATATCTTCTTTGGTCGTCAATGCGTTATAAATGTGACGTGATTGCGAAAAACTGAAATGTTCCTGGTGATTGGAATGACTACATAAAAATCTGCAACATATTTTGCACGATACTTTTTAGTGTTGACCTATGTTATTAATTCATTCAAATAAATTCATTATAATTAATTCTATGGAATTAATTCATTTGTGAATTAATTTTTTGGGAATGCTTCATCCCTTTAAATGATTCAATTTTGCTTAAATTCAAAATATTACAAATTGAATTGACAAATTTTTCAACCATTCAATTAAATTAAATTTTTATAATTTAATTCATTAGGTTTTAAACAATTTTCATAACTGCAAAAAATGTTATGGTAAGCCACTATTACCCCAGGTCTACAACTGAGATTAACGCTGATATAATATGTGAGATAACGCCGGCAGAGGAGAGTAAACATTTTGTTTATATTATGTTAAATCTTAAATAAGGGGTACACGTATTCTAATAAATCCTATAAGATATTATTATTTTCAATCAGTTATAGAGTAAACATGTCCTTTTTATTTAAGCAATTCGCACTTTTTTAACACAATTTTTATAAAAATGATTTTTAACATGTAAAACAAACACTAAAACTAAACAATTTTGCAAAATAATATTGTTTTTCAATAATTTCCAAAATACACATGCACACACACAAGCAAACTTTCGTGTATGTGTATTTTTTTGACAGTTCATCTTATAAGATGGTTGTGTAGAGAAATCTCATCACAACAGTCTCATAATAAATCTTATAATATTAATATTTGAATCTACACGTGAAATAATTCTCTCAGAGAGCGAATTTGACACTCTCTGACACAAAAATCTTACATATTATATTACGTCTAGACGGGCTGTTATGAACATATGTATATTTGAATTTTCTGTGTGCTCGACATTAAATTGAAGGTTAATTAATTTCCTATTACTGTTGCTTTTTTACTAAACCCTTCGATAACAACCTTGTATTATTGCTTTATAACTTCATAGCTGTTGTCAGCTAACCGGTAAAAAGACGAAGAAAACAATAAAAGAAATAAAGAAAACTTTTGACATTTTCTTATATACTCACTCAATGACTGATAAGAAGAAATACAAGCAATGGAAAAAAAGAGAAATAAGTTCTGGAAAATTTTTTTGTTAGTGGTTGGTTGGATTGTGTTGAAGAGGGTAGAAAGAAAGTAAAGAATAATAAAAAAAGTTACACGTAAACCTACTTGCCAAGTTGTTTATCAATTTAAAATAATTAAAAATTCTAAATTAAGTAAAAAGTTTCTTCAATCAAATTGTAATCAAAATGAGGCTACAATGTGAAAGAACTTTAAAGTCTTCAATAATTTTTCTATTGTGTTGTGCTGTGACTGTCATCTCTGCCGATGACCCATTAAATCCTAAAGAACAAAAAGAAAAATCGACCAAACTTCCACCATGTAAAGCCTGCTCCACCTTAGTTGATTCCTTTAAATTGGGCCTCGAGAAAACAAGTCGCGGCAAACATGCCGGCGGTGATGCAGCTTGGGAAGAGGAAAAATTACGTTCTTACAAGACCAGTGAAGTTCGTTTGGTAGAAATCCAAGAACAATTGTGTCGAGACGTAAGACGTGGTCAAGATCAATGTCATAATATGGCTAATGATCATGAGCATTTGTTAGAAGAGTGGTTTACACACAAACAAGTGAAAGAGGAAGATTTACACAAATGGTTGTGTATAGAACAATTGAAGGCCTGTTGTCCTAATGGTCATTATGGTGCCGACTGTAAACCCTGTACCGATTGTCGTGGTAATGGCAAATGTAAGGGTGATGGTACTCGTAAGGGTAATGGCAAGTGTAAATGTGATGAGGGCTATACGGGAGAGGAATGTAATGAATGTTCGAAGGGATTCTATGAAGCTTTTCGCGATGAAAAAAAGTTATTGTGTTCGGAATGTCATAAGGCGTGTCAAAAGGAAGAAGGTTGTAAGGGAGCAGGACCAAAAGGTAATTTAAGATACATTACACAGATTTAGTTTTTATTTATGTTTGTTAGTCCGAATGTATAATTAATGTTAAAGACAATATAGTTACATATTTGATCATGTATACGTAGTTCGAAAAGCACACTTGGATACCTTAAAAAATTAATATAGTGAAAGCAATAGAAAAAAAAATTGAAGATGAAGAAATAAAAGAGAAATATAGGGCCGTGCTTCAAAATGAGATAAAAAATAGCATAGTATTATGGGTCCTAGGTGGTTCAAATTAAAATAAGTTTGAAGTCCTCACGAACATTCTTAATCAATTTAGGACCAGATAGGTCATTAGGATTACTACGATCGAGCGGGAAAATATTAATTGTCTATAATATTCCACTGAAAAGCAATTACAAACAAGGTGAGAAAGAGTAGTCCTTGCCATTTTCATAACTAATATTACATCCTGCAAAATGTTACGTTAATTATAAAACTAAATAATACTCCTAAACGATATTATAATCTCTAAAATTCTAGAATAGAAACAAGTCCTACATTTTCAGCTTCCTGCTTCATTCAATCTTTGCGCATAATTAAGTGCAAAGCTGTACAAAGAAAATCTTTATCGATAGCTTCATCCCATACATACGTAATGTTAATAGACTCTCCTTAAACGTAAATGGTAGTTATTCTTTTTGAAGCCCTCAACCTTATACACGATCGTATTCTGTACTGCATTTATACAGCATTTCTCAAGCCTTTATGAAACAGTTTTAAGATCAATTCTAGATCAAGATATTACAGAACCCGATCTTGTGGAGTGTCCCTCGTTCCACGTTGAGAGATTTCAGTATCTGCCATGAAATTTACATACAATTCCAAGTACTATTGAGCCAAGCCTAATAGAATCCACATTGTATGTCTCCTCTATATCATATTGAAAGATATGTAAGAGAAAACGCTCCTTTAACACTAACATTATGAATGTTAATATTTTTTAAGCAGAAAGTAAATGAGGCTTTAAAGTCTGAATTTCTTAAAGCATTAATTATGATTAGATTCTACCTCGAATTCATCGAATTCATAATCAAATACTGAACCAATTGTAATTTGTAAATTACATAACACATTTCCAAAAAAATTTTTTTTTACAAACAATTCATAATCTTCAAAATACGTGGTGAATAAACTAACCAACATAAAATTAACGGATAAATACAAAAACACTTGTGAGTTTAAAAAATTCAACCCTTTTTCTCATAAATTTTTTTAAAGCATAGAGAGCGAATGAAACTGAGTATCTGTAATAATTCTTTTCCAGTTTGGCGATTTTTTAATTTTGGTTCTTTTTCGTTTTGACGTATTTTTTCATTTTGACGACATTTTCACTGGCGATTTTTTCATTTCGGTGATTTTTTCACTTTGGCCGTTTTTTTGTTTTGCAGATTTTTTTTCGGTGAAGTCCACTTTTTTTTGGCAATTTATTGGTGCTTTACAATTAGAAAATTATTTGCATTACTTAAAAGATAAATATATACATAATTATATATAAATAATAATAAAAATTATAAAATAAAAAAAAAATATATAAAAATAATCTTCTGAATTTTAAATCGCGTAAGTGAAATAAATATATGCATTTGCTAAAAATAAATAGGAACTGTATAAAAACAAAAAACCAAACTCCTTTCAAAAAGCAATAAATTTTTTACTTTTTTATTTTGTTTCTCAGTACAAAAAATAACTAATCTCCCAGTTAAAACTCGAAAAAATTTTATTTCACAGTTGTTACTTCAATACAACTTGTCTAGTTTGTTTTTGTAAAGAAATAACAACAATGATCCTGCTTTGAATTGAAAGTTGTATGAAAAGCATGAGAAATAAATTAGAAGATAGTATAATAATTTGCTTCTGCGAAACACCGGGTTATTGAGCACGACTATAAATTGATTGCTTAGTGAACTCTTGCACACTTTTTACGATAGCGATGATTTCGACCGATCTGCCGTCTATTTTACCTAAAGATGTTGGTTATTGTTTACACTGAAGAGTTAATTTTGAAGGGTTGACGTGTCTGCTGTAAAATGTCATCACAAAAATACTGGCTCTTTTCACCTAATAATATATTTATAGATTGATTTTGTAATATTGACGGCTAGTGCTTTGATTTGACTTTTATTTGGAAGAGGGTGAAAAGGTTTAAAATCTGGAGAGCTGTAGTTAAATTAGTCCCTAAATTGACCATAACTTTCTTGATATTTCTCCCAAAATATAAATAATTTCAAAACACTAACTTTATAAGCATAGCGTTATACTTCTTAAGGACGTCATAAAGCAGTTTTAAAAATTAGTAATACATGCTCAAAATTATTAAGTTATGCTTAAAGAAGTTTTTTTGGGTAGGTTCCCTATAAATGCATCTTTAATACTTTTATTATTTTTTGATTATTTTTTTTTTTTACTTTTTGAAAAGTTGAAAGATTTGCCTTTTCAACCGCATATATTTTTTAATGTTTTTGTATAATACTGAAACCAAAATTTTAAACAATATCTAAAAAAATAAAATTTTTCCACAATTTTAGAGTTTAACTACGATTTATTAAAATTTTTTCTATTATCGCCTGCATAAAGATACAATAATTTTTAAAGGAATTTTGTTGTATGTATATAGGGTTTTGGGGTTTCCCGCAATATTTATTTTCTCGAGAAACATGAACGAAAATATCAATTTCCCGGGAATTATCGGGATTTATTTTTAAACTTTAGTTATAAGAAAAAAGGCCATGATTTCTTATAAAGAAAATTATTTTTTTTGTTAAATAAAATAAAACGACACATTATAATATAAAAGTATAACGCCATTTCTAAATTAAAAAAAAGTTTAAATATTTTATACAAATAAAATTAGTACCTCTCGAAATTTATGTTAAAAACTGTGTCTCAAATTTTTATGTTATTGTGTTTTTGATGCTAAAACTGTTTAAAACTACACAGTAATCTATTGGATAAATTTCATTACAAATAGCTTGCTATTTATTTCCACTTTATTTACTTAACTTACATTACTTATTTTTTTAATAATTCTTACTAAATTAAACATAAATATGGAAAATACAATGTTTTTCGAATCAATCATAGTTTAGAAATCAGATGAATATAATCTCATATACGTATAAATACAACATGAGATTAGTTTTTTTGTAAGTATATTGAAGTTATAACATTTACATATAACGCTTACATATCCAATGCTTGGATAAGAGATGTTATTTCAAAAGAAAATGTTGTGTTAGAATAAAAAATCTCCCAACCAAGTATTTTTTTATAATAGTGAGTATTTTCGAAGTTTAATATTCATTATAGATTTAATAAAATTAAAGTAACTAAAATTTCAACATGACAAAAATAAAGTTGATTTATAATTTTATGTGAAACAACTTATATGTAAATTCGTTAAACCATAGATAAAGAAATACATAAATAAAAATTTTAGTGAATTTTAATATAGTTGAAAGGCTACGATCTTCTGCTTTCTAAGTCAATTTAAAAATCTTAAATTGCCTTAGAATTTAGGGAGTTAAGAGATCTTCAATGCAGGAACTGCCCTAAAAACGGTTTTTTCAAAATATCTCCAAATATAGGCTGTGTCTCGAAATTTCACAAAATTGTTAGGTGATGTTCCTCACGATTTCACAACGGGATCAAATTTGCGCCCAAGTGAGCTGTCTCTTGTTGATTAGACAGCAGCCCTCAGAACCTAACATAACCTGTGTGATGTCCTCAAGAAGATCTACAGCCCACATTAGATCGCTTTTCGAATGAAAATAAAAAGTGGTATTTTGTAACAGCGTGTTATTTAACAAATTTTTATAAATAAATTCTTTTGTATACAAATTTTATAATTACTTTCATTTAAAGTTAGGATCCTATACTTTTTAACCTTTTCGTTTTATAAATATATTACAGCTTGCTTCAAATGCAACGAAGGCTGGCGCTGGGATGATACAAATGGTTGTCTCGACATTAATGAATGTTTTGCCAAAACTAGAGCCTGTCGGCCCAATCAATTTTGCGTTAATAATGAAGGATCGCACAGTTGTTTAGAATGTGATCGTTCTTGTGAAGGCTGTGATGGTGATGGTCCTGATATGTGTAAGAAATGTGCAGCTGGATATAGTATTAAAGATGGCAAATGTCAAGGTAAGTTTAAAACCTATAATACCATCTAAAATCTTTTACTTATATTTAACTTTTTGTATCAGATGATTCTAATGAAAAACGTGATCAATATGTTAATATAACACGTTTCCTAACATATTTTGGCTTGTGTGTGGCCACTTGTGTTATCTTCCAAAGTTCTACACATATAGCCTACATAGTTGGTGCCGCTGTTGCCATATATATAGCAGCTTCCGAATACTGGCTTAGCTCAACACCACCTGGAGCAAATAAGCCACAAATTGACACTAAACAATTAGAGGAAATGTTAATGAAATCATTGTAATTATCGGAAATGTATACTACAATGACATTGATTTTATATTTTAGGAAAATGTAAGAAATTTATAAACAATTAAATAAAAACAAAACGTATTTATTCTGTGAATAATAAGCAAAAAAAAAAAAAAAAGAATAAACAAAATTAGTAAAAATTTAAAGTAGTAAAAGTATAATGTAATTGCAACCTAACACAATTTCTACTAATAATTTTTAATAATTTTTTATATATTAACATTTAGTTATTATTTCTTTTTCATTTATTATTATTTTTCTAAATTTATTTTTAGTTGTTACTCCCTTACATGATGCTGAAAATATTAATGTTAACATTGAGGAGGAATATACGCAAAAAGAACCTCCTTATATTAAAGATGAATTATGAATTTAAGTATGTAGTTTAAAGCACAAAAGTACTTCCCTCCACTAACCCTAATAGCCAAAACCAAACTAAAAAATGTTATTAAGTTAATTTAAGCTTCAAAATGTGTTAATAATTTTAATTAAGTTCAACAGCAAAAATCACAAATAATGAATAACGCCAAATTATTGTAAAAAACAAGGTATTTATTTATTAAGTTCAACTTTTTTTTAACAATATTGTTTAGCAAATAAACATTTAAGTTAGATAACTAATTTTCTTTTTTTTCTATATTTTCGTGTGTTTTATTTTCAGCACATGTCATTTCATCTTTTAAATCATCATTAACATCTTTAACATCATCTCCACTTAACAAATCATTTTGCTCTTTGAACAGTTTTAAATTGTCCAAAGTTTCAATTTGTTCTTCTTTTGGCTCAATGAAACTACCAAAAATGTCCTCTTCCATAACATCATAATCTTCAGAAGAGCCATTTAAAGTTTGATCGAAGGATTTTAAAGCTTTTTTGATTTCCTCATTCAAAAAACTATCCACCATATTTTCAATATATTCTTTGGAAAATTCATCTTGTTTGCATTCTGTTTCCTGTAATTTTTCATTAATTAATAACGATTTTGTGTCTGCACTAGATTCCCTAGTTTGGACTAAAGATATATCAGAATCTACGGGATCTTCTACAATTATTTCATCATCTCTAAACACATAATCTGGCCGAGACTTATGATAGTCACCGTATAGTTCCTTCAAAGTAGTCTTGGTTAAATTAAATTGTCTTTTACCAAAACCCATTATGTCTTGGTGTTTTTGCGCCTCTTTTTGTGCTACCTTGCGAGCCACTTCCCGTGCAGCATAAGCAAATTCCTCATGTGTATCCCGAGGCTTACGGGGCTTCAGCAATTCACCACTGTTGTGTTTCGAAGACCAAGTGCTTGAGATTGATTGACGAGTACGTCTCATTATTTGTCGGCATTTATTTGTTATGCCTCCCACAATTTCGGAGATTAAGGCAATGGCTCCTATGGTATAGCCTATACCCATAAGCAGAAACATACCCTCTGTGTCAGCCGTAGTTAATTGGCGTTCTTCTTGCATTGATTCTCTTAGAGGTGAAGCTGAACTAGCTTGTAATAATTTGCCATTATTTGATCTTTGCATGGACCATTTAACCTCATTTTCGATTTTTTCCATAAGCCCTGATTGTTGGGCCAGCATGATCAAGGAATTTAGTTTGTTTTTATATACTGAATTCTTAGGAAACATATAACCAATTTGAAAATAAGCAAAACATTCTTCACTCAAATGTAAAGCTGAACGTCGTGAAATATTTCTACAACAAAAATCTAAGTAAGAAGAGCTAAAAAGAAAAAAAAAATATCAAAACACCTACTCGTTTGAAAAGTTGGCTTGAACTAGGTATTCCAATTGAGATCTGGATCCCAGAAAAGCATAATTCCAAAAGAAACTTTGTGTAACATTGCCTATACCTTCTTCCAAACTTGCAACATATTCCATTTTATTAAACAAACGCATAGTGGGTTCGTGTGAAGAGTTTTGGAACCAGGTTTCCCAACCGCCATTATCTTTGCAATTTCAAGAAAGATTGCAATATTAATCAAGACAAAAAGGTAAGTCAATTATTTGTATTATATACATTTTAAAGAAACATTCTTCTTAAGACACACATACCCAAAGTACCAACACGAAAAAATAGGCCCAACAAATCCATCACCGAATTCACTGTTTCCGGAAAAGCGGGTAAGGTAACAAAAGCTATAATTGAACCCGTATAACAAGCTGTTATTATAATTGTAAAAATCCAATAAGAACCGATAAGTAATCTCGTCGAATTCTTTTTCGAATTACTCCAAGAATATTTGCCCGAAAAAGTTAGGGAATTGGTAAACATGCCAAAGACATACCAAAACATATTTTCTATTTCACCCCAATTACCCATTAAATGACTCAAAGTCAAACGATCCGTAAAAACAATGGGAAATACAGCACCCAAATAAACGCAAATCAAAGCCACCCATACAGGCCATTGAAAAGGACCCATAATGGCCCGATATCTAAAAAAAAAAAAATGTTAAAAATACTTTAAAAACTTTTAAAAACATATACTTTGGCAAAGCTTTTGAAGCTAAAGTTATAAATGCCGCACAATCTTTAGAATGACCCACTGACATATCGGTATTTGTTAATCTCTCCTTTGTTACATAAATACCCAGCATTCCTACATCGGCTAGGCGTTGCTCTATGCTGTAATCCAAATTTTCTGCAATACTATAAAATAATTTTTATTTTTCTAGACATGCAAGAGGAATATATCATATTTACCTTTTACTATTCAATATATTGGGTATATCAATTATGTCAATTGAAAAATTTAAACTATTACCAATCATATTCAATAACCGGTACTCGATACCATCCCAGGTTACTTGCGCTCCTCCGCCAAAATCCAAACTTTTTATACGAAACATATGGGGTGGTTGATTACCGGCCATCACTTGGAAACGGTGACCTGCAAAACCATCTGCAAATTTTTTAGGAAATAGATTAATGTGTGGTCGAGATAGTCCTCCTTTAATCCAGCTAGTTAATACTACAGGGGTATTGAAACCTAAACCATCTGCATATAGTTTGTGGGTATATAAAACATAAGGACGTTGCTGAAATTTGGAAAAAAAGTAATTTAAATATATTATGTGTTTGATTTGAAATTAATAAGATAGCAGGCACAAAAAACTGCGTTTCCTAAATATTAAACTATCTTGATTTTATATCTGCTTGTGTCATTTTAAAATTACGAATTTTAAATGGCGAAAATATAAATCTCCTTAACAGCCGGTTTGTAGACGAAAAATATGATATTTTTAAAAATTATGCAAAAATATGTTTACCAAATAGAAGTCTCAGAAAAACCTGTGTTAGTTCTACAACTAGTTCCAGAACGCATGAAAATAGCTTATATTTGTTTTGTTTTGGTGTTACGACCAATGATTTTTGTTTGAAGTTGTCGCCCCAGAACCAGTTCTCTTGAAGTGTTACCTAGCCAGTACCCATACAAAAACTTTGCTTTCCTGGTAAGCTAGCAGGTATAATTGGAAACAAATATAAAATACTTATTTTTTGCCTGAATAACTAGTTATTTTTTCGAGTTGTTCACAAATTCATATAGTTATTTTTAGACTCTAGGGGTACTCAAAAATATGTACATAAACGAAAATAAAAATAAAAAAGATTTGAACTTGTACACAAATTAACCATTCGTTTTTAATGACTAACGACTTACTCAGTACAGCATCTCGTATTTAACAGCATCAGAATGGGGTTGAACCCACAAGCTTCCGATTGTTAATTCAGCGCTCCAGCCAACTCATCCACGTGATTGCAATATTACTGTGCTATTATACTATTGAGTACTTATTTATGTAATACCGAGTAGGCAAATAATAATGACACCTCATTACCAAGAAACTACTTTAATAAGTAGTTGCCATTATCGACAACCAAAAAGTTTTTGCTGGGTAATTCTTCAATTAATGACTTTTGTTCGAAATTGTTACATTCAGAACTAGTTCTATACAAGCGTTAGGGAACGGCTTTAGAACCAGTTATTAAAATGAAAGATTTTTAAATTTTATTTTTCATTCTAATGAACCATTTACTAAAGCCCTTTTTTTAATTAATTTAATTTTGCTACTTTGTTTTTAAGTTTTTTTTTTTTAACTATTCTATAGGAAGTCATTTTGGAACCAGTAATTTGTTCATAGAAGTAATGTGAAAGTAATGCAGCAATAGTTCTCAAAAACATTTCTTAAACCCAATATAGAATTTAGAAACCCACGAAGAATTTAGAAATAATGATTTATTAAATTTAATCATTAGTTATGATCATTAAAAGATATAAAAAATAATGAAAAAAAATTATAAGTACCATTGTCTTAACGGTAGTTTAATGGTAAAGAAATGGGCAATTAATTAGTCGAATTAGTCCCTTGTATGATTTAAACTAATAGCTTTGTTCCAGTACTTGTCAAAACTACAAACTGCAAATAAATTGGTAGTACTTGAACGATTTCTTGCAAATTCTGACTAAAACTTACTGTTGCCAGTTAAGCGCTTTTCGCGCTAGATTTAGCGTTTTTTAATAACTCAAAAGTCGAATTTTTTGCTAGTTTTTTTTTTTAAGGCGCTAATTATGTTGATTAGGAGAACGTTTTTAATTCCTAATTACTAATAAATTTATTAATTTTTGAGTTCACCAAAAACTAAAAAGAGTTTTCCATTCCATTTCGAAATGCCAAAACACCTCCAGAATTCTTTTGTTAAAATTAGACATTTGGGGTGTATATCCGTTTTCCCAAGCCCATCGAATAAAGCATGTATTAACAAGTTTGCAGATTCATCCAAATATGTTTCAATTTTTTTTTTTTTTGAGTTAAATGTTTTGGAAAAATGTTCAAAGTCAGCATTCTGAAATTAGTATGAAAAATTGATATTTCTTATAAAAATGTACAATTCCTTCACTTTTTCTCAAAGTTTTTCTTTACATATGTATTCCAAAAAACAAGACTTCATAAATGGTAAAAAATAATAAAAAAAATTATCAATCAATAAAAAAATTTACTCTAGTTTTTTTTTGTTGTTAAATTACACGATATATTTAAAATCGATTTGTCACTGAACTGTTTCCGCCTAGCCAAAAACGAATGAAGGAGGGAGTGCAGATTTTATAAAAGAAATCAACTTTTCAAAAAACTAAATTGTACAAAAGAACATATTAGCATTATATTTTTACTATTATTTCTTATGCATTGTATAAAATAAATATCAATCTTCCTCCAAAAATCATTTGAAATGCTTTAACAACCAATTTTTGGCAATTTTTCAAAAATGAACATAAACGATATTTAATAAATTTAATCGATTATTACGAATATTTTCTCGTTCATAAACAACACGCGCCAGTATAATTATGTGTTATGTATACGCACAAGGCTTCATCAAAATTGAAAGACTTTTGAATTTTGACCGTAACTCGTCGTTCATTGGGTTGTAAAAATATATTGTGTAAAACATTAGTGAAATCATATATCGTTAACCCGTGCCGCATCGGACCTGAAGTTTATAGGGTGCGTTTATATGGGGAAAATATGGCCTTTTAAAAAAATTTTGTTATTACGAATTTCCCGGACCATTATGTTTTTTTTTGAACACATGTGTAAGGAGGGTATAAACAAATTTTTAATTATTTGAGAAATATTTTGATGAAACGCTATTTTTAATTAAATCTTAACAATTGCATAATTGAAAAATACGTTTTCGTTTCTGCAGCATAATTCAAACCCCTTTCCATGCTTTGTTAAAAAATTTTGATTTTTTAAGGCTGCTTCAAAACGCCAATATCAAATTTTTTTAAGTTTCAATGAAACTTTGCAGATTTATAGACAACAAAACAGGAAATAAATTTGAAAAGAATTAGGTCAATACCTTATATAACTAAGCCGTACCTACGATTTGAATTTTGCGTATTTCGGAAAAAAGTTGTAGTTTTTTAGTTAAAAACTCTTTTTTTGAACCGATATTCAGACTAAACAATTATTACAGAATAAGAACATGTATCAAGAACTACATTCTGAAGTTTTTAGGAAAACTGGACAAGGATAACCTTTAAAACACGAAGGTTAAAGGCCAAAATCTTTAATACTTGCAAGTTTTAACGAAGACTTAACGAAAATATATTTATTTACCTAAAAACTGTTCATTATTTAGTTCAATATCTATATTAATTAAAATTGGTAGCCTTATCTTGCTCGTATACATTATAAAATAATTAAACTACAAAAAAATAATAACGTAAACCCAATATTTTTCTTCATACTGGTATAGGGGGCCAGTGATTAATTATAGGCGATCCTCATAAAACCTGGTTCCGCGTTTTCCACTTTCCAAAAAGTTTTCCGGCCATGTTAACGCTTATATAGTATATATTTGTGCCAAATTTCATTAAAATAATTTTGTATTTAAGAGTTTTGTTCCGTTAGAGCATTTGTTTGGGGCACGGTGAAATAATGGATCGATCATAGCCAATTTCAATTACTCATGCCGCATTTCATTAAGATATCTCAAAATAACCCAGCAAAAAAAAAACTGAAAAAGACATGATTTTAATATTGTGTTGTCATTGAAAGGAAGTACTTAGTGCTGTAAAAGAGTTACAGAAGTTCTTTTTTTAAGCCATGGTTGTCATTGGCATCTTGCCAATGACTTTTATGCTTCTAGTTTATTTTTTTGAAGTAATTCTTTTAAAACTATATTTATAAAAATTTTTTTAATTTAATTTGTGAAATTTTTATTTTCTTAGAAATTATTCACATTTTTTCCTGCTAAATATACAATTATTTTCACCTTTTTGAAAATAATTTTTAGTAACTTCGCTCGTTTTTCTTGCTGGGAAAGTATAGTTTGTTACATAGTCTAGACTGCCTTACAAAATTACGTTCCCATTACAATTGGATCTATGCTCAAAATGCAATTATAATTATTTAAATGTCTGCATTGGGTCAAAAGTTATGATTTTTGCAACCAAAAAAGTCAAAATAAGCCACCCTGCGTCGGTGCAAAAATTCATATAACACTCATATAACCTACAGTTTAACATATTTTTCACAAATTTAAGCCAAAAACATGAAAATCTATTTTATAACTAAACCACATATTTTAGATTTTTATATGAAAAACCTAAAAATCGATTTTATTGCTATATTGCTAAACCAGAGCAGATGGAGCAAAAAGGACAAACATTTGTGATTACTCATATTTCATATTAAAGATAGATTTTTATATCAAAATCATAAAAAGCAATTTTATATCTAAACCGGAGCAGATAGAGCAAAAAATAAAAAAATCTGTGATCACTCGTATTTCCTACCAAAAATCATTTTTTTTTGAAAATATTTAAAATTATTTTTTATAACTAAACAGAGTAAAGGATGATTTTATTAGAAGTCATAGATTATTTCATAGATAAACTTCAGAATAATTGTTCGTATTAACAATCAATTTTTTTAAGGAAAACCTCACAAGACGATTTGAAGCCTAGGATAAGTTAAAATTTAAATACCAAGACAGAAAAATACCAGAAAAAAGCTACCAGAAAATTATAACCCTGTTCAACGGCCCTATGATGGTTGTTTATGGTGTTATGATGTCGGCAATTATTGCGCTTTTATAACTCTCACGATGGTTGTAATAGCGCTATCAAAATGCTGCAAATGGTAATTCTGTTAGGTGGTCTTGTGATGGTTTTTTTTTTACAACGTTTTCATGATGTTTTGAATAGTACTTTAAAAAAGAAAAATATTAAACTATATTGATATATATTTAAATATAACATGCTTATTATTAGAAAGTCTTAAAAAAGTCACAATTTTGTTATGACCATGTGACTCGGTCATAACTTCGTATTCTGTTAACAAAACATGCTTAAAATGACTTTTATTTTGTAAAAAAATTTAATATTTTTAGGGAAGAGTTTTGCAAAATTGCAAAAAACACAGCAAGTTCCGATGAAAATCTGCAGGAAATTTGAGTAAAAATTTGATACATATAAGCTTTACCACTCTTTGCCCCTCAATGATTTCAAATATGCAAATATGGATGTATTGTATGGTTTTTTAACAAAATTATTTATATTTTCATATTTTTATTTTCATTTAAAATGTATTCTTATGATAGTCACAACTTTTATGACTGTCTACATACTAGGTCTTAATTTTGAAAACTAACATACGTACCTAGTAATAGAAAAAGTCTTAAAAAGTCACATTTTATTATGACTAAAAGTTATGATTATTCTTGTGACTCAGTATTCTGTTAACATACCTAACATGCTATGTAAAAAAAAAACAGAGCAAGTTGCGATGAAAATCAGTATTAAATGTAAGGATTTTTTTTTATATATAACTGCATTTTTGCTCCTTGGCCTTTAAAGGTTTCAAATATATATGCATTCATTGTTTTTTCCATAACAAAAATTTTTATATTTTCATATTTTTCATTTTCAATTAAAATGTCTTTTTATGATAGTCACAATAATAGAAAACAACTAGAATTTCAACTCTTTTAATCCGCTCAACAAAAAAAAAAAAAAAAATTGCTAACACATACAAAGAGTTCGGCTTTTTTTACAGTTGTTTTCTATGGTCTCAACTCTTTTAACAGTCTACATACCAAGTCGTAAATTTAAAAACAAAAAATTATTAAATTTTTGTTTGTGAATAAGAATTTTAAGATTTTTCAGTCACAATATTTTCTGTGAATTTAATAAACAATAAATCAATTTAAACTTTTTAAACTTTGTAAAATAAAAATGTAGAAATGAAAAATAAATGTAAAATATTCAAAAATGATTATTAAAAACATGATATTCAGGAGCTTTATTTATTGTAAATACCTTTCATTTCCTTATATGTGTTAGTTGCACAGAACTTTTCCATGGACACTCCACATCCGCTCAACAAAGCTTGAAAAAGCTCCCACATAACAACTAAAAGGAATGTACCAATGGCCTCATATAATCTTTTTGTTCTAATTTCATACTCTAAAAGTTGTCGCTATTAAATAAATCAAGAATTTTAAAGAATTTGTTCATAATATATAGGAGATATATTTTACCAGGCAATCTTTCGAATGCTTTTCGACAACTATATGGGAGATTGAGGTAAACTGGAGCATGCTTTAATCTTACTGTAATAAAATGCCAACCCATAATCTTTTGAACCCTACAATGGAACTGTTATATAGAATGGATTGTTGTCTAACATTTTGCATAAAAATAATAAGAATAAATTAACTTTTAGCCTTATTTTTGTCGTTTTTTGAAATCAACTATTTTTGGGTAAAAAGGGAAATGTTGGGATAAAGTGGAAAATATTAAAAATGACGAAAGCATTTTTAATATTTTCCACTTTATATTTGAAAAGCACTAAAGATATTTAGTGCTTTTCAAATATGTTTAAATGATTTTTGTATTTACGAGGACATACGAATATCAAAATTCCAATAAGTGATGAAAACAGACAAAACTAATAGAAAATAATAAAACAAAATGTTTAAAAATATAGAGTTATTTCTTATATTTGGAATAATCTAATTCATAACTGGAATAAATTGCTATAATTTTGCACACTTTAAGTGCGCAGACCATTTGCATGAGTTTTATTAAACCATGTGTGTATTTTTAAATCCAGATTTTCTTCCTTAATAAGTTGCAAGCTGGTTCTAGGAATTTTTAGTCTTATCGCTGTGGATTTTATAGAGTTATTTCTAATTATCCTTTGTTCTATTGCTTTTACTAAAGCATAACATTTTTTTATCTGTTTTATTAGATTTTCTTAAGTATTTTCATATCAACGTTATTTAACCAATTATTTACTATATTTTCAGTAAAATTGCAAAAAATATTTATTGAAAATTTGGTAAATTATACATCACATTTTATCCCAATATATTTTTTACCACAATGTTCCAATTTCATAATTTTTACTTCAACTGTATTAGAATTGAAATATGTACAAAATAAACTTTGTATTCACCTATTTAAAAATTATCTTAATTTATATATTTTCTTCAGAAACATCAGCACATGAAAACACTTTTTAAGTATATTTTAATTGCTTGGAAAAGCAATGAAATCAGAAGTTTCATGTTTGAAACATAATTCAAAAATGTAGTGCAATAATGGCAAACATATACCATTAGTCTTTTTTGTAAAAAAAAGTTTGTCCTACTGGAATCAAATCTTTTAAAACTATCAACTCTTTTAAAACTAAAGGCTTCTCCTAAAGCCTTTAAATTCCTTCCTTAGGCACATCATTTCCTCTGCCAATTAATATAAATATAAAATTATTAAATAATATTCGTTAATATATTTTCCGTTTGTCTGCTAATATTTTTTCTAGGCCCCTTTCAACAATTGCACCTGAAAATAGAAATCTAAAATAGAAATTAGTTTTGTAACATAAAAGAAATTATATAAAATATTTAATTACCTACGTCAAAGACTTTTTTAAATTTCTTTGTCTTTCAGCCTTCATATGAAATTGATGGATACTGTAATTGCATTCAATCCAAAATTTCGTTGATACCTTTATTATAAAAATAATAAAAATCAATTTTATTTAAAACAATTTAATCGAAATATATATTCATATGGTGGATTCAAAATATATACTCACCAAATTCAATAATGAATTAATTGCAATAGCTCTTTTACACAAACAATTGTAATAACATATGTTTATGTAATAAATACATATATAAACGAGAAAGAAAGATATAGTCGGTCAAGCCCGACCATATGATACCCCACACTATTGTACATGTCCATCATAATTCGACATGTGGTCAATTGTGGACCGATACTTTTACTAAGTGTAAAATAAAATATACGAATACGGAATATTACGTTAATACTAACATTTGGATGAATTTATGCACTTTAGGATGATTCCCGAAAGTGGGCTTATATGGGAGCTATGGTAAATTATGGAGCGATTCTCATAAAATTTGTCACTATGATTTCTACTTATATAAAACTTATTTATGGCGAATATAAACCTGATACTAACATGTGTCTGAAGTTTATGCACGTTAAAGTGATTTTCGGAAGAGGGGTTTTATATGGTAGGTATGGTCAATTACGGACCGATCTTCATGAAATTTGGCACAAAGATTGATACTTATACAAAACTTCCTTGCACCAAATTTCATTACAATATTGCTATATTTAATTACCTACGCATTTATGATAGTTAAACCCCTATTCCGGGAGGACATTTATATGGGGCTAGGTGAAATAATGGACCGATCATAACCAATTTCAATAGGCTTCGTCCTTGTGTTATGAAAGTCCTACGTGTCAAATTTCATTAAATTATCTTCAAAATTGCAACCTGTACTATGTGCAAAAGGTTTATATGGACTGCCGGCCAGCCGTCCAGCAAGCCTCCCAGCCAGCCATCCAGTCAGCCGTCCAGCCAGCCAGACGGACGGACGGACGGATGGACATCGTGAGATCGACTCAAAAAGTGATTCTGAGTCGATTGGTATACTTTAAGGTGGGTGTTGTATGATTTTTTCTGTGCGTTACAAACTTCAGCACAAACGCATAATACCCCACACCACCATAGGTGAAAATAAAATAAATCAAAAAGTATTAAAACTTATACATTTTTATAACTTTTGTACAATACGCAGTTAAGAGTGTTTGGTAGTAAGTAATTTTAAATAAAATAAATTAATAATATGCAATAATTTTGCAATTTATAATAATAAAAAAATTAAATTAAAAATTAAAAAGAAAAAAATTGTATTTTATTTTATTATATATTATTTCTTGTTTGTATAGTACTCTGATAGCACTATAAAAGTGTATATTTTTTCAACGAATATGAATTTCTGCCTGGATACTTTTATCGAAAATTTCTTTTAACAAACTGACATCATATTTTTTAATTATTATATTTGAAGCAATATCCAAATTGTTAACTCTTAACTCACCTTATTTGAGTCTACTGTCAATGATTCACCAATCACCAATAGATTAACAATATTCGATGATAAATCTGAAGCTAAGAAATCCTTTAATTTCCATTGTGTTGATCTTGATATCACCACAACTTTACTCTCTATCTGAGGTCCAATAATACTTCGTGTCATCAAAGGATCCGATAAAAATAATATATAACTTTTACAATTAATGTCAATTGAATTTTTTAGATTTTTATTTTTAGCTTTATTACGATCATTTATTTCGCCATGAGAATAACTAATAGGAAAAGATTTAAATAACATTTCTAATAGTAAACTTTCGGAATCCTCGACATATTTGTCATAATAAATAATAGGCGGACATTTGTATAAATATTCTTTGGCAATTTTATAAATCAACATAACCAATGAGTTTGTCTGACCATTTTTTGAATTTAAATTAAATTTCGCAGCCAATAATTCCGAATGAGGTTTGGGTTTTCCTTTAAAAATCGGTTCAATACGACGACGAGTACGCGATAAAAGTTCTGGTGATATTTTAACACTTTCACATGATTGATAAAGTTCAGGATTTAATTGAAAACGATTTATAATTTTTTCACTTAAACATTTACCACGAGTTTCAAAATTTTCAAAAGTTACAACTCGATGAAGAAAAATTAAAATTATTATTAAAATAAAATTTAGGAGCAACATTTTGCTTAAGTTTTAAATATGACTAAAACTTTTACTTTTTCTTTTTAAGGTGTTAACTTGACAACTGTTTTCAATGCTTTGAAATAGTGATTTCAATCATTACTCATATTTATGAGTTTGTCCTTCTGTCCATCGTTGAAACAAAATTATTATTTATGATTAGATGTATGGCACACTATTTATTTCCTTTGCCCAAAATAATAAAGGAAACACGCTATAGGTCACCACCTCTATAAAAATTAAATTTTCATTTTGATTTTTATTTTCAATAATTTCCCCATATCTTGTTGTTTTTTTTTGGTAGGCTTTAGATTTTCCTTAGAAAAAAAATAGATTAATACTCTGAGATTGCACCTTTGTACTGTGGGAAATAAAAGCTTTTTTTATTGCATTTAAAAAAATATTGCAAATTATTTGAGCTTTAACCTCATTGTAATATTTTTTCATAATTTGTATTCTGTTGTTTTGGCTATTTAAGATTGATTTCTGTTTATATTGTTGCAACAATTTAGTATTTTTGTTCTTTTTTAATATTTCTGCATTACTTAAAAATTTAAAGGCAAATAGAAAAAAGGTCATATATTTTGTAAGAAACCGTATTTACTATGACAAAAAATTTTCTTTCATGAAAAGTAAAGAACAATCTTGCATTACGTGATCTTTTGCGTATTTATTTAAATTAATTAATAATATTAAAATTTCTAAACAATTTCAAAGAGACTTGGAGCTTAAGATGAACAGAAAATTTATTTAAAGTTTAACAACTTTTCAGAAGAACAAAAATAAAAAAAATAAATAAAAAAAATTCGAATGACAGAAAACACTAAGTACCATCCATATACAAAGCTTTTCTAAAGTTCTTAAAAATCATTGTGTATATATTTATTCCTTTTTCAGTCATATAGTGGCGGTAAAAATATTTGCAAATCTAATATGATAAGCGTTCAACTGGAAAAAAGGCCTCGATTTGTGATCATTTATATTCTCTACCAAAATTTGATTTTTTATGTGAAAATCCCAAAAATGTGTAACCCTCGATATCCACATAAATAAGCATTTAAATGGTGTAAGGACCCCGATTTGTGATCACTTATACATATTCTTTAAACAGAAAAAGGGCCTCGGTTTGTGATCACCTACCATAATTTGATTTTTTATATGAAAATCTTAAAAATCTTTTAAACGATATCTTCGTAAAAAGGCGTTTAAATGGAAAAGAGCCTCGATTTGTGATCACTTATATTCTCTATCAAAATTTGACTTTTTATATGAAAATTCCAAAAATCTCTAACCCTCGATATCTCCGTAAATAAGCATTTAAATTGAAAAAGACCCTCGATTTTTGTTCACTTATATTCCCTACCAAAATTATAATTATATGTTAAAATCCCTAAAATGTGTAACCATCGATATCTCCGTAAATAAGCTTTTAAATGGACAAGGGCCTCAATTTGTAACCATATATATATATATTCTTTAAATAGAAAAGGGGTCTCGGTTTGTGATCACCTTCCAAAATTTGATTTTTTATATGAAAATCCGACAAATTTTTAACCCTCGATATGTTCGCAAAAAGGCGTTTCTCTACCAAAATTCGATTTTTATATGAAAATCTCAAAAATCATTAACCCTCTATATCTCCGTAAATAAGTGTTTAAATGGAAAGCAAAAAAAAAAAAAAAAAAAAAACGATCGCTTATATATGTTTAACCTTTAATATCTACGTAAATAAGCGTTTAAATGAAAAAGGGACAATTAATTTTAAAAATTCATAGTATTATTAAATATGATGTAATTTGGGATTTTTAAAAATATTCATGGCAAATTCTACTTACTATTATGCACTCTTATGTATTTGTTTAAATTGAGTTTTCGAAAATATAGCTTGACAGCATTTGTTTGAAGTAAGTGTGTTATAATAAATCTTGCAAGTTATTAAAGGTTAAATAAAGTTTTATGTATGAAATTATTTTATAAACATTCGTTAATTTATTTTTTTTATGTAAAATGCTGTTACTATTTTAGAATATTAACAATTACTTAAATACCCTTTATAGTTTCTTATGTAATTTAAAAAGTTCTTGGTCATCTAAAGATCTTCTATAAATTTTAACCTTCAAATTTTTTTATTTAGTAAACAGCAAGAGTTGGAAATGGTACTTTATTTTGTCCGATAGTGTATATGAAGTTTTTGAACACTTATATTTGGTTGAACATAAATTTATAATGGTTAGACAATATTTACAAGAGAGTTTAAATTTTAGCGATTTTGATAAAATATTAAAATGTGAGAATACTATTTAAATGATAAATTATTTTCCACTATTAATTAGTTTTTATAAAAATATTTGTTGTAATGGAAAATCATCTCGTATTATTGTGAATATTTTACCGTATAAATTGTTGTAAACCATAATTAAATATTTGTCCAACAGCTATAATTTACTATTTTTGCTGCCTTATTTTTGAGGTCACCTAAAGGGATTTTTTCTTTATTGTTTGCAAAGTAAATAACAAACGTTGTCATTTAAAACACATACAAATGTCTATTCAAAAGCTTAAATTTGACTAAAAACAAGTATCAATGTTGCACAGTGGTTCCAAAATACTTTTTTTAGAAATAATTCTGTAACTTGTGAACCGTTGGAAAAAATTTCACCCTGGTCAGAGACCTGGTGTTTTCGAGTTAATTTCAAGGAGCACAGATTCCTAGCGGGTTAGGGGAGGGGGTGGTAGTGGGTAGAATTCCAAAGCTGGTCATCTCGGATATGCAATTTTTTAAAAAATCGGCAAAAATTCATTTATAATTTCACAGGAAAACATTTTACGTATAGCTATTCCTTGAAAATCCCTACAAAAAATACGTTTAGTTTAAGAGATATTTAGGTCAAAATAAATTTTTCACTCATTTTTAGCCTCGTTTTTTTAGGTTTTTTTTAATTGGCGGGCTCAATATTGGCCATATTTTTTTAAATATTCATCGGATTCCTTACAAAATTCTAAATAATATTATGCAAGAATCGTATAAATATATAGATTAAATTTCTGAAAATTTAAGTATATTTTTTAGAAATAATGCTAATATTTGGACCTAAATAAAATTTAAACGAGTAGAGATATTCAAATGAAATTTTGATACAATATAGACAGACTTGCCTTAAAATCAACGAATTAAAAACACACCCACTGTTTTGTACCAAAATACCCAAAATACCAACCCGGAAAAAACGTGTTTTACTTCTTCCATTCAAATGGTCACACTGTCGTTATAAAAGGTGTCCGCCAAAAATTCTTTTTGTGTGTTCAACTAACATATAGAGATATTTAATTAACATAGTTTTTGTTTGATCCCAGAATTTTAGAAACAAATTAAAACAATTTTGGAAAATAGACAAAGTTTGGATAGGGCTTGTAGAGAGACCGTTGCCCCAAGCGCCTTTGGACTTACTTTACCCGCATCTGTATTAAGATTCCTTTTGAAAACATTAAAAAATTATATGGGCCAGAACAAAAACAAATTTTATAATTAAAAAAATATTGCCACCTTAAAAAAAAAAATCAAAAATATGAATATTTTTTAAGCACCCAACTTCAGATCAATATAACTTTTTAACGAATCTACATATTTATATGATTCTTGCAGCCATATTATTATTTAGGATCAAGTTAAAAAATAAGTGACAAATTTATTTCGACCTAAATATCTCTTAAATTATAATACCTTCACATGTAAGCATATTTTTGTAGAGATTTACAAAGACTATCTATATGTAAATGTTTTTCCTGCAAATCATAAATGAATTTTTGGCGATTTAAAAACAAATTGCATACCAGAGATGACCAACTTTGGAGGGTGATCACCCCCCCTGACCCGCTAGGAATCTGTGCTCCTTCAAATCAACTCGAAAACGCCTTGTCTCTGGCTAGGTAAAATTTTATTGAGATATTTCCAACGGTTCACAAGTTACAGAACTATTTCCAAAAAAAAAAAATCCTTTTTGGAACCACTGTGTGTTGGCAAATGTTTAAAAGAGTACAAGACATTATTTTAACCTAAATATATCCACTAATTTAACAATGAACATTGTTGTCTTTTTTTTCTTTTCCGTTGCATTGAAGTGCATTTTTTTCAAAATATTAAAAAAAAACAAACTAATGTTTTTGTTTAAACATTTCTGTTTTATATGCGATTGCGCTTTTATATTAAATATCACCCTCACTTAGGTAGGTAGGTGACTTTTTGATGGCGGCTTAATTGTTAACTTAAATTTTTTGTTGGGGCCAAAACATACAGTCATTATTACAATATTTATCGGTTGACCTCAAGTGATATTGTGAGGCAGAGTTATATTTTGCTTAATCATAGGAATTTCTGTTTAAAATTAGTTGAGTGCTTTAATCATAGTGAGTTGTAAACAAGGTTTGGAATTTAGAAGATGCTTTAGTTAGGAAATTGAATTAAATACTAATGTTGAAAATTATTTTCAGTATATAACCCATAATTTTGCTTATGAGATTTTTGATGTCTTTTCAAGTCAGTCTGTTCAAAAGGTCATTCAGTTTCCAGATACAACTTCAAAGTTCAAAATTTTAATTTTTATTTTAAAGCTTTTTTTTCTTACTTTATCTTTAACTATATCTTACAGATATCAACATGAAGCATCAAATAGTTGCTTAATATTATAGTTTTCTAAAATTGTACTTAAGCTATATTTTGAACAAAAGACTCTATTGTAATATATTTTATGATCATATGGCGTCATTAAAATTATATTTATGGGCCGCAAATTGAATTTGCAATTTGGTATTTTTCTTTTGTCTGTTCCACTTTTTTGCTTGTCATTTAGTTTCATTTTTGGTGTAGTTTTTTTTTTTTTTTAATACAGATTTTATTTTTCTTAAGTCATATATGAAGTAAAATTTTCTTACTATACATATTGCAACACAGGTTGTTTTAGTTGGCCTACATTTTATGCAGAATAGAGTGAAGTTTTTTTCTTGCGTTTGCATTTTACATGACAATTCTTTAAAGTTCACTGTTGTTTTTATTTGCTTTAGAAAAAAATTTCTAAATTTATTTGATTTTATTTAAAATGACACATAAATTGTTATTAAACAAGTAACACCATTATTTTGTTAATATACAAAGATTTTAAGTTTTAGATATTTTACTGTGAATAAGTTTCAATAAAGAGAAAAAAATATATATTGATTAATTTTTGAGCAAAAACTTACTGATCACGATTTAATATAAAAATTTGTTACAGCACTTTGCCCACACGATCATTAATATATTCATGTAGAAATAGCGTATAAACCAGAAAAGAACCTGTTACAATACTTTGTACACACGATAATTCATATATTTATATGGAAATGAGTGTATAAACCAGAAAAGGACCTGAAGCTTTAATTAATTATAAGAATAGACATCGCATTTCTTAGTACTATTGAGATGTTGAAATTATTTGTACACGGTAGGGTTTTTAATTCGATGCAGTGCTTTTTTGTCCCATAGACAAAAATCAAAATAAAAACATTAATCAAATTGTATTTTTCAGTGAATTAAAAGCAAATACTAATAACCAGGGAAACCACAAATATGTTATAAAAAAGGGTTTTATATGCATTAAATATGCAGTAGAAACAAAACATATGCTCTAAACACGAAAAAATATGCACCTAAAAAACAACAGATTTTTGTAATTAAAAAAAACATCTTTTTCATTAACATCTTAATGTTATAAAATAAGGCAAAACTGAAACTATCAACAGTGTCGAAAAATTGATTCCACATTTTTTTAATTAGATCATATAAAAACGTTATTGCTTATTACTATTAGTACAGGAATTATCAAAATTATCATATGCTTTTATATATATATATATATAACATTAACTGATGCTATTCGTTTTAATGATGATCACTTAAAAATAGCTTAAATAATCTCTTTAAAAATTTTTAATCTTATTGTTACAAGTTACAAAATATCAAAATATGCTCTAAAATTAATAAAATATGATATAAATATTCACTAAAAATAGCTGAATGCAAAAATATGCCATTAAAGGTAAGATATGCAAAAATATGCACTTACAAATTGATGCCAATATGCTTTATTTGTTATAAAACGGATAAATATTTTACGATGAATTCAATCAATGTTCATTAAAAAAATATACAATTGCATATTTGTGATTTCCTTGTTAATAACCAATAAAAGCGGTGCTAAAATGCTTCAGAAAAAAGTTTCAAAAATTAATTTTTTGATAAAATGCGCTGAATTATAAATTAAAGCTATTATTTTTTAAAAATAATATTTGGAGTATATTTCTAACCTAAAAATTACTTAAATTTGATAAATAAACTTAAAATATATTGAAAAAGTGTCCGATTTCCTTTTATTATTAACAGTTAATTATTAATAGTGTTCTTAATGTTAACGTAATTTATTTTATTAAATTGAAATAAAAAATTAACTAATTATCTTTCAAAATTTACAAAGCAATTAAAAAAGGGAAAAATATAATTTTTGAGCTCAATGCAGGACGCTTAAAATCCACAAGATGGCTATTTTTTTAATTTGTATGCAAAAATTACATGAGTTCGATGGAGTAATAAAAAAAATATAACAAGTTATACAAAATTGTTTGCTTTATTTTATAACTTCGTATTGTTTTTAATATATAAAGGAAGAATTACTAACTATTTTTTATTACAACTAAAAAAATAATTAATAAAAAATTTTTTTTAATTTATTTTCTTACTCAAAAGTCTAGGAATTCTTTATGTTAGTATACTTCGTGATTTTAAATCGATATCACTTTAAATTTTAATACATTGAAAACTAATAAAAATACAAAATTTTAACGGGAGATCGGGCAAATTTAGGCAAATTAATTTGATACTGAAGAGAATATGTAAGTGCAGATGTTAAAATAATATTAGAATATGACAGAGTTTCGGGGGTAAATATGCCATTGCACCTATTGAATCAAATATTGTCCAACCCATAAAAATCCTGTTTCCAACGACTATCGCAAATTTGGAGAAGCTTTGGGTAGTATTTTAGAAGAAAATGCGTTTTTCTCATTTCAGGATATATGGGACCTAGGCGTGTCCTTGTACCGATTTCTTCAAGACCTTGTATATATTCACTTTGGATAAAAAGTAATATGTGCAAAAAGTTTCAATTTTCTACGTCACCTTCTTCTATTTTTTTAATTTAGACTAGTATTTAAAAATAATTTAAATTTATTGTAAGGATAAAAAATATAATGCTTTTTCACAAACCATATTTTTTTACGGGGATGGCTGGTTAAAGGAGGACAAAGAAAATTTATGTTAAATTGATACTTGATAAGTATTAAAATAACTAGTTTAAGCGCAAAATATAGTTATAAGCTATCTAATGATATAAGTTGCGTAAAAATCGGTTAAGTAGAAGAATAGGTATAGATGATTTTCTTTACATATAGCACATCAAATCGAAATAATTTGTAGTGTTGAGAAAATTTCGAAAATATAACATTTAATACAATATTATATTTTATATAATTTTTTAAATAATTTAATATAATATTTAATACAATTATCGCAATAAACTAAAAAACTTGAAGAATATATTTAATTCCGTGGTAAACTGATAGTTTTGTGTTATCCAGTGTTATCCTTTCTAATGCGGCCAATCCCTGTACGGTTATTTACTCTGCACTATTATTGGATACATTTTTAATTAGAATTATAGATAAATTATATAATTTAGTTCCAAAAATTGTCCGAAATATAGATGAGACGACGGAAATGTTAATTAAACGTATTAAAAATTTATTTTATGATCATATTAAAAATTTGGTAGCAATAGTGACGCAATCTTCAATACTTTTCACTAATAATTGTTATAAATAAGTACAATTTAAATTGTAATATACAAAATATGTTGTGCACTTTTGCCACGTATAATTTTTTTCTTGGAAAATTTGCTACTTTTTTGAAAAATTTTATTTACTGTCAATCTTATTGATGTAAAATGGTTGTCAAAAAATAATCTTTTTGGTACATTTGGGGACTGTCCAGATATTTTTTGCAATAGGTTTTAGCGGTTGAGTCTAAACAGGATTGACGTATTAACCTTTCAATTAGTGGAATATCATCAGTTTATACTGTAAGAACATTTCTTTAATGAAAGCTTTGTATGTAAAAACATATGAATCTTTTTTATAATATCTGAATTAATTAGATTGATAAGCAAATGTAAGATTAACAAAGCTTTTATATGATAAATTATAATTCAAAATTAGACTTTTGATACAGTTGACAGATAAATTTTAGTTTTCCCTTATTTTATATCGTTAAAATATTAAAATATTAACACAACACAACACTGTTTTTTGTAAAACTTAATTTTTGTTTGAAAATTACAAATATGTTTTATTATTTAAGAGTATATTTTCGCATTTTTACTGCATATTTATTGCGCATAAAATACTTTATTTTTTTAGAGCAGAACAGTTTTTCTCTGTTAATGGCTTTAAAAAATGCAAAAGCAATATTTTCGCCACGCCCAGTTTGATCTGATTTATAGATCTCTAGAACTATGGATCACAACAAAAATTAACTTATGATTTGAGATTAAGAACAATTATTATGGAATAAAAATCCCACGCAGATAGATAAGCTTGGACTCTGCTTTAAAATTTCTGAAATTAATTTTTGCCACTACCCAGTAAAAAAAGAACAGAAAAATAACTGAAAGAGTCATGATTTTAACATTGTGTTATCATTGGAAATAAGTATTTAGTGCAGAAAAAGAGCTGCAGAAGTTCTTTTTAACCCATGGTTGTCACTGGAAGAATGCTTTTCTTTTATGCTTCTTGTTTTTGCTTCTGAAGTACTTCTCTTAAAACTATGTTAATAAAATTTTTTAATAAAAATTCCGGTTTAGCCTTACGAAAGATAATAAAAATACTTTAAAATTTGTGAAATTTTAATTTTCTTAGAAATTATTAAGAAATTATTATAATATGCTCTTAGTTCTACCCTTGAAGTGGTGAAAATGTTTTTTTTTTGTTTTTTTTTTTGGAAGCACTTGATTGTTTTTTTTTGCTGGGTATTTCTAGGGACTATTATAAATGGGATCTTTAGACAATTTCTTTATGAAGCCAAAAATAACATCGGTAAGAAAATTAAAGCCTTATAATTTCGATTAATGTGTTGCTGTAGAACTAAATAGAATACATAACCTTTTTTATTTAGGAAAATATTTTTTTTTTTTATCATAAATCACAGCTGACATTTTACTGAATTTTGTTTGACGCTGTTATCTCTTACAAAACATTTGCAAGATAGGCAAAGGTAATTAAAAAATATTAATTGTTAAAAACTTTATTAATTAGTTTCCAAATAATAGAATAACTTTAAAATATAATCAGTCAATGGTAAATAAACTCGAATTGCTAATAAAATTGCTAAAATATTCATCAATGAAGAGTTTAACTTACTTCTTAGTTGTTAAACCAAAATTTTTAAATAAAACAAATTTTCATTTATTATTTTAAATACTTGTTTTTTCTTTATTTTTCTCATAAATTTTTAAAAATATTTTCTAAGACAACATGGAAAATCATTTTTATGTTTATATTTTTTTTATTAAGCACAAAATAATAAAAGAACAAAATATTCACTCGTTTCATGATTAATTCATTTAAACAAACTAATAAATTATTTTAAGCCAATTTTAAATTAACTAAAACAAAAAATTACTAATTGTTTTGGATTTATTTATCGATTCTAATTAATTCAATTTAATTATAATACTTTTGTTATGTCAGCTTATGTTTTAACAATAGGTTTTACATACGTTTTTTTAAATTCAATTTATTTTTTAAATTAACCAAAAATTTTAAATATCTTAATAGATTTTTTGTATAAATTTTCTAAAAATATGCCTAAGTAGTGGCAAAACCAATTTATTGTTTTTAAATTGCTATGAGTATGTAATTTATATGACAATGTGACTAACTTTATTAATTTCAATTACTTTAATGAATAAAATGATTTTATAATGCTTTCTTTACTGATGTTCTTAAATTTATACTTATGTTGTATTTAAATATCTAAAAAAATGTTTTATCTTTTAAGATCTAGTATAGTTTTTCTTTCTTACTAGGATTTAACATTCTTTTTTATAAAAAAATGCTTTTTTTTGTTATTGCAGTGTTTTATTTAAATTGAAATCGTAAAATATACTAAAGACTTTATTCATAATCAAACTTTAAATCTACAAGAGTTTGATAAGTTTGAATTTTGTATGGAAAATTTGTTTTACCAAACATTTATAATAATAAAATTTGATTATAAAAAAAGCCATAAATATATTTTATGATTTACAGATAACTAAATTTTCAAGTGCGATTTTTTAATTATTACTTTAAACTTAATTTTAAAAAATTAAAAAAACAAGCATTAATATTTAAAAATTGTTATGAAGTGATAGCAATTATAATATATAACAAAATGTGGAGGAGTATAGGAGTAATAGATAAATTATATTTGAGAAAGTTTAACTCATTTTTAAAGTTTTTTTTTTGACATTGGATTTTTGTAATATTTAGATAGCATTACATATTTAAAAATAGTATTTTGCTTCAAATGTATAGAGTAATAGTAACAGAATTTCTATGTATGATTCTTAAATGAACAGTATAATGTCGCATTGAAAAATATTGTGGGAAAATCACTCAAACAATGCTGAATACAGAATTTTTTTAAAATCCATTTTCAGTTCCCTACCAGCAATTGAAAACTACGGGCCTAGTATATTTTGGACAAAAAAGTTTTAGAGGTGTCAGAAAACTCGAAATTTTAAGTTCGTTATAAAAAAAATATTAAACAAAAATTTTCGGAAAAATGTCGGTCTAAAGCGGTAATTTTAGTACATAATGGGGAAAATATAAATATTTTTTACAACATATATGAACATTTCTTACTTTTGTTCCTCTTTCTGAAAAATTGCTCTTTACTGAAAAAAAAAATTAAATATTTTTTCATAACAAGCTTAAAATTACGATTTCCTTGAGACCCATTTTGAGAAAAAAAACACGATTATTAAATCCCTGGAAGAAACTGAAGACCAATTTTTATTTTTTTCCTGCATTCAGCATATCAATAACCAACCTACTAGCATATCAATAACTTCGTACCTCCGAATTTCAAAAAAGCAGGTTCACGGCATATGATAATTAACAGATTTTCGGGTGATCTCCAAAGCCATTACAAAGTTGAGAAATAAGAAAAGTTAATAAAGTTCTCCTTCAAGAAAGCAGTCTTCTATGATAATATCAGGAAGCTGTTCTTTTGAGAAACATTAAATTCATCCTAATTTAAGTTATTGAGAATGTTAGTTTAAAATTATTGTACCCGATCATATTTCAACAGATGTTATTATTTTACTGGCTAACAAGGATCAATTTCGGACCCATTTTCACCACATAAATTTGAAATTCTTTTGTTTGGGCAATAAAGACGGATGTGTGCTTATGACAGAACCAGCATCCGGTTCGAAGGACCATAAACAATTTGCAATGAGTAATTTTTCATCTTGTCTCATTTGACTGTACTAAACAGAGTTTGTAAAAATACAAATTTATAAAATTAATTTAACATGCTTGTGTATTCTCCTCTACACATGCATCAAATTTTATCCAAATCGGTAGTCATGAATCAAAATTCTTTAAATTTAAAAATGGAATTACTATGTGTCGACATTAGCATTAAATTGACCTATTGTGAATTGACCTGGATTGTTTTACATAAACATTTTACAAAAATTCATCTAATCTTTGTATTGTATTTAGAAATTGTACTAATATCTCAAATTTTATACTTAAGTATTACTACAATCTATGCTCCTTTTTAAAAAAATTTTAGTTGAATAAAAGACCGTGTTAGTCAAGTATTAATAATAACACAGATATCTATTGTCTTTAGTATTCAACGATACGATGCATTTATTACTTTGTTTATACGGCTGCCTTTTGCAAATAAAAGTAATGTTTATAGGGAATACTGCATAGAGATATAGGTTTACTTATTAGAGATATTCGAGGGTAAAAATACAACTATTATTGAAAATTCTTTGCATGTTAAAAAAAGTCTTACGTTTTATTTGCAAATAGTTTCCACTAATCAGTAATTGATTTAGTGAATAATTTATTTGAAAATAAATAAAATATCTTAGCGTTTATGTTAAAAAATTTAAATGAGACCGACGTATAAATGTAGTAATTTTATAAACAAATTTTACACTTCCTTCAAAGGGTATGTATAATCAGCTGATTGTGAAACGAAGAGCATTTTTTTCTATTTCGGCCTTAACTGTAAATCTTTTGCATTTAAATCGTTTCAGACTAAAATGTATTGTACTTTCTTAAACAATTTAATTTGAAGAAAAATTTGGAAAAATTTATTTCATATTGCAAATTTTTTAATCAAACCCAAAAGATTCAAAAATCGATTTCTTTAAAAATGAGCTAAAAATTATTTAAATAACTAAACCATAGATAAAAAATATTATGAAAAAAATATGAAAAAATTTATTTAGGAAAAATAGTAAGCAACTTTAAAATTACATAAAATGATAAATAATGCAAACATATAAAACTTATATAAATAATATAAAGGTAAAAAAGAAGAAGGATACATACACAATTTTAATAATGGATGAGTATTTTTGTTTTCTCTAAGATGTGCGGTAAAAAATGTTTAAAAAACATTTTTAGGATTTTAGATTAATGTTTGTTGGTTTTTAGTATCTTAAAAACAGTTTTTTTTTCTTTATCACATATTCTATACTATGTTTTATGACGACTTATATTTATACATTTAATTATATTTATAGTTATTTTATATAATTATAATATAATACATACTTTACATAAAAAATGACGAATAAAAGAAAATGATTTTTTTTTACAATATTTTACAAAAGAATTATATAAAGAAAAATGTGTAATAAAACTAATTTGCTTTTGTATGTAATTCAAACAAAATATTAATTAATACTAATATTGCGCTTAAATGTGGCCATATTAATGTTTTAACTTTTTGTTACAAAAGAAAACAAATGTGTTATAATAATTATGAAATACGATTAATTATTTGTTTTGTTTTAAATTCTCTATTATTTAAATTAAAAACTTAAAAAAAAAATAAGAAACAAACAAAATTTTGAATAAATAATTTGGTTTAACAAAAAGAACAAAAAGAAAATAAAAAAAAAATTCTAATTTCAAAAAATAAATATATTTTTTTAACAATAATTGATCGAAATTTATAATATTTTTTTAGTTTAAATTGAAAATTTTCCTAAATAAAAATTCCTTAACTAAATTACAAATATATTTAAATAGTTAATGTTTTTTTGTTTTCTTAGAAACTTTATAATTTGTGCTTAATTTTTTTTATATGATTTTATTTGAAAAACGAGTGAATGGATTTAATTATAGAATTTTGAATATCTAAATATTTTTTGTGCCATATGAAGTTTTTCAAAATTTATTTTTATATAAAAATGTTTGTTTGATTTTTTTTGTAATTTACGCTGAATCTTCAATGTCGTTATCGATACGTGATGATCGTATGCCAGTCTTGCCGGTCCATGGATAAATGTCTGGACAGGGTTGACAGGTCTTCATGTAACGGACGCCAGATTTATGCCAAAGATTGCATACTTTAGGATTATTGCAACGTTTGGGACGATCCTGCAAATGAATTAAAAAAAATTTTTTTAAAAATTGATTTGAATGAACGGAAGAATAAAATGAAAGATCAGTATATGGAGAATTAATTATTAAATTTAAAAAGGACTAGTTTATTAGATTAATTAAAATTTGTTAAAACCAATATTTCAAAGAATGAAAGCATTTTAATTATATTTTGTTAATGATTGTCTTTAAACTCTGTGTTGGAGTCCCCAAGTAGAATCCATAAACAACTATCGAACCATATACCCTTTTATGGATTATATGGTCCTTCGAACCGCCACCACCACTAGATTCTTTAACTTGCCGCAAAAGGCTGATGCTACAAATTAGGCTTCTTAAAACAGAGGCAAATTATAATATATAAATATTTTCGGAGGAAAATTTCAGATAAATATATTATTAATTCCAATTTCCAATTTGATTTCTCATTGGCACTAACTTAAGAAATCGATGTTAAACCTTAAATATTTTTTTTTTTAATTTAGATTATCTTGATGCAATTTTGTTAATATCACTTGGTAGAGTTTTCTTTCTTTTCATTCCCGTAATCGCGGATTTTAGCATATGTGTCCAATTTCTGAAGTGTAAACTATAAACACTTGTAGAAATACTACAACTTATGTTCAATCATTGTATCGGCGACCAGTATCAAATTTTCAAAATTTTATTTTTTTTGCAGTTTTTCAATTAGAAAATTTGCGATGTTTTGAGTATTGCAAAATAAAGAATGGGTGCTTATTGCTATTGCAATTATGAATCGTTTGAGATATATCTCGTTAATTTGCCCTCAATAACAGCGATATCGGGGGTGCCCAAACCTGGGGAGAAAAAACGTGAATGGGTTTAAGATGTGCCTTTTTCACGAGGCAAATTCACAGCGTAATTTCAATGAAGCTAAAGTATCGCGTGTTCAAAAAAGTTTTCCAAATTACATTTTAAAATCGCTGTGACGCGATAAAATATTAAATTGTAAAAACGTTATAACACATTAAAATCGTTATGAAATTTTGTGTACTTTATATTAGCATTTTTTTTAGATTTTATGTGAATTTATATTTATAATAAGCACATTTATTCTGTTTTAGTTATGCGAAAAATAGGTTTCAACAACAAAATTGCATAAAAAGTATTCAAGACCCGAGATCGCGGTGTTTTTAATATTTCGTAAATTGTCGAGGCACACCCAAGGAGCTAATTGAAAAGAGCAGTGAAAATGTATACCAATATACGTGTGGTAATTTTTTAAATGTTGTTGAAAATAGAATTTTGGCAATTTTTTATAACTTTTTATCTTAAAACTCCATAACACTAACGCCGTTCGCAAAAAGTCGATTCACGCGAACAGATTTGTGTTTCATTAAAGCGTTGATTAAATTAGTAATTTGCAATTTTTTTGAACCCCAAAAGTAAACGCCTTTGAAGAAATGCCCATATATACATATATAATTTCTTTCGTATTTCTATTACCAAATTTCTCACTTACCGAATAATCACATTGGAAAGGTTGGAATGAATTGATTCTCGAAATTGGCGTAGGATCTCTAACCCATTGTAGAGCCTGCCAATTGGTAACAATCCAAACATCAGGCATGGCATTAATAGCATCCAAGAATTTAATAAAACCTTCTTTATGATGAGGTTGCGTAAACCAAGCAGCATGATAGAACAAACCGAATGGAGCTCTAAAAGACAAAAAAAAAAAAAAAAAAACATTCAGTTCAATTCAATTTTCAAACAAAATCCCTACCATTCCCTTACCTGTTTGTTGTATAATGTCTTTCGAAATTCTTCATTATCATTTTCGTAACACTCTCAGCATCTGAAGGATTCGAACAAGCATCTCCCATAGAACAACGTCCACCATTCAAATCTTGCCACATAACCATAGGCACTTGCCATACACCTGGATAACTCTTTGTCGGACAGGGTGGTATCATACAATCATGGAAGATTTTGTAGTCTAATGTATAAGGCCAAGAGGGTGGACGATTTTCGTAGACAGGCATAGAAGAGTCATAAGTGAAATTGGAATCGTATAACATTTTGTACATTTTATTGCCTCCCACTGATAAGAAAGGAGCACGCATGCCTCTAACATCCGATAATTTAACACCACCATACGCTGCTAAGATTTCACGTTGTCCAGCCACTTCACGAGTCCATTTCTTTTGCGAGAATTGTTCACCGAAACTGTGACTGTATTTTTGGTGGAAAATTTTGGGGGAAAGGAAGAGGATATAAAAGTGTTAAATTAACATTCAGTTTCCGGGTGTTTAGGGGAATTAAAAATTAAATTGATTTTTTTGGTGCATGTTGTTTTTGTAGTGAAATTATTAGTGCAGAGGTAGTTTTTTTAGTAAAGAGTAGAAGAGTTTTAAGATTTATTGAGTAGAATCGTTTTGTGGATCTTTATAAATTGTGTAATTTTTTTTTAATGTGATCGATTTGTGGTGTTTAACTTACCTTGAGGTTAAGAAAAATTATTAAGTATGTGTTTATGTGTATACAGACTAAAGAAGATTTATTTTTAAAGCAAGGACTTTAAATCATATCAAGCAGCCAACATAAATGAAAATCGAAAGCTAAAAATTCTATATGACAGCAAATATTTTATAACAAGATTTGATTTATACCTGAACTGAAACTGAGCTAGAACAGAGCTAAAACTGAAAGAACTAAACTAGAACTGAAATAGAACTGAACTAGAACTAAACTAGAACTGAACTAAAACTGAACTAGAATTGAACTAAAACTGAACTAGAAATGAACTAGTACTAAACTAGCTGTCAATAATTTTATAAATCGAAAATCTTCATATAATTCTGGATTAGCATAAGCCTTTAGTAGTTTCAGATTAGCATTAATCAAAGATTTGTATGATTTCAGATTAGGTTAAATCGTAACGCTTTATATAATCCCAGATTATTTATAATAGTAGGGTTTTATTTAATATATTATAGATTACTTAATTGAAGATGTCGAATAATTATAGATTAGCTTATATCCCTAGACTATCTTATCTGCCTTATACGAAACATACTCATTAAAGGTGGAAATTTTGTTTTTTCCTCTTTGGCAATGTATTTAATTAATTTTTAATTCATTTTGTGTTGTTTGTTCAGTAAAAGTTTAATTTATTAATATTTTATTTATTTCATTACTACTCGTGCAAATTTTTCTCTAAAAAGTGTTTACGTGCTACAGAAATCCAAAATAAACTACAAAACATACGACAAATTAAACACAAAAAGAGCGATACTTACGATACAGTATGCGAAGCCATTTCATGACCATCCGAATATAAATTCTGTACTTGACTATAATCGGTCCATTCGTGGGAAACATAAAAAGTGGCCGTGATGGGACAACCATTGGGATTAACACGGCCCTTTTCGAATAAATCTATATACAATTGCTTATTCAAATCATTAACTGAATCATCAAAGGTAATCAAAACTATTTGAGGAACTTGTTCCACCGGTAGATCACCTTTGTTTTTGTAACGGTAACAAACAACAAAAGGGGAGAGGCAATACAAAGCCAATCGATGATATAGGATTATAATAAACAGGAGTTTTTTACGAGTTTAAATGATTATGATGTTTTTTTGATAAATGTTTTTTTGAATATGACGTTAAGCACACAGAAATAGGTTTTGTAGGTTTGAAAGGGAGATGTATGTAAATGATGTAAAATGATGAAAGCACATGAAAATAAACAAAATAAGAAATAAAAAGAAACGAAATAAATAAAATGTCAAAATAGTAATGAAAATTATAAAAAATATAAATTTTGTTTTTGGTTTTTTACACGATGTTATGATGCTGGATGGCTTTTTTTAAATGGTTATTTAATTTATTTTTTCCAACTTACGACACGGTATGTGAAGCCATTTCATGACCATCCGCATATAAATCTTGCACCATACCATAATCGGTCCATTCGTGAGACACATAAAATGTCCCTCTAATGGGACAACCGTTGGGATTTTTACGCGTTTCATTATTAAAAATTTCTTCATAGTATTCAATATTTAGTGAACTTATAGCATCATCAAATGTTATCAATACTATTTGAGGTATTTCTTCAACATTTAAATCTCCTAAATATTTTATATATATTAAGTTTCACTTTAAAATTATAATATCATAATTTTCTAATAATATTAAAAAAAATTCTCTGGATTTTGTTTTTTAACTTACCGGGAATATCTCTGCCACCACAATAACAATCGGGCAAAAGACACACATCTTTACGGCATTTAGCGGCGGTTTTATCAGGTTGAGGTTGTGGATATAGAGGTTCTGGTCTCGATGGAGGATTTTTGTAGATATCAATGAATTCTTGAGCTTTGCTGACAATTGTACCGGAAGGTTTCAATGTGGGACGAGTACGTCTGTAAAAAGAAAAATAATTGAATTAGAACCGAACTAAAACTGAAATAGAATTGATAGAACTAAAATAGAACTGAATTTGTGCTGGACTAGAACTGAACTGGGCAGAATTGAACTAAAACTGAACTAGATCTGAATTAGAACTAAAACTGAACTAGATCTGAATTAGAACTAAAATAGAACTGAACTAGAATTGATAGAATTAAAATAGAACTGAACTTGAGCTGGACTAGAACTAAACAGAATTGGGCTAGAACTAAACTACAACTGAATTAGAACTAAACTATAATTGAACTGAATTAGAACTGAACTAGAATTGATAGAATTAAAATAGATCTGAACTTGAGCTGGACTAAAACTGAATTGAACAGAATTGAACTAGAATTGAACTAGAATTGAACTAGAACTGAACAGTTCTAGAACTGAACAATTATAGAACTGAAATAGAACTGAACAAGAACTGAAGTAGAATTGAACTAGAACTGAACTATAACTGAACTAGAACTGAAGTAGAACTGAACTAGAATTGAACTATAGCTGAACTACAACTGTAATATAACTGAACTAGAATTGAACTAAAGCTATATTGAAACTGAACAAGAACTAAACTAGAACTAAAGTAGAACTGAACAGAATTAAACTAGAACTGAACTAATAAGAATTGAACTAAAGCAAAATTAACCTTATACTAGACTACAGTAGAACTAGAACATAGTGTGCATTACTTATACAGTATTGTGCAAAAAAAAGCAAAAATATTTTTTATTTCTAGTTTTGCTTTATAAATTTTAAATTAACTTACGGTGGATGTGTTCCACGATTACTGGTCACCGGTGCCGTATCACGATCTCCTTGATAAGCTGAGCTACCGCGATTCCTGTTACTATTCGAATTGATTCTAATTATTTTCATTTATATAATTTTGTGTTTAATAATTTAGTAAAAAAAAAGAAACAAACAGGAATAATAGAAGTTAGAGAAAAAAAGAAAAAAAGACAAGATATTAGAAACAAGACATCATAACACTTTTAAGACATGAAAACACAAAAACTTTGACAAAACGACACTTTAATAAAAAAAATTAATAAAAACTGGTTAGTAACAAATAAAAACAAAATAATTTACAAAAACACTATTAACAAAAGCTCCAAACACCTTATAAATAAAAGTAAATCTAAAAAAAATAACTAGTAATAAAAATAATGAATTCCCCAACAGTGAGCTAAAAAATTTGATATATACAGTGAGAACCAAAAAAGTGAGATGGGGTTTAAGTGGTGGATGAATTTTTTTGTACAATTATTTACAGTAATGTTTCTGTATTTTTTTATTTTTTCGGTGTAGTGTAATTTGTTGATCTGTAAATACAATTTTGTTAGATAATAGAAAATTGTGGAGGTGTTTGGACAGTTTGGGTGGATGTTTGGATGGATTTCTAGGGTGTTTGTAGGTGATTTTTAAATAGATTTGTTTGTTTTTTGTTTATGGGAGATCGACGTTTAATATACGATATATAAAAGGTAAGGTCAGGTTGTTTCTTTCCTTTATTTTTGCTAGAATTAAGTGAAAATTAAATTCGCTGAAATTAGTTTAAAATTACTTTAAGTGCGCAGGATTTACTACTTTCCATATTTATTTTTATTTTAAATAGCTTTGCCTAACAAAAAAATATTTCCAGTATGTACGCTAAGTAAATTTTAGATTGAAAAACGCTCTAGAGCTCTCCACTAATTATTTCGAAAGGAATCCTTGCTAAATATACTTTATGGTTCATTATTTTGTATGGAGTTGTCACAAACTCTTGTTTTTAAATTCTATGATATTTCTTTTTTAATCTTAAAAACATTTTTAGATTCTTTCTTTCTTTCTTGTGAGTTTGTATTTATTTTAAAAACAGCAATATATTTTTGTTTTATTTTGTCATGAAATATTTTATGTAAAATTTTGTATTAAAATGTTTATATGCCATGAACTAATTCTAAATAATCATTGAGATGAATGTCGTTAGGGTATTAAAAATCATGTAATTTTAAAATCTATTAGTCTTGTGACTTCATGAAAAGATGTACTTCTAGTTTTTAAGTTTTCTACTAAACCTATGAATGCTTGTAACATTTAGAATTAATGAACACTTTAGGCAAAATAAATTATTTTTTTTAAAATTAAATTTTACGGTTACTTTAATTTTTTTAGTAAAATAAATATTTATTTTCATATGATACATCGGTAGGTTTTAATGTGTAAACATACAAATTTGTATGAAAAATATGCAATGCAGCTCGGTTAAAAAATTAATTTTATTTTAAATTTTTCGGATATTTTGTTAATTTTATTTTCTCACAGAAAACTTTTTAAAAATTTATATGCATTTCATAAACAAAATTGAAAAAAGTTTGAAATAAAAAAATGAAAAGAAAATAAATAAAATTGTTATTTATTTATTTTTTTTAATAAGGAGCTATGTAAAGGAATCCGGACTTGTTGTGTTTATACATTCAATATGAATTAAATTTAGTTCAAGAAATTTGTGCAAAAATTATTAATGTCGTCTTACGGAAAATATTAATAAAGCTTTACTTTATAAAATTGTTTACCCTATCTGTGTATGACAATTCTAATGAGCTCAAAAAGTTAAATTATTACTAAGATGATTTGAAAGAAGAACTGAAGTTGATTTGAACTGGAACTTATTTAGAACTGAACTAGAATTGAAATAGAGCTGAATTAGAACTAAACTAGAATTGAACTAGAATAGAACTATAACTGAACTAGAACTGAACAAGAACTAAACTATAACTGAACTAGAACTGATGTAGAACTGAGCTAGAACTGAAATAGAACTGAACTAGAAGTAAATTAGAACTGAACTAGCACTGAACTAGAACTAAACTAGAACTGAACTAGCAGTGAACTAGAACTGAACTAGAACTGAACTAGGACTAAACTAGAACTGAACTAGAACTGAACTGAACTAGAACTAAATTAGAACTGAACTAGAACTGAACCAGCAATGTTCTAGAACTAAACTAGAACTGAACTAGCAGTGAACTAGAACTGAACTAGAAATGAACTAGAACTGAACTAGAAATGAACGAAAATTAAATAGAAGAAAATTTTATGGCATCTGGCAAATTGGCAAAATTCTATATAAGTATCACGAAAAGTTTGGGATTTTCTTTATATTTTTATTTATTACTTTAACAAATCATTTAAAGTTTTAAAAATACGTAGTGTGTTATTTTTTGTATCCAAATCAAATGCTCATTCATTAACTAATAGTGCAAATAAAAATTAATAAAAAAGCTAATTTAGGGGGTGCATTTAACTAAAACAAGGGAACTTTTTCGGTTCTCACATTTTATTTAACATTGTAGGTGCTTATATTCAACCATTAAAAACAAAATTAGGAAAAAAAATATCCAATTCAAAATATATGTATGTAGGTTTATTACTAAAAATCGATTTTAACCACCACCTGATTTTTTTCCAATTTCTTATTATAAATTGTGAAAAAAACAAAACTCTAAAATATTACTCAGCGTACAACGTGAAAAATAAAAAAAATAAAAAATATTATGCTAAAGTTTTATTTCAAACTTTAATTTTATTGTTGTTTTATAGTTTGGAGTTAATATAAAAGAAAAAAAAAATTATGGTGAATTTGCTTTATTGATTTTGTAGCTAAAGCTTCAGTTTTAGTAGTAAAGATTTTTTGATTTCTTTTTGAAAGTCCCAATAGAGAAAAAAGTGCATTTTAATGGAATCTACAAGAACAACTTTTGTTTAAGAGATAGACAGATAAAAATGTGGAATGAAATTTATGTTATTGCTATATGAAATATGCAGCAAACTTGGAATATATTACGAAAATAAAACTTGCCAGAATTGGTTCATAATTTTTAATTTGAAGAAATATATAATATGATTCGCTTTGATGATATTTGCATTGTAATTATATAAAATAAAATATGTTTAAAGAAATGGTTATATATATCAAGAGAAAATATGAGAGAAATTGAGAATATATTTTGTCGTCCATATTTGTCATAAGAATTGTATTTTCAATTTTTTTTTTCATATTTCTAAGAGCAAATATTTTAGGAAAGTATCACATAAAAGTACTTAAAAAATGTGATATATATACAAATTGAAATATGACAAGAAGATAGCCAATTTTGGAAACATAGTTTCCATATCAATCATTCTAAAGTCTGTTGTCTTTTATCATCATTCATTCCACTTTAAATCTCTCCATTTCTGGTTAACCCAAGTGATCTTAAGATCCCTTATTATTCAGATTATTATTTTTTCTTAAAAAGCCAGTGTAAATATTTTTTAAGTGGTAGAAAACAAAAAAGATTTTTTTTTGTTTGTTTTGGAAAAAAATGGTTTAAAATTTGCTTTGAATATTAATTAATACCTCGTAGGAATTTCATTGCATTTAGCATTGGACGTAGTATCAGAACATTTAACCGTAGAACCCAAAGAGAATTTATTATTTGATCTTCCCGCTGCCGCTGAGGAGGAATTAGGCCCAGCATTATTGTTACCATTGAGCGAGGAGGAAGAGGAGGGGGAGGCAGTAGCGGCTGCTGCAGCAGCTATTGATGATTTAAGAGCATTATTGACTCTTGAGACACGAGCTGGTGGTAAATTACCCGAGGATGAAGATGCTGCTCCCGCTGTTGAATGTTTATTTGTTTGACTGGAGTGGGCATAAGCAGGATTTGGTGGTGATGGTGGTGGTTGCGGTGTTGTTGTAGTAGTAGTTGTAGTTGATGTTGTAGTAGTTGTTGTTGTAGTTGAGGAGGAAGACGAGGGAGTTAAATAACTATAGGTTGAGGATGGAAATTTGGGAAAGTATTTAGGCGTGGTGGTTGTGGTTGTCGGTGAAGTGATACTAATTGGCTGTTTTTGTGTGGTACTAGGTTTGTTGGTAGTTTTGGCTATAGCTGTTGTTTTTGTGGTTACTGTAATGGGTGCGGTAGAGTGTGCATTTGTTTCATAGTGTATAGAATTGAAATTAGTTGTTGTTGATTGTGTTGCCGTGCTAGTGCTATGATAGGCAGTGGTAGGAGGTTTGGCTGTCGTAGTAGGTCTAAGAGTCGTTGTGGTAGTCGTAGTCCATGAAGGTCTCTGTCCGGTAACAGCATATAAATTTTTAATTTCTTGTACTGCTGCTTTAATTTCAGGTTCCGAAAAGTCATTAACAAATTGTGGTGAGGAGGATTCATTTTCATCACTATCAACACCGGCCAAGAATAACTGCAATTGTTCGAGTACTGAGGAGGATTTATATTTTGTATTTCCCGGTTTTGTAGAGGATGTAATATAGCCCGCATTCTGTAAACTTTCTGCCAAAGTATGTTCACCCGTTTGTTGTCTATATTTATTGGAGTAGTAATATTTCAAGGGTCTATCTGTTATGGCAACTACACGTTCTTTTTCTGTCGTTTCTAATGGCTTAGTATTGTCAATTGTATTATCCTGGTTATTTAGCACCGGTCCGGCTATTAAAGCTTCCGCTCTGGGATGTTGATCTAAAGCTTCATTGTCATAATGTTTTTTAAGCTCTTGCTTAAAACTTTGATATTTTTCTCTAGGTTTCAAGGAATTTACCGTAGGCGCTCTTTGATTTTGTACGGCTGATATGCGTGCTCTTGATATCTTACGTCTTCCCTGCAGCTGAGAGCTCGGGGCTGTTGTAGTAATTTCCTCGGCTACAGGTTTAAAACGATGTTTTGGTGCATAAGTAGTAGGTTCATCTCTCTCCACTAGATTAGTTACTGTGGCTGCAGTATAACGTGATCTTCCTCTAGGTCTAGGCTTTTCCGAAACTTCATTACGTCCAAAGGAGTGTACTCTCAAAGAAGATGTATTGATTATGGTAGACATAGTGGTGGGTGTGGTACTTTCCGCCGCATGGGTGGTGGGTGCCTTTGTGGTTGTCGTAGTTGTTGTAGTACTGCTGGTGATTGTTGTACTACTTAAACTTGCTTTATTATTAATATTTCTTATATTTCCTATAACAACATCACTTATACTGAAATTTCTAGCATTTGTAGCCATTGTGGCAATTAAGGTCTCATTTATATTTTTCGGTGGGGACGTAATTATAAAGTAACTTCTTAAAGGTTTACTGGTGGTTTGTAAAAATGGATGTGGTGTACTGGGTTGTACATAATATTTTGGTTTCACTGTCGATCTTGCCGAAGAAAATGATGATCTTTCTTCTTTTTGTAAAAGATTTTCTAAACTTTTATATGGTGATACAAATCGTTGGCTGGAAGATGTGGTAGTTTTTTGTAGATTATCTTTGAAAACCAAAGATCTTGCTGTGAATGCTTGTATAGCTCTTTCCGTTGTGGCTGGAGTAGTTGTGGGCGTAGTTCTAGGTGTTGTTGTGGAAGTTGTCGTTGTAGTTCTCGGAGTTGTTGTGGAAGTAGTAGTGGTAGTTGTGGTTGTAGGTTTGGGTGTTGTGGTGGTAGTTGTGGTTGAAGTTGTAGTTGATATGGTGCTTGTTGATCTGGGTAAATACTCCTTAGATACCGTTTGTAATTTACTAGACTCCGTGCGTATTCTATAACTATAATCGTAGAAAGTTTGTGCCCTGGGATTGGAAGTACTGCTTGGTGTTGTTGTTGGAGGTATAGTTTGTATAGTAGGTCTACCATTGCGCCAAGTTCTTAAAGGAGGAGCATATGTAGTGGGTTGTATATCATCATCATAGTAGGTTTCTACATAAACTATTTCCGTATGAGGTCTAAATATTGGCTTTTCTGTGGTGTTGGTCGTTGTGCTGCTAGTAGTAAATGTGGTAGTAGGAGGTTTTGTAATTGGGACTTCTGTTGTAGTTGTTGTCGTCGTGCTAGTTGTTGTAGTGGGTTTAGTAGTCTTGCTTGTAGTTGTACTACTAGAGGGTATAGTAAAATATTGTACAGCTGGTCTTCTTTCATATAAAGGTTTTGAGGTTTCTTCTATGAGCGGCAAGGATTGTGCTCTTAATGTAAAACCATTTTTACCCGTTTGTAAACTATATTCAAATGGTTTGGCTTCTGTTGAGGTTCTAAATGTTCCTGGATATCTAAGAGTAGTCGAGGAACTGGCACCATTTAAAACCTCTATGTCATCATCAACAGTTTCAAATTTACCTTTATGATCAATTTCCGTTGTAGGCGCCTTAAATGATTGAGGAGCTACATCCGAAATAACAAAGTTTTTGATTTGTGTTTTAACATCTTTTAAATTTGCTTTAGATTTTTTATCTTCAGTAAATTCATTGCTCTTGACACCACCATATATATCATAACTTTTCGCTTTAAATTCATTTACCGATTTATCGGTTTGCGAACGTACTAAATTGCCACGTGGACTTGTATTATAATTATCAGAGGTATAAGAACCTCTATCGTTGGGAGTTGTTTTATAATGACTACCGGAATTGCGAGCTTTTGGTGGCTCAGCACTTTGTACTTGAACGTTTTGACTTTCATCAAACACAGTCTCAACATCTTCTAGACTTTGTAAATTGGCATCCTTATGAGATTTTGTACTTTTGGATGCTAGCACCTGTCTAGAATGTGGATGAGTTTGAGCAATTACTCTTGGCGTGGAAATATCTGGTTCGTTAACAATCGTCTGAGGGATATATTTGGAAGTTTTGGGTTTATGGGTAGTGGAATAAAAGGTGGGATTTGGTAGAAGAGTAGTGGAGGTTGTTGTTGTTTGGAATTGTGGTGTATGGTTTTCAGATCTAAAATGTTTTTGTGGTTGTTGTGACTTTTGTTGTTCTTGTTGTAGTTGTTCTGGTAATTGTTGTTGTAGTAATTTTTTATTTGCATGCGTTTGTTTGGATCTGTTGGAGAAATCCACATTATCCGTTAATAGAGTTAGTAAAAACTTTTCAGTTTTATTGGCCTTAATTAAGGGCAGAAATTCTTGTTGTTGTGGTAATTGCTGTTGTTCTTGTACAAGTGAAGTGATTTTTGTTGTAGTTGTTGTTGATGTTGGTAATAGTAATGTTATTGATGATTCGTTATTATTAATCAATTGCAGTTGTGGTTTTTGTTGTTGTTGTGGTGGTGCATTTCTATTGTTATTTTTATTATTATTTTTGTTGCTATAATTTCTTAATTTGCCAATATTAAATATGATTTGCTCATTATCATCCTCTTGAGAATTGTAATTATAATCTAAAGATTCTACTTGATGTTGATGGTCATTGTTATGGTAAGACAGTGGGTTTTTATAATAAGAACTACTTAAATATTAAGCACACACAGTAAAAAAGGCAGACAGACAGTTAGAGAGAGGAAGAAGAGAGAGAGAGAGAGCGTGATGTGGAAACACATAGGTTACATAGTAAAGGCAGTACTTAAAAAAAGTTCAGTTCAATTGTTTAGGAAAGGGCGCACAGTGGTCATGATTGATATTTTATTTAATAAAAAAAGAAAAATAAAAAATAAAGATTTTTTAATGTTATAAATTTATTTTTAATAGATTTTAAAATATATTTTATAAAGCTATTCTTTTCGTATATTATAATATCCTTGGGTTCTCACTGACTGTTTAATGTTTTTGCTGTAAAAAGGTTTTTACTTCTTTGGTTTTGCTGTTTTGAACCCAAAAAAAAGGCATGCATTTGTTGGGTTAGAAATGGAAGAGAAAAAAATATTATTTTTGACATGCTTAACATGCTCATGCTTCATACACACAAAACATGCATTATTTATATTATAAAACACTTAAATTTTCGTGGGTTTTAACAATGTTTGGTTTAATTCTGTTTAAGGGCTATGTCTGGGCTTTTGATATGGATTTTTCATGCAATATGGGACAAAGGATTTCAAGACTTTATTGCTAACTGTTTTTATATTTGAGTAATGAAACCATAGAAAAAATGTTATATAAATTTTGTAAAATATTTGTATTATTTTTTTAGCTATTTTATTGAGCTGACGATTATAGAAGAAAGTAAAAAATAATATTACTATGTACTAAAAAAAAATTCCCCAAAATTTTAATTGTTTTTGCTTACGGTTAATCTTTCAAATTTATTACTTTATATTCTGGACTTCTATTGAATTGCCTCAATATGAATATGACGATTATTTAAAAAATATTTATTGTTTTATTAAGTTCATACACTGAGTAAAAAAAATCGACAACGGTAGTTGTCACATTGACAATTTATGGTGTTGTTTTTGTTTTATTAAATCGTTCCTTTATTATACATGGAATCGAATACATAATGTTATTTAAAAATTCCAGACAAATGTAGTGTCAAGTTGATATCAATGTGGTATCAATTCTTTATTGTTAATTTGGCCACCCAGTTTACATTTGAATTTACGGTAGAGTCCATTTTTGTTTAAAGTTTAGTAATTTAGCGTTTAAAATATATTTGATGTTCTATTGAATTATATGATTTATGATTCTGTACTTAAAATTATTAAATTTAAGCAAAAAAAAAAATCCTAACCCCTCATTTAGCTTTTCGAAATGGAATATCTCAAAAAACGAAAGTTAACTTTTAAAAATGGTTAACACCATAAAATTCAGTGTCCTCGACTTATTTTTACCCAATGGGTGCCATCTTAAAAAAATAAGTCTAATTTTAGAGCACAGTGTAAATAGCATAAGGAATTTGTTTAGTTTACTTAAACCGTTTTTATGTCCCATATAAGGTTTGAAGAACTAATATGCGTTCTGGGCATGTATGTATTAATGAACTGACTTAGAAATGATCTACAGGAGGATTATTATGTATTTCGATTAGGAAAGAAGGTATTTCGAAATTTTATTTGTAATACGTTGATTTTTGAATCTTATTACGCAATAACACGCCCGGTTATATAGTGCAGTGTGCGAACCAAATATAAACTCAATTAAAATAGAGTCCAGTAAGCGAAGCAAATAGTGCGAAGTTCAGGGATTGGCCATATATGCAATAAAACATGATTAGTTCTCTTCCTTTGTGTTTTCTTAGATAACATTGCAAATAATCATGCAGAAGGAGTACTGTGGAATGTTCTAAATTGGTTATATAATTAGGCTGTAGGGCAATTTTTTACGTATGACTGTATTGTTTGGAGGAAGGCAATGCGAGTGGGAACGTTAGACTACTTCTTGCCAAGGTCCTCAGGCTTCTCTGGATATTATTCTACATTAGGGATGACTGCAAGAAGTATAGAATTAATAGGTCAGATCTGTTGAGATCGCAACTTATAGGTCACACAAAGAATCTAACTGAAATCTATCTGTGAAGATACGTGCTTCTGTAATGGTGGTCATATAGGAACAAGTGGCTGGGATCCAATAGTATATGCGGAAGGTGTTCAAGTTTTCACTGACGGATCTAAAATGGATAAAGGGATCGGTCTTGGCGTCAGTATATAAGGGATAATATGTAGACGTAATACAAACTTCCGAGTGAATGTAGCATGTCGTAGGCAGAAATTCTGGCGATCTTAAAGGCGGAGGAACTTCTGATCTGTAAAAAGAGGTGAAGACATAACTCTTTGTTAGGATGGTTAGGTATAAATAAAAGTTCTGAAGGGACCTAATGTCAAATCTCTGATATTTAGTGACATAAGGAGAACTCTAAATGAATTGATGGACCTTTATAAGGTTGGATTATGAGACTCGAGTCACTTCAACGTCAAAGGCAATGTAATTGTTGAATTGTGTAATTTATGAAGGAATCGGTACAACAACTGATTAGCTGCTATTTTAGAGTAATAAAGGAGGGAGTTATTGATAGAATTAATAGAGCCTGAAGTAATTGAGATGACTGCTTTATATGCCAAACTAGACATAGTGGGTACCAATCTATTGTTGGATATGGGTAGAAGAAGTTTTTGACAGAATCAATAGAGCTTGAAATAATAGAGCGTTTTAGGGGCCAAGCTAGACATAGCCGGCATCAACCTACTAATGGGCATAAGTAAAAGAATGTTAAAGATGAAATTCGGAATTTTTCAACGATAAGTCGAACGAGAAGTTGGATGAATTGAAAACAGTAAAGCATATTGCTCTGATACAATCCCATATTACAGAATCACAGGTATTGTTGGTTAGGTATGCAATTTAATAAAAAGTGTAAACTTGAAAATATTGTTGGTTTTATTATTAGAATTTCTTGGTGGGATTGACGACGATAGCAAAGAGAATGCGTTTGTATGAGCCTAACAGGAAAATATAATGGTCCTATACGTACTTTCCTTCCAAAACTCAAAAAGTCATTCCAAAATTTTTTTAAACCCGACACTTAAAAAGCTCAAAATCATTTACAGTCCGTTTCTCGCTGTCGAATGGAAGTAAATCGAAAATTCGTTTCGACAAATTGTATGGAAAGTAAGAAACGAATAAATGTCATTTCTTTGTTTTCAGTACAAATTGCCGAAACGAATTTTCATATCATATCATTTTTATTCGACATAGAGAAATATGCAGTTAGATTTATTTTAAGTTAGATGAGGTAGCTTTTATATTTTTCTTAAATAAAATAAAATTCCACACTTTTTAAATATAGAAACAATTCAATTAACAGCAAGTCCTTACCTACTTGCTTCTTTTGTCAGGAAGTAGGCAAGGTATTTTTAAAGGGTTAATTTTCTCCCTGGAGGTGTACCATAGGTTAACTAGAGATTATGTTGAGGAGATTCACAATGGATTCTTTGGGCCTTTGATTAAAGGTAAGATACATGTCATACTGACTTTCTAAACCTTAAAAATTTCATAGATATTGAAACTTACATATTTTTACAAATGTTTATAAATATCAGTATTTATCATTGTGAATTTTACATTTGACAGATATAAAATATCTACATAATACCAACAAGTAAATTTATTTTTAATTTTTATTTTTAATTTTAAATCGTATTATTTAAATTATTTATTTTCTAAATTATCTCTAACATTTTAATTATGGTTTCATTAAACTCTTGATCGAAAGACACCTAATTACATCACTAAAAGCTGTCCGATAAGATATAAAAAAACAAAATTTTATTTAAAACAACAATGATAAACATGCAAATACATAATATTATTATTAAAACATGCCTAAATTCACAATTGTAATTGTTTTTCTATTTTATCTAAAACATGTCTTACAAACAGGACTATCTTCAGATAGATCTCCTCCATGTTTACTGGAAAATTTTTTTCTTTTTGTTGTATCTGTGATCATTGTGTAAAAATTATAAATGTGTAATTGTGAATGATTGGAATGTGTAACAGTGTGGGTAAATGTAAGTTTTACTATGAATCAAGCCAATCAAATTCTACAGATAAAGATGGATAGTTATATAGAATAAAGAATTCCATGTAGAGAAGAAAAACCTAATGATAAATGGATTTTGTTTTTTATAAACATTAAAAGCCAAATAAATTTAAAAGCCACATAATTGTTTTTTACTAAGAAATAGTGATGATTTTTGAAATTTTTCATATAATTCTTGTATTTTAATTCGAAATACAAGAAGAAGTAGAGAGAGAGAGAAAGAGGAAAAAAAATACCTTGATTTGGTTGTGGTGACTGAAGGACTAGTAGTTTTACTTAATTTTGTGGTTGAAGGTTTGGGTGTAGTAGTTGTAGTGGTTGTACTTGTAGTAGTAGTGGTGGTAGTGGTAGAAGTAGTACTCTTTATAGTAGAACCTATCGTTGATGTTCTCACTGAAGCGGCTGGTGTTGATAAAATAATTTCAGGTCTGGTATTTATTCTATTCTTTGGTTTCGTATTCTGTGAACTTTGCAATTTCGTGCCAATTATATTGTAATCATCATCATTATTATTATTGCTGTTAATAATTTTAGGTTTATATGTGGTTAACGTAGGCGGCGGTGTATGAACTTTATCGCTGTAGTAATAGTCAGGATCATCTATATATTCCGTTTCATATACATATTCATCAGGATCATTGAGGCCCAAAGGCGGCAGTGGTGTGGTTAAAGTACTATAATAATTGCGTTCATCATTACCACTGATAAGAGAACGCACAGTTGATGAAGGACCACTACCTAAATTTTGTATAGATACTTGTTCTTTCCTGTAAAGTGTTCATTTATAGAAGAAGTTGTTTTTCGGTTTTGGTGGGTTATTTAGTTTTTTTTAGGGGGTTTGGGTAAAGTTGTTGGGTTTGGTTTGGGGGTTTAAGAAAGAAATAGAAATAAAATTTTGATGTTTCTCTTTAGTATTTATTATGGTATTTTGTGTTTGTATGTAAGATAGCCTTATATTTTTTGCATGGTTATAGTGGAGATGGTTTCTTTTTGGGCCTAAGTTGGGAATTTCTTATTTAAAAATTTTTACAAGCATGCCTTTTTATTTACTCATGACCCCTATATAATGACTTTAATTTAAATCATTTTCGTTTTTTTTTAGTTAGATTTTTGTTAGCATGTTTCATTTTCTTTTCACATTTATTGTTTATTGATTTGAGTATAACATTTATTTTTTTTATTATTAATATTATGTTCAAAAATGTTTGTGTGTGTGTTTCTTATATTGAGGTTAGCTTGTTTAAAAATAGGAAAATTTTAAACTTACCGTGATGCTGGTGGTCTTGTAGGTTGATCGTAAGCATTATCTTGTTCGATCTGTAATGCAAATAGAATTTGAAATGTTTAGTATTTGGAAAAGATTCTAAATCTTGAGGGCTTTATTTGACAAGGCCGAATTATAAATACTCTATAACTTTGTATGAAATAATATCTTATTGTTTGCGAAAATAGGGCAAATTAAATACAAATTGAGTTTTTACGGAAAATCATTTTTATACCCACAATCAAATATATATATATATATATATATATATATATATATTATATACTGTTGCATATTCCTCTATTCCTCTAAACGCATTTAAAATTTTTGTTTTATGGTATATTCTTAACCAAAAACAATGTTGTGTTGTTGCAACAACTCGTGACTTTTTTATGTAAGAAATTAAAAAATTATCCAAAATAAAGGTTCATCAGCACATTATTAATAATGTTAAATTGGTTCATTAGTTTAAGTGCGTTTATAGGAAAATGCCATAAAATTTCTTTACCAAAAATTATAATGAAAAAATTTTTAAGTTGTTTGTTATTAATTTTTTAAGTGAAGTCAATAAGTAATTTAAAAAATTAACTTGTAGCACCTTATTTATTTTTTAGTCCCATTTTTGGTATGTTTATTAAAAAATTTATGTGCGTTTATAGGAATACGCACCAGGGTATAAGAGTTGGACTATTATTGAAATATTGGTCATGGACTTCTGAAAATTCAAATGAATAATTTTTAAGCTAAATTGTGAAGACAACGTCTATGCAATATTAGGCATGAAAGGGGTAGCGGAAATTTTTAAATTAGTTTTTCCGTAACATCTCCAAGTTAAGAAATTTTTGAGACCTATTTCGATATAAATCTATAAATCCTTCTTTTGCCAAGATGTACCTGACTCATGATGTTGTAAAGTATTTTATATTTTTCTGTAGTCATTTGTAGAAAAACACAGTTAATCGGGACACTCTTAACTGTGTTCTTTCCCATGAGTTTTGGTGCGCTCAAGATGCTACCGACACTAATTTTCTACAAAAAAAAAAAAAAAAAATTAAAATATCCCCATTTTATAGATAATAGGCATATAACGTAAATTTTCACTGCAATGTTTTTCTAGGTTAGGTTAGAAAGGGTGGCGTATTTACGCCTACACCCAGAGGCCGAATGGCCCATTGTGATCCCTTTATGAAAGAAAGAAAGAGAAAGAAAAGTGGAACCTATACCCAATCAATCAGTTATGATTGTTCCTAAGCCATTTTATTCCCATTACAAACCCTATGAGGTTGACAAGTCCTTTGCCATTAACCTCACCTAGTTCATGTAGTGTATGGCTTCCAAACCACTTCAACCTATTACGCTGAAGCCCTACACAGTGACAGAGTATGTGCTCCACTGTCTCTATCTCCTCAACATCATCGCACGTTCTACAAAAGTCTGATGTGCCAATGTCCCACTTACTCATCATATTCCCTATTGAGAAATGACCCGTAACCATACCTACTATGACTCTAAGACTACCACGACTCATACCTAGAAGATGCTTGGAATCCGCCAGTTTTAAGCTAGGCCATAATGCCCTAGAAACTCTGCAGTCCGATCTGTCATTCCAGGCTCGATTCGTGTTGTCCAGAGTCCACTCCCTTATGGCCCTAAAGAAGGACCCAATTGGAATCTTAACAGATAACTCTATGAAAGACCTATCTAGCTCCGAGCCACTGCGAGCTAGCTCATCGGCTATTTCGTTGCCAAGAATGTCACAATGACCAGGAACCCAACAGAGTCTCATCATATAGGAATCCATTAACCTCCTAAATTCCCTTCTGCACTCAAGTACCAATCTGGACCTAACAAAATGACTAGTCAGAGCCAATAACGCTGCCTGACTATCAACATAGATAGTAATCTCAGAATCTTGTTCAACATTCCCCTCATTCAAGCCTAGAGCCTTATAAATGCCAAGAATCTCCGCTTGAAAGACACTACAACTGTCAGACAATTTGTAGGATCGTCTGATATCAGTTCCCATAAAGTATACACCTGCACCAGTTTTTCTATTTCCTTAATAAAAAAATCCATGTCGACTGTTGCATCATGACATGCCTAACGTTGGGAAATGCATGCTGACTACAGGCAAATTCAATATTTTTTTATAAAATATATTAATAAGGCAAATTTCGAAATAGGTGTTTAGCAAAAATGTAGGTAAACTGAAACAACATCCTTTGCTGAGCTGCGGTATCTGTTTGTCATTCAAAAACTATATTCTCGTTCATTAGCGAACAATTTTAAAGTAAGAAAAAAAGTTAAACTGCCAACTACCGGTACACTTACGCTATAGACAATAACTTATATATTTAAGTTCTTTAAGCAAACCTTCTGCTCTATCCAGGAATTATATTTTTATTTGTAAAATAAATGAAAATTTATTTATGAAAACTTTTTAGATGTTTTTAAGTAATTTTCGGGATTAGAGCTTTTATGGGACATAAGCCCAGTTGTGGATAGATTATTCGGTCTGATTTGATGAAAGGATTTATTGCTTGTTATTAGGAACTCATCTCTCTTTTTCAATTTTATATAGACACCAATATTTTTGTGTAAGCCATTTAAAAATGCTTTACCTCTATGTAGGAATTTCATTTATATGGGGCTAGGAGAAATCATGAAACGATTTTAAGTAATTTTAATGTTTCATCAATTAATCCAGATGTCATTCCGCCTCAAATAAGATAGTATTATAAAGTTAATTACTAAGTTAAGGTGGACGGATGAAAGGATGGACATTGCCTAATCTTTTAAAAAGACAATTCTGACTTGTTGTTTTTTTTTTTTTTATAAAAACATAGGTGCCAGACTACCGTTACTTTTGCGTGCTACGAGTACAAATATAAATTATATGTATACTAAAAATGTATTATTTCTCCTGTATGTACTTACCTGTGCTATCAAATCATCATCATAGTCAGCATTATAGACCAAAGGCTGTTGATTTGATTGATAAGTGGGTCTCTCTTGTGGTTGTGGTTTTGGTTGTGGTTTATAAGTTTCTCGTAACGCAGGAAGCTGTGATTGCGGTGCTGGTGTGGTAAATATTTCCAAGGGGCGATAAGTCGATTGCTGTGGTTGTGATCTAATAGGTTGTTGATATTGCTGCTGCTGTTGTTGTTGAGGTTGTTGACGGTGTTGTTGTTGTTGGTGCTGCTGTTGTTGACGTTGTTGTTGTTGCTGTTGTTGTTGATATTCTATATCCCTATACAAATCAATATCATCGTCATAAACAGAATAATAAGTATCATAAGGACTTTGTTCAGATTGTTGAACATTATCGTTTTGTGTTATTAATGATTGTTGTTGGGTTTGTTGTTGTTGATTTTGTAATGAATGTTGTAAAGGTATTTGATGTTGTTGTGGTATATAAGACACAACATCATGATTTTGATTATTGTTATTATTGTTGTTGTTATTATTGTAAGACGTAGATGTATTATAATAATTACGATTTTGACTAAATGGTTGGGGTTGAGCTAATGTTGGCAATGGTGGTGATAATTGTTGTTGTTGATATTGATGTTGTTGTAGATTACGATTTTGAGTTTGTGTTGAAGGTATAGTTTCAACAATCACATGTTGCTGTTGATGTTGGGGATGTTGTTGTTGATGAATATGGTGTGGTTGTGGTGTTGGTCTAGCCGTTTGTATGAATATGGCAGCCGGTGTTGCCGTTTGTGATTGTATGGATGATGATGGAGATGAGGTTTCAATACTACTCGTTTTTTTTATTATTTTATTAATTGAGGGATCAATGATTGATGTTTGTATAAAATGTTATTGGTTTATGTTTTTTTGTGTAAGTTTATAATTTTTTTAATAATTTTTTTAACCCCAATAATTATTTACAATAAGTTTATTTTTGAAATTTAAATGTAAATCAAAATATAATTTTAATGATGCATTATATTAAAATGGTTTATAACAATGATATATTAATTTTGTTTTTTTTTTTACATTTGATACAAACAATTTAGGCATTTTTGTTTTTGATATATACAAAAGAAAAAAATAAAAAAATAATAAAAAAATGTTTAATTAGTCTTTGTACATTTTTTCTAGATTTTTTTGTTTGTTTTTTAATTTAATTAAACAAAATAATGGAATTTAGTAAAAGCGTTTGCAAAGAGTAAAGGCAAATTTAAAAGAATTAGAGAATAAGAGAGAGAGAGTTTAGAGTAAGTTTTTAGTAGTTAAAGGATGAGTTTGTTAGAAAATGTTAGTAACTGACACAATTGTATAGAGTTATAGATAAAAAAAGAGACAGAGAGCTGAAGAGAATTAGTTAACTATTATTCATATAAAAAAGAGTTGCCATAATATATTTGTTTGTAATAAATATTACTAAATATTTTTAATATGTATTTTTTTAAGATTGTTATTGATTTCGAAAAATAATTTAACCCATAAATTCGGGAAAATTATTATTCGTAATTCATCTGAACTTCCCTTAACGAATTCTTTTTGTTAAATATTTTTAATATATTATATAATTTTTTAATTGATTTTTTATCATCATTTCAGAATCTGTTAACGTCTTTAAAAGTGGTAAGTTGGCAATATATTATTTTACCTTTTTAAAAAGTGGCAACTTTAAAAGTTTAAAAACAAATAACATTTAGCTTAGGATTAAATGCTATTAATACCCTTTACCTTTTGCATTACTTAATACTGAGGTTTCATAACTGATTTATTTTCTTAGCAATTCCTAAAAGATCAAATAAATTTTATTTTCTTTTTAATTAACACACTTTTCAAAAGTCGGGTTTGTGCTAGAATGTGTATAATATTTTATTAATTATAAATTAATTTAAAAATAAAAATTATTTTTGCTCATTTTTTTAATCAAAGTGCTTTATCCGTATAAGCTTATATTAGGAAATTATAGATTTTGTTTTCTCTAAATTTGTTAATTACTTATATGACATGAACTGGACATGCTTGCTACAATGATGTAAGTATTTTCTTTTTAAAAATTTGATGGATGGGTCTTGAACTATATCTTCGTACATGTAGTCCAGGAGATGAGAATTCTTGCCTTTATACAAGTAAGCCCCATCCATGTGAATAAAATTAATAAAATGGCGCACATAAGAAATAAATTAATCATAAATCAGCTTTAATCGCAATTTAGATTCAATTGTGATCGGTGTTATAATTATCCATGAGGCGAAGACTGTCGATGATTTTTACCTAACACAGCTTCAGCTTAAAAGAAATAAAATTTATAAATTTAAATTTTATGAAGCAACAATTCAGAGTTGATTCATGTAAAGAAAATAATAAGAGGTAACACGGTACAGGAAAAATAATTGTTTAGTGTCAAAGTTTTTGACTGATTTTTTATGATTTATACGATGCCACACCCCACATCGATGAATTGACCTCGTTTGTTTATTCAGCCATTCAAAATATTTCCAAAACGAAAATAATTTTCGTATCGCAATTGTTATGATGATATTCTGCTTACTTAATTTATTACTCCATTAGTTTATTCTGCTATTGAGAATTAATTAAGATGATATTTTATATACATTTTGTATATTTTAATATATTTTCTAACAAAAAGTTTATTAGGGAAATGCAATTACATATATTGAAAAATAAAATTATTTGATTAATTAAACAGACACAGTTAGGAAAATTTTCAGTTAGAAAGCTTTAATTTTTAGGCATCACACAAGTTACCTTATATTGTTGATGGTAAATATGTTTGGATAAAAGAGAATAGGATTTAATTTTTAGATACAAAGGAAAGGGATTTCATTTCACCTTGCGGGGAATTAGGGAATTATTAAAGATAAACACTTTTTCTTGGAACGCTTCAGGAATCTGATCCCTTAATGAAAATTGATTTTGAAACTATAGTGCCTAATTGATACATATCTAAAAAATTTAGAACTAACTAATTGGAAAAGGAGCCAATTATCAGTCGGTATTTTTTACATACAAAACAACAGGAAGGTTCAGTTCGTATTGTGGAAACGTAACAATATATTTAAAGCTCAAAACATCCCCTCTTTGTGCTGACTAATGTTTTATAGCAATCATCGGCATAAAGAGAGTCAGTAAATGTTCAAATGTGTTGGTGTGTCTGTTTAAAATTAAAATCTCTATATTTACTCTCTTTTTTCTAAGATTTATTTGTATATTTTGAATTTTTATGATCCTTATTGTGAGATTTGTTGTCGCTCCTATCGTAAAGTGTTGTTAGATAAAATTTTATGTCACCATAAATCCTCTTGAAATATAAATCCTTAAAAATATTTTATTAGAATATTTTCTATAAAATCAAATGTATTGAAAATTTTTTATGAATTTAAAATTTATTAAATTTTTTTTTTTATAAAAAAATAAATAAATAAAAATTTATAAAAAAGAGGAAATATATTGAAAATATCAAATAAAAAGAATATTTTCCTGTAAGAAATTTTTCTATAGGAAGTAAATTTATCTAAAATTTCCTAACAAATAAAATGTATTTAAATATATATGCCAGTTATGTTTCGTAGAGGAGAAATAAACTACGAAAATTTTGTAGAAAAATTAAAAATTTCTGTTTTAACCACTAGAAAACCATGGCAAAATGACAGTCAAAGGGAGTGTGTTGGGCGAGATTTATGATCGCAAGTCACAATAATTACAAAACAATAAAAATTTTACTGCCAAATAGTTGTGCGCATTGTAAGAGAGTGAAAATAAAAAGCCGTTATCTTATAAAACTAATAATGTTATTACAGCATTCTTGATCTGCTTTAAAAGACTGATTCAATGTCAAATTTAAATATACATCGGCTGCATTTTGTTTATTTTTCGTGAACTTTATTGTTTTTTAAACTAATTTTAATTTTGATATTCTAATTGGTTTATAAACGAATTAAAACTGCCGGGGAAATATTTACTTTTGACATAACAACTAAAACTCAAATTGTGTTGCCTGTCTGCAAGCAATTTTGTAACAGAAATGAAATTACGGAAGCACTTACTGATACGTATTAGAAAGGCATGATATTTGTTCAAGATGTGACGCATATTGATTTTAATGCTTTTCCGAAGCAATGATGATGTAAGGAAATAATTAAATAATTTAATTTAATAAGAATATTAATTAAGACTAAAAATATTTGAACAAATTTGTGAGCTTTAATATAAAAATATAATATGGCAACTCTATTTTCAAAATTATGATAAATTTATAAAATCTGAAACAAAATCCAAAAATTTGTTACAATTGTATTTGATTTGTTGATCTCGTAGAGACTAGTATTTTATAAAAACAAAATTAAGCAAATCTTTTTAAATTCAAAATATTCATATAGATAATACAAGTCTTAGCGAAAGGCTTTTTTTACAAATTTATCATATTTTTCACTTGTATAACTATCAAAATATATACAAAAAAATCTTTTTTCTTTCAATCTTTAATATGAGGTGAATGCGTCCCTTAATTTTAGTCAAAATTTTCATTTATTTATTTTTTGTTTTAGTTCAGTTAAATCTGTACAGGTTTCTTAAGGTTTAGGTTTAAACAATTCACACAGTAACAGTATTCACATAAGTTTACAATAAGGTATTTACAGGTATATTAAAGTGTCGTTTTGTTTATAAAAAGGTTCTGTTTGTAAAAAGGTTTTATTTGGTTCAAAACATTTCTGTTTTCCAGGATAAACAGGAAGGTTACATAAAACATTTCCACTTTAACTTAAAATAATAGGGAGAGCTGGGTTAAAAACACAATTAGTTCTTTTATTCTTTTTTTGGTTGGTTGTTTGTTTGTTGTAGTAGTTTTGGTTTAAAAACATATATTATTATATTTGTTTTTCTTGTAACACACACTATACCTGTTGCTATGATTTTGTCCGTTAGAGTTCTTACTGCTGCCAGTTCCTGAATTTGTGGATCCCATTGTACTAGAAGCCAATGACGTGGGACGTTTTCTTTTAGGTTTTTCCTTTAAGTCTAAAGTCATTGTTTTGGTAGCTGTATTGTTGTTGCTGTTGTTATTTTGGTTATTGCTGTTCGTATTACTACTGTTATTTACCAATGATAATGATGACGTCGATTGCCATCTATTTTGTCCACGGAAACGATTTGGTCGTATAGTATAACGTATTCGTGGCGTTGTAGAGGTAGTAGTCATGGGTCTTTCTGTTGTGGTAGTTGACGTTGAGGAGGTAGACGTAGAGGTCGTTCTTGGTGTAGCGCTAGAGGTCAGTCTTATTGTCGTTGAGATCGTTGGCTTAACACTAAGTTGAGGTATTTGTGCATTTTGTTGTCTTGTGGGTAATTTTTGTTTAATTTCTTGGAAATAGTCTGTGGGGAAATTAATAAATGAAGGTATTTGATTAGGATTGGCTTGAGTATTGGTTTGTGGCTGATAGAATTGTTCAAAGGTGGGCGAAAACGAAGGTCTTCTGGTTGTGGTAGCTTGCAAGAAGCCAGTATTATAGTTTTGTTGATTCTTATTGGGATTTTCTGTGGGCTTAGGTCCAGGCATCATTTGTGATCTAGGAGGAGCCATGGTTTCAGTCATAGGCATATAAGGTGGCATTTCCGAAGGAGGCTTAACATCTTCATCAACATCAATTCCGGTAGATTCATTTTCATCTTCCTCTTCATATTCATCATAATATTCATCTTGATTTATAGTGGATGTGAAAGGTTTAGCAGTGGTTTGTGGTTTATTTAAACTATTTAGAAAACTTTCATAACCCTTAATAGGTCCTCTAGTGGTACCAATAGGTTTTAATTGTATTTCATTTATATTTAAAACAGGCTGGGAAGGCTTTATCTTAGTGAAGAGTTTTGGATCTTTTGAAGCCTCTAAGGGTTTATTGACTGCCTTAAAATATTTCAACATATCAGCCACTGTTGGATTAAGATGGTCCATATCCTTTGTTTGTAGATTTGAGAGGAAATGTGGTAAATTAAATTGCATTTTAAGAGGCTTGCTTGACGAGGATTCCACAAAAGGTTTCACATGGGGAGTTGTAGAAAGAGAAGTGCCAAAAGTTTGGTAAGATTCGGGTATAGTGGAGGAGGAATTACTGTAGCTGATGCCACTATGAAATTTATCAAAGCCCACATAATTTCCTTGTTGCTTCAGTATCAGTTTAGGAGGCTCTATAATATTTATATTGGAATTTAAAGGTGATGGTGTAGTAAAATCAAAATTGGTACCGTGAGGCTTCAAAGTGCTATAGAAATTCTTCATTTTCTGATTGCCTATCAAATTATATTTGAAATAATTACTTTCCGTGGTTGTGGGTATAATATTACTTATATAAGGATTATTATTTTGATAGTGTTTGTTCGCCTGCTGTTGTAGATTTTTATTATTATAAAATCCTCCCACTGTGCTAATTTGTGAGAAATGAGAATTAGGTGTCACCTTTTGAGTTGAAGATTTAAATTCATTCAAAGGCTTTAAGGTGGTGGGTTGATTATCCAAATGAAAATAACTGAAATTTTCTGCCTGCAGTTTCTTACGTTGTTCCTTTAACTCTTGCAAAGATTTTAAAATATAAGGCAGCAAATCGGTATTTTTAAGATATGAAGGTCTTGAAGTGCTACTAGTGCTAGCAGAGCTATAATATTTACCCACTACGGGACGAAATTCTTCTTGAGGTGATCTAGTTTTGGGTGGAGGTAATGATAAATTATAACCGGTATAAACTACTTTAGGTTTTTGTTGTTTATAGTAGCTGGTTTGGGGAAAACTTTGTTGATAATTATTTGGTTTATATTGAGCATTAACAGAATTAAGATCTGTATAGGATGGTGTTGAAGGAGGTGAGAGATATGGATTGAATGCGCTAAAGGAATAACTAGGCTGAGATTGTTGCTGATATGAATGAGCATCTATAGAACGATAATTTGTACCCGCCGATCCACCCAGCCATTGAGATCTCGAAGCTCCTAAATAAGGTCTTAATTGCCTTATTCTTCTTATAGATTCGGCTGCTATATTATCACCAATATCCACATATTCCATGTCTTCAGGTTCACGGGAATTTAAAAGAATTTCGGTGTGAGTTTCTGCTTCATCCTTCATTTCCATATGTTGCGAGCTTTCATTGATTTGTTCTAAAGTTTCGGAAGTTTTCTCGGTATTAGAGCTCAGTAAATCCTTATCAAGTTGATGAGTAATAGGTTTTTGGTTCGAAATCAAACTAAAATTTTTAGAATAAATTTTAGTGTCTTCTTTATTTTCAGTTGTTTGTGAATCTTTCAAAAAATTACTGGAACTTTCAGTAGCTTTTGTGCTTGGTTCTTCCAATAGCATTTTTGATAGTTTTAATTCTGGAGCAACTTTTGTTTCTATTAATTCCATTAAATCATCAGTACTGCTGGCTTTCACTTCTGCACCATATAATTCCTTAACCAAATTTTCTATTTCTAACATAGAATCATCAGCATTTGAAGAAAATTTGGAAGAATATTTAATAATTTTTAAATCTTCCGCATTATTTACTTGATTAACACTTTGAACTTCTTGTTGTTGCTTTTCTTCTTTGACTTCTTCTTTATTCTCTTGAGAAGTTTGTGCTTCATTTTTATCAGTTTCGGCCAATCCTAAATCACGTTTAACACGTTTATGCGCATTGAGGTCAAGATCTTTAGAGTCTATAACAAAAATATTTTCTAGTCCATTGCTGAACAAGTCAAGGCCTAGTAACATGTCAGTTCTAATAAGTTTTTTTTTTTTTTTTGTAGGTAACGTTGTTTGTCAGTTAAGATTATAACGTTATTTTGTCAAAAAAGTGCAGTTGCAAATGCATTTTTTTATTTTTTAAGTGTATAATTTTTGATTGTTGCAATTTGAGCGATGATATAGAATTTTGAAAAAAGTTTTAAGTATTTTTTTTCGAATTTTTTTGATAAAATTTTTGAAAATAAAAATAGAAAAAGAGCATTAAATATTAAATATAAATTAAAGCATTAAAATTTTTTAAAAAGCCAAGAGAAAATATAATTAGTGAATATAGTGATAATTGTAGTTTTTTCTATATGGCTGCTTTAGAAGCTTTTAATAGATTTTTTTTGTTTTTGGAAATTTTAACTTACCGGTATTGGTTGCCGAAATTATACGAACTAAATTTATCATTATTGGGTATGGCATTGATACTGGCCTGATGTATGATGCCATCACGATCTTTTTGCACTTGGCTCACAGTGCTAGGTTGACCACGATAAACACGTTGTTGGCGATCGTTTTCTTCTTCCTCTACGGGTGGCAGGGTTTCATGGGCATCAGCGTAAAGCTGCAAAAAAAGGAAATATTGTGAATTTTTCATCTCTTTTACCACAAACTGAGATTTGAATAGTTTAGTATATTAGTTTCTGTTGGCATACAGCAGCTCTACTTGTTTGAAACCAGTTAGCTACTTTTTTTTCCAATTTTGTTCTGTGAATTTTTTCCTGTCATAAAAGAATTTTCATTTTTTCATTTCAAAGAAATTTTTTAATTCATTTTTTCCTTTTGAGCTATTCTAATTCAAATTATGGACAATAAAAATCTTGTGAAAATATTATGCTATAATTGTGTTTCATTCCAATAATTTCTTTTAAAAGTAAGAAGATATATATTTTCAAATAAACATAATATGTTTCTGCATTTAATTTTAAATACGGGATAAAAAAATCCTTTTAGAAATCACTTTTGAATTCCAGAAGCATTTTTTTTGAATCTACTTCTTCAAAATACAATTTTTGTGTTATTTATGACTATAAAAACAAACAAAACAAAATCTATTATTTAAAAAAAGTAATGTTTTTTTTAATTTTTACAAAAATATATCTTAATTGTAAAACAATACAACGGTTTTATAATATCTATATTATTATAAAAAATTTAAATATTTTAACTCACACAAATGGTAAAAACATAATATTGTTAATAATAACTAAAAGTTAAACATTTAAAAACACGCATGGATTAACATCACTTCATTTTTTTATTGACTACATTTTTTACTACTTCACAGGAAAAATTGTTGACAAATATTTTTCGAAGAACATTAAAACAAGAATCAGATTTTGTGTGAACTAATGAAAAATTTGTTCATTTCATATTTTCATGACAACCGAACCGACCCCCAAGTTAGAAAAATTAGAATTCGTTGAGCTTTCTAACGTTGGAAAGGAATCTTTTCTACTTTGCTAAAAGTACCATTTGTTATGCATAAAATGTTTTTTTCTCCGCTTTTATAAATGGTTTGCCAGACCAAAAAATTCTGTTACGTCTGTTACATTTCCCATAATATCTGTGATATAGATTTCAAAGCCAGGATGTTGTAGAAGTTCGCCAGTACATACCTTGTATCACCCTTTAAGAAAAAACTTTCGTACTAATTTTAAAGACTTGACTTTGAATATATCGGAAATCTTATGACATTCAAAAAGAATCACTCCTATGTTACGGAAACAATAATCGAAAATTCCAAATTTAAGCTCAAATATCTTTTAAACCATAGAAGATATTATAGGTGAGTAAGCTTACTTTTTCTTCATCTCATCAAGGTTTTTACAAGGGTTTTTCAAGCTTTGAAATCAGACTTGATTTGTAGAATTTACGACTTTTTGAAACTTTTTCATTGTTGGCTTTGACATAATGTAGCTAATCTCGTATTACTTCACGGTAACTACAAGATAATTTTTCTTTAAGATTAGGTACTCCTCTACAACTCTCCCATACATTTCAATTCGATCCAGTAGTTTACAGACACAGATTTGCCATGAAAATTTTTGCGATTATCCTCACTGCACAGTGGTAAATTCCGGCCAAAAATGCCAAAATTAAAGTCTAATTTTTGATAAAATTTGTATTAAATTTAAAAGCCAACACTTCAGATAACAAGAGTAATAACTTTTTTCGTGGTTAGGAAATATATTTTGGTAGTTATAATGACACAAACTTGAATATTTTTCAATAATCAATTTTTCATATTTTCAATAATCATATTTTTTCAAATAATTTATCTCAACTTTTCTCTTCATTTTTACCTTTACATTTTATCTAGCGTTCCTATTAGAACCCTTTTTTCATAGTGGGTCTTCAAGATAAATTTTTCTTAACTTTTCTGGTAAAATATACAGAGAAATTTAAAGAATGAGTCACACTCCATTCGTATTATTTTGTCTGCGATCCTACAGTCTATAAATCAACCTTTTTCCGTCATCAGGATTCTTCTCAGTGATCGCGAACACTTCGTATTTTTTATCACACAAAAGAAAAAAATATATATATATATTTCCGAATCACCTGCACTCCTGGCAATCGTTTTATATCGTCGACATTTGTTGTGATTACAAATTTTAATTAAGAATTTTAATGAACTTTGTTCAATTTTAATTGAAGGAAAAATTAATTACGCTATTACAACTAAATTTAGTACTTAGTTACTGAGAATAAACATAAATGTAAACAAGTTATCTCTACAAATTTTTTCTTGTATAATGAAAGTTACAAACCTTGAAGCGTGCACTAATTTTTGTGCGCAGTCCATATTTCTCCCTTATTTTTCTCTTAGAAAATCTCTCCTCAAATGCTACTTTCACTCTTGTTAAAAAATTTCTTATCTCTTACCTTAGCAATTTCCTCCTGAGCCTCCAGTACATGTTTGGGTTGACCTCTTGATGTTACTATAGGATTAGGTGACAATTTCAGCTCTGGTGGTGGTGGTATTGTCTGTACTTGAGCTTGAATAACCTGTGGTGGTTGTCTATGATATTGCGGTGGTACTGTTGCCTTTAAAACCTGCTGAGGTTGCTGGTTACGAACCTCCTGAGGACTGGTAAATGCTGAACCAAATCTTACCCGACTTGGTACATGTTGATTAGCATTAGTTTGTTGTTGGTGTTGTTGTTGCAACTGCTGTTGTTGAGGACGATGCTCATTAGTATCGACAACTTCACACCCTACATTACGGGGCCAATCACATGTTTGCAATTCATGAGAGTACATAAGACCACCTGTGCAACTTTCCAATAATGCACCACCGAAGACGCAAACATAGTACTGAGTACAATCAGTGGGATGGGGATAGTAGCCGAATTCCTCGGGACAATCGAAATTAACACCTTTCGCCGATGAAGAGGCAGATGATGAGGAAGAGGAGGATTTGACATTAGTACCAAAGCTGGTGCGTGAACTGGTAATGCGTGAGGATCGTTTGCTTTGTGATTGAGCAGCTGGAAGGAAAAAATAAGAACAATATTATTATTTTTTCAATGTCAGCTAAAAAAACCTTAGACTTCTACAATCGTAGAAGTTACAGTCTTCGGAACTTATAATAATTTTAAAATTGTATTTTTAATGATATATTTTTTTTAATCTTATACATATTTTTAATTGAAGTTTCTTAATTAGTTATTTATATTTTGAAATTTTCATTTACACGTTTTCAAAAAATTCTTAAAAAAATATATGTTTCATTTTGCAAAAGGTCACTTGTTGTACTAACAAGTTGTTGGCCACTTCAAGTTCATTTAATATAGATGCTACTTGTTATAGCTAAATGTTTCTTACCATAATCTAACTCTACATATGTATGTATAAATACATGTATGTATCTTTTAAATACACACATCTTATTTGTTGATTTTGTTACGAAGAAGAGCATACAACAATCAATTGATCATGTCGAATTGATGACACTTGTTAAGCTTCTAGTATTAGGTTTTTTAAATACTCTATTGTTCTATTGCAACACTTTATAATTTGATTTAAATCTTTAATCTATAAATTTTCCATTGTTTTAGACTGGTTTTATTACTTTTTCATTATTTTTACGATCTTGTTACCATGACATTTATGATTTTAATGATAAAATGTTATAGATAGATGCTTAGTTTTTCTATTTCAATTTTCATTAATCATGTTTAAATAGACATGTTCAATTTTTCTTTAATTGTATTGATTTATGAGCGGATAAAAATTTGCTACGTTATTAATATTATTTTTTGAATTATATTGTCCATTGGCTCGTACTTTTAGTAAGAAATTGATTAAAATCATTTATTGATATTTAAGAATAATATATAGCTTAACTTTTTTTTAATGATGTTAAATAGATACTATTAGTGACAATTTTTTTTCATTGAAAGAATTTTACATTTATTGAAGATGATTGTGGAGTTAAGTGAAAGATTTATGGGTCAATGGAGAATATATATTTTTTTTTAAAAGAGGTTTTACTGAGAAATTGCAAGTTAAAATATATGAAAAAATTTATTTGGGTCATTATTAAAAATGTTTAACCTGGTTAACTGACTTAAATCCTTAATTAATTTTGTGGTAATACTATCTTGAACAAACGGTTTACAGATCTAAACTCTCAAGACTTGAAACTAATAGAATACAAAATCTTAGCACAATAGGTTTCATTTTATAATCATGATTCTTGTTCAAAGTTCAAAACCTTAGAAAAGGTCTAAAATTTGCCTAACTTTTTCCCATTCTTCTACACTTTTTGTTCGCGCGTTTATACTTTTTGATCTCATTCGATCATATATAAACTAATCGCACTTTGTGGATACATTCCGCTAATTTTTTATTATTGTCGAATGTTTATTACAAAATTTGTTATTTTTTATAACTTTTTGGTTTTTTAGGTAGGGTCTGTGCGTCCCTCTACGGACCAAAATTTTTAAGTAGGTATTAATACTTAGTGTAATTTTGCGTATTTTGCGCTATATCCCGTTGATGTGCCCTAAATAGTCAATAGTTTTTCGAGAATAGCATGGATTGCAGCGTGAATTTAATTTTTCTTATTATTTTACATGATAAAACCGGAGGAGCATTAAAAAGAAGTTGGAAAAAAGAAGTTTGAAAATTACGCAAAAATTGCACCTTTTATTTTTGTATTTTTATATAACAAATTGCAATTTGTACAGATCTTGGATGTATTGATATAAGAAAAGCGATTTTTTTTAATTTCCTATAAAATTATAATGTTAGGTTTTTTATAAAATTTTCAAATGATTATAAAGTACAAAGTTAAGTTTTTTATATTCAGTTTATTTTGTATTTTTTTCCATTGTTATTAAAACAGTATTAAAATATTTTTCATATTTAAAAAAAGGTTTTAATTTTTTTTATAAAAAAGTTTGTTTAAAAAATAAAATATTATACATACATTATATTAAAGAAAAGTTTGTAGACAATTGTGTCGCAATAAAATTGAAATATAATGAACAATATGCCGAAAATGATGAATGCAAAATTTCTTTTTCAGTTAATGTAAAAATTTAAAATTAGTTTAGAAAAATACCCAGTAAGCAATCATTAAATGGAAACAATTTTACCAATAAAAAAAAATTGTTTTTTCAGTAATTTCCAAAATACACATGTACATTCACACAAATAAACTTTCGTATATGTGTATTTTTGACAGTTCATGTTATAATATAGTTGTGTAGAAAAATTTAATCGCAACAGCCTCTTAATATTTCTTATAATACTATTATTTGAAACTCTCTGACAGATAAATCTTACATATTATGTTACGTGTAGATGGGCTGTTATAGCTTCATTTTATTGCGGCACAATTGCGTACAAATATTTTCTTTAATATTAGGTTTGTTTCCGTACTTTTTGGGTAAAGAGCGGTAAAATTAGAAAAAGCTAATTTTTCTCCCATAAAAATTCAACAATGCACAAAAGTACGGGAACAGAAAAATCCAAATTGTTTACTCAGAAATAAAACATAAAACTGTTAAAAATTCTTATGTAAATGTAATTTTATTTCTCAGCATATTTGAACACAGAAAAAATACTAGAAAACATTCTTCAATTATTTTGGTAATTCATGTTATGTCAAAATTTAATTAATTTATTAATTCGTTTTAATTTTGTTTCCATAAAAATTGACAGCTTTGAAAAAAACTTTTAAAAAAATGTTGAAAAATAAAAGAAAATTATTTTTAACATAACTAAATTATAATTTAAGTCAATTGTTCATCATTTTGGAATCTATTATAGCTTATATGAAGTGCAGATTACAAGAAATTCGTTATATTTCCAAAGCGACTTCAGTTTTTGAGGAATGTGCGATAAGTATATACATATGAATGTAAAAGTTTTTAATTTTTGATGAGATTGTAAATGTTCTTGTCATTGATTATTATCGGCAGCTCTCTGAAAGAGTATACATATGTTTATAAAGAGTAAGTGCACAATGACATTTAAAGAAATTTCAGACCAGTTATAGCATGTCATTTAATTTTTTCTCTATTGTATCGTTTTCTATGTATAAAGGCTATCCCTGAGATATTTTCAATACCATTTGTTAGAACGTTGTGTTTTGAAAAAATAGTATTTTTTCTTTTCTTTTTCTTTTGAAAATTTAGTTCTCACATACACTTCTAGTTGTATTCTATGTTATAAAATTTTTTATGAAAAAAATGAAAGCTTTTTTTTAAATGTGAAAAATATTGAATATTCTGTTAATAAAATAAAAATAAACTATACAAAAATACTTAACTTTATACTTTATAACTACTTGAAAATTTTATAAAAATCTAACATTATAATTTTGAAGGAATTTTTTAAATTTTCTTAACTGTAATGTTATTTATTAAAGAAACATTCAATATTCAAATTTTTTGTTAGGTTTGAATCGATCTTTATTAGATAATTTGATTTGAATAACTTAATAGGGGAGGGGGAGTTTTAATATTGAGTGCAATTTTCACCATAATTATGCATAAACTCTTAGTTTGTAAGAATTTTTATATGTACAACTTAAAATTGCTATAACTTTTTGCGTCCCTTGCGCGAAATGATTCTACATGCATTCGAGTCACTTCATATTTATACAAATGGATTTTAATGTGCATAAAATTGAAAGTGTTTGATAATGGTTCGTTTATTTTTTATTAAAACACACAATATTTCTAATTAAAAGAAGGAAAAGTTAATTTTCTGACAAGTCCCTAAGTTTCTAAGCAGTACTTTCAAAATGTCTTAATTTGTATCCATTAGTAAATATTACAGAAAGGATTCCATTTATCATAGGAGCTCATCTATCATTTGCAATTAAATTGAAAACAAAGTAATAATTTTTGTGTAACTTATTGCCTTTCTTTTATCGATTGCAGTTTTAAAATAAAATACATGAAATACTATATATTGATAAATGTAGGTTTTATTTTACGAGTATACTTGACGATTCCGACCCACTTTTAATCGCTTTAGAAATTCATTAAAAAAAAGATGGCCAGAAACAAAACAACTTGAATTAAAGTATTTAAGACTAAAGAATATTGAAAAATATTATCTACAGATATGAGAAGAAAACACTTTTAAAAGAATAGTGGCAAATAGTCCCATTTCTGTCGTACTGACTTAGTCAAAAATCGACTTATAAATAGGGCAGGTCACCTGAAATGTTTAACATTATATCAACCAAAATTAGTTTTAGGGAAAGAAGAAACTTAAAAATTTAAATTCACAGACAACTTTTAAATTAAAAATTCTAATTTTTCATATACATTTTATTTCTGAAATGTTTTTTAAATTAAAAATTTATGAATATGGATGTTAAGATGTTTTTAAAAACGAATGATGAGGTATGAAATGGGATAAGGTGTCTAAATAACCACATACATTATTAATTTATATATTTTACAAACAAAATTAGTCAAAAATTATTTTAGCATTTGTCATAAATATTTTGACTAACTTTTTTAATATGTTTCTGATATAATTTTTGAACAGATAATAACAAAATTAGACTTATGCTACGTCTGATTAGTTTTAATCCAAAATGGTCAAAAAAGTCACCGAATACTGAAATCTGGTGCCCAATAGGTAGAAAAATCCGCAATTTATATAAGAGAAACAAATTAGTAACTCAAATTATCGAAACAAAAGGAGAAAAATAAAATTGCTTTATTAAATAATCGACCAACAATATAGAAATTTGAATCGCACTCCCGACTTAACAGAAAAGTATCAAGTTAAGTTATAATAATTTTGTCTTTTTGTGATACTTTTACTAAAAGCAGAAATGTCGCAGGATTTCGATGGAGTCCATTATTTACTTAAAAAGAACATAAACGATATAAAAATGTTTCTTTTTTGTAGTTTATGAACCTTTTAAACCAATAAAGGTAAACAAAATTAATGTGTTCTTAGATTTTCAAAATAATTTAAAATTTGATTGTGGTTCTTTTTGAAAATTCCCCTATTTAGGTCATTATGGTACTCATTATGGCTTTTTTTTTAGCTTTTATTAAGAGATTTTTTTGGTATACATTTTTTTTACTTTTAATCAAGTCCCATTTCAGTCCAAGTTCAGTTCTAGTTTAGTTCTAGTTCAGTTATAAAATACAACGAATTGTAATTTTTTTGACCTGATCTTTCTACTCATTATTACAACAAAAAAGTAATTGAGTGGTATTAAACAAATGGTGCTGCTATGTACCAAGACTCTACCCATTTTAAATATATTGGGTCTTAGTAAAAAGTATTTAAAGAACACTTAAAGTTAACTAAAAAATAAAATGGTGTTTAAAAATAAGTTGACCCATTCTAACAAAAATGTAACTGAAAACACAATAAAGCTCATATTTTGAGTATTCCAGGAAATATATATTTTTTTAATAAAAATCAGTACAAAACTAATTTTTCTTTTATATATAAAACTTGAATAAAACAGTCTTCAACAAAAACTAATTCTCAAAAAGATTGACCCATTGGTTTCTATTTTATAAGTCCTTAATTTGTTTTATTATATTCATGTTTGGCATTTCTATCAGTGTATTTATAACTCATTGATAATCTATTAACTATATATATTTCCCATCATAAATATAACGTTTTCTTAAAAGCAATTCATTAAAATCATCATAACGACCATTTGAATCAATTCAAATGGTCATCAATAAACAAGTGGGTACACTTGGGAATTACACATAAATATAACACTGTACAACAACATTTTTCACACATGAAATCATACACATTTTATGATAGGACTGCGTACTCAGTTTTTCATTTCGTGTACAAAAATCCTTTTCAAAGGGATTTTAAATTTCAAAAATAATTTTTTTATTAATTATTTGAAAATCTATCACTTAATTGATGTGGGCATCAAATGAATAGGATTTAGAAATTCTTCCAATAAAAAATTTTGAAATTATAATAATTTTAAACACATCACAATATGTTTTCTTAATCTCACATTTTGTCCTTTTAGCTTCAACAGTTCAAATTTTATAAAATTTGAAAAAAAGTGCTCTCAGTGTTAATGTACATTTTGTTTTCATTATAAATATAGCAATTTTAATTATTACTATTTTATCTTGCTTCTATACAAATGTCTCCAGAAAATCGCTTTAGTGATCATAGTTATCTTAAATATACGCATATTTTTATGAAAATCGGAAAAGGAATATTTTTTCTCGACATTATTCGTACATTAAAATTTTTTCCGTGATTTTAATTGCAACAATTAAAATTTATATAACAGAAAATGACATTCTCAAATTTCAAAAAGACCGGTTCAAAATTGAACATAGTTCCCATATAAGATTCATTACAGAAAATTACTTTAATGCTCATAAATTTCATAAAAATACTTTATTTTTAACTAAATTTGGAATAAATAAATTTTATTGAAGTACATAACCTCATTATGAATTTCAACAATAATCGATCCATATACATATGATCATAGTTTCTATATAAGGAAATATTTCGAAAACGCGCAGACATGATGATTTAGGGTATTATATGGTTGCGTATGTTGGTCTATAGCTCTTTTCTTCTTAATTAATTTTCTTATTATGTATGGATAAAAGTAATAAGGTTAAAATCATAACATTTAGGTACTTGAAACTTGATATTGGAATCTTTATCATATATTATTTTATAAATTATTCGTTGAAAAATTTCAAGGATGAAATATTTGAAGGACTTTTCTTGTAACTTTTATTTGGATTATTTTAACAAAAAGTTATGCGTTATAACGAAAAAATTCTCCTCCTTCATTTGATATACATATCATTATATAATATTAATTATAAAGTAGTAAAATTAGAAATTAAGTCTATATTTTTACATATATATCGAATTTATCATATATGAGACAAATTTCTGACTTTTGTTGTACGGTGTAATATCAGAAAAAATAAATAAAAACTAAATAAACTATCAACAAAATAACAATAAAATATGCAAACTTTGTAGGAAAATAACACAATATTGACTATTAAAATAACACCAGCACAAAATGGAATTTCAAACGAAAGAAACAATATAAAAAAAAAAAAAATATATATGATTTTGTTTATTAAAAAAAAAAAAAAAACAAATGAATAAATAAATAAATAAAAATTTAACATTTAAGCAATATTTAAGAATGTGTGTTTTTTTAATTACAAACAAAATGACAACACAAGTCATGGGAACAAAAATTAGAGCGTGACAAGTGCAAAACTTAACATTACTTTAAAGAAAAATACTCTCAGCCATTTTATTAAAAAAAAAAAAACAAAACAAAAAGTTTTACTATAGCAAAATGTTGTTTAGAATTTTATGGCAAATGAAATTGTTTAAAAACTTATGCAAGTTTCTGCATAAGGCACATAATAATTGTTATTGTTAGTTTTTTCTTAGATTTTTTTTTAAATTTATATTGTTTGCTTTTAAATGTATGAGAAGGGAAGTTGTTTTTAAAGAATTTTTAATGTGTTTTTTGTTTTTGTTGTTGTGTTTTTATAGACAAATTTAAGGTTTTAGAGTAAGTTAATATTAAAGGAAGTTGTAGAATTCTATAGAAATGTCTAGTTGGTAGTGTTTTTCTTTTTTTTCTTCTATAAATAAAGGCTGTGAAAAAGCCTTGGGGCTCTTAAGAAAATCTAAACAAAACACAGATTTTTTGTTATTATTTTAGATCTTTTTTTATTTCAAAACTGGTTTGTTGCTTAAGTCTTTTGTTTTGATTACTTAATTGCTTAACTACTAGTAATTAATCTTATTGTTTTGTGTAAATTTATTTGTATCTTTTATATATATATATATATATATATTTTTTTTTTATTTTTGCATTTTATAATCTATAATTATGGGTTCTTTGTCAGCTATTTATTTACTGGTTTATTTTTTGTTTTTTTAATTTTTGATTTATATGAAGTTGATTTGTAAGATATCACAAAAATATTAAGGTTATTAACAAATTTATTCATAAGAACTTACCAATTGATACAAACTTGCTTAAATAAATAATTTTTAATATCCTGTTCTCGTCCATAGAACTTAATCAATAAATGTTTGCAAAATTTAAAATAGAAAGGAAAAGTGTTGCTGTTGAATTTAATTAAATTATGAAATCGTTTGTTTACAAATACATACATACATATATATATATATATATATATATATATATATATTATTCTATATATATATATATATATATATATATATATATATATATATATATTATTTCTAAAGTATATTTCATTCATGAATCTCATTTTATTTCTTTTCTAAGTGTAGATGTTTCTGTGAAAGATATCAAAATCAAAAGCGTTTTTAAATCGAATAAACAATTAAATACTTTATTTTGTACATATTCAAATATTTTGTTACAAAAACATGTTCTCTACTTGACGTAAAAATTGTGGAATTAGGGTACTGTGGTAAAAATATTTTGGAGTAAAATGCGATATGTAATTTAACAAATTTTCTACCAACTTTTCCAATTTTGCTGAAAATATAGTAAATAATTGGTTTAATCACCAATGATTTGAGCATATATAAGAAAATTTAATAAAACAGATAAAAAATTTGATGCTTTAGTAAAAGCAATAGAACATACGAAAATTGGAAATAACTCAATAAACTAAATAGCGATAAGTCCAAAAATTCCTAGAACTAACATGTACAATAGCTTATTAAAGAAAGGAAATCCGAAAAAATTAAAAAATCGCGCTGTAAAACGCTGTAAAAATTCTTGCTAGATATGATAAAGCTCATGTAAATGGGCTGTACATTTAAAGTGTGCGGAAATTGTAGCAATTTGTTATACTATGAATAACATATTCCAAATACGAGGAAAATCTGCATATTTTTATAAATTTTATTCTATTTTATTTTATTTTTCTATTAGTTTTACCATTTATTATCTGATTTCATCATTTACCTGAATTTCGTTATTCAAGTGGGCTCGTAAATACAAAAATCATTTAAAAATATTTAATAAAAACGTGGATTTAAAAAACGCAGACAAACAAGAAAAAAAATTATACAATAATCTATTCTATATAACAGTTCCATTGGAGGATTCAAAAGATTATTGGTTGGTATTTGATTGAAGTTACATTAAACTATACTCCAATCTGCCCTAAATATTTCTAAATAAAAGATTCATTTTTGAGATTAAAAAAAGTAGAATGGTCTATTAATTTAGTACCAAAGAAGAATGTTGAAAAAAAGTACCTATTTTTATACGTTTAATACTAAATTTAGTCAATGTATAAGCGTATAAGTAATTTTAATAGATTATAATAAATACTCCTCCCTACTATGAACTCTAATCAGTATCGCAACTTCGTAACTTTTTAATGACAAATATTTGCCGTTTTGTATCGAAAATTCCTTAGTTAATGAATTTTGTCGTTAAGTACTATTCTGTAGTAAAACTGTACCGAATAACAATGATGATTTTGGATCTTAAATACCATTTTCTAATTTTGATAACACTATTTTATAAATAATTTAATTAGAAAAATATAATGAATAATAGTGTGTTTGTTTACGTAGAAAGTTTTACTGAATTTTGGCAAAAATTAAAGAACAAACGAGTGAATATAACCCAATTTTTACAATTTCGAAACATATTTTTTGTTATAATTTATTTGTAAAAAATGGTATTTTTGTTAAATATGGATTTTTAGAAAAAAATTAATTTTCACACAAAATTAAGATTTTTTTAAAGAAAATTTATATTTTTCGATAATTATTTTTATTTTAATGAAGAAGAAACTTTTTCATTAAAAATATTTTTCACCAATTATTCTTTCATATGTACTAAAGATATAAAAGAATAATTGGTGAAAAATATTTTTAATGAAAAAGTTTCTTCAAGAATTTTTAAGAATATGTTTCGTGTCATTAGGTTATTTATAATTTCAACACACGGGCCTAATATAATAAACATTTAACACCAAATTAATTTCACAAATATTTCCAACAACGTGCCATACACATCGTCACATAAAATGCAAAAAGCCGTAACCCCACTTTTTAATGTTTTACAGCAGTAGGAATAAACATTATGAAAATGCAAAAGGTCCTAACCGCAATTTTTAATTTGTTGCTTTAAAATTAAACAATTAAGTGAAAGCATATAATACTCTTCAAACCAATTTTTTTTAAATGATATAAATTTTACGAATGTTTCGTTTATGATGTTGACGTTACGGCCTTTTGACTTTTAATGTTGATGTAATTTTTGAAGATATGACTACAAAATTTTTTGTGTAGATGTAGTTTGGGTCAGTACATTATAATCCAGCGAAAAACAAATGTTTGATTTTTCTGTGGTTATGGCCTTTTGCATTACGATATACTCATATTGGTATGTTGCACAGTGGTCCCAAAACGAACCGTTAGAGATATCTAAATAAAATTTCACGAGCTCAGGTATTTTCAACTTGATTTTGAGGAGCGCGGCCCTATAGCGGGTTACGAAAGTAGAAGGTCGGTGTCCAAAATTGGTAACCACGGGTATGCAATTTTTAAAAAAAATTCGCCAAAAATTCATATATGAAAAATGTACATACAGACAGTTCTTGTAAATCTCTTTAAAAAATATTCTTACATTTGCAGGTTATCCCTTTTAGTTTAAATGCTACTTAGGTCGAAGCAAATTTTACCCTAATTTTTGGCCTAGTTTTTTTTTAATATTTTTAAACTTGGGGGCCTTAATTTAGGCCCTAAAATTTTTTGAAAATATTCGCTAGATTTTTTAAAAAAATTCTGAACAATATTGCTGCAAGAATCATTTAAATAAATCTATCTGATAAAAATTTATATTAATCTGAAATTTAAACTTCACATTTTTGGGAATATTTTTCAAAAAAGGTGGTAATATTCTTTCACTTCTAAAATATTTTCTTCCGGACTATAGAATTTTTGTAAGGATTTCAAAAGAAATATTAACGTAAATGCGTGCAAAGCAAAATAGGAGGCGCTTTGAGAAAGGGTTCATCCCAAACGCTATTCAAACCTTGTCAATTTTGGAAAAGGTTTTTATTTTTTTTTTATAAAAGTCTGAAATGTCAAGCTGAGATATTATATATATATATATATATATATATATATATATATATATATATATATATATATATATGTATGTATATATATAAATTGAAAAATAGGCAAATGCTAAAAGATTAATAAAATGTAAAACTTTATAAAAATACCTAAATCTGCACAAATTATTTTGCTACATTATGAAAATGTGATTAGACTATTTTTTTATAAAGTTCATAGGTTACATTTGATTTACAGTTATTTTAGTTTAAATTCATTGGAAAAGATCTAAATACTAATAACGTTACAACTTTAATGAACCATTAAAAAAAGACCAAAAAAGACTTTTTTAATACTTTAAGGGATTACTTTTATAAATGTCTAGATTTCATAAAAGTTACTTTCCTTCCTCTTTCGTTCTGCTTTAGTTTATTTTTATAATTTTCTGTGTCAGCACAAGCTCAAAATATGTATTTTTTCAATAATTAGCACGCTTAGAGCTACTCAGACTCAGGTAATAACTTTTGTAAAAGATTCTTTAGAACAAAAATAATAGAGTTTCAAAATTTATTTAATACTAATGAAAACAAAATCGGGAAAAGTAAATTAAATTGGAGAAGTTGCTATTGAATAAATGGAGAAATTTTAAAAACTTGTATTCGTTAACTTTATATGTAAAGGACGAAATCATGTTATGTAAGCACAATTTTTCATAAATTAGAAAAAATAAAAAATAGAGACTAGTTGGGAAATTTAACCATATTTTGTTTACTGTTCCGACTTATCAAGAGGGAGGAGGGTGTATCAGCTTGTAGTATGAACAATGTCATACATTATGCAAACATGTTATAGAACTGCATGTTACAAATGGCATAATAAATATATATTAATTTATTGTTCATTTTAGTACTTTTTTAAAGTTCGTCAGAAATCATCAAAATTTTTCACTGACAATTTTAACTACTCACATAAGATATATGTATAATTTCATTGAATTCCGATAGTTTCTGTGGTTTTAATTAAATTTTTCACTTCCTGGATATATGACAGCTATGGGTATCCTTGGAGTGATTTTGACAAAATTTTGAATTTTTTTCATATTTAAGCGTTATTTTAACGTGAACCAAATTTTATTAACTTACGATAAATCTTCTAATTTGCGGCCACTCGCTATATGAGTTCACGACACTCTATATTGGCAGAAAGATTTTGCCTCACTTATAACTTCAAATAAAAAAAATTTTTAAATATAAGTATTCATTTTTGTCCCCAAAACGTTTGTAAGAAAATTAACTACATATAAAATTTAAAATGCTTAAAAAACCTGCATAAAACGAATATATATATATATATATATATATATATATATATATATATATATATATATATATATATATATAAATATTTTTTTTGTTTTAACATATTCAAAGATAAATTTCCAATTTTTTCTAAAAAATTTTATCTAAAAAAGAGAAAATTGCGGTAAGAAAATTTTCTATAAAAAGAAAATTTATCAAAAAATTTCTAAAAAAATAAAATAAAATAATGATAAATTTTCCGAAAGTCTTCCATAAAATTAATATTAAATAAAGCTTTGTATAAATAATAATTCAAAATTCTTTTATAATTTGGTAAATAAATAAGAAATCCCAAACAAATAGTAATATTCCAAAGGTGAAATTATATCGGTTAAAAATATAATCGAATTCTATAATTTGTAATCCACTTGTTTAATTTAAATAAAAATTCGCACTAACATATCGGAGGAGTATTCGAGTTTATGTTTTGTAGTTGAGCAGAGTTCGATCTGTCAGAAGTTGTGTAATGGGGTCTCAAAATGGGGCATCTCTGACATGCTCTCAAGTTTCTTGTTTCAAATAGTTTAATATTATCTTAAAGCGTTAATGCTTGAGTTAGATTCCGAAACTAAAAATAAAAAATGTTGATTTGTATTTATTATTTATTTTTCTCAAAAAAACATTATAACTACATAGCTTCTGAGAAGGGTTGATTTCACCAGTTTTATATTAACATTTCGTTTTTTTTTTAATGAAATTTTTACGAAAATCTACCAACCTTACAAAGATTTATTGTAAAAAATTAGTACCAAATATAGCAGACAAAAAAATCTTTTTACGAGGATAAATCAATACCTGATTATTTAAAATTCGAGCCAGATAAAATTTAATATCTGTAAAATTTTGTTCATTATTCCACATTAACTTCTAGCATATATGAGGAGTTTAATTGTAATGATAAAAATCCATGAATCATGAACTGTTAATAAATTCGGCATGAGCTTTAGATTGAGTCCCAAAAACTTTCAACTTTGAATCTACAGAACTTCTGAAAGGAAATTCTTTTTGAGTTTTCTTAAATGAAATGTCTTTTCTAAAATTACTCGTATATTACCACTTTTCTAAAATTTACCACGTCATTTTTTCATTTTTGGCCAAACTCACGGCACAGTGCAATACTGCTAAGTTGAATTATTCCTTCTTAAAATGTTTAACCATTATCTTATTAAAAATATTTTTGACGGTAGTTGGAATCAAGAAAGGTCTATCTTGATAACTAGTATTGGAAGTTCAATATTTTTTTTATCATCTATTGACTTTATGTAAATAGAATTCATTACTTGCCATCAAGGAATGCAAAAAAAAACAAGCAAGAGCTTCCAAAAAAGAACTTTTTCACCACATCCAAAATAGAATTGAATGCATATTTTGCCCTTTTTTGGAAGCTAATAAAAATTGCTTCCAAAACAGTGAAAATAAATGTATTTTTAGCAGAAAAAAAGGTGAATAATTTCTATGAAAATAAAGATTTTTCAAATTGAAAAGCATTTTTATTATCTATTATTATTTTATTATAATAAAAGTAATTTTTTATCTATTATTATCTATTTTATTATCTCTTAAAACCATATTTTTATTAAAAAAATGTTTAAATATAGTTTTAACAGAAATACTTCAAAAGAAAAGAACAAGAAGCATAAAAGAAGAACATCCTACCAATGACAACCATGGGTTAAAAAAGAACTTCTGCAGCTTTTTTTTCAACACTAAGTATTTAATTTCAGTGAAAACACAATGTTAAAATTATGATTTTTTCAGTTCTTTTTTTGCCGGGTTGTCACTGACTCCATAAGTAATAATTTAAATGTCTGAAACTTTAGATTTTTTTTTTCAAATTTTTTTATTTTGATTTTTCATTTTTATTTATTTATTTTGTTTTTGCATTTTTTGTAAAAAAATAATCCATGTTTATTTTACTTTCTTAACTATTCGCAAGAAGTTAACTAACTGCCACACCTAAAAAGTAAACGGAATAAAGTATGTATTTCTTTTGAATGAATTCATGAATTAATTTTTTAAATTATTGATATATATTTTTTATTTATGCCTATATTTTATTGAAAGAATTTAATGAATGAATACATATATCTTTTTCATTAAATATGTGCTCATCTATTTTTATTGGCAATTAATTTTTTATTCTGAATAAATATTATTGACAGTCTGCTTGTAAAATTAATTCGTTTAAAGCTGTCTAGATGCTAGACATTTAATTTACCATAAAGCGGCAAAATTTGCTATGATATACATAAAAATGTAATAGTATTAAAAGATGATGAGTAATTTAATGGTTTTTTAATTATAGCAAAACCGTTTAAAAATGATAAATATTTTATAGGAAATATGATAATATAAAAATTGTTTTATTATTCACTGCATGATTATGAAAAGAATTTGTATAATTGAATTGAAGAAACAATAAAAGGTAATTATCATAAAGAACAAAATTAATAATCAAAAACAAATTAGTGAGAAAGAAATAAAACCGTTATAAATTAATTTTTTTTGTGCAGAATATTCCGGAAGTCGGAATTTTTTGATATATAAATCAAATGTTTGTATAATTTTTTATTACAAATTAGTTAAAATAAAAACAGATTGACATTGATTACTTGACATGTAAAGTTTTTATTTTTAATACAGATTTTTCTATACATTTGTATTATTTTTAGTAAATTCAATAAAAGATTCCTTTAAATCTTAATATATTTTTAATAAAAAATTCTAAGATCCCCATCATTTCTCACTAAAAGGTTTCCATATTCTCAAATACATTTAAATGTAATCTTAGATAAAATGCATTTAAATTTAGCCGCAAAAGATGCACGACTAAGAAGTATATAAAATAATAAAATTAAATTCCAATGACTGACATTTACGATAAGGTCAACTGGGTAAAATGTTGCCTATGAAATCTAGAAAATAACAAAACAAAAAAAATAACAAAAAAAAAAAAAAATCGTATGACTAAATACAATAAACTGCCACAAGTTGTTGCATTTAAACAAAAAAATAATATATAGAGAAAAATGTTAAGCTCAACAGTAAGACAAAACAAATCTATTAAAAGTTCAAATAACAAGAGACAAGCCTCTAAAACAAAATATTGAAATTAAAAAAAATAAAAAGAAATACTAAAACAAGTCGTTGCAACAGCAGCCTAGTGAAACATACAAATGACCTGTTCCAACGAAAATTAAAGAAGTAGAAAAAAAAACCAAAAATAAAAATATTTTTATGTTACAAAGTGTTGGCAAAATATTGAAGTTTAATAGTAAAAAAAAAAAAAACATTGAAGATAAACATTGCCCATCTACCATCTATAGTTTGGAGGTTTTCGAATAATTTACATTATAAATAAGTAGCTTCTTCTTCTTCTATGACTGCCTTGCTAATGGCTGTTGTTTGCTTAACTAAGAAATATTTTTTGCATTGGTTTTGTTTTCATCTTTATTTTTCAGAAATGCAGTTTTGGCTTGGTTCAGCTAATTTTTTTTTTGTTTTTTTTTGTTGGTTTAATATTATTCAAAGTAGTTTACTGAGATAATGACCGTAGGTGCTTGTGTAGTAGTAGCTGTTGTTTTATTTTTGGCTTGGTGTTTCTTAACTACTATTTTTGGTAGATTTTCAGCACAAGTTCATCATCATTATTTGTTAGGCTATAAGCAGTTTCTTCATTTTTTGTTTATATTACTAGTGTTGTGTGGCAGTTAAATAGTTTTTCGTGCCACACTTGTTTTGTTAAAAAAAGACAGAATAAATTTGGATTTCTTTTTCAAATTTAAATACTAGTTTGTATAGACATGAGCTTTTAGTGAATGAAAACTTAATTGATGAGTTTGCCATTTTTAATAATTATTGGTGTTCGATGATGCCCGCTACATCAGTTACATGTATTTTTTTTTGTTATAAATAAAATGAAATAAAATTTATTTTATTTTTAATAAAATATATTGTTGTGCAAAATAAAATAGAAAATACAATTATTTATTTCAAATCAAAAATAGTTATTTAATAAATCAAAGACTTAAGACACAAACTTGATTTCAATTTATATATTTAAGTTTAACATTTAAGCCAAAATTTTGTAATATTTTTGTAGAAATTCCGCCATTGGTATTGGAACGTAAGTTCAACTGACACTGACTAACCGCCAAGAATAATATGGTCCATTCTAGGATCTTTTATGACATTTCAAATACTGTATATTTTGTTTTTAATTCTCCAAATATCTTCTTATCGGTTTCAATTTTGATCAATGCGAACGATTTATTTCTTTTGGTACAAAAATAAATCTATTTCACTTTTCTTCTTTATTGCAAGCAAAAATGTAAAATTTGGTTGAAAGCATAGCAGACAGTTCCTGTTTTAAAATATATAAACTGAATTCCTTAAAACACAATTAGTTTTGAAAATTGTCTTATTTTGTTTTTTATTTTTATTTTGAAAAAATAATTTTCTCTCTGGACAAGAATTTTTAACAACAAATAATGAAGGTTTAAACTATAAATGATTAAGATCACAATTTAAATATTCATTTGTTTTATTTTCGAATATTTTTAGCATTTTATATAAAATTCGATGTTTTTCGGATGACCAACATATTTTTATTATGGAAATTCTTTGAAATGTCTCTAGTTAACGTCATTTTCATATAGAATTTTTTAATTCGAACGTTTTTGATATGTTCGAAATTTTAATACTAATTCCGAATTTTTCGAAAGCAATTAAATATTGTTACAATAAAAATTTTACCCTATTTTGAAATTTTAAACTTTTTCAAAAAGGTAAAAAATTTGAGATTATGCTCGAAAATTTTCTAACATGCCTAAAGTTTATAAAAATTAAAATTTTAGTAAATTTTGTGGTACTTTAATAAGGAATTATTTAATTTTGTGCATTTTGTTGGATTCGAAATTTTGAAATTACTTTCGATTAAAGCTCGAATATTTCGAAAATGGGGAAATAACATTATTAACATTGCATTAAATTTTTAAAATTTGAGCGTTTTTATTATGTTCGAAATTTTAAAACTTATTCCGAAAATTTTAGCTTATGTATGCAATTTTTTTAGTTTATTTCACAATTAAAGATTTTTCGGAATGTTCGAAAGTTCGAAATTGTGTTCCAAATTTTTTTAACATACCTGAAAGTTATAAAAATTAAGATTTTTAGTAAATTTTGCTTTATTTTAATAAACGGTTATTTAATTTGGTGCATTTTTGTTAGATTTGAAGATGACTAATATTCATTAATAACAAAGACATTGGTTAATTTATGTTTTTCTTTTTTTATTAAAATTTTTTAAAATTTATGTATTTTTATAATACTAGAAAATTAGAAATTTTGAAAACGGAAATTTAATTAATTTACGTTAATTACACAGAATGTTAAAATTTGAAAATTTTTGCTTGTAATGTACGAAATTTTAAAATGAATTTCGAATAAAGTTCGAAAATTTCGAAAATGACAAAATTACTGTTATAATGAAAATTTTACTTAACTAATGTTGGTTTTACAAGGTTATTTCAAAATTAAAGAATTAAAAAAAAAAAACAGAAAAAAGTGGATTATGAATTTATTATGTATTTTCTATTCATGTTCTTTACTTGAAATTTTTCTTTCACATCTAAAAATTATAAAAGTGGATAACTTAATGTTGCCTATGAAATCTAGAAAACAACAAAACAAAAAATAACAAAAAAAAAAACATCAATTCAATTCTTTTTCTTATTAAATATAATCATTTTTTGTAATGGTCGAAATTTTTTTAAATGTTTGAAAATTCGAAATTATCATCATAATTGTTTTAAAAACACTCAAATTATAAAAACGAATATTCTACTTGATTTGTACTATTTTTATAGTTAATTATTTAAATTTTAAAAAATTTTGCCATGTTTGAATTGTTGAAAATAAAGTGCGAATACTTCGAAGATGATCAAAATGCCGTTATAACAAAGATTTCTATTAATTCATGTTATTTAGGATTAGTTTATTTTGAAACTTATAACTTCTATTAGAATGTTCGAAAGTTCGAAATTATATTTAAAAACATCTCTCAAAATTATAAAAACCATAATTTTAGTTTCCTGCGTTATTTTTATATCATTTTTTTTAATTTAAACGTTTTTGTCCTATTCGAAATTTTTTTAAATCAATTTAGAATTTTTATAACAATGTTAAAGATTCTAAAAATTTTTTGTATATAATCATTTATTATATATTTGTAAAATATGTAAAATATGTAATATTTTGTTCGAAATTAATAACGAATTTTTCGAAGATCGTTAAGAGAATAAAAATACTTATTTTATATATTTCTAATATTTTCTAATATTAATTGTAAAACTTTCGAACTATGCTAAAATGATTTAAAATTCATAAAAAATATAAAAACGAGTATGTTAATTAGTTTGAATTATTTTTATATTGAAGTTTTACAATTTGAAAATAATTTTTTCTTGTTTAAAATTATTTTCGAACTACGATAAGAACCATGTAAAGCATGGTTTCATAAATTATGAAATTTGTATAATAAATTCGAAATTATTTGTGAATTTTTTGAACTTGTCCAAATGTTTGATTTAAGTTAATTTAAATTTTTTTATGTTCATATGTATATATTTTTGATGTTTAAACATTTTGTTATCAATTTGGAAAAGTAAAACATTATTAAAAAAAAAAAAAATAATTTTTCAAAGTCAAATTAGAAAAATGTACGATTTTACTTTTTTTAGTTTTTTGTTTCTTAAAATTGTTTGATACATAATTATAAATGATGCTTAAAATTTAATATTTATTTTTTTTTTAACTATACCTATAATTACTTTTCAATGTTAAATGCTTGTAAATTATAGTTTTATTTTGTTTGCTGTCATAGAAATTTAAAAACATAACAAAAAAATGAAATAAAATCCCAACAACAATATTATCATTTAGATTATTATTATTAAATTACAAGTTTATATTTTAAATAATTTAAATAGTTTAAGGTGTCAACCACCTGGTTTATATTTAGCTAATATACATAGCTTAATAGCTTCTTCTTCTGCTTTTCAGCTGGTGTCAATATTGCGCAATTTTTATTAACATCATAGCAAGCATAAACTGTTTTTTTACAGTAGTAAACTTGTACTATTTTAAACACTATCATATCCATACCTACTTTACTTCTCATTTTATTTATGTATAAAATGAACTTGAGTCAAGGTCTTTGCCACACCAAAAACTATTAAGAAAAAAAAAAAAAAATCGTGTAATATCTTCTCTCTTTCTACAAGATTATGTGTGTGTATGAGTCTAAAAATTTTTATTTAATTTTTTGTCTTTTCTTTTACCGTTTTCCGTTTAGCAGTTAGGTTTTGGTACTGTTGTTTCCACACGATGTTAACGTGTATGTTTATTTGCTTGTAGATTTGTCTGATGCACCCATGTAGCATCAACACAACAACATCCATGGATTTATTTTTTTGGGATTTAATATGATGGCAAACAACTTCAAGTTATTTATAATTGGTAATGTAGGAATTTTAAATGCTCTACACTTGTTTTGTTGGTTGGCTATTAAAAAGGGATTTTGTGGAGAAAACAAGTAATCTTTAAAAGGTCATAAAAAGAGATTATTAATGAGCAAGCCAGTAGTTTTAAAAACATTAAATTTGATTAACCTATAAAGAGTAAATCATAAAAAAGTAAATAAAAGTTAAGAAACAGGGTAACCAAAAACTTACGGGAGTATAATTCGCTATTTTAGCATCGGATCATAAAAGAATATTTTTGTTTTAATAATAAAAAAGAAACTATATTTCCTTATTTTTAAGTAAAGTATTACTTTATAGCATATTTTTCATTTAAGTATCTAATGTAAGTTTCAAGATAATATTCTAATTTTAAGGGCCATATTTTCGCATATTACGCAATAGGATTATTAAAAAAATCAGCTTCTTTTAGTCTTAAGACTATATTAGGTAATTCCAAAAAATTTCGACTCAAAATTAGAGTTTTAAAAATTTTCGATTTTTTTTTGATTGAGGTGTACATTAGACTAGTCATCGTGCATTTTATATCGTTTCCATATCACTTACGGTTTTTATTTTATGGACCTCTTAAGTGGTACACTTCGGGCATTTTTGGCAAAAATGAACTAACTTTAAGGTTAACTTTTAACTGTCTTATCCGATTTTAACAAAATTGGTGTCAGTGAAAAGCACCTACATTCCTCTTATATCAAAAAGTCATAAAAATTACACATCTTCCTGGCGCAAGGAGCCTGGAGCCTAGTACATCCTAGAAAAGAGTCTTTTAATTTTCATTATTTTTTACATATGTTTATAATAAATTTTTCGTTATGTGTAAACATTTCAAAATGGGATCACAATATGATCAGAAGTTACAGCAGTTTGTCTATAAACCAAGAAACGATACAGTAAAATTTTTGAAAATTTTTGTAGAAAAAAAAAAAAATATTTTACATTATGTATTATATAAAAATATATTTTTATATCATAATTTAGTGGAATTGCAAAAAAAAAAAAGAAAAAAATGAAAGAGGATAAGATGGAGGAATCAGTAACAGCTTAGATTTTTAGCGGAACTGTTTTCGGATTACTGAATTTTTGTATTATATATAAAATTATTTGGAGCAGGATGAACTTTAGTTTATTATTATCTCGTTTTATTTTTTGATCAAATAATTAGAATATTATATACTCAAGCAATCTTGGTGTGTATGTACTAAATTATCGAGTTGCTTAAATTTTCAAAAAGTTATGATATCAATTTCGAGTGTACCTTTTCGGTATCATTTTGTTTGTTGGGTAGCAGTTAGAACAATTTTACTAACAAATTAATATCTTTTTAAGTGAACCGATGCTTTTGCTTTAAATTTAGTCTAAAAATAAATAGGAAAGGATAACAGCAAGCAGTGTTGGTTAAGATCGAACATACAATACCTTACATGCTTGTGTATGAGCACTAAAGTGATTATCGGTAGAGGGATTTGAATGGAACCTATGATCAATTGTCGAACGATCCTTAAGAAATTTATTACAATATTTCATGTGTATATGAAAATTATTCATGTAAAATTTTACTTCAATGTTATATTTTATGGGAGATTTATCCACATTTAACTATTTTTCGGGAATTTCAATTATATGGGAGCCGTGGTCAATTATGAACCGGTCATTATGAAATTTAATGGAGCTATATGAAAGGTATGCCTAATTATGAACCGATCATTATAAAATTTGGTACAACGATTCATACTTGTATAAAACTTACGAAATTTACATAAGTGTGACATATTTCAGACATTTATATAAGTTAAACTGCTATTAGAGGGAACAAAATTGTATGGGTTATAGGTAAAAAAAGGACCGGTCATGATCAATTTTAGTGGATTTTGCTTTTGTAACCTCATGTATCAATCGTCCCAAATTATTTGGTAGATTTTGTAAAGTGGGTTACAGTGGGTTAAAGTTCCGTTAATATGTTTCTGAAGCTTCTAAGATAATATTAAATTATTTTTTGGGATGAAGAATGTGATGTATTTACGACTCATTTTAATAAATGGTGATATATAATATCAAAAATTGATTAAGTTTATCAATATACCTAAAAACCACCTAATATCAAATAGAAAATGTGTTAGTTAGTAAAGAAAAATTGTTGTTCCCATTTTGAAATTTTTACACTATAGCCACAAATCGATTGTAAACACCATGTAAATAATGAAATAATGAAAATTAAAAGACCCTTTTTCAGAACATTCAAGGATAAAAGATATATTTACATTTTAGAGGTCCTTGCGCCAGGAAGATTTGTAACCTTTATGAGTTTAAGAGAAAGAGGAATATCAGTTCTTTCCACTGACTTCAATTTTGTTAAAATCGGATAAGGCACATAAAAGTTATTTAACCTTAAACTTTGTTAATTTTGACAAAAAAGCTCAAGGTATCAAACTTTGGAGGTTCATAGAATAGAGGAGTAGATTATATGTGTGTACTTCATCAAAATCGGAGATAATAAAAATACGAGCTGGATCGACATTATAAGCTTATTTATTATATGTAAATAACGTCTGTAATTTTTTTTTTTTAAATTTATAACTTTTTGAGTTTTTTTGTCGTTTTGAAAAATCCTTTGTATTTGGTTTGAAAACTTTTTTCAGCAAATAGTCCATTACGATATAAGAACTAGGATGCTTTCGATAATATTTATTTTTTTATACCTCGTATTCCTTTTCGTATTCTAATTTAAAATGTTCGCTACTTTTTGCGCAAATATATCACTGTTTCACTTATACCATTTTATTTATTAACATATTGCTACGAAAATAAATGAGTAAACAGATAACCGCAAGAAAATAAATATTCTATGCAGTCTCATCAAATGAAGAAGAGGTTTCTAGCGATATAAATATCGCTGTTTATTATTCTTAGTAAACCAAATGCTTTGGAAATAAATGGGCCATTTTTTACTTATTGAAACAAAAGCTATAGTCTCGAAATTCCCGTTTAAATTCTATTGTAATTTCGATGGTATATCGCTATTTGGTCTAAGATTTTGTTTAATAATAAGAAAGTATTTTTTCTTAATGTATTGCTTTTTTAGAAAGATTACTTCAAAAATAAACTTATTAAAAAATAAGCTTTTTGAAGAGTTTCATTTTTGCTTAGAAAAAGAAGGATTTTTTTGGCAAATAGAATGTATTTTTTTGAGAAATTGCGCTTTTGAGAAGTTTTCTTAAGTATTTATATTTTTTAAAAAATTCTACCTTCTTATAAAAATTGTATTTTGTGGAAAAGAAATTCTTTTATTGAATTTTTTTTTTTGAAAATAGTACTTCTTTGAATTAATGTATCAAAAAATATAGTAAAAAATGGTAATTTTTGAAGAATGATATTTCTGTAAAAAAATATATTGAAAATTTTTTAAGACATTTAAGACCTGAAACTGAAACTTTATGGTACATTTTTTAAAATTGTTATATTTTTGAAAATTGCTACATTTTCAAAATTGCTAATATATTTTTTAAAAGTTTTTTTTTTTTTTAGAAATCTTTACCTTTTTGAATTAGATACTTTTTTCTGGAAATTTTTATCTTTTTTTGAAAATGGTACTTCTGTGGAAAGATTTTATTTTTTTCTTTTATAAAATATATATTTTTTTAAATTGGTGGCTTTTGGAATATACTATTTTTTTGTAATATTTTTTTATTGAAAAATTAATTTTATTTTTTCAAAACTGCTAATTTTTTTGGATAGTATTACTATTTTTGAAAATTGGAGCCTCTTTTAAATTAGTATTTTTATAAACAGTTACATTTTAAACGTCAGTTAATTTACTTTTAATACCAAGTAAATTCGTTTCTAGATCTTCGAAAACATTTTTAATGCTATATGATTAAAAAAAAATAACTTATTTCGGGAAATTTATAGAGCAAAACAGATTTCCCTAAGAAATAACTTTTTTGGGTCCATAACGGTCCGTCACCAAATTAATTTCAAATTAAAGGTTAAGGTATTTACTCTAATTTACAAAATAAATTGTTTGCCGAAACTTTTTTGTAAAAAATCTTTAATGAATGACATAAACAAATACTTTTACAAATGCTTTTATCAAGAAAATTAAAGGTAATATAAGCAAAGTTTGCTTAAGGAAACCTCAGAGATATGTCATTATTTGGTATATCAATGGTAAAAAATAGATGTATACATATAATTATTCTAGACGTGTACACTCCAATTTTCATAAATTTGTATGGTTTTTAATTAATTTTTAATCAACCCCCGCCTATGAAAACGTAATTTATCAGAAATAAATTTTAGCAGTTATATGGAAGGTGGGCGTGGCAATTGTTCAATTCCAACTATTTTGCAACTAAATCCTCATATTAGTCTGGTAATATTTTATACCAAAATTCAAAGGCTTATCTACATTACTTTCCAAGATATTTAATTTTGTCTTCCTAAATTGCTGAAATCTCACACTGCGAAATGTAGCTAACTATACAAGTACTGAAAAACAACAAGAACAAACATATTTGTGAACAGATTTGCAAGATTTCTTTAATGAAAATAATGGGAGAGAACGAAGTCGACAATTTATCTGAAATCTACCAAAAGTCGGATTTTTTAAAAATACATGTTAGGTTAATCCCTTCAAAATAACAATGCCATTTATAGACAGATTTTTTTCGATTTTCGATAACGTATTTCTCGAAAGATTTCGCTGTATCGTACATGTTACTAAGATTTCGGGGGACTACGGACTGTTAATTTCAACATACAGGTAATAAAAGTCATAATATAAACTTAATGAGTTCTAACGATTCCAAGGGGGTATATCGTCATAATATTAACTCATATATGTGTAATATTTTATATCTGCTAGTTAAAAATGGATTAAATTTATCTGTCACATCTATAAAGAGCTTTTAAAATCATTTCATTTGAATTCATTTTGCTTTATATTTATCTGAAAGTTATGCATTTTTGAATAAAATTTTCTTTTAAATTTTAAAGTTAGTCTGTGCCCTACAAATTCTTTACGAAATCATCGATTTAGAATTTTGTTTAATGAAAGCTATAATTAAAATTATTTTAATTTTTTGAAGGTGTCTAGATATCTTTTTGATTTATTTTATATAATTGGGACTGAAATTCTGCAAAAAATTTAACATTCTGCCAAAACTTTTCACTCCATACTGTGTGTTGATTGCAATTTATGAAAGCATCTTTTAAGAATATTTTATTGTCGTCTTTGCCTAACCAAGGCTAATATAGTTGGTTAAGTGATTAAGGCAACAAACACAAAACCCAACTTGGAGTATTTCTGACCGCCAAAAGCTAATGTCGTAGGCAAAAGAAAATTTAAAAAAAGTTTAAATGCATTTGTTTATACTTTGTTTATTTTGTGTGGCCAAATTTTATTATCACAATTCAAATTTTTGTAATCACAATTAGGACACTGTTTAAGTCATTAAATTCCACAAAGTCTTCCCAAAAATATTATTATTTAAAGTTATATACTTTTGATATTTTTTTTTTTTTTTAGAAAGTGAAAAATCGTAATAAAGTCGCGAGTTTTCGAAACTTCGCGAAATCGAAAACTGAAATCTGTATAGATATCTGTGAATTATTTGCTTTGAAAATCTTATAAAAATCGAAAGACACTCGGTAAATTTTTGACGTTCTTTCATGGAATTGTCGATATATATTATTTATTTTGTTTCAAACTTTATAATGAACTTTTATAAAGTGTCGCCTTTAAACGTTTCAAATTTGTTAACAATGTAGAAATATTTTTTTTATTATTGTAAAAGATACTTCAAATAAAAGTTAAAATTAATATTTCTTTTAACTAGGATATTGTTGTCTATGACTTTTCTTGTGAAAAAATATATAACCCACATTTTATAACTCCTTACATTTATTGTCTTGACCTTACTTATGCTTTTGCCTAGTTTAGCCTTAAGGTTTTTTTACAGCCCAATTTTATATGCTGCTAGACTTAAGTCTTTTTAACAGGTTTTTTTCCAGTTTTTACTTTACTGGCAAAATTTTTTGAAAATATTTGAACTAGTGTGTTTTTAGGTACCATAACGATAATAATGATGAAGATTTTTGTTGGTGCTGACTGACCATTATTATCATCATAAAAATTAATTGCTTATTATAATGCTATTTTTTCTTTAACATTTTTTTATTGTTTAGGTTTATCATCGTTTTCAAACATCTTGTTTTCAAAAGTGGTTAAAAAAGTCACTAAAATAGTTGTTGACACGCGCTTAACATTTATTTGTGGAGTCTTAAACACCGTAAAATATCAGATGTTACATACTGACAAAACCAATAAATCTACCTAGAGACATACCTACGTACTAATGTTTGTTTGTGAAACTTGTTGTTGTTCATCATAGTTTTTCAGGGGTTTTATTTGCTGGTATGTTTTATGTTTTGTTATTGGAAGAGTAATTAAGTACATATTTTATGATTGGAAACTAAATAATAAAAAATTTATTTTTAGTAGAAAATTTTAATTTTGAGCATTATCATGATTTTTAGTTGATTGGTAAATAAAATAAAAATAGCAATAAATTTAGGTTTGTAAACGTAGAATTAATTATGTATATTATACAGGATATTGTAATTATCGTTTTTTGTATTATTGGTTTAAAGATTTTATGCAATAGTTCAAATTGGATATGATAATACAAGGGACACTGATTCTGCGCCTTGGCATTTCTCAGTAAATTTGTATACTGGTGACCATGGATTTCAAAGTTTATAAACCAGTTTTTCTAAATTGATTCTAGTTTTAATAAGGATGCGCCACATATAGCTATTTATCTCGGAAATGTATTGTTTGATTTGATTTAATAAAATACGAAAAAAATTCAATTAAAATTATCACCAGACTACCTAAATCATGCTTTAACCTGTTCAGTAGTTCTGAAAAAATTTTAAAAGTTTTTATTTTCAAAAAAATCCTTAAAAATTAAAAATAGTAGAAAATGCCAAAATTTTTTTCTATCAACTTAACTACAAGTAAAGGCTATATATAAGCTTATCATTCTGTTTGTAGTTTCCACACTTTTCATATTTAATGGACTAAAATGGTTTAAATGGTTTTGTGAAGCCTCTCGATCATATAGATATATGATATATATATATTGAAGTCGAGAAAAACCGGTTCAAAAATAGCGATGATATTAAAAAAAAGGTTTTTAAAACCGAAGCCCCTATAAGCTAGCGACAAAATGGGAAATTTTTTTCTGAACTTTTCTGCTGAAGAACTGATTAAGCCGGTCCATTAGTTACAGAGATATCGACCAAAACAGCAACAACAATAAACTAAGGCATATTTTGTTTTTTCAACTTTTTGAAGGACCTATGTAAGCTAGAAAATAGGAAATTTTTTTAAGAATTTTTGTGTTGAACTAAGTATATCCAGTATTCACCGAGTTATAACAAAAAACGCGTGTGAGATTTTTTGCTGATCCTATATAAGCAGTGGGTCTCATTCTTGCATAAATCTATCAGAAATATTTTTTTCGACTTTCGGTTTTTTAAATCATTCAAATCAGTTCATAGATTTTCTTTTATATCCTTTTTTAATTTAATATTTTCTTACATTTATAAAATATTGGTTCTGCACCGAAGTGATAATACTTCCTTAAAGATATGCCAATTTTTGTAAAGTTCCAAAGTCATAAATTTGTTATACCAGTTCGCTTTGCTACCATATTTGATGCGATAATTAATATTTACTTTATATGGGGGCTACTATTCCCCCACGGACCTATTCACCCTATTCGAAATTTGATATGAAAATCACTTTAACATTTTTTTAAGACTCACTGTAATAGTCCTTTAGAAGAAAAATTTATATTTTCTTTGCATGGGTGCTACCTCTCCCCCTGGACCTTTCCCTCCTACGGTACAGCCGAATATAGCACTCTAACCTATTTTATGATAAAGCTGGATGTGTTAAAAATATAAAGATTCTTACTTTTTTAAAATCGTTGGATTACTGCCGAAGTTATTCACATTCAGTGAAGGCATACAAGAAAAATCTTAAAATTTTTAACAAAAACATTTAAATAGGAGTTAATAAAGCCGGCGTTTATAGATTTATTTCAATGAAATATGGTTCGTTTTTTTCATAATTTTAAAGTTTGTAGAGAATTTTATTTTTACGGCGTAACTTTCTTGATGTTTCCGAAACTAGTCAGAAGTTCAAAAACCGATATTAGTACAACTTAAATGTACGAGTAATACGACTTTTTTATTAAGCTAAATCCAACTAATCGTTCTCTCATAATGTGGAGCAACCTCTTTAATCTAGAGGCAACTCAAAAAAAGTGATTTGTAGGTTCAAATTCTATGATTACGTGTATCTAAATTGATTGTGAAATCGTGTGCCGCAGAAAAAATTTCCCTTTTTGTTGCCCTATGTAATATATATTATAGAAGTTAGGCTTAAACTTTTTGCAAAATTTCAGAAATACTTTAAATTTAATTGAATTTAATATTTAATTCAATATAGCAGATGATTATTCGGATATATGTTTTGGACTTACAGGAGTAAATAAATTTTATCTTAAAAAATGCACAATTTATTTATTTTTTGAAACTTCAAAGATTTGTTTGTTATTTTCTTAAGAAATATTTTTTTGGCCAAAAATTTTATTCCAGAATTCAGTTCTTTATCTTTGTCTATCACAATAATGTTTTGAATTTTAATTGTAATAAAAACTAACTATTGTTTTATTCTTAATTTAATGAATAACATGTTTAGGATCTTAACGCCGGGTTAAACATTGCGCATATTTATTTAAAGTAACTTACTGACATTCAAACCAAATCACGTCTCTTAAAATCAGTTAAATGTACGCTTTTGCAGCCAGCAATGTAAATTTTATAATAAAGTCTGACTTACATACTAATGGGATATTTGTAATACTTTTGTTTAGGAAAGAAGATATATACCTAGAAAGAGAAAAATAAGATAATTAAATTAATTTTATTGTAATATTTAAACGAAAAAAAAGAAAAATTAAAAAAAAAATATTATTTTAAATATTAAAATAAACTTTTTTCGAAATAAATTTGATTCTAAGAGAATTTCCCTTTAGATAGAAATTTCGTATATAATTACTTCATTCAATTTAAAACAAAAACCGAATTAATTAGCAATTCATATTTAAAAACACATCTATTGCTCTGTTAATAAAAATTTAAAACCATAAATAATACAGTGATTCATAAAAAGATACAAAAGTTCATTGACTTTTTAATAAAGCAAAATCAGATCATTTTAAAAGATTAATATTAAAACATCAAATAAAAATATATTCTACATACAACAAAAACCACAAGTTGGGATAAAATAAAAACAAAAGACTTAAGTAAAGAACGTGTTTAAAATAATTAAATACTCGTAATAACAACAATAATGCAGAGAGTAGCCCCCCACATATATTCAGATTATGAGTTAAACAAACTTTTTCTATTTAAATATTAAAATTATTTATAAACATGTAACATTAATAATAGGGTATTCATTTTACTCGGCTTTTTCATTGTTCGATTAATCAAATAACTTGAAAATGCTATTTGTAAATTAATCGATTAAAGCTTTTACATTATTCGAGTTATTCGAGTAAATTTTAACTTAAAATTTTACTTGTTTTTTTGATGTTTATTGAAAATAAAGCAAGTATTTTGTCTTGGTTTAGTATTTTATTAAAAAATAAAACAAAAACAATATTAACAATTATTTTTAATAAAACATAAACAATTTTTAAAACATCAAAAATATGTGAATATTAATTGGGATCGCTTAATTTAGAAGAAATTGTTAAATTGTCTTTCAAATATGTAATTAGAATTTGAGCCTATTTTTCTCTATTGTTTTTATAAATCTATGTTTCTATATAAAAACAAAATTCTTTTACAGATAAATAAATAGGCCTAAGAGTATAACCTAAACTTGTTAATTTTCGGATATCATTGTCCATAAAACAGTTAGATTAAAATCTAATAAGGCATATTTATTTCGGAATTCAGAAAAAAATTCAGAATTTTTTTAGATAAAGAAGTTCAGTGATTCTTAACATAAAGAATAAGTTTACTACTTCTCTTTCCCTTCTATAATACAAATTTCATCCAAGCGATCATATCTTCCAAACCAGGCTAAGATTCTATTGGTAAATCAGCAACCATGCAACTATACTTACACATATCGGCTGCTCTGTCACACGTATGTGGCACCAAGAATATGTTTTTTCAAAAGAAGTTCAAAGTTTTCCAATATTTTTCTTACAGTTTATTTTACTGAATATTTTTTTTTAATATAATTCCAAACTGTTGTGTCAAAGCTAACTTTTAAAATATTTCTTTAATCGAATTATTCGATTAATCAGCATAATTTATTAGAATAAATTTTTACTCGAAATTGTAGATTTTAATTTAATCGAACAGTTATTTGATTTTAATTTGTCTATTAATCGAACAAATATTATTCGAGTGAATACCCTAACTAACAACGTTTTGTACATTTCTTTTTAAGATTTTGCTTTACCATTTTTTTTTTGCTATTTTGCTTGAATTATAAATAAACTAAAAGATAAAAATGAATTAAAAAGACACGATAATGTCAACTTATGTCACCACGTCTAATAGAAAAAAAAGAGGTAGAAACTGTTAAATAAAAAAAAAAAAAAAAATGAAAACATTTAGAGCACTTAAAAAATATTTAGCGGAGTAAATATCGCACATGCTACACCCACTTTTTTGCCACAGTTATTTGCAATGTTTAAGAAATATTTTATCTTTAGGACATATGCAATACTATTGTTTGCATTAATTATTTGTTTAAAGAATGTCTTAATATGTATAATAAAAATAGTCTTTGCTTTATAGATTGTGGCGTTTGAAAAAAAGCAACATACACGTGTTTTGTTAATGACAATTGAAATGTAATTTATAGCACCATGAGATAAATTGCTAAGGGAAATAGGGTGATGTTGTTAGGAATTTTAAGGTAATTTTGTTGGAGGTTGGGAAATTTATGGTTAATGTAAGTTCTTTTAGATTAATAAACGAGTAAAGGCAAGTGTTAGTTATTTTGAATGAAAACATTTTTGTAAATTTTCATTTTAGATTTATTTAAAGCTTAGCTTTCTTAAAAGCAAAATGTTGACAAAAAGTAAAAGTAAAAAAAATTCTATTTTTATTGGAAAAATAAATAAATAAAAATGTAAAAAAATGGAATAAATTTATACATTTTTATATTTTGTTTTTGTATTTATGTCAGTTTATTATTCTATCCGTAATATATTAGAAATGCTCGACAAAATCTTTCCAAAAATCGATATTGTATGAAAAATAGAAATAAAATTTGACATTTTTTAAGTAATATATTAAAGTATCTTTATTTTATTTTTATGACTTTTTAACATCCATAGTAGTACAATTTTTTTGAAAATTTTAGTGTGATACTAAGCTTTAAAATAGCGCAGTTTTGGTTTTATAAAATATATTGACTTTCATATTTTCAAGTACATTTGTTTTTTGGAATTGGGTTAAAAACAAAAAATTCCATATTAAAGGTGGCCTACTTTCAGACCCCATAGATCCTGAGAAGTCTGTGTATTCTGTCTTACAAATTTTAATTAGGGGAATTTTCTACCAGCCGATTAAAAATTAAAAATGTATCTCAAAATATTCTAATTCTTCAACGATTGGAAATTAATGTTTTAGTATATTTGGCCAAAAATTTTTTAAAATTTTTTCTTCTCGTGATTGATGTCAAAAAAAAAAGATCGCAATTTTAAGCATGTTTACAAAAAATATTAACAATAATTATTCACAAAATATCTGGCCTACAAAAAGAATCTTTAGTAGACAATGGGAACCGAATTTATATATAGATAATTTTTCAATAACAGTAAAATATCTCATATTTATCGCGTTTTTTTATTTGATTTGATTTATCTTTAAGTATTTTTTTTATAAATAAATAACAATAAAATAATACACTAAAAGTTCTCCCGTTCAAAATAAATACAATTAAAGTTTTTTTTCTTTTTTTGAGTGGAATGTACTAGACCTTCTGATGGAATGTTCATTTTAAATTTCATATATTTTTTTAATATCTTCTTATATGGATCACTTTAACGGTGTTTTTTCCGGGAAGATTAAATTTATCAGTGGTGTTGAGTTGGCTAAATAAATTATAATAATTATTATTAACTAACTGACTTATACCCAAATTTTAAATAAATGGGTACTTGCAAAAGTAATAATTTTCAAAAGAGATCAATGAAGCTAATATTAAGAAAGAAACTGTCTGATATCTATACTACTATTTTCAAAAGATGCATAATTTTTCAGAAAAATTATATTAAAAAAAGGCAATTTTCCAATAAAAAAAGTAAAATTTTTAACGATCAGTATTATTAATTTCCAAAAATTTTAATTAAAAAATTTGTACAAGAAGTTAAAATTTGTCAGAAGTAGAACTACTTGGAAAAAAGTAGATGTTTAAACTTGATTTTTTGAAAAAATACTATTTTCGTAAACAAAATTATTAATAGTATTAATTTGCAAAAGTTTTAATTAATTAAAAAAGTACCACATCTGAAAAAAATAAAATTTTTACAAAAAGTTTACAATTTCTAAGCAATAGAAGAATTAAAATACACGTGTTATTGCAGAAAAAAAGCTTTCCAAAAAATACTCATTTTCGTAAAAAAAAAACTAAAAAAGTAATAAAATAGTAATAATAATAATAATAATAATAATAATAACGATAGTAATAATAATAAAAAGCTAACTTATACTCAAAAAAAAAAAAATACACTTTATAAAACATAATTTTTCAAAAAGTATTATTTTTCAAAAAGCACAAATTTTAAAGGCACAAAATATTTTTTCAAACTAAAAAAAATTTTTCTTTTTTTTTATACCCTACACCACTATAGGTAGTTAGGGTATTATGCGTTAGTGCTGATGTTTGTAACGTATAGAAAAAGTTTTCCAACACCCACCCTAAAGTACACCAATCGACTCAGAATCATTTTTTAAATAGATTTCACGATGTCCATCTTTTTAAAGATAATTCAATGAAACGTGGAACTTTTATGATATAATTACGAAGTGATAGTAACAATCTGTGGCAAATTTTATGAAGATCGGTCCAAAATTGACCATAGCTCACATATAAACCCCTCTTCCGAAAATCACTTTAACGTACATAAATTCCATACGAATGTTATTATCAAGTTAATATTCAACACAAATAAGTTTTATATAAGTAGAAACAAAATTGCCAAATTTTATTCGGTCCATAATTTACCATAGCTCCCATATAAACCCACTTCCAGGAATCGCTCTAACGGGCATAAAATCATCCAGATGTTAGTATCAACGCATTATTCTGTATTTTTATATTTTATTTTATATTTAATAAAATTGGCCACAGGTGTATTGTAAGTCCCTTTCTCGAATTTTTTATGCTCGTACACAATGGTGTAGAGCATCATATAGTCAGTCTTGACCGATTATATCTTTCTTGTTTTTTTTTTAATAAAGTATTTTTTTTTTAACGAAAAACAATCCATTTCATTACTAAATTACAAAACAGAAAAACCTTTATACCAAAAATGTACTTTTATTGGTATTATTTCTTTAAAAAACTTTGAAACTTTCGTATATCTTCGAAGAATATATTCTAGCTAACGAACTGATTTTTGTACTTTTGCAACCACTATCTTAAAATATTTGGCTCAATTTTTGAGCAAATCAATATTTCATCCGAATAGAAAACTAAATTTAAATTTAAAAATCTGCTTAAAAAAATAAAAAAAAAAAACAAAAATTTACTGATTCAAAATTTTCCAGAAGATATGTCTTGTTTCTACTATACAAATATTTCCTAGATATTCAGATTGCATAACTAAATATTGATGAGATTCAGAAATTCTTTGGCAGTAATAAACAGTGGGTGCTATGAAACTTGCTGGATATTCCGTAGTGCGAATTATATTAAAAAATCAAAATATTTACCTCCTTATTTTGTAAAATGCATTACCTCAATTTGAAAATCTTTAAAATTCAAAAATTATGTATATGAAGATAATTTCAAATTATGTATATGAAGATAATTTCAAATAAAGGCTTCATATCTATGGTTCAGATTTTCTCTAAAACTTTTTTCTACTGAACCGAATTATTTGATTTTCAATGGCAAATTTTGCTTAAGAAAACATTGAAAAATATGATGAATTTGGTTTTAATTGGTTTAGTGGTTTAGACGTAAAAATGTTTTCCATACGCAGGCGAATATTTTTCTTTCAAAATTATATAGTAGCCTTGTATAACACAACTTGCTTTATCAGAAACTTTGCTAAAATAATCAACGTAGTAAAGGAACGAAAAATTTTAAATAAACAAAGGGAAGAATTTTGTTATAAATTGGTACGCTTGATTTTTACTAAATTGTGAATGACACATAAATTTTATTTTGTAATAGGCTAAAGTATTACGCTGAAATCTATACAAGTAAATCTTAATTGGATTGAAAATATCTTTACAAGCATTTAATTAAAAAAAAAATATGTATATTAAAACTATACAACCAACGATTGAGCTAATTTGTGGTTATTGAAAAATAAATAATTAAAATAAAGTTAAACATTATATGATGTTAAATTAAAACATTTTTATAATTTTGGTATATCTCATAGATAAACATACAAAAATAAATACAGTAGATTTAAGCAACAAACTTGGTTTGATACTTTATTTAAACATAAATAGCAAAATGGTATATTTCAATCACGTTTAAACCTAATTGTGTAAACGAATCATTAATAAAGCTTAGTATTTTTTACAACTATTTAACTGATAAATATGTTTTTTAAATTACTACAAAAAAAAAAACATACTTTCTTATTATTTATGTATGTACACAATATTTACATATAGGTTTATTTAATGTGTCTATTTCTTAACACAACTAATAGAAAATTTTAAATTATCTTTAGTTTTGCTTATAAAATATTTGCTCATATAATTCACCTAAACAAATTTACAAAATGGTCATTGCAAAATAAAGCACAACATATTACTAAGATAAAAATAATAATGCAGCAATATTACCAGAAATAAATAAAAAAGAATTGTTTAGAAATTGTAATTTGCATACAAATTGTAAAGGAGATTATTGAATACCCGATAATAGGAGATTGTTCGAAATAATTTTGTTAAATTGAAAAAATTATTTATATTGCATTCAGAGTATTAAGAAAAAAAAAAAAAAAAAAAAAAAATCATTTAGATACATATTTATTTTGTAAATTACACAATTGCTCTAAATTTTATTATCATACAACAATGGGTGCAGTTTTAACAAAACATTTTTCAATTATTTTGTTTCTTTTAGCTGCGGGAATAATTATGAGAACATTTTATGGCGCAGGCGTAGATTTATGTAACTGTGAGCTACATATAAAATTCTAAACAGAATTATGAGTTATTACGTGCCTGTTATGAAAATATTTTTCATTCATGGCTGCCGTTGTTTTGTATTTTTGGTATATTGTTTATTTTTCGGATGATTTATATGCGTTTAAATGACACAGTTTTTTTTGGGTTTTGTTTTCTTGGCTAGACAAGAAACAATATTTGTATAATTGGCATTTAACTGAAAATAATTTGACACCTTATAAAATATGTAAGTTTTTGATGTTTTAATATAAATTTAACATTTATTTAGATTGTTGGTGGTTTCGAATTGTATAAACCTTAAAGGAAATTTTGGGCATATGCCAGTCATAAGATAGAAAATAATACTTTGTTGTAGAAAAAGGAATTTATAGAGAATAATTTTAATATTTGTTATTTTTTCCCATATTTTAAGATACTGAACTGATTGTCATAAAATATATATTGATATATAATATATAATTAAATACATTGTAAACGTTAAAAACACAGTGGAAAATTATAAATAAATGAACAAACATTTGCAAAAATAATTTTGATAATATTTTCCATAATATTGGTTAATATGAGCTAAATCCATTTGCATATTATTGCGCAAGCTCTCCTTAAATTTGAAATTGGTATTTTTTTTTGATTCAAGTACTGAAAATTAAAAATTTTTGATATTTAGAGAAATTAGAATAATAACATTAAAATCCTTGGCTTTAAGAATTAGTGTAAATAATTTAATTGATCATGATTATAGAACAATATTGGGTGTTAGAGGTTTATTTTCCGGAAAGACAGACATAATATAGCCACATTGGGATGAAAAATTCAAATATTTTTCGGTATCAAAATAAATTTTAAATAGTACTTTTTTCACCTTCAGAGTGCTAAAATTTAAATCTTTAATAGTTATTTATTTTTTATTTAGTGCAAAGCTCAAAGAATGTAATTTGTATATAGAATATATTATTAATACCAATTCATTAAATAATTTTATTCAGGTTAAATATGAATAAAATCGGGTTTAATATGAATAAAATCGGGTTAAATATGAAAAAAGTAAAATATGAAGATCTTAATAAAATGTGGCCGTGTCTTTAAATTAAACTTACTTGAAAAAAGTCGTCCAAGATCAATTCCTGAAAATCGAGCACTTCAGCTTTAGTATTATTATAATATAATTCACTATCTGATGTCTTCGAAATTTGGAACATTTTAACTTCAATTTGTGTACAGAGTATTGAAACTTGTAGTTTTTAGTAATGTACATTCATTATATTGGGTATATTTTAGAGTTTACAATTTTTTAAATTAAACCTACAACTCAAATATTTATTTAATGTAGTTTTCTTGCCTTACAAACTTATTTTAACTGTCCGCATTACATGTCTAATTTGGGAACTCGAAGAACCAACATTTAATCAGAGATGAACACAAATTGTAAATCTAAATCAAAGGTGTTAGAAAACACAGGTTTCTATTTGAAAATTATATATCTACAAAATATATTTTCTTTTAAAAATTTTTAATTCGAATTGTGGAATACCAAGTTAATGGTTTGACAGTATCAAGTGACTCAACGAAGTACTTCTATAGTACTATAGTAACAACTTTTCCATTCCTGAGCCACCTTATAATTTTAAAGCGATCTGTAGTAAATGGAGTAATGGATTGTATAGCATTATCTTCTCCCGCTCTATAAAAGTTTTCATTGTAATGGATTAATTGTATTCTGAGATATTAACAAAAACGTTGTGGCAAGTAAAACATTCTAATGTAAATGAATAAGTTTTTTTTGAAATAATTCCTTTATAATTAAAAAAAATAAAATATTTTGTACAAAAAATGTGGAGATACCAAGTTATTTTTATTTATAACCAGGGATCATAGCGATTATAGCAATACCATAAAAATCACAATTTAGTTATTATTTTTCGATTTTTATTTTTGATTTAAAAAATAATGATTATTTTTGATTTTTATTTTTTACTCAAAATGTAATGATTAAGGGATCATACTGCTCACTTAATGGCAAAATCGTACTTAAGTTCTTAAAATTGTTTTATGATTTAAAATTTAAGTATTCTTTTTTCATCCCTTAAGTTTTTCCTAAGTATGAAAATTGTTTGACGTCTTAAAAAATATTTATTGAAAATAAACAAAAAAAAAAAAAAACAAGTACGAAAGATATAATCGGTCAAGCCCGACCATATGATACCCCACACCATTGTGTTTGTCCATCAAAATTCCTGAAGGGGTCTTATATTAGACATGTGGACAATACTTTTACTAAGTGTAAAATAAAATATACGGATACAGAATATTACATTAATACTAACATTTATATGAATTTATGCATTTTAGGGTGACTCCCGAAAGTGGGCTTGTATGGGAGCTATGGTAAATTTTGAAGCTATACTCATAAAATTTATCACTGTGATTTTTACTTATATACAACTTATTTGTATCGAATATAAACTTGATACTAACATGTGTAATTTAAACACGTTAAAGTGATTTTTGGAAGAGGGTTTTATATGGGAGCTATGGTCAATTATGGACCGATTTTCATGAAATTTGGCACAAAGATTGATACTTATACAAAACTTCCTTATACCGAATTTCATTAAATATTGCTATATTTAAGGTATTTATGGTCGTTAAATCCCTATTCCGGGAGGACATTTGTATGGGGCATAGGTAAAATACTGGATCGATCATAACCAATTTCAATAGGCTTTGTCCTTGTACCATGATAGCCCTACCTGCCATAATTTTATTCAGTTATTTTCAAAATTGCGACCTTTACATGGACAGTCCAGCCAGACGGACGGACATCGTTAGATCGACTCAAAAAGTGATTCTGAGTCGATTGGTATACTTTAAGGTGGATGTTGGATGATTCTTTTTGTGCGTTACAAACATCAGCATAAACACATAATACCCCAACCAACTATGGTGGTGTGGGGTGTGAATACGAAATCTAATAAGATTGTTTTAAAATTTAAAAAGATTTCAAAATAATCTCTAAATTTATATTTTATTTGTGGTTATATATTTTGCACCAACACCTTTTTAATTTTACATCCTATAAGCTTAAGATATCTTGACATTTTCCAAGCTATTTCAATTTTATTTCTTTGAATTTTTTTTTTTTAATTTATTTTTGGTGGCACATTAGGGTGCCATCAAAAAATGTTTTGTCCAAAGAAGTAACTTTGAAAAATGTTTCGAAAGTTGGGACCACCTTCTTGTAAAAATATACAAAAAGCTTAGCTTTTTATTTATTTTCTTGTCAGCCTAAGTTTTAAACTGTAAAACAAAACATTACTTAAGTGTGAGCTTTAACTTAAATGATACTTAACTAAGTTTACACTTGAGTATAATCAAAGGGAACAGTATAAAATCGGGCCTAAGTTTCGATTTCTTTTTTTACTCAAAATATAATGATTGTTTTGATTTCTATTTTTTGATTAAAGATGACGATTATTATTATTATAATCGAACAATAAAAATAAAAAAGTATATAATTTTCTAATCAACAAATAATAAAATAAAAATAAAAAAATTGAGCAAAAAAAAAAAAAAAAACAATTGCTATTTATTGAGTTTTTTGTAATTATCAAACAATAAAAGCTTATTGCATATTTTAAAGAAAAAAAAAATAAATAAATAATGATATAATAATAATTATTTAAAGTATTCCACAATATGTTCATATTGTCCTTGGATCATATTGATTTTGTTGGCCAAAAAATGTATCATTAATAGTTTCTTACAGTCTCTGTTAATAACTCCGAAATCAATTTAGTAACCATGATGAAAATTTATAGAGCTGTTATGGTTGTAGTAGTGCATCACATATATGTTATCATGTTATTCTAAGCCATTTTGGTGGTATAATTATATACCTCCGTACGCCCGACTTACATACAATGCTTAATTATCCCCTGGTTACTTACGCAGATATCCGCAAACAAAATTCTAAAAATCAAATACATAAAATGTCAATCTTTCGTTTTATATTAATTTAAGCGCGGAGGAAAGAAAGCATTATTATATTAAATATATTTAGATGTAATATGTACAAGCATTTGTTCCATTCTTTTTGAAATTTATGACTAAATATATAGTCTACTCAAAGTTCTCCATCTAAAATTGAACTATTAATATTCCACAAAGTTTAAGATGCGAAAATAATGCTATATAACATTTGCTTTTTGTTTAAAAAAAATGTTTATATCAAACATACTAAATTTAGAGAATATTTTAGGACAGTTATATTTGTTGGAATTTTACAATATTTTGACACAATACACAGTGGGCCAATCGCAAAAATTTTGGTAATAAATTTATATTTCCTAAACTACTGTTCGGATCGAATTGAAATTTATGAGGGAGTTTGAGAAGAGAACCTAAGCTTTCAGAAAAATCATAGTTTACTCACCTTGTAATTCTACGAGACAATCTATATGGTGTCAAAGTTGACCACCTCGAGTATGTTAAAAAAAACCGTAATTTGTACAAATCAATTTAAGAATTGCCAAATTTTTTTTTTGAAGTTACTTAAATGATTTTTAGAGGAAAATGTATTATATATTTTATCCAATACATAACAAATAATAATAAAAATATAATACTAATATGTCTTTTTTGTAATTTGAAAAAGTCTTTTGAAAAACTGAATTTTTCATAAAATCTGCACTTCTGCATTCGTTTTTGACCGGTCGGGAAGCAGTTTAGAGCCAAAATAGATCTAAATATATTTTGTTATTTAACAGCATCAATAAATTAAAAAAAAGCTCTCGTGGCATTTTTTGTATATTATAAATTCAACCAGTGCTGGATGTAGGGAGCAAATTTATATAAAAAAAAAATTGATATCGGACTTGAAGTTACGACTTTTTTAAATTTTTACATTTACATATTTTTACTCGAGGTGGTCAACTTTAACACCTTGTAGCTTATTTACATTACTACAGGGTGACTACAGTATGACTTTTCTGAACAATTCTTTCATACCTTTCAATTCGATGCAACCAGTTGTTTAGGAAATACAGATGTAATACCAAGGTTTTTGCGATTGTCCCCACTGTGCAATAGTTCATGATATATTAATAGTAATTTGCAAAAAAAAAAAAAAAATATGATCAGCTCGTGATCTGCATTTTCCACAGTGCAAAATTGGTGTAAACTGTGAGCGTTAAATGGATTACAAGCAATCGACTTTTAATATTATAAAGGATTTTTTTATTACCCATCAAATATTAAAAATGTTAAGCAGTTATTTATTATAATTATTTGCTTTTCAAAATGAAAAAGTCGAAATTATGATCATCGAATTATTTAACCGGTTTAAGTGATAAGAAATCAAAATTTTTTTATCATAGAAACCTTAAAATTATTAAATAATTAAACTTTTACAATGATAAATATAAAAATATTTTTAAAAGTACTTTCTACTTCAGCTTTTACCTTATACAAACAAATTTAAATTTATGAAACAAAAATTTTAAACATCAACCATTAATAATTTTTTGTATAAATTTTTATAGTTGACAATTATAGAGTACTCTAAGTTACAATACAAATTTATATGAAATATAACAAAAAAAACCTACAAATAATTTTAAAAACTTATTAAATGTTTACTAAGAAAACAAATACCAATAACAAAATTTATTTCCCCTCAAAAAACATTCACTTTTCATTTGGCTCAGTACCTCGACTACAACATGAAATGAAACCAATTAATTATGTTTGATAGATTCCTCTTAAAAAAGAAATAAATACTTTCCCTATAAATATTTTACAGCTTCAAAAACTAAAATAAAAATATCAAATAAAGCCGATAGAAATGGATTATTATTATAAATAATTGAGCATGCTTAAATTGTCTTAAAACATTTAAGAGGAAATATAACGAAATTTTATAAAAAAGTGTAACTAATTTAGATTAAAAATATATTATAAAAATCAAAGAAATGTGATTGTTACATGATCTTTTTACTCCCAAAAAAATTAAGTTATTTAATTAAACTAACAATAAAAAGTACCTGCTGAGCAAAATGATTAATAATTTTTTTGTTATATAAAATCACTGAAATTTTAAATACTTTTCCTTCACGTTCTTTAACAGTGAATCACTTTTTTTAACATGTATTTTTTGCTGAAAATATTTTGTTCACTTAGAAATTGTTCATTAGCTTAAATTTTTCATTTCATTAGTTTATGCAATGTTATTTTTTTTTTTTTTTTTTTTTTTTTGTCAAGATTTAAGTCAAGGCTGTATAAAATTGATCGACTTCCCTGATTACACTATAAACATTCATTAACTTTTTTCTTTAAAGGGGTTTTGCATAAATCTCTAGTACTTAAAATTCCAAACACTTTTGTGTCATCATTAAGTATAAAAAATAAAAAATCAATACCATCCTAACGCTTAAGCAACAATTGCACTTGTCCATTTATTAGTTTTTGTGTTTTCAAATGTTTAGGTTAAACAAGTTTAAATTTGTCTTAAAACCTAATCACGTGCCATAAAAGTATTGTTTAGTTGCGACAATTTTGTTTTATTTTTTGTTAGTTAAAATTGTTAATTTGCTACGTGATAACACTTGTTTCTAGTTCAATTTAAAAATTTTATTTAACAGAGAAGGGAAATAGTTGTTTGGTTATTTTAGTTAAAATAATAATTTAAAATGTGACGGAATTTTAAAATGTGTTTTAAATATTTTGTTTTAAAAAACTGTTTTTTTTTAACTAGTTAAGTTCTTGAATAATTTTTGTATAACAAAGAAATTGCGAAATTTAAGAGAACCTTCAAAAGTTTCTGTTTGTTTTAAACTTTGCAATGACCTGCTGCAGATTTTTTTTAATTCAGATAATATTTTATAGTTTTAAATTAATAAATTAATATAAAACGCAGCCTCGATTTTTGATCCATATGAAATTTTAAATACAAAATATATGTCCATGTATCTATGGAAAACCCGAATAAATGATATTCATCCAAATTATTTGTTGTTTTCCTAAGAAGATTGCTACTTGAAATGAACTAAATTAGTTTAGTGAAAACAAATTCATAGACAAACGAGAAATAAATATATAGTCAGGCAAGACCGACTATATGATATCCTACACGATTGTGTACGAGCATAAAGATTCGGGAAGGCGACATATATTACACCTGTGACCAATATTATTAAATATAAAATAAAATATAGAAATACAAAATATTGCGTTGATACTAACATCTAGATGATTTTATGCATTTTAGCGTGATTCCTGGAAGTGGGTTTATATGGGGCTATGATAAATTATGGACCGATTGTCCTAAAATTTGGTAATGTTGTTTTTACTTACACAAAATTTATTTGTGTCGAATATTAACTTGATACTAACATTCGTAAGGGATTTATACACTTTAAAGTGATTTTCGGAAGACGTGTTTATGTAGGAGCTATGGTAAATTGTGAACCGATCTTCATAAAATTTGGTACAAAGATTGATACTTGTACAGAACTTCTTTGCAGCGATTTTCATTAAAATATTTTTATTTTTAAGGCACTTTTGAGTGTTTAAACTCTATTCCGGGGGGACATTTATATGGGGACTACGTGAAATAATGGTCCAATCACAAACAATTTCAATAGGCTTCGTTCTTGTGTCATAAGAGTCCCACATGCCACATTATTGAATTATTTTTAAAATTGCGACCCGTACTTTGTGCACAAGGTTTACATGGACAGCTATCCGTCCAGCCAGACGGACGGACATCGTTAGATCAATTTAAAAAGTGATTCTTAGTGGATTGGTATACTTTAAGGTAGGTGTTGGATAACTTTTTCCATGCGTTACAAACATCAGCACAAACGCATAATACCCCAACAACTTATTTTGGTGTAGGGTATAAAAACTGTACTAAATAACTAAAATTTATTCACTCAGAGAATTTGACCATTGATAAAAAATTATATATTTGGAAATGTAAGCAAGTTACAGAACTTGCTTACATGACCATGGCACAGTGTCACATTTAGCCAAATTAGAAACAAAAGTACGAACTAATGAACTAATTTCGTAGTTAATGATAAACATATCATGTATTGTAGAAAAAATGCTTAGAATATTGGAAAGTGTCTATAGCGCGAATTGCGAATTTTCAAAGATGCTACTTTTAAAAATGTTTATTTTTATTTAAAATTTTTGTGAAGAAATATGTTAACTTTAACTGCATAGATCATGGTAAATACTGCAGATATTAATGTGATTTTTTTTTGGTATGTAATAATAAATGTATACAAATTATTTTATTATAAATTTTTAGGTAAAAATTCAATATTGAAACCACTTTTTTCTTTTATTTAAAAGATATCCTAATATCAAAAAAATATATAATATAAATACTAATTTAAAAACACGATTATAATATAAAAGAATATCCATAAAATTATATTTGATAATATTGGCTGGGACTTTTTGCGGTCTTTTTACATATTAGAAAAAAATGTGCTATACATAACATTGGAAATTTGTTAAGAATTACTTTAACTCTAAGATAATAGCTAAAAATTTAATGTCCAAATAGTATATTAAGATATGTGTGATACGTGCACGCCTACCTTAAAGTATTCCTTTTTTAAATAAAGTTTATTAAAAGATGTCCGAAATTCAAAAGAAAAAAATGTGTTTTTAGTAAGGGAGTGACAGTGATTCTACCTGCCTCTTTTTAGTAGGAATGTTTACGGCTTTGTCTGTTAACAGAATATAACATTTCATTCAATATCTCCAAAATTGGACTTTTGTTGTTCCAAAACTTCCAAATACTGTGTGATGATGATTATATCAGGTTCGTGGGTAACTATATCAGAATATAACCTTACTTGTTTTTTAAACAATTCTCACTAAATAATCAGTTTTTCGCTAAAAAAATTTACATTTCACAAAAAAAAAAAAAAAAAAAAAAATTGCTAAAAATCTATTTTCCAATTAAAAAATCTATATGTTACTAAAAATGGAACAGCATCTATATTTCAATAAAAATATCGATATTTCACTGAAAATACAAGTAAGATATTTCAGTAAAAACTTTATCGTGATAGTAAAAGATCTGTGACAATAATAACAATTTTTCTATTCTGATTTGATATAAATAGTTGTCACATATAAATAGTTGACACATCCACAAAAGCACATGACAACTAATGACTGGCAATTGTCATGAATACGAGAATATCATTGCATGGAGGGGTACCCTTTAATAAAACTTGGCAAAAAAATTAACATGACTGGCTCTCTATAACTCCATAATTACCCGCGTGCGAGGCGTTTATTTGTTATATATTGTTTGTATTTGTTTTTTCTATTTAACATCATTATTTTTAAAGTTAAAAAAATATCATTGTATGCCATTTTTCTGAAAATTTGTATTTTCTATACTAAATTTACGACTGTTTTATATGCAATGGCATTATTTCAAGACGCGATTACTGATAAAGTTTTAAAATTTAGCGAAATTTTATCGTACTGTTTTTTTTTTTTTTTTTTTTTTTTTGATAAATTTCATATAACTTATTCGACTTTGAAGGAGAAAAAGTATATTTTGGTCTCTGTTGACCATCTTACCTACATTAAAGTGTCTCAAGAAAAAAAGTTGCAAATGTGCCCCTCTAGAAATGTTGGCCTCTTATTGACCATATACACATTAAGTGTTTTACGAAAAAAAGTTGCAAATGTACCCCTCTAGAAATGAAGATTGGTCTGTTCTTATATGATTCCCAAAATATTACATCTGAGTGTTTAAAGTTACCTGAGCTGCACCATTTTCAAAACACCTCCTTTTCTTTCAATATCATTATCAAAATTTTCGCTAAAAAAAAATTAACTTCAAATTGCAATAGTGGCATACTAAGGCTTGGAGTATTCATCTAAATAATTGTTATGTCTCTTTTCGGTTGCGGAATATTAAGGCTTTACTAACGTCTTTCGTTATATTTTCTTTATTCAAATATATATTTTAATTTATATCGGACAATTTTCAACATATATCCTGACACTATTGAATATTACACGTAATTAACCCTTTAACAGAAATAGGGTCAATTTTGTGCATTTAATTGCCAAAAGCTTAAATTACCAATTTTTGCTAATAAGTCGCATGGAAGTATTTAATATACTTAAATATAGATGAATTTATCAAAAATATAATAAGTTCCTTTAAAACCGCGATAATACTAGAATTAAAGAGATTTTTGAAATTTAGTCACGTATTTATAGTTTTTATGATAAATGTATGCTTTTTGTAGCATTTATTTTCTTAACCAAACATTTATTTGACATAAAAATTAAATTAATCAATTATGGGCCGAAAATCCTGAAAAAATTTCTAAAGGGTTAAATGAATACATATATCCAAAAAATATTGAATAAAACCTCACCAATGATGCCCTAAAATATAAATTGCGATGGAAAATGTTTAAAATGTTCAAACTTTAATCAAATAATGTTTATAATAAAATCTTAGAAAATTTTACTAAAATTTTAATTTCGCTAAACTAATTTTTAAAATCTTTTTACTTATTATTTATTACACATCATTTGTCTATCATATGTTGTAATTTTTTTTTGATAGAAAGTTAAAAATTATCTACACTGTTGATCGAACACTATATATTTAGAGGTATTTTAAAAATGGGCCAGCTCACGTGAACGAAATAACTAAACCGAAATATTTTGGGGATTAGTTTAAAACATGTCAATGTTTAATTTTTAGGGGGGGGGGGGGGTTACATTTGCAACATTTTTTGTCTCCATACAAATCAATGCACTTTAATATACATATATAATGCGCTAAAATTTTCAGAGTCTAAACGCATTTGTTTTTCTAACACTATTTAACAATATGGAGTTTTTTTTTTTTTTTTATGAATTTTTAAAATTTATATGCATAATATTATTTTGATAGTAACATTAACATGGCTTCTATGCATGTTATTGTGACTCTCGGATTGGGGCATTACATGGAGGTTAATTTCAATTAAAGGCCAATTGTTGTTGACAAATTTATTGATAGGCTTTTGACTTTCGTTTAAATTATAGTGATTTTCAGGAGTGAGCTTGTATGGGAGCTGTGGGCCGATCTTCGTGAAATTTTTTACACTTATAAGAAACTTATTTTATTTAAATCATAATTAATGTAAGGAATTTAAGAGCTTGAAACCATGTTTTGGAAGGACATTTATATGGTGGATAGGAGAAATAATGGACCGATTCTACCACTTCGTTCTTATGCCAAAGTATGTCTGCGTGCTATATTTTACTATGGTTATATTAAAAGTTTGGACCTGTAAAAGGTTTACACGAACAGACAGCCAGCCATACGTAAGGGCGAACATCGTTATCTCGACTCAGGAAGTGATTTTAAGTTGAACGTTATACGTTATAAGTTATATATATTATATGAAGTGAATGTTGCAACAATTTATTTATGCGTTATAAATGTTAGCATAAACGCTTATTACTCCTACCAAAAGTATATTTTTTAAAACAAGTCCATTTTTATTTCTCACGTGCCTAACATTTCCCTTCCTAGTCTGAAATAACCATCTAAAGAAAAAAATAAAAATAAAATAATAATAATAATAATAAATAAATACAAAACTACAATTGTTTTTGGTACCTTTGAAAAAAAGTACTTGTTATTTTGATATTTATTTTGCTATTGACTTTTTTTGGCAACGTTTCTTTCAACAATTGATTTTTATTTATGTTTTTGTGCTTTATTTCGTCGGTTTTTTTGTCAACAAGGCCTTTATTGTTATTGCTAGATTTTATATATATATATATATATATATATATATATATATATATAGATATATATATATGTTTTGTTAAACTATTATTGTTAAAGACTAAATAGGTTTAGGTTTCTGCTCCACTAAACTAAAAATACACTTATATATTTATTATAAATTAAACAATTGTTGTTAGGAAAATATTATATAAGACATTTGTTTGTGTTGTATTTTTTTAATATTTAAAATAAATATTTTTTTTTGTTAAAAGTAGTAGCAATTTTTTTGTTAGTAAATAAAAAAATATTTGTGGTGTGTTTAATTTATAACATTTTTGGTATTTAACCATATTTAGTGTCAATATCCGGTGGTTAGAAAATTAAAAAAAGAAATAAAAAATGAAAATGTAATTTATATTTGATGCTAGAAAAATTTGTTCTAAAAATTTTTAAAAGATCTATAAATATGAAATTTTTAGACAAATAAGAGGTTTAAGACCAGCAACATTTTTATTAAGAATGAAAATTTGTAGAGGTATAGAATATAGGGTGATCGATTATACGACTTTTTGCAGAAACCGGCTTTCGAATAATTTGAATAGTTGATATTTTGAGAATACCTGTTGCATTTTTTGAAATTCCAAAAAACGGGTTGAGCAGTTTTTTACAGAAGTTAATATTTTTTACCAAAATACTATATTTTTCTTACAAAAGGTTTAATATAATATTATTTATAATATTCAAGTTAAAATCTATAAAATATAATTATTTTGGAAACAAGTGTTAAGGTAAGAAATAATCATAAAGAGTGAGTATCTAATATAGCAGAAACAGCTTAGTATAGAAAAAGCGTGTCTTAATTTTTTGAAATCAATTTTAGAGGTGAAAATGAAAAAGAATAAAAATAAAACTACAATATTTAAATTGTTTTTAAAAATGTAATAGATACTACAAAAGAAAAAGAAAAGAATATCATTAATATGTGTATTTCGTTCCAGATAGTTCTTAATTAATTACTTGTTTAAGCTTACAGAATTCATTTCAATTTAACCTTAAATTATATTTATAAAATATAACAACAAATTATACTTTATTAAGGTCAACAACCGATCTAAAATGGTGAAAAGGTAAAGGTATTGGTAGTTTGTATTATTTCGGTAACGGTATTTTAGTGGTAACGGTATTCGTAGTAATTTTAAAAATGTATTTTAAGGGTAACGGTTATTTCAGAAATTACGTAGATACCGAAATATAAAGCGAAGACAAGTATAAAAAGGTCAGGTTAAAATATCCATAAAATTCATACAAGTTTTATTTTAAATTTATTCAAAATAATTATTTTTTTCTGAAACTATGTAATAAAGGTAATGGTATTTTAGCGGTACCGATAATTTGTTTTATTTTGGTAATGGTATTTTAAAGATAACGGTATTTTGAGCTATTTCGGTAAAGGTATTTTAGCGGTAATGGTACTTCCAATTATGTCAGTGACGGCATTTTAGAGGTAACGGTAGTCAATTTGAATAGGTTTTTTTTAGGAGTAACGGTAGCCAAACTTGGACTTTATAAATATTATTCAGTTAAAAATTATTTATAAATTTCCATTCAAATATTAGGATTTATTACATAATTTTGAAATAAAAATTTATTTTTAAAAGCGATTTTTTGTGTTTAAAAAACATTCGAAAAAATGAACATTTTGAAAAGACCGACAGCACTTCAACAGAGAAAACTGTTTTTTAAACCCGTTGGAAAATCGAACCGATCCCTCTAATAGAAAACAAAAGATTCAAGACACATACTTATAAGAGTATTATTTTTTGCCTTAAAGAGCGCATAATAATTCTTCTATTTTGGTAAATTTAAGCTAATTTCGTTAAATGTTTTCCTCTTTTTTAATTCTGTACCACATTTAGATTTTTATTGATAAGTTTATGACAAGTCCTCATTGAAGTCCTAATAGTTTTTGTTTTATTAAAACTTTGTTATTATAATTTAATTAATATGCATTTTAACAATTAATACTTAAAATCTAAACATTTGACACAAACGTTGACATTTATATCTTAATTAAACAATTAGCACGTCTTTTATCACCAAAAGCATCGAAATTAGATTTTAATTAGTATTTAATTTCCATAAATAAATAATTTAAAGTTCACTATGCACTAAAATTGAATCTTTTTTTTTTTCATTTATTAAAGATTATTTTTTTTATTTCTTTTATTCATAGTTTTAATTAGTTATAAATATTTAAATATTATTTATATGTCTACAATAGTTTTATCACCCATACAAAATTCATTATAATTCCCAAAAAAATACGGTTTTTGTTTTCAGCAAAGTGCAGTATTAGATTTCTATTATAGAGTTTTTAAAAAATTTAAATATTTGATTATTATTTGTTTTTAATATTAAAAACCTCCTGCAGCATTTTTATGATCTTAAAAAAGTATTAAAACAATTTATTTTGTTTTCAATAATTATAATAATAATAAAATAAAAATAAAAACTTTGGGGGAAGTGTTAATATTTATATAACAGTAGCATAAAAATTTAAATAATATAGTAGTAGATTTTCAAATGTCATGGTTTTATGGTTTTGGTAAATAAAATTTTAATAATAAATCTTTATGCAAAAAAAAAAAAAAAAAAAACAAAAAAATAAATAATGTAACAGCTAAAGCAAACCTTTTGATTTAAAATTGAAAATATTTAAAACAAACAAATAAATCAAGATCTTTAAAACTATGAGTTATTAAAGGAGTTAACACATCGATAAAAAAAAAAACGAGCAACATTTGTACGTAAATTAATTCCGTTTTAATAGTTTACTCGTATGCTTTTCAACAATTATTTTATTTTTTTCCCATAGTAAAACTTTTGCAAAATAGCTTTAACACTCATATTTAATACATTTTAATTAAATTTTTATTAGCCTAATTTAATGCAAACTTTATTATTGTGTAAATAGTTACATTTTTCTTAACCATTTAACGGTCAAGCCTTCAATTTTTATTCGCATTCTAATCATTTGACTATTTGGCAAAACTGAATGTATAGACCTTAAATCTTATACAAATTTAACACTAATTATATTTTTCATCTTTAAATTTGTATACATTTTGGTTTCGACCGTTAAAGGGTTAAATACATACTAAACATAAGCTAAGTACATACATTTAATCATAAACTAAATAAAAATTCAATTAAATGTTTAACATTTTAGTACTAATTAAAAATACTTAAATAACTTTAAAACAATTACTTAAAAAAGTCCAGTTTTAGCTTTTATTACTTCACAAATGTAATCATCTTCATCTGACTGGATGACAGGTACAAGAAATAAAAATAAAAAATAAAAAAACGAATATAATCTTTAACTACAAACGAACTTATCTAAAAAATAATATAAACATTTTTATTTTAAATTTATATTGTTAACACTTGTTATTTGTTTTTTTTTATTTAACACAAAAACACAAAAGTTTAAACTAATGTTGCCAAATAATGGTTAAAATTTAGATACTATTAAAATGCATTAAAGGAATATAGTGGAAATAATATGAAGAAGTTAAAGTTCATTGAAATTGATTATAATAATACAGTGTATTTATTTTCCACATGATAAGTTTAAAAATATTACATATTTACTTAAAATCTTCTTTAAAGAATGATTAGAAACTTAAGCAGTGCTCTAATGATTGAACAGGCATAAAACACATATGTGACTGGCTCATTGTTTATAGGTCAAAATTTTTGTGCGCAAAGAGCTAAAGCCAGACATTAAAAGTTAATAACTTTGAGGTCAAAGAAAAAGTAAAGCACTTAAATTTGTTTAATTTTCAATTTAATACAATTGATGTAAACTTTACAATGCTTCTTAGGCTGGAGTTTTGTTTAATAAATTGGTAAGGAAATACTTTGACAGAGTATAGCACTGAAAAAGGATTGTAAGGCTTATAAATGTTGTAGCGTTTTTTTTAACTGAAGTTATAATTTTGCCATCATTTACTGTTAATATATCATTTACAAAGTAGTCAGTTGAAATCATTGCCCAAGTTTTTCAATTTGTAATTATAACTTATCATAATTATAACCCGTAACCTCATTACAAAATTTACACTTTCGGACACCCTAAAATGGTATACATACGAAGTGATTTTTCGACGTAATCAATAACTGGTGTAATTATTATCCTAAAAATGTATTAAGAAAATATAGAGGGACCTAAAAAATGTTAAACAGATGAAATTTGACACATGATTATCAGCGAATTTTAATAGCATATGTAAGACGAAGTTACTGCCCAAGTTTTATTTCTCCAAAAAATTCCGATATCTAGTAATTTTTTTTGTCTAAATTTATTGGCCCGACAATGTTATTTTTTATCTTATCCACACAAAATGTCCAATATATAGATTGATAGATAGATAGATAGATAGATATATAGAAAGATAGATAGATAGATGATAGATAGATGATTGATAAACGGATAGATGCATAGATAGACAGATAGACAGACAGACATATAGATGGATGATAGGTTGATAGATGAATGATAGGTAGATAGATGAATGATAGGTAGATAGATGCATGATAGGTAGATAGATGGATGATAGGTAAATAGATGGATGATAGGTAGATAGATGGATGATAGGTAGATAGATGGATGATAGGTAGATAGATGGATGATAGGTAGATAGATAGATGATAGGTAGATAGATGGATGATAGGTAGATAGCTGGATGACAGGTAGATAGATGGATGATAGGTAGATAGATGGATGATAGGTAGATAGATGGATGATAAGTAGATAGGTGGGTGATAGGTAGATAGATAGACAGATATATAGATAAATAGATATGAATAGATAAATAGATGGATATATATATATATATATATATATATATATATATCCAGGCTTATAATTGATGAGACGACACTTGCAGTCAGTAAGGGAATTCTAGAAACTTTATCCTATATAGCCTCAGGGCAATCGTAGAGTACATTTTCCTGCAAGCGCATAATTTCTAATTCAGCTCTAGGAAAGCGTTGAATATCGCTTACCCTTTCAATGTTCAGATATGTTGGTTCTAGTGAATTTCGACAATACCCTTGATCTAATTCTTAGCATACTTGTGTCGAAAAAGAATTCATACCCTTTAAAAACACGACGAATTTCTCTATTATCCAAATACCTTCCATTACATAACGAAAACATATTTATTTTACAGAATAAAGCCATGATATTTACTGAGGATAAAAAATTCTACTTTTTAATAGTGGCATTTCCAACAATAAGTATAGTGTGAGCTGAGAGATCAAGAATTCTAAACTCGAATAATCATAACAAAGGGTGTCATAAAAAGACATTGAGGACACTCGTGACATGCAACAATGTTTTTAACATTTTCTGGCCAGATTTAGAATTTTGTTGTGGAACAGCACTCAGTATTTGGAATGTTATTTTAGGCCCTCATAGTATTATTTAGTTACCCAGAATTTTGGCAATTGTAAAAGCGAATTTAAGTAGGCCCCAACAGTGCTCAATTTTGTTTATTAATTTTAAATTCTTATAGAGAGATAGCGTGAAAAATTTCGTAAAAATACTTTGAAATTTTTTTCAGAAGTCATAAATAAAAAAATTAAAAATAATCTAGTTAGAAGTTCATTTGTAATGATTAAACATGACGATCTAAAGCAGAGTTAATATACAGAAGACTAGAATTGGAGGGTTCATGTGAATAGTTTTTGCAAAACAAAAACAAAAAGTGGAAACAAATCATAATGTAGCTTAAAGTAGGTTTAATGTATGCTTATCCCTACGTTAAAATATTTAAAGTACCTTTGTTATATTTAAGCTAACAATCGTTCTTGCTAAAGAAGGAATTTAAGGAATTTTGCTTAACAGTGGTTTACAAAACTGTGTTAATTTATTTTGCATGCGGCTGAAAATATTTGTATGTACATCGTGTATAAAAAAAAAACATTTACATGCAAATTAATTTGTTTAAACATTTCATATCTTAAGTAATTATTTAACGGGGCAAGTGATAAAAAGCAAGATATGCAATTTATTTGCTTAGTTTAGCAATTAAATTAATTTTTGTTGATACAACTATAAATTAAAAAAAAAAAATAATTAAAATACTAATTAAGATCTCCTAAAGATTAGAAAAATAATAATATAAGTATTTTGTCATACAAGGATATCTAAAAAGGAAGTAAATTAAGAGTTTTTATATAATAACTTTTAATAATAAAAATTTTAGCAATATAGTAAAATATAAATTATCATTAAATTGTATAAAATTTTAAGAACTATTTAATTTTTATATTTTTTTAAGCACATTAAAAGATTTATAGCGGAATTTTTTTTTAAATAACAAATTAAAAAGTAAAATCCCAGCAAACACTTTTTTGTTTTCGGTAATAACAACTACTTATTAAAGTAGTTTCTTGGTAATGAGGCGTCATTATTATTTGCCTACTCTGTATTACATTAATAAGTATTCAATAGTATAATAGCACAGTAAGACTGCAATCACGTGGATGAGTTGGCTAGATCGCCGGAATAACAGCCAGAAGGTTGTTGGTTCAACCCCATTCTGAAGCTGTTAGTTTTTTATAACAAAATGTCTAAAAAGATATTTTAAACTAAATAGAGTTTTTGTCGCTCAGGGTGCTATGTGTGAGATGATGTACTGAGTAAGACGTTAGTTAGTAAAAATGGTTAGTGTGTGTCCAAGTTCGAGTCTCACTGACGGCAAGATTTTTTTGCTTTTTTTTTATTTTTGTTTTCGTTTAGGTACATTTTTTTGAGTACCCCTAGAGTCAAAAAATAACTATATGAATTTGTGGACAAGTTCAACAAAACTAACTAGTTATTCAGGCAAAAAATAAGTAGTTTATTTTTGTTTCCAATTATATCTGCTAGCTTACCAGGAAAGCAAAGTTTTTGCTGGGATTGTACAAGATTTTAAAATTATTATACGCTTTACATAATTCATGATTTTTTATTTCAATTAAAATTTACCAAAATTTTCTTACTCCAAGACCACCTGTGTTTGAATTATTAAATTATTGTTTAACTAATTTATTTGATAATAATTTTTATATATGCTTTAATAAAATTAATTTAAGCTGCATAGCAAATTAATTTTAAAAACATTACAAAAAAAAAAAAAAAATAAAATAATAATATATTTATTGCCGTAAATGTTTATAAACAATTTATGAGGCTTAAGTTAATTTATGAGCTTTTAAGTTTTTTGTTTTATAGTAAGAGTTTTTTTTACATCAAAATGAATGTTTTTAATTAAATAAAATTTAGATATTATTAAAATTCGTTCCATAATAACAAATTTTGTAGAACCGTTACCAGATTTTTTTTTAAATACATTACGCTGCACTAATTTGACTGATTTTTGTTTAATTAATTTAAAACTCGATTCATATTACTATTATATATAAATATTATAAAGTTTACGCTTAATCTTTTAATTCAATAATTTTCCTTAATTTAACACCAATAAAGCACTCACTTAATTTTATTAAAAAATAATGTAAAATTTACAGCAAAAACTTATTTATGTGGAATTACTTCCTAAAAAGTATTACCAAAAACACATAAAACCATGTTATAAATCTTTAAAATTATACAAATCTAAAAAAATGAAAGTAGTTTTTTTTATATTAAACACAAAAAGAATTATAAAATTATTACATATTATTAACACCAACAATTTTCCTATTTTTACACATTAAATACAATTTCAAATTAGTTTAAAATCTTTTTGAAAAGAAAAAAACTAAAATTCATTTTTTATCATTAAAGCCTAGAGGTGACTAGTAACACTCTTACTTTTAATTTAGCATTAAAAGCCGTTAACAAGAGTATGTGTTAGCTGTATTAAAAAAAAAACTTGGTAAAAATGACTGGCTAAAGAGTTTTTTATTTTTCCTTCTTCATTTTTTAGTAATAAAACAATGACAAACAAATTGCTAGTATATAAATAATGTCTTATATATTACAATTCCTTGTTAGTTTGTTTATCTTTAGTTTTTGCTCTGTGAAAAAAAAACGAGAGTAAAATGCTGATATTAATACTGGGGGGCTATAATTAATTGTTTTTAATTTTAAACTACATATAGCAACAAGGAAACACATATACAAGCTGTCTTTATTGGAACTGCTACTTAAATTGCTAATAGATATAAGCAATTCATATTTAATCGAGTGTTTTAGTTTTATGTTAACACAGATGTTTTTAAGTGCTTAATTTATTGGAGATTATAGAAAGATTAAATGTAGAAAATTAAATAATTTACAAAAGTCGGTTAGTAATTAAGATTTTTTGTGCAATTATTTATGGGAAATAGGTTTACATTTTTTGAGGAATTTTACTGTTTGTTGATGATTGTGTTAAAAATGTTAATATTTTTGTGTAATATTTTAGATTCAAGTTCGTGTTTTAAATATTTTGTTTTGCAAAGTGTTTGTACGATTTTTCATAATTGAACATTTTCTTAATTTTAGGGTACAATATTGAAAGAAAAAGAAATGTATTTTTCTTCACAGAAAAAATTATTACCATATATTTTGCAGTTAACGCAGTTGTTTCATTTTGCATCTAAATTTAATAAATATATTCAAGTAAATATAAAATAAAAATAAAATTTAAGTAAAAACATATTCTTAATTTTAGGGTACAATATTGAAAGAAAAAGAAATGTATTTTTCTTCACAGAAAAAATTATTACCATATATTTTGCAGTTAACACAGTTGTTTCATTTTGCATCTAAATTTACTAAATACCCAGCAAAAACTTTGCTTTCCTGGTAAGCTAGCAGGTATAATTGGAAACAAAAATAAACTACTTATTTTTTTTCCTGAATAATTAGTTATTTTTGTTCGAGTTGTCCACAAATTCATGTAGTTATTTTTGACTCTAGGGGTACTCAAAAATATGTACCTAAACAAAAACAAATACAAAAAAAAGAAAAAAAAAAAACAAATTTGGCCGTCAGTGAGACTCGAACTTGGACACAAATCAACCATTCGTTTTTAGTGACTAACGTCTTACTCGTTACACCATCTCGCACAAATCTTCCTAAGCGACAAAAATTCTTTTTAGTTTAAAATATCTTTTTAGACATTTTGTTATAAAAAACTAACAGCTTCAGAATGGTTGTTAATCCGGCGCTCTAGCCAACTCATCCACGTGATTGAAGTATTACTGTGCTATTATACTATTGAGTACTTATTAATGTAATACAGAGTAGGCAAATAACAATGACGCCTTATTACCAAGAAACTACTTTATTACTGAAAACCAAAAACTTTTGCTGGTTATATTCAAGTAAATATAAAATAATAAAATTTAAGTAAAATTTCTATACATTTTAGTGATCCTTTCTAAGTGTTTTAGTCTTTAATAATAAAATTTAGAATTTAATAAAAGTATACAAAACAAATTTAAAAGCAAACATACATTTTAACCCAGTGCACATAAGCTTATTAATATTGAAATTCTTTGTATCCATATATGATTGGTGGGACTATCAAAAAAAAAAAAAAAAAAAAAAAAAAAACAAAAAGGTTTCGTCTTTTGGATTCTTTACTTAACTTATTTTTAAAAACACCAAGAAAGAAAAAATCTTTCTAGTGAATAGCTGGGAAAGGCTAAATAGAAGATAATCAACGGGATGTTACAAAGGAAACTTATTCATTTACAACCTTTACTAAGAAAGTCAAGAGGATTCATATTCCGAAGGAATAGGACGTCGTTGACAAAATCAAAAGGAAAGAGCTACTGCATATTGAGGTAAGGAAGCAATTGGGTCTCAAAACCTCGAAAGACAACTAACTCTATCAGGAGGGAGGAAAGACTCTAAACAAGCGACAGAGTCTCTCGATAAAAATTTTCACTTTATGCACGTGTACACAAAAATAAAATTCTTTTATCCAGGGGAAGCCAGATAAAAAATCAGCTCACGATTAGCCTACAAATGCCTAGGTGATTGAATTAATATGCTATACTGTTATTGGCTCCAACTTACTTCTACAAATCAAGTTCGATTTCAAAGATTTTTATATTTCTGTAAATTGCTTGGCGATATAAAAACAACCTGCTTACTTATTTAAGATACTCTTACAGTTAAAAACTAAACTAAAATTCACCATTTCGACCAATGCTGGATGTAGGGTGCATATCCATATAAATTTGAAATTCTTTATTAACCATTTATGAAGCCTCGTCTTTGGAAATATGTAAAAAAATCAATTTTTTTATTAACAATACTTGGAGAAAAAAAGTCAAAAAATTATTATATATTTTTGTTCTGTTAAAACATTCGCAAAATTTTTTCTCTTTATATATTTAGTTTCTCTCCATAAATTTTAACCGAAATGAAAAAAATTTATCAACAGCAAAATGCGAATAATAATGAAATTATATTTCAGCTACACGCAGAGAAAAAACATGGCTACGGCATTGTGACTACAACAATATTATGTTCTCATTGTTAATTGTCATTAATTTTAATAATATTGTGTTTATGATAACAATGTTTTTGTTTCAGTTTTATCATTCAATGTTTACATTCATGATAAAACTGAATACAAAATTTTGTGTTTTTGAATATTTTTACTAGAAACAAAATTTTATTAATACAAAAAATATCACTATTTCTACAACCATTAAATATTATCAATATTTTTCCTTGTTCTTAAACCACTTTCTTTAACGTTCAAAGAATTATCGATGACATTTTTCCCATCCGGCACGTTAAATTAGGAAATATATTTTTTATGCAATTTGCATATAAACGTAATAACAGAAATAGAAAAAATTGGCTTTCAATAGCGCGATTTTCAATCCCAACTTTGGTTCTCGGTGAATGCTAAGATGGACAATACTAACAAAAAGACAACTGCAGTACAAAAGCATTAATACTTTTTTATAAAAATCCCATTATTTACAATATTTTATTTATGTATTCGTATTTCTATCAAATAACTTAAATTTTGAGACCAAATTTGATTATATTTTATTTATCAAATTCATTCCCCATATAAGTTTAACCAAATGAAATGAATTGCAAACAAAAACCTAACTGTAATTTAAAAGGTGGGGGATTTTGCAAAATTTTTAAAGCTATCAAGTTTAACAATTCCTTATTCGTTAGAAACCAAAACTATTTAACTGAAATATATTCCGTTATATTTGCAGTGGCTTTTGCTATAATATTTTTCTATGTTTCTAATTATTTTGGCTTTCAATCATCATTAGCAATAGTAGCATTAGCAAAAACATAGCATCGTCATGATCATCTGGTGCATTAGCAATATTTCCTTTATTAGACATTTTACACCACTTTATCAATGTTACAACCATAAAGGCACCTGCTAGTTTTATTACGGTTTTTATATTTGTTACAATTTTTCTTTTTTTTTTTTTTCGTTAGATTTGGCCAAACACATTTGCTGCCGTGGTTGTAGTTGAAAAGTGCATTTAATGCAATTTTTCCATAAGCGTTTGTTGTGCAACATACAAAACTTTGTTATGATTTTTTTTGTTGTACAAAAATCAACAACATTTATTTATAAATTTTAGGGTAAATAAAAAAAAAAATACAGATTAGCCGAAAAAACTTAACAAAAGCACAAGAGAAAAAAACGTTATAAATGTATTAAATTTAGTATTAAAAGTTTTAAAAACAAAAACACATTAATTACTTCCTCTTTTGGCGGTTAGTTTCAACAAACAAAATAATTTATAGTTAAATATTTTATATGTTTAAGAAACAACATACACATGAACATTAAGCTGAAGAAACAGACATTTAAGGAAATTTAGTTTACCTTCTGATTACCTTAAGTAGCAGTTTGAATGCAATAATAATTAAAATTAAGTACTTTGACATTAATTGCAATAAATAGCTGAATACAAAACAACATACCTGAAAAAAGAAAAGAAATAAATAAAAATTAGAATATAATTTAAATAAAAAAGCTTTAATTTATATTTTTAAGATAAAGAAAATTTTCTTTATATCTATTTTTATGATAAATGTTTTTTAAAATTATTAGCAAAACAACAGCTAAAATTTCACTTTTATTTCTGGTATATCTTGAAATTTGCTACCTTTTTTTAAGATTTTTAGAAAGGAAAATTAGTTAAACTTTTCCTACCATAATAAATGGTTTTATATGTAGCTATTGTTGTTGTATTTTTTATTACACATATGTTTTTATTGTGATGATTTCATAATAACCTTTATGTATAAATATTAAAAGTTCCTCTCACTCTTTTAATGTTTTTATGGTGCTTAAGTTACGGTCACTATCTGATGTTTAAACTAATTTTATTTAGGTATAAATTACAAAAATATTAAATATTTTAAATTTGCTGTTTTTTATTTGAAGTCGTGCTGAATCAATTATTAATACAAGACAAAATGTTTTACTTTTCTTATTGTGAGATTTTAAAAGTATTAAATAATAGTTTTTTCTTAAAAACCAAATTCTTTATAATTTGGCAGTGAACAGTGGAAACTATGTATAGTAATAAATAAAATATGTATATCTTAATTAGGAAATTGATGACTGAAGGACCGAGAGATAAAAAAAATACATTGGTCGTGCAGAATTTCTGTTATCTTATAAACAGTGTGGCGCGTGTTACCAAATGTAAAACATTAAAAATAAAAATATTTCAAAACCTTTCAATTCTCAATTTTTTATTTTTGAACGAAACAATTTTTTTGATGCAAAATTTATATAAGAATTTGAAAATAAATATAATTTTATTTTCCAGAAATTTTAATCATTTTTTTAATGAATTTAATGATTCATATATGAATCAGAGAGCAAAATATTTCTTCATAAACTAAACAATAACCTGTTTCAATAATACTGACTTCAACATTTTAGGAATTTTTAATACTTGCCAGTATTCGATTAAAATAAAAAAAAAAAAAATAAAAAAATAAAAAATTGGTTAATTCGTCTCAACGTAGTGTCCTGAACTTTTTGTATCAGGAATTTAATTAACTTAAAATAAGTTGAAACTTTGATTCATGGCATATATGATTTTGCCAATTTTATTTGGATATATTTGTAGGGGGGATAAGAAAACATTGACATAAATTTGCCTTTGTGCCAGACGTACGGACGGACGCAATTACGTCGTCACAAAGATTCATAATGCCTCAGAAAATATTTTATGTAACACAATATTATGACCGTCATGTCACAGTAAATTCTTTATCGTGGTTGTTCGAACAGTTTCTGAGTTATTAATAAAAAAATGTTCTGGTATATAATGCTTTTTCATGCAAAATATTTAATATATTTTTTTATGAAAAAATATTTTATTGCAATTTAAATGTTTTACTTTAGAGATTTAAGGTACGTGAATTCTAAAAAGTTGTTGGAAATTTATTTTTACGAACTACTATTTCCTGCATTTTGTTTTAAAAATGAAATAAAAAAAATAATAAAATTTAAATTTTCTTTGTTGTGGAGATGAGTTAGTTCCGATGCGCATTATTAACTTATCACAATGATTTTCTTTATAGTGTTTTAGAAAGAAGTTATTATTACAAAAATTTGTGAGAGACTGGGTAATTATAAAATGAAATCATGGTTTTATTATATCTGTTAGAATGTCTTTCTGAGAAATTTGCCTTTGATACCGATGAGTTGTCCATTAGCAATAAAATAAATATATATTTTTTTTTCGAATCTAACTTTTTGCGAAAAATGTTTTACTCCATTTTATATGAATGAAGGCTTCTATGAAATTAGTTAATCTAAACTTTGGTGTATTGTGTATACGAGTTTGCAAATTTATCAGCAAATATCTGCAGGTGTAGTCAGGATATAGGAAACACTGATATATATTTGTTTTCGTGCCGCACGTACGGAGGGACGTGATTACATCACCATGACAGTTAAAAGTGCCTCAGAAAAAATATATATGACTTAATATTATGACCTGCATATCTCAGTAAATTTTCATCATAATTTTTCAAGTAGTTTCTGAGTTATTAGTAAAAATGTTTTAGTATAAATTTATTACTTATCGTTTATCCTAATATAGTGGGCGCGTGCATTAAATTAAAAATTAAAGATATTTTCGAGAAAAAGTTATAATGTATTTTACTTAAAGTATTATCCATCAAAAAGCTATAATTTTTTCTTATCTTTCTGAGAATTTATGAATTTGATGTCAACAGCATTTCTTAACTTTCGATGTTAGGAAATAATAAGTCAATTTTCGATACCTTGTTCTTACGGAAAGCATATTCTAGCTAGAGTATTTTGAATTGAACGAAACAAATAGTAGTCAGTATAAACAACGTCTTGCCTATACAGGGGATGGGGTAAGACTTCCCTCGACCGTTGTCCAAGTTAACTGGTCGTGCAACATCAGTCCGTATAATGTTGTAATGGAAAATGATGAACTCATGCCTGGCCGTCTATTGTGTTCGGTACAGTTCTTTCGTGATAGTTTCATAATTTTTAATAGCACATAATAGATAATACCCTTCTGATTCCACCAAATACAGAAAATTACTTTGGCGAATGGATATTAGACTCCGGTGTCGATTTTCCTGGTTGACCGGGCTTTACATACGATGCTTTGCCCTTTAGATTATCATAATGAATCTACTTACCATTTCCCGTAATAATTCGATGCAAAAACGATGTGCTTTGTGCATTTAATACATGCAAAATCATCTGTCGACGCCTCTTAGTATTAGATTGTGTGGCACAAAGTTCATCGGTTGTACTTTCATACGTTTAGAAATTAGTGTCTGATTTAATCTCAATGATTCTACAAGCACTCTTGAGCAAAAGCCAAAATTCTTCGAAATTGTTCGGCTGTAAGAATAGACCGCTAGGAAAAAACCACTATTAACGTAATATAATGCAAAACGATGGGAATTAATGCATACACCCAATATCATAAACCATCTGAATCCTCACCATAGAAAATTGTGGGAGACTGGAAGATTTAATATCAAACATGTATTATGGGTTATTATAAAACAATTAAATGATCTTATTATGTCATTTACACCGAAGAGTCAAGAATTGTAATTTCTTGATGCTCATTTTACCAAATTTTTAAATAAACATTAAACATCAATTCAGTGAGAGATGGAGTTGGGAAAGTTGGGAGATAGTACCCTGGATCAAACAAATTGAATTTTATTATCAAAATGAATAAATATTAGGCTAAAAAGAACAATCTGATTAATCACTACCAGAAATTTTCTATATCCAACACCTAATTGTGTTAAATCTGGGCTAAAAAAATGTTTGATTTCAATTTTTCTGAAATAGGTAATATTTTTGCAATTCAATTATATTAAGTACAACTTTTTCTACATAAAAATCATATAAAGAAACAATTTTAAAAATTATTTGTTATCAATAATAAATATTTGGATAACATTCTAGTACTAATGTTTTCATTACTGATACTCGAAAATGGACAAGATACTGAAGCAGTTGATTTTTTGAAATGTTTCAGCCTATATGACATTATGAGAAATACTATTAGTACGTTTTCTTTGCTAAAAACGTACTGTTCACTACTTTTAGATTCATTTCGAGTCTTTCTATAACAAAAATACTGTTTTTTTTTTGTGTACAGAAACATATTCCAATATTGAGATCAACTCGAAAAGGGACCAAATTTTCTATTAACTCAGACCCAGGGTTTATCTATTCTAAGCTGAGTGATCAACATTTTAATGTCGTACCATTGCCTAGTCTTACTTTTACTCTATTTTAACTCCTTTTCTTACTAAAATGTATAAATGTTTTGATTTTTTTTAATCTATATTTTCATTAATATGTTTAAATATTTACTCGTACCCACAAAACAAAAGACTTAAGAAACATACCTGTAAATAACGATACTATCTGTCTTTAAAATTTTCCAACATAAACAATTTCATTTACGAATACGATCAACAAACTGTTTGCACTTTTCCACAATTGTTTTCATGCTCGTATTACATTATTAAACATAAAAAATAAGAAATAATCAAGATATTAATTTAGTTTGTTTTTATTAACAAAATATTTATAAATTTATTGCATTTATGAATGCTTTTCATAATTTCTGTTGGTACATTTTATTATTTTTTGCTAACAAAGTCACGCAATATTTTAACGAAATTTAATTAGTAACAATTGGCCAAAACATAAAGAAATGAACAAAAAATTAAAAAATAAATAAATGTTTACACAATCATCTTGCAACAGAAAAAAATATATATAAAATAAAACAAAAAATATTTACAATATTGCAGATATTTATGTTAAATTTGGCGGCAAGTTTTGGTTACACAGAAATAATAATTGGTCTTGTTTATAAATGATTTAAATAATTAATATTTTGTAACAAGGGTTTTTTTTATTTTTTATGTAAATTAAAAAAAAGAATAAAATAAAATAAAATAAAATAAAATAAAAGCATTTTAGTAACAGTGAACCTATTTATTTTATTATTAAGTTATTTTAATAATATTATAGCAAAGTTAAAAGTTAAAGACATATTGAGGTTATCTTAAAACATCAATCAGCCGCCACAAGTTTATATTTTGGTAATATAATTTTTTTTCCTTTAAATATTTTTCATTTAACAAACGTCATTATAACAAGATATAATCTCATTCAAAAGAGAAATATATTGTATATATGGGTCATTATAAAAAAAAATTTGTGATTTTGGGTCTTCAAAAAAAAAAAAAAAAAAAGAAAAAAAATTCTTTTGATGGCACATTAAAATTCATTCGTATAAATATAAAGTCACTCAAGTGCATGTAGAATCATTTCGCGTTAATCGTTTCGTGAAAGTTATAACGATTTTAAGTTGAACATATAAACATTTTTACAAACTAAATAGGAGCCTATCTATGGCAATTATGGTCAATTTCGTGTTGTCTATGTGATGCGAAGTAGCAAAATCTGTTTTAACAAAAGTGTACTGTTTTCAACTACCAACGACATTTAACTTAAATTTATGGTCCCGATCAATTATATTTATCGCCGTTCTTATATCTATGTATCCAAGATTTATACAAAATTGCAATTTTGTGTATATAAATACACAATCAAAAAGTGCAATTTTTGCGTAATTTTCAATTTCGTAATTTTCATATTTTTTATTAGATTTATTTTTAATGCTCCTTTGCTTCTATGGTGTAAAAAAATAATAAAAACGAATCACGCAGTAATCTATGCTATTTTATAAACTGTGAATGTGCCTCACGCAATACTAACTTTTTTAAAATTTTTCGAAGTTGTTTTCCAAACCTTGAAACATTTTACTGCTATTTCGGGTAAATTAAGGTGATATAGCGCAAAATACGCAAGTATCAATCCCTATTTCATTTGTAATCCGTTTGACATCAAAACTTGTGAAGATTTTCACAACACAAAAAAGGTATATAATATATTCACAAAGTCTGATTAGGTTATATAAGATCGAATGAGATCAAAAAGTATAAACGCGCTAACAAAAAGTATAGTTGTGAGTTCAAATCTGTAACCCGTTTATTTAAAATAGTACTACCACAGAACTTATTAAGGATTATAGTGAGTTTCAGCTAGGATAAAAACTCTTGATAATGACCCATATGTAATATAGGTTTATTATGTCATTTTGTTTCTCTCCTTTTTATAGGAATGTTAAGTGTATAATACTGAAAGAAAAAAAAAAAAAATAATAAATAAATAAATGTCTTAGTCATGTTGAACAAAAAGAAACTTTTCGTGCTCCTTAACGTTTTCTTTTTCTTTACCAGCCATAACTCTTAAGGGATTTAAACTGTGTTTTACCTTTTGGTAATAAAAATAATTTTCTTTGTGTGTGTGTTTGTGAGTTTTTTCTTCGCCAATATGTAATAAAGATATTTTTGTGTCGAAGTTATTTATTGTTTGAAAGTGACACTCTTTTTAGCCTTTATTGTTTTTTGGATGACTTAGTTTTGGTAACATAGTTTTAAAACCCCCAGAGACACAGTAGCATTTTTATTTTTTTTCTTTTTTTTTGTTAAGAAATATATTTTCGCAACTAAGTTGTGTGTAACAATCAAGTTATGAAAAAACATTCGTTTATATTTTAAGAGGTATGAAGCTAATAATTATTGAATGGAAAATGTGAACACTAGGGTTATAACTATTTTTGGAATTCAAAAACCATAGCATTGTCTTATAGCCAATATTGTCCTGATAATAAAAAGATTGTCTTGTTGAAAAAACCTTGATTTATATTTCAAGTGGTATGAAGTCAATAATTATTGGAATGGAAATATGAACACTATAACTATTTTTTGACTTCAAAAAATCATGTCACTATCTCATAGCCAATATTGTTCTTATAATAAAAATATTGTCCTGTTGAAAAACATTGGCTTATATATTAAGAAGTATGAAACTAATAGTTATTGAATGGAAAATGTGAACACTAGGATTATAACTATTTTTGGAATTCAAAAACCATAGCATTGTCTTATAGCCAATATTGTCCTGATAATAAAAATCAGTTTTTTAAAGCAATACGGCAAAAATCTTCTCGCACCACTCGCGATTTTTAAAATACTTTTGAACGTTCTTTATAATATATTTAACATTTTATATACAGTTCAAAATATTTAAATGGCTTAACGTAGAAATATAGTATGGATTAAACATACTTTATTTTATGTCTAAAATAAGAAAAATATGATTGATCATATTTTATTTATTTTTATTTATTTATTTATTGCAAATTAATTTACAATAAATACTAAGAGTGGCAGCACTGGCAAACAATGGCCTTTGCCTCTTTTATATAAAAAATATTTTTTTGTATATAATTTGTTAATTAATGGTCAATCATTTGGAATAAACTGACAGAAGACTTATCTATTATCGAATTAAATATAAATTTTTCTCCTATTTTTGCACTTATTCTGCGACAAATTGATTCGAAATGATTTTCCATTTCAGTTTGCATCATAAAATGTTGAGACACTTAATGACTGAATGAAAATGCCATTAAAAATGAACAAAAATTAAATTAATTGCATTTTTTATAAATTTTATATTTATAGCTCAGTTTAACAGAGATTGTATAAGCAAACGATTTTACATCAAAAACGACACAGCAAAGCGGTCAAAAATTATGGTATTTGGTGCAAATTATAATAATTTTCATCCCAAAACAATAATAACGATATTGGAATTTCACCGCTCTTGGTACGTGAATTTTTTTTAACAATTGCATAAAATTTATATCACATTCCTTTATATCTTTCAATGCTTTACAAGGCCTTACTGTGGTATTATAGGTATTTGCTGAAATTGCAAAAAGTTATAACCCTACTGAACACGAACTTAGGGTAAAAAAATTTTCAGTAGAATAAGGCATTAATGTGTGTGGTGATTTTATAGGCTAAAGTAATTTATTCCAGATGTTGAAGTTTAATATAATTTTATTGAAAAGCTGTAGTAGTCAAAACATCTAAACAGGTGGTATTTAATGTAAGTGCACGTATCAGTCAATTAATAGTGGATATAATTAAGATAACTGTAAATACATTACATGATTAAAATAATGTTAGAAAATATATATTTTTTGTGTCCTTTAGATATTTATTATTTGAAATGCAATATTTTAAATCAGTATTAAGGACTATGAATAATATCGAAAAAGTTATGATTTAATTATGTTATGTTACAGCAAAAAGTCACTCGAAAAATTGTATATTGTCTAAAAACTTTAAAATATACCATCAAAATTTTGAGTTATTCTCAAAAAACTGTTTTCGCGTAGGCGCTTGTATTAATGTATATCTAACGTTTTCATTGCTTTGTTGATTTTTTATTTTTGAAAGTAAAACACTTAGGCTTCTCTTTGGAATTGAATTAATTTTGTCTAAATTAAAAATAAAAAGAAAGATTTTAAAACATAAAAAATTCTTAAAATCTTTGCGAGTTTAATTATAATGAAGAATTTTCTATAAAAGCATATATAACGATGTAATAATTTTTAGCATTTTTGTTGCAAATACAACAATAATTACTTGTTTCAAATTACATAAAAGCTTATGCGATTTTGTCTTTAATACAAATTTTCAATTTTGCCCCAGAAAGTATGCTCCAAATAAAAAATACTTTGTTTTAAAACATATGAAAGATTTTATAATCAACTCCGGAGAATGTTTAATAAATTTTGAGCTAATAACCAATGCTAAGGTTGTGTTTTACTCCAAACAAAATAACACTTAAAACTATATATACAAATATGTTTAATTTTAAAAAAGAAAATGTTAAAAAAAACTACATCAAAGTTGAAATTCTGAAAAAGAAAATAAAAATTAATTTTAAAACGTATTATCCATCGCTTATTCGGAGTAAGCGATTGGGGTAAACGGAAGCATACTTTAATTTTATTTATTTTAATTTTGAATTTAATAATATAGTGGATTATTGTCTAACGTTTTACATAAAAATAATAAGTTTATTTGATCTTTTGGTATTATTTTTCGGCGTTTTGTCAAATTATTATTGTGTTAAATGGGAAATGTTGAAGTAAAGCGGAAGCTATTATAAATGAAAAAAAAAAAAAAAAAAAATGTTAAGGTATTTATATATTTAGTGTATTTTTGTATGAATTTTGTATTTACGAGGGCATACGAATATCAAATCCAATAATTCACAATAGGTAACAAGTTATAAAATAATAAATTTCTACAAATATACAGTTATCTCTCGTATTTGAAATAATCTAATTCAAAAGTGTAATAAATTGCTATAACTTTATACACGTTCAGTGTGCAAAGCATTCACATGAGTTGTATCATATCAAGTATGTATTTTTACAGCATCCATAATCCTCGGTTGTCATCCTTTAATACCCTAATGTAATGATGCATGTTGGTTCTAGGAATCTTTATACTGCTCACTTAGTTGGAAATTGTACTTAAGTTCTAGAAATTTTTTTATGTTTAAAAACTTAAGTATTCTTTTTCCGTCTCTTAAGTTTTAAGTAAAAATTGTCTGACGTCTTCAAAAATATTTATTGAAAATAAACAAAAATAAATAAAAATTTTTAAAAGATTTCAAGCAACCCATTAAATTTATCTTTTCTGTGTGGTTATATATTTTCTACCAATACTTTTTTAATTTTATAGCCCATGAGCTTCATATCTTTGAAATAATTTAAAATTCTTAAAAATTGTTCTTTTATTTATTTTTGATGCCACATTAGGGAGGCATTGAAATATGTTTTACCCCAAGAAATAAATTTGATATCTTTCAGGTTTTTTCAGATTACCATTAATCAACAATAATCTAAATAAAAAGATATTTAATAAAAAATTAACTTAATTAAGAAAAAGTATTTTAGGCTAAATAAAATATAGCTATGATTTTGAGTTGAAGAAAATGTTTGTGAAAAGTTGGGACCACCCTATTGTAAATACATAAAGGCTCAAAGCTTTTTGTTTATTTCCTTGTCAGCTTAAGTTTTAAACTGTAAAATAAAATAATTCTTATTTGTGAGATTTTACTTAAATTGTTCTTAGGAAAATACCCCAATTTCATAATTTCTAGTGAAAAAGCATTATACTTTTGGGAAAAAGCCTTTTTGCAGTTAAAATATATACAAAATAAAGTATCCAATTTTGTACTCATCGATTTAAAAATGACCTTGATTTACCAGTAGTAATTTTTGCAAAAAAAATAAGTTTTCTTCATTACCCCGTCTCAATACCCTAGCTTACCCTATATATAAGATATTTTAATTCAATAAAAAGTATAAGTTTTACTACTTTCTAAATCAATTTGAAAATTTTGAAATGGAGTTAAAATTTATTGAGCTATGAGATCCAACCTCAAAATGTTTGTTTTTAGTTTTTAACATATCACAATTTAATGGATGTTTCGTAATTTTTGAAAATTGTTCTTCAAGAAGAAATACGACCAACATTTGGTTCTTTTTCAAGTGAAAATAATATTTTCTATATTAATTTGCAGTTTCTGATCGAATGATATCTTTTATATTTGAAATAATAGCAGAGAAGTATAGAACTTTAAAATAATGAGAAGCCAAAATCTTTACACAAATATTGTTTTAAATCTAGTGTTACAAACTGGACTTTAATAAGTCACAGAAAATCGAAAATTACAAAAATTACAAAAATGATTGAAAACCTAAAATGGTACACCGACATTAAGGTTTGTAAAATAAAATCTAAATAGTAAAATCTAAGTGTAATCTTTAGTTAAAAGAAACAGTCATATGAGAATAGAAACATTTTAAAGAGAAATTTGTGAAAATCTGTCATAAGATCTCAGCTATCTTCCATTCGTTCTGTAAGAAAATATGATCCTTTTAAACGTTATGATGTTCGCTTTATGGACAGTGTAATTAATTAATTTCATAATTGTTGTTTTGTTTTAGTAAAAACATACTGAATTGAATAATCCTAATATATAACTATACCTAGAAGTGTCTTTATCGTATATAATATTAAAAAACAGTTTGTTAAGAATAAAAAAAATATTATAATGGAATCAAAACAATTGCATGGGAATTAAATACCACATAATTTTTTAATTCATTATTACTTTAAATTGTTTGTTTTCTTTTTCATTGTGTTATTAATATACTTTTTAGTGCATCTTTCTTAAGTCTTTTGTTTACCTTTTGGTTACAAAAAATCCAGCCGTTTTCAATATCAATATCTACCACTTTAGCTAAATTATATAATTTTTTTGATATATTTTTTATATTTCTTATATTTTTTTAACCCTACATTTTGCTAAACAAATTACACTTAATGGTGACTATTTTAGAGCAATGATCATGCATATAATCGCCTTATTAAATAGTGAATAAAAAAGGTGAATTCTAATTATGATTATGAAAAAATAGCCTAAAATAAATAATATAATAAAATAAAACTAACCCTAAATCAATTTATAATTATATACCAAATCGTTTTTCTTCATTACTACCTTTCCATTGTTTGTCTTCTTCTTCATTGTGTTAATATATTAGTGCACCTTTCTTAAGTCTTTTGTTTTCCTTATGTTTGCAAACAAGTTCATTTTTATTATCATAATGTCTTTTATATGCTTATTTTTTATTATTTAAATCCAAGTTTGTTTTCAATTTATGGTTTATTACAAAAACTGAAAAATATTGCTTGTTAAAAATAGTTTTTATCATTTATCATTTTAAAATCAATAAAAACAACTAGTTCTCACGTATGCACTCATCTGTATGTTTATTATAATTTAATATGCGTAAATAACATAAAGTCTATAAATTATAAAGCTTCTGCCATATTTATGGCTTTAAAATTGAAAAAATCTACCAAAATAAAACGTTAGAAAAAATAATAATAATAAAAACAAATAGATTTTAATATTAATAAAATAGATAATATTAATTGTTAATGAAGTGTTATGGAATAGTTTTTTTTAATGAAAATTTGATTGAAGACTTAAAAATACATATATTATTAGATATTATTAGTAGCTAAAAAAATAACTTAAAATATTTAAAAAGCTTTTAATTAAATAAGTAAATTTCTTTAAGAAGGGGGAGCAAATAGAACAACTTTGTAAAATCATATGGTTTATTTTTATATAACGAATATGCTTGTAAAAAACTTAATTGTGTTAAATTTTATCTAAATATTGAAATTTATGTGAGATATATGCGAGTTTAATTGATTTTTAGAAATGGGGATTATATGGGAACCATGTTCAATTATGGACCTATTATTGTAAAACTATGTATAACGATTTATACTTATATACAATTCAAATATGTACAATTTTTCTATTGGTGTTAACATTAATGTGGGATTTATGAGCTTTTAAGTAGTTTTTAGGTTGCAGAATCTCTGCATGAAAAATATGATCAATTATAGACCGATTTTTAGAGAGTAAGATACAACGGTCTATACCTGTAATTTCAACACACAGTTTTGTGAGCGACTTATTTCAATAAATAGTGATCTGTTATATTCAAATTTAAATAAGTATATCAATAAGCCTAAAAACTACTTAATATCTAATAGAAAATGTGTTAGTAAAGAAGAATTGTTGTAACTTCTGACTCCATTGGGATCCCATTTTGAAATTTTTACTCTATAACGAAAAATGACTTCTAAACATCTTGTAAGAAGATAATGAAAATTAAAAGACCCTTTTAAAGCACATCCAAGGATAGAGGATATTTTTTCATTTTAGAGGTCCTTACGCCAGTTGTTATGACTTTATAATAAAGAAGAATCTCAGTCCTCTATAATGATACCAAGTTTGTAGAAATTTGTCGAAGTTTGTCATTTTTTACGAAAATGATCGAGGTGTGCAACTTTAGAGGTTTATAGAATATGAAGCATTAGCGATAGGGTGTGGGTAAATACGAGATATGAAGCGCATAGAGGGGAACATTATATGTGCCGAATTTTACTAAAAGTAATGATGGTCAAAATCTGACCTGGGTCAAAATTTTTTGGATTAACCTTATAATTTTAGTAATAAAAATTATTAGTTTGTTTATGCAAGAATACATATAGTTTTCATGTTTAATAAAGATGAATGACAACTTCTTGTTTACTTTTTATGTTATATTTATTTTAAGTTTTTGCATTTTGAAAACAAAAAAAAAAAAAAAAATACTATAACAGATTCATATTTTTATTGTCGTGGCATACTGCTCACCTTCAGTAGAGATTTCTATGAAGTCTTGTTTTTCAATCAAAACTTTATTCAATATTTTTTTTGACATTAATTTGTACTATAAAACTGGTAATATAAAATCTCTATTAATATTCAATATGGGTGCAGCTATTAACAATCAATACTCATATTATTTTAGCTGTTGCTGCAATTTAAAGCATAAATCACATTTAAAGCTTAAATTTTTAAATGTACGTTTAAAATGTTTACTTTTTTATAATTAAGAGTTTATTTTTAATTTAAACATTTAAACACATGTTTTTTTTATCTTGTTAATAGGTCAGAAAACTTTTTTTTGCCAAAATATTTGATTGCCAAATAATTTCTTGTCTAAATCAAATCAAATGTAAATTTAGGTTAATAGTAATAAATTTGTGTAGTTTAGATGAATTACCAGTAAACAGCTGGATTGTTAACTTAAACTTAATTTAAAAATAAAACTAGTCGAAAATAAAAAAAAAAAAAAATAATAATGATAATAAATAAATAATCTTGTGAAATTAGAGCAAATAATAGTAATAGAGTTTAAATTGGAAAATTGATTTAAAGTCACTTAAATTTGAGTAAAATGGTTTTAAGAAGTTTGTTGCTTAAGTCGTTTGTATGTGAAAATAAAAGTGGTAAAGTGTGCGTTCGAATGAAATGTAACACATAAATAATGATATAAAATTGACTGAAATAAGCTACAATTATGTACGAAACAATATATGTATTTTAAGGCATTTTCTACAGATTTATTACGTGTAACAATAAAGGATAATTCAATGATTAGATATGTACTTTTTATTTTCTTTGAAACAACCTCCATTATTAACTAGATAGTACTTTGCGTAACTTTTTTTGGAACTGCCCACTTATGTCTTCCTTAATTCGCTTTTGGCCAAGGCTCAATATCTTCAAATGGCCCAAGTTCTGCACAGCTTAGAGGGTTGGAATTTTTCGGCACAAAATTACCATAGTGTTTTTTGTACCATTCTAAAGTATTTTTATAGTAATGGAACGATCCAAATCAGGCCATAAGAATGTTGAGACTATCTTTTCTTATAAGTGGAAGCAGTTTTCTTTGTAGACACTAGATTATACAATTATTCGGGTTTTCATATTAATTGGTTTGTTCGACCAATAATTATTTGAGGTTAATAGTTGATCGGTTAATATCCGATTAATGACGATTAACCGAATAGTATTAGTAATACGTGTAAAACATATAAGTAACACTAAATTTAGTATTTAATATATTGAAATAGTTATTTAAAAACATAATGCAGATAAAATTCTTTCCTAAAGGCTTCATATTATCAGTTCTTTTGCCCATTTGTATGAAAAAAATATAAATGCAAAATGCAAAAAAAGGCTAAAAGAAAATTGTTAAAAGTGTTAAATTTGCGCGTTTTCTAGTTTCGGGCTAAGAAATATTTTTTGCGTTTTGGACTACAAAACCGGGCTAACTCTAGTCCGAAAAGAGCTAAGTTGGCATCATTGCCCCTATAAAAGATTTATTCATTGTATTTTAAATTATTGCATTTCTTAGAAAAATTGTCCGATTTTAACAATTGACCACTTAATTGAAGGACAGTTTAGCTGTCCTTCAATTAAGTGGTTAAGCTTTTTTTAGTCTTTAAACGCGATAAATATTTCGTTAATTATTTTTTACATTTTTTCGTAAAAAGAGAAAAATGTTGAACTACTTAAAATTATCTATTTGTAAATTTTTGCAGCATATAGGAAATTTTATAGCATCAAGTTACTTAATATTTGACTTTTACTTTTGCATAAATTGTTTATAAAATATATTTTAATAAAAATTGGTGCTCAGTACACATAATAAAATCGGATATTTATGGCCTTGATAAATTTTTTTTTCTAGAAAGGAAAGCTGCTATTATCATAAAATTTTGTTCTACGTCTAAGGCAAGTTTTGTAATACAACCCATTTTGTATGAATGACATTTATACAAGTATTCCTTTTAAACGTTGAAAATTTGGAGTATTCAGCAACAACATTTTATGTTCAGTTCCCGTGACCCATTTTATTTCATATTTGTTCATTATAATTATTTTTTACCGTTCACGTAATAGTTTAATATCTTATGATAATACCTAAGAGAGGCTGCATTATTTTTCTAGGATATGTAATTAACATATTCATTCTTATGCTTACAGAAATCAAATTATAATTTTTGTTAACTACTTACCATAGACTTACTTATTAATAAGCACCAGTCAACCTCAAAATTTCTTACAACAGTTTTTCAGTTCTTTTAATTTTGAAGTTTAAATATCTTTTTTCGGTAAGTAATATTTAGCTAGTATGTTTAAAATCGCAAAAATTATTTGTAAAAAAAATTATATATGTTTCATCGCACTGCTAATGTCTAATAAATATATAAAATCAATCCAGACTGGAGGGTTAATAACTACGCAAATGATAAAAACATTACCCAAAGATCATGCAACGGTTTAACAAAAAAGTGCTTAAAATTTTGGATTTCATGAATCATGATACATAATGAGTTTTTTTCTTTCACTAAATAAAGTAATTATATAAATAAAATACTACAAACAAATTAAAATCTGATGCCGTTTCATATTATAATAATCAAAACTTAAAATCGGATATTGTTTGCAAGAAATACAGTTTTTCAAATATGAATATCTTGTATGGGTTTACGAACTTTCAATGGTTAGGGTAGCAGATCGAAAATGTGTACTTGAGATATATTTATATTTTTCTTTGCGCCAAAAAATAGTAACAAAATATAGAAAAATTTTGTTTGCAAATTTTTTTCTTAACTATTTTGTATAAAAATAAGTAAACAATTAAAATTTTTTTTATGACATTTTTTTTTATAATATCACGCTTTTTCAAATTAACAACATGAATTTATATTTCTTCTTATAAGACGGATGTAAAATTATCAACTCGGTATTACAAATAATTTTAAATTTCTTATTAAAAACAAAAGACTTGTGACGCAAACTTTTCTCTCTAATACGTTATTATCTATAAATAACCATAAACATTAAAGTACTTTTAATTAAATAAACTTGTTTGAAAATAAATAAAAAAGCAAAATAAAAATATTTAAAATATTAGTTTAAACACAAGAAAACCACTAACTTACAATAGCTTAGGCCACCAGTACTAAATATCTATACAAGCAAATAGTTTATGGGGCAAAGCAATCAAATGTTTGGTCACTATAAAAGAAAAAAAAAAAAAAAAAAAACTAAACCAAACCAAACGTTTAAAGAAATGAAAAGTGTTTGCGAGAAAACTAAACGATGGTTAGCAAGCAAAAAAAAATAATAAAAAAAAAAACTGTAACAAAAACCTATAAAGCATTTGAGCTAAAAAAAAACTGAACATCTTAAAAAACATGTGGCTTCTTAACTACTTGCAACAGCCGCAAAAATATTTTACAAAGAAGAAGAAAGTATAGCACACATTATTTTCAAGATGTCAGATAATGGCAACCAGAAACCATTTTGAGCCAAACGAAAGCAAAAACTGCTAACAAGCTTTAAACTAAAAAGATATCAACATGCAAGCTTTTAAAACCTTACAGGCTTATTCACACACTCTCCTGTGTAGCAATTGAAATTGGAGCACATTCTTTTTAACAAATGGAAAAAACAAAAGTTATGAAGAAAAACTAAAATATATGCGGGGCCTTTAAGCATTTATTATGCAATTTTTATTTTTGTTATTTTTTACTTTATGCAGTTGTTTTGAATGTTAAACTAAAAATCACATTACTTTTAAAGCCAATAGAAAAAAAGAAAATATCGAAAAACTTAAGAAAATATGTGAAAAATAAAATAACAAATCGTTACCAGTGTAAGCAAAATAACTTAGTCTATTTTTTATTTCTTTTATGAAAGCTCTATGAACAAAGTTTCAAATATTTCCTGTTTTGTGGTTAATACTTATGTACGTTATTTTACTTTTTAGTTTATTGTGTTATTTTAAATATCGATATTATTTGTTATTGTAGACTTTGTAACATTTGCATACTTAATATCTATTGACGTTAGTTGTTTTTTGTCTTCTGAAATTATAATAATATTTTTATTTTTTATTTATTTTTATTATGTCAAAGAAATTATGTTGAAATTAGTTTAATGTTGTATGTTATTTGTTGTCTCATATTATTTATTTATTTATTTGTGGCAAGTATTTCACTTGAAATGAAAAAGGGTATTAAAATAAAAGGTGTTAATTTTTATATATTTTTTTTAAGAAAAAAATGTCTATTATTATTTAATATGGGTACAAATATTTTTAATTATTACTAATAGTGTTTTAACTTTTTGCTTAACCTATTCAACTAATTTAGGCATTTAACTTTGTAATTATTTCCTTTATAAATGGAGAGTTTATTTTTAAACTTATTTATAATTTAAGCATCTAAACATATTTTTCGTTAACTTATTAATAACGAAACTTTTATTTCTTATTTTTTTTTGTCATACAATTTTATTGCAAATTAATTTCTTATCTTCTATATATATTTATATTATAATACATACTTTTGTTTTTTCATTCTTAATATATTCAGGTGATTGTAATGTTTCATATATTGAATGTTTTATTAGAATAACATTACCTTCGCTTAGGCAATGCGGTATTACTAGACCTAGCTTGTGATTGGATTAATTAAACCATGAGTTGTTATTTGTATTTCCAGTCTCCTATATTTATAAATATTTTTTTTTTTTTTGATAAACTTTTCATTTTCAAAATCCACTTATTAATTCACAGTGGCGAATGAAAGACAGGTGTCAAAAAAATAGCAAAGATTATTAAAAATTACATTGAAAATAGTGATCAAGACGTTGAACGTTGACCTCATTTTAAGTCCTGAGAACGAACCTAAAGGAAAAATTGAAACAACTACGTCAAATGAGTTCGGACACAACTTTCTCTTTGGGCACAATTATTCGAAATCTTAAATCCTTTAAAGATAAGCATATTTCACAAATTTTTCAATTTGTTTATTCAGTTTAGTGTCGAACAAAGTACTTGGCGATGGCTGACTCTAAAGTACGAATCTTTAAAAAAAGTTTACATTTTCAAAAAAAAAAAAAAAAAAAAGTAAACAAAAGCTAATTTTTAGCAAAAAAAAAATATAATTTTCTTAAAATATAAACAAATAAATAAATAAATGAATAGACAAATAGATAAATAAAAGTAACGGCAATTTCTTAAAATAAGTTTTTTTTTTAAAACTACCAATTTTCACAAAATAAATAGACATATAAATAAATAAATAAAGATAAAAATAAAATTTCTAAAAAAGGAGTTTAAATTTATAATCACTTAAAAAATATATAAATTAAAAACAAATTAAAAAAAATTTAAATTTGTTAAAAAATTTTCTGATTTAAGAAAAATATTTCAAATATTAATATCCAAAAAACAAGTATCAATTAAACAAAAATAAGCACACTTTCCAAAAAGAGTACGTTTTAAAAAATAAAATGCTCAAAAGAAGTACTATTTTTCACAAAAAAAAAAAAAAAAAAAAAAAAATTAATTGTCCACAATTATATGTTTTTTTAAAGTTCCAATTTTAACAAAGATACCAATAATCGCAAGATAAAAATATGATGAAAGAAAAATAAAATTTTCCAAAAAAGAAGACAATTTTCAGTAATATGTATTAATTTTCAAAATATGACAATTTTCAGTAATATGTATTAATTTTCAAAACAGGTTAAAATTTAAAAATAGTATTTCAAAAAAAAAAAAAAAAAAAAAAAAAAATTAAATTTTTTAAAAAAGTTACAATTTTTGAAAAAATTGTAAAAAAAAATATTAGCTTAACTTGTGTATAATTCTAATTCCAGTTAAAAAAAAGAAAACATAAGGATCAAAAATAATAAAAGTTTTGCTGAAGGAATCGATTTTCCAAAAAATATATATACATAAAAAAAAAAACGAAATAAATCTAATTTAAGAGGACAAATTTTTAATTTTCCAGAACAGTTTCAATTAAAAAAATGCAAGTTTTCAAAAATAGCTAAAAAAAATTTTAGAAAAAAAAAATTAAAAAAGACGAATTTTAAAAATTCTTTTTTAAACAATGCAAGTTCTAATTTAAAAAAGATTCAATTTGCAAAAAGAAAAAAATTACGGACCAAAAAATATGATAAGTACCAAATTTCAGAACAAATTTATAATTATCAAAAAAAAAATCAAATTTTAAAAATGGTACTAGTTGAAAAGTAACATTTTCAAAAATATGGCAAAGAACAAAATTTAAAAAAAATCAATTTTTTTATTATTAGAAAAATGCCAGTTATGACAAATAGTTTTAATGCTCTACGAATGAATTAGGGGTCCCTGAAAAAACACTTTATATATAATTGACATCTATTAAAAATGCCCTTAAAACGAAAATTCTGACAAGACGGAATGGTCTATAAAATAAGGATTTTTATAAAATGTTTTTATTTTTGTGAAAACTATGAAAGATTCTTACATTTTTGATTTTGCTTTATTTAGGACCAATTTTTAAAAGATGAAAATCAATTGAGAGTATTTTTAACAAAATCTATTATCAATATCTCTTTAGTATGTAACTAGGGTTGTCATTCGAACAGAAATTATTCGATTATTTAAGGAAAAATTTTTTTATTCTTTTTGAGCGAATATAATTTTTAAATTTAGAATAAAAAATTATTTCATAAATTTTGAACGATTAATCAAATAATTAAATCATTTTTGAAACAAGTTTTTGTTAAATTATTAAGTCTTTTTGAAATTATAATTGTAAAAAGTTTTGTTTAGTTGGAAAAGCCTTTTGAAAATTGTTGAAAATTTCATTAAGATATATAAATGCTAAAGCCTTTCATGGGCACTGAAACCTTAATATTATTTGAAAAAAAAAAAAACAGAATAGCTTTTCTAAAGATTTAATCAAACGGTTTTTTTCCAGCGTATATTATTTTTTTTTTAAGTATACAACAAAAAGTGAAACAATAGTATATACAAATGCTTTATTTTTGAGAATTTTTCGTTTATTATTTACTTCAAAAATCATTTTATTGATTCAAGTGATGTGGAAGTAACCGAAGATTCTGAAATGTATAATGGTGTTAACTGAACTCAATAGAACAATAAATAATATCAATAATTAAAAAAAGTAGATTCTAGCAATATTGATGAACATTGACTTTATTTAGAAAAATCAAAAAAGAACAGAAAAACTAGATTTGCTTTTAGTCTTATGTATTGCCGCTATCAATAATAAGAATGAAAGGATGTTTTCTACATATTTGTTTTTATTAAAACAAAAGTAATAATAATCGTTTTAAAATCAGAATTCTTAATTATGTTCTTTATAAATGATAATTTTACAGAAATTTACTTTCATTATATAATATATAAATATATAATATAAGGTCTGAATTTTTGGATATTTTTTGTTCTATGTTAATGAATTGTTATTTTTAGGTTTGTTTTATGTTAATAAAACCAAGAATTGGTTTAAAAAAATAACAGTTTTTGCATTTTTTATACGAACAATATATTTTATTTTTATTCATTGTATTAATCGAAGAAAATTCCAATTTTATTCGATCACACGAATAATTAAAAAAAATATATGAAATTTTATTCGATCAACTTTCGAATAATTGACAACCCTATATGCAACGTGCGGATTTCCATTACATTAAGCAAAATAACTTCAATGTATGAAGTTCATACATACATTTTGAGTAAAAAATACAAGCGAATATTTGCCACATTTCTCTAACAATACGATCAATTTGAAAATCATTTTATATAGGAATAGAATAAGGTCTTAGCTATTGAAAGAAATTAATTTTGTCTTAAACTAAAGAAAGACATATATTTTTTTTGTATTTTGTTCAGCTAGATTTACAATTTATCACTGTGGTATTAGACAAGTGCGTTCCGATAATGGATCAGTTGTTAAACATAGATGATAGTTTGAATAATGCAAAAAGAGTTTTAGCTATTTTCTTGCAAGGCTATAGTGAATTTTAGTGTAATTTATATTTTTCGTCATAAAAAATACATTTTTATAATATTTCGCTAAAATAATTCAAATGTAAAATAACAGTGTATTTAAAAAAAAATTATATATTTTTTAAATAATCAGGCAATTTTGTTAATATTTTTTCAACATGAATCAAAATAGTGTTAAACAACTTTTAAATTACTATAATTTTCAGATTTTTGGCGACAGGCACATAGTTTTATATGAAATAAATAGTTTATTTATACATGTCTATCAGCTAATAAAAACAATTTTGATTGTAAAAGACAAACATGAAATTCTTTTTATTTATTTAGTTTTTTTTTTTTTTTTTTTTTTTTTTTTTTTTGAGAAATGTCTGCTTAGTAGGTGTCACAAAGGTATTTTGAACGTAAACGACTTCATGAAAGAAATCAAATACGATTGATAATAAAAAAAAAAAAAAGAAATAGTACATTAGAACTAACGTTTTAAAACTATAATTACTTAATTTAAAGAGCAAAAAGTTTTAATTAAAAAGATCCCTAAAATTTAATTTTCGTAATTTTCTACTGAGATAAATTATTTAAATCGACATGATTTTATCACTAACATAATTATAATACGAATTTGAAACTGACAATTAAGTTATTAGCTATTTCTTAAAACCAATATTTTTCAAAGCTGTTTCAAAACTTTGTAGCTGATTTTACTTTTACTCGAATTTTGCTTTAGCAAAAAAATAATAATAAACTTTTATTTTCTATAGCTTATATCTACCCAAAAACATTTTTCTTTATTTGATTACAAAGCCGAAAACTGACACTATTTTTAATAAGAAGTTGCTATTATGGTGTTTGTGGCATGTTTACTATACACGAAAAAAAAATTTACATTTTATGTCTCTGGAGGCGCTTGTTATGTAGAATTTCAACAACGCTTTATCTACTGTGTTATAAACTTAGTTAGACACATACACATCTAAGCAATCCTTGTGGCTCTTGACAGGCATGAAAGAAATAAAATCAGAGCAGAGCCGCTTAACTTGTACAGTAGAGAGTAAAGTTATGGCCAGTATTTTTTGTTAGAAAATAAAATCATGACAACTTGCTCCAAAATAACGCCATAAAAAAAAGAGTATAAGTGCAAGAAGTGAATGTCCGTTGTTAATAAAATCACAGCAAAAAAAAAAAAAAAAACTGAATAAAAAAAGAAGTGGGCCATTGGATTGCATAATAATTTTTTCGAATGTTAATAGATTTGAACAATTTAAGCTCAAACTACTAAGAAATGAAAAGAAAAATGAAAATTTATAAAAGATTGGCTAACTAATACTAGTTGTTGCTTTTTAGTTCTTTTTTTATTAAGACTTTTCTTTTTGAAATAAAATCCAGTACTTTTAATGTTTAAAGTAATCTTTGGTCATGTCATAAACCACACAGCTACTTTAAAGCTGTTACACTAAATCGCCACAAAATACAATACACCACGCCCAATACGCTGCTGACAGTTGTATTAGTGCCATTATGAGAGTTGGCGGCTGTGGCATGGTGTATTTTTTTTTTTAAATAAAATCGATTACTTTCATTTGATATAAAAAAAAAAAATAAAATAAAAGATATTTTTAACAAAATTCAAAGCAAAACTGCATAATATTAAATACTTTTAAATTCATAGACTAAAGCAATTCATATGAATGTGTATTGTTGAAATACTTAAAATAAGCCTGAGAATAAATAAACTAATACTTGTTTGAATTACATTTGTCTTAAAAGTTTCAATAAAAGAAATAAACCAAACCTTAGTTTTTTAGGTTAGCAACAGAGGCCTCTTGATGAGATTTTTTTTTTTTTTTAATAATTGGTCCGCATATTTTTTTTTGCTCTCAACTATATAACATTTTTCATTATGCACCTTTTAGCCATCACGAAGTGTAAAGCTTAATGAATTTTTATTAAGCCGCACACAAATTTGTATAGTGCATTTAATAATTTCATTTAAATGCTGGCAATTTATGTCAAATAATTTTGGCAACGCATTAAAGTCATTATTTTTATAATATTAAATTTAGTTACTGAAAATTTGTTCACAATTTTTTTTTTTTTTTGGTAATTTTTAGTATATTGAAATCTCTGTTTCAGTACTAGTCAAATTTGCAGGTACAGTAAGAGTTTTCAAAAATATTCCCTGAAAGTCTTAAAAAATGGACTGAGTTTAAATTATTTCAGTGTGAAAATATTTTAAGAAAATATTCCAAAATATTATTTTCAAATAAAAACAAGCAATATTAAAATGGTTAAAGAAAAAGGTACCCAATTCACAACTTCGTTATTGTGTTTTTTGTAAAACATTATATGAAGAAAAATAACATTTTTTATAAAGTAATATACTTTGTGAATTAGTATAAGGTGAATAAATGTGTTATTTTCAGTTTAATAAATTTAATACAGAGAAACAAGCTGAGGCAAAAATTTCGGCAGTGGCGAGAACTTTTTAGTCGGCGTTGGCGCCGCATAACAAAATAAATTATTAAAAACAATAACAGATGGAGCCACTGCATTCACTATTTTTTGCTTTGAATTTCAATAAAAATTTAAAAATTTTGTCGGCTGATTTTAAGCCGGTGTGAGTAAACCAAATCGGCGGCAACTGATAAAATAGACAATTGAACAGCAGCGGCGCGTCGCCAACTTTAAGGGGGTCGGCTTGTATCTCTGTTTTAATACTCATAAGTGCCTTATTTATGTCATTATTTCAATAACATTTGGAACAAATAAGTTTTATGTAAGAGTGAATTAGAATACTAAATTTCATCGGTACATAATTAAGCATAACTCCCATATAAGATCCGAAACTCAAGTTAACTCGCATAATAACTTATGTCTTTTTATATTTTTTTTTATTTTATATAAGCAGAATTACCAAGGATTCATAAATATTGGTGCATAATTGACCAAAGTTTTCCGAAAAACTTGAAAATCATTTTGAGAATCAAACGCTGAAGGATTGTCTGTCATATTCTCTCGCTTGGCCAACTATAACTTTTTTACTTGTTTTTATTGATAAGTTTATTTGAAGTGAAGAATCGGATTTCTGGTGAAAAATCTGATTTTTAGTAAAAAGTCGGATTTTAAGTGAAAAATCTAATTTTTAGTGAAAAATTCGAAAAATTAGTAAAATATTATTTTTTTTGCTAAAATTTTAATCTTTGGTGTAAATTTTACTTTTTGGTGAAAAATTTTGTAAAAAAAATGTTCAATTAAAATTTACATTTTTTGTACGAAATTAACAAATTTTTAAACTAAATAATTTTTAACAGAACTCATAAGCACAATGTTATATTGTTATTTTAAATTTCCATATATATTTTTAAAAAATTTTAAAATAATAGGGGTATTCATTTCAACGCTTAAGTTTTCCATTTAAGCAATTGTGTAAATTTACGCTACATGTTTCATGAACCCCTTTTCAAATCTTGTGCAATATTAACGAAAGAAAATAAGGAATCGTTGTAAATAATTGAAAAGTTTTGTTAAAATCAAAGATTTTATTATAATTAACGTAATTATAATTTTTTACATCTCAGTTGCTAATATATAAATAAATGTATAAATAAATAAACAAATAAATATAATAAATATAATAAATATAATAAATAATAAATATAAAAAATAAATATAAACAAATAACAATATAAACAATATAAACAATAAACAGCGCAAGTTTGCGAGACTAAATAGTTGCGCAAAATTATAAGTGCGAGAATTTTGCGCATTTTCATGAGTACCCTTAATGTATTATTTCAAATAACATATAACACAATAACTCAAATAATATACTTTCTGAATTGTGTAAGGGTCTTATACAATTTTTGATTTTGAGATTGTTATGGGAAAATATTTTCACTCTTTTCCCACAGATTTCAGTTATCAAGAGGACTTTTTAATTCCTCTGGTATTTTTTATTATTTTTTTATTTGTCCCAAATTATTACAAGGCTATTTCTTAATATTTTACTTATAAAAGAACGAATGTATGAAACTTTTATCGAAATCTTTCCACATGATGTAGGTACTAAATATTCTTCTTATGAGTCAAAATGGATAATTAATAAAAATAAACTTAATGCGGTGGAAATTCTTCAGATTATATCCTGAGAAACGTAAAATTTTACTTTTAAGTTTTTATTTCCTTTGTAACATGTCGAAATATTCTTTTAAGATGCTATATTCTGCGTGAAACTATAACACTATCTAACAATGTTCGTCCGTCTGTTGAAAGCACTATAGGTCTCAGAGCGAATCAAATAGAATACAAATTGGCTCATATATTTCTCATTGAGAAAGTTTGTTTTTTATTGGAGATGGTAAAAATCGGTTCATAAATAAAAAACTTATTAAATATAAATTAGACAGTATTGATGTCCGTCGTAACTCCAGTTCATATATTTTCGCCAATAACTCTTGAACGTCTTACTTTAGATGGAAAGAAATTTGCACAACGATTTTTTTTATTAATCTAAAATATAATCTCCTAAAAAAAAGATCGGTATTCTAAGCATTTTTAGAGTGTACAAGCTATTAAACCGAGCAAAAACTTTGGTTGGCATGTAATGAGTTATGAAGCTAGTATAATGGCTCTTCGCTACTTACATATTAGCTGAATAACTCATTATTTCAACACGGTGATGACATTAGAGGCAACTACTTACCACATATTATTACAAGTAGGCATTTTAGAAGTCGTTACCTAGATGTCATTACAAGAACTGATTACTTACAAGTTGTTCAATAACTCATTGATTTTAAAGCATTACTGAAGTCACTATTAGTAAAAACAATAGAAACTCGTTTACGTTAGGTTACAAATAACTAAAAAAATGTGGGGATATAAAAGGAGAGTTTTCTTATAAAGGTTTTATAAATTTTAATTTCAAAAACTTAAATCTTTCATATATTTGTCGCTTATGTAAATATATGAATTGCTAAACTGAATTAAGAAATCAATAAAAAGTAGTTTTGTCAAACATCTGATCATAAGTAAGTAACTACATACCGCGTTATAAACAACTTCTATGTAATGCAGACAGTATGTTGTTGTCATTGAAAAGAATCTACATCCGTAACTACATGCCATTACCAAGTTTTTGCTGAGAAACTAAATGAAAGCATGTAAGACTATGAAATTTCATAAAAGTTATTTCAGGATAGAAGCTAGAAAAATAGTTTACTATATTTTTCGATTGGAGCAGGGAATAGAGTACCCCTATACAAAAGAATTTTGTATAGTACATATATAAAGAATTTATATAGCTTTTTATTATAAAATATTTTTTTTTTTTATAAAAGTTCCTTTAATATATTTTTTTTACATTTTGTAATTTTTCCTGTGCAATAAAATTTTTTTTAGCAAAAACGGAAGGGTTTTTACCTCTGTGGTATGTCCAAAAGTGTCTTCGCTTATATAATTTCACCTTTCTATCCAATTTTGTTATAAAAACAAATTTTGTTAATATGACTTTCATAGGGAAGTGCGTTTTTCAAAGGCTTATAACTTCAAAAATATTCAGTTGCACTCAAAAATTGGTACATCGTTGTTCAATGATGAAAAACTCAAAAAAACTTTAGCTGAATTATAACATTAAATTTAAATACAGTATGTGTATACAAATCTCAAATACTAAGGCAAGAATTTAGGATGGGATTTTTATTCAAATTACTTAAATCTAGGATTGCAACCAGAGTCGGAAAGTAACTGTGTTAAATCACTGAAAGTGTGATTTATATGAGATATTTTTAGGTAAATGGTTCAGCGAATTTGAGTAGTAAAGGAAAATAAAAATCAAGTGAGATATTTTGATAAAAGTCAGCCTTTAACTTTTATTTGTATTATCTAAAAAATAAATTGTTCTAACATTTGATAGAATTACACTATTTTATATTAAAATTAAATAAGTTGGTACGTTAACTAACATTTGTTTATTAAAAAAAATCTTTTATAAAAAATTAAGATAATATAAGAATATAATAAGACAAATATTAACAGTTATTAAAGCTGAGCACAACTAAAAATTATTGTCTCTTTCCTCTATCATAAAAAACAGCAAAAAGTATTAAATTTTATCCTTAACCTTGTAAATAGGAATCGCAATTTTCCGGACTCTCATTAGTTCAATAACTGAAACCCAAATATGACAAGAATATTTACATTAGCAGATTTAGAATTTAATAATTCTAAAAATGATAACTTTTTCTGAAAACCTTCGCGGCGATTCAAACGTGAGCTCAAGCAGTGTTAAATTATTTGTAACTTCAACAGGGTGGTCCAACATTATATAAAAATAACCAAAGGGTATCGCACATTTAATCTTACCTAAAATTGTGATATTTTTACGAAATTCTTTGTGATCAATATTAATGATATACGAATAAAACGATAGCTTATAATAAAAATAATACTAAACCCGTATTTCGTAAATTTTCCAAAAAATTGTATCCGGATAAACAAATGTGAATTATTAATAATTTCTGGGACTCACTATTTACTTTTTCTCTTAATGTTTTGTAAAATTTCTATGAGACAAATTCCGCTTGTTGTCTATACTGCTGACAAACTTATAACGTATATTTAAAATGTCTACAAAATTTTTCGAAGAGTTATACTTTTTCCCTTAACATTTTATTATGATTTTAATTGAATTATTTCTAACGAAATGGACATAAAAACTAATGAAATTTGCATTAAGATATAGTTCATTGTTGGATTTTTAGCATTAATTTTCTGTAAAAAATGACTTAAATATATAAGTTTTTATTAAAATTCACGCAGTTTTTTTCCATTCCCGGAAATCCAAAATGAAATTTCCGGGAAAGCGGGAGATGAAAAATTTCAAATTTCCAGGGAATCCCGGGATGCATTCTCTATTTGTAAATAAAAATCCCTTTGTAACAGTTATTTAATGTGATTTAGTTTTTATAACTTAAAATAAGTGACAATTTATGTGTTTTTGATAAGTGGACCAGCTATCTTTGGTCTCTGATTGCAACCTTTGCATTTATTTTCTAAAATATTTAGACATTATTTTTCTTAAAAAGAATTCATAAAGAAAATTTTTTAATTTCTTATTTTAAATAATACTGTTGAAATTTTAAATAATTAAGCATGAATTTTATTATCATCATTAAAGTCAATAGTTTGCTATAATTATCAAAGTATTATTTAAAAAAAAATTTAAGCTTCATTTTACAATTTCCTTTTTCAATATTTTCAGAAGCCCACTTGGCTGTTTGGTGTAAATATTTATTTTCAACCATTTAAAACTAAATCAATATATTATTTATGTATTTAACAACTGTAAATAATGACATTAAACACTTATGTTGACTTATGTAAAACAATAAATACTTATGTTAATAAGTCAGTAAAATACATCTTAAACGATTTATGGGTATTTGCTGTTTTTTTTTTTTTTTTAATAAAAAGTGCAAAAAGATCATTATTATTTGTTAAACTGGTGTTGCCACCAGCCAAGTTATGACAGAAAAAAAATAAACATAATTAAACAGAGTAGAAAGGAATAAAGTGAACAAATTAGTTAAATAAAAAAAATTAATTATAAGTCTATATTTCTTTTTGGCTCCAATAGAAAAATAATAATTCCTTTTCACAAAATTGTGTCTTGTTTTCGATTTTAATTGATTTTCAATGGCATCAAAGTTACACAGTTTTTAGTTATGTGTCTTTAATTCTTAATTCATCTTCATAAAATTTTTAATGATTTGGCCCTAAAATATAAGAACTTTTATTTGATATTTTATGTATGACAAATTCTTGGTCCTACTGTATGTAAAATAAAAATTCATAAACTAATAAATGATATAGCACGAAAAAACTAACCGTTAATATCCAAACAAATAATTGTTTACACACAAAAAAACGTTTAAACTAAAGTTCAAATTCAATGTTGAATACACTGTCAGACAAACATTAGTAAGCACGTGTATATAGACACAAAAGATAGTTTAACCCTTTAGTGAGCCATGATGCACATATGAATCAACCAACCACTTCTCACTATTATTATATTTAATTCGAACAATATTGGCATCAAATATTAACTTTATAACAACAATAATTAATCATTATTGTTGTTATAAAGTAATATTTGTTTTATTACTGAATATTTCGAAAAATATTTTATTTGATTGTTTTTTCGATTTGCGAACTTTTTGCTGTGCTGAATTCAATAAAATAATTAAAGAATTATAGGTACAATCAAAGCAACTTTTAACAATATTCATTTGATTACATTGTTTGGTACTTACGTGTTTAATTAGTGAAAGAAAATATACAAAGTTTATTCAATTACAATTACAAAATTGCAAATAACAAACGAAATGTAAGGAAAAAAATTATGTATTTCCACATTTTTCCCAAATTTTTGTATTATCGAATATGAATATATTACCCCATTATTTCAATAATTTTACATAAATTTATGGTCTGATTTTGTAAAACGAATCGAAAATTCGTTCGACTATTTGTATTGAAAAGAACAAATAAATTTGAATTTGTTTTGTTGTTCTCAATATAAAATTTCGAAACGGATTAACGCTTCATTTTACAAAATCCGGCCCTTACTTTAGAAGCTAAAAATGCGGCGAAAGTTTTAAATTTAACTCAGGAAAGGATTATAGGCGAATATACTAAAATTATTTTAGATTTCCAAATAGTTAGTGTTCGCATTACCGAGTAAATGCATTATATTATCTTTTACAGATATTTCGAACATAATGAACATAATGCTGGATTAGTGTGATTAGTTATAATATTATTAAAAATGCTATAATCCAGAAAATATGAAAACACATTGATTTGTTTTTACATTTTAGCGATAATTTTTCACAAACAAATGATTAACCACAGAATTTGAAGCTCATTATTTCAACATAAATATATGAAGAAAAACTTTATACAAATTCGCACTGCACTGATGCATATTTGAATCATAACATTTATTATTTCCTAATTAATATATATAATAAAAAAAAATGCGCACTAAAGGGTTAAATAAGATGAGTACCACAAAAACCAAAAAGTAGACAAAAGTAAATACCATATAACATATCTATAACAAATTGCTGTTTATATTTAAATAAGAAATTTTTCTGGCTAGTTAACCTCTCTAAAGAGGCATAAAACAATAATGCATTTTTATGAGGTTTAGCAAAACAATTACACATTTGCATACTTATTAAGCTATATTATTTTAAAACGGCAATCGCTACAGGTCAAGGCGTTTAATAAAATGCAAATTTTTTAAATTTCTTTATAGATTTTTTTGCTTATAATATTAATGATTTATTTGATTTGCGAATATACTATAGTAGTTTAACTATTTTTAAGTCTTTTCAACTATTTATAAATTTTTCTAGTAATAAACAATAGCTAATTATTTTTATTTGTTTTCTAATTAGTCACAAATAGTTTTAAATATTAAAATAAATTTCATTTCCATAATTATATTGAAATAATAACCAAAATATTATCTGTGTGACCTTCTTAGCTGTTTATTTTTAATGGCGCATGTTCTAAAAAAAACATATCTAACTGGTGAAGCATTTAAATAAATGATATTTATAAATTTTAAGATAAGAATAAATGTCAAAATCATTTATTTCATAATTGTTAATTCTTTTTAATTATGTTTATTTTTTGTGTTGATAAACAAATTAATCATATAGAAACTATATGCCCAAAACAAAAGACTTAAGACTCAAGCTTATTAAAGTAAATTTAACTATAGAAATGTGATTAAAATCGAGAATTTAATAATTAATTTATGAAACCAAATCTATAGAATTAACTTAGAATCCGTCCACCTGTATGCCCATATAGTCCTTGTTATAAAATAAAATGTTCAAAATCTTGTCTTGTTTGCTTGAATATGTTGCCCCTAAATAAAGTTGTAAAAAGGAAGTCACAATACAATTTTTTTTCAGAATTATTTTTTCTTCGAAAAAATCCTTCTATAAGTTCTGTTACATTCAAAATTTATTTCGCCAAAATTTATTCCTGAAGTTTTGTAAGATTTTAAAAAAAATATTAATATTTGGGCCCAAGTCAGATCAGTTCGAGGGAAAAAGATCTTCAAATTAACTGATTTTTAATAATATTTTTCTTTTCCAAAATATCTCCGTCAAATATGCGAAATGTAGTAACACTTAATTTAAATTTACAAAAACTTGTTAACGGGTTTCGTAATATGTATTGGAAAGTTGAATTTTAAAAATTTATTTCAAAATGCCATGCCCAAGTGATCACGATCGCCCAAAACTTATAAAAGTAAAGTAGAGCAGCGCGTTTATCCTTTGAGTATGTCGAAGTTTGAAGTACACTGGGCCTTTGACCGGTTGGAAGTATTTTACCTTCTGGTTAGATCTAATAGCAACTTCGCGATGTAATTTGCTTTTACATATTTAATATTTCTAGATGGAAATTTTTATAGCTCATACAATCTCTATTTGCAATATCTTTTCAACATTCTTCAAAGACCGTATGCATTTAAATTTGGGAGAATATTCAAATTCTACAATTAAAAGTGATATTTTTCCTGTATAAATGTATCTCTAATTGTGTTATTTTTTTTACTTTTTTGCTTGGGAGTTGTAAGAATCGGGCTTTTCAATCGTATACATTTAATTATAATAGAGCAATTCCATTTTAAATTTAAAGTTTCGACCATTGGTCATAATCTTCTGGAAGATGTAATAAATATGTAGAAAATTTATCACTAAAAAATATTGAAATAATATAATAAAGAAATCTTTTACATCTTGTAAAGCATGCATGCACGTAAATCTTAATATAATAAAGCACGAAAACTGAAACCCTCACATAAAATATCCATTTTGTGCTAAAAGACAAACAAATTTCTTCAATAATTTTTTTTATTTTTGTAAAATTGGTTGAAAAATAAAAGTATTGCATTAATTTCTTACAGATGATTTCAATCGGTTACCATCAATTTATTGCAGAGGTGATAATCACCTTACTGAAAAAAGGGCGTTATTTTGAGGATAGAAATAATAAAAAATTTTAAATTTTATATATTTTCTGTTGTTTGTTGCCTAATTTTCTTTAAACTGATAAAAATGCAATATTAGATAAATATTGATTTGATGATTTTCATCCATATAATAATAGGAAGATATTGCGTAAATTTCTTCCTGGAAGATGTCTTCCAAGTTTTTATAGGGAATGTTTGTTCACAACATTTGTCTTCAACGCTTATATGTGGTCGTGACTGAAGTCCAAAGTGAAAGAAAAATTAAATACTTTTAAATGCATAAAATTTTTGTTTTCTTATGGCGTAAATTAGAGTCAGAAAATATCATCTGACATTATAATAAAAATAAAGATTTTTTACTATTTATGGGGGCAAATTTTGTTAAGAACTAGTTTAAATCTTTTTGTACAAAAATGCAGTCGCCACGTTGTCAAATTGACAATTATACATTGCAGTATAATTACTATTATATATATATATATATATATATAAAATATCCATAATATTTACATACATCTTAAAGATCAGAATGTCCAATTGTATATTCTATTTCAACATTTTGCAAATTTCGATTTTAAGCCATTTTGAAACGTTGGATATATCTCTGATTTCTTAGACCTGCAGCTCACAATTTTGAAACTACTTGAATGAAATTTATTATCTATAGTTTTTGTTTTATTGAAACAAGAAAATTGACTACTAAAATTAGTTGTCATCGGTCCATTATTTCACCTAGCTCCCATACAAAGATTATTCCGAAAAAAAGGCTTAAAGATTATAAATGTGATATATACCAGTGGCCAACTTGTAAAATAAAATATAAAAATACATAATAATGTATTGATATTAACTTCTATAAGATTTTGAACACTTTAGGGAGATTCCTGAAAGTGGATTTATATGGAAGCTATGGTAAATTATGGACCGATTCTTATAATATATTTGGCAGTGTTATTTTTACTTACATAAAACTTATTTGTGGCAAATACTAACTTGATACCGACATTCGTATGGGATTTATGCAGGTTAAAGTATTTTCGTAAGATGGGTTTTTATGGGAGCTATGGTAAATTATGGACTGATTCTCATAAAATTTATATATATATATATATATATATATATATATATATATAAGTATAAATATATAGCAATACTAGCAATACCACATTACTGGGAAACATAAATTACTCACAAATTTCACAGGAATTAGTCCACATTTGAAAACAGTACTCATCTATTTTTTAAGATTGTTTTAAAATATAGTGATGTTATAAAAAACCCCGCAGAATTTTAAATGAAGTAAAACTGTTAAAAGCTAAAGCTAATGATAAAGTTTGTCAAGAACTATTTAATACATCTAAGAATATATTTTTTGCTTTTAATCTTTATTAAATAAACTAATTTAATTTAAAAAAATCCAAAAAAGGTTTGGCGACTTTTTTTTCTGAAATACCCTATTTTTGACACTTTTTAAATTTTCTCAAAGGTAACGCAACTGCTACCCTGAAAATCTCAAAATTTACAGGGTGTTCCTAAATGTTTTAAAATTAGCTTGTGATATAGTCAAGAAGATCTACTGCACGTATTATGTAAATTTTTGAATGAAAATAAAAAGTGCAATTTTGTGGCAGAGTGCACTATTAGGTTTTTTGAGATTTGTTATATATAGTTCATATTTTTTTATATATACCTTTTATGAAAATTTATTTTTAAACTGTAGTAAGGAGTTTTATTTCTTTGGGTTTAGCGCAGTCTCTCTGGCATTAACAAAGCTAAATATCTAACAAAAGAAAGAGCTTTAAAACATGCTTCTAATAGTACAAAAGTATTTCAGAAATGATGAAATGTTCATAGTGTTGCATTTGAAAGAATGTTCTCTTAAAGGATTCATATCATTGTTGTTAAGTAATATTGATCTCCATTTTTTACGTTTGCAAATATATTAATTTACTTTGTCTTCTCATAAAAATAGTCTGAAAATTAAACCTGCTGGGAAAACTTCATTGTACATTCCTTAATATTTTTGGATTTGTAATTACTATGTGTTTAATTTTCTACATATTTTTATAGTACCTAGTACAAATATGCGCTTATATGCCCTTGGTTCCATTTTTAGGAAAAAATCTTACTTTAACATTATAATAATTATAGAGACATGTATTTTCAGATTTTATAAAAGCATTTAAAGGAAAAATTTCCCAATTTAAACACTTTTTATTTCAATGATTTCCACTATATTTCATAACTTATATAACATTTGAAAAAGTTTTAACTGCCATCATTAATTCATCAGTTTGATGATATAAACGACCACCTTGTTTATTTGTTTTTTGACTCTCATGTATTTGAAAAATTATCCACACGCGTTAAATAAATTATACAATGCAAATTTATTATACCATAACTATGGCAAATGTATATATATATCATTATTACTACTCCCTGCTCATATAACACACATGTCAATTTCAGTTTTGAAGGAATATAAATCATATTTTAAAATACTCTAACTAAAACACACATCATATGCATATATGATTAAAAAGTAAAGAAAAACCTAAGAAAAACTTAAAACCTTTCACTTTTCACATTAAAACATAAAATATCATTATAAAAGTGTATGTATGGAATATTTTGATCAAATGAGTTTATGGCTCGTGTTGGAATAGTTAAAATAACAAGAGGAGTTTTAATGTTTTGTAGTATTTTGTTGTTGTGAGTTTTTTGGTTTATTTTAGCAGTTAAAGAAAGTCATATTCTTACCCAGCAAAAAAGAGTTGGAAAACTAATGATTTTAACATTGTTTTGTCATTAGAAGGAAGTTCTTAGTGCTGAAATAAGAGTTACAGAAGTTCTGCTTTTAACCCATGGTTACCATTGTTAGCATGTTCTTCTTTTATGCTTCTTGCTTATTGCTTTTGAAAAACTTTTATTAAAACTATATTTATAATTTTTTTTTAATAAAACTATGGTTTTAGTTTGTGAAATTTTTATTTTCTTAGAAATTCTTCATCTTTTTTTCCTACTAAAAATGTATTTCTTTTCACCTATTTGGAAGTAATTTTTATTAAATCCCAAAAAAAAAATGAAACATATGTACTTAGTTCTACTTTTGAAGTGGTGAAAAAGTTATTTTTTGGAAGCACTAGTTCGTTTTTTTGCTGGGTATATACATATGTGAAGTAAGTTGAAAGTAAGGTACTTGCCACAAGTTACTATATACATAGAGGATACAATAAAACAAATTTCAATGAATTAGTTTATAGTATGATTTTATGCTTATAATGTCGCTAGTGTGTCTACTAATATAAATAAATACATACTAAAATATACAACAAATATTATTTATAACGAGGGTATTTTGAAAGGTTTATTTTACAATTAAAAGCCATTGAATGCAGAACTTTTTAAAAAGGTGTTAGCGGATAGAGACTTAACTTTAAAGGTCGAAAAATAAATTCTAAGCTAAAAGAAACCTCCTCAAATTGTATTCGTCATTTCTAATTATTGTTACTTATTCTAGAGATTAAATTTTAACATTAGTTTTGACCAAAAATTTAAAATTTTCTTTTAATTCTACTCTCGTATTTATATATGCAATTTTTTTTAAGAGACATACTATAGTCAAAGTCTTGAGTTAAGTTGACCACATTTTGATTTTTTTTGTTGCTGCTGCTGTTGTTGTTGTATTTTATTGCCACATGTTAATAAAGGAGCACATACAAATGCCGGAAATATGAAGCAATCGGTTTAAGTTGTAGTTTTTGTTTTCATGCTCACTCAAATTCACCAAAGAAACAACAAGACAATAATAAAACATACAACTGCTGTAACAATTGTTGCAAGTACTTACTACTAACATAGTTAGTCTGTAGTTTAGTAAAAAAAATGCTCTATATAACGTACCAAATCTAACTGAAAATGTCTTTTATTATTATTTTTTTGCAAAACAAAACGAAAAATTGCCAAACATTTTTGTTAGATGTGCTTAAACATAATATGCGTGTTTAAAAACTTAAAAAAAAACTTCTGCTTGCACCTTGTGCTCTAGTTTTGGAAAACACTTTTAGATTTTTTATTTTTATTAAAAGACACTTAATATAGCATATATTGTGGTCACTTGTTGTCCACATAGCAAAAAAAAAAAAAAAAAAAAAACAATTTCTATTAAATTTTTATTACTTCATAAAAAATTGTTAATGTTTTTATTTCTATATACATAGCAAAACATGAACAACAAACAAACAAGAAACTATGCTACCGAAATATTATTAAACAACAACACTACAACTAGCTCCTTGTAGCACCAAACCTCAAAAATACCACTGCATAAAAATTATCTTTTTTCTTAAACCCCAAACATATAAAAAAATATATGTCTAACATGTATGACTGAAATTGGTAACAACTCTTGTTACTGAAGGTGTCAATAAACTCATACATGTACACACCATTCATTCATCGTTCGTTTGATCGATCCAAAAAAATAAACTATTCGTCCATAGCATTCCATTCTTATATACATTAAGGCGGCTCATTCAAAAAATAGTTTTTGTTACACCCCTCAAAATTAATCATGGTATGTTTTATTATGTTCCCCAAAATATTTCGGTTCTACTACCGACCGTTCGTGAGCTGGAGCGTTTTTAAAAAAGGTATTTTATTTAGTTTCTTGATTTTTTTTGCATTTTCTCACAAAGCAGCATATAGAAGATGTGGTATAATTTAAAAGATATTCGGAAGGCGCATCCATTGGTATGTAAAATACATCCAAGAATGATCCGAATATTTTTTTTATTCCACATAACATTTTATTTTTCAAGGTTTTTTCACAATATTGTTTGTTATTTTTAATGAAAATTCAAATCTTTAAATTCCTACTTGCTTGATGGTGTCTGTTTAAATTTTATTTAAAAATTCTTTAAATTTCATGGTTTATCTTCTAGTCCATTTGATTTAAAATTTTATATAAACTTAGTCAATATGGATATTAAAATTATTCTCTTGTTAAGAGCTACCCATTTCAATTAAAATATTTACGAAAATTCCAAAAAATTTTAATGATTTCAATATATAACATTAACAATGAATAGGACTAAAATATAACAACTTTATATATCGAAATCGTTCATAGACTATGAAGCGTTAAACAATATGATAAATTTGCGGTTTTATTCCCTTCAGTCCTTGAAAGAGCTCCATGATTGTTATGAAATTAATTAAATAACAGGTAAAAGAATAATTATGAATTTTTAACCAATTAATATTGCTTAGGCTGTATAGTTGAATAGCACAAGCTCTACATGTAAATTGAATCATTAAAAACATTTTTTATAAAACATTAGTTTATTTTTACATTCTCCATTATGGTTTTTTATTTTTATATTACTATTTTTGTAATATTCATAAATATATTAATTTAAACGGTTAGTTCTTATAAAAAGAAGAATTTTGATACACATATTAACTAAGTTTATGTTAAAATTTTAAGTCAGATTGATTGTAAGATAAACCACGAAATTGAAAAAATTTTGAAATAAAAATTAAACAGACACCAACTCATAACTAATTAATATCTAAAAGCAGTAAAAATTGAAAAAATTTTCATTAAAAATAACAAACAATATTATGAAAAAATCTTGAAAAATAGGATTTTTGTGGAATACAAAAATATTTAGATAACTATTGGTTATGTTTTATATACCGTTGAACGAGCCTTTCAAATACCTTTTAAATTATACCATATTTTCTATACGTTGCTTTGGGAGAAAAAATTTAAAAAAACTGAAAAAGGTCTCGTTAGAAATCCAGCTCACGAACGATCAGCAGTAGAACTGAAATATTTTGGGGAACATTATAAAACATATCAAGGTTAAGTATGAGGGGGGTAACAAAACCACTTCTTTTTCCTTCCATAGGGTGTGAGTCGCCTTAATATAGATATTTATAAGCCACAACGACTGAGCCTGAGACTATGCCATAAAACATTGATTTAGTTTGTGTTAAGCACGCGAGTTTTGTTTTATATATGTTTTCGTTGTTGTTTTGTATTTATTTTATTTAATGTTTAATTAACTGGTACACAAGTATTGTAAAATTGCCTAGAAGGACGGACAAGAAAAAATAAAAAAACTTGTGTATATTTTATGCAGGTATGTGGTTTTTAAAAGAATAGAAACAAATATGTTTGGCAACCAAGTAAATTGAAGTATGTAAACACCTTACATTTTTGTGCACAATTTTATTTTAAATAATTATAAAGTGAAACATTTTTAGTGTTTAATAAAAAATGACATGTTTAATATAGATCAGAATTATAGCAGGTACCTAGGGTGAAAGAGATAAAGCATAGTTCTTCACGAAAGTAAAACCTAACAGCAACTTTAACAACACAAATAAATCAATTATTTTCCTCCTTAAAAAAATACATGAAATATGACGAGTTTGTTATGCTGTTCTCCGTATTTTTTTTAGGGTACGACAAATATGACCCCTTTAAAAAGGCGATCACAAGAGTATAATTCTGGAACGGTTAGATCTAGAGAAATAAAACATCAAAAGTTACTGACTAAAATTACCTCTGACCTGTCTTAATATAATTTTTTGAATCTGCTTAATAGTTTCGTGGTTATTTAGAACTTAGTTGCGAAAAAAAGAAATTATAACAATTTTTTATGCAAAAATGAAAATAATTTTTCTTTCTTAAAAGTTATTAATAAGTTACAAACCGCCAAAATTGTCAGTTTTCAATGATAAGCATATTACAAATAAAATAAGCCATATTCACGAGAATTAATGGGAAAATATTGATTTTAATCACAAGTAAAGTGTGAAATACATGGCGTATACGCAATATTTTGCTTCTAAATAAATAGAGCTTTTAATCATAATTGTCTTCAGTTAATTTTGAATAAAATCAAAACATGTTGAAAATATCAAAGGGAACATTTCTCGAAGTTGACTTGAAGAGTTAAATTCACCTCAACAGTGATTGAGGGTCAAGATAGTCACTGCATACTGTTTAGAGTAGAAATATTTGACTTCGTGTTCACTACCTTCTACCCTACAAGTAATCCGAAGATAATAATGGATCTAATGACTGTAGTATACATCCAATGGATTATATACGCTTATAGACTTAATTCTTTCCCGAAAGTTTTCTTGCTTGTGTAGAAGGTAAAGAGTTTTCAGTCTGATATGAAATTTTTAGTTAATATCTTCGATTTAGTATAATAGGAATGGAATTATAAGAAAACTTTTTAGAAATAATAATCTACGATTATATAAAGATTTAGAAAACCTTCAATGAAGAACTAAGACTAAGTTAATTTTTGATTATTTCCAAATATAAATATCTTTGATAAGAGCTAATCTGGAACAATATCAAGACTTTGGTTTAAGGCTAATTAGTACATATAAAACGTACGCTTCAAGCGAAATAGAGATTATATAAAGACCTTCGATTGAAACTAATAAATTTCTAGGGAAACTTTATTCATTATAAGGGTTTGAAAAATATTCAGAACAAAAGGAGGAGTCTTCTACAGAATAACTATAGACAAATGTTTTTTTTTTCGCATTCCAATTTATCAATTGAGCGTTATTGAATATTTCAATATTTTATTATTCGAAGTGATGTTAAGTTTTGTCTTAAATTTATAAATGTAAATTAATATGAACTAAAAATTTGAAGAGTTGTATATAAAATTGAAAATAGATAACAGTACTCAAGTTACATAAATATATAAATATAAATAATATAAATTGAGATAAAAATACAAGTCAGCACTAAAAAAAAGTATCGTAGAAGATGTGTTACGGATATTGTAGTGGAGCTTATTTTGATTACCAGAAGCATTTTAGCTTCTTCTATAATATTTTAGATTTAATCCATTGTTAAAAAAAAAAATATATATATATATATATATATATTCTTCCCAAAGACCTTTAGTTTATATAAATAATGTTGCGGTATAAAGAGAAATAGTGCTACAAAATGTAGTACATACTAAGTCCCCAACTTGCACCATTTATGCGACAGAAATATAAAAAAAAAAAAAAAAAATGGGAGCAAAGAGTACAAGTGATCCTAGATCACAGATCAAATTGTTGTGGCAAAAAATTTGATAAAAAATGTTTTCCTTTAAAAAATAAAATAATAAAAAAGAGGTTGTCAAGTTTTTTGAAATAACTATCATATGGTAGCAAAATCTAAAATTAAAAAATTTTTTTTTTTTTTTTGAAATTGTTTTGGCAGAAAATGTATGATCGTCCAAATCAATTAATCACAGTCACACAAAACGTAATAAAAAACCATAATGATATTTTTTTAAAGCTTATGATAAGATTTTTTTGATGGAGATCAATTCCTCCAATACATAAGAAGAAGATTACGAAACAAATTAAACCTAACTTTGTTGAACTATATCGCCTAGAAATATATAAAATGAAAATTATTTAAGCAACTTAATTAGAAAGTTAAAAGACTTTAGACAGTCACATGATCGACAGTTTTTTTTTACATTAAGTTAAATTATTTGCAAAACATTTGTTTCTACTTTGACTTATGTAATCTTTGCTTAAGTATCGATGATATTTAGTGAGACAGTGAAATGATTTTTATATCTTACATTATTAACTGTTACAATTTTTAAATATTTTATGGTTTTAAAAGATTTATTTGTTTAATTATTTAATAATTTCATTCGTTTACTTTAAATTTTCTCTACTTTGACCAATTTTCTATATTTTAATAATTTCAAATATTTTCCTTACATTTATAACCATATAAGGTCATTGGCTTTTATGTCATTATATCAAACATACCTTCATTTTAACAAGTACTCTGACATTTATTTAGCTTATTACCATTTTAATAATACCAACACTAGAGTATTTAAATCTTGTTTTACATATTTTTTCTTAAAAAATAATTTAATGAAAATAATTGCAGTTTTCAAATGTTTTGCTTGCTGTTGTCTGTCTCTATTTTGCCGTTTTTAGCATTTAACCTCACGCATATTTTGCATACAAACGAATATGTTGCAGTGTTATATACGAAAAAATGCAACAATTGTTGTAGCCTGTATATGCCTTTGTGTATGCATTCATTCATAGATCATTTAATACAGATATGAACGTTGCATTTTGGCGTGGCTCTTTTTTGCAAGCACTTTCACCTTTAGTGTTATTTTAATAGTTATTTTGTAGAGTTTTTTTTTCTTCCATTTTTTTACACAATTGGTAGCTTAAAATGTTGACAATCAGACAAAAAGTGACAATATTATCTTAGACAATGTTAAAATAAATTAAGATAAATTATGGATCTTTAATTTGTTTAACGTGTTGGGAAAAATTAAATTAAAATAAAATAAAGATTAGGCTTAAGTTTAAATTAAGCTGATGGATTAGGAAAAGGAAACACATAATTTTTTTATTTAGAAACAAAAATGTAATTTAGATAAATAAATGTCAAGATATATAAACAGGTGAAGTTTGTTAATTGATTGTTTTTCTTTGTTGGTTAAATTTACAGCGAAAGGTTTGTTGGTGCGTTAGCTGCTGTTCGAGGAAGTGATAAATGAGTTAGACAATCGTGAGACTTGTTATGTAATTGGCGGTATGTGATAATTAAGAAGTTTTTTAAAATAATTAAAATAAAATAAAGTTAAAGTATTAAGGCATATGCATATGTAGTGATTATTCTGAATATTTTTTAATAAATTATTTGATGGTTGTTACAAAGGGTTATTGGAAATCAATTTTAATCAAATAAATATTCGCCATAATTATCTATGACCCTGGTAATTTTTCGGGTAGCTTCATAATTCCATTGCTGTAGAACTTCAGTAATTTACGGCAAAAAACTTGGCCAAGTGTTTTTCAAGGGGTCTTCGGTTGTCCAATTTTTTACCATCAAGAGAGTTTTGCAGAGACCGAAATAAATGGTAGTCAGACGATGCAAAGTCCGGCCTATACGGTGGGTGCATCAAAATTTGCCAACCAAGTTCAGCTAATTTTTAGCGAGTCATTAAAAAATGTGTGTAACCTGGCATTGACACGATGAAACACAACACCCTTTCTGTTAGCCAATTCTTGTCACTCGTTCTTTCAAACGGTCGAGTTGTAAATAGTAGAATTCAGAATTGATAATTATAGCAGCCCATAATAGACAATTCCCTTCCAATCAAACCAAACCAAACACTCAACATATGGTTGTTTACCGTCAAACTAAACTTTTAAGTCGTTTGTGGTGGGTCGCCGGCCTATGATCATAATTTTTTCACTTCACGTTCTAGTAATGAACTACATCAAAAATGATTCGATTTTGTTGCGTTTCAGCAGTGAATTACTATGGTAATTCGGTCAATCAATTTTTTTTTCTATAATTTATGTAACACTAAATGTCGATGTTTAGTACCTCCTCTATATCCTGGCAGCTTGGGTGCCGGTCTTGCTATACTAGTTGCAAAATTTCATTCACTTTTTCAGTGACTGCCAACTAGAGCGATGTGTATCTTTGAAATCGAAATTACCGGAACGAAATCGAGCAAACCATTTCTAAGTCTGGCGTTCACTTACAGCACTCTTAACGTACAATTTACAAATTTTTCGGCATGCTTTTACAGCGTTTTTTCATTTTTTATGATAAAATGCTTCACAGTGTATTTCTTCAGATTTTTCACTAATTTTCAAATCATATAACTTTTTAATTTTTTAACGAGCGACGGCTAAACTGTCTTCACCAAAAATGTAATCCGAAATGTCACCTTTCAAACACGTGTTCGTTTGACACAGTTGCACTAGTTTTACCCCATATATATGGGAATCAACATCATCTAGTGAAAAAATTGTGAATACCTTTTATATCACCCAATATATTCAAAAGTGGAAAGTACTAAAGAAGTGTAACAATATGAAGCTAAATCATGGATATTTAATTAAGTTCAAAATATAAATATAAATTGACTGTGAATTAATTTTAAATGTTTTTATTATAAATATTCAATTCAATCATTTTTCTTTTTTAGCATCTCATAAATGTCTTTTTAATTTATTATGTAAATTTCATTAAACATTTTTATTTACCAGCTTAGTTAAATTAATTTCTTGTTATTTATTTCCTATTAAAAACCAAAGACTTAAGCCACATGCGTCAAAACTTATTACATTTTATTACTCTTTACTCCAATTTATGAAAATTTTTAAATACTTAACATATACTCTTAAGTATTCCATCACCCACACATATAGATTTATTTAGATTATTTAACATTTGAAACATGCTACATATTTGTTTATAAACCACAAAATTATTTTAAATTACCCAGATTAACATCTCCACAACGTAAACCGTTAAATAATTTTATAATTCACTTGTTGCCGTGTTTTTTCTTCTTCATCTTCTTGTGTTTTATAGTTTATTAAATTTAATGAATATTGTTTAAATAACATTAACAAACATTAAACAAAAAATAAACGTTACGACAATATAATGATGCTCTACTCTTAAGCTAAAAAAAAAAAATCCACATAGTCTTAAACCACCAACCTACGCATGTCATATATTTCACTATACATAAGCATTTAAACATTAAAAACATTTAGACAATCAGGTGCATTTTGCTTAAAAAACTGAAATAATAAAAGGAAGTTTATTTTGTTTTTTTAATACCTGTTGGTAGCCGTCATATAGTAATTTGTCAGTTTTAGTTTCAAACTATAAAAAAAAACAACAGCATCAACAACAACAACGAAAATAATATAAACTACTTCGTTTCACATTAGGGCAGTCATGTGAATGTTTTGTAGCCGTTATTTTATATGAATTTGAAATTTTGTTGAACGTTTGAATGAATAGCATGTGCCAAGTCAATTTGCATATTATGAGACACATTTTTTATTTGAATTTGTTTTTCTTTCAATTTTTTGTTGAAGTATTTGTTACATCAACTTCAAGTTGTCTGTAAATAGTGGGTGGCATGTTTTTTTCTATTCGCTGAATTACTTTTGTAAGTTGTCCATTTAAAGGAGCGTTTTTCAAAATGTTTATTTAATTTGGTTTTTGCAGCAATTTAATGAGCAATTAAATGTTGAAAAAAAAGTTTTTTTAAATTTGTTTTTAAATTGCCATTTTTTGTTAGATATATGAAACTGATTGCAGTGAAGGATTTGGAGGAAGTAATTGGTTTGCTGTATATTAAAATGAGTATTAATATTTTGGGTGAAATGCAAGTAGAATACTTAAGGTAGGATTTCGGTAAAATTATGAAAGAAATATAAATATTTTAAATGACAAAAGTCTTTTGCAAATTTATAATTTTTTAATATTTTATGTTATTTTTAAATAAATTTTACTAAAGCTGCCTTTTAACTTAACTGAGTTAAGAAATTGTTACTATGTTTATACGGTAGTTCTTTGAAAATAATCTATTTCTACGCTTTATTTTTTATTATTTCTTATTAGTTAGTTAGATATTTCTAATTCAAAAGACATACGTACAAACATTCAGTGCATGAATCTATTCACTATTTGATATGAAAGGCTTCTCAGATGTTCAGTAAAATTTAACATATTAATATGGATGGGGATTGGATTCCCAGAAGAGTGTATAACAATTTTGTAATCTATATCTCAGAAGAAAAAATTTGTCTAACTTACTGCTGCCAATTTGAAATTATAACAACTTTTTGGTTTATATTATTTATAATTTCTCGATTATAAAGCATTTAATATACCCATTTAAAGTTTAGAGCTCGGATGTTATTGATGAAACTAGTTATTGCAAAAATAATAAATTCTAAAGCTGATCCCGAGCTGTTTTGAGAAATTCCAGATTATACTTTTTAAAATTTGCATATCCTGGGTGGTAGGAAATTTCGCAATTATTTTGTATTTTACTTAAATCGGAAATTTCAAACTATTTATTCTGATTATTAAAAAATGGAAATTCTTGAACGTTGATATCTTTTTATGTCTCGCATTTTATTTTTTAATACTTTAGGATATTTTATTCAACCTTTATAATTAATGAATCACCTATATTTTAAAAATAAAAAAATCTCGCAAATTTTACAGTTTTCTCAAAATATCAAGAATATTTTTTGATCGATTTTTTATTTAGCCTTTTTTATAAAAGAATATAATTTTAATTCTTTTGAACAGGGAAACCTTAAATATACAATTGCATGTTTTTTCCTGTAGCAAATTTTTGTTATTAGTTTTTTTATTATTGAAGAATGATAAAAAAATTAGCAGGGGAAAATAAGAAGAGCACGTATTCCTTCAAAACAGAATTTGATAAATTGTTTGCTGCATTAATATAAAATTTTGTTTACATTGAACCAACTATTTGTTTCCAATTTTGTATGTTGAGTGAATTAACTTATAAAATATTTATTCGTTTCAGAAGAAAAAGGAATTTCGGCATTGATTTTTAAGTGAATATTTTTGCCTATAATGACTTTTTAGAACATATTTTTAGCATATTTTTCATTTTGGATCAAATTCGCCCTTTCTAGACAATATTTTAACGTTTTAAAATATTTTCTTATACAGAAAAAATAGGAGACCCGAAAATATATTTAATATTTAAAATTAATTTTAATGGATACCACTAAAGTTCGTTATAGATCTCAGAGAAGCTTTTGAACTTACCCGAAAAGCATCAGCTAATATTTTAAATACAATTTATTTTTTTTTTTAATGAAAAGTCCTTTGCCAAAGTTGAAAGAACAATTTTGATTTTGCCTTATTTTATATTTTTCGTTTTTAGAGCATATATTTCATTTCTTTCCTGCATACTTAATGCTTATAACACACTTTTTTAGAGCACATTTGTGGTTTTCCTGCTTATAGATATATTTGTTGAGCTCAAAAATATGCAGTAAATTTTAAAGTTGAAAATTTTCACATTTTGATTCTTTGTCCTATAAAGTGTCTTTATATTTCATGTTTAAAATTAAAATTTTCGCAAAGAAATATAACAATTTTATATTTTAATGAAAGGTTTTATATGAAATGATCCAGAAGTAAGAAATCATATTTTTCAATGGTGTTTATGTAGACCCTTATGAATTTTATCCACTTTCAAATATAAAATTTTCTTTACATTGGACCAACTAATTGCTCCCATTTTCTTAAATTAAAACATGAATTTCAATAGAAATTCATAGATTTCAATATGTTAACTTAAATTTGTGTAGGAAATGAGGGAAAAAAAGGAAAATATCACCGAGGAATTTATATTTTCTGTTTAAAATTAATTTATTTTGTGAGTTGGCTTTATATCGGACAGTACAGGGTGGAATTTGGACATGGATATAAAAGACAAACCATACTGACATGTGACATCAGGTTACTTAGAATGAGTAAGGTAGAGTTAAAATTTGAACTGTGCTTTCCTATTTAATATAAATTATTTAATATAAGTTAGGTCTCCTATTTAATATAAATTAGTTTTAATATTAGATTTTCATTTAGTCTAAAGTAAGCTTCAATCTTAGATCTTTGTATGTTTTCATATTAGTTCTAATTGCTGGTCTCTATAAAACCTTAAGTTAGTTTTAATCGTATGGTTTATGTAGCCTGAACAGAGCTTCAATCGTGAATCCTTTAAAGCCACAAATTAACTTCAATATTGCGTTCTTAAAAGACTCAAAATAACGCAATTGAAGGTCATCATAATTGTAAGTTGTTTATGAGAATGTATGACAAAACAATCTCATTTGAAACGTCATTATAAATACATACGGCCTGCCCGCGATATGGAACGAAAAATTCATTCGACATAATGTATGGGAAACAATAACAAAATTTTGAATTTATTTACTATTTTCTATATAAATTTTCGAAACGAATTTTTCGTTCGACATCGTGGGACAGACTGAAAATTTTGAATCTGTCTGGTGAAATCACCATATCGATAATTGAGTGTCATAAAAATGGTTTCCATTCATAGAAGGTCACAAATATAAAACTTTGTAATTAATATATTAATTTTAAAAAGCATGGAACTTACTATTATTCCCAGCCAGTAATATCTAACAGTTGTTAACTTATAAAGTTTGCATTCAAAGTTAAAGCTTAACTGTAGTCAAAATGATTATTTTCTAAAAAACTGCATCATTTTGTCGAAAATTAGATTTTAACTCTGGGTTTGATAAAATAACAGCCCTAAATGTTTTATCCCATACGTAGGGAAAAAATATAGTTTCCACGATCATAATTTAAGAGCGCCATATTACGATTGGAACATATGATCACAACTAAAAATAGATATGATTATAAATAATAATTGTTACGATTCCATTTCATCATATTGTGTCCGATTTTATGGTTCGTTTTTTCATATTATGGTTCGAGTTTTTCATATTATTCCATCTTATTATATTGTTATCCCATTCTATCAGAATATGATTTCATTTTATTATATTATTACACCATCTTATCATATTATTATCCCTATTTTATATTCCATTACACTTGCTCCAAAATAATGAATCACACCAAATATAACAAAATCTTGTCTAGTTATATTACTTCATGTATAAATTAAATGAGAATTACGAGAATTAAGGTGGAAATCAAACATTAAAAAATATGTTCCAAAACGAAGAAGTTATGAATTTGTCAATCATATTTATAAAAAGCATATTTATTTGTAACGTTTTATTCTTATGGGAATAATAATATTAATAAAGTTTGAAAACAAAATATGGTTTAAGAACAAGGAAAAAGACTGATAATATTTAATGGTTGTAGAAACAATGATATCTTTTTATTTCTCGTAACAGTATTAAAAAATAAAATTTTTGTAATAAACTATAGTAAAATTTTTATCGAATGTAAACAGGAACTTTAAATATTTATTTATTAAATAATTATATATTTAACTATGAAATTCTTTATTTTTCTTTAGTAATAGCATTTTGAGTAAAAATAACAATATTTTTAGTTCATTTATGATTACCTAAAGCTCATGTAGAAGATGGTGGGGTATTTTGTAATCATTCAATTGATGAATTTAATTGTATAGGGAATAATACTTGACGTTGAGATATTAGACTTTCTCAAATAATGAAAAATAAAAATAACATTGTTATCATGAACACAGTATTATTAAATTTAATTAAAACTAACAACGAGTACAAAAGTTACCTTTTATTATCTTTTACTAAGGGAACACTAGAAGCAAAGAAATATAGTTGTGGTGACCGTAATCTATATTATGATTGGAACATATGAACACAGCGAAAAAAAAATATTATAAGTAATAATTATTATGATTCCATTTTGTCACATTATATCCAATTTTATGGTTTGTTTTTTCATGTTATGATTCTAATTTTACATACATATCAGATTAGGATTTGATGTTATTATATTATTTTATTTTATTATATTATTATACCACGTTTTCATATTATAATTCCATTTTATAATATTGTTATGCCATTCTTCATATTATCCACTTTATCATATTATTTTCCCATGTTATTATAAATTTTTATCCAATCTTATCATATTATTATTTCATTTTGTCATATTATTCCATCTTATCATATATTAGAATAAAACTTATTAATAAAAGATTATTTTTATAAATTTTTTTATTGCAAATAATAGAGAAAAGTGTTTATTAGCAAAAAAATAATTTATTATATTATTATATTATATTATATTATATTATATTATATTATATTATATTATATTATATTATATTATATTATATTATATTATATTATATTATATTATATTATATTATATATTATTATATTATTTTTTTAACTAACCCTTTAATGGTGCTTAATCAATATCTTATATTGCTTGAATCATTATAACCAACCCTTGCCTATTTATATTTATTTATATATAAACTAAATGAGAATTACAATGAAATTGGAAAAAAAAATATTGAAAACAAAGTATATTTAAAAGCAAAGAAGTTATGAATTTTTCCACTAAGTTTTTGAAAAGGATAAGTATTATATTTATTTGAAACATTTTATTGTCATGAATATAATAACATTAATATAGTTTAAAAACAGAATATGGTTTAGGAACAAGGAAAGTACTGTAAATATTTAATGGTTGTAGAAGTAATGATATTTTTTATATTAATGAAATTTTGTTTCTATTAAAAATATTTAAAAACATATTATTTTTGCAGTCAATCACAATAAAATTTTTATCATGAACACAGAGTTATTAAAATTCAAGAAAATGGACAATGAGAACATACTATTGTTGTGCGATAAAGCTGTAACCATGTTTTTTCTCTGCGTGTAGTACCCTGAAATGTTTGGTAGTCTTTAAAAATTTCTCTACTTTTTAGGAACTGTTTCTACAATCTATAATTGATCTAATTCATTCATATGGTTTGACCACTCTGGAATCACATTGCCTGGTAACTTCTCTCACATGTCACGATATTTTTTTGAATCTGTTTTTAAATCCAAAAGTATTGCTATCAATAATAATCTAGCGAGAGATATAATTATTTAGTTATAATTATGTTACACTCTTTATAAAACTCTCCTACTTTGTAGTGTTTAAAACAAAAACACCATATGGTGTTTCTTTAATTAACCCAATAATCTAGACTAATTATTATAAAACTATCAAGAAAAATCTCCCGCTTTGAAACCTCATTTCAAAATCTCTTTTATCAAAAACCAATAATTCTTGCAATTAAAATCCACAAAGTTTTATTAAATTATTTATAATTCACTAATTTTCCAAATAAACCAAATATAAAACAAAAAGCGACAACTAACATAACTCATTACAAATATTTTCCAACATCAATCAAACTCAAATTCATTGAATCATATTAAAAAATTTATTTCAATCGGGTGAAAAAACAAAGAGCTGTTTTTTTAAGATTTTACTTACATCAAGTCTAAATAACAACTACAAGAAAAATTCATCTATAAAAATTATAAAAATTTGACAAGTTTCATAGCCATTAAACGCTTACATGGAAGTAATCACAAAGAAATATATTGTATTATAAATAAAAGTTAAAAAATTTTTATATTAAAAAACAGCAGGTTATATTTTGTATGATTTTTAATGGATGACTTTAAAATGAGCGGTAAAATTTAAAATTCTACATAAATTTATTAAATTTGAAAATAGAGGTTTGTAGGAAAAAAAAAAAAAAAAAAAAAAAAAATACAGAAATAAAACCTGGTTGAATTAAATGATTTGTAAATGACATTTTTCTTTTTTATGTGTAGAAACAGATGTATGATTATGTGTATTTTGAAAATGAATATAATTTTTATGTGTCTATCTAAATTCGTTAGTTCAATTCAATAGAGCTGTGTAAGTGACAGCTTAAATGTCATTTTGATTTTGTTTGTGCATTACATTTTGCACTTTTGTTTTAAGGTTGTGTTTAAAACTGTCAGTTAGTTGATCTTTCTAAATGTTTTTTTCTTTTTTGCTGAATAAATGTTTATTCCTTAGGTTATTTGTTTCATTTATATATACTTTTGTTCATGCAGCATTAAGTGTTTTTTTTACTACTTTGGAATTTGTTTTTATAGCCTTTTAACCAAGTGGTAAGTTTAACACAGTCCATAAAAAATTTTAAATGTTTATTTTCAATGTTTATTGTCATTCAAATATTTAATTTTAAATTCCAATAAGAATTTTGTTTAGCTTAATAAAATTGTTTCTTGTTGTGAATTTTCTTTGGTTTTATTTTAACTTACTCTGTGGTGTTCCGGTAAATTTTTAGGAATTTTTTAAACACTAACCTGTAAAGAAAAAAAAAAAAAAAAAAAAAAGAAATAAAATCGATTAGTTTTTTAAAATAAAAAATATGTTGCTTAAATACACATAAAGCATGTAATAAAGTGTGGGATTAGTTTTTTTATTGTTTAAGTAATATGCCATATAATTGACCTTTTGAATTGCTTAGCTTTTTTTTTTTTTAGAAAAACATACATAACTTTATGGTTGCATGAGATTTAAGATCTTCGTAGTTATATTGACATTATAAATTATTGTTTATTGGAAGACTATTGAGAATTATGATAAATATTTAATTTAAAAAATTTAAAAAGAATAAATCTTAAAAGTGTCATTAAAAAGACTAATCTGCCAGAAAATTGGAAAATAAATATTATAAAGTCCCAGGGAAAAAATGCATTCTTCAAATAGTTCCGAAATGCTTGTAAACATCATTGTACCAGCTTGGCGTTGTGACCAATGATTTTTGTTGTAAAAATTAGTTGTTAGAAGCGTTAGGGAAAGATTCTAGGACTAGTCTTTTTTAATGTCATTTTAATGGCATTCTAATCAGCCAATTTTAAAGGCCACTTGTTTAAATTAATTTAAATTTGTTAAACTCTGTTTCTTTATGGATTTTATTTAATTTTTTTAATCAGTTGTAGGACACTTTTAGAACCTGTAATCTATTCAGAGAAGTGATGATTATTATTATTTTCTATACAAAAAAAAAAAAAAAAAAAAAAACAAAAGCAAATAACGTCAAAATATTTTTGTCAAAAAAGTGATCGAATAATTTTTATCAAATATTTGCCAAGTGATACATAGATTAGAAATATTTTATTCTTACTATTTCACTAAAACTATTTTAAATAAAATAAAGAAAATTATTCAGCCAGTTAATTTAAATGTTTTTGTGCTTATTTTAAGCAAACAAGTCATATGCTTCTCAATCATAATACATTTGCCGCTAGAAAATATTTTCATAACTACCGTTTATTATTTAATATTATAATAATTCAATAACTATTTCTCAATCAATCTAGATTTAAGCTCATATTACATATTTCGAATACCATTTGGTTTTTTTCTTCAGACACAAACTTCTTGCAATAACAAGAAATTTAATCATAACCAACAAAACTAAAGCAAAATTGAAAGTTGTTATTTAGTGTTTAATGTTTTAACTCAACATACTATAATCTGAAAGTCATTGATCATAACTAATAAAATTATATTACTACATACAAACATATGATACATAATATAGCCAACTCTATCAACAAACATTCATAAACAATTATATTATGCTTCTGTGATTTTTTCACATTTCACTACATTAAATTGACACTGACATTGTCTTTGGAAATTAACATGACGTGTTAAATTTCAGGAAAACAGGAAGTTATTTTTGTACTTGAAATAGAAATATGCACAAGATGCATAATATAATTTTCATATTAATACGTAGCATACAAAATACTAATATAATTATGAAGGTAGATAGACAAGAAAGTTGTGTAAAGGTAAGGAGAAAAAGTGAAAAATATGAAAAAAGGTGATAATAAATATTATGTATTAACAACGATGATAATTTCCATAAATAAGCAGCCAATTGAGTGTGAATTGCTTAATGCATAAAACAAACAATAGTATTTTATTTTGCAGCTTAAAGAAAAAAAAAAAAAAGAAAAACATAATGTTTATTAGTAGTTGGAGGTGGTAGTCAATGTGTCATATTTATGATTTTTTGTAAGCATACAAAATATTTTGTCTATACAAGGTATTAAATAAGATGGTCAACTGTAGTTTTTTGTTCGAGTTTAGCTAATTCATTATAGACATGAGGCGGCTGTCAACATTATTTATAAATAAAAATAAAATGGTTAAAAAAAATTACCATCTCTAATGTGTTACCATCATTATGATTATGTTTTTGAACATAGACGTCACATGGTTGTCTAATTTTTAGTGATGAGGGATTTATTGAAATGATAATTATTGGGGAAGGTGGATTTTAACGCCTTTATAAAATTGATGTCTGATGGGTTTTTTTTAATATTAATAATAGTTAATAGTTAATAGCTTTGATTAAGGAGTTTCTTTTATATGAACTTTTCAGAAGCCATTAGGGACAACAAATTTCTTACTGAAACATTTATATAAATATTCGTACCTAATAGTTTCTTTTTGTATTTTTTTTCTTCATTTTTTTAACGGAAAATAAATATTAATTTTTTTGTTTAAACAAAATTTATCAACAAGTTCAACACCTTAAAATACAATTATAATTCATAACATATCATTCATTCAAACTTACATATATGATGTACACACAAAGTCTGTATAAACAAAAGTGTGTATAACTTCCATGTAAACATAGTTTTGCAAAAAATAAAAATAAAATTAAACAAAAAATACGGTAATAAAATAAATTGTTTAATAAATTATATGTAATAAATTACAAAATTTTCTCACGTTTTTTTCTTCTTTATTTTCAATGAATTTATTTTCGTTTTCCTACGCCTATTATGGCATCATAATTTTGTTGTGAGTTTCTATTGTTTAAACACACTATTTTTATTTATTTTTTTCCTTCAATATGGTGAAATTGCCATAAATAATAATTGTAAAAAACAAGCGTCAAAATTCGTATCTGGTTTTGAAAAATTTGAAGTTCAGCCAAATATCAATAGCTGCCAATTTCCGAAAATTTTTTTTATCATAATCATAAAAATGATGACTGCAATGACAATGATACGTTTTCGGAAATATAAATGACTGTTAATTGAAATTAATTAGTAAAAGTTTTAATATAGCTCGATTGCAAATACAACCATATTTTACAAAAAAAAAGCAACATTCACTACTCATTTTTGAATGGTAAAAACAAAAAAAAAAAAATAATTCTGAAACTTTTTAATAATAATAAGGATTCACATTTTCAGACCTAAGATTTTTTGTTTTTTGGTTATCTCGAAGTTCAGAAAAAAAAAAAAATGTTAAAAATTCAGGTGTGTTTTGGTTGTTGAAAATTTGTATTTATGCAGCAAACTTTTTTACTTTTTTTGCACACACAATCACATCCAAGACTACGAGATAGTACTTTTATGCTCCCACAATACTAATTTTGTAAAATAGGACATATGGGGGTGAGCCAAGTAGGTAGATATGTACCACATGCTGAGAAAAAACATGGTTACAGCATTTTCGCTACAACAATATAATGTTCCCATTGTTAGTTTTAAATAACTCTATGTTGATGATAATAATGTTCTTGTTTAAGTTGTGTCATTTAATGTTTACACTCAATAAAAAATAAAAATGTTAATATGGTTGACTTAAAAAATTAAATCTTTTTAAATATTTTTACCAGAAACAAAATTTTATTAATATAATAAAATATCGTTATATATACAACCATTAAATATTTGCTGTATTTTTCCTTGTTTTTAAACCAAATTCTGTTTTTAAACCATATTAGTATTATCATTTCCATGAAAAAAAAAATATTTTAAATAAATATACGACTTATCCTTTTCATAAACTTAGTGAAATAATTCATAACGTGATTGTTTTTAAATATATTTTATTTTTAATGTTTGTTTTCCAACTTCGTTGTAATTCTCATTTAGTTTGTATATAAATAAATATAAATAGACAAGATTTGGTTATACTCTATGTATTCCAAGCAATAGTTAGAAAAACATATCTTGTGTTTGAACCACTTTTGGTGGTAAAAATGAAAATAATTAATGAACAAGTAATATGTAAATATTTTTTTCTCTATTATTTTCAATAATAAAATTATAAAAATAATAATTTTTTATTACTACGTTTTATTTTAATATATGATAAGATGAAATAATAATATAATAAGACTGAATAACTATATGATAACATGGGATAATAATATGATAAAATGGAATAATAATACGAAGAATAGCATAATAATATTATAAAATGTAATCATAATATGATGATGTTGTAAAATATAATAATATAGAATAATAATATAATAACATCAAATCATAATTTGATAGAATGGGATAATGATGTAGTAAGCTTGTTCAAAACTATAATCATAATATGAAAAAGCAAATCATAAAATTGGACATAGCATGACAAAATGGAATGATAATAATTATTACTTTTAATCATTTCTGTTTTTCATCATAATTTGTTGCTCTTAGATTATGGTCACTGCAACTATGTCTATATCTGTGAACTATGTCTATATAGTAAATATCGACGGTAAAATTTAATAAACCAAATAAATCGCTGGCGTAATTTTAAGTTATGTTTTCTCTCGAAAAGTTTTCCGGCAGAATGTTCGAATTTTTCAAAGCGCATTCGATAGCTAATAATAAGCTATTTTTTGAACTATGTGTGCGCCTCCAAAGTCAAAGTTTTTTCAAAAAATATTATATAGAACCAACTTTAAATGCAGAATATATAATTTTTTCTTGTCTATCGTATTTTCCTTATATCAAAAATTATTCATATCTTAAAATATATAATACTAAAAACCTTTTTCAAAAGTTATTTCGGCGAAGATTTATAAAAATCAGCATTTTTAACCGCCAAATATAACGGAAAATTAATTTAAAATGCATTTAAATATTAAAGTTGACTAAAACATTCACTTAACATTATACTTAACGAATAAAAGTTTAAAAAATATGGAAACAAATATTATGAATTAAAAAAAATAATGTTATAGTTCTTTATGTAAGTAATGATTTTTTGTGAAGACAATGCCAGTAATGTAATCTTGTGTAATAAAATAATGCATTATATAAACAAATTTAATCTTAAATACAAAACTTCAAAGTTTTTTATGCGGAAACTTTTTTACCGATCGCGATTCTTAATATTTTTTTATACCTTATAACGCTATGCCGCTATGAGTTTTGATATTCGTAACAATTTCAAAAAGGGTGGGTAAAGAACATGACATCTGTGCGTTGTAAGCATTATCACAAATGCCATATAATAGCTCATCTTACAGTGATGCAAGTTATAATTAAAAAAACCTTAATATATTTTCACTTTTTATTTCTGTTTTTGAAATGTGACTGAAATCTTTCTTCTTCTAACGATACCAATATCAAAAAAGTTAGTTAAAACTGCAAAAAAAAATGTGTTTTTTCCCTAGTGTTTTAAGTGTAGTTTTTAGTAGAGCAGATAGTGGACAATTCAGATAAAATATAAGGTGTGCGTCCAAATAAAACATAATAGGTTTTTTTTTTTAAATAAAAGATAAACAGGTAAGTTCGGATTAAAACTAAATCAACTGCTTGTAGCATTTCTGTTCCTTATTTTTTTGATATATTGTTTTACATAAAAATTAATTCCTAACTACTCGTAGAATATTTCAATTTTTTTAGGTATGACTTAAAAAACAAAAAAAAAAAAATAATTAATCTATAAGAATTTTAAATTAATAATTAAAATTGAGCGTTGCTGGGGCCTCCTTAAATTCGCTTTTAACTTCGATCTAATTCCTTTACAATAGCCAAAAATCTGGGTATTTTAAATAACTAATACTCTGTGAGACTGAAATAATATTCCCAAATCTGGGTGCTTCTACTGTAACGATAAAATTCTAAATCTGATCAAGAAATAGTAAAAATACTGTTGACTATCACGAATGACATTAATGCCTTTTTATAACACTCTTTGTTATTATTCTGCGAGTTTATGCAGACTAAAGAAGCAAAACAATCACATATCTTGTTGCATTTTGAATCAACTTGTTATAAGACAAATTGTTTTGTAAATTTGTATTGTTTTTAGTTCAATACTATTTAGAAGTATTTTTTCAATTATATGGTTACAAAACTTGTACTTTGGACATGAGAAAAGTCATCAATAACGTATGTTTTCTAGGCTACTACAAAATATTGAAAACATTTTTATTTTTTTAATTATTGAGGAGGTTTGATTATTCTTTGCTTCAGAGTTCTCCTCCGCTTTGCTATTTAACATTTTCTTAGCTTTTATTAACTAAAAATTAGGCATAGCTTTAATATGACTCATATTTGTTTATGCGACCGAACAGGTTTGGCATAGCTCTTAGGAGCTTTTCGACTTTTTGGGCTTGGAATTGATTCTTATGATTTTTTTTTTTTCTGAACCAAGTTGCATCTCATTCTTAAGATCATTATTATATTACCCTCACTTTTGTCAGTATTTGCTCAATCAACATTAAAAAAAAAAAATCAAATTTTATTTTATACATTTTTCTTTGACTGCCATCATTTAAGAATTCGATCTGCTGTTAAATTTGATATGCCTCTAAAAGATATTGTAACCAAGAAAGATATTTAAATTTAATGGTAGTAAGAGTTATTAATAAAATTTTGTGATATGTTTTATTCGAGCGCACACTTTAAGGTCAAGAAAAAAGTTTTTTTTGTACCATCTTCAAAAAGTTAGCTTTTTCCTTATTTCAAACAAAATGCGTTCTCTAAATTCTCTAAACAATCCTATAACAAAGTAGCGAGCTGTAAAATAAATTGTAAGTTTGCTAAATTTATTTATTTCCTTTTTTTTTTGTTTTTGCTCAACTCATTATAGGCTTCTTTTTTAAAATCAAATCTAGTTTAAAAAACTTTCAATTTAAATGATATTTTTTCCTGTTTAAAAAGCATCCAGATCTATTTCAAACGTAACTAAAAAAAAATAAATAAAATAACTATAACTAAAGAATGTACTGTTCCTGCTACAGTGCGTATGATTATTATGTAATTTTGTTTTTCTGCCATTTATCAAAATAATTTCTTCACAATCTAATGTATGTTAATGTTTCTTTCACTTTAATATTAACAATTTAATATTTAGTGCCTGAATTTATTTTTGTTTACTATATTTGCATTTTTTTTCTCCAGTTTATTTAAATTTAAATACCCATAATCATCAGATTTTATAACAGAAAAATGAATTGAAAAAAGTAAGTTAAATATTAACATACGCATCATATTCCCTCTGGTTTTTTATTTATTTTTTTTATCAAATACAATAAAATTGTAACATCTTCCGCATTCAAAAGAAATATAAACGCAACTTAAATATGAGTCTATATGGTTTGTAAGAAATCACTTGATTTGCACAGATTGCAGATGGGTTTTTTATTTTCAACTTTTTTTTTTTTTAAGAAAAAGAAACAAAATCATAACAAATTACGAACTTATATCTGGCTAAGTTTCATAAATTTAAGATGGCCTAAAAATGTAAACTTGTTTTTTTACCAAAAATACTTTTCTTTTCTCATTGAGTGAATGTATATGTGTGTAAAATTTGTATTGCAAAATGCGTTTGACAATTGAAAGTCATAAAACTAAAATGTTGTAAAAATTTGTAATAAAAACGTGACTTTTGATTAGATGATGGCTGGTGATGATGTTGTTTTTGCTTGTGATGATGATAATTATGGTGATGAGTTTTTCGTTACAATTTAAACAAATATTTTTTGGTTTTAAAGAAACTTCCTTGTTTAGTAAATATTTGTGTTTGTAATCTACAAAATTATTTGCATTTTATTTGAATATTATATTCAAGTTTTTTTTCTTTTGCTCTACGAATAGTAAATGTTTATGAGCAATTTAAGAGAGTGCTAATTTTAGTGTAACATATGTGGATAATTTTTTTTTTTTTTTTACTTGAGACATAATTTAGCATACTGTAATTTAGTGGGGGTGATACTTGGTTTATTATTGTATTAATAATGAGGACTGAAATGAAAAATTAATGTTAATAGAAGATCAATTTCCTACTTGGAAGTTTCGGAACATCTCTCCAAAACCAGATATTTTACATAAGTTTTAGTGTAATTTAAACAATTTTCTGATATGCTGACTTACATTTTGGTTTCTAACTTTTTTTTTATACTGCAACGATTTGACTGATTTTGACTGCTAATGAGATTAAAGCATTAATAAATATTCTAGTAAAAATTTTAAATACTTAATTTTGATATTTTGGATACAAGAATCCTAAACAACATAACTGGATTACATAACTGGATTACTCTACGTATAGCACTACAGAATGCTATTGAACTTTATATTGTAAACAAAGTTTAGTCGTGTTTGCTTGAAATCTTATCCCTGTAATGTTTTTCTGTTTTAGCTCCATGAATTTCCTTATTATCATTTTAGTACCCTTTAAAATTTTAATACTGATTTTACTAAATATTTTTCCTTCATTTCTCTAAATATAATTTTATTTCTTTTTCGCTTTTATGTCGTGTAAAATTACTACTTTAATTATTGCATTTCATTTGCCATTAAAACGTGATTGTTTAAATTTATTATCAAGTTATGACTGAATTGTCTCTTGTCTTAAGATACGAATGTGAAAATATTTTTAAGTGTGAGTTTAATTTGAATTTTTATTTGTCTGAGTAAGTGCTAAAGCAAATGTGTAACGCCCACAACTTCAGTTCAGGCATAACAGCCAGTAAACGACTTGAAAACGCTCACAGACAAGAGTATGTAGTCAATAATTAGTTGACAACCTTAACTAAAATTTTTATTTACATAACGAACAAATTAAGTTTTGTAAGCAAATAAAAAAATTAATATTAATAATAATTTTTTCTGTAAAACAAAATAAAGGTGTGCATTTGTCGTTATAAAAACGGATGTAGAACATGTGGTAATTTGTAATTTTAATAATAATTATTTGTTAATTAAGCAATAAAAACATACAAATGAGAGTAAGAACTAAAGTTAAGGGTTAAGGTTTAAGATCTATGTAAATCTAGAAATGTCCGCAGATGTTAATTCAAAACATAGAAAAATAACCATTAAAATCTAAATCTATTCTTGCTTATAAAAAATAGATTTTTTTGTATTTTATTAATTTTCTCTTCAATATTTCCACATCTTTTACAGATGTTGTTTAAAATGATAAAACATTTAGTATTGCTTTTCTGCTATAATAAAAATTGTGCCATATTTTAAACCTTTGACTTTGTGTTTTTAGAAAAACATTTTTTTTTTGGTTAACAATTCTTAAGTTAAAAAAAAGTACATAGAAATAAAAAAATATGTGTTACAAAATTCATGTTTTTGTTAAAGAGTTTTTTTCGTTTGCATTTTCATTTTTATAGTTTATTTTAATGCAAACAATGCAATGTTGCAATAATTTCTTTTGTGCACCAAATGCAACACTTTACTACCAGTAACTGAAAAATCATACCAACCAATACTACTAAAGTTGGTTTAAATATTTATGCACTGAAAGAAAAATACTCTCATTTAAGTATATACAATGGAATGTCATCAAACTTTGTTTGAAATACATACTGCCTGTTTTTATAATACGAGCGCAAGAACGACTCGTCTAGCTTACATTTAAAACAAAAACTAATATTGAAATTTTTTTTTTGTTTTAAATGTAAATTAGAGTCGTTTTTGCGCTTGTGTTATAAAAACAGGCAGATAGTGTCTATATTGATTCCAAAACTTTGAATTTTGAAAAAAAAAAATGGATTAAATGTCCACAGCATTGTTACATTTATTGTATGTCTGTTAGAAGTTTTTTTATGCATTTTTATGAATTTTTTTAATAATATGCGCCTAAAAATGTATTTAAAAATACAAAATATACCCTAAAATTAAAAAAACATTCACTTATTTTTTGTACTTATCAAATGAAATAAAAATCAGTCCATGGTAATATATGCAATGTAGTATATTTTGTATTTTTAACCGTTAAAACTTATTTTTTAAAAGAAAAATGCTATTTCTTTGTACTTTTTTAAGATTGTGCTGTTTTGGATTTACTTCTTTAAAACTTATGTTCATGATACTAATTAATAGCGTTTTCTTTTTAGGCCAAAATATTGCCTTTATTCTGCCCTTTGCTATAGCTATAGAAAGCAAATAAAGGCAATATTATAGGCAGAAAATAAAACCCTATTAGTAATATAGGCTTTTATTTACATAAACAAACACATTTTTTACTAAGCTGTCAAGATGTAATAGGAGCATATTTAAATAATTGTAGTTCAAAAGGGAAGTATTTTTCGGAATACCAGTTAGCATCTGAATGTAGAATAATTGAGTTTACATTATTTTTTTAATTTACTTAAATCCTTTTTTTTATCAACCACAGCTTGTACCTTTAATTTTACTTTTTCAGTAATAGCGTCTTCTAAAGCTTCGATTATCTCAATAGCACTATAAATTAAACTGATTTCAGTGCACAGAGAGAAGAATATTTTGCTAATCGAATTCGGTCGGATTAGAAATCAATTGCAGGGACCGAATATTTCATTTACTTATGACATATTATTGGAACTCACAAAGACAGTATTGGCCGATATAATTGATAATTTAGATATTTGAACCTATTATAACTGTTAAAAAAAAATAATTCGATGAGAAACGTTTTTTAGTACATAAATATATTTTTTTTTTATTTATTCTTTTTTACGCAAAATGCCTGGAAATAATTTATAAAATATCAAAATTTAAGTGCACAAAAAGGTGTAATGGACTATATATTAACTTTTTTAAAACTCTTGACTAGCTTCAATATATTGGTGGACATGGTAGAATGTTGAACTTAATTTGAATTAGGTTAGAATTTGATTTTTACTAAGGAAGGAATATCCAAATGACTACGATATTAGTATCACTATATTTTTTCCAGTAAGAATACTTAAAATTGAATGAATTCTTGTGCTGTTTTGGAATTTTGCGATATTTCTTTTATAGGCCATTCAGACCGACGCGAAATTACGTACTTTCGTGATTTCGGCCGAAATCAAGTTGAAATTACGTAATTTTCCACACATGTTGACACTTGCGAAATTGCATAATTTTGTGTAATTTCGGCGAAATTACATTGAAATTACGATGCCCATTTCCGTGCAACTTTGTGCATGGTTGGAAAAATACTTTTTTTCAACTATGTACTGCATGTTTCAATCGTGAGAAGAAAAAAAAAAAATAATTGACAGCTTATCTTAAACTTAAACACAAATCTTAAAATTAATTATTAAAGTGATTTTGCAAAATGAAACGTATCCTTTTTACTTTTGCATGTCTAACCATTTTTAATTATTGAAATAACAATTTTAAATGTAAACAATAAGTATCAACTGTTCACGAAATTACATCAAATGTCATTTAGCTAGTATGAACACTCTAGATTTCATTCGTAATTTCGGCATGAAATTTCGTAATTTCGCGCCGGTCTGAACAAGGCTTTAATTTACTTACTTGTAATAAAACCCATGGAATTTTTAGTTTTGCAATGACGTAGTCTATTTCTAATTCCCATTTTTTTCTAAAATCCTAACCCTTCTTGATTGCTTATCTTCCATATTCTTTAATTGTATTAGAAATCACATATAGCTAATAAAGAAGGCTAAGATAGGAATTTCAGATGTAAATAGGTACTTATGTCAGAGTTGCTACGACAAATTTCGGGGAAAACTGATAAGAAAATATACATGTAATTAGAAAAAATCTCTGATTGTAATAAAATAGAAACTTTTTCACTAATCGCATATTTAATATATTTTGGGATTGTTTACGTGACAAAAAGTTTCGGCTGCAAAGTCACACGTGTAAACCTTTGTTGTGGAAAATCTTTAAGTGGTTGACCATTACGTCTATAACCTTGGTTCCAACCCAAAAGGAAGTAGCTTCCCTAAGTGACCTTATTTCTCCTTAATCTTGTGTAATGTTGTATGAACTCAAAACTTCGTGTTGAGCGAAACTTTGAAATGCGTATTTCCTTTAAACGAAGTGAAAAATTTCAGTAAACATTTCCTCTAACTTAAACTCTAATGGTATATGGTCTTACGTAATTTTAACACAAATTGTGAGGGATTTTTCGCAATTGCTTGCTTATCTGAAATATTCAATATTATGTTATATCTGTTCTATTATTCTGTGGAAAAGGGCACGAAAAATTTTAACTTCACAATTTTATGGATATTAAAACACTTACCATCCTTTAATAATGCAAAAGATAGTGTGAGTCTGTCTTCTTTACTTTTTAATCAAAAATAAGTATTTTTTTTTAGGAATTATATTATTTTAAAATTATTTTTATTTATTCTTTTCAAAAATTTCAAAAAGAAAATTATTTATGACTAAAATGTTTATACAAATTGGTATATTTATTTTAACAGTACATACTCGTACATTGATTGAGTTATTTTATCAATTAATAGTTGGAACACTAATTTAATCACAGTTATGACTTCGCTACAATAAATATCAAATTACTGTTATTTTTTACATTTTAAATGATTACAAAAAATTTTGCTTTACTGCATTAAATTTTTGTAATTAGGACCATTTTCTAACCAACGCTTTTTTTGTGTGTGTTTATATGGAAAATTTTTTCGAGGTTTACACTTTCAAGTTGTACAATATTAATCAAAAACTTTCGTTTGCCCCACAATTACATTTACAATATCTCGGCCGGTAATGTCTGTGGTTCCATCCATGCCTATCCATATAAATTAGCTTTTTAAAAAAGATTTTATTTCTTCAAGTTCAACATGGTATACTTTCTCTGTGCGCAGATTCACATAGAATGCTTTCATTTGTGTAGATCTTTAGGAAATTTAACAAAATCGGATTCGATATTTTTTCAAAGATAGAGAGTCTTCACATAAGAACAAGACGAAATTATTTTATTTTATTTTTTTTTTGCATTTTTGGTTAACAATTCTATAAGGTTTTCTGATTGCATTTTGATTCAAATTCTGGGTTTTTTGGTATGTATACAATGGTACAATGAACCTCTTTTCATAATTTTAATTTTATTTTAAAATAATCTATGTAATAATATCTTTCATAAAAGTATAAAATCTTGTTGGTGTTGTTGTTCATTAAGTAAATATTTATTTAAAAGATAGAGAATGTTGAAGCATTTTTAGGGATTTTTTTAGACTTGATGAAACAAAAATCGTATAAAAAATATAATAGTTATTACAAACCCTCCCCGACTATTAATGTGCCTCAGACCATTTGTGCAGAATATGTACAAGAAGACAAAATATTCTTGTGAAATATTTAAATAATTTGTTTTTAATTTAAATTCCATTTATAGTTATTTCAATAAGCTTTTATATTGGAAGAATTTAACTTTTTATTTTACATTCATATGTTTAAGAAATCTATTAAAACTTAAAATTGGTTTGTATGGATGCTAGAGTCAATAAAAGACCAATCCTTTTTATATTTTACAACAAAATTATTGTGCTCATAAAATATCTAATAATTTATCTCAATATCCACGCCTATCCCTATGGTAAATTATTTAAGGCTATATTTCGGGAGGATTTTTGGATGGTAGCTGTATAAAATAATGAACCGATTTGAATCAAATTCACCGTCTAAATCAATATGAAGATATTTGCTATATTTTCTAAGTTATGTTTAAAACACCCATCTGTACTTAAACAAAAGCAGTGTAAAAGCAAAAAAGAAAAAAAAAAAAAATTAAAAGTAAAAAAATCCAAAAATTCCAAAATATACTTTTTTTTAACTTCTTTGTGTCTAAATTAATAAAATAAAATATAAAGTATTTTTTATCTCTCCCTGAATTAAGCGATTTTTTGAATGCTATTGGAACCATTTTGCTTTGGATAAAAAATACGTGCAATATTAAAAAAAAAGAACTGAACTCGAGATTTTGTGAAATTTGGATATTCAGATTCAAATTACTTGCTAACTGTAAGACCTAAATAGCACAAGTTCTGTGGGATCTGGCTTCGAAAATTAAATTCTTATATTGGTTTGCTGATTAGAGATTACAGTTTCCAAAATATTTTGATCCTGATCCACCGTGTTGAGTTATAAAATAAATTAATGATTCAAAGTTTACTGGTCCAGTTGACTAGTCCCATGACAGGCAAGAGCCTGATTATGAAATTTTATGTAAAAGTGATAGTTATATGTAGTTATCTTTGATAAGGTTTAATTAACATCATTTAGTTAGTATTTAACATATCTCACAACTAATCAAAAGGAAGCAGTTTTGTAGTGGTTACTACAATACTAATCATGATTATTATTCCAATTAAACAATATTATTTTTTTCTGTATTTGTAAAATAAAAAATAATATATTAATTCCTTTATTATAATTTCTACATTTTAGGTACTTTTATTCCAATTTAGTGATTTGTTACCTTTTCATTGGTCACAAGTTCGATCTTTTTAGAAAAATAACCAAAATAATTTTTAGCATCAATCAATATGTATAGATTTTAAAAGCTCGTTCTAATGTATAGACTTAATATTATAGAATGTGTATTTTTTTTTTTTTTTTTTGATTTTTAAAGTTAACTCTTTCCAGAATGAATTTCAAAAATAAAAAAATATGTTCTACATAACATTTTTATAATTCAATATCGTTAATTCGTATTGACCTCGAAATATGAAAAAAAAAAAAAAAAATGTATTTATACCTTACACTACCATAGTTGGTTGGGGTATTATGCGTTTGTGCTGATGTTTGTAATGCCCAGAAAAAAAATTATACAACACCTTAAAGTACACCAATCAGAATCACTTCATGAGTCGATTTATCAATGTCCGTCCAACCGCCCAGCCGTCTGGCTGTCCATGTTAGCCTTATGCGCAAAGTACAGGTAGAAATCTATGGATAATTTGATGAAATTTGGGATATATGATTTTTTTTTGATACAAGGACCAAGCCTATTGCAATTGGTTATGATCAGTCCAGTATTTCATCTAGCACCCATACCAATACCCTCCTGGAATAAGGTTTTAACGATCATAAATGTCTTAAATATAACAATATTTTATTGAAATTTATTTTACTAAAGATTTCTGCTTTTGTGCCAATATTCATAAAGATCGGTCCATAACTGACAATAGCTCCCATATAAATCCTTCTTTTGAAAATCTCTTTTCATGTGCAAAACTCATTCTAATGTTAGTACGAAGTTAATATTCGACACAAATAAGTTACTCGTATTAAGATTGGTACATAATTGACCATAGCTCTTATATAGGGCCCACTTTCAGAAGTCACCCTAAATTGCATAAATCACATATAAATGTGTCAACAAAATATAATGCTTAGATATGTTTCATATAGAAATATAGACCACAGGATCCACATAAGATCCCTTACTGAATTTTGGTGCATATACACAATGGTGTAGGATATCACATATTTAGGCTTAACCGACTATACCTTATTTACTTGTTTTTTTTTATTTTTAGATTCATTTTATGTTTTAGTATATGCAAATGTAATATCCGCCTAATTTTCTATCCTGCAATAAGATTCTAAAATGATAAACCTAAAATCTCATGATAACAGAGATCATTGGGAACGTACTCAGAATTTTGTATCAAAATCAAATAACTTTAAACTATTAACCAGAAAATTATAAAATTATAAATACTTGAAATTTATGGTTCTAATGAAATTTGAAAATAATAGATCTGACACTTGGGATAAAATTTTCAAAACGCCGAAGGCACTATTTTGAATTTTGTAATTCATACACCATAAATTACCACTAAAGATTTATCAAATTGATGTTACTCCTTTTTCGAAAATGGGGACAATCGAATCCCAAGAGTCTAAATAATTTTTTTTTTTTTGAGTTTTTTAATATCTTGTGTTTACAAATTCCCAATTTTCTAAGTGTCCCATTTAAGTTAAGCTCTAATGTTTTACTAGCAATTTTCGTTGTATTTTAGTTTTTCTTATGTTACTGTTCAAACTTGTCAACTGCATTTGTATGTATATTGTCTGTTAGTTGCCACAATATCATGCAACAATACACATAGTTACTTGCGAACATTATCTGCTAAAGAAAAACGAACTTTTAATAAAGGAATATATATATATATATATATATATATATATATATATATATATATATATATATATGTATATATATATATATATATATATATATATATATATATATATTGTATCATATCTTGTAATCCACATATAAACACACGTAACATATACAATGACAAAAAGATTTCATTGAAAAACCAAAAGAAAAATTTGCTCTCATTTTCTTTAGCGAATTTTAAAGACAAAAAAAAAAAAAAATTGAACAAAACAATAAGAAAATAATGGAACACCACATGTAGCATGTTGTATGTTGAATTCGTCATGTGAATTTTTTTTGTTTATTTTTTTTTTTTTATAAATTTAAAATGCACCTTACTTTTTTCCTTTAGAGCGTTTGCGTTTTATTTCAATTCAAATTTTGTTCAAATTTTTGTAAATGTAATGAAGTATGAAATGTATGGGGATTTGAAGGTATATTAGATTTTAAAATAAAAGGTCTTTTAAGTTTAATAAAGGATAGGGAACGTAAGAAAGTTTGCAAATTAAAACTTTCGGAATTAATAAAATATGTGTGATATATTGGTTTTTAAGTATTCATGGGTTGGTTATGTATGGCAACCGAACTTTAGTTGTGTTGTCTACTGGTAACGCCACCTACAAGAAAATTTATATTATGAATGGCAACTTTCTTTCAGTTACAAAAAAGTTTTCGAAGATACTATTTTGAAAGCTAATCTGCTGAAATAAATGTAAAAAAAAAAACAAATTAACAACGCAAAGAAATAAAAATAGTTTCCAAATTTTTGTTTTAAAAATTTTCGGTAAGGAAAAATTTGTAGTTGCCATCTTTAATATAATTTCTGCAATTAGCAACACAACTAAGATTCGGTTGCCATACACAATTGACCCATAAATCTCCAATTTAAGAAAAATAAATGTAACTGATTGAAAATATTATAATTTTAGTAAATAAAATCGAATAACACTGAAATCTATATAAATTAAATTCAGAATTAAATCGTAAATAATTTGATATGGTCAACATAATTTATTCTTATATTTTTGGATAATAATAAGAGTTTAAATAATATTTCCTGAAAACATATTAGTTTTATTAAAGTGTTGCCAAAATTCGACCCTTACCTATCTCATAATCAATTCCCTTGTCTTCTATATTATACAAATATTTCCATTTGATTATTTGGCAATCGAATTGAATTTAAAATGAGACTGACTTGAACATTTTTGTTTTTAATTTCGTCTCGTTATTAGTAGTGTTACGCCTTTTATATGTTTATTTTTTGTTAGTTTTTATAAAGCAAGGGAATTTGATTTTTCTTTAATTGTTATTATATGCTAAACATGTGAATTATGTTGTGAATTGTTTGAACTTTTTTTTTTTTTTTTTTTAATTCAATTGTCATAATATCAGCATAGAAAACCCATTAATACCCATCAGTAATGAAAAACATGATGTTTTTTCCATAAAATCGTTAATGTAATGTAAATCATAAAATATTAAATTACAAAGACCTTAAAATATTTTTGACGCTTAATTAAATTAATTTATGAGAATTGAATTAAGTTAGGGATTCCATGGATTTTTTTTTACGATGATTTATGCTAATTGACCTTAGATTAAGATTCTATTGCAATATATGCTTCCACAGTAGCGGGCAATTTAAATTTAAAAAGTAGAAAAAAATAGTATTAAAAACAAAACTTTTTTCTGCACTAGATTTTAAAATCAGAACAAATATAACACCGCACATTGGTCAAATATTCGCTTTTTCTGGCACAAATTCAAAAAGCATCGTTAGTGTTTTTTTTTGTGGTTATATTGAAGTCATTTTATCTAAAATAATTAATAATATATATTAAAACCGATTTTAAGAATTTTCGCTTAAAACTCTATAATGTATAATTTATCTACAGTAGATATATTTTTTTAAATATGATATTTACTTCTTTGCTTTTGGTTTTATTTTAATTATTTGGCAAATTTTAAAATTTTTATTTATTTTATTCAAAATTTAACTGAAAGAAAATTGAAGAAAAATACCGGGATTACCTAAATTGTTCATGCCCAAGCAAAACTTTTCGTTCTTAAAAGTTATATGTTATCTTGATGAACAATCCGTATAACCACAAAACTCAAAAATAACAACAAATACAAGACCTAGTATAAAATTTTAAATAAAGTTCTTAAAATACATCTCCCAGGCTATAATTTCCATTATGCGATATTGTTATATATTTTTCGGTTAATGAGATACAGCTTTTGTAATTCTAACTGTATTTAAACGAAAATGATAAAAATAATATAAAATTAACAACTTTAATGCCATGTTAAACTGTCAAAGTTGCTGCATTACATTTGTTAATATATGTATGTTCACGATTACTTGGTCTATTATAATTTATAAAATACATAAACTTTTTCCAATTTCTGACCAATAATTTTCTTTATGTTAACCATAGTATACTAAATACACTACTGCATTCAAAATTGTTAATATTAAACTTAAAATTTACGCAAAAACATTATTTAAAAAAAATATTCAAGGAACAGAAAGTTAGCCCACTTTTAAAAATATTACATAAAACTAAAGTTAATTAAATGACGGTAATTTTTGTGAGAACAATTTATGTAAAAATTGTTAAAAACGTTCTAGAATTCGAATATTCGACAAGTAAAAATCGCGAAAAATTCGTTGAAATATGTTAAAAAAAAAATCGGCTAAAACTGCAGCAATTATCTAATCATTAATAATACAAAAACTTAAATCCGTACACAAGAATAAAATATTTGGTTAAATTGCGAATTTCTAAAATCGAATAATCACAAAATTTGCAAAGAAACTTCTCATCAAGTGATTAATCGGAATTAAGAAAATCTTTCTAATATACTTAAATATCCATTATAGTTAAAACCAATTTTCAAATGAACTATGGACGTGTATAAGGGAGTATAAACCATAAAGAGAAGAGACAAAAAAAAAACTTCATAAAATTGTTACCTTTTTCCAATATTTGGTAAGATTTAATAAACATCTATCTGTACGGAGTCTCGCTAAAAAATTCGTATTAAAAAATGCAATGTTTTGTGGCTGAAAATGGGACTTATATCCCTATATTTTTATAGAGCAATAGTGGCAATGAATGTTTGTAAATGTTGTATGCATAAATCAGTGTGCCAAATTTCATAAAGATCGGTAGAAAACTGATCATGGCTTCCATATAATCTCATCTTCCTAAAACGATTTTAAATATAAATTTAAATATATATAAATATATAAAATTGACAATAGGTCCCATGAAAGACCCCCGCCACAAATGTTAAAAATGCATGGTGTAGGTTATCAAATGATTTGACCGTCAACATTTAACAAAATCTTATCAAAAGATCATCTTATTATTTTATTACGCCCTTTTACTTGTCCTTACTTTGATGCATTATAATTCACAAGATAATATTTTTTTTTTGCAATGTGAGTAAATGTGACCTAAATTTTAAATATCTTCTTCTGAAGTTTGTATATCAGTCTAATACCGGCTTCTACTCTATTTATACAAAAACACCTAAAAATCCAAGAAAAAAAAAAAAAAAAATTAGTATGAAAAATAAAAATTCCATAAAATCGTGTCTTCAAAGTAGTTTTCTTGGTGAATTTTACAGATTTTTAAAATTGTTTTTGCACGAATAGATGTAAATAGGTTATTAAAGCAATATTATGCAAAAAAAAAAATAAATAAAAAAATAAAATAAAAGAAACGGATTTTGAAAAAGTAGGTTTATAAACCCTTATACGTATCCATGCTTCAAATGTTATACTATATAGATCGAAAAGCTTTCCAAAAAAATTATGTTCTAAAAAATAACTTGAAAATACACCGAATTTAATATAGAAAATAGTTTGGAAGAAATCCATAAAATATTGATTAATATGTTACATAATCAAACGATTTAAGCAAAGTTCCTTTCAATCTTGTAATGTTAAGCAAGTGCAATTTTTTGCACAAGATATTATTTAATAATATGTACTTTATATGTTATCAGATAGTTCATGCACTATAAAATTATTTTTTAACTTCAAGCTGTCTTTTGGAAAAGATTTTTCTTGCTTAATTACTGATTATTTGATCTTCCATACTCGCGAAGTAATTAAAACTTTAAATTTTATAAACAAATTTAGATTTTTTATATTCCTTTCGACGCTTTATATGATTATTGACATTATTGAAGAATTATAAACGTTTCTGCAAAATTTCTTAGCATATTAATTCGATTTTTTTCACGATGTTTACTAGTTGTCTAATATTCGAATTTTAAGGCGATTTACCCACTTTTACATAAAGAAAAAACAAGAAAAATTGTTTTTTGCCCACCAGTTTATCTCCACTTAATTGTAGGTACGCATGGGTATTTTCACTTAACTGTGCATAAAATCACATATCTTAATTTTGATGACACATATCTTATTTTTTCGTAGCATTTCAAGCTATACGTTAAAGATAAAAAACAGAAAAATTTTTTACGTTTTCACTTTTTGAAAGAACTTTAAAGAAAAAAATCTTCAATTTTGCAAAAAAAAAATATATATAAATTTTTTTCGGACACAATTTTCACAATAACTCGGAAAATGTTGAGCATATAAAAAAATTATATTAAAGATGCTTGAAGATATGTTTAGTCTGCATCTTTTGGTGTACGATTTATATAAATTATAAACATCGTTCTTGAATTATATTGAAATACACTCGTGCATATTCCTATAAACGCACATCAAATTTTTTAATCAAATTACCAAAAATGGCGCTAAATATAATTAAGGTGCTACAAACTAATTTTTTAAATTATTTATTGACTTCACTTAAAAAATTAATAACAAAAAACTTTAAATGTACATTAAATTTTTTCATTGCAATTTTAGCAGTTTAATGTTTTATGGCCTTTTCCTAAACACGCACTTAAACTAATGAGCCATTTTAGCATTATTCAAAACTTCAAAAATTCGGTCTGGTATTGATTCGACTAATTTTTGAAAAAAAACGCTGTTAATTTCTTCCTTGGCTTGCTTAATTTTCAGTTTTAACTCCGTTGTTGTCATTATGTTTTCATTCTGTGCATTTCTTGCACAGATTCTCCATTGGATTTAAATCCGTACTGCAAGCCGGCCAGTCAGTGGAATACTATGTTCATTAAGCCATGATTTAGATTGGTTGGAGACATGGAGACATTTAATTTATTGCGGATGGCTTCTTTTATTTTATTAACTTGCCATTTTTTTTTTTGTTAATTTTTGGTTTCCGTATCCCGTATTTCTGCCCTTTCTTAAGAAAGCCTCGTATAACTCCTTCCAAACTGTTAATTTTTCGCCCAATTTCTCTGTTAGAACAGCCTTGATAATGATACAAATTTAACTTGAATTTTTTCCTGGTCTGTAAGAAAAGTTCATTTGGGTATCCTTTAAACTGGTGAAATTTCCACATTAAAACAAAAATATTTTCAGTAAGCAGAGATGTTGTCATTAGAAACTTACCTTAAGAGAAACAAACAACTAAAACTGTTAATATTTTTTACATTTTTTTTTGCAATAAGTTTTTAGACAAATTTTTCACCAATATATTCTTATTGCTAAATTAAAGAAAACAACAAAAACAAGAAACAACTATTTCTGACATAAAAAAGTACCGTTAAATCGCGAGTTATTTTAACAACACAACATTGTTTTTGGTTAAGAAAAACGAATATACCTGTAAGAAAAACAAAAAATTTAAATGCGTTTATAGGAATATGCACCAGTATAAAATCGTTTAATGACCTTGTTATGGGTGAAATAGTAGGCACGCCTATAAAAATAATCCAGACCTGATGGAATAAGAACTGAAAGCAGATTCCTGTTTACCACATCAAAATTTATATAGTCCAACTATTTGTCTTGAAGGGAGGTTTTTTCGCCTACATATCTTATTTTTTTTTCGCCAGAATTTTTTTTTTTTTTATAGAATTACAAACATATTTCTAAATTAGCTTTCAGCACTGATATTGGTAATTTATCGTGGCTAAATCTCTGTAAAGTAAAATATTGACTGTGACATGAAACGAATATAATAGAATATTGCTAGCGTAGCCAGCTGAAATGCCCGAACAAAAAGCTGTCAAAGTTCGAACATGAAAAGGCCATTACTTAGTAAATAGTTCATGAATTTCATTTCTGGTTATTTTTTATTTTTATTAGTTTATTTTTATTCTGTACTAAAAACCATCTCACATAAATTCTTTAATACCCATTTTTAATATTTCAATATAAACTTCATATTCAATTAATAATTATTTTGTTTTCGTTACAAATTCGTTGCTGCTTTTTATTACAACTAATTTTTCAACACATGTAACAAATAAAATATATTTTCATTTCAATTTTAACATCAGAAATACATTAATTGCAAATAAGAAAAATTATAAATCATAAATTAGACAAACGTAAAACCCACAACCCAAAAGAGGTCCATAACAAACCGCAAGAAACTAACAATAAAAACAGAAATCATAAATATAAAACATTACAATTTAATTGTAGAAGAAAAATAGTTGGAGAGAAATAAAATAGTAACAATTACTAAAAGTTCACCAAAAAAATATAAATAGAAAACTACAAACAATGACTTTTAATACTTAAATAATTTTTTCTTTAGTGTTAGTTACCAAATAAAAAGGCTAGAAATAAACATAACAACTATAAACTAAAAAAAAAAAAACATAAATATAAATAAAATAAAATATAAACATTATAACCAACGTAACTAAAAAAAAAAAAATTAATAGTCATGTTAAAAGACAATTATGTTTCAGTTTAAGTATGTTTAAAGTCTTTTTATTGTGTTATGGTTTAGTTTTGTTAAAAATTTTATACAAAATGTGCTTAAAAACTATTTAATTTATTAGTCATGATTTTAAATAGGTCTGAACATTTTTCATCAAAGATTAGGCTAAAGTTATAATAAAAAACAAAGAAAAACGTTATGTTCTTATGACTAAAACGCCTTGTTTGTATTTAACTTAACAAACCATTTTTGCTAAACATTTTAACAAACCAACTTAAAACATTTTAAATGCTTGCTATAACCATAATCATGCATATATTTCTAAAAGGTGGTGTAGGTTTTTTCTTGTCTTGTTGTTGTTGTAAACGTAGTTTTGTATATTGTATTGTTTTTGTGTTATTATTTAAATACAAATTAAATATGACCATTTAAGTTTAAAGAGATTATCTTTTGTTTAAATTTAAGTATGTTTATATTTTAATATATGTATATGCAATATTTGCCTAAACTCGTTAGAAATAAAGGGGGAATTTTTTTCTAGCTTAGTATGCAAAAATTTATTTATACCAGATATTATGCAATTTTCTGTGGTTGTTTTTTTTTTTTTTTTTTAGAAACATAACTTTTTAATCATATGACTCAAAAGTGGGTGTAAAAATTAATTGATTGAAAACAATGGGAAAATTTTAGTTTTTACATTTCGAAACCATAAAATGTTTATTGTTTTAAGAGCTGACTCAACAAGTGTCATTATTTTGTTTTTTGATTGGTCAGAATTAGCAGCTGTCAGTGGTGGTGAAATTTTTAGTAGCCCAATTTAAAATTGGTTTTGTTTTGTTAAAGTTGTTATATTGGATAATATAATTTCAGATTAAAAAAAAAAAAAAAAAAAAAAAATGGACAGTTAACAGAAATGGAGGACTTCAATTGAATACCTGGCATGTGGGAATAGTTCTAATTGAAGCACTACACAAGAAATGTAAGGTTTCACATATTTTACAAAATATAAAAATATATTAATTAAAGTTTCTTAAGTGAAATGAAACAAAAAAGTCGCTGAATCTATTCCATACTTCATGATTTAAATTGACGTGTGTTCAATTATAGACCGATTCTTGCAAAAGTGTAGTTTGTATTTCTATAAAATATACATATGCACAATATTATGTTGACAAAAATATTTATATGAGATTTATGCACTTTAATGAGATTCCCGGAAGTAGAACTTATTTGGTCTATTCTTATAAAATTCCTTACTTTCATTTCTACTTATATTTTACTTGCTTGTGTGAAAAATAACATTTTTATGGGAGCAATGTTCAATTATGGACCAATATTCATAAAATTTGGAAAACCGATTCATACATATATAAAACTTATTTGTGTCAAAATTCATTAAAATATTTATGTATTTAAGGTATTTATGATCGTTAAGCTCCTATACAGCCAAAATAATTATTTGTGCCGAATTTCATCAATATATTTTAAAAATTGCGACCTATAATTGGCTTGTGAACATCGTTAAATGCACTTAGAAAGTGGTTCTTATTTGAACGGTATATTTTAAGGGAGGAGAGTCCGATGATTTTTTTCTGTGCGCTACAAACATCAGCTCAAGCGCAAATACTTAAAATAGTGAAGGGTTTAAAAAGGAGGATAAATTAATAAATTGATCTTGCCAAGTATGAAAATGTAAAAATTACAAAATTAAAGAAAAATTCATTTCGCACTAAATACCTGAACCCTTAAATGCATGAGGTCACTCCCTTCGAATGGAGACATGGGTATTTTAATGCAAAAATGATCAGTGGATACGAATTTTGCATTAATTTTTCTTAGAAATTCACTAATTTTTCGTAAAATCCGTAAAAATAACGTTTCCTGATGTGTATTACAGTATGAATTCTATACATATTTGAATTATTTTCTTTATTTATTAAATTTTATTGAAAAATCTTTAGAAATAAGTGGAAACGGATGAAAAATTACATTAAAATAAAAATGTATGTAATTTCTTTCTTTATATTGTGTGTTAATTGACAAAACAACTCGGTTTTTCGTTCATATTAAGGCGAAGTAAACACTTTATGCCCTTCTCATGACTATAGCAACAAAGTAATACCACGAATATTGTAAATGTCTACACTTTATTAACCCTTTCGGAAACGAGCATGAAGGCAATTGTGATTTTGCAATCACCAAGAAGTCGAAAGTGCAGATTGCACAAATATTTCCAGTAAAAGGATTGTGTAAAAACATGTCACCTTGTAAGTGCGAAGGTGACGTGTAGCTAATATTATGACAGGTTTACTTTAAAGTTACAGTTACCAAAAAACGGATGAGTAATAATAAAGTATATTCATCACCTCATCGGCACTGCAATTTTTTTGCATCGATAAAAGGAATTTCCATGTATAAATAAGCAATAACAAGATCACGTAATAAAAAAATCCATAATAAACCTCATGCCCAAATGCATGGTGTACAATATATGGTATATTGAAAAATATATAAAAAATATATTTCAATATATAAAATTTTATCAAATTTTATTATAAATGATTAATAATGATTTTTATATCTATAATTTTTGGTATAAAAATTCTCTTTTGAAATTATTTTCAAAAAGTGCATTCGTTAGCTTTGGGGGCTTGCTGACAACTAAAACAAATCACAAGAAAACTAAAATTGAATTTGAATTTGATGTTTAAGATTATTACCAGATGGAAGTAATGTTTCATATATGATACGATATGGATTTACAAAATTTACAATAAATAATAAAATTTACAATAAATAAATTTTAGACGAGTGTTTTAATAGCATATTTAGGGTGACCATCTTTACAGGTCCATCCGCTACTTTCCTGATCCGTTAAGAATCTGTACTCCTCTAAATCATGTCGAAAACTCCTCAACTCTATTCTAGTGAAATGTTATTTATATATCTTAAAAATCCTCTTCACAAGTTTTAGAATTATTTGCACGATGTATATGTAATATTTTGCATGTAAATAAAAGTATTTTTTCACTTAATTGTGAATACTAAAAACATTTTTCCATCAATTTTCATGATATATGACTTACATTATTCCAAGTTAATTAACTCTATAACTGAAGCTTGAAAATTTAAAACTTTTCCTGTTCTAAAATTTTTGAGATGAAAACTTTATTTTGTTTAATAAAAAAAATATAATGTTAATAAAAGTTGAGAGTAATTTTAGTTAACATATTTTGTTGCTCTACTTATCTAGATCGAAAAAAATCGTTCTTGAGTTATACTAAGTGATCGCCTTCCTAGGGGAGAGTCATATCCACCATGACCATAGAACTGGAAACAGAACAGAACGTAAAAGACCTTTTACTTTCAAATTATAATTTTTGTATTTACTTTATTGGCAAACGCTTAATTTGGTACTAAGATTTGCGGATAAATAAGAAATAATGAAAAGAAATAAATTTTTTTTAAATTTGCGTAAAGATAAGACCTGTGTATGTATGTTAACCTCTTTAAAATATGAAATGAAAATATGAATGAAAAATAATGCAGGGTCCGACTATAATTCACATTTTTTGAATTGACTGAAGTTCTCGGTATAAACCGGTATAAAGAAAATTAATGAGATTGCATTATATGTTGTAAGATATTTTGATCCAGTTTAATTACCTCTAACATCTACTTAATATTTTCGGGCATATTAAGAAAATGTTGTAAAAAAAATTCGAGTTCTAAGAAAATATATAATAAAAATAGTTGTTCAAAAAAATCGTAAAGACTAGGAAACGATAAAATAAATGTTCTTTTTCTCCTTTATTATAAAGCTGAATATATTGCAAATAAAAACAATAATGCCAACTTTTTCTACAATTAAGTGAAGATGTCCCATGAAGGTATTCTATAAAATACGTCCGCTATTTTTATTTCTATTGCAAATTGTATTTTAAAATCCAATTTTTATTTCAATATTTCATTTCTTGTTCATTTTATTAAGCAAAACGTTTCCACTCATTTCAAAATAAATTCTATACATTCTTTAATAGATACAACACTTGAAAATTTCACAGAATAATTAAATTAATTCTTTTTCTCTATACGCTGAGAAAATTGTTAAAGAATTTTTGAAATGTATCTATAGCATAGCAACGACTTCTAACCACCAATGCTAAATATATCCATTCACATTTTGACTAAGTGAGCATTAAGCGAATTCCAAAGATATAATTTAAGTGCAAATTAAAACTTATCACGATTTAGTTTTATTTTGGTAGTTAAGGCCACCTTTTTAAAATCAGCAAGAAAAAAAACTGTTAAGATTTTAACATTCCTTTTAACAAGAAAGCATTTATATATGGATGATAGTTTTATGTTTTTTTTTTTTTTTTTGAAGTTTGGTTTAATTTTTTGTTAACAAAACCTCAAAAAGTAGTTAAATTTTATGCTCCAAATATGGTCAGATATGTAGTGCTATGCAATATATATTTTTTTAATATATAGATTGGTAGTATATTGTAAATGTGTGTCCAATATATTTTTTTTACTGTCTTAAAGTATAACAGTTATAACTATTAATAACTAAGTATAATTTAAAATGTAACGCATGATTTCTTATTGAATAAAAAAAGCTAAAATTTTAAATGAAAATCCATTTATGAAAGAAATACATAAATAAAAATAAATACGTCTGTAAGTTATTTGTGCCTTAGATTAGTTTTATGTTATTAGGAAAAAATCATAATTTGTTAACCTTTTATGGTTATGAAAAGGAGTGCTTCTAACAGAAGTTTTGAGGTTTTATTATAAATGCCATTATGATTTAGTTTTTCTTTGATTTGTAATTAAAGGCGCTTAAATTTCAAAAGAAATCAATCAAATTGTTACATATTTTTTTTTTTTTTTTTTGTTATTTAATCACTGATAAAGCAAAAAAATAATATGTAATTTTAAATGTTTTTTTTTCTTATTACGTATACGTCATGGTGGTCTGATTTTTAAAGCATACAAAACACACAAAAAGCCAATTGTAGTGTATTTATATAGTAATTAAATAATGTCTTTTGAAAATCTTACCGATTTTTTTCCAAAGATAAATAAGAACCGACAATATTTATTTGGTTTGATAAGGAGAACTATGAGAGAGGTTCACATAAACTTTAATTTAATCTTATTATTTGTTTCTTTTTATAAATAAAACAGCAATTATTTTCATGTTTTAATTCCAAGTAAACTATTCACTTATATATAATTAGTAAAATTAAATAACACAATTTATTTTAATTGAAGACCTTGCTACACCTTTAAGGCTTTAGTCTTATTTTTAGCATTTTACTTCATTTAAATTTATAATTTTAAGCTTCCTTTTACAATAATTAAATAAGTAAAAACTTCTCCCACATGTTAAGTAAATACTTGACAACTTCCTAGTTTGTTATTTATTGTTTTTATATAAATTAATAAATTTATTTTTTGTTTAAAAAAAAAAAAAAAAATATGATTACTTTTACTATTCAATTTACACCTGCACCAGTTTTACAGAAGTGTGGTTTGTGAAGCTCTAAAAAAATAATAATAAAAAAAAAACTTATTGACAAATTTGCCACTTACTTGGTTTTTATAGTTTCGTTTCATATGTGACCATATTTACTAGGAAAGAAATTAATTTTTTTCTTATTCATTTATTTAGTTGATTATTAATAATAGGTAACCATTTTTTAAATCTTTAATTGCATGGTGATAAATTACTTTTGCTATATTTCATTTAATTCATTTATACTGTTGTATTAGATAATAAATAAATCCAGTGATTCCTAATATAGATGTAGCTTGAAAATAAACTTACTCCTACGATAATGTTTTATGAATACCAATATTGGAACAAAATTAATCCAAATATTTCAATCTGATATACAATATATTTATCTCGAAAACTATATGACATTCATATCCTTAGTACTTATTTCTAAAAGAGCTAATTTTTATATGAAACTAATTTATTTCGGTGAACTTTGCTACCTTTTTTGATGCGATAACTAATATTTACTTTATATGGTAGCTAATACTTCACATCGACCTATCTTTTCTATTCAAAAATTTTATATGAAAATTATTTATAAAAATTTTTAAGACTCGGTAAATAACTTTTTCAGATATCAGAAAATCGTTTTTTTCTTTATATGGGGCTACCCTTCCGTCCTATTTTCATTTTCCTGATACAATATGATAAGAAAGTAGTTCCCACGAAATTTAAGAGCTCTCACTATAATAATTCTTTAGATATGCCATTAAAAACATTTGCTTTAAATGAGGGGTACCATTTCCCCTGGTCCTGTCCATTCCATTTGATTTAAACTTATGAAGTTTTTTGATAAAGTTATATTAAAACTTTTGCTGTAATAGTTTCGAGGATATAAGATGTTTAATATTTAATATTTTCATTGTATGGCAGGAGGGAGGGTGAGTACCATTTTCCCTGGTTCTATGCGTCCCAGTTTTATTTTGAGTTTAGCGGTTTAACATTTTCGGTTAATTTTCTATCAACAGAAAACTTTCGCAAAATTTTCTTTATATCAGAAATTTTCGATAATTTATTTGTATTAATGAATCTTATGTTTAGAGAAAATTTGAAAATAAATTTTCTTTTTAAAGGAAATTTTAGATGTTTTAATTTTTAAGAAAATTTTGATAATTTCACGGTGTTACAAAATGAGAAAAGTTGAATGCACTTGAAATGTATCATATTGTAGTTTATAGGTATAGGTGAGGAGAATATTATACCAATTTTAGAATTCTCGATATATTTTTCGTACCTTACGTCTTTAAAATTGTTTATTTCGATACCTGTTAACCAATTAAGTTGTTTGAATTGCATTAGAAAGAAGATACCTTTCCCTTTTCAAAATGTATATGCACACACCTTTGTTTTCATAGAAAAACTATGTAAAATATTAAGGACACGAAATCAGTTTTTAATTTTTTGTATGTAATTTTTGAACTTCAACGCAATTTTTTACCCGCATTTTATTAGAAAACATACTTTTCGTATTTTCTGTAATGCCATATTTTATTGGGAATAAAATTACCTTGATAAAATCAGATGGAAATTTTAGAAGATATGATTTTTTTAAAAGTTGCAAAATTTATAATATTCGCAAAAACAAAATACATGTGAAATATCAGGATTTTTTAAGTTTTACGAATACGAAAAAAAATCATATATTTTACAATTCTCACCTGATTTTATCAAGCGATAGTTAATTTTTTTGTGACAAAATATAGTAGGTTAGAAGGGGAAGTATGATTAATTGTTTTTTCAATACCCTACCAAAAATACTGTAGACATTTTCTGTGATAATTTTTTTAGTTTTTGGACTTTAATAAAGTTTTTGTTTCGCGTTGTAAACTTGATAGCAATGAACAAGAATTGATGACAAGTCTTTTAACAGATTCATTTAAAGCGTGAAAAAAATTGTCTTTAGTGCACAAGACTCCTTCTGAAGAGCATTGACCAGATTGCTAATAGGCTGACCTAACTTGTCATCCGGGAATGTCGCGATTAGCTACGAAGTACGTACTAGCTGTAGATATTTTATTGTACATATAGACACTGTAGTGTTGACAGAATCTAATATTAAAATTAAATTTGGAACTGCATTATTAATTGAATTTTTATATATTTTTCATGAATTATCGTATACATATCGTATCCATATACATGAAATATATAAATTTTTGGCTGTTTTTTCAATTGCAGTATTAAAATAAAATGAAAAGACATCATATGTAGTCAAACGATTCTGCACCCATCACTTGGCGAATTTACCCCATGGGTTGGGGTAATTTCGCCGTTTTTTAGTCATGTTGGAAATTCATAAAAAAATAAACGTAACGGAGAGATAATCAGGATCAAGAGGCTTAAATGAAGGCCAACATATCTAAGTTTTTACTACTAAGGATATCGGTCACGTTTTTGAGAATAGAGCACTTTAAAGAAAAAAGTGACTAATGCTACTTTTTTTTCCTAAAAAAAAAAAAAAAAAAAAAAAAAATACGAAAAAACGCTCTAATGTTAAAAAAATACATATAAAAAATTTAAAAAATAGATTTTGTGTCATTAATATCTTACAAAGTTTTGCTGCGACTACAAAGGTGTATGTATATACTTTTTAAAAACGATAAGGTCTTTTCTTTCTAATGCAGTTTAATAAAACTTAAATTCGTTAACGGGTATTCGAGATAAAAATATTTAATAAATTTTGTTTTTATGGAAGTCTTTGAAGAATTTTCTTTTATAAGAAATATTGTTTAATATGATTTTTTTTCGCTATTGCCTTTTTAAAAATTCGATAAGTTTTCAAAATTTAAATACTTCTTATAATTTTTATGATTAATTTTATTTTCGGAACAAAAATTAGCATTTTTATTAAAAAAAATAACTTTAGTTTGGGGACATAAGGCAAAATTTTTCTAGCAAAACTGAAAGATTTATAACACCATACTAAAGAGACAGAAATGATGTCAATATTTGCTTTCTAAGGCCCGTAAAGAAAAAAATAAAAAATACCATTAATTCCATAATAAGAACCTCGTTCTACCAATTTTGTAAACATTTGGCCCCAGTCATTTGGATGTGATTTTACTAACGATTTTTATTTTTAAAAGTTTTAAAAAATCAACAAAAGTTATAATTTCAAAGACAAAGATGTAGTATATCTTATGTATGTAGATGTACATAAGCAATATGTATAAGCTTTAGATATATTTTAATGATTTAAATAATATTAAGAACATGAATATATCTACTTTAAATATAATAATTAAAAAATAATATTTTTTCTTAAAAATACATTTTTGATAAATTTCTAATAATTAATAATTTATGTTTTATATTATTGTAAGAAAAAAATCTGTAAATCTGTAATGCTTTTCCTAGATATTTTTCAATTTAAGTTTGTGGTAAAGTTATAAATTTCTAATAAATATTGAAAATGCATTTGGAAGTTGTATTTCCTTTACTAGATCATTTCAACATTTCATTTCTGAATTGCTATATTTTAAGAGGTCTCATTTAGCTTTTAATTACAGATTTAAATCAATAAAATTATTCTACGGCGTAGGGAGATACGAAATGTTAAATTTATATATTTATGAATAAAGTCTTGAGTTTTTTTGAAATTAAAAATAAAAAAATAAAATAAAAACGTAAAAGACTAGATGGTTCCATAAATTACATTTGTGCTAACTACGTGTAAAATCTAATGACTCTCTGTAAAAAAACAGTACTTTTCTATATACATCTCGAATATAAAAATCACCAGAAAATTAACGATATATTCGCTTATCAAACGGTGATTAGAAAAGATATGTATACGATACAGCTTGATCATTTACTCTTTCTCGTTCTTTGAGTTATGGCATTCTCGAAATAAACAAGCTATATATTAATAGAAATTGAAAAAAAAAAAAAAATAAAATAAAATAAATAAAATAAAATAAAAACGTGTAAATTCTAATGACTCTCTGCAAAAAAACCTACTTTTCTATAAATCTCCTTAATGTAAGAATCACCAGAAAATTAATCATATATTCTCTTAGGACTATAAAAGATATGCACTCGATATTTTTATAGCATATATATATAGCTGGTTCATTTATTAAAAAATCTCTATCTTTGAGTTATGGCACTCTCGAAATAAATAAACGATTATTAGTTAAATCGATTTTTGTAACCTATTTTATGATCACAGTATACCTTCGATATTAACAAAAAAAGAAAAAAAAATACTAGACAATAAATCCTGAAAGACTCGTATTCTATCCTTTCTATCTAATCTATCTAATAAAATTCCTAATATTCTTAAATCTAACAGAATTTAATGATATTTTTTATTTATATTTTGTTTTATCGACAGAAATTGTTATTAATGGCACACTTATCTGCTTATTTACATACATTGACACTAACATGTAACGTTGTAATTGTTATTGATTTATTGTATTAAAACTCCATTAAGAAGATACATATCAATATAAAATACTTGTTTTTAAATTTATATTAGAATTTATTATCTTTGGAACTACATTTGATGAAACTAATTAGCAAAATAGAAAAATTCTAAGAATTTCCATTTCATAATAGTTCAGTTACTTACTGATTACAAATAAAACTTCTTGTGAATAAAACATACCTGTAAAAAATAAAAAAAAATAATAGATTAGTACTCATATAATGATATGACATTTATGACAGTCATTTTTACATATGAAAACATCGATACATGCATGAAACTAGAAACCATACGTCAAATTTTCTCTTAAAAGGACTCAAAATTATTGATCATCATGTTGTTGTTCAAAGTTCAAAAACTTAGAAAAAGGGCTAAAAATTACTTAATCTTTTATGTAAATGTTGCAGTACAAAAGATAAGAAAATATCCTTTTGAAAATGTTGCCTTTTACTATATATTTTCAAATATATATCAGCCTTCAATAATCATTTTCATGAAAATATCGTTATATGGATATAACTAGGGAACATTCATGGGAAAAATCTGTACTCTGTATTTCTCCAGGATGTCAAACTTCTACTCAAAGTGAATTCAAATTTAAATAAAAACTTCTGTTATATTGCAGGGATTCTTAGTTTTCATTTGACATACATATTAGGTTGATATAATTTTGCTATATGTTTTATAATTTTTTTTAAATTGTGTATTTTTCGAAACCTTGAAGTCCTTTTGAGAAAAAGTTTGACGTCCTGGAAAAAAACTGAGTACGAAGTTTTATTCTGTATGGGCTTTAGTTTAATGCATATATCGACTTTTTTCATGTGTGAAAAAATTTTTGGGAATTTTTTTCACGGTGTTATCTATATAAAGGTCAATTAATTATTAAAAAAAAAAAAAAATAATGACAAATTTTTAAATTTATAAATAAGTTATAAATAAAATGTCTATTGAAATTTTGTGCTACTAAACATTTATAAATTATATAATTTTATAATGAGAATAAGATTTTTATAAAACTTTTCATTAAATTTACAAAACTCTCAACCTCGAACATATCAATCAATTTTTTATATACATATTTCTATTTAAAGCTTGTTTCCTATAAACTGTCTGCTATAAAATTATAGAAAATAAATATTTCACTTAAGTTAACAAATATGAGATTTCTGTTTGAATATTTAGCAAATAAAATCAAAAGACTTAAGACACATACATTTTTTTTCTATCATAAATTTTTTGATATATGGGCCGTTAACAAAAATTTTTAACTTGGCTGAAACTGACTTAAATCCTTAATAAGTCTTCTAGTAAAACCATTTTAAACAAATGGATTACAGATCTGAACTCACAAGTCTTAAAACTAATAGAGTGCAAAATATTAGCACCAAAGGTTTCGTTTTATAATTATCATTGTTGTTCAAAGTTCAAAAACTTAGAAAAAGGGCTAAAAATTACTTAACGTTTTCCCATTTTTCTACACTTTTTGTTTACACGTTAATATTTTTTGATCTCGTTAGATCTTAAATAAAGTAATCAGATTTGGTGGATAAATTTTATAATTTTTTTGTTATTGTCCAGGCTTTCAACAGTTACATAGACGGTTGTAAAATTTTGATAACAAAATTTTTTAATTTTTAAAATTATTCGACTTCTTGGGCGGGATTTGTGCGCCCCTCAACAAAATACAAATTTTGAAACAGAGATTGATACCCTTTGTAATTATGCGTATTTCGCGACATATCCCGTTTTTATGTGCCCTAAATATTTAACACAGTAGATAGTCTCAAGAGCGAACATTTTTGAAGAAGTAAGTTTTTCGAGGGGCACATTCACAGTTTCATATGGAATAGCATGGGTTAATGCGTGAACTTATTTTTTTTTTTTGTCATTTTACACAATAAATTGAATAAATTGAATAAAAAAATGTTAGGGACCTTTTGAAAATTGCGCAAAAATTACAATTTCTGTTTTCGTGTTTTTGTATAGAAAAGTTCAATTTGTGAAAATCTTGATCGAGATCCTATATTTAAGTCAAATGCCGAAGATAGTTGAAGACGGGTCACTTTTTCAAAACACATTTTGCTAAGACACATCACGTGGACGGCACAAAATTTACATTAATTGACATAATTAAGTGGTGTTTGTAATGCTTTACGAAAATGTAGAGGCTCATCAAAAAAAAAAAAAAAAAAAAAAAAAAAACATAGAAGAATAAAAATAAAAAAAATTTAATAGGGTTAAAAAATGATCACAATATTAAATTGCATTTCTTTGTAATAAACTCTAATAAATTGTATTTTTGTATAATATATGAAGAAGCAACTTAGATTCGCATACTATTTTTCGCAAAGTTTTTAAAAATCGTAATTTTTAGTTAAAGACAATTTTTTAAATTTTACTAGGAAACCATAAAATGTGCTACATTAATACCATCAAACATTGAAAATATCATAAATTTTATTTGAATAACTTAGCAGGTTTTGATATTGCGCGTAATTTTTACCTGAATTTTCTTAAAATTTTAGTTTGTAAAAATTTGTGTATGTTAAAATTAGAACCGCTATAACTTTAACACTTTATATACAAATAGATTTTAATGTGGCATCAAAAAAGAAAACAAAAATTTGTAATGGCCCATATACATATTTATATTAAATTCTTGTTTGCCTATAAATTCTATCCTATAAAATTATTATTAGGTTTTCCCTTGTGCCTCAATATTTAACTTTTTTACAACAATTTATTTGTTTAGCCAATTATACAAACATTTGTTTTTGGCGTTTGCTTATTAAACTCTTAACAACAGTTAACAACATAAGTCAAATAAAAATCCCCCCTCTAAACATATGGTTGCTGTAAAAAACAAATAAATTTATAGCCGCAGACAAAATACAAAAATTAAATTACAAAATATTACACCATGTTATGCGTCATTTTGTAATGCAATAAATAAGAATATAATTTTTATGTTTATATTTTTCGTTTGATTCTTTTGAGTTCATACGATAATTGTTTTATAAACAAAATAACAATCTAAACAAGAATTTTATTATATTAGTAATAGATAAAAGAAGAAATATATGGATAAATAATTTTAAAATTGCATATGTTTCTGTGGTTTTATTATTAAACATAATGGTGTAACATACTGCAGGAAAGCTGAATAGGGAAAATTTTGCATATTACACTGCACTAGATCAATATCTCCGGATTAAATTTCTTATCATACAGACACTATAACATTCTATAGATTTAAATAAAACGGACAACATTTTTAGATCTAAAATCTAATTCATACACAAGTTTTTTTCTCACCTTATTCATTTACCTTCGACTTTACTAATTTTAGATATCTTTAAAACTTAATTTGTTTTTAATTTTTTCTATTTTGGCAAAAATTTTATTAGTTATTTTTATTTGTTAATTATTTGTAGAAATGACCACATTAAAACAAACTAATTTATTGATTTAAAAAATTAAAAACCAGGTGTTTATTATTTTTTTTTTCTAAATGTGACAAATTAATATGAATATTTATTTAAATTATTAACTAAACTATATAAAAATCCCACCAAGCAGTTCACATTATTTGTTCGTTTTTTAATCAAATGCTTTTTGAATTTTAGCATATTGCATTTTTTTCTCAGTTTAGTTTTATGCTATTAATATGTATTAATTCTTAACCTTCTAATATTATTTTTATTTCTTATGAAAAAAAAGTCAAACTAAAACTCTCATTTTCAATCGCAATAGGGTGTGTCATATTTATATGGGTGAAGTCAGTTTTAGCTGCAAAAATACCACTTTTCTGTGAACGACTACTATTTAGACTTAGATACTAAATCTTAGATATTTTTTCATGTTTTTTTTTTTGACTTGAAATATATTCAGCTGTAATTGGTGGTTGTTTTTGTTTTGTTGCTGGCAAAGTTTCTAAGTTTAAACTTGTCATAGGATTATTTAAGCTTTCAATAGTATAAAGCGTGTTGGAAATTGTAATAATATTTTTTGTTGTTGCTGTGCAAAGTTTTTTTATTAATGTCATGCAATTAATGTAGATTTTAATGCTTATGTAAGCCTTATAAACCACTGTTACAATTATTTTTATTATCATTTTTTCAGTTCCTATTATTATCGGTATTGTAATAGTTTATATCTAACATTAATAGAAATATAATAAAACTAGTACAAAAAGTGAATGGTGTTTGTAAGCAGACCACTGCTGTTAAGAAAAAAAAAACATTAATTTGTAACATTTTATTGTTAGTCTTTTATTATTGTTAAATTTTATTTCTAATTGTGTTTAGTCTTTTAATTATTTTATTGTAAGAAAAATCATCTAATTTATAATACTAGGCATTTGTTTTCTGTAAAAGCTAAAAATATGTTTTTTTCTTGTTTAGCTTTCTGGATGTAAATTATTTGTAAGAAGTAATTTTTTCTTCTTTTGTTTTTGTGGTTGTTAAGTAATAATGGTGTGAAATTTATTATTACTTTAACAATTACTATTATTATTTGTTTCTTAAGTTTAATTTAAAAATATTTTAAAATTATTTTGTTTGATATAAAAGGGGGGTGGTGTTTGGTTGTTATGTAATGTGTTCTCTATTTCAACTTTATATGACATTGCAAGGTCATAAAGTGGTTTGAATATTATGTTTTTTGAGGTTTGCTATAATTTATACTTTTGTTTTTGTTTAAATGAGTTTGTGGCTAAAAGGGCGGCATTTTGTCAAATATTGCATCAAACATGAATGTCATTGAAATAGCTTTTTTTTTATATATAAAGTTGATTGTTAGTAAATTTATTAATGAAAATAAATGCTTTAGGATTTTTTATACGAGTTCATTCTAAGTCAATTTGCTTGACATACAAATTATGAATAATTTGATACTGATATCTTTTAAATGAAAATATGTAGATAAGTGGGTGTATGAAATGTTATTTAAATTTAAACTAGATTTTTTGAGCAACATATTTATATTCAATCTATTCACTATGTATTAGCAAATTTTTAAAACATAATTTGAATAGATATACATTATGTCACCTAAAATGCAAAAGGCCGTAACCACTGCAAAATTAAATGTTGATTTTTACTGAATTGTAATATAAGGACTCACACTACAAAAAAAAAGAAAAAAATTACATCAATATTAACAAAACTCAAAAGGCCGTAACACCAACTTCATAAACGAAACAATCGTAAAATTTGTTCATTTAAGAAAAATTTGGTTTGAAGAGTGTTTTCTGATTTATCTGTTTTTGCTTTAAGTGAACGATTAAAAAATTTGTACTTTGTTGTTTAATTTTAAAGCAAAAAATTAAAAATTGTGGCTACAAAATTTTGCATTTTCATAATGCTTAAAAGTGTGGTTACGGCCTTATGCATTTTAGGTGATAATATGTACAATAGTTTGAAATTTTTTATTAAAAACTTTTAAACTAAGTTTGAGAGCTAATGAGAAAATTATATATATATGAGGTCTTTCAATGGATCTTTACTCATCTCTGTTTTTCAACAGAATGCTAGAATACTTGGTTATTAGTTACCAGTGGTTTTTAGTACCCAGAAAAAAAAATTGGAAACAATTAAAATTGATGAAGCAATAGAATATTTACTAAATGGAATGGAATAAGGTATAGAGTGCGTGCGAAAGGTACATTTTCTTACCATAGTGTTTTGGAGAAATATTAAAATAAATCTCTATTGCTTCTATATATTGACAAAAAATCATGAAGCTCATTTATGAGCTTCAGTAGTGCTTATAAAATTACTTCTAGGCAGAAAGTATTTCCTGCTGAGTATTTATATTGAGAAAATTTTGTTGATGATATTTTTTCTTCAAAATCAAACACAAGCCTGGACATTGGAGTTCATTTTTTCCAAGCGCTCTATTCTTACAACTATGTATATTTCATCATAAGACTTTCATATTCAGTATATTTCATTCTATTTAAACTTATACGACAAAGTTTTTTAAGGCTTTGAATATGGAGAATTTTATGCCAAAAAAATATAATTTGTTAAAATTTTTACTTTACTATTTTTGAATAAAATCGCTACGGAAAACCATTGTGTTTTAATAGAAGTTTATTGGAATTATGTTTTAGAAAAGGCACTCACTGTAGTGTCATGAGAAACTTATCAGGAAACTAATTTGTGATTTTATCAAGACGATCCTTAATGTCTTCAATTAAAAGAAATCTGGGCATTTATAAATATTTTTTATTATTTTTTTGTTTATTAAAAATCTCAGAAAATAACTAATCAGAAGAATTATTTAAACTATAAAACAAACTGTAAAAATTCAAAGCAGTTTCTTTCCGAACGAACGTAAAAATTTGCGCAAATGATAAAATTATGGGTTTAATATATTTTACATTCTTGTAGAAGATATTTAGATCAAGAGAACCTCAAAGAAGACTTTAGAAACAAATTCTATAAATTTGTAAAATGGATTTGAATTTTTTAATAGTTTAATCAAAGGTAGAAATTGCTGAAACGTTAGGTAGAAATTTTGAAAAAAATTGTGTTTTTTTCGTTTTGTTAACTTAAAAAATATAAAAAAATAAAGAATATTTTATTAGAAATGTTATTAAAATTTTATTCTAAACAATATTTATTTTGTTTTTAATAGTACAAAATATTTTCAAGGTTCCAGTCGCAAATCTATCTAGGTTTTCCTTATTATTAGTTTTTTATTTATTTATTATTTTTTTTTTTTTATAAAATTCCTCATGCTTACTCAACAATAATAATTAGTAATAAATTTATTAACAATTCATTTATTTAAAACAAAAATAAATTAATTCTAAACAATTTTATTACAAAACTACCAAGAAAAAAATTGTAAAAAACCCATCCTAAGTTTTTTGTCTATTAAATTAAAAAAAAAAATAAAAAAAGAAAAAAAAGAAAAACTGATTGTTTACAAACTGAAGGCGTTTTTATTTTCTCGTGTTCTCAAAGCCAAAAATGGAAAATTATATAACAAAACCACCACTGCTACCGTATGGTTGGAAGCTTATTTTTCTTCATGATTTAAAGTTCTTGATTACCTAGATTTTATGAAAAAAAAAAAAACACAAAACAAAATAAAACAAATTAAAGTGCTTTAGTATGTATTTGGTACGTGTATGTTTCAGTACATTTTTTTATATACAAAAATAAAATAAAATATGTGTGTGCGACTAGTTTATAGTAGAATGTTTTGGAAAATCGTAAAAATACATAGCAAAACCATTGTTCTGGTTTTGGGCTGTGTTTGTTTATTTTGATTTTTTTCTTGCTTTTTATTACTAACATTTATTTAGTCACATTTTATATGCAATATTTATATGTATTTGTTTTTGAGTTTAGGCTGTATTTATAAACAAATGTCTAGATTTTGCTTTTTTAGTTACATATGTATTGGTGTATGAGAATGAAAACTAAACCAAGGTTATTGTAATAATTCAAATGAAACTGAAAACAAAACAACAATATCTATAACGTAATGGAAAAATAAACAAATAATTTTTCTTCATATAAACATGTTTATAGAACAAATATTAAAAAAGAAAAATGTTATATAAATTTTGTTTATGTTAAATAATTAACAAAATTATTACATTTTAATAGAACTAGAAAAATGTTTGTGTCTTAAGTCTTTTGTTTATATTAGAAAATCAAATAAAATATAATTTTAGTAGGTAATAAAAATTTAATTATTGCAATTTATTACTTAAGAAAAACAAGCCATGACTGGCTGGCCACTCCTTAAAGGTATAAAAATAAACTAGATAATAATTAAAACTGAATGGTTTATAAATTAAGAGTTTTAATATCCTTGTTCATACCTTTAAATTAGAAAGCATGGTCTTTTTAATTTTAAACTGTTTCATTAATAAGAATAAATTTAATGGTAATTTAGTAAGGTCGTAAAACTTAATTAGATTAGATTTGCAGATATTTTTAGAAAGGAGTTTTAAGTATATTATTAAATAACAATATGAGATCTTTTAATGACATATAAAATTGTTAATATTATTTCTTTATATATAAGTACACAGTTACTATACTAGCTCCTAGATGTCATTTAATAGTTGGGCTATACATTTTAGAACTAGGTTCGTTTTTACGCATAAATTTTTCGTCATTCTCGGTTATTGTTTTATAAGCGTAATCAAATTTTAAATGTATCTTCAAAGGTTTTGAAATTAACTAAAACAATATATGACATTAAAGGTACTAAAATACTGCGTCATATAATGTTTTATTTATTTTAGCATATAATAAAATGTGTAAATAATATATAATATATAAATAATATAATATATAATATAATATATAAATAATATAAACAATTAGGTAGAAGATAAAAATATATTACATTACCGCTGACTCCTAGCAACGTTTTAGGGGGTCTGCGTAGAGATTTAAAATACTGTAAAAAAGCTCTTGTTTTTTGTTAGAATTATAGTGGCAATAAAAGATCAAAACCGTTCGAAGAAACAATTGTGCTATTAAAATATATAATAAAGTTATTAAGTTATCTGTTTACTGTCTAGTTCTCATATATAAAATGAAAAATTGGAGGCTTTGCTCGAGCAAAATTCATGACAAGTGTAAAAAATGCTTACACGAGCATTGGGCATAGTTCGAGCAACAATGTCTAGGTTTTAAAAGCTCTTAGACTAATCCAAAAATAAGGAAATTGGATGTCAAACATACTGAAGACAAGAGATGTCAAAGGTCGATTTTTAATGTCTAAAATGCTATTTCAACGCCACAAAACAAAACGGTGCCAAGTGGATCAGCTAGCTTCGTTCGATATCTCATGAACGGTTTTTTGCTTTGAAAATCGGTACTGTTTTTAAAAATTTTATTTTTATTTTTATTTATTTTTTTCATTTACTCATGTTTATTGAAAATTTATACAATTTTTGAAAAAATAAGCAAACAAGCTATATACTTATTTTTTCAAAATACGTTTTTAGTAAGCAATTTACATCTATTGATAGAAAAGTAATTTTAAAAACCTGACAACTTCATCGAAAACATTACTTTAAAAACACAATTTTATGGAACTCTTATTTTTTGATACAAATTTTTTTCTTGGATTTTTAGATGTATTTGAATAAATAGAGTTAAATCCAGCATTTTTCCATCAAAATATGAAGGAAACACTTAAAATGTATGACAATTTACCTACATTGCAAAAAAAAAAAAAATTCATTGTGAGTTTTAATGCATCGAAGTAATAACAAGATGTGCTACAGTTATGAAATTTTTGACTTATATGTAAATTTGTCTGCTAATTTCAAATTTAAAATCAGATTTTTTAAAATTTTAAAATTTATTCCGATATGGGGAAAATAAATTTCCAAAATATCCACATAAATGAAGTAATTAATATTTTATAAAATTTGTGTATAGTTAATAATTATTAAAGGCTTTTAAAATAATATATTATATTATAGCAGTGTGAAATAAATTAAATTTCTATAATTACTATTTTTACATATTTTGCTCTTTTTTAAATTAGTTATATATAAGTTTTAATCTATGTGCAGAAATAGTTGAAAATATTAATATATATAAAATCCTTTATTTAAATATATATATATATATATATAGAATATCATGAAAAACTATTTATAAATCATGACAGGAATATAGAATAGATCCAGAGACGAAAATAAAAAAAACGTTATTCTTTATAAAGTTCTTAATACTCTTTGGGGAAGCAGGAGTTTTTGATCATTCGTTAAGAGGGTAATGAATAAACAATATTCACTAATTTTTTTGATAAAGATACGATATTAGCTGAGATATTTCTAAGCAATTCACACTTACTAGAAAGCAATCAATTACTACTACTGCTCGAATATCGGTAACTATTGCAAATATATCCTTGGTGCTTGTGCTTTTAAAATGATCTCAGCATATGAAAATCCTCTGTGCCAGTGCTAATGCTTGGCACTTGATTCAATGCTAAAAATATATTGAGTTTCAATTTTTAACGCTAACAATGCTAAAAATATATTGAGTTTCAATTTTTAACGCAAAAGGTTTGAAAAAGAAAATATGATTGCGAATAATTCCATGTAATTCTTATTCCTTGGATTGAAATATAATGCAGAAAGTGAAATGAAATATTTACATCACGTCACAATTTTGAAAGACTTGTGTTATTTATAGCAATAATATCCGATTAAAGTCAGTTACAAATAGGGTTTGGGAATTTCTTGTCTTTTAAACTTACCGGGAAACGGGAATGAAAAAATCGTGTTCCCGAGAATTCCCGGGAAAATGTTAAATTAACTTAAACCAAAAGTTCTTTATAACACTATAACAGTTTCTTTATAGTGCAATATACAAAAATTGTACATAATGAACGCAGTAATCGAATTGCTTTCATTTTGAAAGTAATTCGATTGAATAACTTAATATATGTAAATGTGCTGAAATCAAAAAGCTCAATATAAATATCGTTAGTTCTATTGTAAAAAGTCTTATGTTAAGGGCTTATCAAAACTTTTGAGGAGAGCAAAAACAAATTACTTTTTGGATGAAAGCTATATATAATTTTACATGAATTTTTCTGATAAAATTCAGGATTAATACAGATATTTTGCTTTTTTTTTAATTCCTGTGAAATATCATAAAAATATTTCTTTTGATAAATCCCCAGTCTTTGGATTTTTTATCTTTAAAAGTTTACTTTTGCTCTTCCGTGGAATTGAAAAATTGTTCGGGATATATTTTAAAGCAATTTTTCTATATATTTGAACGCTTGTGATTTCAAGAAATTAATTATTTATTATGGTTTTTATTCCACAACTACATACACAGAAAAGAATTTCAAAAGTTATGAAATAATTAAAAAGTATTAGTTCGTTCACAAAAAAAAAAAAAAAATAGTTAACAATATTTTTCATTTTTATGTATTAAAAATTTCGTATTGAAAAAATAATGTGTCAAAAATTAAAAATTATAAAATATTTTTACAATATTGTTTAAAGATTGTTGCATTTGGAAGGATAATAATTTAACTATAGCAGATGATTCAGTGGAAAAAATTATGTCTACGTTCAAGAAAGGTAAGTAGTAAAATTTTACTTTACTGCAAAATTTTTGCATAAAATTTACTATTCCATTTTTAACATTTCGCCTACAGAAAGTAATATTTGAGAACAAATTTGTTCAATTTGGGTGAATCTTTGCAATTTGGTGATTCTAGGGTAACAATAAGATAATTTAAAAATCTATTTAATTAAAAACACTTATTTCATTACTTGTAGAATCTCGGAGTGAATGATGGCAAATATTCCAGGAACATCGTTTGAAAGATAAATCATTGGTCACCAAGAAAACCAAACAGCTCAATTTAATTTTAATCTTGTAATATTTTGTAATATCTTAATATCTTGTAAATCTAACACTTACTTGTTTTAATTTTTATAATTTTTGCAAAATAAAAAATATTCGCTATTAACTGCAGCAAAATTCATTTTCAATATATTAAAGAAAAAAAAAATTGTTAAATATTAACAACATAATTGTTTAATAGGACAAACCTGTTATTAAAATATAGTTCTTTGCTTGATAACAAAATTTTATTTAATATTACGATTTCTGTTAATAATTTTAAGTAAAAAAAGTTGTTTTTAAATTTACAAAAACGTTGCTTGTGCCTTTTTAATTAATAAAATAATATTAACAGATTTGGTAATTAATAAAACAATTGGTTCATCGTAATTTTTTTCTGCATAGAGTTTCGATAATAAAAAACATTTTCTACTAAGTTTAATTCTCGAAGACTTAAAATGTGAATGTTCCTAGATGAGCTATCAGAACGAAGACTTTTCTCAAATATTTTTCCATTATGTCCATCTATATTTATTTGGATGTTAAGAAATTTTCCTTTTGGAAATATATACATGTAATTTTTGAATGAACATTCCATCGAATTTTAATTTTACAAAACTTCAGATAATAATCGAATTAAGGAAAATTGTGTTTTATTTCAGTATTTTTTGTGCTATTTTTTATTTTAATTTCTCTTTTTTTCGGGAATATAAGTAAATTTTTCCCAAGAACACTAGCTTATAATTTCCAACTCATGCAAATTTTATTTTAGATCTACTTAATGGAGGTGGTAAGGTATCTAGCTTTATTCATTAATTGGAGCATCGTACGAATATGGGTCGCATTTCTCCGTTCTATCGTTAGTACAATATATTGTGATATGTGGGCACTTTCCTCGTTTTTTGAAAAGAGCACATCCATCACTTTTTGTTGATTCGCAAATGGATTGCATAGCGCTTTATAGACAAAATTCGTTCCTTTGTTATAAGTTGCTATATTAAAAAACTGTAAAGATCTTTTCTATCATTTCCACTGTGCGGATATATAAATCTGATATCCATAGACAGTATTCCCTTTATCTTCCTTCCAGTAAGCCATTTTCCTAATATTAAGACAAGGTTGTCATCTCCCGAGTGCTTCTTCAATATAAAAATCGAATTTTTCTACATTCACTTAATTAATAAATAATACTTTCAAATAAAAAAAGGCGACATTTCGTACAAATTCCTTTTCGTACAAATTCCTTTTATAGTTGTCAATAGTTTATGGTAATTTCCAAAATTAGCTGGTTTGTTTACAAAAAAAATTAATACTTATTTAAATTTTTTTTTTTTTTTACTTTTTAATAATTTGAATTTTTTTGTAGGCACTTTAATTAATAAAACTATCTATTTAGTTTTAAAATAGCACATCCTGTTATCAGCACGTGTTATTTTCATTGTTTATTTACTTTTGACCATGATTTTTTTCTTATCTATAACAAGTTTTTTTCTTAAGTCTTTTGTTTTGTTATATGATACATTTTTAACTATAAATCTTGGCTCGGTAACGAACGATTGTATATCTTTCAACATAATTTTCTAGTTTATATATAAATTTACTTATTATTTTTACAAATTTTCACTTTTTGTATTTTTTTCAATCATACTGTAAATACTAACAGCCACTATAGACAAAAGCAGGTCTAACATACAATTTGGTCAATAACATTGACTTAAAGTCAAAATAGAAAGAAACACAAAACAGAAAATAATGAAAGAGGACTTGAAAAAAGCGCAATAAACTCTGTTTAACTTTTTTTTTTTTTTTAAATTAATACCCACATATACCTGTATGGCAAATTATAGAAGAGTTTTGTTTTAAATGTTGGTGGGACTGTTGTTTGCAACATAAGAAAACAGCATGTTCGAAAGAAACATTTACAGCAATTGCAACTTTATTAGCAAACAAAAGAAAAAGTAAAGAAAGCATCTTCGGTCATTATCAAACATGTAAAGAGCTACAATATAAAGTTGTTGGTGGTGGATAAAAGCACCGGTTGTTAAGCAAAACTAAACAATTTTTCAAAAGATTTTTTCAATTTCTGTATTGTTTTTTATACTTTTATTATTTTATTTTTTTATGAAAACCTGTCAGTTAACACGCTTTGTTTTTCTTCTTTTAACTGCTGCTATATTGAGGTATTTTTGTTATTTTGGTGAGGTTTTTAAGCGGTTTATATATTTGGTTTTCGCTTTTAACCACAAATATTGGTTCAAGTTCATCATTAAAAAAGTTTTTTTTTTCTTTAATTTCATTTGGATTTTCTTTAAATCTGTAAAGTTTTCAATAGTAGTTAAAGGCGCCAAGTGTTTTTTTTATAGCTTTTTTTGTGGAAAAAAATGAACAACGATAAAAATGACAACCTTAACCACGGCTTAGAAATTCACACAAAAAATAAAAAAGATTCAATCAGCCTTAATGTCTCTACATCATTTTTAGCATGTATTTGTTATTATTAATTTTGTTGTTTTTTTTAGAGGATGGTCTCTATATAATTTGTACCGCCTTTGGCTTCTTTTTTTTTGCTGTTGAATGGTGTTTTTATTCGACAGTTGCTTATTTTAGCAGTTAAGACACTATCAGCATGATTTTTTCAATTTAATTTAAGTTGGCAACTTGCATCTTTAGTGACCTACTTGAAGCATGATTTGTTTTGCATTATTTTTGATATATTTTTTTTCTTGTCTTACTGCCAATATTTTTGCATGTCTACAGTGTCTTTTAGACTTTATATTTGCCAGGGTTGATTTGCAGTTTTTTTTTGTGAATTGTCATAAGCAACTTATTGTGCATTGATTTTTCTTTACAAATGTTTCTTTTTTTTATTTATTTCTTTGGCATGCTTTTATATAAATTTTGATTATGATATGGGGGCCACTTGGTGACCTTTAATGTATTTGTTTTTGTTTTTTCAAACAACAGGTTTAAATATTTTTATTTTTGTTTGCAAAAGGATTTATTTAGATACTTAAATTATTTTCTTAATATTTGTTATGATTTTGGATTCAAATGTCCACAAAAAATTTTCAAATCACGTTTTCCATGTTTTTTTTTCTCTTTTTTTTTTGTGAGTAAGCTATTAACAAAATTCAAATGGTTGTAATCATGTAACAGTTCATTGCAAAACATGTCATTAAATATTGAATTTAGACCCAAAAAAAGAACTGTAACTTTAAAATAAAATTTTTGATAAATACAAAAAGTTAAAAATTCAAATCAAATTTTTTAAAGGTGCAGTGCAAATTATAATAATTCTTAAATCTTATGACCATATTTGTTCAAAAGTTCAGTTAAACAATACTGTCAGAGTCAGGGCCAGTGAGAGATGAATATCAATATGAATGGTTTATTGAATAAATAAAGAGTGCGATCGAATAAAACATAACACAAAACTTTAATAATAACTTTTACAGCCGTTAATTTAAAATTTTTAATCCTTCTTGAAATCCGGTCATTTGTCCGCGTGCAGATGGCAGTAAAAGAAAAATATACTATATAAAATTTGCATTTCTTTTAGCCTTTTTTGAACTTACTTAAAAATCTTTTTGAGTAAATTTTGACAAAAGTATTATTACTATTATATTATTATTATTATTATTATTATTATTAGTAGTAGTAGTAGTAGTAGTAGTAGTAGTAGTAGTACTAGTAGTAGTAGTATTATTACTATTATTAGTATTAGTATTATTATTCGGAATAAAAGAAAATATAAATATTTTCAATATTTTTTATTAGCCCGGAAAACTTGAATTATTGCTGAATTTTCTCATGTTCTAAGGTACAAGTTTTGTATATCAAAAAATCGAGAAGATAATCCTAAATAGTATTAAAATAAAAACAATATAGTTTTACAAAACAATTTGTCATATGAATAAACTCGAATAATCATAACAAAGAGTGTCTTAAAAAGACATTGGTGACACTCTTAAAATGCAACAGTGAGTTTACTGTTTTCTGGCCAGATTTAGAATTTTGTTTTAAAGTAGAAGCACCCAGAATTGGGAATATTATTATAGTTGCATAGTTAATTTTTATATAAAAAACAATTAATTTTTATATAAAATCATAAAAATCTGGAGAAGAAATGCTACAAAGTTGATTCAGTTTTAATCCTACCTTATTCCGTGCATTTTTTATAACAAAAAACATGTTATGTTTTATATGAACGCATACCTTAAATAATAATTTAGAAATAATTGCAAAACAATATCCATTCATTTTGAATGTCTTTAGAACAACATTTTTTGTTTTTTATTGAAAATCATAATGGGAAATTGACATTTCGAAATCGACACTATTGTAAAATGTAGACATACATATAAACACTTTAGCTTAAAAAATGAGTCTTTTGTCGAGGATTATAAATTCGAAACCTATCCTTCTGTTTTTTTTTTTTGATTCCTAGTATATCTGGCTTTTTTAGTACTCTTGAGAACACTTGGATTTTGAAAAAAGCTGTAAAGAAGAAGAAAAAATATCATTAGTGCATAAATCTGCCCCTGGAGTTTATTTGCCAGAATACTTCTGACTAGTGGTAGGCCTCATTTAACTTATTCTTCAGGTAATAGGTACAGTCTACATATAAAACTATCTAGTACTGAGATTAACGCTGTGATTAACAGCGGCAGAAGAGAGTAACTATTTTGGTTACATTATGTTAAATCCTAAATAAGGGGTTCACGTATTCTAATAATTCCTCTAAGATATCATTAATTTCAATCAGTCACAATGTAAACATGTCCTTTTTCTTTAAGAAATTCGCACTTTTTAGCATAATTTCAATATACACATGCACAAACAAACTTTCCTATATGTTTATTTTTTGATAGTTCATCTTATAAGATAGTTGTGTAGAGAAATGCTTTTTATAATATTAATATTGGAATCTACACGTGAGATACTTCTCCCAGAGAGCGAATTTGACACTCTCTGACAAAAAAATTCTTACATATTCTGTTACGTGTAGATGAGCTGTAAGCACTGATCTTTACTCAGAAATACTGCGTATGTATCATACAATCTGGAAGATATGAAAAGTTTAGAAAAATTTTGAGAACACAGCCGCCAGAGAAGACTTTATTTGCATTATTCCAAATAATATAATTTTTCGCCCAAGCTAAGTATATAAAAATTATTTTGAGAGAATACAGCATTCGTTCTACTTTTCATATTTTTCCTCCATACACTTCGAAAGACGCACAGTGGTCGGAATACCCATTCTAGTGGCATTAAATTGGATAATATTGAAGTATAGTATTAACTTTTGTATTCAATTGTCTAAATAACTCACTTGTACATAACTTGTGCTTTGCTAGAGGTTGTTAGAATGCCACGCCAAAATTTTCCTTTCACCTTTTTAAAACAGTTATTCTTCACGTAACTCATTTATAACACAGAATATGCTCTATGATTACAAAAGTTTCTTTACTGAGAATCGCATTTTTAGACATATGTAGCACATATAGCTCAAAATATTCTCTATAATTAAAACAGTTTCTTTACTGAGAACCACGTCCACATTGCGCCCACTTTGATATAAATGTATTGCTATATTTGCCTCAATGTTACCTTCTAACTTTAGAACCTATAAATATATTATTTTGGCCGTATATAGTACACATTATTGGGTTAATAATAAGATATGCCAGACCTTTTGGGAGCCCGCCAATATTCCGTGCACCTTTTAATATATATGGTACATAATATTATGTTGATACTATCATATATGAACTTTAGAGTGATTTAGAATATATGGGAGCTATAGCCAATTATGGACCAATACTAATACAATTTCTTATTTTGCTTTCTACTTATATAGAAGTTGTTTGTGTCAAATATAATCATAATACTAATGTTTATATGGGATTTATACACGTTAAAGTGAATTATTGAGAACTATGTTTTGTATGAAATTTCGTATGTACATTATGAACATTTATGATCGCTAAACCTCTATTTCGAGTAGACATTTGTATGGGAGCTAGGTGAAATAATGAACTGGTCATAAACAATTTCATTAGACTTCGTCCTTGCATCAAAATAATTATTCCTGAAAAATTTCATCGAAATATCTATAAAATAAAAATAAAAATGTGTGTAAAAAATACAAGAACGAGCAGATCATTTTGGACATTTTACAACAACAATAAACCAAATTAATAAACGGAATAAGAATTGGACCGAATATGATCGAACTTTAAAAATGTTGTTTTCTGCAATAAATTTTCGAAAAAAATACTAATTTTTTTAAAATTAATGATCGCCTTCGATAAAATGGTAAAAAACACATACAGATTAATTAAGCGCAATATCCTTTTAATACACTTGCTGCAACATATGCTATTTTTGATCGCTTACAGTTTCGCAAATATTTAAAACAAAACAAAATTATAAATGTCAATTTCCTCTGCGAAATATTGCAATTACCAATATATTGGTAATCTGTAAGTTGTAAAATATTTATCGATTTAAAGCCTTAAAAACTCGAATTAATTGGATCAGTGATTTGGAACACTGTGAGATGGTATCATATTTAATAATAGGATCATTCGTTAATACTCCTAATCTGATAAGTCATTGATCAGATTTTTAATTATTCGTTTTCGATTTAAAAATAAGAAATAATTCTCACATTGAAATTGGAAAAATGTTCATCGCTTTAGAGCATAATAAGTATTCACGGTACTTCATTGATAAAAATTTATATAATGACGGTAGATACCTAATGATCGTATTTAAAAGCTTTTCCTAAAACCATTTTATGTAAATTTAGTCAAAATACTTAACTTATAAAAATTCCAGAAAAGTACTAATATATTCATCATGAACTCTATAATTTTATATTTTCTCTAGTCATTTCAAAAATTATCCTATTTAACCCTAGAATATTCTCTTTGTCTTAAATCGGTAGTTAGAATTGTTACTCCCAGAAGAAGGTTTTGCTTCAAATATATGTTAAACAATTATTAATTCAACATATGTGCTTTTTCCCGGTGAGGTAATACAAGCAAGTTCATTAACATTTTTTACTAAAATGTTAATTGACGAGAGTTTATATAAAAATTAATTTCGATTCGAAAATAAAATTTTTGAAAATTATATTTAAAATATATTGGTTTTCCAAAGCCTTCTGTTTAAGTCGAATTACACAATGACCCTATATTTATAAAAAATATGCGCATCGATTTAAGAATCTCTATCAATTGGTTAGAACGAATGTTTTGCGTTCATTTCTTATTTACAAATAAATAATAAACTTTTAACGTAGTACAATATTGAACGTTTAAATTGATAACGTAAAGCAATTCAAATAAAATTTTCTATGAAAGGCTGAACTGATTGAGCTTTTCGTAGAAAATTTATTAAGAAAAGAAAAGACTGACGAAATAAACTTAAATAATAAGTGAAACATTTATAAAGAGAACAAAAAAAAAATTACAAGTGTTAATAACACTGGTCGGGAAAGAAATTGTCCTTTAACAAAAATAGGTGGCCCAGGTGGAATTTCGTATGCTGAAAAATAATGTTCTTTTAGTTTTTTCCCATTTTTTAGGCGGTCACAATAGTGACAGTTTATGATATTTAGATAAATTGATGCGGACTGAAATTACCTTCAAGTTATCCTAACAAATTATTTATTTACTTAATAGATTCAAAGATATTCGGAAGTTAGTGCAAAAAAAATATATATGCAAAAATTAAAAAAAAATTCTTCAATTTTGCATGAAAAATGATTTCCGACCTTAATTTCTGAATAACTTATCAACCGAAAAAAATGTTAAGATAACTTCAAAACAACGTTGGTCAACATTAATATTTATCTAAATTGGAATCGTTCCCGATTAAAAATTAAAAATAAAAAAGAACGTCTTGTTTTTGTTATTAACAGGGACTTAACAAATTCATATTTGTCAAGAATTATAATTTTTTCGATGTTTACCAATTGCATATATTATCATAAAAGTTTGAAATCTTTATATACTTTTAAAGACAAATTTGGTTTGAAAGGGAAAGAGTAATAATGCTTCTTGCAAAAAGTGTAAACAAGTTATAATTTCAATATATAAAGAAAGATAATCGAAAACAAAAATTTTCCAAACAAAAGGGTTTCTTCTGAGGGAAATATGAATCCGCTTTCAAAATTTAAACTCTAATACTTCTCAGCTACGTAAGTACGTCTTTCCAAATCGAACAGCCGATTAGAGTTTAGAGATTTATTTTCAACGCACACTGCACTTTTTAAAAAGTTCGTATTAGTCAAGAAGTAGAATTATTACGATTTTCGATTTCAATTAATAAACTAATGTCATGCTATATTTACAAAACGAAAATAATTGTGGAACCTTTTTTCAAAATTCTAACAAGTTGCATAAAAATCGTTTACAAATTTATTAGATTTTTTTTATTTTTTCGAAATAAAGCTATCAAACAAGAATTATTTATTAATTAGGTATGTTCTCATTTATATTTCCTATTCTAATGACAAATACTCTTATTTTAAATTTATTATAATATAAAAATGTTTATGCTAAGTACCCCATAAAAAAGATTATAAAGCACACACTTTTCATAACTATAAAAAAATATATATTCTTTATGAAGAAGCTGCTATTAACATCCCTCTTTGCATTATCTTTTTTCGTGGCTTTAAGCACACGGAAATAATTTGTCAAAATGTTTTTGATAATTTTTTTTCTTTTTCATTTTGTAGATAAAACTATAAATGATGATACATGATTAATAATATTTAAGAAACAAAAAAATATCAGCAAGACAAGATTATAATTAATTTATAAAAAATAACTATTATTAAAAACAGAAACCCCAAGCTATTTCAAAAAATAAAAGTAAAATCAAATTTATAAAAAACAAGTTAAAGTGCTATATTCGAATGTGCCGAATTTTATAGATGCCCTTCAACCGTGTTGAAATGTGTTATATGACGATTAAATACGTTATATTGGATGCAATTAAAAATATATTTAGCTATACTATATCTATGTAAAAACTAATAACTTTAAATAATTTGCATTTTCATATGAAGTTGAAATAGGCTAATTATAGGCGATTTACACGAAATATGATATAAAGATAGTGCCGGTGCCAGAAATGTTTATAGACTTTGTTAGATCTAGAAAGGACGTCACAACCACATTTAACGCCCATTTAAAAAAAATCTTTTTTAAATTTTACACGTTATTAATGAAGCTCTTTACATGAAATCTGACGCACAGATAGCGCTTGCACTGTAGAATGTTATAGGTTATGTTGGATCTTGATCAGATGCCACGCCCGTATTTTGCTCCCACTTTTTTAAAACCCCTAAATAGATGAATCAATTAGCTTAAATAGATCGGAGCATATTTAAGGAACTAGTATAAGGGTTCCCTCAAATGGGAACCCTTATCCTATCATATCGCATTGATGAAATGAAAATAGGACGGATAGGTCTAGGGGTAAAGGTAGCTCCCATAAAAAGAAAATATAAATTTTCTCACAAAGAAAATATAAATATTCTCTCAAGGAATATTACATTGAAAGTCTTAAAAAATGAAAAAGTAAAAGTAATAATTTTCTTTTCTAATTTCGAATAGGGTGAATAGATCAAGGGGGAGTAGTAGCTCCCATATAAAATATATATTAGTTATCGAATCAAATAGGGTAGCGAAGGGCACCGGTAAAAGCTGATAAATGACAAATTTAGTACTTTGAAATTTTACAAAATTTTTTACATATTTTATAAATGTAAGACAATATTAAATTAAAAAGAGAGTAGTGGAAAATTTTTGGACCGATTTGACTGCTTTAAAAGACCGAAATTTTGAAAAAATTAGCTGTGATAAATTTGTGCAAGAATGAGTCCCATAGCTTAAATAGGAACATCAAAAAATCTAATAATGCATTTTGGCTTCTCAGTTAATACTGTTAATTTTTTCAACACAAAAATTCTTTAAAAAAAAGTCTGCTTTTTCTGCGAAAGAAGGAAGTCTACAGATTTAAAAAACAAATATGCTTTAGTTTGTTATAGAAAAAACAAATATGCTTTAGTTTGTTATTGTTGTTTTACAGTACCCATGAAAACAACAACTATAAGGGAAGCAGATATTAAATAAATAAATAAACTGATTTTCCAATAACTCGGTTATTTGGTTAATTCAAAAAACCTAAATTCAAGAAAAATATTTGTAATCAATCCATACAAGAACCAAGTTCGTAGCTTATTTTGGATACCGTTTAAAAATGTGTTTTGGCCCATAAAAACGAAAATCGGTTTGAAGCCATTTTATATATATATTCGTCATCCTATCGACATCATTTCTTATAAGAAAAATATTAACACTTTTGCTGTCAAAACGGAGTGACAAACTTATTTATTATGAAGGGCATAAAAAAATTAAATTTAAATTTTTTTCTTTAAAACTTCAGCTAGATTATCCTTAAATTCTTTATATTGCTGTTTTTTTTTTTTTTTTTAAAGAAAACCAAATAAAATTGTTTTCATTTTTACTAAAGCCACCATAATATCTTGTATTTAATCTGGCTATTTCTTTAGTGTGTAATAAATTCTTTTAATCTTGACCATGTTAAAAGTAATTGTGTGTTTTTTTAACATCAATTTGCTTTTAAGTTCTGCTGTTGTTTATTTTAATTGTAATTGAAATTAAAGTTTTACTTTTTTGTTTGGTTTTTAACACATTTAGTTGCAATTTAAATACAATTTATTTAGAACAAAACTCATAACAGTATACTTATTTTAACTAAATTATTTAAACTTAATTGAAAATATTTTACAAATACGTAAAAATACAAAATAATAAAAGGAGCTTTTTGATCTCCATATGTGATCAAATTTATTCTTATTTAATTTAATTAAAGTTATAGTTTTTGTCCTCTAAAAAAATTAAGATATATATTTTTTAACTTTTCGCTTAATATTTTAAATGTTAATGAATTTTCCCACGCATATTTCAGTTTATTTTCAAACATTATAAAAAAGTCATCTAGTTTTTTTTTTTTTTTTGCTTACCAGTTCTATATTTTGTGCTATTACTGGTTTCATTTTTGTTATTCATGGTCAAACCTTGTAAAATGTCATTACACTAAATTTATTATTAAGTTTATTCATTTACTTATTTAATGTGCACTTATAATTTAAACAAAAAAAGCAATATTATTTTTTTCCATAAACAAAGTGTTTTAAATCTTTAAGCTCTCACGTTTGTTTTTTTTTTTTTTTTTTTTTTTTTTTTTGTTTTTTTAATATATTTTATTTCTCATACATTTAAGTTTGAAAAAAGTAGCTAAATAGGCGTTGGTTTAAATTCATTATTATTTTATTACTAAAGTTCAATTGTTTAAGTCTTATGAGCTGTAATAAATTTGTTTCAGAAAATTCAAGGTAGAAGTGTTGTTTTGCAATTTGTTCTTTCACTTCTTACAGTTTAAGAAACAAAAGACTGAGACAGCAAACTTGACAATTCTTATTTTTTATATTTTTTCTTGTTAATGTTATCTAAAAAGAGACCAATTTACTGAAGGTTAAAATAATATTGTTAAACTCATTTTTAAAAATGTGTCACTGCACAATGAAAAATGGTTGCGAATGTTTTAAAATTCATAACTGTCATAAATATTAATAATGCATTTTGTAAATGTCTGCAAAATAGACGGCGAAATTCATTAATATATTCATGTTTATGATTGTATAAGATCGAAATTATTGAGCCAAATGATAACGTTTGTGGAAAAAGATTGCAACAAAATTAAAAATGTTCTAATTTCTCCCAAAATTATCATTAATCTTATATTATTCTTTCAAGAGACAACTTATTATGTTGTTTTTGTATGTCCAATATTTGAATCCCCTTTGGGTATTTTTGGAGCACTTCCATAGGACTTCTTTATCATGTGTTTAAAAATTCGATGCTGGAACTTTGTGAAGCTCTTATTTGGTTATTATATCCTAGTTTACCTTGGAATTTTGTCGAAAGGATTCTACAAACCCTCCTCTATTGAAATTGGTCCAAAATTTATTAATCGATTTTAATTTCAAATTATCTGGAGATTTCTTACCCCTCAAAATTATTCTGTCGTTATATTCAGATAATGAAGCAGTTTAGAAGATATATCTTTATTGGACAATATGTCTCGATATTTCTTTTTATGAAATTCATCACCTCTGCGTTATACAGCTTAATTACTAATCGAAAAGTGAAGCCAAATCAGAATTTTAAAAATTTAAAAATTCGTTGCAAATTTGATCCATACAAATTTTTTCTTCGAAAAATATTTGGCCTTAATTTTTGTACTTTTCCTATTAATGAATTTATATCTAACAAAAAAATAATTTCTATGACACTTATTGCTATCTGAGTTAAAATATAAATAATTTTATATGAGGTAAATAGAAAAATATTCTAAAAAATGACACATTTTTTTTTTTGTTCAAGGTAGTTTCTTTTTTTGTTAACATTTAAAAAAAAACTAGAACTCCGATGTTCATGCGAATTTGCGCATTATAATGAGAAAACATGTAGCCATCCAAAATTAATGATAAAAGGTCGTTATCATAAGTACGTTGTTATTAAAATGAAAGTCAAATTAGATCTTAGAATTGTTCCATAAAAATGTTCGCCTTAAATTGACTTTGACACATACATATTTTTTTTCTTCGAAAAACTTTTGGCCGCAATTTTTCTATTTCTTCAATCAATGGTTCTATATCTACCAAAATTTTTTTTCCTTTGACTCATTTTTTATTAAGATTTTGAAGAAACTAGAAGTTTGATTTTCATAAAATTTTCACAATAATATGACTAAAAATTGTGATAGTACACTGTTTTTAATCAGTACTGAAAGTTTTGTTGCAATTTTATTCCGCATACGTTATACCTATGACATCAACAATTTCCACCAGTTTTACTCTTCCACAGATCAATTACTATGTGTGTAGATTAAGTACTATGTATAAGACTAATGGTCTTCCTATGAAAAATTTATACTTAATTTGTAGATATCTGCCTTTAGTTAATATTATTTTATGGTTATTTTTATTTGAGTTTTTAACTCAACAAATACATAAATATAATGAACACATTTACTTACTTACAATTAAATTATTCGAATTTGCAACTATTTATAAAAATACGAACCTGCAAGGAGAAGAACGAAAATAAAAATCAAAAAATGTAAAGTAATTAATAGTAAACATTAAGAAAATTGAATTCAAACTAAATAATATATTTAGACATAGGGATTTTCATCCAATTATATATTTGCTTTGAAAAATTATTTACACAATTTATACATTTTTACGCTTCACTGAAAATGAATTCGCAAACTTGTATGTTTTGAATATTCAAATTTGAAAGAAAAGAAATTTGTTTTTAGTATTCAAATCGAAAAAAAAAATTGAAAATAAAAAAATTTGTAAACATATATTGATTGCCAAATAATTTCAAAAAACTCAAAGGAATACACAACAATTTTCAAGGGGCGTTCATGTAGCACGTGAGTATAACGTATAAATTTACAAATTATGTAAATTTATTCGTATGATTGAAAACAACTAATGATTTAAATATTTCAGTATAAAGGGTTTCCATGACCTTCATTGTCCTTGACTTTACTATTGGTTACTCAAATAATTAATTGAAGAAAAATTTTTGTTGCGTCAGAATTATATACAATTAAAATTTTATCAAACTTTTCTAAGAATCAACTAAATAAAATATTTTCGGTTTTTGCAAAAATGCTTAATCAATTCTGATAATAGAACAGATTTTTATCTGCCCCAGAAAAAAATAATTGATCTCTATTTACCAGTGCACTGTATTTGAACTAAGAAAATACGTCATGATAGGGAGAATAATAAGAGTAGTACCTAAATTGTAAGTAATAGGAGACACTTCTTGAAGGAATTTATTTCAAGTATACGATCCATGGCCAGTCGACAATAGACAGATTAGATTTTTTGGATGAACATAATCCATTGTAATAGCGATTGCATAGTATTATATATATTATAAATATAGATAACATAACATGAACCGTAATGAACGGTGCCCTATGGTACCCTTAAATAAATGTTGTATATTGTGGTGTCCGAGAAAGTTTGATGTGAATTGAGAGAAGTTATTACCGGTGTGCCACAGTGTGCTTTGGAAATATCTTAATATATTTCATGATTTTCACAATGTAATTTGAATGCTATATTTCACAGAAGGAAATATAATTATAAAAATATTATAATATTAAATACCTCAGCAATATTTGAGTTTTTATTTCTAGTATTTTATTTGTATTTTAAAACAATCAGTGTTAACAGGAGATTAGAAAAAAGATTAGTCTCTATGAAATTTAAAAAATGTCAAAAAAGTCTTAATGTCCTAAGCGATAGAACCAGCAAATAGTCAAGATTTCTTTTTTAATTTTAAAATTTATTTTTTCACTGAGCTCCCAAATAAAAATTGAAAATAGGTCAAACGCTTATAAAGGTTTTAAATGTGTAAATTTCTTAACGGGTGAATTTTGGCTAATCAAAAATCATACCGCTAAATTTCGTGAGGATCGGTCCAAAATTGACCATAGCTCCCACATAAGACCTCCCAACGAAAATTACTTTCCCAGATATAATTCATTTATAAATATTCGTATAAAGATAAAATTAAGTACAAAAGAAACAATATTTAAGTATTATTCTTACAGTCAAATTTCACAAGGATCGGTCCATAGTTGACCGTAGCTTCTATGTAGGAACCTGTTACGTCAATGCCAATTCAAAATTGTGATTAAAGTGATTTAATAAGGCAAAACTTGCCCGACTGCAACTTTCTTACTCGTTTGCAATATTTTCGTAAAATTCTGTAGGGCAAATAAATAAGATAAATAAGCAAATTTTGTATATATTTTCATTTTATTTTATTTTGATTCAGAAATATTTTTTTGGAAAATATTTTTTCTTCCAAATCGCTAAAAATTCGTAAAAATACAAAATTTTTATTTTCATCCAAGTTCGTCTAAAATTTTTTTGAATTTCTATATAAAAGTAAAAAATGTCTGTTTTTATTTATTTTTTTTTTAAATATTAAAAATAAACTTTAACAAAAAGTACGTAAATATATTTTTAAATTCCTATGCTTAAAAATTTCATTGTAAAAAACACTACTTTTTATGAAATGAAACGGAAAGATATAAACTTGAAAAAGTTCGATTTTGAGTTTTTAGCACTGTGATTAAAATTTGCAAAAATTCTGTGACTTTGACGACGCACTACACGAAGAGTGAAAAAATTATAGAATTTTTTAACAGTCAACTATGCTTCATTTTATGTATCTTTACCTAGAATTAGAATTAGTTTTTGAGAATATTAATTTTCAATTAGCCGCCACTTTTCTCAATTTCAATCCTTTGTGTGACCCAATAAAATATTGCTAAAAAATTCCCATACAAATTTGGGTTATATTTCATATGAGAAATTACCCAATGTTTTGAAGTGATTTTTTTCACTTTTTAACTATAATTCGCATTTCATTAATCTTTTAAAAATTTGTAGGTAAATAATAATCGATTTAGAAAGTCCATAAAATTAATTAAGTTATTATTAATTTGGAGATTAAAGTGAAGCAGGAGAAAATTTGAGTTAAATATAAATAATAACGATTTTTTATGCGAATTAATACTTAAATGGATGATTATGTCAAAATAAAATTAATAATGGCAAATAAGAAATTATTTTCTTTTTGTCGAAATATTAATATTTAGCCCTTTTAAGCTAATTGTATGAATCAAAAAAAGCTAGAAGGTAAAACGAAAATTTTGAGGCAAAATGCAAAATGAAAAAGGTTAGATTTAGTCATAAAAAGTTTAAGCTAACAACACTGGTACCAATAGATAAAATTACTTTTAAAATATGTACATTTTTCAGTAAGAGGTATACATATATTGATACTAATTTTTTTTAACACCCTTTGAGTAAATCTAAATCGATTAGTGGTGATTACCATTTTTAGAAGATAGTGCATATGCAATCAATTTATTTTTTAAAATAATTTATTTTCTTTTCATTTTAAATTTTCTATCCATATAGCAATTAATTACTTTTAAGTATTTCAATAATTCATTGAATGTAGGGTGTTAATGAAGGCATTATTAGTAAACCTAATAGGAACTAGTTATATTACCGATTATAAATGACTAGTGAAAAGCAGAAATATTAAAATCTCTTAATTTTTTTTTATTTAAAATGTTAAAAGGATTTTTTTAATTCACACTATAAATTCAATTCTCTTTATAAATAAATAATTAAGGACTGCACACGAAAAATTTAGTGCATACAATTCAGCTTATTAAAATGAAACTAATGATACAATCCCTTTGAAATTTTGATTCTGTTAAATGTGTTAAATTCAAGATTTAAATTTATAAGAAAAATACATTTTTTTATTTGTTTTTAATGAAATGTTTAGTATTTTCTGGAATAACCTTCATAAGAGCATTATTCTATTTTCGGTTACTTTTTTTTTGGATTTGATCCACTTCTTTTGAAACTCTATTTTATTTTTTAATCAACTTTAAGTAGTCTTCAAATATTTATTTAATATGACAAAATACATTTAAAGTGGACCGAGTTCTGGACCGTTTATTGAATTGGTCTCCTTTGGTACATATAATCCCCATTTGTTTCATACCACTCATTTACTTTTTTGTGGTAATAATGAGAAGAGAGATCAGACTAGAAAAATTAAAATTCGTTGTATTTTCTAATGATAGGAAGAAATCTTTCTGATGGCACTGATTTGCTTACATTTATCTATTAAAAGTATAATTTATTATGAATGAAGTGATTTTTCTTTATATCTGCCAATGTCTTGCAATTCGATGTTTTGTACACGATATTTATGTGATACATTTCTAATAATATTTGTGATATAGAATTCATGACCAGGGTGCTGTGAAAAGTCCATCGGTTATGTACTTTTTATCAGCAGTATTCATATTTTTGAAAAAGATTAATCTCAATAATTTTATTTCCCTCTTTTTTCTTCACATCTTTTCTAGCGTTCCTATTAGGAATTTTTCTTACTTCGTGATTCTTTTGGACAGCTTTTTTTCTAGCTTTTCTGATAAAAGATATAGAGAAATTTAAAGAATGAGTCACATTCTATCCTGGAATTTTCTATTAAAATTCGTATTATTTTGTTTGCAACCCTACAATCTGTAAATCAAATTTTCTTCGTTTATTAGGATTTTTTTCGGTGAACTCCTTCTATTTTTTATGAATCAAGAGACTGTATTTTTCGACTCATCTGCTTTCATAACAATTCTTTTATATATTCAGCATGAGTTTCGATAATAAATTTAAAATTTTTCTTTGAACGAATTTTGTTCAATTTTCACTTAAACAAAAACTAATTATGCTATTACAACAAAGTTTAGTACATACTTACTGAGAATAACAACAAATGTAAGCAAGTTAGCGGTGCTAATTTTTTTTCACGTATAATAAAAGTTATAAGCCTTAGAATATGCACAGATTTTTTCGTGCGCTGTCTTTATATAACAGGTTATAAATAAGTTGTTAAACTACTTCTATGTAATAAAGAAACTACATGACATTACGAAGCCTTCACTGTGGGAAAATATCCAATTCAAAATCCACCACGGTTGTGGTCACATTGATAATTTACGGTATCGGCTTCTTGATAACGTTCGTTAACAAATTTAATACAAAACATAATGCAATTTAATAATTTGATACCGAAATGGTTTCAAGTTGATTACAACTGGAGATTCACTATTGACACTAAATGGTATCGTTTTTAACACGTATGTGGTCGTTTTTTCTCTGGGTGTTTGTTGGGTACTTGAAAAAATAGATAGCACTTAAAATTATGTTTATTTGATATCTTCCAATCTTATTTAATTTTTCTTCTGGCACCATGTAATTTTAACTTTCTTGTAAGTTTTTTTTTGAGTTGAAAATATGATTCCCCAAGTGATAATTTATTATTACTTTTTTTTTTTTTTTTTTTTTGTTAAAAACTGTGTTATTCTGTTTTGTAAAAGCTTATTAAAATTAACTTTGAAAAGTAGCAAAATTTACTATTTTATAGTGATGACAACATAATATATTTTAAAGTATTTCACTTTTTTTCCTGCCTTATAAAATAAAAATAATTTTGGGTGATCCCATATGTATATCAATTTACTTAAAAAAGTTAAAAGCAATTTCAATGTCATGTTTAAAAAAATTTATATATTTTTATTAATCATTTAATGGCACTTTTTGTTTAGGCTGCTTTAAAATAAATTGATTTATAAATCCTGTTAACAATAACGAAAAATATTCAATATTTTTTTTCACCAACGATTTCACCAACAATGACGTTTTACCACTAACCAGCAGAATTCCATATATTCAATTTTAAAATTGAAACATAAATTGTAAAACTCAACATAGTAGACAAATATAACAATCAACGCCTTAATAAAAAAAATATATTTTTCTTAAAAATCAAAAAATATAAAAAAAAACTACAAATCCTTTTATATAAAACCCTTATAAAATTGTTGAACATGACAGGCTCTATACATTATAAAAATTTATGGCTACCAGATTAAACCGTCATCTATACTTTACACTCTGCATATCAAGCAGCAACAGCAGTAACAGCAGTTAACAACAAAATAAACAACCTAGACAATGAATTTATTTAAAATATGTAAATGAAAAAAATTTATTACAAGAACTTTATAATCATATGTTACTAGGAAATTATGGTATTCACAAAAAATAGCTACGCAAGAAGAAAAAAACTCCTTACAAAGTAATAGCCCGTCCAGTAATGCAAATGTCAGTTAAAAATGATTTTAACATCCTTTAAAAAGATTTTAAATAACAAAATCTATTTACATGTTTTTACACTTTTCTTAAGGGGATTTATAACTTTAAGATTATTGTAAGACTTTAGGGCGAAAGAAAAAAAAGTAGTTTCCCTTCGAATTTAAACTACAAAAAGAATTTCAAATTGAAATTTGTTTTTGTTTTACTTTGTTTGTTTAAGTATCATAAATTTACACTTTTACAACTGAGGGCGTTGGAAGCAATCTGAGAAAAGAAGAAAAAGGAAAAAAACTTTAGTTTAACTAAAGAATGCGTAGGATTTGTAAGTGCAGTTTTGGATTTTTTTTAACTTTAGTACTTAACAATGATGTTTTCTGTGGAATAGTTGTTTTATTGTATATTTGTTGCTAGTTTTAGTCGTTTTTTTAAGAGGTTGAAGAGATACTTTTGTAATGATTATAAAATAACAATAATGTTTCTCTTCATCACATTGAGTTGAGTAGTTAATAGGAATGTTGTTGTTTATTTGATACACACATGATTTAACATGATTAAGGTTGTAGAACTATGTTGTATTATTATTGTAGTTGTTGTGTCTATGTATGACATCAAAATTGCAAATTGTTTTTTTTACAATTTAATTTTTCATGCTATTTTTAACCCACTAAGGTTGAATAATAAAGTTATGATTTGATAGATGTGCATGTTTTTACCGCCTTCTTGTTTGGCGTAAAAAAACATATAAATTGAATTCCAAGTGCTGTAATTTGTATTAATTATAAAATTGGAGAGAAATATTTGAGTTTTAATAAATTAAATTACTAGATTTGTAATTTGTAATTAATTTTTTAATAAGGGTAGAAATATTTGGGTTTAACAAAGTTTTTCAGTCTTGTAATATAGAAAAAACTTTTTCGATTTTTTTTTTTTGTAATATTTTTAGCATTAGGTATTAATTAAGGAAAGTGAAAAATTCACATTGTTTTATAAATATCGAGGGCCTATTTTCAAAACACTCTATCTCATCTGCCCATTTCATGAAACTGCGTTTTTGATGCCATTATATTTCCTATAACAAAGCTCATCTCTGGTATAAATTTCATATGAAACTTCATAATTTTTTCTAATTTATCAACGTTTTTGTATTCCTCTATCTTACAAAATAAATATTTTATGAAAAAATCACTTGATTTTTCCCTTAAAATCTAGTTATTGTATCAAGGAATTACTGGATTTCAATCCATTTAAAAATTTTTAAAAATTCAAAAATAACTGCATTTGAAAGACGTATGTGTCAGTAAGGCCTAACGCCTTTCTCTTTTGTAATAAAAAAATACAAAAATCAACTTTAATCAATTATTTATGAGACCACAGATTTTCATAAAAATTTAACGTAAAAATATTACGTCCTCTTTAAATCCCATAATTAAAAAAATAATACTGTTTAAAAAATATTTACTATTTTTTTAATAATTTTTGGTGAAAAATGTCACTATTTTTGTCTATACAAAATATTATTACTTTTTTTTTAATATTTAATTTTTCTACGTTTTACGCAACAACAAGCATGTAAAATTCAATACGAAGATGTCTGATTTTTTTGGTTTAAAAAACATTTAAACTTTGCTTTTATACATTTTTAGCTAAGTTATTCAAAAATGCAAGATTTGTTAGAAATTTCATTAATGCATTTTTTGTAGAATTTCTTCGTCAAAAAATTTAAAGAAAAATGTGGTATTATAATCTTACAGTTTTTTTAATTACTCATATGACTTCGGCAAACATTTCCTCCATTTTTCAGGAGTAAACCAAAAAATAACCTATACAAAAATTTTAAATTTTAAGTCATAAATACAAATTTTTTAAAATAAATGAGTTTGTTTGGAAAAATTTGTTGGGGTATTTTTTTTATAAACAATTATTAAAAATACTAGAACTTTCCATCACATAAAAATTTAAACTAAATTATTCAGTTAATTTAAAAATGTTAAAATTTATTGAAAAAATAAGAAATCATAGGGGGAATTTTCAAAGGCGCATCGAAAAAATGCATCTGCATTGGACTTTATGAAATATTTTCATTTTTTAAAGAATTAGAATCGTGAATGAAACCACCAATTTTGTCATCATAAAACAGTTGTTTTTTTTTTGGTATTATAAGGTATGTGTGCCAAATATGAACCAAATTGGACGACCAATGATCATTTCATAATTCATGGAATTCATGATATGCATATATTTTCCCTTTTTTGACATATACGATGTCCCTTATTTCTTTCTTAACTAGATCATTCTCCGAGAAAATTCTACTAAATTATTTTTGCATTAAAACAATTTTAACAATATTTACGGCCTTTTCCACAGTGTCGAACGAAAGATCCGTTCGCCAAAAACTGTATGGGAAACAATAACAACATTTTAATTTATTTATTTTTTTTATTATTTTTTTTTTTTTTCATATAAATTGTCGAAAGATTCGTTCAACATCGTGAGACAGCCTGCTAATTTCATGAATAGATGTAATCGGAACTTAGTTCATTCTGCATATATTTTATTAGTTTTTTGTAGACTAATTTTCTCTTATACATTAAGTTAATTTCGATTTCGTGTTCCCCAATGATTTGGAAAATCAAAAAAATTCTTTAAATAAGGACAAATATTTCAAAAAGATCAAAAATCTTAAACTTTTCATAATTGTTTGTTTATTTATTTTTTTTAATTTTTTTACTATTAAAAGAAATATAAGTAAATCATTTAGTATACCTACTTTAAAATAGAGGAAGTTCTAAACTCAAATATTAGCTTTTCCAGTTTTGAGAAAATAGATTTATATAAATTTTAATGAAACACTAACTTATCTCAACCTTGAATAGGTGTATATCACTGCAATGAAATAATCAATACCAGCAAACTTACTTATTATTATTTCAAAGTGATATGTTTATCAGGTAAAAAAAAACACATTCATATATCAGCGAATTGATCGCCTGTGGCAGGTATAATACGACAACTTTTGATCAGATTGATCTATTCTTGACATATTTTTATTGTAGTCAACAACCATTTTTGGTTTGAGCGTACTTACTTTGATGTTGTGTTCATCATGTCAGAACTATGCTTTGTAGAAATCATACGTACGTCCAGTTTGTTTTTCCATTTTAAATCAATAAAGCCTTTTGCGTTACGCCTCCATGCTGCTGTTCCTCTGGTGAGTTTACTTTTTATGACATATGTGGGATATGTTTCTTTTTTTCTCTTAAGGTTCCACACATTGGTGTTTTATTACAAAATAAATATTCTGACAGATCTACGCTATTGTAATTTGTCCATATGAGGTGTGTTTCCCTTTGGCAAACAATTGTGCATTAATTTAGCAACAACTCCAAATGAATGCCCTTTTTTATTGCAAACGGTAGTTTTGCCAGTGTAAATAAGCATATTTATTAAAAAATCCATCTTGATTATACAGTTCGTATAATTTTATTCCGTGTTTATGTCTCTTGTTCGGAATATATATATATATATATATATATATATATATATATATATATATATATATATATATATATATATGATATCTTTCCATCTAAGAAGATTAGAAGATTAGATTTTGGCCTTAGTTTCTTATTTTTAGACATATAATTAGCACTTGCATTCATTAAATATCTACATAAAATAATCTATTGATTTTTCATTTGTTGCTAAGTCAATCGATATTTTCAATATTTTTCGTTTCGGGCTCCATATCAATCTAATCATTTTCACTTGTAAAAATTCCACCACGATCACCTTCTAAAACATTATCATCTTCTAAGCAATTATCTTCCCAAAACTCTTCAGTCTCACTATCTGTGGCAAAGCTGTTTCCAGAATCTTCAAAGTCCATATCACTTTCGCTGGAATTCAAAATAGTCTCAAGAATTTCCTCTTCAAATACCTGCTTTTTCTCCATTCTAAACAATCAACATTCTTACATGTTTTCTATATAAGTATATAGATAGTTAAAGCATTACAAAATTATAAAAAAGATATAAAAAATTATTTTTAATATCAAGAACAATATTTACACTTAGCAAAATAGTACCTTCTACTTATTTTTATTCGAGATGTCCCAAAAGTATGAGTTTAGAAATATTTGTCATTTTTACCCTTTTAGCTTAGCAAATCGGCTTTTATAGAGATAGATTTCAAAGAAATTACGCTACTTAAATAAAAATTATATTCGTAAATTTATTCAAAAACTAAAAAATTTCATACAAGTGTAAATCAGCTTATAAAATAATGACTTATGAAAGTAATTATTTAATAGAATATTTAAAAAAGTTAGGTAAGATTTTGGTGGGTTAGCACATAACAAAACTTCGATATGTTTAGCATATCCACAAACCGCTGCACACATATATATCTGACACATTGTCAGAGACTAAAACATGCAAGAAAATTACTTCCTACAAACTTTCGTGAAATAAAAGCTTAATACATTTTAATAATTATGCGACACATATATGTGACATCATTTTTTAAGAAAAATCCTGTGTCACATATATGTGACACTAAGTTGCGAAATTGTTAAATTAATTTCGATTTCTTTTTTCTCAATGATTTTGAAAATTAAGAAAAAAATTCTTTAAATAAGGACTAATATTTCAAAAAGTTAAAAAATCTTAAACTTTTCATACTTGTTTTTTAAAAACAAAGAAATATAACCAAATCATTTAGTATACACACTTTAAAGCAGAATAAGTTCTAAATTCAAATAATAGCTTTTCGAATTTTGAGAATAAAATAGATTTATATAAATTTTAATAAAATACTGACTTATTCCAACCTTGAATTGATGTCTATCATTGCAATGAAATAATCAATGTCAGCAAACTTAATTATTTTTATTTATTAAAATAAATGCCATTTACATTTATTATTACATAAACTAACTAAAATTTATTCCCACACTTGTCATTATAAAACCTCTCCAATAAATGTACCTGTATGATGTAAAGAAAATCAAACAAACACTTTTAAAAACTATTAGTGATATATAGCAAATAAAAAAGTTGATATTTTTTTCCTTTAAACAAAAAAGAAAATTAATATTGAATATAATAAGTACTTAATAATTTTAAATATTAACCTAATTAATAACAAATAACAATAATAAATTGAAATAAAAAGGTAAATAAATACAAAAGTGAGATCTAAAAAGACAGACGGCAGCCAAAACGACATTAATGAGATTTTACTGAATAATATAATAATAAAAAATATAATTCATTTTAATGTTCATAAGTCATTATAATTTTTAAAATTATTTTTTAAATCTTGTAAAATTTTGTCTCTTTTATTTAAAACCTCAATTGTTTAAATTAATCGTGCAACATTTAATAAAATGTTTTACTACTTTAACTTCAAAAAGACTGAAATAAATATTAATAAATTTGTCTGTCTTTAACTTATTCTTATTCAATTTGTATAATGCTTTAAATTTATTTTGAGAATTAAATTTCTTTTTTTTCTTCTTAAAAGATTTTACACAAACAAAATTTTAAGTAAACCCAGTCAGAGTTAATTTTTGTTATATTTATAATGGGATTTTTTTTAAACAATTGGGTTAAGTTATGACATGTATCATTTTAAGCAGATTCTTTTGAACTTGAAACAGTTTTTTTCAAATGACTCATAATAATTAAAAATATTTGTTGAGTTAAAAATGTCCTATATTTTTGTTTTAAGCAAGTATTTTTTTTATTCTGTATGATTAATAAAACACACGATTTTTTTTTATACTTTATTTAAATATATATAAAATTATACGTTATGGATTTGTTATTGAGATTTAAGATAAATTATATTTATTAGACTAGTCAATAGAATACTGGAAATAAATTACAAAATCAACCAATTTTGTTTTTTAATTCAGAAATTTTATAGCTAAACAAGTTTTGAATAAGACTGATTTTATTTTTATAAATTAATGTGGTTTGAAGCAAAACATCTGTGGTTGCTAAATTAGTTAAGATGTTTCGTATAAATATTTTTTAGAATATTATTTTTTCAACAAAAAAATAAATGAATTTTCTTAAAAAATATTACAGATTTAAAATATTTTAAAAACTTCTTAAAATTCGAGCTTAGTTTTTTCTTAAATATGATTTGGCCATTTTCAAATAATTTCGATAATTCGAATTTATTTTTTAGTTCAAAAACTATAAACATTACTTAAGTGCTACTTTAATCATTTATGAAAATTTGAACTTAATTTTGGCATAAAATTTATAACCAAAAACTTGCACATTTTATTAAAAATTTCTTAGTTTTCCAGCATCAATATAAGTTTTTGTAAATTACGTTCGATTTGAATATTTTTTAAATAATTTCGAAAATTCGAACTTAATTTCAAATCTACATTTAAGTCTTAAATACTACATATTTATAAAGAATAACTAAATTTTCTTATAAAATATTGAGAATTTCAAAGAAGTTTAGCATCGAAAATTCTAACTTAATTTAAAATTTAAATTTTAGTCCAAAAACTAATTAAATAGTTCTTCATTATATAAAATAACTAAATTATTAAATATTCTACATTTGAAAATTTTCCAAAATTTTAAGTTAATTTCGAAAATAAATTTAGAACAAAAACTTAAGAATTTTATTCTAAATATCTTCCTTGTGCTTTATAAATAATATTTTTTGTAAAAAAAATTAAGTTGCATTTTTTTGCAATTTGTAAGAAAAGTATTGAACTTGCTTAAATTTTGCTTTTTCATACAATTTATATATTTTATTTTATATAATATATTTTTTACATTAAAGTTGCTTTTTTATACAAAATAAATAAATTTTATTTTGTGTAATTTTGTGCACTTTTGTTATTTTCGCAAATTCGAACTTAATATTGAAATAAAATTTAGAAAAAGATAAAAGAATTTTAATTAGTTTTCTTCCTTTTTTTTTTAAATTGTAGTTTTTGTAAAAAAAATACTTCTACATTTTGAGTTACATTGGCGTATTTTTTCGCGATTTGGAAACTTCGTACTTAATTTCTAATATCGATTTAAGTTCGAAAGCTATTAAATGTACCTAAATAATATCTTTATATACATAAATATATAGATTAAATTAATTATTTCGTATAGAATTTGGAAGTTTTGATAATTTCGGCATTTTCAAAATGAATCCTAGCCCGAAAACTATTAAATTTAACATAATATTATTTTTTAATTTTTCAAAAATTCCAATTTAATTTCAAAATAAAATTTTTAATTATATTTTTTTTTTTTATATTATATTTTAATTTAATTATATTTTTAGAGAAATTAATTATTTTTTAATATAAATATAATTTTGTATAAAAAGTGTTTAATTTGCATTTCTTTTACAGCAATTTCGAAAATTCGAAACTAATTTTGAATATAGATTTGTGCATAAAAATTATGAAATATAATAACAATTTTCCAATTTTGTATTAATTTTGTTGTAATATTTCTTAATATCTAAAATTTCTTCACAATTTCAAAAATTCCAATATAATTTCGAAATTAGATTTTAGTTAAAAAAATTAAACAAATTTAAAAATAAATTATAACTTTTACATTTAAAATAAGTTTGTTTTATGGAACTTTTAGTGATTTCGAAAATTCGTAAGTGAAATATATAAATAAATTCGAATTTAAATTACTTTTTTTTATCTATCCATTAATTCTGTACCTAATTTATGCCAATTTTTTGTAAATATTTCTTGATTTGCAATTGCTTTTAAATATCTCAAAAATTCGAAATCAGTTTCGAATAGAGATCAAAAATTAGCAAATATTATCTATATTTATAATTTTCCTAATTCTAAATTAATGTGATTGTGAAATATTGTACTATCTGTCTATCTATTTACTTCTTTTTTTGTTTGAAATTTCGAAGGTTCGAACTTAATAATGAAATTAGATTTTATCTGAAAACTAAAAAATTTTAACATTTTTGAATTTCGAAAATTTGAACCTAATTTCAAAATTGAATTTTAGTCTAAGAACTTATGAGTTTTAATAAAATTTTATATGTTGCCATTAAATAAAGAATATTTTGTAAAATAATTTGAATTTTAAGGTTTTTTTTATATATATATCTTGTAATAACAAATTCCCGAATTTAATTTATTTCCCCACAATTTCTAGCTACAAATAAACTCATGATATAATTTTCTTAAGGTTGCATTATATTTTCTCCAAAGTTTTTTATTTATTTTATAACAGTTCAGGATAAACAATCAATTTCATTTATGAAGCCATTTCAATAGGTTCAAAGTTTAAATAATTAAATATAATATATATATATATATATATATATATATATGAAAAATTATAAATTTTATTATATATTAATAATTTAACTCCCTTAGAACTCTATATGCAAATTAATTTTCTGTATGTTCTAAAAATATTACAATACAGTTTTAACGAATACATAAAGAAAGTAAAATTGTCTCGAATAAATAGCGAAAATATAAAGAGAAGAGTTGAAATTCTTTCAGGAGCATTTGATCAATATTTATTTTTTAATATAGAATATAAATATTGCTATTTAAGGAAGAACAATAATATTTAACCATTTTAACATTAAACAAGTGAAAATTAATATATGAATTAATTAATATATAATAATATATAATCAAGTTTCTATTTGAGATCTTTAATTCGAATTCTATGAAAAGTGTTAATTAAACTTTACGCTAAAATCCGCATATAAACAATTAATTTGCATAAACACATAATAAAGTTTGCCGCTTGAGTCTTTTGTTTTTTTTTTGCTTAATTTTATGCAAAAAAAAAAAATATATATATATATATATATATATATATATAAAGAAAACAGGTTTTAATGGCAAATTTTTACTTTTTTAATTTCATAATAGAAACAAATTATGATAAAGAAATACATAAAGTTAAATATTAAAAAGCTAAATGTTAAAAATAATTTCTTAAAAATTAGAAAAACAGCGCATTTTACAGACTCCCAGAGTTTTGAAAAAAATTAACCACATAAGTCATGTACTGAAATAAAACAAACGTTTTACACTCCAATCATCAACTATAATCAGTAAAATTAAAGAAAAGTGAAAAAAGCAGCAAAAATATTCAATGTCAACATTGACAAAGAGCCGCAAATTATTAACTGGTTTCAGCAAAAGTTTAAAAAAAGTAAAATGAAACAAAAAAAAATTAAAGAAACAGCACCACAATGATAAACACAGTTTTTGGATGCAGGGAAGAAAAGATAGGCATATAGATAGAGAGAAAGAAGCTTCATAGAAATAAATTTATAATCTGGTTTAATAAACAAATAAAATAAACCAGCTCAAAAAAGAAGTTGCCCAAAAGTATTGACTCAAACAACAACAAACTAAATTAACAATTTTCAGCGGCCCGTTATGTTTATTTTAAGCAAACTAAACAAAAGTTTAATGACTTTTTTTGCTATAAAAAAATTCAGCCACTAAATGCAATAAAAACCACACTTTTAAAATAACAAGAAACTAGGCACTATAAATTGTTTAAACTTTAAATGATTGTCTAGCAGTTTTTCTTATTTGTTTACATTTATGCGTTTTAATTTTTCTTTTCATTTATCGGCTTTTCCTTATTTATTTAAAACGGGTATTTGTTTTGAGCATTTTTTTTACAAAGATTACGCATTTTAAAGACGGGTTTTATTTATCATATTTATTTAATTTATTTAGTTTGATTTATAAAAAAAATCAAGCTTACTACTGAGCGAAGCTTGTTTTGATTGCATAGGTAATCAATATAGCAAAATATTATTTAATTTATTAAATACTTTAATTAAATGTAAACATAAATTATTTCAAAAATTTTTAATGTTGATTGGATTATTGAACTGGGAATTGCAAATATTTAAATAGATCCCCAATGATATCGGAGAAATAATAAATAATTAAATTCTTATAGCTTTAAAGTTATTTTAGTAGACAATATTTAGTAAATTTAACTGCCTCTAAATGGGTATTTACTATCACATATATATATATTTTTTTTTTCCAGCTATTGTGTTTTACTCATCCCCATTTTTTTCTTTTATTGTGAACATGTAAACTAAATCTTAGATTATAAATTTTGGTATAAATTAAAAAAAAAAACACTTACATACAGCTCTTAAAAATTATGACAATTTACTTTCCAAAAACTATCAACAACGCTTTCAGCTATTTCAATGACCTTGCCTCAATGTTGTTGTATTTATACACTCAAAAATGTTGCATGGCGCATTTTTTCTTGTAAAAAATAGCAATAGAAAACAAAGACTTTGTATATGAACCATGTCTATAATTTTTTATACAATAAAATTAATTAAAAAAACAATTAATTGTATGTATTATACGTCTTTCTTTTTGGCTAATTTAAATAAAGCAACATGACAATAAGTAATATTAATTAATATTTTTTTTAAGTAAAAATTTTTAGCAATATTATACAATAAAGAGTTAATTAGGAAGTTATTATGAAATAAAGGAAATAAAAATATATTAAATGGAATTTTTCATTAATTTAAAATAAGGAGAAAGAGATTTATTTTAAATGTTTAATTATCTGATGATACATAATTATTATATAAACATAATCAAAAATAAAAAAACAACCAAATAAAAATAAATTTGTTTAAACATATTTTAATATCCGCTAGAATTAGAAAAAAACATTAAAATATAATTTCATATATTTTTAAAGTTTTAAGTTATGGGAATTTATTTCCTTAAAAGTTTTTAGTAAAGTTCTTCAACATGATTTTTGAATATGTTTCTATGTACATATTAGAAATTTTTTACTTTTCTAAAATTTGGCAAAGATTTCCTGAGCAGCCAGCTTAAACAACCAGCGAAATGCGTATCAGAACTAACTTGTCCCATCAACAATAAATTTAAATTTTATTCTGTTGTAATTTTGTTAATTAAGTCTGGGAAAATAGTGCGATGAAAAAAAAAATACTAAAAAATAATTTCATATCATTCAATATATTAATAGGATTAAGAAAATAATGAAAGTTTTGAGATTTTGTTAGTGTGACCTTAATACTATTATACTACTATAATATATATCTACTATAATATTTATAAAAATGTTTTAGTCTGTGTAAAAAACCATAGAGTGTTCTTAAGATAATAATCCGTGTATAAATAGATAGAAGGCTCTGTGTATATTATTAGTAGTAAAAGGACATTAGTCTATATATAAATAGAATTATGAATAATATATATATATATATATATATATATATATATATATATATATATATATATATATATATATATATATATATATATATATATATATATATATATATGTTGAACTCTATGTATAGGACCATAGTCTACTACACTTTGTTTATGTGAAAAATCAATTGTTGGTTACCAAAAATGGCTAAATTCATGACAAAAAAGTACAAAAAAGTACCTAACATTTTTTAGGAACAAAACGTATATAAATTAAATAATATAAAAAAAAAACAGTAACAGTTTGCTAAATGGTATAAATAGTATAATCATCTGCAAGTTACTTTATGCGAAAATCGGCTTGGTTTTATCACTTTATCATTATTATTATTTTTTTTATATGCCGACAATTCTATATATCTCTGACATCTATTTCGATTTCAGTTTCGTGAAATTCGCAATTTTATTTCACTTTTTCACTTTCTAAAAAACCTAAAAAATCTCAAAAATATATAATCTTAAATAACAATAATTCTGGGAAGGCTTTGTGGAATTCAATATTCTATACAGCGTTTGAATTGTGATGACACGAATATTTCACAAGTAAGAAAAAAAAAACTAATAATAATAATAAAAATAAAAAAATGTATTTTAATGCAACTGCATTATTTAAATGCATTTTTCATGCTATGAATATGCTATTTCAGATGTTTGATTTTTTTTAGCATATTTAGAAAGTAAGGAATCCACATTAAAATAAAATTCCAAATTTTTTGGAACGCAGACATCTACTGCACAATTCCTAAGGCCTATTCACAATCTTTACATATAAAAATTGTATTTATCTGATATTATTTTTCAAATATGCTATGGAGCAAAAGTAAACACTATTTTATGACAATTTATTTTTTAGGCATTTTCTTCTTAACGACAGATCCGAAATGAAATCAAAATGGTAGAATATACTCCTAAGAGTTTAATTTAAAATATTTAAATACTAAACACTAGTAATATTGCCTAGGGAAAAAATAAACGTCCTATGATTCTTCTGAGAATCATTAAATCAAAAAGTCGAAAAAATTAAAAGTGTATTGCTAGATAAATTTCCTCCAGAAAAATTTGAAAAAATTTTAATTTAATTAAATTAAAATTTATAATAATATTTAGAATTTATAATAATAATAAAAATATCGAAACGTGAAAAAATCCAAGAATTTTTGATTAAGAACATTTAGAAACAGAGATGCTGAAAGAAATTAAAATTACTAACAACGGGGAAAATTATATCCCCCAAAAACCAATTAAAATTAATAATTGTTTGGGATTTGCTGAAATTTTACCACTTTTTGGGAATATAATGTTGGACACATTGCGTTACATAATAATACTGAACCCAAACTTAAGTCTAAATACAAATCTTTACTTATTCAAACATGTCAAAAACTCCCTTAGAACATGACTTAAACTCATTTAAAAATGTGTGATTCGCATTAAGAATGAAATCGGGACTTTTGTATATTTTAAGGAAACTAAAGATGAAGTGCTTGGTTTTAAGGAATTGATCTTGGGTGACTTTATTCTCTGTGAGTTTATTTCAATAAATGACCACATTCTGCATATTTTGCTTTAATATTTAACCTGAATATAATTAGTTAATGAAGTCAGGGAGAGTAAGGACACAGTGGAATGAAATTGCTTTTAGTTATTGTGAAAATTTTTTGGAGATTATGATACATTATATTACGGATTTGTTCGCGAAAATAAAGACATGGAGTGTTAAAAAAAAAATATTATTTTTTTGAATTTGTTCTTAGATGAAGCAAAATTGAATACTTTTATTTATTTAAAAAATATCTCCATTTTTTACAGTAACTAAATTCATTTAAATTAATTTTATTATTTTAAACAAATTCCTGATGAATTTATACTATTAATTATCTTTGTATTACTTTACTCGCTAAGAAAATACAGCCTGAAAAAGTAAACAGTTACAAGAAAAGTGTTCACTTTTGCTTCACAGTATGTGAGTAGGTTTACATTTTTTATTTAAAAAACTAATTAGATTACTCTTAAAAAATTTTTTAAAAATTATAAATAATATTTAACTAAGTAATATGGCAATTTATAGTAGTTAAAGCAATTTTAAATACACCTAAAGAAAAATTATAATTTAATGAACTCGCAATTGCCAAAAATGCGTCTATAAATTACACATGTATTTTGAAAATATTTTTGAAGGAAAAATATACTTTGGAGATGTTGACTGAACTACTTACTCAAAAAGAATACAATAGCCTTTTATATGCTTTTTAAATTTCACAAATCCGTCAATAGCTGCAAGAATTATGAATATTTAAAATAGGATACTTTTTATATTTTGTTAAAGTTAACAAAAGATAAAATTTCCAAAATAAGAAAAAATATTATTTCTATACGAAAAATTTGGATTTTTTTTCTGAAAATTGTATTATGCATAGTAGATTTGCATAATAAAGAGATTTTTATTTTAATGTAAAAATACCTTACTTTCCAAGTATGTTAAAAAATCAAAAATTTTAAATAGCATATTTAATGAAAAATGCATTTAAAAAATAAAATTGCATTAAAATGCATTTTTAAAAATCTTTTTTATTTTTAAATTCTTTGTATTAAGGCTAATGTGATCCGAATTGAAACGTCGTTTAAATCATTTAATTTCACAAAGCCTTCCCAGTGCTATTGCTATGTAGAATTACATACTTTTCATTTTTTGGTTTTTGAGAAAGTGAAAAAGCAAAATTGCGAGTTTTCATAAACGGTTTAATGGAGTTAGTGTATACAAATTTTAATGGAAATTGAAAAACTTTTGGGCGTTCTTTCATGGAATTGTCGATATATATTTTTGTTCAGAACGATTTTTTTTTACAAAAAAAAAAATAATGCTAAAACACTTCCAAAATATTAAGGAGCTACTGTTTTTATCATATAATTATTTTTAACCTATAAGTTTTAATTATTATATTATTTGCTAAAAAATATTAGACCAAATTACAAGGAATGAGTTTTAGTATTTACAGTTTCGACAATAGCTATCGTTTGATGTATATAACAGTAATATTGATGAGAAAAAGATTAACATTTTTTTCTGGGATCACGAACATAAATGGCCTTATAGCATCCTATTCTGATCATCGTAGAAAGTTGGAATTTGTCCAAGATGTTTTAAATGGTGACCTCGTTCAAAAATTTTAGGTACATTTAAATGTGTCTCTTAAAAAAAGAATTTTGGACCACCCTAATGTTTTCTCTAAAGAAAAAAATCCAAAACAAATTTAACTCAAAATCGAAACTTTGAAAAAAGTAAAGTAAATTAAAAAACACCAAATCACTTACTTATTTGGAATACAGCGAGGGCTTATATTATCTGCAGAATTCAAAAAAAAAAAAAAAAACAGGTAAGAAAGATATAGTCGATGAAGTTCGACCATATGATAGCCCTCACCATTGTGTATGTCCATCAAAATTCGTGATGAGGTCTTATATTAGACATATGGACAATTGTAAACCGATACTAGTAAAAGTAAAAAATATTAAAAGTGTAAAATAAAATATACGGATTCAGAATATTACATTAATACTAACATTTATATGAATTTATACACTTTAGGGTGATTCACGGGCTTATGGAGCAATCCTTGTCACTGTGATTTCTACTTATATAAAACTTATTTGTATCGAATATAAACTTAACATGTGTATGTGATTTATGCATGTTAAAGTGATTTTCTTAAGAGGGTTTTATATGGGAGCTATGATCCATTATGGACACAATCTTCATGAAATTTGGCACAAAGATTGATACTTATACAAAACTTTCGTATACTCAAATTCATTAAAATATTGTTATATTTAAGGCATTTATGGTCGATAAATCCCTATTCCGGGAGGACATTTGTATGGGGAATAGGTAAAATAATGGACCGATCATAACCAATTTCATTAGGCTTCGTTCTTATGCCATGAAAGTCGACTCGAAAAGTTGTTCTGAACCGATTGATACACTTTAAGGTTGGTGTAGGATGATTTTTTTCTGTGCGTTACAAATATCAGCACAATCGCATAATATCCCAACCACCTATGGTGGCGTATGGTCTAAAATTTTTTTTTTTTTGCCATTTAACAGTGGTATCCTGATAACTACTAAACTTCGTTTTATTTCATCTCTTAATTTGTAAGATATCATAAATATAATATGTTCTCTAATTTTCATCAAAAATTGTATCTTTTACATCTTTAGTAATATTATTAGATAAAATGGGCTATCTGAATATTTCATAACAAATATTGATAACATACGAATATAAAAAGGAGCTATCTACTACAACTTCGAGAATAATGAGGTGAAATCGTTTAGTTTTATGTATTAGGTTAATAGACATATTAATAGAAATTATTTTATTTTTTTATAAAATAAAATTAGCTTTCATTGAAAGAAATAATATAATTCTAAGTGATACATATTAATAAAATATCAGCAAAATTCTGTTTTAACAATTTTAGTTTAAATTAAAAAAAAAAAAAAAAAATAAAACTGTAAAAAACCTATCTAAAATATACCTTGTAAATTTCTTTATCTTGACCTAAGATCAATTTAACTAACGAATTTACTGCCTGTTAATCTAAGTACAATAAAAAATTCGCTTGAATAAAATGTATTTCCTTGAAATTCTCCATTTATGATAAAGTTCCAGATGCCATAAAAATTATGCACAAAAAAAAAAGAATATCTAATTTTTTTAATTTTTTAAAAATATTTCTCTTCCAAATTATTTAAATTTATTTTAATAAAACATTAATCATATTTTTAGACCATTATGAAAACAAATTAAATTTATGAAATAAAAATGAAAACCAATATGTTAATCTTTTTTTTAAAGATTTGCAATAAAACTATTGATAATGATAAAAATATTAATTAAATTTAATTTGTTACTTAAAACATTTAAAAACTACATGTAAAAATATTAGAAAGAAACGATTTCCGCATTTCGTAAATAAGTATTTATATTTAAAGTGTCTATCAAATTTTGATACAATCATGAAATGTATGCAATTATTGAAAATTTTTTTGAATAAATGGATAATACACTGAAAACACTTAAGTACTATTAGGATTTTGGTGTTTAAAAGATTTAAATATTTTAACATAATTTTTAAGTTTTTCATTTAAAGACTTAAATAAAAGAAGCCAATAAACACGTTGAATTAAAAAATAATGAAGATGTAGTGTGGCAGTCTAAGAGGAGCAACCAATTAAGCAGTTGCACACAGCTGGATACATTTTTTTATTGTTGGTTTTCATTATAATTTTTAATTTAATTCAATGTCATCATTTTCATATAATAGATTGTATTAAACAGATATTCCCATTACAAAAAAATAAAAGAAGAAAAAATCGCTTATAAACAAATTAAATCCTAACAATATATAAGTTGAAAAAAAAATATTACTGCTATTGCATTTTCCGTGAAAGGTATGAAATGTCACAATGCGAAGATAAATAATATAAAAAAAATGTATAAATACATAATATTTATTTCCGCAAGTTTTGTGCTTTTTTTTCTTTTAGTTCATTCATTAAATGCTAGTAAACCTAAATATACAATCTCTTGATTTTGTAAATGAAACAAGAAAAAAAAACCCGAATACTGACCTTCAGCAAAAACTGCATTGGAAGGAAGCCCTTCATTTTATTATTATTTTTTTTTGCATGTGTGTTTTAACTTAAAGTTTTTTGCCTTTAATATCAGTAACAGATAATATTGCAATCATGCATAAACTTTTTTAACAAAATACAAAAATGCATTCCACAAGAAACATACGAATTAAAAAAAACTGTTACTTGCCAGTAGCAACAATTTTTTGTTTTTATACACTTCACCATAGGTTTAAAGGGTATATATAAGTTTTTCATTCCGTTTGTAATTTCTACAATATCAATCTAGGACCTCAAAAAGTATATACATATATTCTGCATCCTTATTGATAGGGAAGTCTGTCTGCCTGTCTGTTAAAATCAGTTTTTAGAAAGCCCTTGGAACAGGATACATATGTTTTATACATCAATTTACAAAGAATTTCCCTAAATGAACGCTAATAAAAATGAACAAAATCGTTCCATAAATAACCGAGATATCGCCAAAAAAACTGAAGATACCTCCAAAAACCATATTTGTTTCCGACTTTCGTAAGCCCCTATATTAGCTAGCGACTTCGTTTTTGCGTAGAAAATTCGAAATATATTTTTTTAATTTTTCTGCGGTAGAAATGAACAAAATTGGTCTATTATTATCCGAGATATCGGTAAAAACACATTTTTAGGCTTTTTCAAGTTCATATACAAGCTATGGGCTTTATTTCTATATAAATATAAATTTTTCAAAAAATTTGTAAAATATTTTTCTAAAATTTCAGTTTTTTGAATCAACCAAATCGGTCTATAAATAACCGATTTATTTGCAAATATTTTTTTATTTATTTAATGGCTGCTTTGTATATAATTGTTTTTACGGGCAATCAAAAACAATAACAACTTTTTGAAGCTCCTATATAAGCTAGCGACTTCATTCTGTCAAATTCGGATTTTTTTTTTAATTTTTGTACTGAAGAAATGAACTTAATCGGTCCATTAGTATCCCAGATATCAGCCAAAATCCGTTTTTGGACTTTTGAAATCCCTACGGACTAGTTCTTGCGCAAAAAATTTCGAATTTTTAAATCAATCTAATCGGTCCATAAATTTTCAAAATACCCTTTTGTAATTCATGTTATCTTAATTTTTTTATTAATGTTGTCAATTAATAATGTTTTTTCATCAACTTTAAAGTATATTAAGTTCTCATATAACATCGTAATTCGGATGAAGGGTATATAAGATTCAGCACAGCCGAGTATAGCACTCTAACTTGTTTTGTTTCAAAATATACATTTTTGTATGGAGCTTAACAAGGTCGTTCACTTGTCTATATCTTGAGTTAAGTAACTTTTTCTTAATATTAAGAACCATTTTTTCCTCTACCTTTTTTGAGCATACAAAATAAGTACACAGTTTATTTTTACGGTTTTACTTTTTCTTATGATTTCTTAATATCTTTTTATAGTAAAAACAAAAAATTATTATAAAAACTGTTTAGTGTATATAAGTTTTTGAAGCTTTATTTTTATTGAAAGGGATTGTCATAAAGTCATAACAGTTATAATTGACTTTTAAGGCGCTAGACCACCGCTGACAGTTTATATACTTATATTTCTGTTTTATAATAAAGAAATTTTAAATGATATTGAAGAAGATGTTTATATTTAACGTTTTTTTTTTAGTAATTTATGACTGCAATATTAATTTCCATATTCGGTTGTTTGAAATTTGTATAAGGAATTTTAATTACTTCGTTTTTGATATTTGTTAAAGTTTTATGGTTAGGCAAGTATCTGACAAAATAATCTATTCTTCCGTCATAGTGCATTATTTAATTTTATGCTTATTATTTATTTTTTTTTTTTAAGTAAAATAGTGATGTTATTGTCAAAAGTTGAATATATTTTAAATTGTTTATGAAGTTTGGAAACAAGGTTGTTTTTCAATAGGATAAATGGATCATTTTTTGTAATGTACACTTGTGGACCAGCAATTAAATCATAAATATCTAGAAAAATTTTACAGACAACTTAAAAATCTTCTACATATTTTTTATTATTATTCTCTGGGGTATATTTATCTTTTTTATTTGTAAAATTTCTATTTACTTTCATTTTTGGGAAAACTGTAGACATAACACACATTTCCAATTTAAAACTGATACATTTCGTTAAATGCTTAATTATCAGTAATGCCAGGAGTTGAGAAAAAAAGGGGCAAAATTGTACTTTAAAAAAGGTCAGAAAAGGTTAATGCCGCAAAAAAAATAAGGTCAGAAAAAAGATAATATATATATATATATATATATATATATATATATTTTGGTCTCATTTGTTTTTGATTTTTTTTAAAGATATGTATATTGTTTTGAAATTTTTGCATGATTTTTCGCTTTTATACTCGTAAGAATTTTTTATAAAAAGGTTCTATGATTAATGAAGCTTATTAAAAAACTAATTTTAATAATTGATTATGTAAGTACATATAATGTACCTTCCTACTTTTCATTAGATTAGACTTGAGTCATTAAAGTATGTTGCCACAGGAAGAATAAATAAAAATACAAATTATGCCACAAAATCTCTGAATCTGAAATCCTTATTTTCTTGTTGTGTAAATTTAAATTAATTTTAAAAATAAATGTCATTCTAAAATTTGTGCATTTACTATTGGATGTCTTTAATAATACTGCTTACAAAATTAATATAACAAAATAATTTTCCGATCTTCAATATTTTAAAATGATCTATTTCACATTTACAATGAAAATTAGCCTCTTAGAAAAGGAAATATGGTGTACAAATAAAAATATCTCACTTTCCATTATAAACTCTATATAAATTTCATTTTCATGCATTTTTTTTTTTTTTTTTTTTGTTTTTTTCGTAAAGCGTGTGGCGAAAGTCTTATGTTTTTCCAATTAAATAGAATGATATATACGAAATTAATTTTTAAACTTTGAAGAACTCCTTTATTGGTTTTATGTGTAAATAAAGATCTAAATATTTTAAATAATGTTTAAATTACAGCTCATTTAAATATCTGAATATATATATATATATATATATATATATATATATATATTTTTTAATTTAACACCAAATGTAAAAATAGTAATTTTAAATAATAATGTCATTTTATTCGATTAACCAAAACAAATGAATTTAAAAAGCATGAGAATAAATTCGTTACACATTCACTGCTAGAAATGAAAGCAAAAGAGCCGAAATATACATTTCAAATAAATAAATAAATATAAAACTAATCGAAAGTGTTTAAACTTATAGCAAAAAAAAAAAAACAGAGCATGTAACAAAAAATTAACCAAAAATTTAGTTCAACAAATTTTGAATTAATAAAGTTAACAAATATTTGGGTACTTTTTTTTTTTTTTTTTTTTTGGAGATTTTGAAAGCCTTGAATTTTTGGGTAAAATACCATTACTTAAGTTGTGTATGGCATATGAAAGAAATAGTTGAACAAGTGTATAACAAATTAAGCAAGTTGCAAACAATTGTTTTTTTAATTTAAATTGTTGGGTGTTTTGTTATGTTTTTGTTAGGAAAATTTTTCTTTAAATTGCTACTGCTTTTTTATTTTAGTTTTTATTTTTTCAAATTTTCTTGCTTAAGCTTTAAATAACGATTTGTTAGCCATATCATATATGAAAAATCATCTAACTAATTATTTTAAGCCTCGTTGATTTGTAGATTTTTCTTCTTAATTTTTTCTTTTGGCTTTTGCTGCTGGTCTCTTTTGGTCTCTCATACATTATCTTACCTTCATTAATTTTAGTTGTGTTAAAATAGTATGATTTTATGTTGATGTTATGGTTTTATGCATTTCAGTTTTTTATTTTGAAATTCATGCTACAATTCTTACCTGAAATGATAAAAAGAAAAGGAAAAAATTTTATAAATTGTTTTTTTATTTTTATGTAAAACAAAAAAAAAAATAATAAAAAAGAATTGACGTAATGTTAAATAAAGAGCAAAAAGGTGTCGTTGTTATCGATGTTTTTGCAAAATATTAAAAAGAGCATAAAATTAAAAAATAAATAAATAAATAATGTTTTAGATGTACTTAATATTTTAAATGTACTTAAAATGTATTTGAGGAATATAAAAGATTTATGGGATAACGCAGTAATTTAAAATCTCTGGTTTCTATTAACCCATTAACGGCCAACGATTCTCATTGGGAGAGTTGTATTTAATAATTCTTTTATGAGATACCAACACAAAATTGTGAATAAAGTCGACATTTATGGATTGATTTTTGTGAGATGTGGTTCATTTTATTTTTTACTTATTCAGCTTTATTATACTATTTTGGTTTTTTTTTAACACAAGTCTTAAAATTTTGTAAGATTTTTTTTCGATACAATTTTTTTTTTTTTTTAATATCTCCGAAAATTATATATAGAAGCAATACATGCAGGTTGGAAGTTTTTGGTATTGCACTGAACCGAATCAGATACACTATGGAGCAAAGTTGAACACTTTTAATGAAAATATACTTTTTTAGGCGTTATCTTCTTAACGACGGACCCAAAATAAAATCAAAATAGTAGGGTATACACTTTAGGAGATTATTTACAATATTTCAATACTAAACGTTAATATATTTGTTTGACTGATATAAAAAATAACGAAATCTTTAAAATGCGAAAGTGTTCACTTTTGAACCATATTCAAACTAGATTAATAACTACGGCTATCTCTGTTGTTTAAATTTGCAAATGAATTAACTTAAAAATATATAATTCTGCTAAGAACGTCAAAAAAAAATTAACTTCTTAAGATTAAGATTACGATAAAAAAAAGTCCAAAGAAGTTAAACTAGCCGTGGGACAAAATTTAGTAAATCTTTTCAATTTCCAAAAATACCACAAATACTGTACCATAAAAACTGGAAGCGAGTTCAGTCGGCGGAATAAACAAACGCAAACATATTTTTGCCTCAATATAACAATTGATTTCTGTTCCAATAAAAATTGTTTCTCCGTATTACTAGCCCAAGAAAACTATAAAACGAAGGGATGGTTTTCAAATGGTTTAGGGAAATTTCCCATACTTAAGTTGTACTAATTATTAGCATTATGTACGAGAAGAATTTCCTTGAACTATTCGTTAAAACTTTAACAGTTTCTGGGAAAATAATGTTTAAGACATTGCATGATCTCAAACTCAAGTCTAAACATGAGTCCTTACTTATTCCAACTTGTCCAAAACTCGCTTAAAACATGGAGTCGCTCATTATAAATGGATCTGCAAAAAGTCCAAACTTGTTTAAAATAGTGTCACTGGCATTAAAAATAAAGTCGGGAAGTGTGGAACAGAAGTAGAATGGAATAAAATTGGTTTTTGTCACTGTGAATTTTTTTTTTTTTTTTTTTTTTGAGACTGTGACACATCATATTATAGATTTTATTAGGGAAATAAAGGAACATAGCTGTTAGAAAAAAAAACAATTTTTTTTTGAATTTTTTTCTTAGATGGAGCAAAACTGAACATATTTTTATTTTACCAATATTTTAATTTTTTGCAATAATTAATTAATTTTAACTAATTTTAAATTGTATTATTTTAAACAAAACCCTAACGAATTTACACTATTAATTATTTTTGTATTACTTTACTTGTTGAGAAGATAGAGCTTAGAAAAGTAAATAGTCACACGAAAAGTGTACGCTTTCGCTCCATAGGTATTCGATTCAGAAATATGTTGCAATATATAAATTAACCTAATTAATTTTTTCATACAAAGGTTTATTTCGGAAATAGTTTCAAATCATAGAGCCAATTTTGAACTCCGTGTTCATATTTATCTTTATCGACTGAGAAAACTCGTGTCGCGGTAAAAATATGATTTTTATCGCCCTATAGAATTGAATATATATATATATATATATATATATTTATATACTAGCTGACCCGAGCCGCGTTGCTGGCCCTAAGCAAACATTAGTGTTGTATTACTGAACGATTTAAATTGATATTTTAACGAAATTTACGACCTTTAAATAAAAATCTAAGGAATACCTATTATAAAGTGTTTTTTACAGAAGAATTTAAATATGATGTAGATGTGGGCTCAATCAAAAAATATACGCATGTATTTAAGGCAAATTTGAATTTATATTTATTTATTACTTCATCTTAAGGTTAGCGGATAGACAATGTCTTTTTTTTGAACGGAATGATGAGAGCTGTAGTCGAAATTGCAGTTGTAATGGAACGCTGCTTGATTCAAATCAGAACTTGAAGCAATTCTTCTTATGCGTTGATTAAAAATTTTAAAGTTGTTGAATTGCTACATTTGCTCGACGATTTCTCATTGCTAACCGAGCCGTTTCATTTCTCGCCTGCCTTTCTTCCTGCGTTTGTGATGTACGAAGTCGGGCCAAACTAATACGGGGTTGTTCTCGTGCGATTTCTCGTTCATATATATTCAATTGATTGACGATATTACGATAAGTACTTGCATTACGTGTTCGACGCGAAATATTAGATCTCCGGGGTCGCGGCATTGTGAATAACACTTAATAACGAATGCCAAAAATACAACAAATGGTTTTAAATATCACAACCTCACTAAATGATGAGCTTTACTTGGAACTTACCGTTTGGAAATAGAATTCTACACCACCACCAGAAAACAAATTGCACAAAAAAGTAAGCGTTTCGATAGAAACAGAAACAGTAATTGTTATAATTTGTATTAAAAAAAATATTTTTAATGATTATTAAGGCAAAGAAATTATGACAAAAAAGAGTTTTTTTTTTATCGCGGATTTTTCGCGAATTTTTTTTCGTATTATCCTTTTCTGGCCGGTGACCGGTCCGAATTGGTGAGAATCATCAAAATCGGTCTAGTCGTTCTTGAGTTATAACAATAGTAACTAACATCACTTTCTTTTATATATATAGATATATATATATTTGTTTATTTTTTATAATTGTCTTGATTCTCATTAGTAAAGTAGAGATGTATCTCTTGATATAATTTAAATTGAACTTTATATTTCTAATATATTATTTTATCTCTTTCATATAAAACAACTTAACTAGGTGCCGCTATGCGACATTCAAATAAATTTTTCCTTCTAGTTTTATGAATAATTAGCTTCTTTCTCACAAAATTTTAATAAAAATTCATGAATGTATTTTGACTAAAACTATATGAATTTTATTATGTTGTCATCAATATTCATCATTCATTTCATATGCAAACATTTTAGTGAATCATTTTAATTTGTTTTTGAAATCAGTATTATGGTCCACAAATCTACATAAATTATTAATAAAAATAATTTATAACACGCTAAACATTATCTTCTGCAAAAAGTGACAAAATATAAAATTCACAGTTTAATTTTTCAAATTTGAATTTTTAATATTGATTATCGCGGGGTTTAGTTTGAAAAACTATTTAAATTAAAAATAAAACTACACCTTTTTTTAGGCAAAAACAAATCACAAAAAATAAATATTTGATTTGCATTTAAATGAATAAACAAAACAAAAAATAGTTTTGCAATAACTTTTATTTTTGTTTTGTTTAATTTTTGCTATAAAATACCCCCAGAGACTGATATTATTACAGGGTATTATGAACTCAAACACGAAAGAAACGAAATAAATAAAAACTAAAACAAAAGAATAGTGAAAGAAACTGTAAAAAATTTTTATATTAAGAGCTATATACTTATAAGCAAAATAAGTATATATGTCTGTTGTTTTGCTATTTAAAGACTTTTGTTAAAAGTCAATCAAACAAATTCGCACGACACAACTATTTTATATGCAAAAAACGTAAAAGAAAAAAGAAATAGCAAAAAAAAAAAATAATAATAATAATAAATAAATAAAAACTTATTTAACATCATAATCATTAACATCTTTAGCAGCGTCATCATTATCGTCATTATCATCAACATAATGATGCTGCTATTGTTGCTAAAAATGATGAGATGTGAAACTAAATATGACTTGTTGATATTACCTACTACTACAACATGCTATTTTAAATACAATGACAAAATCTAATATGAATTGGTTTAGAATTACCCATTATATGCAAAAACTAAAAAAAAAGAAATAATAATTTCAAGAAAAATATTTCATCATAATTTTAACACAAATATTTGTACGATTGGAACAAAAAAATAGTAATATAAATATAAATTTTTTCAAAAAAATTCCCCCAAAAAAGGTGTTTTTTTTTAATACCAGCTAAGATTAAAATATTTTTTTAATTAGTAATCAAGATCTTTCATTAAAATATGTTAATTATATTTTGTTAACAATATTTTTTATTATTTTCTTACTTTATTTTTTATTTATTTACTTTATAAAAAATTTTTTTACAAAAATTTTTATTTAAATTAAGTTTGTGGCTTAATCGTTTTCCAACATTAGTAACATTACAATAGATTTAACAAGGAAACTAACTAATTAACTATGCGTTAAAAATAATTTATTATATATTTTTAAAATTAATTAATAAAATAACCTTTTTATCTTAACAAAAAAAACTTCAGGTCAATATATGTAAATTTTAACAAAAGAAAAATATTTAAAATATTGTTCTTTTATAAAATTTTAATATTCTTCTCTTTTAAACATCTTCAAATCTGCAAAAACTATATATCTAACATTTTTTTCTACATCAAAATTTTGTTTTATTGATTTTTATTTTACTTGAATTTATAGGCACGCAATATTGTGCAATTTTTTCAATTTGTTTTAGTGCAAAACGCATTTAAACTTTTGTATAAGTAAGCTTGAGTAGATTTTTGTTATTTTGTATCTTATCTTTTTTTAAATACTTAATATGTTTTTTTTTCTTTTTAATCATTTTGTGTTTGTTAGTTTAAGGTTGGTTATAATCAGGGCAACCAAAAATATGCTGTACAAAAGCCTTTTATGTAGATAAATATGCTCTTAAAATTGAAAAATATGACTTTAAAATTTAAAAAAATGTGCTCTTAAAATATTATTTTTCTGGCTTAATTTTAAATTATCTACTATTCATGCCAAAATATTTTATTTTTATTAGCAATTGCAAAAATATATATATATATATTGCACTTAAATATTCAAAGCTAATGCAATGTATCAATAAATTACAAAATTTCTATCAATTTATAAGATGAAAATCATTAGGAAATGAACGTATTTGAAAAACGTACTTGATAGTAAACAGAAATTTTTATTGGTTGTAAAATATGCAAAATTTGCCTCTTAGATGTAAAATATGCAAAATTATGATCTTTAGTGTAAGATATCCAAAATTATTCTCCTAAGTATAAATATGCCGAAATATGCCTTTTAAATTGCTAAAATATGAATTTTCAATGAAAATATGCAAAAATGTGCTATAAAAATCGATGCCAAAATTCCTAAAATTGTCTAAAATGAATAAGTAACTAACAGTTTGTTTCACTAGAAACCCCAAAAAAAAAAAAATATAAATTTACATGTTTTTGGTTGCTCTCTTTATAATATACTACACTTTTTGCGTGACATGCTTTGGCTGTTGCTTCATTCTTAATACTTAAGGCATTTGAAAAGTTGGGTTTTGTTAATATGTTTCAAATTTGGAAGATTAATTGTTTAATTTTGGTTGAATTTGATTGGAGGAAAAATTTGGGTATTAAATCAAGAGAATTTATCGTGAAATAAGCAATTTGTTTACAAGATTATAATAATTGTGTCATTTATTAAAACAAAAAAATAAAAAAATATGAGCTCTTTTAAAACAAACCTTAAAATAGCTTTGCAGATTAGGAAATAGCATGAAGTAAGGTATTCAAATGCAAGGTATTAGAAGTCAAAAAAAAAATGTTGAACTTTTGTTTTCTTACGCCTAAAAAAAATTTGGTTTCTTTATTAAATTTTTTTCTAGGCATTGCTAAGGCAGATGTGATATTTAATGACTGACCTCATCTGATGGAAAATATTTTTCTTTTTTTTGGAGAATACTTTGGCTATTAGTTCTCTAAAGTTTATATTTACAAAGAGAGCTCTTAAATATTTGCCGAGGCATTTGAGGTTTTTGAATTTTAATATCTCGATATTTTATGAATAGTGTTGTAAATTTGTATCTAATATAAATATCTCTTTCCTTTTATGATGAATCTTTTTAGGTTTATTTAGATTTTTTCTAAAATGTATCAGCTTTTGAGTAATCAAATAGCCAAACCAGATAACCAAATAAAATACTTGTCATTATCAATGTGATCAAAAAAAAAAAAGAAAAATTATTAATTCGTAATTTATGTTGGCTGTTTGTTTACTTCTGTTTCCAATTAATATGAATTGAGATACATTTTGTATGGAATTTTATTGCTTTCAGAAAAACATATCCGTTTTAAATATATTTTACTTTCCACTCATCTATGACTTATTTTCAAAATTTTTTATCAAGTGCATCAATTAAATTGTGAGGCCGTCAGAATCATAGTTTCTTTCCCTCGAATACAAACGCAATATTATATTTGGAATTCTTGAGGAATTTTTTATTAAATAGTTTGATTTAAATACTTTATTGTCAGGTTAAAATTAATTTCAATTAAAAATTAGTGTTCAAACTAAGTTGCTGTCGAAATTTAAATTTTTTTTGAAGACAAACTAATAGCATTCAATTTTCTGAAGAAATATTTTACCATCTTACTGCTTAATCCTCATAACTTTTTATATTTAAAATAGAACAAAAAATGAGTGATAAATTTTTTATGTCTTTTGTTAATGTACTCGTATATGGGAAGAATTACTTAAAAATATAAAGGAAATTTTCAGTAAATTTGCAACATTTTGCGTAATTTTTGAATTTTTATTTCGGCTTCTGGGTGGAATTCGAATATTTTGTGAAATTTAGACTTTCTTGTAAAATGTCGAATTTTTAGATATATTTGTAGTTTTTAGTGAATTTTAGAGCTTTCGGCGATGTGTGATATTTTTAGTGAAATTGCGAAACTTTCCGTGTTTTGATTTGAGAGCATTATGAATCTCGCAAGATCACTGCTGCTTCAGTCTTCAATCCATTAATAGGGCAATAAAATAGCTGCAATTTTTTTAATATGTTATCGGTATATAATTTCTTATCAGATTAATTTCTTTGAAAAATGCAGGGTATCATTTTATTACATAGAATGTCATTAAAATATGGAGCTTATCATTTCTATAGCAAGTGCATTATATATAGACAGAAGAATTCGTACGAATGTGAGAGCACATATAAAGAATTTAATCACCCTTTTGACATCTTCAGGAGATGCTAATACTGGCTTCTTTGTTTTCCTCTGTAGAAAATTTAAATTTATATAGACAAATAAAAAATAAAAATTTGAATTTATATGTAAATCTGTCGATCTGCAAATCAAATTTAAAATTAGATTGGGGAAAAAATTTCCAAAATGTTCACATAAGTGAAGTTATTAATATTTTCTAAAATTTTTGTATAGTTAATTATTACTAAAGCCTTTTAAAATAACTAATAGTAATCACGTATAGCAGTGTTGTCATATAAGTGAAATAAATTAAATTTTTTATAATTTTTTATTATTTTATTGAAAATAATTTTAAAATTTTGTTCAGTATTTATAATTTTCTTCAAATAAGTATTAGCGTAAGGCATAACAGACAAAACATACTTTTGAAGTCCATGAATTTTTGAAATAATGATATCTTTAGTTACCCCGTAAAAATTCAAAATTGTGAATTTTTTTTTATAAATTCTGAATCATGATGTTTTTAATTCTAGAAATTTACGACAGTAAATTTCATAAAAGTTGTACTTAAGGGAAATTTTGGAAAAAAGTAGCATTAAATGAAAAAACAAATTTTAGGAGATGTTGGTAATTTTCAAAAAAAAAAAAAAATATGTAAACCTGGAATATGTAAATGTAAAAAAATAAACTTATTCAAACCAATTTTCAAGAAGTGGTCACTTCTTCATAGAAATTAAAAAAATGCAAAAATGAATACTTTTGAAAATGTAAAATTTGTCATGAAAAATTAAGGATTTCAATACAAGTTGACAAGGATACCATAATGATGATATTCTAGGATAACATATTCAAAAATAACTTGAATCCAATAACACATGTTTTTGTGCAAGACTGCAAAAACTCTACAAATTTTTTAAGAAAAATCTATTTTTATGCTGAAGTTTTTAGATGTTATTCATAAACCATTTTTGATGTTTTAAAATATTTTAAATTAAAATATATACCACACTATGTTAGATAATATTGCATCAATAAACGGAACATAGGGGAAAGACGTAATTGTTTTAGACTTTTTTCTTGAGTCCTATTTGTACTAATAAAAATTTGTGTAAACTAATAAAAATTTTGTTTTACAAATTCCTAGTTTGTAAGGCTATAACTTCTGCAATGCTAAAAATATTGAAAACAAAACTATATATATACACAAACTTTTCCCTATCCATTGATATATATATATACCATATAAATATTTATTCGACTAAACAAGCTTTATTATTATATATATATATATATATATATATATATATATATATATATATATATATATATATATATATATATATATAAAAGTCAAGAAGAAGGTAAAAGTCAAAATATTTTTTACTGTAGTTGACAGTTTTATCCTCAATGTAGCCTTATACTGCAGAATATATAAAATACTTAATGATAGCATTAATCGCAAATCAATAAAATACTTTTGGTGCAAAATATTTATATCTAATTATATTTAAAATATCGACAAAGGAATTCAAAAACAAGTTTGAAATTTCATTAAAAATTATTTTTTATTAAAGAAATTAACAATTCTTAAGTAGCATAATTTATAATAACTAAATATTATGAATTCTGTCACCAAATTTTTCTTTTTTTTTTTCTCGATATAAACAATTCAAAATATTGATTACGTGGTTTTGCATTCTAGCTAACGATTTATATCTCCATTTAATGTATAATTTTAATAATATGTTATTGAATGTACTAATTTATTATTTATTAATTTACCCTAGATAAAACTAAAAAAATCTGACATTGGTTTAATAAAAAAAAAAACAAAATTACTGACTTCATAACACCAGAAACAATTCACTTTCTAAACACCTTTAAAAAAAACCAAAGAAATCACAATACCTACTGGGCAGAACAGCATGATTTATATAGAAAATATAAAAAACCAGCTGTTTTACAACAATTTAGTTTTTCAACTACAAACTTTAGCTTCTGGTACTTGTGGGTAAATATAAATAATTTCATGGTTATTAAAAATAACATATAGTACAAATATAAATGCAAAAAAAAGGAAAAGAAATGTTTGTTAACCAAACATTGCCAAGTGAACCAATTTTTAACACTTTTTAAAAAGAAATTTGCTACAAAAACTTTAAAAGTAATAATTTATAAATAACAAACATTTATAATAATATACATATCTACGAAAAAAAGCTACAAACATATAATTACGTGCTATTACATCATAAGACTGAAATAAATATTTATTAGCAGAAAATAGCAAATAATATACAAAGTTATAATTAAATTTTGCGCAAATAAAAAAGCAAAATTGAAATATTGTAAATGAATACATTTTGTAAGCCAACGGAAAAAAGTGAAACATAAAAATAGATCATTAATGAAATTATATAATTTTTTATAGCTTTTTTACATTTTCTAAACCAATGAATAAAAGTAGCCAGCATGTAAATTATGGAATATAATGGAACAAATAAATTAATAAACAAATAATAAATCAAGTAATGAAAAAAATACTTATTTTAAACAATAAGGAGAAAACCATATTTCCATAAAAATATAAATAAAATTATATATAAACAAAAGATTTAAGCAACAAACCTAATATAATTTCTAAGCATTTAGTTTGTAATATTCAATAACTATTAACCCTAGTAGAACGGAGGAGTCTTACAACGTTAAGAGACGGTATAGGCACAATTGTACTTTCATATAATTTCCATTGTACATTAAAATTCTTCATTATAAACTAAGTAGTATATAATAATAAATCTGTATATGACTTAAATAGTAGGTTTTTTCGCTAAACGAAACTTTTTATGTATAGTAAGTAGAAATTTTAAAAGAAGAAATTTCTGCCAATAGAGTATAATATAGAGAAATAGGTGTCAATATGATGGAGAAAATGTTTTGTAAAATTACATCGAAACAACGAACATCGTGGAAGCTTCTTGTATTGTTTTATAATATATATATATATATATATATATATATATATATATATATATATAGGGAGCACCATCCAGGGTTCAATATAAAAAATACAGTTCCTGAAAGCAGTTAAATTTGCCAGTAACTTTAATAATTCATTGTTCCAACGTTTGGAATAAAATAATTTTTGAAGTGAAACGGAAGTGTCATTTTTGCGACGTATGATTGCACATAAGAACCTGGCCCAATAGGATCATATGACAGTAATGGAACCTCAGATATCATTCGATGCTATTATATTTACCAATATCAAAAACATAAGATCAAAAAGTCGAGTATGTTTTGCGTGAAAACTGTCACTCAGTGCATAATAAGACCTGCATCTGTTCCATGCAAAGAAACAATCAAAATATATTTCGTATTTTGTGCATTCACATGTAAAAAAAATTTATAGGGCTTTTATAAAATAATTGTGGTTACATTAATTTTATTTTATTTTCGTGCTTTCTCTTTATATGAGATACATGAAAATACAATTGTACCTGTGCAATCTTTTAAGGATATGAAATATAAAAGACCCTATTAGTTAGTGAAGATATTTATTTTTTTCCAAAATTTCGACTAAATAAGCTTTATTAAAAGTTTGGAAATGTCAGAGAATTTCAGGAGTCTAATGGCAAAAGGAAAAAAATTATTTCAATTTTGAAATAAAAAAGCTACCTGGCTATCTGGTCTGCTAGACTACGGTTAATAATGTTATTTAAAAAAGAATTAATATAAAAGTAAATAAACAATCTTTAACAAAAACTACTAATAACATAATTTCTCAAACCAAACAAATGACTTAAGCAAACAGTTTCTTTAACACTAGACTTAATGAAATCAAAAGTATACAAATATTTGCTGAAAAAGTTTTAGTAAATCAATAATGTGAAATAACTGAAATAAACTTTAACATGTTTTCATTAATATAGACCACCATTATTTAATAATCTGCTAAAATTGTTTAAACTATTTATAACTCAAACATCTGCTACAGTTAGTTTTCAACATAATATAGTTATAATTTATATTTTTTTAATAAATAAGCGTTAAGCTTTTAGTGAATTCTGTGCGGCTAGTGGTTTATTTTTTATTATTCATTAATTTAAACTTATACTCAATTATGTATATAAAATATAATAGTTTTACCAAAAGTAGGCTAACTACATGGTTTTATTTTTTTCTTTTTTTTTTTTTTGAAAATCATATACCAATGTCTCTATTATGAACGTTTTTTGCAAACTTTAAAAACGAAATGAGTAAAAAATGATTTTTGCCAAAACGGAAAAGGAAATTATACTTAATTTTAAAAGGTTAAATTTTTATAAGATTTCAAATTGTGCCAGTTGACTGTCGGTTTTTTAATTTTTTTATTGGTTTTTCTTTATGTTAGCTAAATTATTATAAAAAGCAAAATTACTTGTTGATATATTAAGACTTTTTTGTAGCTGAACAAAAGATTTTTTAAGTTCTTTTAATGGTTTGGAGAATAAATCACAAGTAAATTAAGTTGTTAATATGTTGATCATAAATTTGGCAACAGTCTCAATGTATTCATTAGAAAGATAATAAATTAACAGTGTAAATAGCAAAGTATTTTAAAGTAATTCATTAATAAGACAATTTAGTGTTCAGAATTGTTTTATAATTTTCTTTAGATCCTGTATTACAAATTTAAATATAAATGTTTAAGAAGGGTTGTAAATACATACTTACAGACATACGTACATAAATACATATGTATATAGGAGAAATTTATACATGTGTATACCATTTTACTAATTTGTGCGTCATCATCGTCGAGGGCATCGTGAAGCTACTTTTAAACTGCAAATTTCTGATTAAGTAATGTCGCACAGTGAACTGAGCACACATAAAAATTGAAAAAAATAAGGTAACTAAGTATAACGATGAAATTTAGACATTAACCGTCTATTCATAAACAGTTGTTAAAATTTTAAAAATTCTTAATATTTTGCCTGTATTGTAACGTTAAATTATCCAAAATAATCTCTAAATTATTACATTTTATAAGGGTACATATATCTATTCCAACACACAAACAAATATTAATTATTATTATTATTTGCATAAATTATTTACTTTTTTATTATTTAGGGTTGCCATAGTGTTTATTGATTATAATCAAAATTTTTAAATTTACCTAATTTTTTAGATTTTATGCCTTCTAATAATATTTGTATGTAATTTATTTTATTTAAGGATGAATTATTATATTTATGTTATTTATTTCTGTAACAATCTATGTAGGATATATCATCCTACAAAAAACTGAGAACGTGTTAGTTTTTTGAATGACTAAACCATTAAAAAATATTATTACAATCATCTTTTAATACGAAATTACTGGTTTAGTAATAGTTATTAATGTTATTGCATTAATTTGTTATGCTTCGATGAACAGTAATTACATGATTGGTTGGAATTAAAAGTTAGATCATTTGATCTGTATTGGTTTTTCTTTGATAATTTGTCTAATAAAACCACAATTGTTCTTTACAAAGACATCCTAAGGTACCTTAAGAATGCATTCCTTAAAATTATTTATCAGCAATATACTATAATTTTCAAATTTTCTATTTGAAACACTATATTCAGACTTAGGTTGTTTTCCATTATGCTTTTTTTGCTGGTATATTAAAGTTCACAATATTTTATGATATATTTGATATTCTGGCTAAAGTTACATAATTTATTTTTCTCAGCGTAAAAATAAATATTTCATATATTATCTGCAATATTGTTCCTTGAGGAAAATTTGATACATTTAATGAATAAAAACACCTAAAAGTATGATTTTTGCTTCCTGAAATTTTAAAAGTACTTAAAAAATTCCTTGTCTTTAGAGTTGTTCTATTTTATGTGGACTAACAATAAAAAACGAAATATATCATGAATGCTGAAAGTCCTGGCTATCATTTGGTATAAATTTTGTTATTAAATTCTAAAATATTTTGATTTTTTATATTTTTCCGCTAGATTCTTAATATCAGTTAGTTTATTGTGTGTCATATTATTTTATATTATAAGACATTTGTAAAAAAAAAAAAAATAATAATAACTAATATATATATATATATATATATATATATATATATATATATATATAAAAGGTGCTTAAGGAAATAAATTTTGGTTTTAACTATGGTCAAAGCCAACCCCAAATATATTTCCCCAAAAAATCCCCACTTAATAAAAAAGAAGTCTTATCGTACAAAATATTTATTTTTTTTTCTTTAATTTGAATAATTTGAAGTAAATATTTATTAGAAAAAATATATTATGCATTAAACTTTAGATTCTACACCTTGTAAATCAAAGAAATTATTATTATAAATAACTTTAGAATTAAAATTATTCAACATGTCTGATTAAATTCTTGGCAACAGATTTTATTAATATTAGCACATTAATAGCCAAGGTAATATGCAAAACATTTGTTTTACTATTTTTTATACTTGATGTAAGCAAATCAAAAATCTTAAATAAAATATATATAAGAGTCTCTTTGTTTGAGTAAGGAAACCCTTATACATGATATGTTTTAGAAATAAATCTTCACGTTACCAAAAAAGTCATATTCGAAAAGAATATTGGCAAATACGAAAACTTAAAAAATTGCAAAATGACGTTATTTATTCTTTTTCTCAAAGAGTGGAAATTCACAATCAACTCTCTGATATTGTCAGTAATATATCCTCCAAATTGTTTATTACTTTTAAATCGCTCTTTGACACATATTTAAATAAGAAAATTTTAATTTTACGAATTTTTATTTATGCTTAAAAACTGTTCTTTTTTTTTCTTAGCGCGTTTTTTTTTTTCTAAACTATAAATTTTTGAATTTTAAACGTTAGCTTGAACTTCGAGCATACATTAGCTTTGTAAAACTTCTCTTTTTACCATCCAGCTGTCCGCCTGGCTGGACTTTTTTCTCTTCTATCCATGTAAAACTTGTGCACAAAATACAAATCGCAATTTTAAAAATTATTTTATCAAATTTGGCACATATAATTAAATTGATATAACACTGTCTACCCTGAGTAGGGGCTTTTAAATGTGTTAAATATATCACTATTTCAATAAAATATTATTTTTGCACAAGAAAATCGTTATTAATTTTATTATTATTTATTATTTATTATTTTTTTTTCACACGAAATAATTTTTTGCGTTCGATTTTAAATGATCTTTAAAGATGTTTTGCGCAAAAAATTGTTATAGTTTTAATTAATAAGTTTTTTGCCTATAAAATAATTGCTTCTTCTAAATAATTAAAAAAAAAAAGTATGGAATATTAATTTTGGCCCATTAAGGAGAATTTTATTTTTATAAGATTTCATTACGAAAGTTAAATTAACAACAAAAGTTTTTAAATGGTATGTTTTCTTTTTTTTAGAAAAAAATCTTAAAAAAAGGATTAAAATTGTGCATAATTTTGGTTTCGAATCGTTTTTATAAAAATGCTATTAAGTGGCAAAAAATCATTAACAAATTTTTTAAAAAAAATTCAAACATTTTTTAAATGAAAATCTAAATAATTTTACTTTCATTTGAAAAAATGTGAAAAAATTTAATATTTAGGAGATTAATTTCAAATATTTTAAACTGATGTTAATGAAATTAAATTATGTTATTGATCAGATCAGTTAAAAAATTTAACGAAAACTAAAATTGTATTTAAATATAAAATTTTTTAATTGTATTTAAATATTTATTTCATTGCTCAAAATTTAAATTTTTTTTTAAATTTTTATGGAAAAAAAATTTTGCTAATATAACGATTTATTGAAGATTAAAAATTGTTTCAATTATTTTTTTCAATTGTATCAATTATTCAAATGTTAAAAATTTCAATTAATTAAAATCAAACACTGATGAATTGTATTCAATTATTATTTTCCTCCTTAAACAAATTGGACATATGTATATAAGGATTTTAATGTACTTAATAAGAATCTTAATAACTCGGTCACACTAATAACTCGAGAACAGTTTGTTCTATTTAAAAATATTTTTATCCTCTCAATAGGTTCGAAGTTATTTCGAAATACTTGTGTGACTGTGTTATTAAGTGAATTATGCCTATCAAAAAACTTTACGTGATAGAAAAAAGTGGGAGCAGGTTTTTATTCAGCACATCAAAATCATTATATTCCACCTATTTTAGTTTAAAGGAGGATTTCTTTGCAAATCAGTGTAATTTGAGTTTTTAAGTTTAAAATTTTTTATTAGGCTGAACTTAAATTAATAAAATAATTTAAAATATTTATTTTTCGTAATTGAAGTATTGTTTAAGATTTTTCTGAGTAGAATTTGAATTATTAATGCTTGTATCAACAATTTTTTTTTAATTTTGACAAAAATATTTCTAGCATTAGCTTGAATATTTTTTAAGTTACTAGTATTTGTGATGAATATAATTAGATTGCAAATTTATTGTAGTTTTGAGATATAAAAAATATCCAGCAATAAGCTTTTTTCTTATAAAAGAACTTTTAGTTTCAATAAATAGAACTGACTAAAAGGTCGAGTAGAATATTTAGAACCAGTTCATAAGAAAAGTTTTTTTTTATATCGTTTGCTTAATATAGAAAAACGTACCTCAATTTTTTTTTTTTTTTTAATCACGTTTTTAATGCAATGTGGTAGAAAATTCTGAAATATACGTCAAATAATGGATTTATAGCTGTTTAAGAAGAGCCTTAACTAATTTATGTTTTCTATTCTGAAGGGAAGAGCCCTAACTCATATGAATTTAATAATTTCATTTTGTTTATAATTTAAAATTAAAAAAAAGGATTTTTTTAAATTAATTTGTCAAAACCTTGTTTGTATGGAATCACAATTGTTAGTTTAGATCCATACTAGTGATAAGTAAGATATAATATGTAGTCCCTATAAAACTTATTTTTTATTTATTTACTTTTTGTTCACAAATATGCTAAACACAGTCATTAATAATAAGTCAACATAATCTAAAGCATTATGTTTTCATTAAAAGCAGCTAAGGATTCAAAAAGTTAAGTTCCGTTATTGAGAAAAATTTACCAAAAAGTTCGAACTTAAAATATTTTTGTTTTTTCAAAAAAGTTAGCAGTGAAAATATCTATCTAAAAATCAGAAAAAATATTTTTTGCATTTTTTTTATGTTTTACTACGTTTTTTCCTTCTCTATAAAATTACGAAAAAAGAAATACGCCTTTTCTATATTGAGCCATCGATATATATTTGTGTACTTTTGAAGAATTTTCCAATTTTTAAGAGATCTAAAAAGGTGTTTAAATTTGGAGAGCTGTATCTTCAAAACTATGAATAGTACAAAGACGGCGATTAGTACAAACGATGCGTCTTTAAAATGTAACTTTTATGACTAAAAACCTTCAAATGTTTTTATCACGACTAAAATGTTTTTGCAACTCTTTTTCAACACTAAGTACTTCCTCCCAATGACAACACAATGTTAAAATTATGACTTTTTCAGTTCTTTTTTAGTTTGTTTTTTGCTGGCTATTTACCTAATATTTCAATAGGCCAATGAGTATCACCTAAACTTCTTAATATTCAAATATATTTGTCCATAAAATGGAAACATCTGATGGTATATTTATGAAAGAAAAAAACATCGGATTTAATTTAGATAAAGACTTCAATGATTTCTAATATAAAGTATGAATTTACTGCTTAGCTCAATTCTAAGTTCAAATCCCTTCTATATCACATGTTTCATCCAAGTCATCATCATTATATTCACTAAATCAGGTTGATACTCTATTGGTACATCAACTCCTGTCCTTCGTAGAACAACAATATGTTTTTTCAAATCAAGTTTAAAATTTTCCAATTTCTTATGAAAAATTTAATATAAAAAATTTAATTTGTTTTTCTTTATCTCCTTCAAACCCAAATTATATGATTTAAATTTTACATTATAATTTTTTAAAATGACGTTTACATATATGGTTTAATTTTTGTAATTGAAAAGCGTCCTTATGCTTTAATTACTCGCTGCATTTCAGACACGATATTTTTTACCGAATAAAATTTGTTTAATACAATTCAAATCGTGGTATCACTTGGTGAGATACTAAAATTTAAACTTTAACCATTTTATACAACAGTTGTTTTTGAGAAAAATTTCTTAGAAAACTAAAATACATAAAATTTTTAAAACTAGTTAGGAAAGAAAATTTTTTAAAGTGTTTTTTTGCTCCAATTATTCGATTAATCGGCATAATTTACTCCAATAAATTTTTACTCGAAATTATTGATTTTAATTCAATTGAATAATTATTTGATTTTAGTTTCCCGATCAATGGAACAAACATTGTTCGAGTAAATACCCTAATGTTTTGTCAAATGTCCACATTAATGTTACCAAGAGATGACAAAAAAGACTAAACCGAACTTTAAGAGAGCCAAAAAGACTAAATGCCCCAAAGAATAAGGCCAGAAAAAAATTTTGTTTTTCTTATTTAGAAACGTATTTTTTTTCGTTGTCATTTGTTTTTGATATTTTAATGAAGATATTGTAATAAATTTATAAATAACACCCAGCAGAGTGATTCAATGAAAAAGCGTCCAAAAATTCCCACACAAATTGGGTTTCTATTTCATATGAAAAAATATTAAATGTTTTAAAGTGATTTTTCGTCATTCTTGAATTATAATTACTTTTCGATTAAGCATTTCAAAATTTTTGGGTGATTTTTTGCATTAATAAGATTTTTTACATTATTTTCATAAATAGTTTCTATAGTTGATGAAGTATATTGAAAGGTAATGAGTTGAGGCATTTTTAATTTAAAGAATGAAGTGCTACAGGCGAAATTTTTATTAAATATAAATAATCTCGATTTTTTATACACAAAAATGCTTCAATGGATGATTATGTAATAATAAAATTAGTAATACAGTGCAAGCTTAATTTTCGCAACTAATTAAAAACCAGACCTGTCGCGAAAACTGAATTTTCGCGATAACAGAACCCAAAATTTTATTGAAAAATTTTATGTAATTTTTAAAATCAGAATTGTTTTTATTGATATATTTACTTTTTAAATATCTTTAAAGAAATTGGAGATTTTGAGTTTCTTTTTTGGCTAATTATTTTTTAAAGTAACAGCTAAAACACGTAGTTCATAGAGTACTGTTGTCGGCTTCTCATTTTCCAAAGCCCTTTGTATGCATATGTTTATCGATATTATGCAATTGTCCACATTAATTTTATTTTCTTCATGACCACTATCGTCTAAATCTTCCGATTCCGTTCTCACAATTCCATTTGCTCCTCATTCCAGTTGTTTATATTAGCATTCGTGAAAAGATGTTCCGTGCCAATTTGAGCTACATGATTCACGCAAATTGAATTTATGAAATCTCCACTTTTGAATTCTTTTAAAATCTCTAATTTTTGAGAAATAGTTGGCTTTAAAATATGCTGAACTTTTCCCATATTAAGAGGTGTATTTACACAACAAATGACACGAATAAACTGACAAAATTAAAGATCAAAATCATTCAAAAGGGTGAAATACATCAAAAAAGGGGAATTTTCCTTTTTTTCTTATAGGTATTATAATAAAATTTAAAAAAAAACATATAAAAGTCGCAAAAATAGAACCCGTTTTTCGTAAACTGTCGCGCTCATAGAAACTGCAATTTTAAAAATTAAAGCCGTCGGGATAACCGGGCCGTCGCGATAACGGGCAGTCGAGAATACCGAGCTTGCATTGTAGAAATAATAAACTATTTTCTTCTTTGTTGAAATATTAACAATTTAGCATTTTTAAGCCAATTTTAAAAATCAAAAAGGCTAGAAAAGAGGCAAAGTTTTGAGACTAAAAGCAAAATAAAAAGGCTAGATTTAGCTTTAAAAATGCTAACTTGGTAACACTGGTTCACAGATATAATTAAATTGTAGATTTTCTTGTAAAAAAAAAAACAGAAAAAAATAATAATAATAAAGTACTTAAAAGTTCACGGTTAAGTAATTTACCCTACCATATATATACAACTTGTTACTAATTCATCAACACGTCCAACTTTCTTTCTAACCTTAAAAATCGTATATTTTTAAAGCTTTTCTTTTTACTACACTTTACTAAAAAATAAAACACACAAATTCATATATATTTATGTATATTTCTATAGGTATTTCCCTATGAAATTGGTTAATTAATAAAAGTTAACTTTTTTTTGGCAAATTTCTTTAACTCCAAAAAATATATCATTTACTTTCATTTCATTGCCTTAATTAGGTTATTGTGATTATGTGACAAAATTTTAAGTTAGTTTTTTTTTATTACTATTACTATTAATATTATTATTATATTTTATTTCTTTTGTAACTACTGAAAATATTTTTTTATTTGGATTTATTAAATAAATTATAAGCCATAATCATAGACCATAAATTAATTGTTAAAAAATATATATATATGACTCTATTTTTTTTTTAATGTCGCTACTAAATATATATGTTGATTTAGGAAGCTAGATATATCGTCGGCTTAATTTTATTATCAACTGATGTATCACATATTACATATTAATTACATTGATACATATTTATTATAGTATAAAGCAACTTTCATTAATAAAAAATAATTTAAAAATAAAAGAAATGGGAATTTCTTCAAATTCGTTTACTTTTGGAGTTCAAAAAATAGAAATTTTTTTTAATGGCACTTCAACGCTATTTGTACCAATATTACGTGGCTTTAATGAAACACAAATCTGTTCGCGTGAATGACTTTTAGCGAGAGATGTCAGTGTTAAGACAAAAATTGACAAAATTCTATTTTCATCATTATATAAAAAATTACCACATTTAGGTAATATGCATGTGGTAATTTTCAATATATCTAAAATACAAATTGAAAGTTATATGATATGGTTTATGTAACCAACGGTCATAGTGATTTTTTAACATTCCATTAAAAAAGACTTAATCAACAAAGTATATATATATTTTTCCTTTGTTTTAATTATATAAAATTCGTTGATATATTTTTAATATCTGACAACGAAATTTTTTTTTAATTATATTATTGGACAAGAAATGACCGTTTATATTATGGTTTATATTATGGTAGTTAAAAATCAAATATTTTAAAAAACTGTACAAATTCCATTTTAAGTCCGATATTAAAACTAAATGCACATATGTATGTAACCTACACAGAGATATACAAAATATAAATTAAAAGAGGATCGATACGTTTTATAATAATGAACATAACCGGGATCATAATTCTGATTTAGCCTACCTTTAGAATATTGAGTAAAAAACAAAGTATACATATATTTTTGATATTTTTTTAAATTTAATTTAATTCCCTGTAATTATAATTTCGAAACCCGTTTTGAGCATGCGATACTTTAGCTTCAATGAAATTACCCTGTGAGTGTGCCTTGCGAAAAAGGCACATCTTGCAGCAATTCACGTTTTTTCTCTCCATAGAGAGCTGCTATTGAGGGCACATTAACGTGATGTATCTCAAACGATTCACAATTATAAAAGCAATAAACCTCCATTCTTTATTTTACAATACTCGAAAAGGCTCAAAATTAAAATTTTGAAAAATTTTCTTTCACCACTGGTCAAGTACAGACTGATTGAACACAAGTTAGCCTATTTATACAAGTGTTTGTAGTTTACATTGGAGAAATTTTGACATATATAATAAAAACAGAACTAAAAAAAAGATAATAATTGTGGTTTAAGGTCGGTTTCATAAAGCTAAACCTAAAAATAGAATTCCCCAAATGCATATGTAGATAGCATGTACGTGATTAAAATTTTAGTTTTTTTATTATTATTTTCTTTTTAATTTTTTTTGGATTATTTTATGATTTGTCACTAATAGTATGGTGCTACAAAATGATACTTTTTACTTTCACTTGGAAAATGATGTCTTGAGGACATCACAAAACAATTTAAAAAAATTTCAAAACAATCCCTGAATTTCGAGATATTGTGAAAAATAATATTTTTAGGGTAGCTCTTACACTGTAGATTTCATAGCTTTATTATAAATTTGAAGTCAGTTTAAGATTTGGTTTTGATTTTGAAAGCAGAAAGACGTAGCTTTTTAATCATGTTAACAGCTTTTATATAAACTCAAATTAAATAGTGAGTTATTAACCATTTTTAAATTTATTTCCCTTTTCTTTTTCGAAATTTTGATTTTCATGTAAATTTTTCTAATTTCTTCTAAAAAAACTACACATATTTATTTACAAAGTTTGAAATTCTATTGTGTTTCGAATAAAATGAGATATCCCTATATAAAATCGCTTAAAAACTTAAAAAGTTATTAAGCATTTTCTAAACTTTATTAAAAAAATTCTTCATATATTTTAAGACTAAATATTTGTTTTCATATACTTTACTTGATTTTTACTTTTTAAAGATAAAACTAAAAATATGTAGAAAGTTTTGTTAAGTTATTACATATAAAATCGAATAAGTTCTAGAGTTTTTGTCAATGTAAAAATATTAAATTTTATTGCTTCGTCCCATACGCTTTTATAGAAAAACTAGCTAACCCGGCAAAGGTTGTTTTGCCATATAACTTATTTCTATTGAATATTTTGGTTTTTAATTAAAAAATAACGAATGTATTGTATTGTGGATGGGTGGACGTGCTTTTACCCTTTTTGCTTTATTTCACGCCCTTAATTTTAAACTTTATAGCCTTTAGTTCCTTCAAGACTTGAAACTATCATCAGATAATTAATTAAGAAGACATGGGTAGGGGGAGCTTTTACCCGTTTTGCCCTATTTTACGTCCTAAATGTTGACATTTCCAAAAAATATATACCTTTAAGTTCCTTTCACATGTTACAGTCTCTGTATGCCAAATTTTAAGGAAACCGGTTGATTAGTTAAGAAGATATAGAGAGAGGGAGCTTTTACCCCTCTTGCCCTATTTCCCGCCCTAAATAATAAAAATTATAGGCTATAGTTCCTTCGAGATGTTACACTATTTGCCTGCCAAATTTCAAGAAAATCGGTTTATTAGTTAAGAAGATATAGGGAAGGAAAGATTTTACCCCTTGTGGTATATTTTACACCCTCTTGCGATATGAAATATACTTTACGACCTATTCTCATACCCAGCAAATACACATTCAAAATTCCATAAAAATCGATCAAGCCTTTTCAGATTAGTTCAATTACAAGCACCGTGACACGAGAATTTTATATATATAGATTTTTAATAAATTATAGTTAAACTCGAAAAATTTTGAAAAACTTTTATGTTTTCTAGAATTACTTTGAAAATTTGTTTTAAATATTTAACAAATACAAACCAAATTCAGACGCTTGAAAAGCCTATTTTTTCTACTTTCCAAAGAAGTTAAAAAAGGAAAAATAATTTATGCAAGAACCTACCCAGAAACATGTTTCTGCGAATAACTCGAACTTTTGAAGGTGTATTGCAAATGTTTAAAACTGATTTATGATGTCCACAAGAAAGCCTATAAACTACACTATGTCATTTCTGGAGTGAGTTTTCACTGTTACAGCATGTAGTTGTTTGTGTTTTTACTTATACTGATTTCTCTCCTTGTCTCTTTTATTATACAATTTTTTAAAGTCATTCATTCATTTTCAGGGTTTAAAATATTATATTTAAAAAAATGTGTGTACTGTTTTGTTTAAGTTGTTATCGTTAATACTACAGTATTTTGTGAGTTTTATTTAATTTATATCTTTTAAAAATTATCTCAAAATAACAAAACAGAAATGAAATGGAAAGTATTTTTTGTACATATAACTTTTTTTTGACTTAAAATAATTATATTTTTTGTTTATTTTTACATATGATTACATGTAGTTTATAGTGGTACTTTTGTTTATTTTTAAGGTCTCTTTTACTTATAGTATCTTGTTTTAATGTACTTACTTATATGTATTCAATTAATTATATTTTTTTTTTTTCATATATAATTTTTAAAGAAATTGTAGTAAAAGTTGTATAGAAAATTTTATGTATATTTATGTTTGTTATTTTGTACGGAAAATTTTCTTTAAAGTTACTTTTGTAAAAGTTTCCCAAGTATATGTTAGTTCCCTAGGCAAAACTTAATTATTTGTGTAAACAACTATGTGTTTAAAATGTAAAATTCAAAATTTAAATTGTTAATAGCTTTTCTCAATGAAGTGAAAAAAAGTTGAAAGTTATTCTAAGTGGTCATAAAAAAATGTATAAGAGTCATTGTTATTATAATTACAAACAAGTTTTATGGTAAAAATGTTTGTGTTTTTTTAATAATCTTTTAGCTTTTTATTTAATACAGAAGAAACTCAAAAGTCAATATTACTATCACTAAAGAAATTTCAGGTTCAATATTAGAAAATTAATTACACAGTGACACATCATTTCAATTTAGAGGCTCGTATTTATAGAGTTCTAAGCCTATAAATATTTTTTTTCCAATTGACTCTAGTACACGAGATAAACCGTTATATAGAAATAAATGAGGTTCCACCACATATTCAAAGTATCTTCTAGTTATGCGCACATAATTATTTATTCCGCTTCATAATTTGATATTAAAAAAATTTTGTCGAAAAAAATTTAGTTTCTTACAAAATTAAAAATATTTGTTTTCAAAATTTAAATTATCAAAAATGCTTCTTTTTCTACGTTTCACAGAAGGTTCTCTCAAACAGTTCTCCGGCATAAATTCCAATTTTAAAAGTTCTAAAAAGCTAACAATGTGCTGAACTCTAATATACTCTAAACTACTGGTATATAGCATGATCTTTAAATACAGAAATTACATACACAGAAAAAATTATTACCTTATAATTTTCTATTACCACAGTTGTTTAACTTTTAATCTAAATTTAATAAATGTATTCAAGTAAATATAAAATAAAAATAATTTAAGTAAAATTTTATTTCTCACTTAAATTTTTAATTCATTCAATCATCTACTTGATTGATTTTATCAATTTTTTAATTTGAAAATTCTTTTTGTTTATAATTTTTTACAGTTTTCAGTAAATGATATAATCATTTTGCGAAGAAAAAAAAATATGGTCTATTAAACGATTTATCAATTGTATCGGTTATTCAATTTATCAAAATTCAAATTTTCTAATATTTTTTACTAAAAATAAAACAATTTAGAGACTTTCAATTATTTTTCTTATTGTATCAATTTGTAAATTAAATAGTTGAATATGTATAATTCATCATTAAAATTGGATTTTATTCTATGTAAAATTTGAATTTAATTTGTTAGAATACTTTGATTTTGAGTAATTTATTTAATTATAAAAATATTTGAAAGCATTTTAAAATTCTGATTAATAATTTAATTGAAATTTTTTCGAAAATATTTTTTTTTTTTTTTTTGTTGCTGAGAGGTGTAAATTTAAAAACAGTTTTTAATTGAATGAATTATTTAGCAATATATTTGGTGATAAATTCATATGCAGGTTAAAGCCAGTGTTCCAAGAACTAATAATATAATAAAATTGTTCTGAACTGGCCTGTTCTATATATAATAAATATAATAAATATATAATTTCGCATGGAGTTTGTACACATTTTTCTGTAAAAAAATTATTTCTAAAGTTAATTGTTCGACAATCGAACAATACTTAATAATATTAAAAACAACTAAAACAAATTAAATTCAATAAATTAAATTAAATAAATTAGCACTCTTAAAGGTTACAACGCAAGATTTTTATAATATTTTACTATAGTGCAACAAGTTGATATAATATTAATATTATAATATTTAAAAATTAAATTGGCATAAAATGAATTCCTCGTAAATATTTTAAAATAATTAATTTTAATTTAATTTTCCTTTAAACTAGTCGATGAGCTTGACAGTATATAACTTGTGATTTTATAACCATTTTTCTTTCATAAAAATAATTTATTTTTTATTTTATATTTATAAATATCTAAATGGCGCCCTTTAGGTACTTACCACCAAAACAACAAACCACAAAAGTGATCGTAAATCTTTAAAATAATTGGCCAAATATATGAAAAAAACTGCAATAAAAACCTCTAACTTTTTAATGGTTTTTATTTTTAACACAAAATAACATAAAGGCAATATAATTAACAGCATTTTTAGCGATAAGTTGTTATATTTGCATAAATTATTTATTAATTTTTCTATTCAGTAATTTTAAAAAATTATTTGAAAAAAAAATAAAAATTTTAAATTAGTTTTTTAATAAAAATTTTATAGTTCCAATTTTTGATTTATATTTGTTCCCCTTTTTAAATTTTAGCTCGAGTAATAGCAGGGAAACAATTGGTAACAACTTTCACGGTTATTATGAAGTTCAAATTATAGTTTCATAGTGTTTTTTTTTTTTTGTTTTGCTTTTCTTGTTTTAAGTTATTATAGGCGTTTCTTTTTTATAGCAATTGGAAAAGGAGAGGAAATTTAGTAAATTATACTTTAGGTATAAGTTTAAGTGTAAGGTAAGTGCTGTTATTGGAAAATGTTACAGTTTGATTTAAGGAAATAAAAGCAAATTGAAATTTTTTTTTATTATGGAATTCCTTGAATAATATGGGGAGCTTTTTACAGAAATACAGGTGATTTGTTTAGATGATTTATATTAAAAAATCATAGAAATTGCTTAAGGCAGTGGATACAATAGAAATAACGGTAATTACTTTAATTTTAAATAAACAGACTGTTGGCCCTAAATCAAAATAATATTATTTCATATCAATATTAACTAGAATTAAATTTTAATTAGACATTTTTTTACATTATTTTGCAAAGAAAACGTTTCCATTAAAAGAAAACACTTAAAAACAAACCTAATGGCAAAATCAATAGAACAGTGGTACATTTTTATTGTTTTCATTCAATTACAAAAAAGCAATATAGAAAATATTTTAATATCTGTTAGAAACAAAATACTTAAGAATCAAACATCATTGATTTTTTAACTACTAATAATGAAAAATAAAAAAATATGTTCCTAATAATATAAACAAAATCTTAGTATCTATTAAAAACAAAAGACTTTAAGACACATTAAATACTCGTATTTTAACTGACTTTAATTTGTTTTACATTTTATTAAATATAACTATTTATTTACACTCAATGAAACACACTTTTTGACATTTAGCACAGATAAGAACTTAATTGTTTTAAATTTAAATAATATAAAAAAAATTAAAATATAAAAAATTTACACTCATTTTCAATTATAAACTCTTTAAAAATTCTAAAAATTTAACCTTTAAACAAAAGACTTAAGAAACAAGCATGATGCCATAAAAATCAACATTAACAAATGTAATTAATGTTTGCATTAATACCTTAATTTCAATAATATTTTAGAAAATCTCTGTTAGTATCGCACTGCTATTAAATTATGACAAATTTCCAAGTAAAGCCTCAATATGCGCGTCCGCCACAGATGACGCACAATAAGTATAAATGTTAATAACATTTTAACTACGATTAAGTTGGACAGTTATACAGAAACAGCATTAACAACATCACAACAATAAACAAAAAAACATAATAAATATATGAAAATTTTGAAAACAAGTTTTAGACACTCAATTAAAAAAAAAATATCGAAAACCCCTTCAAAATTTATATTTTTATATATATTAATTTATATTTTGTTAAACTTTAGAAATAAGATAATTATAAAATCATATAGCCTTTGGCGTAAAACAAAAAGACAATAAATGATGGTTTGTTTTTGTTTAGACTCAGTTTTTGTTTAGACTATACAAAACTTGTGTTTAAATTTAAATATAAAATTATTAGTAAAAAATTATTAATAAAATATTTACTCACAACAAAATAAACTGGCAAAATTTATAAATAAACTCTAGATGGTTAAAAAAACACAAAATTAAATTTTAAACACCAGCTATTAATTTAAACACTAAAATCACATAAATCATTTAGATAAGACAATGATATGATGAAACGATTATTTGGAATAGGCCTATGAAATTGAATTTGACACTTGAATGGGGATTCCGTTTTCTATAAAATGTTTTTTATATAAAAAGTAAAATAAAAAAGGCTCATTGTAATCACTTATTTGATTTTCCTTAATTATGTTGTTTTTTTAAGAAAATAATATAAACATAAAATTCAAGGTTTTTGTTATGTTAATTTTAGTTCAATGACATGGTCAATAAAATACATTTTTTTCATTCTTTAAAGTGTGTGTTTTTTTTAAGAAAGTCATAGTTGTTTAAGTTTCAAAAGGGGAAGAGTATTCTAATGTAACATAAATAAAATGATAATTAAATAAAAATTAGCCAATTTTTAAAAACGTATTTCTGAAATTTTTCTTTTACATAACTACAAACATTTTTAAATTTAAATTAGTACAGGAAATGAATAAACTTTTTGCTGTTAAAATAAAAAATTGATGCTAGGCTAATTCTAATTTTAATTTAAAATTTAACAAAAAATCTTCACTTGGAAATGAAGGTTTATAAAACACCGCAGGTTTTTTTTTCTTTTTTTTTTTTTTTTTTTTCTTTTTCTTTTGGCTTAAGTTTATAAACTTAAGTCAAATGTATCATTTTAATTCTAAAGTGATACTAATACCAATTTGATAATGTTACTTTGCAATATAATAATATAAAATGATTATAATTCTTGACATTTTTCCTCAATCCGATATAGCTCAAATTTTGAGCACTGAATATTCTTATAATTAATAATATATAATTAATAATTATTGTATAAATAAATTTGACTTATAATGCGTTATAAGATTGCAACAAAACTTTCGTCGCTGGTTAAAAATAGTCTACTTATGAAAAATGCTTTTTGTTATTTTTTGGGAACCACATATTTTCCCATAATATTGTGTACATTTGTATACAAATTTAGAACTTTTAATATATTTACTTCACACAAATGAGACATTATAAAAAATGTTTAAAAAGAAAAGAAAAAAAAACTTTTTTTATGGCACAGTAAAATCCATTTGTATAAATATAAAGTGATTTAAATGCATGTAGAATCTGTTCGCGTTTATCACTTCGTGCTGGGGGCGCGAAAGTTATAGCGGTTTTAAGTTGAACATATACATTTTTTTACAAACTGGAAGTTTGTATATAAATCTTATAAAAATTACGCGAAATATCAAAACTTTCTCAGTCATTCAAATATGATTTATGATATTTTCAATGTTTGATGGTATTAGTGTGGCATATCTTGGGGTTTCTTAGTAAAAAAAATCTTTATATTAAAAATCGCGATTTTTAAAAATTTTTCAAAATATGCGGATCAAATCTAAGTAATTTCTCCATATATTATGCGAAAATATATTTTGTTAGAGTTTATTACAAGGAAATACAATTTAATATTGTGATCCCTTTTTAACCAAAGTACTTTTTTTTATCTATAAAATTTGTATCTTTCGAAATTTTTTGATACGCCTCGACATTGCTGTTAAGCATTACAAGCACACAACCTCATTACGCCAATTATGGTAAATCTCGTGTTTCCTATACGATGCGCTTTAGAAAAATCTGTTTTAACAAAAGTGTACCGTTTTTAATTATCAACGACATTCGACTTAAATTTATGGCCCTGATCAATTAAATTTATCATCCTTCTTATATCTATATAAATTTATTTTAAATGCTCCCTCGATTTTATTGCGTAAAATAACAAAGGATAATCAAAGCCACACCATTCATTTCTTTATTCATTTTTGGGCAAGATTTTAAAGAAGCTTATAGAAAATGATTGAAATCGGTCCATTATTTTACCTAGCTCCCTTACAAATGTTTCCCGGAAATATGCTTAAGTGATCAGAATTGTCTTGAAGATACACATATTTATATGAAATTCGAGGTAGATAGGATTTTTGTCGGCATTAGAAATACTATCAAATTTCAAGAGTTTGGTTACATAACTGGCCATAGTTTCCATATGAAATAAATTTAACATATATATATATATAAATTTAACATATATATATATATAGATATATATATATATAAATTGTTTTTTTTAAATTTTTTTTTAAATACCATTTTTTAAGATACTTATCAGTGAACTATAAATCGCGAGATATAGTACATTTTAATGTTAATAAAAAAGTCATGTTGTACGTCTTATTAAAGATAATTCTGATACCTTTAACATAACATAAATACTTTGAAAGGTATTTGTAAAGTTATCTGAAATTTTGTGTCAGTCTTAGTTTTGATGAGTATAAAGATTGTACCAAATATCATCAGATTCGGAAAAGGTGAGAAAACCAGCTGGTTGATTTTAAATGGAATAGTTCATTAATAAAACCAGAATGAAAAGAAAATACTAATAAATAAAATAAAGAACAACTTAGTTTAGGTACTACTGTTACCTCTTAAAAATTAACAAAAACATAAGAATTAGGAGAAAAACTCTTACTTTCTTTTCATAATTTTTTTAAAGCAATTAATTTCTTTTAATTTTATTTTTTATCTTTAAAATAAGAAATGTTTACATTTGATATCACGAGAAATTATTATTGTTATTTTAACAGCATTTACAATTCAAATAACAACTGTTTGCGGCTGTTCAAAAAAAAGGTAACACTTTTTAATTTACAATGTAATTTTTATTTTTTTAACCAATCATTGTTTAATTCATACAATTTCAATGGAAGATGTACCACACAGTGATGTTATGAATAAATAATTATTGAATAATTTTGAATTTTAAAAGAAGAGAAAAAGAAGAGAAAAAAAGCACAAGAGGATTAAATTGAACCAGTTTTTATAACCTATACAAATTTGCAAATGTTTCGAAGTGGAAAGGTTTTAAAAGAAATAATATGAGAAAGGATCAATGAACCTGATTAAAATACTAATTGAAATTGTATATTAATATTATAACGAAATTTTTGGCCTAAATACTAATGGACACAAGATCTGGATTTAAATTGTATTTGGCATTAGAATTTAATTTTATGAATTAATTTAACCCTTTGATAACCAAAGGGATGTATGTCCACAAAGATATTTCTAAACAAAATTTTTTGAGGAGGAAGAGGACTATTAAAATGAAGTGTTATAGGTCTGTTCATCAATTTGGTGTATAAAAAGCATTTGTTATTTATTTTTTTATTACTTTTTTTATTTTGTAGATAGTAGAGTGTATTTTAATCGACCTTTACTTAGTTATCTTTTAAAACATACTTTAAAAGAAAATTTAAGAAAATATATTTTTTTAAAACACACAAAATTTCATTTAAACAAATTGTATTAATTAACTAAAATTATCATAAAAGATTAGCAAAACAAAAAATAAAAGTTAAAAAAATAAGTTATAAAAAGTTTATTAACCCATAAACAAAAAACATGAAAGTAAAGCAAAAAAAGTAAACCTCGAAATTGGCGTTCAACTAAATCATAACTATCATACACTGCTTAAATTTAGTTAAAGGCAGCTATTAAATATAAAATGTGTTATATGTATATTAATAATTTTTAATCAAATTTCCCGCCTTAAAATTAAAACATTAAATAAGCTTTAAGCGTCTTCTTCTTTCCTTTATTACTTTTTTCTTCTTAGTGTTTTTAAGTCATTGACTAATTAAATATGAAATCATCAGCTTAAACTCTTATTTTTTTATTGGCTTTTTTTGAAATTTATAATTTATTTAATCGTTTTAAGTTTACTTTCATTAGCGTAACTTTTACTTGTTCATATCTGTCTTTCTCATCTTTCTGCTCTTTTAGTAGGTGTAAAGAATGATGCCAAAAGCAAGATGTAGCGATAAATCTTTGATTTTGTTGGTTTTGTTTTATCTTTTAAATGAAAGTAATAACAAACTGTCCGCTATTAAAAATCTAAACAAAAGGTGACAAAGAAAGTTGTGAAAATATTAGTTTTATTATAATTTTTTTAAAGTACAAAAACATTTATCACATATAATAAAAGAAAAATTTTAAATACTTGTTGTCTTTGTTATATTACATTTAAGGTTTTATTGTTGTTTTATTATTGATTTTTCTATAAAAGGTAGAATATTAAAAAATAAAATAACGGTTTCTGTTAACATTCAAATATTAGTGTGACTGACTGCTCAATGAATTTAGAAAAACAAAAAAAAAACAAAAGACCTAAGAACAAAACTTGGTATTGTTAAGTCAATAAATATTTGTTTATTCTTAATGAATAAAATGTTTTGAAATATCTAAGTTACATGGGTGTTTATATTAAAACTAAATTGTAATCAAAAGACTTTAGTTACAAACTTGAAATATATAAATATATTGTCTTGAAGCATTCTTATCATTTAATTGCATCTATTATATATTTGATTTAAAACATCTAGCATTTTCTATTTTTTATTTAAAAAATATGATGTTATTATGACGTCGTATTTCCATGCTTATATATAACAGTATTATTAAAAACAATCTGGTTTCTTAGAATTCCAAAAAAATAAATTTCCATAATAAAAATAAAGAAACCTATGGGTTAAATTCTTTGAAATTTTGATTTTGTTAAAGGCCGTTATATTCAAGTTTTATATTTAAATGAGAAATTAATTTTCTCGATCGTTTTTAATAAAATGTTTACTTTTTATGGAATAACGTCCATAAGACCTTTTTTGTGTTTTCGATTATTGTAATGGGCTGACTTCTTTTTAAACTCTATTTTACTTTTTAGTCAGGTTTAAGGATTCTTCAAATATTCTTTTACTATGACCCAATACATTTAAAATGAATAGAGTTCTTGACAGCTTAGTGGATTGGTCTCCTTTGATACATAGAATTCATTGTGGTTTTTAATGATGGCACTCATTTGCGTGCATTGCCATTTGTTACGAATGAAGTGGATTTTTCCACACATGTACAAATATCTTGCCAGACCAAAAGTATATTCAACAATTAACATTTTTTAGACGTTATCTAGCCGATATATTTCCCATAACATCTGTGATATGGAATTCATGACCAGGATCCCAGCAAAAACTTTACATTGCAAAATTTGGTAACTACTTACAGTTCGGGGGAAAGACTCATTAACTTTGTATGGAAATGTCCAAAAATTTATGGGTCCCCATTATTAAAGAACTTATTTAAAGCAGTCAAATAAATAGTTAATCGAATACTACAAAGCTAGAAAATTACTACAAAATGCAATAAAAATGAAAAAGTTACCAAACTGCATACCTACAGTTAAACTATAAGTTGTTATTACTATTCTTCCATTTATTATACTCATTACTAGCATATCATTATTTGACTCTTTTAAATAATGATATAAGTCGCTACTTACTTAAGCAAGGTAGTTATTTTATATTTTAAAATAATAAGATAAATAAGAAATACTCATTATATTGTAACGTATGAAATAATTAGTATCCATTGCCACAATTTCTAAAATTTTTGCTGGGATGTTGTAAAAAGTCCGCCAGTACATACTTTTCACCATCCTTTGAGCTGCATTCATATTTTTAAAATATTAAATATGAAAAAATTGTAACTTTCATCCAATCTTTTACCTTCACATTTTTTCTAGTGCTCCTATTAGGAACTTTTTTTACTTCGTTTAACTTTTTTAACTTTTCTGAGAAAAGATACAGAGCAATTTAAAGAGATGTAAAGATTTTGTCTAAAAATTCGTAGCCTTTTGTATACTGTTTATAAATCAACTTCTTCTTCTTCGGTTATCAGGGTCATTTTCGGTGATCATGAATTGCTTGTATTTTTTATGACTCAAAAAATTTTATTTCCTAATTCATTTGCACTTCTAGCAATTGATATGATCAACATGTGTTTTGATAATAAATTTCAATCATAAGTTTGAACGAATTTTATTTAATTTTCAATTAAAAAAAAAAAAAAAAAAACTAATTATGGTATTTCAAAAATTTTTAGCAAGTTGTTACTCAGAATAATAGCAAATATAAACAATTTAAAGGTATTGACTTTTTTCACGAACAATAAAAGTTATAAACCTTAACGTACCGCCCACTTTACAGTTTTTTTATTATCTGTCTAATTGTCATGAAAAGCTATGAGGTAATCTGTAAAGTATCCACAATTTTAATTGATTTAGTTGGATTTTTTTTTTACATTTGGCGAACATATTTTAATTTTAATATAATTTATTCCTTTGTTGGATACATTTGATTCAAAAATTCGGATTTGGAAAAATAAAAGCTATTTAAGTAAATTGTTTGTGTATATACTTAGGAAATATAATATGGATGTAAAACAAAATATATTGTATTTTATTTGGCTTGTGATTGATTCCAAAAAAAAAAAAAAACAAGTAAGAAAGATATAGTAGGTCAAGCCCGACCATATGATACCCCACACCATGGTGCATGTTCATAAAAAATCGTGGAGGGGTCTTATATTAGACATGTGGACAATTGTGGATCGATACTTTTACTAAGTGTAAAATAAAATATACGAATACAGAATATTATGGTAATACTAACATTTATATAAATTTATGCACTTTAGGGTGATATTCGAAAATGGGTTTATATGAGATCCTTACAAAATTTGTCACTATGATTTCTACTTATATAAAACTTATTTTTGTGTCGAATATGAACCTGATACTAACAATTGTGTGAGATTTATGCACGTTAAAGAGATTTTCGGAAGAGGGGTTTATATGGGAGCTATGGTCAACCGATCTTCATGAAATTTGATGACAAAAAATTGATTGATATATAAGACTTCCTTGCACCGAATTACATTAAAATATTGCTATATTTAAGGCATTTATGATTGTTAAACACCTATTCCGATAGGATATTTGTATGGGACTAGGTGAAATAATGGAGCGATCATAACCAATTTCAATAGGCTTCGTTCATGAAAGTCCTACGTGCAAAATTTTATTGAATTATCTTCCAAATTGTGACCTGTACTTTGTGCACAAGGTTTACATAGACAGCCAGACTGCCAACCGTCCAGCCAGCCAGGCGGACGTACGTATATCTTTAGACCGACTCAAAAAATGATTCTGAGCCGATTGGTATACTTTAAGGTGGGTATTTGATGTTTTTTTTGTACGTTACAAACATCAGCACAAACGCATAATACCTCAACCACCTATGGTGTTGTGGGGTATAAAAAAAACATTTTTTAGGAAATCTACATCAACAAATAATCCAAGTGTTACAATTCAATGTATTAAAATTGAACCAGACAATTTGCCTTAAAGTGTTAATACTAATTGACTACTAACAAACTAATTAAATGCAAATCGAAAGTAAAAAAATTTTCATTTTGTTTTATGGAAATTTTTCTTTTATCTATAACTTACTTGTATACTACAATTTCTTCTACTTGGAAATGCATATTTACTGTCAGCTATGTTTTTAACACATAAAATATATGTCCTACAATTTAATATGCATATATTAAAAATAATTTTTATTATTAGATCTTATTAATCTACATAAAATACAACAAATTTCTTCCTGTTTATATGTCAGACTAGAAAAAAATGTCTAGCTTTTTATTACTTTTTTAACTACATTGTTAATATTTCATTTAGAAATTAAAAAAAAAAATGTCGAGATAAGAAGTTAAAACCAAACCAACACAATAAATTTGAAATAATATACACATTTTTTCAAATTCATATTTATATAAATAAAAAAAAGATATTAAGGGCATTTACATTATTGAATAAATATAAAAAAGTGCAGATTAGTATTTGCAACAACAAGTATTATAAACAAACTGACGATTCGAAAAAAAAGTTCCACAAGAAATAAAACAGACTAAAACCGAAAAAAATGAAAGTGGAACACATGTCGATTACTTGTATTACGTGCTTGTAATTAGAAATTAAATTATAAGTGTTTTCGTTTTTTTTATTTTTTTCTTAGTTTATATATATTTTATTATACTTACGTACTAGTAAGTATTAAGTACAAAAGTATTTAATTTGCATTTTATAAAGAAAAATATTTGTGTATGTATATAACAAAGTTATGGTGTAAACTGGTCGTAGGTCTGCATAATTGCTTATGCTTTTTTCTTTTGCAATAACTCTATTTGTATGAAAGCAACAAAAAAAATTAAATAAAAAAATGTATAAAACTATGTAATAATATGCAACAGAATGTTTTGTAATATAAGAAAACTGAAATTGAAAGTTTTGTTGTTTTGTTTAGTTTTTTTTTCCAACAGAAAGTAAAAGTTTTCTTGGGCGAGTTTATACAAGGAAGTCTACATGACTTTTGTATGATGAAATTGTTAATATAGAATTGAATCAATAAGACAGTAATTAATAAATTGCAATGATATTTGAAAATTATATTTATTAAATGTTTTTTAATAAATATGACTATTAGAAATTGTTGTGGTTAGATACTTGAAAGTATATTGTTACTTTCTTAAATATTTCCATAAATAATACCTAATAAATTTTTCAATTAATTTAAAACTTATAAAATTAAAATTTTAACATTTCATAATTTTTTACCTTCTACATAGATTTTTCTTTGTAGAGAAATATGTTATTTTTAATTACTAATAAAACCAATGTGTTTTAAAGAGAAGATAATTTTAAGAGTAATTTTTATTATCTTTTTTTTTGCCATTTCAATGTTAATAAATATTAAATATATAAACATATAAAAATAAGTTCAATTAGTATAATAACACGGGAGAACACTATTTCTGCGACACGGCATTTCTCAGCCAATTTAGATACACATGATCCTGGAGTGCTTAGTCTATAAATATAAAAAACTAATGAGGTTGCAAAAAATATTACAACATATCTCTGAAACTAATTTTCTCGCACAATAGTTTTACTCCACTCAATAGTTTCTAAAATATTAATAATATAATAATATTGAAAATATAAAAATATATCGTTCATTCACGAGAGATTTATAACAAATGTCTACTTTTTTAAAAATGGTCACCAGATTGTGTTCATATTTGGTACGCATATAATCTATGGAGCCATTTAGTCTTTCTCATTATTATTTTATGTACGATTTAAATTTTTATATAAAAATTAAATAATGCAACATGGTATGTAATTTTAAATGTTAATATCTCTACGATATAGATGGAATTTAATGATTCAATGAAGGCCAACTGAAAACTCTTTAAAGGCAATAATGCAAACGTAAATTGTTTATTTAAAAATGCACTCGTGATCTTAATATTTTTTTAGAAAAAAGATCACCACTTTTTCATACAAAAAAAAAAAAATATTTTTTTCGTATCTTATTATTTATTTATTTTTTTATATTATATATATATATATATATATATATATATATATATATATATATATATATATATAATATAGAAATTTCTACCCTTTTATTTTTTGATTATTATTTTTGATTAATATTGAATACAAATATTTTTATTACACAGTGCATTAGTAATTATTCTGAGACAAAAAGATTTTATACCACAAATAACAAATTAGGAAACGCCATAACTAAAATTAATTTTAAAATAAACTCACAAAAAATAAAAAAAAATCTGAAAATTTTTTTAAAATAGTGAACCATTTTGCCCCAGAACAATTTATATTGCAATTTTTAGTAAACATAATTTTTATAATATCAGAGGTAGACAAAAATTTAAAGTGTAGAAATTTTTCAAAAATGCATCTTAAAATTGCATTTTCATTACAAATGCATCTTTAAGTGCATTTGCATTAAGATTACAGCTTATAGAGATATTAGTATTTAAAGTTAGACACTTTTTAGATTTTTTTTTTACTTTTCAAAAACTAAAATCGTGAATAAACTTTTCAAAATTGAAAAAATAATAATAATAATAATAATAATAATAGAAATGGAGCTCTATAGGGTTTGCTTATACCGAATATTAATAAAATCCGAAGAAGGAAAATTTTGGGCGTTCTTTCATGAAATGAACGATATACTAAAAATTATATAATTGAAGTTTTTCTTTTTTTTTTTGTTTCAAAAAATATATAAAAATCAAAAACGACCGATGATTTCTTTCTTTTATTATAAAGTTGGATATATTTTAAATAAAATTAATTAAAGGTATCTCATTTCAAACTTATACGATAATATTACGAATAAAGAAAATCATATTTTTTAACAAAATACCATCACTTTGTTATAATTAAAGTCTGCATATTTATATGCACAGATTTTAATGAAATATTGTTGTCATATATACGTGCTACATATCCAGCTGTCTGATAAAAGAGAAGAATGACCATTTATGGTCGCTTTAGATTAAAAAAAAGTATTTTTTCGTGACTATTGAACAGATTAAAGAAATGTAAAAAAACTCAAAGGTTATATTGAAGTTTATCTCTTTCAAATCTGAAAGTTATCAGAATTTGTTATTAACAATTTTGGAAGACGTATTTCAAAAGCAATGAGCAAAAAAGTGAAAAAGTAATGAGTTTAACATTTTGTTATCATTGTAAGGAAGTACTTAGTGCTGAAAAAGAGCTGCACAAGTTATTTTTTTAACTCGTTGCACAGTGGGGTAGGCTTGCAAAAAATTGCGCTTAATTCAGGGAGGGTGTATAGCGCTTTGTTTATAATTTTGTTGTAATATTTAGCTTATTAATAAAAAGTAAAAATAAAAAGATTAAAAGAATAAGAAATTAAGTTAAATACTTTTATAATATCGAAAATATTATACTTTCTCTACTTTAGAAGTATTGTTAAAAATTACTTTCAAAAAAGCATAAAAATATATAATAAATTTCAAAAAATTGCAGAACAGATTTTTTAATTAGCAATAAAATTAAAATTCTTATTTATAACAGATTTATTCTGTTCAGCTTGAGAAAATTATTAATTAACTGAATGAATATAAATTTATAAACTTGTTATAAATAATTTCGATTATTGTATTATTCTGCTAAATAATTCCGCATAATTTAATATATTTTTTTTTTTTTATTAAAAATTGAATATTTAAGTAATTAGCTGTGATTAACAATAACCGAATGTGTTGTCTGGTGTCTATGAAATTTTATAAAGGTTGTTAATTTTAAATCTCGTTTTTCAAACAGAATTTTATTTATTTATTTTTATTTTTTCATGAATATTTTAAAAATTCTATAATCCCATATTTAAATCAAATTCAAATCTTAATCTTGAAATAAGTAAAATAAATTAAAATTAAACATATTTCAAAATTTATATTTTGCTGGAAAACGGTTTCGAATTAAAGTGTATTACAAGTTTAATTCAATACTAGACGCTGGGTTTAAAGATGAAACTATATTGGATTTCAATTCGAATTCTACACAAAAAAGGAGTATCTGCACAACAAGAAATATTTTCTAAATATTTTCGATAAAATAATAACACGAAATTAGAAAATGTTTTAAATTATTATTAAAAGCGAATAAATGGATCAAAATCTAAACTTTTTAATATATTAAACTCAATTATAAGAATATAAAAATTCTTCACAGGTAAATCTAAAATCATATTTCAATTAGGAAAAATTCATATTTAATTCTTTTATTAATTGAAATTCAAATTATTCAACGTATTCAACTATTCAAATCATTTCTTATTATTTATTTTTGATTACTTGTTAAAGTATTGTAATAAGAAAAGTAATTGAGAGCTAATAAATTGTTTTATTTTTAGTAAAAAAATATTTATAAATTTAAATTTTGAGCCCTCCAATAATTGATATAATTAAAAAAAATAAATGGGACAATTTTTATTTTTGATAAATCGTTTAATTGACCATACATTTCTGTGTACAAAGAAAAATTTAAAACCCCATTTTAACTTAAAAAAATCATATTCAATTATTTATTTATTATTAATTGAAATTCACCTAGTAAAAAAAATATATATTCAATTACTCAAATAACGATTACTACTTATTTGTGATTACTTGTTAAATCAATATAATAAAAAAATAATTAAAAGACTATTAATTCTTTTGAGCACTCAAACAACTGATAGCATTAAAAAGGTAATTAAACCTATTTTTTTAATTGACATTTTTTTCTTTTGTATTCATTTAAAAGTATTTCTAAATTTTTATTCTTTAAATGAAATTTTAAACAAATTTCTTTATATTTTTTTATTCACATACTGGATTAAAAAAAAATTATTCAATTATTAATTAATATATTAAATATACTTTAAAAATTATATTTCTATAAAATATGCAAACACATGCATTTACATGAAAAGTATGCAAGCTATGCTATTTTTAAAATCCCACAAATAAAACAAAAAAAAATATATGTTTTTAAATTTTAAATAAAAAAATGATCTAAAGAATGATATATACCTACAATTATTAGTGAATATATTTTTAGAAAATCTTAACTTAACTTAAAACTAATGGATTTTACAAAATGTTTTTGGGAATTCTTTTTTAATATTTTAAATAAAAATTATGTACAGAAAAATCAAAAATACTATTTCAATTAGGAACCGTTTTTATTTAATTAAAGTTCAATCTATTAAAAAATGTTTATGTTCAATTACACAAATGATCAATTTGATTTTTTGTTAGTTTTTTCATACCTAACTTTTTTAACACAATTTGAAAAATATTGAAAGCCCTTCAAACACAAGCCCTTCAAACAAAATTTAATATTAGAATATTAAAATTTTGAACACGGTCAAGGGTGCCTCAGGCAATCTATTTAATTTTTATGTTTTTAATAATTTATATTTTAAATTCTTTTATTTTTATTCTCATCATTTGGTTAATTAGTTTTCACAATAAAATAAATATCTACACCTTAAATTCTCCAAAAATTTTATATTAATTGCATTTTTTTGATCTTTGAAATGATTTTATACATTTTTGCGCCGACCGAAAATCAAAAAAAAAAAAAAATAAATATATGGTAAAATTTTTAAACTTTTATAAAACATGTAATTGCTCATATTTTTTCTGTGAAATAAACGTATTTAAGTGAAACATTTTGCCATATTTTTTACTTTTTAAACAAATTTTAGCAAAGTTTAAAAAGAAATTTATTGATTACTAAATTTTAATCTCAATTTAAATTTTGTTGCTCTCATAAGTTTAATATTTCATAATAACTTTTTAATTTAATTCAGAGATCCGGGTTTTTTATGTTAATCAAATTTTTAAAAACTCTCTATAAAACCCACTCTTAATATATATTCCTTTTATTTTTTAAAATATAATTTTTATTTAGAAATATTAGTTTACAAGAACATTATTTAAAAAAAAGAACAATATGTTAACAAACAAACCAAAATTCATACAAACATTTATTTCAAATGTATAATATTTTCTTACCTGTATTGCTAATCACACAGAATAATCCAAATAACCATAATATGGTGTTAAGACTTTGCAGTAAACCCATGTTGTCTGCTAACTTATTTATTTATTATGCTGATGATGATAATATTTTTTGACGAAGAAGAAGATGAATTGGGAGTGTTGAAATCCCAAAAATAAAAACAAAGAATACAAAAAAAAACAAAGTTAGAAATAGTTTTGTGAAATAAAGTTCACGCGAATTTGGAAAACAAAAGAAAAAATATTCACACCACAAATTTTCCAAAATGCAACAACAAATAATGCAACTTTTTTTAATTTTCTAAACAAAAATTATTCGTTTTTTTAATAATTTTTGATTTAAAATTTTTTTCTCAAAAACACAATAATGCACTTTATGATTTTATTTACAAAAATTACAATAAGAAAAAAAAACTGAAATTTTTTTTGTTATTATTTATTTGTTATAGTTGTTGCGCTGATTTTCATTTCTTGCTATATTTCTTTCAAATTTTATTATATTTTTTTGTTTTGTTTCTTTTTCTTGTTTGCTTCAAAATGTGGTAGTTAGTTATGTTGTAATAAGTCGTTGTTGTTGTTGTTATTATTATTATTACTATTAGATATAGTATGGAGTAGTATAAAGAAGTAAGTTGCTGCAATCGATTTACAACAAGATTTTCTTATTTTTCACATATATAGAGTTTCCAAGTAACTGGATTATATATACTTAAGAGTTAAAAGTTGTTGATAGTGAATGAAAAACGATGTTGTCTTTATTGCACTCAAAATTTTTTTATTTTGCTTTTTTGCTAGACGCACTCGTATTAAGTTAAAGCAACAACATATGAAATGGTAACAAAATAATGTTGCACAAACAAATGAAAAATCAATGACGCTGATGTCTGGAGATTTAGATTTTGTAGCAAGTGTAACAAACAGCTTAGACACTACGTTCGTTGAGATGAAGAAAACACGTTAGATGTTCAAACAAAAATTTCAAAACAAAAACACACAAAATAAACATTAAAAGAAAATTGTTGATAAATAGGGGAAAATTTTCCACGCGAGTTTTTGTTTAGTTTCTTTTTTTTTTCTTATTTTATATTTTTTTGTTGCACAGTCAAAGAAATTGCAATACGTTTTGCCAAAGAAACGAAAAATATAGTTTAAAGTATAAAGATATTTAGAAACAGTTTTATGTTTAAAGCATTTGAATAACAAACACTTTCTTTTTATTATTTATATTTCTTAAAATATTTTTTAAGAAAAAGTTCGTTGTATTTTGAATTTCAATCGTTTTAAGTCCACATTTTTTTATAAAATTTATATTTTTTTAATATTTTTATTTAAGAAGTAAATCGCATCTATTTTTTATATAATATACCAAACCAAATTATTTTATTTAATTTTTGTTCAATTTTTTGTATCTACCGCTTTTGCGTGCTTTGCGCACGAGCACTTTTCTTAAACTGTTTGTTTGTTACTTCGAATGTCTTAAGTGGAACCTAAAAAATATAATTGTTAGCTTTCAAGTGTGCAGAAATTATACAAAATCCACTTTATCGTATTCATAAAAGTCAAAAACACCACTAAACAGCCATAACAGCCACCACATTCATACGTGCTTATACTAGCCCACCCAAACACACAGAAAGAATCAGCTGCTTGAATCTACCACACCACATGGATATATGTGTATGTGTATGAGTTTAGACCAAGTTATTATATTAAGTTGCATTCGTAAATTTGGTTTATGTTTTGAGTGTGTGCGTCTTGAGTTCTGTAAAAGCCAAGTTTCCAAAACCATAGCCAAGTTTTGCAGAAAACCAAGTTTCTTAAATGCTCTTAAGAAATACGTCTGCATAGATAAGATAAACTTTTACGCTCTTTACCATGAAGTTTATTTAAGAGTTAATTTGAATAAAAGAGACATTTTACGTTTATTTAAACTATTATGGCGGCAATTTTTTTAATTCGATATTGTTCTTTTTTTAAATAATGTTCTTGTAAACTAATATTTCTAAACAAAAATTATAAAATAAAAAGAATCTTATATAACTATATAAGTTTAAATAACATATTACATGTTTTTTTTTTTAATAGAAGATGAACGGAATATTAAAACTAAATCCATTACTTGTACAATTAATTGGTAATTAGATTAGTTCTAATTTTTGATCGTATTTAATAATGAATAAGACACCACGAATGCTGATGAAGTGTGTAGTGGCATAGAAAATATTTATTCCATTCTGCTGGTGTCTAATTATAATCCACAAACTCTGCTTTGGTACTGCTAAACAGAAACGACAAAACAATTTACGATTGCGAACTTTTTTATCACTAAAAAAAAAATTTAAAGTACTTTTACAGAATTTTTCATTGCATCTCTATATAAGAATTTAAATTTATTAATTACAATTAAGCAGTGTACAATTGTCCAAATTCTAGGTAGTTTAAATAACTAATACTCTGTGGGACTAAAATAACATTCCTAATTCTAGGTGCTGCTACTGTAACGATAAAATTCTTAATCTGGGCGGTTAAAAGCAATGTATCATGTCAAGATTGTCATTAATGGTTTTTTACAATACTCTTTTTTAAGATTATTGGAGAATTTGTGATACGATAAATTGTTTTGGGTATTTTTATTATTTTTAGTTCGGTACTATTCAGAAGTATTTTCTCGATTATTCGGTATACAAAACTTGTAACTTGGAACATGAGAAAAGTCAGCAATAACGTATGTTTTCCTGGTTAATATAAAATATTGAAAATTTATTATTATTCTTGTGACCTTTTCTTTTTCTGAACCAAGTTTCATTCTTCCAATAAACCATGAAATAAAAAATTCTAAAATCGTAGGAGGAGAACAATTTCAAAAATACATCTGAAAAATACACTTATATTATAAATGCACTTTTATAAAATTTTTATATTATTTTTAATTAATTGTATTAACTTGTAAGGTTTAAAGAGCTTTAGAGCTGTTTTTATTTCAGTGGAATCGGATTGCAATTAAAAAAGTTGTGAGTATTTCAATCTAGATAATTGGCATATTTTTGACAACTTTTCATAAAAAGAAATTGCTAGTTTTTCAAAATTTAGAAAAAATAAAAACGTGGATGTCAACCTTACCCCATAGCTTTAGTGTCTGCTTAATTGGAAGAAAATCGGAAAACCTAAGGTCAAAAGAAAAGTTAATTTTTTCTGCAATCTTTCATGGAATTCATAATTTTCTAAATTTATTAGTAGTATTTTGTCCCGATAACTTATAAGGACAAAAACAGTCAGAAACAAATTATAGTAAATTTTAGTAATACTTTATTCATGACACCGCAATTAAATATTTTAATATGGTTGATTGAATCATATTATTTTTACCAAAAACGAAATATGATGACCATGCGAAAATATAATTTTTATAACTATAAAATATTATAATATTAATGTTTCAACCATGTTAAAAAAAATTAATTGTTGGCTTTTATAACATATTTTGTTTTCTACAAATATTATATGTTTGTTTTTCAACTATAAATGTTTATCACAATTATTTTGTGCTTTGCTTTTTTAAAAATTCCAACTTTATTACAATTCTCATTTAGTTTAAATATGAATAAGTATAAGTGTCAATGTTTTTTCTATATTCGGTTTCATTCAGATAGTATGAGATATTAATTAACTATTGAATAATTTAGTTATTTTATTAATTAATAATTTAATTAATAAACTCATATTTTTGTATTATCTTGCACAACGAAGAAATAATTCATAAAAAATAGTTATTTAATGAATACATTTTTGATGATAGCAAGACAAATTTGAAGCTTTTTTATGATATATGTTTAAATCGAATCATAATGTGATACAATCGGTTCATAATATAAGAAACCCGTATCATAATGTGATAAAGTCAGATCATAATCAAACTTTTAAATTGTATCATAATATGATCAACTTGGTTTTTATGACTATATGATTATATTTATTATTATTTAGAAATATAACAAATTTTTCAGCAACCATTTAATGCAATCATAACATGTTGCTCTTAGATTATGGTTACCACAACCATATTTTTTCTGAGTATAGGATAATCGAAATTAAATTATTCAAAATATTTGGAACTAATTTTACTCTTTTGAATTGAAGTAAAATTTTCTTAACCCTAGAGTACTAATGTACGTAAATTTTACGTATACATTTTTTTTTTTAAATCCATATTTCTATCGTGTGTAGGGTTTGGGTTCAGAAATTCCCGTGATTTCCCGGCAAAATGTCTTCGAAAATTCCCGAGCATTTTTTTAATTTTTCCGGAAAACATGAAATTTGACATTAATTTAATAAGTAGTTTTAAAATCCTATAGCAAAAATATTACTGTTTTTGAAACCTCAATGAAAAATTTACATTATTGTATACACACTACTTACTAACGACATTTTTAGATGGTAATACTGAATATTAAGGTTTGCCAAAAGTTCCATACAAAAGTGATATTCTAAACCCTGACTGAAAATCCAAAATTCTACTCTCATAATTCTCACTTTCCATAATTTGCTCATACATTATCATTTCTAAAACTTTTGGAAAAATCGGTAGAATACTTATCGGTCTAAAGTCTGAAGGACTTTGTGGGGTTTTAATTTTGGGTTCTGTATAACCCTAGAATTTTTCCAGTAACTCGGATATTTTGAAGAGTTTAAAATATATTTAAAAAAATAAAAAATTATATTATTGGAAAAATTAACTTTAGAAATTTTAACAAAATACCAACAGCTTGTGATTTAATCTTGCATAACGAGTTAAAAATTTCCATTACGGTTACAATATAAAATGAGGTACTATATTTTGACATTACAAAATGTTAATTACATTGTTCAACTTGAACTACCAACTATTCAACTATTGAACACTATTCAGAATTAGTTTGTTTTTTACTGTTCATTTTCTTGTTGGTCTTGTTGGTCAAAATTGACAGCTTTTTTGAAATTTTTTTGATATTTTGGCTCAAGTTTCACTTGTAATAATGTTCCTTTTGGAATTTTATGTGATTTTTTTCCAAAACCAGTTTTTTTGTTGCCTAAAATTTAAAAATTCTTGAAAAATTCCTTGACTTTAGAGTCCTCATCTTTTATTCAGACTAATTGTACATTACAACAAACTAAACATATCTCGAATTCTGAAAGTCTTAGCTATCATTTGATGTAAATTTTGTTATTGAATTCTAAAAATTATTTTTGGCTTTTTTCTACTAGATAGTTCATTGTAAGACTTTTCACAAATAAAATCTTGATACGTTTTTTAAAGTTTCTAAATGTTTTATAATTATTTACTGAATATGTTTTTTCACATTGGGCATTAAAGAAACTTAATAACAAAGGTGATAAAAACAACAACAAATAAAGTGTTTTATAGGATAGCAACGTATATGTAAAATTTACGTCTCATTAGTATTACCGTATAAAAAAATATCATTTATATTTTAGCATTAAACAAATTTCATACAATTGGGATGTTGTAATTAAATTTACATTAGTTGTTTCAATATTTAGAAGTCTTTATAGTTTTTTAATGCTTCAAGACTTAACAGGTGCACAAAAAACCTTATGTGTTAGAATAAATAATCGAAAGATATATATCGAGTCCACTTTAACTGGCCATTAAAAAACGTAAAAGTTCAATCCTGAGTATATTATTGTAACAATGATGTACATAGGTGGACTTATAATGGTATGGATGATATTTTACCGAAAATGGAGTTTGTAAAATTTATTGTATTATTGATAAAATGACAACCCCAATTTACGGAGATATTCTAGCTATGTAATGCTTCTATATACTGAATGGAAAACACTTTCATTAACATTCCACTACTACAAGAATTCCAAACATGCAACAAATTTGTAAAACGTAGAGTGAAAGAAAACCAAATAAATTTAGTGTCATGACTATCACAATACCTCGATCTTATCACGATTGAGAATATTTGGATGATTACAAAAAGTAATATTGGCAATAAAGCATTGTGAAATGACGATAAACTTTTTGTAAAATTAGATAAGCAATAGACGGTTATTAAAAATTATATATTAAAAAGTTTATAGCTTCAAATTCTAAATGATATTCAGAAGAGATATAAAAACTTGGATAAGCAATAGAGTATCCCAAGAAACAACAATTTTGCGTACCGATCTAGGAAGACCACTCAAACGAAGGGTATTGATGAATGCAGGAAAAGTACAAAAAAATATCTTCAGTTTCCTACCGATTAAATTTTGAACCAAAAAAACGTTTTTTTTTTTCTTTCTCGAAATATTTCTAAAAAAAATTCGTAATTTTGAGTTTAAGTGGAGAGATATTTTTCAATGCATCATGATGTATGCAGCTTTTCTGAAGCTCAAAACATTTCGAAAGAAAACTCAAATGATATTTTTAGGTGAAATATACTAGACCTGTGATTTTCAATCGCTTGTGATTAAGATGAATTTTTAAAATAGTATAGTTTTTATATTTTTCCATAATACTTTTAAATTTTACAAATGTTTTGAGCACACGAATTTTTATTTTCTTTATTAAAATTATTCAATCAAACTATAAAAGCTGAAAAACCAAAAAGTCGACCATAATTTAAAACTTCTTACCACTTTAAAAAAAAAAAAAAAAAATTTAAATTTCATTAAAATTTTAATTACTCTGGTCCACACTAAAAACATATCGTGAAAAATATATTGCATATATTTTAGGTATACATAGTTATTCCCATCACCAGAAAAATTCGGCTTCTCTCCATCACGTTGCACTTTTATAACCCATTGACGACCAACTAAAATATGCTTCTTTAAGGAGTTTTTAGGTTATAAAATTTGTTAGGTAATAGGCAGAACAAATTAGTCATTCATATTTTATAGACAATAAATGGTGTAACCTTAATGTAGTGCAAGACAATAATTTCCAACTAACCCTCATTAAACCATGGAAAAATTAAGGGTAAGGAGTGGGTGTGGAGGGGAAATTTGTATTGGATATACTAACTCAAAAATAGTAAAATTAATAAAATTTTGCTCTACCTAGGCCACATTATTACAAGTGAAAAAATTGTATAACTTGAGCCAAAATATCAATAAATTTCAAAAAAGCTGTCAACTTTAATGAAACAACAAGAAAATTTACAGTAGAAAACAACTTAAGTCTGAATAGTGTTCAATAGTTGAATAGTTGGTAGTTAAAGTTTAACAATGCAATGAACATTTTGTAATGCCTCCTATTAGTAACTCACCGCCCTTGATTTACAAAAATATAGTTCCTTTTGCAAACACTAGAAGGTTCTCATTTTATAATGTAATCGTAATGGAAAATTTTATAAACTAAAAACTATATGAAGAAGCATATTTTCTTTGGAAGTCAATTGGTTAAAAGTGTGACGTCATGGAAATGTTTCATTTAACTTTCTACACTATATCTAGTCTAAGGAATAGGAATTCCGCAGAGTTATTTGCGATTTAATTTTTATTGCTCTTTTATTGACCTGTTTTTAGAGTTTATAATTTTCCGTCATTTTTCAACTCGCGATAGTCGGGAATAATACAATATTATTTAAAATGTATTAAAACAAAACAAAAACAGCTATATTTTACATATAATTTGCACGCAAATATATCTATCTACTTTGAAATAAAAAATATGTGTTTGAATATAACTTTTTAATATAATTATTTATATTGTAATAAGTATTAAAAATAGTTTTTAGTAAATGTTTCTGTTGGTTAACAAATAAAATGTATATATATTCACAAACAAATTTTAAATTTAAAATACATTTTAGAGACAAAAGAAAATTGTGTAGAATGACATTTTAAATTTAAAAGTTGTTTGTGAATACGGGTATTAATATTTTTAAAATTCTTATTAGGAAATTTATTGTTACATTAAAACATATATCCATACTTATATCTATTAAGAAAAAAAAAAACTAAAAATGTTTTACTTTTAAATATCTGGTTATTCATCATCGACAATAAAACCTTAAAGAAATAATTCTGGATATCGTTCATTGCAACTACAGAACATTTTTAAAGAAACCGTAAATAAGCATGTCTTCGAGAATAATTTTTTGAAATCTCACTTGGACCCCGATCGATGTTTTCAAATATAAAAATATTTTTTCCAGTCTTAAATATAGAAAATTAATATGTAAAAATTGTTGAAAGCGAAAGGTCAAAATAAAAAATCTTACAAAACTACCTCGTGCATAAATCTAGTATTGACGAGGTTTTCTAAATTTTGTGTTTTAATAGCAGTGGTTTCAAATATAGAGAAATATCATTAAACATAGAGAATTTTCAAATATTTAAGCAGTTTTGTCATTTCAGTATTTCCTAGTTCAGAATTACATCGCTAATTACATCGAACTGTTGCCAAGCAATGTAACATCTCGGGATAAAAGAAAAAAACTAAAAATGTATACCTGTGTATTTGTTTATCGTATAACTACAATACAATTAAAAATTATATTCTAAATTTAACCGAGCAGAGTAACAAAAGCTAAAATGTGCATTCAATTAAAACATAACACACAAATATTGATACATAAGTGGACTGGGCGCAGCATTAGTCTTCCTTAATTCCCTTTTGACGAGGGCCTAATATTTTTCAATTAACGGAAGTTCTAAGCAGTTTGAAGGGTTGGCATTTTTCGGAACAAAATTAACATTACTTTTACCATTACAGAAAAAAGCTAATATATTTTTTATTTGAAAACTTATTTAAAAACAGTGTTGCCAGTTTAGCCCTTTTAAGGCTAAATCTAGCCTTTTTATTTTTCCTTTAGCCTCAAAATTTTTCTTTTAGCTTCTAGCCTTTTTTGATTTTTCAAATTATAATAAAAAGGATAAAACTTTAATATTTCAATAAAGAAGAAAATAATTTCTTATTCGCTTTTATTATTTTGTTTTTACAGAATCATCCATTTAAGCATTTTTGTATATTAATTCGAACAAAAAATCGAGTCCCTCAATCCGTTGTCATCGATGATCCATATTTTTGACAATGTTTAAAATCCTTAAACAAACTGTGGTCTCTTATTTTAAAATCGATTTTATCACTGATCGATGATCATTCATATTCTCGACCAAAAATCGAAAAATTTACAAGTTCCTAAATCATTAACATCTTTGTTAAAATGGGTCCTATTAGAAAAAGTAAACTTCTTAAAATAACAACTTTAGATCTCTAAGTGTTTTGCTATATTAAACCACAATTTTCAATAACTAACTAATCTTTCTTAAGCTCGATTTTAAGAGAATTTCTCTTTAAAGCTACCTTTACTTTCATTCTCACTTCTGGCACTCTCTTAACTATGTTGGGATCATTAAACGACCTTAGCAGAACTTAAAAGCTTTTTTAGTAATACAAGTCTCTGCACAAAAATATCAACTGCAGATAATGGTCCTAATGAATACAACGGTAACATGTGTACAACTTAAGAAACAGCAACAATCATAGAAACAAAACACAACAACAGCAACGACTACAGGTAGCTTACATTACAAATACAAGGCGCGTGCAATAGAAAACAACAACAGACAATAGGTATAAGTATAAAAGCAATTTAGTTTAAAGCAGAACTTAGACACAAATGAAAGGAAAATCTTTGCAAAGAATAATACAACAAAAGCAGCAATGATAGTGTATTAGCAAAGTAGCTAACTAGTAATAACAAAGAAAATCAACACCAAAACACTTTGATTTAACATTTTGCGGACACCTAAGACAGTTAGTTTTGCGTTTTAAAGCTAAAGTTGGTGCTAGTCAAGATACCTGGTAATGCAGCCAAAGTTTGTGCTTGTGCTAGAGTGCCTAGAGTGCAACTAAGTGACTAACTAAGCATGAACATATACTTGTATTAACGTTTAGTTTCTTAGTAAATCTACCAGAGTTCATTCAATAAGGTGGGTTATAAATATTTTGTGTTTTTTTTTTTTTTTTTTTTGCTGTTTGTATCCATATCTTTCTTTAATGGGTGGTAGAAAAAATGATATGATTCCAATACAGTGACAACTTCAAAAAGTACTCGTAGCAAGTTTTATTTGAATTTTTGTTTCTTTTTTTATCTTACAATTTTTGAAGTAAGACTAGTTGCTGCTGCTTTGTATTTTTTTTCATTTATTGTGGTTTGTCATATCATGCGACAGACGGATAGATAGACAACCGAACGGACGTAAAATTATTTGAAATTCTCTTTGGTCTTTAATGATTGAGAAATATTGTTACAATTTGGGCATTTATTCATGCAGTTTATTTCTTGTGGTTGAATTCAAACTTTATTTTATGCGATAAGACTAGGTATTTTGTTAAAAAAGTAACAACAATATTCAAAAGTTGTTGTAAGCGTTTGTTTCTAAGCATGTTTTGTTTTTTGTGGCCTACGACAATGTTTAGGTGTAGGGTTAAGTTTATGATTTAGTTGGTAATGTAAGATATAGTGATCAGATGAATGAAAATGTTGCCTTCGATCTGCTTTAAGCTTCCTTCTTATAAATGTCACATATATTTAACAAAAAATATATGCGCAAATAAAAACGACTTTTAAAATCCCACAAAAATCACAAAGGATTCTCTATCTGTGATCACTGCAGATTAAAGCGGGTCGGTCTTCATACAAAAAAAAAAAAAAAAAAATAAGTTACTCCAGTCAACCCTTTGAATCAAAGAAAAATTTATATAAAAGGCTTTTTTAAACCTACTATATTTAGTTTTTAAAGTATTTCATTTTATGCATAAAATATAAAATTGCAGTTTCAAAAAACTGTGTAAGCTTAGGTGTATTCACTAAACAGAATTTTTGAAATAGCAAAGTTATATTAAAAAAAAAAATTCTTTTATATGAAAAATATTATTAATTATATTATTAATAATTAATTATATATTATTATTAATTAATAATTGTAGAAGTTATTTAATGAAGTAAAAAATAAACATTTGTCGCACGAAAAATATTTTTTAAACTATTTTAACTTTAGTATGTTTTAAATTTTTTTAAATTAAATTGCTTTAAACTCAAACGATTTTTCTAAACCTTTGCAATTTTATTATTTATGCATAAAATGAAATACTTTTTAAAAATCAAATATAAGAGGTTAATAAAGAGCTTTTATTACAAATGAAAATAATTGGATACTAGGGGGTATGTATACGAGATACCAAAAGTGACATCGAGAAGTTGATGTCGGATAAAAAAAATCTCTAAAGAGAAAATTTAAGCGGTTGTCAAACCATTAACAACGACATACTACATTTTACATTCGGACTTAAAATGGCCACGCTATACACAAAAAATAAAAAAGGCGATATTTTGGGGCGTGACAAAGAAATAGTTTTTGTATAAGTTTTTGTATAACACTCCTCATTACATGTTGATCTGTAGGTTGAGAATTTTACATTCGAGGTTGAGCTCCTTCAACATTCCATATGAATCGTATGAGATTAGTGACTGTTTGGATTGTTATTAATATGAAAACTATGCGATTAATCGAAGACAAAATTTCAAATTTCCCCGTATTCTGTACTTTTTGACTAATGACAAAATTGTAACTGAACAAATAGAAAAATACAATTTTCATGTAAAAATGTCAATATTTCAAATTTTCTTATAATTTTGTCATTGTCACAAAATCCATTTAAAATACAAGTATTAGAATAAGAAAAAAATCTCAATCAATATTTTTAGAATAATCGTATACTCAGATGAAAATAGTTTAGCTTTAAATCGGAGTACTGAGGATTATTTTCCCAGAAAAACTTTTTCAAAAACAAACTGTTACGCAAGATAAAAAGAGAGTTTTGTTCTTAATTATAAGCTCTTAATGTGTTTTAATAAATTATTCAAATAATAATTTTTATTTGTTATCCATACGTGTAATCGAAGAATTTTTAAAAGTTAACCGATCACTCGAATAACACTAGAATATTACATTTTATTCGATTAACATTAAAATTAAATAATTCATGGCACCAGTGATTAATCCACCGGATTATAATACAAAGCTAATATCACATATCTAAAGAACTATTACAATGGAAAATTTCATAATTTTTGTGAAAAAATATTCATAGGTGGGTCCACGGCGAGTGGTAGCCCCCAAACAAAGTAAATACTTATTTATTGCATATCTAAACAAATAGAAAAATTAACAACGTTGCACAACGTGAACGATTTATCTTATTAAATTTGTTAAAATACGAATAAATTCTATATTGGGTTAAGCACTTCGAAGTTATAACTACATCACTGTGCAAAAAACTAATCAAATTTCTTACAAAATTATTATTATTATTTTCTTTTTTGTTTTGTTTTAAAATCATAAAACTTTTAAAACGAGCAGAAATACTCCTTTTCCCTTTCTTTCATAACAGCTGATATATTAAAGTAAATGTGCATAAATGTGAACTTTAATCAAAATTTGGTGATACGTCCAAAAATGAACACTTCCTATATGATACAAAAATAAATACATATGTAAATACCGATTCATACAGGATTAGAATAAAATCTTAACAATTAAAAAAAAAATAATTTGATTCCACTCTGAAGGTTACAATTTTTCAATTACAGTCCGAGAAAATTAGGGCTTCACTTCGGAATTTGATGGAGAGAAGCAAATTTTGGTCTACATCTTCTTCTTGGTGTCTTATACATGCTGTTAAAAGTCATTGAAAATTACGTGTGCGCGATTGTAATTTTGTTCTGTATCCTCTTTGAAAAATTTACATTTGCGGACACCCTAACATGGACCAGGAAGAGATTTCTGGACAATGTGTGCAACAGAAAATAAGTAAATATATATAAAAGATGGTTGTTATAATTATCCTTACAATTTTCCTATATCATCCTAAAATACACCCTGGATCATCTCTGATTAGAGCTTTAGCTGTAATTTTGTTTTTTTAAGAATCAGTGTTTTCTAAATATTTTACTGTCTACAAATCTTTTGGCTGAGTATTTTTGATTATCATATGCAAATTCTCTCTCAGTATTGTCACGGCAAAAATTTTTTTCTAACTAAAATTTTGGAAAAATTAACCAAATTAGGAAAAAACTTTCCAATTTTTTTTAATTCAAGTTATTATATAAAAACTAGCCAACCCCACAAACGCGGTTTTGCAATATAACTTATTTCTAGTGAATATTTTGGCTTTCAATTAAAAAATAACGAATATATTGTAAGTGTGTGTGTATAGGTGGGCGTGTTTTTACTCCTTTTGCTTTTTGCTAAATGTTAAAATTTACAGCCTTTAGTTCCTTCAAGACTTGAAACTAACATGGGTGGGCGGAACTTTTACCCGTTTTGTCCTATATATATTTATATTCCTTTCAGATGATACAGTATCTGCATGCCAAATTTAAAGAAAACCGGTTGATTATTTAAGAAGATATAGCGAGAGGCAGCTTTTACCCTTCTTGCCTTATTTCCCGTCCTAAATAATAAAAATTATAGCCTATAGTTCCTTCCAGATGTTACACTATTTGCCTGCCAAATTTCAAGAAAATCGGTGTCGTAGTTAAGAAGATTTAGGGAGGAAGAGCTTTTACCCCTTGTGGCCTATTGTACGCCCTCTAGCGATATGAAATATACTTTACGACCTATTGTTATACCTAAAAAAAAACACATACAAAATTTCATAAAAATCGGTCAAGCCCTTCATAAACTTCAGTTAGTCTTCGAAAATAGCTTTAATGAAGATCATTAAAAATGGCTTAAAAAAGATCAATTAATCCGTTTCTAAATCTTCAATCTTGTTGTTACATATCCTCAGCGATAAAATGGTATGCATTAAAGTTAATTTTAAATAAATAAATATTTTTGGTTTTCTTTTTTTTTCTCTTTTTGTATAAAATCAAATTTGAAAAAGCATCACTTGTGGCATAAAAAAAAAATGATCCTCAAAATATCAAAAATGCTCCAAAAATAACAAAATATGCCATAAATATGCACTAAAAATCGCTAAATGTAAAAACATGCCGTTAAGGGTAAAATATGCAAAAATATGCACTTACAAATCGATGCCAAAATGCTCTATTTATTCTGAAATGGAAAAATATTTTATCGATGGCTTCATTCAACGTCCAGGAAAAAACATGCAATCGTATATTTGTGGTTTCCCTGGTTATCAACAATAGAAATTATTCAACAGATATTGACTTGAAAACAATTTAATTAATTTTAACAAGAATGAATACATTTACACATTATCACACAAATATCTTGAATATAAAACAGCTGGGTCGAGCAGCAATAGAAAATAAGTTTGACTTTTACAATTATGTGTTTGCAGAAAAAGAATGCAAATAAGAGTTATTTTTTATAAGAACTTAGCCAATCTCATTTGGTAAAAAGTATTCCAAAATCTAAAGATATAAAATAAAAGATATTTAATTGGGAGGTTTCGAAAAAAGATTCAATATCAATCGTTCATGTGCCAAAGCACTCACATATATTAAATTTTAATAAGTTAATTTAAAAATTTTGTACAAAATTGTGGTCCAATGGAAAATACATCGGGATTGATAAAACACTTTTATTGCAGTTATTTGTAAAATAATGTGCTGCCCTGTTTAAATTTTTATTATTTTATTATGTTGTCTTGCACAGTTTTAATAACTAAACAAGGTAAATTTTTTATTCGCTACAAAATGATATTGGGGAGTCCCCTAAAATATACCAATCGATTCAGAATCAACTTAGCTGATCGAAGTTTGTTTTTTATTTCTTCTAGTCCCCAAATAACTGTTCTATTGGAATATTATTTTGAAGCTCAAATATCTTAAATACATAAAACCGTATTTCTATAGAATTCTGAACAAATAAAACATTTTTAATCGTAAAACATTCTATAAGAGAAATTGTATGTACTTATATAAAATATGGCATTCAGTTTCAAAAGCATCGCTTTAAAATTAATTATAGCTTCTATATAGGGTGCTCTCCAGAAAATCGGTTAAAAGTACTTAAATCACAAATAAATTTTCGTATGTTAATAAAATTTGGTTCAAATAAGATTAACCATAGCACTCATATAATGCTCTCTCTCAAGTATTTATTACTTTAAGTCACATACACAGTAGCGTAGGACATCATTTAGTCGATCTTCACCGAATAAATATTTCTTTTTTAATAGTAACTGATTTCGTAGTTACAAGTATTTAGGTTGTTTGCTACATCGTTAGAACTTTCTGATAAAAATCTCCCCATCCATTTCACATTTTGGTTAAATATTAGAAAATCTTTATATTTTCTATTGATTTAAAATGTTTTCTTCATTTGTCAGTTTAAATTAGAATGAGAAGTTATTGGAACCTTTAGTTTTTAAATATGTGATGAATTTTTATCATACTCTCTTTTTGTTTTTTATTGTTGGGAAGCTTAACACATTAAATGGTGTTTTTAAAACTAATAAAAATAAAATTTTGATTTAGCAAAAAAATCATCAAAATGTAATCTCATCATCTCCACATTGGAAGATAAAATAATCCAGACGGCAATACTGTTCTCCCTTTACACCCTCTCTTTGTCACTGATTTTTTCTTGCAATTGAGAGAATTTAGGCAATTATAAAACCTAAAAATTTCTTGGGAATCATATTGTCTTGGGTTGTCACAGACGTTGTGCAATGAAATTAAAATTTTTCTGGTAATTGGAATGAGTATTCCTACGAAATTCGCAACACATTTTTAACGATATTTTTAGTGTTGACCCAATTATGTACATGAAAAAAATTTCAATAAATTGCATTAATCTCACTAATTCACAATCAATATATAGTACCTTTATTAGTCAGTGCTAACCACCATCCTCAAATATTTTACTTTATATTTTAATTTAGTTAAAGTGACTATATTCAAAACTTCTAAAAATCCATGTTTAACAAAAGTCACTTTTTCGTTAATTTTTTACACTTTTTATGGTGGTATGCCTTGTTTTTCTTCTATTTTGTCCAAAATGCAACAAATAAAACAAAAAAGAAACACAATTATTACAGTATGGGCAACATAAAGCAACAGTTGCTGATGTTGTTGCTTAGTGTTGATGTTTTCGTTAACCAACATTATCAATAACAGCAACAACATTTGTTTGTTGTTTGTTTTTTGCCTTCGTTTTTATGTTTGTAAACAACGATAAAAGAAAAACGTCATTTGACAATGTTGCTGTTTTCGGTTGATAAAGTGTTTTTTTGTTGTAGAGTTTTTCTGGTAGATCTTTTATATTAGACATTAGATGTTTTGTTAAATGTAGTTGTTGGTGGTAAAGTTTTGTTAGATAGAAAGGCGTTTTAATGTTTATTTTTTTTTTTTTTTGTTAAGTTTTGGTCATTTAAACCTTTTTTGTTTCTTGAGCGATCATTTTTGATCTCATTAAAATATTCTGCTTTTGTTGTTGTCAATCCACTTTTAAGGAATTTCTTATAAAATTTTTATTTAGTTTTTTTATAATTATCTTTATTATTCTTTTTTTTAATTCAATTGTGATTAATGTGTTTTAATTTTTCTAATGGAATTTTAATTGTTAGGAGTTTCTGTGGGTATGTGGTTTTAAATAAATCAATTTAAAGTTTCTTTTGCTTTAATTTATTTTTTTTATTTTAATTTTTAATGCATTTTTATGTGTGACAAGTTACATGGTGTGTTTTGAAATTAAAATTTAAATTAAATTTAAACACAAACACAACAATGTTGTCATAATTGTCAAATGTTTGTAATTGTAAACGGAACATTCACTCAACTAAACTTTTAAATAGTTTACGCAATACTTGAAGAAACATTAGTCTAATTCGTTTGAATAGAAAATCGATTAAATGTTACAGTTTAAACCCAGTATTCACAAACAGCTTTTATATTTAAAATGTCTTTTAAATCAAATTTTTCATACATTCTATGTCTTTAAAATGTATTTTAAATTTACAATTGGTTTGTAAATAAGACGGTAAATGTTTAGCTTAATGGTGAATTGTGTAATTGTTAATTTAATTGTAAGTTAAATAATTTCAAATAAAAATTTAGTTCTACATAATTTGCATTTATTAACATACCTTTGGGAGTTTATTTTTGGAATATTTCACACGATAAATTTTACTTTTAATTTTTATTGCAGCTGGGGTTTTTCACTTTCTTTTATAAAATCGAACTTGATTTGTATCTAATAATACTTTTAACATTAATATTAAAAAAATGCTTTAAAAGAGTATAGCTACCAAAAATATAAGTTAATTTATCATTGGAACTCTTGCTAAAACGGAAAGTAGTATTTAAAACCCTTTAAAACTGTTGTCAGAAGAAAGAGAGCTTAAAAGTTTTTAAATCTCCTATAAAACTTGTTTTAAAATGTTTAATTTCAGCTGTCCTTTTAAGGAAAGCTTTATTTGTATTTAAAAATACTTTGAACATCGTCTTTGAAAAAGCTGTAAAGTTATTTACATTCTTGTTTAACAGCAAACAGTGATTAAAACCTTTTTAATAAATATATGCATAAAGAGAGCTTAAAAGCTATTAAAGCTGCCTTAAAACTTATTGAAAATTATTTCAAAACGGCTGGTTTAACCTTAGTTCTCCTTATAAGGAAACCGAAACACTAAAGCTTTTATTTTTGAAAGCTTGCTCTTAAAGTTTTTCATAATTTTCATTAAATTTTTTCGAATAAATAATTTACCTATTCTTTCCTTTTGAACTCAAAATTATCTTTATTATCCACAGAAAAAATTTTTGTATAAAATAGTTTAATTAAGTTGTTAGTTCATTTTAATTTGAAATTTAACAAGGATTATTTATTATTATAATTAACTTTCCAATTGGTTTTAATTTTATTTGACAAAAGTCGTCAGCTGTTTAAAAAAATAAGAAGAGGAGAAATATTTTGTAACAAAATAAATATAATTGTATACAAATTATCTTCAATTGCAAACCGCTTGGGCTTTTTGTAACATATTAAAAAAAAAGAAAAAAACTAGCACCGAGTATTGATCTCCCTACATACTAGTAATAATTATTAGGTATGTGAAAGATTACTTTCACCAATTCTTCAGACAGGCTGTCACAGGTTCTTTAATGTTTTTATTTGTATGTCATCCCCTTGGTTGTAAAGTCTACCTCAGTGACAATTATAATCCCTTTTTGGAGCGTAAGATTTCCCGGGAATCAAGTATAAATAAATATATTTAGAAAACACTTCCGCATATACATAATATATTGTCGCTCCTCCGATAAAAACAGTAATGTGTTTTTAACAAGCTTTCTAGAGAGCACAAATAGAATTTAATTTTTGTATGAGAGCCATATAAAATTAAATATAAATTTATTCAATGACTATTAAAGGTATTTGAAAATGGTTTGGTAGGTCAGTGGGCGATTAAAAAGGCTTTCCAAAAGTCCAATAACAAAATTTTGACAGATTACTCATCTGGTTTTGTCAGAGCAGTGACGACATATTCATTATACTACATACATTATATATGTTAAATTCATTGCATAAAATACATTACATTATGTCGATTTTCATATATTTCGCTTTACCTACATTTTTATTGGAAAACAGTTTTTATTTTAATAATTGTAATAAAGCAATAAGCAATTTGAATAAAATTCGCGTATTATTATCAAGAGAAGCATTTCTGTGCAATCATGCAGATTTAATCATATCAATACACATTCTAATTAGTTTCAAACGAAATTTCAATTATAATTCTTATTGGATCAATTAAAAATAGTAATTGAAATTTTAACGAAAAGCAATTATTTCAGTTAATTAATAGTATAATATTGGTGATTGGAGCAAAATCAATCAATAATTTAATTAATGTAAACAATTTCGTAATTGAAGTAAATTATTATCTTTTTCTATGTTCGTTTCAGTCAGAATATAATTACATAGATGAATATTGCATTTTAAACAAAAATTGAAACAAAATTTCTTACTAAAGAAATTCCATTAATTCATCTTAACAACATATCTAACGACCCATTTAAAGATTTGATTGATTTACTTCAAAAGCATTTCTCTAATAAACTCTTTGATGTATTATTTTATAAGACCATTCATTACAAATGTAATTGTGGATCTCCCATTAAGATCACTAAATTGAGATAAGATTTTAATGCTATAATTTCATAAATAATGTATTCCAATCGACAAGTGGGTGTATAGCTGTGTGAAACAGTTCATGGTAAAAATGAAACCTACAAATATTAATAATAAATTATTTATAAATTTCAAGTAAATAAATTATATGGAATAAAATACAACAATAGCAAACTCCAGCAATTGCACTTTGTTTAGATCCGTTATACAAATTATTTTGATTTTCTCTTTTTTTTTCTTTAAAATTTAATGATAAATTTAAATGAACAAAAAACAAAAACCGACAATTGCTTTCAAAAATTATAATAAATATTAGAGATCACAAATAAAAACACTTATATTAAATAATAAAAAAAAAACACTAACATAGTACAAATTACAGAACTTAAATATTATGCATAAATACTAAAAAAAAGTAATAATTTTTTAAAAAACCTTGATTTAAAATTTTATACAAAAAAATAAAATTGCAATTTGATATTTGTGTAAGAAAATAATCATAAGAATCAGAGCAATAAACAGACAGACTCACACAATTAAATAATAATTTGGCAAATTCAAATAAACAGCAAAAAAAGCCCATACACGACATGAAATAAATTAATGAAAACAAAAATAATAATAGCAAAAAAAAAATTAAAACGGAAAATCATTCTTTTTAAAAATTCTTTATAACCAAATAGAGCAGAAATTGAAAACAAAAGTCAAATACTTAAATCGAATCTCATTAAAGTGATCAATACAAAATTAACTATGTATTTTTGTCGATTATAGATACCCAGCAAAAAAAGGAATTGAAAGAGAGCTGGGAGGAAGTACTTAGTATTGAAAAATAGCTGCAGTAGTTCTTTTTCAACCCGTGGTTGTGATTGCTAGGATGTTCTTAATTTAAGCTTCTTGTTCATTGCTTTTGAAGAACTTCTCTTAAAAGGATGTTTATAAAATTTTTTATGCAAATTTTGTTTCAGCCTCGTAAAAATATAATAAAATTACTTTAAAATTTGTCAACATTTTTTGCCGAAAAAAATACATTTATTTTCACTTTTTTGGAAGTAATTAATAATAACTTCCAAAAACGCTCAAAATATGTATTTAGTTCTTCTTCTGAAGTGGTGCAAATGTTCTTTTTTGGAAGCACTTGATCGTTTTTTGCTGGGTATTTTTAAGCAAAAATATAATTGAGTAAAGAAATAAAAAAGAAATCACAGCAATTTTAACTAATCATTTAAGTAGAAACTGAAATGCTATTAGCAAGTGAATAAAAAAGAATCAAAACAATTTTTGTTGAACGCTACACTTTAAGGGACTTGCTTTTTATGTGAAAATGTCGTTGAAAACTAAGATCCTTTATAATTTGATAAATATTGGGTTACGGAAGGTGTGCGCTCAAATAAAACATAACATTTTTTTTTTTCTAAAAGATGAACGGAATAAGTTAGGATTAAAACTAAATCAACTACATTTTTTCTCCAGATTTTTCTAATATATCGCTTTGTATAAAAATTGATTGCTTTTACTTAAAAATTAATTTCTGAAAAAAATTTTAAAGTACTTTTACGAAATTTTTCGTGGTATCCAACTTGAATCCAATTCCTTTACAATTGCAAAAATTCAGCATAGTTTAAATAACTAATATTCTGGGTGCTTCTGCTGTAACGACAAAATTCTAAATCTGGCTAAAAAATGTTTAGAACACTGTTGCATATCAAGAGTTTCATCAATGTATTTTTATAACACTCTTTGTTATGATTCTTCGAGTTTATTCAGACTAAAGAAGAAAACCAATCACATATCTTGTCGCATTTTGAGTAACTTTTGGTAATTTTTTAAAAATAAAAATTATTTAAAAACAACTAAAAACCAAAACAAAATAATATTTTTAAAGTAAAACTCCGTCAACTTTCCAAAAACTTATAAAATATCAAAAGAATATAAAACAGATTTATTTAACAACTCACTGATGTGTCTATATAGGTCATAATGTAATGACCTTAAAACTGACAACTCGTCCAAAACGCACTAAATTCACTATTTTATAATATTTCAATTTGTATTTTCATATGTGCGTATACGTAACACGCAATAATACTGGCATTTGTGTTTGTGTAACGAGACAATATACATAATAATCGATTAAATTTATTAGATATTGTTTATTTTTGAAAAATTGCTAAAAATTAATTTTAAAAAATTGATATTTATTTTATACAACCCATAAGAAATAATAATAAAAATATAATGCTAACACGTTTTTTGTGCAATTAAAAAAAGTCTTTCGAAAAGTTGACTTTTTTCATAAAATCTGCACTCCTGCTTTCGTATTTGGCCGGGTGGGAAGCACTTTAGTGCAGAATCGAAGTAAATATATTTTATAATTAAAGAGTGTCAATAAATTAAAAAAAGCTCGCGTGACATTTTTTTATTATTAATAGATAACCATAATTTTTTTTTAAATTCAACATGCAGGATGTAGGGTGTAAATTTAAATCAATTTAAAATTTACGAAGTCTTGTCTTTTGAAATATGTAAAAAATGAATATTGTATTAATAAAACTTTGAGAAAAAAATGAAAGATTTGTACTATATTTTTGTTAAAAAAATACCATTTTTCATATTAATTTCAGAGTGCTGACTTTGAACATTTTTCGTGGCTAGAGAGATAATCAAAAAAATTGTTCAGCATGTGAATATGAATATTTTTATAAATTTTTCCCTGAAAAGCAAAATACAGACGAGGCAAAAAAAAAACAAAAAAAAAAAAAATTCAAGCGTAAATATCTTTTTAGCTGCCAGAGATACCTTAAGTGAGTAAGCACTTTTTTCTTTATTTCGCTAAACACTTTACAGAAATAAAAAAAATCGGACTTGATTTGTAGTAGCTACGATTTTTTGAAACTTACATATTCGAGGTGGTTAACTTTGACACCCTGTAGCTTATCTCGTATTATTACAAGTTGAATGAATACAAGATAATTTTTCTGAAAACCTAAGTCCTCCTCTACAACTTTGGCAATAAATTGGTAGGGAACTAAAGATGAATTTTTGAAATGTTTTAAATATTTTTTTCGTATTTAGATCAGTAATATTCTTTGAGGGGTATTTCTACATCGAAATCACAAAAAAGCCATTTCTCGGGACACTTTAATGTACATAGAATATTTATTACGTGAGAGAAAAATTTAGTTTTGTTGTACGGTGTCACTAGCTGACAAACTACTAGAATTAGTTCTGTTAAAGTAGAACTAGAAGTAGGGTGCATCAGGCACTCAAAATTCTTCAATTAACAATCAGCAAAAAAAACAAAAAACAAAATTAAAATAAAAATAAAAATTATAAACAAATTGAAAGTGAAACTAAACTGTTAACAATGCTTACATATTATACTTAAACCAAAAGATATTAAAAAATATTATAAAAAACAAAAAACATTTACCATACCTTTTTTCTTAAAGCATTTAAAATTCTACTATTCACTGTATCTGGCCACGAGCAATCTTAGTGTTTTGGTTTTAATGTTTTTCTATAGTTTTTGTTTTGTATTACATTAAATACAAAAAAAAAAAAAAAAACAAAGAACTTAGATTTTATTATATTATTCATGTAATTGTTGTTATTGTTGTTGCTCTAACAACGAAAAACATTAAAATGCAACAACACCCGCTAATATGTCCAAGAATTGGGTCAACATAATCAACCATATAAATTGTCTTAAGTTTAGTTTTAAAATTTTAGTTTCTTTTAATTTTATTCAAACGCCATTCATTCATTGTTGATTTGTTTGTAGTTTGCTGGTAAATTACCACAGGAGATTGTTTTTGTTACCAATCACCCAAAACCATTGTTTTCCACTACATAGTGTTTTTTTATGGCTAAAATAAACTTCTTTAAATCTCCCCATACCTATCTCTTCTTTCATTGTGACGATTTGTTTGTGTTTAAGTACCAACAAGTAGTTAGCAAATAATTTTTTGGATATTTTTTTTTTTTTTTGCATTTGCAAAGTGTTAATGTAATTTAACGCAACTTTATTTTAAGTATTTTTCACACGATTTTTTTCCAACATTTTGTTTGTATTTTTGTTTCTGTTCAGTTTCTGTTTTAGTTTTCGGTTTATTGAGTTTGGAGCGTATCTGTTTAAATTGGGTTTAATCAAATTTCCTGTCGTTAAACAAATTGGTGCAGAAAAATTAAATACCAAACGGTGGTAGAGAAGGTGTTTCCACATAGTTTGTTATGTACGGTTGTATATTATATTATTTATTCAATGAAGTTTTTAATTTAGTAGGTGGTTATTTAATTGTATTTGGAGAATTTTATTTTTCGTACATAATAGGAAGTATTTAATTTTCTAGTAATTTTAAATCTATAACATTGACTATGTGATTTTGAGATGTGACTATTGGAAATAAAGCCTTCATTTAAAATAATAGAAAATTTTAAGAATAAAAAAAAATCATATAAATGACATGAATTTCGTGTTATAGATTAAATTACTTCAAATTAAATGTCATAATTTTGTAATATTCTTAAAGTAGGTTAGTTGTGACGTATATATTTAATGGTGTTATTTGCAAAGAATTGAAAATTAAAATGTCAAATGTTGTTATGAAAAGAATATTTTATGAATTAAATAAGAAATTTAATATTTATTACTGCAGAATATATTTTAATGTTAAATGTTTGGTTTCATTAAATTGTGCAATTAGACTATTGGACAAAATAAAGTGCGGTTCCCTACTCTTGCTACTCACTTCATAATAATTGTCCTATAGGAGCATTATGGATTACTTTTATGGTGTCTAGGTATTTGTCGTTTTATATTGTTTAATTTAATAAACAAAAAAAAGCAATTTTTTAATTATTTTCATTTCGTGTTTGGAGTAAAAATATTGTGTTGGTTGTGGATTTTGTGCAACAAAATAATGTAACACTTTACTTTTTGTTTAATTCGGCGTTAAATTTTTTGTTACAAAACGAAAGATAGATATGCTTAAAAAATGCTGAATTTTAATATTATACTCAAGGAGCAGAAACCCTAAGACTACTATGTAAATTCGTAACGATATCGCGATTTTCGGCAAAAGGGAATCAACTTTATCACTCAATGAGATAAAGAAAGAGAAATTATAATTATATTCACTCTTAAACATATGACTTTCATTTCTTCATGCTGCTAATATAAAAAGTAATGAAAAAATAATCGTCCCTGAATCATTGTTAAATAAAGTTATTTGGATGAATGAATCAAAATATTATTAAAAAATTCTAAAAGCCGAAAAGAGTGGAAACGGCCATAAGAAACAGAAATTTTAACTTTTTGTAATAGCAACTCTTACAAGTAAAATTTTCTTAGCTTTGGTACTTTTGAAACCCATTTGCATAGCTGATTTAAAATTATTAAAAAACCATACGTCAGCGTTGTATGCAGATGACACTGCGCTCATAACAACTGGTAAAGTCTCAAATGCAATCGTTAAAAATTTGGAAAAATCTTTATTACAAACTAAGAAATTCTTCTTGAAATGGAAAATTAAAATCAACGAGTTAAAAACTCAAGCAATCATATTCCCTTTTAATAAATCACCAAAACGAATACCCAGTAGAACGCTTTCAATTCAAGGAACTGAAATACCTTTTCTAGATTCTGTTAAATACTTGGGGATTACACTTGATAAAAAGTTGACCTTTAAACAGCATATTTTACAAACCTGTACAAAAGCAATTAAATGTGGCAGAGCTCTATTTCCGTTATTAAATCGCAAATCAACTTTAAATCACAAAAAAAAATATTAATTTATAAAATGTGTATTAGACCGATAATGACCTATGGATGCCAAATATGGACAACAAAATGTGCAAAAACTTATTTAAAGAAACTACAAATAATACAAAATAAAAATTTAAAAATTATATATAATTTACCACGGAGGTACTCCACAATTCGTTTACATAGGAAATATAAAGAAGACTTGTTTGCAACGGTTACTAGTAAACTAACACAAAGCTTTGAAGATCGTAACAGATATTCAAACTACGTTTTAATAAGAAATTTGCATAGCTAGCTCTTTTCCATCTTTAACTCTAAAGATGATAAAAGGACTATCATAAGAATTTCTTTTACATTATTTTTTTAGTAATAAGGTTTTTTCTATCTTTTTCCCTTAATTTGTAAATAATTTATTTATAAATGTATATATCATTATTTAACAAAACTTTTTAATTTGCTGCAATACTATTTAGTAATACCTCAAACACTGTAAATATATAAAGATTTTTTTTTTTATATTTTTAACTTGTTAATGATGATAGATAGATAAATAAAAAAAAAAAAAAAAAAAAAAAAAAAAAACCCATTTGCTAGAACAGTTAGGGTGGTAGTAATTAACATTACTTTTTCCTTTATCTCTCCGCTTACGCAAATGTTTATTTCAGCGAGGCTTGCGATATTATAAGGATATTACTACGTAGTCTTTGTATTTCTGTCCCCCCAATTTCATCTAAATTGTTATTTTGTACAACAAAATAATTCTTTCGACCTCAGATTCTAAAATTTTGCATTTTAAAGACAATTTATATTAATTTCATTTAATTTTCCCGATCTGGGATTAATAAATCTTTCTGGATTATAGTAAAAAAATTTACAATAATAATCTATCCTTATTTTTCAAATGTAATTATAATTTAATGAATAGAATATTAAAGTTGAATATCGGAAAATTGGAAGCCAAATAAAACGATTTTTAAAGTGTCACCAATACAACATTTTTACCCCAACAAACACAAAGGTCAAATAATTTAAAAACATCTTTTGTTTATTAAATAAAATATTATATAGCCTAAAAGTATCTCATAATGTACCTAGACGACAATTATTATGAAGTAAATAGTTATAGTAGGAAGCCGCACTTTATTTTGTCCGACAGTGTATATATTTCGTTAATGAAAATAATATAATGAAATTAATGAATATATATATAAAAATTCATTATATATAATTCGTTAATGATATTAATATAATTTTTTTATTATTTAGAGCATCAGATAGGATATTACCTGAAAAATTATAATCATCCTTTCTGTTCTTTTTTTATTTTATGTTACTGAGTAAAATATGTGCGTGCTTTAAAAAGTAATTTTTATAAATAAATAATCTTGTTTGTCAAAAAAAAAAAAAAAACTCAGTGAATAATACTAATAAATCCACCTTTTTTGAGTGAATTAAAACCATATACATAATTCACATGATATGATCCAAATTTAATGTTGCTATATGATTAATTTAGTACAGATAAAAGAATATATCTACTTAACAAAAAATAGAAAAAAATATTATTCAACGAGGTCATAATTTAAAATATTTGGGCCACTATCAAACATTTTTAACCTGGCTGAAACTGACTTTAATCCTTAATAGGTTTTTGTGGGAATAATATTTTAAACAAAAGGGTTACAGATCGAACTCACAAGACTTAAAACTAATAAAATTCAAAATTTCAGTATCATAGGTTTCATTTTGTAATCATGATTGTTGTTCAAAGCTAAAAAGTTAGAAAAAGGGAAAAGAATTACTTAACTTTTTCCCATTCTTCTACACTTTTTGTTCGTGCGTTTATACTTTTTAAACTCATTCTATCTTATATAAACTAATCGGAATTTGTAGATAAATTCCATACCTTTTTTGTTTTTGTGCATACTTTCAGGAGTTAAGTACAGGATAATCGATTTTTTTTTTTTTTTTTTTGTAGGCTCTGTGTGTGCCCTTCAACGGAATACAAATTTTTAAATAAGAATTGATACTTATTGTAATTATGCATATTTGCGCTATATCTCGTTGATGTGCTTTAAATAGTCAACGCAGTAGATAGTCACAAAATTTGGAAAATAGCAAAAATTTAAACAAAATTCAGTTTTTCGCAAGGCACGTTCACAGTTTCTAATGGTATATCAAAGATTACTGCGTGCATATATTTTTTTTTTTTTTTGTTATTTTATATAATAAAACCAAAGAAGTATTAAAAACAAATTTAATAAAGAAAAATGTTATGTTACGTTATGTTATGTTATGTTATTTTATGTTATGAAAATTTTCGTATATATAAATATAAGAACGGCGATAAACATAATTGATCGAGATCATAAATTTAAGTCAAATGTCATTGATAGTTGAAAGCGGGGCACTTTTGTCAAAACAGATTTTGCTAAAGCACATCACATTGACAGTACGAAATTAACAATAATTAGCATAAGTAGATGGTGTTTGTAATGCTTAATGGAAATATAGAGGCGCATCAAAAAATTTCAAAAGATATACATTTTATGGATCAAAAAGGTTCAAAAGGATCATAATATTATGTAGCATTTCTTTTTAATAAGCACTAATAAAATATATTTTCGTATAATATATAGACAAATAACTTAGATTCGAATCCCATTTTTTGCAAAATTTTTAAAATTGGCGATTTTTAGTATAAAGATTTTTTTTTAATTTTACTAGGAAATCCTATCATAGAATTTATTTTAGTAACTCAGTAGGTTTTGATATTGCTCGTAATTTTTACCAGAATTATACATAAACTAAAAATTAGTATATGTTGAACTTAAAACCGATATAGCTTTCACACCCCTGCCTGAAATGATTAACACAAACTGATTGTACAGGCATTCTAGTCACTTTATGTTTATATAAATGGATTTAAATGGGCTATAAAAAAGAGAAATAATAATAATAATAATAATAATAATAATAATAATTAAAATTATTTATATAAATTTAAACAAAAGAGTACTAGTTAGTCACTTTGTTGAATTGAAATATTATTCTTAATGAGACTCCAACAGCTAACTTTAAATAAAGTCGATGACGGAGAAAATTTTTAACCGCTTGTCAAATTAGTCCTTATTATCCGATTTCAAATATTCTTACATCTTCTTAAAACTCTCGATAGGACCTTTGATAATCATGCTTACACATACTATTTATTTATCAACTATAGTTTTAAAGTCATTTGCATTTGAAATTTCAACTATCTTAGTTTTGAAAAATTTTTATCCAGTTTTTTCAATATATAGCCCAAAGTTTTTATTTAGTTTATTTTGTAAGATGTTTATCCAATTAGTTGAAGAACAAAATTATCTACCAAAAAAAAAAAAAAAAAAAAAAAACAAAAATAAAAAATAGAAATAGATATCTCTTACAAGTGCAAAAATAACCGGTTTTGAATTTGAAAATTTAAAAAATGAGTTTGAGAAATCTTCACAGATATGATTTTAGAATTAAACACAAGTCCAAACACCCAACATTACTATGTACAGACCATGATGAATTTGAGCCATTTTAAATCACATTTTTGACATTCTAAAATCCCAAAGCCTAGTTCTGCAAATCGAATGGAATTTCGAAAATCGCTGAAAATTTCGTTATGATATCTTAAAATTTCGTTATGATGTCTTAAGAAACCAGTATTCTATTTGAGATCAAATATTTATAGTTTCTAGAAAAAAAAAATTTTTAACAAAATTGTTACTTTAATTCCAAAATTCAGAAAAACTACGAACTTTACATTTTCAAATAAACTGCTATGTCTAGTTGACATGATTCCTAATTAAATACAAAAAGATTGAAGTCAATATCTTTTATTGGACCAAAATTACATTACTTTAAAGTTTAATATGCCGCGAAAACTTCCAAAAACATTGTACTACTGTGGATGTTAAAAAGTCGTAACGAAATACACATTTGTTCCTGTAGTCTATGTTCGAAATTGTGCTTGTGATAAAATATGCAAAAATTGTGTTTTTCATGAAATATTAGATTTTAAGGTGCCGTATTTTTGGTTCTATAAAAGATATTGACTTCATTCTTTTTATATATAATTAAGAATTATGTTCGCTAGACAGACAACTTTATTTGAAAAAACGAAGTTCATAGTTTTTCTGATATTTGGAACTAAAATAAAACTTTAGTAAGAAATTATTTTTTGGAGAAACTGTAAAAAACTGGCTGAAGATTTGGTAAAATTGAAATAGTTGAAATTTCAAATGCAAATAACTTGAAAACTATAAGCGATAAATAGTACATACATGTTTTTCATAGGTCTTATTGGGAGCTCTAAGATGTAAAAATATTTGAAATCGGATAAGAAAGAAAAATTTGACAAGCGGTTATAAATTGTCTATGTTAGAGGTACAATATTTTTAACTCCAACAGCTCCGCTCCTGCGGAGTGTGTGGAACCCCTCTTCCAAACTTAAAATTATACACTCCTCTGCTTCGCCTATGTGAAATTTTGTGTAGATTCAGAAGATACAGTAACAGATTTATTTCCAGTAGAATTCGAATCTGCCCCACTGTGCAATGGTCTTTGTAAATTATCCTTTAATTTGGAACTAACTCTCTTCTATTAGCAACAATTTTGAAAGATTAGTATCTATTGCATTACTATACCATTGAAATGGATTTTTACTGTATTTATAAATCTAGTCAAACAAATTTTTTTTAAATCTTTATGCTATGTACTTGTATCGCATTCTTTGATATATGTATAGCATTTTTTTTTTTTGCAAAATTTGTTATTGTTTTTGGCTCGAAATGAAATTTCTGCCACGAGAACTCTGAAGTAAACAAATTTCTTAGTGGAGCTTTGTTATCACTTACTAAATATTTAATATTTTAAGACCATTTTTAGCTATAATTTGAGATAAGTAGGATTCTAAAATGTGCCATTTCGAACTCCAACATGTTTAGCACGTCTCCTTGCAATTATTCTCGAGACTGTTTTTACCTGATTCAAGTTTCCACTTAGTTGTTAGATTGTCGTTATTCTCTTTGACAATTTTGAGTTCCAGTTGCTTTGCTTTAACCTCAAGGCCACAATAATTAGGAAAACAATTACAATTATTATATGCTTCCCACTCCTTAATTGGTAATAATAAAGGGAGCAATGCTTCTTGTTTGTTGTTGTTACTTAAACTGGCAGCCTGAAAATTTTTTTCTTCTGATTGCAGTGTGTACATTTGTAAGGGTGAATGAGGTGGTGTAGAGCATGCTTTAACCTTACTTCAATAAAATACCAATTAATAACCTTTTGAACGCTCCAATGGAACTGTTTTATAGAATGGATTATTGTCTAACTTTTTGCATAAAAATAATAAGATGAATTTACTCTTTGGTGTTATTTTTCGTTGTTTTTTCTCACTAACTCTTTTTGGGTAAAATGAAGAATATTGGAGTAAAGTGGAACGTATTAAGAATGTCAAATTTAAAGATATTTAGTGTTTATTAAATATTTTTAAATGATTTTTGTATTTATGAGGCCCCTCGAATATCAACATTGTAGTAAGTGATAAAAGCAGGTAATAAATGTTAAAGCTAATAGAAAATAATAAAACTAAATTTTTAAAAATAAATATTTATTTTTCGTTTTTGGAATAATTTTATTCATAAGTGTAATATATTCCTATAATTTTTGTACAAACCATTTGAATGAGTATAGATTTTTACAACATCCACTCTTTCCGCGATTTTTAAATCCATATTTTCGTCCTTTAATAAGCTTATATAATGGTATATGATTTTTATAGGAATTTTTAGTGTTATCGCTAAAAAGTTTATTGAGTTATTTCCAATTTTTACATATTCTATTGCTTTTACTAAGTTATCACACTTTTGATTTGTTTTATTAGATTTTTTTATATTCAAATCATTGATGACTAAACCAATATGAAATGCAATTATTTACTATATTTTCAGCAAAATTGCAAAAAAAAATGGAACGAAATTTTATAGATTAAATGTATATCAAACTTTAAGGAAATATTTTTTTATTACGTTACTCCAGTTCTATAGTGTGCAAAATAAAGTATTCAATTTTGCATTCACCGACTTAAAAATGCTTTGGATCTTCTCCTCAGAAACATGAACATTAAAAAAACTTTGCTTTCCCTCAAAAAGTTATAAAATTAGAGGCTTCATGGATAAAATATAATTCAGACAAACATCTACCAGATCTTTTTTGCAGTAAAATTAAAAATACGCGAAAAAAGTAAAAATTTTTCATTACTCCATATGCCATAAAAACCTATTCGCCCCTACATTTTAGTATAACCAAAGTATGCTTTTAATCCATTCTTTTTTTATAATACCGATTAAATAATCACGATGAAAATTCACCGAGATATGGTATTCATAATATGGAATCATATGTAACTTTCCGTTATGTCATTATGTTCTTTACGACGATATAGTAATGTCTGCCCCTACGTCCAGCTCAAATAAAAATTGATTTTAAGGTATTGTTATAACCTAACCACATCCATAGACAAAATCGTACATTAAAAATCATTTTAAGCCCGGAAGTAAAAGAAGTAAAAAATGTGTATTTTCATTAAAAATAAATTTTTCATTAAAAATGTAAAATACTTATGTGCAAAAATTTTAACCTTTTTTATATTTTTTTTTCTTTTACGTATGACGGAAAACAAAATTAAAACAAAATTATTTATATAAAACATTATAAATAGCTTTTCGGAAAACTTATAGATGCAATTCGTAAGATAAGATCGCTTGAAAAAGAGATTGGATTAATATGTCTTTAAAATTATTTTTTATTCGTTTAGATAAATAAATATTCCTTGAAGCCTTAAATCGATACCAAGCTTAATCTTTATCGCTCGAATTTATTTCTGTATTTATTTATTTAGTACATGGAATACAAATCCTTGCAGACTAGCAACTTAAATCTAATTACAAAATTATAATAATTTATTTAACTGGCTTTTTAATAAATTTTTTAAATCACTAATATCAAGATATTTATAAAGATTATTAAATAAACTTAAGGATATAGTTTTTTGGTTCATTTCTACCATAATCAGTTCTATGGTATCAATATGAAAGAGATTGAATTTCCTTAAATATCTCTGAGGAACAGATTTTGAATACAATTGAGAAGGATTGGACAATCAATATTGCCTGAAATAATTTCATAAAGAAATAACAATGAAGAAATTTTTCTTTGAATTTCTAACGATTTCATTAATATCCAGATACATATATTTTCATAAGATGTAAGAGGTATTGATTAATGTGAATGTTAGAATTAGTATCCAAATAAACGATGCATATTCTAATATAGATCAGACAAAAGTAGAAAATGATTTTTCATAACATATTGGACAAATAAAATGTGTCGACATCTATGAAAAATCATACGACAGCACTTTTAAAGATTAAAAGGAAGGCCATTATCATCTGACCACATAACTACTCTATTAATATCCTCCTGAAAATCATTTAAATCAGCCATTGTATAATTTTTTCATATTTTAAGATCATCAGCATATAGCAAATAATTAGAATATTTAAAAATATGATATATATCATTATTAAATGTAATAAAAAGTCATGGGCCCTTGCGGTATACCAGAAGTGGGAGTGAATATATTTGAGTATAATCCATCAATAGAAACAGTACAATATCTATTGATTATACGAGGGCGAATCAATAATAAGTCCGTGACTTTTAGAACTTCCATCGTAGTTATATGAAATTCAACACTATTCCCATGAAGTACCACCTGTTAATAGACTACTGTCAAATTTTGAGCAAGTGTCGTGGGTTACTTTGCGTTTAACAGCTGTTCAAAACATACAACCTCGTGTATTTTTCTAAAAATGGAAAAAAGTGAATTTCGAGTGCTCATTAAATATTATTTTTTGCGAAAAAAACCCGTCAATCAAACCAAGGAAAAGCTCGATAAATACTATGGGGACTCTGCACCATCGATTTCAATGGTAAAAAAGTGGTTTACTGACTTTCTTTGTGGTCGCACAAGTAAAAAGTTCACGATATGGTGGTGGTCGACCGAAGAGTAAAAGTGCGTGAGATTTTTGATGATGCCATAGACATTTCATATGGCAGTCTGGATTTTAAATGATCAGCTGGGTCTGCAAGATGGGTGCCATGTTTGCTCTTAATTGACCATAAACACGTGTGCAGTCTCAATGGCAAAACTCTATGAATTGGGCTACGAATTGGTACCTCATCTGCCATATTTTCCGGATTTAGCCCCTAGTGACTATTTCCTATTTCCAAACCTAAAGAAATGGCTCAGTGGAAAGAGATTCAGCTCCAACGATGAAATTATTGACCAAACAAATGCCTATTTTAAGGACCTCGAAAAATCCTATTTTTTACGCAAAGTAAATGACGGCACTTGCTCTAAATTTGACTGTAGTCTATTAACAGGTGGTACTTGATGGGAATAGTGTTGCATTTCATATAACTACGAGGGAAGTTCGAAAAGTCACGGACTTATTGATCCGCCCTCGTATAATGACGAAACCAACTCAGCATTTGAGAATGGAATCCAATTCTTGATAATTTCAATAAACGTAATTCATGTGGAACACGTTCAAAAGCTTTAGCAAAATCAGTGTAGGCGACATCAACTTGAACGCCCTTTTCAAAGTAAGAGACACAAAATTGAATAAAAACAGCCAAGTTTGTAGTGGTAGATCTATCAGACATAAAACCATGCTGTGATAAAGAAATATACCTTTTAAGGTGGAAAAATAATTTATCATATATTATATGTTCAGATACTTTAGCAACATTTGTTAATTTCGAAATTGGTCTATAATTTGAAATTAAGTTCTTATTACCAGACTTTAAAATAGGAACAATGGTAGTAAATTTCCATCTTTGAAGAAAGAAACCTTCCCGTAGTGAATGGTTAAAAATTATTTTCAATGATAATATGTTTCCAAATTTCCAATTTCCAAATTAATTATAAACTTTTGAAATTCATACGAATACTACACACTTATGATTGACATAATTAAAGGCTAAGTTTTGTGTAATTTCTCTAAATTGTTTTTATTTTTTTTTAAACTTTTTTTGGTGTGCGCATTTTACAAAATTTGTTTAATCAAAGTTAAGGTTATATTCAGACGGACGTACAGACGTTTATAATAAAATCCTTATATCCTTATATATATATTATAAAAATGAAGGGTAAGTTTACTTGTTTGTTTATTTTTTCGTGTATCAATCACGTCTAAACGACTGAACCGATTTGCACGAAATTTGGCTCACATACAGTACAAGTCTGGAGGTATTCATAGACTATGTTAGATTTCGATTAGGTTTAAGGCTCACATTTTACGCATACTTTTAATAAAATCAATTTTTTTAATTTGCACATTATCAATTTCAATTATATAGCTTAATTTAAATTTGACACACATATAGTGCTTGCACTGGAGGATTTTTAAGCTATGTTGGTTGGACCGATTTTTACGAAATTTGACACACAGATATTATCAGTGCCGGAGCTGTTTATAGGCTATGTGACATCTCGATTGGATATAACGCCCACATTGTACGCCCACTTTAAAAAAAATTATTTTTTTTAATTTTGCATAAAATTTGACACACAGATAGTGCCCGCCCTGGAGATTTTATAGGCTATGTTGAACCTTGATCGGATGCAACGACCACATTTTACAACCAATTTTTTTTCAAAATCTCAAACAGCTGTACCGATTTGCTTAAAATTGTCACAGCATCATCCTGTGTGTTCTTAAATTCAAATATGATATTTTCATTTTCGATCGGAGCAATAGAGTTGTAGTCCCCATACAAAGCAAATCTTCGTTATGGATCTATTACGATGAGTGCCCTCAAACATCGTGTGAACACCTAGCTTATCATATGGCGTTTATAAAATAAAAATAGAATGGATATGATGCAATGGATATAATATTAATTTTCGCATATCTAAAATAGTATTACAGTGAAAGTCTTAAAAGAGTTTTAGGAGTAATTTTCGTTTCAAATTTTGAATAGGATAGATCTAGGGGCAGAAGTAGCCCCCATATGAAGTAAATATCGTATCAAATAGGGTAACGATGCGTACACGGAAAAGCTAGTCATTATATAGTTTCCACATTACCCAAAAGGAAATAAATTTTTTTTTATTATGTCATTCATATCTCCCTAAATTTTCATAATAATATTTTGTATTGCGTCCGCTAGAACGAATTTCTAATAATATTTTAGTTTTTTAAGTAGAGAATAAAATTTTTGTTTTGAATATTAGAATATGAATATTAGGATTGTTTATGGAATAATTTTAACATTGTGTTGTTATTAGAAGGAAGTTGTTAGTATTAAATAAGAGCTTTAGAAGTACATAGTATTTTAACCCATAGCTGTCATTGGTAATGAGGTTCTCTTTAATACTCTTACTCATTGCTTTTGAATTTCTTCCCTTGAAATTACGTTTAAATATTTTTTTTAATAAAAACATTATTTTGTCTTTATTAAAAGGTAATAAAAATAACTTTTAAGTTGGTGAATTTGTATTTTTTTTTTTTTTTTTTTTTTTTTTTGTTAGAAATTATTAATCTTTTATTCTGTTAAGGATACAATTATTTTATTTGCAGTAACATTTACAAAGTTCAAAATATGTACTTAATTTTACATTTGAAGTGGTAAGATGTAAATTTTTTGGAAGCACTTTCTAGATTTTGTAACAATGCTTTGAAGAGTGTTATTAATTGGGAATGAAGCTACCTTTAATTTGTCTGTGCTCGTCGTTGGGGTGTATGTTTATTTTGTTTCCAATAAGTATTAATTTCAGATCAGTTACCCGGAATTTATACTTAGGTAGCGTTAAAAAATATAATTCACGAATAAAATAAACGAAGAAGATAAAAAATACATACCTAGTGATGAAAGTGTAGCTTTTGATGAAATATGCTACGCTCTTCTTAATCTCTCCCTGACTAAAGACTATAAGTTGACTATCAACCCAATATAAAGAAAAATAATAATAAAAAAAACTTCCTAACACTTTAGCTTCACTTTTACTAATTTAATAAAAAATTTCAAAAATTCATTAATTTTATTTATCAATTTATTTATATAAAATTATTATAAGGTTGTAATTTAAAAATGTTATAAGCATTAAACAAAATTATTAATTTATTTTTTACAAATTGTAATTAAAATAATTAATTAAAAATTGTTAGTTTAGATATTAAGTTTAAAAATATAGAATTTAAATAAACTGAATCTAATATAAAATTAACTGAATTTAATTTAAAATTTAAGAAATCAATTAAAAGAAATTAACTAAATGAAAACTAAAAAAATTCTGGTAACCTGTTTACTGAATGTAGGGTGTTTTTAAATAACCCACCATAAATAATTCTAAATAAGCAAAATATGTTCACCCTTTTTGGATTGAAATTTGAGTGCAATTCAAAATCAGAGAAATTATAATTTATTCACGTTATGTTAAATAAACATATAAAAATTGAGTCTTTAAGAAATTTATTTAAATATGGCTGCTAAACAAAAACATTAACACTTACATTTTCATTATGTCCAACGTTGTTAGCAGGTGCTCGATGACTTTTGTTTATTGCGTATTCTGTTTATTCTTGCTTAGCTAATTTGATATTTATATTGATTTTAAATTTGAGTGAATATATGCGTATGAAGGTGGATCATGTTACTAATGTCAATTAAAACATTCTTACACAATAGAATCTACAAATTTGTATGCGATTAGTATAGAAATTTAATTTTAGTTGAAAGTTTGTCAATTTGTTTGTTTTTTGATTTTATCAATGAAAATTAATTAAGCTAACCATTTCAAAATTTAATTAATAATTTTGAAAAAGAAATTTAGAAGATTTAAAAATAATTTGAAGATATTGTTAATGCATAAATTGAGAAATCATGAATATTATTGAAATTTTGATTTATAAAATTTTACTGTTTGACAAGCGGTGTACCAGACCAAAACCAAAAACTAATATCTAAATAGAATCTGGTTATCTCAACAGTATTGTAAATATTAGTTTCCAGTGGGTCACGATTAACAAAAAAAAAAAAAACACTTAATATGCAAATCTGAGTTTTTCCCTTCAGATTTCCTGAAATCTGGACTGGAATTCTAATATTTTGAGCCTGGAATTTAATGTCTTTACAAAATTTCAACACATGGGATTATATCTTCTTCTCCAAGCAACTATTAAATCATATTCAATAACAAAAAGCAATCTGGATTGAAACAAAAAGCCGATTACACACTCCAGAATTAATGCCACAAGCAAAAGTTTTCAATTTTTCTGAAATAAATATGTTAATGTAGGAACAATTTACATATCTCAAAGCAAAATTTACCTCGCCAAAAAATATCTAAATTCTTCCAGGTTTTTATCCAAAGATAATAAATTTATGAACCGCTACTCCTAAAATTTATTACCAAAATACAAATAAATTTATCGACCGTCTCACTTAAAACTTTTTCAATAATTGAAATTTTCCTTCACAATTTGACAATTTCGAAAAATAATATTAAAATGTAATTTACTAAAAAAAATCGAAATTCAAATAAGTACTTTTTTCCAAATAGTGAAGTTTTGTTACAGCCAAACAAAAATTTTGTAAAAATGTAAAATAAATAAAATATGAAACAGGTCGACATCACAATTTTTTATTGGGAAGTTATAATAGATCCTTACCAGCGATTGAAATTAGTCTAGAACACTTGGCAGAAGAGCTTTTTACATAATTAAAGGCCCTAATGCTTATTTTAAAAAGACTTCCAGCGTTTTAAATCCAAAATATTTTCTATAGACAAAGCTGGTTTATGATTCTTAATTAAAAAAATAAAAGTACCGTGTCATAGAGAACCGCATATTTTCTAACAAACAAATAAACATATGAAAATGTATCACAAACATTAATTATCTTCTAAGCACTGGCATCAAGATAAAGTATATAGTACTATTTTCTTTAAAACATTTTCCTTTTCCGTAAAACCTCTTCAACAAGTGCTGCTACTGGTTGACCAAACACATCATCTACAATAATATTTTACAAATATTTGTCAAAATATCAACAAGTCATTACAGCTTTCATCATATACACTTATTTCAGCGAAAACTATTTTTTATCTAAATAAAAGACTTTATTTATATGGTACCTTCCTATGAAGTATGTGTCTTAAGTCTTTTGTTTACATAACCCTGCAATCAATCACTTTCCTGAAAAAATTTATTTTTTTTTTTTTTTTCAACAAATTTTTCTTTAAATAAATACAAAACTTTACCTTCAGGTACTTTATTGTATATTGTATACGTAACAATATGTACATTTTGTTATTTTTCTCCTTTAAAATATTTACATGCATTAAAAGTAAAATGAATGAAAAATACCTTTTTTAAATATTTTGATTGAAAGCATTTATAATACCGCGAACAGTTAACATATCAACAGTATATATACGCATTAATAGAGATTTAAAAATGAGTGAATAATGTTTTATTATGATATTAAGCCATAAAAACCAATAAAATAGATTGATCGACATAAAGACAATGTGACATACAACAATGCCAAATTACCAACGAAAATGGTTTCACTTTCAAAAAAGTATGCAGCGAAAATTAAACAGCAACAAGAAAAAATTATTAAAATGTCGACAGGCACGCATGCGTTTTAATTGTTTTATAAAACGCATCAAAGTTGTAAGAAAAAACAAAAAATAAGATAAATGGATGCATATAAATTGAACTATATCGTGGCAATTAATTTGTCGTTTAATGATTGATAGAAAGTATGAATTTGAAATTTCAATTTAAATTAAAAAACTTTTAAGGTGTTGAAGACTTTATGATAGAGATAAGCAAATGCAGGATTAGTTTATGAAAAATAGTACAAACAACAATTTAAAACAAATTATTTTAAAACTGTGACTCAAGACTGTGTTGCAACTTTTTTTCAACATAATAGTTAATATAAATAACAACAATAACCATAAAATAAATAACGTTACCAAATTGTCGTATAATATAATTTTGTTAAGGTTAATTAGAGTTAGAGTAATAATAACCAGGTACCCTTTAATAAAAACAATAATAGTAATAATAACAACAGAAATAACTTAATAATAAAAAAAGAAACATCAAAGTTTTACAATTCAATCATAAACTTTGTAAAAATAATTTTTAAACAAGTTTCAAATTTAGTTTTTAATAAAACTGAAAATTTCAAAAAAATAAAAAATATTTGTAGCAAGTACGAGTACTTACATGTGCAATAAAACTGAAAAATAAATTGTATTGTAAAATATATACTAACATAAGTTAAGAAAAACTTTATTGCTTTTTTTTAATATTATAAAAAAATATATATATTGAGTGGTTTTAAGGTGGTATTGCTTGTTTGTTGCTGTTGATACTTAAATTCTGGTTGTCGTACTTTTTAGACTATTTTTTTAGTTTAGTTTCTTGCAGTTACTTTTGGCGTGGTTCAATTGCACAATTTAACAGCCATCTAAACGCTACTACACAAAATTGAAGCCTTTTGCTGTCCGCCAAAGACATTCACTTTATGTAGTTGTTGAGGTTTGTGGCCTTTTTTTCGTTTACTAGTATATGTTTTTATTTTTAGAGTAAAACTGCCTAAGTTTGAGAGCAGCTTTTTTTTATCAAAACGTAACAATCTTAGCTTGTATTTATTTTTAGTATTTGAAATATCAAAGTGCTATACGGTGTTTTAAAAAACATTTTATAGAAAAAATTAGATTTGTAAAACAAATGGGTCAGAGATTTGTAAAACAAAGAACAGAGCTGCAGTTTAGAATTTGAGAATTCGACCAAGTACACAGAAGGCTGCTTGTCCTTTAATAAGACTTAATAAAAAAGTCAATATTAAAAAAATTAACACTTTTAGAAAGCCAAGACTTCTTCATATAACTCCATAATTTTCTTTTTAATGTATATTTATTGACCCGTGTCTACAAAAAATTGTATGACATTTTTCCGAGGACTATTATTTTCTATATGAAATATAGGAATATTATAAATGCAATAGCGGTGTTTCGCTAGTACCTAGGAGGTATTTGAAAATGTTTTGAGGTATACAATATGGACAATCGCAAATTTTTTGGCAATAAATCGGCATCTCCTATACTACTGGTCGCACCGGATTGTAATTTAAGGGAAAGTTCTAGAAGTGGACCTAGGCTCTCAGAAAAATCATTTTATAGTCAGCCTGTAATAATATGAGATTAGCTGCAGAGTGTCAAAGTTGACCACCTCGAGTATGTAAAAAGATATTTCAATTTTTGATTTTTTGCCTTGACTTTATTTCGTTTTTTGGCAATAAGTCCTGAGATATATGAGCAAAATTTTTTTTTTTAAATATTTAAAAATTTCTTCAACTTCTTCAAAATGTTATGAAAAGAATTGTTTTGTTTTTCTTTTTGATTATCTCAAGTCGTCTAGCCGTGAAAAATGTTCAGTCAGCACTCTAAATTAGCATGAAAAATTGTGTTGTTTTTTAACAAAAATATGGTACAATTCTTTATTTTTTTCTCAAAGTTTTTTTTTTAATAAAAAAAATGTTTTCTTTACATATTTCAAAAAACAAGCCTTCATAAATGCAATTTTTTAATCGATTTAGATTTGTACCCTACATCGAGTATCCAAAATGGTGAACTGTAGAAAAAAAATTATGTTCAAAAAAGTGTCACTCGATATCTTAAATACGTTAAGATCATTTTGGCACTAAAATTCTTCCCGCCCAGCCAAAAATGAAAGCAGGAGTGCAGATTTTATGAAAAAAGTTAACTTTTCAAAATAATTTTTTTTTAACTGCTCAAAAAAACATATTAATACAATATTTTGACCTTACGTATTATATAAAACACATATTAATCTTTCATTACTCAAAAAAGTTTTTCAAATAGTTTTAACAACCAATTTTTGTCAATTTTTAAAAAATAAATAATATTAAAAAAAATTAAAAACCAAAAAAAGATATAATGATTTTGTAAGCAAAACTTCGTCTACTTTTAAAAAAATATACAAAAATTGACTTATTTACCAATTCACTGATATATAACATGTCTATATAGGTCGTCTTAAAAAGATAATATAATGGCCTCAAAACTTACAACTCATATTAAAACTCACAAAATTCACTATTTTATTGTGTATTTCCATATGTGCGTATACATAACACACAATTGTACTGGCACGTGTTGTTTGTGTAACGAGATCATATTCGTAATAATAGGTTAAATTTATTAAATATTGTTACTTTTTGAAAAATAGCCAAAAACTGGTTGTTAAAGCTCTTTTAAACAATTTTTGGAGCAATGAAAGACTAATATTTATTTTTTACAACACATTAGAAATGGTAGTAAACACTTAATGCAGAAATGCTTTTTTATGTAATTAAAAAAGTCTTTGTAATAGAAAAGTTGAGTTTTTTCATAAAAAACGATTGGTGCCAAAATGATCTAAATATATTTTTTTTAATAAACAGTGTGAATAAATTTAAAAAAAAAACTCGCGTGACAATTTTTTTATTGCTATTAATCAGTAAACATCATTTTTTTCTAAAATTCACCATTTTCCATCAATGCTGGATATAGGATGCAAATCTAAATCGATTTTAAATTTCTTCGTTAGCCATTTATGAAGCCCCCTCTTTTGAAATGTGTAAAGACAAGTTTTTTTATTAAGAAAAAAACTTTTAGAAAAAAGTGAAAAAATTGTACTATATTTTTGGTAACAATGCAATTTTTCATACAAGTTTCAGAGTGCTGACGTTGAACACTTTTCACGGCTAGAAGAATTCAGATAATCAAAAAAAAAAAATAAAAAATAAAAAAAATGTTTGCATATTATTTTGAAATGTATTAGAAATTATAGAATATTAATATTTTTTCCCTTATTCCCAAAAAACAAAATATAGTCGAGGCAAAAAAGCAAAAATTGAAAATTCAAGCACAAATATCTTTTTAACTGTAAGAGTTAACTTAAATAAGTAAGCACTTTACATAAATATAAAAATCTTTGAAATCGGACTTGATTTGTAACTTACGATTTGTTGAAGCTTTTACATACTCGTGACAGTCAACTTTGACACCCTGTAGCTTATCTAGAGTTATTACAGGGTGACTAAAAATGATTTTATTATTTTTTTTATATTTTATTTATATTTATATTTATGTTTTTTTTTTTTTTTCTTTGTATGCCCAAGTTCTTGTCTACAACTTTTCCATATAATTCGATCTAACCAGTAGTTTATGAAATACAGATTTATTACCAAAAATTTTGCGATTGGTCTCACTGTGAGGTACTGGGTAGTGTTTAGAGGTCCTCAATGAAGTTCTATAAGGCTGTAGTCTTTTATTTTAAAATTTTTGAAAAAGTTTGTTAATGATTAAAAGGTTATAAAATTTTAGATCCAAAGCTGTGTCTATATTTTTATATATCATGCAACGTGAAAGAGAATACATATATAAAGAAAGACCTAATAAAGTATCATTTAAAACCCAATAAATGTCTGTGTATGTGTATATGTTTATTATTGAGTGAATTTCCATACGCCGGTCTGTTATGCCCAAATTGTTTTATTATTATTTGTTACAGAACAAAATATAGACCAACATATAAAATGTTTCGTTTTCTTTTATTAGCATTAAAGTAGCATAGTTTTGCATTAAAATTATTAAAAACTAATTTAAAAAATGGTTCCTTAAATTTTAATGACATTCCGAAACATTCTACACCATTTTAAACTTAAAATTAAAAATTTATGAATCAAATTAAGAAAACAGCAGTTGTATATTAGGTTTTTATTTCAGTTTTTGGAAATATCAATTAAAAATTCATTTAGAATTTAGAAAAGGTTCATTTAGAATTTTCAAAAGGCCATTTAAAATTGACATTTTCCATTAAGATTTGAAAAAGATCAACTAAAAAAACTATTTTCTATTTAGAACTTCGAAAAGATAAATTGAATGTGAGAAAAGTACAATTAAAATTGAGAAAAATTTTAAATGAAATTCAGAATTTAAGCAGAAATTAAATTGTTAAAGAAATTTGTGTAAGAAATTTAATGTAAAAGAAATTTGTATAAGTAATGGTGGTATATTGTTAATATGTAAAGAAATTGAGATATCATACTTTGGATTGCTTTGTTTCAATCACCAAATGTTATTTGCAGAAAACTTCATCATTTAAGATTTCCTGTTGATCAATTTGTAACAATTTTTACATTTTCCTTTTTTTTCATTTTTATTCATACATGTTTAGTGTTCTCAATTTGATTAATTTTTTTTCAAATTTTCAATTGTTTTTTTATGATTTTAAAGCAGAATATCTCAATACCTATTGTTCTATTCAAAATTCTAAATATAATTTCCATTCTGAATCGTTATTTTCTGAATTTAATACTAAAAATCTTAATTTTGATTTTCCTGTTCAATATTATAAATGAAGAATTTAATTTTCAATTGACCATTTCTGAATTGAAATCGGAAAATCTCATAATCAATTGCTCTCTTTTGAAATGTTAATGGAAAATATTGATTTCGATAGCTCTTTTCAGTTTGGTTGATTTAGGGCAACTTGAAATTACTTATTTAGGAACAAAATTTATATTATTTGCATTATGCAATTCGATTGTGTCTTTTGTATAGTCAGTGGTGGCAAATTTTGTCTGAAATAGCATAGAGCCATTGTGGTATTGAATAAAATATCTAAACACTTTTCGGTATAAATTTTAGTATTTACTAGCCCTTTATAACACCTCTTTGTGTCTCAGATATTACAGTAAAAAAAATATTTTTTACGTATGTATTTTACTCAGACCCCTTTCTCTCTATTGACACATAACCCACATAACTTTATTTTTTGAAACTTTTACATCCTGAAGTACTTGATTGTACCTTGATTGTGGTTTTTCAAGTATTTTCTACAAAATTGTTTCTTGTACAGACGATATTTTAAAAAACTCTTAAAGTTAAAAATTAAAAGTGTTTTACCAGTGAAAAATTTTGCTAAAAAATTGCAATGGTTTATGGCTGCCAAGTCATATTATTAAACATTATTTTTTAAATTATTTATTTATTTATTTTTTTTTTTTTTTTTAAATTACCATTTCATGATATTTATTGTTAAAATTCGTATATATAACTATTTTTGAGCTTTTCCAATGAAATCTAATAAAACTAAACATAAATTTTCGCAAAATTCTCACAAATATCATAATTGTATGTAATGCAATTTCCTAATATCTAAGAAAAAAAGCATATTTTATATGAAAAAGTTTGGTAAAAAAAAATTATTTTGGATTCATAATATTTATTTAAAAATAAACTTTTTTTTCTGTGTAAACTATAGCAACAATTCTGTAGTTTTAGTATACAATTTCTTCACATTCAAAGAAAGCGTTTTTGAATAAAAGTTTAGGATAATTAAATGTATAAATGAAACGAAAAAAATCATTCATACATGCATATAAGAATATTAATGACAATGCATTTTGGGAATAATAAAAATTATATTTTTAATACAAATTCACTTCACTTAAAATTATAACTCCTAGCTATATTAGGCCCACCCTGTATCATTGACATCCAAACTGCTTGTAAAACATTAAAAAAAAACTAATAAAATTAAAACCCTGGCTTCGATCCACCCCATATTATTTTAAAGATATTAATAGACATGTTTGTTTGCCAACAAAATATAAAAAAATAAACTTTATTTTTATAAGACTTAATGACAACCATAAAAGGTTTGTCTAGCACAACTCACACACGTAAAAGCAAACAATGCAGCATTTTTGTCATAATATTTTTGGCTACAGAAGAAAAAAATACGCGGGCGGAAAAATTGATTATTGAAAAAAAATCGTGATTTACAATTTACAAGGACGTATCAATATAATTTCTTGAAAATACGGTGCGAATATAATTTTTGGTAGTTAAACAAGAAGTTATAGATGTTAAAGTAATTTAATTTTGTTATTTAATATTTTCTTATTTTTTGCTATCAAAAGAGATCATTCGTTATTGATTGTGGTTATTTTATTAAAAAAATTATATTTGGTTAGAAATAAAGAACAAATACATAGTAAAATAATAATAAAACAGCGTTGGCGCCAAAATGACAGCCATCAATAAATTTAATTATGAATAGTCAATATAAAATTGTATAATAGGAAGTCTTTAGATTAAAAAAAAAATTGATATTTCATACTTTTATGTAAGTACTGCTTCAGATGTAAATATTGTTTGGTTTAATTCTAAAACAAAGAACTTAAGATACAAACTTTATCAATATTATTTTTTCATATCTATTAATTTTATTGTTTTTGTAATTTTCTATTTAAATTTATTTATAATAACTTTGCTTTTTTACTGGACCATGATTTTAATCTGACAACGAGTAAAATTGTTTTAATCTAGAAAAATTTATAAAAAAAAAGTGACTCATATTTGTATTTGAATATTTTGAAAAAGAATTAAAAGTAGTTAATGGTACTTTAAAGTCTTTGATATGTGAATTAGAGGGCGTAGGAAGGAATATTTTTTGCTTTACATTGTTAGATTGAATACCATTGTGTTCTATATACACAACCTATTAAAAAGCTTTTCAAATTTCTATATTTAAGAGTAATAAGTTTATTATGTCTATTTTAACAAACCTTTCTAAAAAAGTGTATTGAATTAAAAAAAAATTCAATGAATGTTAAATAATTATCCATTGCCATGAACTGTTTTCAAAAGTTGTAGTGTGTAAACAAGATGAGACCAACAATGAATTCCTTTCGCTTACAGTGACCTAAATTTAGCATTAATAAATACATTTATCATCAAATAATATAATGCAAAATAACCTGCGAATTCATTTAAATGACCATCAATAATATCACACAATATCTACACCATTTCAACATAAATTTGGAAAAATACAAATTGCATCAATTTCGAAGACTTTCAATTGAATAATTCAATTTCAAAATATTTGTTTGGAGAATGTTTTAGGATATTTCGTTGCACTTTAAAATAATTCTTAGAAAAAAAATAAAAATGGATTTTATTACGAAATTACTTCTGTCAATTAAAAATTTGTTTGGTTTTGCTCCAATCATCAAAATAATGATATTAATTGAGAGAAATAACTGATTTTCTTATAAATCTCAATTAATTTTTTAATTAACTAAATTACATTTTTGATTGAAATTTTGCTTAAAATGCACTAAAATATTAATTAGTACAAAAAAATAATTGAACCTATACCTTTTGTGTAAAAATGCTTTCGTGAATTAAAATACAAAAACCGCATTCAAATTATTTATTTCACTATTTTCAACTTTATTTAAATATTTAACAATAAAATGTATGTGTGTAGTTCAAAGTAGAGATTTCTTCGAGTTGACCATTATAACCAAGGGGACAGCACATAAAAAAAGATATGTAATGTACCTTGATGACTGTTTAAAGAGAAGACAAACACACCACACATACATGTATAAGTTTGATTAATTAATTCCGACATCAATGAAAAGAACCAGAAAACTTCAGAGTAAATTCAAACATAAAACAAGCGCACAATTGGTTCAAAATTTTATTTAATTGCTAAACATAAAAATTATTTTTCAAAATGTTTTTCTTTTTTCTATGAGTTTTTTAAAAGCCACCAATGTTTTAAATATAATTTAAAACTATTAATTATGTTCATAAAAAACGTAATTAAATTTGTAGATAAAATTAAATAATAAATAATTTGAAAAAATTTTATTGAATAATTTTTTCTGTGTTCACATAAAATACATATACTGACATTTGATATTCCATTCCTAATCACTCTTATGCAGCAATTAATAAAAATAGTCAATATATAAATAAGTACTTAATATATTAGCGGTAACATAAAATACCCTTCGTACTTGTCTGTAAACGGAACAAAAAGTGATAGCTTCATTATGTTGTACACCTAATATTATCATGAAGTTGCTCAGCAAGTCTGTTCAGAAAAACAGGTGCTAGTGTGAAATGTCTCGCAATCTCATTTACCGATACCAGGCATTCATGGACTAATTTAAAAAATCACTAATAAATAGTTTCTGGTAGGTTGACTATCCGTAAATATATAATAGGATGGTTAATTATTAGAGTTTTATTTTTATCGAAAAAAAAAAATATAATTTATAATTTTCTGTAGTATTTTTCAAAGGTATATTGATCATGAAAAAAAAAATAAGTTATCAGTAAAGTTATAAACGAAAATATGTGTTATATTTTATTCGAACGCACTTTTTATTATTACAATATTTTTAAATTTTAACACTTATTGAGATAAAAGGAGAACAATTACGTAATTGATAATACGGTTGTGGTTTACTTAAGAGTGTTCTGTAACTGAGATGCACGTTATCTTTTTTTTCTACATCGTTAAATATTGAAAGTAATGAAAGGTTATTTTTCATTTATTTGATATTTGCTTCTACCAATATTATTTTTTTTATAATTTTTTCGTAGAGTTTAAAATTTCTTTTTGAAAAATACGTCTTTGATCTTTGATTAGAGCTTTAAAATTGGTTTTGACCATGATACATTTTCGACTGAAGCGATTTCAGTTGTTCCAAAAAAACTTGGCAATTTGTTCCCATTCTCAACCCATTTTTAAATTTTGTATTTTTTATGAATATATCTATTCTTCAAATGTCGTGATCTGTGATCATTTTTAAACTTTTCAACTTTAAAACTCCTAGGATGTAAGTGAGGAGAGTTTCGGACCTAATTGATATTGGCATTTTTGTAGCATTATTTCTCCTCTACAACTTTTTTGGCAATATATACAAACTTCTTGGGGAAGCATATTTTATATGGTTGTCAATAAATTAAATTTGAGACATGATGGAGTAAAACAAACAAATTTGTAATGATTAAAATGATTATTACAACGATCTTTAAATGATTTACAGAAAAAGACCATATATCAATTATGAACCTACATATCCTTACACAATTAGAATATTACCTCTTGTAGACTTACATATGCATTTGATATTATGAAGATAAAAATTTTAAGAAATTTAAAAGTCTTCACTAAAACCTTTGAATCCTGTATTTATAACCTCTTTGTGGCCAATTAAATGGGGGTCATTAATTTCTGTATGGATTAAATTGAACGAATTTATGAATTATTCACTTTATAAAACTATATACTTCATCAACTCTGATTTTTGACCAATTTCAAAGAAATCAGAATTTTTGAAGCAAATACTACAAATGTGGCAAATCTGGGCAAAATATAATAAATAAATATAAAGCCATAAATTAGTCAAATTTCGGTTTTTAATATTTTTATGGCTTGTTATTAAAAAATAATATTTAAAAATTAAAATATTATTTTTTTATAATATTTCAATTTTATTATTTTACAATATTTAATATTATTTTTAAATATTTTTTTTTAGCATAAATGTAGTTCTAACTTTAAACGAGAACTTTTTAGTACATCGTTTCAAAGTATAAAAAAAATACGTATTATATTTTTATAAGCAAAATACTGGAGAAATTTGAAGCACTTGATTTTTAAAATAGTATGAATGAAACTTCATCAAAAATGGTTACAGAATTTTTTTATAAATATTAAAGGACATCAGTCCTTCCAAAATAAATAAGGATAACAAATAAATAATTTTAAATTTATTTAGAAGCTATTAAGAATTTTCAACGGAAGACAAATATTTCATAACATGTATGAGATAGAATAGATATTTCCATTGGTTAATTGTTAACCCTTTAAAGATACTTTTGTAAGTTTATTAAAAATGAATCAGTAAACATAGTGTATAACTGATGTTAGAAAAATTGACACTAAATCATAAACTTCCATTTTTTTTATTTATTTTTGCATAAATAATTTTCACCATGTTTTTACAATAAAAAAAGAGGTAGCTATAGTCAACTATGGAACAAATTTCAAAAACTTGTATACATTAGTTTATGCCTACATAAGACATGCATTTATATATAAAGCATTTATTAGCATTAAACCCCTATTCCAGATGAACACTTGTATGGGGGCTGAGAGTAATAATAGATCGATCATAACCAATTTCAATGGGTTTCATCCTTCAAAAAAAAAATTTTAAAATGCCTTTTAATTTCGATCTGTACTTTGTTCTCAAAGATAATAAAATTAATATTGTTTTTGCAAAAGGACTAAATGTTATATAAACTCGACATGTTTTCAACTTATACTAAAGCTTTGGTGCAGTTCTAGTAAAAAAAATTATACTATTAAAAAAATGTTTTAATTTTAAAAATTTAACTAAATTGTTTTTCAAAGTACATTTTTTATGAAAATGGCTGTTTTTGTTATGAAAAAAGAAAACGTATTTTGAAAAATTAGGCTTATACACCTATATTCGCGTTTATGCTTTATATCTTCGCTGTAATTTACGTCATTCTTATAAAGTTTCGAAAAAAATTTCAACAGAATGCGTAAAAAATCCTTCGAGAAACAAAGTCCATGTATCGGAAATCAAAGATACATGCAATGATTTTATTTTAATTGACGTAATAATATATTTTTTTCTCATCTCAGTTATTAATAACTTTTAAATATAAACAAAGTACAACTGATTTGTAAATGCACATTTAAAGAGCGCAAGTTTGCGTAACTAAATAGTCGCGCAAACTTATAAGTGCTGTACAAACAAATATCCATACAATTTTTGACAGTTCATTTGCGAGTGTGCAAACTTGCATACATTGTACAGTTTGCGAGGGTTTTCGTGAAGACCTTGAATATCTTATTCATAATATGTTTAAAATTACGAAAACTTTTAGACCGATTTTGCGAAAAAGTTCGAAACTTTTGCTTTAGCCAAATTGTACCAAACTTGGTATCTTCAATCGCTGATAGGGAATTAAATGAGAATTTTAAAACACTGTTAAATATTTTTTTCGTATTCAGCTAATCAATACGTATCGTTTATAGATCTTTCTACATTGAAATTGCCAAACGAAAAATGTTGGTACACTATAATACACACCTGCATTCTAATAAAGCATAATACAAAATGTTCGTAATAACTCTTACTGCCGTAAATTTTAAATATCTTTTTTGATTATAATATCTTGCAGAGACACCAGTAAGACTTAACAGTAGATTAAAATTTGAATTGTTTATTAAACTATTTTTGAACTTACTAGAAAATGTTGACTGAGTTAATTTTAACAAAACTATTACATTTCAAGGTAATAAAAAAGCTTAACAGAGGGACCTAACGAATGAGATAAAACTTGGTTTATAAAAGAAAAAGTCACAAGAATGAAATGTAAGTCCAAATAGTAGTGAAACTCCTAAGAGCTGTGCCACATATATTCAGCTGAGTAATGGCACGTTGTGTTAATTTCTTCAAACTCAAATATGAGCCATGTTAAAGCATGCCTAACCTTTAGTCAATCAAAGCTAAAATTTAAATAACAAATGTAAGAAGAACACCGAGTTTGATCAAAGCCCCTCAGTAATGAAAAGTTGAAATATTTTTAATATTTTGTAAAACATATGTTATTGCTGACTTTTCTCATTTTCTAAGGTTCATCTTTTATATACCGAAAAATCGAGCAAATGGTCCTGAATAGCATCTAATTAAAATCAATAAAAATTTACAAAACAATCTTTTGTATGACAAGTTTACTCCAAATGAGACATGATATGTGACTGTTTTGCTTCTTTAGTCTGAATAAACTCGAATAATCATTTAATACTAACTTATGTCGTTCATCTTCTATTAAAAAAACGAAAAAAAAACATGTTATGTTTTATTTGAGCGCACACCTTATTTTATTTAAAACCACAAAATCTACTTTAAATATTATTTATCACTTATAAATGGTGTACAAAAATCTAAAGGCTTTATTTAGGCTGTTTACATTTAATTTAATGAAAAACTACTTTTATAGCAACAGTGATTGATTTCTTCCCCTTAGATCCTAATCAATGCTAGTATTGATTTTGATTAATTATGAGAAAATGATAATGGATCTTTTTTTTCCTTTTTCTTCACAGCCAAGATTATCAAAGATTAATGTGCAAAAATAATAATCAATAAAAAAATCTATTACCTATTTATTTGTGCAATAGACTCAATAAAATAGTAGTAATTGTTGTGCAAAATTCAAACATAAATCATAACATTGTCGACCACCATATGTAGTCAGCTAAGCCTTTTGGCGAGAATTTATGTGAGCAAAGAAAAAAAGTAAAGCAAAATATTATGCGTAAAAAACTCTATAAGACTGTCTATTTGTCAGTCTATGCCTTAAACTATTTGTCTGGTGCAAAATTTTAGCAGCCTACCACCATGGGCAACACCATAGAAATTTTATTAAATTTATGTTTCTGAATTAATTAAATGTTGTAAGTAAAAGATTTTTTTTGCGTAAAACACACACACGATAAACAATTTAATTGGTTCATTTGAAAATTTTAAGAAGTGTATAGCTAGTTAATCCATAAATTAGACCAACTTTTATATATATACACACACACACACCACAAAATAATGTAAAGGGAACAAACAACGCTATAAAGAAATATTGTGTACCAACAGCGCTTAATTTTTGTGAATGAATTGTGAATGTGAATAAATGAATAAATCAATTGCTTATGGAATTTAGTCATTTGCCCAGAAATAAATAAGAGTATGTATGTTCGAACAAGAGTAGTAGCCAAAGTATTAAGTATTTCTAACAGTATATATTAGCTCTGTTACAATAACAAAAATCACAACTATTTAAAACGTTAAATATAAAGTGTGGACAAGGTTAAATGACTGAAAGACGCATTCGTTCGTTAGGGGGTATGAGTGAGTGTTCGCATTATTTGGCACTACAATTGTTGACTGATTAAAAATCAATTGGTTTAACTGGCTAATTATTGGCCAAGGCGGTAGTGATACACAAAATGACGGGTAGATGGTTATTTTTGAAATAAAAATTAAAAAAAAACAACAGTGGTCGAACAATCTAAATTAGGGCGAGTCACATTTTTATTATTTAATTTTTCAATGGTATTTAGTTTATTGATAACATGAGAAAAACATTACACAATTACATGTATCTAAATAAAAAGTGTGGTTTCCTTAACAATCTATTTTGCCAATAACTTTATAATTACATAAAATTTATATAATAATTATACGCTGCTACAAAATTGCATTTTTTATTTTCATTCGGAAAATGATCTAATGAGTGTTGTAAACCTTCTTGAGGACATCACAAAACAATTTTAAAAAATTTCGAAACACCTCCTAAATTTTGAGATATTGCGAAAAAACCGTTTTTATTATAGTCCCTGCACTATAGATTTCGTAGCTTCATAAATTTTAAGTCAATTTAAGATTTTTAAATTAATTTTGAAAACAGAAGGACATAGCTTTTTAAGTGTATTACAATCTTTTACATACAATCAAATAAAATAATGAATATTTAACCATTTTTAAATTTATTTCGCTTTTTCTTCTTTTGATATAAATTTTTCTGATTTTTTCGAAAAGACACATATCTGTTTACAAAGTTAAAAATTCCATTGTGTTTCGAATAAAATGAGTTATTCCCATATAAAATCGCATAAGAACGCAAAAAGCTATTTAGCATTTGCTATACTTTATTAAAAATTTTTTTATTTTAAGGCAAAATATATTTTATATTTTTTATATTTATTTTATTTTTTAATTGATTTTTATTTTTTGAGGATAAAATTAAAAACGTATAGAAAATTTTAGTAAGTTATTACAGATAAAATCGAATAAAATCTACGTTTTTTTTCCAATTTAAAAATACAAAATTTGGCTATGTTCATAACAAAAATGACCTTAAAAATTATTACATCGTTGCATAGGTTTTTATAGTAAAAATTGTAATAAATAGTAGTTAATCTTTAGAAATACTTTTATACAAGAACCTCGAGCGATTCTTTACCGTAACAGCGTGTTATTAGAGAATTATTTACAATGAAAAATATACTTTTAGCATGAAGTTTATTTACTTTCTAGTCCGGTACAGTCTTCATTTAGCGGCAATTGTAATGTTTGCGTTCAAATAAAACATAACATGTTTTTTTTAATAAAAGATGAACCGAATAAGTTAGGATTAAAACTAAATCAAATACTTGCAGCATTTCTGCTACAGATTTTTCGGTTATATCATTTTATATAAAAAATAAATTTGCTAACTAGATTATTTTTAATTCTTTTAGGTATAACTTCTGAAAAGAAGTTCAAGAAGTTCAAAAAATTAATATACACAATTGAGCACTGCTGGGGCCATATTAAATTCACTTTTAACATGGATCCAATTCTTTTACAAATGCCAAAATTATGGGTAGTTAAATAACTAATCAATACAACGTGCCATTACACAGCCAAACATGTTTTGCATAGCTCTTAGGAGCTTCTCCACTTTTTGGGCTTGGAATTCATTCTTGTAACTTTTTCTTTTATTGAACAAAAATTTCATATCATCCGTTAGGTCCTTGTTAAGCTTTTTTATTACCCTGAAATGTAACACTGTTGTCAAAATTAACACTTTCATATAAACACTTTCTCATAAATTTAGAAAAAAATACAAATTTCATTCTGTATATTTTTCTTTGACTGTCATCTGCATGCGGACAAGCGACCGAATTTCAAGAATTTAGTCTGCTGTTAAATCTGACATGTCTCTTGAAGATATTTAAAATTAACAGCAGTAAGAGCTATTGCAAAAAGGTTGTCTTATGTTTTATTCGAACGAGTACGTAAGCTATTAACTTTTTTATGATCTAAATATTTCTCACACAGAAAAAATTATTAAGTTATATTTTTCAATTAACACATTTATTTAATTTTGCATCTAAATTTAATAAATACATTGAAGTAAATATAAAATAAAAATAAAATTTAAGTAAAATTTTATATCTTACATAAATTCTTAATTCATTCAATCATCTACTTCATTGATTTGATAAATTTTTTAATTGCAAAAATTTGTCTGTTCATTTTGTACAGTTTTTAGTTTTGATCATTTTGTTGAGAGGTGCAAATTTAAAAAAACTTTTCAATTGAACGAATTGGTTACTAATATATTTGGCGATTGGTAACTTTTTCTGTGCAGATCTGTTGATTTCATAGTTTGCAATAATTAAAAATATGAGTGATCAGTAAATAAGAATGTTGTGAGATCTACATCTGTCGATTTAAATTTAACTTTTAGCTTGAAACATGTACTTCAGGTATATTTTTCCAGTAGTTCTTACTTAATGGCGACTATATATGAGAAATTTCAAAATCATTCCTTTATGGAAACGAAAATTCATAGTATTTCAAAAGTGCTATCAAAACGTCATTTTTTTAAGTGTCAGCAAGTGAAATGTGTTTGGTGACGAGTGACGAGAGCCATAAAAGCAATAACCTACAGATATCTCTCGATGATCTAAAGTCATATACTTTATTCAAAAAAAAGCGGAAATAAACTTGAAATTTGGTGAACAATTTAAAAATTGCATACAACTTTTGCATTTCAAAATTCGGAGTTGCTATTTGTTTAGAAATTCCGTTTACACGATATTTTAAATAATTTTTATAAAATCTGTATTTACGTTAATTACACAGGTTAACAAAATTGCAAAAAAAAATAATTATATCTCGAATAATTATGCAGAATTCTTATTCCTTAGACTTGACATAGTACAGAAAGTTTAATCCATTGACGACCAAAGAAAAAATGCTTCTGTGTGGAGTTTTTAGGTTATATAATTTCCTATGTGATATGTACAGGAATTTATTCTCTCAGGTTTTATAGAAACGAAATGGTGTTACAAAAGTATAAGTCAAGTCTCCATCTTGCTACACATAGCCATTAGAAATCTTTAAAGTTGTAAAAATCAAGAATTTTTTCTTAATTTTCTGTTTACTTTCTTATTTAAATTGGAATCTGTATTATTTTTTTAAAATTTTTGTATCTACGCATGTTCTGTTAATGCAATTTTAAAAATGTTACCATTTTTGAGATCTACGGTTATGTGTTAGTTATATCAAATACAAATTTCCCCTCTACATCCATATCTTACAGCTGCTTTTTCCATAGCTTTATGATGTTCAATTGACAAATTCTTGATTTTTACAACTTTAAAGACTTCTGGGTGCTATATGTAGCAAGTTGGAGACTTGACTTATACTACATTTTTATAGCACTATTTCTTGTCTATAAAATAGGAATGACGGTTACGCTCTTCTTATTAGCTAGAAAATTATATAACCTAAAAACTCCTCATGGAAGCATATTTTCTTGGTGGTCAATGGGTCAAAAATGTAACGTGATGGAGAAAAACCGAAATGTTCCTGGTGATTGGAATGACTATACCTACAACATCTGTAACATATTTTTCAATATACCTTTTTAGTATTGACCTGCAAGTTTGTGATGATTCTACCCCAAACCTGGTTTTCTGACATCAACGTAATACACCTTAAAGTGTAGAAAATGACATCGTCTTTCAAATACTGTTCTCTAATTTTAATTGCAAATAAGTTCAATATTTTCACCATTTTCATCAAAATGCATTTAATTTATATTCTTTAGTACTTACAGTCTGAAAATTCGTATGTATTTAAAATTTCATTAAAATCGGTTTAGGCGTGATTGCGTCACAAACAAATAAGACAACCAACAAAATGAGCAAACAAACATTTAATTTTATATTATTTATATGTATTAAAGACTGTTATAATCAAGTTTCAATTTAAAAATAATAATTATGTAATAAAATGTTTAATATTTTTTGGAACACCTTTCATAAGAACTTTTATTTGTTTTCACCCAACAAACCAAGAAACGATACCGTATCATAAATAATATAATTTTATAAATATATGATAAAATACATACGTATTCTTTTTTTCTCCTAGAAAAAACTACAAATATTTTCCTAAACAAAAAATTTAACAGAAAATTTGATGGAAAATTATATGTTTTGCTATATAGCATTAAAATTTGAGTCATCAAATCATTTATATAGGAATATGCATAATAAGCATGTATTTAAAAAAGAACGACCTGTGGATAACTCCCACCGACCGTTTATTTGGAACGGTAGAAAAATCAAAATATCTTGTTCTTTACCATCATATTTCGCTAATGATGTTTTTAGAAAATTATTTCTAATAGTGAAGATATATATACCAGCATATATTGCAAAATTATCGTACTGCACATAGGAGCAAAGGTATATCAAACAAGGCATTAAATTATTAATGTCAATATCATGACACAATTGTGCTGAATGAGCTTATTCTTACGCTCTTTCATTTCGGCGTTGCTGAGAGTGCAAAGAGTACAAAATGCACTGGAAAAAATTTATAGAATTAAGTTGTTTGGTAATTAATAATCATAAATTTCTTTAATATTAATGTTTTAAGAGGAATGTGAATAATATTTTTATGGCAATATTAATAAATGCAAAAATGCATTAAAAATATGTTTTATATAATAATAAAGCACTATATATAATTGACGTTTTTCTATTTACTATTCCCAATTTTTCTTTTAGTGATTTTTATCACACTCACTAACACAACTACATTTTTAGTCATTGACATCCCTACATTAAATAAACCGCAATATTTTCATATAAATGATTACTCTGGTTGAAAAGAAAATTTTCTCTAGATTTGAAATATGTTTTAATATTATAAACCACCCAACAAAATTAATGAAAAAATAATAGAAATATATAGATTTATTTTTTTATTTGCTTATTTTTATTTATTTTATTAATATTTTCTTTAAATATGAATATTATTTTATTATTCAATAATTAAAAATAGATATAAATACGTGCCAAAAATTATATTACTCTGAAGTTCATTCAACATATTAGGAAATTATAATTTGGGAAAATATAATTTTTTTCATGCACATCACTCTGTTACAACCATTTCCTACTCCCCTAAATCTGTATAACCTTATGAATAAAAGCTATTTGTGTCAAATTTGAACCTGTTATTAAAATTGTAATGTGATTTATGGACTTTAAGGGAATTTCAGGAAGTGCTTTATATGGGCTCTGTGGTCAAATGTGGACCAATTCCTATGAAATTTGGTAGAGTAAATTTATGTTTATCAAAAATGTAGTATTGCTAAATTTTATAAAAATCTGACTATATATCGTCATCTAAAATGCAAAAGGCCGTAACCACTAAAAAAATATTGTTTTTGCACTGGATTTAAATTTACTGACCCAAACTATATATAGACAAAAAATTTCCTATTCGTAACTTCAAAAATGACATCAATATTAACAAAAGTCAAAAGGCCGTAACATCAACTTCAAAAACGAAACATCCATACAATTTGTTCCTTTTAAGAAAACTTTGATTTGATGATATGTTTCATGCTCAATTTTTGCTTTAAGTAAGCGATTAAAAATTGTTTATTAATTGCTTAATTCTAAAGCAAAAAATTGAAACTGTGGTTACGATCTTTTGCATTTTCATAATGTTTTTTGCTTCTGCTGTAAAAAAAATAAAAAGTGTGGTTACGACCTTTTGCATCTTAGGTGACGCTGTGTGTTATTTAGAACCGTTAAACCTCTTTTCCGAGAAAATTTTTGTATGAGGTTTAGGCGAAATAATGGACCGATTATAACTAATTTCAGTAGTCGTTTTTCTTGTTTCAAAAAAAAACTATATTCAAGTATTTTCAAAATTATGTGCTGCATATCTAAAAAAATTCAAAGATACATTAAATATTTTAAAATGGCTTAAAATCGAAATTTTAAAATAGAATATACAAGCGGAAATTATGATCTTTAAGGCGTATGTAAAAGTTATGGATAATTCTGGATATTCATGTTACCTTTTTCCTTTTAAAAATTTTAAAACTAATAGTAATTATACGATATTGACAAATCGCCAATTTGACCAAGTGACAACTGCATTTTTCTACACAAATTTGAATACTAGTTCTTAACAAAATTTGCCATCATAAATAGAAGCTGTTTATATTTATTACAATGACTTATGATATTTTCTGACTCTAATTAAAACTATTTAATTTTCACTTTGGACTTTAGTCACAACCACACATAAGCTCTAACGACAAATGTTGTGAATAAAGATTATGTAAAAGAATGCCCTCTTTAAAGTTAAATAACAATTACATCATTAAACGCATTTTTGATTTATTGCCAATGGTTTCCACATAGTCACTCTTATGTGCGCTGCTTAAATTTATCGATATCATTACTAATATCCTTACTAAAAAAAAATAAGATATCATTTCTGATCGTACCTTTCAAAAGTCAACCTATATCATTTTAGAATTATAAATGATATTATTCTCGGTCTTCTTTAACGTCGAAATGATATCGTTACTATATCATTTGGTTTGTTGGGCAGTTACTTTTTTGTTGCAATGTTTCACTTTTTATTATTTATAACAACAACATTTATCGGAGACTACTTAATTGCTTTTTTAACAGTTTTCAGAATATTTTCAGAGCCGATTTAACTATGTCCGCTCGTCGGTTCGTCGGACGGATGACTTTTTGAAATTGGTTATGATCAATCCATGTTTTCACTTAGCCGCCCATGCCAATGTCTTTCCAGAATCGGGGTTTAGCGCTCTTTAATAAATCAAAATAGTATTATTTTAATGAGATTCGGTACAAATAAGTTTTACATAGGTGAAAATACTTAACGGTTTATAATTGATCATAGCTCCAATATAAGGCTTACTCCGAGAACTACCTTATAGTACATAAATCCAATACAAATGTTACCATTAACATAATAATACATGTGTACATTTTATACAAATATACACTTAATATAAGTATCGACCCATAATTGACCACAGGTTCCATATAAGATACTTCCCCAAATTTTAATACAAATACACAATCGCATCGGGTATTGTATGGCGGGCTTGACCGACTACATTTTTTTACTAGTTTTTATTATAGAGAATTTATAATTTTAAAATAATTCAACAATTTTTTTACTTTAAAGCCATCTTTTTAACCTTTTCTGAAAATAGATTCAGAACAATATATTTTTAATCCACTTTTCTTGCAAATTTCACTTTTTTCACTGATAGATTTTCTTTCAGTGGTCGTGAATTTTTTGAGACCTGACACATCATATTTCCCTTCCTATCAATTGTTTATATAACCGACTTGGGTTTTCATTATAAATTTGAATAATTCGTTTGCGTGAATTTTGTTAAACTTCCTTTTAAAAAAAACTGATTTTGATACAAGAACAAAATTTAGCACATGGTTGCTAAAAATAATGACAAATGCGGTTGGGGTAAAATGTGCCAAAAATGACGTTTAATTGAATTTTGAATTAACTTTTCGTAACAAAAATGGATACCGAATAAATATAGACAAAATCATGTATCATTGGTCTAGGATGCGTTGTACTGAGCTGTTAAAGTTAACAATTTCTTTTAGATATCGGAAAAAAAATCACAAACTTTACGTGTACTTTTTTAAAATAAAAAGTTTCCCAAAGCAAAATTTTAAAATGGAATCATCAACTTCAGGTATTTTAGTGTGTTTTTCTTCAAGTATTTTAAAAATTAGTTTTATCCCAAAAAAAAAAAATGTTTTTTTTTTGTTTTTTTGAAAATTATACTAAAATACACTTAATTTGAACTTTGATGGAATGGAGCTTATAATATTCTCATATTTTTCTGAAAAATAGTACATGTTGTATTTCTTAATATTCTGCGAAATCGTTCGCATATATAGCCCGATTTGAGAAACTAAAATTTTTGTGAACAAATTCCAGTTGTTCTCATACAAAAAACATCTTAAGAGCTGACATTTTTCTTTACTGCTTTATCAGACTTAACTTTGAAAGGAAGAATCTTCATACATTTAAGGAGCGGAGCTATAGGGTACCTCTGACATAGAAAATGTTAAACCATCAGCTAAATTTTTGTTCCTTACCCTATTTCAAAGATTTTTATACCACCTTAAACCTCCTGATAAGACCTCTGAAAAACATGCTAGCGCGTTTTATTTATCTCATATATTTTTCGAGTTATATGCATCCGAAATTTCAGTTATCTAATTTTTGCAAGGTCTTGGTCAAGTTTTTTCCATATATAGCCCAACATTTTCGACCGATTTTGTTATATTTTTTAATTACATAACGAACAGTTATCTATCGAAAAAAGGAAATTTGAAATCGATATCGATTAAAGAACTGACGTTCATCAGAATTAACTAAAAAAAAAAAATCTTAAAATTTCAAAAATGCTTTAGTTTACGTACTAATCAATAAAGAAACGAAACTTTAAAATATCACTTTTCCCTGAATTAAGCGCCATTTTCAACCCCCAAAATACTGGTCGCAAAGAAAAAATTCTCCCCTAAATAGAAATATGGATTTTGATGTGCATAACACGAGTCTGTTTTTAGTTTTTTTTCCATCAGATTTGGATTTTTTTTTATTGGCCTGTCTAATATTTCGTTTTTAATAAGGCAATTACACAGATGTGGTAAAGATTAACGTGGGTACCTGCCATAACGGCTTAACCCCACGGTGGTCTTACCACTGGGTGAAGTACAATGGGCCAACCAACGCCCCTGTATGTTCTGACACATACAGATTGCAAAAAATACCTGTTTCCTGGCCAAGTACTTCCCCTTGCTTAGGGGTCGGAGCTACCCTCTCCTGATCACCCTTGTGATCGTGTCACTGCAAGCAGTTAACACATGAAACCGTAAGCCACCACGTAACTCCCACTGAAAGGGGCCTCACTAACAACCAGCCAAGAACAGTGAAGCGAGGTCCACCGCATTGTTCCTGGGGCAGCTGGTTTCCGTGGCACCTATTTTAAAGTCCTAGGTAAGACCTTGAACTTTCGTTCTTTCAGCTTTCGAACCCAGAAACTTCACAGGTACTGACACCAATCTGTTTCCTGTCAATCCTCACAAAAGACAAAGCATAAATCTTAGGCTTAAAAAGACAGGAATTTTGTTCTACCACGGATTAGCTACACATCAAGGAAAAGGTTTAATCCAAGAAGACAAGCCGCCGTGGCGGAAGGCAATTACACAAGTATATTTCACCATAACTCAAGGTGTGTACGATTTATTTAAATGATACACCAAAAGATGTGAACTAAAAATGTCTTCAAGCCATCTTAACATGACTTTTTTGTATGCTTGTATGCTTATTTAGTCCGAAAAGTGTCCGAAAATGTTTTTTCTTGCAAAATTGAAGATTTTTTTCTTAAAAGTTCTGTTAAAAAATGAAAAGGAAAAAATGTTCATGTTTTTAACTTTAACATAAAACTGATAGTACCAAGAATAAAATAATTCATGTATCATCAAAATTGATGCACAGACAAGGCCCGAGCGACCAGAACCAGTACCACTTCCGTACTGAATTTCAGACATATTTTTATGAATTTTATTAAAAAATGGAATATTTTCAAGGTAGGCGTGGCAGGATCTAATCACGGCAATCTTAGTGTGCTATTTGCATAACAAATTTTTAGCCATTATCTCAAAATTTTTAAATAATTCTTAAAAAATTTCTAATATAAAGTACCGAGCATTTTTTTCTAATATTTTAAAAGATCCTAAAAAGACGCAGCCAATATTTTCAAATATAATTTTATGAATGGTTTTATATACAAATTGTATTTTTAGAACTTTTTAGTTTTAGTCCATTAAAAATAGGATTTCCAGAAAAAAAACATATTTTTTATTATCAAGACTTTTTTTTTAATAAAAAATGGTTTCAGTATTGATTTTTTACCTAAAACAAAATAGAATAATTTGGATACATTTATTATTACATACCAATAAATCATATCAATATGTGCAGTATTTACTGAGATATTGATTGAAAATCCATAGTTCACGCTATAAACAATTTGCAATATTATAAGTATGTTTCCCATAATAAGTGGTATGTTTAGTAGTAAATGCGATAAATTACAAATTACTACAATTGCTAAGCTTTTATTTTCGTATTTTTGTCGTTCTAATTTGGATAAATGTGACACTGCGCAGCGGTCACACTTGTATAACTAGAGAACGGTTTGTCAAATTTATATAGATAAAACTCCTATAGATACCGAATAAAATTATCTTAAGGTTATTTTAACATTATTTATTATCCGGTCAATATTTTCGGAGATAAGGAGCAAGATTCTTCCAATTTTTCATGAACAGTTTATATTTTTTTCGTCACTAATTTTCGAATAACTCCGAAAATATTGAGCGGATATAAAAATAGTCTTAAAACGACTGGAATAAAATTTTCATCTGCATCTTTTGGTATTCAATTGTCTAAATCGGACAACCAGTTCTCTAGTTATAGTAAAATGTACTATTGTAACTGCTTTATTAATGGGGAAATATTATACATGCCCATAAAAAAATCAAGACATGATAGAAAAAAAATTATAGGCAGATCATCAAATTAGACTTGTCTTTGTTTAAGGAAAAAAAAATATATATATATATATATATATATATATTTTAACCACCGTGTGTCTTTACTTGATTGTAGGTTTTTTACTTAATTGTGAATAAAATCAAGAGGTATATATCAATTTTGATACATGATGATGATTATTTTTTTCACAGTAATACCAACTTTATGATAATGGATTAAAAACTGCACATTTTTGTCAGTTTCAATTCTTAAAAGAAATTTTCAAGAAAAAAATCTTAAATTTTACATTAAAAATTGTTTTTTTTTTCAACACTAATTTCTGAATAACTCCCAAAAGGGTCAGCAGGTGAAAAATAAAGTTAAGATGTCTTAAATATAATTTTAAATTCAGAGGACCAAAAGTTTTTTTTTTTTTCTTTTTTTTTTTTGCCGATCAGTGATATGAAACAAAGTTAACGCCACTAATTCTTTTCCTGTATAGTAAAAGAGTACATCGTTTTTCGTATGCATTTTTTGTTTCCACTTAAAGACAAATTAAGTGCTTCAAAAACTTCACGCTTCAAGAGATTATAAAAACTTAGATTGCAACCTCCTTTAGCAGTTTTGTGTTTTTAAACATTTATGTTGCAATCATTAAGACAGTAATTTCTTTTTCCACTTTATAATATTATATATGTGCTTGAATTTTAAACTTCTCAAATGATCTATAATTGCCCTCAGATTAAACCTAATTTATTATTATCATATATTATTTTATATTTTATATTTACTTTAAGTTTCTATTCTACACTTATCATCGTTATTTGTTTCTTTTCAACAATACTATTGTCAACTTTTCTCAAATTTTTGATCACGGTAATTCCATCAGTTTTGATTTGAAACAACAGTCTTCTGTGTAGCTGGGAATTCTCCTTTGAAGCCTTTGCAACATTTACGTACTTATTTTAAGTTAAAAATTAATTTTATTTTCAAAAAATATTATATTTTCTCATTCTCACTATCTTAAAATATAAAAAAGGTGAATTTTACAAAAATAAATAAAACAATCAAGTTAAAATCAAGTGCTAGTGAAATTTTTATTAACTTCGAAAATTGTCTGTGCTAAAGTTTTAGAGCCACAAGATCTTTTTAAGTTATCGGAAACAACTACAGTTTGAAAATAATTAGTATAGTTTGGGGGTCATTGCTGCAAAATTTGCTTGCTATTTCTTGGCACTTTCTGAGCTTCTGTTATTATAAAATAATTTTTGCAAAAATTGCTAAGGATATGTTTGAAATGAAATTGTGGCCACAATTTGTATTTTTATACCCACCATCAAAAAATAATGGGGGTATATATAGGGTTTGTCATTCCCTATGTAAAGTGTCGAAATAATCATCTAAGACCCCAAACAGTATATATTCTCTGTCCCCGTGGAAATCTAAGATGATCTAACGACGTCCGTGCGTCTACCTCTCTGTCTGTTGAAAGCAGGATAGGGCTCAGGGCCAACATCCTAGGAGGATGAAACTTGGCTCAAATATTTGTCTTAAGCAAGGTTTGTTCGGTATTAAAAATGAGTAAAATCGGTTTATAAACAAAAAGAGTTATAGGTCAAATACTAGAAAAGCATGGCGTCCGCCACAACTCCAATTTATAGTTTTCGGCCGATATCTTTTACAAAAAAGAATGTACATCAACTTTATCGCCCACCTCTCATATCGGTGAAATCTTAAAAAGATGCAGATGGTGGATATAGACTCGGCCAAGCAGAATATAATATTCTCACTCATATAAATATAATATTCTTCTCATATAAAAAATTATAACTGCTAAAGAAAATACGATACTGCTGTAATCTTTAGTAAGTTTATTTATTAAATTTAAGTAAAACCCGAGATTAGTTACGTTATTTTTAATTATTTATTTATTACTTTATAAATTGTTGACTTCTTGACGAGGAAGGAAAATAAAAATTATTTTTCTTAAATTTTTAAGAGATCAAAGTGTTTTTCTATAAGTACATATATATATATATATAAGTATTCTCGTAGCAGATTTTGTAGTTTAAGGTGACTTGTGATCAAAATCAGATGATCTTATAATATATAAGGACTGCGTTCGAAAAGATCCGTGCACATTTTACAACTTTTACTATACGGAAAAAAAGATTAGTACCGTTAACTTGTTTATATTTTTTATTATTCTGAGTAATTATGTACTAAATTTCGTTGTAATAACGTAATTAGTATTTCTAAAAATGAAAATTGAACAAAATTTATCCAAACACATAATTAAAATTTATAACCAAAATACATATCGACCATACAAAACAAAGTGAGTTGGGAAATTCAGTTTTTTGAGTCACAAAAAATACAAAGAGTTCATGATCTTCGAAAGGAACCCCAATACTTGAAGTAAAAGTTGATTTACAGACTGTATGATCACAGACAAAATAATGCATATTTTAAGGGAAAATCTCTAGATATTTGGATAATTTATTAAATTGTTTAGTATCTTTTATCAGAAAAGTAACCCGAGGGCAACGAAGTAAAAGAAAATTCCTAATAGGAACGCTAAAGGAATTGTAAAGGGCAACATGAAGTACGTAGTGTCGAACTTTTTACAACATCCTGGCCAGGAATTCCATATCACAGATGTTATGTGAAATATAGCAGATAAATATCATGAAAAAAAAACTGTACGTGCGGAGAAAAAACTCTTTATTCATAACGCAAATGAGTAATCTCGCAAAAGATTCCTTTATAATTTTCTAATTTTTCTAGCCTGATATCGCATCTCATCATTACAACAAAAAAGTAGCAAGGTAGACCAATCCACTAAACTGCCAAAAACTCAGTCTATTTGAAATGTATTGGGTTATAGTAAAAAATTATTGAAAGATCTAAGTGAGCTGAGTAAAAAGTAAAAAGAAATGGACCCATTCCAATAAAAAATTAAATTATATTTAGGGCAAATAAAATATTAAATGTCTTAGAAAAAAAGAATAAATAATTCATTTTTCTTTTAAATTAGAATATAATGGTCTTTAATAGAACAAAATTTCGAAAAGATTAACACATTGGTTTCATTTTCATAAACTGATTCATATACACTATTTTTTTCGTATGCAGTCCTTACATGCTATTTTTGGTGCCATAGCATAATCGCTTGTCCAGTAAAGTAATTTAGATCGTGTTCATTGTAGCTCAGCATACGAAACATTTTTTGGCATAACTATTCTATTCAAATTTTCGGCTTGAAATTGTAAAAAAAAGAACTCTCGTTAGGTTTTCTATTATATATATAAGATTTTTTATTACTAAACTGTTTATATTGAAAGTAGGTATTTCGGCTATTTGTCCAATATTTTTAAATTATTCTTTGTTTAAATGTAATTAAAATGCTTTTGATTTACAATCACTTTTAAAATAAAATATGAACTGCCCTAATCTACATACCTACGTACACTACAACTGTGATTATTACTTATTTTCCATTTAAATTGAATGTCTTTTTTAAACAAAAGTGTGACCTTTACTCGGCGTTAAAAATAAAATAATATGCATTAAAATTGGATCATTTATTTTCCACATTCGATTTCAACTCAACAACATGTTCAATGTTTTAACAATTTATAACTTAATTAAAATTTCATGCAATCAAAACAATTTAAAACTTCCTGATTAAAGACCCAAAAAAGCTGAACAAATAAATTTCATTGAGACATTAATTATGATTTCTTTGTTACATACAAACATATTAAGTTTTATTTTAACATAGTAATGTGTGCATTATTTTTCTTTAATTAAAATAAAGTTTATAAAGCAAAATATTTTTAGTTAACATTTGGTTTATTTTTCGAATTTAACTTGGAAACATAGACTCCACCGTCATTATCACCGTCACTTATTACTTTTGTTTATAAAATTACGAAAAAAATACACATGTATGTAACAAATACCTTAACTGAAATATTTTATTGATTGTTTTCAAATTTAACGGATTTTTAAACAAAATAAAATCAGTGTGTGTACGCTACACACATGCAAAACTTCACTTTAAAATCATTGATTTTGTGCTTTAATGGTTGATTTCTTTTCATATAGCGATCGATAAGTCAGCGGCTTATTGTATTTATCTAGATATTTTTTTTAAACAGTTTGATTTATTTGGTGCGGTGAATTTGTTTAGTCATTTTGGCAAATAAATGAAATGTTTTAATTAACTTTTTTTTGTTGAAATATTTATTTTTAATAGGAAATTTATCAACAGCAACAACAAGTGATCAGTGGCCAAACGCAACACACACCCAATGTTAGTTTTTTTCCGACTTTTTTCCGTCATGTAATGTTTTAATTTGAAGGATTTTGTTCAGTAAAGTCAAAGTCAATGACGTTGATGAAAAAAGAATGTCAAAGCTGTTGTAAGAAACTAAATGGTTTAACAAAAATCATCACTTGATCTTAATTATAAAAAATTGTTTCTGAAGCATGACATAACAATGATACTTTATTTATTTAAGAAAACTAAAATAGACTACAGAAGAGAAAATAGAATATTATATAGAATATACTGTGAATAGTCTGCAGCAGGGGTTCTCACAAACTCTTGCTTCACGACCCACTTGGGACGTTATAACTTAAAGATGACCCACCGCGATTTTGGAGTAAAAAATTAGCTGCATACCATCAAAAATTAAACGTTTGAAATATGATAATTTTATCGTAATTATCATAATATGTTTGACGTAGCCGAAGTTGAATTCTCAAATTGATATCAAATATTATTCTTAAATATGGCTAAAGAAGATGCTAAATATAAAATAGACTAAGAAATAGTCTATAGAATAGAATATGAAATAATTTATGAAGTACACAATGAAATAGTCTATGGAACAGGCTACGAAATAGTCTATGGAATAAACTGTGAAATAGCCTATGAAATAGACTGTGAAGTGGTCAATAGAATAAACCATGAAATAGTATAAGAATAGACTGCGAAAAGTACATAGAATAGGCTACGAAAAAGTGTAAAGAATAGATTACGTAATAGTCGTCTATACAATAGATTATAAAATAGTCTACAGAATAGACTATAAAATTGTCTAAGAATAGACTACAAAATTGTCTATAGAGTAATCTATATCAAAAAAATCAAATGTTGATGTTTTACTGGATTATAAAATACAGACCCAAACTACATCTACAGGAAAAATGTCATATTCAGATCTTTAAAAATGACATCAATATTAAAAACAATCAAAAGGCCGCAAAATTTGTTTCAGTTGAGAAAAATTTGGTTTAAATAGTATTTTACGCTTTATCTATTTTTGATTTAAGTGAACGATTAAAAAATTTTAATTAATTGCTTAATTAAAAATTGTGGTTACGGTCTTTTGCATTTTCATAATGTTTTTTTCCTCTATTGTAAAAAATTTAAAAAGTGTGGTTACGGCCTTTTACATTTTAGATGGCGATAAAATAGTCTACAGAATATAGTATAAAATAGTTTACAGAATAGTTTACAGAATATAGAATAGTTTACAGAACTGTACTACTGTTTGTAAACTATTTACAGTCTGTAGAATAGGCTATGAAATAGTCTACAGAAAAAATTATTACCTTATATTTTTCAACTAACAGAATTGTTTAACTTGACATCAAAATTTAATTAATATATAAGCAAAAATAAAATAAAAGAACTAGACTAGACTATGAAATAGAATAGACCTCCCAGAACCCCGCGGCACTGCCAATTGGTATTACTTAGCAGGGGTCGACAGCCACTTATAGCCTATTCTGCATTTACTATTTCTGTATCATTCGGCTGCCCACTAGTGTGTGAGGTCTTGCGGGGGTTTTCAGCTTCACTAAGTTTCAAGTGGACTGCTGTGAGAAACGTGTTAAATGCATCCCAATTTTCTTGGGATTTCAGAATTATACTAATGACGTTATCTACTGTTAAGTTTTCGTCGAGGTGGATCAAAATTCTTACTCTTATACTTTCAAACCGGGGGCAGTTGAATATTACATGTTTTGCATTTTCGATTTCCCATGGGCATTCCGGACACATAGGAGAGTTATCCGAATCTGTGGAGGTAACTCTTATATCCTCCGTGTCCTGTGGTAAACTATATCAGGTTATAGTGTATCCTACCATGACGACAGTTTATCAAAGTCTCTGTACGTGATATTAGTCTGTAGGTCCATCGATCTCTAGGAGAATTTTCCCATCGTCTTTACCAATTTTCTAGCGTCTTTTCTTTTTAAATTTTCCAAATATTATTTTTGAGGGCATTGTCATTTTGGGTAAATTGTCTGTAGACGTTTGCTAGCTTTTTGGCTAAAATGTCTATTGGAACCATTCCCGATACTACGCTTGCCGCTTCCGCTGATATAGTTCTATATCCGCAACAGACTCTTAAGCAGCTTCTTCTAAATACTGAAGACATCTCTTTCTTCGAGGAGTTTCTTAATGCACCTTCCTAAATCGGTGCGCCATATAGTTGTACGGAATTGGTAACTCGAGAAATCAGCAATCTGCGACTGTGTTGTGTTCATTAATGGCAGCCAGTTTTTTATCGCTCCAATAGCTTCGTTGGCATCCAGTTGTACTTCGTCTAAAAATCTTGCCTGGACTAGTAGCGCGATATCATCGGCAAAGTCAATTACACAGGCTTCTTCAGGAATTTTTAAGTCAAATATTCCATCGTACATAATATTCCACAACAACGGTACTAGCACGGAGCCTTGAGGGACATCTGATGTAATGTTATACGTTTTTATACCATCTTCAGTCTCAACCCACAGAGTTCTATTGGAAAAATAATTTTTGATTATTTTAATAACATACTTTGGGACATTTATACGCCTTAATGATGATATAATGTGGTTCCATCCATCAGAGTTGAAGGCATTCTTGATGTCAAGAGTTATGATAGCATATATTTCCTGTCTTTGCCTCTTCTGCTTATTGCCCCCTTGGCCGACTTAATTACAAATGTTATGGCGTCTAGGGTTAATTTCGCTTTCCGGAACCCGAATTTTCTCTCGGAGAGACCATGAATACTCCCTACAACTTCCGATAATCTATTTTATATAATACGCTCAAAACACTTTCCTATAGTATCTAACAAACATATAGGTTGATACGATTGGGGATCTCCTAGAACCTTTCCTGGTTTAGGTATTAGTATGAGTCTTTGTTTCTTCCAGTTGTCCGGACATTTTCGGAAGATTTCACTAAATAATGTCGGTTTCATCTTCAGGGCTTGTTTCAAAGCTTTCTTGGGAATACAGTCTAAGCCTGGGGCTTTATTATTCCCGATCTTCGAACATTTATCAGCGATTTCCTCTTTTAATATATATATATATATATATATATATATATATATATATATCTTGTTGCTGAGAACTGATTGTTATATCTGTGCAGTTCTCTTCATCTGAGAATAACACTTTCACTATTTTATTTATGATATATGGGCAAGAAATCTGGGGGGACTTTGCCCTTTTAGACGCGACATTACAATATGATAGGCGTTACCCCACGGATTAGAATCGGCTTCGTTACACAACTGTTTAAAACAATTGGATTTGCTGCAGTTAATGGCCCTTTGTAGGTTCTTTCTTGTCCGGTGGATATACTGATCACTCACCTGCCATTCCATGTCCCTAGCCAGGCAGGTACTAACGAAAGTTAAGTCAACTATTGACTCAATACCTGCTCTCCTGAACGTATATGTTTCTCCATTGTTTGCAAGGATTATATTGAGTTGGATGAATTTCATATATATTTGCTACTCAATGCTTTCTGGAAAATAGGGCATCTATAGCTTCCTGCTATATGTTTTAGGCCCATCCCTCTGTGGGATTTGCATAGCATGCAGTTTAGTTCTCCGTTACAATTTTTCGCGATATGACCTTCGTGACCGCATTTTATGCAGTTCTTTGATCTTTCATTTTCCGCTTTACAAAACTTTGATATGTGTCCGAACTCGAGACATCGAAAGCATTTGATAAGTGTTTTCGATTCTCTTATCCGACATATGGACCATCATATTCTTATCTTACATATGTAGCTCAAGTGCTCTTCTGGCCAATGCTGTTGGGAGTCTTATTCTGGCAGATTATGTACCTTCATAAGTTCTCCACATAGACTTGACAATCGTTTCATCCAGTTCACATGCAAGCTCCTTGCCAAAGGCATTGACATTTTCCCCGTTTTGTAGTTACATCATCCATGTCCTTACAGACTATTAAAGTTTCTTCTGTTCGAGTCGCAACTTCAAAATCACCATCTAAAGTCTTTTGTATTATTTCGTTATAATTTTCCCCAGTGTTTTAGCTATTATGTTTCATTTCCAAAAGCAGATCACCTTTTTGTGTTCTACGTACTTTATTAACTTTTTCCCCTAGTTCTTTCAACTCGGGATCGGTTCGCATCTTTCTAAGTATGTCAGCATATGACTGACTTTTGATGATATTATAATCTTATCCGGCTGTGGCTTGTGGGTACGTTTCTTCTTCCTCTGCTTAAGAACCCATCCACTTTCTGTTGCTTGTTCCTCTATTTTTGTTCTAGAAGCCTCCATCTTCTCTTCAGTAAGTGGTATTGCCTGAGTCTTAGCCTTCTTCGGAGATTCTTTTGCTCTTTTCGCCTTTGCATTTTCGCTGCATCATCGTTCTTCTCGTTTTTCCGCTTCGGCTCTCTCTTACTGGGCCAAACTTTTGGGCAAGTCTATGTTGCCTGTTCCGTAGCTTTCCGGTTTGGTTCGATGTTACACTGCTGCATATCGTCAAGTGCCTATTATAGGCAGCTTTTACCGCCCCTACTTGTTCCTTGATGTCATGATGAACATTGTTCCTACTTTTAACATAATCCTTTAAGCCAACTATTAAAGTACCAAGTTCCGATAAAAAAAATTGGTTCCTTTTAAAAAGTCATTTGAAGACGCTATCTCGTTCGGACACTGCTCACTTCCGGTGATCCTTAGACTAGTCATCTTTATGACTGTAGATCTCTGGGATGAAGATTTTTCCCTGTTCGTATTTGAACTTGTCGCATTATCTGCTACCCCAGCCAAGCTCGAAACCAGAGTAACATTGCAGTCATGGGATAACGACGACGGTAGCCTGCTTGCGCACTACACTCAGCCACCGGTACTGGGGTTATTACTGTAAGTAAATTTTCCTTATTTATACCTTCCATATTTGTTTTATTTTCCGGGATCCTACCCGTATCGTTTTTAACCTATCCGCCAGGAATTCGTAGAACAGATGCACCGCATGGGAAACAGACGCTGAACAGAGAGCCGTCCACTTTGGATCAGACGCTTCTGGATTTGTGTCGTATTTTGACTGGGATACACGGAGATGTCACACCTCTCTTGAGAGAATCCCTTTGTGAGATACCTAAGTAATGGCGGTATCTACTCGCCATGTCACAGATCCGTCATTGAACTTTTGTGCCTTTTTATAGTACGCCCTCGAGATCTGCCGCTCTTGGTCGGGGACTACTTAATAATCGCAGCTAACCCACATCTGTGGGCTGTTCAGCCATCCGCCACCTGCTGACCTTGGTAGTAGCCTGAGCTTGGCCCTACCATATGAAATAGTCAAAAGAATAAACTATGAAATAGTCTATGGTATGGACTAAATAATGAATAGACTATGGATTGGTTTGTACAATAGAATATAAATTATATTAATTCTGATCTTTTATCGATGCACTTAGATTATCGTCTTTTGCTGTATTTTATATTTTAACCTATTTGAAATATCGTTCTTCACATTTCATAACAAAAACAAATTTACTCATTTAAAAAGGGAGTCTTTTATGTTCCATTGTTTGCAGAAAAATAGCTTTGAAACCTAACCCTTCCAATTTTGTTTCACATCAATCAAATTGGTCAAATAAGTGAGAGGTTATAAAAATAGTTAAATGCTTTTCTTAACAAATACAAAAACACCAATATTAATTATAATTCCCTTCTCTATAATTAATTTGAACAATACAAAATACGGCTGTTAAGAAAAAAGTTCGTTAAATGAAAAATGCACTTCACACCACACCTTAAACCTCCACAACACACAAACAGGGCAAAAACCGCAAACTCCCGAACTTGGCAAGAAAAAAACAATATGAAATATGAATGTTTAAATAAACTTAGATATTCTAAACTATGTTTTGCTACCACAAAAATAAATAAATTTTTTAATAACTAATACTAATAAAAACACAAAATAAAACTACGGAAAACCATTACCTTTTAGATTTAAAAATAATCTAAATCTAAAAAAATAATTTAATACTCAAATTCAAATAATAACAGCTAGTATCAATTAAAAGAATATTATGACTACAACTTATAAAATTGTACATATACGAGTATATACTTATATTAACTTAGTTGCTACCACCACAAACACCGCATCATTGGAATATTTACTGACTTAAAACAGCACCCGATCTAACCAGTTGACCTTCTTAACAAACGTAATTAAATAAAACCTAAACTAAACTGATGAACTACAATTGTAACAACAAATATATTAATAATAAAATTTATAAAAAAGTTAATAGTTATAATGATATAAAAAGCAAAATATGGTATAGAGTTTTAGTCCACTGTTATTAAAACTAACTACAATAAACGTACACCATCTGATGGCTACAGCTCTCATAGATATAATAATATGAGCGAATTTATTCTAGAAACATAACAAAATCTGCACCAAATACTTTGTCATACTTTGTGGTATGAAAATAGAATTACAGTTGGTAGAGACCAGACTTGGAATACACTCAAAATTATAATGGTGTATTAAATTAAAAAATATATAGTATTTAGTTGCTATAAAGATTCGTTTTTTATTATTTTCTATACAAAACCGTTTTTACTAAAATCTAAAATTACATTATGTAGCATTATTGATTAATCGAAGAAAAAATTATTCGATCAAATTTTTTAGAATAATAAAAAACTTGACTAAAACTTTTAATGCTAATTATTTGGCCCTTAAAACTGACCTATATTGGTGCAATTTTGTATTGAAGGCATTTGATTTAAATACATCAAAGATAATATTATGGAATAATAATATTATGGAATTGGGTTAAATTATCGAACACATATTTAATAATTTAGCAATGTTAAATAAAATGTAATAAACAGGACAACCAAAAATATGCAAAATCATATTTTTTCCTGTGCTTCAAATGAGCCAAACTGTTAGTGATTTATCCGTTTCAGACGATTTTAAAACTTTGACATCGATTTGCGTATTTTTGCATATTTTGGTCCTAACAGCATATTTTGGACATAGCAGCATATTTTGTAATATTTTGATAGAAAATCCGTATTTCAGAGTATGTTTTAGCAATTTAAATCATATATTTTTACATATTTTATACTTAAGAGCATGATTTTGCATATATTACACTAAAGAGCATAATTTTGCATATTTTGCAGTTAAGAGAAAAATTTTGCACCCAGTAGAATTTTGAAATAATTTGCAATAAGAGAAATTTTCTTTTTACTGTCTCATACGTATAATTTTTATCTTATAAATTGATGAAAATTTTGTAATTTCCTGATACAATGGTTCTGAATGTTTTTAAGTGAAAAAAAAAAAATATTTTTTAGCAATTGCTAAAAAAAACAAGTTATTTTTAGCATGAATATTATACAATTTAAAATTAAGCCAGTATAAAAAATATTTTAAGAGCATGTTTTTTAATGTTATTTTAAGAGTATTTTTTATGCGCATAAGACAATTATTACAATGGTAATAAACTATTACAATGGTAATAAACTATTTAAACATTTTTAATTAAACGAATTCTAAATTTCTGTAAAGAATATAGAAGGGTTTATAATTTATGATCACTTATATTTTTGACCAAAATTTTATAAATATATAAATTACACTGGACAACAAAAAAATATACTTTTTATGTACGCATAAACATGTAGCTCTATGCCGAAGAAACAGTGTTGTCTTCTGTTGTTTTTCAGTTTAAGATCTTTTAAGAAAGAACGCATATTATTTTTCAAATTAATTTGAAAAGTTCCAAAATAAATAATTTATTTTTTACGCACTTAAAGAGTTAAGCATTTGCTCAAAAACCTATAATTGAACTATTTTAGTGAACATAGCACAATGTGAATATTTTGCCAAATTAGGTGGACAAAATTCTAATTTTGATATTACCGATTTAGATTCACAGCCTTTCACAACCTTTCGCAAAAAGGTCTACATTTAATAAATTTTTGTAAAAAAGTCTTACTGGCTGATTCTCTAAATACGAATGAATGTTTCTTCAACTAAATGTATTAAAAAGAACAATTAAATTCGATTTTTTATTTTACATACTATAAGTAGAACGAAGATTTCGTTCGTATTTAGAGAATCGGGCAGTTAATGTTTATCCTATATATTTATACAGGATAAAGTACCAATTAAAAGGTCTAATAAATAAAAAGAAAATTACGGAAAAATTTGATTCAAATAAAATATTATGGTTAGGATTCAAAGATACAAACCCCTTAAAAAAAATATTTCACTTTGTAGCATTTTTATACAGTTATAGTTTGCGAAATGTCAAAAATTTTGGTTTCACTTTTGTAGAAAACATATAGTTTAAAGTATCCAATCCGTCTTTTTTCAATCAAATCCGATGTTAAAAAAATTTACTTTTGTCTGACTAAATCATCAAAAAATCTCACACAGTGCATAGGGTGCTCATTCATTGCACTTAAACAATAAGGTGTAATTTAAGGTGTAATTAAAATTTATATTCGAAATATTTTCGTGGGTTCTGAAAAAACAAATAAACACCTCTGTTTCTGGTCATATGTAAATTGAAGATTTACATATTAAGTTTATTTCTTTCTTTTTCAAGATAAATGACTACATGTGTTCTATAACGAATGGTCCCCTCTTATATTCTAAATAAAATTAATATTTTGGGAAGAAAGAATAAAGGATTCTTGTTCTAAAAATCAAACTCTTAAATCTTTTTAACACAGGAATTAGGATTTTTATTACCCTAGTATTATTTCCAAAATTTTCATTATATTTTTTTTATATAATTTTCCAATTTTTTTTTTTTAACGTTATATCAAAATATTAAATAAAACATTTTTGAAGTCAAGTCTTACTTAACAGTCAGAAATGTGAAAATATTATAATTCGGTTCTTATTTGACAAAATTACAAGCTTCGAGATAATTTTCACGATTGAGTTTCTTAAATTTGACCCTCTCTATTATTATTTTAACAAAGTCGGAGCTGTAGTTTAGAAGATATAGATTTATAGTAATTTTTTTAATAAAAGCTTTACTTCATATTTAAATCATAGAATACATAACTCTTTTTTATATTAACCACTAAACTAACTTTCTCAATGTTTGCGTAGGTTTTATCTACCTACAGATAAAACAGTTATAGAATTAAATATTCTATATATAATTCAGTATCAACTATTTTACATACTAGACAGCCTAATGTAGGGTATACAAAAGAGAAAAAAAAAACAACACACCCCACTTTAGCAAAGTCAACAACAGACTTTTACTTTAGTTTAGTTTTATGTTGATGCAGAAAAGTTACACAAACAACTACAACAAAAACAATAACAAATAATTGTTTATGGGTTTGTAGAAGTATGTAGAAGAGAATAAATATTTAAATAAATGTAAGCTATCAAGGTATTTGTAACAACTTTATATTTTAACAAGATTTAGCAAAGTATACTAGAATATGTTTTAAATCTGTTTATAGTCAGTGATTTACACAGTCAGCCTTAAAATGCTCCACCTTAAAATGTCTGTTTGAGTATTGGTTTCTTGCAAGTTTCTTAAAATTTTGTTGTTTGATTAAAATTTTTTTCTTCATATTTTGTATTTTTGTAAACTTATTTTAACAGCTTAGCAACTTGAAGTGATTTATACTTCAAATGTATTTGATTTTAGGTATTCTAAATACAGTTGATTATATTTTTCCTTTTTTCACAAAAAAAAAAAAAAAAAAAAAAAAAAACTCTAAATTTGTAAAGGCCACACTTGGCATGAATTTGCAATTTTTTCAAATTATATTATTGCAAGCTATGTTTGTATTTAAATATCTTAACAACCATATGTACTCAGATTTGTATGGTCAATTAATTAAGGTGGTTATAGATATTTTTTATATTAGAAAAATACATAATTTTAGAAACCACATTGATTTAGAAAAATTGATTTTAAATTGTCAGAATATCCGCTTTATTTGTTCTATTTATTTATAAATAGATACAAGAGCAAAAAAATAAGAATTTCCGTTAACATTTCCCGCTCAAATATTATTTGCGAACAAAAAAAACTATTAAGCGTAAACAATTAACTTTATATATACTAGCACATGGTATACAGTTTAAATAAAACAAAAGACTTAAGAAACAGTCATTCAAAAAATTATTTTATAAAAATTGATTAAAAATACCATAGGCTTTAGAAATTATAGCTAATATGTGATTTATTATTCATAGTTATCATGCCAATGAAATTTTATTATTGCAATATTTTTATTTTGTTATAATATCAAATTATTGAAAGAAACAAACATTCTTTCAATAATATATGTTACTTGTGAACAGTATTTCTAGGATATGCGATAAAGGAGGCTAAATTGAAAGGTCAAAAAAGGCTAAATGCTCCAAAAATAAGGCCAGAAAAAGGTTAATTTTTTGGAAGATTTAAAACTTATTTTTTCTTGTTCTCATTGGTTTTTGATATTTTTCTAAAGAAATTGTAATAAATTTATAAGTAATACCCATTTCGCTCAATGAAAAATCGATCAAAAAAATTCCCATGCAAATTTGGATTATATTTCTTGTGAAAAATTACTCAATGTTTTGAAGTGATTTTTCGTCATATTTGAACTCCACAAAATTTGTTAAGATACTTTTAATTTTGATTAAATACAAATAATCTCGATTATTTGTACGAATACATACATAAAAATTATTAAATGTATGATTCTGTAAAAATAAAATTAGTAATAGCAAAAAAAAAATTATTTTATTCGTTGTTGAAATAATAACATTTCAGCCCTTTTACGGCAATTTCAAGAATCCAAAGAAGCTAAAACGAACATTTTGAGTCTAAAGCAAAACACAAAGTTTAGATTTAGCCTTAAAAAGGCTAAAATGGCAACACTGTGAATAAAATAAAATATGAAAATACTTCTTATTTTATTTCCATTTTACACAGAAAAAAGTATCACATAAAATTTTTCAATTTTATTTTAAAATTTAATTACAATATTAATTTATTTAATAATTTCTTTTCGTTTGTTTTAAGTAATAAAAAATGTTACGTTCAAAAAAATTATTTAAAATAAAAAAAAGACAAAAAAACATTATTTTATAATGTTTTTTGTGACCAGTTCAGCAAGGGTTCGTTTAACATAAGTTTGTAGGTATGGTGAGTGACTTTAGTAATTTTATAAGTGTTCGCATCTAACAGAAGACTTGATGGCATATACAAGAATATATATAATATACATTTTTCAATTCAACTTCTTTAGTTACATATAACCATTTGTTTGCCGAATGGAATGAATTCCCCGAAAGTAAAAATTTATTATTCAGTAAGCAATGAACTTACATTACATTGAAAATTATATATGTATAATGAGGCAATTTCGTTAAACAAGTGAAAAGAACAAAAGGAAATAAGGTGATAGAAAAACTAAAAATAAAATTAAATATATATTTTTTCAATTAAAGAGATTTAATTAATATATTATTATTTTTTTTTTTTTCAATTCAATTATCGCGTTAAAAACTTTATTTTTTTCAAATTATTTTTTTAATAAATTTAAAGATTGTAAAAAATCAAAGTTTGCCAGTTTTTACAAATTTTAGTAATTGACTAAAATGAATATGGTGAGAGTTGTAAATTTAAATAATTTTTTGATTGAGTGAACCATTTTGGTAATCAAAATCATTTTTTACTTTTCTCTGTGTAACATAAAATATTTGTTAATCAATTTGTTAATTTTTAAATAAAAAAAATAATATTTTCTCTTTATACTAAATCAAATGAATTTTTATATAATTTTGTATCTGATTGAACAAAATAAATTAAAAAAATATTTTATTTAATCAAAAGTTTTTTATTATTTACGTTTTTTACAAGAAGAATTGTTTATATTGAAATATTTTCAAAACGTTTTTTAAAAATATGAAAACATACTTGACTTGAACATGAATTTTTTTTCTAAACCATTTTTAAAACTGAAATTATACATGCATAAATGGTAAAATCATATATTTTTTTTTTTCAATAGCTGAAAAGGAAATTGTACATTCATCACTTTGAGCAAATTGTTCTTCATATTTCATTGATCATAGTAGCTGTTTTTGTTCATTTTATTGCGGTACAAGTGCATATTTATGTTTTTTTTTTTAACATAATGTAAGTATAACATTTTACTTTTTGAACAAACCTGTCCAAATTTCAAACTCTTTTTATGAAAAAAAAAAAAATAAAGCTCTTTTAAATGTGAAAAATATTTAAATATTGTCTCAATAAAAATGAAAAAATACAAAAAAAGATGAATATAAAAAACTTAAATATAAACTTTAATATCACTTGAAAATTTTGTAAAAACATAACGTTAAAACTTTATAGGAAATTTTTTAAATTTACTTGTATAATTCATAACACATATTTTGTAGCGTTGAATACAATTTAAGAAATATAATATTTATTAAAGAATATGTTTGAAAATGTTCTTAGGTTTTAATCGATGTTTATTGGGTAGGATTTTTTTCTTGAAAACAACAAGGATACTCATTTAAATGCTTAATTTTCCCATTTGTGCAACTGTGCATATTTGGACGAGATGTTTCATGAAATCTCTTTTCAAATGTTGCGCAATATTAAGAATAAGAAAATAAGAAATCATTGTAAATAATTGAAAAATTTTTTTAAATCAAAGATATATGCAATGATTTTATTTTAATTAACGTAACTGTAATTTTGTACATCGCAGCTGATTTATAAATGCGCAGGTAAATAGCGTTTGCATGACTAAATAGTCGCTCAAACTTATGTGTTGTGCAAATGAATTTCCATACAATTCTTGACAGTTCTTTTGCGATTGTGTAAACTTGCCCATATAGCACAGTTTGTGAGGGTTTTTGCGCTTTTTCATGAAGACCCCTAATATATTCAAATAGAAAATTTTCAAATAAATATTTTGATATTTTCATTCAAAAAAAAAAAAATCAGAGAAATATAGTTATTCAACCACAAAAGGTTCGAATAAAATAATTTGTATAATTTTCTCAATTATTTAACTTAACGTCGCATTTGTTTCAGACGTTTTTTCGGCAAATAATGTACAGGATAATTTAATGGCTATAGTCGAGTAAATAATGCAACCAATAGTCATCTAAATAAACTTATTTAAGCGTTTTAAATAATTGCACTATTTAAGAAATATTACTTATTTATCTTTTTTTCCAAACAAATTTAAAATTATTTAAACAAATTTATGTTGAAGATTTTATTTAATTTTTAATTTTAATTAATTTTTAAAACTGAAAATATGTAAAGAGTACACAGAAAAAATTATTCCATAAAATTATTCAATCAATTTGATATTTCATATCATTTTAAAATTTAATTAAGCAAATAACTGGTTTTAATTTTATTTTCCATAAAAAATAACAATCCCAAAAAAACTCAAACAAAAACGAAAAACATTTAAAAAAAAAAAATAAAAAATAAATAAACAGAATTTTATTTTGTAAATTATAATTTTGTATCAAATGCTCACAATTTTGATTTGCAAAATGTTATTGGATACAGATTATAAAAATTTTCGTGGATTTTCATAGTCAAATTAAGCTTTGTTTATTATCCTTAAGTAAAAGTTTTTAATTTTTGATAACATCGTTAAACATTCCGGTGTTATTGCATATGTTCCTTTCAATTAAGGCGGAATTTATTGAATGTATAGATTAAAAATCTTTTTAAGGTGTAACTACGCATTTAACCACACTTATGATAAGTAAAATTTCCATAGTAATGTATTCCCTTTTTCAAAAATCGTAATCGTTTATCCTCCTGTTATAGAAGTAAAATTCGCCCAGTTCTAACCGGATGTATTAATTTTTAAATAAATCATTTGTTTCGATGTTAATAATTTACATATGTAACTTTCACGATAATTTTTATTCGGAAGAAAGAAAAGCTCCGAGGGAATAAACGATGATGCGTTTCCCAATAACTAGGTATAAGCATATGTTTTAGAATATGCGTCCATTGATACACACAATACGTTACATTACGCACATTTCATTTTCAGGATTACAGACTTTATTATGAAATAAATTGTATATTTTATTCATATATTTATAATTTAAAATAAATATTGCGGTTGAAATTTTTGTATTTTTTTTTTTTTTTTTTTTTTTGGGGGGGGGGGGGTGGTTTATCGGTACATATTCAATTAATTTTTGAATTGGTTTAATAAAAATTTTAGTTGACTTTATACAAAATTTTATTAATAGATATAAGTTATTTAAATAAGATTTGTAAAAAATTCAATAATTTTCAATTAATTAATATTATCATTTTGATAATTAGAGCAAATTCAAACAAAATTTTAATTAATGTTATAAATTTCGTAATTGAAATTCGTTTATTTATTTATTATCATATTAGTTAAAGACTGGAATTTGATTTATACTTTATAAATGTTTATATGAATACTTCTGTTGAAATTCTTTCTAATCTTACTTGTTAACTAATGGAATAATATTTAAATAATTTTATTTCAAATTACAAATTACATTACAAAATGATTAAAAAATATTCTATTTCTAAAAATATAAATTAAATATAAAAATGATTTATTTTTAACAAATATTTTGAGTTAAAATTTTCACAATAAACAACTATGCCTTCGAAAGTTACAAAGATATCAAAATGTGCACGAACAATATTAATTATTTTTAGAAAAATATGAAGTACTTATAAAATTATAATAATTCCTTTCATAAAAACAAATATACTACAAAATATCTTTATCTTTAAAAAACAGGCGACCCACAGTGCTTTGTTCCATAGGCAGAAATCAGAAATGAAATAATGCCATAAAAGTTAGTACATTTTATATCTTTGGAAAGCTAACATCACAGCTTAACTAATCGTGAATGACAAAGAATAAGAATAAGTCTAGTTGTTAGCTATAGAAGGTGCCAAATTCATAAAAATTTGGGATTGAAACTAAATATTTAATTTCATTGATTTTAGTTCATAATATTTAAGAATAATGTCTTAAATATGAACACTTTTTTACATGAAATTTTGAAATGAATCAAAAGTCAAGAAGACTTAAAATAAATTGTTTAAGTTTTCATTTATATTTTCAATTTGTAAAAAAAAATTTTAAAATTTCTTTGGAAAATTTTAGGCTTTTAATGATTTATAGCTACATTATAGGAAGAGAAGCGCTTTTTATCATAATGATTTGCTGCAGATTGCGAGTTAAATTATGCAAATTTCTAGACGTTATTTTTTTACATATTTTCCTTGGAATTTTGCCATTTTAAGTTGTTTGTTGTTATTATTTTCATGTATAACTATTTTCATTTTCCATTTGCAATCAAATCTTATAAAACTAAACCAGAGATTTAACAATTTTTTTTTTGCAAAATTAATAAAATTTTTATTATGAACATTTTAATAATATCTATGTACAAAATTTTATTTGTTAAGAAAAAAGTTTAAGAAAAAAGTCATGTTCGATTCTTAATATTTATGAAAAAAATTCTCAAATATATGAATTTTTTTTCTGTGCAAAAAGAAAAACCTATTTTAATGGTGATTTTTTATTATATCTACTTTTGATTGCAAATCCAATATTAGATTAATTTTAATGAAGAATAACATTTTTTTTAGGAAAAGCATGTTATCTTTTATCTTTATTTTTAATAGAAAATTTGATATTGTAAAAAGCTATGTACAAATAAGTCCAAAGTTTTGATCAAAAATTTAAAAATCTTATGTTGGCTTAAATGCCTAATTGAGCCATTTATCAAAAAAAAAAAAAACATAGGTCAATATTTGTGCTATAACTACAAATGAAATAATTTTTTCAATTAAAAAGTTCAAAAAAGAAATATATAGAAAAACGTTTCAACTTTTCACAAATCTAGCAAATTTTTTAAAATGAGCGCCAAATTTAAGAAATTTCCAAAAAAAAAAAATAATATTTTTTATGGTTATTTTTTATGATTTTTTATGTTATTTTTTATGATTTTGTAAGCTTAATTGATATCCGAGTAGACTAAAAACAGAAAAAATTATGTATTTTTCTTGCAACCTACATTTTTCCTTTTTTTTTATTACATTCCAAAAAAAAAGTCCAATTTTAAAAATTAGAATTTTGCAAAGTTAAATATTGCATTCAATAACTAAAAATGTATTGAAATTTGCCTCAAAATTATTTTGGTATGTCACTTGGTTTCCCAAACACTATTAAAAAATAAAGTACTGGAATATAACATCAATTCTAAATACATAATTTATATATGTGGTAATATTTTTAGTTCATTTTCCCTTGCATCATAAATTATTGATATCTCAAAATACAGAACCATATACTTTTAATGTTCGCTTATTAATTAGGGAATGGCAAATGTCCATTTTAAAATGAATCGTTTTTTAACTAAAAAAATTATGTAAATTTTAAGTTTCAAGATGTATAAGTTGCATAAAGCATAGTTTGTATAACATAAATTCATATGCAGGTTATAGCCAGTATTTTAGTGTCTAAAAATATAATAAAATTTGTCTAGGATTGCCTACGCTGTTGAATAGTATTTTTAATTTTCTAACTTAACTTCAAAAAAATACATAATTTTTTTATACAAATTTCTGTACAAAATTATTTCTAAAATTAATTGTTTGACAACAAATTTTAATTTCAGACTATTTAATAATGTTAAAATAACTAAAACACTAATAACGTGTAACGATCATTTAAATTTTTATAATTAACACTCATAACAGCCAGTGTTCCAAGGACTTAGATTTTTATACGATTCTTATATACTGCTTCGATTTGATGTAATTTATAACTAAATTTTATCTCGATACTAGCATCTATATTCAATGTATGTACGTATGGTTTTAAAAAAGCGATTTTCAATGGGAGCTTTATGTGTTTGCTAAATTTTTCGAATTCAACTGCAACTTAATATATATTTTTGTATGAAAACCTATTCTATAAAATCGTTTTTAAAGACACCTTTGTTTTAAACATTATAATATTTTCTTTTTCAAATTATACAAAAATCGTAAAATTTTTTCAATTTAATATGGAATAATTTACCTAAACTCCATGCATTTTTTTTTTTGTCCCAAAAAGTAAGCACTAAATCATAATAAGTTTTTGAATTTTGTAGCAATTTTGAAGATTTACATCCCATTTTATTCTAAACAAAACTGCATATAGAACTTTGTTTTATATTTTTGAAAATTGTTTTGTGATGTATTCAAGAAGACCAACAGTCTATATTATGGCGTTTTTCGAGTTAAAGTAGCAGAGTGTATTCTTAATGTATCATTACTAAAGATTGAACAATACGACAAAATCGAAAAAGCTAATATAAATCTGTAACTTGTAATCGCCTGGTTGGATTTACATAAAATTTTACATAGACATAGCACAAGATCGTTCAATTTTAAGTTTGGAAGGAACTTAAAATAGGGTATCTCCGACTTGGAAAATATTTAACCTCTTGACAAATTTTTGTTTCTTATCCAATTTCAAGTATTTTTACATCCTTTTAAATTTTCATCCGATTTTATATTTTTTTTTTTTTTTTTTTTTTTTGCAATTAGTTAAAGAATAAAATTATCTTTCTAACAAAAAAAAAAAATTGAAATCGATAAATTTTCTGAGTCAAAATATAAACGATTTGAAATTTCAAAAATTATGATTTTTGTTTTGGTCGAACAAGTGTCTACACTCTTTTTTTTTAAAATAAAATTTCTTTAAAAACGTATAATAATTTTATACTTTTCCGAAAGGTATCTTCACGGAGATGATTTTAAAATTAAAAACAATCCAAAACACCTAATAGATTTTAACATTAAAAACGAACCCAAATACCACCAAAAATTTCGATAAGATATTCTAACTAACAAAGATTTTATTACAGATAAAATATTTGTAGTTTCTCTAAAAATCAATTTTTTACATAAATTTTAATTTAAATCCAAAAATCAATAAAACTATGTACTCGAATTTTTTCAACTAATTTTTTTTTTTTTTGCTTAGATGGCATAATTTCTAATTATATAAGAGTAGGTCATAGTTTTTCTCGAAGGCTTTTAGAATATGTAAAAATATTTAAAAATTGATACGAAACAAAACTTAAAATTGTACGCTCCTCTGTCACGCCTATGTGTAAATACAGATTTGTTTCCAAAAAATTTCGATTCTTCGTCACTGTACACTGTAGCCCGGTCTGTAATTCAGTTGGACGTTTCCACAAACAATATTCTGATCGCCATGCTTCTTGAATAACTAAGTTCAAATGACAACCTATATTTTTCTTCAGAATTATTTGTAATATTAGAAAATAAAGTAAAATAAGTAAGAAAGATATAGTCGGACAAGCCCGACCATATGATGATATGTATGTCCATCAAAATTAGACATGTGGACAATTGTGGACCGATATTTTTACTAAGTGTAATATAAAATATACGAATACAGAATATTATGTTAATAATAACATTTATATGATTTTATGCACTTTAGGGTGATTCCCGAAAGTGGGCTTATATGGGAGGTATGGTAAATTATAGAGATCCTCATAAAATTTGTCACTGTTATTTCTACTTATATAAAAATTATTTGTCTCGAATTCAAACTTGATACTAACATGTGTATGTTATTTATATACGTTAAAGTGATTTTCGGAAGAAGGTTTTATATGGGAGCTATGCTCAATTATGGATCGATCTTCATGAAATTTGGCACAAAGATTGATACTTATACAAGACTTGCTTAAACAGAATTTCATTTCAATATTGCTATATTTAAGACATTTATGATTTATGATAGGGAGCTAGGTGGAATAACGGACCGATCATAACCAATTTCAATAGGCTTTGTAATTGTGTCATATAAGTTCTACGTGCCAAATTTCATTGAGTTATATTCAAAATTGATACCTGTACTTTGTGCATAAGGTTTACATGGACAGCCAGCCAGCCGTCCAGCCAGCCAGACGGACGGATGGACGAACATATACTCAGAAAGTGATTTCGAGTCGATTGGTATACTTTAAGGTGGGTGTTGGATCATTTTTTCTGTGCGTTACAAACATCAGCACAAACGCATGATACCACAACCACCTATGGTGATGTGGGGTATAAAAAGTTATGGGCTTTTTTGCTTTCCTGGTAAGCTAGCAGGTATAATTGGAAGAAAAAATAAACTACTACTGAATAGCTAGTTAATTTTGTTGCCCACAAATTCATGTAGTTATTTATAGACTCAAGGGTACACAAAAACATGTACTCAACCAAAAAAAAAATTGTACTTGGCCACAAACTAACCATCGTTTTTAATGACCAACGTCATACTCAGTACACCACCTCACACTTAATTTTTTAAGTGGCAAAAACTTTTTTTAAAATAAAATATCTCTTTAGACATTTTGTTAAAAAAAAGAAAAACTGACAGCATCAGAATGGGATTGAACCAACAACCTTTTGGTTCTTAATCCAGCCCACTAGCCAACTGATCCAAGTAATTGCAATATTACTATGCTATTGTACTATTGAGTACTCATTTATGTAATATAGGGTAGGCAAATAATAATGACGTCTCATTACCAAGAAACTACTTTAATAAGTAGTTCCCATTACCGAGAACCAAAAAATTTTAGCTGGGTACTTTCCGCCATATCTCTTAAACAAAAGCAAATACGAAAACTACGTAATTAAATTAATAAAATTAATTAAAAAGTTCGTTTCTTGGAATGTTAGGCCTTATTAGCTGAACGTAACAAGTTAATTGTCATGAAGAAACTCTTGGTCATAATAAATATTTGAATATTTAAAGTAATTGTTATTGTAATAATAAAATCAACTTGTACCAAAATTGTACAACTTATTCTGTTAAAAATCAAACATCAAATAAAATACTCTGTCTTCAAATATATGAAAATTTGTTCTATTTTATTATAGATAATACTGCAGTTGAAATTTTGAAAAGGAGAATGAAAATAAATTTAAAAATAAATAAAAAATCATTACTTATTTGAAATATGTATAAGACATTTTAACATAGCTGAAAAGCTACTTTCTTCTGCTTTCTTAGCCAATCAGGAAATCTAAAATTGAAAGAACTACGAGACTTTTAGAGCAGCAATAGAAATATGTACATTAAAAAACTTATTTTATATTTCTGTAATAAATTTTATATATTAAATAATGTTAGTATGAAATAATATTTATCAGACATTTTGAGAATAAAAAATTCTTGTAGATAATAAATATTATTTATTAAACAACATATTTAAAATAATTTTATACACTTGACGACATAAACATATTATTAACATGTTTCAGCAAGTAATATGAAAAAGATATATCAAGAATGTATATATTTCTTGAATAAATATATTATGTATGTTTGCTCATACAGACATACATATTTCGTTAACATAACTAATAACAACTTGTCTTCACACATATTAAAATGAATAAAAGGTAAACACATGTTAGACAAAAACTTTGTTACCACTAAAATACCATGTTACCAATTGGCTCACTAAACTATACAAACAAACACGATTAGACATGATTGTCAATTGAAATTGAAACAAACCGTAACGAAAATACGTAAAATTTACAGTAAAATTCCATAATAAGGAGGATTGAAAGAATAGCACGTAAAACCATTCGAAGGCTTTTATTTATATTGAGATGCTTGAAGCTAAGTATGTTTAAGTTTAAAGTTTCTTAGCATACCTAAAGTTTTATAAAATCTTAGATTTTATAGCTAAATTTAAATTGTTCGCCTTCAATAAATATGGACTCTAAAATACTAGCTTCCATTGGTAACGCTTGTGTTTACATTGCTACCTTACGGGATATGTATTTTTTGAAAACTTTCATTTTTAACTTGTTAACATATGTGTATGAAATGCTATTTAATGTTTTCGAAACATCCTCCGACACTTTGCTTCACAAAACACAAGTCGTTATATTTTCACACATCGAATGCCGCTTGTAAACAACTTCAAGTATATTTTTGTCTTTTGTATAACTTCTAATCTACGAATAATATGTGTTTTTAAGTGCTTGTTATAATTAGCGAGTTTTTAATTTTTTTTTTTTAATTCAAAATCTAAATGCTTATGATTTCATAAAGATTTTTTCGCAATTTCTTTTTTACACAATTTTGTAATATGCTTTTAATTAAATAAAAGAAAAATATTTAAAAAACTCTGTGATAATTTTGATCCCGTTTAGCGAAAGAAAATTTTTAAAATTCGTAGTCCAATATTATCTAAACTAAAAGAGATAACCTATATATACGTCAACGTTTTTTGTAGTTCTCGTCTAGACGATTTTACTCATATGTTAATCTTTAAAATCGGTTCAGATACAAAAAATCGGCATCGTTTATTTTCAAACTGGAAGTGCCCAAGTTTGGAACCTTGTAGACCTGCCTGTATTAGGCCTATTAGTCCAAACATAAAACTTAAACTCGTCTGTACTTCTACTATCATCTATAAAATTTAGTTCCAATGGAACTATTCGTTTTTAAACTGCATATTTATTTCCATTTCGATTTTTAAATCGCTATCTGTAAACCAAAAAAAGTCGCCGTTTTGCTCGGCTTGGTTTTATTACAGTGTTGCTATTAAATTTCGGTTGTAGAGCGCGAAGTTAATGTTGAAAAACTAAAAATTTATAAAAATAGTGATTGTGATGAAGCGATATAATTTCTCGAGAATACATGGTAAAGAAGTCAAATATATGGAAAATTACAGTTACACAACTTCTTCAACAGACAAAGAAACAGTAGAATCCAATAGCGATGAACAACTCCGTCAATTCCTAGAAAAAATAAATATGCCATCTATTTTAGTTTATTTAAAAGGTGAATTCAAAAATATATGTAACATTAATCTAAAATATATTAAATATGTTCTTTAACCGCAGAAGTGACATTTAAGAGTTGGCCACTGTTAGATCTGCGAATGAAATTCAGAACGAAACTTTTTGATTAAAAAAAAGAGGTAAAATTATAATTATTTTATTTAATAATATTTGTATACTTTTTATAATAATCCATACTTATAATAAATATGACAATAAATAAAGAACAAATTTTTTTGGGATTTAATTTATTTCAAATAAGTTTTTAAAAACCAGACGGTGTGAGTTCGATACCGATTCGTTCATACCGATGCTGTATCAAGTTCAATCACTGTCGTATTCATTTCGACACATATTTAGTTTCAATTTGATACCATTGCGATAACAAATTTCCGTTACAGATTTGAACGCTTCGTTTTCAAATTTAACACATACTATTGACATTGAGTTGTATCATTTTGAACATAATTGTGATCGTTGTTTCTCTGGGTGCCTGTATGAATTAAATTGATGTATTTTTCTTTTTTTACTCCTTTCTTTGTAGATTTCACTGTAATTTAGCTTAAAGCAAGTTTGACAACTTAATGTTTTCAACTTAAAGAATCTAAGATATTCACAACAAAAAATATCAACATTAAAAACTACATACATGTTAAGTACGTACAATGACAAGTGTTTAAATGACATAATTATAGAAATTGAAAATGAAACTAAAAGTATGAGACCAACTAATTGAATTAATGAACATTGAAAGAAAACACAAACAAATTGCCTGATTCCTATACTCACTTGACCTTAAATAAAAATATAAAAATAATAAATCTACAATTGAGCAGAAAAGTAAATGACACAACCAACTTACGAGTAGTGGTGGTTAATGGTTGCGCTGGTGGTGTCAAAAGTTTGATTGAAAATTGAACTGATTGTGTGCATTAATAATATTATTATGTTGATTTTAGCCTGTTATGCAGCGTTGCTGAAATGTCTTTCAACTTTTAAATCAACTTTTGTTTTTTATTGTTTTCAGCTTGCTTTTTATGAGATATATAATTCAAAATTTAATATTTAAAAGCTAAATCTAAGACGATGTATATTTGTTTGTTCATTTTCTTAAAATCTAATCAACTACATTTATTATTAACTTCCTTGATTACTCTTGCTAAAATTAAAAAAAAAAAATTAAGGTACACAAAACATTTCCATTTCCTATATTTCATTGAAACAATATATTTAGCACATTTTTTGCTTTAGTTTCATTTTTCTAGGGAAGTTTAAATAATTTAATATAAGTACAATTTAAAGATTAAATTAATTAAACTAGTTTGAAGTAATGGCGGTTAATTATTTAAAATTTAAATTTAACTTGTTGCTGTTTTACTAATCATGAGAATAGAATGTAGTTGACTAATATGCGACCCGTACGATGCAGAAAGACTCATTATTCTTTAAACAAAATAAAAGCTTTTAAAAGCAAGTGGGTGTTTTTTGTACCCAATAATGATACTTGAACAAGAGAATTTATTTCAGTTTGTTTTCTTTAAGTTGCCATAATTATCACACTTGTTTATGGCTAATAATTATTGCACGGTGTGATACAAATACTAAAGAAAATTTAATTAAAAATAAGATAAATTAAATATTAAAAGATTTTAGAAATAAAAAGGAAAAGATTTTAGATTTTGATTGAACAAAAGATAATTAATTTATTTAAAATGAAGTTTTGACACATTCATCCAATTTGATATACCTTTCAAAAAAAAAAAATAAATAACGATTTATTTTATAACAATGTTTTATATCCAGCAGAAGATCAGAAAATAATTGCATTAATATATATTAATATATAATTTGTTTAGAAAAACTTTACCATAATTTTTTCTGAGCATATATACCCTCATTTACCATGCTACATAGTGTAATGATATTTGGGGATTTCAATTAGTTTGAAATCGAAGTTAAAAATTACAGAACTTCATATATATATATATATATATTATATTATATTATTATATATAAATTATATATAAATTATGGTAAAAGTTTTTCTAAACAAATTATTATTTGTTTAAAATTTAAATTAAAATAAATATTCGATTTTATAATTTTAATTATTTGAGAATATAACAAAAACGAAAAATAAATAATTTGACAATGTCAATAAAAATAAAATAAATTATTTTTTTTATAATTTTAGGCATTTCAGAGTTAAGTTTTTCCAATTTTGTGGAAGTTTTTCCAAATATCAACAATATTTCGTATTCTATTACTATTTTTTTTACTGAAATCGGACCTATCACGAAATTAGTAAAACCAAACATTTAAATTCGTAAATGAGTTATTGAAAAAAATAATAAAATTTTTCTTATCAAAATATTATACTATTTATTAAACATGGTGTATGAAAATTATAAAAAATTCAACAATTTCTTTAATAAAAACAGTGAGCTTTAATAAATATTCAAATAAAAATATTTAAAAATCAATAAAGTCAATATTAAAAAACATATTTTTAAGTAAATGGTTTATTTATTTTTTACAAGTACAGGTTTATGTATGTTTATCTGTAATGTATGTGTGCATATTTGGTCATTATATAGTCCAACTTGATCTTAATTTTAAAAGCCCAATTTTACATTAAACAGAGAGTAATCTCACAGATGATCGATGTAATAAAACAATTTAGCTTTAACGATATATCCTGATTCTGTGTATATATTGTGTTTATATCCTAAAGAACATCCAACCTGTATTTGCTAAACCAATATTAAGAGTTTATTGACCTGATCAATGTGCAGCTACTGTTGTGGAAGTTCCACTTCCACCATTATCTTATTTTAATAAAAAAAAAATATCGGAAGACAAAAATTGTGACCAAGCCAGTTTTGAAGTTATGTATGTATATTAATGTGATATAGATATCAAAAATCAAAATCAAAATATTTGCAAAATAGTTACTGCATCTTCTAAATTTAATCTTAACTCAAATTATGTAGACATCTTCCTATTGTCTTTTGTTTTTTCTTTTTTTTTATTCCAAAAAAACTTTAATGAAAATCATAATTATTGAAGCTTTTTTTTTGCTTTTCTTTTATTTATTTATTCTTATTTTTTGGTTTCTATGTCGATTTAAAAATTATTTTACCTAATAAAACAAAGTATTTAAATTAAACATTTTTTTTAATAAAAGTTTTTCCAAAGTCAAACAACGATTTAATAAAAAAAATATTTGTCATAATTTTTTCTGTGTAGGGATTTTAAAAGGAAGGGGTGTAAAAAATTAAAAGTTTGTGTTCTTTATTATGGCCATAATGGATTACCTTTATCAGTAATACAAAATTTGACTATAAAGATTACAATTATATTATTATATTGAGGTCAGTAATATTGTGAGTTCGTTAATTAAAATTTTCTTATTATATTTGTACTTTTACTACCATAGGCGGGAAGGATATAATGCATTAGAATTATTGTTTGCATTACATTAAACAAATTCTCAGTTCACTACTTCAGAATATTTTCTAATAGATTGATAATCAATTTCCCAGTCAATTTACAAATGTTTTTGGTCCAAATGGGTAGCTGGTTCTCTGTACATATGAACTTGGTTTTGCATAAGGAAGTTTTATAGTTTTTATAAATTTACGAGAAATTTTATAACTTTACAAGAATTGAATCGAAATTGATAACAGGTATTCTATAGTATATATAGCAATTTGGGCGAATACAGCTTTTAAGCGACAAACAATGTTGAATCATATGGCTTAACTTACTGCCTGCTCATCGATGTCGAATGAAAGTGATTCGAAAACAGACAGTTAATATAAAATTTAAAAATTTCCTATTTGTTTTTGCTTTGATATGGAGATTGTGAACAAGGAAGCACAACTCATTCCATTTTTAAGGTAAGTAATATTCAATTACTTTCTGAAATTTTACTAAATATTGGTAATTCTTTCGTATAGGATTTTTATTTAGTATTCCTAATAGGATAATTGCTTGTGAACGAAAACGAATTATATTATAAACATATGATACATAAATATTTGATATTTTTATTTTTCTAAGTAGATTTTATTACAGCATCTCTCATTAAATAACATAAACATAATACTTTATCCATATGCACCCAGGCCTTGATTTGAGTCGTTTCGATTTGCGTCGTTGTTTGAAATTTCAATATATCGTTTTGCGTCGCTATGATTTCGATTTGCGTCATTATGATGCAGCACTATATAAGGAGTTAATAATTATTGAAGAAAATTTTAATGAAAAAAGAAATATTTTAAATTCTCTGTGTTAAATTACTAACTAACTGTTTCAATTTCAATTCTTTTCACAAAAAATGCTCCTTTTTTATTAAAAATTAACTTCTTTTCTGTTAAAATATTTTTGTTCTGGAATCAATTACACTGTGCTAGTCGCAAATTTTAATAAGCTGGGCACCCCACTGATAAAGCTAATTCGAGTACGCTGAATTCTAGAATGACAGTTTTTCGAAATTATCGCTCGTATTCGCGATATTTAGGTTTAAAATTATGTAAGTTGCACCAATATTACAAAACTAGAAATAAAAGGGACATTATTTACATATAACCTTAAATCGATTGAATATATACTTCAAGCATAAACTAAATAAATTTAAGCCTGATTTTCAATGCAATTATATTTTTGTTTGAAAATTTTCTCACTGGTAACACTAGTTAGCCTACATATGGAATTGTATTAATATTTTTTGTTAATTTAAAGTTTTGTTATTTAGCGTTTAAAATATATTTGAGAATAAGAATTCATGATTTTATGTTTCAATAGAATTTTAATTGATTATTTTGCTTAAATTTAACAACTAAATAATTAAATTTACGCAAAAAAAATTAAATTCAGCTTCATTGATTTAGTTTTACCCAATGGGTGCTGATCTTGTTAAAAACAATAAGTCTCATTTTGGAGCACAGTGTTATTAAGAAAACAGTGTAAATACATAGAATATAGTGATTCGATTTGCATTCTTTCCGTTTGTATCGTAATTCTCCGGCCCCCATTAACTACGCAGACCCAAGTCCTCAGTGTAATATGCCATACGTTTCGATTGTATTACATTTAATTTTATAACATCAATATTAATATAATGTTGTCTATACTGTTGAAATATCCATATTAATATATTAGCTTCATTAATATATTTTATTAATATTTTAAATGAATAAACAATAAATATTGTTTGAATATCTGTAAAAATCCAAATATTAATTTGTTTGTTTCATTAAATAAAAATTATTGAAATTAGAGAAAATATTCACATTATATTTAATATAATATATTTTATATAATATATTATATATTATTATATATATTATATATAATATTTTAATAAAGAATAATTTTTTTTTCAATAAAATTTTTAAGAATTTAAATATTTGAATTTAAAAATTTTGTAATAGGTCCGATTTCACTTAAAAATATTATTGAGTTTAAGAATTTAGTAATAGAATTTAAAATTTATTCTTTTCTGTGTATAACATACATTCATCTAAGTTTTGTGTTCTAATAGCAGTGGTTTCGAAAGTAGAGAACTTTCAAATATTTAAGTAGATTTATCATTTCAGTATTTCTTTTTTCGGAACTTATTTTTTCTCTGTAGTGTTAATGTAATCATCTAACCGTATTTGTATCATCTAACCGTATTTGATTGTGAAAAATTGTATAAGAAATGTGGTAGTTTTTAATTCTCTGGAATTCCGACAAAAAAATCCCGGTAATCGGGATGTGAAAAATTGGCAAAATGCCCGAGAAATTCGTCTCGAGAATTCACGAGATAAAAACCCTAACCATATCTACTATAAAATAAGTTTTTGTTTCTCCATAATAATAATTCAAACCCCTTTACATGATTGGCTAAAAAAATTTTGATTTTTTTAAGACAATTTAAAACTCCAATTTCAAACTTTTTAAAATTGTTTAAAACAAATTTCAAAAAAGTTCAAATAAAACTATACAGGTTTATAGACAGCCCCACAGCAAATAAAACTAAAAAGCCATTAAGTCAATGCCTTGAATGAATAAGCCATACCTGGAATTTAAATTTTGCGGATTTTATAATTACCTTATAAAATCCGCAAAATTTAATTTTTTTTTGAACTGATTTTCAGAACAAGATAAAGCATGTCTTAAAATATAAATTGTGAAGTTTTTAGGAAAATTGTACAAAGATAATATTTAAAACACGAAGATCAAAGGTCAAAGGTTAAAATTTAGAATATTTGAAAGTTTTAAGGAAAACATAACGAAAACTTATTTATTTTTATCTGGATTTCGATAAAATTTTATGGAAATATTACTAAAAGACCTTCGGTGATATTAGCAGTAAAAAGGCAAATTTAAGCCTCAACTAAGCTTGTGTCAGCATTTTTTAAAAGCACCTGTTCTTAGATACTTGTAAAGTAAATTTTATTATTTAATATCATGAACAAATAAAATAATAATTACCTCATTCTGGCAAGTAAAGTCATTTTATGCCATCAAAATTCCCCACAAAAATCATTGCATCCAAGTTAATATAAAAAATAATAATAATTTTTCGTGATTTTTTCCTTAAAAATTTGAATTATTTAAAATTTTGACTTTTGACCTTCTATTCTTTTTCTTTTATTCGATCGTATTTAGATTAAAACTGGCTGATTTTTTTACACACCACTCTGCCTTTCGTTGAATAAAAAAGAAAACACTTTTTTATTTTTTAAATTGTTAATTTAGCACTATCTTGTCACACTGTCCATCAAGGTACCTCAAAAATTTGCATATCTTTCTACATAAATCAAGTTTTATGTATTTCTTACTAACTTTCCGATATAAATAATAATTTATTTAAATTACCATACACTTATCATAACTAAAACCTATTTGGCGAAAAAGAATAACATGTTCTTATAAATTACGCAAAAAAGTATATAATTTCCTTTCTACTAACAAATGACTAAATAATTACAAAAACAAATTAAAAGTGCAATATACGTTTTGCAAAAAAGTTATTTTCCTTAATCTTACAACACATTATACGAGTACTCACCAAAAAGGTGTTAGTTTTATTAAAAAGAAAAGAAAACAAATTTGCATACAAAATCCATTAAATTAAAAAAAATAAATATAATATATAAATAGTTAATTACATTTAATATTTTTTTACATCAATACTAATCAAATTTATTCATCTACAAATTATGAAATTAAATAATTTTTTTATTGATTAATTATAATGATTATCAAATTATTTTATTAAAATTACATGAATTGTATATTTTATTAGTTTACAAAAAAAAACTAGTTCTGTCATTTTTGATGAGGTTTTTTTTAAAAGTAATTTAGCAATTGTGTTATTATCAGGGAAACCACAAATATTCAATTGCATGTTGAATTAAGTCTTCAATAAAATACTTATCCGTTTTAGAAACAAAAAAAAAGCATTTTTGCATCGATTTTAAAGGTATATTTTTGCATATTTCACGTTTAAGGGCATGTTTTTGCATATAGTGATTTTAAAGCATATTTATAGCATATTTTGTTATTTTTAAGGCACATTTACTTTTTTATAGCATATTTTGACGTTCTAAAAATATATTTTTATACTATATATATATATATATACTTATATATATACTTTTTAAATTTGATTTGTAATGTACACAAAAATTAAAATAAAAGTTGCAAAAATATTTAGCATTAAAAATTTATTTATATGGTGACCGCCTAAGTTCTTTAAAAATTCCCCAGGAGCTTGACTTGTAGCAACAAATCATAAAGATCATATCTAAACTGATTAAATTATCCTTATTGCAGCCATTTTTGAAATATTTAATTTTACGTTTTATTTATTTCCTTTTTTTTAGCGTTTTCGTTGTCTATTTTCAAATATTTCGATTAGTTCAGAAGTTTTCGAAACGATTAATATATTTTTTATGACCTTCATACTAAAAATTAAATGCCTTTTCACTCTCTCGAAAAGTTGTTCAAAAACACACAAGACTTTTCGTCAGCTCACCGATAATATTATAATTTCTCAGCTGATACTAATGTTTAGAACTAGATGGGTATGCAAATGAAATAAGAAAAAAATGGAGAATTTAAAATAACACTTTCCGACACAGTTGATAGATAAATTTAAGCTATATTAAAATATTAATTAAAAGCTTGTCTTAAATGAAAAAAAATTAGTTTTTGGTTAAAATTTAAAAAAAAAATAATTTTTTAAAAGCATATTTTTGCGTTCTTAGAGCATATTTTTCATTTTTTTTGCATATTTTATGCTCACTTTTTTACGGCATATTTGTGGTTTCCCTTGTTATTATTAGTTAAAAAAAAAAAAACAAAACAAAATATTATTGCTAAAGTGATTGTCATTAGTAGTAACAGCCAAATGTGATTGATTAATAAAGTTGTTAGTCATTTTTGTTTTGTTACTATACAAGTAGAATAATTGTTTTGAAAATCCTGTTTATATTAGACATCTAAAGGTTAACAAAACGGATTTATCGTTATTACGCCACAAAGAAAAAAAAAACATTCATAATCTTTTATAATGATACATTTAAACTATTTATGTACTTAGTCAAAAATTCCCCTAAATATAAAATTATTTATTAATAAAAACACGGTTTGTTTTTGATAAACAAATTTAAGTCTACTTTGTAAATGTTTTTATTTTACTTGAGTGTTTTGATTGAACTTAAGATACATTCGTAATGTAACAATGGAATATTTGTAAGTCTATTTTTAATACCAATAACAAAACTAAAAATGGTTTTCATAAAACATGTATATTTTTGAAAGAACAACTTTAGTTTCTTTTGGAAACAATATGCCTATTCATTTATCTTATTTTTGTTATTGAATATTCGAGTCTGTTAGTTGTTTTCTTCTGTAAAGTCTGTACTAAATAACCATTACACATTATTCAAATGAAGTATAATGCGTTAAATCAAACAGAAAATCTTATAAAAGAAATATAAGAGAATATGTACTTTATATTCACCAAATGGGAGAAAACAAAAATTTTCGAACCAAAAAAAAAACGCAATTTTGAACCTAGCCAGCTCGGATATTGACAAAATTTGGTATACATACTCATTAGGTCAATAAAAATTTTGAAGTTCTTTAAAATTTTCAAATTCGTTGCAGTTTAGTTTTTATTACGGTTCAAAATTCTCTTTTTTAAGTTTTTTTTTTTTTAATACATAATATTTAAGTCCATATTTTCGGACTAATTTGTGCGATTTAAATAAACTTTGACCCAAATTGATGTTAAATAAATCTAGTTTTTAGTTATTTAAATAAAATAAATTAAATAAATAATAATAATAATAATAAATAATAATAATAATTCCTTAAAGTATTGGCAACAACATATAAAAAATTTAGAATTAGACCATGAGGGGATGCTGAGAAAATTAACCTTTAGTAGTAACCATAATTATAGTAATAATTTGAAATTTTCTAATGTTTTTTGAAAGAAAAAATTTGTATATATTTAATAAAGCGCTCAAAAATTCGTCTTACTATTAGCTATTCTATTTTATTAATTTGAAAAATTGTTAAAGTATTTCCCCAAGAAATAATATAAATAACTTTAAATAAAATTATCCTTGCCATCGTGATTCTCTGTGCGGCCAAATGGAAATATTTTGACAATAAATCGGCGTTTTCTAACTGACTGTGTCGATTGATGAAGAATATCTAAGCAGTTAAAAGCAATCTATATATGACATCCTGTTTTAATTTTGGCTAATCGTAAAATTTTACAATTTTTCTTTACCTCCTGATATTTTGAAAAACTTTAAAATCATAAACTATGCAACTTTAAAGAACAGTATCTCGGAGACCACTTAACAGTTTAAGACAATTAAATATCTGTTTAAATTATGTTGTTGTCATCTACAACTATAGTATTTGAAAAATTATTCAAATTTTGAAAAAAATTTATTTTAATGCAATTGCATTTTTTAGATAAAATTTTCGTTAAATATACCACGTTATATTTAAGTTTTTTTAGTATTTTTAGAAAACATGGATTTTTCATTATAATAGAAATTCAAACTCATTGGGACATACCCATTCATTTGTATGATATTGATTTAGGAAAAATCTATTAACATATTTTCATACATAAAATGAAAGTATATTAAAAAAATTAAAAAACTATTGCTAAATAGACTGAGTATTTTTACTAAATGGTAATTTTTCTAGCATCCTCCCATGGTTCCTTTCTAGATTTTTTATATGTTTTTGCCAACACTTTAAGAAACATTTTGAAGAAGAATTATAAAAAAAAGAAGATATGATTTTTTAAATATCCTTGATGCAATGATGAATACGGACTTCATTATCCTTTTCTTTAAAAAAATTAAATTTTTACAAAAATAATTAAAAACCAGATTTATTAGGCATCAATTTGAGCCAAAGTTAGTTTGGATCAAATAAATAGATCCGAGGATATATGCATTTGAATTTAATGTATTTTAAATAAAGATTCTGAAACAAGTAAAGTTCGAAAAGTGATGAAAATTAAACTACAACGAATTTGAATATTTCGAAAAACTTCAATTTTTGTATTGACTTAATGAGTGTTTATAACCGAATTTCATCGAAAGGTTCGTAGGGTTTTCGTGTTTATTTTTTCCCACAATTTCCTTGGAACGGAAAATTAATAAATAAAGTATTCAATTTTATTCGCAAATTAGGTCATTAAAACTGATTGAATTAATATCAAATTTAACAGAGTTCTTTTGTTGGTATAGAAACCGATAATCTAGCAAAGGCATCGACGGCACATACGAATTAATTTTATTTAAATTTTGAGAAATCTTTATTTTAAAAGCTTTGCAGTAAATATAGGGATATACAAATATAGTAATCTCTGGAAAATATTTCCCAGCAGGAAAATACAACAGGCTTTCATCCCTGCAGGCTTTTGCGAATGTCTCCACACATTTCAAAAAAATAATAAAATACATTCCACTTCGCATTCTTTGAAAATTCCTCAAAAAAATAGTTGGCCTCTTTTCCAAACAATGCAGTACTATCTCTTGTTTCCACTACATTAGATTCAAAGTAGAAGGTGTATTGTTACTAGGGTTTAAGGACCAGGATTTCCCCCATAAATACTGAAGAAAAATCCGGGGATTTTTTTAAAATTTTCCTGGGAAAATGAGAAACTTGATATAGACGTATTTTAAAAATCCCATAGACAAATTTTTTTTTAATTCCTTGTATCAATGAAATACTCTAAATAAGCCACTTACTATGAGTTTAACGAAAATACAAGTTCTTTCATATGCAATTTCAAATAAACTTTATTTTTGTTATATTTAAATTTTAGATCTATTATTGTATCATCGAAAATTTAAACAAAAGTAAAAACGCAGCTTGTCCAGTTATTTTCATAAAATATTGAACGCTTCCGTAATGCTACTTCTATTAAAACTTCCAGTTTTATTGAAAAATTAATAAAAATTTAAAGTGCAAAAAACTGCAATATTTTCATCATTTTCATCAATATGCAATTAGTTTTGTATTAATTTATATTAGAGACTGCAAATGATAACTATAGGAAATTTTTTTTTCACCAAAAATTCAATGTGATACAAGAAAGTTCGGAACTTTTTGGGGAACACTTTTATTATCTCTTTGGAATGACCTTTCCAAATAAGCTATATACTTTTAGTTTTGATTTTTCAAAAAACTCCATAAATAGCAAATATTTTTCAGTTTTGTTTTTTTGTTTTTCAGTTCTGCTTTTTGCTCTGTTATAATATTTTTCGATTATCAAACAACGATTTTTTTTTTGTATGATTAAAAATAATGAATATATATATATATATATATATATATATATATATATATATATATATATATATATATATATATTTAAGCAAAAAAGAATTATTTCTGTGGCCAAAAGGAAAAACTCATGTAGTTTTCCTTTTTCTTAATTTTTAGAATTGTTGTACTTCATTGCATATGATGTAATTTGTTTTATAAAAATCTGTCCATTACTTTATAAGATAAGTGGTTTACATAAGAACATAATTGGTTTGATTTTATTTTTTTCAAAATTTAAAACTTGTATAAGTTTTTTCCATATTTTTTATATTAAAATTCATGATTGAGTTTAATATAATTATTTTAAATATATAGTATTTTGGAAAAGGAGTATGAACATAATTCATCATACTCAATATACTTCAAACTTCCATTTTGGAAAAAATATATAATTTGAGATACTATTTAAAGAAAATATTAATTTGTTAAAGGGAAAAACAACACGATTACTTTTTGCTACATTTTTTGATAGTAATTATATACACCAATTTCAAATATATGCCAAATAATTTTCGAATGAATTGCGGATATATACGGAAAAAATCACGAATCACCAAAGTAATTCATTCAATTAAAAATTGTTTAAATTTGCACCTGTGACCAAAATGATTATAATAATTAATACTAATAACTGTAAAATGTGAAAAATAGAAAAAATTAATAAATTATAAAATTTATTAAATTAATCAAGTAGATGATTGAATGAATTAAAAGTTTAAATGAAATGAAATAAATGAATTTTATTTTTACTATTACTTTTATTTTTGCATGAATATATTATTTAAATTTTGACGTAAAAGGAAACAACTCTGTTAATTGAAAAATTTGGGGTGATTGTGCAAAAAAATAAATAAATAATTTAAAATTTAAAAAATTACCTGCTGAAACGTAAAAAAATCAATTATGTAGTTTTCCCTTTTTGCCACAGATTTTACAGTCGAAAAAATAGTAATGAAATTGTGATTTATATCCTTGAGTTCCTTCCAACTAATCCACCTAATCTAATGCAAAACAATTCATTAAAATCGTTTCTGGGATTGTTTTTGTCACAAAATAATAAATAATTAAGCTAGCAAACGCACACTTGATTTTATAATATTAATATGGATTTTGTTACGCTAAAAAGTTTCATAGATTTTAAAAAACCAGAAGATAGACTTGATATTCGAAATTAGGGAATATACGCTAAAAACTAAAAATTTTCGAAACAAATATGTTCGTGAATATATCGACATTTATATTAAATATGAATACGCATAGCATCAAACTTTTCTCGGTAGTAAACATTCGCATAATTTTCGAGAATTTTAGATATATTGATATCGCGATATTTAGTTTTTCTCAATAAAATATCGGAACTAAATTTTTCTAGAAATTATTAATTCTTTTTAATTTCGCAAAGATTTTTTATTTAAAAAATACAACGTATTTTCTTGTTTGTACATCCAAACGACTTAAACAAAGAGAATCTAGTGTCATTCTTGAGTCATAAACCTTATTCCGAAGAAAAATGTGTATGGGGGCTAGGTGAAATAATGGACCGATCATAAACAATTTCAATAGGCTTCATCGCTATGCCAAAATGGTCCCAATTTTCTCAAATTATCTTTAAAATTGCGATCTGTATTTTGTTCTACTTGTTGAAAATTATTTGAAAAATATCACATTTATCTAAATATAAATTTTATTTTCTTGTACATCAATTCAGGGAATTTTGTCCCAAAAGATGTAGATTTGAGCAATAGTTAAATTAATATATATTATTGAGAAAAAGAAATATTGATGACTCTTCTGGTTACCGTCAAAATATAAGAAGTTGAAATTTGAATAAAATGCTTCAAGTATTAATAATAAAATATTATTATTAATTTTATTATAGGAATTATTATCCTTAAAGTATGAATTATTATATTTTTTAATATTTGTATTAAGTTTAAAATAAAACATAACATAAAATTAAATCAGCTTTTTAATTTTAATTTGGGAACAAAATGGAAATTAAACTAAATAAAAACTATCGTTTTCGAACTATTGGCAATGGCAATAATCACAAGCAGTGGGCAAATTTTATATAAATTAATTTTCGAAAACAGTTTATATAGAAAACAAATCAATAAAGATTTACTATTACCCCCTATTTATATAAAACGAAGGAAAAATTCATTTCGACAAATTGTATGGACAACAAAAAATAAATTTGAAATTTATTTGTTGTTTTCCACATAAATTGTCGAAACGAATTTCTTGTTCGTTTTATAAAAACAGGTGATTAATACAATAACCGAAATTTCGAGAACAAAAGATTTGCTGCCAAAATGTGTGCAACAGGTGAGGTCAAATAGATCATATTCGGATTGCCAAAGATAGTTGTTCTCAAATGAATTGTGAGAGAAATTTTCATGCAATCTTCGAATGCGATATCAAATTGTTTTTTTTTTTAATTAAATTGAAAACTAGAAGTAATCCATTTTTATCTTTTGAACATATAATAAATAAATCGATCCTTTGATTTTAGAAGGGGAAAACAAGAAAAAATTGTCTCGTGATTTCACACGAATAAGAATTTTTCTTTTAATTACAGTTAATCTTTTTTATTACATAAACTACAGACAATAATTCTGGTAAGAAATTTATGTATGGATGTATGATTTACTTCGGGATTTCTCTTTCGAGTTTATCACATGTAAATTGATTAATAAATATGTAAGTATAATGTAAGGATTTTAGTAATGAAATAGTATTTCCCATTTCCGAATTCCAATCAAGTGAATTGAATTTACTTGGAATGGTGGAGACATATATATATTCCGTTAGAGATAGCTTCTGTAGTCTCTTTCATCTTTTGAAAGTTTAGCCCTACAGAGAGACTAATACATTATAATTTGTTCGTATTAAAAATGCTTATATTGACTTTAATCTTATTTTATGTTCAAACTTTAAACTCAAAAATTACAATATATGTGTAACTTTTAAAGACCACCATAACAGTTACATTTTTATTTAATTTTTTCTTTAAAAATCATATAAATTTCAAATTGTAATATTAACATTTTTTTAGGATAACTATAACTTCACCTAAAATTTGAAAATAATGTTTCTATTCAAATTTAGACGCATGCGTGCGATTTTCCAACAAAAGGCTTAAATATACACAAAAAACTTAAGACACAAACTTAAAAAAAAAAAAAATTAAAATAAACAAATTATGTATTAAGACGGATATGATCTCAATTACAATATCAAACACAAATATGACTATGTATTAATTCAATTTACTTATTTAAAGCAATTGAAATAAAAGCATAAATATTAAAAGCACAAAAAAGTAACTAACTTTAATTATCAACGCATAGTTGACTTTAATAATTGTTGCATACCGACAAAATTGAAACCGACTGAACTTAAGTTTTAAGTAAATAAATAATAACCAGAAAATCAAAGAAAACTTTGACGGTCATTAGTACTATTATTATAACAAAGTAACAATAAAAAAATTGAAAATAGCAATAATAATAAAAATAAATTTTCATGGTTATTAAATGGTCAAAAAGAAAAGCTTTTAATAATTACTATAATTAGCCACACGAATTGCTTTTGTTAAAGGATTATTTCTTGTTTTTTATTGTAATTTAAGGCCTTTAGATATATTTTATGACTTCTAATTTAGTTATGACTTGTTTTGAAATAGAGTTTAAGTTTTTTTTTCAATTTAAGTTTATTTTTTGTCATACGTTTAAGTTTGAACCAGTTTGCCTTGTTAATACTAAATACTAAAATATTGTAAATGATATAAAATAAATATAATTAAAGCATATAAGGTGCTCTTATTATTTGTAACAAGAAACTGTTAATTTTAAATTATGGTAATTAAATATTTAAGAAAAAATTTTATAAAATTTGGTAGATATGTATAAAATTAAAAATATTATTAAATTCTAATTCCTCCAATTATAAAAAATATTACATTATTTTCTACTTTAAGCAAATCTTTTTAGTTTTACTTTAATGTTATTCTCTTGTTTCTATCTTTAATAAGAAATAGAAAGTAATATTTATATTACTTATATTTTTGAAATTAATCTATGATATTTAAAAGCCATTAAGAATAAAACCTAAGGCCAAAAGTGTTATAATTAAAAAAATAAATTGAATCTTAATTGTTATTTTTGATTTATGTTTTATTTTTTGAAAAATAAAAATTTATTTTGATTTTTATTTTATCATACAAAAATAAACGAGAAAGATATAGTCCATCAACACCGACTATATGATATCCTACACCATTGTGTACGAGCATAAACATTACAACTGTGGCCAATTTTACTAAATGCAAAATAAAATACACAAATACAGAATAACGCGTTGATACTAACATCTAGATAATTTTATCTACTTTAGGGCGACTCCTGGAAGAGGATTTATATGGGATCTATGGTAAATTATAGACTGATGATAATAAATTTTGGCAATATTATTTCTATTTACATAAAACTTATTTGTATCGAATATTAACTTGATACTAACATTCGTAAGGGATTTATGAACGTTAAAGTGATTTTCAAAAGAGGGGATTACATGGGAGCTATTCCCGGAAGACATTTGTACGGGGGCTAGATGAAATAATAGACCGATCACAACCAAATTTTATAGGCATCGTTCTTGTCTCATAAAAGTCCCGCGTGCCAAATTTCATTGAATTATCTTTAAAATTGCGACTTATACATTATGCACAAGTTTTACATGGACAGTCAGCCAGACATCGTTAGATCAATTTAAAAAGTGATTCTGAGTCGATTGGTATACTTTAAGCTGGGTGTTGGATAACTTTTTCTATACGTTTCAAACATCAGCATAACCACATATGGTGCTGTAAGGTAAAAAAATTACTTTCGATTTTTTTAAATCAAGATCAAGAATAAAAATCAGATTATAAATTCTAAAATATAAATGAAAAATAAAAATCAAACACGTCATATTGTCATAATGTTCTAAAATTTTACACACAGAAAAAAGACACCAATCACCAAATATATTAGTAAATAATTAAAAACTTTTTTAAATTTGCACCTTTCACCAAAATTATTATATTAATTACTAAAAACTGTAAAAAATTAAAAACAGAAAAATTTTTTCCAATTAAAAAATTTATCAAATCAATCAAGTAGACGATTGAATGAATTAAAAATTAAAGTGAGAAGCAAAATTTTAGTTAAATTTTAATTTTATTTTATATTTACTTGAATATTTATTAAATTTAAATACAAAATGAAATAACTGTGTTAATTTCAAAATATACGGTAATAAATTTTTCCGTGTAATGGTTTAAAAATAATGTTCTTGGTTTTTAAACAAAAAGTGTCTTAAAATAAAAAAACTTTGTATGCTATGCTTATTGTGCTGTCGTATCTAATCAGCAGATATGATTTTATAAAAAAAAAAAAAAAAATCATTTACTAGAGTCTTCCATCATAACATCTAAGATGTACTTTTCACACAATCTTGCTATTATTTTGTTTTTTTTTTTAATTATTTTTGGCTGATTTAAAATATGAATGGTTGTTCACAACAGTGGTATTTTTTCATGCTATTATTATAGGACATACGATTTTATGACACCATGTGAATCCCCTAAGTGAGTTTTATGTTTTCAAAGGAAAAAAAATATTTTACGATTTTTATATTTGTTTTTAAGCAATATAAATATCATACATAGAAAATGGATGCTTTATTAATATGTAGGCAAGGTTTTTCAGTTCATATCGACTATTACACGACTTCTGTGATATTTTAAAATATTTATGCATAGATGACATGGAACTTAATTTGAAGCGAAAAATTTACAGCTGCATTCAAAAAAAGATGTTTAATTTTTATTTAAAACACAAATTAGCTAATCTACAATTTATGTAGGCAAGCCTTCCCAGTTTATCTCTCATTTATATTATCAGTGTTGTGAATATTTAGTATAAATTATTTTGGAAAAAAATCATTATTTAGCTTATGTAAATGTAATTAAATGTAAATGAAATACTTTTGTTTAATTTTTGTTCGTGGTAATTATAAGTATTCAAGTAACGAATATTCTGTGATAAAATCAACATCACTATTTCATATTTGGTTTTGTTTACATTATTTTTGTTGATATTTTGTTAAAATTTAACTACTTTAATAATTTTTTCTTTTAAAATACGTAATTTTTAGCCCGGAATTAATACATAAGAATAATTAATCTAAGACTTATACATATTAACGCACTATTTAGAATTATGTCAAAACAGCAAACAACGAAAAAGTCGAACATATGTGATTTCCTGTTTATACTTATGATTTCATTTAAACTATTTTAAATGGAACATATGTGCAGAAAATGTTATCCTGTCCTGGAATTTATTTTATATATTATATGTATATATAATCTTAATATCCTGAATTTAAAAATAGGACCTTTTTGTCAGAAATGTACATATAAATACAAAAATGTTTTTTCTTGAAATATATATGTAACAAAAATAATCTAAAAGTAGATAGGGTCGAACCTATTTTAAAATATTTAAAGTTAACCATGATTTACTAAAGGTACATTAAGCGAATCATCGTTTTTGAATATAACCTTAAGGAATTTTACTTAACAATGGTTATTAAAGCGCTGATAAATTTTTGACCGATATCCAAATCCTAAAAAAGCTACAGACTTGATTCTTATATAGATCGATCACAAATATTTTTCATGAAATTCGTTTTTTTTTTAAGCAACCAAATCGGTTCATAAACAACCGAGTTATTGACATATCTGTTTTTTATTTATTTAATGTCTGTTTTCCCTATAGTTGTTGTTTTCACGGATACTAAAAAACAACAACTCTTTTTGCAAAACAAAAGAGGAAATTTTTTTCTGAATTTTCCTGCTGAAGAAATGAACTCAGTCGGTCCATTAGTTACAGAAATACCAGTCAAAACTCATTGTTGGCCGATATCCAAGTTCTTATATAGATCGAACATTTTTCCTGAATTTTGGTTTTTTGAAGCAACTAAATCGGTTCATGACCGTTCTGTTTTTTTATTTATTTAATGTCTGATTTCCCTATAATTGTTGTTTTCATGGATACTGAAAAAAACAACAATAAACTAAGGCATACTTGTTTTTTTCAACTCTTTGAAGCTCCTATGCAAGCTAAAAACTTCGTTCTTTCACAGAAAAGTTGGAAATTTTTCTAAGATTTTTTTTTTTTTTTGTAGAAAAAATGAACTAAGCAGATCCGGTATGAAGCTGTTATATAAGCTATGGGAATTTCGAATTTTGCTTTTTTTTAAATCACTCAAATCGGTCCATAAATTTTCCATCATACCCTTTTCCAATTTAATATTGTCTTGCATTTATAAAATATTTGTTCTGCACTGAAGTGATTATAACTTCCTTAAATAATTTCGAACTTTTGTAAAACTCCAAAGTGTTAAATTTGTTATTTAATAGCTTTTATCAGTGCGCTTCACTACCCTATTTGGTGCGATAGATAATATTTACTTTATATGGGAGCTACTACTCCTAATGGAACTATTCCCCCTATTCAAAGTTTGTTATGAAAATTATTTTTAATTTTTTTTTTTAGTCTTTCACTTTAATAGTCTTTTAAATTAGAAAATTTATATTTTCTTTGTATATGAACTATCTCTCCATTTTCCTATTTTCATTTCATCAAGGCGATGTCATAGGATAAAAGTTTCCACGAAATTTAAGGGCTCTCACTGTAATAGTTCCTTAGATATGGCATAATGAATATTTGCTTTATATGGGGCACTATACTTCCTACTCTGATCTATTTTAAGCTAATCGGTTTATCCATTTGAGAGTTTTAAAAAAGTGGGCGTAAAATATAGACATGGCATTCAATCAAGATCCAACATTTTGCAGTGCGAGCACTATCTGCGGTTCAAATTTTATGTAAATAGCTTCATTCAGAGAGTTTTGAATTGAAAAAATAGATTTTTTTTAAAGCAGGCATAAAATATGACCATGAGGACCAATCGAAATCTAACAAAACCTATTACCATCTTTGACACTGATACTATCTGTGCGTCAAATTTCGTGAAAATTCAGCCGTTTAGACATGATTGATACACAAATAAACAAACAAACTAACACCACATTTTTATACCCAACATTAAAATGGTAGAGGATATATTGGGTTTGTCATTCCATGTGTAATATGTCGAAAAAATCATTTAAGACCCCATAAAGTATATATATTCTGGGTCCTTATAAGATTCTGAGTCGATCTAGCTATTTCCGTCCGTCAGTGTGTTGAAAGCAGGATAGTGCTCGAAGGAAATTTGGCTCAAATATTTACCTTTTATAAGGTTTGCTTGGTATTAAAAATTTGCAAAACTTGTTAATAAACAAAAAAGTTATGGGCCAAATACTAGTAACACAGGATCAGCTCTTCGGCTGATATCTGCTAAAAAAAAAAACCATGTACGAAATTTTGCACAGATAGTTCGGAGATCGATATAAAGTTGGAAAACAAGAAGGAGCGTGATCCGCCTACCTACGACAACAAAATTTTGTACAGATAGTTCGAGGATCAATATAAATTAGGAAACAAAAAGTGGAAATGATCCGCCGACTTTACCGACCATCTACCGTATAAGGCGAAACATCAACGAAATTTTGTATAAATATTTCAAGAACCAATGCAAAATCGGTAACAAAAAATAGGCGTGGTCTGCCCACTTTTCCACCCACCTCCCATATGAGATGAAATTTTAAAAAGTTGCCGATGATGGGTATATAGATTCGTCCAAGCCGAATCTAACACTCTGACTTGTTATAACATATATAAGGATTTCTAAAATCTTGTTTTTAGTGTTTACGTAAATATACTCGTAATCCACTATAAAGTATTTCATTTTCATATAACTCATCTCAACACGGCTGAAGGGAATATCAGATTCGGCTCAGCCGAATATAGCATTCTAACTTGTTTTTAGCTAATTTCCATCATATTATTTATTTTTTTTTTTTTTATTATATTTTTTTTTTATTTTTTTTTTTTTTTTTTTTTTTTTTTTTGATCCAAAATTGCACATATAATAATTATTTTTTGTCTCTAACTAAAACACAATTTTCAATTTACTTTTATAGATTTGTTTTTAATTTTTTTCTATAGTTTCCTTAGTCCGCCAGTTTTTACAGACAATTTGATTTGTTTTAAGATTTTATTTTTCTTATTTTAACGTCATGTTAAAATATGAAAATTTTTATTTCGAAGTTTTTCTTTATTTCTTTAAAGTTAATATACGCACCGTATCAATGATTGATATCGTTTAGTTTATTTATTATTTATTTATGTATACATGCGTGTCTTTTTAAATATGTATGTATGTGTACAATTTCTGTATGAATTTAGACTATTTTAAATTAAGTGAATGGCTTGATTTCCCAATATTTAAAAATGTCTGTATCCTACAACGTACTAGATTGTGTAATATTTGTTTTTATTGATTATGGGAACAAGATTAGTAATGATTTAAATTTAATTTGTTACTCTGTTGACATTGTAAAATGTTACTTATTTCAATTGGATTTATTTTAATGATTTTTTTTTATTGAAAAAACATTTAAAGTAAAATGAGACTAAGCAAGGAATTTAACAAACGGAATTTAACAAAAGCTTAAGCAAATTTTGTGAAAATCAAGGATTTCTAAGTGTGTATACTAATAATACCTATGTCAAATTATTACACGGTGTTATAAAGTAAAAACATTAAATACACTTAAAATGTAACATAGTGAAGTTTGTGGATAGGGATGAGTAGATTATTACACCGTTTTTTCAATATACCCCCAAAATTGGAAGTTAATTCTAAAAAAAAAACTGATAGTTCGGACTTCGCGGATTTAAACTTTTTAATTTCGAAATTGAATTTGTGTCTTTAATATCTTATACAGTTTTACTATGAATGTAAGTGTGTATATACTTTTCAAAAAATGTCAGGTCTTTTCTTACTAATGCCGTCTAAAAAACTTAAATTTGTTAACAGATATTCGAGATAAAAAATTTTAAAGCCACGGAGTCCGAAAATGTAAATCCCGATTTCAAGGATATAACGAAAATTTTAAAAACAGTTAAATAATCCACTCACCCATATCTATAAAGTTATTTCTCTTCTACAAAAATACACATTTCATACGCGAATCTTTCCTAAAGATTTTATGTTTACTAGAGCTTTAAAAGTCAGTTAAACAATTCATTACTTCTGCATATTTTATGGCAAAAATTAGTTGATTTTTAAAACTTTCATAGAAAATAAGTATATCTGTACGACAAGAATTTCATAAAAATTATAAATTTATATAACGTTTGTTATTAAAGAATTGTGTTGCCCTAATGCACCATTAACAGATCCACCCAACATGGTACAGATTCATCACATTTACTTAAATTATATATGTTAAAATTGTAGTATACTAATATAAAAATCTTTTAAGCTGCTTAATATTGTCATATAGCTCAGAACTTAACCTAACTTAACATTTAATATTCTCCTGAAATCCTTTATGGCATGAAGGTCTGAAACTCAATAATATTCGCTGCATAATATTTTGCGTCTCAAAAAGCATTTGAGGCACGGGCTAGTAACATCAAGGCTCATGGACTCATGGTCTAGTACATTTATATCGGCCTGGGAATTCAATTTTCTAGTTACAATAAACATTTCTAACTTTTCTGTGCAGCTAAAGTCGTCTGATATTATAAGCGATACACCACTATGATTGCACTTAAAGTATTCCCTTTGTGGACGCCGATTAGCCAGTCAATATTTATGATGACCAGTTGGAACATATAAATAGACAATTTTTCATTTCATCCTTATGAACTCTTTTATAATTTGTTTCACGCGTATAGTTATAAAAATAATAATACCTATTTCGATAACTTTTCTGTAACTTACGTTGATTTTTGTCGAAAAATTCTAAATATGTCATTAAGTCCCACTAATCTGCAGTTGATTATGAGTTGCGGCTCTAGGAACATAATTTTTTTTTTTTAATTTGCAAAATTGCGGACTCCAATTTGCAAAGTTTTACATAAATAATGACTCATACAGTAATTATTCCAGAAATTCTTCTGAAAGTTTAGTGCCTGGTGACAAGTTTTGGCTAGAAATTTAACTATAAAATTAAAAATTACACTTTTTAATGGTTACAAATATTAATATTTAATAAAATATACCTAAATATCATTACAATAATTAAAAATATATTGTAGTAACAGATTTTCTATATTAATAGTTGTGAAAATATATTTATAATAGAATAACAGTTATTATAATTTTGTGTTAGTTATTGTAATCAATATTGATCGATTAATAGTGTACTAAAAACATTCGGGAGTAAAAATCCAACTGAAGTCATATATTTCCACTAAATATTGTTATTTGCTATTAAAAAGTTGTTTTTATTATAAAAATTTGAATATTAACTATATTTTCAGTTACTGCAATCACTACAATGCGGTTGTAATAATAATAAGAAAAAAACGTTCCGTACTATCAAATAAAAAAATATTACAGTGATCATATAATTTGTAATTTTATATTTTGACATTTTTGGGAAAATTTTTGTATTTCAAAAAGAATTAAAAAATTGTAAATATTTAATAGATCATAAAAATTACAAATTCCTAGATACGCAGAAAAAAATTTACCGTATGTAGTTTTGAAAAGGTATTTTATTGAATACACTGTCTCAGTGAGACAGTTTTAAAATATTTTCGCTTACACTTTACCTACTTTTAATCTTTGTTGTATTTCTCCTCAATATAAAACACAGGTGCACTCTAAATTCATTATAATATTTATTTATATACAATATTTACACATTTAATAATTTAACATTAACACTTTTAACGTTCGCTTCAACAAACTGTAAGACACTTGTTGATCCTTTGACACTTGATGATCCTCTGTCCGTAACATCGGTCTTTTATATCGCTGTTCCTATTTCGTCATGTTCCGTTTGTTCTAAACCCAACCCACTAAAAGTCAATCCCTAAATTGTCAACCTAGGTGATCTTCTCCCACCTTTCCCTTCATTTTCTACACGTATATTTTTCAATTAACACAGTTTTTCATTCTGCATCTAAATTTAATACATATAAACAAGTAAATGTAAAATAAAAATAAAATTTAAATAAAATGTCATTCCTCAAAATCTCACTTGTAGTTTCACAAAAATAGGTCCTTAATAGCTCTCAGTTAAGCCCCACTTCTGAAAATAACTTTAATATGCATAATCCCATATTAATTGTTATGGGAATAAGTCCATCACTGACGAAAGATGGCATATAAGATCCACTTTCAAAAATCACTTTGAAGTACATAAATTTCATATACAATTACTGGTGAGCATTGTTTTGCTTAAAGCTTTGTCGAGAATGTAAAAAAAAAATGTAAAAGTGACACTATTGTTTTGCCCTTTTTTTTCAAATATAATTTTTAATTGCTTCACATTTGACCATTGGTCTCATATAGGACTCTACCGGAAGTCTCAAAACTTATTTAAGCGGACAAACACAATGATGTAGAATATTATGTGATTGGGCTTGACCGACTATAACTTACTTTTTTGCTTATCTTATTTATTAAAAAATTTAATTATTATTTACAGGATAATCAACAAACTTTAATCATTGCTTTCATCTTGTATCAGTTATTGAAAAAGGACGTCAATAGTGTTACGTTTATAAATAACTTTAGTTTGGTTAGTTCTACTGAAAAAAAGCTGATTAAATACTTATGATCCAGTACGTTCTATTTACTATACGTTTATACATTTATATTTAGTTAAAAACATATTTGAAGTACATAACCAGCCTAATACATAATTATTAATTATGAAGCTATAACAACCGAATTAGTTTTGTCTAAGTTGTTATAAATGCCTATTTATATGGTTGTTATTACCGAATTTTTAAATAGTACACACAATCGACCAAATTCGATTGGTAATAAATTCGGATGCCACAACGAAATTGCTTTCTCTATGTATTGTTAGTTTAACTTTAGGGACAATAAATAATAAGAATAATAATAATAATAATAATAATAATAATAATAATAATAATAATAATAGTAAAAATTACAAACCAAAAAATGATAACTCTTGGAACCAATATTGCACGTTTAATTACATAACAGGGGTACTTCTAAAAAAGTGATAATAAATTTATTTGTCTCAGTTCTTTTTGTTTTTACTGGGAGTTTCAGAGAAAATAATTTATTATAATATTTACCTTTTTATAGGGAAATTTTAAGATAATACTTATTAATTACCTAATAACATTTAACTGTATTATCAAGTTTCCTTTAAAAATATAAGTTTTCTATGTAGGTAATGATTACAATAAAAAGGACAGTGTTGTCAGATTAAGGGGATTTATGTTTTAGGTATTTCTGGATATTTTTGGGGGATTTTTATTTTATTTTAATAATTTCTCTTTTCAACTTAAGAAACAGAAAAAAAACTGAATTTTTTGCCAGATACTTAATTTTTAGTAATATAAAATTATATTCATTTCAACAAGAGTGTACTGATGACTAGTGTTGCCAGGAGATGAGAAAAAAGAAGATAAATTGAACTTTAAAAAAAAAGTTAAATGTCTTAAAAGATATAGCCAGAAAAAAAGCTAAAATTTTTGTAGTTTTAAAACATATTTTTTCACGTTCACACTAGTTTTTGACATTTTTTTAAAATATTGTAATACATTTTTAAATAAAACATGTAACTGCTGACAGCAAAATGACTCACTGAAAAATCGTTAAAAAAATTTTCATACAATTTTGGGTTATATTTCATATGAAAAAATGCTAAATTTTTCGAATTGATTTGTCACCATTTTAGAACTATAATTAACTTTTGATTAAGCATTTTCAAATTTCATAAATATTTTTATAGTTAATAAAGTATATTAAAAAATATTTATAATAATCGATTTAGTAAGTCCATAAAATTAATTAAGTTATTACTGATTTGAAAAATGAAACGCCCACGGCGAAAATTTTTGAAAATCTTGGTAAATACATAAAAATGCTTAAATGAGTGATTCTGTAAAAATAAAATTAGTAATATCAAATAACAAACTATTTTCTTCGTTGCTGAAATACTCGCTAAAAGCGAAATAAAAAGACTAGATTTAGCCATAAAAAGGCTAAACTGGCAACACTGCTGATGGTAATAAAGTTGTTTTTAGTGCTGATTTTTAGGGATGAACATTTGCTATTTGGGGATATGACTCGAAATAAAATATGGGAACTCTCAAAATCGAGTAGAACTTCTCTTAACATAAACTATATGCTTATCATTAAAATCGATACATAAAACTTGACTTTATTTAAGAAGTAAATAATACTTTTGGTTTTGCCTCCACCATAGTGAAAAGAGTATTATGCATTTGTACTAATTATAATGCCAAAAAACTAATATAATAATAACCTTAAAACATACCAGTTGGCTTTAAACCGAGATAATCCCTCATGAGATTATCCGTCTGTATGCAGGACGATATTTTTAGGACAATTCGATAAAATTTGGTAGAGTACTTTGTATAACACGCGGAAGAATTAAAATCGATATATTTTGATATTGTCCATTAAGATTAAGGCTCATATGTCTTCAAATTTTGTGTAACTTTAAAACACCCCATTAATTTTTAGTGCGATTAGTCTTTAAAAGTTACTTAAGCGTACATTAATCGCGCACAAATGTCAGTATGTAGACAAAAAATTATCACAAAGAAATTTAATTTAAGTGTAAATCATTGTACCAAATTTCAAAAAAATCCTTTCATAATTGAAAAGTTACGTGAACGTACATAATTTTGCTAAATTTTCCGAATATCTCTAAAACAGTTGATTAAATTAATAAATAATATTAGTAGAAACCTCATAGGTACAGATTGATGTTTCAAAAACCAAACCAAACAAATTTTAATACGAGTACCAATATTTTTATAAGAGATCAAATGCATTCCTGCTTTTGCAACGAGCCTTGAAAAAGCAAAGTCTCCAATTCTTTATCTTCAAACTTTTTCGGCTGACAGGAACTTATCATGCACATCGAAGTCGAAACTTTTGGATCTAAACTTTCACGTGACATTGTTGTAAAAATTAAGCTTTTGGAAAAAATATATTAATGCAATCTAATGTAAACGATAGAAATCAATGCATATACAAACGTTGTAATAAGTTACAGATTTTCAAGAATAAACAGCCAGAATATTGAGGAGTAGATCCTAAATTTTGTGCAGCGTAGCTAGATGGAAGAATAATAGGAGTGTTGTAAAGTATATGCATCCAGTATAAAAATTCATCTAATGCAGGAACCATAAAAATGATAAGTAATATCAAAAAATTCACAATTTAATTATCATTTTTCGATTATTATTATTATTTTTTATTAAAAAATAACGATTATTTTTAATATTTATTTTTTACTCAAAATATAATGTTAAATGTGATTATGTTTTGATTTTTATTTTTTTGATTAAAAAATAAAGATTTTGTTTGAATTTTATTTTTCGATTATAAAATAAAGATTAATTTTTTTTTTTATTTTGCTCTAAAATAATTATTTCTCAGCAAAAAAAATAATCATTACTTTATAATCGAAAAATAAAAATCAAGGATAACCGTAACTGCAAAAAAATAAAAAATAAAATCAAAAAATAATCGTTATATTTTGAGCAAAAAAATTAAAAATAAACAAGTAAGAATATTATAATCGGCTTGGCCGAATCTCTAATATCCACCATCTGCAACTTTCTGTGTCACCCTCCCCAATTTAAAATTTCATCTCCACTCCGAACGATTTGTTGTCGTACATGCTTTTTTTAAGAGATATCAGCGAACAAGTATCAACTGGAGTTACAACGGACACCATGTATTTGCCAATAATTTTTTTTATTTATAAACCGATTTTGCTCATTTTCAATACCAAAGGAACCCTATGTAAGACAAATATTTAACCTAAATCTCGTTCCCCTAGGTGATCCGCTCCGTGCCCTATTCTGTTTTCAACAGTCATACGAACAAACGCACTTACGAAGGGACATCGCTAAATCGACTCAGAATCTTACCAAGACCCAGAATAAATATACTTTATGGGATCTTATATGATTTTTTTCGACACGTTGCATACAAAATGACAAACCCAATATACCCCCTTCTTCTTTGATTATGGTTATAAAAATAATCGTTTTTTAATAAGTGTTTTGTAAAAATCAGAAAGGTTTATTGCATATTTGGAAAGGGCGTTCAAATTGTGGACCATATTAAAATTATATTACATTAAAAATCTTCACTTTCTAACATTTTTAATCACATTTTATATTCTAACATATTTTATATTCCGCAAATCTGGACAATTTTGAAAACATATTTTAGTTGGAAATTTATTTTATAAAAGAAATTAAAACAAAAATTAGTATTATAGAACGCTAGCGTTTATTATTTGAAAGATAATTAAAAATTGAATATCGATAACCAAAAGTTACAAATTTGATTTGCTTTAAACATTCTAAATAAATGTTAATTATGCATATATATCATTTGACAGCATTATCTAAAGTTCAAAATAATTACCAATATTTTTATATTTTTTTATAAAAATTTTACACAAATCTCTGACATGTTTTGAAAATATTTTAGTACAAATTAGCAATGATTTACAAAAATCTGTCAAAATTTCATTATATATTCGAAAATAATTTCCACAATCAATTAAAAAAAAAAGGAAACCAGCAAAGGAATAAAATAAATTATTATTGCACTTTAATTAAACATTAATAAGTAATTTTTGACAATAATTTATTGTTTTTGTTTATTTCAATTAAAGCAATTAAAATTAATAATTGTTTTTTTTTTTTCGAATGTCATTATCAAAAATTGAAAACCATAAAGAATCTAGTAACGCCTACTACTTGTAAATAATTGAAACCGGATTTAATCCATATCTCATAATATTTTTTTTTAGTTTGATTTTATTTGCAAAATAACAAATAAACAATACTTTTTGAAACAGGCTTTCAAATTGAAAGTACTGACCAGTCAGGTAAATTGATTATGGGAGTTGCTTTCAAGGTCGCTTGGGTAAATTTTTTTCCATTTTAGCTGCTGGAAATAAAAATGTTGAATGTACAACAACAGGATTGTTGTAAACTGTAAATATATTTTACAGTTTTTTGTAGTTTTTGTATTAAAAAGTTTTTTTATCCGCTGTTTATTTATTGCGGAAGTTTTGGTTGTTCGTCGCGTACATGAATGAAATTGTGTTTTTTTTTTTTTTTTTTTTTTTTTTTTTTTGAAAGGTGAAAAATATAGTGACGAGTAGAATTTCAAGACTTTTTGCTTACTAATAAGACAAATTTTATCACCAGGAAAAAAATAAAAATAAACAAATGTGTTAATAAAAACAGTGGGGTGGAATGAATATTGCATAGAATGGGATACTAATGTACAAATTGGAAAAAGTTTATTTCTGAAGAATATTTATTTTTTTTTTTTAAATATCTTTGAAAAATAAATAAAGAAGTCCTTTTACAATTTCACAAAAAACAAAAATTCTGTGTTACTTAACTTTAAAACCCACTATAGCTACGCTCATGGTCATGTCAGACCACATTTTTTTATTTATATGTTGACATTGGCCATAAAAACGCATATATGCAGATGTCTGTTTCCAGGCTGTAAAACAATTTCAATTTAATTTGAAAAGTGTGTATAAGATAGATGTGCTTAAAGAAACGACAAATAAACACTTTTATGAATAAAATTTTATCTAAAAAACTAAAAAAAAAATATCATTGACGAAAACTCCATAATAACTTATTATAATGTTTGAAAAAATACAAAATTTAACAACCAAGTGTTTAATATAGTCAATTATTTTGGGACCCACCTCTAAACAAAAAGGAAAAATTTACTTTTATAACCAACAAAATGTTTAAATTTATTATAAGATCTATATAAAAAGAAAACAAAGTAATTGTTTAATATTTCTTATTATTATTAATAAATAACCTGTTACAAATATATAAGCTCTACTTTTTATGCATCTGCCTTAAATAGCCAAAACTCTTAGCCATACTCTATTTCTTTTCTTTTTTTTTTTATAATAACACAACCCTATAATCACTTTTACTTTTCTTTTGTTCCATAATAATTTCCTTATAAAACAATCATGCACACAGACATACAAACATGCTATTAACATTTTTTCCTACTGACCATTTAAGCAATAAACTAAAAGAGAAAAAAAATATAACAATTTTGTTTGAATACTCGCCAGTCTGCTGAACAATTGAAGTTTATAGACTTTTGTTGCACCTAAAAATAAATATGGGTAATTTTTATCTACCTCTCTTTTTACTTAACTTTTGTTTGTATTAAAAGCCTTTTTTGTATTAAAAGCTTGAAGGTGAGTGAATATTGAAACGCCTACTTTTTGAACAACGCCTTAAGTAATACAAACTTACTTTTTTTTAAATTATTGGATGATTAAAAAATAAAGTATTATTTAATAAATTTTTGGTATAACTTTTAGTCCAGTTTTGTTTTGTTATATGTAAATCGTTTGGAAAGAAAAGTGATATTTAATTGCGGTGACGCCTTATGAAACTAAATTTATATTTATTGAAAGGTTATATTTTTCATAGTTTCATAACTTCTACTTTGGCATTCGATTGATAAAACTTCGCGTTAGTAGGTTATTGTTCAATCACTGATTTCTAAGGGTGGAGTGCGGCCCATGTATGAAGTCCTCATTTTAACGATATTCCTAGCAAAATAGTAGACTTGTTGGGAGACGAAGTCCCAGGTTCATATAGTATAACTAAAGCCTCTTGTAGGCAATGGTAGGTTAGGTTGTATGGGTAGTTTCTCTCTAAGGCATTTTACTTGAGCCAATTGGTAAGGTGGCATTTATTCTTCATGCATTATTACTAATCCCAACTATCCCGTTCTTGAAAGGAAGGAATAAAGTATCCTAAGGCCACCTAGGTTCTTCTAATAACTAAACCTAAGCTCCATATTATATCCATCGAACGTGGGTCCAACGTTGAGTCTTCGGCTCACTTGGGTCTTTTTGTGTTACCTGTTAAGAAAAGAAAAACGGAAGGCAAAATGGGGCAAGAGAAAAAAAAGCAGAAAAGAAGTAAGATAGATTAAGAAGCACAATTAGAAAAGTATTAAAGAATTTAGTGAAGATAAGTGGTGGATTGTTAAAAGTGATAAAATGTTATGAAAGAGTATATTTATCGCTGTGATTGTTGTTCATAGTTATAAATGTGAAGCAACCAAATTAAAACCAACCACTTTCTTACAAATACGCTAGTACCTTCTATACTGACTTTAAATAATTCAGTACGGCTGTAAAGTATTTCAATATTAAACTGCACAAACGCAGATCCTCTAGTGCAGGACATTGACAGAAAAGGTGGAGTATGGATCTCGTTGTGGCAACTTCTGCAAAAGTCATTGAACCGAAGTTATTTAGGTTTCAACAAAACCTAATACTGGTGAAGTGTATAGCGGCACAGAAAATGTGTATTCGATTCTGCTTATATTATCTTATTATAGTCAATAAACTGCTTTGGCACAGCTAAATAGAGACAACAAGGCAATCTACTATTGTTAGTAGTTCTAATCTTACGGCATTAACTCCTGAGACTGCTGAGATATTTCCTAGATACATTCTAGGGAGATATAATAGATTAACTGATTTTATTCTAACCAGTATAGGCCATAGAATTATCATCATTGTTGTACTAAGTCATACATTGCACAGTGAGGCAGAATCGATATTTTTTGGAAATAAATTCATAACTTCTAATCGGCTGGTTGAATTTACAAAAATTTAAATTTGGAGGGGGAATCTTAAATTTTCTTCAAAAATAGAGCTAAGAGGGCTCAAAGTAGAGTACCTCTGATATATAAAATTTATAAACTTATTTCAAAGGTTTTTATATCTTCTTAAAGCTCCTAATAAGACCTATGAAAAGCGTGCATGCATGAGCTATTTATTTCTTATAGTTTTCGAGTTATTTGCGTTTGAGATTTCAACTGTCTCAATTGTGCATTATCTTCGTTCAGTTTTTTCCATATATCGCTCATTTGCTGCAAGAACATCATAACTCAAAAATTGTATTGTATCAGGAGAAACATTTTTAATTTTTAAGTTGATGTATATTTTTAAGAAGTCTTAAATGAAAATAATATTTTGCTGAAATTAAATAATTTTTCTATGAAACTTTACAATATTTACTTCATAATAGCAGACGCACAATGAATAGATAGATTATGAAATTTGGACAAAAAGTTTTAATCGCGATCCTGCGTGAAATACAAAAAAATACGTACACTTTGTCAAACAACAAAATACATTCCCAGCAAAAAAATAACTGAAAAAGTCATGATTTTAACATTGTTTTGTCATTGGAAGGAAGTACTTAGAGCTGAAAAAGAGGTGCAAGAGTTCTTTTTTAAGCCCATGGTTGTCACTGGAAGGATGTTCTTTTTTTATGATTCTTGTTTATTGCCTTTGAAGTACTTCTTTCAAAACTATGTTTAAGAAAAATTTTTTAAAATTCTCTTTTTGTGAAATTTTAATTTTCTCAGAAATTATTAACGTTTTTTCCTGCTAAAACTAATTTATATTCACTTTTTTGGAAGTAATTATCAATAACTAACAAAAAGGCTGAAAACTGCACTTAGTTCTACTTTTGAAGTAGTGAAATGTTCTTTCTTGGAAGCACTTGATCGCTTTTTTGCTGATTTACTAGCATTAGTGATGTTAACTCGAAACTTGCTTTTTTTTTTTTTTTTTTTTTTTTTTGGAGTTATGACGTTGTTGCTGCAAATGAGATTTAGATAGATTTTTCTAAAATATTTAAAGATGTTTGCCAGATATCGCAACTTCATCCATATTCTCATATTGTAAAGTTTGCATAATAAAGTGTTTGTGGCTAGTGGAGAAAAAAACTCCATACTGAGGAATACCTCTATTAGCCAGCCCACAGACATAGATCTAGTATAATAGAATTAAGCTCAACGTTATTAGAAGTGCCCTCTATATATAATAAAGCTATCGTATTAAAAAACAGCTTTTTAATATGGTCAACTAATAATTGGAGAGCTGTTTCCTAACTCTTTGATTTCGTATAGGCATGATAGTTAGAAAAGTTCAGATGGTATAGTCAATTTTAATTGTATGTCAATATCCTTTCAAGGGTTTTAAGAGAAAAATAAACTAAACTTATATGTCTCAAGTTTTTGGTTTGATCTTTCATCCCATTGGGAGAGCTTATGGTGTTGCAGTTCCTAGATTGTCTTTCTGCTGAGATCGCTGGTTTAAAGTTCAACAAATTAATTTTATTTTTCAACTGATTTAATTTGTATCATATTGAAAAACCCATGTAAGTATGCCATTATATATCGAATATGAAATCGATGAAATGCCTCTCCGGCTTTGAGACGTAAAGTTTTCAATGACTCTGTTGCATAAATCCTTTTGAATTTGAGCAATGGGCAATGTAATATTGAATTTTAAGGCATCGATAGGTAGCGCTTTATTCGCATAGATTTTAGTAACCACCGCAAGAAAAATTCTAGCGAAGTCAAACCGCATAATCATGGCAACCTTTACAATACATAATAATACCCTCAAGTCATTAATGCATTCGAGTTTTTGAGCTTAAAGAGCTGTAAAATTTGAAGGAGAGTGGTGGTGTTCTCGTTCGATCTGGAGTTTCTTTGACGAAGGGATTGTGATTATGATTATTCACCAAACCGGTCATCTCAAATTTAAATACCGAACATTGTTAAAGTGAGTTTTTTTATTTTACAAAATTGTAAACTCTCGTCTTGAACTCATTAGAATTAGATGTTATTAGAAATTAGTGAAAAAGAGCTTCCGAAATAACGAGTTACATCCTCTGCTATTATATAAGAAGAGCGTTCTTAGACTTAGGTAAAGTAATAATTGCTAACTTTACCTATTTCCTATGTGAATGAAATATGGTATCAAACAAAATGTCTTAAGATTAAAATATATGTATCTGCGTGGGGAGTGTCGCTGTCATTTTTTTTCTTATTCAAAAAACTTATATAAATCATATAACATCAACTTACAGAAAGTTTAAAACTCACACAAATTGATACCATTGCTCTCATACAAGCAGTACAAAACTAATAAACAAATTACAATAGCACTAAACTTTCCTCATCTGAGACATCATATCTAATAACATTCCATCCATCACTTTTGTACAATTTATCTGATTTACACGTCAATCTCAAATCACAAAATTGATCAAAATTATGACATTTAATTTGTCATATAAAATATTTGCAAAACACACCCTTCAATATATTAAAAAACATGCTTATATATCATAAATTCCACGAAAGAACACATAAAAATGTATAATTTTTGACCTCATATCTTTTAATTTTCTTAATAATTACTAAATATATTCTCTGTGAAATAAATTAAATGTATCCAGCTTTTGTTTAAAGAAAAAAATAAAAAACCGTGGTATTTTCGCAGTTTGAAATTATTAAAAAATTAAAAAAAATCGAAAAAGTATGTTAATTTAAAAGACAATATTTTCCACATTTCTTATCGAATTTTCATAATTTATAATATTTTGCCCTCTTTTATAATAAGTTTATTAAATTATTGCACTTTTTTACTAAATGTATTTTAGATGCAAATGCTTTTTTCAGATGCATTTTTGGAATTGTTCTACCCTTATGATTTTTATTTTATTTTTTATTTCTTATTAAAAAGTGATTTATTGCATAAACAAGTCAATTTAGAGTTTTCTGTGACGGAAATATTTACTATTTTTAATAATTTTTAGAAAAAAATACCAATAAAAATTTACTTTTTTTAGTGCTTTAGTGTTTTATACATTTTACGCAAAGAGTGTACAGATTCATCAAGTTTTGCGTAGGTGTCTACCTTGACGGCCTAATCCCACGGTGGTCTTAGGTACAATGCGCCTAACATCGCCCCCGTGTGCCTGTTAGGAACACACATGTGGCAATTAGAGTGACTCATTGTCCCCCTTGCTTAGGAGTTGGAGCTATCTAACCTCCTGCCTCACTATTGGCGGCGAAGTGTTGCCATGCACCACCACATCGGTAGAATAATCCTCTTCCTGCGATTTGGTTTTAAACCACAGCCACCACGTGACTCTACGAAGAGCCTCAACCAACAGCCAGTCCGGTACAACAACACCGACAAGCAGCTGCTGGCTCCCGTGGTACCAGATTGTGATAGACCTCTGGTCAGACCCCGAAGATCCTTTTCTACCAGTATAGACCCCAGACAAATACAGGCAGTGGCAAACCTTTATACACCTGCCAAGCTGATACAACTCTTAGACAGAAAGACTAGTCTTAGAGCGTAGCATGATAGTCTTATTACTCTACCATGTATGAGCTATACATCAAAGAAGAGGTTTTTTCTAAGAAAAGAAGCCGCCTTGGCGGGCAAAGAGTGTACAATACAACAACTTTTTGTAATTTTTACGAATATCAAAATTTACAGAGTATAGCGTTATAAGGCAAGATAAAATATTAAGAAACGCTATATTAAAATTTATCGATCGTTAAAAAAAAAGTTTCCGCATCAAACGCGTTGAACTTTTGAATTTAGGCTTTATAAATTTGTTAATATCATTTCACTACTGGCATTATCTTCAGTTAAATAAACTTTTTCATAAAAAGCGATAACATCGCATATGTTTTTGCAAAAATATATTTTTGTTATAATTTTTAAACTTTTTATTCGTTAAATATAATGGTAAATTAATGTTTTAGTCAACATTAATATTAAAATGCATTTTGCATTAATTTTCCGATATAGTAATTGGTCAAAAATGCTAATTTTTTATAAATCTTTTGAATTAAACAAAACTGAAAAAATTGCGACCATATGACTTTACCATTTTATTTTATAATGGTTATGAAGGAATTTAGTATAGTGCCAAATTTTATTATTAGTATGAAAAACTTTTCTGATATAAAAAAAAAATAATAACAAAAAGAATTAAAATAGTTTTAGAAATTGCTTTCGATGCGAAAGTTTTTTTTTTCATAGAAATAACTTTTGATAACGGTTTTTTTTTTTTAAGTTATATCCCTAGTGTACAAATTAAAATATACGAGTATGAAACTGCAAAAATTTGTTAGAGATATATTATATTAAAATTTAACAATTATACTAATTATTCATATATAACTTTATTTGGATACATATTATCACAATTTTTTATAAACAAAATATGGTCCAAAATATAAAAATATTTCAATAAATGGGTTTTGTATGGGAAAATAAGTTTAAAAAAATATAAAAAATACTGTAGCATCTTGTCACAAAAAAACTTAAACTAAATTGTTAAGTTAATATATCAATTTTTAAGTTCATTTAAGAAAACTAAAAATATAAAGGATAGAAAGTTTTTAAAAATACATCAAAAAAATTAATTTGCATTATAAATAAATTTTTTATTGATTTCCTTTTCTAATTTTGTTATTAAAAAAATTAATTGCCTTTCTAATGACTTTCAAATCAATAAAATCGGACCTAAACTTTAAAAGATATTTATGATTAAAATTACATACAAAGTGAAATATTTTAATTTTTTACGAAATTAAAAACGTGAATAAAATCGGAAGTTTTTTGAAATTTCAAAAAATTAAAATAGATATATCAACATCTTGCAAGGCATGCATGTACCAAATATGAACAAAATCTGAGGACCTATGGTATTTTTCATATGTCTCATGGAATTCATGATATACATTTTATTTTACAAGTGTAATTTACACTTGATGTAATTTAAAGGAAAAACTAAATGATACCATCACCAAAAAAAACAAATTATACTTGAAATGATCTTCACTTATAATGACATGATTGTTCATTATAAATCATTCAATCAAAGTTAAAACAATAAAAACTACAACTACAATACACCTGATATTACAGATGTATTGTAGTTGTCTATTGCAGATGACAAATAATTTCATCTTTTTTTATTATTTTTCATTGATTGACTCGTGCCAAAAAAATGAAAACAGCAATCTGACCTTACACCTTGCAGCTCAGCCTCAACCACAACAACATGAAAACAATTGCAACATCTTATTTTTAGCAACAATGAAACAATGTTTGTCGTGCTTAAGCCACATAAAAAATGTTTGGTATAAAATATATTACTGTTGCCAGTTTTTAATGTTTTTGAGAGATTTTTTTTCATTTTATTTTAAGATATAAATCTTTTTTTGTTTGAATGTTGTTTAGATTTTTTACAGCTATTTTTTTAGGGTTTTGTTGTTTTCATATTCAATAGTAATGATGCATTGATTTTTTTTTTTTTTTTGTTTTCAATTTATTTTTCAATTAGGTAACACTGGACAACAAACTATTTAACTGTGACACACCACAATACAAACTTTCAGGTGGAAACCCGTGAGATCAGAGAATGGCCAGTGCAAACATAAGTCCAACAGATTTCAACATATTCTCAGATCGCTAATGGTAATGAGAGCAACAACGTCCGATGCTACAGAAACCAAAACTTTTTAAGATTGCGATTAATAAATACACTGTGAATGAATGTGTACTCCTTATTTTAGGAGCTTTGCCGCAGATGGGTGATTGGAAATAAAGAATTAAAAAATCTGTCAATTAAGATGATGATTGGAGAAGGTGAAATTTAAGAATCAGAAAATTTTGAAGTTTGAAAAAATTAAACAGTGAGAAGACTGACAAAAATTCTATGGGGAGAACCAAATGGGAGCAAAGCAAAAAATCTGTTCGATCTAAATAAAGTACATCTAATTATAATGGTGACAGGACAGTATAACTTTCAGGAGCATTTACACATCGAAACGATGGAACATTACTCTGAGAGGACAGTATAACTTCCAGGAGCATTTACATCGAAGCGATGGAACAGTACTCTGCAACTGCCCAGCGGTATCGAAGAATTTGCTGAATGACACAATACTAACCACAATTCACCGTCAGCGCTGGCTTTCTAAACTACTTGAAAATTGATAAAGTTTGGATAGGGCTACCTTTAGTTTTACTTTGCACATATTTACGTTAAGATTTCTTTTGAAAACATGTAATCCCGAACAAAATAAGTAAGAAATATGATCAGTTACGGACCGATCATGAAATTCGGCATCTAGATTTATGCTTAAATAAAACTTATATTTCATTAAAATATTGCTATATTTAAAGGATTTGTGATTGTTAAACTTCCATTCCGGGAGGACATTTGTATGAGAGCTAATCGAGAAAATGGACCTATCATAACCAATTTCAATAAGCTTCGTAATTTAACTATATAAAACCTTTCCACCAAATTTCATTAAATTATTTTAAAAATTGTGACACGGTTTTCAACCAGGAAAACAACGAGCAAGTGCTCCCAAAAATAACATTTTAACCACTTAAAAAGATTTAATAATTCATAACTGAGATGAAAATAGGGCGGGCAGGTGAAGTGTTAGTCCCTATAAAAGGTAAATATTATATTATAGTGAAAGTCTTCATATTTTGTGGGAATAATTTACTTGTCAAGTTCCATAATTGAAATGGATAACTAGTCTATGTATAAATTAATTAAAAATGATATTATGTTATATTTTTATTACGCTGTGTGACAATTTCACAAAAAAATTTTTTCACACATGAAAAAATCGATATATGTATCAAACTCAGTTTTTCTCCAGGACGTCAAACTTTTTCTTAAAAGGACTTCAAAGCTTCGAAAAAATATGCAACTTAAAAAATATAGAAAATATTTCAACCCAATATGGATATCAAATAAAAGCTATGAATAAATGCAATATAATAAAAATTTTTATTTAAATGTTACAGAACAAAATGTTAAGAAAAATTCAAAGAAGTATTTTCTTAAATTTTTGTACCGGAATATTTAAATAAAAAATATTATTATATTTCGGGTATAGGTAAATATATTATTATATTCTAAAAAGTTGCGCATCTTTCAAAAATTTTAAATCCTTTCTAGAGCAAATTTGAAATCTATGAGCAAGAATGGTTACACAGTTAAGTTATGAATTGTTTCTAGTTTTATCCATGTAATGATTTCTTCACGTGTAAGAATGATTTATGCAGGCTGATGAATACTTTAAACTAAATAGTAAAAGTTAAAATTTTCAAACTGATATTTTCTTAAGTTTTTTAGCCGCGACATTTAAATAAGAAACATTATTATATTGCAGGGATTCTTAGCTTTTATTTGGCACCCATATTAGATTTATATAGTATTCTAGAAGTTATTTTAAAAATGTGTATCCTTTCAAACTTTAAAGCATTTTTTAGAGGAAATTTGAAATCTTTTTTTCAATTTTTTCATGGCGTTATCGAAAAAACAATAAAAATAAATATATAAATAAATACTCAGAGGTTTAGAAGAATACAAAGTCGTTGATAAGATTGGAAAAATTAGAAATTTTGAAATTTATATCAAAAATGAGGGTTACTATAGGTAATATAATGGCATCAAAAACGCAGTTTCATGAAAACCTGAGATCGAGAGTTATGAATATAGTTCCTAGATAGATTTTTTGTGCACTTTTGTACTATTTTGGAAGTTATTGACAATTATATCAGAAAAAGTTTATTTTTAGCATGAAAAAAGGTTAATAATATCTAAGAAAATTAAAATTTCACCAATTTTCCCAACAAAAATTTTGGTTGCCATGTAATGAGTTAAGAAGCTAATATAATGGCTTTTCACTACTTACACATTGGCTTAATAACTCAATATTTTAATATGACATTGGAGGTAACTATTTATCTCATGTTATTACAAGTAAACATTTTAGAATGTCGTTACTTAGATGCCATTACCAGAACTAATTACTTGCAAGCTGTTCAATAACTATTTAATTTTAAAGTATTACTTAGCAAAAACAATAGGAACTAGTTACTTTTTATCTTACAAATAACTGAAATGTCAGGATATAGGAAGCAGTTTTCTTACTTTTTTTTCATTTTAAACGTAATCTTTTCAATTTTAATTTCAATAACTTAATAATAACCAAAAATGTAATATTTTGAAAACAATTTTAGATTTAAAATTAATTTATGCGCAAGTTTTGTGTTTTCATATATTTATCTACTTTTTTAAGTATATAAATTGTTAAAGTGAATTAAAAAAATCAAGAATAAGTAGTATTTTCCAAAATCTGATAAAAAAAAGTAATTACATGTAGAGTTTATAAATTTGTAGTTAATAAACTGTTTCTATATAATGCAGACATTGAAAAGTAACTATATCCGTAACTACATGATATTACCAAATTTTTGCTGGGTTAAAGTATTTTTATTATCTTTTAGCAAATCTAGAACAATATTTTTATTTAAAAAAAAAAACTGTAAACATAGCACAGTGAAAAAAACTTGGCATTAGTTAAACTAGCAAGTTTTAGCATGAGGGTTTGGTATTGCTGAAAAAAGAAAGTGTGCCTTACTACAACATAGAAGTTCGGGTTAACATGTATAACGTTCAACTTAAAATCACTACCTGAGTCGATATAACGTTGTCCGTCCTTCCGTCTGTCTGGCTCTCTGTTTATTTAACCTTGTACAGGTCCAAGATATCCCAATAAAGTTTGGCTCCTAAATTTACTTTGATATAAGGACGAAATAGACCGAACTTTGTTAGAATCTGGCTGTCTCTCTGTTTATTTAACCTTGTACAGGTCCAGGATATCCTAATAAAGTTTGGCTCGTAAATTTACTTTGATATAAGGACTAAATAGACCGAGCTTTGTTAGGATCCATTATTTCTCCTATCCACCATAGAAATGTCTTTGAAATTAAGTTTTAAATTTCAACAAAAATAAATGTTTTTTATAAACGTAAATAAGTGTGACAAATTTCTCGAAGATCGGCCCATAATTGACCATAACTACTTTACAAGCTTTAAAAATAACTTTAATTTTAACGAAAGTCGAAAGCTATTGACAAATTTAATGATAATCGTGTAATACCCCAATCCGAAAGTCACAATAACATGTATAAAAGCAATATAAATGCTACTATCATGATAATATTATGCATACAAATTTTACAAATTCATAAAAAGTAGTAAAAAAATTTCATATTCTTAAATAGAGTCTCAGAAAAACAAGTGGGGCAAAAAATGCAAAACATAAAATTGCATTTAGACTCAGAAAACAGTGTAAGTAAAAGCGACTTAAAATAATGCAATTCCATTTAATATGACTGTTTTAAATTAAAAATGTTTTAATTTAAAAATTAAAATTTTCAGAACAATAACTTATTGACTTTTTGCCAAGTTTTATCAGAGGCGACCCCTATAATAAAGGAGAAGAACTTCAGAAGCAATGAACAAAAATCATAAGAAAAGAAAATCGTACCATTGACAAACTCTGATTAAAAAAAATAACTTCTGCGTCTCTTTTTGAGCACTAATTAATTATTTTACATGACAACACAATGTTTAGATCATAACTCTTTCAGCCTGTTTTTCTTTTTTTTTTTTTTTTTTGCTGGGCATGGATGGACACACGGACGGACATCGTTCACTCGATTCAAATAGTGATTCTAATCAGACTTGTATAAATTTTTAGGTGTTACAAATATCAGCATAAACGCATAATATTCTCTACATCTAGGGGATAAAATATGCAAAATTATTTCCTCATTAAAAAAAAAAACATAAATGTGAAACTGTTTTAAAGTTTCAAATTCTGATTGATATTACTTTCTAATGATTCGATATATTTATATAATTCTTGAAGCTACATTATTTACAATTCAATATTTAAAAAAAATAGACAAGAGTTATTTTTCACTTAAATATTTGTTTAAAAAAATAAAATACACATGTAAGCTAAAATCATAATCATAAATGAATTTTTGGAATTAAAAAAAAAAAAATTACATACTAAATTTGGAGGTACACCTGCTACACCCCTAACTAGAAGGCTCTGGGTATATCAAATTTTATTAAGATATTTCTAACGGATCATAAGGTTACAACATTTTTTTCCAAAAATAAGCTTTTCGGAACCATTGTGCGATGCAAATATATTCTTTCAGTGGACCTGACATAGCTTTTAAAACGTAGAAACCGTCTTCTATGCAATTGTCTGAATGCAATGGTATCGATTTTACTGAAAACTTTTAATATGTAAAAAAACTTTTCTAAGAAATCGGACATAAGTCTTATTGACTTTATTAGATATGTTAATACTATAGGACGGTCCTAGTTTTACATGTATATCTTTAGCATACTAGACTCTTATATATAATTCGAAATTTAAAGTTAGAATTCATTGCAATTATGCAACAAAACTGGCTTTCTAACTAAATTGAAAAAAATGCCTTATCAATTTTTCTCTTTCAAGAGCTTTCTGAAACTTCCGTACGACGTAGAAAATTCAAATTCAGCTTACTTGTAAAACTATTCGTCCTACAATTCCTAACGGAACCAGATTTTGAAATTTGTATAATTTCCTTATCATGTTTCCTTTTTCCGGAGCTTTTTGAAGCTCCCATACCACGAAGAAAATTTAAATTCAGCTTATTTATAAAAATTTTTTCCTACAAATTCTAAAGGAGTCAGATTTTTCAATTTCTACCCGGCAGTGGAAATATGCGGATTTATATATAATTTCCTAAACATGTTTTCTCTTTTCAGAATTTTCTGAAGTTCCCAGATGAGGTAGAACAGTAAAATTCGGATTACTTATAAGACTATTTGTCGAAGAAATTCTAACGGAGTCAGATTTTTAAATGTCTATCAGGGAGTGGAGATACGCGGATTTTTATATAATTTCCTAAGAAAGTTACCTCTTGCCGGAGCTTTTTGAAACTCTCATACGACGAAAAAAATTTAAATTCGGCTTACTTATAAAAATTTTCTATCTAATATTTCTATCAGGGAGTGGAAATATGCGGATTTATATATAATTTCCTAAACATGTTTTCTCTTTTCAGAATTTTCTGAAGTTCCCAGACGAGGTTGAAAAGTAAAATTCAGATTACTTATAAAACTATTTGTCGAAGAAATTCTAACGGAGTCAGATTTTTAAATGTCTATCAGGGAGCGGAGAAACGCGGATTTATATATAATTTCCTAAGAATGTTTTCTCTCTCCAAAGCTTTCTGAAACTCCCAGAAAAGTAAAATTCTTTTAATTTTTGCAAAATGCATATTATTTATAAAACTTTTCGTCCTACAATTTTTATCGGAGCCAGATTTTAAATTGTCTATCAGAGAGCGAAAATATTTTTTAAAGTCGCTTTTCGTTTTGAGTTTAAATTTGCTATATTCATTTATTGCTCTCCAAATCCTATCGGAAGCTGATTCTGTATTTCGATCAGGAGGTTTCGAAAAGGAAAAGCGTCAAAATTAAGTTCATATACTTTTTTTTAAGATTTTGGATATTTTTCTACATATCACTCTGTACTTTATTTTAGCTCAAGCGCTTCCAATAATTTCTTAAAACTTTGTTACCCAGTGTTGTTAATTTTAATATTTAATGTTTCGCTTGTTTTCCCTTTCAACTAAATTTCCAATAATATTATTTTATACATTTTTTGGGCGCTTAAAAGGTGTGGTTGTTTTATTTGAAGAATAAATCATAAACAAATCATAAGAAATCTACAACAAAAAGGAATAAATTTTGCAAACAAAAAAGGTTTAATTTTTTATTTAAAATATTTAGATTTTTATAGATTTTAATAAAAGGTTAATGTTGCTATTATTGTGTACAAATGTTAAATTAAGAATTTTTAAATTTTAATGATCATTGAAATTAAAAAAACACACCCTTTTAATTAAAATCAAATTTTTATGATTTTTTTTGGGTTAATTACAAAACTTTTATGAAGAGAGAGAGAGAGAGAAAAAAGCAAACAAATTAATGTCAAAGTTTTTCATATTAAAAAATCATAAACAAATGAATGAATTAAATGAACAGAATAAATATTAAAATAAAAACAAATGAAATTATTATTAACTTTTAATTTTGAATAAATTATTTAAAAAAAGAAATTAATTAATTAGTTATTCATATTTCATATTAATCATTAAATATTTTATAATGGTGGGCTTAAACACAGAAACGAAGTTGTAGAAGAATTTTAATTAAGTTATTTTTGCCAATTAAAATAAAAAAGTAAATAACTTTAAACAAAATAAAATAAAAAGATATGAATAAGATTAAATAGTTGTAGGCATTTGCATTTTATTTAGTAAAAAATGTTTACCGTTAACTTAAATAACCGCAAAAACTACGACAAAAAATATATATAAAATATTTTTCTTATACTAACCCAATAAGCATTTTTGCTGGAATTCAAGTAAAAAAAAATGTTAAATTCCAGTCATAAATTCAAATTTCAAGTACTGAAATACACTTGTATCACATTTTGTTTCAATAATATACTACAGTGAAAAGGAAACCTGAATTCATATCCAACATAATACTGTTAAGACAGGTAATTTCAACCCTTGAATCAAAGCGTAATTAAAGTCGTAAAAGTAATTCAATTCAAGCTTGGAAATACTGTTTATTAAAGGCCTTGACCAATAGTGCAATTTATATATTCTAAATAAAGGAATTCAAGCTAATAAATTTAAATAAATCCTATTACTATTTTTTATTTTGCAAAATTAAATCCAAATTAAAAAGTATGCATATATAATTATCAAAAAGAAAACAAACAACTCAAATTACATGTTATTCAAAGAAAACAAACAATTACATCCGATTCTTGAATTTTACCTAGATAAATTAGTTTTTCTTTCATCTCAAATGGGGGTTAAAAAACATCGATTTATTTTAAAGAATTTCTGATTTTTCTTAAATCTGAAAAAAGAAATCTTTAAAATTAAAATAATCATTTGAATATCTATTGCTTATTAACCTTTTTTTTTCTTGCAGATTCATCTCCATTAACCCGTGCAAATTAAGTATATCTCGAATTGTTTTACGGTTATTTGAAGTTTGTTTGACAAAAAAAAATAAAGTTTGAATCAAATTTTAAAAATAGATTTTACTTGAGAAGAAAGACTGTAATTCAAATTTAATTCTAATTAAGATTCAAGTAATTGATTTTTAATTTTTTATGTGCTTATTGGGAAATAATGGAGTATGACACTGAAAATATACTTTTGAACTGATCTAGTGTACGTTGTAGTCCACAATGAGTAAATCATTATGTCATTCTTAAAATTTTCGATGCAATCTCAAAATCTGAAGTTATCGGTAAAGAGCTATATTTTACGATTTGAGGGAATAAAAATTATTTTAAAAATTAATTTCTTTACCAATTTTTTATTTTTAGATAGAAGAGAAACCAAGCTTTCTAAATATATATACATTTTTTTACATTATATGAACTTTTGCTGAAATATTGCAAATATTATGTGAAATTTTCTTCTTTTATTTTTTGGTAAATCTATCTGGCATCAGCATACTTAGCGAGTACTACAAGTCCTCATTTGCTAAAATCAATTAAGAGTTTATGAAGTTACAATATTTTTAACTGGTTGATATGAGGTAAAACTTTCGTCGCTGGTTAAAAACAGTGTATTTATGAAAAAAAATTTTAAAATATTTATAATTTTTTGGGATTATTTTTATATATACACCCCCACAAAATTATTTGTGTTTTAACTCAGATTACGAAGAATAATTCTAAAATCTAATTTAACTTTATTTGTTTATTTATTTACTTAATTTATTTTATTATTATTATTATTATTATTATTATTATTATTATGATGATTATTATTATTATTATTATTATTATTATTATTATTATTATTATGATTATTATTATTATTATTATTATTATTATTATTATTATTATTATTATTATTTTGATAACAGTGTACTTATGATAAAGAAATTTTATCACTAATTTTGTACGGCTACATGTTTTCTTATTGTAATGTGCAAATTTGCATGAAAATCGGAGTTTTAGTTTCTTAAAAATGTTAACAAAAGAAAGAAGTACCTTGAAAAAAAGTTTTAATTTTTTGGATTATTTTCATATTTACCTCACATAAAATGATTTATATTTTAACTCAGGTGGCAATGAGTGTCAAAGAAATTATTTTTTTTTTTTTTTTCAATAGATATAAATCCATTGATAGAAAAAGTATAAAAATTAAGGGCAAATGGGCGAAAAAAAAATTTTTATGGATCAGTTCATTTCTGGCGAATTTTTAATTTTTCAAAATTTATATTTGATTGCGTTATTATATTAAACTATATAATGCGGTGGTGATGGATTTCATAAAAAGAAATATAAGGTATATTTCTAATAAAGATATATCTTCTAAACTACTTTCGTATCCGGAGCGACAGGATGATTTTAAGGGGTAAAAATATTTCTAAATTAAATTAAAGTGTTAAAATTAAAATTTCCAAAATGTCCAATTAATTTCATAAGTTTTGGATCAATTTAAACAGAAGGGAGTTTGTAGAATCCCTTTGACAAAATTCTAAGATAAACTAGGATATACTAACCGAATAACAAGTCCGGAAAACTCCAAAATCAAGTTTTTAAACACATGATAAAAAGTACTTCAAAAGTGCACAAAAGAGATCCAGATAATAAGTTATCTTTTGACGAAATAATATGACTTATGTTAATTTTTTGAGAAATTAGAATATTTTTAATTTTGATGCAATTTTATTCTATATACGTTCAATGCCTAAGTTATTTATTTCTTTATTTATCGGGGCACCCTAATGCATAAGTTATTTATTTATAAAAAAATTATACCTTTGCTAACAAGTTCTCGATTTTAACAAAAAAGGGCTTAAATTGTTCTTTACGTAAGGCAAATTTAAAACAAAATTTACAAAAAGGTAGCATTTCATATAAAATAGTAGAAAAAAATGTAGTGGCAGTTGAAAAAATTTAAATAAAAATGGAATTCAGATATTTTTAGAAATATTTGAGAAGAAGTTCATAAAATATAAAACAACTATATACATTTCGAAAGCTTGATTTTTCGTCTATCTAAAGTCGGTAAAAAGTTCAAAATGGTAAACAAAATAAATTTAAAAAAAAAATGTTTTTTTTATCGTTAACTTCATATTTTGAGGGTGTATAAAAAAATTTAGAAATTACAAAATTATCTACTCAATTAGAACTATAGACCGCACTAGGTCAACTTTTCCATACTGTAATTAAATAATAAAATTAATATTCGAAATTTTATTACTTAAACACAAAATATAAATATTTTATATTGCTACAAATTTCAATTAAACTTTTATTTGATGAACGAAATTTTTAATTAAATTTCAAAAGTCCAGTTTTATTATTTATATTACAATTTGTTATAGTTAAAAGGCCTTGCTCAATTCAGTGACCATTAAAGATGTAAATAAAAAATTTGTCTCAAAAAACGTGCCATAAATGGATTTTAGCAAAAATCTTCAACTAGAAAGGAACTTGTTATAGTTTTTTTACAGATTTAATTTTCTATTTTATTTATGACCAAAATAAAATTAAAAAAAGAGAAATACAAAATCACGATATTTTTTTATAAGGATGTCGTAAATAGAGATTAATTACACACCACAGGGTATGGTTCAGATGAAACATGCAAACGACAATACTTTAATGGCACGATTTTAAAGGCCTCTCACTAATCAAACAAAATTTGAAAATAAAATATAAAAAAAAAACATTTAAATGAATAATGAAATATAAAACCCGTATCTTTTTGACTTTGGCTACAAGTATGCCGATTTTAAAAACAAATCATAAGAAACACATTTAAATTGCTAAGACCAAAGAAACACACATTTTTGTTGCATTTAACCAATTTTTTTTTCTTTTTCAATGTAACCAAATAATCTACGACTACAACGAGTTCAAACAATATTTGTGTTTTTTTTTTTAATAAATTCTAACTAAAGTTTGACAAAACTTACATAAACTACAAGAGAAAAAAATTTTGCACCCCAATGGCCAAACAAACAGCTCATAAATTCATGATCTAAAATATTTAAATTGTAATACACCGTTTCTATTGATTTCAAAACTGTATGATGAACAGCTTCTTAATTGTATGCTTTTAATGCTCATAGAGTTACATATTTGTGACGTCCTTATTTTACTTAATACTACAAAAAGAATTGTAGCTGCAAAACTCAACATTTTTGATTATTCAAAAGATAATGTTACCACATGATTTGTTCTTCTGAACAAAAGGAATCTCTCAGAAAGTGATTTACATGTCATTGAAATGCGCAAGTTTTTTCCCAATAAATGTTGTTGCAGAAATGAGATAATAGTTTTTAATCGATGATGAGTTTCTTTGCGTACTTAAAGTAATTATTGATCTAAAGTATTATTGGTGTTTACATTAGATCAGAATTCACATAACCCAATCCATTGAGTGCGCAACATGCATACAAAAAAAAAAAAAAACAAGAAATTTAGGATCGCTGAAAAAAGCTTTTGGTATATAAGCACTTGGATATCCTAAAACATAGAGATAAATGTTGACTTTCAGGTTACAATTTCCAGTCATTTCCAGAAGGCAGAACAAGTTCGTTTAATATCGAATTATGTATATGAAACATTTTGGTTGTCATACGTTTTTGTAAAACATCAAGAATTGATTAATTCTTTTAAAGAAGCTACCTATAAGATTATTCTATCTGAGAGCACAATAAGCCGTATGGAGCAACCCTTAATATAATTAAAAAAATCGATCTATTATTAAGACCACTGATATTGAAAGAAATTTTGCCAATACAGCTGTTAATATTTTAGATTCAAATGAAGAAATAATAAAATCTTTCTACATTATTTAAAAATTCATCCATCATATCTGTTGATGTCGAACGGTAATTTCCTATGTATAAAAGCTGTCTAAGGTCTTTATTATATATTTATTTTTAATTCAATATGATACTGAATTAAAATTTTATGTTTTTTTTTTTTTTAATAAAAGTTTTATTTGTTTTAAGGTACATTTTAATATTTTTAGTGCATTTTTAAGCGTCTAAAACACACTTTTTAAATGCATAAACTTCCTGTCCCTGTTTATTACTTAATCCGTAATAACTTACCTCCGTGTGTTTCCAAATTATGCGAATATTGGCATTTGTATTTAATGGATTTTTTTAAAAACTAAGTAATTTCTTAAATAATTTTATTGTAAATGTCAAAATGTAGAATAGTTTTTTTTTTATTGATTTCTAAATTTTTAAGAACCAATAAAACAAAATATTAAAATCAAATAAATTTTTGAATTAAAAATTAATTTAAAACCAAAATATGATTTATTACAAAAAAAAATTTAATAATTTTTCCTATTTTTCTGTGTTTTACAGTTTTTAATCTGAACCATTTTACCAAATCACTTTTCGTTGCCAAATCTAGTCGGAATATTCATTTGTGCAATACTTAGTATTTTAGTTAATATATTGTGACATTCTCTGTTCTATGATATGTTATTTGCCGAAATTATCATTGCTGAACAAACCTTTTTTCGCCATGAAATTGGTTGATGCAAGATTCAAAAAAAAGTTCTCCCAAAATTAATTTTGTGTTGTATTCCAATTTTCCAGTTTATGAATAAACGTTTTGGATTTAGTAAAAAAAATATAACATGTTTATAATTTTCGGACTCAGAAAAATATCCAATCCTTATCATACAATTTACAGGGACTGAAATAATTATGTTTTAAAATGCAAAAAAAAAAAATCATTTAGAAATTTTTTAAAGAAATTTGTTTAAAATTTTTATTCTGGTGCTTTACAATTTTTAAAATATTTCGTTGACTGATCTGTCGAAACTCAAAATGTAAATGTATACAAATTCTCAAGACTTTACAGAATCAGAAGACTTTTAATACTATGAGGAAATACTATATGAGGAAAGACTTTCAATATGAGGAATTTCAAAAATTGTTGACAATTTTGTGTAAAAATATTATCCAATTTTTTTTTCTGACACTAACGTCGATTTGTGGTTTTGGTAACCAATATTTATGCATACAATTGCTGTTCACGTTAATCATTTCTATCAATGCAAGCAAAAGTTGTGGAGGTTTAAAGTTGAAATTTTCAAAAAAATCGCTTAATCAAAACCAAAAGAACGCGATTTTATAGAACTTCTAAGGCATCTTCAATATTTATGGAAATACTAAAAACAAAAATGTTTAATTTTATGTATTTATATTTACGAAATCGTAAATAGCAAAAACCCGCTATTGTTTTAAAATTTCGAAAAATTATGTGTAATAATAGACATATTTTGTATTGTTTGCTGGAAAATTTAAGTGAATATCGGTACTAGTTTGGAAAATATAGTCGTATAAATATTATAACTCATGATAATATTCCTTACAAAAAGCGCGATTATAAATTTTTAAAAGTGAATTTTTGCAAAATTTTTAACTTGTTTCTGATTTAGTGATAAATTTTACATCGAAAATAGGTTTTATTATATCGAAATTCGAACTATAATGCGAAATATGTAAGGGTGCATTTTGTGGTTAAGAGTATCTCTTTTGGTCCATAAAATTATAAGTCCTTAAAAGATTTTGACCTCCACTGAAGTATTTGACGTTAATGTTTAACGTCATTTATACTTCGCGATAGTTGTCAGCAAGTGAAATGTATTTGGAGATGAATGCCGCTGTAGCCGGTATAAAAACTTTTTTCTTTAATTTTTTATCATATTATCAATTTTAATCATTAAGATGATTTTTTTAGATATTTTTCGATGACCTAAAATCAAATCTTGTGCTGAAAAAAATGCAGAACAAAATTTGGTTGAAAATTTTTGCATTTAAAAATTTGTTAACGCTCATTTGACTTGGAGGTGTTATTTATTAATAAACTCTGCCTGCGCATTATTTTTGGCAATTTCTATAAAAGCAGTATTTGTCAGTTACGAAAACATACATTTTATTAATATTTGCGCCAACTATGTGAAAGTTTGTGATGATGCTGTCCCATGCCTGGTTTAATAACATCAATGAGATATGCCCCAAACTTTTCTCTAACTTTAATTTCATTTATGAGCTCAAATTTTCGATAAAAAAAACTGCGAAATTTAAAGAATCGTATATTTTTTGTTTAGTTTTTCGTATAACTTTTGACCATATAGTAATATAGTAAGTAGTTATACAACATACGAATTTATGAATTCTTGTCTCGCGACGTACATTTCTAGTGCAAAAATAAAATGAATTAAAAAATTTTCGAAAGTTTTTTAAGGTCTATCAAAATCTATCAACACTTTTCCTATTTTTAAAACAAATTTTGAAAATGCAAGACTCATAAACTAGGTTTCAAAGAGTCTCGAATTTAATATGTACATATTTGCAATTGAAAATGTAAAAAATTTTGCTTAACATACTTTTTAATAAAATTAAAAAAGCTTTAATTATAGTTAAGAACTCTTGCTTTAGTCTAATTTAATTGGAAATAGTGTTCTTAATAGCATATAACTTACAATCATGTAAATACATAAGTATTTATAGATACTAAAAGTACTTAAACAACCATATCCATCCATTTTATTTATAACTTAGTTGAACTAATGCAATTTCTGTTACAACTGCTATCACCTCATACGACTATCCGTCTAGTGGCTAATGTATATATTCAAAGTGGAATATACAAACAAATAGACAAAATTAGATATTGAAAAAAATATATATTAGATATGAATGTCTAAATGTAATGCCATAGTTAATACAATCATAATACCACCATAAATGGCTTTACAGACAAAACTTTTCCGCTAAGTATTTTAAATTTTTGCAACACTCAAAAGGTTCCTTGCAACTGGACTAAAATTTTGAAAAATGTTTCAACTTAAATATGTACCTAGTTAGTCAGTGGTTTAAGTAACTAAACCACATTAATAATGAAAGCATACACATACACACGCACATACAAAAGCATAATGACCAAGAAACAGCCATCAAATGGCCTTCTCATTTATTTTGCCCTTTTTGTTATACCCACCGTCAAAAAATGATGAGAGGTATAATGGATTTGTCATTCCGTATGTAACATGTCGAAATAATCATTTAAGACCATAAGGTATATATATAATCTGGGTCCGTCTGTATGCCTATTAAAAGCAGGATAAGACTAGGAGCGGACATCCTAGTGAGATGAAATTTGGCTAAAATATTTGTCTTATATAAGGTTTGTTTGGTATTAAAAATGAGTAAAATCGGTTCATAAAAGAAAAATGGACCAAATATTAGAAAAAAAATGTGTCCTTCGTAACTCCAGTTTATACTTTTCGGCCGATATCTTTTACAAAAATGCATGTACATCAACGAAATTTTGCACAAAGAGTTCAAGGACCAATGTGAAGTCGTAAACAAAAAATAGACGTCATCAAAGAAATTTTGTACAAATAGATCAAGCGCTAATGTAAACTTGGAAACAAAAAATGAGCGTCTTCGGCCAACTTTAACACCTCCAATATAAAATGCTGCAGATGGTGGGTATATAGATTCGGCCAAGCAGAATATAACATTCTCACTTGTTGATATTATATTGGAGTGTAAATGCTTTTATTTTATTTTATTTTATTTTTTTTTTTTTTATACGTTAAGTCTCTTATTCAACCAGTTGTTGAGTTGAATAAAATCTTGCATATTTGCATATGTCTTGCTTGTTCTTGCTTGTGATCTGTTGCTCGTGTTTTTTGATATTGTGGTCAATATTAGGTAACATTAAAAATAAGTCCAAAAGTAGATAAAAGAAAAAAACCAAAATATGTGGAAAATTAATCATTTAACACTCTTTTTTTTTTTGGTAGGGATTAAAAAACTGTCACGTTTTGTTGCAAAGCAGTTAATCCAAATCTGGTTGTTCAAAGCGTTTTTTATTTTTATTTTTTATTTTATTTTTTTTCTTTCATTTTTGGCTTTGTCTTACTTCTAACAAATAAGGAGCGCATTAAATCGCTTAATATTGTGGGTGTTGAAAGATAATCGTTTAAAACTCTTTTTAAATGATTTAAGAAGAAACTGTAAAATTCGGTGTAAATATTTATGTAATTATGTGCAATAAAATATTTCTTAACCAAATAAGAAATTGGAGTGTAAAATAATGAAGTATTTTTACGCTTCTAGTTTCCTTATAAAATGCAATTTTAGTTTTCTTATGAAAAATCAATTTTTGGTAAAGAAAATAGAAAATGAAATTTCCTCAGAAAATGCATTTTAGTTTTTCATGTAAAAAACCGATTTTAGGTGAAGAATATGAGTGATCACTTATTTTAATCCTTTTTGCTCCAACACTTCTAGTTACTTAGAAAAATTCAATTTGTTTTTCATATAAAAAATCGATTAATGGTGAAGAATATAAATGATCACAGATCTTAATCATTTTTGCTCTAGCGCTTTTAGTTTAATTTTAAATTGCAATTTTAGTTTCTCATATAAAAATCGACTTTTGGTGAAGAATATAAGTGATCATATATATTAATCCTTTTTGCTCTAGCACTTCTAGTTTCATCAGAAAACGCAATTTTAGTTTTTCATATAAAAAATCGATTTATGGTGAAGAATATAAATGATCATAGATCTTAATCATTCTTGCTCTAACGTTTCTAGTTTTCAAATAAAAAATCGATTTTAGGTGAAGAATATAAGGAATCATAGATTATAATCCTTTTTTTTCTAGTGCCTTCAGTTTGTTTAGAATTTGCAATTTTAGTTTTTCATATAAAAAATCGATTTTCGTGATCATAGATTTCAATCCTTTTTGTTCTAACGCCTTCAGTTTATTTAGAATTTACAATTTTAGTTTTTCATATAAAAAATAGATTTTTGGTGAAAAATCCTTCTTAACATATACAACTTTTAACATTATTTGAAAGTTTTGCACTCTAATGCTCAAAATATTAAAACAATTTTAAAATTATAAAAAATATTCAATTACTATCGACAAATTCTATAACGTAAACAATTACTTTCAATTTAGTTTTAAAGATAAAATTCCCATCAACTATAACTAGATATTGCAAAAAAAAAAAAAAAAAAAACATTTTTTGTCTAATTTATTTTATCCAAAAAATAAACTTAATCTAACAACACAAATTTCATTAAATTTAAAAGTAATTTTCTCAAGTGTATTAACATTAAATGACTAAAATTAACAATGTTATTAGTTCGTTAAAATACAAATAGTCATACTTGAAATGTATTAAACGAATGCTTGAAATTGTTAAATCTAAAGGCGAATTTGAAGTCGTTTTAAAAAAGAAACCTTTCTAAATTTTTAAAAGATAAAAAAACAGAAACATTGAGATCGTTTACAATGTTGTATTTTTTTTTTTTTTAGTACAACAACATTCCCAAATAATAATAAATATTCCAAGTCTTAGTCATACTTTATTGTTTGGCATTGTACTGATACTAAAAAAAAAAATATGCAATATTTCAACACAATAAAATATATTCTTTTTTGCCAAAAATGGCACCGTTGACGCGACGTCCAAACTGCACCAATTTGCAAATACAAAATTACACCCAAAATAACAAAATAGAAAAATATCATATTTTGACGAAGACAAAAACAAATAAAATAACTAGGACAACCTGTGTTGTAATACCCATAATGTGTTTTTTTTTTTTTATAAATATTGAAAAAATACCTACATGTATAAATAATAAATTTTTAGGGTTCAAAATATTACAACATGTAAATAGAATTAAACTATAAGACATGAATTCATTAAAAAGTTTTTATTGAAGACAGATTTCCTTAAATAAGTTTTAAATTGTCCTCCATGGATAATCTTCATGGAGGACAATTTAAAACTAAATGCATATTCTAAGATATTTTAATATTAGAAAATATTCAGCATAAAATATAAGTTTATTAGGGAGTTCTGTAGAAAAAATAATATTGAAGGAATACCCCTCAAACGATGCGTATTAATGAGCTGAATGTGGTAAAAATATTTAACAAATTTATAAAATTGATCTTCAATTCCTTACTTTGTCCAAGACAAAGTTTCGAGTTTGTATTGTAATGAGTATCATTACATTACAATTTTTTTCGCAAAAAGTTTGGTAAATAAACCCTCATCATGAGAAAAAAAATTAGATGAAAAGTTGCATTGTGGTATGTCCCATAATATATTAGTTACAAAAATTTTTTTAACTAAAATGCACTAAAAATCCCATGAAGAAACGTTTTAAAATATTTTTTCCATAACAAGCTGAAAACTAAAAATTTTTTGAGACCTTTTTTACGAAAAAACTGAAACTCCTTTTTGGCCAAAATGTACCGTCTTGATATTTTCAATTGCTGATAGGAAACTGAAGATCAATTTAATTTAATTTTTTTTAATATTTTATCCGTATTCGCTTATTGAAAAAACGAACATAATCTAATATATATACTTAAAAAAAATAAATAAAATTATTCTTGAGGATCCTTTAATAAATGCTATGATCACCTTAAAGTTTGCCACACACTGCTGCTGAAAGATCACTTACTCAGAGAGACACAGACAACAACATAAAATCCCAAATTCTTAAATCAAAACAATAAACTTTCAACATCAATATAAGTACAATTTGTGGTAACTTATTCATAACAAAAACACAGCAACAGCACCATCAGCTAAACATGCAAACAACCCAATAATAACTATTACTTTGACAACAACAATTTCAACAAAAAAGAAAAACAAAAAAATTATAAACGCCCAATACTGTGTGTCATGGTTGTTGTCAGCCAGCAAAATGGGGCCAATACTCCAATGTATGGTTCAGGTATTGAATTGATTTTTTGTCTGTAAAAAAAAAAAACTGTTGCATTTACCTACACAGCTATAAAAATATATACATATATAACAATCACACTAATACTCATACTCTTAAGCAACTTATGCTCTAGTCTAATGATTGCAAGAGGTCAAATTTATGTCTCATATTGAATGTTGTTGGGTGAATGCATTCAAATTGTTAGGCATTGTCATTGTTCACATCAGTTCTTGTCTTGTTATTTTTTGTATACCCTACATCCCGTTGCACTAAAATGTAAAGGTAGGAAAATTGTTTAAGTGATCTGTAGTTATAATGATAAAAATTTCTAAATGTAATTAATAGCGAAAAAAGGTCACAGTGCCACACTTGCTCAATCTAGAACAACAAACGTTTTATTTTACATATATAATCATGAAAATTTGTGTGTATTTTGCTATATGAGAAAAACAAAACTTTTGTATTAAATATACTTTTTTTGTACTTAATTGTTGGCTTTATAGTATTTTTTGAATTAAGAACTTTTAAAAAACATTAAAAAAATATTGATGTAGTTGTTGAAATTACATCTTTATAACCTTTATTTGCCTACTGTACTTTGTAATAATAGATGTAAGTCTATTCTATTCTTTCTTAATCAAACTATTTCTTAAATACAAACTTAAAACTGTTACGTGGTTTTGTCGTCGGCTGAGGTAGTTCGTACGTGAGAACACAATTGATTTCTGGTGGTCAAATGTACAGTGTATCTTTATTTAATAATACAGTGTTTTATGATAGATAACAATAAACTATTATAAAAACTTAGAGAAATTACTAGCAGTACGATGTTATGCAAGGATTCAGTTGGTTATTTCTCAGGAAATTCGAATTCCGATACTGGCAGGTGCAGCAAACAGGATCGTTTATTATACTTAGATATCTTAAAAATACTGACCTAAATAATACAATTTCTTAGAGCTAGGCTACAATCTTCAGGCTTAATCTAAAGAAAACAACAGGCGGTAGAATTCGCTGTGAAAAAACCTGCGATCGAGGTTGCAGTTCAAAAACAGGCGACCAAAGTCGCAGTGCCGAAATTATTAACCGACTAAAAACCGAAGTAACAATGTCGAAACTAATAACCGAAGTTTTAGTACCTAGGCAGACAATCGAAGACGCATTGCCAAAACAGACGACTGAAGACGTAGTGCCAAAACTAAAAACCAAGGTCGCAACTCCGAAACTAATAACCGAAGTTATAATGCCGAGACAGAAGACCGCAGTCGCAATCAGCGTTGCCAGAATGATGATTTTATCATATTTTTGATGATTTTTTAACTAAAGTATGGTTTGACGGGTTTCCTTCAAAAAATGATTTTTTTTTTTTTATCTCCAACAAATATTTTTTTCTTTTTTTTTTAAGTCTCCCAAAGATTTATTACAAAATTTTATTTAAAAATTGCAATATCTTAATATTGATAATTATGTGAAATTTTATTGAGACTCAAGTTAAATTTCTAATGCAAATATCATTGAAGACTATATTGTATACTGTTAGACACTACCAAAGTGAAATGTATTTTCTAGACTAGTAGCAGCATTCCTAATAACAACAAGTTAATTTTATATGCCAGGACTATATCGACCAATATCTTCATATACGCAGGATGTATAGAAATTGTCAATCGTCATAGGAAAATATCTCAATCTCTGTAAAAGAGCACTCCACAAGGATATCAAATTTAAATGGTAAATGGTACAATACATAGCTTCTAAGAAGAATCATAATTGCCGTAACATAATCTTTTTTTGAGATTCTTGTAATATTTAACAATATGTGTTTAATATTCAACCTATGCTAAACAATGAATGGTTAATAGTTTAGAGCCTTAAAAAACTTGGATTGATGTAATTTTTTATGATTTCTTATTCCATTTAGGTGTCTTCGAACATGATTAATTTGAACTTCTTTGAAATAACTTAAATATAACCAAAATTAAGATAAAACAAAACAGGTATTATATTCCATAAAGAAAATCGTTCGAAGTTGTACGATTTATATTTTAAATATCGAAAACGTTTTCTTTCGACTAAAAATATGTGCGAAATATTTCTCAGAATTTTTTCTGTTGAGAGTAGGACGTTTAGTCGGGTCAGAACTCTAGCTATAAAGTTAAAATTGAGAAAAAGTTAATTTTGATGATTTTTACACCAAAATTATGATTTTTCTTTTCCTAAATGATGATTTTTTGTCTAAAATTTCTGGCAACGCTGGCCGCAGTACCGAAAGGGTATCCTCCTGAGCAGAGATCCCAACCAATCTTTAAATACTTATGCGAAAAATTGTATAAACTAAATAAGAATTATTACTTATTTATAATATTAATATAATTAGAATGAGAACAAGGTGGTTCATAACTAAAGTGACATTGATGTTTTAGGGGAACTTAGTACAATAAAAAAAAAATAAAATAAGCTGTCGGTAAAAAAATAATAAATTCGAACTTTAGAATAATATGAAAAATATAAATATGGTATAGATGGCATAAATATACATTTTATACTATTAAACTTTATTACGAAACATAATGCTAATAATTCATACATTACAAAAATTAGTATAAAAATGTCAAAATATTTTCGGGACGCAAATGGACGCAAAATTTTTTTTATAAAATAAACTTTATAAACATTGCTGAATACTTACTATATAATAGTGTGACCACATCTGACCACAGAAGATGCAGTCCATTAAAATTTGATTGTTTACCCACTTTTCTTTACATAGGTATTAGTGTTAAATTAAAAATTATAAAAACTAATATTTACAAATTTCTTTTCACAAAAATATATTTCTAATAATATACTATCAATATGCTGCTGAACAAAAATAATTATGTTAACAAGAGGTTCCCGGAAGAAAGTTACAACCACTTGAAATCAATGTAAATTAACAATTATTTTCATTTAAAAATGTTTAATTAATGCAATGCTCAACTTTGACCCTCTATATCTCAATAAATAAACAACTTGTTGAGCATTATTTTCCATGTTATTTGAAGTGTTTTATAATACATGTATATTAAAAATTTAAGGCAATAATAAAACTTTTTTTGGACCTTTGTCTTTCAAAATTGGGTATATATGGCACAGTGGAGCAGTATCGAAAAGAAGAATTCTTCTAAAGTAAAAATAAATTTTCTCTGCAGGGTGTTATTCGATCATGTCAAGCTAACCTTCCTTTCCTAACTAACTAACTGTTATTTTATGAACAACTTAAGTTTTTGTTATTTTCTCTAAGCATCTAACACAAGGAGTTACGCAGCTAAAACTTGATTTTATTATTTGCAATCCTAAAGGTTCTGTAAATAAAAATAAACAAAAACAAAAAAAAAACAGACCAAATAAAATTTTTGTGTTAATAATATTCAAGGCGCGGTTAATGAAAAATTTAAATAAAAACGATATGTTGAAAATGTGGAAATTATTTAACAAAAAAAAAAAATACATAATTAAAAAAATAATAATAAAACCAAATATAATATTTGGTCTGTAATAGAAAATAATGTTTGTAACTTTATTTTAAGAAACCTGTTAACAACATAAAATTTCATAATTTTTTTTTCTGCAGAAATATAAATTTAAATATACGGGGAATTCCCTTTTTAAGTTTATCTTTATGAAACCGACCTCAATCCCCAAATATTTGTTTAATTCTGATTTATTAAAATAACTTGATGTAGTTATGTTAAAAACACTTGGTTGAGTAAAACAACAAAAAAACAACAACCTGAAATGGTTGCATTTGGTACCGGCAAGAACTGAAATTTAAAAAATCAGGAAAAAAGTGTTTGAAAATAACAAGTTTTTCTTTCTTTTGATTGCTGTAATCGCGGATTTTAGCATATGTGTCGAATACATCTAATATAAATTACAAACACTCGTAGAAATAGGCCAACTTGTGTTTATTCAGTCTGTCAGTGACCAGTATTGAATTATACATATTATAGACAAGTGATGAAACCAAAATTTTAAAAATTTTAATTTTTTGCCGTTTTTCGATTAGAAAATTTGCGCGGTTTCGCATATTGCAAAATAAAGAACGGAGGTTTATTGTTCTTGTAATTATGAATCATTTTTAGATACGTCTCGTTAATGTGCCCTCAATAGTAGCGCTGCAGATGGTGCCCAAATTTGGGCAGAAAAGGTGTGAATGGCTGTAAGAGGTTACTTTTTCGCGAGGCACACTCACAGCGTAATTTCAGTGAATCTAAAGTATCGTGAGATTAAAAAAAGTTTCCAAATTTCATTTTAAAATCGTTGTGGCGCGATAAAATATTATTTTGAAAAATGATATAACCCTTTAAAATCGATCTAAAATTTTGCGTACTTTATATTAGTATTTTTTTCTGAAATTATATTTATAATAAGTACACGTATTCTGTTCTAGTTAAGCGAAAAATAGATTAAAAAAAACAAAAAAAAATTCATAAAAAGTATTCATGACTTGAGATCGCGATGTCTTTAATATTTCATAAACCGTCGAGGTACATCCAAGACGCAAATTGAAATCGGTGAAAATGTATACCAATCTGTAGCTGTTTTTATAGCTTATATCGAAATCAAGTGGTACTCAAAAATAATTACGCGTTTGAATTTAATGCAACTTTTAAAATTTTTGGGTGTGTATTTTTGTTATTGAAAAATTTATTTTATAGTTATACTAGCTTAACCCAGTGTGCTTCGCTACCACTATTGATGTGAAAAATAATATTTACTTTGCATTGGGGCTACTACCCCTGGGTCTATCTGCCCTATTCCCAACTCGACTGAAAAATTATATGAAAAATCAATATTTACTTTGTATGGGGGCAAATATGGAACTTTATGAGAAAATCATTCTCACTAAATCTTAAGAATTCTTCTGCAATAGTTCTTTATTTATCTACAATAATTATTTTACAATACAATACAATATCTACAATAATTATTTAGATATGCTATAATTAATATTTGCTTTGTAAGAGGGCACTCCCCCTATTCTTATCCGCCTTTTCTTCATCTCATTTGTGAATCTTGTTGAGAAAATTATTCCCATCAAATCTTAGGAATTTCTCTGCAATATTTCTTTAGATATGCAATAATAAGGATTAACTTTGTATGAGGGTTGTAACACCCCCTTGACCTATCCTCCCCTTTTTTATCACAACTATGGAATTTCATAAGAAAATAATTTTCACAAAATCATAAGACTTCCGCCATTATAGTTCTTGATATATGCGATTGTTAATATTTGCTTAGTATGGGGGCTACCATTACCCCTGCTCCTATAAAAAAATAAAGTAACCTATTTTACTTTTAGGTATCACAGAGTGACACTCTGACACTTTCTATAAAGCCCAAATAAACCAACAAACAAACACAGATTGAATTTTATATATAAAATAGTGATTTCAAAAACCGAAAACGGAAACCCTTTAACGGTTTTTGTTTTTTAAAAACGTAGGTTAACCGGTTTTTTATGAAATGTTCTTTCTTTTATTTATTTTTTTACTACAGCAATCCATTTTCCCATTTTTAGCTTTTGCTCAGCGAACCTTATTTAGGGCCCGATTTATTGCAACAATCAAATTGTTTGAAAATAAAATTTTTAGAAAATTATAAAATTTTTAAATGGTTTTTAAGTAATTTTAATACAAATTTGTGAACAATTCTCTTGTACTGAATCAGGTTCTAAATTTTTTAAATATTTGAAAGTATTTCTCATTTACATTATTATCCGATGAAGCTTTAAGTTCAATTTTTTAAAATTTTCAATTTATGGTTTAAGTAACACCAGACATACTGAGAACTGAGATTTTTATACTTTTTAGTTGATTTAAACTAATTTTCGTTAACAAAAAAGTCAGTTTTAAAATCGGAAAATATGCCCTTAAAAATAAAAAATATACTCTTCAAATATTATTTTTTCTGTCTAAATTTTAAACTATTCATGCTAATACTAACTTAATTTTTATTAGTAATTGCTAAAAATATTTTCCTTTTGCACTTTCAAATATTTAAAGCTAATACATAGCATCAGGAAGCAAAAACATATGTGAAAAAAATATGTGACAGTAAAGCAAAAATTTTATTAGTGGCAAATTATGTAAAATTTTAAATTGGGTGAAAAATATGCAAATTTTTTCTCTTAAGTGCAAAATATGCAAAACTATGCTCCTTAATCTAATATATGCAAAGTAATGTTCTTTAGTATAAATTTGCAAAAATATGCCTTTTAAGTTGCTGAAATATGCTCTAAAATAATTATTTTCTATGAAAATATGACAAAATATGCTGCTAAATCCAAAATATGCAAAAATATGCTTTTATACCTAAAATATGCAATAACAAATCGATGCCAAAATTCTTAAAATTGTCTGAAACGAATAAATAACTAACAGTGGTTCATTTGAAGCCCAGAGAAAATAAGAAAAATTTCTCTCACCCAAAATAATGTAAACTTTAGTAAATAGTTTAAAAAATACAAATATTCAGCATAATCCTCTAGCTGCAAAAGAGCGATATGATTTTTTATTTGTATATTATTTGTCATTACAAATGACATATGCTAATAGTACTTTCTTTAGTAAAAATATTAAACATTTTAAAAGTATTTATATTTTTAGTAAAAACCGGCTAACCGGTTTTTTTAGTAAAACCTTATTCGAAACCAGTTTTTTTAAAGCAATTTTTCGAATAATTCGAAAACTGGTTTTTTAAAAATGTCAGTGTTTTTAATACACTAATATATAGATAATTAATACAAGCAACTTTTTATTTATTAACAACATTTAAAGATTTTTTTTTGTGGTTAGATGTGAAAAATACATTAGCGAATTAAATGCAATTAAAAAAGATATATCAAAAATCTTTGTTTTTACTCGATATTTTAAAGGTATTTTAAAACAAAATTATGGTCCCGATTATGTTTCACTATTATAAAACCTATCGGCCCTCATTTAAATCAAAATTATGGTCCCGATTATGTTTCACTATTATAAAAATTATCGATCCTCATTTAATTTGGTTTTGTGTATCTTTATGTAGGTTACATATATGCATTTATTTTTCATATCGAACTTAAAATGGAATTTTTTCAATTTTTCAAAATTTTTGGATTTTTAATTAACATAACATTAATGGTCATTTCTTGTCCATTAATATCATTTAAATAAATTTCTTTGTTAGATATTAAAAATATATCAACAAATTTTATAAAATTAAAAAAAGAAAAAGTCTATTAATACTTTGTTCATTAAATTTTTTTAAATAATATTAAAAAATCGCTATGATCGCAATTATAATCGGTTACATCAATCATATCGTATCATATTTAATTTGTATTTTAGATATATTAATGTAGGTAATATAAATGTAGTAATTTTTTTATATATTGTTGGATATATTGGCAATTTTTTTGAGCTTTTTATTTTAAACTTCCATAACACTTACGCCGTTTGCGAAAAGTCATTCACGCAAACAGATTTAAGTTTCATTAATAGCACAAAATATCGTTGATGTGTAATTAAAAAATTAAAAAGTAAACGAATTTGAAGAAATCCCCATATATTTTTTAATAGTATTTATTTTGTTATACAAGTAATGTAACATGTTTAGTATTTTCGGATTGTGTTCGGTTATTAGAAAAATCTTGACATTGTTTTTTTTTCATTTTTTGTGTTTAATATTCTTTTTAATATTTAATTGAAAGTAAAAGTTACACAATGGTGTTTTGTGGTTTTTAATTGACAAAAATAAAATAACAATTTTTCTACTTTTTGTTTAAAAATGTAGTTCATTTTAAGTATTTAAATATAATATATCAAGTTAAATTTATTTGAATGTCAATTTTTTATGTATAACATGGATTTATTTCTTAATTCCGTAATAGTGAAATATCATGTTTAATGAAATTGAAATATGAATGAACATTTTTTATTTGGGTCAAAAATTATAACAGTTAATTTGTAGATAATTCTATTTTTAGAGCTTTTAATATATAAAATCGAGATAATGGCAAAAACTATTTACGTTTTATAGTCTACATTCTAGTCAATAGTCTCGTTCATTGTTTCATTATAGACATATATATAGGTCCATATAATAACAAAGTCCTAGATGATTTGATTTGTTCTTTATAAGGACTTTAATTTTTGGTCATGAAAACGTGTTTTAATATATTTTGTTTTCATAATAAACAGCTTTTTAGCTTTTCTGCTTTTTATTTCAACAAAACTAAAAGTAGTGCTTTTCAAAAAATTTTGTTGCACTCCATTTTTTTAGGTACCCATTTTCAGATTATTAGGTTTGTTCATTGGAAATTTTACTAAAACTAATAAAAAAGGGAAATTTAAAAAAAATTCTCAAAAATAAACTTTTACTTGAAAAAGTAAGACAACGGTAAATAGTAAAATAAATTTTAGTGTCAATAAAAAAATTAAATTTCTGTTCATTTTTTTTTTTTTTTACTTATATTAAATGGAAACTTGTAAACATTGCAAAAATACCGGCATATGTTCTCTTGTAGATATTTCTTCACATATTTCCTTATAAAAGTTATTTTATCTAAAATAAATATTAACCGTTTTTAGACTTGCTGAATATCATCAATAGTCCAGTTTCTTGATCTGCTTGTAAATCCTCACTTCTATTATTTCTTTAAAATCCACACAACTGGATGCTGCACTTAAATCTAATGTGTTATTGCACAGTTCATTTTCATACCCTATTGATGCTGATTAAAACTAGGATAAAAACTATCTTCAAATATACCAATCGGCTTAAATCACCAGCTGAATCGATTTAAGTTTGTCCGTTTATATGTATGTCTGTCCATGTAGTCCAGATAGATTTGGATAATAATTTATCCTAATTTGGTAAATAGAAGTTGTATAATCCAGAGTCGAAGCCTATTGTTTAAAGCCCACTATTTCACCTAGCTTCAAATTTTTTTTTTTTTTAATATTGATCTATAATTGATCACAAGGTCTATAATTTATCATACAAGGACCTTCCCTAAATTACTTAGACGTGCATTAATCTCATAAAAATGTCAATATGTAAGCAAATGTAGACGAACTGGCACATCTTATTTAAATACAAATCAATGTACCAAATTTCAAAATTACCAGTCCATAACTGACCATGGCTCCCTTAAAAAGGCCCTTTCCGAAAATCACTTAAAAATGCATGAATTAGTATTACAATACTTTTGTACACGTAAATTTTATAAAGGTATAAATCATAATTAGAAAATTTTCAGGACTTCATTCAAAAATTTTAAAAAATTAAACGTATTTTCTAATTATTCTTTTTCAAAATAAAATTCAATAAGAATTTGAAAATAAAACTTTTCTATTGTTTATTGCTCGTAGAAAATATTCAAGTAAAATATAGCGAAAGGGAAAAATATTTTCTCTTGCTATATTTACTAGTTTTACTATTTTTATGTGTACAGAAACGCTTTTCGAGTAAAATAATTGTAAAAGTAGTAAAATTGTAAAAATACCATGCAAACGAACAGACCTATTATCAATCATTCATAAATATTATATTATTATATATAATAAGTCGATAAAAATAAAGTTTTTCAAAACTAATTCCAACTAACAGATTTTTAAGAAGTGTGAAGAAAACGTATACACAACATTGGGCATGAAAGGGTTAATTATGTTTTCTGCTGTTACTATCCTATTCATTTTGATGTTCAACAGTCTCCTCTCATTAGACTCCATTTTGGACATTCAAAAATTAAGTGATTTGTTGTCCCTTCAATCACTATCTGTTTAGGTTCTGATTGAAATATCCTTCGTTTGTTAGGAGTTGGATCATGTAATACCTAACGCTACCATGTGGTCCATCGATCCACCCAAATGTTTGGAATCAGACAGTGTATCCGGCAAATGTAGCCTGATTATCGGTTTTATAAAACTTTTTCTGCTTGTCACTAATATGGCTTCTGTATTTGGTTTTCAAGTTATTTGTATTTGAAATTTATATTTGAAATTTATATCAATTATTCCATATCTTGGTCCAGTTTTTTCAATATATAGCCTAATATTTTTATCCGATTTTCTACAATTCTTTTAGTTAAAGAACAAAATTAGCTATCAGAAATTCATTCTTTTTTCGATTTTGGAATTGAAAATTGAAAAGATAATGAATGAGTGCAGTTTCGAAAACTCTAATGTGTTCGAAAAAGTTTGCCAACGGCCTTTTCCAAACCTGCAACAAATGTGGTCTTTATGAACATAATTCAAAAAAAATCACATTTTTGGGATTTTCGCCACTTTTATGGAAATTGTGGCATTTCTTTAACAAAAATCTAATTTTTTTTTTTCATCTTTACCATTTTAGTTGACAAAATGAACAGCCACCGAAAATTTCGTTAAAAATTTAAAATTCTCCAAAAACCAATTTTTTTGCAAACAATTTACTTTAATTCCAAAAATCATAAAAAGTATAAACTCCATTTCAAACATAAATTGTACACTCCACTGCTACGCCTGTTTGAAATTTTATGTAAATCCAACCAGCAGATTAGAAGTTACAGATTTATTTCCAAAAAAAATCGATTCTGTCCCACTGTGTGATGTATATAACTAGATGCAAAGTGAATAATATTATAGGCTTTATTATGTAAATTGGATGGCGTTTTCTTATTTTTCGTCTTATATTATTTTCTTTCTTCTTCTGTTTGCAAAATCTCTTCTTAAGGTCAATAAATAAATATTACCACTGAAAAAAGTACTTTATTAATTTAGCAATATTTTTAAGCATTTTTAAATAATTTGTAGCATTTTTTAGCTTTATTTTAAACACGATTTAACTGAAAATTTTTTCACATCTGGTCACACTGGTCCCGATCAATTACATTTATCGCCGTTCTTATATCCATATATCCAAGATTTGTACAAATTGCAATTTTCTACATAAAAATACAAAAACAAAAAGTACACATTTTGCGCAATTTTCAAAAAATCCATAAATTTTTTTTATTAAAGTTATTTTTAGTGCTCCTTCGATTTTATTGTGTAAAACAACAAAAAAACTAAATTCACGCAGTAATCCATACTATTCCATTAAAAACTGTGAAAGTGTCTCTCAAAAAAGTTACTTTTTTAAACATTTTCGGAAGCACCAACGTGATATAGCGCAAAATATGTATAATTACAATAAGTATCAATCCCTGTTTCAAAATGTTTATTCCGTTGAGGGGCGCGGACCCCGTTTAAAAAGCGAAAAAATTTTAAAAAGTAAAAAATTTTGTCATCAGAATTTGACTACCCTATATGTAACTGTTGAAAGTCTGCACAACAACATAGAAGGTGTAGAATTTATCCACAATGTCCGATTAGCACTCTATAGTTTCAAGTCTTGTGAGTTCAGATCTGTAACCCGTTTGTTTACGATAACTTTATCACAAAACTTATTAAAGATTAAAGTCAGTTTCAGTCAAGTTAAACATTTTTGATATTAAATATTAAATATTAAAATTCATGATTGAATTTAATATATTTATTTGAAATATGTAGTTTTTTAAGACATACATTTTATTTTAGTATTTTGGAAATGAAATAAATACATAATTCAATATATTCAAGGTATATTTTAAAATTCCATTTTGGAAAAAAATTTATAACTTGAGATATTATTTAAGTAAAGTATTCATTTTATAAAGGGAAAAAGAACACCATTACCTTTTTTTCTATTTTTTTGGATAGTCAATACACACATCGGTTTGAAAAATGCACCAAATAATTTGATCAATTAATCGAATCGATTAATCCTTACATAGAGACTACGCACGAAAAATTTTGTGCATACATTTCAGCTTATAAAAATGAAACCAATGTTTTTATTATTTTTATTAAAGACTGTTATATTAAAGTTCCAAATTTTAAAGAAAAATTAATTTTTTGTTCGTTCTGAATAAAATATCTAATTTCTTCTGGAAAACTCTTCATAAGAGCTTTATTGCGTTTTCGGTTAGTTTTTTAATGAATGTGTATCCCGAAATTTCAAGTCCTTCTGAGAGAAAATTTGACGTCCTGCAGAAAAACTGAGTACATAATTTTATTATGTATAGGCTCTAGTTTGTATATATCGATTTTTCATGTGTGATTTTTTTTTTGGGAAAATTGTTTCACGGTGTTATCTGCTACATTTTCCACAACATATGTTGTATGGAATTCCTGATCAGTATGTTGCAAAAAGTTTGTCAATACGTACTTTTTATCGTCCTTTATACATGATCCATATTTTTGAAAAAAAAAACTAATCTCAATAATTTTCGTTCTCTCTTCTGCCTTCACATTTTTTCTAGCGTTCCTAATAGGACTTTTTCTATTTTGTGGGTCTTCAGGCAAGGTTTTTTCAGTTTTTCTATTAAAATATACTGAACAATTTAATGAATAAATCGCATTTCATCCAGAGAAGTAAAGATTTTCTTTTAAGATTCGTATAATTTTGTTTGCAACTCTTCGATCTGTAAATAGAATTTTTCTTCTGTTATAAAAGTTCCTTTCAGTGATCGTGAACTCTTTGCATTTTTTGACTCAAAAAGAATTTCCTTACTTGTGTGCAGTTTTAGCAATTGTTTTATTTAGTCGACTTGTATTATAAATTTGAACAAATCCATCAAACGAATTTTGTTAAATTTTAATTTTAGGAAATTTTTTAAATTTTATATCGCATTTACACCAAACAAATGCTTTTGGGTTTTTGTGAAAACCGAATTTTAAAATCCAGGTCGTTTACATACCTATTTTTCTCCCTTTACGGTTTTTGTTGACGTATATATTTTTTCATATATATATATTTAAATCGAATTTTGTTTACTTTTGATGCTAAGCACGTTTTTAATAATATTTTAAAAATAATTCATACACAAAATTTATCAAACAGATAAAATAATTGAAGAAATTTGACAATTTAATTTTGTTTATTACATATGAAAGTTTACTGCTCTGAAATCAGCTGAACAGGCTGTATCATATAAAATTATTTTAGTAGTTTTTATATGGTTTTCAATAAAAACTAGTTCAAAGTGGTTTTTAATTTGTATGGAAAAACTAAATCAAAATCAAAAACCAATTGAGGCCAAAAGCTACTAGTTTTTGTTCGGTGTAAACGGCATATTAAAGTTATCAAAGTTAAATTTTAATTTTACAACAAAATTTAGCTTTAGTTACTGAGGATAATAGTACACATAAACAAATTAATATAATAGTTATAAGCTTTAAAGTGTGCACGGATTTTTTTCGTGCGCAGTCCTTATACTGCATCTTACTTGTGCTTTACAATCTTTAGATTTGTGACCAGTGTTGCAACATTTCCTACATAAATCAAATCCGTCTTTTTCTTTGCACGAATTCGCCATGTGTACTTGATCAAAACATCTGAAACATTGTATACTTTTTAAATTTTTCAAACTTTAATTCCGATTTTTTTTTTTTTTTTTTCAAGAACGGACTTATATAAGCGTTTATTTTCTTTTAACAAATAATTCCTTTGTTGCTTCATTCATATCTCAAATATCGACTACACATATATTTGTGATTATATTAATAGTGACGTCATTTCCAAGCGTACTTTCAAAGTTAATTTTTCTGCTTGGCCCTCCCCCATATTAAATTTGACAATTCCGATTTCCATGTGGTCAATGTTCCTTTTCATTACCTTCAACACATTACAGTCTAGTCCATCGGTTATCAAATGGGTTTCCGCGACCACAAGGTGTCCGTACAAACATTTACTTAAATACAAAATTTAGAGCATTTTTATTTTTATAAAATGTTTCGAAATTTGTAAAAATTTTATCGAATTAGTGATCAATTCATATACACTAAAAAAAAATGTATATTAACTGTTTGTAGTTCATTAAAAAAAGTTTTGTCGTTAAGTTTAAAATACATGAAAATATAGCTATTTCAGAAAGAAAATTATTTTTTAACTTTTGATATATGTTACCAAAAAAAAGGATTTTCGGTTACTATTAATATTTTCAGTAATTACTTCTTTTCAAAAACAAAACTAATTTATTTAACTACAAATGATAATTTAAAAATTGTAGTATTTTTTCAATTATATATTTCATATACATATTTTAAAAAAGGCATATATTTTATTGTCACTTTCTATAACGGATTAAAAATATATAAAAAAGCTTATTTAATGCTTTTTAGCCAATAAATAAAAACACAAACAAAATTTGGAAAGTATTTGTTGCAAATTAGACTTAGTAAATACATATAATTTAACATATTCCAAATGTAATTCGAAAGCGTTATTAAAGTCCTAGAATAACTCAAGAAACAACGCTGGCAACTAAATCTTCATGTATAGAAACTTTTTTTAATATAAGTTTTTTTCTAATATAAGTGATGTATTCGTATAATTATTTCATATTGTTATTTTTAATTATTTTTATAAATGAGTTTTTGCAACATTACTCGCAAGAGGTTCAAGTTTTTTGTTTTCACTTTTTTTATGGAGAGAAATATTTTGTTTACTTTAAACACGTGATAAAATAGTAGTTTCTAATGATTTGGTAGATAATTTTTTGTGAATTAAATTAACTGACAAAATATTTGTGTTTAGGAATTTGTATGTTTAAAAAATAATTCATTTTTACTGAACTTGTTAGTTAAAAAACCAACATTGAAAAATAATTGTAAAAATTAGTTATTGAATTTACTTACATAATTTTATGAGTGTAGAGGTCGAAAGTAAACAAAATAATAATTACATAACGTCCAATTAAATCAATATATTCTTAGTTCGAAATGTATTATAAGGCAGCTAGACCGATAATTCTTTAACAACAATTTTTGTATTTCATATATACTTTCTTTAATACAAAAGTATGATTTCAAATCAAAGACCATACCTAATTAAACATCTTCTAAAATTTCAAATAATAACTTCCTCAACGGAAAGAAAATCAAACTGATTCAAACTTAATTATTAAATAGTACAAAAGATTTTATTCAGAATTAATAAAAAATTGTAAGAAAACAAAAACAGTTTATAAATTTTTTATACCAATAACAAATCCTTTTATTTTAAAAATTACACACATTTCTTAAATTTTTATAATTATTTATTAAAAATGGGTCTATAAATGTTAAACTTAATAACTTTAATATGGTCTTAAATTTGAAAATTCTGACTCAAGTTTATGATTAATAAGAGATTCAAATACGAAATATTTTCTACTGAAAATTTATTTATTTTTAGGTTTAAGAATGATTTGAAAATTTTTGATTTCAAATTGAGAAAACACTATTTTTTTTAAAATATTCTTCATTGCATAAAAATATGTGGGCGAAATAATTTTAAACTCAATTAGAAATAAAACTTAAAATTGAAGCCTTTGGTCTAGGTTTGAACAAAACTTCTTTGATTTCAAACATTAAAATCATAATATTGCAAAACGTTCATTTAGTGTTTACTTATTACACAAACATTTTGGTGGGTCGTTCTAAAATTGCAATATCACAAGTGAGTCGTGAAGCCGTTGCTTGTGAAAACCCCTGGTCTAGTCTATAGTCCAGGGAGAGGGTTAGCCCGCATAATAAGCAAATATAAATTATATATTTATATTTGCTTTTTATGGATATATATAATATATCTAAAGGATTATTACGGTAAAAGTCCTAAAAAGTGTAGAAATAATTTTCGTTTTAAATTTTCAGGCGAGTAGTATCCACCACATAAAGTAAATATTAGTTATAGCATCAGAAGAGGTAGCATAGAGCTCCGGGAAAAGCTAGTTTATATTATATTTAAACTTAAATATTAATTTCATATTTCAACATTTTAAAATTTAAATTTGTTATTCTAATATACATGTCAATATTTATTTACACATCATGTAAATGTCTGTAAATTCATACGTGTATTTATGTTTATATGTAGATTATTTACACAAGAAACCTTAACATTATAAATACGATATTATGAAAAGAATACTTTTAGGCTTTCATCAAAATATACAAACGTTCATAAGTTTAAAACAGCAACAAAACCCACATACGAATATGAATGTAAAACAAAGAAGAAATGAAAAAAGAATAACAATAAAAACAAGTAAAATAACTGCAGCAACACACAGTGGGGCCAAACGTAAAATCTTAAACTACTGGTCGGACCGAATTGAAATATATTGAAGAGTTGTATAGTAGGACCAAAGCTTTCAAAAAAATCATCTTTTAGTAACCCTGTGATAACACGAGATAAGCTACAGGGTGTCAAAGTGAACCACTTCGAGAAGGTAAAAGTTTCAAAAAATCATAACTTCTGCAAATCAATTCCGCTTTCAAAGATTTTTATATTTCTGTAAAGTTATCTCCTAAGTTGTCTCTTACAGTTAAAAATATATTTGCGTTTGAATTTGGAATTTTTGATTTTTTGCCTCGATTTTATTTTGTTTTTCGGATTAAGTTCAAATGCTTGCACTTATAATGTAACTCCATCAGAGTTGGCTTTAGTTACTCCCACGGTATCTAATTCGACAAACCTGCCCGTCATTTCAAATCCTGCTACCAGTAAGCCTCAAGAACTTATTTTATTAAATCCCTCATCGTCAAACATCTCGACTAGTTTAGATATCGTCAACAACAAAATTATAAATCCGTTTACAACAGTAACTCCAAAGCCTTTAAAAATTTTAGATCCAAAGAAAACCGTATTTGCTAGCCGTTTTTCAGTAGATACAATAATAAATGATGTTGAATTCTATATTTAAAAGCCAACCTTAGCATTGAAGATTATAATGATGTCCAAATTTGCAAGATCAATGCGCGCAATAGAGCTTCATTCAAGATAATTGTCCCAGAAAGTATTTTTGATCGTCTTGTTAATCCACAATTTTGGCCAAAAAATACATTTGTTCGACAATTTATTTATCGTGATGACAATAACGTAATTCTTCAAAGGGCTTCCTAGTTTACCTAGTGTCTACATTAGGCAAATTTATATCAAAACAAACGTCAAAATCAGTGCGAATATATACAAGGTAATCTTAGTTAAACAGTTGATTGTTATTTTGGTTGTTACAATTGTCAAACTGCATATATAAAAAACAATAATTAATACGCCATATTGTTGTTTTTGTGCAACTATTGCCAACTTCCACAAATTCGCGTTAAGTTTGACGTTTGTCTTGATAAAAAAAAATCTCTAATGTTAAAAATAATCCAAAATATTTTTACCAGTTTGTAAATTCTAAGCGTAGAGTCTCGGGATATCCGTCCATGATGAAATTTGGAGATAAAGTATCTACAAATGATGCAGATATTTGCGATATGTTTTCTTCTTTCTTCTCATCTGCCTATTCTGATAAAGAATTACATCAACTTTCCAATTATCCATATCAAATTCCTGATGCACCCTAATAAATTGTCCAACATTAGATAAGTCGATGGTGCTGACAGCTATACATAATCTTAAATATTCTGATAAATGTAGACCTGATGGTGTTCCAAGCTGTGTTCTTATAAAATGTTTGCATTCTCTTATATCTCCAATAACCTACTTATTCAACATATCAATATTTAGTGGTTATTTTCCTGAAGTTTGGAGGAAATCTTATATTATACCTTTGTTTATATCCGCAGATCCAACATTTCCAATTAAATTAAGCGTTATACCAAAACTAAGTATTATACCAAAACTCTTTGAAAAGATAGTTACTGAAATCCTTTCGCATCAAGTTGTTTGTTATCTTTCCCCATTTCAGAATGGATTTAAAAAAGGATGTTCCACTACAACTAACCTTTTGGAGTTCACAACCTCAGTTATAACTGCATTTGATTCCGGTTTGCAGACAGACACAATATATACATATTTCAGTAAAGCTTTCGATAAAGTAAATCACGATCTCCTATTGTTCAAATTGGATAAACACGAATTTTCTCCTGTTTTCCTCAAATGGATTTCTACATATCTTAAAAATAGATACCAATGTGTATTATTTAGAGAATGTACATCGAAAACAATTCCTGTTTTATCTGATGTTCCGCAAGGTGGTCATCTCGGTCCCTTATTATTCCCAATATTAATAAATGATTTACCAACGTGCATTAAGAATTCTAGAATGATGATGTAAAACTGTTCCATAGCTTTAACTGTTCCTATCAATGTTCCTTACTCCAATCAGATCTTGACAATCTTTATGATTGATGTATGATGAATCTAATGGATCTGAATTTAAAAAAGTGTAAACACATGATGTTCTACAGAAGAAGTCCAGTACTCTGTAGATACACAATAAATGAATATCAACTTGATCTAGTCGATGAATATCTTGATTGTAAACTATCCTTTAATTCCCACGTTTCGCAAATCGTTAATAAAGCAAAAGGATTTCTAGGTTTCCTCAATCGCTTGGGAAAAGAGTTTAATGATCCTTACGTTTCCAAGCAATTATTCTATATTCAATCCTTGAATATGCTTCCATAGTTGTGATCCTCAATATGACGTACATATAAAGAAAATTAAATCGGTTCAGAAACAATTTATCTTATTTTGCCTTCGTAATCTTTCATGGAATTCTAGTATTAATTTACCATCATATCGACATATCATATCAAGTCGACTACAGCTTATTGATCTCCCTTCTCTTGAAAGTATTGGAAAATATATGAATATTTAATTTGTAATTAATTTAGTGAACGGTTCAGATAACTCCGAGTTCCTATTTCGTAAGATCGAATTCTTAATCCCAAATCGTCCCACTAGAAATTATACTCCTTTAAAAATAAAATATTTTCGAACCAATTATGCAAGCTTTGATCCCATGAGACGTATATGCAATCAATTCAACAGTTTTTAATCCATATATTGACTTCTCAGTAAATCCAATCTGCATTAAAAGGAGTAACTTAGTTAAATAATAAATGTCTATTTTTATACAAAAATATAGTACTTTTCTTTCACTTTTTTCCCAAAATTTTTTAATATAAATTTTTTTCTTTATATACTTCAAAGGATAAGACTTCATAAATAGATAATAAAGAAATTTTAAATTGATTTACGTTTTGCACCCAAGATTTACATCGACTTGACACCAAATAATTATTAATCTTTCAATCCTGAAAAAATCATTTAAAAAACTTTTACAAAAATTTTTTTACAATTTTTGAAAAATAAACAATATTTAATAAATTTAATCGATTATTACGAATATTCGAATTTTTGGAATTCCGAAAGGCTGAGGTATAAGTTTCTAGTTTGGACAATATGAAAAAACGTGGGCGGTTCCACTGGGTCTCAAAGTTTGACACCTCAGGTATTAAAAGTATTAAAAACGATCATATTCGTTATATACTAACCGATTTAAAAGATTTTTATATGAGAGATATTAGGCTTCAAAGATTAAAATTTTTACTTTTTGACTTACTTGACTTGATGAAGTTTTTTGCTATAACGGGTTCAAAATTTCAACTAATGTTTTCATTTTTTTATATTATTTTTTGTTTTAATAACAATAATAATAAAATTGTGTAAAAAAATTTTTGAAAAAATCTGCGGAATCAAAAGTTGTATGCATTTGAATTAAAAAAAAAAATCGATTTTTGGCCGTTTGTTGGTCACAAATGTATTTACATTATTTTTCAGTTATAAAAAAAATCTTCTTTAGTAACATATAAGGTATTTATACTTTTCTGAAAGATAACTTCATAAAAAAGTTGTGTGAAGGAAAAAGAGTGTAAAAACTTTAATCCGGCGAGATCCAGAGTCTCCCAAATTCGAGCTATTTTTTCATGATTTTCTAATTTTTTCATTAATTTCTCAAATCGCACAGCTGAAATTAAAAATATTTATATTTTTTGCATAGTTTTATTTGCTTTTAGTTTTTTTGCAATAGAAATTTTTGCTCTCCGATATCGGTTGGGAAGATATAGTAAAAAAAGTAAAAAAATGCCATTTTTTTAAGTTTTTTGGAAATCTTTTTTTTTTTTGGAAGCATTTTTCTTAACAAATATAAAAAATTACATTCAAATGAAAAATCAAAAATTAAACATCAAAAAATGAATTTAGTTGCAAAATTTCATTTAAAAATATTTGCTAACAAAAATTTTATTATAAAATCAAAATTTAATAATAAGCACAAAAACCAATTCATCACTCTTTCGGTACTTTTTCGCAAAAAGTATGCGACGCATTTTTTTAATATTAATAATATTTTACATTTTTGAAAAGAAGATATAATTTTCTATACAAGATATATATTATGCCTACCTTCACCTTTTCACGTGTCGAAATTAGTTATCGAAACATTACACCTCTCAGTAAATTTTTTCATAATGTGTAGGTAACGTAATGACTTAGGTAATGTTTACCGCCAATTAATCCTTTATTTTGAGACTTTTATTAACAAATATTTTGCAAAAGATAATGTATTTTTAGTACATGTAAATGACTGTTAACTTCCGAGATATTGGTGTTATAAGTATTGGATATATTTTTTATTTCCTGTTTTACTTTTGTTTGCTGGTATGCTTTAATACTTCAAATCATATGCCAGATGTAGAAAGCATTCCAAAAGTCTTATACGGGCATGCAAATGATATATTCCGAATTTAAGAACATCTTCATTGACATTTCTCTTATTGGAGAAATTCTGTTCTTTTTTCGCCACATATAGACAAATTTCAACTAGAGGATGTTCTTGTTATGGCGTTGCTGAATTTTCCATCCATCATTATAAGTTTCATATCGCTCGATATGTTCAATACTTATTTTGTTATTTCAACTGAAATCGGTTCAAGGCTTCTAATCTCCGCTTTAATTCTTTTTATTAAATCCTGTGTTGTAGCTTTTGATTCCTTTGTATATTCAAAGGAAATTGTTCTACAAAATTACTTTGATCCATATGTTGAATTTATCCAAACGTCCTCAGAACTGGTTGATGGGGAATCGGTATTAGCATATTTCCGAATTCTTAAAAGAACCAAGCAATAAATACACTTTTATATTCTATAGATTCTTATCTTGTTTGCTTATATTCCGAAGGTGATGATAAGCCATCACATTTTAATTTGCAGATTAATTTTAGATCGAAAGCGTTTACTTTTTAATATTTACTTTGAAGTGGTCCAGAAACTAAAATTCTGCCTTTCCGATCAGTAATTTCAATAGGAAGATTGTATAATGCTTTTCTTTTTTCATGTGATGCTCTATAAGATGGTAAAACGTCAACACTTTTTCTGGTAGTGGTCTTCTTAAAGTTATATAACTCTGATGGCTAAGTTTCTTCTTCGGTAAAAACTGATGATGATTTTGGTGTAGGAATGCCTTTTACAATTCTTTTAAGGCGTTTTGGTGGAGTATTTGGAGTATTTTTACAGCCTCAAAAGTCTGTTTTTTTTAACATAGCTACAATCCGTATTGCTATCAAGGAGCACCAAGCGCTGATGACCAAAGTACAAGTTTTATGTTTTCATACATCCAGTTAAAATACTTTAGTTCAAACTTCCATTTTTATCATTTATAAAGCCTTGTCTTCCAATTTTCGATAATTCCCCTTTTTTCAGCTTATTTTTATAATTGGTTTCGACGTACTGTGTTATTAGATTTACCTTTTCTGGAAAAAGAAGTGATAGATTTTTAAATAAAATGGCACATAGCGGTATTTTTCGATAAGATTTCCATAATTATCTAATTATATCTGATATCTAGAAAGGATTTACCATGCTTATATATTCAATGCAACTTATTCTACAAAGCTTTGCCTGTGCCTGTCATCTACCTGTTACAAGATATTTCTTAATTGTGATTAATTGGCGATTAACATTACTTAAGTCATTAAGTTACCTACTCATTATGAAGAACTTAACTAGACGAGTAATGTTTATATTTATTATAATAAAAATAATATTATTTATAATAAAAAAATTGTGGCATATTGTAGAATTGGATTTTGTGCATATTATTCAATTTTAATTTTGGAATAAAATTTTTGTTAGTAAATATTTTTAAAAGAAATTTTGCACCTAAATAGGTCTTTTGATGTTTAATTTAGAGCTATAGTCACTTTTTCATATTTGTTAAGAAATAACCCACAAATCCCAAAAAAAATCACTTTTTTGCTATATCTTCCCAACAGATATCGGGGAGCAAAAATTTCTATTACCAAAAACTTAAGAGAACGTTAAACTATGGAAAATATATAAATCTTTTTAATTTTAGCTTTGCGATTTGAGAAATTAAGACAAAAATTAGAAAATCATGAAAAATAGGTCAAATTTGGGAGACCCTGGTTCTCGCAGAATTAGTTTTTATTTTTTTTTTTTTTTTCATTCGCACAATTTTCTATAAAGTTATCTTTCAGAAAAGTATAAATACTATATATGTTACTTAAGAAAATTTGTTTATAGCTGAAAAAGGAAGTAACTACTTTTTTGGTCAACAAACGGCCAAAAATCTACTTTTTTCAAAATTCAAATGCATATAGCTTTTGATTCCGTAAAGAATTTTTTAAAAATTTTTTTATAAAATTTTTCTTCAACAAGACAGGTCAAAAAGTAAAAAATGTAATCTTTGAAACCAAATATTTCTTAAACTAATATACAAATATTTTAAATCGGTTAAGATATAACAAATCAGCATCGTTTTTAATATTTTTAATACCCGAGGTATCCAACTTTGGGCCCTGTGGAACCGTCCTCGTTATTGTCCAAACTCCAAACTTAAACTTGTTTATACCTCTTTTTTTTTAATGATTTTTGCAACAATGAAAGATTGATATTTATTTTATACATTAGAAAAAAAACGACAATAGTGAAAATATTGTGCTAATATGCTTTTTTTGTGCAATTTAAAAAAGTCATTTAAAAATTTATTTTTTTCATAAAATTTGCACTCCTACATTCGGTTTTGGCCGGGCGGGAACCAATTAGTATCAAATCGATATAAATTTATTTTATGATTAAATATCGTCAATAAATTTAAAAAACTCGCGTGACATTTTTTATTGATAAATATGACTTTTTTCTAAAATCCACCATTTCGACCAATGTTGGATTTATGTGGCAAAAGTAAATCAATTTAAAATATCATTATTAATCATTTATGAAGCCTTGTCTTTCGAAATAATGTAAAGAAAAAATATTTATATTAAAAAACTTTAAGAAAAAAGTGAAAGAATAGTACTATATTTTTGTAGAAAATATCCATTTTTTATATTAATTTCAGATTGCTGAATTTGAACATTTTGCACGTCAAGATGAATTGAGATATTAAAAAAGTTCTTTTCAGCATTTTATTTCGGAATATATTACAAATTACAGAATATTTTTAAAAAATCCCTCATATACCTTAGGACATATTCCCGAAAAACGTAATCAAGTTCAGGCAAAAAATCAAAAATTCAAAATTTAAGCATAAATATTCTTTCAACTGTAAGAAATAACTTAGGTGAGCAAGCATACTTTTTCTTTATCTTGTCATGCACTTCACAGAAATATAAAAATTTTTGAAATCGGACTTGATTTGCAGAACTTATGATTTTTTGAAACTTTTACATACTCGAAGTAGTCAACTTTGACTCCCTGTAGCTTATCTCATGTCTTCACAGGGTGACTACAAGATGATTTTTCTGAAAGCTTAGGTTCCCCTCTACAAGTCTTCCGATATTTCAATTCGATCCGACCAGTGGTTTAGGATATACAGATTTATTACCAAAAATTTTTCGTTTGGCCCCACTGTGCAACAGCAATAACAAATGAAGGCAATAAAATAATAGCGTTAGGAAAGCCAGCTAAAAGCACAAACAGCAGCAGCGGCAACAAAAACAATACAAGCAATTTGTTTTTGTTTTTATTATTTTTGTTAAAGGCTGATAAGCAAGTTGTGCACAAGTATTGACAGGGTTGCCAGATACTTTTTTGGCCAACCCCAATATTTGGATGAATATTTTTACATAACTACATATGTATTTCAAAAATAAGTACATACATTATATAGGTACTAAACTTCAGATTCACCACCAAATATTTGCTTATTATATATTTTACAAATAAAGCATCATATTTGTTAACAAAAAAGTTAAATCGAAACGAAGATTGAGAAATTGGAAAATGACATGTTTTGCATTTTTTTTCTAAAAAAAGTGAAAATTCACAATCAACTTTCTGATATTTATCAATAATATCAACCAAATTTTTTATTACTTTTAAATCGCTTTTTGACATTTATTTAAATAAGAAAAAAAAACCAAAATTGCCACTCTTTAAATTTAAAAAATAACAGCCGATAATTCAGCTGTACTCAATCAGGTACGATCGTATATTAATGAGTTAAAATGCCTCCTGAAGTTCATATTGTAAGTTATCTTAAAGTTTGGTGTTTGTTAAAATCATAACCGAAAATATGTATTTTACACATGTATTTTACACATAAACAGAAGATACAATTATTACATAATTGCTCCGAAAAAAACCCCAAAATATTTAAGATAGGTCCAACAAATTCCCCAATCCCTAAACCGAAAATTTCATAATTTTCTGAATAATTTGAGATTAAAATCCGAAATCTGGCAGCCCTGAGTATTGAGGCCGGTCACAAGTACGAATACTACACAGAGAGACATAAAAACAAAATATAATAAAGATGAACTTGCACACATTCACAAACATTTGCATGCATACATAGTAAAAAATAATTTAGTGAGAAGTAAGAAAAGAAAAATAACGAAAGCAAACTTCAAGTGAATGTTAGATTGGGTGGGTGAGTGTGTGTGTGAGAGAATTATTCTAAAAATGAACATTTTGTGAGAATGTGTGTATTTGTCGATGAATAATTGTGATAATGATGTTTTTGATGAAGACAATAATGAAGTTTTTGCATATTAAGTTTATAGTTTAGTTGTTGTTAGTAATTGTTATAACAATAATGACAATGATGATGATTAAGTATGAACATACAAACGTACAAACATTATAACTCATGGCATATTTTTATTTTTGCTATTTTAGTAGTAGCAGAAAGTGTTTGTATTAGTGTATTAGTAAAAAATAAGATAGCAAAAGCTTAAATACATATTCTTAGTCTGCCTTTCTGTCTTTTTTTTTTTTTTTGATAAATACTATGGCGTCATAGACATTAACGCAAGATTTTAACTAATACATATTCAAACAAAGCAAAATTTATATGGAAAATTACTGAAAGCTCCTCGTGTAACAAAACCAACATGTTTTATATACATAATTACAAAAACATACACACAAATAAAATCATATTTCAATACATGTGCATTACGAAAACATGGATGAAAACCTTCAATCTATATTTTTTCCATATTTATGCCCCTTTTTTGTTTTAAGCACATTTTCGTTCTTTCTTTTTGAGAACAAAACCCAACATTTACTTTTTATTAACGCGTAGGTTGTGAAATTTGTAAGTGCATGATTCTTGTAATTTTCTGTGCTTTTATGTGTGAGTGTATTTGTGCTGAATTTTTATAATTTTTGTTTAACTGTATTGCATGAGATTCAAGTGCGTTTTAATACGAGGGTCATAAGAAAAGTGAGAAAATACGAAAAGCGATATAATTCAATAAAATGCCTATAAAAATTTTGAGCTTGCAATATTTACAATAAAGTGTCAAGAAATTATGTATGTTCATTAGGATGACCCCGTTTGCATGGAAGAAACTTTATCCTCGATGTTCCCGACTCAAAAGAAAATTTAATTTATTCTAAGATAAAATTTTCGGCTGTTTTTATTAATATTTTTCATACTTCTTGCCAGAAAGTGGTCTAAAATTTTTATATAAATTGAAAAGTATATATTTGGGAGGCATAATTAGTACCAGAATGCAAATGTCTGGACCGGCATAAAATAATTTTTCACCAAAAATTTTAAGTTTTACAGAAAATCATGCTACTTCGAATTTTATTAGATTTTCCGAAACCCATTTTTTTATATTTTTATATTTCAAAGAATTAAAATTTAAATTTTGATGAAACTCCAAGTTCTATATTCAGACAATAATTGCAAATGTATTATAAACTTTTTATATCAAACCTTTGGTCCAGGATGTGTTAGGTTAGTACGAAATGATTATGGTTATACCAAATATTAAATAGAAATAATTTTTACATTTGTTTCATTTGTTACGTATTATTTTTTTCCAAGGAAATGAGACACTTCTATTACATGAACTTAAATAAAAAAGGACTGAAAAAAAAATTTAAAACTTAAATGAAATGCATCAAGCGATTCTTTACCGAAATGGGAAATTATATAAAAATATTAATTTTGTTTCTATTATTTCCTCCACCGCTTTAAGTTAAGCACATAAAATTTTACACACTTGAAGTTTATCATGAATTCCTTGAGATATCAAATATGAAATGACCTTAGGTATTCCGATTTAGTTCATATTTGGCATACAAAAACTTTGTACCACCAATAAAACATAACTGTTTTTTTTTTATTTTTTTTTTTCAAATTACGGAAAACTCGCGGTTTTATTCACGATTCTAATTCTGTAAAAAATCTAAATATTTCACAAAGTAGTATTTTTAATTATCCATATTTGAAGCCGAAGTTCAATTTCATTGATTTCATTTCATAAATATCACAATAAAATAAAAATTAATTTTTAGGAAAATGCTTTTCCAATGCAAATACATTTTTGCGATGCACATTTAAAAGCTTTCTCTCCCTTCGATTTTTTATATTATCAAATTAAATTGACTGAATAATTCAGTTTAAGTTTTTATGTGACGGGAAGTTCTATAATATTTAATAATTTTTTATAAAAAAAAAAATCCAAGAAAATTTTCTATACAAAAACTCATTTATTAAAAAAAAAAAAATATTTCGATACGAAAATGTATATAGGTAATTAGAAAAAAAAAAATTTGACAAGGAAATTTTCAAAAAAAAAATCTACTTAAAAATATGCAATTGCATTAATGCATCTAATACAATTTCTAACTAATTTTGCATTTTTGACTGACTGTTAAAGCACAGTTCAAATGCTTTTTTTTAATTTCATAAAATATATTATTTATGTATGTAGTTTTATATATTTTAAGTTCTACACTCTTTGCCTAAAACGTACAATATTTAAAAAAGTAAATTTTTGTATGAAAGAAAGTGTAGTAGTTTTTCTAAAAAACATTAAAAATATTAATTATTTCCGCCACAAAAAAAATTAATTGAATTGTTTAAGCAATAAATCATTTTCTGATACGAAATAAAAAAAATTAAAAATCGTAGGAGGAGAACAATTTCAAAAATGCATTTGAAAAACTAAAATTATTTAATAAATTTATTATAAAAGATGACAAATGTAGAAATCTAATACATTTTAAATAATTAAAATAGGAAAAGAAATTGTGAAAATATAGTATATATATAAACAAAAGTTCGATAAATTTCATCAGCTTCACAGAGTATAAAGGAAATTGAAAGGCATGAGGAAAAAATTGTATTTTTAAATGTGTTATTTCGTGGAATTCATATTATTTAATTCTAAATTTTACGAAATCTACGACCGTATTTGTCATTTGAAAGACAAAAATAAGAAAAAGCAATTAAAATATTTTTATATTTTTGATTTTTAACGAAATAAATAAAGAAAATTTTACAGTTTGTTTAGTTTTTCCCATCTTTATTTCAAACGAAAAGATAGGTCTTCATCCCAATTGTGGGTAAAATGAACTGAATGAATGAAAAGATAACACAAATACGGTTATGTACGTTCCTACAATGAAATTGTGTTGCTAGCATAACTCTGGTAACAATTACTCTCAATATCGAAACATACTGTATAACTGATTGTATTAGTGAAGCACATTTTAGATTTAGTAAAATTTGTAAAATTTTCTTTACACCAACAACCGCGATTTTTAAAAATTTTGCGAAAAAAGGGATTTGCATCTAAGTGATTTAACCATATATTTTATGAAAATATATTTTATTCAAGTTTTTTATAAAGAATATAAAATTGTAGACATTAATAAAATAAACACATCTACACGTCTATACATTTCCGTTAAACATTACAATCAACTACTAATTATGTAAATTATGGTAAATTTCGTGCTGTCCAGTTGGGAAAGATCATATTCAATTGAAGAATTCAGATCTATTAACAATGCGAAGTTGTTCCTTATTCTTGATCTTTTTTGTTCACTGTGATTTTTTTAATAATTTAATAATATTAAATGATCTTAATGCATATTGATGTATGTATACTATAAACGTAGAATACATATATATATATATATATATATATATATATATATATATATATATATATTGGTTATCTAAATCTTGTAAATTTTTCATTGACTGACACAGTTAAATTATTTAATACAAACAAACTTCTTCACTTAATTGTTCTGAACAAAAATGAACAATCTGCAAAGTGAACGACTAAGCCCAGTAACCCATCCATGCGATGTGACTTGCAAAATGTGTGATTTAATTTTATTTATCGCTATTCATATATTTAAATATCAAAAATTTGTACAAAGCGCAATTTGCTATACGAGTATAAAAATACAAAAACAAAAATGCGATTTTATTATAATTTTCAAAAAGTCCATAAAATTTTAGAATTAAATCTACGAGTATTTTGATTGTGCTTTCAATTTTATAGTGTTAAATAACAAAAAACAAAGTTCCCGTTCCATATGAAAATTCGAATATGCCTCGCGAAAAAATATTTTTTTTCAAAGTGTTCGCAATTGTTTTCCAAACTTTGAGACTGTCTACATCATTGACTATTTAGGACACATCAATGTGATGTCACGCAAGATATACATAATTACAACAAGTATCAATCCCTGTCTAAATATTTGTATACAGTTGAGGGGCGCACGGACCCCGCCAAAAAAGCAAAAAAAATTTAAAAAGTGATGAAAGTCTGCACGATAAGAAAGAAGCGCTAAAATTTATCCCCAAAGTCCGATTAGTTTACAATGAGATCCAAAAGTATAAACGCTATTTTTCATTGTTTAGAATAACATTCATGAATATAAAATGAAATCTATGGTGTTAAGATTTTGCTCTTTATTAGTTTTAAGTCTTGTGAATTCAGAACTTATGAAGTCAATACCAGGTAGGTTCAAAATTTTTTACTATGGCCCATATACAAGGAGTGCTATTTATGTTTTGTGAAGCGGCAAAACTACACACCTTACGTTAAATCTGATACCTATGATTTCGGTATGATATGATGCTTTTAAGGTCTTACGTTCTCAGGAATTTATTTTATACGAGTTTCTTAAAAATCATCTTCAACAAAAATTTAATTGTGCAATAAAATGTTTTTCGATGTGGATTAATTGAAAAGCAATATATTTTTAAACTCTAAAAAATTTTTAGAAATGAAGGTCCATAGGGATCTTCAATTACGAAATTTTTTACATTAATTAAATTTTTTATTGATTTTACTCCGATTTCTAAAAGATACTATTAATTAATTGAAAGTAATTGTTTTTCGTTAAAATTTTAATTATTTTTTTTTTAGTTTTAGTTGCGCAGAAATACTTTTCTTGATAATAATATACGAATTTTATCCAAATTATTTATTTAACTATTAAAAATATTAAAATATAAACTGTGAAGGTAAAGCGAAATAAGTGAAAATTTACGCATTGTACACAGAAAAAAATCACCGATCACCAAGATAAATCATTCAATTAAAAATTATTTAAATATGCACCTCTAACCAAAATAATTTTATCAATTACTAATAATTGTAAAAAATTAAAAACATAAAAAATTTTCCGGTTAAAAAATTTATTAAATGAATCCAATAGATGATTGAATGAATTAAAAATTTAAATGAGAAAAAAATTAACTTGAATTTTATTTTTACCATTTCTTTTATTTTATTTTTGCAAAACAGTTAAATAACTGTGTTAATTGAAAAATATAAGAAAATAATTTTTTCTGTTTGCAGAATCCAATCATTGACATTTTGGCTCCAGAATGAATTTTGTGAAACCCTTCTAAAAACGGTTGTTTTGCTAAAAACACTGATACTGTGCGTGTACTGATTACGCATAACTACATAGATCAAGAAATTCCTGGGTATTAATTCCACTAAAAAGTATTCAGTATTGTATAAATACTTGAGCGTTCAGAACAGTTTTTCTCTTTTAACCGCATGTAAATTTCCAATCGTTTAAAAGAATACGCGTTGATTTTTGCAAGGAAAATGCGTCTATCAGAATGTTATAAATGACGAAATCTGAATCTATGTGTATGATTCCGAAAGAAAAGATCAGTCAACAGTATTACCCCTTCGAAGTTTGCCCAACCCCATAAAAATTGCACCCAGTCGAATCATTTAAAGTCAAACGGTCGCTTGTTTCTTAAGAAATTCGGACACTTTAGTAGTGTACGTTTGAAATATCAAAAAATTTAACTGCCGAACTGGGATCATTCTCAACTACGATAATTCTAGTTTTCATATATTGTTTGAAAAAACAGCCAAATTATTAGAGCAAACATCGAATAGTAGAGTTATTCGCCATACAAGCCTAATAATCGTATGTTATCCAATAACTTCATTGCATTACCCTATGTCAAAATAAACTGGGTGGCCAACTTATTTCAACACTGGGAAAATGGATTATTGAGGTGTAAGTTTTTGAGGTGAAAATGCAAAAAACTGCCTTAACTGCGTGTTTTTATAACATTATAAATTACATTTAAAACAAAAACAAAATTTCAAATTTTGTTTTTATTTTAAATGCAAGTTAGACGAGTCGTTTTTGCGTTCGTATTATAAAAACAGGCAGCAAGACTTATTTCAAACTTTTTAGAAAGGCTCTTGACTGTTTTATATTTTTTTCGATAAATATAAAACATATTCTAGCTCCTCGTAAAATTCTGAGTCTATCTACATATGTCCGTCCGTCAAATATTTCTCTTATGTAAGTTTTTTTTGGTCTTGATAATAATTTTTTGAAAAAAATGGAGAATGGATAATTTTTATGACTTTTGGAATTAAATTTTTTTAATTGTTTTTTCGAAAACTATAAATATTTTATCCATAATAAAATCTTTGTTAGTTAAGATATCTTAAAGAAATTTTCGGTCATTGTAAACTTTATCAATCAAATTATAAATTGTAAATTGTAAAAATTTAAGATTCCCAAAAATATGATTTTTTTTTTTTAAATTTTTCCCATAAAGCCCACATTTGTTGTAAGTCCGGTGAATAACGCTTGCATTTAAGAATACATTGGAGTTTCTGAATCTGCCCTTTACTTAGTTCTATTGGATGATTGGGCTCGTGTTTAATTTTGGAATCATTTCCGTGAAGATACTTTTCGGAAAAATATAAAATTGTTATATGTTCTTAAAGAAAATTTTATTGTAGAGAAAAAAAAGTGTAGACACTTTTATCGCCAAAAAACACAAAAAATCATAATATTTGTAATTTTCAATTTGAAAATCGTTTATTTTTTGACAAAATCGGATGAAAATATTGGGCTATATATTTAAATAAACTAAACCAAGATTTGGCAAAATTGAGATAGTTCAAATTTTAAATGCAAATAACTCGAAAACTATAAGGGATAAATAGCACATGCGAGCGTGTTTTTCATAGTCCTTACCAAGAGTTTTAAGAATATGTAAAAATATCGGCTAAAAATAATTCCCCTCCTGAGGGGTCTGTGGGCTCTCCCTTCCAATTAAATTTGAAATTGTACACACCTCTGCTACTCCTATTTTACGTAACTCCAATTAGCCGATTAGAAGATAAAGATTTATTTTCAAAAAATTTCGATTCTACCCCTATGTGCAATACTTAATGTCCATCGTAACTCCAGTTCATTTAATTTTTCTGCCGATACCTCCTAAAAAATATGTACGCCGTCGAGATTTTTTGCAAATAGTTCAAAAATCGTTATAAACTCGGAAACCATATATAGGCGTGATCCGCCCACCTCCCATATAAGATAAAATTTTCAATTAAGATGTATCAAAAAGTTGAAAATGGTGAATATAATGGATTCGGTTAATCAGAATATTATGTTCATACTTTTTTTAATTTTCCTTATAGTTGTAATTTATATCCTTATGTATTACAAATTTCTTTAGCTTTTCGGAAAAATTATATTTGTTTTTCCTCACACCTGTACCTGGCTTACAAAAATATTAAGCAAACCCAAAATAAAGTTTTGTAGAATACGTTAGAATCAATTAAACAAAAACCGTACATATTCCTTTAAAATTTTAAAAATCATCTCAGATATCCCTCGGCAAGACATTAAACGCACAAACACTAACAAAAAAAATTAATGCATACATACTTATAAATACACGCTTTTTTACATAGTACCCACACATACGAAAAAATGAGTAATCGAAAAAGAGTAAATTTGATGTAATTTTTTTTATTTTCTACAGAAATGTGTGTGATGTTATATGCATGAGTCTCATTTCGGGCTAAATACGAGTATGTGTGAGTGTATAGTTTTTTTTTATTTTTTCGATTTTATTACGCATTGACAATGATACAACAGCGACAGCAACGAGTGAGTGAGTACCTTCATAGCAATGTACCCCAAGTATATTTGTATATTCATTTCAACATATATAAATACACACAACATGTATAAGTTTGGGTGTTTGTTGTCTCTACTACATTTATGTTCACGTGATAGAAAATCATCAAAAAAATAAATAAAAAAAATACGACACAAAACGAAGGAAAAAAAAAGAATAAGTATTAAAAAAGTAAAAATAAGAGTGTGTGTATGAATGAATGAGGTTTCCCAGCTGACCACAAACTTCGATAATGGTATCCCTTTCGAACATTTCACGAAAATTTCTCTGACAAAATATTCGAAAACGACTATTGTTGGCAATCCGAATATGAGTTCCTTGAGCTCACCCCTCGCTCATCTTGTGGCAGCAAATCTTTCGATCTCGACTTGTAATTCATCTATCGACTTGTGATTATTATCATTGGCAATAGTTCGAAAACGATTTTCTATTTTGTTTTATTTCCATTTTGTTTCCAATCTAAAAATTTAATTATTAAAGTTATGTTTTATTTCAAACAACACAATATATAAATATTAAAAAATATACATAATATTGTATTACATTACAAAAATAATTCATATAATGTACAGTACAATTAATAAAGTCATATTTACATAAGAATGGTAATATTTGAAACATTTTGCCCAAATTTCAACTTCGCCCAAAGGAACAGTGTTGCCATTTTAGCCCATTCAGTGATAGATTTAGCATTTGAACAGATTGAAATGTATTGACGATTTATAAAAATATGCTTTACAGTATTTTTTAAATCAATACTTTTTGTTTTTGTGTTTTTTAAAATAACTTCTTAATAAATTTGACGGTATTAGTTGCCAGTTTTAATATATAAGCTCTATTTTTATTTTATCTTTCAATATTACAAAGAATTCTGCAGAGAAATTATTTTAAATTATCTTTTGAACTATATTTTACAAGAAACAAAGACAACGAAAATATAAATTTTTCTTTACAATAAAATTTAGCATTGTCATTTGCTGCTGTAGAACAATTTAGCATAATTTTTTTGACGATATAACACTTTACCAATTACATTTTCTGGCAACACTGCAGTGAAGTCACCAGTGTTTTATCTCTCAATACTACTAATTTTTCTGTTGCCAAATATAACTTAATTTTGTAAATTAATCTGCAGAAAAATATACTAGATATTTAGATTTTGCAAATTTATTTATATAAGTAGCAACATTACTTACCATTTTTTCTAAAATTTTATTATATTAATTTTATATTAAAAATTTTTGAAAATTTAACTAACATCTTAAATTTTTAAGCGCAATATTTTATAACCGATCGCTATGAACTATAACCTAAAAATGACACTTCATTCTCTTCGTTTTAATCTTTTGCATGCACAGACAAGAAAATACATACGTTGCTTTTATTTACGCAAAATTCCTCAAGAAATTGAAAAGATTAGAAAATTTCTCGAAATATTTAGTTTCGATATTTTATTTAGAAAAGTTAAATATTGTGATATTCATATTTTTGAAATTCTCTAAAATTACGCGAATGTTTAATATCGAGAAATTATGAAGGAAAGTTCAATGTCACGAACTTGCTATTCTCGATATTTTCTCGAACATATGAGCCTTTGATAATGGCTATTTTTTTAACCTAAACTTTCTGTCAATATCACTTTAAACAAACGGGTTACAGATCTGAACTCACAAGACTTGAAACTAGTAGAGTGCAAAATTTTAGCACCATAGGTTTCATTTGTAATCATGATTGTTGTTCAAAGTTCAAAAACTTAGAAAAAGGGATAAAAATTACTTAACTTTTTCCTATTCCTCCACACTTTTTGTTTGCGCGTTTATACTTTTTGATCTCATTCGATCTTATATAAATTAATCAGACCTTGTGAATATATTCAATACTATATCTGTTATTGTTCTTACTTTTCACAGTTAAATAGAGGATAGACAGTTAAATAGAGGATAGACGAGTCTTGATGACAAAATTTTTTGATTTTTTAATTTGTTTTGGTTTTTTGGGTGGGATCTGTGCTACCCTCAATGGAATACAAAATTTGAAGTAGGATTGATACTTGTTGTAATTGTGCGTACTTTGCGCTATATATTGTTGACGTATCCTAAATAGGCAGCATAGTAGATAGTCTCAAAATTTGGAAAACGACAGCGAAAATTTAAAAAAGTCAGTTTTTTCCGAGGCGCATTTACAATTTCACACAAAATATCATGGATTACTGCGTGAACTCAGTTTTTTGTTACTTTAAATAATAAAATCAAGGGAGCATTAAAAGCAAATTTAATACAAAAATTGTATGGACTTTTTGAAAATTAGGAAAAAATTGCACTTTTTTGTATTTTTATATAGTAAATTAAAATTTGTAATAATTTCGGATACATAGATATGAAAACGGAGATAAATATAATTGATCGGGAGCTAAATTTAAGTCAAATGTCGTTGATAGTGGAAATCGGCACAATTTTGTCAAAGTAGATTTTTCTAAGGCACATCGCATGGACAGCATGAATTCAACCATTATTAAAATAAATAGGTGGAGTTTGTAATGCTTAACACACATCAAAAAATTTTGAAAGATACACCAAAAAATATTTTCTTGGGTTAAAAAAAAAATCACAATACTAAATAACATTTCTTTGTAATAAACTCTAATAAAATATATAATAAAAATGGCTCACTAATACCATCAAACATTGAAAATATTATAAATTTTATTGATTACCTCAGTAGGTTTTGATATTGGATGTAATTTTGATCAGAATTATACATAAACTTTGTAAAAATTATTATATGTTCATCTTCAAACCGCTATAATTTTCGCGCTAATTACGAACTGATTCTACATGCATTCGAGTCACTTTATATTTCTACAATTGGATTTTAATGTGCCATAAAAATTTTTTCTGAAGGCCTAAAATAAAAAATAAAAAAAAAAAATTAATGGCCCAATATGTGTTTCGAAAATTCTTCAATTTTAGCAAACATTCGCTAATATCGAAACATAGGTCAGGCGGGTTATCGAATACATACACTCATTCGTTCTTGTACAACTTAAACGGGGGGTGGTGATCATTATATAGTACGACGAGTACGTACTATAGCGTCAGCCAGACAAACATGCATGCAATAACCAACAACAATACATTAAGAAAAAATGAATAAAAAATAAAAACAAAATCCATATACAATATACAGTATAGTATGGAATGACGCACACCCAGCAAAAAAGCAAACAAGTCATATGATTAATATGTATAGATGTGTGTTGTATGTTCAGCTTGTAAATATTACATGTATTAGTGAAATCAGCTACAAGATATTGAATAAATAAAATTAAAAAAACTAAAGTTTTGAAGCATTCAAAAAAATTAAATCGTATGCAAAATAAATTTTTCACTGCATACATAATATGTTTGTGTGTGTTTCAAATTTTAATTTGAATTCATTCATTGTAATAGTATATAAAGTTTTGTAAAGTTTTCATTGATTAAGTCCTTAAAATCTTCTTTTATTTAAAGTTTAGAGCTTTAACTTACATCTTAAATGGTTTCTTTTGAAATGTATACAAGTATGCATGATCGATCCCTGTTGATGCATTTTGAGATACCTGATTCTATAAAATGAAAATAGAAAATAAAGTAGTTTGAAAAATATATGCATATATACATACATATGTACAAACATTTACATAAAATTGTATCACAATAAGGGAAAATATTTGTATTAAACCTATAGTATATCCATAAAAACCGGTAGAAAATCTATAATTCTAAATAAATTTAGATGATTTATGTGAATTTTTGGTTGATTTGTACAGTAGTGTGATATTTTGCAAATTTTGTTGAAAAAAATAATTTCGTTATTATTAGTTTGGAAACTATTATACTAGACTAAAAAAAAAAAACTATTTCTCATATCACTTCATGTTTCTAAATTATTCAAATAAAAATTGTACAAAATAGTGCTGTGAAAAAAGCCAAAGAAGCCGGAATAAGCTGCTGATTTTGTTAACTAAAATTTTTCGTCATAACTCTTTATGCCGTTAATTTTAAATATCTTTCTTAATTACAATCAATATCTTCTAGTGACATTTCAGATTTAACAACATATCGAATTCTTGAAAGAAAAATGTACAAAATAAAATTCGTATTTTCTTTTTAACTTTTGAACTTACTAGAAAAAAATTACATAACAAAACTGAGAAGAACTCAGAGGCAAAGAACGATAAATAATAAAAAAATACAATAATAAAAATAATAAATAATAAAAAATATAAACATTATCAACATTTTCAATTAGTTTGGAAAACATACTCTATTAATGTTCCAAGGTACAAATTTTGTATACTGCACAATCGGGAATATGGGCCTGAATAGTATCGAACTAAAAACAATAAGCATTTACAAAACGATTTGTCGTATGACAAGTCTACTCAAAATGCGACAAGATATTTGATTGTTTTGCCTCTTTAGTCTGAATAAACTCAGTGTGCCTAAAGCACGGATCGGGTTCAAATATGTCCTAAATTTTCAATTTTTTCACAGAACTTTAAATTAATTTTATTTTTTAAATTTTTTATTGAAAATTTTCGAGCATCCATATATACAAAATGCTTGATTTTCCTTGCTTCCCCAGCAGGTTTTGGTAGATACGGCTAAACAAATAATATGTGTGCAAAAACTGACTTGATCGGATGTAAACCGGCCAGTCGCTTTCGACTTTTGTCCTTAAAAAAGTCTCAAAAATTAGTAAAATATTTATTGCATTATAACTAGGGTGATCGACGCGGTTTTCGAACCGATTTTAAAACCTGTTTTTTCAAATTATTCAAAACGTTCATTTTTCGAATGTCGACTAAAACGATTTTCTTAAACACAAAAAACCAATCTTGAAATAACATTTTTTTAAGGAAAGCATATATACTAAATATTAATATTTGAATGTAAATTTATTTACTAATTAATATTCATAAAGTTCATTTTTAGTTATGTTTTATTAATACAGCTTAAGGTTAAATTGAAATTATTTAGTTTTTTCTCTTGTAACTCCTGTAACATTCTTACAAACAATTTAAATATTTAATGGTTTTTATTAATTCAATATTTGTAATAATACATTACTTCATTTATTTGGCAGAGGTCTACTTACATAAGCGATTTCGAAAAAACTTAGATACCATTTTTCCATATTAAGCCATAGAACAGTATAATATTTTGCAAAATTAGCTGGCCAAATTTCTAATTTTCACTTTACTGAGTTAAAATTTTCTCTAAAATATATTTAATACACAGAAATCAATATATTTAATAGAAATAAGATCGGGTCATATTTTAGCCTATAGCCTTTATAAATCGTTCCCCTCAGAATCAATTCAGAGTTACTAAATTCTTGAATTTCTTGGTATCGCAGTGAAACTTAACCGAAATAAATTTTAAGTATCAGAAAACTATTTTACAAATTTTTACCATAGAAAAAAAAAATTTCTTGAAAAATTAGGTTGCAATGAAATGTTTTGACGTTTCAAAGAATGATTTGACGTTTTGAAGATAATAATCTTTTGGCAGTCAAAATCACCAAATTCTCACACTGTGCATATTTTCAATACATGTAATATAATACTTAATCTCATTTTTTATGATTATTTTCTAACCTTAATTAAAATTTGTTTCTTAAAATAGTTATATTTAATTATTTTTAACCTCAATATTATAATATTTGTTGATTTTTTCAGAGCAATATATTCTTTTGATGGAAATATTTAATTCTGAAAAACCGGTTAACCGCTTTTTTCGGAATTTCAAAAATAGCTATTCCAAAAATTGGAAAACCGGTTTCTTCAAAAAGTCGAATAATCGATCACCCTATAACTCTTTAATTTCACTTTTTTCGAAGAAAAGCTATATAAGCGTTTTTATTCAGAAAAAAAAGATAAATTTTTTACATATAATTTGTTAGCCTACTATGACTTGTCATGGTATTATAAGCACTGTTTTAAAAAAATATTAAATTTTTAATATCGTTACAGGCTTATGTTATAATCACGAACTTAATCCTCTAACGGTTAAGGCTGTCTCAGGACATCTTTTCTTATTTTTATATATTTTTGGAAATTATTTATATTTTAACTTCTTTACGTATTCTAGTCATTTGATTAATTAGTTGATATAATAAACTAAATATATTGAGCTTAAATCCTCCAAAAATTTTACAAATATTTTTATTCTAAAAATAGATTTTATACATTTTTGCTCCGACCCTTAGAGGGTTAAAAGGCTTCGAGCAAAAGTCGAACAAGTAAGAGGACTATTCCTATAAATTTTTATTAAAAACGAATCATATTTTCAACTAGCACTCACATAAATATCATAGCAAAAAAAAAAAAAAATAATAATAATAATAATAATAATCATTTTAGATTTTCCGAAATTCACGTCTTTAAAAAATTTTCGCTGGAATACCTGTTCTTAAACGGCATTAGAAAATAAAGACTGCCCTTTTTAAAAAGTATATAAACGTTTGTATTCATTGCAAAACACAATTTAAAGTTTTGATTTTTTATTGGTATTTTTTGGAATTTGCTGCCATTTTTGACCCACACTATTAGAAAATATATTTATACCATAGGTGGTTGGGGTATTATGCGTTTGTGCTGATGTTTGTAACGCACAGAAAAAATCATCCAACACTCGACTCAGAATCACTTCTTGTGTCGATCTAACCATGTCCGTCCGTCCGTCTAGCTGGATAGCTGGTTGGACGGCTGGCTAGCTGTCCATGTAAAATTTTGCACAAAGTGCAGGTCGCAATTTTGAAGATAATTCAGTGAAATTAGGAACGTAGCACTTTCATGATGCAAGGACGAAGCCTACTGAAATTGGTTTTAATCGGCCCATTATTTCACCTGTCCCCCATACAAATGTCCTCCCGAAATAGGGGTTTAACGATCATAAATGCCTTAAGTATAACAATATTTGAATGAAATTCGGTGTAAGGAAGTTTTGTATAAGTATCAATCTTTGTGCCAAATTTCATGAAGATCGGTTCATAATTGACCATAGCTCCCATATAAAACCCTCTTCAGAAAATCACTTTAACGTGCATATAACAAATCAAACATGTTATTATCAAATTTATATTCGACACAAATAAGATTTATATAAGTATATATAAGTAGAAATCACAGTGAGGTTCGCTCCATAATTTACCATAGCTCCCATATAAGCCCACTTTCGGGAATCACTCTAAAGTGCATAAATTTATATAAATGTTAGTATTAAAGTAGTATTATGTATTCGTTTATTTTATTTTACACTTAGTAAAAGTATCGGTCCACAATTGTGCACATGTCTAATGTAACACCATTCCACGAATTTTGATGGACATACACAATGGTGTGGGGGATCATATAGTCGGGCTTGACCGACTATATTTTTCTTACTTGTTTTTTCATATGTTCTCCAAAAAGTACATCTTTTTAGGAATAAAGCGAGTTATCGCTTGATAAAATCAGATGAGATTTTTAGAATGTAAGATTTTTTTAAAGCTGCAAAATTCATAAAATTCTGTTATTTTACGAGTATTTTGTTGGTGCCATTTGTGTTTTCATCATAAATATGGCAACAACAGAATACCCATAAAATAACAAATTTTTATTTCATATTTTATATAATAATCCAATTTTTTCAAATTTTATTTGGGTCAGAAATGGCTTTACAAATAAAAATAAAAAATTGAGTTTGTATCCTTAATATCATGTACAGTTTTGCTGTGAATAAAAAAGGGTTTTAAAAAGGCTAAATTCTTTTTTTCCTAATGCCATTTAAAAAAATTAAATTGAATAAAGAGTATTAATTTTTTTATTTTGTAGCACTGTGAAATTGATTTTCCTAACTCCTATTGAAATGCTTCTGTAAATAAACAAATCCGTGCACACTTTAAGGCTTATAACTTCTCTTATATTATTGGTAAATTATTTACATTTGTTTTTATTTTCAGTAACTATTGGCTAAATTATGTTGTAATAGCATAATTAGTTTTTCTTAAAATTAAAATTAAAAAAAAATCATGTAAACGCATAATTCAAATGAAAAACCAAAACACACCATATCAAACAATTGCTAAGACTGAAGGTTAGTTTAAATATTAAGTTTTTTGAATCATAGAAAATACAAATAGTTCATAATCACCGATAACCGAAAAAAAAAATTTTGATAAACTGACTGTAGATTCTCAGACAAAATAATATGAATTTTAAGAGAAAATAGCGACATCTGTGGACGGAATGTGACTCATTCTTTAAATTGCTCTATATATTTTATCCGAAAGTTTAAAAAAGCTAACCTGAAGATCCACGAAATGAAAAAAAGTTCCTAATAAGAACGCTAGATAAAATGTGCAAAAATATGATTCCTGCCTATAGTGTGATAAAAAGTACGTACTAGAGGACTTTTAGTCTCTTGATTAAAAACGAATAAAAAATATTTTTTCTTTTAAATTTAAAACTTGAATATAACAGCCTTTAACAAAATCAAAATTTTAAGGAATTTCACATATTGATTTCAATTTTATAAGAATATGTACCAAGTTTTTTTTTATTGTTTCTTGTATAATTTTAAATGAGGTATATTCAGTTAATAGTGATTAAAGTCGAGATTTAACATAGATTATAAACAAATAGGGCTTATTTTAATTATAACTTAAACATTAATCCTTATGACAAAGGAGAAAAAATAGCATTTTTGATAGTTTTTGATTTTTACGATTTTTTTTTTAATATAAATTCTTAAATTTTGGTAAAAATTATAATTTTTTCTACACAATTTTGTTAATGTTTCCAAAATTATTGAGCAGATTGAAGAATGATGTGCACATGATTTGAAGATAATTTAAATTATTATTTTTTTCAATTTAATTAATCCAAATCACACAATCCTTATTAATTATCTATATATTATCTATATAAATAACGATTTGTTTCGAAAACTGGAGTCAATTCATAAAAGGTGATTTTTAGGCTTATGATCACGCGTTTTCAAATTGACTGAGAATGTTATACAAGATTTTCTTTTATTAAAAAATATATTGATTTATATAAAAATTAAAACTAATTCTTAATATATATAATAAAAGAAGAATATCCAAAAAATCCATTTTGCATGTCATTGTGAACATAGTTTCCTACTGTAAAGATCACATTTTCTAATTACAAGCCTTTGATAAATTTATTGGAAATGATCCGAATTTAGACTACTTCTAGAGCAAAATTTCAGGATTTTATTGAGTTCTTGGAATTTAATTTTTTGCTAGGATATAGTATATCAAATAAGAATTCGTTCAATAATTTAGTAATTGAAGCTAAATTTGTCACTTATTTTGATTTGCAAATATAAAATAGTTAATGGGCTAAATGTGTCACCTTCGCACAGTTGCTTATTTTGCTGAAAACCGTGGCAAAAATTAAAAATTTGACAGAAGAATTTTATAAAAGTAATGATTGGGTCTGATAGAGGACTTGTCACAGATTAGAAATCTATCATTTAAAAACTCGATTAATTTTAAATAAACTGAGATATAAAAATTTACATTTGTCGTTTTATTTTATAAGCGGTCGCAGATTTTAAAAGACACTATATTTAGGTCATTTTTCCAGATTCAATGGAACAGAACTAAAAAAATACCCTTTTTTACGGGAAATATTACCTGTGGAACTTCAACTAGATAATACTCTACCTAATTCAACAAAGTTTATCTACTCCTAACTGCCACCCTGGATGAAAAGCCAAAAAAAAAACAAAAACTGTGACAATCTCGCAACAAAACTTGGGATATTTATTAAAAAGTACTTCATAATATTTTTTGTTAAAAAGATCATAACATTTATGTAATGAAAGTAATAAAGATATTTTCAAAATTAAAAAAAAAATATTTGAAAGACAAAACCTTAAGCTTTTAAATGAACAGTAATTTCTAAAAACCACTATATTTAGGTCATTTTTTCCACATTCAGTGGAACAGAACTAAAAAATGTACAGTTTACGAGAAATATTGCATGTAAGACTTCAACTAGATAATACTTTATCTAATTCAATAAAATTTGCCTGGCCCTCGCTGCCACCCTGGGTGCAAATTGTGACCTTTCGTGACATTTTTCGTTAAAAAGGTAATAACATTTGAATTAATGAAGAAATTTGCAAAATTTTTATGGTATTTAAAAGACAAGTCTTTAAGCTTTAAAGTGAGCCTTATTTCATTGGGATAGGACCGATGACCAATCGTCATAAAATTTATATAAAGCTTATTTGTGTAAAATATTATCTTGATACTAACAATTTTATGATGTTTATCCACGTCTGAGTGATTTGCGAAAGTGGGCCCTATATGGGAGCTATGATTTATAATGAACCTATGAAATTAAAAATAGATCATAACCAATTTCAACAGCCTTTACTTATGCCAAAATAATTACTCGTGTCAAAATTCATTAAGATATCTTCAAAATAATATTATTTAATAAAGTAAAAATAATGAATATTATCTTTTACAATTACATGCTAGCGTAAAACGCATTTCGAATGTGTATTTGATTTAAAAATATACAATTTAATGCAAATAAAACTTGTAAAATTTATATTCAAAAAAATATTGAAATTTGGTATAAAAGTTTAGAGCCTCCTATGGATCTAAAACCGGTTACTGATACTCATTGTAGAGCCTAAAGTGCCTTCTTCAAAATGCTTTTTAAATTTTTAAAATATCTGCATTGATTCGAGAGTTATGATTTTTGCAACGAAAATGTCAAAATGAGCCACTATGCTTCGGTCCTGATTCGCCCGGAAAAAACCCATTGTTTAGACTTAACATTGGATTCAAATATGTTGTAATGGTTTCATACTTCATCTAGTTTGTATTTTTTGTTTCTTTTTTTTGCAACAGGTTTTAACACACCTATAATAAAATCAAAAACAATAATATTAATACAATAGGTTTCCCTTACCAATTGATTTCCATATTCTAAAAATCACCTTTTTAATTAGCTCGATTGATCTTTTAACAATAGCATAGATTGGGATCCAAAGTAATAAACACTGATCTTATTTTTAGTTTAATCATAATATTAGAAACTCAAATTTCATGGAAAAGTAATAGATATAACTCAATTTAAATTTTAAATTTAAATAATCAACACAATGTTTAAAGAACAAGAAAAAACTTTAAAATAAATTTAAATTTACAAAAAAGTTTATAAAACGAATGTCCATTTCGATTTATAAATGTAGGCATGTTTAAAACAAATACATATGTAGATACATATGTATTCATTAGGGTTGTCATTCGAACAGAAAATATTTGATTATTCAAAAAACGAACAAAATTTTAAAATTTAGAATAAAAATTATTCGATTAATTTTTAACGATTAATCGAATATTTTTTTTTTGACGAGTTTTTGTTAAATTATTACGCCTTTTTAAAATTATTAGTGTGCAAATTTTTTTAGTTGGAAAACCTTGTGAAAATTATTGAAAATTTCATTACGATATATAAATGTGCAAACCAAGTTATAATAGATTTAGGGTTACGTGAAAGGCTACGTATACTGAAGTCTCAGTATTATTAAAAAAATAGAATAGAATAGAATAGAATAGAATAGAATAGAATAGAATAGAATAGAATAGAATAGAATAGAATAGAATAGAATAGAATAGAATAGAATAGAATAGAATAGAATAGAATAGAATAGAATAGCATTTCTAAAGATTTAATCAAACGTCTTAAAGTTAGAATAAACGGGAGGCGTATAATTTGTTATTAAATTCTGGAATTTGTTTTAAATATTCAACAAAAAGTAATGCTTTATTTTTGAGATTTTTTTCATCTATTATTTATTTCAAAAATTATTTTAATGATTCAAGTGATGTGGAAATATCCGAAAATTCTGAAATGTACAGCGAAGGTTTATTAATTGAACGTATTGATGATCATTCACTTTATTTAGGAAAATCTAAAAAGAAGAAAGAAAAACTAGATATGCTTTCAATGCTATGTATTGCCACCATTAACAGTAAGTGAAAGGATTTTTTCCACACATCTGTTTTTATTAACAAAAAAAGAAAAAAGAAAAAACATAATAATCCAAAATGCTTAATTACGTTCTTTATGAATGATAATTAAAAAAAAAATAATAATTTCATTATATAATTTGTCTGTAATTCGAACACGGTCTCAATTCAAATTTTATTCTATCACACGAATAATTAAACAAAAATATATGAAATTTTATTCGATCAACTTCAATGTCGAATAATTGCCATCCCTAGTATGTGTACATATTCATGCCACCTTCAAGATCATTAAAAATGTTTCACCCTTAACCAAATTGACCATATGTTATTAAAAATTTGTCTAAGAAAACTCTCAATGTTGGTCAAAATAAATGTGCATGTTAATATTTATTCAAAACCCCCTCAAAATCAAAGCTTAAGCATTGTTTATAAAAACCACCCGGAAGTACAAAAGTTCACAAAGTGTAATTTACATATTATTCCCATATTTTTACAATAAACTCTATTTTTAATAATGAAACAAACCACGCAATTGTGTGAGTGCAATTACTTATTTCACACATACAGACACATTTCATATACATATGTATTAAATACAAAATACCCATACATTCAAAACTTATAAATAAATTTACAAAAATAACAAATTATTTCTCATCGTCTTGGCAACTGAAAACAACATACACATTTCTCAACAAGACCATATAGCTGAATAACTACTACATATACAAATTATTTATTCAGCAATTTCAAATATGCTCATACACATACATACAAATTAAATAGAACAAAAATGTGGGTAATTCCATAATTACACGAATTTGTTTTCTAATATTTAAATGTAAATTCATACACGCGAGTAGTATGCGTGTGACGTGTACGAGTAAATTTCTATGTGTGTGTGTTTGAGAGAGAATATAAGCATATGTAAATGTGTGAAAGCTGAAATTTTATGAATAGTGTGAGAAAGAAGAAATAAAAACGTACAGATAAACAAATGTACAACAATAAAAATGAAAATAAAAGAGGAAATAATGAATTTATGTTTAAAAATGTTTTCCTAGGTAAGACAGAAATTTGTTTGTGCAAAATTTAACCCATTCGTTGCAACAGGGGGTTGATGCTTGCAAATAAATGTAATTGTGTGTAAATGTATTTATGTATGTACATATGAAACTTGTCCAACAAAAAAAAAAAAAAATATTTCGTAGAAAACATTGTAATCGAATCCAAGTCGTTACAAATTTCCTTATCGCTGGGGCAACATATTATTATTATTATTATTATATTATTTTGATTTGTTGTAATTAATTTATTAATGAATTACTTATTAGCTCTGCTCCAATACTAGTTAGATTTACACGTTTTAATCAGAATATGTTCGCATATTCAGAATTTATTTGCATTTATTTGTTTTCTGACAAATAAATACAAATAAATTTATTTTGACTAAAACCTGTAAGTCTGACAAATACTGGAAAAGAGATATTATATATTAAAAATTATTTATTCTTAAAATATAAAAAGTGATATTTTAATGATTGGAGGATCGCCTCCAACAGGCTGTAGTAAATTTCATTGAAGTCAGATATGTCAAATCCGATATGATCATTTTAATAGAATGAAATCCATAACATTTGTACGACCTTATAAACATCAGGTTGCTTCCAGTTTTAACTATAACTTAGTCATTTAAGGATTTGATTATTTTTAGTTTTCAACTGAGATGATATTTAAACTTCGAGTTATCCTTTACTCCATTAATATGTATTTATTATACCTCTTTTTCGGTATTGTCTATTGTTATTAGGGTTCCTAATTTTTTTGACTTTTTCTGCTCCCGGGGAAAAATAAAAATTATGTGCAATTTTAGTAGTATAGTATATTTGAACTTTATTTACCTAGTAAGTTAGCAAGTAATATTGGAGAAAAATAAAGACTAGTTATTTTTGTCCGAATAAGTACTTATTTTTGTTTGCGTTACCCAGAAATTCCTTGCTCAAAAAACGACCGAATGTAAGTTGTATTTTCATGAGATACTTTTGTAAATGTAAAACAAAAATAACAAATAACAACGAATAAATCTTTCAGTCAGTAATATTTAAACATGGGGAGCAAATTTAACGTCCGCGTTTAATCAGCAACGTCTTGCTCACTATATCATCACTCTCTTAGTTTAATAGACGATAAAAATTCTTTTAATATAAAAATATGTTTTTATACATTTTGTAAAGAAAACTAACAGCACCAGATTGTGGTTGAAACAATAATCTTAGGATCCTAATTCATCGCTCTAACTAACTGATACACATGAATGCAATATTACTGTGCCATTTTGCTAGTGAGTACTTCCTTATGAAGTGTAGAGCAGGCAAAAACAGAGTTCATAACTATATCTGATAATCCATGGTTATAATTATTTAGTTAGGAGATGTTCAACGTAGCGATGTGAAAACGCAACAGCGGTAATAATTGAGATGAAGATAGATAGATATATAGGTCTAGGGGAAGTGGTAACCCCATACAAATTAAATATTAATTATAGGATATTATGTATAGTATAGTGAAAATCTTAATATTATGTCTGAATAAATTTCTTATAAAATTTCACAGTTGTGATAAGATAAGAGTGGATAGATCTCCATGGGTGCTACTTATTTAAATTTTGTAAACAATTTATATATAAAATGATACATCAGAACAATAATGCAGAAAAAAACCTAAAATAAATTTAAAAATATGTATATATATTTTTTTACATGTACACCTTATAACATTTACAATTATTTTATTTAATATACTATACTAGTTTTTGTTTGTATTATTTTTACTTTGACCCACTTCATACTTCACAATTTATGTATAATTATGAAACTGGTATTATGTATAACATTTTAAAGCTAAGTGCAAAAAATTCATTTTTATTGTGACAAAAATATGTAAAGAATATTTTGATCAACTTATTTTAACACATTTATATTAATTTTCTTTTATAGATGCTGAGTGCTCCTTTTGGAAAATTACCAGTTACATATGTACATAAAAATGTTAAGTTCTCTTCACAAGAAAATTTTGCATTTAATACGCCACAAAACTGGAATTTGGCTACAAATATTACTTGCACTAAGTCACGATCATGTACATACTTACATACTACATGCTCACTTGAGGATACATTGTGAATACTATACAAATTTCACTATATGAATGTTTATACGTTATCTAGTATTTAAGTCTAACATTAACAAATGGCTATGTTTGGTTGTCAATTCAAATACTATTTTAATTGTAGGAAACACAATGTTGCATTGGTATTTGCGGCATTGAGCAAAAAATTCCATACGCACACAAAACCAATACATGAAAACCAACTAATGTTCATGTACATATATAAATTTTAAACATCATAAACTCAAAAAAGTGGCTAATTGCACTAATATGCTTTCCTTGTTAAACTCATTTATAATCTATTATAATTTGTGTGTGTGTTGGATAGAAAAAAACTATTGTTCAATACACAACTATAAAACCAAAAAACAAATATGAAAGAAAGCTACCAACTCCTGCTACGAATACTTCTACACTTCACCAAATCAAGTAAGAAAAAAAGCGTTCATAAATAAATACATTCGTACAATGAATAAAGATACAAAAAGCAAGCTGGTTATACGGGCTTTTACAAAATCTATACAACAGCAAAAAAAAAAAAATCTTACAAATAAAATAAAAATCTAAAGATACTACGTCCAACAGCAACAAAAACAACAAGAGTAGCAAAAAAATGTATAAAAATAAAAAAAAAACTTCATACTGGTTTTGATACAATACTCCACACAAACATTCATTGTACTTTATTTATGTATGCATGAATGTTTGCATGTTTTGTATGGGTATACGGGGTATTGAATGCTGTTTGTTTGTTGTATGAGGCTGAAGTATAAAGTGCTGGAATAGAAAAGAAAGACAGACGGGGAATGACTAAAAAAGTTCATAACCCATACTTGTACATTTAAAATCAACACTGAACATAAATACATCCGTACGATATATATAAATATGTATGTATTTATGTATGTTTGTACGTTGAAGTGTAAGTACGCTGCGCTTAAAATTGTTGTTATTTTCATTTTTTGTTTTTGTAAACAAGTATAAAGTACGAAAATAAAAAAAATAAAAAACAAAATCCAAGCAAAAGAAGACAAGTAAAGCAACAGCATGTTTTATGACAAGCTACATAAATGCAAGCAAACGCACTCACACATACACGTAATTACGTACTATACAATGCACAGTGGGTAGCAGATGCAGAAAGGATTAAATAGAAGTTTAAAGTTTTGAAGTATTTTTAGGTTGTTTGCACTGGGAAATATACAAATATACCAATAAGAGAGATAACGAAAATAAATCTACAAACAAAATTTCAATGTGGTAATTTCTTTATAACTCGTACCTTTCCAGAAAACACAGAATCATATTTCAATTGTTTGAAATATTATGTCTTTTTTTGTTTGATATCAAAGGTTAATTCAAACCTTACATCAAATCTTCATCAAAATTGGAGAAAAAATTCCCTTTTTTTGTTGAGAATGATATTATTAGGTGCGTTTGTTTACTTCTCCAGTAAAATCCAGTAAACTGAGTATTAATTGAGTAAATTTAATTGTTTGCTCTCAAAATCATTTGTAAACAAAAAAGTACGTGGAAATAAATTTTGTAAAATGCAGTAAAATAAACAAAACAGCTCGTTGCTAACAAACACACATAAAAAACAACAAAAATCATCAGATTTTGCGAAATTTATGTCATTTAGTGAATAAAACTTAATTATTTCTTTTTGTTAAAAACATTTTTATTGTTTTTATTGCGCTTTAAATACAATTTTAATTCAAAATTAAGAAGAAATAAAAAAATGCAATTTTTTTTTAATTCTTCGTACATTTTCCTTTCATTCTTTATATTTGTTTACTTTTTGTTTTGTTTACTTTATGCAACCATATAATCGTACTGGATTTACAAGTAAAAAAAGTAAAATTTGAAAATACTCATTTTATAAACTTTCATTTTACTCTCTTAATATTGGCTTTTTTACTGGATTTTTGATACCCGAACGCAAATCCAGTAAAAGTTTTTACTGTACAATACAAATTTATCCAAAAATGTACACAGCTATTCTCAAATTATTATCAAATCATTCTCAAACTTTTAAATTTGAGAAAAAGTTCAAATCACTCTCAAATTTTAAATCAAACGTTTGGTTTACTGGGTTTATGTATTCAAATTTAAGCTCTCTGGTTATGTCGAGGTATTTTTAAGCTTGGATTATTAGTAGGGTGATCGACTATTCGATTTTTTGAAGAAAAAGGGTTTCGAGTATTTCGATTAGTTGGTATTTAAAAAAAACCGGTTACATTTTTTATAAATTCCAAAAAAAAAAATAATAATAATAATAACCGTTAACCGTTTTTTTTTTTGCAGAAGTTGATATTTCTATCAAAATACTATATTTCTTTACAAAAAAATTAATAAATCTTGCAAATATACCTTTAAAATTTCAAATAGACCATTATTACAAATATTGAAATAAAAAAGCTATAAAATATTTAAATTGTTTGTAGAAATGTTATAGCTGTTACAGAAGAATAAACGAATTCCATTAATATACGTATTTCATCCAATATAATTATTATTGAACTACACTGGTCGGCAGAAGAACATATTTTTGCCCTCCTTTAAAATATGTGGCCTAAATAGAATTTGATGTGCTGAACACGAATCTGCTTCTATCAGGTCTTGATTTTTTATGGGCATCTCTACTATTTCCTCGTTTTTAGGCAGTCACTTCAGTATAACTCAAAAACGCTTTTCTCAATTTACATATATAAACAAAACTCCAAAAAATTTTTTATCCGCTCAATCCTTTCGGAGTTATTTGGAAATTAATGCTAAAAAAAGCCATTTTCCATGCTACTTTGGAAAATGGTTCTCCTTAAAACTTATTAAAATATTAAAAAATCTTTCATCATAAAATGCGTTGGTGTGACATGTTTTTCTGGGTATATACCACGTTTGTAGTAATTAGTTTTTTTGCCAAGCTTTTGCTCATATAGATACATGATTGACTTCACTTTCTAACATTTGTTTTTATTATTTTTTGGTTGATGGGGCTTTGTTGGGTTGACTTGTGCAATTTAAATGTTTTTATTAATTAGCTATAACTTCTTAAATGTATTTTTTACCTTTTATTTTATGTTATTATATATTTAAATTTTTATTTATGAATTGTATTTTAAATTTATCTGTTAGTAGAAATTTGTGACCGATTATGGCCAAAAGGCTAGGTTATGAAATATTATTCAAAATAAATAAAAAAAATAAAATTAAGTATACTACGATTTAAAAAGTTATATATCATGAAATTTTATGAACAAATAATGATTTTATACCCAATTAACTGAATTTGATATTAATCATGTAAAAAATATTCCTAAATTTCTAGTCAAATATTATTTAATATTAAGTACTTGTTTTTTAAAGAAAAGTTATTTTTAATATTCATATTCGAAAAATTAACATTTTGAAAAAACTGACATACTTCAACCAAAAAAAATCATTTTTTAAGCTGGTTGGAAATCCGTGTTGATCACTATAGTTATTAGATGTATGGGAACAAGAAAAAACTAATGCATACATATGTAGATACTTTTTTTAATTTTTTTGAAGATCAGTCCAAAATTTACAATCCATGAAATAGAATTTCTAAACATCAATATATTACACATACACACACATGAAAAAATCAATACATACATGTACATAACTATACTATACTATACGTAGTAAAACTTAGTTTTCTCCAGGACGCCAAATTTTCTCTCAAAAAAACTTTCAAGATTAAAAATTGGAAAACTGCAATTTCTGCAATATTCATTATGATTTTTCGAAAGCATTTTTATTTCTGAAATTTTGTACGAAATTTATTTTTTTAATAGGCTTAATATCTCCATAGAGCTCTTATCCCGAAAATTCCCGGGAATTTTTACAATTGGTCACTTTCCGATTCCCGGGATTTTTGTCGGAAATCCCGAGAATTAGAAACTACCACAAATGTGTATTTTTACCATTTATAAAATTCAAAAATAAAAAAATGTTGATTGCACCATAATCAAGCAAATATACGATTAGATGATTACATTACTTTGCACCCAGTTTGATGTAATTAACTCTAAAGTGTTTATTAAAATAACATAAAAAATAATTTTCGAATTATGAAATACTGAAATGACAAAAATACTTAAATATTTAAAAACTCTCGATGTTTAAAACCACTACTATTAGAACAAAAAACTTAGAAAATTTCGTTAATGTTAGATGAAAGATTTGTATTTTGACCTTACACATTAGTTATTATTTTTATGTTTTGGAGAAATCGATTGGAGTTCAAGCGAGATTTCAAAAAAAAAAAAAAAAAAAAAAAAAAAATCACTGACATACTTATTTATGGTTTCTTAAAAAAATGTCCTATGGCTGTGATGAACGATTCTTTCTTTAAGTTTTTATTGTCAATGATGATACTGAAATATGTAGGAAACGTACTTAAATAGTAAAATATTTTTAACTTTTCAAAACAGATGTAGGTATGTATCAATATATGTTTTAATATAATAATAAATTTCCAAATAAGTATTTCGAAAATATTAACAAACGTAATCACAAATAACTTTTAAATTTAAAATGCCCCTTAAAGTAAATTTTTCATAAAAATTTTCAGCCTAACCACAAAAGATATTTAAAATTGTATTTTTGTTAAAATCAACATTATTTTAAAATAGAAGTTTTGTTTGTTCCGTACCATAAGAAATATTAAAAAAAAGTTATAAAAACAAAATATTCATAGGCCTGCAAAACAAAATGTTTTTTGTTTTTAATTTATAACGAAATTTTAAAGTTTAGTTTGAAAAATGTTTTATGGTAAGAAATTGAAATAGTCGACTTGTTTTTATGTCTTGTTTGTCTCTGAAATGTATTTTAAATTTAAATTTTATTTGTGAATATGGGTATAAATGTATAAATTTTATTTGTTACCCAACAGAAACATTAAAAGCTAAATTTAATTTCAAATTCTAATTAAATAATTATATTAAAAAAATCATCTTCAAATATATATTTTTATTTGAAATATATTTGCGTTTAAATTATTTGTAAAATATAGTTTTTTATTTAGTTTTCATGCTTTATAAATAGTATTGTATTTTTCCCGGATACTTGGGAATGCCTTAAGTAAAATCCCGATTCTCGGGAGTTGAAAAATGTCGGGGAATTAAAAACCCTATCTGTCCATAAATGGTAAGTGTATTCAAAAATAAATTCAGTATAACTTGAAATCAATTTTAATTCGAATTTTTTGATATTTTGTTGTACAACATCAAACAAGTCGTTTTCGACATATGCTTCAATATATGATGCAACCTCGTCAATTTTACAAATAAAGATTTATCGCGAGAAGTAGAGTCAATTAAAAAAAAAGTGATTTATATACTTCATGAAAACATGTATCAGAATTGACTGAGATATCCCGTGCCGCAGAAAAAAAGTTTACATTTGCTTAACCTCTGTTATTAAAGGGTAAAATTTTCACAAGGATATTTTATTAGTAATAGATAATAATATTATATTGCAGGGATTCTAAGCCTTCTTATGACATCCAAACAAGGTCGATAGTCTTCGTAAATAAAGTAAAAAATATTTAAATTAAAACAAAAAAACAAATTTTTTGGGACGCACACATATACCATCATTAATTTCGATTTTTCTAAAACCTATTGACATTTTTTCTATATACATATCTATTATTTTACTTAGTATTATTTTTAAAATACAAAAAAAAAAAAAAAAATAATTAAATAAATAAAAATAAATTGCAAATTGTTTTTCAAAAGTTACAAATTATTATTTTTTTATAAATTTCGCAATAAATATGTCTAATATTAGCTAGTTTTATAGGTTTATAATCCACTTTATGTTCCCCCAAAATAAGAAGAATCTTTATTTCCTGACAATATATTTGAAACACACATACCTATATTTCTGTTCCTGTACTTGTCAGATTTACGCGTTTTAGTTAGATTTTGTCAGAAAACCATAATTCGTTGGTTTTCTGGAAAATGGAAATTTTAAGTACTTTAATTCTGACTAAAAGCTACAAATTTGACAAGTACTTTTGAAGTTTATACTATCCCAGGTAGCAGCAAATAAAAATAACAGGGCCTTAATATGGACGTTTACTTCGATGTATTGTGGGAACATCTAAAATAACAAACGTTCAAATTGTTTACAAATTGTTTACATACATTCTGGTTATGCGAAAGTCTTTATATGAGTTGATAATGACTTTCGAAGTTACAAATGATCGGTTTACAAAAAGATTCAAAATCTTTATTTTTTAATTTTTAATGACAAGATTGTCTTATTATTTGTTTTTTTTAATGATTTAATTTTTTCTTTGAACTTCAAAAAGCAATATTTTCTTATTCCATTTTTGATTTAAATATTAAATATAACAATTATATTAATCATTAATCTTATTAAATTGTAATGAAAAACGAATTAACAAAAGTTTTGAAATTAACATCTAATACTTCTGTAGTTTGCTAGTAAACCATTGTGTACTAGGCTAATTAAAGTTGCAATTTATAGTAAACAAAATATATTGAAATATACCTAAGGAAAAATTCAAATTTAATGAATAATGAATGTTAAAAATAAATCTATAAATTGCATTTGTATTTCGAAAATATTTTTGAAGGAGAAGAATACTTTGGATATGCTGTCTAAATTACTTAAAAGAAAGATAATTATATGTATTTTAAATTACGCAAATCCGTCAATAACTTCAAGAGATATGAACATTTAAAATTGCATACTTTCTATATTTTATTAACCCGCCAATGGTGAAGCTAATTTGACTTTGATCAATGTTGACGCCGGTCTCACGCACCGAGGTTTTTAACTGAAAATTTTTCGGAACTTGTAACTAATAGTTTATGTTTTTTTTTTTAATTTGTACCCTTTGACAATAAAACAAAGATATTTAATCAATTTAAGCTCTTTTATTTCATTATTTAAATTCACAAAATATTTTTATTAGTGCAATAAAAATAACAATGTTTTTAGTAATACTTTTTTTTTAAATTAAGGAAAAAATAAAAAATCACACATTTATAAAGGAAAATGACGTTTTTTAGTCTTTCGACATTAGGAACTTATACAAAATAAACAAAAATTGGTATTCTTCCAAACAAAAAATAACAAAAAAAAAAAACATAAATAAATCTCAAAAACTAAATGTACCAAGTAAGAATACTTGGTTTTTCTATTTTTTTTTTTTTTTTTTCATCAACACTCATGCACCGGCCAATTCTTGAAGGAACCGATGTCCCAGGTACATCGTCTATATGTAAAAGTTTAGGTACGTTTGCCGATCTCTAATGTGAGGTTCAATTAATTTCATAGCCAAATTCTTAATAAATTTAAGACGTAATAGTTTTGTGTCTTGATTGTTGGCTGTATGGATCACCTGAGCATAGCGTAGAAGACTACCATAGGCCATCACCTTGTTGCTCGAGCACAATTATAATACGCACATAAACGATCCACGAAAGCTCAAAATTATAGCGGGCTTTTGGGTTTCAGCATCTACTTTAGTATCATTTTGCATTATACTAATAAGAAGAATATTTTTCCTTTCTTTGGAACATGTAAAACCAAAACCATGTTGTCACGAAAAAAACATATTGGATTTTAAATTTCGACATTGCAATTCAACGTATTTCCTTCATGATCTTCCTGATTATTCCGACGGTTGTTAAACCTTTTTGCAGCAATGATTCAGCTAAAGGTACCTCAATTAACAGTTGTAACGTTGCGACCTGTATTGAAAGTCTGTACGCATAATCTTTCAACAACAGCGAATCCAGAACTGTCGAAATTGTAGGGGCATGCTTGTGGTTGTTTTCCGCGATAAATTTCCATATTATATGTGTAGAACATTTTGGCGTCACAAAGGTCTTGAATTTTGATGCCATAAGGATTCGGTTTGTTTGGAATGTATTGCCTAAATTAGCACCTTCCACGAAATCCTTCCAACTTCTCAACTATAGTCACATAAGCAGATAAAGGGTAATTAGCCATACAATTGTGAACGAATTTCTCGAATATTTCCCGTATATGGCAGTATACGGGAAATATTATCAAATCTCAAAACTCGCAGTAAAAATCTAAATCTCTGGGCAGGCATTGAAAGCCGAAATATTTCAATTGAACTACCATCCGTTCGAAACAACTCTTCAACGTTGTGTTGATTAGATTTTTTAATACTAGCTAAAAGGAGCAATCCTATCAGGCAACTTATTTCCTTGAAATCTGTCTCTTTGGTATAAGCTTCTCTGCAAAATTTATCTTTTACGGTAGCAATACATTTTTTGGTAAACTTGACAATTATGTGAATAATAGAGTTCTCAAAAAAGTGTCTCCAAATTTCAAGAAGGTCTTTTTTAATGGCTATAACCCGCTATGTTCGCACTTCTAGTACGAACCGATTGTTGCGTAGGTTCCTTACTCCATTTCGTAATTTTGTCTTTTCCAATATATAATAAAGAGTTATTGTTACCTGAAGGCTCTCGGTCACTCAGTTCCACTTCGCTGTCTGAATTTTGTATTTCCTATGGTTCATAATCATTAACGGTTTCACTATCTGAAGAACTTGGTGGTATGTGCTCATCGAGTGTTATTTCTTGTAGAATGTATTCAAGATGACGTTGATCTCTTTCGAAAGATATGCTGTAACAAGATTGATAATATGAAACACACAAATATACATATGTATGTATATGACACAATAAAACAAGAAAAAAATAATAAACTAGGTGTAATACGCGAATTTAAAAAAATGAATCCTTGATTATTTTACTTACAGTGTTTCACCGTGTATGAAACACGGTTTCACGCACCAGGTTAGTAAAAGAAAAATAAATAACGTTTGCTCATTAAGTAGTTTCGACGTGAACTAATGGTAAGTGACTTGCAATGCGGCAGCTACTTTAAAGTACAACAAAAAACAATAACGGAAAATAAAGTAATTCGATTTTTTTGAAACACCAGGTCTCACAGACCAGTAGGTCACCATTGACGGGTTAAAAAAATAATAAGAAAAAATATTATTTTTTTATGGAAAATTTGGAAAATTTTTGTATTACGCATATTAGATAGATAAAAATTGTATATTTTTATTTTTCCATATTTTTCAAATACACGTGTTAAAAAACAAAAATTTAAAATATCATATTTAACTAAAAATGCATTTAAGAAATACAATTATTACATTAAAATGCATTTTTAAAAAAAACTTTCTTACTTTTAGGAATGTTCGTATTAAAGCGATGCACAGTGGTTCCGAAAGGCCTTTTTTAAATAATTCTGCACCTTGTAATCTATTAAAGATATCTAAATAAATATTTTCGCGTTGATTTTGAGGAGCACAGTTCCCTAGCGGGTAAGGGGTGTACTTCCTAAATTGGTAATCTCGGGTATGTCATCTTGATAAAAAATAGTCCAAATTTAATTTACGATTTTTTTAGAAATTTTAAACACAGATAGTCCTTGAAAATATTTCGTTAAGAGGTATTTAAGTCAAAATAAATTTTCCCTCATTTTTGACTTTATTTTTTATATTTTTTTTAACTTGACGGGCTTAATTTGGGTCCTAAATTCTTTTTAAATATCAACTAGGTTCCTTATAAAATTTCAAATAATATTGCTGCAAGAATCATACAAATATATGGTTCCGATAAAAAGTTATATTAGACTGGAGTTGAAGCTCTCACATTTTTGAGTTTTTTTTTTACCAAAAAGGTGATATTTTTTTCATTTATAAAATTTGGTTTTTGTTTTGTCCTATATAAGTTTTTTAATGCTCTTAATAGAAATTTTAACGAAGATGAATGTAAAGCAAACCCTCAGACACTTGTCAATTTTCCACAATTTTTTTTTTAAATTTGTTTGTAAAATTCTCAAATCGCAAAGCCTTTATAAACACAAATATGTTAATTAAATACCTCGATATGTTGGGAAAACATACAAAAAGTATTTTCTGACGGACGACTTTTATAACGACACGGTTGCGATTTCAATAAAAAAAAGTCGATTTTGAAAAGATGTTTTTCCCGAATTGAGATTTCGGGCATTTTGTTAAAAAAAGTGAAAGTTATTAGCATTTATTTAGAGTTTGAAACAATTTAAGCATTATATTTAGAATTGGATACAAAGTATATAAAAGAGCACCAAGAGTTAAAGAACATAGCGTCATAAATGCTGAGGTTACAGATGTGATTGATCGTTGTCAACCGACATCCGGCTCGAAGGGCCATTAACAAATTTGGAATCGTAAATAGCTTTGTATAAAAAATTGCGATACAATAGCAGAGCTTTTTTCAGTGTTTCCATGCAAAACTTCGCGTTACTAATTTTTGTGGAAAGCAATTCATAATGGAATTCTGCAAAAAGAAATTTTTATCAAATATTATGTTTCCAAAGTAACAATTTGTCTTATTTTATACCAAATATCCGAAAGCTGTTCTCAGAGAAGCTAAGAATGAACTATATATAAAGAGAAGAGCTAGCGAACGTTTACTTAAAAGTAACAGTAGCACAAAAAATCGTATGTGTCAGAAACAGTCGACACCACAACAATTGAAAGATGTGTTATGATCTAATGAAGGAAACTTGTGTGTCCTTCATTAGATCAAAAAAATTTATTTTATATTTATTTAGAATTTCTTATAAAAACAAATTTTTCATATTTACTTATCAGTAGAAAATTTAAAGAAAAATTTCTAAATATAAAACTTATATGAGTTTCCTATACAAATTAAAACTTATTGCAATTTTTATTTAAAAATATAAAATTGTTAAAAATTTTAAATCTATCGAGAATTGTGAAATTTTCTACGCCCAACTATTTTATTATTTTTTATGGCTCTCACAAGATGTTCCAAAATGTAGCATCTTTAAATCCAAATGTGTTTTAACATGATTTAAGCTATAATAATTTAAGCTATATAGTAATTTAAACATAAAAAATAAATGCATAAAGAAATAATAAAAATTTGAGCAAAACGAGTTCTTTATTCATGCAATAATAAATATTTGCTTTATACAATCTCGCCTGTTTCTATCGAAAAATAAAGTTGTTTTTTTATTTTAGGTTTGGGAATTTACATCCATCTATGTATATAAATGAGACCTATCATGCTTTTAGAAGACGTGCAGATGGACGGACGGACACACATATATAAAGTTTATAGAGTCTTAAAAAATATTTCATAATGTTATAAACGGAATGACAAAGTCAATATGTCCCCTATCTTTTTGCATGGTGAGTATAAAAAGGTACCACTTTGTGAAGGTGCGGGTAATCTTTAAAAAATGTTACATAGTATCAGAAAAGAAAATGCTATGAGACAATGTAAATTAGTTTGCAATCTAAAATTACCTTGTAGTCTCAGTTTGCCGGTACCAAATCAGAGCTTTTCGAGACTATAATTAGACTCATGTAACATGACATGCGTATTTTCTGTGCTGCTACACACTTCATCAGCATATGACTTCGTTGAAAACTCAACACAATGAACTTGAAATATTCTTTATTTGACTGCAATATTAAACATAGAAATTTTTAAATTATTTAATAGAAATTGTTGGAATATTCCAAAATATTGGACGGTTTAAGGTAATCCTCATCCATCATATTAAACAGTGATGCCAATTTAGCCCTTTTTTAGTAGCCCCAAACGTGAAAAATATTTTTTAGTCCGAAATTAAAAAAACACGCAAAAATATCACTTTAAGCATTTTTATTTTTTCCGCCTTTTAGCCCTTAAAAAAAAAATAGTAAATTATTTTGATGGGGTATTTTTTTTTTTTTTTTTTTTTTTGGAAAACTAAATGAAGTGACATAATACATTTTTGTACTAAGTTCTCAAATAGTTTTTCGAACAGTGTGAAAAGTCTAGTCCAAATTTTTTAAGAGATCTTAACAATTCAAGACAATTTAACAATTTAAAAAAACTGTCCTAAACAATTAAAATTGAGTAGAAAAGTACTGAATGAAGTGGCCGATTTTGAATCAAGGTTCATAATAATAGAAGCCTTTTTTTAGCACTATTTTTCGAACATTTCTAAGCGTTTATGTTCGGAATAGTTAGCATCACTGATATTGTGTGCACTCACAGACCATCAAGTCAATTTTTGAATATTAAACATCGTTATGATATATATCGCAGATTTGACAGCTTCTTTACTACTATTTCCAAAAATAAAATTTTTCAAAAATTTATGCCATAAAGCTTTAATTTTTATGAATAGAGTTGAAAGATTCAATAAGATTATTTTTAAAATAGCAATACTCTATGCAAATAACTTAAGTTGAACTGGAAATCCATAAATATTTATTTACAAAATTAAAGAACACTAGATTAGCCTTACACAACCATTCATAAAAAAAAAGAAAATTTTGAACAATTTACTTCATTTGTCCCACTGTGCATTTTGTATACACATTTCTATGCATATCATACACCACTACAAGCAAACAAATTAATTCGTTCAATATGTGTATGTAAATTAAACTTTTTTTTTTGAAAAATCCATGGACAAATAGAAAATGTTCAATATGCATTAAAGATACTAGGTATAGTTTGCAGAATATTCAAATTTAAAAACCGGAACTCAAATTAGGAAAAAAATATTATTTGCATATTCTTAGAATTTGAAAAACTATACTCATACAATTTAGCTAAATAAATTATTTACTAAAAAGAAATAATACAACAAAGTAAACCCAAAATTTTTGTAATAAATCCAAAAAAAAACGTAAAATAGATTCACCACTACCTTTAAAATATGCACTCAACTCATAAATTTAACACACACTTTCTCACAGAGGAACAAGTCGACGAACAAACTAACAAAATCAACTGGCTGAATGCGAAATACATTGATATATTCTCTATTCCCATACACACAGAACTCATACTCACCAACACACATGCACGGCACACGAAAAAAAATCCAGCAATGATAATTTTCTTATGTGTTTGAGAACATTGACAAGAAAAAAACGCACACACTTACTCACTTACACAACGAAACAGTAATACAATGTAGTTGTATTAGTTAGTTGAACGATGAGCGATGACGAAGAGCTACACCAGCCTGCTTTGTTAACACACGAAAACAGTTTTCATTTGATCTCTCTACAGTGCAAGTGTGTGTTTTGAATACGAACGAATCCAAGAAATAACAACGGAAGGCAAGAGATTTTATTTTAAAAATTATGAAAAAGAAGAAAAATGTTATTAAAAAAGAAAAAATAAATAAAATATTAATTATTAAAAAAGGAAATTTGAAGTTAATGACTCTCTCTAAATTGCTCATAATACAGTTCAAAATTTAAATTTCCCTCTATTAGTGGTGGCCACTAGGTGGCGCTGTCTATCATATTGTAATTATTTGTATTATTATAATTAAACTATTCTAAGTAGTACGAAGGCAAAAAACAACGACCAAAAAAATTTAATGTTAAAAATAAGCCCATAAACTTATACTGTACACACACACATTAATAATACAACGTGAAAAAATCCCCTTATACATGTGTCTAAACATTCACACATAAGTTGAAATTTTTTTTAACAACAAAAATATTTTATAGTCTAAAAGACAAAAGTGTAAGCAAATGCAAAAATAACACACTCATGCAGAAAGAAGTAAAATATAAAAAACTACTACTAAAATGTGAATAAAAACAAATACAAATAAATACTACACACCAACAAGCAACAACACCACACATAAAACACACAAAAAATAAAATAATATAAACTTAACAACAACGTAACTAAACAGCGGTTTCAATTTAACATACTAAAACGAGATACAAAAAAAAAATATAAAAAATAGAAATAAACTCACACTCTGACATAAGGCAAAAGTCAAACACAATAAGAATAAAATTGTGAAAAAAATAGAAAAGCAAAACATTGAGAAACACACATGTGAAAGAAACGTAGGAACAAAATGTGAAGATTAAAAGAGAACATATAAATATTTTGCTCTCGTAGTAATTGTGTACTCTTTAGTTTATTTTAATCTAAATATCATTATGTGGTGGTGATGCCACTTGTTGTGGATTTAATTTTTGTTATTGAACTATGGGAATTTGTTGGTATTGTGAAGCAACAGGAATGGGAAATATTTTACTTTGTTTATAAAGTACAAGATTATAAAAAATTAATTAGCGTTTAACTTTCAATATATAAAAATATGAAACTAAGCGGATAATAGTAACACGTGCGGAAATTGATTAGATTTGTGTAAAAAATACCCTGCTCTTTTTTCAAAAGCTATGATTCTAACACATTTTTGTCATTAGCGATAAAAATAATCTGGAGAAGTAGTGTTTGTTATTATAAGAGAGCTTCCTTTTTATGATTCTTATTCACATATCTAAAGAACTATTATAATGAAAGAGATTTCGTGAGAATAACTTCCTAAACAGGTTCCACAATTGAAATGACCATAGGTCAGATAGGTCTACGGTGGAGTGATAGCCCCCATGCGAAATAAATCTTTGTTGAAGCATAACTAAAGAATTATAACAGTAATTCTTGCAATATACTTATCAGGAATCACTATTAAGCTGAAGATAGGCCGGATAGGTCTAGGGGGAGTGGTAGTTTTTACACTTCTACATGATGTGACATAAAATACAACATTAAGAATATGATTGAAGTCAAGCAACTTCAACACCAAAAAGTCGTTATGACATCGCATTGCTCCAACAAGTGAGAACTCAGAAACTAGAAACAGTCTTGAAAAAAGAATATTTAAATTCAGCTCTCCCAATTACATTAAAATTTGTTCTCATCTGCTCAGTTCCAAGACTTGACTCGAATTTGTAAACATGTGCATGCTAAATTTTTCACTCCCAAAAAAAAAAAAAAAAAAAAAAAAAAAAAAAATTGCATAAATCCCATACCTATAAATTTTATTATTTAGATAATTGACGCAAAGAAGATTTATGGATATATAAATCACTCTTTCAAATTTTTCAATAATCGGACCACAATTATACCAAATAAGACCCACTCCGAAAATCATTTTGACATTACTTGTTTTTGCAATGGCGTGGAGTATTATATAACCGTCTATAACATTTTCTTACTTGTTTCTCAATTAGTTCTTTGTAAAATCAGTCAATCTATATGGTTATTTAAATAATAACGGGCACAAAATGAATTTTATGTAATTTTTGATGAAACGGGAAATCAAAAACTTGTCATGCCTTATAAAATATATTCTAGTTAAATACTACAGTACTTAAAAATAAATGGAAGATGTTGCAAAAAGTTCGAGGAATTTTCAATTTTGTTATAAACATTACATGTTGACATAATTAAAAATATGCAAAATTATATTTTTATGAAAACTGTTAGCTATTTATCCGTTTCAGACAATTATGAGAATTTTGACATCAATTTGTTACAGCATATTTTTGTATATTTTGGGCTTTAGAGCATAATTCAGTAATTTAAATGACATATTTTTGCATATTTTATACTTAATTTTGCATCTATTGCAATAAAGAACATAATTTTACATATTTGACACTTAAGAGTAGAATTTTGCACATTTTGCAGCCAATAGAATAGTAATTCACATAATAGTAAACTTTTATTTTTATTGCAACATACGTTTTTCTTTCAATTTCAATCCATTTCCTTAATAAGTTTCATCTTATAAATTGATTGAAGTTTTGTAATTTACTGATAACGTATTAACTTTTTTTAAGTGCAAAAACAAAATAGTTTTTAGCAATTGCTAATTAAAATTAAGTTATTTTTTGCATTATTAGTAGATAATTTAAAATATTAGCTAGAAAACACATTCTTGTGGCATATTTTAGTTGCCATATTGATTAGTTATAATATTTAAAAGTTAATTTCAAGCTTTTTTTAACATTAGTATCTTTTATATTTTTTGCTACTGATCAATACCTGATCAGTTTTACATTTATCCAAAGCGGGGTCAAAAGGTAAAGTTAAATTCAGTCATTAAATGAATGTTAATAATAGTTTGATTAAAATTGGTACTAATAAAAAATATTATATTAAATTTTGAACTGTGTAGACCAAATAGAGAGAGACTAACCTAAAAAAAATCTAAAATCCTAACAACATGTAAATCCTTTTTTTATTTTAGCATAAACAAATATGACAACACTTTGAATTAAAATAACTGCAATTTCCTCAGTGCATTAAAAAAAAAACAAAGAGGTCTTATACAAAAGAGAACAATTCAATTAAAGAATTTAGAAATGAAAACATAAAGTGAAAAATTACATACACATACAAACAATGAATTTAAAAATATATATAAAAATAACACAAATACATTTTAAAAAACAATTTGTAGTGTAAAGCAGAAAAAAAAACACGATAAACAGTAGAAAAAAACTAAAAGCTAAACAAAATACAATTTCTATGTACTATTGAATTCTCCAGGGACAGTGTGTTTTGGATAAAATAAACTTTCAAAAATTATAATAAAAAAATATATTATTAATCAATTGTTGACAAAATTCTACAAAAAGTGTAAATAAAATACAAATTTTATAAATAAAATAAAAATGTTTTACTAACCTTTTGAATAAATGTGTTTTGATGAAATAAATGCAAACTTTTTTTTTCTTAAACCAAATTAAATAAATCAAATAGAAAAATTTTGGTGACAATTTGTTTTTGTGAACGCGGTAACCAAGCATGGATATTCATTCAAATTTGGAATATTTGTGTCGCGTTTGTGCGGCCAATACTAAAGGCAAAAATTCAGTAGCTGAATGTGTTTACATTTTTAAAACAGCCGGTCTTAAGGATAAATTGGATAAGTTTCTTTATTTAAAGGTAAGTTACGTAAAAAAATTAATAAATAAAGTAATGAAGAATGCAAACACAATATAATTTTAATTCTTTTCCCTCCTTAGAACTACTAAACAGTGCAAATCAATGCAGTTTCATTTTGCTATTTTTCTTTGTTTTTTTATTGCTATTTGTTTTTCTCCTTACACATAACAAAATACTCGCACATTGAAAAGCGGTTTTGTGAATTTTCGGTTTGTAATATTGTTTTACTTTACTGCTCACTTTAATTTTATAAATTTCCTTCATTATTTTATTTGCCCACTTTTTTATTTTCTTCTATACATTGTGTCTATACTAGACAATTTTTTATCAAGACAAACTTCAAAATTAACGCGAATTTAGGGAATATGGCAACAGTTGCACAAAAACACGAATTCATTAATGTTTTTTATATATACAGTTTGACAGCTGTAATCGCCAAAATAATCAGCTCTTTAAAAGAGGTTACCTTGCATAGATTCGATCTGATTGTGACGATTGTGTTGACAAAAATTTGTCTGTTATAGACACGAGGATACTTTTGCACTTGTAATTAGTGTTGCCTATTTAGCATTTTTTTAAAACAATTTGTTGGTTTTCAAAAAGTCAATAGAAAAAAAAAAAAATTACTTTTTTAATAAAAATGTTTTTAATGAAAAAACATTTTTAAGGTATTTTTCAATAAAAAAGGAATTATTTAAAAGGTACTTTTTCTATAAAAAGAAATAATTTTAATAAAAAAAAGTTACTAAGTATTTATTTTTTAGAGAAGATGTATTTTGAAAATAGAACCATAGTTTTAATAAAAAGGCACTTTTTAATAAAATATATATTTATGTAATGTAAAATGTACTTTCAATAAAAAATAGTTTTTTTTTATTTTATTTAAAAGAGACTTAATTTAAGATTCCTCTTTAAAATAAAACAAGATATATTTAAAAGTACCTTTTGTAATACTTATTTTTAAGAAAAAGGTAATATTTATGTAAAAAGTAGCTATTTAGTAAATACATTTGAAGGGTGATTTTTAAATAAAAATGTACCTTTTTAGTAAAAAAAACACCTATTTTTTTTAAGTTAGAATTAAAATTTTTTTACTTACTTTTTTATATAAAAAAATTACCCTTTTAATCAAAACTTATTATGTAAGGTAGTCCTATAATATAAAATAAAAGAAATATTTTTTTTTTTTATATAAAAGGGTAGCGAATGGATCTTTGTTAGTAAAATTGTAGTTTAAAAAATAGCTACTTTAAAATAATATAAATACTTTTTCTTGTTTATAGAAAAAAATGCATTGCTGTTTTTTATGTTAATTCGAAAAAGGACTTTAAAAATCAAAGAGAATTTTAAAGAAAAATATAAAATACCTAATAATCTGTCAATTTTCAATTTCTTGTATTAATTTGGCATCACTGTTCTCTGTTTTTCTCAAGTTTATTTTATTTGACTATTTTGCTTTTTGTTTTGGTAACTCTTCGTGCCAGTATAAATATGTATGTATGCATTTGCAAAAATAATAACATTTATTTTGTTTTGTTGTTGTTATTTTCGCCTGACATGTTTAATTTTTTGTTGGTTTTATTTTCATTGTGTTGTTTACTATGTTGTTGCCTTTCTAGATACAACAAGAATAACTAGGATTATTGTTGTATGAATTGAACATGTGTTGGTGTTTATACGGATGAGTGAATGTGTATATTCGTAATTTACATATGGCGGGTGTTATATGTTAAGAGAAAACGAGTTATAATCAGTGTTGCCACGGAAATTCCTTTTTTGTAACCAAAATTTCGAAAAAAAAATCAACCAAATTGACAAAAAAAAGGGGAAATTTTGAAATCATTTATGTAAACCTTGATGTAATTGTTATATATGCAGGACTTATTTAATTTTATTAAATATTAATTTTTTTTTAATTTTATTAAATAATTAAATATTTCAAAATTAGAAGTTTTTTTTGAATTGAAATATATACCTATATATATATATATATTTATAATACAAACAATTCACGCGTACCTGAACATACTATTATACATACTTTCGAAACGTCTTAACATTATCTCGCGACTTACGCAACAATGTTGGCAAAAGTCACCAAAATAACCAATTTTGGTTAAAAATAATGAAAACGGCAACACTGGTTATAACGTTGTTACTTGCCGTGTTTCAAACTTTTCATTTATGATTAATGCATTTACAACAATGTACCCAATTGGAAATTTAACGATTTAAAATACATATTTCTATTACTAAGAGAATAGAAATAGATGAGAGTTGTAGGATAAAACTGAGTTAAATAAATTATACATTCTTATTTTCATATCCAATGATTATCTCAAACCAGGTGATGTCTTCACTTAATTGTGAATAAAATCAAGATTTCCCATCAATTTTCATGGTATAGGGCTTATTTTATTCGTAGTATAGGTATCTAGCTTTTTGCTAAAAAATTTATTTTGGAGTTATACTAGTGTGAGCTCCATATTAAGGGAATCATGCTTTCCAAAAACAAAAAAATCTGTACGTGATAGTAAAAAATTCTTATTTAGATTGTCGCATAACACATATACAGTCGAACACGGTTATAACGAACTCGAAGGGACCGGAAAATGTAGTTCGTTATAAACGTAGTTCATTAAATCAGTAAAATTCCAAACAATTTTATTTCTTAACAAAATATGGATACGTATTTCATTACGATACTAATATTTGTAATTAAAGCGTGTTTTTTTAATTAGAAAATCAGCTGTATTTATGACTTTTAAATATTAATGATCTTAATATATCAGGAAGGATACTTTTTTTGTATTCACCAGTCATTTGACAAAAGGACATTGAGATTAATTCTATTTTTTATACTCATTCAATGTTTACTTTCATTGCCGAGGTTTTGAAATTGGCATGAGTTTTTAATTCTCTTATAATTTCAGTTTTATTTTTAACTATTTTCGGTAAATGTGATAAAAGGGTCAACAACTATTAAAATAAAAATTCCCCTTTTATTTGTCTGATAATTTAAATTGAAATTGTCGAAAATTATTTAAATTTGTCAATTAATTTAAATTGAAATAAGTTATTTCTATTAATTTTTATATTTTTAAAACATTTTCAAATATGCAATTTTATTTATCTAAAATTTGTATTTGTGGGAGTTCGTTATAAACGTAGTTTTTTGTATGAAATATTATTCTTGGGACCATAAAAATGAGTTTGTTATAAAAAAGTTTACTATAAACATGTTCTTTATAAACATTATTTTTATGGAAATTTTATGTAAAATCAAAGGAACCGAAGAAGTGTTCGCTATAGCCATAGTTCGTTTTAACCGGTCTCGTTTTAACCGGGTTTGACTGTACTAAATAAAAGTACAGTCGAAAGTGTGCGCAATAGTGCACAAATTCAGATATGTGATGGAAATCGGACGTTTTGAAATCGAACCGTTTAAAAAGTTGTGAAGAATTTCTGCCGATTTCAAGAATAATTTTGGAGGAACACTTAAAACTTTGTAATAAAATTTGATAAAAAGTTAGTAATTTAATTTTCATCAATAAAGAAAAACAAAAAAAATTATAATAACGTCACACATATTTTCGATTTCAAATTGTTTCGTTTTCGGAATCGATTTCAACCACATGCCCAATTACCACTATCTTATTTTTTACATTACATGGTTTATAAGTGAACATTTTCCAAAAAAGAAGTATCGATAAGTGCAACGTTCTATTGATATTTATAATATTGTATCAATTTATAGTAAGTTTTTTTTTCTTGTTCACAGACGTAGTTTTAATGAGCTCGATTTGCGCAACTACCTATTATTTCAACATCCCGGTTTACGCAACCAGTACTTTTTTTACATTACTGGATTTATAAGTGCAACTTTTTCCAAAAAAAAGTATCGATAAGTGCAACTTTCTGTTGATATTTATAATATTGTACCAATTTATCGTAATCAATTTATTGCTCAACAAAAAAAGGACGAAACTGTCATACTTCCATTTTTTGATACGGCCAGGATTTAACACACTACTTTCATATAAACCGATGCCATTAAAATTGCATGTTTGCTGTCATCTAGCAATAAAAGGAACATTAAATAGTAAAACTATTATGTCTGACATAATCGAGTCTTATAATTCCACAAATTGAGGAATAAATGTGCAACTTTAAATAAAATGTTCTGGGAAAACTAATGGATTACCAGTGTGCATTTGACATAATCACATAATACGTTTAGTATTAACAAATATATAAAGGAGCTGCACAAAGTCCTTGTGGAATCGTGAGTGAACGAAAGGTTGAGGGGTCTTACTTTTATTAATAATACTAAGCAAATATTAAAAATTTTATTATAAAAGATGCAACTAATAATAGTAATACTCATGAAATAGGAATACAAAAGGAACGAAGTATGTGCAGTACTAAAAACGCCGAATTATAAAATCAACCCGTATTAAATGCGGAAAACCTATTTGTGGTGAACACAAAGTAGAGGTTTGAAATTTTAAGATTTTTGATGATTTTTGTTTTTCTTTATATATTCCCGTGAACTTGTTATTTAATTTTTTTTTTTTTTTGCTTTTTCATCTCATAAGCTGATAATTTTTCGTTCCATTTCTTATGTGATCTGAGGACAATGCATAAAAAACTACATTGGTTATACAATTTTATATACTGTTTTTTTTTTTTTTTTTTAATGAACTAAATCCAAATCTAACTTTTAATTTCGATTTCTGAAGAATTGGAGAATCAGATAATATTGTTTTATAATTTTTTGTTACTTATGTTGCTTATAAGATAACCTGCTTTAAAAAAAGAACTCTTCGCAAGGACGATCGATCATTAGTTACAACGTATGTAAAATATGCTTCGTACTCTAGGGTTAACGATTCGAAAACTTTTGCTACATATTGCATTCAAAAGGCCTATTAATAAATTTATTAAAAATACTTTAAAGCGGTAAAATATTGTTCATTAAATTTTTCAACAATCCCGTTTGGAACATACAGTTGACAGAATCCACTGCAGCAAAAAACAACATAAATGTATATATGCATACACATAGGCTTGAACAAAAACAAATTTAAGGTTGTTTTTTTTTTTTTTTTACAATGTTAAAAGTTTCTTCAAAGAAATAATAAATAATCCCCCATTAAGCAAACATACACATATATACATTCATACATGCATGCATACATACATACATACATACATACATGCATACAAACATACAACTTAATAAACATACACACTCAATATTTACTACACAAACATTTAACATCCGTACGAACAGTATTTTCAATATAGAACATAGAGAAGATCTGATAATAAAAGTGGAAAAAAATATTGAAAATAAAACAAACAACAGCTACTAACTAACACACGCACACCAAAAATACTCGTTTAGTTACACTAATACTTTGACACTTTAAATGTCTACTCTCCTGCAACACATACAAATATGTATGTGTTTTCCATTTTAATTTTGTGTATAAAGATGAGCACAAAGAAGACGGGACAAGAAACTATAAAAGAAATGCTGAATATTGTAAAATACAACATTTATTTATGTGTGTGTTGAATATACATATGCAAAATCAGGAGAGTAATAAAAAATTAGCTAAATTTTTGTTGCTGATAAAAAAATATTGAAATGGTAAATACTAGTTGATGGTATGTGTAAGAATGAACGAATGTACAGTGGTCATTTATATTGAAAATGTTAATTAAGTAAACTCTTTTCTTAAAAATGACAAACATTTGAGAATAATGTGAAAATAAAAGCTTTTTCAATAAATAGGGAAATTAATTCATGGCTGCCAATTACTTTTTTTGGTCAACTCCAAAATTGTAAAAAATTTCCCCAAAAAAAACCCCAACTCATTCAAGGTTTTTTTTATTTTCACAATTATTTGTTCTTTTTATACATAGATAATTTTTGGATGAATATTTTTACAAAACTATCGTCGGTGTGCTGACGTTTTTTTTTTTGTGTTTTACTACTTTTGTTAATTCGCATTTTTTGAATTTTTTATTTTTCGTTAGAATATTTATTGATTTTATGCTTTGAAAAAAGATCGATATATTTTGGCGTCCGCGAATGGCAAAAGAAATTAAAAAAAATCTACATACAGGAATTTTTTACAATGCCAGATGCGATAATGAAAAAAAAAAAAAAAAATTAAAAAAATTTACACATAGGACTGTTCGTCAGTGCACCTTCGATATGTATGTACTATTTCAAATTCACCATCTTTAAATTACAGAAATTAAGGAAACTTTCGAAAAAATTATTCAACATGTCTGATTAAATTCTTGGCAACATTTTTTTTAATATTAACAAGTAATGGTCAAGGTAATATCTAGCAAAGAGTTTGTTTATACTTGAAATGAAATTAAAAAAATATATAAGGATCTCTTTGTTGGGAGTATTACGAAAATTTCTAGGAATTACGAAAATTATTAAGAAATTACTTATAGTATATCATATATTTTAGAAGTATTACAAAAAAAGGCAAATTCGAAACGAACATAACGAAAACTAAACCTTAAGAAACTGCCATATGACATGTTGTGTTTTTTTTCTGAAAGAGTGAAAATTTACAACCAACGTTCTGATATCGTCATTAATATATACATGCATATATATGTATATGCAGTGATGCCAGATAGAATTTAGAGAAAATTCCTCCGTTTTGTTAAAAATTCCCTTTTATCAGACAAAGTTTTCTCTCTTACTTTCCCTCTTCCTTAAAATCGCAATTTTTAATAAAAAATTAACAAAAAGTTTATTTTTTGTTTGTAAGTAAATAAAGCACTACATAAAAATAATTTAATTTAATTTGAATGATCACAAAGAAATATTTTTAAACCTCAAAAAATACCAAATTCGAAAAAATCCTTTTATAATAATGCTATTTATCTTTTTTATTCCAATTTTTAGTCGTTTATTGAGAAAAATTTAGACAGTTTAAAAATTCCCTTTATTTCGGCAGAAATTAAAATCCCCCTTTTTCCGAAATTTTCTTCAAAAATTCTATATATATATATATATATATATATATATATATATATATATATATATATATTTAATATCCCCAAGAAATTCCTCATCCTCAAATTTGGGGTCAAAACCCCAAATATGAAAGAATTAATTGTCAAATTGAAAAATGCTATTATTATGAAATCATTGTTAAATATAATTCTCAAACTTTTTTCAAATGTGGATTATGACCAGATGTGAAACATAAATAAACATAATTTGGATTTTAATTTATTTATTTATTTTTTGGGATTTTTTTATATAGACTTGTAATTTTGTCCTATCAATTGGAAAATGTTTAATTAAGTAAAGGAAATAAATAATTTTATTTATTAATTCATTTATTTGTATATAATTTTTCAAATCCTTTTTTTTAATATATTCCTTTAAAGATCTGATTTGAAATCAAACTTAAAATTCAAACCTGTATCTACAATTGAAATAACACGTTCGATATAAAATCTTAAAGTCAACATATTTCAACCGTTTGAAATCGCATTTGCTGGGTAAATTTGGAGTAGTTTTATTTTAGAAATTTTTTAAATATGTATGTATATTTTTTGGTGAATATTTTTTATTATCATAGTGTCTAAATAATTTTAATTCATACCATTGGGGATTGCGATAAACAAAAATGGCATTATTAAAAGAAAAAACTTTAATTCATAAACCAAAATCTATACTTTATTATAAAAATTATATATAGGTATTTCTATGATAGAAAATGTATTTAAAATATTCTATAAAAATAAATTTTAACGAATATTATCTTGAAAATAAATTTCCTACAAAAGAAAAATTTATTAAATATTTCCTACAAAAGAAAAATTTAATAAGAAAAATTGTTTTCAAAAATTCCATATAAAAATACATTTATTGAAAAGTTCCTATAAGAAAAAAATTTTATTTTTATAAAATTTTCTGTAAAAATATTTATAAATATATTACTTTCATTTTCTATAAAACAAAATTTATTGTGAGTTTTCCATAAAATAAAATTTATCGTAAATTTATCGTTTTTTTTTTTTTTTTTTTTTATTAAAAAAGAAAGTTAAGATATACTATAAATTAAAAATAACCGATATTTTGTAGAAATAGAAAATATTCTATATTTTCTATAAATATAAAATTAAAAAAAAAAAATATATAAAAACAAAATTTTTTCAAAATTTTCTATCAATAGAATTTTTAATAAGAAAATTAATTCTAAACAAAAAACATCTGAGTTTTCTATATAAATTAAATCATCAAAATTTTTCTTTAAAAACGTAAATTTATTGAATTCTAATATTGTTGTATTAAATTATATGTATTATTAAAATAATCTCGAAATTCATAAATATCGAAATGAATAAAAAATATTTCCAAATCTCTCCCCACGAAAATCTGTCACCAAATGAAAGTTTCAACCCCCAATTTGGGGACAAATACCCTTTTCTGGCAACACTATATTAGGGATTTTAAAACATTTATCGACACAAATAGACCACATATAAATTTGAAAAATGTATTGTAGAAAAGCTATTTTTTGCTCACGCTATTTTTTCTAATATATGTTTGATTATTGTGCTCTTTGTTTACGGCCGTGTATGTGAAAATGGCATCTGGGGGCTTTGAGTACCGATTTATCCTATTTAAACCCTGATCAGTACGAAGTGTGGACGTAAAATTTTAAATATGTGCTATTTTTTACTCACATAAACCTGCCAGGGTGCAGTTCGGAAATATGTAATTTTACAATTTTGGTATTCGTCGCTAGAGATATTTGTTTTTTAGAAGTTAACAGTTTTAGCCAGCAAAAAAAAGTAATAAATAAATAAAATAAAAAATAAAAATAAATAAATAAATAAGCTGTGCTTTTAAACAATCTTATAAATAAGTATGCTATAGGTAGAAAAAATATAAATACTTTTTTTTTCACTCTCAATTGTTTAGCTTCGTTAACCTTCGTCTTATGAAAAATCCAACAAGAACTCGAATTCTGAGGAATATCGATGCCGCTCATTGCATTAAAATCATTAAAAATCTTGAAAGTTTGTTGCGATTATGTAGCATTTTTTTATTTACATTTTTATCACGGTGAATAACTTGCTCTTTAATTACTTACTCTCTTAAAAATAAATTGCGTTCTCTTAAATGATTAGTAATTAGTAATCATTACCTAGCCATGTTACTATTTTTGGTAGTAAATTGCAATTGATTTTATCAAATAAATATGTTGAAAACATAAAAACTTGATATTTGCGATTGTCAATGTTTTTATTTTTTAGTTATGAACAAAATTGATCAACAAGATTCATAATTTATGAATGTTATGTTTTATTTCAGATTTCAGAAAATGATTCTCTTCCCAAGGTGCTTTGCAAATCCTGTTTTCGACAGGTGGAGGCAACTGCCGCTTTGTCAAAAATTGCCCAACATACACAACAAGTATTTCGGGATTTCCTTTTAAGCAATTTGGTAAATTTAAGAACTTAACAAAATATATAAAAAAAATCTTTTTTATTTAAATTTGCTGACATATATATTATTTTTTATTTCAGCCCAAAGGCCCCTCCGAAAGTACAAATACTTCTGAATATACATCTTCCGATTTTACGGCTAGAAAAGATTCCAATGGAAATTCTCAAAAAAATGAAATTGCTGTACCTCCAGCCCAATTAACAGCTGCCCCACCTCCACCAGCTCCAACACAAATGCTTCCACCACCTTTAATACAACCCTTACCAACGGTTTCCCGTAAAGATGAAGTGATCGTTAATGTTTCGGTATCCGATCCTTTAACCCGAGACAATCAACAAAAAATGATTTCTAATTCACAAAGACGACAAAGTTTATTGTTAGAATCACGCTATACACCCAAATCGATTGCCCAAAAATCGGCAACCTTAACAAATGCAGCAGCGCAAAAGGTGATAACACCTAAACAAAATCAAACCACTGAGACTGTAAATACAACGAATTCTGTAAAAACTACTACGCCAATATTGAACTTCTATCCGATTAATAAAACACAACAGCCAACGAAACAACAGCAGCCTCAGCAGACTACACAAATTACCACATTCAGTAGTGGTGGTTATGTCATAGGACGTATTAATACCGATAAGGAAGAGGCCAAAAAGATTACACTGCCTTTGGCGCCTACAGCTGATAATGTATTGCAGCAGAAACGCAAGAATCTTGTTAAGGCTTTGAATAACATTAAGGCCAATAATTCTGGTCAGGTATCATTGTTGAAATCTTCACAACTAAAACAAGCAGTTGCCACACAAAATATTGCAAAAACTCCTTTAAGCGAAGTGGTTAATCAGGCGGCAGAAGATGAATTACCCGAAAAGATAATTATTGCAGCACCCAAGAATAAGTCTGCGGTAGAAAAGGGTAAGAAGGAACCCTTAAACTTGAGTAGTAAAATACCGGCTGTGGTAACCCCTGTAACACAGCCTATACTACCCAACACAGCAGCAACTATCACAGCTGTGGTACAACAACAGCCCCAAGAACAACCAACTGCCTTTACTAACACTCCACCTAAACCTGCATTCCCCGAGGATATTTTATTAGGTCGCGTTATACGCGATATGGATTTATTGAAATTGATTTTGAAAGCTTTAAAATGGCCGATAAACAAACAAAATATGGAATTACAATTGCAACGTTTAAAAAATTCGAAATTTACTGATATTATGTCAGATTCCAATTTATTGCAAGATACTGATTTAACACAATTGTTGGGTCCTTACTTGGCGCCAGTTCTATTGGCGGCCCAGGCATTACAACAACAGCAACAACAAATTTTAAAAAATACCACATTAAATCAAAATATGAGCGCTGCCTATATAGCGCCACCAAAAATTTCTGCTTTAGAAGCTGCCCAGGCAGAAATTAATAAATCCATACCTTATAAATTACCACCAGAAACTTCGGTACAATTAGTACCTGCCACACCGGAAGAACAAGAAGCCACTCAATCCCCACCTTTGGCCAATTTAACTACTACAACTTCAACGTCTCTTTTGAAGAGAGATAGACAAAAGGAACATAAAACTGTGGATGTGCCTCAAAAAAGACAACGTCGTGCTGCTGCCCAAAGGACTAGAGATTCTATTGTTATATCGGATGAGGAAGATGAGGAGGTAGAATTCCCCAAAAAGTCTAGACAACGTGCTTCGAAAAATTCTGCCAACAACATACAAATTGAATTGAATTCAAATTTTATGTCTCAATTTAATTTGCTAACAGGTACAGGTAGTGATGAAGCTAATGAGGCTTTATTGGCTTTGTTGCAGAGACAAAAGGCTGCCATTATGAAGGATAAAAAAGTACAACGACGTAGACGCAATAGTGTGTCTAATTTGATAACTTTACCGGCCAGCGAATTTGATGCTTTAATCGATTTAGATGATGATATAGTTTTAATGGAACCAGTAACCACTACTAGTTCTGCAGATATAGTTTCAGCTTCTTCTGGGGTCCAAGAAACAGGGCAACAAAAACCCGACATCACTAACACATTTGTTATACCATCTGTACCGCTTATAACACGTCCCATAATAAAGCGTAGAAAAACTGTTATACACACTTCTAGAGGCAGATTAGATTCATCTTTAGATTTAAAGGATAAATATGTTATGCCCATTTCTTCTTCTTCTGCTATAGCTGCTAGCAAAGAAAAACGTTTAGAGGAAACTATTAACCAAGTGGCAAGAGGCAACATAGTTAGTGACAATAATGACGAAATCGTAAATCAACAAAGTCCTACAAAAACTCTAAACAACGAAGGCTCATTACTTATCTCAGCTGACGTAGCTGCAACAAAAGCACCACAACAAAAGAAAACACAAAATAAGGCTACTTTAGGCCAACAACTATTAGAAGCTATAGGTTTGCAGAAAATATCAACCAAAATGACAAATAATCCTCAAAACGAAGCCTCTAGCTCTTCCACAGTGGCCAATAGCATAGCAGTAATGCCTAATAGTAAACAATCAATACAACAAATTAGATCGGCTTTGAAAAAGTCACTCAAACAAGCTCAAGAACAACAACAGCAAAGGAAAAAGGAGTTAAGCTCTTCTTCGACTAATAACACAATAATACAGGATGCCGATTCCACCACCAAACCGGCCGTTAAAGAAATTGTGGTAGTCGAGGGTAAAGGCAGTAAAAGTGATAATAATTCCTCAATGGTGGATGTGGAAGAACAAATTGATAAGGTTACACTAATGGTGCGTAAAAATGATAAGGACAATAGTGAGCAGCCCACCACTAGTGAAAATGAAGACAAAAAAGAAATAAAAAAATCTCCCAATACCAAAATACAAGAAAGACGTCGTACTATGCCGGCTTCAGGAGCAAGAGCAGCTCGTAATGCTGTAGTTACTAATGAAACTAAAGAGAAATCAAATGTTGAAGAAGAAAAGGAAAAGACAATTGAGAATAATAAAGCTGAGGTAGACAATGAGTAAGTTTTTTTTATTTATTTATTTATTTATTTTCTGCTGTAAATTTTATAATAATTAACTTTTTGTTTAATTTCTTTTAGAAAAATGGAAAAGGAGGAAACAGAAAATGCCAATATAAGTTCTTCATCTGGCGCTACCTCCAGTGAAGCCAATACTAACACTAAAGATGAAGTTGCAACACCCAAAAGAAGAGGACGTAAACGTCTAGTGGATAAACAAAATGAATTAGAAACTGCAGAAACAAATGAAAATGATAAAGATAAAGAGAAAGATAATAAAGCTACACCTACGATAACGGAAAGATCTCGTACATTTGATAAATCTAAAGAAGAGGAAACTGACAGCAACGCAAACACTAATAAAAATGAAGAGGAACAAGAAACTCCAAGCAATAAGTAAGATAAAAAATTAAACAAAGTAAAATTTTTTTTAATATTGATTATGTTTTTAAATATTTTCAGAACTTCTGGTCGTCCTACACGCCAAAGTAAAACACAATCAAAATATTATAAAGGACCCGATAAGATCACCCAAGGCAGACGTTCTTTACCTTCTAGAACCACTAGAAATAGGTAAATTTTTGGCATAAATAAAAATTCAAAATTAATTTAACCAAGAGAAAGCAAAATTCCAAAAGTTTAATGAAAACACTTCTTGGTTTTTGCTTTCTTTTTAAATATTAACTAAATGAATTGGCCTTTAAGTATTTTATATGTAATATATTTTCCCCTTTTTATATTCCCTTTTAAATCCCTCTTTATATCTTTTTTCTTTCTCTCTTTCTCTTTTTTATTTCACAGAAAATATTCTTAGTCTTCAAAAGCCTAAGTGTTAAGTTTTATTTTTGGTAATTTTTAAGAAATTTCTTTATGCCTTTATTATTAAAAAAAGCAAATAAATTTAAATTAAATTAAATTTTTTCTCTTATTCAAACAAATATGATTTGTTGTAAATATTTAACTACTTTAACTAAACAAAAACCTTCAATGTTATTTGAAAATCAAATAAAGTTAATTTTAAAATATTTATCTTTAAAAATTGTTTAGAAATAACATTATTATTATTTTTTATTTTTTTATAATTTTTAAATTGCTTCTACCAGTTTATGATTGGTTTTCTTTTCTTCATCGCTTTAAATTTTTCTTTGTATATATTCTTATTAATAATTTCGATGTGAAATCTTTTAATTTTTACTTTAATGAATTTATTATTAATTTATATTAACCTTAAATATCTGCCATAATATTTCATTAATTTTTTAATAAGCAATTCATTTATCTGGTTTTTTTTTCATATTTAATATTCATTATGTATTTTTTTTAAATCTTAGAAATCATTATAAAAATTTGTTTCATTTTGCAAAACAAAGAAAGAAACAAAAATATTAAACTTGTAAGCATATTTAATATTTTATAGTAGCTTTTAGTTATTACTTATTACAACAACATGAATTTTTATTTCAAATAAAGTTAAGAAAGTTTTTGAAATTGAATTAAATTTGAAGAAGTTTTATTTCGAAGTTAATTTAAATTATTTTATACTGGAATATGGATTTTGAATCTATTGAGTGGGATTATAAGTTTGAAGTGTAATACAAAATTTTTTGCATATTATGTTTAAACATTTTTCATTTTTTGTGTGCTGATAATTTTGTCATAACGTAGTATCTATATTAGACAATTCTTTATCAAGACAAACGTCAAAATTAACACGAATTTGTGGAAGGTGGCAACAGTTACAGTTTATATATATTCAGTTTGACAGCTGTAACAACCAAAAATAATAATCAGCTGTTTAACGAAGATTACCTTGTATACATTCGCACTAATTTTGACGTTTGTCGTGATAATTTGTCTAAGACCTAAAAATTTTATCAAGACGTTTGTATTGATAAAAATTTGTCTAATATAGACTCGACTTAAATAAGGTACGCGAAAATTTTTTTAAAGACTGTTGTATTTAGATTTCAAATTTAAAGGAAAAATTAAATTTTTATTCGTTAATAAAATGTTTAATATTTTCTGGATTATCATAAATAAGGGCTTTATTGTTTCTACGATTACTTTTTTGTTGGAATGGGTCCTCTTCTTTTTAAACTCTATTTTTAAGTATTTTTTAAAAATGTTTACCCGCCACCGCAATAGATGGTTGTGGTATTATGCTTTTGTGCTGATGTTTGTAACGCACTAAAATATTGATCTAGGACCAATATTAATGCTCAGAATCGCTTTCTGAGTCGATTTAACAATGTCCGCCTGGCTGGGGAAAAACTTCCGGTTGATATAGCAGTTGCTGAGTTGATAATCCTTGGCCGAGTTGAACTGGGGTCGTTCCGGAGCGTAGATTCAGTTGTCGTGGGAACGTAACTGTCTGGCAGTCCATGTAAACCTTATGAACAAAGTACATGTCGCAATTTTGAAGATATTTTGATGAAATTTGTAACGAATAATTATTTTAGCACAAGGATGAAACCTATTGAAATTGGTTATGATCGGTCCATTATTTCACCTACCCCCCATACAAATATCTTCCCGGAATAGTGGTTAACGATCATAAATTCTTTAAATATAGCAATATTTTAATGAAATTCGGCGCAAGTAAGTTGTATATGAGCATAAATCTTAACTCTTCTTCCAAAAATCAGTTTAATGTGCATAAATCCCATAAAAATGTTAGTATCAAGTTAATATTCGTCACAAATAAGTTTAATATATATATAATTGACAATGCCATATTTTATGAAGATCGGTCCATAATTTACCATAACTTTTGGGAATCAAACAAAAGTGCATAAATTCATATAAATGTTAGTATCAACATAATATTCTGTATTCGTATATTTTATTTTACACTTAATACAAGTATCGGTCCACAATTGTCCACAGTTATAAGAAAAGACCCCTCCCTGAATTTTGTTGCATATACATAATGGTGTAAGGTGTCATATGGTCGGTCTCATTTGTTTTACTATGACTCATTACATTTAAAAGGGATAGAGTTCTAGACAGTTAAGTGGATTGTCCTCCTTTGGTACATAGCGTCACTATTTACTACCACTCAGCTACTTTGTTTTAGTAATAATGAGTAGAAGGATGAGGCCAAACAAATTAGAATTTGTTGTTTTCAAATGAAGGAATATTTTCTTGCGGCACTCATTTGCATACATTTTTCTGTTGAAAGTGTCAATTGTTGTGAATAAAGTGCTTTTTTCCCCACATATATAAATGTCTGGCTAGACCGAAAGATTGTTCGATAATTTAGATTTTTTTATACTTATTTGTCTGATACATTTCCCATAGCATGACCAAGATGTAAAAAGTCCACCAGTACATACTTTTTATCATCCGTTTGGCAGTATTCATATTTAAAAAAAATGTCTCAGTAATTTTCGTCTTATCTTTTGCCTTCACATTTTTTTTCTAGCATTGCTATTAAGAACTTTTTTTTACTTCAGCTTTTTTAACTTTTTTGGTAAAAGATATAGAGAAATTTAATATAAGTCACATTCTCTACAGAGGTATGCAGACTTTTTTTTTTAAATTCGTACTATTTTGTCTGCGCTCCTACTAAATCAACTTTTTCTTTCGATGATCATAGACTCTTTATATTTTTTTATGACTCAAAAAAACTGAATTTTCCATTTACCCTCATTTTTAGCAATTCGTTTATATGGTCGCAATGTGTTTTGATCTTAAATTTGAATTATGCGTTTGAAGGAGTTTTGTTAAAATTTCATTTTAAGAAAAACTAATTATACTATTACAACAAAATTTAGCACATAGTTACTGAGAATAATAACAAATGTAGACGAGTTAACGCTTTTATTTTTTCCATGTATAATAAAAATTATAGGGTTAAAAATATAATAAAAGACTTGGAAAATATATTCGATATCAAATAGGTATTTAATATGCAAAAAGCATCATTTTCGTTCTTTTGTTTTTTTATTTTTCTTAACAGAAGTTAAACCATTCTTATTATAACATATACTGCCAAATATTTTTTAATAAATTAATTCCTCGCACTAAAATTCTCTTTATTGTTTAAGTTTTGTATCTGAAAAATTACATGTTTTCTATATAAGTATAAACAATGTTTAGATATAATGAACAATGACTAATTAGTAAAATAATGAAAAGCTTTAAACAATAAATATTCTAAAGTTTGTTAACAAGTAGTTGAAGTTTGAAACGTATCTTGGCTATTCAAATAAACAAGTGCAACGCTTAAGTTTATAATGAGCAGAAGTGTATTTTATGTGAATTTAAACGTGAGTTTTACCTTCAAACGAATGAAATTATTTACACGCACAATAATTATATTAATTAGATAAGAATCAGTTAAAAAAATGTGTTAAAATAGAGAATAGAGTATCAATGATAGAAATTTAATTATTTTTATTCTATATTGTATGATTCCATATAGTTGCGATTCAAAAAATAAGCGGTATAGTGAAAATGTAAGATAAAAATTGAAGTTTGTTCTTGTTTTTATTATGTTATTCAAAAGTTTTGAATCAAATTAAGTACAGTTCAGGTTTGAATATATTTTGAACGTTGAAATAACTAAGAAGAGTTTCAGTTTTAAATTTAAGAAGGTAAATAAGTTGCAAAGGGGGGCAGTTGATAACGTCTGTGCGATTATTTATTTTTATGTACATACTTATGCTTGTCTGAAAAACCATTTCAAAATGTATAAGTGATTGCTATTATTTTGTTTTGGTATCAAAAAATAAATAAATGATTCAAAATCACAGCAAACTGAAAGGTAAATAACTATATAAAAGAGGGAAAATGGTGATACTTGTTTAATAATTTAAACAACGTTTTTTCAAAACTTCATCAGAGGTATATTTGTTTTGGTTTTTACCTTTAGACTTAAACTTTTTCATACATGTGACTATGGAGTTCTAAATCACGTTTTAAATCACTTTTTTAAATAGTTTCTAGTTTCTCGAAATAAATCGTTACGTAGAAAATTAATGAGGTTGAACCACATATTGCAACGATTGTCCAATTTGCTTTAATAAAATATCAAAAAATTTTAATTCAAATTAACTCTATGTTATACCTACATAATTTTTATAGTATGTATGTATATTCAATAGTTTTGGAAGTATTTAATAATTTTGTACAAAAAATACAAAATTTAAAAATGTTTGTTATTAAAAAAATTGTAAAAAATCGAAAACGTACAAACTTTTTTAATTTTCTTTACTATTTTTTCTCTTGAAAATATTAAGTATAATTTATTTAGAATTGTTTATTAATTTCTTTTTTAAAAATTTTCATTTTTTAGAAAAAAAGGTACCTTTTTTAAAAATTGTTACTAATTTAAAAATTAATACCTTATTAAAAAAAATAATACTTAAAAAAAACAACTGGTAGTATTTTGAATTTTTCGAAAATTGCTATTTTTTATTTATTTATTTATTTTTTAATTTGTACTTTTTTTAAATTTACAATTACTATAAATTTATATTGGCATCTTTTCTTCTGAAATTTATTACTTTTTTAATTTTTTTCTTTTAAAAAAATTTTAACTTTTGTAACAATTTGCTGATTTGAAAACTTTTTCAAAATGTACACTTTTTATGAATTAGTACTTTGTTGAAAATTGGAACACTTTTGGATTTTAGGTATTTAAATCAAAGTTATTAAAATGGTATTTTTTTAATTTTTTGAACTTTTACTATTTTTGAAATTTTATATTTTCATACTTATTTTTGGTAATTTTTGAAAATTGCTATTTTTTTATTTTTTTTTTATACATAGTACTCTCTATGTTGAAAATAGGTAAATACAATTATTTTGAAACTTGGTAGTTTTCTAAAATTACAACAAGAATCCTTTAAAATTTAGTATTTTAAAAACAGTTAAATTATTATTATTTTTTTCTTCAATTAGTACTTAAACTGGTACTTTTTATAAATTTATATTTGTTATTTTATAAAAATGTGTACTTATACTTATGAAAATATTTTTCTTTTGGAAAATTAGTAAAGATTCCGTGTGAAATATGTCGAAATGATCGTCTAACACCGAATAAAGTATATATATATGTAAATTTTGGGTCCTCGTAAAAAACTAACATGATCTAGCTATGTCCGTCCGTCGGTCCATCTGTGTCTCTGTTGAAAGGTTGGCGGAAGAAATTTGGCTCAAATATTCCCCCTATATAAGGTTTATTTGATATTAATTATAAGCAAAATCAGTGAATAAACAAACAAAGTTATGGGGCAAATACTAGAAAAACTTAGTGTCTGCACTAACTCAGTTCATACTTTTCGGTCGATATCTCTTAAACAAAAGCAAGTATGACAACGAAATTTTATACAAATAGTTCAGGGATCGATGTAAACTCGGAAACCATAATTGGACGTGACCGGCCTACTTTATCGACCACCTCCCATATAAGTATTATTATTTTTTTTTAAATGTATTTTTTTAAATAGTTTTTTTTTTAATTTTGGTGCTATTTAAAAAAATTGGATTCGTTTTGGATTTTTTTTTTTCAATTAGAGTTTTTTAATTGGTACTTTTTTGTAAATTATTAATTTTTAAAATTTGATACTTTTTGGAAAGAGCTGCTAGTGCTCTTTAATTGTAATTAAGTCTTAGAATTAAATTCCTTAAGATTTAATAAATGAATAAAAAATTTTAGTAAATAATTTTTGAAAGTCGGTCCTTTTTATATATGCATAATATTTACTTTGTTGAAATAAATAAAAAAAAAAAGGAAATTTAGCACTTTATCGAAATGATATCTTTTTTGAATTTAGTTTTTTTAATTGGTATTAATTTTGAAATTGATGCTTTTTTTAAATTTATATTGGTAGGTTTTTGAAAATTGTTATTTTATATAAAAATTTATAATGTTGGCTCTTTTTGACAATCAATGCATTCTTCATTTTTAATAGAACTTTGTTTAAAATTGGTACAACATATTTTGAAACTTATTTTTTTTTATTTTAAAAATTTTAATTTAGTACTTTGTTGAAAAATTATTAAAATTTTATTTTTTTTTCGAATAGTTATTTGTCTTAAAATTTTATATTTCTTAAAAATATACTTTTTTCTTGAAAATTATGCACATACTTATTTAATTTAAAACTGGGTATTTTTTTGAAAATTAGTATTGTGTTGAGCATGTTTAGTACTTTTTTTTGAAATAAATTATTAATATTATTTTTTTTAGTAAATAAACCTTTTTTCAAAATATTAATTTCTTTCCATTTTTTTTATTTTTTTTTTTTTTATTTTTTTAAATTGCTCTTAACAATGATACATATTTATATTATTTCCACCTTTGATAAAGGTTATATGGTGAGGAATCACTGATAAAATTGCCCTATGAATGTGTACTCTTACTTACTTACTTATATAACTTGTGCCTAACATTCGACACATCATTTTTAACTTTAAAGAAATAGATCTTGCTGACAGCATCCAATACCTTAGAAATATTCCGGTACTTAGTTAAGCCCCTAAATGTATTTATTAAGAGGCGTGTCTATTTAGATATAGTTTTATTACCATTAACACTTCTTTCATACAATTTAATAATTAAAATTTTTAAATTAAAATAAAAGAAAACTATAAAATTTGCTTTCATGCACTTTAATTGCTATTTTTCATTTTTCTAAAATAATAAAAAAACGTGATCTTTAACCGTTATTTAAAATTCATTCATATCAATAAATTCTAACAACAACCACTTACATAGAGAGAGTTAAATTTGCATTTTCCTCAAGTTATCATTTATTACTCTCTCTACGATTGTTTACTTTTATTCCATTTCTATTTAAAATGCAATAGAATAAATTGGAGATTAAGTGCGTCCACATTTCCCCCATAATGTTTTTTTCCCTCTCTGTAATTTCGATGATCGCACAAACAAAATGTTTTGACGTGTCTCCAAGAAACAAAAAAGTGTTTAACAGAAACATCACGCAGTCGAATAACAAACTGTGTGGAGTGAACTAATAATGTTTGATTAGGAAAAGTGAAAAAGCAAAAGTAAAAATAAAAATAAAAATACATATATATATACGTAATTAATATTAAAAATATTGAAAACATAGAGCCAAAAAAATAAAAGGCGACCTTGCCAAATTTTATAATAAACAAACGAATTTTAAACTTACAGTTAATATAATTTTTTTTTTTTTTAAAGTTGAAGAAAAAATGATCTGTAAAACATAAATAATTAAAATATGTATTTAGGAAAACTTTATGTTCACGTATTTAATTAACATTATGATTAAAAATGTTTACACAATAAAATGTTTTCATAATGAAAAAAGTGTTAAAAAGATCTTTTTACCAAACAAATAATACTCATACACATAAGAGCGCATACAGAAGGGGAAGAAACTAAAAAAATCGCTAATCAAAATGTGTAAAATTAAATTAAACTAATAATAAAAATGTATATAAAACAAAAATTTTATAAATTCATATAAAGTAAAAAATGCACATTATTATTATTATTAAATTATTATTTATTATAATTTCGCCTTCTAGTGCGTGTATTGGTGAAAATATATAATAAAGTGAAAATATATAAAAATAAATCTGAACAAAAAAGAAAATAATTTTAAAAGGTTTTTAAGAAACATGTGTTGCACAAAATATATAACAAATTTATTTGTAATTTTTTTAAAAGCATCACATTTAATTTCTTAGTAAATCGATATGGTAAAATATACTCGTGTAATCGTCTAATTAATAATAATTAATACCTGATAGAAAAAAAAAACTGAAAGCAGATTCGTATTCAGCATGCCAAATTCCATTTAGTTCACCTATGCTTGTTTAAAGAAGGACAAAAAATGTTTTTTGCCGACCACTGTTATTGGAAGAATCATAAGCTACACCCGATCATTATCGGATACCACACCCATTTTGTATCACCAAAATCGGTCTATAAATGACTACAGCTTTATAATAAGGTCATGTTCTGAAAAATACTTTACTTACACCAATCACACAACAATATTAGAATTAAGATCGAACTGACACAAATAAGTTGTAAATTAGTGTTTATGTTTCAACGAAACCAAAATGGATAAGACACCACGAATGCTGACGAAGTGTGTAGCGATATAGAAAATACGTATTGCAATCTGCTGGTGTCTATAGTCCGTAAACTCTGCTTGGTACTGCCAAACAGAGACAAAAAGGCAATTTACGATTGCAAACTTGTTTAATAAGGAAAGCACAATATTCTTTTTAAGGAATGCTCACGAAAAAATTAGTGCTTATATTATTAAATTATTCAGCTTATAAAATGAAAGCAAATTTTGTTTTTGTTAAAAACTATTATATTCAAGTTTTATTTTAAAAAGAAAACAAAATTTATTATTCGTTTTTAATAAAATATTTAAAATTTTTTGGAATACCTTCAATAAGAGCTTTATTGTCCGTCCACCTCTTCTTAAGCTTGATTTTTTTTTCTACTAAGAAAATATGTTTTCTAATGATAGGAAGGGATTATTTCCGAAAGCACTCATTTGAGTACAATTTTCTGTTAAAAGTGCTATTTGTTATGAATTAAGAGTTTTTCTTCACACGTATAAATGACTTGCCAGACAAAAAATTTGTTCAACAATTTTGACTTTTATATATAATAATTATCTGCTACATTTCCCATAAAATCTCCAGTAAGTACATTTTATTGCCCTTTAGACAGCATTTATATTTTAGAAAAAAAAAAAATCTCAATTTTAATTAAACAAAATTTTCGTTCTCTCTTTTACCTCCATATTTTTTCTATCGTACCTATTTGGAACTTTCTTTTTTATATTGTGTATCTGCAGCAGTGTTGTCAACTCAGGCATTTATCACTGTTTTTAGTGCTTTTTAAAAATTTGGACGCGGAAAAGTATTTAGTCAGTGCTCGATGCATAAATAATTTTTACTATCGAAAACTATTTATATTATGTGTAAAACAACTAAAAAAATGATTCAACAAAATTATTATTATTATTTTATTATTAAATAATTTTTATTTAATTAGTTTTAATTGAATTCCATAATTTGTGCTATCGTATCATATTCATTGCATTCATTTTAAAGTTACGGATGCTTTCCAGAAATAAATATTTCTTCAGAAGTTTTAGTAAGATTACTTAATGCTATGTTATGTTTTATTGCTTCGAAGTGAAGAGTTATTGTTGTGATTATCGTGATTATTGATCACATTTATTTTAAGAATCTTGATTTCTGAAAATAATATTTTATTTATTAAATTCAATTAAATTTGGCCCTGGCCTGTAAATCTAAATCGCTTCAGATCTGAAAGTAAATAAAATTCCGTTATCTGTTTTAAAATTAAGAAAAAGTACATACAATTTTAATTTATAGAACTAGTGCAGTCCGATGTTGAAAAATGAAATTGCACGTTTTTTACGTAGTTTCAGAGCTTTTTTAAAATTTAAAGTTGACAACGCTGGTCTTCAGGACAGTTTTTTTTTTTTTATAATAGATACAGTTTTTTTTTTTTTATAATAGAATGAGTGAGTAGCATTCCATCCAAAGACAAAGAAATTTTCTCTAAAAATTGGTATTATTTTGTCTGCGATCCTACAGTCAGTAAATCAACTATTGCTTCGTTTGTCAGGGAACCTTTTGGTAATCGTTAACTCTTTGTATTTTTAATGACTCAAAAAAACTGTATTTCCTTACTCATCTGTATTCCTACCAATTGTTTTTTATAGTCGACATGTGTTTTTATTATAAATTTGAATTATGCGTTTACTTGTATTTTGTTCAATTTTCTTTTTTAAGAAAACATAATTATATTACCAAAAAATTTAGCATAAATGTAGTTACTAAAAATAATACTAAATGTAAATAAGTTAATGGTACAATTATTTTTACGTAAAAGAAAAGCTATAAATAAGTCTTATGTATAATAATTGACCATAGCCTCAATATAAGGACCACTTTCGAAAATCACTTTAAAGTTCATAAATTTAAAGTTTCTAATCTAATATGAAATTGAAAATTTAAAAATGTTTCTAATATTGGGTAGAACGAGGACCAATGCCAAAAAATTATTACATCGTTTTCAATATAACTGGCGATGGCAGATGTGCCCTATGGCGAAATGCCCCTTCCAACCTTAAGTGTCGTTCTAATATCGGGTTATTTATTAAGAATTTAATGATGGCTATTTCTTAATTCTATCTTTATTATCCATGTAGACTTAATAAGAGAGTGTCTCACTTTTGACTAAATTATATTAAAAAATGTTGGCTTATTTATTTATTACAAGATTTACATAGAATGATATATGGACAGACATTGCTAAAACTATTCAAAAAGTGAACTTGGGTATCTTGGCATGCTGAAAGATGGATGTGGGATTATTGCTTTTAAATGCTATAAATATATAAATACGATTACTTATTTTATTGTTGTCTTTCTTAATAAAAAACTCCTATTAAAAGATTTATCATTTTGAAGTATTTAACCAACAATTTGTGGTTTTATTATAAAGTTTTGTATCTAAAACCTCAGTACCTACATTTTGATAAAAAAAAAAAAAAAACAATACGATAAAAATAACCTCAATTAAGGCAATACACAGTGTGTTGGAAAAAAATAGCGTTTGAAACAAATCTATGAAAAAAATTTTTAACATACATTTAAATTATAAAATAAACAATGAACTCCTTAATATAAGTAATTCTTATTATTTAAATGTAAAACCTAAAAATACATTTTTCTTTACTCATTACTTTAGTGCAAAAGTGTGGTAGCAAAAAATAACTTTAATAAACCAAAATTAATAAAAATTGAACGATTAAATAAATTTGCATTTAATTTTATTGTTATTTTTTAACGTTTAAAAATTTTGGAATTTTTAAATTTTCCCCAAAGTTCTTTTGTAATTAAAACGAATTAATTTATTGAATACAAATTATGCCTTGTTGTTCGAAAAAACAAACATTTCAACTCCTGTCAGGTGATGCGGGCAGCACTGATGAAGATTATTATGGCAAAGGAAATGAGGTAAGATTTATTTGGAATTAATATCTTAATCGAATAATTATTTGTGTTACTTAATATAAATCAAGAGAATAATCTTTATTTTTATTAAATTTTTCGGCCAATATCTTAATTAAATAACTGTTATAAAATATAATATATATTATAAAAGTATAATAAAAGAATTATTTTGTCTTTAATTGTGATTTAACTTTATTATAATACCAAGTACTTATGTAGTACAGGTTAAAACCAAGTATTCAATAGAATATTTAATACAGATAATAACCACTTCATATAAAAAATTTGCAATAAGTAAATATATTTTAATTGATATTGATAAGAAACTAAAAACTAGTAAAATTGATGTTGATTTGAAATCTTAGTATTAGATAAAGAATGCCGAAATAAAAAAAATATTAAAAGTATTTTTAGAAATAAAATATACCTTAATCTCTTACGGAATTAAATGAGAATGATTATTATAATGTTGAAGACAATAAATTATATGAGTCATTCCATTTAAACCAACCGGCTGGTTTCCTCACCTCTTCCGAATTTGATGATATTCGGTACAATCATTATACTCATCAAAACTAATACAGATAAAAAATTTCAAATTTCGAAAGATAGCGATTTGGAAGTGTAAAATAGCTCAAAAAGAAATTTACAAAGTATACATATTTTATATATATATATATGTATATATATATACATATATATATATATACATATATATATATATATATATATATATATATATACATATATATATATATATATATATATATGTATATATATATATATATATATATATATATATATATATATATTAGAATTAGTATTTTTGTAAAGACAATTTATGTTATATTAGAAGTATTGTAAATCGCGAACCACCGCAGACATTATACCAAAACTCGGTATTTGCGTTACCAGTAGGGTTTGGGAATTTTTGAACTTTTCAACTTTCCGGGAAACGGGAATGAAAAAATCGTGTTCCCGGGAAATTTAAAATTAGCTTAATCTACGTTTTAAGTTTTATTAAAGTGTTACAGTTTTGTTCGCAGAAAAAAGTTTGTACAAAAATATAAAAATTTACTTTCATTGATTTCAGTTCATAATATTTAAGCATAATTTCTTAAGGATTAAAACTTTTTTATATTTTTTCGAATGAATCAAAAGTCAAGAAGACTGAAAAAATTGTTTAAATTTTCAATTTGTACAAAAATGTTTGAAATTTCTTTGGAAAATTTTAAGTTTCTAATAATTTTTAGCTACATTTTGGGAACAGAACAGAAGCGCTTTTTACTAGAATAATGTGTTGCAGAGTGCGAGCAAAATTATGCAAATTTCTAAATATTATTTTTTAACAGATTTTTTTTTTGGAATTTTGCCATTTTGAGGTATTTGTTGTTAGCATTTCCATGTATAACTACTTTCATTTAACATTTGCAATCAAATCTAAGGAACTAAATCAAAGCTTTTGCAACATTTTTTGCAAAAGTCATGATTTTGGGTTCAATATTACAGAAAATTCAAAAAGTACCATTAGAAAAAGAAAAGGTGACACAAAGTCCCCTCTTATGAATTCTTACCTACATATTACCCACATCTTTAATTTCATGTTTTTAGGTTCAATATTCTAGAAAATTCAAAAAGTACCATTAGAAGAACACAATACTACCACAAAATCTTCTCTTGTAAGTTCTTAGCCACATAGGACCATGTATCTTTAATTTCATGCTTTTTCAAAAAGTTCTATTAGAAGAACGAAAAAATGACACAAATTCCCCTCTTGTGAATTCTCACTCACTTAGGACTATATATATGTAAGTTCACGTTTCTAGCTTTAATATAATAAAAAAATTCATTATTTAGTTTGAATAAAATGTAAATTACCACTTTTACCCCCTGTTGGGTACATTTTATTTCCCCATGGATGTAAAATGTTTTATGAAAAAAGTACCAAAAATAGTACAATTTTTACCACTTTAAACGTTAGAATTTCAAAAAAGTACCGAGTTGTGTTTCCCATTTTTCAATAAGTTACTAATGTGATACAAACTTTATTTCTACTTTTACTGGATTAAGAGATACATAGGGTGCCATAAAAGATACCATTATACAGTTTTTATCCGTTTCTCCATAACTGAGCTAAATTTGAAGAAAGTAGCGGACACCTGTCCGATTATCTTTTTTAAATGAATAACGATAATTATTAAACTTTTTTTGTATCTTTATTAGTTTAGCAGTTATAAGGTTACCGAATTTAAGCGTTTTTACCCTTTTTTAATCCCTAATCATTCGCATTTCCAAAAATCCCGCCTTAGTGGATCTATATGGCGGTAGATCAACAATACAGTCCAAACTTCATCTTTCTAGCTTCAGGCGTTTGGGCTGTGAATCAATAAGTCACTTAATCACTCAGTGACGTTACTCTTTTATATATATAAAAAATAAATAAAAAAATAATATAAATACAATAAATATTATATAGATAGAAGGGTTCTAGTTTGACGCATATATCAATTTTTTCATTTGTGAATTTTTTTTTGAAAATTGTTGCTTGGAGTAATGTATTTTTTTTATTTATTAATTATTAATAACCCAGCAAAAACTTTGCTTTCCCGGTAAGCTAGCAGGTGTAATTGGAAACAAAAATAAACTACTTATTTTTTGCCTGAATAACTAATTATTTTTGTTCGATTTGTCCACAAATTCATGTAGTTATTTTTTGACTCTAGGGGTACTCAAAAATATGTACCTAAACGAAAACAAAAAATTTTTGCCGTCAGTGAGACTCGAGAACTTGGATACACACTAACAATTCATTTTTACTGACTAACGTCTTACTCAGTACACCATCTCGCACATAGCATCCTAAGCGACAAAAACTCTATTTAGTATAAAATATCTTTTTAGACATTTTGTTATAAAAAACTAACAGCTTCAGAATGGGGTTGAACCAACAACCTTCTGGTTGTTAATCCGGCGCTCTAGCCAACTCATCCAGTATTACTCCGCTATTATACTATTGAGTACTTATTAATGTAATACAGAGTAGGCAAATAATAATGACGCCTCATTACCAAGAAACTACTTTAATAAGTAGTTGTTATTACCGAAAACCAAAAAGTTTTTGCTGGGAATTACAAAGTAATTATACAATTGTTAAAATATTTTGGGCTTCTAATGATATATATTACAACAAAATTAACATAATTTTAAAATGTTGTGGTGAAACAAAAGTATGTTAAAAATTATCAATAAGCAAAAACCTTCGAAATTAAATATTTATTCATTTGAAAACTATTTCAAATTTCAAGTACAAGCTGCGAGAATAGGCTTGAATTTCCAATAAAAAGGTTCTAATATAACAATTGTATTTTTTAAATGCTTTCATAATTTAAAACTGAGCTGGATGTTTCTTTAACAAACAATTGTTTCTCAAATATTTTTAGAATGTTTTTTAAATATTTTAAAATATACTTAAAGTAAAAACTGAAATTATATATGCATAAATGATAGATTGATATATTTTTTACATTAGCTGGAAAAAAAAACTTATATTCATCATTTTAAGCATGTTGTTCATTACATTTTATAGACCATAATAACTGTTTTTGTCCATTTTATTGCGGCATAATTGTGTATAAATATTTTCTTTAATATAATGTATATATACAATTTTATTTTTTGGCTAACGTGTCTGTCCTAAACTTTTTTATGAAAAAAAAATTGAAAGCTTTTTTAAATGCGAAAAATATTTGAATATTGCCTTAATAACAATGGAAAAAGTGCAAAATAAATTGAATATCAAAAACTTAGCTATATACTTTATAATCATTTGCAAATTTTATAAAAACCTAACATTTTAATTTTATATGAAACTTTTTAAATTTTCTTGTTTATTTCATAAAACATATTTTGTAGCTTCGAATACAATTTAAGAAATATGCTATTTATTAAAGGAAATTTTCTAAAAATTTTTTTAGGTTTGAATCGATGTTTATTGGGTTTATAAAAAAGAGATAGGAAAAACATATACTCTGCAACACAAAAGATAATTTAAAGAGTATTTGAGATTTATTAGCTACTGTCAGTCAATCCCCTTAAGTGATCATAATTTAAAATACTGCATTTGTTTGTAAATATCACAGTAAAATCTCTAGTAATGGTTTCCATTTCATTTTGTCCTGACATCCTGGAAAACCATCTAGAAGGGTTATTATCAGGGCAACCAAAAATATTCTCTAAAGCATTAAAAATTCTCTAAATATCGGAAAATATTTCTGGTTAATTTTGATTAGCAGTTGCTTAAAAATATATTTTGTTTCCACTTCTAAATTTTCAAAGCTGATACATTTACCCAATTCACGTAATAAGATATTTGAGTTATTGAGTTATATTTTATTTAAAATAACACATTATTTAATATTTTTTGAAAATTTATATGGAAATTTAAAATAACATTATAACATTGTGAAACCTATGTTTATTAATTCTGTTAAAAATTATTTTGTTTAAAAATTTGTTGTTTCTTACAAAAAAGTTAATTTTTTATTCATTTTTTTTTTACAAAATTTTCCACCAAAATTCAAATCTTCACCAAAAATTTAAATTTTCACAAAAAAAAAAAACAATTATTTAGTAGAAATTCGATTTTTTACATAAACAACGAAATTCAATTTTTCATTAAAAATACAATTATTCCTTAAAAGTTTAAATTCATTAAAAACTGATTATTCATCAAAAAATTCGATTTTTCAATAAAAATCCGATTATTCCAAAAAAAATCGAAATTTTCACCAAAAATCTAAATTTTTACTAAAACTCCGATTATTCACCAAAAACACAAATTTTCACTAAAAATCGATTATTCACTAAAATTTCGATTTTTTATTGATTTTGAAATCTGCTTTTTTACAAAAAAATCGTTTTTTTTACCAAAAATTAAAAAAAGAAAAAGCGATTTATCAATAATATTAAGTAAAAAATTTGTATATATTTGAGCCTCAAAATGGTTTTCGAGATTTTCAGAAATGCCCAATTATGAATTTATCCTTATGAATCCTTGGTACTATGATTTCAGTTTATATAAAACTTGTGTCAAATTTTATTGAAATAGTGACATAATAATGCATTTATGAGTGTTAAAATCCTATTGCGGGGAAACATTTACATGGGGGCCAGATGAAATAATGGACCGATAATAACCAATTTCAATTGGCTGTGTCGTTATACCAAAATAGTCATATGTTAAAAATTTCATGAATTTATCTTTAAAAGTCCATATGTATGTTGTGCACAAAGTGCAGGTCTACCAGCCAGCCGCACAGTGGCTCCGAATCATTTTTCATCGGCCAAACTGTAACTTTTGAATCGATAGAGATATTTTAGTATTTTTTTTTTTTTGATGGATAGATATTTTCTTGAATTTTTCTCCAGTTTCAATTTCAATTTCAGTTTTTGAGAAATTTAAGGCTAAAGGTGAACTTTTAATTTTTTTATAGCATTTAGTATGAAAATTCGGTGTTTTTGGTTTTTGAATCAGCTTTACTTATAAAAAAAAGTTATAAACAGAAAAAAACATTTTAATAATACACAGGATAATTTTGTGAATAGGTTCCCAATTTATCAATTCTAGAAAAGGTTACACTAGAATCGGTTGTCTCTGTATTAAAAATTACGATTTCTTTAATGTTTATTTTGTTTTTGTTTGGATAACATTAAGGATAAAAATTTTTATTTTTTATAATAACTAAAGAAAATTATAATTATTATTAATTCGGTTAGAAAATAGCCTGAAAATATTCTATATTTAGTTCTATATTATTTCTATCCTCTAGCAGCCCTTTTGATTCTTCATTTAAGTCCCATTGACTTCGAATGCTAGAGATGAGCGGATCTGACGTTGCTAGTAATATATTAAATAGATTTTCATTTGTAGAATTTTATGATATTTTTATGGTATTGTGCTCTCTATAAAATCTGCAATCTTTATTCCGTTTTTTTCTGGAATTTCTCTGATATATCTCCAAGTGGTACTTAATGATGCTTAATGATATCTTTTCCATGAAAAGATGAAATGAAATCTGTTTATTATATACAAGTACATCGATAATTATTTTAAATCTTGAAATAAGATTTATATTAACACCTGTTATTTCAGATGCTCTTCCGGGATCTGAAAAGAACTTTCTTGCCATGTTCCCATTATTCGTATTGCCTGTTCCTTGTTTCGGTTGATTTATAATCAACCCATATTTGAGAAATTCATCCTGAACATGTTTCTTTTTTAAACTTCTTAACACATTATTGGTGTCATTGTTTGCTATTGATCCTGTAGGTTTAAAATCCAAATCATAACTGATTTTTAGTTTGCGTTGTATGAAAAAATTTTGGGAGTAATTTCATTCAAATGGAGAAAGTGTTCTACAGACGGGTCCAGACAGGTACAAAAGTATATATGTGGTTAAAGAGGACATTTTCGCCTTTCTATGTAAATATGTAAGATTATGCTCTTTAGTTTAATATGTGCAATATATATATATATATATATATATATAAGGATTTTTAATGAAAATATAACAAAATATGCAAAAATATAGTGTTATGACTAAAATTGTCTAAAATAAAATAATAAATCAGTGTGATAGTGAAAATAATTTTTTTATATGAAAATTTTGCCATTTTTGGAATTTTCAGTACACCCCCAAAATTTGAAGTTATCCACAAAATACGTTTTTTAAGACATCAGGAACTAAAAAAAAAATTTTTTAAATTTTAAAATCGGGTTGGAAAGATGAATATTTAAACTTTCAAAACATGTATACATGTTACTATTACAATCCTAGTTTTTCGAAACTGTTACAGATATATATTTTTAAAAATTACATATCTCTGATCCCAGATGGAATCTGAACATAGAACATACATTTCTGGAATCTACTAGTCCTCGGCTACTTCCACTCTTCCGCTTATCCGATTCATGTCTGCTTCTTATGTCCACTGGAGCCACTTGAAAATTCCACATGATCATAGTAAAAAAACACATTTTTCAAAATTATATATCTCTGATCTCAGATTTAGTCTGGACATAGGACATACATTTCTGAAAACCTAGGTTACTTTTACTTTTCCGCTTACCCGATTCATATCTGGTCCTTATGTCCACTGGAGCCACTTGAAAATTCCATATAATCATAGCGAAAAAACACATTTTTCAAAATTATATATCTCTGATCCCAGATGGAATCTGGACATAGAACATACATTTCGGAAATCTACTAGACTACTTTCACTCTTCTGCTTACCCTATTCCTGTCTGCTTCTTATGTCCACTGGAGTCACTTAAGTTTTCGATTTTTGTTCAAAGAAATTTTATGTATTGAGTGATATATTTGAAAATTTTTTTTTATAATTTTATATTTTAATGTGTTTTATAAATATATATTAATTTTTTTATTTTGAATTTAATTTTGATATAGTTTTTTTATTAAAAAATTATTTTGTTCATATTAACAAATCAATTAACAGCGTGTGTAACGTATTTAACATTTATGTAGGACGTATTTAACTGACGTATTTATCTTCGCACCACCCTTGTATCTTTTTAAGTGTTCTGATACTTTTTTTAAATTTCGTATCAAAACAAATAAGAAAAAATAAAAACTCGCAGTGTTGGTCAAGATCGACTATAAAACTTTTATTTCGATATTCGAATTTATGTGAGATTTATGAACGTTTAAGTATTTTTAATGAAGGTGAATTGTATGGGAGCCACGGTCAATTATGGACCGATCATTATGAAATTTTGTGGAGCATTTTTACTTATACAAAACTTAGTTGCATTAAATTTTAGCTCTATACTCACATTTACGTGAGATTTATGCAAGTTTAATTGATTTTCGGAAATGGATATTATATGGAAACCATGTTCAATTATGGACCCTTTATTTTGAAATTGTGTATGATGATTTATAATGTAGGATTTATGTGCTGTTAAGTAATTTTGAAGCAGCGGAACCTACATGAAAGGTTCTATCCATTAAGGAACGATTTTTCTAAAATTTAGTACAACGATCTTTTCTGGTACAAAACTTATGTGTGGTGCAATAAAATAAATATGTCATATTTCAGATATTTATATGCGTTAAACCACTATTCCGAGGAAAAAAGTTGTATGTGGTATAGGTGAAATAATGGACCGATCATGATCAATTTCAGTAGATTTTGCCTTCGTAGTCTGAGTAAATAATATTTAAAATCATCACGAATGGGTTAAGGGTCTGTTAAGTGGGTTAAAGGTCTGTTAATGTGTTCTTGAAACTTCTAAATTAATTTTCTTTTTTTTTTTTTTGGATCATGAAGGTGCTATATATGCGACTTATTTTAATAAATAATGATCTGTTATATTAAATTTGGAATAAGTATATCAATATGATTAAAAACATTTAATTTGTAATAGAAAATGTGTTAGTTAATAAAGAAAAATTGTTGCAACTTCTGACCCCATTAAAACACCATTTTGAAATTTTTACACTATAACGGCAAATTGATTGTAAACATTTTGTAAAAAGCAATGAAAATTAAACGACCATTTTTCAGAATATCCAAGGATAATGGATATTTTTTTTTTATTTTAGAGGTTCTTGCGTCAGAAAGATGTTGAGTGGTTATGACTTTATGATAAAGAAGAAATTCAGTCCTTTCCAATGATACCAAGTTTGCCACGTTTAAATTTTGCTAATTATTTAAAAAAAGCTCGAGGTATCCAACTTTAGAGGTTCGTAGAATATGAACCGTTAGCGATATGATGCAGGTTAATATGTCATATGAAGCGCATAGAGGAGTGGATTATATATGTTGAATTTCATTAAAATCGGTGATGTTCAAAATCAGAAACACTCTTTCCAGTGAGTTACCTTAATAATTTTATTTTTAATTATAAAAAAAAATCTTAAAAAATTTCAAATAACAATAACCATTCAAATTTACCCCCAAACACTCATACACATGTTAAGTGTTGGTAAATGTGTGAGTATGAAAGTAAATAAAAACTAATACATGCAGCAAAAACTACTCATACATACATATAAGAATACGTATTCAGCAGATACGATTCAGGCATTAATAAATAGCCGGCTAAAATGTGTGAAAAAAACGTAATAAAAATAGACTAAACGAAACAAAAATGTAAATAAACTATGAACAAGAGAAGCAAAATTTCGACATACTTTAGTAAAACGTATACTGCGACATGAATAAAACGCAAGCGCTACAATGATACCTAAACGTCAAAATATTGACAATTAAAATCAATTTAAAACATGTGCACAACATATTAGAAAAGTTTCAATTTCTTAGTACAAAGTGTAAAGTGACTTGTGATGTAAACAATGTAAAAAATTGTGAAATTTCAAGTTGAGTGAAGTAAAACGAATCTTAAAGTTATATATTTGTGGTATTTAAAGAGAATTTAAAATACCATCCACATTTTTTATCATTTCAATGTATAGAAGTGAGTGCAAAAAGTTTTATTTTGTTTATTGCGCTGGTTGCATGTAATAAGGCACAGTGAGTTGAATTGAGAAATTAGTGGTAATAAATTATAAACTTAGAACCGATTACAAATTTCTTTAAAAAAATTGGAATACATTGAAATCGATAACAGTTTTATATGGAAATTTTAGTATTGATTATAGTGTTCTTTAGAATACTTGAAATCGATTACAGTTTTATTTAAAAAAATTTAAATGTATTACACTTTTGTTTAGAAAAATTTAATCAATAACAGTTTTCTTTATAAAACTTGAAATCGCTAAAAGTTCTATTTAGAAGACTTAAAATCAATTACAGTTTAATCGATTACTCTAGTTTTCGTTAGAAAATCTGGAACTGATTACAGTAGTTTTCTTTAGAAAATATGAAATCGATTACAGTAGTTTTGTTTAGAAATTCTGTAATGAATTATAGTAGTTTTCTTTAGAAATTCAGTAATCGGTTACAGTACTTTCTCTTTAGAAATTCTGTAATCGATTACAGTATTTTTCTTTAGAAAATCTGTACACGATTACAACAGTTTTCTTTAAGAAATCTGTAATTGATTGCAGATTTCTTTACAAAATAAGTATTTTTTAGAAGAAAAGTTTTTTTTTTTACATTTATAACCCTTTCCTAACCACTGTGCTTCATGCAATGCAACTTGATACAAATGATAATCGTCACATAAACAACAGAAAGACGTAAATACAAAGAATAGAATTGAAAAGTAAGAACCGATAAAAAATTGAGCAAGATTGAGTGCTTAAATCGAGCGTGCCTGAGTAAATGAGAAAAAAATTAAACAGGGAAATTAAAAATAAAGAAAAAAGCGTAACTACCCAAGCAAGCAAAGAGCAATTGAAAAACTGGATTGTTGCTCTTGGGCTCTGGTTTGGCCCCACTCACTATGGCTGCTTTAGTTTATTATGTGTGCAGTGCTTTGAATGATCTCTACATATTTTCCAATGCCTTGAAACGGTGTAATTACAATTTTACACAAACAATAATATATCTAAAACATAAAGAACGTTTAAAACTATTTTATAAATATTGCAGTGATTTTCGTGAAAATTATTATCGCAATAACGAAACAAATTGTGCCAAATTATCAGTAATTACCAGCATAGAAAATTATCAGCGAAAAATGTATAAATCAAATAGAAGTGGCATTGATTTTGCAGCCATAGAAGCATCGGCTGAGGCATTTGAAGTCATTGACTCATTTGCGGCAAAAACACCACACGGTTCGGTGGAAAATTTCTTAGACGCTGAAAGAATCAATACGAATTTTCGTGAAAATTATTTCGATGAAGACATAGAAGTCATAAATGGCATAGAAGCTGAGTATGAAGTAAGCTAAATATGTAATATCTATTAAACAATTTGTATCAAAATCATTTAGTTATTAAATATATATGTAAGTTTTTATTGTCATCATACTATTCGTTCTACTTGCTATATTTATTGGTTTTTCAACAAATTATTACGTTGCTTTAATTTGTTTCTATAGTTCGCAATAATCTATAGTTTATTAAAAAGATGTGAGTATTGTAGTTATTTTTTTCTTTTGTTCTGTGTTTCATTTTGTCTTGTTTGTTTTTCTTCTCATACTTTTAGCATATGATTTTATTATATTTTTTGACATTTCGTTTCGTATTTTGTGTTTTACAAAAAATGATTTTAGAGCTTTAGTGAGTAGCAATATTATGTTTAATATCTAGCAGTTGTTTGTTTAATGTTGGTTTGTGTTTACAATTAACATCTGTTGAGCTTTTTTTATATTTTGTTCTCTTGTTGTGTTAAACAGGTTTTTATGAGCATTTAGAGAAAGCTTTTATAATAAACGAGTTGGAACGCAATGCACCCTACATTTAGTAATCTTAATATCTAGAAATGTTTGCTGTAATATTTAGCAAATTTGTGTATTCTATGTTCCAACTTGGTTATTACTAGTGACCATTGATGGATCATATTAAGCATGTCTGGATAATCAAGTTAGTGAACAAATGTGTTATGTAATAAAATTAGATTAGTGGCGTTTTTATTTTTCTTTGAAACACTAAAAAATTTTTTACGAATTTATGTTAAAATTAAAAAAATCGCAGTTTTAAAATTGATAGCCGAATGCGTTTATAATTTTCTAACGTTTGAAATAGTAACTTATCAAAATAACTTGTAAACTAAATGCACTTCGGGACAAAACTACAAGCATCTAATCTATTCTAGATTATAATTTTTGACTCAATTTTAATTAAAGTGTTAATTTTGTTTGCAGCCAATTATTTCGTAAGAAGCTGCAAAATGTGGCCTTAAAATGTATAATTTATTATGATCTTTTTTCGTAATTATTTAAGAAATTTCGCCTTTTTCAAACTATCATAAATATTTGTATATTTTAGTTTAACCGATGAGCAACATAATGATTGAATAGCAAAAAAATTAACAAATATTTTTTTTAACAAAATTTGGAAATTTAAAAATTTTGAAGGAACCAGAATTTCGTTAATTATAATAGGTCTATAAATTTTTATATAAGTAACGGATTTGTTACTTCAGAAGATTTCTCCTTTTTTTAAAACTATATTATGTTTTCTCTCAATCTATACGATCTCAAAATACATTAAAAATGTTAATTAGAATTAATTTCTATTAATTATTAATAATGGTTTGTAATTCTTTGTTGATCTTTTAATGACAACGAAGAAATCGACCGAATTTCAAAATTTAAAGTATATAATTAAAATGATACATATTTCGCTTCGAAGAAGGAAATATTACAGGATCGAATCAATAAATTTGTGATATAATCTTCATTTAAAAATCAACAAATTTAAAAATATACACTTAGTTCAATTTTAATAATTTCTTTATTATTTTATTATTTAAAATGGTTATCAAAAAAAAGATCTTACTAACAGCATGAGAAATTTGAAAACATTTTAACTCAAAAATTAAGAAATTTTGAAAACATTTTGACTCAAAATTAAGAATGAATAGTGCAAACTTAATATTTATAGGTTTACAAACAATACTCAATGAAGAGCTCAATGGTTGTTGTCTAAGCTAAAGCGCTTTCTTCAGAATCAGATCTGATTTATATTTGTTCTGTTGGATAGTTTATAACCTTTATTTTTAACCTATGTGAAGAAATCAAACCGACAAATAGCAGCACCAACAAACTTTCAGAAAATTTTTTGCACTTGCGTTTATTTAAAAAAAAAAAAAAAAAAATTAAATAAAACTACATAAAAATTGTAAACAAAAAATTAACAAAACTGCAATAATTTTAATTTCCTTTAGTAAAGTCTAAACTCCTCAGTGACCATTAAAATCGAGTGATTTTCAATAGATGATAATTATAGGAATTAAGAAATATGACTGTCATCCCCGAAAAAACTACTAGGTTAGGAGATACCCAATAACAAACATTCAAAAATTACCATATTTTGGGTAAATTGAAATTTGCTTAAAAAATCTAAAGTTTGGAGTGAGATTTAAAATGGAAAACGGGGTTCGATAAAGAATACTTATAGGAATCAATAAATATGACTGTCATTCCCGAAAAAACTATTGGGTTAGGAGTTACCCCCTAACAAACTTTCAAAAATGGTCATATTTGAGTAAATAGAAATTTACTAAAAAAATCTAAAATTTTCTGTGAGCGTTAAAACCGAAAGCGGCGTTTGATGGAGGACATTTATAGGAATCAAAAAATATGACTGTCACCCCCAAAAAGCTAGGCGTCAGGAGGTACCCCCTAGTAAACTACCAAAAATGGGTAAATTTCAATTTATTTTGAAAATCTAAAGTTTTCTAAATACATATAATATTGAAAATATTTCTGTCTGTAGTGAGTGATGCACCTTCTATTTTGTATCTAATGAAAGAGAAACAGGAATTATTACTGGATTGTTTTTTAAGGAAGCCGAGGCTTTCTTTGAGGAGTTTTCATAGAAGGCGAAATGGAATGTATTTAAAGTTTTTTCGGAAGGTTTTTCACAAGGGGCTGCAGTGATGAAGCACTAATATATTTTCCTGTTGGGTTGCTACGATAGCACTTTTTTTAATACTATTTGATATTCAAAAACACTAACGCCATTAAATTTTTAAGTCATAAAGAATTTTATTTCTGCGCATTGAACAAATGCGCAGATAAAAAAGAGTAGTTCTGCCACAACTAAGGTCTGAATAGATCAATAGGCTTAGTGCATACTGGTCTTGCATACACCGTACCAGTGTGTGATCAGATTACTCCATGACAACCACCAATTCTAATTTACTCAGTCCGATAGATTTGTGAACTTATCCTGTAAAAGTAGCTCAATTTCTTGGCCTTGACCTTTAATCAGAGCCGATCATTATACATTTGTAGTACAACAACAACTATATATTTCTATCTTATTTGAAAAAGAACACTCAAAGTAACTTAATCTGTAAACTGAAACTGAGGAAAAGAAAAATTAACAAGTGCTTTTAAGATGAGTAGAACTTTATAGCAATTAATTTTGTACTTATTTGACCTTAAAAAGTTTAAATTTTAAATAAATTCAAGATAGTTTGAACATCTTCACATCGTATTTTAATCATTCATACTATAAACGATAGTAATCGGATTTTGCAATAAATAAAAACTAACTATTGAAAATTTCAATTTTAGTACTCTGAGGGTGAAAGAATATTTAGTTGATACCGAAAAATATTGTCATTTTCCATCTCTGGCATATTCTCAATAAATCAGATAGTAGCGACTTATTTCCAGGTTTCGATTTTAATGTGGAAATTTACTTAAGGATGGGAAATATTTAAGTTTTAGCTAAATTGTGATATTCCGAGAGCCAAAATTGTGCACTATTATGGAAGGAAATACGTTAATTTGGAACGTCTTATTAAACTCTGCATATATGGGTACACCTAATTTCGCCTTACACTTTAATTTTTTAATTTTAATTTTAATGCAAATGGAACATTTAAAAATGATCTTATGTAGTTGTCTACCCGAATCAGACATTTTACTAAAAAATATGTGTTTATGATTTGTTAGTACATATTTTTGCATATTTAGTCGAAAATGCATATTTTTATTAATAATGCATATTTAAATTTTTTTTTCACTTTTTCGTTAAAATTTTATTTTTCTATTCTTTATTTTGAGGTAAACGTACATAGCATGTGATATAGAGATTTTAGCTTTAATTTAGCGTTTATTCTCAATTAAGTTTTTAACACTGTCTTTATTTAAATGATGCCGACAATGCTATATCAACTTTTAACACTATGCTAGCTGATCAAATGCAATTTAAAAATTTAATAAACATTTTATCAACAGAGTTAAAGTAAAAGTTATTTTATTAATAAAAAAAATTTTTATGGTAATATTTACCTTTTAAAATTTGGTAAGAATATTACATTAAATTATATAGAAAAGCTTATTAAATAAATATTATTTAGGATAAAAAACCCGAAAGTAAGAAAGCCAAAAACTTCAGTTTTAAATATATACGTGTTGAAGTTCAAAGGAATTTTCACAACTGACTATAAATTGCAATTAGACAGTCAATTATGAAAAGAAGTTTCTTGTTAATCAGAGTAAAAGAGAGTAAAATGTTAGTCATTCAAAACTACTCCAATACTCAATGAAATGAGAAAAATAATGACAACTCATTACCAAATAATGGGTCTAATAAGTAATAGTAAACACCAAAGGTCAACAAATGTTTGTAGGGTGCTGGCCGAAATTTTGTAAATGTAATTGTTACAGTTTGAATCACAACGTTGAGTGGAGCAAACGAAAGTTTTTGATTAATATTGTACAACTAGAAAGCGCGAATCACGAAATAATTGCAGTAGGTTACATGAGCCAGTTAAATTGTTGGGGGAGGACTTTAATAAAAATTCCCTTATATTTATCAAATGCGTTAAGATTTTTTGTCCAAAAATTTTGCATGAAACCTGTGTAGCCCATACATTATACCAAGTAGTGGGTTATAATTTTGATCACATTGATTCGTTGATTTCATATGAAAAACGGATATATTTGAAAGTCCCTATACGCGCTGCAAAATTAAAGGATAATTATCCTAATTTGCCACTTCCTCCTCAAACAATTAATTTCAAAAAATCGTTGAATGATAACGATTCTAAAGCTATAGAAAAAGTTAAACGAGTATTAACGTCAAGAAAATATATCACTACAATATGATAGTGCTATTGTGAAAATCGAAGCTGGAGAAGGCACTATTGCTGAAAAAAAGTTGCAAGCTGTTATTAAAAAAGTAAAAGATTTGTAAAAGTTAAAAAAAATTTCAAACTCATTTAGTCTTCGTTCAAATGATATCTCGTGTTTAGAAGAATACTCTCCTTCTGAACTACATTTATTTAAGACCGTTCCTATCACATCTGTTGATGAAGAAAGATCATTTTATATGTATATAAATTTTTTTACCCCAACATAGACAATCGTTTACGTATGACATCTTAGTAAAAAATATGTTTGTGTATAAACAAAAGCCTATATAACTAAGGTTTCATTAAACTAAATGTCACAAATATAAGTAAAAAATTATTCTGAAAGAGTACAAATTTAAAAAAGAACAAAGAATTAGCATTCATCTTTTAGAACATAGCTTTAACTTTTAAAAATACAAAATACATTGCATTACTTAGGTTATCGTGGACTGTTTTTGTTAATTAATAAACATTAAAAAAATTTTAATTTTAGGGTATATTTCGAATTTTTAAGTACATTTTTTCGGTACATATTTTCAAAAAATAATTGCATAAAAATCCGCCCTCTATCCATTAACTTTAATTGCTGGTAGGAAACAAAAGACAATTTTTTTAATACTTAGGTGTATTTATATGTCGGTAAAATATGGGTAGATAATTTTTATTTCCACTAGAAATAAAAATGTTTAATTGATAATCATTAACTTTATTTACTTAATTCTTCTTAGATTTCGAATACCGTATTTCATAAGTCGCATAGAATCGAACTTGTTTATTTATTTGTTTAGGCAAAAAATTTAACACATTTAACTTAGAGAGTTGAAAAAGCTGTATGCCGTCAGCACCAACCACCCTGCCTCTATTTATTTGAAGAAAAAGCTTCTTGAGTTTTTTTCCTTCAACATTTAAGCAGCGTTGCCACAATGATGACTTTATTCTTCATCTGATATTTTTTTTAATCAAAATATGGTTTCATGATTTTTTCCTTCAAAATGTGATTGTTTAATAACTGACAAAACAATTTTTAAAAGTAGAACACTGTATTTAAAAATTGTAATATTCTAATATTGATATGTGAAGTTATATTCAGACTCGACTTCAGTTTATGATGTTCAATAAGGACTTTTTGACTTTTTTTCAACTTTTTCAATTTTTAATTAGTCGGTTTTTCGACTTTTCAATTTTGGAATAGTTAATTTTTCAACCATTATCAACTTTTCCGACTATTTTCGACAATTCTCGATTTTTTCCGACTTTTCGATTATTTTAGACTTTTTCCGACTTTTCGACTATTTTGATTTTATACGATCTCTTCGAGATTTTTCGCCTTCTTTGACTATTTTTTGTTATTTGTGTTAAAAAAACTTAAAAAATTTAATATACAACATTGATTAATTAACAGACAATCTATGCAAGGAAATTACACACAAAAATATGTTTTTGCTATATTATTTCCAACAGTTAAATGATATAGTTTAAATAAAAATGCTAAGAAACTATTACTTTTAAACAAAGTAAATGTGTTAGACTATTTTTAACACTTTTCAACTTTTTCGTAATATTTTCTACTTTTCGACTTTTTGACAATTTTCGATTTTTTCCGAATTTTCGACTATTTTAAATTTTTCGACTTTTTCCGACTATTTTCTGACTATTTTCGACTATCTGGCAACAAGAAAGTCGATTTTTTAGCAATTTTCTAACTAAAAGGGTGATTGTTCGATTATTCAATAGTCGATTTGATTAACCCTAACGTTAATTATTATTGAAGTATTCTTATCATAAGTCACAAGTTTTATTGTACCTTTGCATGGATGTACATGTGTCGTAAAAATTCGTAAATGAATTTGTTTTTGCTTTTAAAAATTTTGTTTAATCAAAAATCAAAAAGAGCAAGCTATACGGATTTCAATTTCAGATCATAATTGTCCTAAAATAATGCTTTTTAACGGTGTTTGTAATACTTATTTAGTGATATGAGTACAATTTAAAATTTGGATTGATGTAATTTTGATGATATTTTATTCCATTTCAAGAGACTTCGAACATAGTTATTGCGAACTTTGAACAGAATGAAATACAATGAAAATTAAAATGAAAACAGAACTGAGAGTTATTCCGTTCCACAAAAAAAAATTTAGGACAAAATAATTTTGATGATTTTTACATTAAAATTATAATTTTTATTTACCCAAATGATGTTCATTGTCCAAAGTTTCTGGCAACGCTGACACTAAAGCAAAAGTATTGTTTATTAGCATTCTAGTGGTGAAGTAAATGTATAATTAAAAGCTTTTTTTTATTTTGTTGTTGCTATTTTATTTGTTTCGGTTTCAAAGAATAATCATCGTTATACTCTACTCAGTCTAGTCGCGTTTTATTACAATGATACACGTATTCGATATAGAAAAATAAATTAAAAAAATTATAAAATTAACTGCACAAAACGCTAGATAATTCACATATTATTTTTGTTTTATACCTCTACTACATACTATTATTTATTTATTTTTGTTAACAACCTTCCAAGGAAATGACAACATTTGTTTATCGAAACGACGATCACAAACGATATAACAATAACAACAATTGTACTTTTAAAAATACCTTTAATAAACAAATCTATGAAGAAATGAAATTTAAAGAATTTCAAAAACTAAAATCTAATAAATTTAAAAGGCACGAAGAAAGAGAGAATACTAAGAGATAAAATAAAAACAAATAAGGAAAAATAAATTCCTCATTGGTTGTAGTAACAAATTTGTAAAATCGATTTTTATTATAGAACAAAACAAGATAAACTGTGATTTAATATCGTTTTTGTAATTTTATATAAGCAAAACACATAATTAAAGAATCTCTTTTAAAAACAACAAATGAATTTTAAATGTCTTAATAATATAAAATGTTCAGTTAATGTATTTGAAAAAAATGCAAAATTTATGATTCATCTTAGAACAAATTGTTAAATAAATAAACACATAAAAAAACTATAAGCTAAATAATATTATTAAATTTTTGTGCACGTACTTTCAATAACAAACATATTTGTATACAAATAAGAAAAAAGCCAACTGCCTTCAAATTAAACAGTTTTTTATATACTAATATAGAAAAATTCCTATATCTACTCTCCTCTAATATATAAAAAAAAAACAAGTTCACAAAGTCTTCTTATAAAACATAATAAAAATTAAACAAAATTAACGAAAAACATCAGTATTTTATACTGCTCACTAATACTACAATATTTAAACGTACATATTCGTTTGTCCTTATAGTATTTAAAATTTTATGTTTAATTTTTCAAAATTTACATTGCTCATACGCCACATACAGCTAAACGTGCATTAATCAACTTGTACACGTTTTTCTTTCTGCTACAAGTTTGTAAGTGTGTCATAAATTGAAAAAAACGCGACCTTATTATTATATAAAAATAACTTTTTTGTTTGTTATAATAAGTATTTTAACGTGTTTAGCCTAATTTTATAATCGGCTTTTAAATTTTTGCCAACCACCACATCAAAGTAAAAATACATAAGTAAAAATCGACTCACCTGCCTGAATTCAACAAAGTATTCATCGACTAAAATATTATTTTGCAAATACATGAGTATATTGAGTTTTCGTGATATACTGCGTAAAGCCTTTTGTTGTTGTAAATCAAATCAAAAGGCTGGTAACAATGAGGTGAGTTTGCATATAGTGGTTGTTAAAAGTAAATGTACATTTGAGAGAAAAATTACAATAATTTAGAGATAGCAAAAATATAAAGACATATTTTATATCAGCGGATAGCTGTTATTATAAATATCTTATTTTTAAATAAAAAAACAATTTAAATTGTTATAGTCTCCACCAATAATTTCTGAATAAATTAAAAATTTATTAGTTTTTGTAGGATGTCCTACTTTTTAAATTGACCTCTGTCCTACTTTTTCACAATTCTTTTAACACTGGAAAAAACTTAATGATAATATAACTACTATAACTAATTTTATATCATATATTCATGGCTGAATAACTAGATAATCCATAAAACTTTCAAGGTTTTAAAAGGTGTTCGAAAATGCTTTTTGTCATTTTTTATAATGCAGTAACTCAGAAACTAACTAATAGATTGGAGTCGTATTTATTAAGTTATAAGAAAATTAGTAAAAAAGGAGAAAAAAATTAGGACATCTTAGGTAAAAATTATGGTTTAATTTAAAATGGAGCCAATTATAACTCTTACGTATATATTTGGGAGAAAGAATTATATATTTCAAATTTGCAATTAATTTGACTATCAAATAGAAAGAACTAGTTACTTTTAACTAATTCTATATTTGATTAATTGATTATACAAGTTAATAGAATTTACGTAGAATTTCTTATATTTTTTTCACCGATTTTGTTAAGAAATCAGGACTTGTGAAATATTTTTGCACAAAATTGAACTAAAATATAATTACGAGATCACTATAATACAAATAAGAGTAAATTATCTTAAAAACTGTATTCCTTCTAAATATTGAACATAATTGATCGGTAAATTATAAAGTATTGTAAAACCTTAGCATAATAGCCCAAGTGTTTGTGTTATTTAGAGCAATTCAAGTCTCAAGATATATTTGGACATACTTTTTTTAAATTACTTTAAAAGTTAGTATTATTACGGTTGGATATTTGCTGGTATGTTACGGATAATTTTTAAATTATGTTATTTAGAGATACCACTTTCGATTTGTACCAATTAATATAACAAGAACAGACTAAAATTATGTGATGGTAAAACTTGTCAAGTACTTAATTTATTTGGCTATGTCTAATGTCTGGCGATCGGTAATTGTAGTATATGGGTTATACGTTCCCAAATTTCAATTAGCACAGTTTTGATACTAAAGATATTGAGATATGTTTTCGTTATAACTAAACCATTTAAAGAAATTTTATACTCCAAATAAATCAGAGTTTAGTAGATCTCCGATACTCAAAAATATTGTACAAACATTCTGAATTTAACTGAAAACCTCTGTGTAGCACATATATTAGTATGTCTCCAAATTAAAAAATTAGGTTATGAGACAAAATCGAAGATTATTCCAAAGTGAATAAAAACTCAACATTAAATTTATTTCATTATATCATTAGTTTTTCTATAGTGCAAAAACTAGTAATTTTATAGGTTTCAAAAATGACAAAAAACACTTCGGATCACTCTTTAATTTGGAATATAGCATTACGGAAAAATGCAATAAACTAACTTAGAAACCCCATAAGTTATCCTGTATTAAAGATTAATTATGTGGAAGCTAAGGTCCTCAACCCACTTAAAACTTGTATTTTTAAATATTCATATCATCATTTACATAGAAAAAAATATAGTCTATTAAACGATTTATCAAAGACAAAAACTATTCCAATTACTTTTTTAATTGTATTAATTATTCAAGTGATCAAAATTCAAATTTTCATACACTCTTTACTAAAAATAAAATAATTTATCGGCTTTCAATTATTATTAATATTAATTGTATTAGTTAATAAATGAATCCAATATAACTAAGAATAAATGATAATTTGAATAATTAAATACAAATTTTTTAATAGATTGAATTTCAATTAATAAAATAATTGAATATGTATTATTTGTAATTGAAATTGGATTTAAAATTTTTTTTATGTAAAATTGGCATCTAATTTGTTGGAATACTTGGATTTTGAGTAACTTATTTAATTATAAAAGTATTTGAAGTCATTTTAAAATTCTTATTAATAATTTAATTGAAATTTTTTCTGTGTACTTTTTACTTAAATTTGATTCCTTTATTAATTAATACAATAAGAAAAATAATTGAAAGCTCACAAATGTTATATTAGAAAATTTTAATTTTGAGAACTTGAATAATTGATACAATTAGTGAAGTAATGGGAACAATTTTTATCTATGATAAATCGTTTAATTGAATATATATATTTTTTTTGAATATAAAATAAGTTTTTTTTTTTTTTTTTTTTTTTTTTTTTAATTACAATCTATCTTACAAACAAGATAATAAGCAATTGGGATGAAAATTAAAAATAACATTATTAGATGTACTCTTTTAAGTACAAATATAAGTTCAGATAATCTTCTTTTTAACAGTAATTTTACTAAACAGAAATATAAATACAATTAACTTAATACTAATACATACATAGCATACAATAGAATATATAAAATTTTTAATTCATTTATTCACATTCAGATACAATATAAAATAAGTGGAATAATTTTTATTTTTGATAAATGGTTTAGTTGGTCATAATTTTTCTATTTATGTGTAATCGAGAATAATATTGGTTCACCAATATATTTATTTGTTATCAATAGGATCCTTATTTTTCACAATATTTGAAAATTGAAAATAATTTTTGTAAAATCTATCTTTTGAGGAAATTAAATATTGTATTTGTAACAGAATGTTTGTTAGTTAAGATATTTTATTTAAACCTATTATTTGCCCCACTGCGAGCTGTTGTGGTGTTTAGTTTTAAACTGTATTAAGTTAATTGAAAAGTTTTAAAATTCTGTCTTCAATATCTGTCTGATAACTTTTCTCGTTTACCAATAAAAATACGCCACAATTAATTTGTTATTGCTATTTTTCAATTGCTTAATCTTTGAACTATCAACCTTAAAGGCATAATTTATAACTTTTTAAAATAACAAGTTCTGTGGTGAATTTTTGTCAAAATTTATACACATTTACATACATATGTATGTACGTGTGTATATATAAACATGTTGAAATGCTATATTTTGTTGTGTCGAAATTATATACCCATAATTTTGATATTCAAATAATTTTTTAATATAAAATAAGTTTTCATGTGAAATATTATTAGCAGTGTTTTTCGAAATTTATATCTATGTCTATCAATACTTCGAATAAAACGTATCGTTCTTAAATATTAGCTCAGACTCATAATGTTTGTTACCATTTCAAATAAAATTAAAATTATGATACCATCTCAAATTTATTTGAAAATTTGAGACAATTTTGCGTTTTTTAATTCATAAAATTTTAAAATTGAAAACTTGATAATCATATATTAGTTATCAAATTCACAAACCATATATTTCTTAGAGTTTGTAACATTTGTATCCCTACTACTACTAATGAAATTTATATCTACTTAAATTTGTATTGAAAATTTATATAAATTTCGAAAAAACACAGCTATTATTATTATTATTATTATTATTGTTGTTATTATTATTATTATTATTATTATTATTATTATTGTTATTATTATTACTATTCTTATTATTATTATTATTATTATTATTGTTATTATTATTATTATTATTATTATTGTTATTATTATTATAAAATCCATTTTTTTTTTTTTTTTTTGAAAACTAATCTTTTAACAGATTTTAACAAAATCCGGTTTTAAGTGAATCTTTTTTTTTTACCGAAAAGTGAATTTTATGAAGAAATAATCTTTGGCGAAAAACTTGGGTTAGTAGATATCTTGTCATTTCAATATCGTCAGAAATATTTCATCTAGGTCCCATTTTACATTAAGAAAGTTTTCTTGCTGTAGTTCTTAGTTAGTAGGAGAGAGAGATAGAGAGAGGGAGCTAAACCAGCAATCAAAACAGTAAAAACGGATTTGCAAAATAAGACTTTTTACGTTCAAACATGTGCGCAAGTTCAAAAGAGAATAATAAAAGTTGCACTATAAAAACTAGGACATAAAGTAAACATTTCTGACTGGTCTTTGCAAGAGCATATTTGCATAATTATGATTATCTCAGATTATGTTATCCAGGGACATGTAATTTCACTACAGAGATGTATAAATATTCCATTACGAGCTCAAACAAGTATAATAGTGGGCGAGTTAAAATATATATATATATTTTATACGATTATTTCGACGAGCTACACATAGAATCACAAATCCAAACGAATTTTTTTCACCTATTTCGTAAAGAAAACTAATATATTTTTAAAACAAAATGCAGTAGACCTTTAATCGCTGGTAGAAATCTGAGAACAAGTTTTTGATAATATTTTAAGTATTTTTCTAACATTTGACTCGTCTTCCCATACTCCAATGTTTAAATAAAATAAACTTGACCACATATTGAAATAAATAAAAATGTTATTATATATGAATTATTAATTGTTAAATATAAGTATGGTTTAATATTTTATTACATGATTCAATATTGTTGCTTAAACGCACAATAAGGAATATTAATTTTAAATAAGCTTTTCATTTCATTTTGTTAAAGTTAAAGTTCATTTAGTTAAAGATTTATAAAAAAAAAAAAAATCATCAAAAGAGTTTTTTATTTAAAAATTTCAATACATGTTTTCCCCTAAAAATTCAGGGTATTATGATGATTGATATCAAACCAAATTAATCTTACTTAATTTTGATATTAAAACGAATATTTACTGCATGTTAATGAATATTGATAATTAATACATGCATTTTATGGCACATGTAGCTAAAAATAGCATTCTGACTTGTTTTAATTAAAAGGAGATTAAATAAAAATTTAAAATTTTAATTGAAATAAATATTATATCTATATAAAGAATATGATTGAAATGTAAAATCTACAGAAACTTACACGTAGAGAAAAATATAGTTGCAGTGATCATAATCTAAGAGTATTTTATCATACTGTGTCCGATTTTATGTTGCGCTTTTTCATTTTATGCTTCGAATTTTTCATATTATCACACCATTTTACTACATTCCTACTCTAGCGTAAACAAACAAATTATGAATTTTTCAACCATATTTGTAAAAAGCATATTTGTTTATAACATTTTATTGTTATGGGGATAATAATATTAATATGGTTTGAAAATATGATTTAAGAACAAGTAAAAACATTGATAATATTTAATAGTTGTAAAAATAATGATATTTTTTATATTAAAAAAATTTTGTTTCTAGTAAAAAAATTCAAAAGCATAAAATTTTTGTAGTCAACTATATTCAAATTTTGATTGAATGTAAACGTTAAATGATAAAATTGAAACAAAAACATAAACACAGTGTTGTTAAAATTAATGTAAATTAACAATGAGAACATAATATTGAAAAATGTTTTTTTCTCTGCATGACTATTAAATGTTGTTAGTATTTGCTACAAATTAAGTATTATAATATATACATACATATATAGCTACAAATTATAATACTTGAATAATAAATAAATATATATATATATATATATATATATATATATATATATATTTAATTTTAATAAACTCTTTTAAACGCATAAAATTTCTTTATAACTTTAGGTTATCAAAATTTCTTTAGCAAGTCATTTGCTTAACGATAAGAACGATTAAAACAAATAATAAAATTCAAAATAAAAAATTTAAAAACCTATTGAGTTGCTTGTACAACAGCAACCCTAATCTGATGACGATATTCAAGTGTTTCTAATATAAAAAAGTAAAAACGACTTAATAAAATTATATATAATTTCAAAAATTTCTACCAAATAAAGATGTGAACATTGAACATAATATTAAATTATATTCATACACCTAACTTTAATACGTACACATATATACTTTGGAATACTTATGTCCAAAAGTTGCTGACTTTTGACGGACATCCAACCAGATGCAAATAATAAACATACAACCAAACAATTCAACCAATTATTAAAATAAATAAGTAAGCAAAATTTATTAACGATAACGTCATTGTTTACACACGAAATTTTTTTCTATTTAAATTTTTTGTTAAATATATTAAACGGCTTTTTTGTTTTGTACAAACCTGATACTTCATCAAGTTGATGTGTTTTGATAAGAATTAAATTAAATAATTATATATTATATATATTATATATATATATATTATTATAATTATATATAATATATATATAATTATAATATAATTATAATATATATATATAATATATATATATATTATTATAATTATATATATATATATATATATATATATATATATATATATATATATATATATATATATAATTAAACATGTAGTAATCAAAAATTTTTTTTTTCAATCACAGAAACATTTTTTAATCATAGAAACATTCCTACTTAAGAAGTCTACTTTTTATTGGATAGTGTGCTAAGTTAGTCAGACAATTTGTGACAGAGAGATAAATATGCATTTCTAAATAATAATTTAGAAGCCAAAGTTTCGCCTACATAATAGACTTAAAACATGCTTAATAAGCATGTTTGTAAGCGATATAAGATGATAGCGCCTGAAACTCGGCAATTAAAAATAAAAAAAAACTAAAATGTAACAAATAGGAGTTTAATCTAGGGTAGTCAATTATTCGACATTGAAATTGAGCGAATAAAATTTAATTTTTTTTAAATTAATCTTGTGATCGAATAAAATTTGAATTTTCTTCGATTAATCGAATGAATGAAAAATAAAATATATTGTTCAAATAATTAATTACAAGTAAAAAAAAGAAAATACAAAAACTAGTATTTTTTAAATCAATTCTTGGTTTTATTAACATAAAACAAAGCTAAAAAATAACAATTCATTAACATAGCAAATAAAAAATATCCAAAAATTGAGACTATAGTCAAATTACAAACAAATTATATAATGAAATTAAATTTCTTTTAAAATTATCATTCATGAAAAACATAATTAAGAATTTTGGCTTTAAAACGATTATAGTTAAAAAAAAAAACAGATGTGTGGAATAAATCCTTTCACTTGCTATTGATGGTGGCAATACATATTATTAAAGGCAAATCTTGTTTTTCTGCTCTTTTTAGATTTTTCTAAATAAAGTCAATGATCATCAATATTTCTAAAATATTTTTTTTTTTAATTTTTGATATTACTTATTGATTGATTGAATTCAGTTAACAAACCATCTTATATATTTCAGAATCTTCAGTTTTTTCCATATATATCACTTGAATCATTAAAATAATTTTTGAAATAAATAATAAAACTAAAGCATATGCATATACTTTTATTTAATTTTTGGAAATGCGGTGAAAAATTTCCAGAATTTAATAAAAACTTATACGTCTCCCATTTATCCTAATTTTAAAACCTTTCATTAAATCTTTAAAAAAGCTATTATATTTTTTTTCTAAATAAAACTGAGACTTCAGTGTCTATTAAAACATGGTTTCAACAGAGTCTTCCAACTAAACAAAACTTTTTACACTTATAATTTTTAATAGGCATAATAATTAAAAAAGAACTCCTTCTGAAAAATTATTGGATTAGTCTTAAGAATTATAATTAAATTTAGAATAATTTTTTATTCTAAATTTAAAAATTTTTTTCGTTCGAAAAGAATAAAAAATTTGTTACTCGAATAATCGAATAATTTCTGTTAGAATGACAACCCAAGTATAAACTTATTTTGAAATTCAACAGTGATTTGTTAAGAGAGAATCACGCCTCTTTTTTCCTTTAAATTTAATATACGAAGGAAATGTGTTCAATTTAATTTAACAATTTATTCAAAAGTTAAATCAATTAATAATTACACGTTGTGTAGAAGTGGGCGTCAAAATGGGTGGATCACATTGAGTTAACTCTTAAATCGTTTACACAAAATTTGAATAAGTACGACTTATGTTTTGTAATTTCAAGTTTCCTACAGTTCTTTTAACAGACAGAAGGACGGACGGACGGACAGACAGACAATGTTAAATTGCCTTAGAATTTCCAAAGAGCCTTCATTTATATGTACAGTATGGACGTGCCCCAAGTTTCTTATATTGTATACAGATGATACACAGATTAAGTAAGTTTATCTCACCAAATGTAAGGTTTCTTAACAGTCATCATCACCTATACTTTATCCATTTTATACTTGATCAATTTTTTTCCACTTGAACAACTTAATAATGGATCACTTTGATATGATTAGTTGTTAGGAAACAAACAGTAGCATGTTTAATAAATTACACTAAGTCGCATGTTACTATTTTGTATCATAATAATCATTGATTATACTTACTTTATAATTCATAAGGATACAAGGACATGCACGTTTTCATGATAATATAAATTAAGTCAAACAGATGAAAATAGATTTTACGTATTTAATTTCTTTAGTTTTTTCTCTCAGTTTATGTTCATTGTTCAAGGTTTTATTATTTTTGTGTTGCCGCTTTTTTCTGCTACTTTCTTTTGTTTGTTTTCATTTTATGAGTAGTCATAAGTAATGAAAAAAAAATCTAGGACAATAAATGACGAAATATTGCAGATAATACGAATGAGTGTTCTTAAAGAGAGATGAGTAATTTATGTGTGACAATGTATAAAAAATTACACATTTATATTTGAAATAGCCTAAAGATATTATAGTTTAATTGAATTTAATTTTGTTTAACAAATTGTAATAATAAAATTATTAATATTTATGCAATAAATATTTGTAGTTTATTGTATTTTATTATAGGGGGACCCGTTTATAACATCGAGTCTATACAGAAAAAAAAAAAATATCAAATAAAACGTCAAAGTTTTGTCTGAATTGCAAATAATTTCTATCTCTATCAATTAGAGCGGAAAAAGTATGTCATAATAAACCATATAAAAATGACGTCTTTTGCCAAGCATTGTCCAAACAAAGTTGTCAAAGCTCGAGCGCTGACAATTATGTTTTAACACTATAATATTACTGACAAATTGACAATATATACGATATCAAGAATTATTATGATCATTGAAAGAACTTAAAATCTCATTTGTAAATTTTAATTATATAAAAAGAATGGGAATAAATTTCCTATATACTAATATGTCATAAATGTTCATAAACTATCTGGACACAGATAAATCGACCTGCTGATTGTATATATTTTCGTTAGGTCTCATACTAGTCCTTTAGAAATTACAAATGTAATGACTACGTTTTATAATACTGCTCTCTATGATAAAGAATATTAAATATTCGCAAAAAGACTTACAGTTCCTGTCTATAAGTACATAAATTGATTTAAGATTTAAATTATCTAATATCTGAATCAAAATGTCGAAATATTCTATAGAGAATTTTTTTTAGCATTGAGACGATCTTGATTTAAAAATATTTAATATTTATTTAGAAAGTTAAATGAGAATGTTAAACAAATTCATGTCAAAATGTTAAACAAATTCTGGCCTTAATATAAAATTTTGATATACGGACAATGAGGGCATTACGATACATAAGGAAAGATTTTTACCTTAAAGAGTGCCAGAAAAAATGATTTCTTCCTCTTCTTCAATGGCACCTATATTTGAGCATATATTTTTATCTAAATGTCCCAAAAATAATTAGGATTTAAAAAAAAACTCCCTTTAAATCGTTCGGGACAAAGATAACTGTTAAGAGCGAAAAGTAGTCTTTGGTTACTTAAAAAAGTACAAACTGTATTTTTTTTTATAAATTTCTAATAATTAAGAAATAATAAATCATGTCATTAAAAAATTAAACAAAAAATTTTGATTAACAATTTATTTGAACGATAATTTATTTTTATCAAAGCTTTAGGAATGCTTTGAATATGTAAAAGCATAATGATTTATTTGTTTTCTAGGGATAGTAATCCTCCAGGAAATTTGTGGCAATTGGTGCAATTGGGCTGATCCCTTTCTTGGATACAAATTACCAGTTGATTACCAACTGACACCTAACCCTTACCAAAGTTCCAGTTGAGAGCAAGTTGCCACCACCACGCTCACTAAGTATCAGTTGAGATCAGTGTTATCAGAATTAGGGAAAAATCCTTACATTTAGGTATTTTTATTGCTAAATGAGCAGCGTTGAGAAAATCGGACAGATTATTTGTCATCTTTAAAATGTAGGTACTTTTTGAAAAGTCCACTTTTTTGATGTAAGCTCCTAAAATAAATATTAATAAAGAGAAATATAAAAATGCAGAATTTTTAAGTTTCAGATCTTTTATATATTTTATAATTTTATAAAAAACGAATACTATGAAAACAAACATAAATATGCAATTTAAAGATTAGTCATTCAAAAAACTAATAACAGAAGCAGACCCCGTTAACGGTTGGAAAAAGCATTAAGTATTTGGTTTGATGTTCAGATATTTTTCTTCAATGAACCGGTATGAATAAAACGAAGTAAAAAATACCAAGTTTTAAAGTTATATAAATATAATTTTCTATAATTTTATTTAATAATAATATTTTTATACGACAAGATTTGTTTCTATTGCAGAACATGTTTTTGAAGATAAATATAATCAAAAACAGACAAAATTGCAGTATTAAAAAAAAAAAACAATTTAGTTTTAATATCAACATTGTTAATATTTTTAAGAAACTTTTTATTGATTTTAGTAACTAAAACTTGTAGGAATATTTTGTAGGGAAAATAGAAATTTTTTCGTCAACTGTAGGTATTTTTAAAAATACCCACTAGCAACACTGGTTGAGAGTCAATTTCTAGAATGTTTGTTAAATGCGCAATTAGCAACTCTCGCGCAATAACAATCTGTGGCTGAGTAGCTACCCCAGGTATACAACTGACATTAAAGCTGAAATAGTATGTGAGATAACGCCGGCAGAAGAGAGTAACCATTTTGTTTATATTATGTTAAATTATATATAATTATATAAAGGGTGTGAAGATAGCTACGAAAGTTAGCTACGTTTTTTAATTTTATGTTACCTAACAGTTCTCTCACTCAAAGACTGTTATGTTAGCAGAATTTGATTATTTTCAATTTTAATAACATTTTTAAAAATGTTAATAACTTTTATTTAACAAAATAGATTTAGCTGTACTTTTCTTTACATTTTTAAAAATGTTAATAACATTTTTGTAATATTTTTTCATTAAAATTATTATAATTTAAATGTTTGAATAAAAAAAAAATTATAATTAAGAACTATGATTTTTAATCTACCTTATGTTTCAGAAATATGTGTTTAAAATAAATACTTTTAAAAATTTTTATTTCTCAAAAAATCTGATGATCCAATTGGTGATCAAAAAAAGATCATAGGTTTTGAGTAATAGAATTTTGAAAATTTTGAAAAAATTAATTTTCTCATATAAGGGCCCTATTGATGATCAAAAAATGGGTCAAAATTAAAAAGGTGCTCTATTTAGACCTAGTAGGCTCGAAAGCTATTATCTTAAGGATTCCAGTGCAGAAAAGATAATATTAAGATTGATCATAGGTTTTGAGTAATAGAATTTTGAAAATTTTGAAAAAATTAATTTTAACATATAAGGGCCCTATTGATGATCAAAAAAAGGGTCAAAATTAAAAAGGTGCTCTATTTAGACCTAGTAGCCTCGAAAGCTATTATCTTAGGGATTTCAGAGCAGAAAAGATAATATTAATATTGATCATAGGTTTTGAGTAATAGAATTTTGAAAATTTTGAAAAAATTCATTTTCTCATATAAGGGCCCTATCGATGATCAAAAAATGGGTCAAAATTAAAAAGGTGCGCTATTTAGACCTAGTAGGATCGAAAGCTATTATCTTAAGGATTTCAGAGCAGAAAAGATAATATTAAGATTGATCATAGGTTTTGAGTAATAGAATTTTGAAAATTTTGAAAAAATTCATTTTCTCATATAAGGGTCCTATTGATGATCAAAAAATGGGTCAAAATTAAAAAGGTGCTCTATTTAGACCTAGTAGCCTCGAAAGCTATTATCTTAAGGATTTCAGAGCAGAAAAGATAATATTAAGATTGATCATAGGTTTTGAGTAATAGAATTTTGAAAATTTTGAAAAAATTCATTTTCTCATATAAGGGCCCTATTGATGATCAAAAAATGGGTCAAAATTAAAAAGGTGCTCTATTTAGACCTAGTAGGCTCGAAAGCTATTGTCTTAAGGATTTCAGAGCAGAAAAGATAATATTAAGATTGATCATAGGTTTTGAGTAATAGAATTTTGAAAATTTTGAAAAAATTCATTTTCTCATATAAGGGCCCTATTGATGATCAAAAAATGGGTCAAAATTAAAAAGGTGCTCTATTTAGACCTAGTAGCCTCGAAAGCTATTATCTTAAGGATTTCAGAGCAGAAAAGATAATATTAAGATTGATCATAGGTTTTGAGTAATAGAATTTTGAAAATTTTGAAAAAATTCATTTTCTCATATAAGGGCCCTATTGATGATCAAAAAATGGGTCAAAATTAAAAAGGTGCTCTATTTAGGCCTAGTAGCCTCAAAAGCTATTATCTTAAGGATTTCAGAGCAAAAAAGATAATATTAAGATTGATCATAGGTTTTGAGTAATAGAATTTTGAAAATTTTGAAAAAATTCATTTTCTCATATAAGGGCCCTATTGATGATCAAAAAATGGGTCAAAATTAAAAAGGTGCTCTATTTAGACCTAGTAGGCTCGAAAGCTACTATCTTAAGGATTTCAGAGCAGAAAAGATAATATTAAGATTGATCATAGGTTTTGAGTAATAGAATTTTGAAAATTTTGAAAAAATTCATTTTCTCATATAAGGGCCCTATTGATGATCAAAAAATGGGTCAAAATTAAAAAGGTGTTCTATTTAGACCTAGTAGCTTCGAAAGCTATTATCTTAAGGATTTCAGAGCAGAAAAGATAATATTAAGATTGATCATAGGTTTTGAGTAATAGAATTTTGAAAATTTTGAAAAAATTCATTTTCTCATATAAGGGCCCTATTAATGATCAAAAAATGGGTCAAAATTAAAAAGGTGCTCTATTTAGACCTAGTAGGCTCGAAAGCTATTATCTTAAGGATTTCAGAGCAGAAAAGATAATATTAAGATTGATCATAGGTTTTGAGTAATAGAATTTTGAAAATTTTGAAAAAATTCATTTTCTCATATAAGGGCCCTATCGATGATCAAAAAATGGGTCAAAATTAAAAAGGTGCGCTATTTAGACCTAGTAGGATCGAAAGCTATTATCTTAAGGATTTCAGAGCAGAAAAGATAATATTAAGATTGATCATAGGTTTTGAGTAATAGAATTTTGAAAATTTTGAAAAAATTCATTTTCTCATATAAGGGTCCTATTGATGATCAAAAAATGGGTCAAAATTAAAAAGGTGCTCTATTTAGACCTAGTAGCCTCGAAAGCTATTATCTTAAGGATTTCAGGGCAGAAAAGATAATATTAAGATTGATCATAGGTTTTGAGTAATAGAATTTTGAAAATTTTGAAAAAATTCATTTTCTCATATAAGGGCCCTATTGATGATCAAAAAATGGGTCAAAATTAAAAAGGTGCTCTATTTAGACCTAGTAGGCTCGAAAGCTATTGTCTTAAGGATTTCAGAGCAGAAAAGATAATATTAAGATTGATCATAGGTTTTGAGTAATAGAATTTTGAAAATTTTGAAAAAATTCATTTTCTCATATAAGGGCCCTATTGATGATCAAAAAATAGGTCAAAATTAAAAAGGTGCTCTATTTAGACCTAGTAGCCTCGAAAGCTATTATCTTAAGGATTTCAGAGCAGAAAAGATAATATTAAGATTGATCATAGGTTTTGAGTAATATAATTTTGAAAATTTTGAAAAAATTCATTTTCTCATATAAGGGCCCTATTGATGATCAAAAAATGGGTCAAAATTAAAAAGGTGCTCTATTTAGGCCTAGTAGCCTCAAAAGCTATTATCTTAAGGATTTCAGAGCAAAAAAGATAATATTAAGATTGATCATAGGTTTTGAGTAATAGAATTTTGAAAATTTTGAAAAAATTCATTTTCTCATATAAGGGCCCTATTGATGATCAAAAAATGGGTCAAAATTAAAAAGGTGCTCTATTTAGACCTAGTAGGCTCGAAAGCTACTATCTTAAGGATTTCAGAGCAGAAAAGATAATATTAAGATTGATCATAGGTTTTGAGTAATAGAATTTTGAAAATTTTGAAAAAATTCATTTTCTCATATAAGGGCCCTATTGATGATCAAAAAATGGATCAAAATTAAAAAGGTGCTCTATTTAGACCTAGTAGCTTCGAAAGCTATTATCTTAAGGATTTCAGAGCAGAAAAGATAATATTAAGATTGATCATAGGTTTTGAGTAATAGAATTTTGAAAATTTTGAAAAAATTCATTTTCTCATATAAGGGCCCTATTAATGATCAAAAAATGGGTCAAAATTAAAAAGGTGCTCTATTTAGACCTAGTAGGCTCGAAAGCTATTATCTTAAGGATTTCAGAGCAGAAAAGATAATATTAAGATTGATCATAGGTTTTGAGTAATAGAATTTTGAAAATTTTGAAAAAATTCATTTTCTCATATAAGGGCCCTATCGATGATCAAAAAATGGGTCAAAATTAAAAAGGTGCGCTATTTAGACCTAGTAGGATCGAAAGCTATTATCTTAAGGATTTCAGAGCAGAAAAGATAATATTAAGATTGATCATAGGTTTTGAGTAATAGAATTTTGAAAATTTTGAAAAAATTCATTTTCTCATATAAGGGTCCTATTGATGATCAAAAAATGGGTCAAAATTAAAAAGGTGCTCTATTTAGACCTAGTAGGCTCGAAAGCTATTATCTTAAGGATTTCAGAGCAGAAAAGATAATATTAAGATTGATCATAGGTTTTGAGTAATAGAATTTTGAAAATTTTGAAAAAATTCATTTTCTCATATAAGGGCCCTATTGATGATCAAAAAATGGGTCAAAATTAAAAAGGTGCTCTATTTAGACCTAGTAGCCTCGAAAGCTATTATCTTAAGGATTTCAGAGCAGAAAAGATAATATTAAGATTGATCATAGGTTTTGAGTAATAGAATTTTGAAAATTTTGAAAAAAATCATTTTCTCATATAAGGGCCCTTTTGATGATCAAAAAATGGTCCAAAATTAAAAAGGTGCTCTTCTCTATTATTTAGACATAAAAATGCTGAAATTTTTTGAATTTAAACTCAAGTTTACCGTTAGATTTTCATTAAAAACTTTACACATAGTCTTAATACTATTCACTATAAAAAGAAATAAATTACATGTGTAGTGGTTGCACAACAATATTTCCTGCAGTCTTTTGCCGAATGTTTACATTTGGTAACGTGCTTTCTTCTTAAAGACAATGTACATGTTAATTTGCGTTTTCCTAATGATTGCTACTTATTCTCATTAAAACTACAGGGTTACGCCTGTAATGAAAATGAAAAGTGGTAGCAATGAAGATGATCGAAGACTTCAATTCTCTCAATTCCCATATAAAGGGGCGATAGATAATTATATTAAAGTTTTCTTAAAAACATTGTATATGTGTTTGTTAAATAAATGTTAATATTACACAGAGAAAAAAAATCATATATTTGAAAAATTTTTTCATGAATATTATGAATCGAACATGACTTTTTTTCCCAAACTTTTTCATAAAAAATAAAATTTTGTTCATAGATTTGTACTTAATGAAAATTTTGCGAATTTTGCAAAAATGCTGCTAACATTTTAATTTAGTTTTATTAGATTTGATTAAAATTCTAAATAAAAGTACTTATGCACGTAAATATAAAACCTTTAAATTGCAATTTTCTAATAAAAAGCTGTTAAAAAGTAAGGATCAGAAATTTGCACATGCATCATTGTAATAAAATGCGCATCTGCATCTGTTTTCTTCTGTCCTCAACAAGTGCCTAAAAATCAATAAAAACCAAAAATTCTGTAAAGAAAATTTCAAACATACATTTACAAATTGAAAATATAAATGAAAATTTAAACAATTTGTTTAAGTCTTCTTGACTTTTGATATTTAAGACATTATTCTTAAATATTATGAACTAAAATCAATGAAATTAAATTCTTATATTTATGCACAAACTTTTTTCTGTGTAATTATCTATAAATATTCCTGATTATATTAAATTGATATAAAAGAAAAATAGCAATAGAAAATAAAATTGTGCCAACGGGTAACACTAATACTAACAAGTATTTTAACATAATGGCAACACTCTATTATGCAAAGAGAATTAAGAACAACTGAGTAAGATGCTGGACAAATAAAAATGACATATACTTACATACATATATATATAGTATATGTATGTATATGCGCATGCGTATTTAACGTACTCAACGACACTGAGGCCCCGGTCTGCGAAGTTAAGGAGATTGGAAATTGCGATGCAAAATATATCGGCGGAATCCAAATCACCTTTTTTTAAGTATTTATACCTTCTTTTAAGAAGATTCCAGGATATACATATTTTACCTGCAAAGAAGTTAATCGGCGTAAATCAAGATTACCAGCACACTTGATTTTTAAATAATTTTGATAATGATTCAGTAGCATTTTTATTTGTGATTAAAGCAATGTAAAAAATTTTGCCCGCTCGCTCTTAGTTTACGAGTTATGGGTTGAAGTTATAATATAAAAATGCAATTTTCTCCTTCCTCCTGTAATGAATATGAACAATATGGGTATCATTGGAAAGGTCTTGAGAAAGGTCTTGATTTATATATAAAACGTTATACAACATTAACCCATTGCGAGCCAAAATGATATTTTATTATTTTATGTACTGACTTTTTTTTTACAAAAGTACCGTTATCTCAAAAATATATCGATATAACGGTACTCTCCTATACATCAAATTGTTTAGAGAATATTTCAAGCTTTCATATGATCCCCATGTCACACTCCTAGCCCATTAAATAACAAAAGTATAGCACTTTAAAAATTAATATTTAGAAAAATTAATCGATTTTTACTAGTAATATATTTTTTAATATCATAATTTAAAAGTATATAATAAGTCTTATCATTTTTACAACTTTGTTAAAATTAAATAAAAATTAAAAATTATTTAAAAAGAATACCGGTACTTACAAAAATTTTTTGATTTCCAAAAAAAGTTTATTCAGCGAAGCCGGTGTTCGACATACATAGAGGAGAAAGCCCTTTAGCCCGGCCGAAGGCCGGCTACACAAAAAAACCTTTATTAACATTAAAAAAATACATTTTAATTCCAACAGTGCTGGTAACCTTGATTTGTTCCAAAGATTTTTTATAATCTTGTTTATCAAAAATTCAAATAAAAATGCAAATTAAATAATATTTACTAAGTATTTTTATATATTTTTTTATCTATTTTTTTATTTTTGAGATTTAAAGACCTTTCCAATTATATACGTATTATATATATGACTATAGGTTTCTTCAAGACCTTTCTAATGATATCCATATTACATATGTAGTCATAAATTATGGTATTAACAAATATATTATGAGTAAAAATCGATTCATTTCTCTGAATATTAATTTTTAAAGTGTTACATTTTTGTTATTTAATGGGCTTGGAGTGTACTATGGGGATTGATTTGATGTACAGGAGAGTACTGTTATATCGATATATTTTTGAGATAACGGTACTTTTGTAAAAAAAGTCAAAATAAAAAGTAATAAAATATCATATTGTGACATGGGTTAATGATTTGACACATTTTATATATCAATCAAAAGGCCTTCTCAAGACATTTCCAATGATACCCATATTGTTTATTTTCATTAAAGGAGGAAGGAGAGAATTGCATTCTTACACCATAACTTAAAGTACCTATAACTCGAAAACTAACAGAGAACGGAGAAAAATTTTTATGTAACTTTTTTTACCCAAAAATAGTGCTTTTGCCGAAAAGAAAATTTGTTAAAAAATCAACAGTGCCGGTAATCTTGATTTGTTCCTTTTGTAGCAAAAAACAAAGAATTTAATTCATTTTGTATTGAAATATGCTTCACGACATACACCGGTTATAATAAACTCCCTAAAACTAATAAATGTATCACATGCGGTTACTTAAGTTACTTTAACTTCCAGAGAGAAAAAATATGTTGTATATAAACAAAATCATAACGACGCAAATTGAGAGGACTCAAATCGAGGCTTAAGTGTACTTCAAACGTAAGTGAGTAAACAATCGTGCGTGCATATATAAATAACGGGCAATACGATAGAGTTCACCACACAACATGTACAAAAAAAAGCACTCAATTTTTTTTGCATGTGCCATTTCTTGACACATGTATCATCAGTGTTGGAGTTCATTTTTAACCAAAATTGGTAATTTTAATTTCCAATGTGGAGGTGATGACTTTTTTCCATTTTAATTATTTTTTGGTTAAATGAAAATTTTCTTGTTATGAACTATTTTTAAAGTACCATTTAGATTACTTTGTCAATCTCCTATACATTTGCCAACAATAAATCATCAATAGGGCCCTTATATGAGAAAATGATTTTTTTCAAAATTTTCAAAATTCTATTACTCAAAACCTATGATCAATCTTAATATTATCTTTTCTGCTCCGAAATCCTTAAGACAATAGCTTTCGAGCCTACTAGGTCTAAATAGAGCACCTTTTTAATTTTGATCCATTTTTTGATCATCAATAGGGCCCTTATATGAGAAAATGAATTTTTTCAAAATTTTCAAAATTCTATTACTCAAAACCTATGATCAATCTTAATATTATCTTTTCTGCTCTGAAATACTTAACATAATAGCTTTCGAGCCTACTAGGTCTAAATAGAGCACCTTTTTAATTTTGATCCATTTTTTGATCATCAATAGGGCCCTTATATGAGAAAATTAATTTTTTCAAAATTTTCAAAATTCTATTACTCAAAACCTATGATCAATCTTAATATTATCTTTTCTGCTCTGAAATACTTAACATAATAGCCTTTGAGCCTACTAGGTCTAAATAGAGCACCTTTTTAATTTTGACCCATTTTTTGATCATCAGTAGGGCCCTTATATGTGAAAATTAATTTTTTCAAAATTTTCAAAATTCTATTACTCAAAACCTATGATCAATCTTAATATTATCTTTTCTGCACTGGAATCCTTAAGATAATAGCTTTCGAGCCTACTAGGTCTAAATAGAGCACCTTTTTAATTTTGACCCATTTTTTGATCATCAATAGGGCCCTTATATGAGAAAATGAATTTTTTCAAAATTTTGAAAATTCTATTACTCAAAACCTATGATCAATCTTAATATTATCTTTTTTGCTCTGAAATCCTTAAGATAATAGCTTTCGAGGCTACTAGGTCTAAATAGAGCACCTTTTTAATTTTGACCCATTTTTTGATCATCAATAGGACCCTTATATGAGAAAATGAATTTTTTCAAAATTTTCAAAATTCTATTACTCAAAACCTATGATCAATCTTAATATTATCTTTTCTGCTCTGAAATCCTTAAGATAATAGCTTTCGATCCTACTAGGTCTAAATAGCGCACCTTTTTAATTTTGACCCATTTTTTGATCATCGATAGGGCCCTTATATGAGAAAATGAATTTTTTCAAAATTTTCAAAATTCTATTACTCAAAACCTATGATCAATCTTAATATTATCTTTTCTGCTCTGGAATCCTTAAGATAATAGCTTTCGAGCCTACTAGGTCTAAATAGAGCACCTTTTTAATTTTGATCCATTTTTTGATCATCAATAGGGCCCTTATATGAGAAAATGAATTTTTTCAAAATTTTCAAAATTCTATTACTCAAAACCTATGATCAATCTTAATATTATCTTTTCTGCTCTGAAATACTTAACATAATAGCCTTCGAGCCTACTAGGTCTAAATAGAGCACCTTTTTAATTTTGACCCATTTTTTGATCATCAGTAGGGCCCTTATATGTGAAAATTAATTTTTTCAAAATTTTAAAAATTCTATTACTCAAAACCTATGATCAATCTTAATATTATCTTTTCTGCTCTGGAATCCTTAAGATAATAGCTTTCGAGCCTACTAGGTCTAAATAGAGCACCTTTTTAATTTTGATCCATTTTTTGATCATCAATAGGGCCCTTATATGAGAAAATGAATTTTTTCAAAATTTTCAAAATTCTATTACTCAAAACCTATGATCAATCTTAATATTATCTTTTCTGCTCTGAAATCCTTAAGATAATAGCTTTCGATCCTACTAGGTCTAAATAGCGCACCTTTTTAATTTTGACCCATTTTTTGATCATCGATAGGGCCCTTATATGAGAAAATGAATTTTTTCAAAATTTTCAAAATTCTATTACTCAAAACCTATGATCAATCTTAATATTATATTTTCTGCTCTGAAATCCTTAAGATAATAGCTTTCGAGGCTACTAGGTCTAAATAGAGCACCTTTTTAATTTTGACCCATTTTTTGATCATCAATAGGGCCCTTATATGAGAAAATGAATTTTTTCAAAATTTTCAAAATTCTATCACTCAAAACCTATGATCAATCTTAATATTATCTTTTCTGCTCTGAAATCCTTAAGATAATAGCTTTCGAGCCTACTAGGTCTAAATAGAGCACCTTTTTAATTTTGACCCATTTTTTGATCATTAATAGGGCCCTTATATGAGAAAATGAATTTTTTCAAAATTTTCAAAATTCTATTACTCAAAACCTATGATCAATCTTAATATTATATTTTCTGCTCTGAAATCCTTAAGATAATAGCTTTCGAGGCTACTAGGTCTAAATAGAGCACCTTTTTAATTTTGACCCATTTTTTGATCATCAATAGGGCCCTTATATGAGAAAATGAATTTTTTCAAAATTTTCAAAATTCTATCACTCAAAACCTATGATCAATCTTAATATTATCTTTTCTGCTCTGAAATCCTTAAGATAATAGCTTTCGAGCCTACTAGGTCTAAATAGAGCACCTTTTTAATTTTGACCCATTTTTTGATCATCAGTAGGGCCCTTATATGTGAAAATTAATTTTTTCAAAATTTTAAAAATTCTATTACTCAAAACCTATGATCAATCTTAATATTATCTTTTCTGCTCTGGAATCCTTAAGATAATAGCTTTCGAGCCTACTAGGTCTAAATAGAGCACCTTTTTAATTTTGACACATTTTTTGATCATCAATAGGGCCCTTATATGAGAAAATGAATTTTTTAAAAATTTTCAAAATTCTATTACTCAAAATCTATGATCAATCTTAATATTATCTTTTCTGCACTGAAATCCTTAAGATAATAGCTTTCGAGCCTACTAGGTCTAAATAGAGCACCTTTTTAATTTTGATCCATTTTTTGATCATCAATAGGGCCCTTATATGAGAAAATGAATTTTTTCAAAATTTTCAAAATTCTATTACTCAAAACCTATGATCAATCTTCATACTATCTTTTCTGCTCTGAAATCCTTAAGATAGTAGCTTTCGAGGCTACTAGGTCTAAATAGAGCACCTTTTTAATTTTGACCCATTTTTTGATCATCAGTAGGGCCCTTATATGTGAAAATTAATTTTTTCAAATAATAAAAATTCTATTACTCAAAACCTATGATCAATCTTAATATTATCTTTTCTGCTCTGGAATCCTTAAGATAATAGCTTTCGAGCCTACTAGGTCTAAATAGAGCACCTTTTTAATTTTGACACATTTTTTGATCATCAATAGGGCCCTTATATGAGAAAATGAATTTTTTCAAAATTTTCAAAATTCTATTACTCAAAACCTATGATTAATCTTAATATTATCTTTTCTGCTCTGAAATCCTTAAGATAATAGCTTTCGAGCGTACTAGGTCTAAATAGAGCACCTTTTTAATTTTGACCCATTTTTTGATCATCAGTAGGGCCCTTATATGTGAAAATTAATTTTTTCAAAATTTTAAAAATTCTATTACTCAAAACCTATGATCAATCTTAATATTATCTTTTCTGCTTTGGAATCCTTAAGATAATAGCTTTCGAGCCTACTAGGTGTAAATAGAGCACCTTTTTAATTTTGACACATTTTTTGATCATCAATAGGGCCCTTATATGAGAAAATGAATTTTTTAAAAATTTTCAAAATTCTATTACTCAAAATCTATGATCAATTTTAATATTATCTTTTCTGCACTGAAATCCTTAAGATAATAGCTTTCGAGCCTACTAGGTCTAAATAGAGCACCTTTTTAATTTTGATCCATTTTTTGATCATCAATAGGGCCCTTATATGAGAAAATGAATTTTTTCAAAATTTTCAAAATTCTATTACTCAAAACCTATGATCAATCTTCATACTATCTTTTCTGCTCTGAAATCCTTAAGATAGTAGCTTTCGAGGCTACTAGGTCTAAATAGAGCACCTTTTTAATTTTGACCCATTTTTTGATCATCAGTAGGGCCCTTATATGTGAAAATTAATTTTTTCAAAATTTTAAAAATTCTATTACTCAAAACCTATGATCAATCTTAATATTATCTTTTCTGCTCTGGAATCCTTAAGATAATAGCTTTCGAGCCTACTAGGTCTAAATAGAGCACCTTTTTAATTTTGACACATTTTTTGATCATCAATAGGGCCCTTATATGAGAAAATGAATTTTTTCAAAATTTTCAAAATTCTATTACTCAAAACCTATGATCAATCTTAATATTATCTTTTCTGCTCTGAAATACTTAACATAATAGCTTTCGAGCCTACTAGGTCTAAATAGAGCACCTTTTTAATTTTGATCCATTTTTTGATCATCAATAGGGCCCTTATATGAGAAAATTAATTTTTTCAAAATTTTCAAAATTCTATTACTCAAAACCTATGATCAATCTTAATATTATCTTTTCTGCTCTGAAATACTTAACATAATAGCCTTCGAGCCTACTAGGTCTAAATAGAGCACCTTTTTAATTTTGACCCATTTTTTGATCATCAGTAGGGCCCTTATATGTGAAAATTAATTTTTTCAAAATTTTCAAAATTCTATTACTCAAATCTATGATCAATCTTAATATTATCTTTTCTGCACTGGAATCCTTAAGATAATAGCTTTCGAGCCTACTAGGTCTAAATAGAGCACCTTTTTAATTTTGACCCATTTTTTGATCATCAATAGGGCCCTTATATGAGAAAATTAATTTTTTCAAAATTTTCAAAATTCTATTACTCAAAACCTATGATCTTTTTTTGATCACCAATTGGATCATCAGATTTTTTGAGAAATAAAAATTTTTAAAAGTATTTATTTTAAACACATATTTCTGAAACATAAGGTAGATTAAAAATCATAGTTCTTAATTATATTTTTTTTTTTATTCAAACATTTAAATTATAATAATTTTAATGAAAAAATATTACAAAAATGTTATTAACATTTTTAAAAATGTAAAGAAAAGTACAGCTAAATCTATTTTGTTAAATAAAAATCATTAACATTTTTAAAAATGTTATTAAAATTGAAAATAATCAAATTCTGCTAACATAACAGTCTTTGAGTGAGAGAACTGTTAGGTAACATAAAATTAAAAAACGTAGCTAACTTTCGTAGCTGTCTTCACACCCTTAATTATATATATTATTTTCAATTAGTCACAGAATAAACCTGTCCCTTTTATTTAAAAAATTCGCAATTTTTTAGCACAATTTTTAGTAAATTTTTTTTTTAATGTAAAACGGTCATTAAAAGGTAAGAATTTTACAAAAAAAAAAACAATAAAACTTTCGTATATGTGTATTTTTTGATAGTTATAAGATGTATAAGATACCTAGTGTCTACATTAGGCAAATTTTTATCAAAACAAACGTCAAAATCAGTGCGAATATATACAAGGTAACCTTAGTTAAACAGCTGATTATTATTTTGGTTGTTACAGTTGTCAAACTGCATATATAAAAAACAATAATGAATATGCTATATTGTTGTTTTTGTGCAACTGTTGCCACCTTCCACAAATTCGGGTTAACTTTAACGTTTGTCTCTAATGTAGACTCTACGATAGTTGTGTAGAGAAATCTCATCACAACAGCCTCATAATACATCTTATAATACTAATATTTGAATCTATACGTGAAATAATTCTCTCAGAGTGCGAATTTGACATTCTGTATCAGAAAAATCTTGGGCTAACAGCAATATGTAAAACACTAGATATGTAAGAAAGACGTGACATGAATTTGAGAAATAAATTGGGACTAAAATCGTTCGAAGATATAATCCGAAAAAAATATAAAACTTTGCTTACCTAGTATGTTAGCAAGTTACATATTGGAGAATATGAAGAGAGTTACAGCCACAGTTACGACAAGCATGCCAATTCTATGGCAATTTGATTTTATTGAATTGATAACACGGTTTGTAGGTATGGATTAGTAGATTATTACACTATTTTTAGAATTTTCAAAAAACCCCAAAATCGGGCTTGTTAAAAAAACAATTTTTTGGGCTTCGTTTTTTTAACGGCATTAGAGACACAAACTCATTTTTTTTTGTTTGTTTATTATTAATTTTTGAATTTTTCGGACATTTTTGATCCACACTATTAGAAAACATATTTTTTCTTATTTTTTACCGATATTTTATTAGGAGTAAAAATCATTTGATAAACTCAGATTAGAATTGTATAACATATGATTTTTTTGAAGTTGTAAAACCAATAAAAATCTGTTAATGTTGATATAAATACACGTAAAATAAAGGATTTTGTGAGTTTTACAAATTGGAAAAAAACGTATGTTCTACAATTCTCAAGCAATAGCTCATTTTATGCCTAATAAAATAAAGTACAGTACTCGCTCGGAAATTTGACCACTTTGTTTTTAGGGCGATTCGAATTTCCGAATTATTCGAATTTCTGCACGGTTTTTTATGCAAAAATTTAGGTTAATTTGATCATGTTTTTTCATTTTAGTTTATTTAACATAAAAACTATAAAAAATTTAACATATACAAACCCCAAAACACTGACTTTTAAACTATAACAACATCAACAAGATATGTAAACCATCTATTAAAATGCGATTCCCCTTTTTACTTTGTATTTGGTTAAATTAAATTGTCAAAATTTTAGTGTTTACAGTAAAAAAGATAAAACCGCTCGCTCGGAAATTCGAATTTTGGATTCTAATTTTAGAGGGCCAAAAGTAATGAAATTATTGATTCGAATTTCTGAGAGTTCGAATTTCTGAGCGTCTACTGTATTTGGAAATAAGATGAAAAAAATGTGTTTCTTAATAAAGTGTTGGTCAAAAATGGCTGTAAATCCAAAAAATACAAAAAAAAAAAAAAATGAATGTTTGTCTTTAAGATATTATTATAAAAAGAAGATTACTAAAACTCGGTATGTAATTTTTAAAAATTTTTTATGTGTATATTGTAAACGATGAGAAATTATTACAAATTTTTTAGAGATTTAAATTTACTATTACTACGTTACCTATTACTCGCAATTAAAAATATTGCGATATGAAAATTTTGATGTATAAACGGTGAATTAACAGTAACTCACGGAAACTAATAGTGACTAGTGAAAATAATTGCAAATAAAGCGTACGTTGTCGCCACTTCCGATTATGTTCATAGAATTTTCGATGTTAATAAAATATATTTCTTTATTCAATTTGTGTATAAACAGTGAGTTATTTATTTGCAAGTAATTTTCATTTGCAATAATCCAGCGTATAATATATAATGTTGAAGTGCTTCACTATTTTTCAATTCGACATTGAATTCTTATTCAACTTTCTTAGATATATATCATTGGGCAAAACTCCTTAAGACGAGATAAGGTCATTTGAAAGTTTTTTTGACCGTGAAAGGTACATTTTAAATTCGCACCGTTGGCAGTAATTGATGTCTTTGTACTATTCATAGCTTTAAAGATAAGCTCATCGAAAATTTATTTTCCATAGTATTTGCTGATTTTTTAAACAGTTTTTTAGTTCTCCCGAAAAATTTAAAAAATACGAATTAAGTTGTTTTGTCAAAATTTAATTAAAATTATTCAAGAGTTCGTTTTGCCTATAATACCCTATATTTAATAGATTATCACCACCAAGGTGAATTCAAGCAGGTGACCTCACTAAATCAGCTGATTATTATTTTCTTGTTACTTAAAACTGTCAAACTCCATATATTCACAATTTTCGCTTACCCGCTGAAGTGTCAAACTCCATGTATAAAGAAAAAAAAAAAAATAAAATTAATGAATTCGCCGTATTGTTGTTTTTATAGAACTGCTACCACCTGTTTCATTGCGCCATGTTCACCTCATTGTTGATATTTAACAGAGTTGTATACAAGAATAGCTAAATAATTTAGCGTTAACACAACTGAATTCGAATATTTTTTTAATTCAAATCAAATTTCCAGTAACTTAAAAAAATAAATATTTTTGATAACAATTTAAATCAGTTGCATTGACAGCTGTAAACATCTGAAACAAGTAGTGACAAAAGAAATTATAACATACACAAAAATATTTCAATAATAAAATAAACAAAAATTAAGAACAAGAAATAAATAAAAACTAAATTCTAGTATTAAAAACAAAATTTACAAATCTTTGGTGCATGTTTAGTAGCACTATAGAAAATATATTTGAAATGTGTTGGCCCAAAAGGATAAAACCTTTAAATGTATTTTAATAGACATTTTTAATTTAATGCAAAAAATGATTACAAATATTTTATTACTTTTTTAATTTGCAGGAACGCCTACAAGATTTTGAGGCAGAAGATGAACCTATTTATCATAATCCACACTTGGGAGATTTGCACGAGGGTGTTAGTTTCACGGTAACGGGCAAAACTAAACGTCATTGTGAAAGGTATTTGTAAATGTTATATTTTGCGGAAAAATATATGTATTTTTTTATTTGCAGATTTTCTATAAATTTTATTGTGGAAAATGCTACTCGAGATTTAGCCTTACACATAAATCCACGTTTACCTCAAAATTATATTGTACGCAATACTAAAGTTCGTAATGTTTGGGGTCGTGAAGAGGTGGCTTCGGCCTTACCTTTCAGCTTAAGACGTGGTGCTCCATTTTCCATACAGGTTCTATTCACCGAAGAATGTTATATGATTTCGGTAAATGGTTATCATTTTTGTAAATTCTATCATCGTTTACCCTATAAAAGTGTCCAGAGCTTAGAAGTTAAGGGTGATATAGATGATGTTATGGTTGAACGTATGATAGTAAGCCACTATCCGGAACGTTTGCCGGAATCTGTACCAAAATCTGTACGTTTGCACAAATCTCTAAGAGCTGATCATGATCCCGATGAAGAAGGTGGTGATTTAACGGATCGTGAAGAAAAACAAGCTACTCAATGGCATGAGATTATTGTTAATAATAAAATTAATCATGAACCGAATATCTTGCGTAAAGATGAAATGAAATTGCCCTATTATGGCGTCATACCGAAAAATTCATTTCTCATGGGTCATGTCATTAAGATTGAGGGACGCGTTCGTTTGTTGCCACAATCGTTTTATGTTAATCTACAGTCCGGACATGATTGTTGGCCGCATCCCGTTATTGCTTTGCATTTAAACCCTCGCTTCAGTAAGCAGAGTGTTGGTCCCATTGGTCAGACTACTGTTATACGAAATTCTTGGGTTGATGGCAGTTGGGGTACCGAAGAACGTTCCGACATGCAAACCACTTTTCGTCCAGGCAAAACATTTAGTTTATCGATTGTTCATGGTTCAAAGGATTCATTTGAGATTTATGTCAATCACGAGCTATTAACGGAATACAAATTTCGTTGCAGACCAGATAAAATTGATACCATATACATACAGGGAGATATTAAGTTATTTGATGTGGTTTTGCTGGAGAATACATCGTTTGAAAAGATGTCGCCAAATCGTCGAGCTATAGAAGATTTGTAAATAAAGCAGTGTGTATTAAGAACTCAACGTCTGTAATACTTGAAATTTATGAATTTAATTTTATTCTTTTTTCTCTTTTTACAGTTTCTTACATTCTTAACTTACTAAAAAAAAGAAAATGAGCCTTATTTTATATAAGCTTAAGAAATTTTGAAATCTAACTGAAGAAGGGAAGGATGAAATGATATGGAATACAAACAAAAAAATATAATTTCGGAATTTTAAAAATTTATTAACAAGGATTGTGTTGTTATTTAGTTTTTAGGCTTTAAACAAATTTTGACGTTATTTATTGGCTATAATCAAAAGAAAAAAAAAAAAACTCGAAAAAAGTATTTATTAACCCCTCTACTCTACAGAAAAAAACCCTAAACCCCTCATTATGAATAAATTATATTATATTTTTATAAATGTTACTACACTAAAAACTATTTAATTATACTAATTGAATATCCCCAAATACCAAAAAAATTATGAAAAAGACAATAAATTTACTCCTACTAAAATTAAAACCAAATTTAATTTGTAATTGTATTCAATAATTGAATTAAAATTCTTAATTGTATTGTACGAGAGAAAACATAAACACATTTATAACTAAAATTATTAACTTATTTAGATATTTATGTTGTGGTATTTACAAAATGTTGCGTCTATATTTTCGTTGTATTTAACTATAAAGAAAAGTAAAAAAATAAAAGATAAAAAAATAATATTAATTAATTTAAACTTTTGCTCTTAAAAATTAGTTTTTAATAAATCATGTCAATAAATTTAAACTTTAAAGGAAAAAAAGAAAAATTATAAGAAACTGCAGACAAAATAAGTGCAATTTTTTTTCTAAATGAATCTTAAATAAATGTTTTTCCATGTATAAAATAAACTGAAAAAGAAAATCTAAAATCTTGGATATAGTTTTAATTCTTAGAATTTCGTTTTGTTCTAAAAATAATATGATCCGCGTAAAAAGTGTCTCTAATTTAGAAGGGATAAAACTAAACAATCCTATAACTTTCTACACTAAAGGGTGGTCCGAAGTATTTTTTTATAATTTTTGAAACGCTATAAAATGACTAGTTTTTGCAGTATGGAAAAACAAATGATACCCAATTAAAGGTGATTATCTAAACCCTGATTTTGAATAGCGGTTCTGTGTCATAACCTCACTTTTTAATTTGGACACATACTAATATATGTGCTATACAGAGATTTTCAGTTAAATTCAAATGTTTGTACAACATTTTTAAGTACAGGAGATCTGTTGAGCCCTGATTTATTTGGAGCATCTTTTTAAATATTTAGTTATAGCGAAAAAATATTTCAACATCTTTTGTATCAAAACTATACTAATTGAAATTTGGAAAAGTATAACCTGTTTATTATAATAACTGATTGCCAGATATAAGCAAATAAATTAAGTACTTAACAATATTCACCATGATACAATTTTAGTTAGTTCCTACTGTATTGATTAATAAAAATTGAGGATGATATCTCAAATTGCATCATTTAGAAGTTATCCACATTATCCATACATACCAGTAAATAACCAAACGGAAGGATACCAGCTTTTCAAGTAATTTAAAACAATTATGCCTAAATATATTTGAAACTTTGGCCATCATGCTCAGAATACACTTTTTGCGCCAGGTTTTATAATACCTTACAATCCCAATAAACTAAACGATATTATAACGATATCGAAAAGGAATCATATGAGTGATAAAAGGTATCATAGGTGGTAATCGTTTTCGAATCTAAAACGATAGTTTTTACGGACTAAAGTGTACCTTTATAGATTTTATTCCGAATGAAGTTAATATCAAAAATATGTGTTTAGCAGTTAAATATTGTAAGGATGTAAAATATAAGATAAAATTCTAAAATTCTACATTCATCTCATATTTATTTTTATGCAAACATTTTCTTTGAATGCACATTTTTTCATTAGACACATATTTTTTAAATTATGCACTTATCTGATTGAACCATTCTTGTTTTATTTGTATATGCTTGATTATAAATTTGCGTCTGTTTGTTGAAAAATTTTAATTTGAATATTTTTATTTTGAAGTTTTTTCCAAATGTTAATATTTTTTATTTTATTGAAAACAAAATATTCCAAATCGTAATACTATCACAATATTGTTTTCACCAATGCGATATAATATCATAATCCGCACCTAAAGTGATATCGTTTTCGTTATCATAAAGTTCTTTGGTTTATTGGGAATTTTTGTTCAATCATGTTCTACATTTAGAAGACCTTCAGCTGATCATTTATAATTATATAAATGTATAAAGTTTTTAAGATAATGTACTCTTATTTGTATTATAGTGATCTCGTGATTATATTTCAGATCAATTTTGAGTGAAAAAATACTTCGCAACTCTTAATTTCCTAACAATATCAGTGAATAAATATGAGAAATACTACATAAATTCTATAAATTGGATAAACAATTAGTCAAATATACAATTAGTTAGAACGGATTATTTTTTCCATTTAATAGTCAAATTTATTTCAAATTTAAAATATATAATTCTTTCTCCCAAATATACACGTAAGAGTTATATTTGGCTACATTTTAAATTAAATCATATTTTTTACCTAAAATAACTTAAATTTTTTCTTCTTTTTTCCTATTTTTGTAATAACTTATATAACAATTTAAAATAAACAATTTATTTAAAACCAATTTTTGTTATTACCAACTCCTTTTTGCAATTTAATTTAAATGAATCGTAATCCAGACATAATTATCTATCAAACAAGATAAAAATGTTAAAATCGGTTAGAAAATATTAAAGTTGGAATTTCCTCTGACTATTAAAGTGTTTTCGAACGCTTAAGTAGGCAACGAACAGAGAAATTTTTTTTTTTAATGTTGAAATAAAATTATAATTTTATAAAATTTAAACCCTATTTACTGAAAAATAAGATTTGACTCCGGTATGACCATATAATTTCCTTCTCATGCTTTATTAAAAAACGTTGATTTTTATTATGGCTGTTTCAAAACTCCAATTTAAATTTTTTGGAAAATTTTATTATATGAAGTTTATACTAAAAGAGAAACAAGTTAGCTTTTGAAAAACGAAAATTGAAAAACAATACATAGTTTTCTCTCCGTGTGGTTTTTGTTCACACTTCATTTTACAAGACATTTTAATTTAATAAATTTAATCTTTAAAATAATTTATGGACAATATTTTTATGACAAATAAAATTAGTCAATAAAATTAAAAATATAATTTTTGTCCATAATATATAAAAGCTTAATGATGTGAAATCAATTGAACAGGTTGTATCATAAATAGTTGTTTTAGCAGTTTTTATTTGGGTTTCAACAAAAACTAAACGAAAATGGTTTTTGATTTGTATGGAGAAACTTAAGAAATTTATGTAGTTTTTCAATCAAAACCCGATCGAAACCAAAAATTTTAGTATTTGTTTGGTGTAAATGGCATATTAAAAAAATTTCAAAAAGTTTAATAAATTCGTCATACTTTAAATTTGAATTTTGCAGATTTCGGCAAAAAGACTTTTTTTGGCGGGTTTTCGGTTGTAAAGTCATTTTTATAGTAGCATATAGATTAATGAAAATAATTTAACAAGATAATATAGATTGAATTTGGAAAATGTTAATCCTTAAAGAAGGAAGATCAAAGGTAAAATTTTGGAATATTTGAGACTTTTAACGAATATATGACTAAAAATTATTATTTTCATCTGAATTTCAAAGCAGTGATTTTATAACAAGGTTGTTTTGTTAGAATAACAACGAATTAAGTATCTTTTTCTTTGTCCATGATATCAGTTAATAAAACTTACTTTGCAGATAATTAAGAAAGTATGGTGTTTAAAAAAAAATTGACCCCAAGTTCAGTTAAGGGTTAAATTTATATTTTTTGCTGCAGATATCATCGATTGTCTATTAGTTATTTTTCTGTAAAATTGCATCAAAAACTAGCAAAAATTAAGTATTCCATAATTTGACCTTTGACCTTTAATATTGTTTAAAGTCATTAAAAATTTAGGAATATATCTTTAACAATCTATATTATATTGTTATAATTTTCATTAATATGTATAATAGGGCCTGTTCACGAAAAAATTGACATTTGCAATTTTTGTCATAAAATGAGAACATACATTTAAATCTCAGCTAAAATATTATTTTATTCCCTACAAAACTTTGCATATTTGATATAGCCCTTTTGCAGTAAGGTGATTATCACCTTCGTAATAAATTGATAATATCTCATTGATATCATCTAATGCAATACTTTTATTTTTCAGTCACAGTTTTTTCAGTAGCCGAAATTTTTTAAAAAATGAAAAAATATTGAAGAAATTTGTTTGTCTTTTAGCAAAAAAAAAAAAAAAAAAAAAAAAAAAAAATGGAGCATTTAGTTTAGTAAAAGTTTTCTTTATTATATTATTTTAAGATTTATTTAGTGATAATTTTTTATATATTTATTATATATTCCAAAAATTATCTGGCGATATCTTCTTTTTTTCATATAGAAATATTGCCTATTTTTCTTCAAGGCGTACTGATTATTATTTTCAATCTTTTTAAATGAAACTTTCCTGTTAGTAACAAAAATAAATAATTTTTTATTCATTTTCGTTCAAAAATTTTATTGTATATTTCTAATTAAGAACATTGTTATCTCAAAATAGCTCTCATTTGCCCAATTTTTAAGTACGGGAACGGTTTTCGGTAATATTGGGACATCACTACGGGAGCAAAGCTACCATTCGATTATATCTTTTGCATAGTGAGTGGTGGCTGAATTTGAGAATGGGCGACTGTAAATTCGATAAGCAGTGGAACTGAGCTATTTAATTTCATTCAATGATTTGTCGATAATACGTTTGCATATCTAAATAAAACCAATTTTTATTTTCTATTAATTGAAGTAGACAACTAAAAATATTTCAGTATTAAAATTTGGAAAACAAGACAAAATTACAAAAATAAATAACAAAGATTTAAAAGAAGAATAAAATTAAATTAAACAAAATTTTCTAAAATATTCACAATTATGCTCGCTTATTGTTTTGGCAAAACTTCGGATTCCACCGTAATTAATCAATAAAAATAATAAAAGTCAAAATAATTTTAATTGAAAAAGTTCTTTAGGAATCTCTAAATGCTGACATTGAAGGAGATCCTAAATATCAAAATACTAAACTTGGTCGTATGCAAGAAGGTTTAGCATTTTTTGTTAGTGGAAAAATATTACGGCATGGAGAACGGTAGGGGAAGTTTTGTTAAGAAAATAATATACAAATTTTTATTTGTTCCTTTTAGTTTTCTCATAGATTTTGGTTTGGAAAATTCCAATAAAGATCTTGCTTTGCGTATTGCTGTACGAGTTTCAACCAATACAGTGGGACGCAATTCACGCATCAAACGTGTTTGGGGTCTAGAAGAAACAAGCTCAGCCATACCATTCCGTTTAAATAGTGAAAGAAATTTTGAAATTCAAATATTATTTACTATAGAATGTATACTAATTGCTTTAGATGGTATGCATATAGCAAAATTTATTCATCGTTTGCCATTTCACGATATACGTAGTATAGAAATTCGTGGCGACATAACAGATATCCATGTGCAACGTAATATTGTTACCGATTATCCTACACGTCCCGATAAAACACCACATATAGCACGTTTAGGTGCACATTATGCACATACAGCCGATGAAGAGGATTTCGAATCGGATGTAGATTATTGTGATATATCATCGGTGGTCAGTGAGGAGGAAGCAGAACGTTTTCTGCCTTTACCCTATTATGCTACCTTTGAAAAGGGTTTCTTTGATTTAGGCTACAATATTGGTGTGAGAGGTCATGTGCGTCTTAATCCTCATATGTTCAAAGTTGCCTTGCAAGTGGGACAAAATGTTTGGCCGCAACCAACTATAGCTTTGCTATTAGAGTTTCGTTTTACTAAACAACGTGATGGCGAAACTGGAGAACCTATTATAGCGCGCAATTCTTTTGCTAATGGCAAATGGACGGGTGAGGTAAAGTCAGAATTGGCTACTGGTTTACGTCCTGGTGCGGATTTTCATCTGGTGTTGATGCGTGGCCGAAAATCATTTGAAATTTATATGAATGATAAACCAGTTACTGATTATCCCTACAAAGTGAATCCAAAATTTGTGGATACGTGTTTTATAGCGGGTGATATCAAATTATCTAGTGTGGATATTGAAAATGATTGAAAGTGCATTTGTAATGTTTTTTTTTTTTTTTTTTTTGGTTAAAGATAGATAAAAATATGATCAAAAAATAAGTTCATTAAATAAATTGTAATTTGAAATTTTAGCAATTTTTGTACCTTTCACCCTAGAAAACTTAATACTAATTGTAAAAAATCTGAATTTTGAGTAGTGTATTTTATTCTGCTCCTTACACTCTTTTGTATTCTATTCTGAAAAAATGTTAATATTGTTGCCCTCAGATTTAAAAATATATTACATATTTTATTCTTAAATTAAATAGAGGGTGAACATGCTGCACTTTATTATCAAAAATAAGAACATTTAATAAAAATCAAAAAATCCGCCAATAATTCGAATTTTTATCAAAAAACCGTTATATTAGATAAAGTTTTAAATTTTACGAAACAAAAAAAAAATTTGGTCAATAACCAGAAATTTCACCAATACTATAAAATTCGTAATATCACCAAAAATTTAAAATTTCATAAAAAATCAAAATTTTGCTAAGAAACTCAAGGCATTTGTCTTACTTAATTACGTATAGGGAAAATAAGTTACAGCTTCCATTTCCCAAAAAGTTGTAAGTTAAGTAGATGATGTTTACAGAGCAAACCACGGTGGGATGCTGAAGAGTGGTGATGACGGTCATGGCGGACTAGAAAATGCATTTCATTCTGCCGAGTGTCCAATAAAACTTGTACACTGTATTCTTCTACAATTATTCAATGAACTTAAGCCGAACATGCAAAAATTCTATAAATAACTACATGAAAAAGTTCAACAAAAAAACTATAAACTAATTAAGAATCCAAAATTTCACTAAAATACAAAATTTCACCAACAATTATCCAAATTTTTGAATTTTTACCAAAAATTAGTAATTTCATAATAATTCGAAGTTTCACCAAAAGTTCGAAATTTCACCAAAAATTCAAAATTTTACCACAAATTAGTAATTTCTTCAAAAATCGAAATATCACCAAATTTATTCACCAAAATTAGAAATTTCACCAAAAATTCGAAATTTCACTAAAAATTTGAAATTTCACCAAAATTCTAAACAACAATCCGAAACTCCACCAAAAATTCGAAGCCTCACGAAAACCCAAAATATCGAAATATCTACAAAAACTTAAAATTTTAAATTTAAAATTTCGTCAAAAAATGGAAATTTTAACTAAAAATTCGATACTTCACCAAACATTCGAAATTTTGTCAAGAATTCGAAATTTCTTCAGAAATTCTAACATTCAGCAAAATGTTAAAATTCCCAAAAATCAAATATCTTAAAACATTAAAAAAATAGCACAATTATAGAATTGCTCACACATTTTTCTTTTATTATCATAAAGAGGTTAGGTATCATTTTATTAGGGTGATTGTAATCTTTTAAATAATGTAACAAAGTAACAGAAAACGTTATTAAATAAATTTTTTTATCAATTTATTTACGAAGAAGTTCATCCATTACAATGATATCTAATTATTTAACTACCTTTAGCGTAGCTAGGCAATTTTTCTAGGGAGGAAAAAAAAAATTTTTTTCCCACGACGGAATTTTTTTACCAATTTATTTTACCTTTATTATACCTTACAAAACATTAGTTGGTGGTTGAGGTACTATGCGTTTGTACTGATGTTTGTAACGCACAGAAAAAATCATCCAACATCCACCTCAAAGTATAGAAATCGACTTAGAATCACTTTTTGAGTCGATCTAACTATGTCCGACAATTCAATGAAATTTGACACGTAGGGCTTTCATGATATAACAACAAAGCTTATTGAAAATGGTTATGATGGGTCCATTATTTCACCTAGTCCCCATACAAATGATCATAAATGTCTTAAATATAGCAATATTTTAATGAAATTCGGTGTAAGGAAGTTTTGTATAAGTATCAATCTTTTTTTCCAAATTTCATGGAGATCGGTCTATTATTGACCGTAGTTCCCGCATAAAAACTTCTTACGAAAATAACTTTAACGTGTATAAATCACATACATATTTCACCAGTAGTATCAAGTTTATATTCGACACAAATAAGTTTTATATAAGTAGAAATTACAGTGACAATTATTCCATAATTTACCATAGCTCTCATATAAGCCTACTTTTGGGAATCACCCTAGAAAGCATAAATTCATATAAATGTTGGTATTAATGTAATATTCTGTATTCGTATATTTTATTTTACACTTAATAAAAGTATCGGTCCACATGTCTAATGTAAGACATCTCCACGAAATTAGATGAACATACACAATGGTGTGGGGTATCATATGGTCGGGCTTGACAGACTTTATCTTTCTTATTTGTTTTGTTTTTTTTTAATTATATAATTTAATTATATATTTTATATTAGAAAAAAATCTGATATGTTTTTATTATATAACATTTTGAGAATAGAGTACACTTGTTTATATCATATTTTCGATAAACGTCTTAAAAATTATTTAAAAGAAAAAATGCTTATATTTTTTAATATTAAAATTAAATTCTCTGTAACAAATATTTTAAGGGTCTGAAATTTTCTGATCCTGCGCTCTCTGCATTATATATATTTTACATACTTTAGTTATAAATGAACATAACATAAATTACTTACTCGCAATTAAACATATTATGATATGAAAATTTTGCTTTATAAACGAGGAGTTAATATTTTATTTGTAAGTTAGCAACTCACGAAAATTAATCGATATTAGCGAAACTAATTGCAAATAAAGCGTACGGCGTTGCCACTTCTTTCTACGTTCATAGAATTTTCGATGATAATGAAATATGGAAATATGTTTCCTATATGCAATTGGCGTATAAACAGTGAGTTATTTACTTTCAAATTATTTTTATTTGCAATAATCGTGCGTATAAACATAATAACATATTAATTCTCAAAAGTGTGTAAAATATGCACTTAGTTCTGCTGAAGTGGAGAAAATGTGAATAAATTATTTTTGCTGGGTAATATATAAAATTAATTAAATTTGGACATGTTAAATTAAAAATAGTAATTTTTCTTTTTGGTGCTAAATATTGTGCTATTTTTGTAGTCTAATATTTTACAAAATATTTGAAAATACAGCAAGCAAAAAGTATGTACAAGAATCACAAAAAAAAAAAAAAATAAAATTTATAAATTTTAAAATTATGTTTTTAAAAATTTATTGTTCCCAAAGTTCTTTGTAAATAATTTAACTTTCTCAGCAATTACCCAAATGTTTGCTGTTGCTATACAGTACTATATTTACGGCTGTATCAAAAAGTTTTGCAACATTTGTCAGCTTAAAACTCGTAGACTCCAAATACAAAACTCTATTACAATAATAGTGACATATATTCAAAATTTCACTGCGTTTAATGTTATCTTTTAAACAAAATTTTGTTAAAAAACGATTTTTTATATTACACGTTAAAGCCACCAGAAATATTTTCACTTTAACATCCGTAAACAAATCCAAAACTTCAGTTAACCATTTATTTTGAAGCTCTACAAATGATGATCTTTGTGTCACATCGAAACAAATAAAATAACTATAGATAATTTCTATATTACTTGTTAACATTAATTGCTGTAGTTCTTCTAAATTGCAAATTTGAACAACAGTTATATGATAACGTTTCTGTTCTATAAGATGATCATGATAGGCATAACCGAAATTTAATTTCCAAAGAAATATATCTTTTAAAGTAGATATATCAACATTTTTATCACCCATCAATATAAATTTAATTTCTTTCATCTTTAGTCGTTGGTGTTCTTAAAGAAACTAAAGTGTATTTTAAAAGAAAAAAAAAAAAAAAATAAATAAATAAATAATAATAATAAATGCACTAGATATTAAAAATAGTTTGTGGTTATTTTTTCTTTTATTTTAATTATTTCTAATATATAAGGTTATCCACGATACATTACTTATTTTCTAATTATCAGTTTCTAACACTACAAATAATCACATATTCTCTAAACAGGGGTATGGGTTGAACAAAGTTGGTAATTTTTTATGAATTTTGCTGTTTATAATATAACCACATAACCTGCTAACCAACTTATCATGAACGACCTTAATATTTTTTCTTTGATTATTTTTGTAACTTTGTTGAAAGGTTGATAAGGTCTTTATATATTTTGTATAATATTATCTTAACACGATGCACTTTGCTGCCTCAATGCACTGGGCCACGATCCCTAAATTTAAGTAATTTTTTGCATCATCATCAAATCATTTTTAAGAACCATAATAGTTTTCAATTTATTAAGTCCTTTATCTCCCCTATAAATTTTTAAGTGCTAGTTGGTGCTTTTGCATTTCAAAGTGATGATATGAAGAATGCCATTGCTGTGTTAATCGAAAAAAGGATTTTAATTACCGAAAGAGTGCATAAACGGTTCATGAATATTCTGAATAAGTAAGAATGTCATATTGGGCTTGGCCTAATCTATGTACTTTAGACTGATAAAAAAAAACGACTGATTAAAAAAATAACTCCCACTTGGATTGTTTTTTTCTTATGTAAAAATATATATTGAGCAAAATATTTTAGTGATCGGATGTCGCCAATACTTGCCGCATCAACACTGAAGTTTTTAGGGTGCTTTTATATGGGAAATTTAGATTTTTTCACAGTCTTTTTTCTTTTTCTTTTTGCTACTATCAACTCTTTTTTGTAATTTAATGTAAAGAAACCTTAATTTAGACATAATTATTGATCAAACAAGAAAAAAAGTTAAAATAGAAAGTATTAACGTTATTAAAAATTCCCCAGACCATTAACATGTTTTCGAACATGACCAAATTTGAACCATATATACTGAAAAAAAGTTTTGAATCCTATAGGATAATATAATCCCCTTTCCATGTGTTGATTTTTATTAAGGGTGTTTCAAATCACCAATTTAAATTTTTTTAAAATTTTGTTAAAGAAGTTTCAAAACAGTTAGAAAAAAACTAAGATATTTTATAGACAATTCCAGGGAACATAAAAGTAAAAAAGAATTAGGTCTATATCTCTTATAAATTTGTCGCACCTTAGATTTGAATTTTGCGGATTTCGGCAAAAAAGCATCTTTTGTGATTTCTGTGTTTCGGAGTCAATTTTTTTAGGACTAGTATACAAGTTATTAAGAGTTATAACAGCACAAGATTATCTAGATTATAGAAAATATATTTTGAAATTTCAACAATGCATTTCAACAATGTTAACACTTAAAGCGAGGAGGTCAAAGATCAAATTTTGGAATATTTGAGAATTCTACAAGAAAAATAACTCAAAATTTTTTATTTTTGTATGGATTTCAAAGCAATTATTTCTATAATAAATTTAGTTTTGTTATAATAACTTTACATGACGAAACGAGTTAAGTACGAGTATCATTTTCTTTGTCCAGGATATCAGTTAATAAAACTTGCTTTGCATATATTCAAGAAAGGAGGGTGTTTCCATAAATGTTGATCCCAAGTTCAGTTAAGATTTAAATTTGTTTTTGGATGTTGATATAATCTATTGTCTTTTAGATATATTTTTGTAAAATTACATTGAAATCTACCTAAAACTAATTAATATTGAGTTATATTTTCTTTAAAAATCTCAAATGTTTAAAAATTTTATTTATTGTTGAAATTCATTAAAAATTTCGAAATGTATTTTCTATATTATATATTATATTTTTATGTTATAATTTTCAATAATCTATATACTAGTCCACAAAAATTTACCAGAACACAAAAATCACCAAAAAATATCCTTTTGCTGAAATCCGAAAATTACAAATCTAAAGTACAGCGAATTTATAATAGATATTGACCTAATTTCGTTTTACTTTTTGTGATATTGTCTATAAAATAGCAAAGTTTTTTCCTAACTGTTTAGAAAATTTTTAACAAAATTTTGAAAACATTTAAATTGGTGAAACACCCATGATAAAAATCAACGTTTTTTTTTAATAAAGCATAAAAAAAGAATTATTATTTTATATTTGACTTAAAATAGCATTTTATTTCAATATTTCTAAAAAATTAAAAATTTGTCTTCACAAGTGTTCGAAAACATTTAATGGTCTGAGGAATTTCTAATAACTTTAATATTTTGTAACCGATTTTAGTTTTTTTATTTTGTTTGATAGATAACTCTATTTTGATTACGGATCCTTTACATTTAATTGCAAAACAGAGTTGATAATAGCAAATTAAAGAAAAAAAAACTGTGAAATAGTCAACATTTTCTCATATAAATGCGCCGTACAAACTTCACGATCGATGCGGCACGTGTTAGCGAAATCCGATCACTCTAATATTTTGCACACTATATATATATATATATATATATATATATATATATAAAATAATCCTAGGGAGTTACGGTCGAAATTCGAAAGTCGCCTTTTTTGGAGCAGTCTAATGTACATGCAAATTTGTACATGCAAATTTTTGTGCCATCCTTATTCAAAAATTTACCTTATATGTGAAGTGAATAGAAAGTTTGTTTCCGAATTTAGGTTAGGTTGAAAAGAGGGGCAATAATTTGTTCCAAACCTATTTTTTTGTTAGTTTAAGAACCTGGTTTTCTCGATATAGTTTATAAGAGTTTTCCAGTTTATGTCCCTGAAATCTTCCAAGTTTGGTATTTTATCCCGTTCAAAGTTTTCGCTTTTTGTGCGATCAAGTGTTGGATATTGACATAAGTAATGTTCCAATGCCTTATCTTTTTCTTCACATTCTTGGTGAGTTTTTAGCTCCGTGTTGCTAGTTATTATACTGATTAGCCTTCTGAGTGTTGGCCTATTCAACTTAAGGATTTCCTTTGTTTTCTTAATGTTTGGATTTCCCCAAATATTGAATCTTGCCATACTCTGTCGTGTTCATGTCTTGCCCATTATTTCAGTTCAGTTTTAAACTTTCGAAAAGTTTTTGCATTTTTCATTGTGATGGTATTCTAGCCCAACTTGGATAGATTATCGATGTTCTGATGTTCTGGAAGCCATATTATCTCGATGTTCTTACATCTAGATTTTATTTTGCTGTTTAACTGTAAGATACTTCGAGATGTAACTCTGGCATTTCTTAGGGTTTTAATAAGTGATTGACTATCCGTATAAATACGAACAGTATTTGTGCTAAAAAAGTGCGAATTGCTTAAATAAAAAGAACATGTTTACTTTGTGACTCATTGAAAATAATGATATCTTATAGAATTTATTAGAATACGGGCTACACGTATTATTTAAGATTTAACATAATATAAACAAAATGGTTACTCTCCTCTGCCGGCGTTATCTCATATATTATATCAGCGTTCATCTCAGTTGTAGACCTGGGAAAATGGAAGCTTTATTTTATACTTCCTTCAAACGCAGTTGCCAGATAAATTTGAAGAAAAATCATCGTATTTGGAGAAAAAATTCGTCATTTGAAATTGTCAAAAAATCGCAACATCAAAAATTAGGTGTTTTGTGTGTTAGTGAACATTTTTTGAGATTTTTTTATGACAAAAAATTGTTTTATTTATTATTTATTTATATGATTAAATTTAAATTAAAAAAAAAAAAAAATTAAATTAAAAAACGAATAAAAATTGCATTAATTTTATGTTGTTGACCTTTTATGAAAGTCAAGTAATATCTAATAAGTCTGAAGATATATGCATAAAAAATTATGAATATGTAATTAGTATGAATTAAAAAAAAAATAAAAAAAATAAAAAAATAAAAAAAGTTAAGTATTTACCCTGTCTCTTGAAGAGTTATAGAAAAACCCATAGGCCTTTTTGTATAGGATATAGGAAATTTAATTTTGAATGAATTCATCAAAAATATCATTGGATACTTAGTACTGCTATTTAAGTATTTCTAATGCCTTGATTTTGAAATTAAAGTCTTTATAAAAATTGCAAAAGAGTTTTGGACTTTTGCCATTTCATAACACCATATAGCAACTTCCCAAAAATTTTCTGACCCATCAAAAAATCATTATGTGCATTAAATTAGAGACAATACGTAATAAAATTACGTGGTCAGTTTTCTCCAGGACGTCAAATTTTCTCTCAAAAGGATTTTAAAGTTTCAAAAAATACACAACTTTAACAAAAATTATAAAATATTTACTAAAATTATATCAACCCAATGTGATGTAAAATGATAGCTAAGAATCCTTTCAATATACTAAAAGTTTTTACTTAAATATAGCAGAACAAAATGTTAAGAAAATATCCTTTATATCAAATATACTATTAACTAATAAATGTAATATTGAAAGGGTTTAATTTAAAGAAAATATATTTTCACAACTTTTTGTACTGCTAGCTTTCACTTGACATCCATATCGTAAATTTTTTATATTTTTAAAAATTTCTCATCTTTCGAAACCTTGAAGATTGAATTTGATATCCCGGTGAAAAACTGGGTACATATTTTTACCGTGGAAGGTCTTTATTTTTATCCATATAACGATTTTTTCATACATGAAAAAAGTTAAAATAAATACTAACAAATAACTTTCAAAAGGATATTTTCTGAAGTTTTGTGCAACAACATTCAAATCAAAACTATTGTTATATTGTAATTATTATTAGCTTTCATTTGACATCCATACTGGGTTGATAAAATATTCGTAAATACGAGTATTTACATGCCTCTGTATCCTCCTCTACACATGCATCAAATTTTATCTAAATCGATAACTAAAAATTTTTTAAATTTAAAATGGAATTGCTCTGTGGTTAAATGAACTATTTACATTGACAAATTTAAGAAGATTTGTATTTAAATTGTTAATATTTATATACGTACTAATTAGTTTTTCGGATTTTGTTAATATTCGACATACGCATACTAGGGTTGTCAATTATTCGTCATTGAAATTGATCGAATAAAATTTAATAATTTTTTGTAATTATTCGCGTGATCTAATCAAACTTTAATTTTCTTCAATTAATTCAACGAATAAAGATAAAATATATTATTCGAATAATTATTTACACGTTAAAAAAAAATGCAAGAACTAGTATTTTTCAAATAAATTTTTGGTTTTATTAGCGTAAAATGAACCCAGAAATAACAATTCATTAACACAGAACAAAAAATATACAAACATTACAAATATACATAATTACAGACAAATTATATAATTAAATTTCTTATAAAATAATCATTCATAAAAAATATAATTAAACTTTTTGGCATTAAAACGACTATTATGGTGGCAATACAGTAAGAATAGCATTAAAAGCAAATATAGTTTTGCAGTTCTTTTTAGATTTCTCTAAATAAATTCAATGATGAATATTGCTAAAATCTATTTTTTTAATTTTTAATATTATTTATTGATAACCTGAGTTTAGTTAACAAACCATCCATATTTTTTTTTACAAAAATAAAATAAATACTTTATTTTATTTGATTTCCGTTAATAACAGCCTTGTTCCATTACTTTTCATTACTTGTAAAATGTGAGAAATTTTAAGAACACAACGAAGCTGTCAAACGTGAAAAACTACCAAATTTTCAAAAATTCGAAATACCCTGTAAATTTTGAGATATTTTTGAAAAAAGTTTTGATACAATAAAGATCTATTAGCTACCTAAATTTTAAATCAGTTTTGAAATTAGTTAAATGAAGAAAGCAAAAGAACGTAGCTTTTAAACGTTATTTAAATCTTTTACTACAAATAAAATGCAATAAAAATGTAAAAGTTTGACGTAAATATTTATTGCAAACTTAAGCAAATACATAAAATGCTAGTTATATACGTATGTAATATAGGAAGTGTATTGAGTCCATGTAAATTTAACTGTATATAATGTAATCTCCTGAATCTCTATAAAACACATATTCAGGCATAAGTAAATACCTCCTCGGAACAGTTCAAAAAAGAGGCGGGGTGTAACCTTTAGGATAATAACAAGAAAATAAATGGAGTATTACATAATATTACATTGACAAAAACATTATTAGAAATAACCAAAACGTATTACCCTTTTTTTTCAATTAGCCATTAGCCCTACAGTTTTGATAGTTTGATGTAAATATCCTGTGTCAGTGACGGGGATATCTACAATACATTAAAATTCTTAACAAAATTACTAGGCATTAAAAAATCTCTTTTTGAATTACATATCCAGGCTTTGCTTAAAAAATCACAAAAGGGCCAAGAAAATCGTCGACGCATGGGTATACAAACCGAATATTTTTAGTTTATTTATTGCTGTAATGGAAACATTTGTATACATATTTTTTTTTTAATATTTTTCTGTTCGGTTTGAAGTTTTTGGAAGGTAATCATTTTTTGTACAGCAAAAACTATTACGAATTAAAAAATTAATTTAATAAATTATCATTATAATTAATATTTAAAATAAAATGAAACATCAGATTAATTAAAAATTTTGTTTGAATATTTCTTTTTGTGTATCACGTTTTGAACGCTATTTCATTTACAATAAAATGAGTCATCAATCTTTCAAATCGTTTAAATACTCAAACAATTATTTAAAAATTTAAAAACTTTATTAAATTATTTTTAATATATTATTAAGCAAATCACTTTATTTGAAACAGGTTAGGTTAGGTTAAAAAGGGCGGCGTATTCACGCCTCCACCCAGAGACCATTCGGTCCATTGTGATCCCTTTATAGATAACAGAGAAAGCTGACAGATAAAGAAAGAGAAAAATTCTAGTAGAAGAAAAAAATTGGAAAGAAAGATACCCAAATATAAGAAAAGTATGGAACCCAAGACCCATCAAATCAACCCTGTCTATCTCTAAGCCACTTTATTCCCATTACGAACCCTATAAGGTTGCCAAACCATCTCAGTCTATTTCGCTGAAGCCCTACTCAATGACAGAGTATGTGCTCCACTGTCTCTAGCTCCTCCACATCATCGCACGTCCTGTGCGCCAGTGTCCCACTTACTGGTCATATTCCCTATTGCATTTCTTAAATTTTTTTTATTAAACAAGCGCCAATTTTTAAAATTTATTAAGTTACTTAAATCTATCTATTCTATTGATCTATTGATTTTTTTTTTTTTTTAATAGATCATGTTGAAAATAAATTCATCATTACTTTTTATATTTATGACAGAATAGGTAGGTAGGTAGGTAGAGAAGGGTTGCACAGCACTCAGAAGAGTGCTTGTGCATCCACTTGGAGACCAAGAGGTCCATTGTGAGTCCCTTTGTAGAGAATAAAGAAAGGAACTACAGACGAGACATAGAAAAGACCAGGAAGGAAAATGATAGAGAAAAGCTGAGACCAAGAAAAGTATAGAAAAGAATAGAAAGAATCTGGAAAGGAAAAGTGCTACCGCCCTAAATCGTTCGCTCTGAGCCAACGACCCCCTCTTAGCCAGCCTATTCCCATGACGAATCCTATTAATATATCGAGATCTGTTCTCTAGCTCCTCATTATCTTCGCACATTCTGCAAAGACTGGAGAAACCTCTATCCCAATTCCCTATCGTTCCCCATATGGGACAATGACCTGTAAGAATACCTATCATAGTCTTCAGGTTTTCCCTTTTCATGCTTAAAAGTAGATTTGTATCTTTTTTATCAAGTTTGGGCCATAGGACCCTTGATAATCTGCAGTCTGTTCTACGTTTCCATGCATGATTGGTTCTATCCCGAATCCACTCCCTAATTAACCTGAAGTAAAAGTCTAGAGGTGGTCTCACACCGCTTTCACTTGCAGTCCTATCCAAAGCTGAGCCGTTCTTAGCTAATTCGTCAGCTATCTCGTTGCCATTTATCTCGCAATGACCCGGTACAGCAGCAGAGTCTGATATGATAATTTTCTATCAATCTCCTAAGAGCCTTCTTACAGTCGCTAACTAGCCTAGACTTGACAAAATGTCCTTTCAAGGCCTTCAGCGCCGCCTGGCTATCTACATACAGAGTTACCTCCGTATTCATTTCAATGTTTCCTGCAATCAATTCTGTGGCCCTAAGAATACCTAGAATTTCCGCCTGAAACACACTACAACTATCCGGGAGTCTTTACGTTTTCCTGATGTTTTCCTCAATTAGATACACACCTGCATCAGTGCCTGTATCCATTTTGGATCCATCAGTGAATACCGATACTCCACAGAATAGTTTCTCCCTATCTGACCATTGGTTCCTACTCGGCATGTCCACCGAGATTAACCTCGTTTAAAAGTTTGGAATGTCCTATTCTGATTGATCCTGTAAGTCCTAGTTCACTAAGTCAAAGCAGGTTCCTTGCAGCCATTCCCATCACGAACTCCTCAATGGGTAGGAGATGCAGAACGACGTCAAGTGCCGCCTGAGGTGTGCATCTTACGGCAACTGTTATGCCAATCAAAGCACATCTCTGAGCTTTAGACAAAAGATTCCTACGACTTCTTATTCTCATTGCCTCCCACCAGACCAGACATCCATACGTCAGAATTGGCATCACCGAGGTGTAAATCCAATTTACTACCATCGGTTTGAGTCCCCAACTCTTACCTATGGAGTTCCTGCATGTGTAGTAGACGTTGAGACCTCTTTTAAGCCTCTCCTGAGTGTTCCTCTTCCAAGATAATTTACTATCAAGAAAAACACCAAGATATTTTGCTTCTTTTGCCAGTCTTAGTTCAGTTCCCCTAGTACCGGTAGCCTAAACTGCTCAATCTTGTACCTTCTGGTGAAAAGAACTAGCTCTGTTTTCCCCGGGTTGACCCCTAAACCCTTAGTAGTGGACCATGAGGACAGTTCGTTAAGTTCATACTGCATGACGTCGCTGATCGTGGAAAGAAATTTACCTGTGATCAGTATAACAACGTCATCAGCATAGGCAACGATTTTCCGCCCTCTTGCGTCAAATTGTCTTAGAATTACATTGACGGCTAAGAGCCATAGTAAGGGCGAGAGAACTCCTCCTTGCGGAGTTCCTCTAGACAGACTAATTTTTCCAAAATATTATTTATTTTTTTCCTTTTCCTATTGTAAATTTTATTTTGTGTTTGATTTTTCTTAGTTGAAGAATTGATATATATTTTGTTTTTGGAGGAGGGGTGGGGGTAATATTCTTTTTTTTTTGGAACCGCGCCCGGTGTAGCTGAAGCACGGATGGTGCTAGGTTGGGCCAAAGTTGACCAGTGAAAAACATATCGAAGCATGTAACTTTTACAAATATGAACTGATTTTAAATATGTTTACATTTATGAATTACTTTTAAGCAAGACAGGGAAAAAACATACTGTGCTAATTTATTTTTTATGGTTTAAAAGATATCTGACTTCAAATAATAATTTCTCATTTTTTGGCCTTGATTTTTTTCCTTTTTGCCCTATAACTTTTAAAATAAAATTTATAGAATTTTTTAAAAGATATGGTGAAATTCTCTATAATTTTTTGAATTATGCCAAAGAAAAAAGTATTGTAATTTTCTCAATTCCTCCTATATCGATGTCTCTAGTTTCAACAAAATCTGTTCAGCGGTTTAAAACATCTAGACTTATTAGTTTGCAAATGGCTCCACTGTGCATTGTGAGGCGGGAGGGGTTAAGCTACCCAACCAATTTTTTCCATCATCCTCACAACGGAAACTTATAGACTCGTGTCTGGTCGCATATTATGGCCATTTGTCGTTCAATACTCTTTTTAAACGTATCAGTTGTGTTCGAACCAAGTCTCTCACGATCGTTTCACTCTGTTTTAGTAGCTCATAATAGATGATACACCAAATACAGCCCCGAATACTATCAGATTTCCATTCCTTTGAAAACAATTACGAAGTTAATAATAGACATTAAACTTTGTGACTTTACTATATATTTTAATACAACAATATTCCTACTCTTATTCAAAAAAAAAAAAAAAATAATAATATGATACTTTGCACCAGACACCGGTGGCCATAACACTCCGGAGCCGAGAGTTTTCGGCATTTTCACAAACACAACACGAAGATTAACGAAGTTAAATAATTGAAAGCAAATAAAAAACAAAAAAAAAAAAAAAAAACTTTTTTGCTCTGTTCTAGCTTTCAACAGGAAAGGTTTAGGTCGCATGGTTAAGCAAGAGCAATAACAAAACACATAAAGAGCATAAGAAAAAATTATTTATTGCATTCTAGATATAACAAACACATTCGCAACAAAGAGCGTAAATAAACCAAATGAACTAACACATTTTTAAGTCCTCTATTTTTTCCTATCATATGTATGCACCGAAATTCGGGAAGGCGTCTTATTTTAGACCTGTGGCCAATTGTGAACCGATACTTGTATTAAGTGTAAAATAAAATATACGAATACAGAATATTACGTTGTTGCTAATATTTATATGAATTTATGTGGGCCTTATATAGGAGCTATGCACTATAGTTTCTACTTATATAAAATTATTTGCGTCGAATATTAACATGATACTAACATTCATATGGGATTTATGCAGGTTAAAGTGATTTCCGGAAGAAGGGTTTATATGGGAGCTATGGTCAATTATGAATCGATTTTCACGAAATTCGGCACAAGGATTGATACTAATACAAAACTTCATTGTACCGAATTTAATTAAAATATTGCTATATTTAAGGTATTGCTGATTATTAAACCCCTATTCCGGGAGGTCATTTGTATGGGGCTAGGTGAAATAATTGACCAATTGAAACAATTGAACCAATTTCAATGGGCTACGTCTCTACACTAAAATAATTATTCCTGCGAAATTTCATCAAGATATCCTGTACTTTGTTGAATTGGTTTACATGGACAGCCAGACTACCAGACGAGCGGACCGAAATTGTTAAATAGACTCAAAGAGTGATTCTGAGTCGAACGGTATATTTTAATCCGAAGTTTTTTCCTGTGCGTTATAAACATCAGCACAAATGCATAATACCGCAACCACCTATGGTGACCTTATATAAGACAAATATTTGAGAAAAAATTTTATTCCCGCTGATGCGACCCGAGGCTTATCTTAGATTTTCACAGGACTAAGAATATACATATGTATGCATATGTTAAAAATGGAATGATAAACTCAAAATACCGTTTTGGATATTTAGTATAAAAATTATTTGAAACAACTTCCAAATGATGCGAAACATTTTAAATAATTGGAGATTTATTTCACAAAAGAAAATATTTTTTACAATATAAAAAAAAAAATTAAATAACTATTAAAGTCAAAATAATCATTTTTATTATTAATATTAATAATCAAATATGAACTCTATTCTGACATCTCATAACATTAAATTTTGTCAAAATTAAAACTTATTTGAAATTTTTCATAAAATTCTAAAATTTTTTCATTCCTTATAGCATCTTCTTCATCCAGTGCTATTTCCATAGCTTTATCAAACAAATCCTTAACACTTTTCAGATTATCACTGATACATTCTACATATTGAACATTTTCATAGTAACGTGATACACTTAAACCATTACTGTGACTCACGTAGTCCTGTTTCAATTTTGTAAGAATTTGTTCACGCAAATCACATTGTAGACCCACAAGAAATATTTTCGCTGCAGGATTATATTTTAATAACTCCAATATCCAAACACTGCGAGCTGCATGCAGAGTTTTTCTATCGTTAACATTGAAACAAACAAAATATATATTTATTATTAGAATATGTTCCAAAAGATGTTCTCGTAATTCCTCGATGGTTCCGATTTCGACAAGATTTATATGATAGCGAGAATTTTGTACAGTGTGATCAAGATAAAGGCATCCATTTTTTAGTGTTTTTAAATAGGTTTCCACAAGGGTAGATTTTCCTACATTTTGATGACCAATCAATATGAATTTTATGGTTTTCATATTGTAATAAATACTAATAAATAACAACTGTTTAATAAATTGATTTCAATTAATAAAAAAAACTCCAATATATTTTAATATTTATAAATACATCATTTTTACTTATAAATATAAAAAGTAAAATCATACTTTTACAATTATATTTTTATTTTATTTGTATTTCTATTTATTTACTCATTAATCCGTTAACTTACTCACAACCTTCGCATTCACTTGAACAATCACATTTGTTAAATTTAAAACTTATTTGAATTTGTTTATAAAATTCTATAATTTTCTCACTTTTACTGGGATCTTCTTCGTACAAAGCCTTTTGGATGGCTTTATCAAACAAATCTTGAACACTTTTCAGATTATTGCTCGAACACTCCATATAGTGTACATTTTCATAGTAACGTGATATTATCACACCATCACTGTAACTAACGCAGTCATGTGTTAATTTTGTAAGAATTTGTTCACGCAAATCACACTGTAGACCAACCAGAAATATTCTTGTTTTCGAATTAAGCTTTATTAATTCTAATATCCAGGAGTTACGAGCTGTATGCAATGTCTTTCTATCGTTGACATTGAAACAAACAAAATATATATTTTTCATTTCATAATGTTCAGTTAGATGTTCACGCAATTCTTCAGTTGTTTCGATTTCAATAACATCAATTAGATAACGTATTTCTTCAATTGTGTGATCATGATATGCACAGCCATATTTTAATTTCCAAAGGTATGCCTCCAGAAGTGAAGACTTACCGACATTTTTATTGCCCATTAATAGAAATTTTACTGTTTTCATATTGCCTGGATATTATCATCTAGAGTTATTTAAGATTACTGTTTAATAATTGTTTTTCAAGTAATGTAGATACTCTAGAGATCATGATAAAAACTGTAGCAATATAAATATATTTATAAAACAAAACCGAATATTTATAAATAGTTTTTTTTTCATCTTTATACTAAGTAAGCTACACATAAACAATACTTTAGCAGTCGTAAGTACGAGGGCGGATCAATAAGCCCGTGACTTTTAATAGTCTACTGTCAAATTTTACGTAAGTGTCGTCAAAATAGTGCGTAAAAATAGGATTTTTCGAGGTCCTTAAAATAGGCATTTGTTTGATCAATAATCTCTTTCCACCGAGCCATTTCTTTAGGTTTGGAAATAGGAAGTAGTCACTAGGGGCTAAATCCGGAGATGAGGTACCAATTCGAAATACTTAATTAGCGATAAAGTATATATTTATAAAATACTTGTGTATCGTGAAGTATCTATTTAAATTTTCCTAACAAAATGCAGCAAATATAATTTTATACACTAACATGTAAATTAAAATAGAAATTTAAAAAATTTCAAAATTTTTTGTGAATTCCATTCATTATTTTTCTATACAAGTAAACTATTTGATAAGCAACACAAAATAAAATACACAAGATCGATTACAAATCCGAGTACTTGGATAATTTTTTGTAGTAAATGCAACATTTTTAAAAAAATCCCTTTAAATTAGACTGTGTTACAAAATGGAAAGTGATATACACGCAAAGAAAAAATATGGTTGGTAGCTACCATAATCAAATACTGTCCTACTGTGATTGGAATTTATGGTTGATTGTAAATTATATTATGTTTGGATGAAGCCTCATAGAATGGTTGAAGGGTATTGTCGAATAATGGTCGATATATGTTCTTGATTTTATGCATTTAACAATAATATTGTTGAGACATTTTAAAAATATTGTTGACCATGCTGCAACGATTACGATTACGATTGTGTATGTATCATAGACAATCGTTGTATGGTTGTCACCAACAGCACAGTTGGCGAAAACGATGACATTATTAAAAATTTTTTGTTGAACATTTTTTCTCTAACATTCTCTGTTCTTTTCCGAGTATATAAATGTTATTCAACATAATATTATCTTAAATTATTTAAACATTATATGATGGAAATTAATTGTAAACGACGCAATTGGATGCAAATATTCTATTGTCAACGATGTTATAGGTTCTGTATAATTCATATTAAAATACACAATTAAACTACTTATATATTGTATCTAGTTTATTATGTAATTAAAAATAATTTTTATTCATATTTATCTGTATGTTTATTTAAATATTTTTGTTGTGGATTTCACAAATCAATTTTTAGGGTTTTTTTAACACTCCAAAGTTAAACTATTGTATTTTTTTCCTTGTGAATTATGCATCTAAAATATTTTAACAATGTAAAACACTTATGTAATTATTTGTAGCTATATTATTTAATTTTATTTAATTCGCAATTTAAATATAAATTCCGTACATTTTCCAATATACTTTTAACACGGCGCTAGATAACAGGCTCTATACAATAAGCACACTAAACTAAAAAAAATCAGGAAATTTACTTATTTGCAAGTATTAATTATGTGTATTGTTGCCCATACAAAACAAACATTTTGTTGTTAAGTCAAAATAATAGATATAATAATATTTTTATGTAATGAAAATTATTTTTTTATACATACAATTTTAGCAACGTGATTCAAAATCAAATATATAAAATTGAGAACAAAAATATAATCGTTACAACCAAATTGTTTTTAAAATGATGTATATTGAACAATAACGATGGTTGCGAAAACAATATATTATTGCGGAGAAAATAGTATTTTTGGGGCAACCATACTGCGTGTAGTGTTGGTTGTAGAGTATAATAAGTATATTTTTTTGCTGAATTTATCGAAAAAAAAAGTTTTTCTAAGACTGCTCGAAGTCAAAAAAAAATCCAAAAAAATTATTTTTAAATTGATTTTAAATTCGAAAACAACATTCGAAAGTCGAATATTTACCTTTCAAAATATGTATACATGTTATTATATTAATCGATGTTTTCTGGAAATATTATCAAATATATTTGAAATTTTCAATTTTGTGTCGAATTTTTTTTTATCTTTCGTAACACTTTTTGTAGCAATTTATTTTAAACTTACAAATTTCTGAACTTCGTCAGAAAGCTTCGAACAAAACAAGGTCTAATTTGATAAAATCAAAGAAAAACTGGTATTGAAATCTCTAAAAATGGCAAGTGATCTACTCTATTATGTCTGCGACCTACAATAGGTCATTTAAAATGTATATTTTCACGCTTGTTTTATCTTTTGGGACTTATTCAGTGCTACATAAAATTAACGGACTTTAGGGATACATTTTAGTCTTTTTTTGTTATTGTGCTTACTTTCAACAGTTACGTACATGATAGTCGAATTTTGTTCTCAAAATATTGATCTCAACTTTAACACAATAAAATCGAAGGCGAATCTGAAATAAATTTATTGAAAATATGTTATGGACTTTTTGAAAATTACGCAAAAATTTAGCTTTTTGTTTTTGTATTTTTATATAAAAAAATAACTTGTACAGCGATAAATATAATTGATTAAGACCATAAATTTAAGCACATCCCTTGGACGGCACGAAATTAAATGTAATTGGAACAATTAGTATGTGTTTGTAATGCTTAATGGAAATATAGACGTGCATCAAGAAATTTTGGAAGCTAAAACTTTTATGGACCGATAAAAATTACTTCGTTTTTTTTAAGCCAGAATAACAATATGAAATAGAATTTCTTTGTAAGAAACTTGAATAAAATATATGTTCGTATAAAATATGGATATATAACTTAGATGCGAACCTATTTATTGCAAAATTTTTTAGAATCGCGATTTTTAGTATAAAGAAAATTTTTAAAAGTTTTCTCGGAAACTCAAAAATATGCTACACTAATACCACACAGCAGTCAATCGTCACATTTTTGGTAATAAATCTGTGTCTCTTAAAATAATGGTCGAATCGAATTGAAATTTGTGGAAGAATTACAGAGGAGAACCTAAGCTTTCAGAAAAATAATTTTGTAGTCACCTTATGATAACATGAGATACACTACAGGGTGTAGAAGTTGACTACCGGGCATGTATGATGGAAGCAATAATTTGCTTACCTAAATGCATATACACAGAGAAATCAGTTTCTTTGCCACAACCTATGGTGGTGTGGGGTATTACACATATATATATATATATATATACTTATATATATATATATATATGTATATATATATATATATATATGTATATATATATATATATATATATATATATATATATACTTATATATATATATGTATATATATATATATATATATATATATATATATATATATATGTCTATATATATATATATATATATTTATTTATTTATTATGAGGGGAAATACATCGCAAAAGTTTGTGAGTAATATTACTTTTTTTTTTATACAACACCATTATTATCTCGTGTGTCCGTCCGAGATAATAATGGTCTCACTCAATATGTGAGACAATTTAGCTTAACCAACGCCATAAGCGCTCATAAAGTTTCCAGGAATCTTTGTCAAAATAAGATATTAAAAAATTTTTAAAATCGGTTGAGAAACCAACCACTTCGATGACTTTTTTAATAAATTGTATGGCAGATACCGTGACTCCTCTCATAAGGGAATTAATTTATTTTAAGTACTAAATTTTACGAGAATCGGTCCATCATTATAAATCACTTTTCCGAAAATTCTTTTGATCCGTTCATAGTGTAGTAAATAGGGTATTTTATGTATATCGAGCTCTAAGTGAAGAATACAAAACTTCAAAAAAAAGCATTTTTATGACGCACATTTTGATATATAAGAAAATATTTTCAGTTGAGATATTTTAGCGTAATGGTATAGATACGTATTTAACAATATTAGTTGTTCAATCGCAACCTTATACTATTTTATTTATCCATCCGTATAAGTATATGCTGAGTCGTTTGAAATTCATAACTGAAGGATAATTTTTGTAAAAGGTAGGTAATTTTCACTTAAACTTTATCTAATTTTAATAACAGCTACATTTTTTCAGGTTGATTTGCTCATCGATGGAATGTGAAAAAAAGTCAAAGAGTTGAAGCTTTCTTATTGTTTAATTTTGTTCATATATGTATATTTATGTTTATATAAAAATACCATTACTTTACTATTTTTAATAATCTCTTCATCTACTTACATTATGAATTAAACTATGATTACATTTGTATACATTGTCTTATTAATTTTCATTATTTATCCCCTAATTTACATACACACATACATATTTATTTTTAGTTAAGAAAATTAGTGAAAATATAAATATCTGGAGTATTGCTTTAAAAATAATTTTTGATTAAAAGTTTTATTGTTTCATTTAAAAAAATTATTGAAATTTTTGCGCATTTTTAAATATTTAAATTAGTAAATTAAAAAAAAAAATATATTTTAATAAGAAAATTCGTGTTAAGTATGTCAAGTTCCATCTAGTTCACACATTTTTTTAATTTTTTTGAAGGAGGAATAGTAAGCATATGCCTCTATAATTAGCTTTACTATATTTCCTATTTTTACAATTTTTGGTGTACCTTACATGATCACGACTTTATAAATACTCACGTGTACGTCTCCAATAAAAAGTTCTAATGGTAGATTGTGTTGATTAAAGAAATGCTGTAGCAAAAGTTTTTTTTTTTATTAGGTGTGTGTCTAAGATAAATTAAAAAAGCTTTTACACTTAAAATAAACATTTTTCTTAGTTAACTCGAAATATTTTATAAAGGGAAATAAGAGTAAAAATTTTTAGTTTTATATTTGAGTACTATAAATTATCCATAACTTTTTTTCTAAACAATAAAAGATTTGAGATTTATTACGTTTAAAGATCAAAGTTCAATTCTTATGTAATAAATTTAAAACAGCTACTGAAATTAGTTTTAAACTCTAATAACTTAAACTGTTTAGTATATGAAAATGATAAAAGTATTTATTTATTTTCAGAATTTGCACAGACATTTTTGCAAACATAAAGCATCACACTGTGAGGTCAATTCATTTAGTTGACGATGTTGAATAATTTTATAGAAAAATATAGTTTTTTTTAAAAACCACACAGATATAATCGTGCGGCATATAAATAGTTCCGGATTCTTAGAATTTACTACAAACTACCTTGTGCAACTGAGTAAATTAGAGAATGCAACTATTAATTCTAAGTTCCGTTTTTGGTAATATACCATTAAATTTTAATGAATTGTAAAAAAGTAAAAACATTTTAATTATTACTTATATTTTTTTTCGTTGAAAAAATTCATTTAAAATAATCATCTTAATTAAAACATGCATAATGAATTTAATTAAAATACACTTAGAAAAAAATGAAAAAAAATTATAAAACAAACTTAAAAATTACTGACTTAATTTGAGCAAAATTGTTGATGCTTTTTATCATAATTATTTTTTTTTTGCGGTTTTTGTTATCGTTTTTTTCTTATATTTATGCAATATTTCATTGTAAGTTGAGCAATAAAAATAAAAAAAAAGATATAAATAAATAAAAAATAAGTAGCAGGAAAAAAGGTAAGAAATAAATAAAAGAATGTGTATGACTACTTTAACTTAAATACTGTCACTTATGCGCCACGCATTTTTAAACATTTTTTAATATGAAACATTTTAAATCATAACACAAAGTAAGTAACCACCACCATCAACCAACCAAACGATCACTTCAATGCCTTTGCTATAACTCTGCTCCCAATCTACTGCTTAAAATCAACGAAGAAAATTATGAGTAAATAATAATGATGACGATGATGATGCGTGCGAGCTGGTTAACCAATGATCGTTATGTCAGGCATGTGGAACGAAATCATATATATACATATACACACTCACATATATTTTTGTACATGCTAGTGCCACTCAAATTTGCTGTTTGTTTCGTAGCTGTTTGCTGCAATGCACTGCACGTTCAACAATAAATAATAAAATTAATGCATACATTTCATCATCATTGTCCTCCTCATCATCATAAAAGAGTTCTGTTTATGTTTCAGTTGTTTTGTTTTTTATTTTTAATATATTTCTTGCAACTTTTTTTTTATTTTTTATTCTGTGACAATCGAAAAAAATTATAAACAGTCAATATACAATTGGTTATTGTAGTGCATGAATTCAGATACATTTATATACATAAGAACATATTTGAGACTTATGAAAACATTTGTTGATGCCTGTTGATACGATTTGAAAATATTTTCAAGTTGAGTTCAGTTTGCAATAATTTTTATTGGTTTTTGTGTGCTTTTTTAATTTTTTTATTTGTTTATTTTGTGGAACTAAAAGTCGGTGTATTTAGTTTGATATAGAGTTGGTAATTTATAGGAGATTATTGGTATGGATACACAAAATTCATGCAAATATATATATATATATATATATATATATATATATATATATATATATATATATATATATATATATATTATATATATATATATGTATTTTGCGTTACAATTTAACAAAAGTAAAAATAAATCAAGTTCTTATGATGTAAATTATTACGAATTTTTTTCTAAAGAAAAGGAACTTCTTGTTAAGTAATGATAACATTAATGCTGATAAAAGGTGGGTTGTCGCTGAAAATAGGTATTTAATTTTGCTAGTGTCTAAATAAAGCCCAAAAACTCTGTTTTCGTACTGACAAACAGAGGCAAGATCATTTGAGCCGTTTATTTTGAAAATGACCTAAGTCAACAAAAATGGTAAAATTAGGCATGGAAATCAGTAAGTGTACGTTTTCTTGTGCTTAAGAAGTTATATAAACATCATCAAAAGATGTTATTAAAAAGCGATTAAGACTGCCTGATACTTTTTTGGCCAACCCCAAAAAGATCGCAAAAAATGCCCACTCAACAAAAAAAAGACGATTCATTCAAAATAATTGTATATATATATATATATATAAATAAATATCTGTGTGGGTCACTTATTTTTTAACGATGAATAAAAGGTCTGAACTTTGGAATGATAAGTGGTGACTTTCCGAGCGACTTCAAATTATTATAAAATCATAAATGATCCATTTGACTATGTTCTCATAGAAAATTGTTTCCTGCTACAAATAATATAAAGTGGTAACTAGAGAATTGGTTAAGAAGGGCGGCATCTCGCGCCTTCATTTGGTGTATTATGATCCCTTTATAAATGCCAAAGAAAGGCTAAGAGAGAAAGATATTAGTAAGATAAGGCAATAGAGTAAAAAGAAAATAATAGAAAGACGTAGAACCTAAGACCCATCAATAAAAAACGACTTCCCCTAAGCCACTTTATCACCATTACGAATCCTATAAGGTTACTAAGTCCTTTGGCCTCCCTTCTGGTAAACAGAACTAGTTCAGTTTTTTCAGGGTTGACCCCCAAATTCATTACTGCTGTTAAAGGAAATAAGTAAAATAATTCAATTTAACTTCCACGTCATCTGTGCACAAATATTTTAAAACATTCATTAGATTTATCTAAATAAATTGCATGCCAAATCCTATCAAGATATCACCGAAAATGCATAAAGGTAAAAGTTGATTTAAAAAACTCCACCTACACATTAATGAAGTATCCATTTCCTATACATTTTAACACAAATTTTAACACAAACATTTGGAAAATATCTTGCTAGAAAAAATTTGCGTAATAACTTATTTTTATTATTTGGACGAAAATCATCAAAGCAATATTTTTCAAATATTGTATTTGTATCAGTTTAAACAAAATTAGGCAATAAATAAGAAAAAATATATAAAATTTTAAATTTTTTATTATTTCTATCCTCAAAATATTGCCCTTTATTCAGAAAGCTGATTATAACCTCTGCAATAAATTGATGATATCCCATTGAGATCATCTGGAAGAAATTAATACAATACTTTTATTTTTCAGTCACAATTTTTTCAGTTGTTGAAAAATTGTACAGAAATTAAAAAAAAAAAAAAAAAATTTAAGAAATTTGTTTGTTTTTCAGCAAAATAATGGAAATTTTATGTTTTATTTTTAGTTTTCGTGCTTTATGATGTTAAGATTTATGTACATGCTTTACAAGATGTAAAAGTTTTCTTTATTATATTATTTCAAGATTTATTTAATGATAATTGTGTTATATATTTATTATATTATCCAGAAAATGATCTGGCAGTATTTTCTTTTTTTCACCTAGATGATTATATAGCAATATTGCCTATTATTCTTACAGGCGCATTGATTTCTTATTGTTTAGATGTATCGCCTGTGACACACAATCTCTCCTGATGATGGAAACTCTGCAATACGAATATGATTCTTGCGGCAATAAAATTTTTCTTCTCAGCAATGTGAATTCGAATCACTTTCGTATTATTTTGCTTGTAGGGACACATGATATTTATATTAGGGGTACTCATTTAAACGCTTAAGTTTCTTACTTGTGAAATTGTGCAAATTTGCGTGACATGTTTCATGAATATCTTTTTTAAATGTTGTGCAATATTAAGTAAATAAATGAAAAATTTTGTTGAAAGCAATGATAGATGCAATGATTTTGTTATAATTAAAGTAACTATAATTTTTTTCATCACTTTTATTAATAATTTTTAAATTTAAACGAAAAACAGCTGATTTATAAATGCACAATGAATCAATGCAAGTTTGCGAGTCTTCATAGTCGCGCACAAAAAGTGTAGAATAATGGGAAAAAGTTAAGTAATTTTAATCTCTTTTTCTCAGTTTTTGAACTTTGAACAAAAAACTATGATTATAAAATTAAAATTTTATCTTTAATAATTATTAGTCATAAGTTTTGTAAATTTAGATCTATAACCCGTTTATTTAAAATAATATTACTACAAAACTTATTAAAGATTAAAGTCAGTTTTCATAATGGCCCATATCAGGTGTTCGAGATATATATATATATATATATATATATATATATATATATATGTATATATATAAAGCCATGAAGTCACAAAAATTAGTTTTTGGGATATAACCCCCGATTTTGGGGTATGTCGAAAATTCTAAAAATGGTATAATAATTTACTCACCCATATTTACAAATAAAGCTATGTTACATTCCCAGTGTTTTCAACTTTTTTAATTTTGTAGCACCGTTTTATAACAAGTATATGTATTATTTTAAAAGGTATTACTTATAACAACGTTTTTATTGATATCTTAAAATTCAATTAATCCATTACTGTGGGCATTTTTGTGAAGCTGGACGAGATAATATTAAATGATATACCATATGTAATAGATTATTGTAGAATTATATGGTGGCCATATTATATAGGTCTGGTTGTCTTTCCGGAAAATTAACCTTTAAACCCAATTAGTGTTCTATTTTCATAATTTAAATCTATCAAAATATTTACACTAATTCTTTAAGCCTTATTTCTCTAAATGTTATACATTTTTAATATAAATTCAACTTGTGTAATATGTAATATCAAATAATACATTTCAAATTCAAAAAGATTGCACATCAATTTAATTTGCAGGCTTGTGAACAGAAAATTGCAAAAATTTTTCACACTCTTACATATATTTAGGAAGTGATGAAAGGATTTAATAATTCATTTAAATATTAATTGTTAAATATTAATTGTTGTACTTTCAAATCACTTTGCTAAGAGATTAGCTTATAATTACCGGTTAACTGAATAATTGATCATCCTTTAAAAGAATAGGAGTGGAGGAACTAGCATTAACCTTTATTTTTTAAATGTATGACCAAAAGGTCTTACCAGAGAGTATACATATAGAGCCGAAACTCACGATTGATAATTGAAAAAACTATTGTTTTTTAGAAAATAATGTGTTATTATTTTTTTTAGCAACAACAAATACATTTTAAAAACAAAATGTATTTTGTTGTTGCATGAGTTATGTTTTTGACAACCGACAACTTTTTTGACAATTATTTTTATCTCTTATTACTCTGGCTCTTACCATCTCGGAGGTATTAAGAATTTGTAATGATCAATTAACACCGTTTTGATTTTTTTGAAGAAAATATTTAGAAAGTCTTAAATCGATTTTGTTTTTTCTTTTATTTCAAAGCTTTCCTTTACATTTAATTGAATGACTACAGTATGGTTTTTTTCTTTAACAAAACATTAATTTACATTGTTCTTTTTTTATATGCATGTTGCCAGCAACATTATTAAAACTTTGTTTGTTTTGTTGACACATTATAAACTTTTATAAAAATAAGTGACAAGAAAAATCAAAAGAAATGCAATCCAATTTTTGAGATGGTTTTATTAACAAATATAATATATCAAGTAGAAAGTTTTGACGAATAGATATAATTTCAGTATATTGTCATTAATTGTTTAGAAATCATAGTTTTGTTGCAAATGCAAAATAGTTGATTAAAAACTTACCTGGTTATTATATAAAATTTGTATCTCAAAATTAACATTCTCTTATCTAAACTTACAACAGTTGCTAAGAGTGGATCCAAGTTTAGTAGCAAGTATCTGGATTGGAAAGTTATTGTTATTTATGATAGCTATGCCAAAATTCTCAAAAAGTCAAGGCAGTTTCTAAGGAAGTAATGATTGTTCTTCCCGTTTTTGATCGACATAGCAACAACACCAAAAATTTCCATCGCTCCAACTTTATTCATAGAGTTCTTTATAATGGAAACTCCAAAGAGATCGATCGCAGTTAATTCTAAATTTTATCTTAGATGTAATCTTTCCGAGATAACCGAACTTAACAAATTCGATTGATGTTGGATGTTGCGTATAGTAAAAGTAATGTGAGCATTATCTTATATTAAATGGAAGTTTTTATTATAAATATACTCATGCAAATCCTGGTCAGCATCACTAGGTAATTAAATATGATTTTTTTCGTTCTTTTAAATTTTTCATTTATGTGGAATCACTTTTACCAAATTGTTTCAGAAAGTGCATTCTCCATATTCAAGCAAATTTATATACGGAGATTGAGAACCAAATAGAATTTTGGTAATGTTTCCACCAGCTCAGCTGTTATCACATTTTACTACGTCTGGAAGGCTCTGAAAGCCAAACTCTATATAAAATAAATAAATCCTCCCCCAAAACGTAGGCTTGAATTGTCAAAATTTATCACATTTTAACTCTGTGGAGGATTAACTGTTCCCAGATTGACATTGACAGTGACATTATAGGCAAAAAAAAAAGGAACAAAGGTTGAAGTGGGTTTTGAGTCCTGAGGGGTAAGATCTTCCCTTGGGGTATTAATATTTTATTAAGCCTCCATAAAGTAAATTTTAAATTAGCGTATGTTTCTATTTCTCTTTTTTTAACTAATTACCTTGAGAATTGTCGAAATAGGGTCACGAACCTCCCCGAAGGTAATATTAACATATTAAGAAATTTTTTTCTTTCTAAATTTATTATGATCTCTTTAAAATTGTTTTTAATGGAGTTCAAAATAGTACTCTTCATAATACCATATAACATTAGAATCATTGATATTTCAAACGAAGAGTATTTTACAGTCGTCTTCACTTAAATAATAAAATGTTTATATCTGATTTTATTGATTATAATAAGACTAAACAAATGCAGACCATATTCGAAGTTGACTTCATTTTGAAGAAATCATATTTAAAAAAAAAAAAAACTTAAAAAGCCGCCTCTTTAAATAATGTAGAGTTTCTTTTGTATAAAGATTTTTTTATTATTTTTTTATGGTACCATTTATTTATTTGTGATTAATGCATAAATTTGAACATCCTTGAGAACTATATGATTTTTATTGGATGAATCTGATGGTCTGATCTAAAATACAAGGTAGCATTTTTTACAACAATGATATGTACATAGTAACTATAAAAGTAAATATATATTTGTTTTGTTTCAAATACAAACAAACATATGTCAACTGTCTTGCAAAACACATGTAGACATAAATGTCAGATGTCGCTTGTGACTCTTTTTCTTACTTTTGCTTGTATGATTTTTTCTCTTTTCTTCCTCTTTTATTCACCATTTCTTCAAATAGACCATAATCATAATGTCTGATTACGAGTGTAAATGTATGTAGGTAGACCAGCCGCCGTAGCAATAATAGCAGACAGTTGGCTGGAAATACAGAAGGATGGACAGCCGTATGGACGGACAGAGATAGCATAAACAGTCCATCATTTAGTCATAATTGTAAGGCATCATCATAATAATCATCCTCCACGTCATCAGCATCACTGTCACTAAAGAGTAGAAATTTCAATTTGACATTTATACAGGCTCTTTTTATACCCTACTTATACTTATACTTAATGAAGAATGAAAATAAAACTAAAAATAATGGTGTTGTTAAAAACCTAGATGTTAAACAAATATTATCGATGACAATTGCGTTGTCTATGCTAAATTGTGACAAAATTTAAAGCTGACATTTTCATCAATTCTGTAACCACTTTACCTTAATCTCAATACAGACTAAAGTGTAGGTTATAATTTTTTCGTAGTTCACTTACCAAATCTTTTTTATTTATCTTATTATTTTATTTCATTTTCTCTTCTATATATTGTTTTGTATTACTGTTTGATCATGACCATTTATTTAATCGATTATCATTTTTAATAAATCGCAAAAATATTGTTTATTACTCATAGTTACTGCAGCTTCCACTGGCTGATTGAATGCTGCTGTTCTTGTCTCAGCTGTAGCAATTGCTACTTTATTACGACTACCACTATCTTAAGTTAAAGTTTTTTTTTTATCATTTGCTGTTGATTGTTTTTCTGTTTTTATGTTCATCTTTAAAGATTTTTGATTTAGTACACAAAGAGTTTTTCTGTTTAGTTTTTGTTTTTAGATACAAAGGCCATATTCAATATGGACATATACGCATGTTTTAATGACATTTCATTTGACATTTATGACTTCTGTCTGTGTGTATTTTGTGTCAGTGTTTGTGTATTTATCTATGAATGTTCATAGAAAGATATTTTTGCTACCTGTCAGGATTGATTTCTTGTGTTCCTTAAACTATTTATGATTTTCAATTTTATAGATATTTTCTGTTCTATTTTAATTGTTTATCATTATGTGAAACACTTAGAGAAAATTATTGCTTTATAGAATTAAATAGCGGAGTTGTTTTAGGATTACGGATAATTGTTTTAGTTTGAAAACTAAATTGTAATATACATTCTAAGTGTAAGGAATATTTATATTTTTTTTTTATTTTTTTTAAAGTTATGAGAAATTTGATCAAGTCATAATTTCAATTAGATTTAATTATTTGACTCATAAAAAAAATAAAAAAATAATGATAACTATTTTAAAGTTTGTTGATTTTATATATCAAACTTTAACTTTGTTTATAACATTCCGATGGTGGTGCTAGCATATTTTTCCAAATCAAATAAACTTGTTCCAACTCTATTAGTAGTTACTAGCGTCACTAGAAATCTTAGAAAGATTGATTTGTAAGTACTTCTACAATTACATATTAATATCTCCTTAATTACAGGGTCCTACCAATTTCCATTTTCCATTTTCTATTTATGGTGGTGTCGTATGAGCAATATTTTTTCCACATAATTAATATTACTCATACATATCTCTGCTGAAAATCTTTTATACCCACCATCAAAAATTATGGAGGCTATATTGAGTTTGTGTAATATGTCAAAATATTTCTTATGGGGTCTTAAACAAATATTTCCACATATTACACACAGAATGACAAACTCAATATACCCACACAGTTTTTTGTTACATATTCTGGATTCTCATAAGATTCTGAGTTGATATAACTATGCTCATTCGTCTGTCTGTTGAATGTAAGATATGGCTTGGAACGGACCACCTAGAGGCAAAATATTTCTATTATATATGATTTGTTTATTCAGCGTTGCCAGAATGATGATTTTATCATATTTTTGATAAATTTTTAAAAGAAATATGATTTGATAAGTTTTTCCTAGAAAATATGATTTTTATTTCAATCACTAAGTCAGAGATTTTTAAAGTCTAGTAAAGATTTGCTTCAAGATTTTAAATAAAATGAAAAAAAACCATATTATATATAAAAAAATTTTTCGCAAGTTCTGCAACACAAATAATTGTCAAATGCCAACGGAAAATAGTTCACTGCCAGTAATTACAAGAGTACGCGTTAAGTCTTCCAATGACAATCATAATTTGCAATCCAGAGGATAGGGTCTGATATAACTTTTCTTGTATTGTTTAGACCTCTGAGACGTTTTGTCCAATATGCATTTATGAAGAGTATGTAGTTAAGAGCCTTGAAAACAATGTTTTGATATGCATATTTTACATATTTTGTTTAAATTCTTTTTGACAAAAGTTAGCTATATGTTTACATGATATGAGTCTCCCTAGAATTCTTTGAATTCTACTAAATATGTCATTATACTTCGAACTTATTTGATTTACACATTAAAATTCAAAAAAGTTTTCTTTAGAATCAATATATACATTAATTCTCCAAATGTGAAATTATACCTGCAAAGCACAGCATAAGATTTGACCAATCTAGCTGGATAGAAGTTCTACTAAATAATTTAATAATATTTGATAGAGGACCTTCTACTGATTAGGAAAATATAAAAAGTTTGTTTAATTTTTTAACAGTAGAGTAATTCCATTTTAAATTTAAAAAATTTGACCCTTGGCTACCGATTTAGATAAAACTTGGTGCATGTGTAGAGGAGGATACAGAGGCAAGTAACTTTTGTTATATAAAAGATATCAAACTAAGTTTTTGGAGTGGATTTGTTAAAGCTCGTATTTTAAGATGCCATATAAAAATTTTGAAAATATTTTTATTTTAAGAATTATCTTTAGTGACGTTTATCTAAAAAAGTCCATCTTTATTTTTTTTATATTTTTTTTTTTGGTAGTAAGCCTTATCGGTATACTTGCCACAGAGAAAATTTTAGAGAGGTAAAAATTTTTAAATTCAAAATGGAATTACTCAGTAACAAGATAAGGGTTCGTCAAACTCAAATGTTTTTGAGCTTACTAAGAGCAATAAAATAATTGCTTAAAATTATCCATCTTTAAAATAGCATAACTTTTAATTGGAATCGCCTTTTTTTACAATTTCCCATTTTTAATACCAGAAAAGTGCGTCCTTCGAAAATATTTGCAGTGCGATATAATTAAAAAATATGACTTCCCAGTAAAACTTTGCTTTTATAGAAAGCTAGCAAGTATAATTGGAAATAAATATAAACTGTTTATTTTTTATCTGAATAACTACTTATTTTTGTTTGATATGTTCACAAATTCATGTAGTTATTTTTTTTTATTTTAGGGATACTTAAAAATATGAATATTGTTTAACGAAATTAAAAAAAAAAAAAACAATGAATGTCGGTGAGATTTGAAGATATTAATCATCCGTTTCTAAAGACTAATATCTTACTCAATATGCCAACTCACACTTAATTTACTAAGCGATAAAAACTCGTTTAATACAAAAATATCTTTTTAGATTTTTTTAACTAACAGCATTAGGTTGGGGTTGAACCGACAATCTTCTGGTTGTTAATCCAGCGCTCTAGCCAACTGATCCATGTAATTGCAGTATGACTGTAAAGGGGAAAATTGATAGAGATCTTCCACATTCCCTTACGAAAGCTAAAAAAGAAGCAAATGCTTTAATTATATTAGTTACACACATACATATTATTTTCTCCTTTACAGTTACAAGTTTATTCACTTACCTTAGCGCATCGTGTTAAGGCTTATTTCGAAGCGCATAAGAGTGTGCTTTCTTCGCAAAAAATATCTGCTTCCAAAATTTTGAAATCTTTTACTGGAACCTTTTGGGTCCGCCATGGTCCTGTTCTATATTGGTTTAAAATTAAAGGCTAGGGTATCCACTTTAATGTACATATTAAATTATTTGTCGAAACTTGCCGATTTTGTAAAAAAACTAGATTTTTTTTGCTTTTCAACTTGTGTTTTTATTAAGAAAAGTTTGTTTTATAAAAGTATATTCAGTATAGTAAAGTATATGAATCCAATATAGATTAAGTTTTCCCAAGTGCATCAATGTTAAAAAAATAATTTTTTATACATTATTATTATTATTATTATTATTATATATATTATAATATATTATTATTATTATGCATTTGTATGGTTCTGAATTAATATTTAATTAATCCACGCCCATAAAAACGGTCTAATACCGGTCTATTAAGTCCAGTAATACGTTGCACGAAAATGCATTGGTATATCTCCAACACTTTCCAAGATATTTAATTTTCCTTCTTAAAATGGTAAAATTTCACATTGTGAACTATTCAGTTGATTTTTAGTAGTGAGATTTTAGCCATGTGTCAAATCTTATACAACAATAAATTTTATGATTTTTGCAAATGATTTCAAATGATGAGTTTTTGTTAAAAGTTTCTGGCAACATTGTGCTTAGTATTAAAACTGGGCAAAATTGGTTAATAAACAAAAAAGTTATGGGCCAATTTCTAGAAAATCGGAATATTTTCATCACTTTAAAAGTAGCACTAAGTGCATATTATATATATTCTTCTAAAAAAGTGAAAATAAATGCATTTTTTTTTTTGAAGGATAAAAGGTTAAAAATTTAATATTATTTTTATTAAGTTTTAGTACAGTCAAAATAATTTTTCATTACAAAATTATATAAATATGAATACAATAATGATAAAAAGGAACATCTTGTTAATGATAACTGTAGGTTAAAAAACAAAAAAAAAAAAAAAAAAAGACTTCGGCAGCCATTTTTCAGTACTAAGTACTTCCTTCCAATGAGAACACAAAGTAAAATTTATTACTTTTTCAGATCTTTTTTTGCAGGAAATATGAAATATATGATAGAAATATATGAAGATAATTACACAAGTTATCTTTTAATGTACAAGTTAATTTTAATGTAATTTTATAGTTCTCTTATGTTGGAACAATGTTCAATTATAGAAACATAGAAGAGAAATTAATATATATATATATATATATATATATATATATATATATATTTTTTTTATTTTTATTTTTTAAATTAAATTATTATTATTTTTTTATATTCCGTTTACACCAAGCAAAAACTGGTACCTTTTGGCTTCATTCGTTTTTTTTAATGAAAAACTACATTAATTTTAATTTCTTTCGAAAACCAAATAAAATCTACCAAAAAAAGTCTGTTTAGTTCTCATGACTTTAGGCAAATTTTTAATTTAAAAAAAATTTAATAAATTTTCTTTTTACAGAAAATTTTTAAAAATTTCGATAAAAGTTTGTATTGTAGAATTTTTTCATTAAATGTTCCACATTTTAGGAATTTCTGGAAATTTCCTTTTTATATGAAATTACTGATAAATTTTATTTTATTGGGAACATTGATATTTTTTTATAGGAAATGTTAAATATCTATTTAGGAAATTTTTAGAAGAATTTTTTATAGAAAATTTAGTTTAAAAAAAAATTATTATTAAATTTCTCTTTATAAAACATTCAGAACGATTATAAGATATTCATAGAAAATTTTCAATATATTTTTACATTTTGGTGATAAACTTGAGGATTTACATTTCAAAACGAGGATTTTTGGATATTTTTAGCTTCGGATTTTGGGGACATGAGGCAACACTGAATACAGTTAGAAAATTCTGAAATACATTAATTATTTTCTGAAAAACAGTTATAGAATTCCGAAAAAGAACTTGAAATTTCTGAAATAAATTGAAAATTGTTTAAATAAAATTGAAAATTTCTTAAAATTCGGAAATACAATTAGGAAATTTTGAATTTTAAATTAGATTTCTTAAATACAATTAGAAATTCCTGAAATAAAACTAGAAAATTCGAAAATATTTTTAGAAATTGAAATAAATTATCAAGAACTATAGTGATTATAGGCACATATTCAGATGACATATATAGATAATACAAACTCTATTTCATTTTCTATATTATTTTTACGAACAACTCACCTTTAACAACTGACCAAAGTACGATTAACACTTAAAGATGAATATGCGTATTGTTAACACATTGAACTCTCGTGTTTAGTATGTAAGCAATCACTCATATTTTTATTACAAACATGCTCAACAAGCAATAATAATTCTTTCCAATGTTATCAAGTGAAAACGCATCTTCAGGATAAAAAAAAAAAAAAACAATCTAGTATACGACTACGTAAAAAATATTCGATATATACTTAAGATTACGCTGGCTATGAAATCATATATTCTGTCCAAAAAAAGAAAAAAAAAAAAAAAATAATAATAATAAAAAATAAAATAAAACAAAGAGCAAAATGTCTTAATTCCAGAGTATATATATATATATACTCTGGAAATAAGACATATATATATATATATATATATATATATACGCCGTTTCAACCGAGAAATGGATGGACGGACATCGTCCTATCAACATCATTATAAAATATAAACTTTTTTATATTAATTTAAACTTTTTTGTTCTCCGACATGAAATATGAGAAATTTTAAAAATTACAAACGGAATGACAAACTTATAAACCCTTTACATCTGTTGTGAAAGGTATAATAAAAAGTTCATGAATTTTTTGGTTTGCTTTTTCCAATATCTAAATATACATAAAAACAACACAACCTAGACCAATGATTTTATTGCCACTGATACGTAATAGATCTGTTCCAATATTCTTCAAATTTACAGGCTTTAGTCAGAATTAGTCAGAAATTATCAGAAAAACAACAATATACTCATAAATTCTTAGTACGGGATCGCTTTCCTGTAAATTGTGAATAAAATTTGCAAGTTTGAAAAATACTGGAACCGAGATAATTTTGATTATTTCTATCAGCATTAGACTATAGCGAAAAGTTCATTTTCAAAATTAAATTAAGCGCCGTTTTTGACATATTTTATCTCAACGTGAATCGTAAATATACGACAGCAAAGTAGTTATCAAAACCTTAGGAAACGAAAATGTTACATCTCCAAATATTCTATAATGCAAATATTATATAAACACTTATTCCAGACAAAGCAATCCACGAAGGCATCATTTTTGAACATTATTATACCGGAGAACTCCAAATCCTTTCAGAAATTTAGTAACGAATAAAAAAAGTATGGACATTTGATTATCAGAAACTTGCAGAATTCTCCTGTTGGAAAATTGATTGACATCCTATGGGGAAACTCAACTATTGAGAAATCGAAACAGATTCTAAAGCTAAATAATCAATAAGCAGGAGAAAAGTTATTTTAATAAACGACCACACAGAGTTAAGAAACCGATTTAAGATTTGCATGTTAAAAATCAATTTTTGATTCTTTCCCAGGGACTGAAAATAACTTATTTTTGATTTTTTTTTAAAGCAGTAATAACCACATGTCGGACAACTGATTTTATATATATACACCATTTTAATCGTTGTAAACTCGACTTTAATAAAATGATCTGATATTTTTTTTGTGCAAAAATAAAAGTTATGTTTTTATTTTTCCAGTAGAAATAAAAAGTTATTTTTTGATTTTTATTTCTTCGAGCATAAATAAAAGATATTTTCTGATTTTTATTTTTTTTTTATGTAAAATTAAATTTTTTTCCTTCCATATATATAAAGTATTAAATAGTGTTCGTTAATACTTTCTAAATTATATAAAGTATTAAAAAATATTTCTTAATACTTTGAATAGATTTTTAGATAAATTATTTTTATAAGATAAAAAATGGCTACTAAAGCATTAAGAAAAAACTATAAAGTATATTTTATCAATTACCATTTATAAGCTCATAAAAAAATTTTTATGTTGTTTTCATATTAAAAATCACTGAAATATTTGTCAAATTAACAATTATCTATTAAAGTTAAGACCAGTTTTAAAATCTTTCTATTTAATTTAAAAATAATTTAATTTTTATATATTTTACATTCATAGATATATGTATGTCTATGTATTCATATAAGCTCTTAAGTACCCATTACAATATAAAACCATTACACATGCGCATTATAACTTCATCATAACTGTCATGATAAGGATGACAAATATCAATTTTTTTGACAGTTTACAAAATATTATTAACGTTGCAAGAATTTTATTAATTTAACATTATTTTTTTTATTTCTCGTTCATATACCTTTTTAAGCATATTCTCTGCTATTAATCGCAAAAATTGTTTTTTGACAGCGAATAATGTGGAAAAAAAATTTAATTAAAAATGCATAAAAATGCAATGTTATGCATTTAAGCGTGGAATAATGTGACGTAACATCAAAAAGATATTGAGAGAAGAAAAAAATAAGAAAAACTGTATAAAATTCATTTAAAATTTCTGCGTCCACAAAAGATCAAAATGAGTAAAGATCATATTTGGGCCTGCTATTAATCAAACGGCCAATTAATTATGCGTATGAATGAATGTATTCGTATAGATGAAAGTATGTTAGCATATTTGTTTGTGCATTATGCTCTCGTACATACATATAAGAAGGAGAATTTTTTAGATACATATATATCGTCACCTAAAATGCAAAAGTACCAAACAACCAAAAAATTAAATATATATATATATATATATATATATATATTTTTTTTTTTTTTTTTTTTTTTTTTTTTGATAATGTTACATTGCATTAAAATACATAATATCCACAATTTTTTAAAAAGGCAAAAACAAATATTATTCCACATCAAACTTAGTAAACTTGCCAGAACTCTAAATTTCAAATATGTTTTTTAGTGTTGAAATGTAACAAAATCGTTTTTCTTAGAACCATAATAGTTTTCAGCTTAAGGAGTTTTATATCCCTTCTGTAAAATATTTTTTGGACCTTTTGCATTATAGATGATATATATAGGCAGATCTCTAAAAGAATTTAACTGGTTTCTTTTTGGTTTAGAAGAGTCTGCAATTGTCATTGGGAGAAAATTGTGACTGTAAACTATAATACTCAATGATCCTCCAAGATTCCTCATGTTCATTAACAGTTTTAGTTGTTACGTTTGAACTGATTTGTTACACTGCGGTTAAGGAATTGTTATGCGGTTTGTGAGCAGTTTCTCCAGGCATTAGTAAAACTCAAAAGAATATGGAATAAACATTCGATTTAGAAGAAATAAGGAGAAGTGTAACTGTGTCACTTAATCATTTTAATCCTTTATATATCTGTTTTGTACTGATAGGCTTAATTTTGCAATATTTTTAAACGCATTCAGCTTTATTTTTTGGCTGCTTTTGGGTTGTGGTTGTCATGGGGAGCAATTAAAATGTTGTCTTATAACCAAGTTTTTTTTTTTTTGTATTTGCTCAACATGTTTGGCTTTTGTAAGCAAAACTGAAAATAAAAAGTATTTGGTTTAATACTCATAATAACGATATTTGATCGTGCTGTTATGTTTTGGGTGTTTTTCTTGTGGCTTATATCTGAGCAACAGTTGGGTGCAGAAAATGTCCGGAGAGAAGAAAGAGAACAATAACCTGAGTTGTATGTCAAGTGACAACACAGCATGGTTGGATGGATGGCGTCTGTTTAAAAATTTAAATGACTTAAAAAAAGAAAAAGCAAAATATAAATTTTTCGTTAATATTTGGATGTTGTCTTATGTCTTGTATAATTATAGGTATTTTTGATGTTTAATTTTTTATTTTTTTCTCTTATAAATATTTTTTTTTTTGTATTGAGCAGACAAATTTAAACCTTTTTAATAATTCTTGTGGTTTTTTATAAATGTTAATTATGAATTTCATATTTTTAATGCATGTCTTTTCTCTGCATGTAATTTGTCAGTTGTTGTATTTTTTTTTTTTTTTGTGTTAATTTTATTCTTTTTGATTTTGTTACTTTTAGCTGTTTTAAGCTTTATAATTTGCTAAAATTTTGTGTTCAATATGACATTGACATTTGCTTGTTATGATTTTTATCCTTCTCTTGTATGTATGTCTTTAATTTAAGTGTTTGCTATATGCATTTTTTGAATTTTTAATGAATCGTGTGCTTTTGGTTTTTTTAAATACTTTGCTCAAAATTAATATTCGTTATGAAATTTTCACACCATGAAAAAGAAATGTTAATTTTTTGTTCAAACTTTGAAATGTTTGAAAATGATTTAATATCTTTATTATGTGTAGCTATTATAAATGATACATCTGCGTTAAATTGGCAGGTGTTTGAAAGTTTAATAAATATATTGATTTAATTTTTGGAAAAATATTAACAAAATTTTTTAATTGGTAGGTGTCATATGGTGTTGTTTCTTGGTAACCTATTATTAAATAATAAAATCAAGTTTTAAGTGTTTTTTTATTAATAAAATAAAACAGATGTTATCTTAAGCATTGTAAGTATGAAATTGCCTTTATTATTGATAAGTGGAAACAGATTAATTTTAATAAAAAATCTTCAAGAAGAAAAGGAAAAGTTAAATGCATGTTTTATTAAATTAAAGTTATTTAGAAATGTGTGTAATGGAACCTATTTTAATAAATATTTTCCCTTAACATATCAAGCTGGATTGGTCCAACCCAATTTGGATTAGTTGTTTTCCTATGTTTTTAGTGTCAAGAGGAGAAGAAAACTCAATATCATCGAATAAACGCGTGGAATTGTATATATTGTTACGCAAGATTTTGTTAAAGTGTTTCATGAATTCAGATAGAATTTATCCTCAAATACATATCGAATATTTGTTGTAACGATGTCATATTAAAAAAATTGTTTTGTTAGGTGATTTTTAAATTATAATATTATATTATGGTTCACTTTGGTCGCTTTTCTACATAACTTAGTTTTTGTGAGTACACAAAAGTCGATTCTTAACTAAAATAATATGTTCTTGCAAATAATAGGTTACGTTATTCGGACGAAAAGATTTAATTGGGATTCTGCGTGAAAACAAACTGCCATACACTAGTGATATTCAAAATACATTTCTTTGAAAAAATAGGGACCATAGTATTTCTGATTTTTGAAACTGAAAGAAAATTTTGTGAGAAAATGTTGCTTCTGGAGAAACTTTAAATGTTGTGTCTGTAATAAAATCATTGTTAGTAAAGATATCGTAATGAAATTTTTAGTGAAAGTGGATTTTTTTTAATCTGGAATTATGTAGTGTAAAAACTTTTAACATTTGGATAAAAACCCGTATAAAACGTTTGTACTAATGTTTGTAACACAAAAAAATTTTCAGACCCCCACCTTAAAAATATATTACAATATTCCTCACAATCACTTGATAATATCTGTCCATCTGGCTAGCTAACCATTAAGTAAATAAATCCCGCATAAATATTACGATCAATATAATATAATGCTTACGTATGTTTTTGATGCTCGTACCTAATGGTGCAGTGTATAACCTGGTCGGGCTTGACTGATTGTATTTTTTCTTATTTATTTTTTATATGATTAATAATTTTGTTATTTAAGCAAAGGAACATTTGATTAAAAATTCGACAATCACACTAATATGGATGTGAGGATACGGGACAACTCAACGCAATAACATAGCAGATGAATTATCAAGATACGGAGCAGGACGTCAATACAAATCGATTCTGTGCCATTCCTCTCTAATAGCAGGAATGACTTAGACTAAAGGAATCAACAAGGTTATCTACGACAATCAAGATCACATCTGAAGAATATCCTAGCAACAGTCACAGGACACTGCAGATTTGGTATTCATGCCATAAAGTTAGGATTTAAGTATAACGATTACTGTAGGAGCTGCCTAAATGAGGAGAAGGAGTAACTAATTCTATTGTTTAGGACAAGGAATATCAATATAGGAACTTGGAGTTCAATTTGAGCAAACAAAATTACATTAATAGTAGGTAATTAATGAAATTTTTTTAGGCCTTTAATTTTATTTTACCTGCATGTCATACACTTTATGTGATAGTAATCATGGAAATTTGATAAACAACATTCTTGACCAAACATATCGAATCTATTATAAATTAAAGCTTTTTACGAGTTGCAGAAAATAATAATATACCCAATTCTAGCACATACATAAGTAAGTTTTCAGGAGAATTAAATAAAATCATATAAAATCTATGCTCATACAGATTGTTAAAATGGTAGCAAAATTAAAGCTTAAGAGCTGCTTTTGGAGGAATTATCTTTGAATTTTCTCATTCAATTCTACATTGTCTAGGAATTGTATATGAAGATTTCAATACTTCAATATATTTTCATTCATGAGTAATAACAAAATTAAAATTGACTAATAGAATTTTTACTTAAGTCTGTGTTGTTTATTAATAATTGTATTAGTTCTAGAATGTATGAAAATAACTTGTACTTGTTCTACTTTGGCGTTACGACCAATGATTTTTGCCCGAAATTGTCACATTCAGAACTAGTTCTATGGAAGCGTGAGGTAACGGCTCAAGAACCAGCTATTAAAATAAATGATTTTTGTTTGGTTTTATTCTTCATTCTAATGAGCAATTTCCTAAAGAATACTGTTTTAAATCAATTTAATTTTGTTACTCTTTTTTAATTTTTTTGAATTTTTTTTTTTAAGTTTTTTAAACAGTTCTAAAAAGTCATTTGGGAATTTGTTTAGAAAACTGACGTATAAATATTACAGAAGTAGTTTTTAATCTTTAGTTCAAAAAATCATTTTAGAAGCACAATACGGTTCTACTCTATGAGTGCCTGAATTGGTTGCGACAACACTAGTTCTAAAGATGTTATTAAAGAATCTTAAGTGGTCCCGATTACACCAGTTCTAGAACTAATGATTTTAGAACAAGTTCTAAAGTTTTTCCTTGGTATTAACTATTAGGTATTATATTTTAAAACGTATGTATAAAAATAATATTAATTGTGTTTTGCAATAAATTACACATAACACAGTGCTACAATATAAAAGGATTTGAATACACTTGGAATGTAATATAATTTAGTTTGTTGTTATGGGTGAGTAGATTATTATACTATTTTAGAATTTTCGATATACCCTCAAAATCTGTAGTTATATAAAAAAATATGTTTTTTTTTCGGACTTCTCGGCTTTAAAATTTTTATCTCGAATATCTGTTAACTAATTTAAGTATTCTAAACCGCATTAGAAAGTTAGGATCATACCCTTTTTAAAAAGTATATACACATTTGTATTCCTAGCGAAAGTGTGTAAAATATTAATGACACTAATTTAAATTTTAATTTTTTATTCTACAGCCATTTTTGATTCACACTCTATAAGAAAATGTTTTTTCATATTTTTCCTAATACTATATTATGAATCGCTTGATAAAATCAGATGAGAATTGTAGAACATATTTATATTTTACACCTTTTTTTGTTATTATTACTGATAATGCGAAACAATGACAACAACAAAATACATATAAAATTACAGGATTTTATGAGTTTTACAACTTAAAAAAATCATTGAAATCGAATGAGGAACAAAAAAATTGTTAAGGATTTTATAAATTTGCATGGCAGAGCTAGCCTACTTTGTGACCCCATTGTTTCTCTCCCGAAAGGTATTTGGGATCCGCCTCCCAAACTTAAACTTGGATATGCCTTTAATATGTTTATGTCAACTTTTATATATATGTGCATTACTGCCATTGAAAGGAAGTTCTTAATGGTAAATAAAATAGAGAAGAAATAATTTCAACACATGATTGTCATCTCAAGAACTTGGTCATGATTTCTACTCATTGCCTTAGAACTTATTCTTTTGAACTTATATAATTTTTATTAATTTACTTTTAGAAAAATTTTAGTTTGACTTTATTAGAACTTATAACAAATATTTTTTAAGTGGTAAAGGGTGGTTTTCTTTGAAATGCTCAATTTTCTTTCAAGAAAAAAAAAAATTGTGTTCATTATTATAGAATATAGAATTAATTTTAGCTTCTAACAAAAAATGCAACATATATTTTTGAAGAAGTGAAAATGTTATTCCTTTACAATACATGTACTTTTTTAGGAAACTTAAAAATTACAATTTTTTAGACCAATTTCGAAAAAAATTGCTGGTATTGAAATGAATACAAAATTAAATTTTTTTTTAGAAATTTTCTGGCATTTTATTCATCAACTAATATGCACCTTACGTCACAATAGCAAAAAAAAAGTCTCGGGAGACTTTATTGGACGTATATACATAATCTGCTTTGTATACTTTAAGTACAAAAGCACCTGTGTGGAGATAGGTTAGTGTAGGATTTCACTATTACTTTTATACAAAACATGTATCTTAGTCCTCATTTCTCAAAGTTACTGAGGGATACTGGCTATATTTATATAGCTGATGATAAAAAATGAATTAAAATATGAAAATATATATGATTTTTGCCATTCCCTAACTAAAACCCTAGCGATGATTCTGGAAAAAAATAAGTCAAAACTACATTGTTCTTATAATCAAAATAAATAATATAAAATTCTACAAAATTAATAAGGTATTTTGAGACTTATTCTTAAGTCCTAAAAAACGAACATTTCATATTTATTTCAATGGAAAAATAAACTTTTGTGTTTAAAAACTAATAAAAATCCAATATGATTTTTTATTTCTATCATTGTATTAATTTTTTGTTTTCGATTGAAACAAAAAGTAAAGGTACGTTTAGACTAGAAAAGTACTTGGAGTTTTCGAGTTGATTTCAAGAGGCACAGACTCCTAGCGGATCAGGGAAGAAGAAGGTAGACCTCCAAAGTTGGTCATCTCTGGTATGCAATTTTTTTTAAATCGTCAAAAATTCATTTATGATTTGACAGAAAAAAATTTACCTACAAATATTTTTTGTAAATTTTTCACTCATTTTTGTTGATATTTTTGAACTTGGCGGGCCCTATATTGGCCCTATTTTTTTTAAAGTATTCATCGGATTTTTTACAAAAATTCTAAATAATCGTATAATTTTATTTATAATTTTTTTAACGTCTTCAAAAAGAATCTGCAGATGGGTGTAAAGTAAACCCGGAAGTGCTTGGGATAAAGGTTTCCTCACAAACCCTCTTCAAGCCTTGTAAATTTTCTACAATTTTTTAAATTTTGTTTGTAAAACAATCAAATTGCAAAGCTGGGATCGAACAAAAATTATGTTATTTAAACATCTCTAAACATACAAAAATTATTTTGTGGCGGACGCCTCTTATAACGACAATGTGAATGGAATGGAAAAAGTTAATTTTTAAATTTTGGGTACAGTGATTGTCTTTCCATTTCCCCGATTTTAGGGCAAGTCTATATATATTGTGTCAAAATCTTATTTGAATCTCTCTACTCCTTCAAATTTTATTTAGATCCAAATATTAACATTATTAGTAAAAAATATACTAATATTTAAATTTTAAGTTTTTCAGGTCATGGTCTGAAGAAATTTTACCGTATTTAATTAATTTTCAATAATTCCAATTTTTCATGTTCTAACGTTCTCGCCAAGTTAAAAAACCCAAAAAAAAAATAATTTTGACCTTAATATCTCTTAAATTAAAAGAGATTACCTACACGTGTAAGTGTATGTTTTGTAGAGATTTCAAAGGACTATAAGTATATGTAAATGTTTTTTCTGTCAAATCATAAACAAATTTTTTGGTATTTAAAAAAAAAAAAAATGCATACCCGAGATGACCAACTTTGAAGGTCTACCCACTCTCCCTTGATCCAATAGGAATCTGTGCTACTTCGAATCAACTGAAAACATCTCGTCTCTGGCCAGGTGAAATTTTATTGAGGTATTGGCAATGGTTCACAGGTTACAGAATTGTTTTTTAAAGAAAAACGTCTTAGAACCACAGCGGGCTGTTTTTCTTTACAAAACGTTTGTAAGATCAAACAACGGCAAACAATTTTTTTGAAAAACTAGTAGTCACGCAATTGTTATCAAATATTTGGCAAGTATGAACATAGTTTAAGAAAATCGTTTGTGATATTTATCAGAAAAGTTTAAAATTATTTTGAACTTCTTTCATCATATGAAAAAAAATCTAAACAAAAACAATTTCAATGAATAACAAAAATATTTAACATATTTAAACAATGAAAACAAAATTCAAACAGATAAAATAGCAAAAAAAAAGTGAAATCAAAAGTATAAATAAAAAATTTTTTTTTTTTTTTAAGTTTTTATACTAATATTTATTTTAGAAGATATTCAGTTTTTATCTTGATAGATATTTATATTTAATAATAAAAATCTTTTATTATATTACTATTACTATATTTGTTTAACTAATTGAAAACAAAATTAAGCAGTAAAGATATTTATATGAAATAAAAAATAAAAATAAAACGCTTTTGGTTGCTTGCTTATTTTAGAAAACAAATTAAATCAAATTTGTAAGCAACAAATGTACTATTCAAGAAATATTTTCAAAACTTCTTAAATAATCATACTCCCATTGCCTAAAACTCTGTAAATAACACAAAATCATGTTAAAAATCACTTAAAATCGCTTTTTTTACAAAGCTGTTCAAATTCAATATGTTTAACAAATTAATAAAAATTCAATAAAACATATAAAAAAAAAAAAAAAAAAATAGACAAAGTTAAAAACAAAATAACCAACTGTGAAAAAACGACGGAGACTAACCAAAAATGTTAAGTTGTTTTGACAAGAAACTTTTGCCATATAGACGATTTTGGCAAACAACAAATCATTTACTGACAAAATTGCATGATAATCACCCAACTATTAAAATGACCATAAATGAGTCTCTAATTAAATACTTGTTAAAACAACACCAAAAATCAACCAAAAATTTAATACAAACAGTAACCAAGAACAAACTGAATAAAATGAAAATAAAAATGCCACAGCCAAACTAACAAAACGAACTTAAGTAAGCAAGTAATTTACACTGAATTTAAGTAGATTTATAAAAAAAATCAAATCGATGAAATTAACACGAATGCAGTAGCAATCGAATTTTGTACGGAAAAAATTTATCGAACAATTTTTGCTGTTGCCAGCCTATTGGCAGACTGTTTGCATGTTCATATTTGTATCTGTATGTGTGTCTGTGTTGAGAATGTCAATTGAACGATGTCATTAAGAATCACCTTCAGTATACGAGTACGTAGCTATAATAGCAAATGCAGCAGCAATAAGAGCAATTTAATCAAGAATTTACAATGACAACACAAACTACAACAACAAGGACAACATATAGTCGATAATAATAACAACAACACCACCACCACCACAATCACCACCATCGCAAACAAAATGGAAAGGACGAGAATTATACACGTAAATACATACTCGTACATAAAATGGTAACAAATGCATTCGCACCAAATAACAACTTGTTGTTGCTGTTGGATTTGTTAATGTCGACGTTGTTGTTGTTGTCGAATGTTTTGCACACCATTTACTCGGGTAATGTTTAAAACGCAAACATAAAAAATCTGTCATACACAGGTGGGTTAATCGGTAAAGGATTGAAATTTTAATAAAAATATTTTGATGTTAAATATAAAGCGATATGGCGGTGAAAGAAAATCAACTTAACTCGTAATTAGTATTATTGCCGGGGGCCACATAAATTCATGGTATTATAACATTGTATTAATAGACCAATCCTGATAATTTTGCGATATGATACAAATACATATTTATTTCTCTTATCCTCACACTTGAAATATTTGCTTAGCAAAAACTTGGGTTGCCATGTAATGAGTTAAGGCTAATATAATAACTCTTCATTTTTTACATATTAGCTTTATAAGCTATTATTTTAATACGGCGCACAGAGGGATGAATGACGATAAATTGTAAATGGAAAATTAATGGATAAAATGAAACATCATTATCTGTTAAAAATATTTATTTTTTTTTTTTTCACTTTCCGTGTGGTGTACTGTCAAAGTATCAAATTTTTTACAATTTTTAATCACATTGGTAAAATCTCAAAATCGAAATTTTTCAAGTTCACATTTTTGTGAATTATTTTATAAAAAGTGTTTTTTAAGAGATCAAAAATAATTATTAATTGTGTAATTTTGGATCGAAATAATCAGTATGAAGGAAATTATTTAAATACATCCTGAGCACGCCATAGAATTTGCTATTACGCTATTTAAGCTATTGCGTAATAAACTTTTATTTTTGATTTTTTTTTTTATTTGTCAGAAATAAAAATTATTTCTGATTTTAATTTTACGAATTTCAAATAACAATTATTAATAATTTTTTAAATAAAATTCAAATTCTGACTTTCATTTTCCCTCAATAAAAAACATAAAATGATTTTTAATTTTTTGTGGCATAAAATAAAAGTCTTTTGCATTTAATGGGCGGTCAGAAGTGCCTTTTTGTCATTTTTGAAACGCTATAAAATTATTAGTTTTTGCACTATGAAAAAACAAATGACGACGAATTAAAGGTAATTATCCATACTTTTGATTACAAAAAAAAAAAAAAAAATAATAATATTGAGTTTTTGTCCAATTTGGAATAATTTGCAATTTTGTCTTATAACCTCACCTTTTAATTATACACACACTAATGTATGTGCTAAACAAAGGTTTTCAGTTAAATTCAAAATATTTTTACAATAGTTTTAAGTATCAGAGATCTACTAAACTCTAATTATTTGGAGCATAACGTTTCTTTAAATGGTTTAGTTATAGCAAAAATATATCTCAACATATTTAGTATCAATAAAATTTTTGGAACGTATAACTCATACACTACAATGCCTGATCGCCAGAAATAGTAATTGGCAATCTATACCATCATACAATTTTAATTAGTTCTGTCTATATTAATTGGTACGAATTAAGGGTTATATCTCTAAATTGAGTCATTTAGAAATTATCCATAATATAACAGCAAATATCCAATCAAAAGAATACTAGTTTTTTATGTAATTAAAAAAAAGAAACAAGTAAGAAAGATATAGTCGGTCAAGCCCGACCATGTGATACCCCACACCATTGTGCAGGGGTCTTATATTTCGTGGAGGGGTTTTATATTAGACAAGTGGACAATTGTGGACCGATACTTTTACTAAGTGTAGAATAAAATATATGAATACAGAATATTACGTTAATACTAACATTTATATGAATTTTTGCACTTTAGGATGATTCCCGAAAGTAGGCTTATATTGGATCTATGGTAAATTATGGAGCGATCCTCATAAAATTTGTCACTATGATTTCTACTTATATAAAACTTATTTCTATCGAATATAAACCTGATACTAACATTTGTATGTGATTTGTGCATGTTAAAGTTAATTTCGGAAGAGGGTTTTATATGGGAGCTATGCTAAATTATGGACCGATCTTCATGAAATTTGGCACTAAGATTGAAACTTATACATAACTTTCTTACACCGAATTTCATTAAAATATTGCTATATTTAATGCATTTATGATCGTTAAACCCCTATTCCGGGAGGACATTTGTATGGGGCCTGGGTGAAATAATGGACCGCTCATCACCAATTTCAATAGGCTTCGTCCCTGTGTTATGAAAGTCCTATGTGCCAAATTTCTTTAAAATTATGACCTGTATTTTGTGCACAAGGTTTACATTAACAGCCAGCAAGCCAGCCAACCAGCCAGTCAGCTAACCAGACAGCCGTCCAGCCAGCCAGATGGACGGACGGACAGACATAATTAGATCGATTCAAAAAGTGATTCTGAGTCAATTGGTATACTTTAAGGTGGGTGTTGGATGATTTTTTCTGTGCGTTACAAACATCAGCACAAATGCATAATACCCAAACTACCTATGGTGGTATAGGGTATAATGATGTCCATATATATTCTGAAACTTAAATTGCTCTAAATAGTACAAAAACCTGGGCTCAGGATAATTTCTGTTTACCAGGTTTTAAAATAATTTATAATTTATTTATCAATTATGTTTAATATTTAGAAGACATTCCGTTTTTAGGAAGGGTATACAGTTTTTAAGGTAATTTACTTTTATTTGTATTATGGTGTGAACAAATATTTTGCAACTGTTAATTTCCTGACAATATCGATGAAAAAATGTAAGAAATTCTATATAAATTTTATAAACTTGTATAATCAATTAGTTAAATATACAATTAGTTAAAAGTAACTAATTTTTTCTATTTAATAGTCAAATTTATTGCAAATTCAAAACATATAATTCTTTCTCCCAAATGTGCACATAAGAATTATAATTGGCTCCATTTTAAATTAAACTATAACTATTACCCAAAACGTCAAAAAAGTTTTTTCTCCCTTTTTCCTATTTTTTTGCAACTTAATAAATACGACTCCGACCAGTATAATTGTATTGATGTTTTTACTGCTATATGTAACATATAGTTGTAGCTAGAGAATTCACAAAAAGTTAGAAGAACTTCTGAATTTTGAAGGAATATCTAAAGATTTATTGGAACTAAGTAAAATAAGTTTAAAATGATATTTTAAAATACAATATACGTAAAATGCAAAGGATATCAAGGGCAGATAGTTAATGTAGAAAAATATTTAGTAGTTGCAAGAACTAGAATTTTTAACTTACAATTAAATCTTTCGCTTCAAATTAACTTCCATGTCATCGATGCACAAATATTTTAAAATATTCATTAGATTTATCTAAACACATTGCATGCCAAATCTTATAAAGATATCATAGAAATGGTGAATGATCACAGTTGATTAAAAAACCTCGACCACATCTCTGTTTTTTTTTTTCTACAATGGAGTTGTTAAGCATAAGTATTTGAAAACATATTTATATATTTTTTGTTAAACTTAATATTGTAGAAATATTTTTAATATTTTTTTATTCGTTGTCATTTTCTACTTTTCTATAGAATTTTAAAAAGTTTTTACACGAACTTTTGTGAAAATAAAAATTTTGTATTTTTACTTAATATCTATAGTATGAAAATATAAAAAAGAAAAACATTTTGTTAGAAAAAAAATATATATATTTCCAAAAAAATTTAAGGTAAATATGCTTGTTTTCCTAACAAAGGTAAAAATATAAAATAAAAATTTTACTTACTTAATTATTTGCTTTATTTAAGAAAAGAACTATATAGAACTATATAGAATTTTCGGAAAATACTTAAAGCAAGTAGAAAGGTAAAAGTGGAGCAAATTTTGACAAATTAAGTCACTTTAAAGCGCAAACGTAATTGAGAATTTGTGTTACCCTAACAGGATCTTATATAGAAGCTGTGGTTATTTATGGACCGATCCTTCTGAAATTTTACTGTAAGATTAATAATTACATGGCATTTATTTTCATCAAATTTTACATTTATGAGATCATGTATATTTATTTAAATACGGATATATATATATATTTCAGATATTTAGAAGCATTTGAACTATCTTCGGGAAAATTTTAATATGAGAGGCTGTGTGAAATAATGATTACATTTTAATCAATTTTGTTGTGATACATTATTTGCACAAAATAGGCTAAAGTACCAAATTTAATAAAGTTATCTTTAAAACTGCTGCGACTTTCAGATTAACAGAAATTACTCGTATGGTTTTTGATGTGCGAACAGCTACAGAAATTTTAAAAATTCAAAAAGTATTTGTTCGATGTATTATTGAGCTAATAATTGCAACAAAATTATAAAAAAGAGCTATATACCAGTGGTGACTACTTACCTAATATATTATAAGTGACATTTTAGGACGGCATTACTTTGTTTGTCTAGCAAAAATATTTGGTGTTTATATTATCGTCCAATATTAGTCTAGTGTGAACTTTAAGGTAATTTTAAAAATTTGGAATACTGAAAAGCTCTTAAAAAAATGCTAATATATTTTTTGTGAGGAGACCATCACCAGACAAGTTTTAGAAAATACGTAAATTTGTTGCCTCAAAAATCGCATATTCCTTTCATCTCTCTTTTTTAATTATTAAAACAAACATCAATTTTTTCTTTTTAGAAAACTTTTAAAATCAACTGTAGAAATTATTACATAAAATAAAGTTTAAATTTAATTTTAATATAAAACCAAACAACAGTGTTAATTAAAAAATTTTTGTTAATAAATTTTTCTGTGAAATAAACTTAGAAAAAAATAAATAATAAACAAATAAAATAAAAATACAAAAAAAATTTAATATATATACACACACACACATATATATATATATATATATATATATATATATTTTTTTTGCACACAGAGAACTTAATTGTGTCCATAGAATTTCGTTGATTGGGTGTACTATCCTATAATTCGATTGGTATATTCGCATTATACCTAGACACAACTATTTAAAAATTTGGAAAATTTGCAAAATATGTATATAGAATAGTAGACTTATCCAAATAAAATATATATCCATATATATATATATATATATATAATTCAAAGCACAAAGTAATTTTGATAACTAACTTTGTAATTGTAAGAACTTTAATACCATTACATGCGAAATTCTTCTCTTTTAATGAAAAAAAGATCTATTGAAATCCTAATATTTTAGTGTGTATAATTCATTTTGGCTCTATTCCGTTCAATTTTGATATTAGTAACCATTTCCTAATCAATCTTTTTACAACCAATCCTTTTTCTGTGTGTGTGAAAAAATCTGTAGGAATATTGTTGTTTAAAAAGTGGGTTATTTTGTTCCAGAACAATTTATGTTTCATTTTTTAGTTTATAACATTAGAGAACGACAAAAATTGAAAGTTAAAAATTTTTCAAAAATGCATTCTACAATTGCATTTGTATTATAAACTCTTTTTTAAATGATAATAATATTTTTAAGTTATTGTGTTTAAAAAGGATATACTATTCTATATGTAATTTAAATCATTAAAATCCATTTAGAGCTTGTTTAAAGTTAAATTGAAGCAAGCATATAAATGTTGAGCATTATTCTACAAACCCCAACTATTGTTGATGTTGTTCAGCAACAGTTTCAAGCATATTGAAATTTGTTCACTTTTTACCACATGTGCAAATTTTGGATTTCAACAAGATTGAAATATATACTTTTTAATTTTTTTTTAATGTTAAAAACTTAGTACTCGTAGTTTAATTATTTATCAATCAACCCACTCTTTAAATTATTACTTATTTTTAGTATGAGTAAATAACATATACATTAGGGTAATAACTATTTTTGTAACTCAAAATACCATAGCACTACCTTCTCCTGATAATAAAAACCAGTTCTTTAAATCGATTCGGACAAAAAACTTCACGCAACGGTCGCAATTTCTAAAATGATTTTCAACAAGTTTTTAATTTTTTAATTTTTATATCTTTTAGATTGATTTAAATTAATCACAATCGCAAATTGCCTCGAAATAATTTTTCATTAAAACCCGCAACGAAAAATGCTGAGATATTATATATATTTAGTAGAAAATATCGTTAAAAATTATCAAAAATTACATATTAATAACTTTGTTTATATATTTTATATCTATATCGCGGTTTATCAGAGATTGGACCAACAAATTATTTTATATCAAAAACGATACAGCAAAGCGGCCAAAACTTATGTAATTTCATAGAAACTATAATGTTTTTGATCACAAAACAATAACAGCAATATAAAAATTTCATCGCGTTTGGTGCGTGAACTTCTTTAATAATCGCGAAAAAAGAATATCACATTCCTTTATGCCTTTCAATACTCTAGACCTTGCTGTGGCATTTTGAATATTTGCAAAAATTGCAAAAAGATATTACCCTAATGTACATGTATTCATTTGATGTGATTTGTATAGAATTGGTTGGTTGCTTTGGATTGACATGTATGTATGTTCTTTTGTTGGTTGGCTGTTACGATGGATGGGGAACTAGTTGACCAGTTAGCTATCTAGTCTGCTGGGCTGTCTGTCTGCCTCTCTGGCTGCTGTATATACCAATATATTGCTGTATAGATATACTTATTATATTCCGATTTCATCTTATATTTTTATTTGTTGTTACTGCTACTGTTGATTTTTTGTGATTACTTTTTTTCTCTCTTACGATTTTGGCCACCTTATCAATATTCCAGCTGTGTACGATGACAACAGTAGTAACAGCAGCCAAATCGGCTGCATTCTAAATTAAACCTCAATTGAGATTGTACAACAACAATGATAAAAAAAAGTTATAGCAACAACAACAGTAGGAAGCATCATACAACAATCATGCAAACTTATAATATAATACACAGTGTCACATACAACAAAACATCATTCAACCATTTAAACATGCATCATCACCATCACCGTTCCAACCGACGGACCAGCATTGTACTAGTTGGGGATACAATATGCGGCTTACTGTCTGTCTTAGTAAAATGGTCAATGGAATGTTACTTGTTTTCATACGTATATTTGAAAAAAATTGTATTGAAAAAAAGTAACAAAATTAAGAAAAGTACATATGATTGCCAGATGTATGAAAAATATAAATTGTAAGTTTAAACTAGCTAAGCAAGCTACAGTTATAGAATACAATTATACACAGAAAAAAGAAATTTGTCTTTTGGAAATCTGTCCTCTTTATCAAAATTTAAAAGAATAAACGGAAATTGGGTACTACTAATTACTTTGTGTTCGAAAATAATATTTATTATTATTTTTTCTAACAAGATGGGCACAGAGTCGACGACGCCGAATTTAATGGCCGTAACCGTTTTTTAAAGTTAGCGCTCGTTTGTGAGATATTTCACGTTGAATGGCTAAAACAGGGGTTAGGAAAATAAGTTTTTTTTTTGCTTAAATTTAAGAATTTAGTAGTTAAATTTTATCATAATAAGCAGTTAGGATTCTATTGAGGTATAGGATCATAATTTGCTATTATAAAATATACTTTAAAAGCTCAATTAAGAAACTTTAAACTAACAAAAAATTTTACTTAAATTCCGTAAAAAAACAACTTAGTGTTCAGTGATGCCGATTAGACCCTTTTTGGTCTAGATTCAGCCCATTTTTAGTAGCTAAAAAAGAGAAAATTAATTTTTAGCCAAAAAAAAAAAAAAAACGCAAATTTAGCACTTTTAACAATTTTCTTTTTGCTTTTTTTTAACTTTTTTCAAAAATGGAGAATGATTTTATTGATCTAATTTTTTTAATCGTTATAATTGTGAAAGTACTAATGACCAAATTCAACCAGAGGTCTTAACAATTCGTAAAGAAACTTTATTAAAAAACTGTCAACATTGTTTGAGTGGAAAATTGTTGAAAGAACTGAACAATTTTGGATCGAATAATAGAATCTCCAGTTTGCTGTTAATATTTGAGAAGTACGAGTACTTTGCAAATGCTTGATAAATGGTAAAAATGTTGCTTATATGTTTGTTTTTACTTTTCAAAGGAAATTTTAATTTTACCCCATTTTGCGCTTTTTCACAAAACTTGTCTTGATTTTTTTTTTAAATTTATCCCTTTTTATCACTTTTTTCAGACATTTCTATGCGTCTATGTTGGTAATAGTTGGCATCACTGCTAGTATTACAAATGCACACTGGTCAAAAATTTACATTTTCTGGCATAAATGCAAAAAGAATTGGTAGTGCCTTTTTGACATTATATCTAAAATTAGCAATAATATTAAAAAAAAAGTTTTTGTTTAAACCTTCATAATACAATATTTTACTACAGCAGATATATATTTTAAGTATGATATTTATTTATTTCCTTTTGGTTTTATTTTAATTACTTGTTAAGTTTTTAGATTTTTATTGATTAGTGAATTATCCAATTAGTTGTAATATAATATTTTCTCCAACTAGTTTGTGAAAACCAGGTTTACCGCTCAGGTTTACCAAAATTTAACTTTTTTTTAGCAAAAAGTCGCCGAAAAATGCTGGTGCTATTTAAACTGTTACACAAAATGGATACTTTATCAAATATTTTCATATTTTTGCATTTGTACAAATTAATACCCAAACATATCTTCTCGTCTTTAAAAGTTATATGTTACACTGATAAACAACCCATATGACCACAAAATTCAAAAATAACGACAAATACACGACTTATATACAATTTAAAAAAAGGTCTTAAAATATATCTCCTATTCTGCTATTTATATTATACAACATTGTTATATACTTTTCTGGTATTGCTATATAGCTATTATAATTCTAACTCCATTTCAATAAAAATGTTAAAAATAATTTTAAACTATCAACATTAATGATTTGTCAGACAGTCAACATTGCCATATTATAGTTTTTATTATATGTTCTTAATTGCTTGATCTGCTACCATTTACAAAGCATATTAAATTTTTGCAATATCTTTTATTATTATTTCGAAATTGCTGCTAAAAAATTGGATTTTTGACTAGTGAGCAAAAATAAAAATAAAAACATAAATATGTATATCAAAAATGGGGCTGAAATTAATTTATTGTTTAATTTATGTAAATAATGTCCCTTTTATTTCAAAATTTTCTACTATTTGTGCTACTTTCATAATAAATTATAAACAAAAATATCGCGAATACCACCGCTATCTTCGAAAAACGACTGCCATCATTGAATTCAGCATACCTGAGTTAACTTTACCAGTTGGATGCGCAGTGTTATTGCTGCCTAAGAATGTAAAATTGTATCTGTATTCAAAGTATGGGTTTACTTATGGTAAAATTAGTTATTCCAACTGATATGTAATTTAAAAATATATTATTTAATCTGTTTGAAAGATACAACGGAATGAAATCAAGACTTTCTTAGAAATATTAGTGATTGTAATCGTAAAATAGTTTTCTTATAAGTATTTCAATCTTACAGACATTTCTTAATTACTATAACGGAATAACTGCAGATTACGAAAATATAAATTCAATCATGAAAAAACCTTAATTCGTTGATATATTAAAAAATTTATTCAAATAAAAGAAATTAAAATAATTTCACACATTACTGAAATGTTTAAGAAAAAGCTACAAACAAATTTAACAAATAGCTAAACAGGATATTCTGCCAAGAAAATGCAAATGAAGAAGTAAGTAAAATACATACAATATTGTAGAGATCGTTAAAGTTCTATATCTGCATTAAGGATATGTTCCTTTGTTATAGGTCCTTATAACTAAATCCGTCTTAACAATTTTATTTAAAAACCTCAAGCTTGATGTTAGGAAAATATTTTACAATATCCTCACAATTGGACTGTATCATCTTATTGAATTCCTTATAAGACCAGGTAAATTTTTGAGATGTTATTATTTCCGAAATCCATGCGGCCAAAAACCTAATTAGCGTGTAGGTTTTTGATTTTAAAAATCTTCTAAATTTACATTCATTCCATTTTATACATCAAATAAAGGAATTTAAAAAAATATATATTTTGATTTTTTAATAATTCACAATGGAGATTTATTATTGTTATGCTGATAAATTCACAAGCGAATTTACCATATTCAAATCAGTTATTAACATCGAATAGGATAACACTCGCAACCGACCAAATTCGACTTGTTAAAAATTCGGTTGCTACAACGAAACTATTTTCTCTTTGTGGAAAATTATGTTAAAAGCCCTCGAAACAAAATTTTCAAAAACATTACTTTTTTTCAAAACACACAAAAACACAATATTGTCTACATTTATTTTGTTGTAGCAAGAATTAGGTTTTTGACAATTGAATTAGGTTTTTTTTCTCACATAACTATCTATACACAGAAGAAAAAATATTTTAAAGTAAATCAAGAAAATTAGGAAGAAACAACCGAACTGTTTTTATATATTACGACCAGAGTTGCCAGTTTAGCCTTTTTATTTTACTTTTAGAATCAAAATTTTCATTTTAGTTTCTAGCTTTTTTCTAGCCTTTTAGATTCTTAAAATTGCCCTAAAAAGTCTAAAACCTCAGTATTTCAATAAAAAAGAAAATAGTAATTTCTAATTTGCTTTTGTGTATTAATTGGCACAAAAAAAAAAAAAAAATCGAGATTATTTATATATTACATGCAATTTTTGCCTGCGCACTTTTGTGGACTTACTTAATCAATTATTGTAATTATTTTTTAATATACTTCAGTAGTTATATAAACCGTTTATGAATATCACTTTAAAAAGAGCTCTTATAAAAGCAGAAAATTACCCAAAGATTTGGAAATGATTAATCAAAAAGGAAATAAAATTAAAAAATGATGAAAAATTAATTTGAAATATTTCATTTATAAATTTATTAAAACATTAAAAAATCAAAAACTGGTGAGAACAAAATAATAATAATAAAAATAATAAGCTTTTTAATAAACAAAAATATTAGCTTTTCCTGGCTTTATTTTTTGGGTCTTTTTTGACTTTTTTTAAAGTCTAATTTAGCCTCTTTTTTTTTTGTTAACTCCTGGCAACACTGATTGCCACTAAATATTGGTAGTTACAATTAAAAAATATTTTGTGTTATGAACATTTAGATATGAGCTATATTTTTAGTTACTGCCTGTTTTTATAACACGAGCGCAAAATCGACTCGTCTAACATTTAAAACAAAAACAATATTTAAATATTTTTTATTTTAAATGTAAGTTAGATGAGTCATTTTTGCGCTCGTGTTATAAAAATAGGCAGTTAATACAATCAATATTATTCGGTTACAATGATTTCAAGCAAAAAATATAATTGTGTTTATCAAGTAATGTTTATTTAGTTTTTGACATTTTTCAATAAATACAAAAAGATGTTAATAATTTTATAACAAATTATGTAATATTAAAATCAAAAAAAATATCTCTTTTTATTGCGGATTTATGGGTAAGTACATTGTTGTTAAGAGAATATGTGTTAAATATACCTATATTTACATTATCCTTATTATATTCAGGTGATGCGTAATGCTTCATTTTTCCTGCAAGTTACAAGTTGCTAGTAAATTGAGCAATTTAGATGCTATTATCATCTTGGAATTGTATAAATTTTACTTACTGTGTTATTATAGGAAATAATGATATTATGGGAAATAATAGTATTATGGGAAATAATGGTAAGCAAAATAAAACTTGCAATTTTAAACAACATTTTTAACATATTTATTGCTTGCAGGGTAAAAAATAAATTACCGTCATTACTTCAAAAGATAACAAAAATCAGTCCTTTGCATATATCTCACTTATTATGTATCGTACCTGTTAAAATTTTATAAGATATTCTAAAATTTTGCCGAAGTACTTGTTTATGTGCCATTATAATTTTAAGCTCAATTTATTATTTTTTCGTCCTCGTTACATTTTTGGATGACATTGTTAAACTGTTGGAATAATTATGCCATCGATTAAATATAGATAATAAATTCTGTAATCTATAAATATTGTAACCAAAGCATATACTATGCTATTTCTGCGACCTTGTTCAAGCTATTTACATCATGTATAACTCCAAGCTTTGTGACAATAACATTTTTTTTTAAATTTTATTGGGTTACTTCCCATTTCCATTAATAACATTTGTGATATACCTTAGTGCATATTTTTAATGTTTATAACAGTAAAATATAATAAAATGCAAGTTTTTAATATAACTTATATTTCGTACATTTTTTTGGTTAGTCTAATGATAAATTAAGAAGTTGCACTAATCGAATTAATTTTTTTTAAACAGTTGGAAGTGCCGAATTATAAGGTTGTGGCAACCAAATTTTAAAATAGTACATACAGCCGATTAAATTCTATTGCCAAAATAATTCATTCTGGGCGATAATAATTAAATGAGAAATTTTTGAGACATGAGTAAGATATATTTAAATTCCCCTCCTTGAAACGTAGTTGTTTGTGTGTGTTTATGGCTTTAATGAGCATTTTTATTATCTCAAAGCTGCTCCCTCTATGCATGATAGGAATTTAAATTATGGTTGCTGCAAACTCTCTCCAAAACTTATTGGTACTCTAATTTGATAATGAGTGACAATCCCCATTTTACACAAAAACTCCTACATAATTTATCCTTGGCAACTCTCAACCACTTATATGTCTCTAAGGTATGAGAAAAACGCTTTAAATTGAAGTTTTGTCACAACAAACAAAAAATCACTAAAATCACTTAAAAACGCAATCAAAAACAGTATCAATAAAAGAATCAAAAACGAAATGAACAAAAAAATAAAAAATAAAATCTTAAACGTAAATCGCTTGATTCAGACAAAATTGTATTGAATATTTTTAATGTATTTTTTCTGCTTTCAGGTTAGTATTTTTGGTTTAGTTGGCTAAAATAACGTTTAAATCTGTTTTGGAAATCAATCAATACTCGAATGTTTTTGTTAGCCAAAAAAAAAAGCAAAACACAAAAAATTGGCTTAAAGGTGCGCCTGGGTATATTGTTTTCCTTTGGCTTAGTTCTTACTTTTTGTTTTTAGACTCTTTTTTGCCCTGTTTTTTTGTCGTTACCTTCTTATTCATTTCAATTCTGCGTTTCGTTCAAGAATTCCACATACAAAAATGTCAAAATCAATTACGCGCTTTTGTACGCGTGAATTGACAAGAAAATGTTTTGTTCTTTTTCTTGTTATAGAGTTGCAGTTGAATCCAAAAGGATGAATGCATAAATTGTATAAAGAACTAAAAAAAATATAGAAGAGGATAATTTAAAAAATTTTAAATTGCAATGTGTAAATTGTTGCAAAAGTTATACAAAAAATAAAATAATAAGAACAAAAAAAGTTATTGAAAATTATAAACGTTTTTAGATTATTCTTATTTCATTTTATATGTATTTTTTATTAAAGCAAAATGTTGTATAAAATCTGAAATTAAGGATAATGATGGATGCGTACTTATGAATGTCAAGCTGATTTAATTTATGTTAAAAATTTAATATGTATTACGAACATGTCAACAAAGATTTAAAATTTTGGTTATGTGAAGGAAATGAAAATTAAATTTAATTTTATTTGTTGTTTTCCACATCTTAAACATCGAAAGGAATTTGCTTTATAATTTATAAATATAGATATTGACAATTCCATGAAAGAATGCCCTAAAATTTCAATTTCAGTTTCGCGAAATTGCGAAAACTCGCGATTTTTTACTCAAAACCAAACAAAATTTTTAAAGTATATTACTTTTAATGTCAATATCTCGGGGAATGCTATGTGAATTTTAATAATTTAAATGGTATTTGAATTTTCCTTATATTGGCTTTAATACGAATATTTAAAAAATAAGTAAGATTTAAAAAATGCATTTTAATGCAATTGCCTTTTTTAAATGCATTTTTCGTTAAGTATGCTGTTTAAAATTTGTGTTTTTTTAACATATTGAGAAAATATGGAATCATTACATTAAATTAAATGTCTCAAATTTTTGGGATGCACAACAATATATAACAAAATTTTTCAAAAAATGGTCTACATTTTTCATATAAAAATAATTTTTTTTATTTTTTGAAAAAGTGATTTAAATTTGTAAAAAATTTAACAAAGTATAGAAAGTATGAAACTTTATATATTCATATCTATTGAAGTTATTGATGGATTTATATAATTTTAAAAGCATATGAAGTCAACATTTCCAAAATATCTTTTTCGTGAAAAAAAAACAGAAATAAAAAGCAATTTACAATTGTGACTTCATTAAATTTTAGTTTTTCTTTAAGTGTATTTGAAACTGCTTTGTTTACTATACACAGTACATTTAATATTAATGTTTTAATAAATTTTTATAAAGTAATGCATTATTTAAACCAAAAATGTAATCATATTCATATTTTTAAAGTAATACAGGAAAAATAATTTTTATATGAAAAAATTGTGAATAAGTTTTAGAAAAAGTGAAGTTGTGCATAGCAGATTTGTGCGTCCCAAAAAATTTTGAATTTTATTTTAATGCAAAGATTCCGTAATTTCTAAATATAATAAAAAATCAATAATCTGATTCAATGGAAAATGCACTGCAGTTGCATTAAAATGTATTTTTCAATCTTCTTCATTTGTGAAATATTCATATTGAAACTGATGTAATCATAATTCAGACGCCGTTTAGATCATTGAATTCCACAGTCTTCCCAGAATTATTATTATATATTATACATTATTTCAAGTTATATACTTTTGAAATTTTTTAGATTTTTTAGAAAGTGAAGAAGCGACATAAAATCGCAAGTTTTCAAAATTTGGAGAATGTGAAACCTGAAATTAATATAGATATTAGTGAATTATTTGCGTGCAAATTTTTATGAAAATTCAAAAAACAGTCGATAAATTTATGACCCTTCTTTCATGAAATTATCGATATATATTTTCAAAAGTGGATAGTAATTAAAAAACAAAATTTTAAAATCTAAACTGATAACTTTATGTAATTATCTGTCATATGGGTGCGTATGATTAATATTAATTACGGTTTGTACCAACAGAAAAAACAAAGTTAGATTAAAAAACAAAATGAATAAAAAATGTTTTAAAATATAACTGATAACTGCATTTAATTATCTGCCATATAAGTGTGTATGATTAATATTAATTATAGTTTGTCCCAATAGAATTCATTTAAAATGCAATATCCTTTGTGTAATGTAAATAATAAAAAAACCTTAACATAAAAAATTAACATTTTCGACATGCTCGGAGCAATTGCTAAAGACTAATTATATTTATAGATAGGTTTGTTAAAAAACGATGCTTTTCAGTTATTAAAATCCAGTAAAAAAAGTTAAAATTATGTAGAATTTACTGTCAGGATGTGTTCTCATTGGAAGAATGCTCTTCTTTTATGATTCCTGTTCATTGTTTCTAAAATTGTGCCTTTAAAATAGACACCTGAAAACTGTTTAATTTTATTTTTCAATGACTATAAATATATTTGCTGTTTAGAATACCTTTTTTTAACAGAATATCTTCAAAAGTTATGGATAAGAATTATAAAAAGGTATATTCTTGAAATGATAATCTTTGATAATTAGTTCTATTTTAATTTGCTTTTCAGAATACTATCTAATGATATAATATATATCTCAAATTAAAATTTTTGTAAATGCTTCATATTTTACACGCAGAAATTACATAATAATATTGCCCATTTATTTTTACTAAACGCATTATTTCTCCCGAGGGAAAAGTTGTGCTTATTCTAAGAAATAGAAAAAAAAAATAAAATAAATTTTGCGTTAATAATTTTCTTATCAACTTTCTCGAATGGGATAAAAATATAATGGGTGGGTCCGTGGATGGTAGTGGCCCCCCAAAGAAAAGAAAAAAATAAGTAAATAAATAAATAAACAACAATAAAAATGAAAAACACTAACTGTTACAACGAAAGCCTTAAAATTTTGTGGGAATAATTTCCTTATCAAGTAAAAAAATAAAAAAGTCTAACTGTTACAACGAAAGCCTTAAAATTTTGTGGGAATAATTTCCTTATCAAGTTACATAACTGAGATAAGGCAAGTCTTAATTGTGACATACCTAAGGAACTATTGCAGCGAAAGTTTAAAGACTTTTGTGAAAATAATTCTCTTATCAAGTTTCGCAATTGAGATGAAAATTGGTAGGGATTTGGATATCTTTTAGTCTCTCGCAAACATTTATGATGATGAATCAATTAGTTTATTTTGAAAAGAAATATATCTAAGTATTTAAGATATTTTTTAAAGAAATTTTTTTTTTATCAAAAAAAAAAAAAATCTAAATATTTTGTATACAAAAGAAAAGAACATTTTTATTAACAACTCACAAACTGATCAAATAATCAAGATGAAAATTTACTAATGACTTTCGTAATAGACAGGGCAACCAAAAATATGCAAAATCATATTTTTTCTGGGCTTCAAATGAACTAAACTGTAGACACTTTTATGGATTTTGGCGTCGATTTGTTACAGCATATTTTGCATATTTTAATCCTAAGAGCATACTCTTGCATATTTTGGGCTTACAGCATTTTTTGTCATATTTTAATTGAAAATCCATATTATTAAGTGGAATATTTTTGCATATTTTATACTTAAGAGCATAATTTTGCATATTTTACCTTTGAGGGAAAATTTTTCATATTTTGCACCCTATATAATATTTTAGATAATTCGCAATCAATTAAATTTTTTTACTGTCACACAACGTTTTGCACACCCGACTCCTAATAATTTTCATCCTATAAATTAATAAAAATTTTGTAATTTCCTGATACAATGTTTTAGCCATAGATTAGTAAGTAGATATTTATGCGAGAGAAAAAAGCCTGATTCAATTGTCAAAAACCTAATTTATGCAATAACAAAATACATGTAGTAACATATATTATTGTTTTTATGTTTTGAAAAAAATGAGCACTTTTTTGAAAATTTAGTTCAAAGAGTCTCTCACATAAACTTCTAGTTGTATTCTATGGTATTAGCTTTCAATGTCTTTATTTGTAAAAAGATAATGCTTTTTTTACAATTGCTAATAAAAGTCAAGCTATTTTTAGCATGAATAGTTGATAACTGAAAATTTAGTCAAATAAAATAATATTTTAAGAGCATATTTTTGAATTTTAAGGGCACATTTTCCTATTTCATCAGCACTTTTATGCGCATAAAAGACTCTTCTTAAAATTTGTGACAATTGTTTCAGTAGTACTAGTTGCAAGATTTTTTAAAACTGAAAAGGTTCAAAAAGATAAAGCATGTGATAGTTCAAAAAGGAACAAAGTACCAAAAAGTTAGACATTATAATGAAGAAATCGATATATAATTTTTTATTTTGTAAATACAATAAATAATGTTTATTAGAATAATAAAAAAAAAACAGTTTTATACCAATAATTAACGGTATTAATTAACCCTCTCCATTAACAACCCTAATGTAAAAGTGATATAAGGTTTCAGAACCAAAGAATCTATAATGAACATGTCCACTTAGGTTAGTTCTGTAACCTGTTCAAAGTTAGAAAAAAGGTATCAATTTCACACTACCATTTAAAATGATAGGTCTCTCTCATACAAAGTGTTAGAATTAGAACCGGTCCTATCATTTAGGTACTAGTTGTGAGATGTGTTTTGTGTTCTTTCCTTTTCACCTTGGGAATAAATTTAATTTGAGTTTTGTATGTCAAAATGAAACTTATGATATATAAATTTACGTTCGCTTGCACGTTTGTCACAAAGATTTTATACGCAGATAAAACTTTCAATATGAAGCAAAAGATTTCTATTTCAGGGTAAAAGTTTTAAAAATTTTATATCTTCGTCTTTTTAAATTTTGGGTGTTCAAAATTAGATCACCATGGGTATTTTTCTCAAAAATGAAGAAAATATAAGATTAAATAACTTTTATGTACATTATTCGATTTAACAAAATTGGTAACAATGGAAAGGACTGATATTCCTCTTTAACATAAAATCATCTTGCTGGTGCAAAGACCTCTAAAATTAAAAAAAACATCCTTTATTCTAGGATATCCTGAAAAAATGTTTTTTAATTTTCATTAACTTTTGACGTGATGTTTACAATCAATTTGTCATTATAGTGTAATAAGTTGAAAATGGGAGGTCAACGGGATCTAAATTTATTACAGTTTGCCTATAGCAGTGAGTACAATTTTACTAACATATTAATATCTTTTTGAGTGCTCTGATACTTGTATTTTTAATTTAGTATGAAAACAAATAGGAAACATGTTGTGGCCAATTATGGAATGATCTTTATGAAATTGATTACAATAATTTATTCGTATATGCAAATTATTTATGTAAAATTTTATTTCGATATAGGCATTTATGTGAGATTTATATACCATTATGTATTTTTCGGGAATGTGAATTATTTAGTGGAGTCATCTATACCTATACAAAAGTTAGTTGTGTTAAATCTTATCTCGATATTAATATTTATATAAGATTTATGCAAGTTTAATTAATTTTTGGGAGTGGGGACTGTATGAGGACCACAATTAATTTTGAACCTATTATTGTGAAATTGCGCATAATGATTTATACTTATGTACAACTCAAGTATATAAAATTTTGTATCGATGTTAGCACTAATGTGGGATTTATGCGCTTTTAAGTAATTTTTAGGCAGCGGACTGCAAGGCATCTGGAGCGTTATGAAACTAGCATATTCGAAACATCTTTTGGACATCAGTCGGGGGAATTTAAGGGTCATTGTGGCTATGATTACTTGTCACTCCGCAATAGAGACATTTGCACGTTAGACTTTCATAGAATGTGCGTTGATATGGAAGAGCTAGAGACAATAGAGGGTATACTCTGTCATTGTGTAGGGGAAAAAGTGGCTTAGGGGTAATAGTTCTTGATTGCTAGGTTTAAGGTTCCACGTTTTTCCAATGGTTTATCTATTAAAGTTCCTCTTTTTTTCTCTGTCTTTTTTTTTTCTTACAGGAATAAGCATTTGATTTGTTTATAACTTTTAATCTATGTATATGTTAAATTATAGTTTAAAACTAATTTGGTTGCAAATACGCGCAAATAACAAAAATTGTACTTTAAAGAAAACAAATGATCACCAATTAGACTTTCGTAAGAAGGTCTTAATTTAATAAATTGTCCTAAAAAAATTTCAATGTTTTTGTTATATGTTTAAATAAGCTAAAGTAATTAAATAAAAGGCCTAATAAATAGAAAAAAATTATGGAAAAGTTCGATTTCATTAAAATGTTATGACACTGCCAATGTAAGCAATTTTATACAATTTTATTGAATTTTTTAACTCCTAAAAAATATCTCACTTTTAAGCGTCGTTATGCAGTCATTGTACATGAAATATCATATTTTCTTTTCGTGTTTGTTGTCTACATATAGTTCTTTAAAACATACAAGCCGTTTATACATCAAATTAAATTATCAAACAATTTACGATCTTTTCGAAATTGGAAAAGTAAATAAATAAATATATGTGTATCGTCCAGCTATTAGGCTTTTTATGCATTTTAATTTTCATCATAACGCCAAACCCAATCACATTTAACGAACCTGTATTACAGTTATCAGATTTATTTCTAGAAGTTGACAGTTGGTGAAAGATGTATTAATTAAAACTCTTATACCATCTCCTCAATTTTATATTAGTATCATGTCAATACCTTATATTGATTAATAAGGCCTTTGACTGTATATAAAATCATAAGTAAGTCATTCAATACCCAGCAAAAAAAGTGATTCCCAAAAAAACATATTTTCGTCACTTTAAAAGTATAACTTGAACGTTATTAATAATTACTTCCAAAAAGTGAAAATAAATGTATTTTTGGGAAGAAAAAAGATTAATAATTCCTACGAAAATTTAAATTTCATAAATTTGTAAGTATTTAATAAGGCTAAAACAGAATTTTTATTAAAAAATTTTATAAACATAGTTTTAAGAGAAGTACTTCAAAGGCAATGAACAAGAATCATAAATGAAGAACATTCTTCCAATGAAAACCATGGGTTAAAAAAAGAAATTCCGCTGTTCTTTTTCAGCACTAAGTACTTCTATCTATTGACAATACAGTGTTAAAATCGTGACTTTTTCAGTTCCGTTTTTGCTGTAATATTTCCTAAGTATATGCTGACTCTAACAGTATGACTCTAATCCGGACCTATTTTATTTCTTTTATATATATGTATTTCTAAGCAAAATTTTGTACTTATCTGATGAATTTCGTTAATCTCTTTTTATATTTTCATCAGAAAAATTTTTAAAAACAGTTTTCTGGTACAAAGAATTCGATGAATTAATTTTAAAGAACTACAACAACTATTTGTCAAATAAAAGCTAATCGATTGTATAAAGAGACTTTACCTAAATCTTTAATAACTGATAACATTTTATTTTGAAAAGCAACAATATGCAACATTTAAATCATTAAAATGTTTATAAATCATTTACGAATAGTTGATTATCTAATACATTTAAATACTAATTAAGTTTATTAATTTTATTCAGGTTTTCGTTGTTTAAAATCTCTTGCTTCTCATTTGTCTTAAGATTTAAAAATCTAGTAAATAAGTAATTATTCTTAAACAGAATCATTAAAATAGTATCATTTACTCGAAAAAGTGTTTAATTATCTCAAACAATCAAACAAATTGTTAGCAAATACTTTTAAACAATTGAACATTAAATTGATCTAAAATAAACAATCTGCTATGTAAAACTTTTAAATCTTTTCAAATTCAATTCCTTAACACAAAACATTTCCGTCTTTCCTTAAAAAAAACATATAGTGTTAAGAACAAGCCAATAAACATATGTATATATACGTAAACGTATATACAGTATTGTGCAGAACCAAAACAGCAAAATTAGGGTAAACATAAGAATTGTTTTATTTTTTACAATATTTAGTTTACAAAAAATACAGTTTTACAAAATTATGTATATATTTAGGAATTAACAAAAATGCAAACTTTTAAAGAATTTTAATAAAACACTACAGTCTTCATATAAGAGTGTGCACAATAATAGTAACATTCTGATATTTTGTTATATATTTTATATTTTCTGTAAAATTAAAAACTTTTGATGCGATTAAGTTATTAATTGATTTCTCTAGAACAGTATAAATTTAAATTTATTGACTACACAGCATTATGGACTGCACTAATTAAAGCTCCATGAAAAATCTTCTATAGGGTTTTGCGTCTAAGAATTTGACCAATTGATTAAAAAATTTGAAGCAATTACTAAACAAGATATTTCTTTACGTATGATGAAAAGCACATAGTTCTTTCCACTATAATACAAGTACAGTCATAATTACATCTTGTCTGTGCCCAAAATAATTTTTTGAAATTGTGCGGTTTAAGATGTACATCTTAACAGTATACAGGGTTGCCGGACGTTGCGTACCCTGTCATAGGAATACATACATATAAATATTCTTTTAAATTAAATAAAGTATTTTTTTTAATATGATTAATTTTTTTGACTTTAGGAAAAAATATTATAAAATGTTTATTTTATAAAAACAGAAATAAAAGAGTGTACTTTTATTGAATAAGCTTTTCAATGAGTATTAATATATTGCTTAGCCTGTAATTTCTTTAAATGATCTTAATGGATTTTAGTCAGAGTACATATTAAATCTTAGAGACTACATAGCCTATTCATGTAGACAAATCCATTATAGTTATAGCGTGTTACCAATTTTTTTAATAATAATTGAATGAAGTTTATAGAAGAAGTAAATTGTGCTCCAAAATAAATTTTTTACCTTAACTAAACAGTCTTTTATAATTTGTTGTATAAAACAAGGTTACTTTCCACTTTTTTTCTTTGTTTTTATTCTAAAAATATGCGTCGGGATAAGCAAAAAAAAAAAATAAATAACAAAAAGAAGTACAAATAATGCTGTATTTATACACTTTTATTATGAATTAACTTAAAAAAGTCACAATAATTTAAAAAAAAATTTGTGTCATTTTTTACGTATTGAAATTTTGATGTGCACGCTTTCGTATAGAGAACATATGGTATTTTTGTCATTTTTGTAAAAAGAAACAAATTCACATCTTCTAAAGTACAAATTTTTGTAAATACCCAAATATGTTAACAATTTTATGTAACTAGTTTGTATATTGAACTCTTTAAAAAATAATTCAACATTTAGGATAACCCCAATTTTGTTGCTTATGTTCTGCACAATACTGTGTGTAGGTATGTATTAAATGAACTTCATATAAATTATAATCTTTAAGCAGCAATCAATGCCACATATGTAGTGGAATAATAAAACAAGCATAAAACATAAGGAATTATTGAAATATTTGCACCGCATTGTACACCCTAAATTAAAGGTGGAAAATACGAAATAAAATGCGCCACGCATGCGACTGGCACACAAGACTTCTATAGATTTTTCTTCAAATTTTTTTGTTTTGAAAAAATAACAGAATCTTGCTACAAATGAAGCAACATTATTACGATATGTTTTGTCAGCAATAGCATCAATATCTCTGCCATTCTTTATGGAGGAGATATTTGTGCAGTGCACATAACCAGAACTGAATAAGAAACCGTAAAAGGATAAAAAGAGTTAAGACCAGCAACATCACAAACAACAACAACAAAAACAATATTAATAACGAAAAACAGTAATAAACATAACACAAGGGAACTATTGTACAACTACAAAAAAACAAAACATACACAAACAAATAACTACAACAATAGCAACAAAACAAACAACAGCGGTAGAAGAAGAATAAATTTTATAGAAGGTAAGTAAAGGAATTAAATCACTTTAAGCATCAGAAATTTTGGGGCAATTCTTCTATAACACTAAGATTATAAAATAAGCTGTCAAATATCATCCGTAGAAGGACCATAAAAAAGTTTCAATCGCCAATTTTTTTATTTTTCCCCTTTGAATGAAAATTCTTTAAAATATTTATTTTTGACACTACAATTTCGCAAAACTTTTAATTAAAATCATTAACTCATGGCTCTGCCTTCCTAAATATAAAACATTAAAAAAACGTTATTTTCTTTTATAAAAATATGCAATCAGTTAAAAACAGCAACTAAAATACAAAACATCGAAATAAAATTTAAGAAAGAAAGAATGAACGGATAAAAAAAATCGAGATTGATCACATTGATATTCCAAGAAAACTGCCAAACTAACGTGCATAAATTTTGAACTTGAATGCACAAAATGCAAAAGGATCAAAAAGAATAAAGCGCACACTAAACCAAAGGAAAAGCGTTTATTTTTTTTAAGAACAAAAATTGGAAGCTACGAATTTATTGCTTACATTTTTACAAAAATTTAATTTTTAAACTTCTTTTAGTTTTTATTTTTGACTCTTTATTTTCGATAATATGTTTTTTTTTTGTGAGCAAATAAAGTCAGTTTTAAAGGGCTTTTTGTTATGAAATGGCAGGGAATATGAAGAGAACGTAAAATAATGCATTGATTGCTTATCGATCGCTTTAAATATCGTTTGCCAGCCAGAAGCTTAAATATATTTCAACAAGAATATGATGTTCTTGTTCTTGTACGCCTAGGGAATCATTTTAATGTGCAGTAGCGCTAAAGGCGGTTAAAAGGAAACCTAAAAGTAACACGGTTTTTTTTAGTACGAGTACGTGTGCGTGTTTTTGCTCGTTGTTTTGAAAAAATTTATAGAATAAGATTTTTATTGAACTTTAGCTTAAAGTAGAAGCAATTGTAGGTTTAGAAGCAGAAGCGTAGAAGAGAAGTTGGAAAGTTTTAGTAAAATTTAAATTTAAAATTAAATACAAATAAATAGAACAAATGTACATTAAACAAATTTGAAAACATACTTGTTATCAACAGACCTCTATTTAATTAAACAAGTTTTTTGCTTAAGTCTTTTGTTTTATGGCAAGTATTAGCAGAGAATAATTACATTTAGTATCAAACCTCAGCAGCTTATTAGTTCATTGGTATATAGTTATATGATGGCAACGGAAAATTTGTACTAAATCATTGTAAACAGTAAAATGATTGTGAGAGGACTAAAGATACAAGCGGATCTGCTCAAAGCTGGCAATTTTATTTCTAATACTTTAATCTTTTTGTCGATGGGGCGCACCTGGGCGGCACAATATATCATTTACTCAACTTCAGTCGAAAATGTAGTCGACGTCAATTCAGTTAAATTTCGCCGCCGACGCCGCAGATTAAAACTGCCGCGCCACACTCACGTGGACAAATGTTCAAGAAATGGCCACCGCGTAGTCATAGAGGTGGCGATTGTTATTTTACTGACCCCTTGGTGGTCGTGAAAGTGATTGGGTGTGCAGAAAAGTTCCACCAAGTAGTTGTGGAGATGGCAATCTATTTCCTTCTAGAACATGCCTCTAGGATATGCTCCTGATAAAGTGACTAGTCATGTAGTTCACAAAGTAAATAGTGATACCATAATGTAGTAAGTCAAGTAACTAGATCGGGACAGCCACCAGAAAATACTGCGTCTCCAACCCAATATGAAAACAATGCCCAGTGGAAAATAAGTCTTTCGAAAATTCAAGACCTTTACCTTTACTTAGTGTTAGTAAAGAAAAACAAAATTGATATGAAAATGGTTATTGTTATCAAAATTCAGCTATATAAGTGCGAAATGTATTATAACCAATATATTTTTTTAATTATGGTAGAAGAATCATTGTTATAATTGTATTAGCGTTCTTGCAATAATAAAATTAGTTGCATATATCAATTTATATTTTTTAAAATTATTTACAATCAATTGGTCATAATAACAGAATAAAATTCATACTTCAAAATGAAATGTTGGTGATTGCCATTAAAAATTTGTTTGCTTTAAAATAATTTAAGGTTTAAGCATATTATCTGTTACAGTTCCTAATAATTTTTATACAAATTCGGTTATATTTAATAATAAAAGTTTAATTCGGTTTTCCCAAATAAAAATTAAATTTTTTAATTTGGTGTTTTTCAAAAAATAAATAAAATTGAAAAAAATACACAATCTTCTGCTGCATAAATGTGCAAGTGCATATTATGTTTGTTTTCGTACTTTTTGGATAAAGTGCGTAAAATGAGAAAAATTTATTTTTCTCTCACAAAAATACAAGAACGCACAAAAATACGGGAACACAAAAATCCAAATTGTTTACTCAGAAATAAAACATCAAACTTTAAATATTCGTATGTAAATGTAATTTTATTTTCCGGCATACTTGAGTGTTTTACATTTTTTTAAATAAAACCTTCCTATTAGTAAAAAGACAAGTAATTTTTTACACAGAATAAAGTTTGTACATATATATAGGAATTTACTTTAATTGATTTCAGATCATAATATTTAAACATAATTTCTTAAGTATTAAAACAATTTTTATATTTTTTTAAATGAATTAAAAGTCAAGAAGACTGAACAAAAATTTTTAAATTTTCATTTATATTTTTTAAAAAATGCTTAAAATTTTCTTTGGAAAATTTTAAATTTTTAATAATTTTTAGCTAGATTTTGGGAACGGAACAGATGTGCTTTTTATCAAAATAATTTGCTGCAGAATGTGAGCGATTATGCAAATTTCTAAACGTTATTTTTTAACAGATTTTTCTTGAACAAAATTTTATTTTTTATAGAAAAATTGTGGGAAAAAAATTAATGCTCGATTCATAATATTTATGAACAATTTTCAAATATATGGATTTTTTCTCTGTGTATTTATTTTCATTGAAAATTTTTAATGTATATTTTTATTTTTTAATTATCTGACAATTTACATAATCTACCCGAAGAAATATTCTGGGTTGTTTAATGCAAGAAAAAGAAAAAAAAAATATTCTATCAAAATTGCTCTCATTTGCCGAATTTTCGAGTACGGGAATGCTTTTCGGATTCTGTATGCTTCCAATTCAGAGTACGGGAGCATAGCTTTGTTTCATTCTGTATATATTTCAGATATTTATTAAAAATTAGCGGCTAATATTCAATAGATTTCTTGCTAATATTCCAGTTATTTATCAACGCTTTAGCAGCTTGATCAATAGATATTACTCTTATCACTTGTGGAGTAGGAGAAATATTGCCAAAAAAAATCCATTCCAATTATAAACTTGGTGAGTTTTTTACCTAACAATACCTTGGACGGTTTTGCATAGTATGTCTGTGCTGTCTAATGGTTTTATGTTTACTTTCAGATACACTGATCGATCAAATGAACTAATTCGATCTCAATTGTCTCTATGCTCGTTCATCTAAGGAGTTTTTAAATTGAAAGATCGTAATTCTAAAGATATCATAACATCTTACTCGTAATTGCCCATAGCTCCCATACTGAAACTACAATAGCCTTTTATTTGTGAGACAAATTTTTATATTAAAAAAAAAACATTACAAGAAAATGTTTTATGGGGAGCAGTCCGTACTTAGTAAATGTCTTGGAATATAGTTTGTTTATTCAGTACCGCTGTCCGCAAACATTTAGCCGAATAATACATAAAGCTGAAGGTGGATGGTCCGAAAAGATCGCCTCTCACATGCAAGTAATGAAATACGCAATTAAGTTTATGGAAAACATATTAGTGTGTATAATAACTGTCATTATTTACATTCTAGTTATAATAAAAAAATATTTAAGGAAAAAAAGTATAACTATAGATTTTTTAATTGGGTAAGCCTAAAAGTATACTATAAACTATAGTATGTATACAAATTTGGAAAGCATTTAAAACGAATTATTTTGTTGCTTATATCATAAAATATTGAAATATGAGATAGTACATATAACCGACCAAATTCGATTGGCAAAAATTCGGTTGCCACAATGAAACTGTTTTCTCTGTGTAGTTTTTGAGAAAAGGAGTTATGAATACTTATATATATATATATATATATATATATATATATAAAATAGGATGAGAAATAAACAGTTATCAAGCGTGTGAAAAAAATTGCATGTGACTTAATTTATTTAATAAAAAAAAAAATTGTTTAGTTTTATAAAATGTTTATTTTATAAGAGAACTTAAAGGGATTTTACACTACAACACTTTCTTTAATATCAATGTTTCTTTTTTTATAATACAAGATCAATAGGATTGTGATGAATTTCGATCATTTTTAGGAATAATTTTTGGAACAATGTTTTATGTTTCCTTTATAAGATACAGCACTATTGAAAACCAATGAAATAATTTTCGTGGAACGCTTAAAATTTTATAACAAAATCTGATAAAATGTGAGTTTACTGCAATTTCCATAAATAAAAAAAACGAAAAGATAAATACATCACACATTGTTTCGATTTCAATTCGTTTCGTTTTCGAAATCGATTTCCATCATATACCCGTATGTTTTTTAACTTTTTGCGGAAAAATAAAAACAATAAATTTTACAAAATTGAGAAATAAAACTAAGTAAGGAACAGGTAGGTTTACTGAAAACTGCATTATGAAATACAAAAACGATTTAAAATTGTTCAATGTCATAATACTTTTCAAAACAGAGGATATTAAAGGTATGTTCGCGATTATACATATGAAAATATTAATTTATATTAATGAAAAAAATAATAAAATACCACTTAGTTATTTTTTTGTTGTAATAATGATGTGTTTTCTAATTAATTATATAATAATTATGGTTCCGACAAAATTTCCAGTAGTATTTTAATTAACTGTGCTGAAGCTTTAGCCTTCCCGTTAACACTTTTATTCAGTATGTCAATTAAACATGGGTACATGTCGATTATTTGGAAAGAATCCTTTATTCAAGTCAGGTAATAAATCTGAATCTGAAAATTATAGAGTTATTGCAAAGCTGAGTATAATTCCAAAACTTTTCGAAAAATTAATAACAGATAATTTATGTTACCAAGTTTCATGTTTAATTTCACCGTATTATATATTATATTTAAAAGACGATGTTCCACCACTACAAAACTTATCAAATTTACATGGGTTGTAAATTGTGGCTTCTTTCTAAGTAAACAAATTGATGTCATCTCCACTGATTTCAATAGAGCATTTGACAAAGTAAATCACTTATTTCTTACAAAAACACTAAAAATTTTGGAACTTACAAATTCAAGTATAAACTGGATATATTCAATATTTAAAAACACGACTTCTCTCTCTACCTCAGGGTAGTCGTCTTGGGCCGCTACTGTTCTCACTATTTATTAATGGCCTGCCTAATGTATGCAAACGATGTAAAAATTTCCTTAGGCTATAACCAAGTATTACATTTCCAATATCTTCAAAAGGACTTGGATTCGTTTTATGAATGGTGCAATTTAAACTTGATGGAACTTAATTTAAAGAAATGTAAAGAACTACGCTTTGTAAGAAATAAACCGATAACTGTAAATTATTTTTTTGAAGTTTATCAAGTGAATATGGTAGACACTTTCCTGGATCTAGGTATATTATTCGATCCCAAATTAAACTTTAACTCACACATAGCAAGTACAATAAATAAAGCCAGGGGTATACTTGGTTATATAAAACGTTGGTCAAGGGGATTTAATGATCCGTACACTGTAAAAATACTATACACGTCTCTTGTTCGTAAAATTCTTGAATTTATTGGATACATAATTTGGGATTCTACTTTTCAAACATATTCCAATGCAATTGAATCGATACCTAAACAATTCCTCTTGTTTTTGTTTTGCCTTCAATGATTACATTCCAACCCCCTGAATTTGTCTTCTTAATCATCTAGTCCTACTCTCATTAAATTACCAACTTTAAAAAGCCGAAGGACTATGTAAGTTGAATATGTCATTCATTTTAAACGTTATCAATGGTAATAATGCTTTGGAATGAAATCTTAATATACTTCAACGTATATCCCGCAACTTCCTATCACTATCTGTGAAATTTTTTAAAAGCAATTATGCTGATGCTGATCCTCTGAAAAATGTGTAACACATTTAATTAGTTATACAGATTTTTGATTTTTCATTAAATCCAAATGATGTAAAAAAATAAAAATAATTTTTCTAAATGATTTGTATTTACATTCATTGTTTATACGATCTTATTTTGTAAATTGTCTGTAAAGAAAGTATCCACAGACAAATGTAAATATATAATAAATAAAATAATGGCTGTGATATGGAATACATGACCATGTACATGTAAAAAGTCTGCTAGAAGGTTATTTTTATTACCCTTCAGGCAGCATTCATATTAAAAAATAGTATCAGTAATTGTCATCCTGTCTTTTGTCTCCGTCTATATTAGGATTTTTTTTTTACTTTTATGATAAAGGAGAGTAGTTTAATCCACTAGCGGTTAAAGTTGCTCAGAGCATATTTTTTAGTTTATATTTTTTGAAAATAATTTGTACTTTAACTTCTTTTCTTATTCTAATAATTTGGTTAATTAGTTGACACAATAAACTAAATGTCTATATCTCAAATCCTATAAAAATTTTAAATTAATCTTATTTTTAACCTGTAATTTGATTTTATAAATTTTTGCTCCAACCGTTGGAGGGTTAAATAATGAGTCACATTCCATCCAGAGATGTAGATATTTTCTCCTAAAATTCATACTATTTTGTCTGCGAACCCACATTCTATAAATCAACTATTTCTTACGTTATCATGGTTATCATGGTGATGATCATAATCGCTTTGTGATTTTTATGACTTAAAAAATATAATCTTCCAACTCACTTGCACTTCTAGCAATTGTTTTATATGGTCGACATGTGTTTTGGTCATAAAATTGAATTATGCTTCTGCATGAATTATTTTTTTTTTAATTTTTTATTTTAAGAAAAACTAATTGTGCTATTACAAAAAAATTTAGTACATAGTTACTAAGAATGACAGCAAATGTACTAATTTTTTTCAAATAAAATAAAAGTTATAAGCCTTAAAATGTGCAAGGGTTTTTTCGTCCTCCGTCCTTATTTGGAAAGTATGAAATCTTTACATTAAAATAAAAATGTAAAATTTTTTGGACGCGCACATCTACTATGCATAACATAATTTAGAAATAAAGAATATATTCCAAATTTTTCATACATAGACAATATTTTGTCTTATTTATTATAAAATGGTTTAAATTTATATAAAAGTTAACAAAATATATGAAGCATTCAACTTTAAATATTCATATCTCTTGTAGTTATAGATGGATTTGAGTAACCTAAAAAGGTTGTAAAATATATTTTACTCCTTATGAGTATTGTAGTCAATATCATTCTAGTACCAAAATATTTGAAAAATAAAAATGCAATTTATAGATACATTATTAACTGTTATGAATTCATTGATTTAAAATTTTTCTTCAAGTGTATTTTAAATTGATTTGTATTTTATAAATTGCAATATTAATAAGTCTAATTGGCAATTTTTTACGTTTTTAAAACGTAACCCAATAAATTTTTTAAATCAAATATGTAAAATATGAGTCATTCCATTTAAAACCTACCAGCCGGTTTCCTCATCTCTTCCGAGTTTGACGATATTTGTTACAGTCACTGTACTCGTAAAAGTAATTCCGGTGCAAAATTTCAGAAAATTTTATAAATTGGTTCGCGAAATATAGCGATTTGAATGTATAAAATAGCTAAAAAATTACAAAGTTGTATACAGAAAATTACAAATATGTTTTAAAATATTTATGGTACAAGATTCATTGTGATGTAAAGGTATCAAAATTACCTTTAATATGACGTAAAACATGACTTTTTTTCTCAACATTTAAATAGTCCATGTTTTGCGGGTAAATGTCTGAAAAATGGTATTTTTAAAAATCTATAGGAAATATATAATGTTAATGGTGAAAATGTTTCCCATACCTTTGGTAAGTGGCATTCTGGAACTTGAAATATTTTATGAATTATTATAAAAAATGTCATAGTAAATTGGAAATATATATTTAAATTTGTATTATTTCGTTTATAATCCAACAGAAATATTGAAAATTGTTTAAACAAATTATTCAAATTTAATGAAATTTGCAAGAATATTAGTACTAACTTTGGTAACGCACATACCGAGTTTTAGTATCATTTTCGCATTGGTTCGATTTTTCGAGATTTACAATACTTTTAAAATAAAATAAATTATCTTCACAAAAATATGAATATCTTTCAAAATATATACGTTATAACGTTCATTGAGGTTTATAATTAAAAGTAATAAAAGTACGTATAAAATAATATTTGTAATATGTTTTTATATCAAATTTGAATAGTCGATAATTCGCAAATTAAATTTCGTGGTCGTGTATCTCAAAAAATTGCATTTTTTAATTCGCGAAAAATATATATAAAAAGTGGTTTTTCTACTTTTTATAAAAAAGCACAAATGATGTTTTATTTTATCTATTTATAGCTAGAATTGATTTTTTCAAAATATTAATTTTTAATTTTCAATTAATCGCAATATTTCTCTTTTTTACCCCTCTGCGCGTCCAGTCAGCCAACCTGTCAGACGGACTTACATTTTTAAATCGACTCAGAAAATAATTTAGTGTTAATAACTAAGAATTTACACTTTTGAACAGATTTTTTTTTTTTTCTGATTCTATAGTAAAGTGAAAATTTTATGTTTTTGGAAAAATTGTTTTTTTTAATGAAATTCAGTTTTTCTTGGTTTAAAATTGTTCTTAGTGAAAAAAACTGAATTTTGGTCAACATTTGAATTTTTAATAAAAATTTTGAATTATAAAAATTTGTTTATATTTTCAAAAAATTATTAAATTTTTGTGAAAATGTGATTTATTTACGAGAAATTTGATTTATTTAGTGAAAAATGGAATTTTTTGCAAAATTTTGATTAAATTCACAATTTGAATTTTTAATCAAAATAGGAATTTTTGGGCAAAAATTTGAGAGAAAAATGTGTATATTTGATAAAAAAAGTTGGATTATTTTGTACAAATAATAAATTTTTTTATAAGAAATCGACTTTTAGTGAAAAATATTAATAGATACTTATAAACTAATTCCATGTTCATCAAACGAAAGTTTGTGGCTATCTGGAGGATATAATATAAAACAACATTTTTGCTATTATGGATTATCATTATGTCCGTTGGAAGGTCTTTCCGAGAAAACAATATCAACATTTCAGCATCTCCTGCAAGAATATGATTTACCCTGATTTTGCAAAGCACACACAAATTAACTAGAAGTGTTATTTTAAATAATATATTTAAAAAAATTTAAACTGATCTTAAACAAGTCAGTGCAAATTATATGTAATTTTTCTGGTCGTACGCATTTTTCTAAATTTCAAACCATTAATTTCTAGTGTCGTGATCTGAAGAAAGATCTACGTTTGCTTCTGTAACATTTTATTTTGGAATGAAAGAAATTAACGTAGTTGTTATCAAAAATGTGTGTCTGAAAAAAAATTAAATAATAATAATAAAATAAAAAAAATATAGCAAATAAAAATATGCTCGAGTTATTTATTGATGAAAAAAAAGTGGCTTAAGAAAAGTTTCTCAAAATGATTATAAATGCAATTTCTGAGTAGATGGTGAAGGTGTGGTCAAATTGCACAAGAGCTTGCTATTAAAATTTCCCCGTTTTCAACTACCACCCTGTCACATACTTAAATGCATGATGAACGTGCTAAAACCGACACAGACAAAACTTCTTACAACAATGATGGTCTGTCCCATGGCTATTTTGCTGTTACTGTTGCTGCTACAACAACAACAAGTCACTAACTACTTTAGCCATTATCAACTACAACAGATCGATTGTCTCCGAAAATATGTTGGCAATGTAACCAAATTTGGTAATAAAAGAAGCATAAACTATTTCCACCAACAGGTCTACCAGTCCAACAGTCCACCAATGCAATGTATAAAATGCTCTTTTTTTAACGCTTTTAAAAATATAACTATGCATGCATACGCACGCTCTTTTGCCTCGTTATCAGAGACAAAATGATCAGTAACATTGAGTCTGTCTCTATGTCAGATATTCAAACAGACGGACAAACAAAGAGAAGACGTATGTTTTGTAAGGCACAAGGTTATAATATAAGATCTTTTTCCCTATACCAGTTTAGCAGAATGTAAGTAAACCATATGTTAAGCCTTTGCTAAATGCCTAACTGACTGTATGGTTAGCTGGCTATATGAATGGTTGGTTAATGATTTAAACGTGGTGGAAAAAAGGGCAACTACTCTTTTATTAAAGACATAAATGGAAATGATGGGAGTTTGAAGAGTTTCATATAAGTGCTGGAGTATGCGCCGACATTAAAGTGTTTTAAATATGACTATATGGAAACAAAAGTACATAAACATTACTGAGATGGATATGAAGTAAACTGAACTGCACTGCACTAAAACTGAAACTTAGCTGAACTGGACTGCAAAGGAATTGTGAATATTTGTTTATGAATGCAAATACAGTGGGGCAATGGTGGGTGGTTGTAACAATTGCAATTCAAAAATAATTTTTTTACTGAAGACAACTTTTTTTAATATTTAGTAAAGTGTTTTTTTTATAAAAGAAAGTACTTTAGTAAAATAGTTTGTGTCTTAAGTCTTTTGTTTTTATTGAGAATTTAAAATATCAAATTTTAAATAAATTAAGTATTAGAATACCCTTTTGACAAAATTTTATTGCCACCGAAATTAGCAAACAAATTTCCGCCAGCCACTGTATTAAGGCGGTTTGTGTACTCCAAAACACTTGGCCATTTTAGGCTGTGAAGTGTGTGCCAATACATGTATGAATGTATGTATGTATGTATGTATGTATGTATATTCTGTATGGTTTCAAGTGCTTTGAGTATGAATTGAAATGGCATGGTATGATTTTTTAAATATCATTTAAATGTATTTATATTTCACAAAGGTTGTGTTACATTTGTGATGCTGTTATTTTACATTTACAGCCATGGGCGTGTGTGTGTGTGTTTATTTGGATGTTTTTATTTAACATTGTTGTTGCTATTGCATATAGCGAACCAAATTATTCTTATTTCTTTTTTTGCGAGTTCAACATGTTTTGCAACTTGTTACTGACGCCTGACAAGCGATAACAATTGGTTTTATATCATGCTCAAATTGTCATATGACTTGACATTTTTTTAGTTTTTTCTTTATGTTTAACTTTGAAAGAGATCTGGCGTTCTTATTCTACTCAATTTTACCATATCGATAAACATCAGGGTTAGCGCCTTGTCCTTATTTATATATATTTTTTATGTTAAAAAAAGCACACAAATCAGCTGAATAAAGATCATGGCTTTTAATGCCAAGTGTGCACACTGGGGGTAAAATTAGAGTAAAAAAATTAGTTTGTAGAACAATCCCAGGAAACTGAAGCGTTTTACTGTATAATATTTTAATTTCATTTGACAAATTTTAGTTTGTCAAATCTTGCTAGATTGAAAAGAAATTGAAATAATATTAGATTGGTTTGTTATTGAAAAAAAAAAGAAATGAATTAATAAAGAATAATTTTATGTGAACTTTAAAAAAAAAATTTTAAATGAAAATAATTTTCTTTTTAGAAAGCAAGTGGAAGTGCTATAATCAGCAGGGCCGAATCTTTTATAACCTTCACAAAATCTATAATTCACAAATATATACTTATACATATTCGAATTATCTCTTATGAAAAATAGTTCTTTAATCTGGAAATATACTTAGTATTTGTAAACCAGTGTTAACTATGATATCGGAAATTTATAACATATGACTTAAGAAGATCGCTTAGACCACAGGTTATTAACTTAATCTTAAAAACTTAATTGAAAAAAAAAAATTATTCAAAAAAGCACACGTACTACAATTGTTTTTGTTTTCAATGAAACTTTTTACTAACACATTCTTAGACGTTTTTAACAACCGACTTAGGTTTTTGACAACAGACCTTCATATCTACATTAATCTATGGCTCTGACCATCTGTGTTGAAGAGCTGAATAAGGAAGAGATATACAAAATTGTAAATTCTTTTTTAGTTTTCTACCAACAGTTTTTTTTTCGAAAAAGATAACTAAGAATTAAATATTTTAAACTTGAATTAGGTACTTAAAAATTTTCAGAATTTTTAAATTTGGCTCTCTAACTTTGGCTCTCAACCAAACGTGATATGTCATCCTATTTTCTACATTTAAAAACCTAAAACACAATTATAATTAAGTGATAATTTTTTAAGAAAAAACATCTCACATATATATGTTGAATATATTTAAAATTCAACAATGTTGAAAAGTATTTTTTTAGACAAATTTATGTATTTAAAATTCAAAACTAGGAGTTTTAAAGTGTACGTATGGGTCGAATCCTGGCGAATAGAAATGTTATTTTTATTTAATAAATTCCAAAGAAACATTTTAAATTAACTAAAAATATATTTGACAGTTCCTTAATTTGATATTTCAAAATTTTAATTTTTGTTTGAAGATAAATTATAAAACAATTTTTTGAAGTCCTGGCCCAGGACTGAACTCAGGATCTAAAGTCTTTCAGTTATAAACCCAAGCGGTATGCCACATCGATATGTTGAAATTTACTATCTTTGTTTATTATATAGAAAACTTAAAACGCAGGACAAATCTAAATAATACTTTTTTATAAAAAACACTTCAAAACGTACCTAGAAATTCTTGTCAAATTATTTTTTTTTTTTCTAATAATAAAAATTTTTTTATTTTTTTAGGAAAAACAGGAATTTATAAGGAGTCCTGGGGATACGAACTCAGGCTTTACGGTTTGTGGTCTAAAACACTTCCTCTAGTCTATTCACTCTTACAACGTTGCAATAGGAAAACATTTATATATTATTGTATGTGAAATAGAAAATATTACTAAATTGGAGAAATGTTTGAGGCTGTTCTGGAAAATTATTTGTAACTCCGCCATTTATAAACGGATTTGGTTGAATTTCAACACCAAGATTTTCGAGACTAAATGTCACATATGTATTAAAGGAGAAATTTATTTACTGGACTTTACTGACTTCAAACAACATTTATAGATCTACAGACAGACAGACAGATATTCTTAAAAGTAGGGTATAAAAATATATCTAGAATTACAGAAGTATACTGAATCTGATGGTGAATAACTAATTATTATCTTATTGCGATGAAATATTATAAGCTTACGGAAGTGACAATACAAGGATTCAGTTTCCAATTTTCTGTGTTAAATCAAGGAACTGTTTAAGTGACTACAAAAGAAGTTTGATTATATCTATTGAATTGAAGGAGGGCAATTACAAATTGCAAATTAACTCCAAATTGCCAATTCCTCAAATTATATAAATTGGAGGGAATAAATTGGAATAAAATAGCCAAGCAGCAAATACTACTTAACTTTAAGTTACAAATAATATAAATTTTGGATGAAAATTAGATGGAAAAAATTTTGATAATGCATTATAGCTTAACTCCACAGAACTTTGAAATTTGATTTAGTTTTGACAGTTTTAAATTTTTATTAAATTTTGATAATATTAATATTTTATTTTAAATTTTGATAATTGCTTGTATAAATGGAAATATACATTAGACTAACATTCGCACATCGTAAACACACATTAGTTTATATTATCCTTATTTGTCTTTACACTTCTGCTTTCTAAATCCAATGTGCATTTTACAATAAGTTTAGTTATTATAACTACATCTGTTAAAGAAACTCCAGATGCTCCTGACTACACTCCAACTGTCGTAGTGGGGGGAACATCAAAAATGGTGAGTTTGTAATAAAAATTCTTTTTTTATGCAAAATTAATAACAAAGTTTGTAATATATGGACACTGATAAAAAATATTTAAATTAAAATACATACAAAAAAATAATAATAAATAATTATGGGCCTTAAAAAATATAACTTTTAATTTTTTAAATTTTGTTATAATATATTCAAACTAATTTATCTTATTTTAAAAATCAACTAATTTTTAATTTCCTAAGTTTGATATTATATAATATAATTTCTCTCTACTACCTAGCTTCTTAATATTGATGATAATTTTCTATTTTTTAATGTATATAATGGGTGACTTATCAGTTTACTATTCTAATTTCCTTTCATGAATAAATTATAATTTTTAAATGTATTTGTAAATTATCTTTAATTATTTCGCGAAAAATTTGGGTAATGATTACTAGATAACTGTAGGACTATTCTAAGAAAATGTACATGGAATAGAATAACACCTGATACCTCTTCCAAATGAAAACCCTCACATCATTTCATTATTTCAACTTTGACTGATCTTTTTATTCTTATTCTTTCATCGTAGTGAAATGTCGTTTTCTAAAAGAAACAAAAGATCCCTCCAATATTCCTGAGCACGGTCGAAATTATAAGCAGTACAGTTTTCTGATAGAAGGGGTACAAATTATGGTTCGTACAATCTACCGTCAAGCTATAGTCCAACTTTATATAGTCAGACTATCCAAGAAAAAAAACCGCAGTGTTTCCAAAAAAGAAAATTTTCACGACTTCAAAAGTAGAAGTAAGTAAATATTTTGGGCTTTTTTTAACTTCCAATAGATAAAATAGCAAGAAAAAAGGGTTAATAATTTATAAACAAAATTTAAATTTCACCAATTTTAAAGCATTTTTGTTACCTTTTAATAAGGATTAAACAGATTTTTTATTAAAAAATTTTATAAACATAGTTTTAAGAGAAGTACTTTAAAAGGAATAAACAAGAAGCATAAATGAAGTGCAGCTCTTTTTCAGCACTAAGTACTTCCTTCCAATGATAACACAATGTTAAAATCATGACATTTTTAGCTTTTTTTTCAGTTATTTTTTTGCTAGATATTATCTTATTTTCAAACTAAAGTCAAACTACATTGTTACAGTTAAGCTACCAATATAGTCAGACTATACAAGATCTATCAATGTAATCATAATATAATTAAACTATTTTCTTATAGTCAGACTATAGTCAAATTAACTTCAAATAGTCAAGCTATCAATGTAGACAGACCGCAGTCAAGCGATTGTCTTATTGTCGAACATATCTAGTTATAGACAGACTATTGCAAACAATTTTTTTTAATCCGATTTAAAATATTTTTACACCTTCTTAAAGCTCTCGATAAGACCTACGAAAAACATGATTGCATGTGCTATTTATCCGCTAAAGTTTTCAAGTTATTTGCATTTGAAATTTCAACTATCTCAATTTTGCAAAATCTTGGTCCAGTTTTATAAATATATAGCCAAATATTTTTATCCAATCCAGTTAGTTAAAGAACAAGATTAACTATCGAATAAAATAAATCTGAAAACGATAGCTTTGTCGAGTCCAAAAATAAAAAAATTTGAATATAAAAATTGCGAAAATTATGATTCATTTTTTTCCGAAAAAGTGTCTACACTCTTTCTTCTCCAAAATATGAAAATTTTCTTTAAGAAAGTATAATAATTTTATACATAAAATTTTATTTAAAAGGTACTTAAAATTGTCTCTTTGGAGGCATATCTTTTGTAACCCAGTTGATTTTTGGTGTTATACAGATCGTGACTTCAGTGTGCCTGGACTTACTTATCAAGATTATGAGCCAGCAATGTTTGTCTCGTCGAACACTTCGTTTGACTTTCTTATCCGTGCGATTGTATGTGATGCAGCTTTCTGCTCCAGATTCTATCAGTTATATATAGAAAATAGAGATAACTGAAATATTTTGTGGAGATAGTGTAAACGCTTTTTCTCTGTAAATATTATTTTGATTGTAAACTCAAACATTTTATCTACTTAAACAATTGTTGGCATGCTGAAAATCAAGCAAAGTTAAATAAGTAAAATGAAATAAGTAAAAAAAAATAAAAAGAAAAACAAAAATTTAATTACATAAATTATATCTAAGGAGGAAAAGAATGTACTCGTATATATCACTAACTAAACTGTTGAATGGTTAGCTTGTGCAATAATATTATTGTTGGCGGACTAACTGGCTGACTGGCTGGTTTATTGACTGTTTTAGTTAGGTGACTTGTTTGTTTACTTATTTGCTTTTCTGTGGTCTGTGGGGAGGAGTATGGAATTTTAAAGTTTTAAAAATATTCTAACCAAAAATGGTCACATGGTAAAATGAAGGAATGTTTCATGTTAAAATTTTTTGATATCTCAAAGGATTTTACAACAATGGTCATAAGGAATGTTTTAAATCAACGAAAAACGTAAAATGAATAAAAAAATTATTTCCACATTGTTTTCAACATCATCTATCTATAAGTGACCTTTGTTTAAGGTTTTTAAAACTCTCTTAACAAACAAACATGTCAATAGCAAAGCAAAAAAAAACCTTTTGTTAATTTATTTTACAGAAAAAAAATACTTACTGTCTTTTTCATTTAAACCATTAATGTCACCTGTCATTTTAACTTTTGCCCCTTGATTAAAATAGCATTTCTACCGTTTTTGCTCCCCTTTTAACATATTAATGTTTTTGCTGTCATTTTAATGTTGGCTTGTCAAATTGTTAAACTAAATGAGTATTTTAAAATGTAAATTTAATTAATTTGCTGTCTCTATCACTACCCTTCATTACCACTTACTTTGCTTTTGACACGCATTAAATCAATCAATTTATTAAAATGCAATTTCTGTTTCGTATTAAAATATAATAATTAAAAAAAAACATTCAAACAATTTAGTCGCCACCAATTAATTGTTAAGTCTTGTATTTCCATGGCGTCAGCAACAGCTGTTGCTTTTGGAGAATATTCTATATAAGTTTAAAACAACATCTGTTTTGCTTTGAAAATTATGAATAATAATAATTTCAAAATAGTTTAACAAAATAATTGCAATCATAATTAAAAATTACATCATAACAAATCTGTTATTATTAAAGGAAAAAATTCCTCTATATTATATATTTAAATTTTTACATATTTAAGTATTAAAAACAGAAAATTATTTTATTATTTGCGAAATATTTGTAATAAGTGACAAATTTTTTTAACACCAATTATATTTGCCATATGTTTTGTTTTCAATAGTTGTAACGTAGTTTAATTATAGTTTAAAATTTTGATGCCATAACTTGATAAATATTATACCTTGGCGCTAAATAATCGTATTTCTATAAGTTTGATTGAAATCTTAAATACTGGTGTTAAAATTTAAAATGCTGTTTTTTTTTTCATTTGTCAATTTAGTATCTTGATGTGGCAATTGTTATATAAGTAATTATACATATTAAAGATTTGTTAGATAAAGATTAAATATAATATTGATATTTTTGTTTTGCATAAAAAAGTCTATAACACTTGCAGCAGGATAAATTTAACTTTAATTTTAAATTTAAATTCAAAATTAATTTTGTTAAGAAATAAAGATTGGAGAAAAACATATGTATGGTTACAGCTTTTTAGATCCCGAGAAAAAGATTAGTGCTCTTTTGGCCATAAGTTTGTTTAAAGTTTTATAGAATAATGTTTTACTCAAGCCATATTGACCATAAGGTGAATGTATTAGGAAGAGGATTTCTGTTAAATTTTTTTATGTGGATTTTTATATTTATGACAAAATTTTATTGAGTTATCTTTTAAACGGTGACTTACAGATCATGGACAGCCTTGTGGATAGTGGTTTAGGCTAAAAAGTATTTATAAATTAAGTTTTTTTTTACTAATGACCTAATTATTACAAAAAAATTACAAATAATGCGCTATAACCCTTTAAGCGCTATTTTTAGCTTTTTTGTCCCAATGTGGGGCCTTAAAAAATATTAAAATTGCAAAAATTTTGTACACTTATAATACTTATAAATTAACTTTAACTTTAATTTTAATGGTTAACATTTATAATGTGAAAAAAATGTAGGAAACATCATTTGTATCGGTTAAAGCGGAATTCTTCTCCAAACAAATTTCGCTGTGACAACTACCGCGAAGTATAAATTACGTTAATATTAATATCAAATAAAATCATTTTATTTTCCTAATACCAAAATTCATGGGACTTCAAAAATTCTTAAGGACTTATGATTGTATGGACCAAAAAAATGTTCTTAACATTAAAAATAGGCTCCACATATTTCGCATTATAGTTCGAATTTAAAAAAATATAAACTAAGTTCAGCATAAAACTTATCATAAAATTCACTATAAGAAAACATTTTTTAAAGTGATTTTCTTTAATAAACTTTTTTTGCTCTTTACTAAATTGCTAAACAAATAAATTAAAAATTTTTATTTTCAGTATACATCAATAAATATTAATGAAGAATGGATAAAATAAATCACATAAGCTGATAGCAGTTTAGAAGTTCTATGAAACTGCATTGTTTTGGTTGCAATTAGGGTTTGGGGTGCGGGAATTCACGGAAAATCCCAGGAATTCCCGAGAATATTTCCGCTCGGGAAATCCCGGGAATTTTTTTGTATTTTCCCGGGAAAATTTTTAAAACTTTATTTCAATGAAAGATTGACGTTAATCTAGACATGGTACTTGCGATATATTTGAAAAATATACTAAGTAATTTTCGTGCGAATTGTGGATATATTTACACGGTACATAATTTAAAGTTTTATACCTACGGCCTAAAAATGCTTTCTTGAAAAGTAAAAAATTCAATTATATATAGATTTTCCTTTTTGCCACAGAAATGTCTACTTCTTATATTAGAAATTTATAATGTTTTAATATATAAAATTGCTATAGAAAGATACAAAAAACAAGGTAGTTCCACTTCCCTCTCACAAGAAAATAATTTGAAGTTTATCGGGAATTTCTGAAGTTTTACTTTTTTAACCAAACAGGAAAGTGTTGACACATATAGAAAAGGGGAAAATTATGCGTCTGGAAATTTGAATTTGAAATGATTTGAATTAATTTTAAAAATTTTCAATCTAACTTTATTTTCACCTTTAATGCAACTTATTGATTTTATAATTCTATTTTGTAAAATATATTTTGTAAAATAATCTTTAATATTAGAATGTAATTTATAACAAAATCTTGCTCGAAAACTTCTTCATATTATAATAAAACTAGATAAAACTTGGAGTCAAAGATTATGATGGTCACTTTTCTTTTGCGAAATAGCGTTTATAAATATATCCAGCAAAAAAGAGCATACTTTTTATTGTTAAATGCTAATGAACACCAATTAGTTTCTATTTTGGTAAAACATCAATGAATTTAACACGTAGTTGTCGTAGAAGGGAAGTGATCCAAATTGCTGAAAATCATGTTATAAAAGATTGTATTTTTGATATTAGACTTTGAAATTACAAAATTTACCATTTTTTTTTTGTGATGTTCAAGGCGATTTTTAATTTAAATTTGTTGAATACTTATGAAAATTAGATTCAAACCACTTTATTATAGTTACTTTAATTTAACACATTTATAACTTGATCAAAAGAACTAATTTAAAATAATTAATTCAGGACATTAGCTACTTGGTATTTAATGAAAGTGTTGTAAATTTTCTAATTCCAAACTTTCAATATATTTTGCTGGGTATCTATTTTTAATGTAGCTAATATTTTAGTACCTGTAAATATTATATACTAGCTGACCCGAGCCGCGTTGCTGGCCCTAAGCAAACATTAGTGTTGTATTACTGAACGATTTAAATTGATATTTTAACGAAATTTACGACCTTTAAATAAAAATCTAAGGAATACCTATTATAAAGTGTTTTTTACAGAAGAATTTAAATATGATGTAGAAGCTGACCCGAGCCGCGTTGCTGGCCCTAAGCAAACATTAGTGTTGTATTACTGAACGATGACCCGAGCCGCGTTGCTGGCCCTAAGCAAACATTAGTGTTGTATTACTGAACGATTTAAATTGATATTTTAACGAAATTTACGACCTTTAAATAAAAATCTAAGGAATACCTATTATAAAGTGTTTTTTACAGAAGAATTTAAATATGATGTAGATGTGGGCTCAATCAAAAAATATACGCATGTATTTAAGGCAAATTTGAATTTATATTTATTTATTACTTCATCTTAAGGTTAGCGGATAGACAATGTCTTTTTTTTGAACGGAATGATGAGAGCTGTAGTCGAAATTGCAGTTGTAATGGAACGCTGCTTGATTCAAATCAGAACTTGAAGCAATTCTTCTTATGCGTTGATTAAAAATTTTAAAGTTGTTGAATTGCTACATTTGCTCGACGATTTCTCATTGCTAACTGAGCCGTTTCATTTCTCGCCTGCCTTTCTTCCTGCGTTTGTGATGTACGAAGTCGGGCCAAACTAATACGGGGTTGTTCTCGTGCGATTTCTCGTTCATATATATTCAATTGATTGACGATATTACGATAAGTACTTGCATTACGTGTTCGACGCGAAATATTAGATCTCCGGGGTCGCGGCATTGTGAATAACACTTAATAACGAATGCCAAAAATACAACAAATGGTTTTAAATATCACAACCTCACTAAATGATGAGCTTTACTTGGAACTTACCGTTTGGAAATAGAATTCTACACCACCACCAGAAAACAAATTGCACAAAAAAGTAAGCGTTTCGATAGAAACAGAAACAGTAATTGTTATAATTTGTATTAAAAAAAATATTTTTAATGATTATTAAGGCAAAGAAATTATGACAAAAAAAATTTTTTTTTTATCGCGGATTTTTCGCGAATTTTTTTTCGTATTATCCTTTTCTGGCCGGTGAGCGGTCCGAATTGGTGAGAATCATCAAAATCGGTCTAGTCGTTCTTGAGTTATAACAATAGTAACTAACATCACTTTCTTTTATATATATAGATTTCAAGAGTGAGCTTTTTAAAGCTCAAAAAGGGATAAATATATATAAATATATTTTATCATTTAATGTTTGGACATATTCGTCATCTAAAAGAAACATACTCTCGAAATCAATAACATTTACGTAAATGTGCCCACAAGGGTTATTGATCTTCTTTCCTTACATGTCGCATACTTGTTATGTAAACCATAATTAAACGTATCTGCTTTAGAATTCATTGCACCCATAAATTTGAAAAAAATATTGTTGGGGATGCATTTTCTTATCTTTTTATAGTTATTTTTTACTTATTAATGTCATAAATATAAATATCATGAGATTAATTGCCGTTAGTGGCCATTGATGCATCCTTATTTCTTACTAAAAGGTGTAAACATTTTGTATTTTTCTTTATACATACATATATATTTTTCAATTATTAATTATTTCACTATTTAGAATGACAAGAATAAAATAGAACGACATTTTCTGGGAATTTCTTTTTTTTTAATAGATATGGTAGCTCTAAATGTCATAATCCCCACAAACGTTAGATGGTTAATCATGACTACCAAAAGAGAAAGTGAAACTAACTTCCTTTTTGTATCATGAGCTATAGCATGTTTTTACTCAATAAGCAAGTGAGTTGGTCCTAAAATATTTAAAGACAAAATCTGCTACTGAACTACATAATCAGTGATGCCAACTGTTCGGAATACAAACACGCAGAAATTATTGAAAAAACTGCTAAAAAGGGCAAAATTAAAAAACAACGGTTTTGTGGTACAATCAAGACATATTTTGTACAAAAGCGCAAAAAAGGACTGAAATGTAAACTAAATCTCAAAATATTTATGGCAAACTGGTAAAATAAATTACAGGTTATGGAGTTTTTATTATGAATCTCGATCCAAAATTTTTCAGTTCTTTCAATAATTTGCAATTCAAAAATTAAAATTTCTTACAATTTGTTAAAATCTCTTAAAGAATTGGGACTAGACATTTTATATTATAATATTTTAAGAACTTGGTGCAAACATTAAGATGTGAAATATTATTTAAATTTTCAAAATAAATTAATTAAATACTGAGTAGAACTAACATTAAGCCATTAAAAAAAAAGCTTACTCAAACATAAAGTGATCGTAATATGTTAGAAATAGGAAAATGTAAATAAGCGCTAAAAGGGCTAAATGAAAATTGTTGTGCTAGATATGTGTGTTTTTTTTAGTTTCGGACTATTAAAAATATGTTCAATCTAGCCCGAAAATGGCTAAGTTGGCATCACTGTACATAATGATATTCTGTGACAGTCTGTGGAAAATATTTTTCAAATTTATAATAAGGAATTACATCTTACAAATTCAGACAAGTAGACCCAAACTGTTATATTGAACATGTGTGCGGTAAATATATTATAATATTAAATTATTACATTACTCATTTCATACGAAATAAGTCCTAAAAAATTTTGGGGTCTTAATTCATTTTGAGATTTTAGGGATTTATTTCAAATGAAATAACTCCCCAATTGAAAGAAGGAAATAACGCTCTAAAAAATGACATAACACCCCAATTATCATTGTTATTGCGCTCTGTACAAAATTTTGGGGCTCTCTCCACGAAATAAGTCCCCAAAACAAAATGAATTATTTTCTTGGAACTTATTTCGTGGGGAGATATTTCAGAAAGCCTTTTTCCTCATTTAAATTTTTAATTCTTACAATTATATACTTGATTGATTAAATAATTTTTTTAATTGGAAAAATTTTTCTGTTTTTTTTATTTTTTATATTTATGAGCAGAGCAACCAAAAATATGTAAAATCATATTTTTTTGGGTTTCAAATGAACCAAACTGTTAGCTATTTGTCTGTGTCCGACAATTATACAGCATATTTTTGCATATTTTCGATTTATTTTTAGAAATTAAATGACATATTTTTACACATTTTATATTTATCAGAATTATTATATTTATATTGAAATAAAGAGCATAATTTTACAGAGCATAATTTGCACTTAAGAGAAAAATTTTGAATACAGTAGCATTTTTTTACAGAATTTTCCTTTAGCGAAATTTTCGTTTCACTGTCACATGAATTTTTCAGGCACGATTAACTTTAATTTTCTTCCTATAAATTTATGAAAATTTGTAATTTCCTGATGCAATGTATTAGATTGGAATATTTTTAAGTGCAAAAATAAAAATTATATTAATTATAAATATTGTTTAGCAACAGCTAATAAAAATCAATATTATTTTTAACAAGAATAGTTTAAATATTTAGTTTAAAATTTGATCAGAAAAAATAATATTTTAAGGTCAGAATTATGAGTGATCACTGTTAATTTAAACAAGGATTTTTATTTTTAATTAAATGAAATGAATTTCTGGAAATAATTATGAAAATGTAACGTAACTTTTTTTTTGGTTGAGTCTTCCGATTTTTATTTATTAAGCGCACAGTGGGGAATTTTTATAATTTTCTGTACGTAAGTCTATAACTTTTTCCATTTGCAAATAATTTGTTAAATTTTCTTTGAATTTTAAATTTATTGGTATTTATTACAACAAAAAAATCTAAATCTATTTTAGGAATAAATGTCAGCAATAAATTAAAAGAAAATCGATAAAAATGAAACTTTTTTTCACCATTTTCGATAGATACAGGATATAGCGCTAACCGAAATCAATTTAAAATTTCTTATTAACCATTTATGAAGCCCGGTCTTTTGAAATATATAATGAGAAAAAAGTGAAAGAATAGTATTATGTTTATTCACTTACTTATTTCAGAGTGCTGACTGAACATTTTGCATGCCTCGACGAATTGAGATTAGCAAAAAATTTTTCAGCATATGATTTCGGAATATACTATAAATTACAAAATATTTTTAATAAAATTTTCCCTCATTTACCTCAGAATTTATTCCCGAAAAACCAAATAAAGTCGAAGCAAAAAATCAAAAATTCAAAACTTAAGCTTAAATATCCTTTTAACTGTAAGACTTAACTTAAGTACACTTATTTTTTCTTTATCTTGCTAAGCACTATACAGAAATATAAAAATCTTTGAGAAAAAAAATCGAAAGTTCGTGATTTTTTGAAACTTTTACATACTCGAGGTAGTCAACTTTGTTATAACAGGGTGACTAAGAGATAATTTTCTGAAAGCTCCTCCTCTATAACTCTTCCATACATTTCAATTCGGTCTGACTAGCAGTTTGAGACAAGGTTTCCCAAATGGAGGATTTATATATAAATATATATATATATATATATATATATATATATATTTGGAAATAAATCAGTAACTTCTAATCGGCTGGTTAGATCAATCTAAAATTTAATATATCCATAGCAGAACAGAGTATAATTTTAATTTAATGGGGGACCCTATAAACCATTCAAGAGTGGAGCTATTGTAACTCAAAATAGAGTACATCCGACATAGAAAATTCTTAACCGCTTGCCAAATTTTTGTTTCCTATCCGATTGCAAATATTTACATTTTCTTAAAGCTTACAGTTTTCATGTTATTTGCATTTCAAATTTCAACTAACTCAGTTTTGCAAAATTTCTAGTTTTTTAAATATATAGCCCAATATTTTCACACGATTTTGTAAATTTTTCTCCCGTTAGTTAAAGAACAAAGCTGTCTATCGAATAAGAGAAACTTGAAGACAATATCTTTTTCGAGTCCAAAAGTAAATGATTTTTTTTTTCTCCGAAAAAATGTCTATACTCTTTTTTCTGTAAATTAAAATTTTCTTTTAAAACATATATTTATACTCTTCCAAAAAGTATCTACATGGAGATGATTTTAAAATTTAAAAACAGCAAAATTACAGAATAGTGTAGACCCTAACGAATTTGACCTATTATATATTGAAATTTTGATTTTAACTCATATGTTCTAAAATCCCAAAGCTTGAATATACAAACAGAATGTATTTTCGGAAACTTCTATGTATTCTAAAAAGTTTGCAAGCGAGATTCATGGGGCATACAAAAATGTGAACTGTATGGGCAAAATTCCAAAAAATCCCATTCTAGAGAGTTTCACCGGTTTTTTGAGAATTGTGGGACTGCTTTCATAAAAATCTTAAAATTTTACCACTTTATCATTTAAAGTCTACAATCAACTAAAATATTGATATCTTAAATAGCAAAGATTTTGTTACGGATCAAATATTTATAGTTTATTCAAAAAAAAATTTTTACAAAAATTTTACTTCAATTTAAAAAATCGTAAAAAGTATGAACAAATTTTTTTAAATAAACTATGTTTTGAGCTACAATAGTTCAGCTTCAGAGGGGTTTGTACACTCCTCTGCTACGGATATGTGAAATTTTATGTAGATCTAAGTAGGCGATTAGAAGTTACTGATTTATTTCCAAAAATTTTCGATTCTACCACTGTGCATTGCAAAATGAAAAAGAAAGGGCATATTTACAACATTTATTCTTATTTTTGTTTTAATGTTAAATGGTTGGTTAGTTGGTTAACGTGGTAGCCCGTAACCTTACGGGCAATCAATTAGACTCGTGAGAATCCGTTTTGATAGGACAACACTACTCGCCAGGTGAATGAGTTGGATTGAGTCCGTAGTGAGATAGGCTCTGGGCATTCAAATAGAAGATGATATACTGTCTCCTCCTTCTCGCGATTGCCACAACTACGACAGTATTCATTGTAAGGGAGACCAATTCAAATCGTCCATTGACCTGTAAACAATGCTATTAGTTTCGAGATGTCTTTGCGTTTCTAGACAATGAGTTGCATTGAGTGTTTTTCGATGTAGGTAGGCCACGCTTCCTTCGCGACTCTACATTTGTCCAGATTTCGCCATCTATTTTTCGCCTTCTGTAGATAGTGTTTTTGGATTCTGCTTTTTGCTGATCCTAACGGGATTGCGACAGAAACCGTGTGTCTAATTCCAAGATCATTAGAGAATACACCAGAGCCGACACCGCAGTTCATCTTTGAGCCGTCAGTGTATATCTTAGTTGAATATTGTTCAAGACGATTTCCCCTTCTCCATTCACTTTTGGTGGGGAATAGGACTTTAATAGTATTTCTGAAGTCCATCCGGGGAGTCATATGGTCAGTATATTGATTGAATTGCAGGGGTATTAAACTTAATATCCTCGCGTGCCCATATGTTCTTGATCTCCAGCCTTCATTGCAGATAATCTTATCGCACTATTAACTGATGATTCAATTATGTATAGGTCTATAGGTGTTAGGTGCAATATAGTGTTCAGAGCTTCTGATGGACTAGTACGTAATGCATCTGCAATGCCAATGGAAGCGGATCTTTGTATCCTGTAAAGTTGATCCACCACATATCTCTTACTAGTAGCGGTCCACCACACAAGAGATCCATATACAAGAATGGGCCGTACTATTGCAGTGTATAGCCATTTTGTCAATTTTGGACTCAAACCCCATTTCACACTTTTCACAACATCTTTCTACAGGTGTTGTATGCTACCGTAGCCTTGCTAACCCTATGTTGAATTTTCAGCTTCCATGAAAGCTTGGAGTCCAAAATAATGCCCAAGTATTTTGCATTGTCCGACAAGGTGAGTTCACAGTTTTCTAACCGTGGTAATCTGAAGCTTGGAATCTTGGTCTTTGTGGTGAAAAGTACCAGCTGTGTCTTGCCCGGATTCACTCCTAGTCCACATTCTTTGGCCCAGTCACTGAGTGTAGTCAGAGCAGTTGAAATGATATCACTTATCATGTTCAGAAACAGTCCTGATACTAGTATCACCACATCGTCCGCATAAGCCACGATTTTTACTCCCTTGTCATCCAATTCGCACAGGATGGTGTTAATGATAATCACTCACAACAACGGAGAAATTACACCTCTTTGCGGAGTTCCACGCATAACTTGTTTGTTTTCAACACTGTTGCCCAAATTCGCAATGACGATTCTTGTCTCTAGCATTGACACCAGCCAGTTGGTGAAATAATCCTCAACTCCTAGTTCGTACAGAGCTCTCTGTATCGCCATAGTCGTGACTTTGTTAAAGGCGCCTTCTATGTTCAGAAAGGTAGCCATAGCGTATTGTTTAAATTCAATGGATCGCTCGATGACCCTTACGACCTCATGAAGAGCCGTCTCCGTGGAGCGACCTTTAATGTAGGCATGTTGACTTCCTGAGAGTCGAGTTGTACCCTCTAGACGCTGCCTTATATGTAAATCAATGAGTCTCTCCAGAGTTTTCAGCTGAAAAGATGAGAGACTAATCGAACGGAAGTCCTTTGCATTCTCATGACTTCTTTTTCCGGTTTTTGGAATGAACACTACCTTCACTCTCCTCCAATTCCGGGGAACATAGTTGAGGGTTAGGCAGAGTTTAAAGATTCTATGTAACCAGGGTATGATGTATACCTTTGCACTTTGTAGCATCCGTGGTATAATACCATCAGGCCCTGCAGATTTGTACGGAGAGAAGCTATCCATTGCCCATTAAATTTTCTCAACGGATATCATGTCATCCTCGATTCCTTGCGAGGATTTAGTATGCCCCATGTCCTGGTCTGTAACATCTGTACAGTCAGGAAAATGAGTATTAAGTAAAATGTCCAAAGATTCCGCCGACGATTCTGACCATTTGGTTATTATGACCATTTGCCAAAACCTTACTGAGTCTTGCAGATTCCTTGGTATTGTTGATAGATTCGCAGAAGCCTTTCCATGAATCTCTTTTTGCGATCTTTATTGCTTTCTTATATTCCCTGCGCTTATCGTGATAAAACCGCTACGATTTTGTCCTGTAGCTAATATTGAAAATATTGCGTGCCTCCTTGCGTAGCATCGAGATTTTCTTGTTCCACCAGGGTGGGAAACTCTTTTAAGCTTTCGTCATTGGACAGGATATGTTAAAAGCTTTAAAAATTTTTTTGCTTAATGTGCTCTCAATTTGATCAAGACCCTCAGTCGTTGCTTCGACTGGACTATTTCTTTTTAGTTTGTGCCTAAGAATCCCATTGAACTTAGTCCAGTTTGTTCGTCTTGAGTTTTTGAAGGTTGACGCTGTTTCATTGCAGACAAGTCCAATATCGAAAAGTATCCAGCAATGATCCGAAAAGGATTTCTCTTTGGATACCCTCCACCTATCAACTGATAAATTAGATCTGTCTTCTGTAAGTGTAATATCTAGCACCTCTTTCCATCCAGTACGGTTCACCGAGCTCGGAAAAACGAATGTGGGGTCGTATCCAGAGTTGTATTAATGAAATCAAGTAGACACTCACCTCTGTCGTTGACTTCAGTACTACCCCATATTGTATGCCTTGAATTTGCATCACAGCCAAGGATAATGTCTTCTTGAGCCTCTATAGAGGCTAGAAACGCTTTCACTTCGTCTGGCAGGGTTGGATTGTCGTGTGTCATATAGCTGGAGGCGATAGAGAAACTCCTGTTTCGCTCTAATTTGACCCTTGCAACTGTCAAGTCTGCTGAGCTGTACTGTGAGCAGAGAAATATATTTATGTGTTTTTTAGCAATAAGACAAGATCTTGGCTTACCCTTATCTTTTACATAAAGTGTTTTATATGTTGAAGTCGGGAACCCTTTGACTTGGAAGTTTGAAACCCAGGGTTCCTGGCTAAAGCCATGTCGAGGTCCTTTTCCGCTAAAAGAATCCTCAGATTGTCTGTAGCACATTTTGAATGCTGCAGATTAATTTGCACGATTTTCATCGTCGGTTGTAAGATTTTTTGCAGATTCATTTAGCTGCATGCCTGTCAGCATATTATTGGCTACCTCTAATTCGTCTGCTTCTGCAACTCCTGAACCTGTGGGACGGAACACCTTAACCTTGGCGTCTCTAACTCCAAAGTACAGTTTTAGCCCCGCCTTCACTAGCTCAACTGCGCTATTTTCTGAGACGGCGAAGATAATGCACTTGTTATTGTCCCCATGATCTTCTGTACGGATGACTGTCCAGTCACCCATGGGGATACTGGGGTCCTGCAGCTTCAGACACTCCAGTATTTTTTGGTAATCATATTTCAGCTTTGGTAACCAAACCTTTGCACGCGGTCTCATAGGTATTTCCTCCGTTGGGATAAGCTTAAGGCGATGTATTTGCTTAGAAAATCCTTAGAGAATACGTCCAAATATTTGATTATTCTGTAGCCCCGGTATATCTCACCAGAGTCAAAACGAGGAACTGTAGAGTCTTTATTGGTGAGTACGTATTCCATCACGAGTTCAGCCAATTTAGACTCTATAGCACCCCATTCTTCTACCACAGGATTTATATAGCTGCTTTTGTCGTTGGCCAGTGCCATCAGCAAGTGATCTTTAGCCACCTCATTAAACGGCCTTCTTGCTGACGTTATTGTATTATTGTATTGTAGTATTGTAGTGGAAGGAGCCGGAGCGGACGATTTATCTTGGACCTTTCTCCTCTTCGGCGAATTGCTACCCTCAGCTTGAGAGCGATTTCGCTTGGCCCTTTCCTGCGCTGCCTGGGATGTGGATAGTTGGAAGTCCTTAAACTTAAGATACTTGTCAACCACCGCTTGATATTTGACACGATCTTCCTTATCGCGCTCATGTGGAGTGCCATTTGCCTTATTCTTGGCAATTTTTTCCAGTATAAAGAGAGATTTGACATAACATTGTCTCAGAATTTTTTTCTGGCTCTTCTTTTTTTCCGTCTCTCCTTCGACTGGTCGTCAGAGTTGACATCCTGTCAAGCAGAAATTGTGTTTTGTACCAGCGGGGTGTTATTACTTTCTCCCCTTCTGCTAGATTGTTCGGCCAAGGTCTCTTGACTAGAGGCCAGAAGGTCGTCTTCCGAGAGGATACACATCTCCAATTTTTTGTTGTTGTTGCTTTTGTTTTTTGTATTAGATTTCTTCATATAGTTCCCACGAGTAGGCACGTAAGAGGATGGACCATCCATGCAGAGACGGCATAAATGGACTAGACAAAGAACATTAACAAATTGGCCCGTGTCCTGGCGGCAGAGGGGAGTTGTTAGCGACTAGTCTTCTTTAACCACTGAATAGCCTTTCAGGTTCTCAGCACTGCTACCAACCACCTTAACCTTACAGGTGGGGGAAAGAGGATTTGGAATAAGAGGGGAGAAAAGAGGGTATTGGGAAAGGAGATATTGGATGGATAACCTTTGGTCATGTAGGCCTTTAGAGTCTAGACCTTGATTACTCAGTATCTTCCAGGAAAACAGACCTTTCCAGGAGGACAACTGAGGCTTCAAGGAAGAGACCACATCGCGTCAAGATTGTTATCCAGGTGGGAATGTTAAATGTGTTACGATAAAAAAATAGAAAATTCTTATTTTTTAAATTTTTAATACCTTTGTAAAAGGTAACTTGTTAATATTGAGCATTTTTATTAAAAAACATATTTTGAATATAAACATCCAAAATTAAATTGGAAATGTAATTGGGTTGAAAGACCAAATTGACATTTTACATACATGTTTTTAAACTTTTGAATAAAAATCTTTAAAGAAATTCTTATATAATGAAATTCTATAAAACTGTAAACGATGTTTGATTAAATTTAATTTTTCAATATTTTCTCATGATTACCGCCGCAAATTACTTTTCTCTTCTTTCTACTTCAGCAGACATTTATAATTTCGGCTTTGTATTCGTTAAAAATTATTCTATAAAATTGAATTTATCATTTTTAATATTAAACAATAAAACCCACAAAAATAACTTAAAAGTGTAGATATTTTCCTAATCTTCAGAAAATACTAAAATGTATCTAACGGTTTTATTTATATCAATTATATATTTCCTGTTAGTTGTTCTGCACATAAATGACAAAAATATACAATAATATATATATATACATATATATATATATATATATATATATATATATATATATATTTAAAAAAAAATAATGACTACAATTTTAAAAGATATTTAAGTAAACAATACAGCATAAAATATTCTTAAAATTAATTGACATTTTTCAGCTAAATGATATTTCTTTCTAAATCAGCATCGCATAAAAAACTACGTCCTTGAAACAATTAAGCATAATTACAATTATGTTGCAAATGTCACACGAATTTGCACAATATTCCCATTACGATTATATGTTTTACTCAGTACATACCAGTATTGAAACCGTAAACGTAAAACCATACATTCATAGATACAATGAACATTTTTCTTATACGTAAAACTAGATGTTTTCGTTTTGTTGTTGGTCGGTCGCTATTAGTTGAAAGCACATGTTATGGCGGTTATTTTCCGCACAGGTGCTAAAAGTCGCGTGTCGCCTTTTTAATTGAATTAATTTTTGCAAGACAGAATACAAAATTAAGGCATACTAGTGATAGTAATACATAAATATGAGTACATACGAGTAGTTTGTATGTTTATATATGCACACATAAATAAATACAAATGTGAATACAATCTACTCTATTTCACGTTGATTTTTTTTGTTTATTTTGAAGCCCGCAGACTTAATTTAATCTATGACTAAGTCACCGCCGCTTTAAAAAAAACACAATCATCTACGAGTTTAGAATACAATTCACAAGATATGCGATGACTATACGTGGGACTGTAAATAAGATATGGTATTGTCGGCAGTTGTGTTTTAAGTTAAACTTTAATTTACATTAAATGATGAATATCATGTCATTAAATTACTGAATATACGATATTAATAGGGACATTAAGAAATCAAATCATGACTTCCATAAAACTGATATTACACCACTTCCAGTAAATATTTATAATTATTTTTTAATTCGTTTATTTAACTAACATATCTAATGGTAAAACCCTGTTTCAAAACTCTCAAAGATGTAGTTGCCAACATAAGTAATTTGTTATAAAGTTTTCCATTTAAAATGAATTATCTCTTAACTGCCGCGTGTATTTTATAACTTCTACTTCAGCAGCATCTTAACATTTTTAACCAACAGTTTAATTTTTTGCCATCTAATGATATATTTTTTTATTTTTATGCTATCGATAATAATATTGATGACAATGACTGTGATGATGAGTAAATTGTGGTCCTACAATGATTTAATTAAACTCTAGTCAGATGACAATTTTACCTGCTGATGATATTGTCCGTCTGTATGTCTGTCGCCTATGTTATAGTTTATTTAAGTTGTTTTTATAGGCGTCATCGTTTGATTATGTGAAGGTTTAATTATAAACATTCGTAACTGGAATTATGAATTTTTAAATGAGTAGTTTAGACTCACACGATACACGGTGCTACAAAGTTTAAAAAGTTGAATATACTTGGACTGTAGCATATTGTAGTTTGTAGATGATTATTATACCTTTTTTTAGAATTTTCAACATACCCCCAAAATCGGGAGTTATATCCAAATTTAAAAATTTTTATTTCGAATACCTGTTTACCAATTTAAAATTTTTCAAAACTGCATTAGAAAGAAAAAAACTAACTCTTTTTAAAAAGTATATGAACTTTAATATTCATAGCAAAAATTTGTAAGATATTAGGGACACAAAAACAAATTTTTAATTTTTTACATATAGTTTTTGAACTTCGCAGCGATTTTTGACCCACATTTTATTAGAAAATGTATAGAGAACATATGTATTTTGTTATTGCCATTAGTTATGATGCAAGATCATGGCAACAACATATTATAAAATAGTAGGATTTTATAAGTTTTACAACATTGAAAAAAAAAAAAAAAAAATCATGCCTTCTACAATTTCAGAGAGCGATGGCTTATTTCGTTCTTAATAAAATATAGAAATAGAAAAAAACACGAAAAAAATGTTTTCTGATAAAGATATCGACTTAAATTTTTTTTATTCAATAGATAATTTTGTTCTTTAACTAGATAGGAAAAAAAAATCGGTCGGAAATACTAGTATATATATGAAAAAAACTGGACCAAGAACATACAAAATTATGGTGCTTAAAAATTCAAACGCAAATAACTTGAAAACTATAAGAGATAAATAGGTCTTATCAGGGCCTACAACAATATATAAAAATATTTAAAATCGAACGAGAAACAAAAATTTGGCAAGCGATTAAAAATTTTTTATGTCAGACGTACCTAACTTTGAGCCCCCTTAGCTCTGCCCCTGAGGGGTTTGTTGTGCCCCTTCCAAACTTAACATTGCACACTCCTCCGCTACGCCTATACCAAATTTCATGAAAATCCAACCAGCCGATCAGAAGTTACACATTTATTTCCAAAAAATTTTGATTCTGCCCCACTGTGCATTGAGACAGTGCTGTTTCGTGAAGCCTACGTGTTGCCTTGCCTGATCTACACCACCTATTTACTACCTCCTACTACTATTGAATACTACCTATTGAATATTTAGTCTTGGATGTAATCCGAGATTTTCTTTAGTCCCTATATTTTCCGAGAAAAAACTTCCAAGAAAATAATCTATCACTTATCCCTGAGCAGTGCTTACCAATTCAACCAGATTGTAAACCTTGTGGAAGCTTTTAATCTTACTGATTGTAAATCAGTATACCCTTCATTGAATTGATGTAATCAATTTGTTTTGTTTTTGATTACGAAATTTAATTTTTTCTTTATGGATTTTACTGTGCCACAAAAAAAAAAAACTAAAATCAAAAATTTTTGAAAATGGCTCAGATCTTTTCTATCTCATGTAGCTTAAAAAGGCTTAAATTGCTTAACAGATATTCGAGATGAAAATATTTAAATCCGCGAAATACGAAAAATCGGTTTTTTATATAACTCCCAATTTTGGGGGTATATTGAAAATTCTAAAAATGGTAAAATTACCTACTCACCTATAACTCTAAGCTTCAGTGTATTACATTTCAAACCTTTTTTCACTGTAGCACCGTGTTATTTATGTAAATATATAATTACCAGGGCAACCAAAAAAGTATTTTATGCAGCGTTACCTTGAGAATTTTTAAATAGTGTCCAAAAAATCGGCAAAAGGGGATTTTTTGAAAAAAGGGGGCAACTGCTTAAATACTTAAAGAACTCGGTAAAATTTGCTTATTTGATGAAAACAAAAACAAAAAATATTGTTAAAAGAAACTATTAAATTCAATTTTATTTATAACAGAATAATTTATTTGTAGTAATTTTTATTATTGCAAAGATAAAGATTTATTCATAAAAATAATTAACATAAAATTCTCTTTTCAATGCTTTTGTGCGAGGTCTTCACTCGGACTCCAGTCTTACAAATATCACCTAACTAATTTATGGATTTCAAGTGTTAACTTTAAGTTTGTTAAACAATTTATTTTATTGTTCTTTTTCTAGGTTTTCAAACAGGGACTTTTAAAAGTTAGTGGCGTTTCTAAAAATTTATAAAACGAAGTGCGTCCCGCGCTTATTGTCTAAGTCCTTCCCGTTTGAAGAAATTTTTGAGTCAATAGCTCTTCGATCCATGGCCCTTCAAGATATCTTATATTTCAGAATTTCTAACAATTTAATTGTTTGAAATTATTATATGTTTTCAAATATTATGTTTTATAAATAGTAGATTATTTTAATTGAAAAAAATCTATTTTTTTTTTCAATAAACAATTTACGATATAGAGTTTTTGTTTTTACGAATTTCGTGATAGGTCGAATTTCTTTCAGTAAAGAAAAAATATTATATTGACTTTATGAATTTTTTTATTGAGTTTGAAACTTAGTTTTTTCTATGATATAACTTAGGAAAAAGACATTCCGCTGAAGCATTGCTATGAGCCGAATTAATAATATAAATTTGGATATAAGTTTTCATCAAATCTAATTTTCAATTTCCTCAATTTGTTGTTTTAAATAGTTGTTCATAAACCTTATCATTAGCTTTAGTTTTAACAATTTTAGTTCATATATAAATTTTCTATATTTGAAAACAATCTTAATGACATTAATATATAATGGGTCGATATATTTCAAATAATTTAGTTTCTCGCCACTAAATGGCGACTTAAAAGGTCGGTATTTAGTTCCATTTTAAAAAAGAGGCCAAAAAGTGGCCAGGTTGTTGAAAAATGGGCATTTGGTAACTTAAGTCGTCAAACGGTATCGCTGGTTTTATGCGCATAATATATTCTCTTAAAATCCGAAAAGATGTCTTTAAAATTAAAAAAATATGCTACTAAAATATCTGTGGCCAAAATAAAAAACTACAAAACTTAAGTTATGTCATTTTCTGTTTTCCTATTTTTACAATTATTGTATTTCATTATATATTGTGTAAATTGTTTACAAAAATCTGTCCATTACTTTAGAAGATAGTAGTCTGCCTAACAACATAATTCGTTTGATTTTACTTTTTTCGATTACATAAATTAACGTATGCTTTTCTCCATATTTCCTATACTAAAATTCATGATTAAATTTAATATGCTTATTTGGAATATATAGTTTTTTAAGACATATATTTTATTTTCATAGTATTTTCGAAATGGACTAAGTACCTAACTCAACGTATTCAAGTTATATCTTAAAATTTCATTTTGGAAAAATGATTAACTTGAACATTACTTCTTTGTTATATTTTTCGATACTTAATATACATATCGGTTCGAAAAATATACCAAATAATTTTCGTGCGAATTGCGAATATATTTCCACGGTAGGTGATTCATAATTGTATGAAAAGTAATAAAAATCAGTTATGTAGGTTTTCCTTTTTGCCACAGATATTATTTTTACTGGCTACATTTTAAGTTACGTACTTATTATTCATATTAAAAATAACTTGATATTTTCTTTTTTTACTTAAAAACATTCACATTTGATCAATAGATTACAAAATTTCTATAAATTTATAAGATGAAAATTATTAGAGAATCGGATTTGAAAAGCAGTAAAAAAAAATCGCTAATGCATACTGGTCAAAAACCCAATTTTTTTTTGACATATATTCAAAAAGCGTTATTAATGCCTTTTTGAAGTTATATCGAAAACATTTTATCTAAAATTAACACTAATATTTATTATTATAGATTTTAAGAATTCTTGCTTAAACCTCTATAATACATAATTTGACTACATTAGTTATATTTTTTAAATACGATATTTAATTGTTCGCTTTTAGTTTTATTTTAATTATTTTGTAAGTTTTTATATTTTTATTTCTAAGTGAAACTACACAATAGGTTAGAACATAATATTTCCTCGTACCTGTTTGTAAAAACCAGGAAATTTTCGTTCAGGTTTATCAAATTTTAACCGAAAGAAAATTGAAGATTGCAAGAGTTTGCGAAATATACTGAAACTATCTAAAATAGATGATTTTGAGAGCACTTTCATATTTTTATATTCGTGCAAGTTCATGTCCAAACATAACTTTTCGTCCTTCAAAGTTATAGATTATCTTGATAAATAACCCACATGACCATAAAACTCAAAAATGACGACAAATACACTGCTTATATAAAATTTAAAATAAATATCTCAAAATACATCTTCTAGACTGAAATTTACATTATACAATATTGTTATATATTTTTCTGGTTATGAGATACAGCTTTTATAATACTAACTCAATTTAAATTAAAATGTTAAAAATAATATTAAACTATTTATTTTAATGCTTTTTCAGACCGTCAATGTTGCCCCATCATATTTTTTAAATTATGCTCTTGATTAATTGATCTGTAATAATTTATAGAATACTTTCACTTTTACAATATTTTTTTTTATTTTGGAATTACTGCCAAAAAGGTTGTATTTTTGACCAATGTGTAATGGTAAATTATATTAAAAATTCTATTGGGTGGAAAATATTCAATTTTTTTTTCTTAGTTGTAAAATATGCAAAATTTTGCCCTTAAGTATAAAATATGCAAAAACATACCATTTAAATTGCTTCTATGAAAATATGACAAAATATGCTATTAAGGCCAAATATGCAAAAATATGCTGTTAGGTTCAAAAAATGTGCCAAAATTCTTAAAATTGTATAAAACGGATAATAGTTTGATTCATTTAAAGCCCAGTTTTTTGCATATTTTTGGTAGCCCCTGCTAATTAATTATTTGCAACATTGTATGAACATTTAGATAGTTGTTGCAAATGTATTGTAAAACGTTTTGCGAATTTAATATTGTAAATATCTATATGTAATGACAAACGTAAGCTTGTTTTTTTTTATTACAAAATTATTTATTTATGGTCAATAATTAATAGATTTACCTTCAAATTGTTACAGACAAACGTGTAATTATGTCGAGTATTTATAATCGTATGAAAAATATGTTAAATTATTTATAAAATATTAATTAAAGTGATAAAAAAAGTATGAATAATTCGTCACATAATAAATCGTTTAATGAATAATGATAATAATGCTGTTGACAGGTGGTATTTATAAAACAGGTAACGAATTTAAGTTAGACAAACTTGAATACTTTATATAAGAACCGCAGCAATTCTGATTATTTTAATATTCTTTTGTTAGTTTAGATAAATAATTTGTTATAATTTTGATTTTCCAGTAAACTTGTAAGGGGCAAGAGTTATACCACTCAGACTATATATAAAAATGTGTACAAACAAGAGACTTAGGAAAAGCTCAAAATTCTCCTTCACATTCCCCATAAATTCTAAGCTTACAAGAGAAGTGGTATTTTGTAGTATTTTCATTCTCCAAGGTCTATAACTTAAATGATTCTTACTCAGCAAGAGTAAATAGAAGTTAGTTTTAAGGAAGTACTTTTTCATTACTTCCAAAGTTCCAATAAGTGCACAAGAATGCTCAAGAAGTTATATAAACATTATCCAAAGATTTTAAAACGTTGAGAATTTACAAATACTTGTTACTTAATAATAACTGTTCGAATCAAATGAAAAATATTGTTATGCATATTTTTTAATACAAAAATATTTGGTTTATATAAAAATTAATTTCCCTGAATTGATAAAAAAGTGCATAAATAATTATCGTGACATCGTGAACATGACATTCCACTCAGTGAATAGGTAACAAAAAAGAGAATATCTTCCAATGACAAGCCTATGTTAAATTCAATGAAGTTGATCCGAATTTGCACTACTTCTGAATCACAATTTCAGGATCTTATTGACTTCTTTGGGTGTTCTTTTTTTGCTGAGTATGTCTAATGGATCATTATCGGAAGTTTACGTTCTTTCATAAGAGATTAAGTATTCGTTATCAACGTTATTTTTTTTAATTTCCTCTTGAAAAAGAAACGGACATAATCGAGAAAATATTGAATAATGTTTTTTTATCTTTTAGATAACAAAACAAGTAATGATTTAAGTTTCGAGAAATATATGTAAATTATAGAATTTTATTATTAAAATATAGGTTTTCTTTTAGCTCCATCGCACAGTGGAGTCGATCCCAGAAAATGTTGGTCATAAATCTGCATCTCCCAAACTACTAGACGGATCGAATTGAAATGTATGGAAGAGTTGTATAAAAGCTTAGGTCCTTAAGCTTTTGGAAAAATCATCTTATACTGACCCTGCAATAATAAGATATAAGCTAAAAGGTATCAAAGTTCACCACCTCGAGTATGACAAATTTTAAAGAAGTCGTAACTTTTACAAATCAAATACGATTTTAAAGATTTAAAAGCTCTTGCAAAGAATTTGGTGATGAAGAAAGCATATGCTTACTCATCTATAATATCTCTAATGGTCAAAAATATATTGGCGCTGGAATTTGGAATTTTCGATTTTTTGCCTTGATTATATTTGATTTTTCTCAAATAATTTCCATAATATGGGACTGAAAATTTATTTTAAAAATATTATATCAATTATTTCAATTATACCAATTCATCTAGCTGTGAAAAAATATCAAGGCTAAGACTATGAATTGTGTTTGAAAAGTTGTTTTTTTACAGAAAAGTGGCCTGATTTTTTTTATCTTTTTCTCAAAATTTAATTCGTAAAAAAATATTTTTTTCACATTGTATTGCAAAAAACAAGGCTTTAAGAATGGATAATATGTCCAGCATAGGTCGAAAATTTTTACATTTTTAACTAAATTTCAAGTTCATCGAGCTAGAAAATAAGTCACGCGAGATTTTTCAAATAGATTGAATTAATTTAAACTAGTTCCCGCACGCTCAATAGAAAGATAACGATCTTTTCGTGTGCCCAAAATCATTTTAATAACTTTAACGGGTAAGTCTTATACATTTTCAAATGTAAGCAAATTTTCTCAAAAATTATAAATACAAAAATTTACAATTTTTTAAGTATTCTTCCGATTTTTAAGTATGCAAAAATATAATATAAATAGTATAAAATATTAAATTTACCTACCCACTGATAATAATTTTTTAATTTTTTAATAATTTTCTTTTTAAATGAGGCAAATATAATGATCTCGGCCAAAATTGCTAATAAATTGGGTAACTATTTTTATGGATTTACATCAAAGCGTATGCGTCATAAAGAATTATCTAGCTGACTAAATACTTCAATAATGATATCGCTTTCGAACATTCCTCTCACGAAACATTCGACGACGATTGTTGATGTCGACGCTAATATCAGCTCCTTGAGCTCAAAGGTTCGGTTATTAATAGTGAATATCAGTAGCAAAACGTACAAATTTTCGTTATTGATTCGTCTTCGATATTAAAAAATTTCAAAATTATTCGATATCGATATTGCTAACGACTTGTGATAATTATTGGCAATAGTTCGAAAATTATAGTTTTCTGTTTTGCTTCATTATTCATATTTTCGATTTAAAATTAAAAAGATTAAATTTTTTAAATACATATGTTTTATTTAAAACTTAACACGAATGCTAGAAAAATATACATAATAAATTAAATTTTAAAGATAATGATTCACATAATGAGCAATATAATTATTAAAAGTATTTAATGCTGCTTTGTAGAGCAGTTACCTGTGATGTTTGCTGAGCGTTGAATTGCAGGTTGTTTTAAGGGCTGCGCACGCTCACCAAAGAAAACCACTTTTATTTTTTTTCCAAATTCTTTGATTCTTTATTTTATTCTTATTCTTTTTGTTATTGTCCTTTTCTTTTCCTTTTACACTATTAATTTTGCCTATTTTTATTTAATTTTGTTTCTGTTCTCCCAAAACTTCTTTTCACCGCGTTGCTTGTTTTATGTGTGTATTTAATAATTTTTAGGGCAAAATTTTCTTTAATAAATCTGCAAGAAAATAAATTAAATATTTAGATAAATATGCTATTTGGCAAATATCTTTAGACAAGAGTAGCAATAGTGCTTACATTTACTAAAATCCCTTTATATTCTTTTCTATTAAAATCTATTAAAAGTTAGCATCACACATTCTAAAACGCTTGTTTTTGGAAATATTTCTGTAACATGTGATCCCTTAAAGATATCTGAATAAAATTTGACATGGCTAGAGCTGAGATGTTTTCAAGTTTATTTGGTGGTAGTGGGTGGTCGAGTCAGGTGGGTAGTGAATTTGAACTTTAAAAAAATTAAAATTTTTGGTGTTGTTTTTCCAAAAAGGTGGTAATATGTTTTCACTCTTAATTTTTTTTTGTTCGGTCCAATAGCATTTTTTTTAATGTTTTCAGTAGAAATCTTAACGAAAATGTGTGTGAAGTAAATCCGGAGGACCTATCTAAATTTTGTAAATTTTCAAAAAGTTTTTTTTTTAATTTATTTGTAAAACTGTTAAAAAGCTCACCTTTTAAAAATATATATATTGATTATATACCCCTGCATGTTGGGAAAAATACATAAAAAGTGTTTTCTAACAGACGATTTTTACAACGAAAGGGTGGCGATTTTAATGAAAAAGTCAATTTTTAAAACATGATTTTCACAGATTGGGATTTTGGGTATTTTGGTACAAAAAAGTAGGAATTTTTCTAATTCTGTTATTTGAGGACAAGCTTGTCTATTTCACATAAAAATTTCAATGGGACATTTTTGTTCGTTTAAATATTATTTCAATTCAAATATTAACATTATTACTCCAAAAAAAAAAGAAAAAAACAAATGCTTAAATTTTCATTTAAAATTTTTCAGTTCATGGTTCTCATGGTATCATGAGAACTGTTAGAATATGGAGAATTATTATTAATACAAATATATTAAATTAGGTCAAATTTATTTAGACCATGACCTGAAAAACTTTAAATTAAGATTTTAAAAATTTTTTTGAGAAATAATGTTAAGAATTTAATGATATAGATAAACTTATCTTTAAATCAGAGAATTAAAGAAACTCTCACTTTTTTACTAAAATGATCTAATTCTTAATCCGGAAGAAACTTCATTGAAATAATCACCATGCTGTTATAAAAATTTTCCGCCAGAAAATATTTTTTGTGTATTTAATCAACATGAAGTGAACTCAGCTTTGCGTTTTGAGAATTTTACAAATAAATTTAAAAAACTTTTTGAAAATTGACAAAGTCTTGATAGGACTTGTTGTGAAGCCATTGCCCAAAGGTCCTCCAGATTTACTTCGTACGTATTTCTGTTAAGATTTCTACTGAAAACATTAAAAAAATGCTATACGACAATTTTAGCAACAAATCCTCAAATATTTTATTATTCTTTCGATATTTTATTAAGAAGAGTTTAATACTGCGATATCGATACTTTTAAAATTCTCGAAAATTACGCCAATGTTTACTATCGAGAAATTATCGAGAATTGTTCGATGCTACGAACATTAATATTTAATATAATTGTTTATACTTTGTCGAACATAATGTTTTGAAAATTCTTAGTTTTTAGCGAACATTCACTTACTTCGAATATCAGGTTAGGCGGGAATAATGGTTTAACAGATTTGGTTTTTATTCTTTTAATTATATGTCTAAACAACTAACTATTTTAGGTTTACATTTTAGAAAATTTAAAAATCCATTCATTTACCAATTTTTAAATTTTAAAGGTGTATTTTTTCTTTTTGAATTTAGTATAATTATTATCTACCAATACCTAACTGAGAATTAACTTTTTAACCCGTGAAATCTTAACACTTCTATTTAACATAAATTTAATTACAAACACTTTTACATGCAATTTTGTTTTTAAAAATGAAAACAAAATAATCATGAACTATTTAAATTTAATCTAATGTTAAGACTTTATCGAACTCTCTAGCAAATCGAAAGGAATTTATTCAATTAGACACAACCAACCAGTGCCTATACAATAATTCAATGTAAAAATAAAATCATAATTTTAAAATATTATTCGCAATTCGCAGGAAACTATTACCATAAATCTGATAATGCCAAAAGTTAGGCACCAACATTAAAAAAAGCAAAAACAAACAAGACCAACTGAAAACGAAAAATAAAACAATAACAAAAACAAGTACAGAATCATAAAAAATAAACAAAAAATTAACGTTGATTTCAATTTTGTTGCAAAGTGCAAAAAAGCAAAAGGGCAAATAAGACAAACAAAGTTAAACACTATGAACAACAACAAAAATACAAATCTCATAGACGGATATAACAAGTACCGAAGACCGACACAAAGTTGGACATAATGACGCCAGGCGCCAATTGGTAAATAACTAGCAACCGTAGTACAGTGGGTCCAAACGGCAAATTTGTGTTAATAAATCTGTATCTCCTAAGCTACTGTTCGGATTGAATTGAAATGTATGGAAGAGTTGTGAGGAGAACCTAAGCTTTTGGAAAAATCACCTTGTAGTTACCATGTGATAACACGCTACATCAAGTATGTAAAATTTTTCTACATCTATTTTATGATCAAATTGAAAAAGAACTCGCGTGACATTTTTTTTTATTAATCGATAAAAATTAAACTTTTTTAAAAGTCATTTTAACAATGTTGGATGTAGGGTGTAAACCTAAATCAATTTAAAATTTCCTTATTAACCGTTAATAAAGCCTTGTCTTTCGAAATATTTACAGTCAATTTTTTATTTTTTTTATTAACAAAACTTTGTGAAAATGTGAAAGAATAGTAGGTACTATATTTTTTTGCAAAACAAAAAAAAAAAGCCATTTTTCATACTAATTTCGAGATCGCACTTGATTTGTAGAAGTCACGATTTTCTAAACCTTTTACATACTCGAGATAGTCAATTTTGGCACCTTGTAGCTTATCTGGTGTTATCACAGACTTCGAGATGAGTTTTCTGAAAGCTTAGGTCCTCCTCTACAACTCTTCTATACATTTCAATTCGATCTGGCCAGTAGTTTAGCAGATACAGATTTATTATCATTCAATTTTGCGTTTGGCCCACTGTCCGTAGTAAGTATGAGTATCATTTTAAACAGCTAACAACTTCCATGGGTATTTCTACCACCAACAACAACACTATATCATCATAAACATCATTATCATGGTTGTGGGGTATAGCACAAAATATGAACATGAGGAGTAGAAAAAAAGCGAAATTCATGGATATTTTACAGCACGCAGTTAAAAAGTACTAACAAAAAATTGGAAAAAATAGCACCTAGAGATGGGAAATATTTTTTTTGGTGCAAGTTTAGTTACCATTGAATTAGAGTAGGCAAACGGGGTATAATATTTTTATATAGGAAAAAAAAAACAAGGAATATAAGTGGAAGCCACGATTTTTTCCTCTTTTTCATATACAACAGACACTCAAACATTTATAAACTCTTATACTGGCTTAAACGTGAAGTTTAACACAATTCATGTTTGGACAACGGGTGGAATACTGAAAGGAAAAACAGAAAAATGAATAAAAAAATGAATCCAAACGCAAAGCATTCAACCACAGCTGGCAGCAATTGTGTAAATTATGTTGAACACTGATAACCATCTGAAAGGAGGCACGACTTATTTTGTTTTTTTTTTTTCAGTTCTTTTGTTATTTTTGTTGATATTATTGTTGCTATGACTATTTAAACAGCCAGTGTGGGTATCGGAACATTCTCTACTTTGGCTTGGCCAGCAGTTTTATAAGGTGTAGGTATGAGTTGCTGTTTAGTGGGATGCAAACAAATATAAGAAGAGAAAAAGCTTAATGTAGGTAGATTTAATAACACTCGCATTGTTTTGTTTGTTTGTAGAGTATTAAAAAGATGCTTCCATTTTTCTAAATAGATTATCACTATAGCTGGGAAATCAAAACTAGTTCGTATGCGAGGGCCTAATGTTTCTAAAGATATTGGTATTTTTCATTTTTCAGAAGTTTAGTTACAAGATTAGATAATAAAAGGAAATTTTAATATCACAAAGATTCATATATTCAGTAATTTGGAGCTATAGTAGAGCAAGGAAACTAAGATCATACTTTATACAGTATCCCTAAAAAGAATTGCTGTTTTTTAATGCTTAGAGTTATAGTTACATTTAGGCAAGATATGAGAACGACTAAGATTTTAAAAGATTAAAATAATATGTGTGAGATTTCAAACTTGAAATGGTTTAAAAATAGCTGCAATAGAAATATAAGAAAGCTCGACTACATTAAAAAACGTTTTGTCGTTAGATAAAACGTATTCAACAACACTCAAGCAAAAAATACTAGTGAATACGATAAAAAGGGGTGTAAAATTGAATAAAAATAGGATAAATATCAACCAACAAAATCAATAATTTTAGTTAATTTTAGTTAATTTTTCGTAAATTAGTTAAATTGATGAAAAATTGTTAATATGACTAACTGAATTAGTTAATTAAAAGTTGGTAAATTTGGCAAATTTTTAGTCAAGTTGAATAAAATATTATTCAAATTAATTAAATATTTCCTTCACATTGAATAATTTTCACTCAATTTAACTACAATATTTTATTTAATTCTACTAAATTTTAGTATTATTTTAGTATTATTATTTAGTATTATTTTATGTAACTACTACAAATATTTGTACCTATATGCATATATTGTTCTGTAAATTGTTTTAGTGAATAATACATTAGCATATAAACAATTACTATAATTAATTAAAAATTATTTATAAGTAATTATAGTATTATATATAAATAAATATAATATAATTAAATAATTATAATTAAAAATAAAACAAATAAGAAACATTAAAAACTAATAATTTTTACTGTATAAAAAAATAATATTATTGTATAAAAATAAAAATAATAAGAAATTCTTTATGTAAAAGAAATAAGTATATTAAAATTTATTTATGTATAACAAAAATGCCAGTTCTTACAAAAAGTAAAATAAAATAAATATATCTAAATAATAGGGTGATCGATTATTCGATTTTTTGGAGAAATCGATTTTCGACTAGTGCGAATAGTTGGAATTTTCTAAAAACTGGTTGATGTTTTCGAAATTCCGAAAAAAACAGGTTAACCATTAAAAACTATATTTCTTTAAAAAAAACTTAATAAATCTTAGGGAAAACTGAGGTATTGTGGCGTATGCGGTAATGAAGAAAATTTAAATTTTTTTTCGCGTATTTTTAATTTTTTGCAAAAACTACTACTGGTACATGTTTTCCATTATTGCACTACATTTTTAAACTACATTCCATCCATGGAATCTCTGATTTTATTGCTCTTCGAGCACAAGCAAATAAAATATACTTAAAAAGTTTTTTTTAAGTGCTAATGTGTCTGCATGCAAAGCAAAAACATGGTTACAGCATTATCACTACAACAATATCATGGTCTCAAACAAACAAAAAATGTCTATTTTAACTTAATCAATATTATTATTTTTCGTATTTATCATCTTCCTTAATAAATATTCTATTTATAATACGATTTTTTATTACTTATTTACATTAAATTTATGTAGACAATTTTTCTAATATTTTAAACTTATACTACTTATTTTCTTTCTATAAAATAATCTGTTGTATCTGTATACATATCTAAAAGATAATAAAGATCCTTCAAGTCTTCAGTAGTTTGAGTTGATAAAGGCTCATAATAAATCCAACGTTTTTTCAATGATGATAGTACAGGATCTGATGATAACAATAGGCTATTAAAAATATCCTCGTTTTGTGACGTTCTGGAGCATTTCCCGGAGATGAATAATTGAACGTGTTTAAAATTTCTGTTTCTTGCTTCTTGAGCCTCTTCTATAAGCTCACCAAGTGGAAGAATATTTCGTTCAATTATAATTTCGCCATGGCACAATACTTTGTGTCATTTCTTTCCATGGGTATAGAGAAACAAGTAGTTTAGATATTTCTGTTGCATATTCTCCAAATCGATCAGAGTTAATTTTGTGCTTACTATTAATTGCCATTAATAGTATGTTAGTCCTTTCAAGTAACTCTTTATTAATACCAGTTATTTTTCATGTAGCATAATAATGTAATAAGATAGAATAATAATAATCGTAATCTGATAGAACGGGAATGCAGTAAGATTTTTCAATTATATGTAAATTAAAATCATAACATGAAATAACAAATTAAAAAATCGGACACAATACGATAAAATTGAATCATAATAATTATTACTTATAATCATTTATATTTATCGCTATGTTCCAATCATAATATGTTGCTCTTAAATTATGGTCACAACAGCTACATTTTTTCTCTGCGTATGAGGATGTCGTGAATATAAAAATTTTATACTTTTTGGACATTGTGGTAAAAATATATTGGGGTAAAATGCGATACCAAACTTTGCAATTTTTTTTTCTTTTGCAATTTTGCTGTATTTTAGCATTTTATTCTACTTATGAATTAGATTATTTCAAATACAAGAAATAGCAGAATCTTTTTAAACATTTTGATCTATTATTTCCTTTAAGTTTTATAAGTTGTTACCTGTCTATTTTCCTCTTTTATTGGAATTTTGATATTCATGTGGCCTGGTGAATACAAAAATCATTTAAGCATATTTGATAAACACTAACAGCCGTATGCAACAAAAAATCTTAACTTTGCTTTAAACTACACATTAGTTACTCATAATTTAAGGCTAACAAACCTTTGTTAAAAAAACGTATGCAAAACACCGTTATACATACAAGTTTTTTAATTTTGATAATGGCAACACTTAAATTTTGATTTATAGTTAAAGCTGTACATTACCGAATATTTCATTTGATTAAGCATAAAATGAATTTTTTTTTAAATATTGTTTCTATTATTATAACTGAATAAAAATACAAAACTGAAAGGAAATAATAGATACAAAGAAAAAAAAAAAAAAAAAAATAATAATAATACTAATTTATTTATATATTGTAAATAAAAAAAAATAAATAATAAATACGATTAGTTTTCGGTAACGGATAAAATAGTTATTCGAATAATAATTTTTGTTTATTTGTTTTGGTTGAATGGGCATCACTAAAACATTTATTATATTTTTGTTATTTTTTTGTGTACTTTTATGTTTAGTTTTTTTTTAAATTTTTTCTCTAAATATTTATCTAGAATAACGAATAAAAAGAATGATCTAAAGAAGAAGGAAGATATAGAAGACTGGAATCAGGGTAATTGAGCAGTATTTTTTGTAAAGCATGAACAAAAAATGGAAATTAATCACAATGTCACTTAAAGTAGGTTTAATTTAGGTTCCTACCTACTTTAAAATATTTAAATTATCTTTGTTAAATTTAAGTTAATGATCGGTTTTGTATACAACTTTATGGAATTTTGATTAATAATGCTTTGTAAAGCTGTGAAAATTTTTTTTGACTACGGCTGTAAATATCTTAAAATTTGTCATTTTTAATACTTTTCCACTTTACCCCAACATTTTTTCCCTAAAATAGTTGATTTGAAAAAACGCCGAAAATAATACCAAAAAATTAAATAATCTTATTATTTTTATGCAAAACGTTACACAATAATTCATTCTACTTAAGAGTTCCATTGGAGGGTTCAAAAGATTAATAGCTAGTATTTTATTATAGTACGATTAAAATATCCAATCTCCTCTATAATATTCAAGTTCAAATTTACAAAATATAAAATTTTAATTAAGGTAAAAAAACAATCATCAAAAATATAACTAAGTTTTATATTATAGAAACTATGATTTAATATCGAAAAAGCATGAAAAAACAAGATTTCGTAGTAACGTCTCAACAAGTTGATCGTTTAATTCGTTCAGGTTCAACGTACTTTAATATCAACCCTTTCGAGATGTTACAAATTGAACACGAAGCCACGTTGAAAAAATCAAGACAAGTTACTGTCAATTGTCCATCTTAGTACTTCCCGATAAAATTCAAGATGATAAGGAGCGCGTTCAAAAAGCATTTGATATTATAAATGAAAAATTCGTATGTTTATGAAGAAAATAAAGATAAAGCAGATCATATGGTACTTTAAGCCCCAAATCAGCATAAAATTTCACTTTGAATTTGTATTTTTTTTTTAGGTTGCAGAAAAAAGGTTGAGACTATACTCAAAGATGAACGAGCCAAATGCAAACATGAAACCAGAAATCAGAAAAGTGGTGGAACATGATACTAAATATTAAAAAGAAAGCATTAAAATATACAAAAAATAGAATAAATAAATTTGATACTAAAAGTATTTTTAATTACTATTTTTAATGATTCAATAAAAACTATTGTTTGAATATCAGTCCAAAACCAAACAAAAATTTAATATTTTTAGAAAAAAAAATTATAAATCTTTTTTCTAGAATTTTTTAATATCATATTTTATATTTATTTATTAAAATCGTAATAAGAATTTATTATTTTTCTTATAAAATTTTACGAACCTGAATGTTTGATTTTACTAATTTCGTGATAATAGAATACAAATTTGGTAATAAAATACAATTTTTCTTTTCTGTGTAATAAGTAATTAACATTATGAATCAATTAAAAAATTTTTCCTAAATTTACCTTCAAATGTTAGCATTTATTACATTGTTTTTTTTTTTTCTTGAAATAAAATATTATTTTTAATACCGGTTTTTTGTGTTTAAAAACCCCGGTTTATTCGAAATTCGAAAAACTAACATTTCAAAAGAACCCACAGCACTTAAACCGAAAAACCTGGTTTTAAAACCGGTTGAAAAACCCAACTAAATAATTAGTATAAAATACTATAAAAAGGAATATTTTAATTAAACTTAGTTTAAACATCTAGAAAAATTATGTATGTAGCAGAGGTTTTATTTACAAATGATTATATGACGAAAGCACTAATACGCTATGAATATGGTAAAACATTTGGTTTAAACAACTATTTGAAATTTTTGTATAGAAGTACTTATTTAATAGTTTTAGTTATTTAATAACTAATAATATATTGTACGTATCTGAATATTTTCCATTTGTTTCATATTTTGTAATAAAATTATGCTTGCAGAGTATTTAATACGATCATCAAATATGGAGATGGGTTTTCACGAAAATGCTTCATAATTGGCACGAAAACAACTGTTTAAAATCGATGTAGAGTTATCACTCAATATTGTCTCAATACTATTTTCAGCGTTTATTTCCGGATGATCTATAGCAACGTATACAAAAATTTGGAAAGAAAAGTAATATGTATATAAAATATATAAAATAATGTTTACCTGTGTTTCAAAATAGTAGTCACTCGTAGTAGGATTGTTTATAGGTGGCCTTTTTTGTAGAAGACTGTTTTGTTTAAGTTTTCTAAGGACTTTGAAATATTTGTCGTACAGTTTTAAGTAAACTAAACTTAAATCTTAAGATGATGATCGTTGCACTGGTAGTTGATTTGATAAAAAATATTTATAGTTGTTATGGAAATGAACTATAAAATAAATAGCTATATTTACATATCGTCGGTGCAATTTTTTTATTTATATATTTATTTTTTCATTATTACTGCATCTTGTATTATTAATAGTCATACGTTCACCCACCAAAGCGTTTTTAATTATCACAACGGGTTTCGAAGTTGCCAAAAGTTCTATGTGTATTAGAATGTACTAAAATTTACCGAGTTTTAAAATTTGACCGCAACTCCCCATAGAATCGTTCATTGGGTTGTAAAAAGATATTGTGTGAAATATTAGTGAAATCAGATATCGTTAACCTGTGTCTCATCGGACTTGAACTTTGTACAGTGCGTTTATATGAGGAAAATATGGCTTTTTTATAGGTTTTAGAAAAATTTAGCTACTAAATACTTTGCTTTATAATAAAGTTTCTACCCAAATTGTATAAAACACAATAATGGTATATGTAGATAATGATTTTTTAACACTTTATTACAAAGCAAAATACAAAAAATGTTTAATTTTTGGAGTAATTTTTAATGAGAACATATCATTTTAATTAAATTTGAGCAATAATTACTGAAAAATATGTTTCTCCAGGATAATTCAAACTTCTTTCTATACCTGGTTAAAAAAATTTAGATTTTTTTAACTCCAATTGCAAACTTTTAAAAATTTTCTTTAAAAAATTTCAAAAAAGTTCATTTTGGATATTTATAGAAAATACTCCAGGAAATAAAACTAAAAAGGAATCGGATCAACATTTTGTATAACTAAGCCGTAACTGTGAATTTAATTTCTGCCGTTTTTCGGAAAAAGGGCATTTTTAGCGGTTATTTAGTTATAAAGTAATTTTTAGAACTGATGTTCATACTAAACAGAGTTATTACGAAATAAGATAAAACGAAGGTTAAAAGTCAAAATTTGCAATACTTGAAAGTTTTAACTAAAGCATAAGGAAATTTAACTGAAAGATATTCGCTGATACTGGCAGTAAAAAAAAGCAAACTTAACCTTCAACCGAGCTTTGGGTCAGCATTTTTTAAAACGCAACTATTCCTAAATATTTGTAAAGCAAATTAATATCATAGACAAATAAAATGATAATTACCTTATTCTCACAATTTAAGTCATGAAAAGCCATCAAGATTCCTCACAAATCCAGATAAAAAAATAATTTTTCGTGATATTTTCATTAAAAATTTGAAATATTTAAAATTTTTACTTTTGACTTTTTTATTTTAAAGGCAATCCAATTTTCTTAAAATCTTACTGTGTAATAATTTTGTTTAGTCTGAATATCAGTACAAAAAAAAAAAAAAAAATACTTTATAAATAAAAAAACTGTAAAAAATGCTTTTTGCCGAAATCTGCAAAATTCAAATCGCAGGTACGGCCTACTGATGCAAGATATAGACATAATTTTTTTAATTAAAAATAGCATATCATTTAGACATTGTTTAAAAAAATTAAAAATTTGCTTGTACGTTCCTTACACAAATGGTATAAAATACAATAATGGGGAATTCGTAATAATTTAAATATTTTTTTAACCGATTTGTTCTTCGTATATCCTGTTTGATTGATAATTATATGTAGATTACGATTTTTGACACTTTGTTACAAAGTAAAGTATCTAGATAAATTTTACTCAAAACTGTAAAAAAAACACATTTTCCTCATATAAACGCATTATAAAAACTTCAGATCCGATGAGGCACGGGTTAACGATATTCGATTTTACTAATATTTTATACAATACATTTTCACAATCCAATGAACGATTCTAATAGGAGTTACGGTAAAATTTCAAAAGTCGGTAAATTGTGGTGCAGTCTAATTCGTGTCTTTCATTAAGAAAAAAATTTTGTTTTTTAATTCACACTGGAGTTATTTAAGAACAAAAATAATAAATAAATTAAGAGTTTCTTATACAACAAATTATATGTATACATTTTTTAAACTTCTTCTGACATTTGGTAGGCCAATCAATATTTTTCAAAAAATAAAATTTTCAAATATTTTAGTAGAAAATACAAAAATCAAAAGTGAAAAATAGGTTGCGAATTGGCAAAACAAAAAGTTTTTTTCACCTGAAAAGTAGTAAAAAAACACATAGAACTTTTCGTCAGCGCACCGACGATATGTATAGTATTAAATATAAATTCTTAACATTACAAAGAAAAATAGAAAAAAGGCTTCCAAATTTCCGTACGTCTAACAGTTGCTTCTGTTCTCTGATTTCAGTTTTATGTCATCTAGGTGTTTCCACAGAAATTAACATTTTCTGAATGATTATTATTCATAAATGCATACAGGTTTGTTGATATCTCACAAATTTCCACATATTTTTCACAATTAATTTATTATTCTGGTGTTTTCTATACTGCTTATTTAAGAACAAAATTAAATAAATAAATAAACATTATCAACAATTTTTAACCCGACTGTAACTGATTTTAATCCTAAATAAAATTTGCAGTAATACTATTCTAAGCAAATGGGTTACAGATCGGAAATCACAAGACCTAAAACTAATAAGTGCAAAATTTTGGCACCTTATGTTTCATTTTATAATTACGATTGTTATTCAAAACTCAAAATCTTAGAAAAAGGGCTAAAACGTTTATACTTTTTGATCTCACTCAATAAAATATAAACTAATCGGATTTTGTGGAATTTTACACCTTCACTGTTGCTATGCAGACTTTTAAGAGTCACATACAAGGTAGTCAAATTTTGATGACAAAATTTTTTAATTTTTTAAATTTCTTGTTTTTTCAGTTTAATAAAACATTTTTATGGACTTCTTGAAATTTTTAATTTCTTTCCAATACTTTGACAGAGAATACAAACGTTGATAAAGGGACTAACTAGCACTATCCATTTCATTCAAATTGTTCATATTAATTTCGACTTGTCTGAGAAAAACAACTCTGTTCCATTGATTTAGAGTACAGTGGAAGTGCTTTCACATAAATTCTATGTAGTTTTTTATTTTTATTGGAAATAAATGGCCTTTTGCAGAACTGTAGAATTCTGCTTTGGTCTGAACTGCTCTTCTTTGAACTGAACCTATGGTTATTTTAATGCTTAATGATTCAAGAGTACTTGAAGCAGTCTGATTATGATAGTTTTGACTTCCTCTATCAATTTATGTATAATTATTTATAGTTAACCATCTTGGTCGACTTCTGCAGTCCATACGTTGCACGGTTTCTGACGTTTTAACTTATTTGTAAATTATCTTTCAGTCGATTTTTCCATATTAATATTTTTCAAAGCTTAATGGGCCACAGCCAGGGCAACCAAAAGTATGTAAAATCATATTTTTTCCTGGGCTTCAAATGAACCAAACTGTTAGTTATTTATCCATTTCAGACAATTTTCTGAATTTTGGCATCAATTTGTTACAGAATATTTTAGCATATTTTGATCCTTAGAGCATACTTTTGAATATTTTGAGCTTAGCAGCATATGTTGTTATTTTTGCATAGAAAATCCTTATTTTAGAGCGTATTTTAACAATCTAGATGGTAAATGTTTGCATATTTATTGCATTCGAGAATAATTTTGCATATTTTAAACAAAACAGCTTAATATTGCTTATTTTGTACCCTATATAATCTTTTGTACATAATTTGCCATCAGTGACATTTTATTTTTACGTTTCTTCAAATTCGATTCCTAATAATTTTCGTCTTATAAATTGATATAAATTTTGTAATTATTGTACCAATATTCATTCGAATTGATTAATCAGTAGATTAAACAGTTGATCAAATTTATTTTGCTCAGTATATTAACAAATTTGTTCTTAGCTATTCAACTAATGAGTGTAGCTTTAATTATAATTTTTAAAGCGGTTTCTCGAGAAGTAGAAAAATTTCTCCCACTGTACAGCATTAACTTCGGGTTATTATCCTTTATAAATTTTCATTTTAATAGCATTTTTTTACCCCCCAAGTTTAAGTACTACCACATAGTATATATGTATTTTTCCATCTTTGCTCTCACGCTGTTTCAATATATACCCATAACATGATAGGCTCACCACTACATTTAGCGGTACTTTTTGTGAACTTGGAGTCACAAAATGAGTTTGAGATACACTCTAAAAAAAGAATACATGTAAAACCACTACTATAAAGTGTTTATTTTTATGTAAGAAATGCCCAAATTTAAATACAAAATGTGTTTTAAATCTAATGACATACAAAATTACACAAAATATTAGTATTTTTAATGTTTTTATACATGGTTATATAAATACTTCCATAACTGCTGAGAATATAACTTGAAGACAATTTTAATTCCAATGTCTTGACGTTTTACTGAACCAAATCGGACAGGTCGTTCTCGAGATATACTTCAATATATGGTACAACCTCGTTAATTTTACAAATAGTGATTTATTGCGAGAACTCAAAAAATAGTGCAAAAGAATAAAATTATATTAGAAATTAAAATATTGAAGCAAGAGAAAATACACATTTTGCACAGTTAGTCTGCGTAAATGTATACAATTGAATATGTGCAAAATGTGTTTGAAATAAAAGGTGGGTTTAACTATTCGGAAGATAGTTGCAAGTTCGCTGCCTTTTTGCACTCTTCAATTAATGCCTTTACGCTGGCTTAGAATTAAATATGGTTATAATATATGAATATGCAAGACTGTATATATAAAAATATTCTAGATGATGTCTTTAATTTTTTATAGTTACTTCAATCAATATTTTAATGTCTCAAAAATGGAACTGATATGTTTAACTGAAAATTAGTTTGAAGAACATATATAAACAGGTTTGCTTATATAAATAATATTTTCGATATAAAAGAAGATCGTTGGAAATGGAAGCGATTTAAACATAATAAAATTTCTCTAAAACAATTATTGGTTTTCATATCCATTTAATGGTTAAATATTGTAGAAATATTTATGGTTATATGGTGAAATGTGTAGAAATAAATTAAAAATGATATACGTATTAATAAACATTTTTAAGCATATCAAATATTAAAATATGTGTAGAAATTTAATTTAGGTAGAATATGTATATTTACCCTAATTATAATAGAAGTCAATTTACCTACTAATAAATAGAGTAAATATTGATGAATATATATATATATATATATATATATATATATATATATATATATTCGGTATTCGCGACTACCAATTATCGCGACGGCTTAAAATTGCAGGTTCTATAACCGTGACAGTTTACGAAAAAAGGTTCTATTTTCGCGACTTTTTTTTACAATTTTTTGATTACAATGTCTATAACCAACAAAGGGAAATCCCCGTCTTTTGGTTTACTGACTTTTATTGGATGATTTTGATCTTCAATTTTGTCAGTTTATTCGTGTCATTTGTTGTTGTATAAAGAAAAAGAAAAACTTGTCAAGAGAAAAATAGAAATAAAATAATTTTGTAAATTTTCAACTACTTCCAATTGTTTTTGCTCATTCTATAGTATATATAAGATTTTCTTAGTTTATGGAGACGCTTTTGTAGATGTTTCCTCATGTTACTGGAGGTTATATTCAATATCAAGGCCCAAGTGTGTTTCTAAGCTGTTCTTATTATTTGTTTAAAAAAAGGTAAGTTTATATTGACTGTTTTTGACGCTTTGTTTGGGAAAGCTATCATGTTCAAAGCGGTCAGATAGGATAATATGAACACCTTTGTTGAAACACCCCATCGATATAAACATTTTATGACAAGCTTTAGGGAATTAATTTAAGTATATATTAAAATATACATATGTATATATTTAGAACGGACACTTACATATGGGGAATTCTCTGTTTACATTTACCTTTATGAAACCGACTAAAGCAACAAAAATTCAAGATCTGAAATGGTTCCATATGGTACCGGCAAGCATCCAAAATTAAAAAATGAAAAAAAGTGTTTGAAAATAATTTTTTTTTTTCTTTCTTTTTATTCATGTAATCACGGATTTTAACATATGTGTCCAATTCGTCTAATGTAAACTACAAACACTTGTAAAAATAGACCAACTTTTGTTCAATCAATGAGTCGTTGACCAGTTTTAAATTATATTGTAACAATATAAAACAGGTAATTAATTCAATATTTTTTATTTACGTATTTATATATTTATTAATTTTCAATTTGATATTTATTTTTTTAATGCTAAACATAATTGTACACACAGTTGCTATGATGTTGTGTTTAGAATAAAACAAGATATCAATCTTTAAAATCGCTTAAGAATACAAAAAGTTATTAAACGTCTTTTAGGGTAAAATATTTTATTTGATGTTTAATTTGGGTGAATATTTTTTAGGGAAAATATGATAAATACATGGGAAATCTCTTTGAGTTAATCCAGATAATATCAAAGACGTTCGACATTTGTATTAGCTTTTATAGAAAAATGTATAATAAATTGCAATAAAACTCGAAAATTTTTGCTTTTCAAATGGTGTTTAAAAATTTGCCTTTAATATTTGACTAAAACATAATTATATTTTGTTTATAAATATATAAATATTTAATAATAAATGAGATATGTTTAATATTTTATTTTTATCCAGATTTATTTATTGGTCTATGGGGTATAATAGTTAGTTAAATCAACCAGAATATATAATATTTAAAAATAATAAAAAAATTTTATGTCTGATAGTTTTGTCTTTTCTGTATTTAAACAGTTATTTATTATTATTTAAATATCAACGTATTTGATAGCAAACGATGCTAAAAAGTAAATACCAATTAGTTGCTTTGACGTGATTATTTACGCTTAACTTTAAAATTAGAGGATTATTTATAACATTGTTTTCAAAATTTCCACTGTGTATGTAATAATAGCATACGAAAATAACTACGCAAACAAACAATTCATTAATATAAACGAAATGGTTATTTCAATGTAATTAATACGTGTCATAACACCAAACGTATGATTAATATTAATTATTGTCTATTGTGAGTGAATACTTAGGCGTATGATTAATTGTAATTGTAGATTAACTTTAAAAAAAGGTTATAGATGAAAAGAATTAATTAAAAAAAAAAAAAATAGTTCACAAATATGATTAATATATTAAGAGTGTGTTAACAATTAAGAAATAAAATGGATATAGCATTTTGGAAAGTTTTATATTCTAATTACACAGTGTGACAGTGAAAATATACTTTCGAAATAACCAAGTGTACGCTGTAGACCATAATGGGTAGATTATTATGTCATTTTTAACTTTTCAATACAAAATCTGAAGTTATCGAAAAAAAAAAACATTTTTATGACGATGGAATTCAAAATGTTTAAGAATTTAATTTTTTTAACAGTTTTAGATAGAAGAGAAATCAAGCTTTCTAAATGTATACATATTTGTTTACATTATATGAACTTTTAATGAAATATTGTAATAAATAGAGATATATTTTAATTTTTCCAACTTCCGCACTATTCTTTTTTTTCTATTTTTTTTTTTTATACGAAACCCTATTTTTTGTAGTATAATACTTTTTGTACTTAATGAATCGTACAAGCCCATTTGTTAAAATCAAGTAAGAATTGATGAAGTTACAATTTTTTACCTTGCTCATATGAATTATTTTCTCAAACAAAATATTAAATAAAAATAATAATAATAAAATGGTTCTAAAATTATTTTAAAACCTATTGTCTGATAAATACATCAGATTTAAAAAAAGAAAAAAAGTATATGGGCTATTATCAAAACTTTTTAACTTGTCTGAAATTGGTTTTAATGCTTAGTAAGTTTTGTTGTAATAATATTTTAAATAAATGGGTTACAGATCTGAACTCACACTAATATAACGCAAAATTTTAGGGCCATAGGTTGTAAATTATGTAATCATAATTGTTGTTCAAATTTCAAAAACTTAGAAAAATGGCTTAAAATTACTTAACATTTGAAATTCTTCAACACTTTTTGTTTGCGCGTTTATTTATTTTTATCCCATTCGATCTAATATAAATTAATCGGACTTTGTAGATTAATTCTACACCTTCTTTGTTGTTGTTCAGACTTTCAACATTTACATAAGTGGTAGACAAATTTTGATGACATAATTTTTTTAATTTTTAAAATTGTCTGGTTTTCTGTATGGGGTTTTTGCCGCTTAACGGAATACAAATTTTGAAACAGGTATTGCTACTTGTTGTAATTGTATATATTTTGCATTAAATCTCGTTGATGTTCCAGAAAACAAGTTAGTTTTTTATGAGAAATATTCGCAGCAGTATAAAGAATAGCATGGATTACTGTGATAACTTATTTCTTTTGGTATTTTACATAATAAAATTTAAGGAGCATTAAAAATATTAAATAAAGTATTTTTATATAGAAAATTGCAATTTGTAAAGGTCTTGGATATATAGATGTAAGAATGTTGATAAATATGATTGATCGAGTCCATAAATTTAAGGCAAGTGTTGTTGATAGTTAAAAATGGAATATTAAAAAAAATTTCTAAGGATCATCGTGTGGATAGCACGAATTAATTATTAATTATAGGTGTTAGTAACGCTTAAAGGAAATGCAGAGGCGCAGAAAAATTTTATAAACCCAAAAAAAAGCATGCATTTGAATCATCATATATTTATGCAAAAATCATTTGACCAGAACGTAAGTTAAAAGAGGCTTAAATTTGTCGTTATATCAGCCAAATTTACAATATATTTAAAAAGCATAGGGTTTCATATAAAATAATAGAAAGAAATTTCGCGAACGTTGACACAAAATTAAATAATAAAGGAAAAAACAATTAGTAAAATCTCAGATAATTTTAATAATATTTCAAAAAAATTTCATGAAATATAAAGAAATATATATATTTATAAAGTTTGGTTTCTCTTTAGGGTAATTCCCTATCAAAACGGCAAAAAAAAAGATATTTTATGAAGTTCGCTACAAATATTATCTACCGGTTGAATTTTTTTCTAAAAGTTTACATACTTTATTGCTCATAACTTCTAAACTATACATTACAGAATTATAATTTTTATTTCACTAAATAGAATATTTATTTATAAAATTTATTTACTTCGTAAGTTGAAAAGTCAAAATCGATGATATACAGATCAAAGCTGAATATTCCAAAAAACGGTATTTTAAAATTCTTAAACAATTATGTATTAACGATATTCTGTACTCGTGTCCAAATTCAAGTTGGACACTATTTTATTTAGCACATATTGAAAAAATATAAAACTTTATATACAAAATTTTACTTAAGTTTAAATTTTTTTTTATATAACTTCTAAACTAAAAGAGTGTCCAACGTTAAATTTTGCACGACTATGGACAGTTGTATTAATTTTATATAATTTTTGAAGAATTTTAAAAATATAATTTTCTGATATATATTAGTTTAATTTTTGTATTAAATTTTGAATTAAATATACTAACTATATATCATATTTAAGGCCATATCTTTGTCTTTAAAATGTTAAATTATATTATTCAGAAGTTATTAGTAATAAGATAATAAATGAGGGTCCAGCTTGAAATTTTTTACGAGTAGAGAAAAGAGTTATATCAACGTTAAGTGTTTCTTAAGAATTTAAAAATACCAATTTTCAGATATAATGATTTTTTCAGATATAATGAATTTGATTCTTTTATCTTCTATTTTGAACTTCTGATGTAAATAAATTTTATGCATATCATTATAAAGGTTATATATTTGCCTTTAATATGAAACTAAATCTGAGGATCAACGATGTATAGTTTAGAAGTTATTACCAATTAAACAAAGTTGTAAAGTGAAAAGTTTTTAGAATTTTTTTGTTTTTCAAAACGTCATATTTTTGGCCATGACTCAAAAAGTTTATACTTTGAGAAACTCTTCCAGTAGTGAATTTCATTGAAATCGAAAATGTCAAATCCGATTGCTATCCGTTTTGACTAGGAGTCACTTTTTATTTAAAATCATTTTTTATTTAAATTCAAAGTTGGTAAAAAATTATTTAAATTTTTTTTTATTCCATCAAGTCGTAAACATCGTTTTTTATCGATAACCTCAGATCTTGAAGGTGTAAAAATTACAAAATTTTCTACCCAACTAGAGCTACAGCCCACACTAAGTAATTTCAAAAGTGTATCTAACTTTTTCCATTTTGTAACATAGTGTTATTATTAGTGATTGAAATTTAAATTCCTTGGTGCCTTAGTCGTTACATTACGGCTGTAAGTAATGTTTTATTCGACACTATTTGACCAACAGTTTGGTTTTACCTTCAATTAAATACAAACTGAAAGCAGCTAACTATCCCATTACCCATCTTAAAAACAAACCAACTACTCCATATTTCTACACCTCTTTCAATTATGTGATTTATATAAGTGTGCGTTTTTGCATTACCTAACATTTAATCCATAAGTACACAACTATATACAGACACTCACATCTTCAGATCCCTATGCTAACTATAAAGTAAAGCGTTTTTGTGTGAATTTTTAGAAGTTAAATTGATGGCATGAACACTTTAAGGTGTGTGCTCTTCTTTAACGTTATTTACTTATTTTTTGAATTGTTTTCGTATTTTTTTTTTTGGCTCAGTAGAAAAAGTTAAAATATAAGAAGAGGAAAAATTGTTGCAAAATGTTAAATGTGGCGCCATTGTGTTGTAACATCAATCGTCTCGTTAATGTAAGTATGAATGTCCTCTTGTAAACTTTGTTACTCTTGTTCTTACCCTTGTATTTTGCAATCATTTTTCTACCTCCCCAGCTCAAGAGGCAGTGGGAAATAAGAATAAATGCAATACATAGTGTTGACAATATTTGATGTGTTATTTGCTCCTCCTACTCCTCCTCTTGCATTTTTTTCATTAGTCTTCTTAGTCTTCCTTATTCCCTTGACAATTTCAGGTGTTGTTGTAACGTAAAGCACCACTATTTTGACAAGGATGGTGGTCTGCTGTCTACTCATCGTTTGATGTTTTTCGCTTTAATTTTTCTTTAGCCTTTTGATATTGTAATGCAGATGTTGGTAGTGCACTGTGGGATGTTTAAGTGACAATTAATTTATAAAAAATATAATTTTAATTTATTTTTAAATAAAGAGTAAATGTAATCATAATTTTTTTGCAACCATAGAAAAACATATTTGGCCATCAAGCAAAATCTACTCATTCCCAATACTATTTTCAGATACTCAGGATACAATATCTCTCTTTTATAAACCATCTGAATAAACAATTTTGCTTTATTCTCCATAAATGACCCATTGTGACGCATTCAAGTTTTCACTCGCTCCTATTTGTTCCCTTGCAATACAAACTGTATTTTACTACATATATATTTTTAAACCTACGTACGTACATTTATATGTGTGTATAATATATAGAGTAATTACATGTTATTTGTTGCTTAAGTGATTTATAAACCAATTTAAAATAAAGTTATCTCTCCGTTCTGTTGGCTTCGCGATTGTGTGATGAGAATGATTAGGAGGAAAGGAGAGTGAATTTTCCAGGCAAATTAAAGTTGATGATGTGATATATGGGCTAATAAATGCAGAATATTTTGTTCAAGTTGAAGGCAGATTGTTAAGAGGTCGATTTATTTTAATATAATTAACTTTGAGGTTAAATTTGAAAAAAGTGGATTTTTTTCTTGCTTTAATGGAATAATGTTAGTACATATTATTTGTAAAATGTAGGTATATTAGCGGAATTCCTTTGATGGTCTGATGAAGATTTCACTGAAATTATATTGAAACAATTGAATACAAGCCTTCTTCATATAGAAAGAATACGTGAATTTAAGCCACACTTTTCTATAGAAAAATAGCTTGGATTCAAGCCACATTTTTCAATAGAAAAATTGCTAGGATTCAAGCCACATTTTTCAATAGAAAAATTGCTTGGATTCAAGCCACATTTTTCAATAGAAAAATTGCTAGGATTCAAGCCACATTTTTCAATAGAAAAATTGCTTGGATTCAAGCCACATTTTTCTATAGAAAAATAGCTTGGATTCAAGCCACATTTTTCAATAGAAAAATTGCTAGGATTCAAGCCACATTTTTTAATAGAAAAATTGCTTGGATTCAAGCCACATTTTTCTATAGAAAAATTGCTTGGATTCAAGCCACATTTTTCTATAGAAAAATTGCTTGGATTCAAGCCACATTTTTCTATAGAAAAATTGCTTGGATTCAAGCCACATTTTTCTATAGAAAAATTGCTTGGATTCAAGCCACACTTCTCTATAGAAAAGTTGCTTGGATTCAAGTCACACTTTTCTATAGAAAAGTTGCTTGGATTCAAGTCACACTTTTCTATAGAAAAATTGCTTACAAGTAAGCATCCATTGCTTAGTTTCAAGTCCTTTTTTCCTTAGGAAAATTGCTTGGAATCAAGATAATTTATGCATATAATATTATTACTTAAATTTATAAATAAAAAGTCTTTTACATATTTCCTACATACTGCATTTAATAATGAAATTTCTTTCATGTCCTTGCAACAGTACAAAGTTCAATTGCAAAACAAAACATTTCCTGGAATATACAATTACATACATATTTGTACTAACACCAGCAAAACTTTACAAGACAGATAATAATAATCTTTATGACAAAAAAAAAAAAATACTTAAGCTTGTAAGTACTATACAACATGTACGAGTATTATATACACCATATAATCATATTCTCCTTAATAAATCAAAATAATAAAAAAAAAACAAAAAGAAAAAATATCATACAGATACACAATCTCATGAAAGTATGAGTGATTTACAGCGAATAACTGACTGAGGGAGTTAGTCGCCTAATTAAAAAATCTAAAAACGTTCAATATTATTATCACACACTTGGAATTGAAAACACAACAAAAATGAAAATAGTATTTATAGTTTTTATGCATCATAAATATACATATGTACAATATACTCACGCACTTTAAATACATACACACATACCTGTGTAAAACACATTTAAACGTATTAAACGTAAATTATCACGTAATTATAGATAATTTGCAATGATTTTGCTTTTTTTTTTTGCTGCTCTCACATTTATGTTTTGGTTTTTAAACATTTCATATAAGCGTGTGAGTGTAAATGTGCATACTAAAGTATTTCTATAACTATTTTGATGTATAGCACGTTTTTGTTTATTATGATAAGTACACGATAGTAGACATTGTACGTAGTTACGATTGTAGGAGACTCATATAAAAAAAAGAAAAAAAAAATACCAGTCAATATTCAATATTCGATTGGATTTAAAATGATGTGATGTGATATGTAGTCATAGCTTTAAGAGACAGTCAGCCGGTCGGGTTTAGTTTTGTTTTTTTTTTTTGTTTTGTTTTAACAAGTTTTTCTTAACGAAAAAATAAAACGCAAACAAAATTGTAAAATAATATTATAAATAAAGAATTTATTGAGAATTTATTTCGTCATTTATGTAAGTGTTGCACGGTGGTTGGAATAGAAATTTTTATTTGTTATTAATTAATATGCTGAAATACTAAGATTGAAGTTTTTGGATATACCAGGGATCCAAGCTAAATCTGAAGATTATGAAGGTTCGAGATTGAAGCAAAATTTTTTCTGCATTTATAAAGTGCTTCGCACTCTACATATATGTAGAGTTCTATAGTTGGAACAAAAAGTCGACTTTTTGACGTTTTTCAATTATGGAATAGTTTTTTCAACTTTTCGAATTTTCACGATACTTTCGAGATTTTTCGCCTCTTTTGACAATTTTTTTATTAGTCTTATAAACACTTAAAAAATATATACAACGCCGTCAAATATATTGATAAATTTATGGATAATCTATGCAATGAAAGTTATATACCAAAATAAGTTTTTATGTTACTATTTTTAGCATTTAATTAAGGGTAATTTCAAAAAATTTCGACCCAGCCCAGATTTTGACCATTTCCGATTTTAATGAAATTCAGGATATATAATCTAATTTTCTATGCGCTTCATATGACGTTTTAACCTGCACCATATCGCTAACGGTTCATATTCTATGAACCTCTAAAATTGAACACCTCTAGTTTTTTTTGTCAAAAATAAAAAAAAATTAAGCTCGAATAACATTTATGTGCATTATCAACAAACTTGATATCACTGGAAAGGAATGAGATTCTACTTTATCACAAAGTCATAACTACTAAACATTTTCCCGACGCAAGAACATCTAAAATGAAAAATATTCTTTATTTTTGAATATGCTGAAAAAGGTTTTTATTTAATTTTCATTGTCTTTTTATACGATTTTTAAAATTAATTTGTCTTTATGGTGTAAAAATTTCAAAATGAGATCTCAATGGGATCGGAAGTTACAGCAATTTTTCTTTACTAACATATTTTCTGTTAGACATCAAATGGTTTTTAGGCATATCGGAAAACTTATTCAAATTTTAATGTAACAGATCATTATTTATTGAAGTTAGTCGCCTATATAGCACATACGAAAAAATAATTTTGTATTGTTTTAGAAGTTTCAGGAACACATTAACAGACCTTAAACCCACTGTAACCAGCCTTACGAAATCCTACGAATTATTTGTGACGATTTTAAAGATTATTTACCCAAATTTGATATATGGTCTACAGAGGCAAAATCTGCTAAAATTGGTCATGATCGGAATAATGGTTTAACGCATATAAATATTTCAAATATGTCGTATTTATGTAATTTCGTATTTATGTAATTTCAACACACAAAAGTTTTGAACAAGCATAGATCGTTGTATCAAATTTTATAAAAATCGGTTCAGAATGTAGGTTTTTTGCCTAAAAGTGCATAAGTCACACATTAATATTAATATCAATATAATATGTTATATATTTGAGTTGTATATAAGTATAAAAATCATATCAAATTTATATGGATCGTTACACAATTGACCATAGGTCTCATATAAGGCCCCCTTCCGATAATCATGTGAGGTATTGTATTCACCAACTCTGTTTGGTTTTATCATTTCATATTTTTTCTGGTACTAAATTTAAAAAACAAGTATCAGAACACCTAGTGCTATTTTCACACGTTGATTTTTAAGACGTCTTTTCATTTTAATTCTCTTTTGAAATCATTTGTGCTCACATGATTATCTTTTAGTTTCATGATTTTTTTTATTTTTTCTCTTTTTCCTTATACGCAGGGTAGATTTTTCTTGTTTGTACCAGTACAACCAGTTCAAAAGAAAAATGCGAATAAAACGTAATGAAAAAAATACAAATGAGTGTAAAGAAAAATACCAAAAAAATGAAAACAGAAAACGTGATTTTTGGTCATTCCCTCTTTCAATTCTACCTTGCTCGTTTCCAAATAAAAAAGCATGATTTAAAATCATGATTTCAAATCATCCTGTGAACGCAGTGTAAAAAGATATTAATTTGTTAGTAAAATTGTACTAACTGCTATAGACAAACTGTTATAATTTCTAATCCCATTGAGATCTCATTTTAAAATGTTTACTCTATAACGAAAAATTTATTCTAAACATTATGTCAAAAAATAATTAAAGTTAAAATACCCTTTTTCAGGATATCTTAGGATAAAGGATATTTTTTACTTTAGATGTCCTTGTGCCAGGAAGATGTATAAGTTTCATGATCTTCTAATAAAGAGCGATATCAGTTCTTTCCATTGATACCAATTTTGTTAAAAGCGTATAATGGACGTAAAAGTTATTTATCCTTAAACTTTGTTCATTTTTGATCAAAATGCCTGCGATGTCCTTCCTTAGAAGTCCATAAAATATGAAATGTAAACACTATGGAACTGATTCGTACGTGACTAGTTTAATAAACATTCCAAATTAAAAAAAAAACATATAAAATATCTAAAACTGTAATTTTGATTGAAAATTTTTTGGAATTACCCATAAGTAATGTTGTTGAAATAAACACTGCTAAGAAACTATTCCATATAAATAAAGTAAATTTTTTTCGACATTATTCTACTATTTTGGACTTTTTCGACCTTTAGATATTTTTCAACTTTTTTCGACCATTTGGCAACAAGCGACTTTCTCGGCAATTTTCAAACCATAATGTCGATTTTAACTTTTTGTTAAAAAAAAAAAATTCAATTGCTCGATTATTTGAAACTCGATTTAAATAACCCTTTAAATATGGAAACAAATTTAAAAAACTGCGGCGATTTGATAAAAGTCTTACGATTAATTAAAATTAATAAAGTACTAAATATGAAGCTAATGGGTTATATATATAATGATCTATGGTAGAAACAAAATATTGTGTTTTAAAACTGAAGTTGATAAACAACATATAATTGGAAAGAATTGGAAAGTTACTGACTGTTTCTGTAAATACGAAAGAAATTTTTCTTGCTACAAAGAAACTTAGTATTGAGCCTAAATTTCACCTGTGACCAACGCTTTTTGTTATATATGCAAGTGGTTTCTTTATAATTAAAAAACATCGAAGGAGTTTTACTGACTTTGAAAACGCAGTATACTTTGCATATTTCGGTGTAGAAATCGCTATTCAAGGCAAATCTGTGGATTCCCACAAAGCGTGTTTTATTTGTGTCGATTATTTTTTTTTTAATACAATATTCCATGATGTGGTGATAGCAAAAAAGTCATACAAAACATTGTTATTTTTGTAGCATATATACATAAATATATATTTTTGTATATATCTGTAAAAATAAGAAAGAAATTGTCTATTTATATATTTTACTTCAGTTGATCGGTCAGTAGGACATGAACTGAAATTTCATATCCGTGTGCCTCCTGAGTTTAATAATTATATTATATTTTTTCCAATATTCTCCATAAAATTCAAGCTTTCATTCTTTATATGAACTGATTTATAGGGTTTAATAAGAGGTTTGGTATTATTGTTAGTAATATATATCGTAAGTAAAAATTTAAACCCAACAAAAAAATCTGACTTATAGTATTTATAGTTATATAAAATTTTCTCTGTGGTCCACGGTCTTCATGGTTATTAGTTACAGTTCTTCAAAGTTGAAAAATTAGAAAAATGTGATTGAAACGAACCAGGGTTTTTCATATTTTCCAAATTTTCTTATTTGGTTTTAACATTGCATGGTTGAAGGGATTTATTAAAATACATATTTGTAAAAATTTTAAAGACCTTCTGAAAATTTATTAAAGTTTTCAGATTTTAACTTAATATTCTTGGATGTCAAAAAATGTCTTAGAATTACATAAATCACATTGGGAGATTTCTATAGTATATATTAATATATATATATACATATATATATATATATATATATATCTTGAAATTTTAAACATAAAAATCAGATGCAAGGAGCAAACAAATAAAAGTGTTAAATACAGAAATGTAGTCCTCAGAATTGTTCTATTGAAATTCAAAATGAGTTTTATTTTATTTCTTTTCTTTTTTGTTTTGTTTTGTTATTTTTTTATTAAAAAGAAACAATTTTAATGATTATTTTGTGATTTTTATTTCATTGCTTAAGGAATAAAACTTATATAAAATTTGTTTTTTTTTATAAATTTGATTTAACGCAAAAATTCAGATTTTTTTTTAACAAAAACCCTTAGATTTTTACTGAAAATCAAAATTTATTTTATAAATCGTAATTTTCTTATAAAAAATTGATTTTTCACAAAAATACTATATTTCACTAAAAATACGATATTTCAGTAAAAATACGATTTTTCACGAAAAATAAAAATTTTCACAAAAAATACGATTCATGCTAAAAGTCGAATTTTTTGCAAAAATTTTATTTTTAGAAAAAAATTTTTATTTTTAGTCAATTTTGATTGTTAGAAAAATGTGAATTTTCTTCAAATTTTTTAAAAAAATATTTTTTTTTTCTGGAAGAAGTTTTGATTTTTTGTAAAAATCAAAGGGATTTTATAAAAAAAAAAAAACTTTTTTTTGCTAAATCGAATTTATTACAAGAAAATATATTTTTTCACTAAGAATTGGGAAAAATATTAAAAAATAATTATTATAAGTTGAGCGAAAATATAAAAATAAAAAAAAACATTATTTGTAAAGTTTTATTTTAAAACGCATAATCATTATGATACTTGGTCAAAATAAATCCGTTTTGGCGGAAAATGGGATACTTTTAACTAAACGTATTTTGCTTGGATACATCCAAGCGCCGGAATAAAACCTGTCAAAATGTGACTCAATAGCAGGGCTTTATCAAGATTTATCCTGAAATCGAGGTCGCCCTAAAAAATTATAAAGTTTGTATTATTTCTAGGCAAAAATGAATTTTCGTAATTTTAAAAATGACGACGTTCTAAAATCTTCTTTAAAACAGATTATTCAGTGATCTAAAAAAATTCTAGTTTTAAAAATAAAAAAATCCACGTATATTGTGTAGAACTTAAAAAGGATGCTGATCGTTCAATAAGTAATATCCCAAAAATGTCATAGTTTAAAAATTCTAGCAGGAAGTTTTGGGTGACAAGTTACCACCCTAAATCAAATTTAGGATATTAAAAACCATAATCAAATTCCAGAAGATATAAAAAAACCTGTTTGATTACGACATACCGTATTTAAGTTATTAAAAAGTATTTGAAGGCATTCTTAAACCATTGACGATATTAATTTAGTTTTTCGTTATTAATTAAAGAATCTGACAAAAAATATATATTTTTTTAATTTGCAAAAATGATTTAAAAAAAATTAATTTTTCTGTGTAACTCAGCTAGTAATGATAACTTTGATAGAACTTTTGCATATGGTGATAGTTTTTCACAAGATTTATTAACGTGTGAAATTTTGAAGTAAATAAATGAAATTTGAAATTTTGAGAATTTTTTTAAACTTAAAACTTTAAACCGTAATAACTTTTGTGCCCCTTACGAAAGTTAGGAAAGTAACGGATTTTAAACGCTTAAGTATTGCTTTTAGTTCGTTCGAAGCGTTGTCAATGTGCCAAGAAAAAAAATCGTAAAAAATTTAAATAGAATTTAAAAATGTTAGTGTTTTTGCCCATATACATTTTTCCATGATACAAAAATGAAGGTACTTTCAATCAATTATTTGTTTACAAAAATAAGGATTTTTTTTGTAACATTTTGAACGAACATTGCGAGATTTTATAATGTGCGTTTTTAATTTCAAGGAATTTTTTTATTAAAATTTTGTAGTGTTATATGATAATTAAATTCATATTCAAATTGTTGCAAATATACCATATTTTTTATTAAAATAAATATACAATGAATTGCGTTCCAGCAAGCTTATATTTTAGGAATATGTAAAAACGTATGTTAAAAAAAGGAAATAAAACAATACGGATATTGTCCTTTTCGAAATAAGGAAATAAATTTCCCAACAAGATTTTTTTCTGGAAGATCTGAACCATCTTATACAAAAATAAGTGATAAATATGAAACAGAAACAAAGAGCCACGATTATAAATAATTTCAATTTCCATTTCATTACACCACAAGTCGAGTCAGCTAAATCTTTATACAAAATGTGTGCGGTAGTGACAGTAAGCATGGGAGGTAACAGCAAAGTGTGGCGCATTCTATTTAGCTTAATTTAACCATAAGAGATGGTTTTGAAAATTTGTTGTTCCAACCAGGGCTGTCAGATGTGGCGATCTTTCGCCAAACGTGGCGCTTTTTAATTGCTTTTGGCTACTAACTTTTCCATTTGGCGACATGATGAATTTTTTGGCGATGTATAAGTTGGTGGCGATTTATTTGGCTAATTTTAAAAAATTTATGAAATAGGTATTTGTGGAGAAATACGGTTACGTATTCTTACTAGCAATCGACTATTTTTAGTATTTGTCTTCCTAGCAAAATAAAGGGCCTTAGTTTATAAATTCAACTTCATTAGATTGAGAAAAAATGTCAGTATTTCACTCGAAAATTTGCTCAAAGCTGATTGCTTTCAACTCAGTAGAAACATAATATAAGAGAACAAATGTTGTTATACAATGTTAGAATTATTTTTTTAAATAAATGTAAATAAATTTTCAAAGTTGTTACCCTAAAATGAATATATATGTATGTATGTATGTATTTCCGAAAAATGCATCTTAAATTATAATTTAATTTTCTATTCAATTACTATAAGATACTTCAGTTATCATTGGCTTTGTTGAAGCTGAATTTACATATATAAATTATGCAAAATTTGAATAACTAAAAATTATACGAAACTAAAAAATTTTTTGTTAACTTTTGTTAACAAACAAAATTTAAAATTGGCGATTTTTGGCGATTTCAGATTAGTAATTTGGCGATAGAAGCTCGAAAAAATCTAACAACTCTGGCTTCAACAAAAAAGCCTGCTTACTGTCATAGTCTAAAACACTTAAAACCAATGGGACGATTACGTAGATTAGATTTCTTGGTTTCAAGATTATTGGTAATAACTTTGATAACATTTTTCAATTTCTTAAAATCAATTGCTTTCTCATCGGTAAAGTAAATACATATTTAATAAAATAATATAAATATTATACAAATATTATACATTTTTCATACATTTTGTTGGTTACTCTTACGATTACTGGTATTTTTATATAACATGTAGGGGATATAAAACTAAAAATTTTCAAGGTCTATTTCTATACAATTTTAAATAATTTTTAAATTTATTTATGAAAAAGTGTAAATTTTATATATATATATATATATATATATATATATATATATATTGTAGCATTATTTTAACAAACTGTCGTTATCCTCAAGCATTTTAAAAAGTGATTTTCCTTCTTCTTTATATCATGCATTGGTCTACATGATCAGAAAAAATTTAAAAAAAGTTCTAATTAAAAAAAAAAAAAAAACAATACTTCATATCATATTGTATTATTTTATCTGTTATCGGAGTATAGCCTTCTCATTTGCTGAAGCTTTTAACATAGGGTTTGGAAAAATTTTCACTAATTACTTCATTATTCTGGCAACTATCAAACCACTGTTCTTAAAAAAAAAAACAATCTCATCATCGCACATACTCATCATTATTTGTGAACATTTTTACTAATATCGTTTTATTGTAAAATACTTATTATTATTTTTATACCACTTCAAATGTGGCTTTGTACACATATTTATGCATAAATATATGATTGAGTGTAGAAGATGTTGTTAATAAATGTTTTGATCTGTAAACACAATAAACAAATAATTGATGGCAAGAATTTAAATTGACACATACGATATGATAAAACAATATAAATGTACTCGTACTTAAATTGCAGCAGCTAAATAAATAGAAGGGTGCGTGCGTGTACAATGCGCAAGCTCGTTCGCTTCTTCGATAAAGACAGAATAATTTTACAAAGATCATTAAGAAAAAAAAAGAGAAGGAGACACATTGGGTGAAATATATATTTTTAGTAAGGCCTTATTTTGGTAGATAAGGAGAAACATTGCTTCTCATACAACTTTGTTTCTGCTAATTTGATTCAGCAAATTATATCCAAAATACTTCAGTTGTTTGAAGGTTTATACAGACTTTGTTATATAACTTATATCACTAAGTCAATTTGGATGATTTTTAATAGAAAATTGCTTAGAAAAATAGTAAACAATACGGGTGAATTTAATTTAAAACGAGTCAATAACTTGGATCTGAGGATATTTTCTACATACAGTAGAACAAACGGACATAACTAAATCGACACAGAATTTGATATGGACCGAGAATATACAACTTGTGGGTTCGAAAATTATTTAAATATTTTTGTGATATGTAAATGGAATTTTAATATAATTTTATGGCCCCTTAACTCCCTTCAAGCTAACCCTCTCATAACCATTCGATTTCTTTTGCTAAACAAATTATTACATTTAAAAAATTATGCATAAATTTTGTGAAAACAAAAAAAAAAATAAAAAACAAACATTGTACATTGCATGTTTACTTCGTCATTTCTTTTAAAGAAACCCAGAAAAAAGCGAAGAATCCAATAGCAAGAGAAGCGTTGTCGTCTCGCGTTGTTTTCACGCATTGTTTCAGACATTTTGATTTTCAGCTCGTTTGTTTGCGAACCCGGTGAATAAATATAGCAACAACAATAGCTAGCAAGCAGCAGCAATAATACTAATAGCAATAGCAACAACAATCAACAATAACAACATGTCGATAAATGTTGATGCGTAAAATGACACTTGGCGCCAATATAGAGAAACTGCATTTAAAATGACATTTAATAAGACGTTTAAATGACAATAAGAATATTTATTACAATGGCCATGAGAATGTTGTCGTTAGCATTATTATTATACATGATATCGTTGTTGTTGTTGTTGTTGTTGTTGTTGTGGTTTTCGTATTCGCATTTTTAGTTATCGTTTGTATTTTTATGTTTTTTCTCAATATTTTCCTGAAAAAAAAAATTGAGCTAAACATCGTTAATAAACGCAACAAAGTGAGTGTGATGATTTGTTGATTCAATTAGCTAAAAGATCAAGGAAACAATTTTTACATAAATTTTATAATTTTATGATTTGTTTTTCGAACTAGAGAATGTAAAAAAAATGCTGCGCATAATCTTTAAAATCTAATTTTTTCTAATAGAAAACGTTTTAATTGGAAATTCTAAATTATGTTAATTAAATTAAAAACATTAAGAAAAGCTATAGCTCAGTTTATACGAATAAATTAGGAAATTTTGTAATAAAAGATTTTATAACTGTGAAATTATTAAATGTAATTTTTATGAAATTCTAGAATATAAAGTAAAAAATATCAGTTAAGTTATAAAAAATATCTGATTTTAAATCTGACATGTTAATTTATATGAAAAAAAAAATGTTCTTCATAAGCTAAACATATCGATATATAAAACCATATGTAGGGTATTAAAATATTATTTCAATTTCGTTATTAGATACAGTAGCTCCTGCTACCGTGAGAAGTTACTCATAGCAAACTTTAACAAAAACATAACTTTCTTACAAAAATTACAAAAAATTACCATTAATCAAGCACCCAATTTTGATAGACATGCAATTTAGGTTTCGCTTAATAAACAAAAAAACTTTATAAAATTTAAGACCCTTAAAAAAATACCTATACGCCACCGCAAATTTGTTTGGTCCATCATTATTGCTCATATCCTTATAATTCTCAATCATTAAAACATAACAAAAAAAAAATAATAAAAAAATACTCTAAAATTCTCTCACACATAAATTCCTACCATTCAACCAAACATAACAACATTGTTGGCACATTTCATAATCATATCAAAATTGTAATGCCTCGAGCTTTAAACAAATCAAGGCGTTATTTTTTAATGTCCATTTTATGATTTCTTTGTTTCTAAATTCATAATTATATGTTAAACATTTTCTTGCTTTTTATTGTGAGTTTTTGTTAGTTTTGAAAGAAATATCTGCAATATATTTTGTAAAAATGTTGCATTTATATAAGTATAATTGGCATTAGAAGTTCAAAAAATACTTTTTAAATGACCCACGCATTCGTTTGGTTAATTGTGGGGGTGTAGAACATTTCATTAGGGAAATAACAGTTTTAATAATCCAAATGGTTATTGTTGATGCTGAACTAACGGTTTATGTAATTTAAGAATTTGAAATAAATTTTTGAAATGGTTTTGAAGCATAAATGCTGAAATTAAAGTTATTTAAGTATTTAATTTATTTGTCTGGATTTTTTGGCATTTAAAGTAAAGGATTTAAAGAACGATTATTTTAATTTATTATCTAGAAAAAAAGGATAGTCTTTGAATGCAATGCTACATAAGTGTGCGTGTAAACAAAATATAACACACATATATTTTTAAAAAAGAAGACCAAAATGAGCTAGCATTAAAAGTCAGTCAATTTATGATATTATTTTTCTTATAGATTTCTCTGATGTATAATTTGTTTTTACGCAATAGTATATTTTTATTCAAATTTTGTAAATCTAGCTAGAAAAATCTTTTTAAAGATTTCTCGTCGTAACAATAGTGAACAATGTAAACACTTTTATACAAAAGTTCAATCAAGGAAGCTGCAAAATGTTTCCACCACAATTATTAATAAAATAAATATAAAATCTTTGCTCTTTTTTGTTTGCTCTTCTTATCGTTCTTATATTGAATTTTCAAGACTTTGAACTTGTTGATAAATTTTGATTAATACCTGGTAACAATAACTTTTCAGAGACTTTTTTTAATAATTTGAAAATTTTACTCAATGATTAAAATTTTTATTATTATTAAGAAAAACGTATGTCGAACAAAAATATCACAAATATGATTTATAAATTTTTACTCAAATATCGATAATATTTATCTTTTAAAAACTATATTTAATTTCCCAATAAGCATTTTTGCTGAAATTCAAGTTGAAACCAAATGTATTGCAAGCATTGAATCTAGTGTCAAGCACTGAAATAAACTCTTATTACACTTTAATTCAATATACTTCTCCAGTATTTATCATATTTCATGTTTAAAATATTTTTTATATTTGAATGCAATGTTAATTTTCAATAAAAGAATTTGTTTTATGTTTAATGTATGTATTCATAAGAATAATTATGATTTTAATATTAATTCGTTTAATAATGTTTATTATGTTAGCTATAGAAATTTTGGTAAGACAAACTCTGCGCGGATGTATGTAATACTCATATTGATGCGGATAAACGTAGTTTATCCCAAAAATTTGAACTTAATTCAAATTTTTCGGGAGAGCTAAAAAAAAACGGTTAAAAGAAAAAAAACAAACTCTTAAGAAAAGTAAATTCTGGATGAGCTATTCAATGCTATGAATAGTACAAAGATGCAAAATGCATTTATAATTTTTCAAATGCATTCACTTATTTAAGTCGATCAAACCAAATTTAATTTATTTTTCAATAACATACAGTGGGCAAAGTAAGCATTCGACATAACATTTCGTTTTTTATAATTTCGTTATAATTTATATACTTCAAGCATGGACGCGTATAAAGAAAATTTTACAAGTGTCGCAAGAAAATACGAATTAAAACATGAAAAATTTTGCGACTGAAAATAGCTAAAAATGGAACAATAATAGTAATAAACGTTTACAAATGCTTTATATTAATCACGATTTTATTAAAATAACTGACCATGGCTTTTATATAAATCTATCTTCCTAAAATTACTTTAAAGTAAACTGATCATGGCTTTCATATAAGACCATCTTCCTAAAATCACTTTAAAGTGCATAATATTTGACGTGAATAAGTTTTATGTGGGTGGAAAACCTAGTGCAGAGTTTTATCACAGTCAGTCCGTAATTGACCGCAGCATCCCATATAAAATCCATCTTTGCGAATTAGGTGCATAATAAATATAACTTAAATGATAATATCACGATATTGTTATATATACATATATCTTACAGAAATATAAATTACACCATCAAATCTTATAATAACTCGCCGAAAATTGACTACAGGTCCATTGAAAAATCTCCTCCGAAAATATTAAAAACGCATGTTGTAGCGTATCAAATGATCGCATTTGGCCGAATATATGTTATTTTCTAGTTTTTTCGAATAAATTTACTAAAATTATTAATAAAATTACATCGAAAAATCATTTTATTATATTATTTAAATTATAGATATACGCCCTTTAATTTGTTCTTTCTTTAATGCATTACAACTCACAAGATAATAAATGTTTTTGCAATATGGGTCAATATGACATAAATTTTAGGTGTCTTCTTCATATTTTGAAGTTTATGTAACTGTATAATATTGAAATGCATTCTATTTATTCAAAAATACTTAAAAATCTAAGAAAAAATTAATATGATAAAATAAAAGTTTCATAAAATCGTGATTTAAAGTAATTCTTTCGTTAAAGTTGACAAATTTTTAAAATTATTTTTGTATCAATATATGTAAATTGGTTACTAAAGCAATATTATGCATTTTGAGAAAGTAGATTTGTACGCCCTTATATAAGTGCAAGATTTGCTTATTGATATATTTGGAATAATATGACAAATACTTATTTAAATTATGTATTTCCTACTATTTTCAGTAATATTTGCTCCCAAATGCACAGAACTTTAATGAGCGCTGCCACTTTTTCAACAATAGACGAATGCAAATGTAAAAAATGTACTCGATATGTTGTTTATTTGTCTTTTTTCGTTAACTAAATTAACTGCCTGTTTTTATAACACGAGCGCAAAAAAGACTAGTCTAACTTACAATTAAAACAAAAATTTTATTTTTGTTTTAAATGTAATTTTCTTATGTTCCTTTGTTGTTGTTTTTACAACCAGGATAACAATTAATATAAACACAATAAGTCCGGATTTCTATACATAGCGCGCATTGTTAAATTAAACAAAAACTTAAACGGCAACGGAAAATAAACAATAAATGTATTTATTTTATTTTCATTTCTTCTTTTACTTTAAATATTTTCCATTTTGTTTACTAAATTCATATAAATTTTTAAAAATATGGTAATATTTTTTGTGAGAAAATGAAAGAAACAAAAAATCCGCAGAGAATTTAAAATATAATTTTTTTAAACCGAACCACATTGCGTATTTGTACGGAAATTATCGGACCGGGTTGGGTTGTGTTTATGCATTTACATGTGTTCTAAATAAGTTTACATCATTTTATTGTCATTTTGTGTAAATAAAAAACGCAAAAAAAAGAAACTTCAGTTGAAGCCAAAAATTTCATAACTAATCATTTTCGGCAAGAAAAATCGGAAAATTAAATTCTAGAAAGAGCATAAAAATAAGAAAAATGTCCCAATATATTATAAAAAGAGAAAAAAAAAGATATAGTTGGTCAAGAAAGTATAATACCTCAACCACGTATGGTGGTGTAGGGTATAAAAAAACGAAAATAAACTGGAAAATAAATATGAATTAGGAGGCCATTAAGTTTTACAAATGCTGGTTGAACGTAAAATTTTCCGTAAAAGGATATAAAATTGAGATTATAATTTGTAGGAGAATATGCAAAGTAGTCGAAAAGTTCTGGAAGGATGAAATTTTTCCAACTGGGATCAAACTAAGTCATGCTATATGAATGTCCAATCTATCGAAGAGAAATTAGGTCATATACCCACTGATTAGTGGGTATGTGACAGGGTCTGGAGTGGGTATTTTAGTATTTATAGATGGAATAATGGATCATATATATATATATATATATATATATATATATAATATTAAAAGAATATAAATTAATAATGAGAATGTATAGTTACTTTTTTAAACATTGAAAAAATTCTCTCATGCCCATAAAAAATCTGTATGTGATAAAAACTGATACAGATTCTTATCAAGCACGTAAAACTCCTTATATCTGCTTATTTTTGGCTAATATGAATTTCTTTGCATAATAGTGCACAGTGGAGCATAGTCGGACATTTTTAGAAATCAATCTCTAACTTCTAATGACCTGGTTGGATTTAAATACAAAAACTGGACCACGATTTTGCAAAATTGAAATAATTGAAATTTTAAATGCAAATAACTAGAGAATATAAGGATAGCACATGGAATCAAGTTTTAATAGGCCTTACCGGGAACTTCAAGAAGATATAAAAATATTTAAAATCGAATAAGAAACTAAAATGTGGCAAGCGTTAAAAATTGTCTATGTCTGAGATACCTCCGCTCCTAAGCGATCTGTGGGGTGCTCCTCCTAAACTTAACATTATACACTCCTCTGCTATGCCTGTGTGAAACCTTATGTAAATCAAACCAGCCGATTACCAGTTGCAGATTTATTTCCAAAAAATATCGCTTTTTGATAGTATTACCCCTTTTGTATTTGAACCTTAATATCATATATTGTTCTGCTAAAACTCTATCAGAAATTTAATATGTTTAAATTATTTTCATTGAATAAAAAATTAATTAATATTTAACAAAATTCATTAATAAAATTAAAATTTCACAAAAATTCATATACATAAATATTTTTTAATTTCGAGCACAAACATCTGCCACTAGGAAATTGTCTGTACACTATACGAAAAATTATAATTAATTAAATTTGCAAGTGCTTCTTAAGACAACAAAATATTCGAAACACAAACGAAAACCCAGCAACAACAAGAAATTAATACGAAATAATATTTTTGCCAAATAATAAATTTTCATTTTTATTTATACAAAGAAAACATAAACGCCAGAACAAAACTTGACAAATGAAACAAACAAAAAAAATTACTTCAAACCCATTAAAAATATGTTCTTTAAAACAAATCAAAATAAGAAACACACATATTGGGGCATCTAGAAACATTTGGATACAGATGTCGCTACCATGTAATAGCAGGGTCCAAAATTAAGTGTTTGTGTGTATATATTGCAATAGCAGCAACAAAAACAACAACAATTAAATGCAATTTTCGTCAAAAGGAGAGTAAATGAACTTTTGATTTGATTTAGAAACGAATAAAAAACTTAAATATAAATTTGGCACATATGTACATAGAAAATAGTTTAATATAACTTAAACAAAACAGGAGGCAAATTAATGTGGTCGGTCTACTAAAGCTGTTTGAGTTGTAAAGAAAAAGAAAAAAGAAATGTCTTGGTAATTTTATGAAAGCGGAAAAACAGACAGATGGATGGACGGACAGACAGACAGACAAACACAGAAAAAATGTAGACACAATAAGAGGCTGCTTAATTTGAAAATGAAATGCAAAATGTAACCAAACAACCTCAAGAACATATGAAGATGCATATACAAGCAAACGTCCTAAACACACGTTGTGTGTGACAGCAATGTGTGACCACCACTTGCCTGCCCATAAGTCCCATTATAATATCATATCTAAGATCTAGAGGGAACAGCCATTCAGCCAACAACAACAATTATAAGGAGGACAATATCTACATACGAATGAAGACGACATCGTGGACGTCGTCATTGTCGACATCAACAAAAGAAGCGTGTGTAACATTTTTTCTCTTCATTTTTGTTTTTTTTTTTTAGTTTTTATTTTTATTTTTGTGCAGTTTTGGGCGCCAAATGCAAAAATAGTGTCCATTGCCACCTTATAGCCCCACCGTTGTCTGGCTGGGTCTCTAAACTGAGGGAGGCGCCACACACAAATGTGTGATGTCGTACGTTTGAAAAATGTGATCAATGCGTTTCTATGTAAAATGCAAATAAAACAGTAACAGCAACACAAAATTCAAAAAGAAATAAGAATTAGAATAAAGAAGAATGAAAATATGCATGTGTTCACTTTGTCTCGTTTATGTTTTTATTTTTATTTAAGCAAGTATTTGTTTGAATTGTTTTAGTTTTTTTTCTTTTTATTATTTGTTAGATTTTGGCACGCAGGTCCATCACCTAATGCAACAAGGCTTTATGGTGAAAATGTAAAATCAAAAATGTTTATGTGAATTTTTACAGGAATAATAGTTTTTTAAAGGAATGAAATCATTTAGTTGGGAAACGAAATATTAAAAAAAAAAATAATTTTAAATAAAATTTTAATGATATAAATATTAAGTATTCTTTTATAGTCCGAGAAAATAAGAGTTTCACAACGGAATTTGATGGAGGCAAGAGAATTTTAGCATAAAGTTCGTCTTGGCGTCTTATACATATTTTTAAAAGTCATCGATAATCACGTGTATGCTACGTAAGTAATTCGAAGTTAAAGTTCCCAAAAATCTTTTTTTTTTTTTTGCTTATATCTCGTTTGTTTGATGCTATTACAACATTTATAAAGTATAATATAATTTTTCTGGAGTACATTTTTATGTACCATCATTAGTTTTAGAGTTATAGAGCATCCTATGATCGTTTTAATGTTTTTAGCATCCGCTATATTTCAGGACGATATAGTAAAATAATAAGGATAATTATACCAGCTATCTTCTAAACTTTTATTATACAAATTTTCGATAAATCTCTTTCTGGTCCATGTTAGAGTGTATGCAAGTGTAAATTTACTCGTATCAATGAGGCTACAGGATAAAATTACAATCGCAAACTGAAAGGACATCGTGCATATTGATTAAGCAAGTGAGAAGACTATTGATACAAGTTGTTATCAAAATTGTGTACGCCAAAATAAAGTGAATTTTTTAATTTGACTTGCAATTTTCAAATTTTTGGTTACAAAAAGGAAGGTAGATGCATTACAAATGCTCAATTTTAATATTCTTTTCATTAAATTTTATTCAAATTATTATTACATTTGAAAAATAATAATCCAGAAAGTTTTCTTGAGTCCATTTCGTTATAGAAAATAACAATTTATAATGAAAATTAAAAGAAATTTAGGGTCCAGAAACCCTAAGACTACGAAGTAAAATCGTAACGATATCGACAGAATATACAAAAATTCGCTTACATCCATCAAATTCCGAAGTTGAGCCTTTTTTTCGTCTAATTTTCCTAGAGTACTTAGGTGTCTGAGAATAGTGCCATTTTGAAAGAAATTCATTAGAAATTACTTCCTTAATTAATTACTTCCGATTATTTTCAATACAGTCTTAAGAATTGCTCAAACCGGCGCGAAATTACGTAAATTTATGCTGAAAAAACAAACGAAATCCAAATGGTTCATATTGCCTAAATGACATTTGATGTAATTTCGTGAACAGCTGATACTTTTTGTTTTTGTTATGAACAGAGTTGCACGGAGATGGCAATCGTAATTTCAATGTAATTTCGTCCAAATTAGACAAAATGATGTAATTTCGCAACTGTCAAAATGTATGGGAAGATACGTAATTTTAACTTAAAATTACGAAATTGTGTAAATTATCGTCGGTTGTGAATGTCCTATTAGATGCATTAAAGTCATTTTTAAAATTTCACTTTAAAAAACAACTCTAAAATATACATAGTCAATGAAATTAAAATAAAATTATTGACCTCGCAATTTATTTTTTAAATGCGTTAAGCAAAATACCATTTGGCGCCAAACTATGAGAAGAAGAAAATTACTTTCTTGAAATAGTAAGCTAGGTCCAAATGACATTAATTTTTCATTTGCATAGATAAAAATTCTCCATTTGTAAGGTGAACTTGTTGATTTATACCAGTAAATTTTTGTCTCTATATTTTGTAGTGTCGAAGTAAAAATCCGCCTTAAAAAATACCTCCCATATGAACCTCTTCCGAAAATCACTTTACAATGCATAAATACCTCAGAAATGTAAGTATTATCTTAATATTTAATACAAATACGGTTTACATAAATAGAAACTACAGTGCCATACTTTGTGTGGATCGGTCCATAATTGACTAAAGCTGCCATATAAGGCCTACTTCCGGGAATTGTCCTAAATGTATAAATGCCATATAAATGATATTATGAATGTAGTATTATGTATACGTATGTTTTATAGAAGTATGTGTACATTACACTTAATACAAGTATCGGTGCACAATTAGATACATATTCCATATAAGACCCTTACATAAATTTCGATGCACATATACAATGGTGTAGGGTATCATATGGTCGGGCTTGACCGACTATATTTTCTGGCTTGTTTTTTACATGTGTACGTATTTCAAAAAGAAAAATTTCGACTTGATTGATAGTTACACCTTAAGTCCAGACTTGATTAAAAATAAGAAAAAAGGGGTTTTCATATTTAAAGTATAGTTTTAATAATCACATATATGTAGTCCAATTTAGCACCATATTAAACAATCCGAAGTTCTGGATATTTATTGATACAACGAAAATGTGGTTTTGCGGCATTAACTAAACCCTTCATTTTTATAACAAGATATTGGTATTATTGAAAAAAAGAGGGATATTTATTTATATGTCTCATTTGAAAACCCGAAATAAAAGAAATATACTGATTTTTTTTATAATTATAGCTTGCATAATTGTAAGATGTGCGGTTTTATGGAATTTTCAATAATACTTATAACGCGAATGTTATTTAGCTACTTTCAGGTGTTTAATTTGACACTAAATAATTTACTAAACCGATTTAGCGGTGTTTAAAATTTGCAGGTTATTTTAATGAAATTTAACACATAACTTTCCAAGTCGGACCCAAATGAATTTCGTTTATACCGTTTCTATTAAATTGAAAATTATGTTACCTAATTTTGAGTCTATGGACTCAAATTAAAGTTTACATTGAAAATCGTTTTTGGAAAATTATATGTGTATACATTTTATATAGATGCTAGTATTGAGATCAAATTTGGCTTTAAATTATATCAATTCTTTTAAATGATAATTTACACGATATTAGCATTTTAGTTGATTTTAACAAACAAATTTCATTAAATATTTTTTGTGAAACTTAGAAAATTAATTAATTAATTAATTCAACAGGGTAGGCCAGGGCAGAAAATTTTATTATATTTTTAATCCTTGGAAAACTGGCTATAACCTGCATATGAATTTATGTTCTCCAATATATACCATATACAATGTATGCACCTTGAAACTTAAAATTTATATAATTTTTTGGATAAAAAAATTATTCGTTTTAAAATGAACATTTTTCATTGTCTAATTAATAAACGTATTTTAAAAATATATGATTCTGTATTTTGAGCGACTAGTAATTTATAATATAAGGGAAAATACATTAAAAATGTTACCATATATATAATATAATATAATATAATATAATATAATATAATATAATATAATATAATATAATATAATATAATATAATATAATATAATATAACATAATATAATATAATATAATATAATATAATATAATATAATATAATATAATATAATATAATATAATATAATATAATATAATATAATATAATATTATATAATATAATATAATATAATATAATATAATATAATATAATATAATATAATATAATATATTATATTATATGTAAAAAATAAAAATTTAACTGCGTTCATGTGTGCTTCCAATAAACCGTGTTAATATTGCATTGTACACTGGGGTAGAATCAAAATCTGAAGCTTCTGATCAGTTAGTCTAAATTACATACAAATTGACACATTCGTATCAGAGAAGTATTTAAATTTGAAAGGCGGATTCCACAGACCAGATTATATAGGTATAGAAATGTGAGGACTCAAAGTAGGACACCTCTGACATTTAAATTTTTGAAAACGTTTTTAAATTTCATCAAAATTTGCTCCTTACAAAACTTTCTCATGTCATTATCTTTATTAGGAACAAAAGTAAACAAATTTTAATTTAGAAATTTGCAAACATTATATACAGAGTCGCTTCTAAATAAAAATTTTGAAAGATATCTTCATGGAGATCACTTTAGAGAAGAAAGCACTTAGAATTTATCATTTACTCAGTATATTTTCAGTATTCAAAAATATTATTTTCTTGGCAACAAAAATTTTCACTTCTCTATAATCGGATAAATTGTGACTTAGTTTACTTTTATTAAAAATTGAGGTGTAATTCATTCAACGTGTTAATGTGACTTCAATTTTCTCAAAACTCCTTTAATATTCTGATTTTAATTGCATTAGTTTTTTGTTATAGTTTTTCTGCAGTAGAGATTTTATTCGCATGGTGTGTGTCTATTGGAAGACTACCAGCTGTGTGCATAAATTTCACTTTTTATTTTGAGAACTCTTTTTTCGATTTAATAGTCTAGTACACATATTTTGCATTTGTAAATTAAACAAATAAATAAAACAATAAAAAAAATCCTTAAATAAATAAAAATTAAATCAAAAAGATATATTTAACATTAATTTTAATTGTTAAATGTTTCTTGATTTAAACACAAAACAAAATAAATAATTTAAAATGAAAAAACAAAACAATTTTACTATACACTTTTGTTAAAAGACAAAATTTTTGATGCAATCAACATTCTTCAAATTTTAAACAAACTGTCCGTCCATCCGTCCGTTTGTCGGCCTCTCCACAAATAATGTATGTATAACATTTTTGTTGAAACAATCACAAAAACACAAAACTAATTTGTATTCAGATGGCTTGCAATATACCGCTTAAAATGCAACAATATTAATAAGATTTATTTTGAACATTAAAAAACAGAATCATCAACAACCAAAACAAAAAAACAGCAGATAAAAAATCACTCAAAATTAAAACAAAATCAAACAGCATTTTAAAGTCACAATGCAAACATTCCCGAAAAAAAGCTATAAAATTTGAACATTTTTTAAAAATTAAACAAAAAACAAAGATTTTATAACTTTGTGCACAGGGTACGGATTGCTAATCAAGGCGCACCTTAAGTACAATTTAATTTGTTTGAACAAATTGCCAAGTAGGAAATTAAAAATTTTCCATTATTTAATTTTTTTTTTATTAAAATATATATACACAAATGGTAGAAAAGAAAGTAAATTAATGATCAATTTAGAGTCATTAAGAATGTTTAAAAAGTTACTGAAAGTAGTTCTATTTATTTTTACGAATATCGTGTTCTATTTTTTAATATAATGAGAGGAATTAGTAATTATTTTATAGTGTCCAATACAATAACTTAAAAACCCTGTTTTTGATACTCGTAGTTGAGAAACTTTCATTGATTTTTAAGAGCAAAATCCGAGGTAATATTGAAGTGAAAGATTTTATAAAATTACCCACATCCATAGTTGCCACATAAATTTGGTAAAAAATCGTCAACTTTTGAGAAAAAAAAAAAAAATAGACAAAATAGTCAAATCCATTGCTTAAAATCATCAAAAAATCATCAACATTAAAGAATTAGATTTTTATATTACCATGTACAATATGAGATTTCATTTCATGAAATCAAAATTAAATATATTTAAAAATATTGGATATATACATAAGAATTTTGATATAAAGTATTACTAGAATAATATGACATCTGTCCACTGATATACTAAATAATGACATATTACTGAGGGTTTTTTGAGAAAACTTTGTTTGTATTGGATTCTGGTGGACAGGGTTGTCAGATGTGCCGATATTTCGCCAAACGTGGTGATTTCTAATTGCTTTTGGCGACTGAATTTTCCGTTTGTCGACATGTGACATGGTGGCAATTTATTTGGCTAATTTTTAAAATTTTATTAAATAGGCAATTTTGGAGAAAAGCTATTAAATTTTCTTACTAGAAATCGACTATTTTTAGTATTTGCTTTCCTAGCAAAATGAAGAGACTTAATTTGTAAATAGCGTCAAAATAGTTTACGAAATTTTATCCCCAAAAAATATATTTTACAATACTTATGTATTAGATGTTTGATAAATTGTTTTTCATCATCTTTCAAATATATTAAGGATATTAATGATTTCCGTCACAACGAAATAAACGTTCATGAATAAATTAATTCTTTGAAACAATTTATAAGTTTAATAGGACCAATGTTGTTATAATGGGTAATTCAAGTAGAGATACTTTTTTCATTAGTCTTTTTTTGACAGGTCACGTGTGAGTCGTGTTGTTTTTGTTTAGTATTGTTGGGCATTTCATAATGGAAAGACTTACGCCTGAACAGTGTTTACAAATCGTTCAACTTTATTACGAAAATTCACGTTCTGTGAGGAATGTGTTTCGTGCACTTCGCTCAACTTATGGTCAACATAATCGTACTACTGAGCGTACTATTGGCAACACCATCACCCATTTTGAGACCCAGCACTCATTATTGGATAATATGCAACCGAATAGACCACGTCCAGCACGCTGTGAGGAAAATATAGCGGCCGTAGCTGAGAGTGTACACGAAGACCGTGGAGAGTCCAATCGGCGCCGTTCGCAGCAACGGCGACCGTTATCGTGCCATGATAACCGACTATTTGATGCCTGAAATTGAAGCTCGTGATCTCGACGACATTTGGTTTCAGCAAGACGACGCCACTTCCCACACATCGCATCAATCAATGGATTTATTGAGAGAACATTTCAGTGAGCACATAATTTCACGTTTTGGGACGGTCGATTGGCCACCAAGATCGTGTGATATCACACCGTTAGACTTTTTCTTGTGGGGATATGTAAAGTTTAAAGTTTATGCGGACAAACCCGCTTCGATTCAGGCCTTGGAGGAAAACATCACGCGTGTCATTCGCCAGTTACCAGTCGAAATGCTCGAACGAGTCATCGAAAATTGGACTCAACGGATGGACCATCGGCGACATAGCAACGGCCAACATTTGATAGACATATTCTTCAAAAAATAAATGCCAAAGAATGTTCTTTTAAAAGATAATAAACATTCCATATTAAATTTGAATTTTCTGTGTTTTTTTTTTTTTTTTTTTTCTTTAAAAAATTAGGGAACCTCGAAGTGGATCACGCGTTATAATCTTAGAATTATTCTTTTAAAAAATATAATAAAGTCTAATAAATTTTTAAATTTGTCTGTAAAATGTATTTAAAAAAAGAAAAAAAAAATATTACTATAATTCTATAAACAAGCTAACTATTGCTACCAATCAGCAACTTTTCAAACAAAAATATAAAAACATTTAAAACTGGGATAAAAATTATTTAATTTATGATTGGTGTATATATTAAGTCGATTTATTGTTTAATAAATAATTTTCAATTAATTCGTTACTTTCGTAATTAAGTTTAAACCCAAATATTCAGCGTACTCGAAATTTGTAACTAGCACAGTGTTATTATTAGCTATTGCAATTATCGTTTGTTTGTAATACGAAATACTGAAAATTGTACAAGACTTAACATTTTAGTTAATTTTTTAGTATTTCTTTAAAAAACCAAATAAAATGTTAATTTGGCGATTTTTGGCGATTTCTAATTAACAATTTGGCAACAGAGGTTCAATAAAATCTGACAAACTTGCCAGTGGAACCATCATCACCCTACTTAAAATTATATACATTTCTTAATAAAAACATAACTTGATCGAGTTAACTTGATCTAATTAATGTTATGAGGTTATGTCACTCATTACCGATTTTTTACCAAATCGCCAAATTTCAGCAAATAACTTAATATAATGTACATATTAGTGGATACCTTAGCTATTATTTTGAAACTAATTTGTATATGCACCGTGGTGAGCCAAAGAAATTATATCTTAGAGAAATTTATTTATAATCACATCACACTACAAATGTTTTAGAAGGTCTAGAAATGGACTTATCTGATATTAAAATTGGAAAAAGTTTACTTTAGAATGAAAAAAATTTAAAAAAAATAAACTCGAATCAAAAATTATCCCATTTTAAAGATGGGTAACTTTAAGCAAATTTAAGTTATTTTTAGTACACTCAAAAACTTTTAAGTTTGAAGTAGGTTAGACTAAAAAGTCTATATTCGCCACTTTTTTGTTTAAAGTTCTCTATTCCCACACCTTACCGATATCTGTACAACTTCTTTTTTTTTTATTTAATACTCAGATATGTTGGCTTTAATTTAAGTACCTTTAATCTAGAAAATTTCACTGTTAAGTTATGAATTTCCGAAGTGACCAAAAACCAAGTAATAGGAGCAGAATCGTTTGCCCAAATATGATAATATTTTATTTTATTTTATTTTAATAATGCAATTGAAAAAACAAACAAAAATTTAATTCTATGTAAAATTGATAAAAATTCAACCAATAATGCAGACACAGAAAAAAGTTTGTTTATAAATATAAAAATTTACTTTCATTGATTTTAGTTCATGTTATTTAAGTGTATTGTCTTAAAATTAATACTTTTTTACATTTTTTGAAATAACTCAAAAGTCAAAAAGACTTAAACAAATTGTTCAAATTTTCATTTATATTTTCAATTTGTAAATGTATGTTCGAAATTTTCTTTGGAGAATTTTTAGTTTTTAATGATTTTTAGCCACATCTTGGGAACAGAAGAACATAACAGAAGCGTTTTTATTAAAATGATACATATGCCATAGAATGGCAGCAAATTTATGCGAATTTCTAAACATTACTTTTTAACAGCTTTTTATTGGAAAATTGCAATTTAAAGGGATTTATTGTTAATATATACATTCATAACTATTTTGTTTTAGCAGTTGAATCAAATCTGATTTTTAAATATATTCATAAATAGTAATTCTGTAAAAATAAATTTAGTAATAGCAAATAAGAAACAATTTTCTTCGCTGTTGAAGTAATAAAATTTTAGCCTTTTTAAGACAGTTTTAAAAATTAGAAAAGGCTAGAAGCTAAGACGAAAATTTCGAAGTTAAAAGCCAAATTAAAAGTCTACACTGGCAACGCTACTAAAAAGTCTATATGAACAGTTAAAATCTACAGATAGTAAGTACCACGTAGCTGATTGCATCGTTCCGGCTTACCAGCAGTCTGGCGAATGCTCAACAGGAGCAGTCCTGTGCTCCAATGATAGTTGTTTTTCTCATTTTAAATGAATTTATTAAAACACCTGTTATCAATTAAATTAAGAAAATTGTTACAGAAAGTACCCACTGCGAAATATTCGGGAGAGTGTTAAAAACGTCTATCTCCCGTTAAATGTAAATTGAAAATATCAAAATTTGTTACATGATAGATCTGCGGTAAAGAAAAATAAAATCAATTAAAGCCACGAAAATTTATACTTCCTAGAGCGATTGCACCTCTTTCTAACGTATTGTTATCTTGTTACTGCTAACAAATTGGAAAAACTTTTTATATTTTCCTAAACAGTAAGAAGTGAAAAATTCGACTTTTGTCCAGCCAGATTGGACAAATCTTTCATTATGTCATGTCTCTTGAAAAGTTTTTAAAACACTTAAAGCTTTTAGTAAACGTATCGATGATATAAAAATTTACCTTTGTATGAAATCATCAAAAATGTCTTTGAATTACTTTTCTGTACATAATACTTGATGCTGTTACTTAAGGATTTCTAATGACTTTATTATGAAATTAAAAGCTTTTATTCCCCATTTTATAATAAAAGCGTATGTAATTGTATCGAATGTGATAATAAATTTGTTCTCATAAATCTTTTCCACAAAGGAACCAGTTTCTTGATGCTTTGAAAAGATTTTTACTTTAATTTTAATTATTTACGTATGAAACAAATTTACTTGGAAGGAAAAAATATATAAAGAAGTTTTGAAAATAATTCTGAATCTTCGTTTGGAAAAAATCATTAAATTTAGTGTAAAAATCATCCAATCGTCAACAAGATATTTTTAATATCAAAACTCGTAAAAATGACGATAACCGTCAAATCTGGTGCCCTAGCATTATAAATAAAATTAAAGTGGATATAAAATACCTCCCCAATATGCCTTTTGGTTGAATTTTTGCGAATAACGAATAAACAGGATAATTTGTTCGATATTTCGAGTAAATTAAAATTATAAACCTTTGAATAAGGAAATTATTAAATGATTAACGAAAATTGAGTTAAATTTTGTAAAAAAAATGGACTTATATAAGAAGAGTGGGGTAAAGTGGAGCATACTTTAATCTAACTTCAATAAAAAAAACCAACAGAAAATAATAAAACAAAATTTACTAAAATAATGTAAATGCTAACGTACCCCCCTAGAAATGAAGATTAGTATGTTCTTATATGATTCCCATAACATTACTTCTGAATATCTGAGTTTACGTGAGCTGGACCTCTTTTTAAAACATCTTTAAAAATACGTATTTTTTTCAATAGCATTATAAAAATCTTCTTTTCAAAAGCAGCAGATAATTCTTTACCAGTCCATATCACAAATGTTGTTTTTCTATACATATTTTCAATAAAATTTGCTATATAATCCCAATTGCCTTAGTTTATAGATTAAAAGGTTCCTGGGTACTCGATCGAATGCTGCTTTGAAGTTTACGAAAAAAGTATATACTTTTCTTTTTTCAGAAAATTTTATACTTAGAGTATCTCTTGCGAAAACCAGTTTAATATTCATTTAGAACTTGTAGGTTTTCTACCCATTTAGTTATTCTTTCATTTATTACTCCAATCATTACTTTTCCGATACAATTAATGAAAGATATCCCTCCATAATTACTTTCCTCGTCTACATTTTCCTTCTTGTAAATTGGGAAAATTTTTCTCGTTTTTAAAGTTTCATATGAACCAACTCCATTTAAAAGAGTATGTTAAAGATTTTAAGAAATCATCGCTAGCATGAGCAAAAAACTCATAAGGTATCCGGTCTTCTCCTGGAGCCTTATTACATTTAGTTTTAGATAGGTGTTCTTTTATTTCGGTATATGTTATATCCTTATATAGTTCATAATTTTCTACATAATTTAGTGCTTACTGAATTTCCAATATATAAACTGAAGAGTTTAAATAATTTTTTTAAAATAATTCGAAAACTTTGTAGCATCAATATTTCCGATAATGTATTACTCAATTCCTTAGCTAATGACGTTTGGTGCAATCAGCGTTTTGGTCAAAAATCATGATTTTAGTAATAAAAAATCATAATTTAGCTACAAAAATCATCAAAAATATTATTTCAATGATACATGTAGTGTAAACATGTAGAAAGCTACTTTTAGGGTCTCATTTTATAAAATGAAACTTAAATTCCTTTCAAAAATTTACATTGAAAACCACAAATAAATTGGAATTTATTTGTTGTTTTCAATATAAATTTTCGAAAGTAATTTTCGTTTCGTTTTACAAAATGAGATCCTTAATATCTGTATTATTGTGCATATCGATTAAAAACAAAGCATTTCAATGCTTAAATTGTACAAGTTTTATCTATTTTTTATGGATTCGAATAAAACTTTTGATAAAACAAGTAAGAAAGCTACAGTCGGTCAAGCCTGACCATATGACATGTGATCACCTGTGGCCTGATTGTTAAGAAAAAAGAACATCCGAAGAAGTCAATAAAATCCTGAACCTGTGATCCACAAGTAGTGCAAATTCCGATTTTTTCTAATGAATTTAATATAAAGGCTTGTCATTATAAGATGTTCACTTTTTTGATACATATTTACTGAGTAGAAAGTCTTGTTCACGATTTCATGCAAAATTGATTTTTTGGATGTTTTGTTTTATATGTGAGAGGAAATTAGTTTTGATTTTTATAAAAATTAAAAATTCAATAAAAAAAAAAACATTTGTATATAATACCCCATTTATATCAAGCAAAATCTATATGTGTTTTATAAAAACCATATTTATAAAACCAGATCGTTTACATGCCTCATTTTCTCCCTACGCTGATTCTTTTGACGTATAATTTTTCCATATATGTATTTAAATCGAATTTTGTTTATTTTTGATATTAAATACGTCTTTCACAATATTTGAAAAATAATTCATGCGCAAAATTTATCAAACAGGTAAAATTATTGAAGCAATTTGACAATTTTATTTTGCGTATTACACTGTTCTGTTCACTGTTCTGAAATCAATTGAAGAGGCTGTATCATAAATAATTATCAAAAACCCAATTAGGTCAAAAGCTATAAGTTTTTGTTTGGTGGAAACGGCATATAAGATTATTTTTCATTTGTTTAAATCAGTTTCTTTTAATTAACAAGTATTTGCTAAAGAAAAAAGACCGATTCTCAACGTTTTATATCAGGATGCTATTTTAATCACAAAAAGACGAACACTTATCGATACTTTGGAACTAATGAAAAACTACGTACTTAAAAATTACTTCTATTAATTTTTTCTGAGTAATAAAACTTGTTTGTGTTAGATACTATAGTGATACTAATATTTATATTCAGCAATGGTATAATTATAGACCGATCTTTGTATAATTTTATTATACTGATTTAAGCTTATATAAAACTTATTTGTGCCAAAGGTGAAATAATGGACCGATCATAACCAATTTCAATAGGCTTCGTCATTATGACAAAATCGATCTGTACTTTGTTCAAAAGGATTACATGTACAGCCAACCTGCCAGGCAGTCAGCTAGGCAGATATCGTAAAAGCGACTCAGTAATTGATTCTGAATCGAAGACTATAAAAAGGATAGTATAATTTTGATATTAGTTGTACGGATTTGTATAAACATCTTCAAACATGTTTATGTGTTAAAAAAAAAACATATTATATAAGAAAAAAGCATCAAATCATATTTAGGTTACAAAATCATCAAAAGTATGATAAAATCATCATTCTGGCAACACTGGGTGCAATTTATTGAATTACTTCAAATGCTTCCAATTATAATATCATTCCGTCAGAGTCGACTTCAGTTACTCCTACGGTATCTAATTCGTCGATCTTGCCCATGATTCCAAATCTTGCTACCAGTAAGCCTCCAGAGCTTATTTTATTAACTCCCTCATCGTCAAACATCCCAACTAATTTAAATGTGGTCAACAATCCTCTTACAACAGTAACTCCAAAGCCTCTAAAAATTATTGCTCCAAGGAAAACCATATTTGCTAGCCGTTTTTCAGTAGATACAACAATAAATGATGTTGAATTCTATATTAAAACGAACCTTGGCATCGAAGATTATAATAATGTCCAAATTTACAAGATAAATGCGCGCAATAGAGCTTCATTTAAAATAATTGTCCCAGAAAGTATTTTTGATCGTCTCGTTAATCCACAATTTTGGCCAAAAAATACAATTGTTCGACAATTTATTTATCGTGATGATAACAACGTAATTCTTCCCAGGGCTTCTGATCCAAATCCAAAAAACTAATTGAATTAAATAATCCGTTAAATATTAATATTTGTCCAAAAAATGATTACAACTTCTCAGCTATCTCCATCGCATACCAAAATGTTAGAGGTATGAACACAAAGTTAAAATCCCTTTATTTAGAGAGCTTTGATATTGAGCATAATATCATTGTACTCACTGAAACGTGGCTCCGAAATAAATCTGATAAAGAAATTCATAATTCTGAAATAATGTGCAGTAAATTTCAAATCTATAGACGTGATAGAGTGGGCAAAGAAGGTGGGGGAGTTTTGATTTCTGTCTCAACTCTTTTTCCTTCAGAAGAAATATTTTTTAACAATGATCAAAATATTGAATTTATCGCCGTATGTGTTTCATTTATTATGGAGACTCCATAATTGTTCTTGGTGACTTTAATATTCCAAATATTAAATGGTGCGAAACTCCTGATTCATGCTTTTTAAGCCCATCAATAAGATCGGAAACATCTATTGAATTACTGGATGCTATTGCTGATATGGGACTATTCCAAATAAACAACATAGTAAACAAGCTTAGCAAACTACTTGATCTTGTATTTGTTGATCAACCTGAAGAAATTAATATTCTTCGCATTAATCCATTATTAACACCCGAAGATGCGTATCACCCCACTCTTGAAATAAGCGTAAACGTTGAAACAAAAATATCATTACAATCCAATGTAAATAATGAGATGGTTTTTGATTTTAGTAAAGCTGATTATTCCAAATTAAATCACCTACTTTATTCTGAAAACTGGTTTGAATATATTCCTTACAATAAAGTATGCCCTCGTAATATTGACATCATTTTGAATAAATTCTATGATGGCTTATTTAAATGTTTTAAGAAATCAATACCAATGACGAGAAAAAAAAATTGCACATGGACCGCCTTGGACTACAAAGCAGCTCAATGGCTTAAAAAATTTGAAAAACAAACATTATAGAAAATACAAAAAATCCGGTTTACCTATTGATTATATGAGGTACTCCATATCAAGATCAGTTTACAATTCGGAAAATATCAAATGTTACAATAATTATCTTTTTAGGGTGAACAGAAACTTTAAAAATAATCCAAAATATTTTTACCAGTTCGTAAATTCTAAGCGTCAAGTCTCCGAATATCCGTCCATGATGAAATTTGGAGATAAAGAATCCTCAAACGATGCAGATATTTGCGATATGTTTGCTGCTTTCTTCTCATCCGCCTATTCTGATAAAGATTCACATGAACTTTCCAATTATCCATATCCAATTTCAGCTGCAACCCTTATAAATTGTCCAACATTAGATAAATCGATGGTACTGAGAGCTGTACAGAATCTAAAATATTCTGATAAATGTGGACCTGATGGTGTTCCAAGCTGTGTTCTTATAAAATGTTTACTTTCTCTTATATCTCCAATAACATACTTATTCAACATATCAATATTTAGTGGTTACTTTCCTGAAGTTTGGAGGAAATCTTATATTATACCTTTGTTTAAATCCGGTAGCAGATCCAACATTTCCAATTATAGAGGTATTGCTAAATTAAGTGTTATTCCAAAACTTTTCGAAAAGATAGTTACTGAAATCCTTTCGCATCAAGTTGTATGTTATCTTTCGCCATTTCAGCATGGATTTAAAAAAGGATATTCCATTACTACTAACCTTTTGGAGTTCACAACCTCAGTTATAACCGCATTTGAGTCCGGTTTACAGACAGACGTAATATACACAGATTTCAGTAAAGCCTTCGATAAAGTAAATCACGATCTCCTACTGTTCAAATTGGATAAGCTCGGATTTTCTCCTGTTTTCCTTAAATGGATCTCCACATATCTTAAAAATAGATGCCAATGTGTATTATTCAGAGAATGTACATCAAAAACCATTCCTGTTTTATCTGGTGTTCCACAAGGTAGTCATCTCGGCCCCTTACTATTCCTAATATTTATAAATGATCTACCAGCTTGCATTAGGAATTCTAAAATATTAATGTATGCTGATGATGTAAAGCTGTTCCATAGCTTTAACTATTCCTATCAATGTTCCTTACTCCAACTTGATCTAGTCGAAGAATTTCTTGATCTGGGTGTGTTGCTTGATTGTAAACTATCCTTTAACTCCCACGTTTCACAAATCGTTAATAAGGCAAAAGGAGTTCTAGGTTTCCTCAAGCGCTGGGGAAGAGAGTTTAATGATCCTTATGTTTCCAAGCAATTATTCATATCTCTTGTAAGACCAATCCTGGAATATGCTTCCGTGGTCTGGGATCCTCAATACGAAGTTCATATAAAGAAAATTGAATCGGTCCAGAAACAATTTCTCTTATTTTGTCTTCGTAATCTTCCATGGAATCCTAATATTAATTTACCATCATATGAAAGTCGATTACAGCTTATTGATCTCCCTACTCTTGAAAGTAGGAGAAAATATATGAATATTTCATTTGTAATTAATTTAGTAAACGGTTCAATTAATTCTGAGTTCCTGCTTTGTAAGATCGAATTCGTAATCCCAAATCGTCCAACTAGAAATTATACTCCTTTAAAAATAAAATATTTTCGAACCAATTATGCCAACTTTGATCCCATGAGACGTATATGCAATCAATTCAACAGTTTCTATCCATATATTGATTTCTCATTAAATCCAATCCGCATTAAGAGGATTATTTTTAACTTAGTTAAATAATAAGTTTTTGTTATTGAATGATTATGAAAATATTTTATTGTTAATAGCTTTAAGAATAATATATTTGCTAGCCTGTAAGAAATTGTAATTTCATTGGCTATTAAATAAATAAATAAATAAAAAAATAAAAAGTTTATTTTCGACATCCGCGCGGTATTATAGATCTTTTTTTCATTTAAAAAGTTTTTTTGTATAGAGTTTTGTTCACACAGTATTTATTTTTATCTTGATCGTTTTTTGTATTTTGGAAAACGTTTAATAGTTTTATTGTCTCATTTCTTGCTTTTATGCAATCTTTATCAGACACTTATTCTCATACTGTTTCTTTCTGTTCTTATTAAGTTTTAAACATGAATTGGTTATTAACTTATACATATTTTGTAAATTAAATGTGATATTCAACCAATGCTTTTAGATTTAAGTATGTTGTTATAAGCTTCATTATTTTCAATATTTCATTTAAGTTTCGGTAATAAAGCTATTTTTTTATAAGGTTCATCTGTGGCATTTATGTTCACACAAAGTTTGATTGGTAAGTGACCATGTTTTATTTTCGATCACAAAGCTTTCCAAAAAAGTTAACATGTCTCTATATATAGAGCACAGAAATCATTTACTGAGGTACCCAGGTTGCTGACAAAAGTGCAACCTCCATTTTCATCTCCCACAGTTCTCCCATTTAATATAGATAAACAATTATCTGTGCAGAACTTTAGGAATTTTTTGCTATTTGAGATCACGAATTTGTCCTGAGAACAAATTTATAGTAAATTTAATAGATGCGCTACTTTCAAAAATGCATCTGTAAATTGTATTTGTATTTTACAAATATGTTTAAACAAAAAGGATAAGAATGACCTTTTATATGGTTTTTAAATTACATAAATATGTCAATAACTTTAACCAAATAAGCACACAAATTTAAAAAATTCAAGCCTTGTAAAATTTTGCTAAAGTTCAACATGAATTCAAATATAAAAATATTTTAAATAAGAAATATGTTTGAAAAAATTACAAATTTTCAAGTAAAATAAATTTGATTTGAATTTAAATTTTCTTTTTAGTGGAGAACGCTATTGAATTAATGTATAATATAAGTTTAATTCAATGCTTGGCACTGGATTCCAGGCTTGAAATACATTTGGTTTCAACTTGTATTATTGGGAAGAGATATGAATATTCAAAATTCTATACTTTTTATACTTTTTTTTTTAAACTTTACAATGAAAAATCACTTGGGAAATGACACAACGTAGACTATAAGCCTTCTTGAGAACATCATAAAATTTGCAATACACGCTCAAACTTTTGAGTTATTCGTTATTTTATAATTTTTTTTCTAATTCTTTTCTATTCTTTTGTTTATTTTTCTTTTTCAATCTTTTTTGAAAAGAAGAAGTAACAGGCTTTTCAACCGTATGCATTTTGATCATATATTAAAAGCAAACTTTCAAACAACTTCTAGAAAAAATAAAATTTTTCCACACTTTTTTACAGTTTAACTGCGACTTATTAACATTTTTTTCTAGAAGCTTATGCTACGATTTTATTTGTATTAACTTACTGAAACTTTCTATATATTTTTAATTTTATCCTCAAAAAGTAAAAACCAAGTAAAAACTATAAAAAAATATTTTGTCTTAAAAAGAATTTTTTAATAAAGTTTAGAAAATGTTTAATAAATTTTTAAGTTTTTAAGCGATTTTATATAGGGATATCTCATTTTATTCTAAACAAAATAACATTTCAAATGTTCAAAACAAATATGTGTAGTCTTTTAGAAAAATTTACATCAAAGTCAAAATTTCGAAAAAGAAAAAGGAAATAAATTTAAAAATGGTGAATAATTCATTATTTAGTTTGAATGTATATAAATGACGGAAATGTAATTAAAAAGCTACGTCCTTCTGTTTTCAAAATCAATTTAAAAATCTTAAATCGTCTTAAAATTTATGAAGCTCTGAGATCTACGGTGCAGGAACTATACTGAAAACGCTTTTTTCGCAATGTCTCAAAATTTAGGGGGGGGGGCGGTTCCAAACTTTTTTTAATTGGTTTCTGATATTCTTAAGAACCCACATTAGGTTGTTTTCCGATTGAAAATAAAAAGCGCCATTTTGTAGTGGTGTGACATTATTTTTATATGAAAAATTTTAAACATGCTTTTATAAAAATCGAATTATGCTTAAAGATGTGTTCGTCCCAAAATTTTAGAATTTTATTTTAATGTAAGAATTCCACATATTACTAATATGCCAAAAAATTAAAACTTTGAAAGAACATATTCAACGAAAAATGCAATTTTAATAAAGTACATATTTAAAGAATCTTTTCTATTTTTGTAATATTCATATAAAGTGCAGTTTAAAAGCCGTTTAATCCTTAAGGCCTTTCTAGAGATATTGCTATTTAAAGTTACATAGTTTTTTTGTAGTTTTTTTTAGAAAGGATAAAGTTAAATAAAATTGCGAATTTTTGCAACTTCGCAAAACTAAAATTGATTCATGGTTCACTAGATTTTGTGTATAAAAATTTTTATGGAAATTGAAAGATACCAGCTAAAAAATTATCCTTTCGCACGTTCTTTCATGTAATTGTCGATTTAGATTTTACTAGTAATAGTACCGTTTAAATCATTAAAATCCGCAAGACCTTTCCAGAGATATTTAGATTTTACCTGCAGTAGTTTTTTAGATATGCAATAAATACGCTTTTCTCTGTATGGAGCCTACGATTGCCCCTATACCTTACCATTGCATATTTATCTCTATTATTGAACTTAATAAGTAAATGTAGAATTTATTTGGTGCATACTTTTAGGGGCAAAAAGAAAAATGTATTGAAAAATTTTCAATACATTTGTCTATAAATTGTCAGATAAATTTTGCTAATTTATGATCTCTGAAATCTAAAAAATTTATCTTGATATTTTATCGGTAACTCATTAACCTTGAAGTATACCATTAACAAAATTAGGTAAATAAACCAAATGATTCATTATTTTCATTCTAATATTTTTTTTCAAATACTTAAAAAAAGAATATGTTTGTGTATGAGTATTTTAATAACGTCAATAAAAATCTGCTTTCTATTTTTAAGTAACAATTTAGTAACCTTTTGTTAAAAAAGGCGTTAACATTGCTTTGTACTAAAATAACAAATAAAGTTTAATTGGTCACTTAATTTGTGTAAAATTTTTTTATTACATTTATAGCTATAAAATAAAAATTTATTTATACTCGTACTAAATGGTATTCTCTACACGTAATATTATTTTAAATATTGAATTATTTGAACTGAAAACAGTAAAAACCAGTAAACAATGACACTTACTTACAAAAAACATCTTAATGAATTACAAATACATACATACATACATACATACATATATACATACATACATACATACATACATACATAAATACAAATTATGACATTTTTATGTGTGAGAACAATCAATTCAAAACGACTTAAAATGTTTATTTTATTATTGTTGTTACTATTTTTTTTCAGTTTTTGTCAGTCAGTCTCTTTTTTATTTTTTGTTTAAACTTGTAGATGAGATACTCACTCTAGTGACAGGTAGGCAGTCGTAAACAGACATAATGGTATTAACGATGAATATAAAAAAATACGAAATACAAAAAATAACAATAATAATATGAAAAAAATAAAAACAAAAAATTTAAATAATAATAATAATACATAAAAAAGGGAGATTTGAAAACAGGTAAGTAAATACATTATTTAAATACTATATATTTGGAGAAATAAATTTCAGTGAAATAAGTTTTTTTTTCAATTCTAAAAGATAAGAAATTATTTCACTTAATACGAATTTTTGTATCATTTATATAATACAACAAGGCAAACGATCTACTGTTTTTTTTTTTTTTTTTTTTTTTTTTTTTTTTTGATTGACCTAAAACAAATAACACTATTTCCCATAATACCCTGTATAAATTCTCATGAATGAAATATACTACATTTTTTATATTTTCTTTTTTTTTTTGTATTTCGTTTACTATTTAACAATAACAATTCAAATTCTTAACATAAATAGTTTTAGATTTGTTGAAATATTTCCCCTATTTAATGCAATTGTTGGAAATTTTCGCCTAAATTTATAATAATATTTTAACAGTTAACTTTGTTAACACTTTTTTTAATGTCATCATTCAAGTTTGCCGATAACATATCTTTCTTCATTAATTTTAATTTTTGCTAATTTATTACACATTTTCTATTTTCATTTTGGAAAATTTTCTAATACTAAATTTAGCATAATTTTTTTGTTTAAATATTTTCAACAATCAGTAAATCTGTTATTTATTAAACTCATTAATAATTATAAATAATTGATTAGTGTTGTTTATGATTATGACAAGATGTTGTTTATATTTTGATTGTTTGCAGTTCTTTTTATTTACTTTTTCGAATCAGTTTTTTTTTTTTTTTGATCGTTTGAAAAGTCATATTAAAAAGTCACACTTTAAATTAATTAACATGTTAAATTGACTTCAAACATTGGCGCTTAATAAGATTGGCTTCACGTTTCTTCTTTTTTTTCTCATTTCACTTTGTTGTTCAATTTGAATTCGTTACTTTCCATTGGCTTATTATGTTCGTATTCTTAAGATTTAACAAAATTAAAATCATATTTCATTTATTTATTTTTTATTTTTTTGCTAATCATCATGAAAATGTGAAAAAGTAAAATAGATGAGAAAAGATGAATTTTTAACACCCTTCATTAAAGACAGAACATTTTATATTCTATTTACAAATGTACATAATAAATAAAAGGTAACCATGTTTCAGCTCAAATAAAAAATTACTTAATTTTATGATCCCATTTCCCAAAACGTTCGTCCTCGTATTATCCATTCGCGGATTGGATCAAAATAAAAAATTTTCTTTTTCGGTTTTCTCATATTTCTACCCAAAGCAACAGTATAATGACAATATCAACGACAATATTAGTCGCGAAGGGACATTTACTTAAAAACAAAATTTAAAGCGTTTTTCTTTAAGGTCCAATAATTTCAAATTTACTTAATAAAATGTGTTGAAATTAAGTAAAGATTTTATCGAATTGATAATTTCATATAGGGATCGAAAGTAAACAAAATTATATTTATATATTGATTATGTCGTATGAAATAAACCAATTCTTAGTTACAAATGGCATACAGAGTAGCCAGAATGCCAACACCTTTTTGAATTCTATATATTTTTTTAATACAAAAGTATGACCTGAAATTGATGATGATACTTAATTAACATCTCAAATTTTATGTAATAACTTCCTAAATAAAAGCCAAAAATTTAATATCCAACCAGTCAACTTTGCGACGCAACGTAGAGTGAAGAAAAGTAACAAATAGTCAATAGAAAAAAAACGTATTATATGTTTTTGAATATTCATTTTTGTTATTTTGTAAAGAAAATAAACCACAGGTTTATCAAAAATTCAAGCAGCTACGTAAAATCTATTTTATATAGATTTTTGCGATACACTACCTAGAATTTTTGTGTCAATAGCTACATCTGCATAACAGCCCGTCTAGACTTAACATAATATGTAAGATTTTTGTGTCAGAGAGTGTCAAATTCGCTCTCTGAGAGAATTATTTCACGTGTAGATTCAAATATTAGTATTATGAGATGTATTATGAGACTATTCTGATGTCATTTCTCTACACAATCATCTTATAAGATGAATTGTCAAAAGATACACATATACGAAAGTTTGTTTGTGTGTGTACATGTGTATTTTGGAAAAACAATGTTTTTTGTAAAACTGTTTCTTTTTAGTGTTTGCTTTACATGTTTAAAAAATTTTTATAAAAATTGTGCTAAAAAAGCGCGAATTACTTAAATAAAAAGGACATGTTTACTCTGTGACTGATTGAAAACAATAATATCTTATATATTATATCAGCGTTAAACTCAGTTGTAGACCTGGTGTAAAGAGGTTGAAACAGCCGATTGCTATATGATGATTTTTTTGTTCACTGTTTAGGCCTTTACAAATTCGGAATTGTATTAGTTGTCAAACTGATTCAAACTTAATTCTTAAATATAGTTCAAGTGCGGCTATAAAAGTAAAAAATATAATTTATAGTTCTATTCCAGAATTAATCAGACTTACAGCAAAGAACACATAGAAATTAAACTGGCTCTCTTTTCTGCAACAACAACATGTCTCTCTCCTCACATACAAGTTCTGTGTGAATTTAACATACTTGTGAGAGAGAAAAACAACACAAAATAAATAAAACTTTCTTTTAAATAATAACAATAATAATAATAATAATAATAATAATAATAAATAACAATATTTGTATTATTTTTTACGCACATTTATTGCATTTGAATTGTCGTAACACGAATATTTTCCACAAACCAAAAAAAATATTTGTTTTTTTATTTTTTGCATTCTTTTTTTCTATACTGAAATTTAAATTGAAAGAACAAAATTGCTGCTTTTGGTATTTAAAATAACACAAAATTCAAAATAATTTAAAATTATTTTCACATTCATCAACAAAAAGCCAAGAAATGTAATTATATTTATATTTTTAGATGTAATCCTCATCAAAAGACGAATATTTATGAAAATCTGCGAATATTATTGTGATGAATAATATTTAATAATTTTTGAATACTATTTAAGCAGCTATGTGTGCATATGATGTGTGGTGAAATTGGGTTTCAGCACTAAATATATAAATAAAATTTGACTAACATAATCCTAAAGTCAGCTTTTTTTGACAACAGAGTTAAGTATTTTTGACCAGCCTTCCATTCTTTGTACTTTTTTGCTTACAGGTTTTAGTCAGAATTAATTGTTCCTTTTAGTTTAAAATTACATCGAATCTCTTATATTTTTAAGATTTTTTATAATAAGACTTCAAGAAAATTTAAACCTAATAAATTTTGATATCTTCCTAAATTTGGGAATTCTGACTTAAGTTTATGAATGCTTTAAGAATAATATGAAACCAATTATTTTCTCTTGAAAATTAAATTACTTTTAAGTTTAAGAATGATTTGAAAATTTTTGATTTCAAATTAAGAAACTAAATGGTGATATAGGTTATAAAAACTAGATAGAATATAAGCTCGACAATCCGGATAATAGATTGCTAATCTTAATCCAAATTGTCGAATTATGAAGCTTTTTTATCTGGTTTACTTTAGTTAAAAAAAAAACTATTAAAATATATAAATGCAACAATTTTCGTTTTAACTATTTAAACAGAAACACAATTGTACTTTTTTACTAAATAATTTTTAGAACAAAAGTCAACTGGAAATAAAGGAATTCAACTACAATCAACTCTTACATCATAATTATATATATCATAATTAAAATTAACTAACATTTTAATAAAAAATTACTTTCCATTATTCGATCCAGATTACAAAGTATGAAATGAGTCCCCACTCATTGCCGTCCGAATTACTGCAAAATCCGGATTATCAAGTATATATTATATTCATAATATATCAAAAAACAAAATGGCAACGGCGTTTTGAATTGGGTTATTATTAATTTAAATCTGTATAAATATTATAATTTTCAAGAAGATTCGAAATTTAAAAAATTTTGTTTTAATTTAATTTATAGCATCGATTCAGTTACGATTAATTAATAAGTTGTAATAATTTGCAGAAAAAGAATTATAACTTAACTGTCAGCATTTTATTTAACAGTTAGGTTAACTGTTTGTAACTGTAAAGATTTTTATAAAGTTTATTTTGCTACATACATTCTTTAAAGACGAAATTAGTTCCTATTGCTAAAAACGCCATATTTTAGCTTCAGTTTTAATTTTTACGAAAAAACGACTGATAATCTTTTTATAGCACAAAACATGTGCAAAATGTGCCAAAAAAAAAATGCCGAAAATAATTCGAAAAGTTTTAGAAAAAGTGCCAGGTGCTAGATTAATTTTTCGTGCTAAATGGGTTTCAAAAGTGCTAGATCTAGCACTTAAAAAGCTGATTATGTGTAATTAAAACTTATCCCAACACTTTTAAAATTACTTATCTTTATTTTTAAATTAAAATTTAAATTTTTAAATATATTTTTCGTATGTATCTTTAAAATTCGCATTTCTCAAATTTAACAATTCGATTAATTTTCACTTTTTTAACAATAAGAAATTCTTATACATCTACTTCCTATAGGCTTATCAAAAATAATTTGTACTCATATTTGTTTTTAATGATGCAAACCACTAAATTATTGCATCATTTCACACATAAACAAATTTTTATGTATTTTTAAAATTTATTATACAAATATGAACTTTTAATGTGTACGTTATATATTGTTAATCATTTGTCTCAATAAGTATGTCGAGAACCTAAACAAAAGAAGTTTTGATAAGGTGAATTTGGATCAATACAAAAATTTAGAACAATGGGTCAAAATTAGAAAAAAAATCTAAAATATTTTATTAAAAAAAAGTAATTTAAAATTTTTAATATTCTTTAGACAAAAATAAATAGGAATTAGATCATTAATTCCCGAGTTAGAAATCATTGGAAAAATAAATTTTATTTATGAGAGTTATGCCCCTAATTTACCTTCAAAGAAATCCTAAATATTTAATTTTATAAATAAAACAACAATGCAATTAAATTTAAAACCATAATAAATGTTTATTAAGTCATAAATAATGCATACCTCAGCATATAAATATAGTCTGGGAATAAATAGTGGTACTTTTTATAAAAATTTCTTATCGTGACATGTTCAATATTCATAAGCAATTCTGAGACAAAAGAATATATTTATTTCACTGCATAACAACAAACTTTTTGCAAATAAATTATTATAAACCTAAATGTCTGTTTAAAAATGCAGAAATCTATTTCTAACTACAAATGTCACCGTTAATAAACTAAACTTTAAACTGGTTATTATTTAAAATAAAAATAAACGTGACATAATTTTACCGGCGACATGATTAATTAATCACCAATATGGCCTTGAAATAGAAATCCGCAGACCACCATCATCATCGTTGCAAAAAACTAACAGAGACATTTACATTTTTAAGTAAGTATTTAGTAAATAAGTAACACATAAATTGTTAGTGTTGTCGGATTAGGGGATTTATCCCAAAATTGGGGATTTTGTTTGAGAAATGGGCCATAACTTTTGTTATATAAAATTGGGTTTGGGGATTAGAGAATATCTTGGGGACGTTGTTTATAGTTTAGAGATTTTTGGAAGATTTTTGTGGATTTTTATTTTATTTTAATAGCTTCCTTTTTTAACTTAAGAAAAATAAAAAAAAAAAATATAATTTTCCGCCGAATATGAAGCTTTTAGTAAGATAAACCTATATTTATTCCAAACACAGTTCACTGAAGACAATAAAAAGTAACTGTAATAATTTAAATAAAATTTGGTTAATAATTTAATTAAAATTCGGTGCGCGTGTAGAGGAGGATAGAGAGGCATGAAAATAAATTTTTCTTACTTTTAGTTTGGGAACTCTGGCAACTCTATAGCTTTGAAAGTGTTTAACATATTTATTTAAATTAAATAAATGGCCATAACTTTTGTTATATAAAAGATGTCAAAATAATGTTTGAAGTGGATTTGTCAAAGCTTGTAGTTTAAGATGCCATATACAAATTTTGAATATATTTTTATTAACATATTTTTTTGTAAGAATTTTCTTAAGTGACGTGTAGCTAAAAGAGTCCATCTTTAATTTATATATATATATATATATATATATATATTTTCGAGGAAGTCTTATCGGATTGGCTGTGAGTAGGGTTTTTAATTTCCCGATATTTTTCAGCTGCCAGGAATAATAATTTTATTTAAAGCATTCCCGGGAATTCCTGGATATTCGGGAAAAATTCAACATTATTTAAAAAAGCATGGGAACAAAAAAAAGCTATATTTTATATATAATATGCATGCAAATATATTTACTTATGAAATAAAAATAATGTTTAAGGGTGGCTTTTTTATAATATAATTAAATAAATAGTCTTTTATAAATGTATCTTTTGGGTAATAAATAAAATATACATTTATATTCGTATTCATAAACGAAATTTAAAATACATTATAGAGACAAAATTTGTATGAAAAATTTATTTTATTTTATTTTTTTTTTTATTTATTTAAATTTAAAAATTGTTTGTGAATACAGATGTTTATATTTTTAAAATGCTTATTTGGAAGTTCATTGTTATGTTAAAAATATATATTCATACCTACATCTTTTGAAAAAGAAAAAACTAAAAATATTTTACTATTTAAGTATCTGGTTATTCATCATCGACAATAAAAACTATCCTATATATCGTTCATCACAGCCACAGAACCTTTGTTAAGAATCCATAAAAAATCATGTCATCGAGAATTTTTTTTTGTTTAAATCCCTCATGGGCATTTCAAAAATCTCTCTACACTCATCTAATATTGGCGAGGTATTCTAAGTTTTGTATTATAATAGCAATAGTTTCAAATATGGAAAATTTCCAGATATTTAAGTAATGTTATCATTTCATTATTTCTTAGTTCGGAATTATTTTTTCTTGCATTTTAGTAAAATCTTTCGAGTTAATTCCATCAAACTGGGTGCAAAGCAATGGTCAATCAACTTTCTTTATAGAATTTTTTTGTTTTTAAAAATTGTGAAAATGCACATTTTTGGTTGTTTTTAACTCCCGGGATTCCCGACAAAAAATCCCGGAAATAGGGAAGTGAAAAAATGGCAAAGTTCCCGGCAAGTTCGTCCTGGGAATTCTTAGGATAAAAACCGTAGCTGTAAGGGAAATGTTTAAATAATGCACCATTATTATTACTGCAATAGTAAATAAGAATTTAAAAGCCTTCAATAATTAGTTGTTTAAAAGTGTATCAAAAGTGTATCAAAAATAATTGAAGCAATTGATTAATTATAATTTGATAACTTTGAAGAAGAAATAAATAAGTAATCTTCGGTCTTTGTATTAACTAGAAAAGTGGCGTAAATTATTTATGAATAAACGATATGAATGTTAAAAATATTTCCATAAATTTTTTTTATTATTTTTAATCTTTTTCAATCTTGACTATTTAGGTAAATGCATCCATCCAAATATGTAAAAATAAAAACTAATGTAGCTTATACTAATCTCTACAATTAAGGTATTGTTTTAGTGGGGATTTTGGGGATAAGCAGTTGTTTGGAAATTTTGGGGATGAACATTTTCTTTTTGGGGATGTGACTCGAAAAAAATCTGGTAACCTTGTAAATTCTAAATAAATAAAATGCAAATTATTAATATCTATTATCCAGATATTAAGAAGAAAAAAGTGTAAAAATTTACCATTCATGTTTAAAATTTCAATGTCAAATGTTGGTAAGTAACTAGTTACTAAACTAACAAAACTAAATAAGTTGTTTTATTTCTTTAACATATTACCTATTACATAGGGACTAACTAAATTAATAATTCTGCAACATTTCTAAAGAAATCGAGTTTAATTTAAATGCATAGCTAAATTACTTTGAAAAGAAAAAAAATTAAAACCGGAACACATGATTTAAACTTAAAAAATAATATAGAAATAATAATCATGCCACCTGTTGCTCGTTGATAGAAATATTAAACGGCATCAAACATGCTACCAGTTCATTGAACTTGGGAGCTGAATTAAACAACAACGAATGAATATAATAAAACTAAACAAGTAATAAAATCAACAAAAATTATACTGTATTTTAAACACAAAAAAATAATAAATAAATAATTAAAAATTAATAAATGCAATAATTTCAATAATGATAATCAAGTATTTAATTAGAAAATTAATCAAGTAAAAATAAATGAAGAAAATCTACTATATTTCACAGCACACTTTATCGCACGGGTAGATAGCTATAGAATAAAAACAAATAATTTGTTTTATTAAGAATATACTTCTGAGAATAATTTGGAAAATTAACTAAATAAAAAAGGTATTTTCCATTGCAGCTTTTCATAATAAAGGACCTAAGAGGCATTATTGGAAAATATATTTTATTTTTTTATGAATATTTCTACTATCAAATATAGGGAAGTGAATTGATTGTACAATCTGATTGTTTACGAGAAATAAACTTATCAAAACTATTAAAAATTTTACATTCCGAATGTTTTGAAAATAAATTAGTAATTTCTAATCGACTGAGCTGATTTCATACATTTTAACAAAATCATAGCAGAAGAGTATTCGAGTTTAAGTTTAGAGTGTGGACCCCATAAACCCATATGGAACGTAGCTATGTGGACTTCAGGTAAGGCACTAACTAACTAATATGTTATTCTTAAAAAGCTTTCGAATTTTTTGTTTCTCATCCGATTTCAAAGATATTTTTATTTTATTAAGGCTCTAATTAAGAACAAAATTCCAAAAAGTTCACATTAATTGTTACAAACGTTTATAAACTAATTAAGGTTTTTGAAACCTGTTAGAAAATTGTATGTTCTTTCTTCTTGATAATGATCTACAAATTTGATTTGTTATTAAAAAATTTTATTAAGGATGTTTTTTATATATTCGATTAATAATTTCGTTGTAAAGTCTTCAACATTATGTATCCATAAGAAAGGAGAAGTACTTTTAAAAGAATAAAATCTTGACCAAAATAATCGCCATTTAAAATACATTAGTCTCAAGATAAGAGGGTGTTTGAAAAAGACCTACACAGTTGTCAAAACAATTAAAAATTTTACCAAGTGAAAACGACCAATGTCTAATGACTACAAAAGCTTAAAAAACTCTTTTTTCTGGTTTGAGGGAACGTACTAAACGAGTTAGCGAAAATTACACCTCAAATTACCCAAAATTATTGCCACTTGAAATGTCACAAATTGAATCATGTTTAAAAAGGATCTTCATAGGTTTCAAACTAATAAAAATGTAGTAAATTTTTCTACGCGCTATTATTCCCAGTGGTAGAAAAAAATTGAAGTTTATTGTTGTGGAGATAAGCTAGTTCCGATGCACATTTCGCTGGAAACCTTTCTCAAATTAAAAAAAGCTAAGAATATCCTATACATAAAAATATATTTAAACTCAATGGGAGTAAAGTACGTTCAAAGTACAAAACATTCAAGTAACACAACAATAAACCAAGATTTTATTTTTTCTTACATTACTTTTTACATTAGTCAGCCCATTAGAAAACCTAGCCCAAATTAAGAAACAAAAACTAAAAGTGTCCTATTCATAAAAACATATTTAAACTTAAAGAGAGTTAAATACGTTCAAAGTACAAAACATCAAAGCTTTGACAAAACACAACAAAAAACCAAGATTTAAAAATTTTAATAAGTAAGAATATTGCACCATTATATACCTAGAAAGACCGAGAAGCGCTTTTAAAGGAATAAAATATTGACAGAATTATCGACATTTATCGACAAATATGTTGGTAAAATGGATTTTTGATTTTTCGAGTGCAAAAAAACTATATAAATTTTCTTTTTTACGTACTTGTATTTTGCAAATATATTTAATATTTGCTACATTTCATAATGTATATTATGGTGTTCTTAAAATGAATCCAGTTCCCAGCTGAAATTAAAATTTTCTTCATTTTAAGATACCTTTTCTTAAAATTTTTATCATTTGTCAGGCTGAATCAAAATGAAAAAGAAATTCGAATTTATTGATTTTTTTTTTTTTTTTTGCAAAAGAATAATCAGAAAATTAGGTATCGTAAGAAAGGTATTTAAGAGCCGCATAATGGAATAACTGAAATTTTGGACTATATAAAAATATATTTGATATATATATATAATATTTCATAAAAAATTTATATTATTGAATTTTTTTACTTAAAAATTTTTGGCGAAAACTGTTTTTTTAATTTATTCGAATCTTTCAAGACATACTTCTAAACATACAGAAAAATGTAAATGCGAATGAAAGTATACTTAAGGACAAAAAAAAACTCTAATTATAAATACTTCTAAAATAAAATATATTTTTTTTACTTGCAAATTCTTTCTTCACACACATCTGAAAGTAATCTAGTGAGAGAGTAAAAAAAAAAAAATATTCCAAAAAAATTATAACGCAATAGTTAATATTGCGAGAGGAAGCATTTTACTCATCCATTTCTTTTATAAAAATAATAGCTCGAGTAATTTAAAAGCTTGTTCGATTAATTTAAAAATAGAATTTACGAGTTATATGATTAATCGAATCATCATCGCATAACAAGAAAATATTTTACAACACTTTGCTATAAAATGACACTTTTTATTTCAACTCGAAAAACGACATAGGATCAAGTTCTATAATTTTGGGGACATCACATAAAAATTTAAAATGATTTCGGAATTACCATTAAACGGTTTTGGCGAAAAGAAAAGAATGAAAGAATAGTCCACGCAAAAACATTTTTTTGCCTCGACCCAAAATACCGCACATGTATATAGCGCCGTGTTTTATGTATGTAGCATCGCCCGATTGTAGAATGAGATATGTCACTGTTAATGGTTTCACAACCGCTTAAATTTTCTCTTTTTGAATTCGACATCAAATTCTAGATGTCACTTCTGGTATCTCGGATACATCCCTCCAATTATTTTCATATGTAATGAAAGACTTTTGCAAAATATTTTTAGTTTTTAAATTATTTCATTTTATGCATAAACAATAAAATTGCAAAGGTTCAAAAAACTATGTAAGCTTAACACTATTTCACTTTACAAACTTTTATACGAAAAATATTATTTATTTGTGGTTATGCGTTAACTTTGGCTAATTATTATATAAGTTATGGAATGAAGTAAAAAATAAACATTTGTTAAATGAAATTGCTTTAAAATTAAAAAGCTTTTTAAACTTTTGCAATTTTGTTATTTGTGCTTAAAATGAAATACTTTAAAAACCAAATATAATAGTTTAAATGTATAGACACAGCAAGCCCGGTCCGGTAATTTCCACACAAATTTGTACAAAAAAATGCGGTTTAAAAATAGATTTTATTTTAAATTCTCTCCGTATTTTTTGTTGCTTTCATTTTCCCACAAAAAATATTACCATATTTTTTAAAAATTTATATGAATTTCGTAAACAAAATTGAAAAATGTTTAAAGTAAAAAAAGAAGTGAAAACAAAATAAATATATATATTTTTCATACTGGTAATAAAAATTGCCACTGTACTAAATATTCCGCTCAGTACCAAAGAGAATAAAATGGTAAAGTCGTAATGATCACAATTTTTTCAGCTTTTGTTTAATTCAGAAGATTAATAAAAAATTAGCACTTTTAACCGCCAAATATAACGGAAAACTAATTAAAAATACATTTTGATACTACTGTTGACTTAAACATTCATTTAACATTATATTTAACGAATAAAAAGTTTAAAGAATATAAAACAAATCATTATGAATTTTTGCGCAATATGCAACCTTACCATTTTTATGTAAAAAAACAAACTTTATTGAAGATAATGTCAATAGTGAGACAATATGTAATCTTGATTTTAATTAAACAAAATATATGAACAAATTTAAAAAATCTTAAATTCAAAACTTCAACATGTTTGGTGCGGAAACTTTTTTTAACGATCGAGAACATTTTATAACGCGTTTCTTAATACTTTTCATGCCCTATAAAGCTATGTCCTGCGAATTTTGATACTCGCAAAAATTGCAAAAAGTTAAACCTCTAATTTACATCTCTATACACCGTGTAACATTTTCCAAAAAATATGTTCATACATGAAAAAATCAATATATGTATCAAACGAAAGCCCATATATAATATAACTATGTACTTAGTTTTTTTAAAGGACGTCAAATTTTCTCTTAAAGGATATCGAAGATTCAAAAAATTTACGTCTTAAAAAAAATAATAAAAAATGTCCGCAAACTTTATCAACCCAAAATGGATGTCAAATGAATGCTAAGAATCCCTGCAATATAAGAAACGTTTTTATTTGAATGTTGCTGTAGAGTGTTAAGAAAATATCATTTATATAAAGTATATAATTAAATAAAAACTATAATATTAAAGGGTTAAATTTTATTAAATTTGCAAAGAGATATTTTCTTAACTTTATGTACTTCAACGTTTAAATAAAAAGTACATTTTGACGTTTTTCCACATTTATGGGGCGTATTTGCAGCAGGATTTAAATAGCTTTTATGCATGGTGTAAACATAACCAAATGGAGCTAAGCTTAAAAAAATGCAAGCACATGCGATTTTCTAGAAATTGCACTTCAATGCTACACTATTTCCTGGACGGGTATCAACTAGAGTTAGTTGGAGAATTTCTGGATCTTGGTATTCTACTTGATCCTAAGTTAGATTTCTGCAAGCATATTACAATGACGATAAATAAAGCTTGTGGTGTGCTTGCTTATATTAAACGATGGTCTAAAGAGTTTACAGATCCCTATGTTACGAAATAACTATACACATCCCTAGTAAGACCAATTCTGGAGTATGGGTCTATTGTCCTTGATCTTCAAATTAATGGGCACATAGACCGAATAGAAAAGCAGTTTCTCTTATTCTGCCTGAGGAGCTCATTTGGTCGTTATTCTGGGAATCTTCCTTCGTATACTGCGAGGTTATCATTATTTAAACTACCTACCTTAAAAAGCCGAAGGACTATGCTAAATGTGGCATTTTTAATTAATTTGATTAATGGCGATGTCCTCTCCGACTTCCTTCTTCATAACATAAGTTTTAATATTCCACGACGTTTTACCCCATAGCTAATACCTCTGCACCTTCCTGTTGTTCAAACAAATTATGCTGTTGCTGATCCTTTAAGGAGTATATGCAAAAATTTCAATGAATTGTATAGCTTAATCGATTTTTCTATTAATGTAAATGTAATTAAATACTTAATATGTCTTAACAAAAAAAAATTTTTTTCATTAATAATACCTTTATATAAAATCTTGTAATATATAATAGTCTGTAAGGATTCATATCCATAGATTTAATCAAATAATAATTAAATAAATAAATTGTGTAAGCAATCAGTTTTTGTTTATGTTTTTATTAAAAATTTGTGCATTTATTAAAAATTTGTGATAAAATAGTGACTATTTGTAAAAAAAATTAAATAAAAATAAATAAATGCAAATAAAAATGGTAAAAACATAAAATATGAAAGTGGCATTCTATACTACATTAAAAATTAATAATATATAACATACTTCCGAGAATGTTTATTTGTATTTCAAAAGAAAATATAATAATACCGAACTAAATTCATATATAATTTTTATGTAAATAATTCATATATATTTTTATGCAAATAATTACTAATTATTACTTATTTTAATTAATGTGTAAATTATAAAAATACAAATTAATTTTGATATCAAATATTATTTCTATTATTTTGTGAAATATGTAACAGACTCAATAAAAAAATAAAAGTTTCGAATTAATGTATTTTATTTTAACAAATTCAGTACATAGAGCATATAATTTTGGTCATCTTATAATAAAATGGGATTATAATATAATACAATCGAATTATCAAATTATAATATGAAAACTTGAGATAATAATATCTTAAAATGAAAACATAATATAATTTAAGATAATTATAATATGATAAAATGTATTAATAATATAATGAAATGGTACCATAATGTGATAAAATGTGATATATAATAGGATAAAGTCGATACATAATACGATAAAAACTCACTTTTATATTACAAAGTCGGACATAATATGATAAAATACGTTCATAATATTATACAGTCAAATCATACATTTATAAAGTCGGACAAACATATGATAAAGTGAACCATAATAATTATTATTTTTAATATTTATAATTTTTAAATATAATCATATATCCCAATCACAATATGTTACTCTTAGATTATAGTCACACAACCGTATTTTTTCTCTGCGTGTACTTAATACAAAGTCTTAAAATCGTTGCTTTTGAAGCTCAATTTTTTCAAATATCCAAATGTTCGAAAGACGATTTTGATACTTCTTAGATAAAGGTGATTAGTTTTTATTGGTGTTTCTATGCATCTCAATAAGATATCAAGAGTGTGTGTAAATTATACTGAAAACTTTTATTATATGCAAGCCATAGGCAAACTGCGAATTATTCAGTAAACATAAATAACATGAATGAAAAAAAAAATATGTCCGAGAAAAATGTATAAGTGTATATTATAAATAAATGAATTTACACCCTTTGTCACAAAAGCCCTTTTAACACTCTAACGCCATCCCACGTTTCAATCTCATTTAATTTTCCAAAACAAACAAAACTTGTATAATGACCCATCTATACCTGTAAGATTTTTTTTTCACTTTTATTAAATATTTTCTTCACTCTCGCTCTCTGTGTTGTTATAAGGTTTTGTATAATAAGTATTTGAAATAAATATATATATATTTTTTTTAATTACAAAAACGTTTTTCATTCAATGAAACAACAATTTACGAAACAGCAACCACACAATCAACCAATTAACAACAAGCGGCAGCAGTTGTAAAATTTAAATTCATTTAATAATTTATTAAAATTATTTATTATTAATAAAAATATATAATAAAGATTTTTGTTGTTGTAATTATTATTGTTTACACTAACTGCTGATTTGTATACAGATTTTTAATTCATTCAATCAAAATGCAATAAAATCAACTAATTACATCAGCTAAATGTATAATTTAAAATAAATATAAGAAAAAATGAAAATCATTTGTACATTTCTAATATTGCAAAGTAAAAATGTAAACAAAATTAGAATCAAGAAACAGGTTAATAGAGTAATTTTGTGAAATTGCAAGTGAAATAAATTAAATATTATTTATATAAGATATATGGCCATAATTTTCTGGAATTTACGTAATTTTATTTAAATTACTTCCATATTTTAGTAGTAAATCATTAAAAACATATTTAATTTCATTAACTAAATAATTGCTGTTTACCTTATTAATGTTTTTCTAAAGAAAAGTGAAACTATTAATTGCTACTAGGGAATGCGATTTCCAGGTAAAGCGGGATAAAATTTTCAATATTCTAAGATTCCCGGGATACCGGATTAAAAATAATAGTTATCATTAATCGATCTAAGTTGAACATTCAAGACACATATAGAATGTGAATCTATGCACTAACGGATTTAAAACAGCAGAAAATAAAATCTGATTTATCGTTTAGTCAACTCGATTGAAATTAAATAAATTTTTATATTTTCTTAAAAAATTAAATTTGTAAAAAATAATTTAAAAATTTTGTATATACCCTTAGCATAATGCTTACAGTGACTTTCAAAATATTTCACAAAAAAAAAAAAAAAAAATAATAATAATAAAATGATATTAAATAAATAAATTAAAAAATTAAAAAATAATTAAACATAATTTTGTTTTCTTGACAAAATTATAAAAAAATGAGTACATTTTTTTGTGAATATATTTCGGTAAAATTATTTTAGTATTAAAACAAAAACGCTAAACTGTTATAAAGTGATTTAATAAAATAATATTCAAGAATTTTATGTTTTTAGAAGTCACTGTGTATGTAAGGTTTACTGATAACACAAGGGAACAAAATTGAACTTTTTTTGTGCTGTCTGGAACTTTGTTGCCAATTTTTACTAATTTGAGGTCGCTGATTTCAAATCTAATCTATATTTTTCTCTATCAGCTCGACTTTTCGAGATATACCGTTATGTCTAAAATTAAGGCACTTTCACTACATATATTGGAATAACTTGAAAACGGCTCACCATATTCAGTTAAAAAAAAATTCGAAAATCGGCAACAATATTATCTTTAAGCCATGCTTACAATGTTTTTAAATTTGCACAGTAGTTTCAGAGATGTCGTCGAAGTTTTGAAAAAAAATCAATCAGTTTTGGTATATATATATATATATATATACAATATCGTTTCAACCAGTTATACTTTTCACCTGGTGGTCTCTAGTGCTGACATATACCATATCACTAAGTGTTTTGTAATTGAATTTAAAATAAATCTTTCGTCATACATTGCTCTCAAAGTCATTACAGAAAGAAAGTCGCATGGAGTAATCTCATGCTTTATCACACAATTATGAAATTATCGTTATGAATCAGTTTCCAACCATGTTTCTAAGCACAATTTTATTAAAAAAAAAATGCTAAAATAAATGAATTACTTTTTTTTAAATTCTAGAAGCTTTATAAATTGAAGTGCTTTTAAAATTCGTGGGATTCTCGGACGAAATTCTCGGGGTAGCGGAACGAAGAAATGTTCATTTAAAAATTAATTATTTTTTAACTAAAAAAAGTTATGATTTTTTTTTTAAATACTTATTCAGGCTCGAGTTAAATTGTAATAATTGGAAAAATACTTTGTAAACGTTTATTGGTTACCCGACAAAATGGAATATATTTTCTTGTCAGCCACGACCGTCATCAGCACTCTTCAGTTTCCCACCGTGATAATCTATATAAACATCATCTATTTGACTCATAACTTTTCGGAAATATTATCCTTGACTTTTTCCCTACGTGTTATTGATTTAGACGAATGGTTTACCATAAAGATTTTACAATTATTTTGTATTCTTTTTTAATTATTTTTATTTTTCTTGCTATAGCAACTAATTAGGTAGCAATGAAGAAATATTGTTTTTATACCCTACACCACCATAGGCAGGGACGTTTGTGCTGATATTTATAATACCCAAAAATATTGATCTAAGATGCACTTTTATGTTACAATCACTTTCTGAGTCGATTCAACGATATTGTTTCGTCCGTCAGTCAGTCCGTCCTTGTAATCAAACTGCAGGTCGAAATTTTAAAAATAATTTAATGAGATTTTTTACACATATCTTTTATAATTCAAGGACGAATTCTATTGAAATTGGTTATGATCGGTCCATTATTTCATCTAGCCTCCATACAAATGTCCCCCTAATTAAGGGTTAAACGATCATAACTGCCCTAAATATAGCAATATTTAATTAAAATATATAAATAAAAGTAAGTATGTCAAATTTCATGCCAATCCGTCTATAAATAACCATAGCACTCATATAAAGCCTCTTCCGAAAATCACTATAACGTGCATAAATTCCATACAAATGTTAGTAGGTCTGAATTCACACAAGGCAATTTTTTTTTATGAAATTTTGATTTCGTGTGAGAGAGAGAGAGAGAGAGAGAAAGAACGAGAGGGAATATGAAAGGGAACAAACTTGCCTATACTTCTAAATTCGTTTTGTTTTTCATTTTCGTACTTCAATACAAAAACAAATCAAGGCAATTAAAGTAAGAATTGCTGAAGTAAAATTTTGTCTGTGAACGTAAATGCAAGTTTAAAAGAAAAAATAGAAAATTTTCTGAGAGAAAAATTGCTGTGTGTGAACTCAGACTATCAAGTTAATATTTGACACAAATAAGTTTTACATAGTTTAATGTCACACACAGCAATTTTTCTTTCTGCAATTTTTCCTTTTTTTTCTTTTGAACTTGCATTTACGTTTAGAAAATTTTGTTTTCGCAATTCTTGCCTTGATTTTTTTTAATTGAAGTGTATGAAAATGAAAAACAAAACGAATTTAGTGTAAGTATATAAATTAAAAGGAATATACCTAAATAGTTTTCAGTTAGTAGAACTAAAACAGATAAGCAAAATAGTATGAATAAAATTTTTAGAATAATATTAAAACTGGTTAAGTAAGTATACAGGTATTATATTGATCTTGTTAAATATTGACATATTCACATCATGAAATATTTTCTTAATTGAGAGTTTTTCAATTATGGTAGATATTATCGGCAATGTTAATAATATTATCAATTTGGAATTAAACTATTAAGGTATACCCGCATATATGTGTTTATGTATATGTGATTCATGGAAAGAAAAAACAAATACATCCCATTAGTAATTGAACATGAAAAAATATATATATATATCGTTCATTAAAAGTAAAGTTTAAATAAAATTTTTTAAATAAGTATAAGTCAACCCTCTAGTACTCATTTCCAAAAAGAGTATGAAAGTTTATTGCTCTTGTAATTATGAATCGTTTGAGGTACATCTCGTTAATGTGTCCTCAATAGCAATGCTATTATATATCATATATATGTTATATATACATATATATGTATATATATATATATATATATATATATATATGTATATATATATATATATATGTATATATATATATATATATATATATATATATATATATATATATATATATATATACATGTATATATATATACATGTATATATATACAGCACTTTATATATATACATATAGATATAATATATATATATATATATATATATATATATATATACATGTATATATATATACATGTATATATATACATGTATATATATATATATATATATATATATATGTTATATCTATATGTATATATATAAAGTGCTTTCGTTACCCCTCTGAGCTAGACAGTTTTAGATAAAGTTTTTTTTAGTATCAAAATATATTTTTCAATTAAAAGGTATAATTTAAAAAGATTTAGAAGCCGCGTCCATTGGTATATAAAATATCTAAGAGTGATCTCAATATTTATATATTGTACAAAATATTCTATTTTTTCAAGATTTTTTCATAATATTGTTTATTATTTTAAATGAAGACTCAAATTCTTTTAATTTCTACTTGATTCATAATATAAGTTGCTAATATTTGATCAACTTTTGTTTCTTGCAATTTCGTGACTTCTTAGACAGTCAATCTCATATAAAATTTTACACAAACATATATGTAGGGTAACTGTATGTCAGAGTTACGCTATTTTGAGCTCTCATAGCCGCTCTTCTGAGAGGTATGCAGGTAAAATTTTATGCAAAACCAATAAATGTTCGATTCTGCCCCACTGTGTAATGTTTGATAAAGTAATAAAAAAAAGTATGCATTTAAGGTGTCTTTTGTTTGAGAGCAATAGGTGTTTTTTCATAAAAATTTTAATTTCTGAAATCGGGCTATATATTCGCACGATTCTTTGTTCAAAATATTAAAAAAGACAATATGTGCTATTTTTCAGAAAACTGTCAAAACAAACAACCTGTAACATTTTAAATTCTATTCCACCAAAGTTCAAAATTAGTGTATTTTAAGACAATTTAAAAAAATAATAAAAATATTTGAAAAAAAACTAAATTTTCAAATACTTATGGAAAAACACAACAAAATCTATGATATTGGTGGTTTCGTTTTAAAATTTAGCTTTAAGAAACTTTTATTTAAAAAAAGTACACCTAAGGTTTATGAATTTTTTTTTTTTAATATCGAAAAAAAAAATTGGTAACTTTGACATTTCAGAATAAAAAAATAACGAAACCTAGAACAGCGATATTTATTCCTATGTATTGATATATAATTTTGCTTATTTTTATTCGCTACTAAATTTTATTACAAAAAATTAATTTTTAAACATTTTGCACCAACGTGCAGTGGTACAAATTAAAAATTTAGTTTTTTTTAAATTTATAATTTTGTATTTTATTTTATAAAAAGTTTTTTTTAAGATAATTGTTAAGCATATGTAATTAGAAATATATTTAGGTATTTTTTGTTAAAGTTAATGTCGAAGAAATATGTTTAATATTTTTTTATTCTGTATTAAAAAATTGGAATTTTTATATATTAGAAATACAAAAAGTGCAGACGAATTTGGGTGAAAATAAAAATTATGTATTTTTATTTTTATTTTTATTTTAAAAATCTGTCAACTTTACCAAAAATTACTTTAAAGACACAATTTTATGAATTTTTTTTAAACTAATTTTTTCTTGGATTTTTAGAAGTTTTTGCATAAATAGAGTAAAAACCAGTAATGCACAACATCAGAATATGAAAAAGACACTTAAAATGTATGTCATATTTATTCATATTGCATAAAATTTATTATCTTGAGAGTTTTAATGCATCAAATGAAAAGGGCGTATATCCATAATTTAAGTAATATAATAAGATACATTTTTGATGTGATTTTGTCAATAGTTTTAGCAAATTTATTAAAAAAAAAAAAAAGTAAAATACATGTCAGTCAAATCCGATCATTTGTTACCCTACTCCATACTTTTTTAATATTTGCGGAGAGGGTCTTTTATTTCTTCTATGGTCGAACGGTTATTATAAGATTTGATTGTGTAAATTATATTTCTGTAAAAAATATGTATACGGAATAATTACATTTATTAAGCGCCTGGCTTTATATGGAAGCTATGGTCAACTATGGACTGGCTGTGATAAAATTTGCAAAAGGTTTTCTATCCATAAAAAACTTATTCGCATATATGAATATAAGCCCTTATTAAATTTTAAATTATTTTCAGAAACAAAATTTTGCATGTTATAATCCGAACTTTTAATGACACATTTTGCATATGTTTAATAAATCGTACCAAATATTAAAAAGCCGTAGGAAAACGATTATGTTTTATGATTTTATAAAGTTTTTAATGTCTCTTGTAAAATTTTCTTTATGGTTTATACGACCTTATATGTGTTCATGTTTCACATGTGTAGTATGAAAATTAAAAAAAAAAAATATTTTGCGAATTTTTGCGTTTTAGAAGAAAAAAATATTTTCAAAAACATTTCAAAATAAATATCGTCACCTAAAATGCAAAATGCCCTAACCACTCAAAAATGGAATGTTGGCTTTTTATTGGCTTATGATGTACTGGTCATCTACACAAAAAAATTTTATGTTCTTGTCTTCAAAAATATTAACTTCATAAACGTAACAGCCGTAAAATTAGGTTCATTTAAGAAAAAATTGATTTTAAGAGTGTTCTATGTTTTATCTATTTTTGTTTTAAAGGAACAACTAAATAATTTTACTTGATGCTTAATTTTAAAGCAAAAATAAAAAAATGTGGTTACCGCCTTTTGCATTTTCATTATGCTTCTGCTGCAAATAATTAAAGTGTGGTTACGGCCTTTTGCGTTTTAGGTGACGATATGCTTGTTTTCTTAACAAAAACAAAATAAAATTAAAGTAATAAAAATTAACAACAATAAAAGTTACATTTGCTTAATTGTTTTATTGTTATCTTTAAATTTACGACCAACAGATTAGTATTGATTAATTGATGCACGGACAGACGGACGACACAGGTTTAGGCTGAACAAGATTTTATAAATTCAAAAATTATTTTTTCGATGTACTAATGAGCTAGTTATTGCAAAAAAAAATTTATACGCATTTCGTCCCTCGAATTAAGCATCATTTTTGGCGATTCAACCCCTCTGTGGATAGGAAATATTTTGGGAAACATCATAAAATATATCAAGGTTAAAAAAATAATTTTTCGTGCTAAACAAGAATCATTAATCAAGAGCATTAATAATTGATAATGAGTATACGAGTATATGGGCCTTTATCAAAATTTTATGCTTTTTTTTTTTTTTTTTTTTTTGATGGCCCAAAATCCATTTGTATAAATGTAGAAACAATTCGCAGTAATCGTTTCATGCAGAGGGCACGCATGTTGTAGTGGATTTAGGTTGAACATATAAAAATGCTTACAAACTAGAACTTTATGTATAACTTTGGTAAAAATTAAACACTATATCAAAACCTACTGAGTTATTCAAATAAGATTTATGATATTTTCAATGTTTTATGATAGCAATTTTAGGGTCTCCTTGCAAAATTATTATTATTATTATTTTTTATACTAAAAATCGCGATTTTTAAAAAAGTTGCGAAAAATGAGGTTCGAGTCTAACTTACTTTTTCATATAGAATATATTTTATTAGAATTTATTACAAAGAAATGTTATATGTTCTTTAACCCAAGTAATTTTTGTTTGGTCCTCTACATTTCCGTTAAGCATTACAAATGCCACCTAATTATAATAATTACAGTCAATTTTGTGCCTTAGAAAATCTGTTTTGACAAAAGTGTGCCGTTTTTAAATATCAGTGCCATTTTACTTAAATTTAGTTCTCATATCTACATATCCAAGATTTATACAAATTGAAATTTGCTATATAAAAATACAAAAATAAAAACTGCAACTCTTGCGAAATTTTCAAAAAGTACATACATTTTTTTATTAAATTTATTTTTAATTCTCCTTCGATTTTGTTATGTAGAATAAGAAAAAATTAAATTCAGATAGTAGTCCATGCTATTCTATACGAAACTGTGAATGTGTCTCACGAAAAACTGACTTTTAAAAATGTTCGCATTTGTTTTCCAAATTTTGAGACTATCTACTGCGTTGACTATTTCGGGCACATCAACGCGATAAAGCGCAAAATACGCATAATTACAACAAGTATCAATCGCTGTTTCAAAAAATTAAAAAAATTTTATCATCAAAACTTGACTACCCTATATGATGAAAGTCTGCACAACAACAAAGAAAATGTAGAATTTATCCACAAGTTGTAATTAGGTCATATAAGATCGATCAAAAAGTATAAACGCGCGAACAAAAAATGTACAAGAATGGAAAAATGTTAAGTAATTTTAAGCCATTTTTCAAAGATTTTGAGCTTTGAATGACATCCATGATTGCTGCTAAAATTTTGTACTCTATTAGCTTCAAGTCTTATGAGTTCAGTTCTGTAAACTGTTTGTTTAAAATATTGCCAAAAAACGTATTAAGGATTAAAATCAGTTTCAACCAGGTTAAAAATTTTTTATCATGGCCCATATATCATCATAACTGTAGAATGGTTTCGTCTGATTTAGATAACTGAAACACTAAAAGAAGCGGAACAAAATTGCATCATTAATATTTTTTCATCGCCTTAATAGATTAGAAGTTGTCCAGAAATAGAAATTCTTTAAATTAAAAAATTTTTTCCGTAAAAGTTCATTTAAAAATTGAAAACGATAAAACCTAAAATTGTACTAAAATTTTTATGTTTACAATTAGCATTGAATTATTACTATAGGTGTATTCAGTGTTTTTTTCGCTAATAATTTCCTAAAAACTCCAGGACTATTGAGTGAATAGAAAAATAATGTTAGGATAACTTGAAGATAATATCGTACAAAAGGGTTATTGAGTTATGGTGAAATATACTCACGTTAGTGACTTATTAAAGGTTTTATATTAGTCGTATCCATAAACAACCAGTGTGTGATATAGAAAAACTGAAGCAGTTTCTTGTTTGGCACGTCCAGTTTGCACCTGCCTTTGACTGACGGCAGTATTATTTTAAAAAAACTTTACCACCATGCCATTATGGAAATATATACTTATTTCACGATTCTCTGTTGCCAAGGCAACGTGACAAATGTCTCTTTTTAAAAGATCATTTTCGGAAAAATCTGTATTTAAACTTTATTATAAATTTTGCATCATTACTTAACCTTAATATATATATGTAGGAAATGAGGGGAAAGGTAGGAGGAGATCACCTAGATTGACAAGTTAGGGATTGACTTTTAGTAGGTTGGGTTTAGGACGAAAGGAACATGACGGAATAGGGACAGTGATATAAAAGACCGACGTTACGGACAAAAGAGATAGAGTGTTTTTGAGTTATTGTGGCGAACGTTTAACAACTAATAAAATTATTTTCTTATCTTGCTAATGTTATTTTTAAGTATTAAAAATGTGTAAATATTGTAAAATAGATAATTAGTGTATGAATAAATATTATAATGAATTTAGAGTGAACTGTGTTTTAAATTGGAGAGAAAAGCAGAAGTATCTAAAGTGTTCAACAAAACATTTTTCAAATTCTACATATATACATTTTTTTTAGCTTTGAGTGAATTTACAAGTTAATTTATTCCATATATAAAAAATTTATACCCCTTTTCAACTTAAATTGAGAACATTCCATATGCAAATCTGAAGAAAGAAATTTTAAATGAAGTTTTAAAATGTGCCTATTAAAATATAGAAAAGCTTAATTAAAAATTAAATTTTATACAGAAATTGAAATGTACTTTGGATAGCTCTGCTGTAATCACAAATACTATTGGCATGAAAGTTACATAATTCTAGCTTTTATATCCATTTTTAAATAGTTTCATACTTTAAGTCATACATTATTAGCATTATTTTTATTTATTTTTATTATTATTTTTTTTTTTTTATTTAATCCGCAATTGTTTTTTTCAGAATTTAAAAAAGAATATCTCAATATTATTTGTTCTTTCTAAATTTTAAATATAAATTCTCGTTCAATTGTTCTTTTCTTTTTTGAAGTCTTTATGTAAAAAGTTAATTTCAATTTCTCATTTCCGAAACGTAAGTAAAAAATCTAATTTTCAGTTGCTCTTTTCCAAATTTTAAATGAAAAATATCAATTAAACTTTTATTAATTTTTTACGGAAAATACAATTTTCTATCGGTGTTTTCTATATTATTGTTACGCATGGTTCACATGTTATTTAAATGATTGCGAATAGTTTTGACCTCTGATTCATTTGATGTTTAAATTTTATGTTAAGCTAGAAATACCTATGTAAGTCTTTTAATTATTATTTTCTCATTTTTAATTGAAATTCAACCGTAACATTTACATATATAAAAATATTTCATTACTATTACACAGAAAAATTTCATAAAAATTCATAAATTTAAAATTTTTTCCATAAACACTATGAATCGAATATGACTCTTTTTGCCAAAATTTTTTTCATAACAAAAACAATTTTGTCATAGATATTATTAAATTATGCATAATGATAATATTAGAACTTAAAAAAAAAAAAAAAAATGGGACCATTTTTATTCAGTTTTATTAGATTTCATTACAAATGCTAAATAAGAATAGTTATAAAAATAATAACAATAAATGCCTCATAATGGCAATTTTCTAAGAAAAATCTTTAAAAAATAATAATTGAAAATTTGCATAATTTGGTTTTGTAACATTTTAATTAAAAAACGCTAAACAATCGTTCTTCTGTTTCCATCATGATTCTAAAAACCATTAAAAATTAAAGATTTTTCAAAGCAAATTTCCAACATTTTTTTACAAATTAAAATATGCTTACAATGAACATTTAAACAATTTGTTAAGTCTTTTTCGTTTTATTTCATTTGAAATAATTATAAAATAAGTTCTTGTATTTAAGAATTTATTCTTAAATATTATATACTGAAATCAATGAGAGTAAATATTTACAATTTTGTACAAACTTTTCTGTGTATGCAAATTGGGATGACAACATGGAAATAATTTTTACAGTTGCATTACAATTTGAAAACCATATCGGAATTATTAGTATATTGAAATTAGTACAATTATTTTTCAAAAATTGTAAACAAATACAAAAATTACAGTATTCTCAGAACAAATGAAATAATTATCAAACAATTTCTTTCCATGACTCAAAATTAAAAATTTCGATTGTTCAGTATGCTCAAGTACTTACACATACTTTCTTAACCACTGTGCTAACAATTCCTACTATGGCTTAATTTAGTATAAAATTTGTTAAATGTGTTGTAAATTTCTACGCAAATAAATCTACAACTTATAGTGTGTTTTATCATGATCAATACAAAAATCATTTGTTAAATCTAAAACAGTTGTAAAACTAGACACCGATAGACAGAAAAATCTAATAAAAATCACAACAACGAAATAAAACTAAAAATCAGCAACTAAAATAAATGTAATGCCATACATTCGTTATAATATGAACTGACGAGCTGAGTGACTGACTGTATGCGATTAAAAACATGTGCGCCAATTTTAATCATTTTATTGCGCCAGAAACGTGGTTCACAAAAAAAAAAAAAAAAAAAAAATCGCTTAAAACGTTGTTACAGTATCTAAACGAAATATGACTTGTTGTAGTTTGTTCTCCAATGCAGATTGTCATTATAGTACGAAATATACATTTATATTTTTAGCATAATTCAGTCAACAGTGGTATGAGTTTTCACAAAATAGTTAATTGAAATTTCGTAGTACATATGAATTATGTAAATTTACCGATAATAGAACACTCTCTAGAAAACATGGGTAACGGTAAGAGCATTGTTTAAAGAGTAAGTATATGATTTAGAAAACTTTTATTAAATAAATGTATATATTTTTGGAAAATTAACTTTACAAATTTCAATTTAATTATTATTATTTATCATTCTTTTCAAATAACCCTCCTACATTTATTACATAAGAATATATGCCAGAATATGTAACTCTATTTTGCGTACACACTCTCCCTCATACCTTTCTGTTTTACCGTGATCATGTTTCCATTAAGTGATCGATCGTTCACTTAAATATTTTTGAAACCTTTAAATCGCGTCGTATTTGTTATTGTTAATCTCATATTTAAATCTCATAAATACTTGTAACTACAATATTTGCAATTTTTATTTTCTTGCTAATCATTTAATTAATAATAATGTTGTTGTAAATTTGTTATAAATTAAAGTAATTAAATGATATTTGTTTCAGTTAATTGTGGCGGGCTTTTTTCCTAATACTTTACATACACATTATTGGAATTAATTTGAAATTTGTTTGTATGTATGAATGAATATTATTTGATTTTACAGTGATTCATATTTGTGTTGTTATTATTAATATGATTGTCAGTACAGTTTTAATGACTTTTGACAAGAAGATCAATGACATTTGGTTTGTAAAATTTAATTGTTTAGAAAATATATATATATATATATATATATATATATGAATTACAAAACGAAAAAATAAAATTTCCATATAAATGTAAATTACAAACAAAAACATGTTTTTATTGACAATATTTGTTGTTTATATATTCATATACAAAATTAAATAATTTTTATGAATATTGTATAGTCCAGTTATAAAATACGATATTTAAAGGTTATTGCTTATAAAATTATTTATTATCATATATATTGTCATGATAAATATATCATGTTTAAAATTTTTTTTTTATAATGTTAAAGTCACTGAAATAGCTTATATAATTGCAGCCACCATATTATTATAGTAGTCAAAAATTCGTTTTTATCATCAAACTATTTTTGTAGTAAGCATAAAATATGTTTGTCACAATAATTTGTATTATGCTCTGATATCTAGACGAATTTTTTGAATGTCCACATCTTTTCGAAATAGAAGTCTAAGTAATTACTATTTTTTAAAGAAAACCGCTGCGGAAAGCCATCATATTCTGATAGATGCTTTTGGGTATTATGCTTTAGCTGAGGCAACTTGTCGTAACTGATTTAAACTATTTAAAACTGGCGATTTTGAAGTTTGAAGATTAAGAACGAAAGTATTTACTCGATCAAAACTCGCGTCAAATGTAAGAGGTGCTTGCAGAATCATTGTGAGTAAATCAAGCAGACATTCAAAAGTACTTGGATTCATCCTAAAGTAAGGGAATTGGGTGACACACGAAATGAAGCCAAAAGATGTCCAAAGGCGGTTTTCCATGTACGAAATGATAATTCAAAGCACTTGGTGAAACTATTACGGGAAACCTGTAACGAATACAATCGATCTGTTGAATTGAACGAAAAATTACCAGAATATGCGACCAGACTCGAGTCCATAGTTTTGCAATATGACAATATGTTGCGCAACCAGTTAAAAGCTATTAGATAAAAGGTGGATTTAAAGTTTTGCCTCATCCGCCGTATAACTCAGATATTTTCCCTTCCAACTACTATTTGTTTCCTTTAATACAGAATAAGCTGCACTTCATAACAAAATATCAAAAATTTATTTGATTCATTTCTGACCTAAAAAGAAGATAAATAGCTACCGAGAGATAATTAATAAAATGTATTATTTTTTAATGTTGAAAATAACATTAATTTTTCATAAAAGACAATAGAAATTAATGTATACACTCAATAATGATACGTAACTTAAAGACATAAGGCATTAGCATTAGGATTATAAATTTTTGCAAATATCCAAAATACAATAGCAAGGTCTTGCAGAGTATGAAAAAGTATAAAGGAATTTGATATTAACATTTGAATATTTTTTTAAGATATCGAAAAATGTTCACTTTTCACCAAATTGCTTAAGTTTTCAACAATTTTCGGCTCCTCCATTGATATAAACAAATTTTACAATAATTGTCTATTCAACTCTGAGAAATCGCGATGTTAACATAATTTAAATTTAAAAGGTTAAAAAATTTTGTCATCAAAATTCGTTTACCCTGTATGCTATATAAAAATCTGCACGATAACAAAGATGGTGTAGAATTTATTTGTAAAGTGCGATTAGTTTATATAAGGGACAACGGATTACAAGTTTTTAAATAGAGATTTATATTTACTGTAGTTGTGCGTATTTTGAGCTTTATCTCGCTGATGTGCCCGAAATAGTCCATGCAGTATATAGTCTAATAGTTTGGAAAACAAAAGAGAAAGTTTTTATAAAATTTAGCTTTTTGCAAAGTCACAGTTAGAGTTTCCGATGGAATTATTGCGTGAACTTAGTTTTTTTCTACAAAATCGAAGGAGCATTGAAAATAAATTTAATAAAAAAATTGTATGTACTTTTTGAAAATTATGCAAAAAATTCACTTTTATTTGGTATTTTTATATAGCAAATTGCAATTTGAACAAATCTTGTATATATATGTAGATATAAAAACGGCGATAAATATAATTGATTAGCACCATAAGTTTAAGTCAAATATCGTTAATAGTTGAAAGCGGAACAGTTTTGTCAAAACAGATTTTGCTAAGGCACATCGTATGGACAGCATGAAATTGGCCGCAATTGTCAAAGATAAAAATTTTATGGAACAAAAGAAATTTACTTGGGTTTAGAAAGGATGTTAGAATTTATGCATTTCTTTGCAATAAATTCTAACAAAATATATTTTCTCATAATATATGGAGAAATAATTTGGATTCCATCCCCATTTTTCGAAAAATTTTTAAAAGTCGCTATTTTTAGTATAAAGTTTTTTTTTTAATTTTACTAAAAAAAAAAAAAACATAAAATATGCCACACTAATACCAAAATATTGAAAATATCATAAATTTTATGGTTTTGATGTCACAGGTAATTTTTACCAGAATTATACATAAACTTGTAGTTTGTAAAAAAGTTTATATGTTCAACTTAAAACCGCCATAACTTTCGCGTCCTCTGCACGAAATGATTAACGTGAACTGATTCCATATTCATTTGAATCACTTTATATTTATGCAAATTATATTATTGAGCTATCAAAAAAAATATATATACATACAAATATATATATATATATATATATATACCTTTTTGTTACATATATATATATATATATATATATATAGTAGTTTAAGTATATGTATATATATTTTCTTTTTCTAAGGCCCATATAGGTGAACGATTAAGATACAATACTATTATTACGATGTCACCAAAATTCATTTCGCTTTTACTCAGGGTAAATAATATAATAAAATCTGAAGATATTTGTATATATCTATGGACTAGTTCCTGATATAAAATTTAAGAGAAGGACTCTTTCAAACATACGCTCGATTTAAACAATACTTCAGCTTTAGTGATAACTATGATATTCGCAGGATTCGGTTTATAGGTGGTTATTTTAGAGCATGCGCGTTTACAGTTTTGAAAAGAAATAAATTAAGTTTATTATAAAGGAAACCATCGATGTAAAGCATATTTTTTGAGTTTTTTAAAGCATTTGGTCAAAGGATAGTGTTCATCACAATGTCATAATTACTTCTGAATAACAAGTGTAAATCAGAATTGAAAATCAGAATAAAAATTACATCAATTACTATTGAATTAAATATATATTGGAAATTATAATAACCAAAATTATCGAGCAAATATTGCAATACAAGCTACTGAATGAAATTTATGTCCTTTATGTACTCAAATTATGCTGTTGTTTTATTTTCGTATTACTCGTATATGCATTCAAATAAACAATATTCTTATTAACAATATTAATGTCTAGCACTATATTAGATCGATCCTTGTGATCTTAAAGTTAAATGTTGTAATGTGGATACTATTATCTATTGTAAGTTTAGTAACTCAAAATGATTAGATTTTAAAGTGTATAGCAGATCAACATGTTTATGAGTGTATGCTTAATTTTATCTCTACCTTTAGTACTATAGAAAGTAATAAAAGTTACATAAATTATTCTTAAAGAATTCATAACCCAATTTCTTTGCATAATTTTGTTTTTACTTTCCCCAAAACGTGAAAAAAATAATATCCCCCAGCACTTTTCCACCTTATTTAATTGTTTATTAAAAAAAATACTCTCCTGTCAGGTTTAATTAAAAACATTATCTATCAGCCAATTCAATCAAGGTTTAATATCTCATTTGTAATTTTTAGATTTTTATCGAATTTTAAAACAATTTTTCGTTCATTATAAAATTTTATCGATTATTAAGTGTACAACATAAAATATTGATAATTTCATAATAAAAATTAAAAACGAAAAAAAAAGCTACGTATAAAACAAATTACATAAAATTCAAGCCAAATGCCCATATAAAATGCTGATAAAACTTGTATAGAGTACAGGTGAACCCAAATCGAAATTCCAGCAAAAATTATAAAAAAATGTTGAATGCGTTTTTTTTTTTCTTTTTTATTACGCTTGTTTTTGTTTAATTATAGAAAGATACCAATGGACTTCAATATCAGAAAGGTTGCTAAAATTTTTGTGCTGTTTTGTTTTATATATGAATTTTTTTTTAGATTAAAACCAATAAAATAAAAACAAACTGAAATGATTTCTTATCATATTATGGCAATGAAAATTAAGGTATGAGAAAGTTTTTTTTTTGCAGTTTATAAATATGTATATATAAGTGAACAAGTAATGGGTGGCCAGTATATTAAGTAGTTTGGTTATCAGTGTTTGAAAAGCCAGATAATAAAGTATTTGAGAGTACATTAGTACTTTGAATATAAAACCAAGCAACAGGTGTATTTGTCATCAAAATTGTTAAGCAACCATAAAGGGAAGTTTTCAATATTCAATACAAAAATGTTATATAAAAAAACTTCTGATCAAAATAGCAAACTACCCACATTTTTACAAACGTTACCGAATGAATGTAATTAATAAAACAACGTATCTATCTGATTATTTTTATCGCTGTCCAAGTTTTCAAACACAAAATCAATTCATAATGACAAATATAATAATAGAACGGAAGTATATAGATTTTAAATGGCAGACTGCTATAGACAAATTAGGAAAACTTTATAATAAAATAATAACTCTTAAGCTGTGTTCACATTTGGCAAATGTTTGATCAAAATTGCGTGACCACTAGTTTTATAAAAATATTGTTTGCCGTTGATTGATCTTGCAAATATTTTGTAAGAGAAAAATGCGTCAAACAAAATTCGATAAAATGTCAGCTATATTTAATGACAAGTAAAAAATTGTTTCCCATTAAAAACGAGAAATTTAGAAATACTTTATATAGTGGTTACGTCATTGTGGTCAAATATTTGATTACTCTGAACGTACCTATACTCTTATACTCTCTCCATTAATCTTACGAAAATAAAATTGTTTAGATTTAGCACTCTGAACCACCCATATCTCTGATGTCTGAATATTAATAAGGTGTGTCTTACTTAATGGATTTTTCATTACCCACTTCAGTGTCAATTCATATACAAAGTTTCAATACAAACTGATTTTTGCGTACAAATATAATTTACATTTTATATTTATGTACATTTATACTTTTTGGTTTAATAACTCCAACCAACACCTGTTTCCATTGCGATTTAAATCGCTTGGAAAGCTATTGTTATTTTTTATTTATTTTTTTTATATTTTTTATGTAAACCATTTCGTTTTTTATTAATTTATGCAAAATTATTAAGATTTTTATTTCAAATATTACAAAAATTCATAAACAAATGTACATTTAAAATCTGATGTAATTTTAACGCCCGATTACATGCCTTTTGCATTCGTTTTGTTTTGAATTGTTTTAAGGCAAGATTTTTTTTAATAAAGAATGAATTGCGAAAAGAATAATTTCTTGTTTTTCCAGATCATTTTATTTTTCTTTCGCTCTCTCTTACTTTGTCTTTATATTGTGTTTTTAAAAAATCATATTAATTTTATTTATTGTGATATTTAAATTAGTTTTACGTGGAACTGTATTAGAACTGCGCTGATGACTTTGCTGTAAGGGATTTCATCAGAAATATTGTGAATTCCCTTCTAAAAATATTGAAAATTTACAAGAATAATGATATTTATATTTAAATTGTAATTTCGCAATTCGTAAACACCTGGTCAAGTTTAGTCTATTCTTATTAAAATTTCAGCATTCAGAATAGCTACCTAAAAGAATAAGATTAAGTAATATAAATGATTTAAGGCTAGAGTTTTTCTTTTCAAAATGGTATTTCTTAATATAAATAAATTCCACAACACTATATGCTGGAAATATTATATTATTTCTTAGCAAAAAAATAAAAATTAAAATTTTCAGTACTTCTTAGTAAAAAAATTTTTATTTTTTTTTTTTTTTTTTTTTTTTTAAGAAACCACTTTGAACATATTTTCAATTACTTCTTATAAAGGTTATAAATTATATTCAAATAATTTAAAATAATAACTTCAAATGGCACGATTAAGAATTATAAAAAGGCATGTTCTTAAAATGATAATCATGCACTAAAATTATTTCTTCTTTATTTTCCTTTTTTTAGGGTATCTTCATTTTGGTAACTTGCTCTAATTTTATTTCTTGCTCAAAAAATTACACAGTGCAACACTTTCCCAAAAATTTTTACACACATGAAAAAAATCGATGTTTGCATCAAACTAGAGCCCCTACACAAAAAAACTACGTACTCAGTTTCTCTCCAAGACGTCAAATTTTTTTCTCAAAAGTTTCCAAAAATACTTAACTTTAAAAAATATTATAAAATATTAACCAAAATTATATCATATGTATGTCAAAAGAATCTCTGCAATATATCAGAAGTTTCTATTTAAATGTTGCAACATAAAATGTTAAAGTATAAATTAAATAGTAAATATAAAATTAAAGGGTTAAATTTTCAAAAATATTTTTATTAATGTTTTGTACTGCAGCATTTATTATTATTAAAAAATTATTATATTATTATTTTATTGAAGGGATTCGTAGTTTTCATTTGACATCCATATTGGGTTGATTATGAATTATATTTATTCGTAAATATTTTATAATTCTATTAAAAACATCGTGTCTTTCGAAATTGTGAATTCCCTTTTAGTGGAAATTTGACATCCTGGAAAAAAAACTGGGTACACAGTTTTACCATGAATGGTCTCTAGTTTTATCCATACAACGATTTTCGCGTGTGAGAATAATTGCTGCAGGTTGATATATATTTTAAAATAAATATCAAAAGGTAACATTTTCAAAAGGATATTTTCTTAAATTTATATGCTGCAACATTTAAATAAGAAATAAAATTATATTGCAGAGCTTATTAGCTTTCATTTGATACCCATACTGGGTTGATATAATATTCAAAAATATTTTATAATTTTTTATATACACTGGTGCATATTCCTATAAACGAACATTAATTTTCTTAATCAATTTACTACAAATGGGGCTAAACCACAATCAAGGTGCTACAAAAAAATTAATTAAAAAATTAATAACAAAAAACTTAAAATGTACATTAATCTTTTTTATTGTAATTATAATAATTTAATGCCATCTTTATAGCCTTTTCCTATGTACGCACTTAAACTAATGAACCAATTAGCATTATTAATAATGTGTTGATGAACCTTTGTTTTGGGTAACATCAAAAATTCGGTTTTGCATTGATTCGAAGAAAATCACTGTCAAATTCGTCCCAGGCTTGCTTAATTTTTAGTTTTAACTGTGTTATTGTCATTATGGTTTTATTCTGTGCATTTCTTACGTAAACTTAACGGGCAATGTACCCCCACAGATTCTCCATTGGATTTAAATCCAGAATAGGGGAATACTAACTTCATTAAACCACGATTTAGATTGGTTCAAGACATGGATTGCAGCGTTGAAATGTGCAATCTTCGTCCATTTTTTCATCCATAAATGAGAGAAGAACATCTTCCAAGTTTATTGTAAATTGCACTGTTGATTTTAGTTGGAACAAAACATATTTTTGATTTTCCTGCAGCAGAAAAGACCATAACACTGCCTCCACCGAATTTGCTTTCGACATGCGAATTTCGCTTGACCTCAAATCATGCCAATAGCAAGAATATGAATCGGGTCCATCCAAATTGAATTTCTTTTCATCATGGAAAATTACTTTATTCTACTCATCTGTTCATTTCATGTATTTACGCGCAAATTTTAAACGATTTTCCTTATAATGCTGTTTTAACATTGGCCTACATTTTGGTTTCTTCCATTTTAAGTCACCATTTGTTCGCAAAATGTGTGCAACATGTTTGGAAGTTACACGAAGGTCAAGTTTATTTTTTATTTGTGTAACATTTAATTTATTACGGGTAGCTTCTTCTTTTCTTCTTCTTTTGTTGGTTTCCACACTCTGCATTTCTGCCCTTTCTTAAGAAATCCTCGAATAACTTCTTCCGAACGGTTAATTTTTCGTCCAATTTCTCTGTTAGAACAGCTTTGATCACGAACAAATTGAATTTTGAATTTTTTCCTGGTCTATAAAAAAAGTTTTTTTGGACATCCTTTAAGCTGATGAAATTTCCCAATTAAAACAAAAATATTTCCAGTAAACAGAAACTTACCTTAAATGAAATAAACAACTAAAACTGTTAAAATTGTTTAATATTTTTTTTGCAATAAATATGTTCTGATTGCTAAATTAAAGAAAACAACAAAAGCAAGAAACAAATATTTCTTACATAAAAAAGTACCGCTATATCGCGAGTTATTGTAACAACACAGTATTTTTTTTTTTTTGGTTAAGAGAAACGAATATACCTCGAAGAAAAAGAAAAATTTTAAATGCGTTTATAAGAATATGCACCAGTGTATGTGTTTCTTCGAAACATTCAACTCCTTTTAAGAGGAAATTTTACGTAATTTAGAAAACTGCGCATGGTCTCTAATTTCGATCACTTTATGTGTGAAAATGACTGTCTCACGGTATTTTACTTTCCACATGAAAATTGTCTAGAAATTTCATATTTTTTTATATAGAAAATTACCTAACAATATTGCCTGTGTATTTTTTCAAGACGCACTATATATCCCGAGGGAAATGTTATGCTCTTTATAAGCAATATGACTTAAAATTTGTCTTTTATATTTTTTAACTTGTATTATTTCCAAAATTTGAACAAAATTTCCATCCTAAAAATAATATAATAACTGCTTTAAAGTCACAATTTGAGAAGCAATAAATAGGAATCATAAAAAAATAAAATTTTTCCGATGATAACCATATCATTTCATTTACAGCTCTTTTTTACATATCTTAATAGTAAATTCTACTTCTTTTTCACTTTTTTGCTGGGTTTTCGCACAGTGAACAATTTTTTAATCGCAATTATACACCAAAAATATAGAGAATATTTCCCATATTTTTTTTTTTCACTGTAAGTTTAATCAGTTCACAGATTGTTCGACAATCCTTCTTAAAGTTAAGTTTTATTAGCTCAAACATCGAGTTTTATATGAAAATCTAGCACAAGGAAACTGCAGGCACTAGAGCAAAAAGGATGCAAATCTGTGATGACTTATATTTCTTACAAAAATCGATTTTTTATATGAAAAACTAAAATCTCATTTTATACGGAATCTACAATGAGGGAAAAAATTCGATTCAAAATTCACAACGGTTGTGGCCACATTGGTTATTTAGAGTATCGACTTTTTGCTACCGTTCGTTAACAAAATTAATAGAAAAAATAATGCAATTTAATAACTTGATACCAAAATAGTTTCAACTCGACGCCAATTAGGTAACGATTTTTGTTAAGATTTGAACACGCAGTGTTGAATTTAAACACATACGGGGCAGAATCACTATTCACACTGAATGGTATCGTTTTCAACACGTATGTGGTAGTTTTTTCTCTGAGTGTAGAGACGCTAAACAAAGAGGTTGAAAATCTATGATCAGTTATATTTCTCAAAAAGAATTTTTTTTTTTTTTATATGAAAAACTAAAATCCTATTTTACGTAGAAACTAGAAGCTCTAAAGCAAACATAATGAAAATCTGTGATCTCTTATATTATTCAAAAAAAATAAATTTTTTTTAAATGAAATTCTAAAATCTTATAACTATTATAAGGAAATTTGCGGCGCTAGAGTAAGAATAATGAAAATTTGATCACTTATATTTTTTACGAAAAATCGATTTTTTAAATAAGAGAATAAAATTTCAATTTATAAGGAAACTAGAAGCGATTGAACAAAAAGGATGAAAACGTGATCACTTATATTTCTCATTAAAAATCGACTTTTTTATATGAAAATCTAAAATTCCATTTTATAAAGAAACTAGATGTAATTATTAGGTTCCTCTAGAGCGGGGCATGTCAGCATACTAGATGAAGTCAAATTCAACGGTCGGACACTATCCTTGGCTGAGCCTACGGATTATGTCGGGACTACGATTGACTTCGGGGCTACTCCCGCCTTGGTGTTACCTAGCAGGGACCTTTGGGATGGAGTAGAAAAGCTCTATGGAGGGTGTGCGGTCTTCACGGACGGTTCGAAAATGGAAGTTGGCACTGGTGCAGGTGTATACTTTATGGGAACTGATATCAGACGATCCTACAAATTGTCTGACAGTTGTAGTGTCTTTCAAGCAGAGATTCTTGGCATTTATAAGGCTCTAGGCTTGATTGAAGGGAATGTTGAACGAGGGTCTGAGATTACTATCTATGTTGATAGTCAGGCGGCGTTATTGGCTCTGACTAGTCATTTTGTTAGGTCCAGATTGGTACTTGAGTGCAGAAGGGAATTGAGAAGGTTAATGGATTCCTATATGATGAGACTCTGTTGGGTTCCTGGTCATTGTGACATTCTTGGCAACGAAATAGCCGATGAGCTAGCTCGCAGTGGCTCGGAGGTAGATAGGTCTTTCATAGAGTCATCTGTTAAGATTCCAATTGGGTCCTTCTTTAGGGCCATAGAGGAGTGGGCTCTGGACAAAACGAATCGAGCCTGGAGTGACAGATCGGACTGCAGAGTTTCTAGGGCATTATGGCCTAGATTAAAACTGGCGGATTCCAAGCATCTTCTAGGTATGAGTCGTGGTAGTCTTAGAGTCATAGTAGGTATGATTACGGGTCACTTCTCAATAGGGAATATGATGAGTAAGTGGGACATTGGCACATCAGACTTTTGTAGAACGTGCGATGATGTTGAGGAGCTAGAGACAGTGGAGCACATACTCTGTCACTGCGTAGGGCTTCAGCGTAATAGGTTGAAGTGGTTTGGAAGCCATTCACTACATGAGCTAGGTGAGGTTAATGGCAAAGGACTTGTCAACCTCATAGGGTTTGTAATGGGAATAAAATGGCTTAGGAACAATCATAACTGATTGATTGGGTATAGGTTCCACTTTTCTTTTTCTTCCTTTCATAAAGGGATCACAATTTGCCGTTCGGCCTCTGGGTTTAGGAGTGAATGCGCTGCCCTTTCCAACCTAACCTAACCTAACCTAGAGGTAATTGAACAAAATAGATAAAATGTGATGACTTAAATTTATCATCTAAAATCGATTTTTTATACGAAAATATAAAATCTCATTTTATGAGGAAGAGAAAAAAATCGATTGTTGCATGAAGATCTAAAATATCATATTAAAAAAACTAGAGGCAGTCGTGCAAAAAAAAACTGAAAATATGACCAACTATATTTCTCATTAAAAATCGATTTTTTATATGAAAATCTAAAATGTCAAATTATGAAAGAACTAAAGGTGCTGGAGCAAAAAGGATGAAAATGTGGTCATTTATATATCTTACGAAAAATCGATTTTTATATGAGAGACTAAAATTTCATTTTATAAGGAAACTAGAAGTAATTGAACAAAATAGATGAAAATGTGATCACTTATATTTCTCATCAAAAATCGATTTTTTATAAGAAAATCTAAAATCTCATCTCATAAGGAAACTAAATGTTTTCTTCCCAAAAATCGATAAAACACCGAATTCCGTAAAAATTGTTTAAAACGTACATATTTTTTTTTAAGAATTGCTAGTTCTCAAAAATGTTATAATATTCCAAAAGGTATAAATAAATTCCTTTCAATTTTCAAAAATAAAAAAGTAAAACCTTTCACAAAAAACTGGTTTCGGAAAAAATTTTTGACTATATCGCCCTTTTGTAATAACGAAATGATTCAAATATATATATATATATATATATATATATATATATATATATATATATATTGTTTCTTTTGTGTTTCTTGAGAGATAATGGCTTATGTCAGGAAATGGAAATCCCTGGATCACTTTTTTGCATTATATAACAGTTTAAATCCGCCAGATTTAATTTCCTGTGCTCTGGTTTGTTATTTATCAGTATATTTTTGCATATTTTGGGTTTAACACCATATCATGTCATGTTTGCGAGGAAAAGACTTGCTTAAAACATATTTTTGCAATTTAAATATTTAACTATTATATTTTATACTTAGGAGAATAATTTTGCGTAATTTGAATTATTTTCTTTTACTATGAAAAACGTTTTTCAAAACCAATTCTCCAATTACTTTTTTTTCTAATAAATGGATAGAAATTTTGTAATTTTCTGATACAGTGAATATTTTTAAGTGCAAAAAATATATATTTTTTTTAGCAAATTCTATCTCCAAAAATAAAAAAACTTCAACATATTTTTAAATTTTAAGAGCTTTTTTGATGCACATAAAATACTTTTTTTAGACCATATTTTTGATTGCCCTGATTATGAACTATTAAAGACTTTCTGAGTTTGTTCACATATTTTACTTAGTTATTTTTCCAATTGGACGTTTTCTACGGAGTAATGGATGTTTAAAAATATTTTAATTTCCCATTTATTAATTTTTTATTTTACTTTAATTTCTAATATTATAGGTGATCAAAAAGTGTTTTTAATATTACATATAAAAAGTCAATTTATTCTTTCATTTGGTTTCTTAATTGTGACATTTCATGTTAAAACAAAACTTTATTTTGAATACTTTGTAAGGAAAAAGTCATACATTATCTTAAACACTTTTAATTCAATTAGCATTTTTTATAGACGTTACCTTTTATTATGGACGGAGTAATAAATACCTGCCTTATAGAAAATATTTATAACAATAGTATAACATTTGTTAGGTTTTTTGAATATATGGGTCATTATCAAAAATTTTTAACCTGGATGAAATTGACTTTAATAAGTTTTGTGGTAATGCAATTTAAAACAAGCGTGTTGCAAATCTGAACTTACAAAACTTGAAGCTGATAGAATGCAACATTTTAGCACCATAGTTTTCATTTTATAATCATGATTGTTACATTTTCCCATTATTTTACACTTTTTGTTCGCACATTTATACTTTCTGATATCACTCGATCTTATATAAGCTAATCGGACTTTGTAGATTCTTTGTTGTGAAATTTTGATGAGCACTTTTTGATTTTTTTTTTTTAGGCGAGGTCTGTTTGTCCCTCAAAGGAATACAAATTTTGAAATAGATATTGATACTTGTTACAATTATGCGTATTTTGCGCTATATCTCGTTGATGTATCAGTAATTGTTAACGCAGCTGATAGTCTCAAAGTTTGGGACGAAAATGTTTAAAAAATCAGTTTTTCGCGAGACACGTTCGCAGTTTCATATGGAGTAGTATGGATTACTGCTGCTCGAAGGATCATTCAAAATATATTCAATAAAAAAAATTACTTGGACTTTTTGAAAATTGGTTTGGTATTTTTATATAGCGAATTACAAATCAAGATAAAGGAAGAGCGATATACATAATTGATCGGACCATAAATTTAAGTTAAATGTCGTTGATAGTGGAAAAAGGCACACTTTTATCAAAACAGATTTTACTAAGGCACATCGCATGAGCTGCACGAAATTTACCATAATTGGCATAAATACTTTCGAAAGATTAAAATTTTATGGACCAAAAACTTTTACTTCAAAAGGATCACAATATTACATAGCATTTCTTTGTATTACACTCTAATAAAATACATTTTCGTATAGTATGTAGACAAATAACTTAGATACGATCTGAATTTTTCGCAAAATTTTTAAAGATCGCGATTTTTAGTAAAATGACAATTTTCTTAAATTTTACTAAGAAACTCTAAAAAATTGTAACGTGGAAATAGTACACTCAGTACTACTATTTTCACGTCCATATTCCTTAATATATTAAGTTATTTTCTTTACTATTTTATTTATGTATTTTTAATTATTTTTCTTTTCATACTAACATATTGAATATTTTATTAGTAATAGGTAATTACTAAGTGTTAGTAATAGGTAATTACATTGAGCGCCCCTACTGTAAATACTACATACACACCCACACAAATGTGTATCCACTGCTTTAGTTGTGCAGTTGATATTGCTTAATGGTCAACAAGCAATATAATTCTCATTTAGTTGATACATGACTAGGTATAAGTAAACAAAGTTCTGTAATCAAACAAGACAAGAATCCGCCATATAAGTCTCAAAGATTATTTTATATAATCGGAGAGCCGACTAGATTTTGCGAAAGTAAAATTTAGTCGTATTTTGCACGCTCAACTTCGGTTGGGTCCCTTAAATAAATTTTACACGCGTGACTTCGGTCATAGCGTTCTCACGAGTGACTTCGGTTGTTCGTTCTCACTAGTGACTTCGGTTGTTCGTTCTCACGAGTGACTTCGGTTGTTCGTTCTCACGAGTAGAATATTAACCCGTAGAATTGCATGGTAATAGTAGTAGAGAAGTAGCTAGCCATTAGCGTTAAGTAACCATTGTACGTATTGTAGAAAAAGATACGATCTTCGATTCCCGAAGCTGCCACCTGTACCAGAAACCGATACCGCGGTAAACCCGAACCAGTTTGACAGCTGAGTGTATCAAAGCCAAAAGTTCAAAGTCGAAGCTAAGAGTGTCGAAGCCGAACTTACGATGTTGATCTTAATTCTACTACCGAGCCAAGAATCTTCGGACCCGACGCTGCCACCTGAACCAGAAACCGATCCTGCCGTAAACCCGAATAAGTTTGACAGCCGAGAGTGTCGAAGCCGAAAGCTCAAAGCCAATTCCACTACCGAACCTATCCTGATATAAGCCGAAGTGTCGAAGCCGAACGTACGACGCCGACCTTAATTCTACTTCTGAACCCAGAATCTTCGATCCCCGAAGCTGCCACCTGTACCAGAAACCGATACCGCGGTAAACCCGAACCAGTTTGACAGTTGAGTGTATCGAAGCCAAAAGTTCAAAGTCGAAGCTAAGAGTGTCGAAGCCGAACTTACGATGTTGATCTTAATCCTACTACCGAGCCAAGAATCTTCGGACCCGACGCTGCCACCTGAATCAGAAACCGATCCTGCCGTAAACCCGAATCAGTTTGACAGCCGAGAGTGTCGAAGCCGAAAGCTCAAAGCCAATTCTACTATCGAACCGATCCTAATATAAGCCGAAGAACCGAATCGATCCTACTATAAGCCGAATAACCGAACCGATCCTAATATAAGCCGAAGTGTCGAAGCCGAACATACGATGCCGATCTTGATTCTACTGCTGAACCCAGAATCTTCGATCCCCGAAGCTGCCACCTGTACCAGAAACCGATACCGCGGTTAACTCGAACCAGTTTGACAGTTGAGTGTGCCGAAGCCGAGAGTTCAAAGTCGAAGTTAGGAGTGTCGAAGCCGAAAGTTCAAAGTCGAATACCTGAGCCGAGCCTATTACACGCCAATTAACCGAAACAAACATAATCTAAGCCGATCAACCGTACCGATATCAACATACGCCGAAGAGCCGAAACAAGCCTTGCTGAAGAAGGAAATGCAGAAACATTTATTAAGCCGGTGGTATCTGAATTGGAGTTATGGAAATTATTCTCTCGTAATATCTTTATATTTTGTACTTGAAATATTCTTGACGTATTCAATAAAGAAACTATTATTATTTTAACACCCCAGAAAGGGTAAAACAAACGTCTTATTACTTAAGGTTTGTGGATCCGTAAGTAGACCCTGGAGGCCACTAAGTTACCTCAGCCGACGATAAAACCACGTTATAAAATGCCACACTAATACCATCAAACAATGAAAATATTATAAATTTTATTTAAACAACATAGTAGGTTTTCATATTACGCGTAATTTTAGCAGAATTATACATAAACTTCTAGTTTGTAAAAATATTTGTATGTTCAATTTAAATCTGCTTTAACTTTCGCGTTCCCTGCATGAAATGACTAACGGGGACATGATTCTATACGCTTCAAGTCACTTGATATTAGGCAAATGGGTTTTAAAATGCCATAAAAAAACATTTTTTTTAGGGTCTAAAATCAAACATTTTTGATAATGGCCCATATATAAATTTTTCTTTATTTATTTACTTTTTTTTAATTTTTCAAAATATATTTAAAATTATCACCTGTTAATAAGAATATTTACTCCATATGGTCGTATTTCAATCCATCATTGACGTAGTTTGTCTTTATGTTTAAAAACAAATTTATACAGCTGTTTTTGTTTTTCGCCGCTGATAGGAGAGTATTTCACCCACAAAAGTCTGAAGCCAAGCCCAACGAATATATAATAAATAAAAATAAATAGAAATGAGTGAGTGGCATTATCAGTTTAGGCACAAGCTGGGCATAAATACAACAAATGTCAGAATTTATTATAAAAATGTGGTTAAATAGCACATTGTGACTAAAGTGATTATAATAGTAGTGTCATTGCCAGCAACGACGTATCCATCATATTATTTCACCAAAGAAAGATCAATGACAATGTGTATGTTCGTCTGTGAAGCTGGTTGTTAGCTTTGGAAAGTGTGATAATGAAATGAAATGAATATTTAATGAGTGCATTAAATAATTTTTTGCTTAAGCTAAAAATAAAACAACTGTATTTTAATTTTCGCAAAAAATTTTGAACACTTTTTTAAAAAGTTTTCAATCTCATCAAAAAAGTGTTTTACTTTATTTTCTTTTTTTATTATTTTTTTAAATTTTCTGGCTTCTTTTTCTTATGGCACTTTAATAATAAAGACTTAAATAACTAAAACAATGAGATTACAATTAAATTATAAACAATATACAGTTTTTGTAGTTTTTTTTCTTTTTAGATAAATTTAAGTTTACAAATATAAATTTTTGTGTAATTTGTTTAAATACAATTTTTAAAGTTAAAAGTATTTGTACATGTATTTATAATTTTTAAGTAATTTTAATATTCAAAATTATTGTCATATAATTTATTATAAAAATTATTTTTTTTTTAATAATTTACAATTTATTGTCTTTTTTTGAAAAAGCTTTTATGGAATGAAAGCTTTTTTGTTGAAACTTTAACAGTGGGTTGGTTAGTTTTATAATAAATTTAGGTATATTTTACAAATTGTTTAAAGCAACATCACATTGAAGAAATTATTTAATATCATATAGTTTTTTATTTTAAACTTACAAAGAGTGTTTCTTTTAATTAAAAAACCTTAAGGGAGTTTAGCTTATAAAATAATGACTGCAAATAGCTTAAAAAGCTATTCAACAATGTTGTAATTAAAGCCTTAGCGAAGTTTTTTCTTTTAAAAAAATGTGTTTTTATATTTTTACAAAAAACAAAAGCTTTTGAGAAATTTTATAAAACTAAAAAGCTTTAGAGCTTTTTTTATATATTCAAAAACTTATGTTTTAAATTAAATTTATATAAATTATTATTTTAAAGTGATCAGTCCTTAGAGTTTTGTTTTTTGTGTTTTAGTTAAGGAAACTTTTTTGAGATAAGTCTCTTCAATTTATTTTTCATCTTCCTTCTTCTTGCGTATTTTACCCTCCGTTTGTATAGTGGCGGTAACAGCATCAAAACAGGAAGCTATTGAGGGCTCGGATTCATCTTGACTATAATCGTAACCCGCCATACGAGACAAAGTTAAGATATAGGAACAGGCCACCCTTAACACTGATAGTTTTGAAAGCTTTTGATTGTTGGAGTAGGAGGGTACAGCTTTTCTTAAAGTTTCATAAGCTGCAGAGATAGTATGCACACGTGAACGTTCTCGGGCATTAGCTTCAATACGTCTTTCTCGTGTCATATTCTTATAATTACGCTGCTGGGGTTTCGAGGAATTTTTCTGAGAGACTGAGGTATTTAGAGAAGATTCTTCATGTGAGGAGGTTAAAGAGAGAGCGGGAGGTGGTACTAAAGTGACTGCGGAGGAGGTTTTTTGCTCCGTACTGCTGGTAAGGGGAGAATTTTTAGGTGGCGTTTGTTCTGTGGAGGATTTGCGGGTAAATCGTTTCTTGGGCGTTAAACCTTTAGCAGATTTAGTTTCTTTTGTATTATCTGCTGAACTATCCACTGGTTTTTTTAACACTAAGGCCAAAGGTTCCTGTTGCTCCTCCACTAAATCTTCTTCGTCAAGAGGCAGTCTATGCAAAGTGGTAACACCAGGATGTCTTACAAATATCTGGGCCGGATTTGGCATCATTTCATGAGGTAATATCTGACTAGGATCCCATAATTGTGGAGGTGGTGAGGTTACTGTAACCGCTGGTGGTGTTAAGACAACACCAGAGTCGGTATTGGAGGAGTAACGTATACGTTTCTTCAAGGGGCCATTGGACTGGGAAGCGGCTGATTTTTCTTCTACCACTTTAGAGGGTTCAGAACTTTTGCGTTTATTGCGTACCAAGGAAATGGGGGTGACTTTAACTTCCACAGAGTCTTCGGAATTATCCGCAGGACTACTGGATTCCATGCGCAAATTATCGCTGAAATAATCATCACCACCTTCAGAGCTGCCCGAACAGAAACCTGCATCGCGATCATTGGAATGGGGTGAACCTAAAATTAAAAATAATAAATTAATTAATAAGATTATTTTTTTTTTAACAATTTAAATACATTATCATGTATTTCTTTTAATATTATTATTAAAACATTATTTTGTTTTTTAAAAATCAAAAAAAAAAAATTTTTTTGTAGCCCATTTTAATTTAGTTATTGCTAAACTTGACTCACTTTTATTTTTATGCTAAATTTTGGTCTTTTAGTTTATTTTTAAGTTATTTTAAACGTCCCCTTTAGACTTCCTATGATAAGTCTGGCAAAAAAGATACACTTAAATAACAAATAAAAAAAATTCCTCTGCTTATTGTTTTCAATACGCCCACATATTTTTAAAGAGGTTTTTTAAATAAAAACAAGTTTAAGGTGGAAATAGATTTGTTTTTTAAGGTTTTTGCTACACAGTGATTATGTATATAATTTGACTAGTTTTTTTTTAACAAATAACAAAATTAATATTATAAAAAATTTAACTTAAACTTAAACCTGATAAGCAACATTTTAGCAAGCGATAAATCTGTTTAATATTACAGGATTTCAGTTTAAAAGCATCATTTCATTGTTAAGCTGGTTTTATGACCACTTTTTCGCTGTACAAATTTTTGAATCTTTAAATTTCAAAGGAAATTAATCTTTGAATATAAAATATCTCTTAATTTTTTTCCTAAATACTTTATAATAAATTTGTGTTATCGTTTATTTTTGTTAGCCTTTTTTCCCCAAATAAAAATATATATTTCAAGTTCAACAAAGCCATTAAACTTGTTAACCTTAAAAAATTTAAACACATATACAAACTCTTTTAAAGAAAAAAATATATATATATATATTTATATTTAAAATATTTTGCCGCCAGGTTTTCTTTAACATTTCAACAATATTTTGCTTGCGATGAAAATTTTATACCGGTCAGGTTATTGTTTATGTGTATTTTTTATTTTTTACCTGCCGACACAGTTTCTTTTGTATTGAATGTAACTAACTAGTGCTGGCAACTTCTACTACTTTTGAATACTCAATACTACTCAATACTTTTTATTTGGGTACTCGATACTTAACGGATTTTTTAATTTGAAATATAATTTCTAATTAAAGTTCTTTTTTTTTAATGAAATTAAAACATAAAATAATCAAAAACGTTTACTTTAACTTCAACGTTAACAAAAATCAATAAAAATATTTTCATATATTAAAAACTTAATTTTTATCTTTATGCAGTTGTATTTTAGCCGCTATATTTTTAATACGATACATTCAAAAATTAAAATCTAAACGTATTAAGTAACTACTTTACAGTATTGAGTACCCAAAAAAAAAAAAAAAAAAAAAAAAATAAACGGCAAATACTCGGCACTCGATACTTAATACTCAATACTTGAACAGCACTATAGCTAACTGCTAACTGCATAAATAAGAAACCTTTAAAATTGCTACGTCATTAAATTTGTAGTAAGCAGCAAAAGGCACGAAAACAGGCAAGTGCCTCTCTTTTTCTAAAAAATTTTCATGTCGTTTTAAAGTTATAGTATTTGTTATGGACTTAAACAGGAAGTAGAGTTTAATTAAAAGTGATAAATGTAAATTTAATTGAAAAAAAGGGAGGACTAAAATTATAGGAAAAATAGTGGAAGAAAATGATTAGATTAGAAATGACTCACAAGGGTTTTAAAAGAATGAAGAAGTCAGAGATACTGATTTTTTTTAAATCATCGGTAATATAATTTTTCTTGTTTTTTCTTTTTATTAAAAATTAGTTAAATGAGTTAAATTACGCAATGGACCTTTAAGTTTAAAGAACATTCTGTCTATTTTGTTTATAATGTTATTAAAAATGCGGAGACAAAATTTTCTTGTTTTTTTTCAATTTTTTGTTTTTTAATTATTTTCTCGAATTACGTAATGTGTTATTTAAGATATAGGCACTTTATTGATAAAAATAACAGAATTAAAGAAATGTATAACAATTTATTGGAATTCAAAAGTTATTAAAATTAAAATTAAAATTTTATTATCACACTATGGCCTTGATTTTTACAAATGACAGCGCCATTTGGTACCTTAATTTTTTATTAGTGATTTCGAAACATTTTTAATGCATGTATGAAATTCAGTAAAAATTATTTGATTTTAATCAATAAAATTAGTTTTCTGTTATAATAAGAATATTTATGAGTTCTATAAATTATATCAATAAATATATATATATATATATATATATATATATATATATATATGTATCTATATATATATATATATATATATATATATATATATATATATATATATATATTAAGAATATTTCTAAAATTGTATTTAAAATTGTAAATATCTACTATGACTCATTTTTAAATATAAATTTTATAAAATTTATAAAGAAAACAAACTATAAATTATTTCCATAATAATCTAAAATAAGAATGGTTGAACTATGGAGCACTTTAAAATAAACTTAATAGAAATTAAAAAAAAAACAATAAGAATAAAAAATAAAAAAATTTAATCAAATCAATAAAAAAACATATTCAATTTTAAGAAAATATTTTCAAAAATTATTAAAGAAAATAAATAATAAAATCAAATCATTAATAATATTTTAATAAAAATTAATGTGAGCATTATGGTTTTTTTATAGAATTAAAACTAAATCAAAAAATTCATAATATTTTAATAAATTTAAATAAAATAAAAATATATCAAAATCAAATTTATGTCAATTTATTAAAATCAATGTCAGCACTATGGGTTTGTATTCTAAATATTGAATGTTAAGAATACTTTTTTAAGCACTTTTTTTTAAGGAATAAAATTAAATAAAAATATTTATGATATTTTAATAAAATTACAAACATTTTCACCATGTTTCGTCAATAAAAATGTGAAATAAAAATTTCTCTACAAGTTTATTAAAAAAAGAGAACAAATCGAAAAAAATATAAACGAAAAGTTGTTGAAAATGTTTCTTTTATTTATTTCTAACTATGGCTTGACTTTTGCCAAACTAAATGCCAAATGTTTAAATGTTTTGTTTTAATTGAGCAACTATAACACATTTAGAAAAGCATTAAAATATTTTCAAAATTTACTATGACATAATTTTCTTTATAAAATATATAAAAAAATTGGTAGATATCCTAAAATCTTTTAAGTAATCAATAGATTTTGATAAAACTTAAATTTTTTGAATTTTAAATTATTGTAGAAAAATGTTATTAAATTTTATTAAAAATTGTTATAAAAATTAAAATAAACTTATAGAACAAAAAGTTAGGAATTTCTTAATAAAAATATATTGCACAGTGGATTAAAATTAATTTTAAACTTAATAAAAATGTTATACAATACTAAAAATATTAGAAATATTTTAGCATATGTTAAATATAATTTCTAAACAAAAATGTTTTTTTGGTGAAAATTGTACTATGCGACAGCATTTTTAAAAATGCCAAGACGAAGAAAAAATTATATTTTGAATCTTTATATTATTTTTTTCGCACTATGGACTAATAGGCAGAAAATTTAATTAATAAAATTAAAAATAATAAATAATAATAATTTAATATTGAAGCCATAAAAAGTTCTAATAAAATAATTCTATGTTGCAAGGAAAATAGGTAACACAAACTATTACCGCACTGGTCAAAAATCTTTTTTTTTTTTTTTTTTTTTTTTGACAGAAATTCCAAAATAATAATTTAAGAAATTGTCAAAAGTGAAACAACAACATATATTAAAAATATAATGTGACAACGTTGACAGTTTAGAATTATAAAAGCTGTATAGCAGTACCAGAAAAACTATGTTCTGTAATGTAAATTGCAGCATAGAATATATATTTTAATACCATTATTTTAAATGTTATATAAGTCGAGTATTTGTCGTTATTTTTGAGTTTTGCAGTCATATGAGTTGTTTATCAAGATAATCTATAATTTTGAAAGACGAAAAGTTAGGTTTCGACATGAACTTCCACGAATGTCAGAATGGGAAAGTGTTCGCCAAAGTGTCTATTTTATGTAACAATTTATATAGTGTCAATATTTTTCGGCAAGCTCCTACAATGGCAAATTTTCTTTCAGTTAAATTTCTAGGCTTTCACAAACAAATAGGAGAAAATATTATGTTCTGACCTATTGGGTATTTTCACTAATCAATAAAAATTCAAAAACTTACAAAATAGTTAAAATAAAACCAAAAGCAAACAAATAATTATAATTTTAAAAATATATCTACTGTAATAAAATCCCAAACCGACATATATTATTGTTAATTTTACATAAAATGACTTCGATACAACCACAAAAATGCACTAAAAGCATGAATTTATGCCAGAAAAAGTGAATTTTTGACCAATGTGCATAGGACAAATAATAGAAAAATAGTAAAAATAAATTTCGTTTTAAAATCTTCAATCGCATAAAGTTTTTTTCAAAGTAGATGTAAAATGAAATTCAATTATTTGTAAGAAAAATATTTCTTTATTTAGAGGTAAAAAACAATATATGTGGTGTTTTCTTTGTTAGTTTAAATTCTGGCCATATTTCTGTTTCATTTCTTAAAAATCTTCCAACAAGATTTCTACCTTATATATTTTTTTTTATTACAACAAGTTTTTATAATTTATGAGTTCTAATAAAAAATATATTTTTAACATCCAAATATTCTATAAAAATAATCAGATTTTAAGTAAGTAACTAAAAATCATCCCAAAAATAAAAAACTGAACCTTTATCTGATAAACACTTGTTCATCAAACTTTTTTATTTCTTCTCCCTTATCTCTAAGTATTTCATATTTTTTTTTATACATAATCTCCAGCATTGTTTTCTTTTAACACCTGTAAAGGATCAAGTCACGTAACGGTGGATGTTTAAATAATATTGCTGTTTGTAAGTATTTCATAGATAAAATATGATGTGAAAATAATCAGTTGTTGTCACTTTGGTAACATGTAGCAATGAGATGAATAGTTGTTTGATAGATAGCTAAGGTAACTTAGGTTACTTTCATTGTTTTCTTGTTTTTTTTTTTCTTGATTACATAGAAATCAAAAGATTGTTGAATAGCAGAAAGAAAAAAACCCTGTATTATAGCTATTATTATTTTCAAATGATAAATATAAAAATCTTTAAATAAAGCAGCTGTTTTTGTAAAAAAAAAAAATTGTATGCTGTAAAATTAAGTGTGGAAATTGATTTCTCTTTTGGTAATCAAAAGACAAGTGTTTAAATTCTGTAAAAGTGGTGGTGGTTGATGTAATGTTATATAAGATTGTTACGTAATCACCTCTGATTATTAACGGCTACCTGTTAAATTTTTTTAAGGATTTAATGTAATATTTTTCTAATTTAAAGATTATGTTCTCATTTCCCTTATATTAAATTTAAGGTTTAATCGTATTCTTATTTTTTTTTTTTAATTTTTTATACAAAAATCTTTCTTTAGTTTTATTTTAAATTTTAAATTGTTTTTAACTATTACTATTTTCTTTTTTTAACACATGTCTGATTATTTTTGTATTATTTTTTTAATCTTTAACTATTTTAATTTATTTTTTAAATGTTCATGACCTTTTGTAGTAAAAAAATCATGTTAAATACACATTTAATTTTGTTTAAGGTCTTATCAGTTTGAAAATTATAATTACACGTTAATATGAATGAATTTAGAAGAAAGGGAGATAGCACAAAAAAATGAGCTTTAAACATAAATCAAAAAATTAACGAAAAAAAAAATAGAAAAAAGAGGAATTTAGATAGAATATAAAATAAAAATTTATTAAGCAATTTACAAAATTGCCTATAACTCTGATACTTTTATATATGATACTGAAAGAATATTTAACTGCAAACTAAAGTTAAGAACATTTTTAATTTCCAAAAATTTTACCTTTCAACATTCTAAAAATTTTGGTAAATAAAATGAAAAAAAAAAAATAATTCCTAAAGACTAAAATTTAAACAGTATTTACCACAATATTTAAAAAATTTAATACTACATGAAATATAAAGAATTTTTCAAAGGATATTAAAAACTAAATGAATTTTTGTATTCAATATTTATTCATTTGTTTATTTCTGGTTTTTAATAACATTAAATTCGACACTATAGAAAATATTTACCATATAATTTTAACGGAAATTTTTATTTCAACATTTTCAAAATTTATATTAAAAAATCTTAAAAAATAATTCTTAAAACTTCAAAATACAAAAAACTGCTTCCCACATAGGTAAATATTTTCTAAAATGTATGATTTTTCCCCGGATTTCTGATTTTCCTAAACTTTTTCTTAATTTTCCTGTAAACCCTATTTAATATTTTTTCCCATTTTTCTACAATTTCTTAATAAAAAAAAACAAAACTTTCTATAAACTGCCGCTTGAAAAAAACCGAAAGAAATTTAAATAAATTATTATTGGCGCCATACTGCATTGACAACTTAAATTGATCATATGAACAGAAAAGAAAAAATTGTTTAAAGTAAATTAAAACGTATGCAAGAAAACTAAAATGTAAAATTGCATGTGAAAAATAATTGAACAATCATAAAAAGACACACAAATATGCACATACAATAGCTTTAAATTAAAAGAAATATTTCTCTGTCATACTTAAAAAAATTAAAAGAAAAAAAATCTTGAAGAACTTATAACTAAATAAAACATCTGTTAAAATTATACAAAAAAAAAGTAAAACTACAAATAAATATATACCTCATCAATATCCAAGACATCATATCATAATAAAAACACACACAACATCATTATTATTTCAATAATAATTATGATATAAAACCCCAACATTTAAAATAAAATACAATACAAATAAAACCTCAAAAACAAATGGAACAAACATTCAGCCAATATTTAGCAAAATTATAAAAAAAAACAACAGCATCACCACTAACCTCATCATCATCATCAATACCAATATGACAAAAAATTACTGCCTACAAAGCTGTCCAAAACATGTAGAGAAGCTTCATCATAAAAATGTTCACAACTAAAATGTTTCATATAAAGAAACATATCATAAAGCACGCCGAAAAAATATCTAAAATTCTCCTTTACCCTCCTCACTTTTTCCCTCAGAAATTAAATAAACCAAAACAATGTGCGTCATTACTTATTGTTTTTTAAACAATTGAGGGTCCCCCTCACCAAAAAAAAAAAAAAAAACATCTTCACTATTTAACTAACCATTCATGTATATCATATCAATATTTGCTCATACTATAACTTCATTATTATCTAAAAAAAATTGATTTTCTGCTCATTTTTATGATGTTGATGAAGGTGGTTTTGCTATAAAATATGAACTATATAATTAATTGTTGTTTAATACTTGTGACTTAATATACCTGTAAATAATATTTAAAAAAAATCTCTTAGCTCTTTTTGTTATTAATTTGCCAAAAAAAAAGTATTCATTAATTTGGTTTGTAGTCTGTACAAACCAGGTCTTGGTCATTTCAAACCATAGATTTGACACAGATTTCGCTGAGTTTGATTTTGGTTTTTGTGTAAACTTCCTTATAAATATTGAATTTTTATATATTTATATAGTTATTTAAAATAAATATTGTATTAATCATAAGCAAATGTTTTTTTTTTAGATAAAAATAGAAGAATATGAAACAAAATAAACAACTAAAGACTTTGAACTAAATTTTATATAATTAAAAAATTAAATATTTATAAAAACTAAAGTTAATAGAGATAAATAATGTTTAAAAAAAATTGATGCCTGAGAAAAAAAACAATTTTATTATACAAAAATCCTTTAATATTTAAAGTGGCTTTTAAGCTAAAGAGAGCTTTAATAACACAATTCTCCTCAGAGTGTAAGAAAATGTTTACACCTACACATTTTCAAAAGCTTCACCTACCCGAATCCTAAACATATAAAAATTCACCATTTACTCCAAAGAAATTACAAAAAATTATGGCTGACTTTTATGCATCAAAGAAAGTTTTAACAAAACCAATGTTGCCGAAATCGATAATTTGTACTACACAACCAAAATCTTCAAATTTCAAAATTTTAAAAATGACAAAAAATTATTAATTTAAAAAAAGAGTTAATTTTTGAAAGTATATGTACTTTCGTGATTTCAGCCGAAATCAAGTTGAAATTACGTAATTTCCCATACATTTTGACACTTGCGAAATTACATAATTTTGTGTAATTTCGGTGAAATTACATTGAAATTACGATGCCCATTTCCGTGCAACTCTGTACATGGTTGGAAAAAATACTTTTTTTCAACTATGTACTGCATGTTTCAATCGTGAGAAGAAAAAAAAAACAATTGACAGCTGATCTTAAATTTAAACACAAATCTTAAAATTTATTATTAAAGTGATTTTGCAAAATGAAACGTATCCTTTTTACCTTTGCATGTCTAAAAATGTTTAATTGTTGAAATAACAATTTCTTATTAGCAAGTTTTTCATTAATAATTTCCTATTTAGTAAGTAATTGTTTCTTGTTTCCATTTCAAAATACATTATTTACCCCTATAACAATTTAAAATGTAAACAATGAGTATCAGCTTTTCACGAAATTACATCAAATGTCATCTAGACAGTATGAACACTCTAGATTTCATTCGTAATTTCGGCATGAAATTTCGTAATTACGCGCCGGTCTGAAGAAGGCTTTATACTATCAAAAAAATTAAACGCAAATATCTCAAAACTCTTTTCTTTGTTAGAATATGGAAGTCGATATATCCATATTATAATTGTGTATATAACTTTTACAGATTATAAAGATTTCACAAATAGAAATCACAAGTAAAACATTTGAATTTTTTCTCTTGCTGCAATATTTTATTAGATTTGAACGGTATTTTTGAGCCTTATATTTTATATTATATTTTTTTAAATAAAAAAATCTCTAAATTGTAAAATTACTCATTTGTGAACTTAATTTCCGTTAAAATTACACAAAAATTACACGGGTATTTTATTATCCAAAAATTAGCTAAGCTAAATTAGCTAAGGTATCGGAAACGTGCCGATTTCATAAAAAATCGATAATTAGTGACATAACCTCACAATCTGAAGTAGATCAACTCGACCAAGATTATCTTTAGCCGTGGACGTTTTTTTTTTTTTTTTGCTTTTTAGTTATGTTTTTATTAAGAAATGTATACTTTATATTAAAATTCTTATGTATGTATCCAATACTTTTAAAAATATTTAATTTTGACCCCCTAAAATGGTAAAATCTCATATACATGGTAATCAAAACGTCCATAGAAAAAACTTTTTGTTTTTTTTTTTTTTGATTTGATACACGATAAAACAAAAACAGCACTCAAGCAATAGAGGAAATAAAAACTTATATAAAGAAACATCTCATAGAGAAAAATAAATATACTCCTGATTTAATTAAATTATTGATCATTGAAAAGAGCTCTCTCTTTTCATTGATTCCATTCAAATGTGTTAGTGTGTTTTCTTTTTCAATAAAATATTCAAAGAAAAATATTACAGCGAAAAATATTTGCCGGATATAAGATAAAGTTTAAAGTTTAAAAATAGTAAAATCATTAAATATTTTTAAAAACGAAAAAAAGAAAAACTCATCTAACATTTTTTGCTATCATTATTATTTATCATTTTCTGAATTTATTTCCTTATTATATTAACTTTTAAATATTTATTTCGTTCAAACAATACACTTGTTCATTTCATAGCTCTCCCCCATTCCTTTTAAGGTTAATTAGGCATAGTTTTGTTTAAACAAACTGTCATTTAATGCCTTTTTGTAGTTGGTTATTGACAGAAATTTGTGATTTCATATCCTTTACCTTCTTATAATGGCATACACAAATAAGTAAGAAATTTGTTGCAAAAAAAAAAAAAAAAAAACAACTAAAAAGAATTGTTTGCCCAAGTTGGTCAATGAAGTTTCTTTTTGTCTTATATTGTTAAGTGATGTCAAAGATGACATGTGGAAAATTATATGAGAATACAATGAATGTTTCATTTATATGAACTTTTCTAGTAAGCTTTTTTATTTTTCATATTATTTAATTCATTTACCATAAATGGTGGAAGAAAAGAATAAAAAAGAAATATTAGGGGGTATACTGCAATAGGAAAAGTAAGAAATTTAAAAAATTAAAAAAAAACATCAAAATTTAAAAACAAAATTTTAAAAATCTTGAGAAATTTATATTAAAAAAAATGTATATTTAAGTGAGCAAATTATTATTATTATTATTATTATTACTTTAATTTTAGAATTTTTAAATTTAACTGTTTTAGTTAATTACTCTTTAAAATATTTTACTTTGTAACATTTTTCTCTTAATTATTAAATCATCTTTACATTACATTTTGCAACAAAATTCTATTAAACATTAAACAAAAACCAAAACTTTATACCCCAACTTTAATACACCAACCAGACAGGCGTCATATTTTTATACCACCCTCCAACTTTATAATACTCGTAATAACTTTATTAATATTCCCCCTCTACATTTCCTTTTTCATTTAACCATATTACAGAGTAAACTACTATTTTTCAACTCTCGCTCTTGCCCACACTCTGCTACATTTATATTTCTATTGTTTAAGCTTTTTATTACAACACAAATATCGCAACTACACCAGATGATGATTATGATGATGAAGAGATATAAAAAAATTTTGCTTTTATTTTATTATCATCTCCTTGTTTTATTGCTTTTGGTAGCAACAACGAAAAGGAGCAAGAGAGGAAGTGGTGAAAAGTTATCGTTATTTGTAGTATTGTAATAAATTTATTGTCAACTGAGCTTTTTTTTATTGTAGTTCTTTTTTAACAAATGTAAAACATTTGTTTACTTTACACACATTTTTGGTAAATTGAGCAATAAAACAACAATATACGTTGTATTGTAAAAATTGGTTGCTGTTAGATTGTTTTGTTTTCATAGTTGTACAAGTAGTTAAGAGGTGGTATTTATTGTTGGTGTTGTTAACTTTATTTTAAGTTTGATTGTTATTATTTTTGTTAACATGTGTTGTAACGTTATTTAGCTAGCAGTAGCAGCATTAGGTCTGAGTGTAAACACTTAGATGACTAATAAAACAGATGAGGTTTACTTTTTTTTATTTATTTTTTTGTAACAGTATTTATTCAAGACTTAGCGTAACTAAAGTAGCAGCTGTTTTTTTTTTTTAACTTATGGTTTTTATTTTTCACATTTTATTTCTAATAATTTAAAAAATTTGTTTTATTTTATTTAATTTGTAAGACAGAAATTAGCTTTTGTTATGTTGTTTTAAAACACCTTCAAAATCAAACACTTTAACATGTTTCTATTTTATTTAAAATATGTCACTTGTCACATTTGGCTTTCGACGAAATATACAAAAATAAACATGTTTATTAATTGTTAAACTTTATTGGAATAATTAGCCATTTTGTAACAAATGCCACAAAAAATGACAATAACAAAATCATGAGCAACTACAAATGTCATGTTGTCGTCCATCGTTTAAACTGTTGCAAAACATTTATTATGTTTTTCCTTTAAAGTTTTGAAAAACAATTATACATTTATTTTATTATTATTTTTTCGCTATATTATTAAAAACGTTTAACGCATTTTTAATTAATCATGCCATGGCGCTTGGAATAATTAATTTCAGTACTAATATAAGTACAAGTTGGCAGTGGATATTATGAGTAGAGGTAAAATGTTAGTGGTAAACGAGCAGAGTAGTTTATTGGAAAAAAAATAAAAATATATATATTTTATTACCAGAAAGAAACTTTTAAAAATTAAATTAATGTTTCTTTCCCAATTATATTACTAATAGCAAAATATTTAATTATAAATTTAAATCAGGAGAATATGACATCATTTACATCATGTCAATTATGTAAGAAATGTAAAATTTGCTGTAGCTTTGTCTAGAAATTTAAGTTTTGCAAAAAAAAGTTTATATAATATACAATTCAGTCATCATTTACTTAAAGATAAAATTTTTAAATACAACTTTTTAATTACTAGTATTTTTTGTAAAAGTAAGTAAAAAATTATTTCTGAATTTTTCTATAAATTTTCAATATTGTTTACCTTGGGTAAAGTTTGTGTAAATAATTAAATTAAATTATGAAATGATTAATAGAATGATATTTTCTGCAAATTATAACAATTTTCTGTGTTATTTACATTGTTTATAACTGTATGTTTAAAATTATTAAAGTAATGAAATTTTATGCATTTACAAAGTTTTTAATTGTTTCTACATTTTACTCTATATTTACATGTTGTAAAATATGTGTAAAAACAAAAAATAATTTAATAATTAAGAAATTGTATGTATTTAAGATGATTTTTATATTTTTTAAATCTCTCTACCATATGTAGAGAATGCAACATAGTATAATTTACATATTAATGTAATTACAAATTCAATATTACATTATTTACATTATTTACACTATGTAAAAATATGTATATTGTATTAGAAAAACATAGCCCTGAATATTTCCATAATTTCAACAATGTAAAGTAATGAAAATTTATCATATTTCAATACATATATATATATATATATATATATATATATATATATATATATATATATATATATATATATATATATATATATAATTTAAATTAAATTAAATTTATTTGCTTTTTTACCTTATTTAAAGTACATACATTGTCTATCATAACTAAACAATAATAAAATAATAAAAGGATTCTAATTTAATTTATAAATTTGCTATTGTTTACCTCTTGTAATAAGAAGATTCAAATAATTACTAATGTAATTTTTAATCCTGAGTGTTGCTCTTCCTACCTAATACTTTCATTTAATTAAATTTCTTTAAAAATTCTGAGTCATTATCATTTTATTTATTTTTAATTTTTCTAATGAGTGGGTTTTTGAAATGATTGATTTAATTTTAAAAATATTACAAATTTCCTATAATTGCCATCATCATCACTATTAACAGAAATATTTAATTTTGTCGACCAAGATGATGAGTATTACTTGCTAGCGTCTGCCAGCTTGTTTTTAATTGTAGTAAATTGTGGCTTTGAGTAAAAGACGTCTAATCAAATGATGAATATAGTATATTGATGATAATGATGAATTAGTGGTGCTGGTATGATTAAATTGAAATATATTTCTTACTTGATCTATTTTTATATAAAAAATATATAAAAGAATTTAATATTAATCACTTCCTTAGACATTTTATTTTCTATGTATTTCCCAGATGATTAAAGTCTAAAAACATTTTAATCATAAACAAATGATGCGATTAGAAAAAGTAAAGACTTTTCCATCCTTTTTTAATTATTAAAAGATTTACTTGAGATTTTTATGTATTAAATACAAAAAAAAATTATCAGCAAAAATATAAGAAATGTAAAAATTTTGTGGCGCCACATGGCAATCACATTAGTTTTTCAATTCTTATATTTTCATCTGTTTTATTTCTTATTTTGTTTTTTTTTTTCGTTTGGGATGCTTTCTTACATAACTTATTTTTTGCCTGTATAGACAAATGTATCATATACATATATATAGACATCGATGAAATTATATTCATACCATCCCCATTTTACAACCCATTTCATTATACATTGTATGTATTATTTTCTCCCAGTTTCTTCGTTTTAGTAAAACCCACATTTATGACACACAGCTGTGTCATCTCGTTTAGTACTTTTTCATTTTTCTGCTTCTATTTATTTCGTTTTGTCAGCTTCAGTTTTTGTGTGTTTTATAAACAAGATTTTTATTTAACTTCTTTTTTTTTTTTTTTTTGTTTTTTGCTTTGTGTTCAAGGAATTTATGGTAATAGACACATAGCTACTTCTTTGTTAGCCAACCAACCAACCGACTCCCCCAAAAGCCCTGAGTTTTTGCCACATTGTTATTTAAATTTCCATGCAGCTCCCCAAATTCATAAGACTGCTCTTTTGGGTTATGAATGAAATAAAAACAACAGCTATAGAAATGTGTAAACGTCAGAGTGTCTATAAATTTTTTTCTCCTTCGGATTTGCCAATTTGTTTTTTTTTTTTTGGAAACATTTTTTTCATTGTGCTTTTATATTGAAAATTTTTCCTATTTTTTGTTTTCTTTCTTTGGGTAATAGAGACCATAATTTGTTAAAGTGTAAATTTTTGTAGCCATAATGTTTTGTAGCTTTTTTTCGAACTATTGTGTGTGTTTTGGCGCCATCTGTTTTGTAATAGTAAGATTTTTTTTATTTGTATTTTTAAATTTATAAATATTTTCTGTATAATTGAGAGATATCAGATAGATTATGATTGGGAGGGGGGAGAGGAGAGGTAGAGATCTGACTAAATTAATCATTTTGTTTTGTTAAACAGATGGAATAAATATTAAGAAAATATATTGCCATAAGTAGATGGATTTAAAAGCTTACGAGTCTTAGGTAAGGCCTTAGAGTATACTATAGAATTTGTTTTAATTTTAGAAAGTTAAAGGGGGGAAAAATCTAAATTGAGACTTAAATATTATAATTGAATGTTAATCTCTAAAGTTAAATTTAAAAATAGAATTTCAAAATTCATAATAAAAAGTTTGAATCTTCAAAAGTAATTAATTTATTATTAGTATAACCCTTATATAGGTCCCCCTTAAGGTATGCTTTTGATTTAAATTAAAAGCTTTTAGAAAAAACTCTCTCAAACGTTTTTTAAGACGCATGAAAATCTACTTTAGATTTTTATTCAAGAGCATTGCGTTTCAAAGAGAGCAATATAAAAAGGGAAAAGAGTTTAAATAGTCTCGATTGCAGAACGAATAAGTCCACGCTAAATTTTAAAGTTTGCAACTTAATTAAAAGTTCAAAAGATTTAATTATATTTATTAAATATTAAATCTCTAATTTAACTTAAAAAAAATTAATTAAATTTTAGTTAACTTAAAAATAATTAAACTTAAAAAATATTACTTTTTTTCTTACTGTCTGTCTGTATTTTTTTTTTAATTATTTTGCGATTGAGTCAACCGTAAACGTCAAATGAAATGAAAAAAATTCCACCAAAAACCTCTTAAGTATTTAAGTTAAAAAATTAATATCAGATTACAATTTAAAATCAAGAAAACAACAAATTGTATTATTTTTTATTTATTTCAAAAAAACAAATATTTTTGAATTTTGTTCAAATTTGTTGGCTATTCAGTTTAATGCTGACACCTGTTGACACTTTTTTTCTTGCGTGTGTAATTTATACAACCAGCAGCCCCAGCCAAAGGAATGAAAAAAAAAAATGCAAAATAAATACAACAAAAAAATTGACTTGTATTGAATTTTGTAATGAATTTTTAACACATTTCTTTACAATTTCTTGTTGATTTTAAATTTGCCTGCTTAAACGCAAAAAAAAATGCTAAAACTTGAAAAAAAATTAAATAAACATTAAATAAATTGGCACATTGACTTATCGAATTTCAAGAAACCAGCAAAAAAACTGGGCGATTTTTTAAATATATTTTTTAATTAAAAGAAACCTTTGGAAAAATTGATTTCTTTCTTTAAAACTATTTTTGCAAGCTTAACAAAAATTTAAAATTAAAAAAAAAACAATATATATATATATATATATATATATATATATATATATATATATATATATATTAATTTGAAGAGCAGCAAACAAAAAAAGGTTTTTAAACTTTTAAAGGTCGAAATGTTATTTAAAAAAAGTTTTAAATTTATGGCTTGACTTGAAGTGAAATGATTTTTTTGCAAAATTATATTTTAATTAAATTAAGTTCATTCAACGATTTATTAAAAGCTTTAATTTTGTGACGTTATTTGATTTGAAAAAAATAATTAATTTGTTTATATATATATATATATATATATATATATATGTATATATATAGAAATTGTAATTTAAAGCTGTTTTAATGAATTATAAACACAGAGACAAAAAATTACGCCTTAAAGACTGCTATAGATTTTTATTTACACATTTTTAAGAGAAAGAGAGGAAACTGGGCTCTTGAAAGGTAGTATAATTAAGCTAAAAACTGTAAAATTGTTTTGAACATTTAAGCAAAAGAGTTTAGCATGAAAGTACTGCTAGAGTGGTTCTAAAGTACTTCAAAACTATTATTAAACAATAATCTCCCTATTGGTTTTTTAATATGTTGTTTAAATATTTCTAATATATTTTTCCTTATTTAAAATTTATATTTCCTGCAATTTATTTTACCCAACCTTTTAATTATAATTTGATTTAAATTTTCTTATTTTCCCCCCGAAATTATTTTATTTCTTTTTATTTAGCAAAATTTTTTCTGACCATTACTCTCAATTTACTTTGGCTGGCATAAAATTTTTGTTATTTGTTTATAGTATTAATATTGTTATAATGTTTTTTATTTTGTGTTAAGTGGGTGTTTATTGTTATATTTTCAATTTTTTTTTTATTTCAAATATTAAACAGGTGTTTAATATTGCTGGGCTTTTTTGCAAGTATAATTGTTTAAATTTTTTTCTTCTGTAGTGTGTTTTTTTACAATTGTTTAAATTGATTACTAAATTTAGGTGTAAGTTTTATGGTCATGTGTGTATATTTAAATTTTAGTTTAAACGAAAAAAAAAAATAAAATAAAAATAAATAGTTGTCTAGACGTTTAAGGTAAAATAACATTAATAAAAATTTGAATAATTTGATTATGCGCAAAATTTAAATAAAAAAGATTAAATGCCGACGGCTTTTGGAAAAAATAGTGAATAGAAGATTATAGATGTTCTGGATATATGTCCATATTTCGTAAATAGAAATATCAAATTTTAGATACAAATTTAGATACAAAATTGGAGTGTAATATTAAGCAAGGAATTTTATATACTAAAATAAATACTACTGATCGCGAAAGAAAAGAATGTTAAGGAATATAATTATTATATTGTACATTTGTTATATAACAAAAAAATATTTCTAAGTTTGAAAACAGATTGTAATAAGAGCAAAAAATTTCATAAGTTCAAAAAAAATTATATAAATTTAAAGTTTTTAAATTATAATTTTTTTATTTCAAAATATTTTCAAGATTGTTGCAATATTTTGTGGAAAATTATTTATAGAGTATTTTGAAGTACAAAATTTTTTATAATTATAAACATTATTTTTAAATTGAAAAACAGATCAATTTTTTTTTATTTTTGATTTTATTAAATTTTTAAAATTTTTATAATTATAAATCATTCATACTTTTATTATACAATTTTTATTATTATAAAAATTAACCGTTATAACTTCTTTCATTTTTAAGTCCAAAAAAATGTTTGAAATTTTTATAATACTTAGAACAATTTATTGTTATAAAAGTATAAAAAACTTTATAATTATGAACCTTTTATTTATTTATTTTTATTAAAATAAAAAATATATAAATAAAAAATTAAAGTTTCTTTTTTTTTTTAGATCCAACAAATTTTTAAAATTGTTAAAATATTTAAAAATTAAATTTTAGAAAAATCTTTGGTACACATTTTTATAATTGAATTTTTATTTAAAAAAAATTTAGAAATTAAAAAGAATATATATTTTTTGTAATAAATTTTTCTCTACTCTCTATTTTTCTATTTTTAAACATTTCTGCAAAAATTTCTTAATTTTTTGAAGAAAAATAATTCTTATAAAAATAGATAAGCATTTTAAATATTTTTAATATATTTGAATTTCTAAATAAATAAATTTAAAACAATAATTATAAAAAATTAAATTATTTATAGCAATCTTGAAAAAAAAAAAAGGTTTGAAGTATATTTTTTAAAATTTGAATTAAAATAAGCTTAAATATTTTTTTTTTAAATTAAAATTACTATATAAATTGCTTTTTTAAATATTTTAAAATAATTTTCAAAATAATGTAAAATTTTTCCAAAATTTTTTAAAACCTAGAAAACCATCTAAAATATTTTTCACATAATATTAAATTGTTTTATAAAAATATTAAAAAATCTTTGTAAAATTTTAATCGATCTTTCTTGGATGCTTATATTTACGAAATATCTTCACAGTCAGAAGCCGCCGCTTAATGCTTCATTTCTGTGCCTGACTTCTTTATTAAACCCCTAAAAATAAAACTCTCACCGTTAAAAAGAAGCCGGCGCATAATTTTTACGATTGTCTTTCCAATGATCATGCGCCATTTACTGGTACAAGATCGCAAAGTCCAGCCTCAAAGAAATAAGAATTTGAACCTCAAATTCCTAACAAATATTATTTTAAAAAATTTGCTAGGAAATAAGGAGATCTAGATAGTGATAAGTAAGAAATTATTGTACACTTTACAATGAAATAAACTCTCAGTAAAATTTGTTTAATGCCAAATAAATACAAAAACAATTCCAAAGGTTCAAAATATGATTTAATAAATCTAAATCTCTCCTTGTTTCTAGTTATAATTTTTTTATATGTTAAAATACTTAAAATAATTATAAAGACCTTAAAAAAGTTCTTCAACTTACCTTTCATTATAATAGCCGATAATTCGGAAGCATTTAAATGCATATAAAGATTATCTGTCGATGGGGATGAGGATGTTGTTAAATCAGCAGCCATAATTTAAAGCGAGGTAATTGACAATAGTAAATGAGCAGCAAAATAATAATCCCAGTAGAAAAAGGTTTTGGAACCTTTTTTAACTTAGATGATAATTAATCCAAAAATAGTTCCTTTTTTTTAAGATAAAACAAAAAAAAGCGCGTAATCCAAAAATTAAAGGCGGGCGTAATAAATTGATAATAAATAATGTTGTTGCACTTGTTTTATGGTTAAAAAGTTATGTTTAAAGTTAGTTTTGTTATAATAAAACACCACTCTTTATTTTGTTAATTTTTTTAACAAAATTCATAATATTTTAACATTATTAAATGTTTTAAATTTTCATTACTTTTTTTACAAATTTTTATTTAATTTCTTTTTTCACCAACTTCTATAGTAATTTTGTTAAAAATTTTATTTTTAAATAAAAAATTCTAGGTTTTTTTATATTTTGAAATTTTAATTTTCTTTATCAAACGATTTTCTTTTTTATTTCTTTAAGGGAACATGTGTTATATGATATTTTATACACACGCGCTATCAACATCCGTCAGCATTTGTAGTCGTTAACGGACTGAAATGTTTTCAACCACGACTAGGCAACAAATGCTGTGTAAACATTTCGCACAATTGTGTATGGCCCGGCAAGACCCGACCTGGCTTTACCAGCAACTTATGAACAAACCAATAAATGATTGATCGAACACAATTATCATGCCGCTACACAAAACACAAACAAACGAACGCTTAAAAACAAACACCCACTCTATAACAAAAATATTGAAAAAAATATACCCTTCGAACTCATGCTTGTCGTATAGGGCAAAGCAACATATTTGTTAAGAAATTTGAAATGACTCAACAAATGTTTAAGATAACTGCAAGTTTATTTTCCATCTTCTTAAAAGAAATTTATATTTTTGCGTAGTTGTTGCTTTTTTATTTGGCGCCTGCATTGAAGTCATTTTGTTCAAATAGTATTGTTGTTTTTAAGGTTGCATTGTGTTCGTTTTAGTAGTCATCGTTTTGAACAGTTCTATCATCATGCTAAATTCGTTCGTTTCTGTTCGTTTGTTAGTATAATCACAACTTTCTTGGTTCGTATCTTTTACACATATTTTTGTTGCTGTTGTTGTTATGTGTTCGTGTTGAAATTTTTATGAATGAAAATTGTTTTATTGCTGTTTAAACTTTAAAGAGTTGTATGTGCAGATTTTTGTTTAAAATAAAAATTCTAGCATGCGATAAATTTTTTTATTGTCATTGGAAAGTAAAGTGCATGTGTACTTTTAACATTGCTAGTATTCTAGTAGTATATGCATGATAAGATAAATCACATTTTTGGTCATTTGCAGTCGCTTTTTTATAGTTTATCGATTGGGGGCTTTGTGCAAAGTTATGAATTTTATTTGAAATAATTTTAATAAGTACCCAAGAAAGATATGATTGTGAGAATTTAAGTCTTTTGTGGAAATTATGGAGATAAATTTGAATAGGGTCAATTTATTATAACTTCCATGAAAACAAAGTACTAGCGATAAATTTTTTCTGATTTTTTATGATTTCCTTTTCTAAGTCAAAAAGTTTCATTGAACACAAATTATCGAGATATCTTCAATAACAAGTTCAAGTATTACCACAAATCAATTAATAAAAAAACTATATAAACTAAGGTTTTTATTGTTAATTAATATACAGTTCATTTGTTTTCAGAAGCCTTTTTAGAAATATAAAAACTTCAAACAGTAAGGATGGTCCAATGAACCAAAATTTAGGCGCTCATTTAAAAATATTATTTGTTCAGTAGAAGTCAAGTTTTATAAATAAATTTATTTTCATTTTCTGATTTTTTTTTTTTTTAGTTTTATAATTTAGTGTCAATGCAAATTTAAAAAGCTAGATAAGATATGTTTGTTTTTTAGACAATTGTGTTAGTTTCACTAATTAGAGTTAAATTTAACCTTAAGGTTGTTTTTAAGGCAAAATATTATCATATTTACTAGTCAATGGAAAATCGCTTTTCATTTATAAGTATCACTATACTTATGAATAAATAGCCAAATCTATAATATTATGAAAAGTTATTGCACTAATTTTTTCTAATAACAAGCAAAGTGCTATTTTAGTTCATGTTCGTGACAACATTAAGTATATAACTTTTCAGAAGGGTGGTGAACACAAAAAAATAAATGTTTATATATAAGGCCTATCCACAAGAACACGTACCTTTTTAAACACTTCACCACATTCCGTTTGTAATTTCCACAATTTTCGTCGGAGAGCAAAAAATTTTATAATTTCTGGATCCTTGTAAGAAATGATGTCAATAGGACGATGTCCGTCCGTTTATGAATATAAATATAAATATATTTATAAACTATAAATATATATATATATATATATATATATATATCACAATTGATCGAACAATTTTCCTATTGAAATTCAGCAAGATCGTTCATAAATATCGGACACATGTCAAAAAAACTGTTTTTTTGAACCGGTTTTCGATTCTCTGACCCCTCTATATCAGCTAGGTATATCGATTTGCAAAGAAAATTCGGAAACTTTTTTCCTAAATTTCTTTTGTTAAAGAAATGAAGTAAATCGATCCATTAATAACCCATATATCGGTCCAAACGCATTTTTTGCTTATCTACCCTATTTAAACTACAGATTTCGTTCTTGTATAGATCATTCATTGGTTCATAAAATGCCAAAACCAAAAAATCTGTCAAGAGTATACCCACATATACACTTATGCTCAAGCATTACAGTGACTTTTAGTGTTGCTGGTTTTTTGTATAAATAAGCAGTTTAGTTTCGGAGCAACTGACTATAGCCCTTTAACTTGTAAAAACTAACATTACTTGGTAATCATACACCAATTCGCTAAAAAATTTCAAGCAAATTTTGTTAGTGTTAAAACAAGAAATAATCGAGAATTTTTTTGTACAAAATACTTAAAAATCCAAACTCACGGTATAGTAAAATACCTCGGGACACAAAAGTTTCAATAAATTCATTATGAGGGTTATGTGTCAGTATAGAAAAGGGTTGTGTATATAATATGTACAAAACCATTTTTAAATTTCCTAAAAATTATAATTTTTTTGGGAAATTTAGCTCTCTACTATAAACTTTATTATCTGAGACGCAAAGGGATGATTATAAAAGAACTAAAAAATAACAAAATTTATATCAAAAAGGGTTTTTAAAGAGGTCTATAAAAGATTTTATTCAACAACACAAAGGTTCTGTGCTATTTTAGCCAACACTAACTATACAAAAGACACAATCGAATTGAATAATACAAATAATAAAAATTTTGTTCCTAAAGAAGTTAATCCTTCAATTTGCCCGGAGATCCGCCAAAAAAGTCCAAATAGAATTCACTAAGCTTCAATGATTTTCAGAATAAATAGCGAAGAGCCTGCTCTAATGTTGACTACAGTATTGTATAAAAAGTAATGAGTGGTGATAAGAAAATGGTCCGAAAAGTTCTGATATGGAGCTTATCTTTTTCCTTTTTGCTGAAGAAATCAATTAAATCGGTCTAAAAATAAACGAGTTATTTTAACCATTATAAAAAAGAAAATAGCCAAAATGTGAAAAACTGTACAAAAATGTTTTGTACTATACATTTTAATACTGTTACTTTTTTAATTATTTTATTTTTAGAAATTTCTTATCAATTATTGTATCCACCATCAAAAAAGGTATTATTCTATATTTAACATGTCGAAATATTCGTCTAAGATCCGTTGTAAGATTCTGACTAGATCTAGCCATTCCCGTCCGTTAGTTGAAAACAGGATAGGGCTCTGGGCGGATTACCTAGGAAGACAAAATTTAGTTCAAATATTTCTTTCATATAAGGTTTGTTTGGTATTGAAAATGGATTAAAAAGGTTTTAATAAAAAAAAAGAAATATTGGACAAATGCTAGAAAAGCGTAGTGTCCGCCGTAACACCAGTTTATGCTCTCCCGCTGATGTATCTTAAACAAAAGTATGTACGACAATGAAAATTTTTATAAATTTCTTGTTTTGGTTAAAGATCTAGACTAGATATAGCCATTTCCGTCCGCTAATTGGAAACAGGATAGGGCTCTGGGCGGATTACCTAGGAAGACAAAATTTAGTTCAAATGTTTCTCTCATATAAGGTTTGTTTGGTATTGAAAATGGATTAAAAAGGTTTTAATAAAAACAAAGAAATATTGGACAAATACGTAGTGTCCTCCGTAACACCAGTTTATACTTTCCCGCTGATATGCCCGCATGTACGACAATGAAATTTTGTATAAATTTTTTGTTTTGGTTAAAGATCGGTTCAAACTTTGCGACCAAAAATGGGCGTGATTTGCCAACTTTACTTTGCCCACAAAAAGAATCCAACAATTTTTTTAATTTAGTTCACAAAATCTAGATTTTTGCAGCTCTGGAAAAATCCATTAAAAACCCCTTAAGAACACATTAGAGTTTCGAAAATTGCTTTCTGTTTGTAAATTCATGCTTTATGATTTTAGAGCACCAACTAAAATCAAAATTTCGTCAAATTCGGGAGTGTCTGCACTTATATCAATTGGGTGTTTGGAGTTGTTTTCTATTTCAAAATCATCTCGGCGATGATACCTTTTAGAAAAGTATGAAATTATGTGTTCATAAGTAAAATTTTATTTTAGAGAAAAAGAAAGAAAGAAAGAAAACTTTTTTGGCAAAAACACAATTGTACAATTTTAAGTTTGGAAAGGGTCCCTACAAACTCCAAAGGAATGGAGCTAAGGGGCTCAAAGTACCCTTGATATAGAAAAATTTAACCGCCAGTCAAATTTTTTACCCGATTTCAAAAATTTCAAATATTTTCTTAAAACTCGTGATAAGATCTGCTAAAACATGCTATTTATCTCTTATAGTTTTCTAATTATTTGCATTTGAAATTATTAACTGTCTCAATTTTGCAAGATCTTGGTCCGGTTTTTTCTATATATAGCCTAATATCTCCGAACGATGTTTTTAGATTTTTCTGTAAGAACAAAATTATATCGATTATAAAAAGATAATTTGAAGTCAAAAAGTAAATGATTTTGAATTTGAAAATTTCAATTTTTTTGTTGCCGAAAAAGTATCTACATATTTTTCCTCTTAAATAAAATTTTCCTTGAGAACATATAATGATTTTATACATTTTTGAGAGATATCTTCACGCAGATAATTCAAAAATTAAAAGCGAACCCCATCACCCCACAGATCCTACCGAATTAATTAAGATTTAACTACAGATATAATATTTATAGTTTCTCCAAAAACTAAATTTTAAAAAAAAAATTACTTCAATTCCAAAAAATAGAAAAACTACACGCTACTGCAGTAAAATCACTCGATTTTTTAAGAACACCATCAAAATTTCGTGTTATTCGCAAAAAAAGACTGTTTTTGGGTAGATTCCTGTATAAGCGAATTTCTAATTCTTTAATTATTATGTCGATTTTTCCCTTTTAAACTTCTTTGCAAAATAGAAGAAACAGCCTTTTCAACCGTATGCATTTTTGTTGTAAATATAACAAAATTTTGTATTTTTAAATTAGACAAAAACTTATTCGATTTTATCTGTAATAACCAGGAAAATCATAAATATGCAATTACATGTTTTTCCTGGACGTTGATTGAAGCCATCGATAAAATATATTTATGCATTTTAGAACATATAAATCATTTTGACATAAATTTGTAAGTGCATATTTTTGCATATTTTATCCTTAACGGCATATTTTTGCATTTGAAGTATATATTTATAGCATATTTTGTTATTTTTAGAGCATATTTTGTCACTTTGAGGGTAATTTTTTTACCTCATGGGATGTTTTTCAAATTTGAATTTATATAAAAAGAAAATTAATTAGAAATCCAAAAATATTTAATATTTAAAATTAACTTAAAGAGATACCATTTTACCACTGAGGAGTCTGACTAGCAGCTACAACATTGAAGATTTAGAAACAGATTAAGTGATCTTCATTAAAACTATTTTTGAAATGTAATATCGAGGACGTATAAGCTTTTAAACATGTTCGAATAGCATCACTTATTGTTGTAAAACCATTTTTTTAATGAAATGTCTAGAATTACATGAGTAAGCAAATGGAATATCAATCAAGTTTTTAGTGTTATAATAAGAAATGGAGAATCAAATTTCGACCTAATAAATGATAATTTTATTTTATAACATTAAAATATTAATAAGACACTATGTTTTAATGAAAACCATAATTTCTGTTAAAAACTACTGCATATTTAATGCACATAAAAACCCCTTTTTTAGAGCATATTTGTGCTTTCCCTGGTAATAACTTACTAAAACTATCCAAACCCAGCAAGGATTGTTGAATACCTAGAAGCAGGTTTGTAAGGGAGAGACAAACTCTCATTTCCTTAACAACCTGCTTCAAGAAGATATGATTTTTGTTCGCTATGTCCCACTTGGTTGGTCTGTTTGATGCGCTACTTATTAGCTTCATACATGTCTTTTTATGCTCATTATTAAAAAATTGTCATCATGTTTCTTTTATGTCATCTTTTAGAGGTGCTAGAAGCTGTCATTCATGCCTTTTTGAATTGGAATAATACATTTGTAAAAAGTATTTTTTTTTTTGTCTTAATTTTTTTCATTTTATTAAAAAAAAAAACATAAATTAGTTGGATCAAATTACCTCTCTATTGGGGTAAACACTAATTGTTGTTTCTTCAAAAAAAAAAAAAAAAAAAAAAAATGAAATAATTAAATAAATAAAACAAAATTTACTTAATACAGCAAAAAGAAATTAACAAAAAATATGTTATAAGTAACGTCCATTACGCATAGAAATTTTGGATAACCCATAACCTCTTGTTTTATTTAATTTCCTCCCTCTTCGTGTAAAAAAAGACTAAATAAGCACACAATTTCTTCAAAACAAGCCAAACCGAGAATTAAAAAAAATACGGTACAAAATTGTCACATCTTATATTTTATAAATTTTCTAATTTAGTATGTAATTTTATTTTATAAAATTTATAAATATATATATATATATATATATATATATATATAAATTTACCTACAGTTTGATGAATTTTATTTATTTCTTTTAACTCAGAGACAAATTTACTTTTTGATAATTTGAGCACACGAACACAACTAATCAACGCAGTTCAAATTATTGAATCATCCAACTTAGCAGATCTTTTAACTTCAAACAAATAAAAATCGGGAAAAAAATCATTTGCCATATAAGCAAGAAATGATGCAGGTTGTAATTTGGTAAAAAAATATTAGTTTAACGGAAAAAATTTTTTCTGAGTACATCGTTAAATGTTTTCTCAAAAAATAAAACAGAAGTAAAAAATATCCAAAAATTTAACTTCAAATATATGAGGAATTTTTTAATAAAGTTTAAACAATTCCTAATAAATTTTTGAGCTTTTAAGCGATTTTATATAACGGTATCTCATTTTATTCTAAACAAAAAAGCATTTCAAACTTTGTAAACAAATATGTCTTTTTAAAGAAATACATCAGAAAAATTTACACCAAATTCAAATTTTCGAAAAATAAAAGGGAAATCATTTTAAAAATGATGAAGAAATCATTACTTAATTTGATTGTATATAAAATATCGTAATATAGTTTAAAAAAGCTACTTCCTTCTGCTTTCTAAATCAGTTTAAAAATCTTAAATTTACTTAACACTTATAAAGCTACGAGAACTACCTAAAAACGTTTCTTTCGCAATATCTTGAAACTTAGGGGGTGTTTCGAAATTGTGATGTCCTTTGGAAGGTCTAGAGACCGCATCGTATATCGTTTTCGAGTGAAAATCAAAAGTGCCATACTCTATTACGCTCAGATATGTAGATTCGCCCCTATGGCATAAATACAATTATGTGCACTTTAGGAGTCTTGTAAATGAAATAAAATGAACCATCTTGCCAAGCCTCCGCAACGACTTATTAAATTTTTATCTATAACATTGGTCTAATTATAATAAGATTTTTGATTATATCTAAGAAATTGGTAATTGTGTAGTACAAAACACCAAAATTCTTCATATTGGAATTATTAATTAAATATTAGATTGTTTCATTTTAAGATAATGAGCAAATTATATCGGATTTACATTGTATAAAATATTGATCCTTAACCCATTTCCAATCAATACCCGATCCCGTTAAGATAAATTAATGAAATTTGGTATGGGATATGTTTTAGTAACTGTGATCATAAAATCAAAACATATTTGCACCTAGTTAATTTAGTTTCCGTGATATCAAGTGTTGCGAAAACGCATCAATGGTCAATTAGGGGTATGTTGTTGCGTTCATATAAAAAGCAAACGTTTTAACAAATTGTGTGAGAAAATGAGTTTTATTTGTTATTTAAATGTAGTTTTATGATTATTTTACAATTTGTATTTTAAATATATTTACTATGAAAAAGAAAAAGAGGTGGACCATTCCAATAGATATTTAGGGCCTTTAAAAAATGAAGTAAAAGCTTTAAAGAATTTAACGGTGTAAGACCAAATAATTTCTTATAATGTATGTATATTCTTTCTGAAATATGTTATATCTCGAAGCAATTATAATATAAGAAACAAGCCTTTTTTAGATAATTCTTTTTTTAATTCCAGCTAGTTCATGTCACCACATTTTGTTTCAAATGCAAATGCAAATTTTGATGTTATTGGCTGAGTAAGATGAATTTTCATCCCGAATATTGTAAAATCGTATATCGTATATCGTGAGAAATCATTAAATACATTGGTCCATAAGCGGATGTATTCCAATTGGACATGATTTCAAAATTGGAACGTTACCTGAAAAAATAATAAAAAATATCTTTCTTCCGTTTATTGCGGGTATATCCCCTGCCAGAATCGATTAATTGCAAATTATTCGATTAACCGAATACTCTTAATCGTAATGTAAAACATTTAAAGAACTAATTTAAATAAATAATAGTATTTAATCTATTAAAACAATTATTTAGAAGCGTAAGTTGATCACATTCTTTCACAAGGGTTCATCTTATCAGTTCCTTCGCCAGGTGCGGAAATTTCCATACAAATTTGTATAGAAAATGCGTAGTGCGGCTCCGTTAAAAAAAATTTTATTTTAAATTCTCTCTGGATTTTTGTTGCCTTTATTTTCTCACAAAAAAATATTAAAATATTTTTTTAAAAATATATATGAATTTCATAAACTAAACTGAAAAAAGTTTGAAATAAAAAAAGAAATTAAAAGAAAATAAAATTGTTGTTTATTTTCCGTTGCCTTCTAAATTTTTTTTTTTATTTAACAATTTGGGCTATGGTACTAAAAATATTCTAAATCAACTTTATTGAATAAATCAGTATTTTTAATTTAACTCCTTTTTTTCATAAAAGTCAACATTAATATTGATGTTTTTTTTTCGTATATTTTGTAGATGAAAATTAAAACTTTTATGACTTTATATCTTTGAAGTTAATTTACACAAATTCAATTGTCACAAGTATAAGTATTTATAAAGTTGTATTATTATAATATTTCCATGTCGCATTTTATTAAATATTCAACCGCAGCAAAAAAATAACATCCATCCAAAGAAACCAATAAAATCCTGAACTTGTGATCCAAAAGTAGTGCAAATTCAAATCATTGGAAGATTTTCTCTTTTTAAATACATATTCAGTGAGAAGAAAGTCATGTTCACGATGTCATGCAAAATTGTAAAGAACATCCAATTCTTTTTTCACGACGCTAGAAAATTAGTTTAAAATTTTATATAATCTAACATATTTTTTAATAAAAAAAAACTATTATTTATCATTTGTTTAAAATAGTTCTTTTTAGTAACAATTATATGCATTTTCATTTGAATTTATTTTCTTTTGAATTCGAATCTATTTTAATCTTTGGATGCTCTTTGTATTACTTCTTAAGAACATGAAAACGTGCATTTAATGATACTTTAGAAAAAGTACTTTCCAAAAAATTGCTCTTAATTATGTTTTCTGTGATATAACAGATTTTTTAAAAAATATGTAATTGACATAAGTTTATCTTTGAGCTAAAGAAAATTGAATTTATAACTCCAAGAAACTAGATTTCGGTTAAACGGTTATTTGACATATATTATTCGGTTTATACGTTATTCGAAAATAAACCATTTTAATCGGCCTAAATTAATCGGATAACCGAATTACGGTTAATCGATTGGATACCCTACTGTCCACTTAATTTAACTTGATTAAAAGAAATTAAACTGGCATTTTGACTAGAGAGCATAGGCGTTTATACGAGAAATTTTTTCAAAAAAATATGAAATTAGTTCTTGCAATATTTGAATACTTTTAATAGAAAAACGAACAGTAGTTATGTATCATCATAAAACCTGCAAATTTTGTGTTATTCTTAAGAAAATTTTATCTCTCTTTTATTACCCGTTTTGAGACAATTTAAAAAAATTGCAATGAAACACACAATTTTAGCGGTTTCATTCATCAATTTTTAGCATATTTCAGGTAACTCTTTAAATATTAGTGATCATATTTTAGATGATATTATTCTTTAACAAAAAATAAACTTAGTTTTCAGGTAGCATCGATCCTTTGGAAATCCATTCTTACATTTGTTGTCAATGAATGTAAAAAATAATTAATTTTAATTTTACAGCAAAAGTCATAAAAAAAATCTAGAACACTATTGTTGGGAGTTTGGTAATCCTACTCTTGTAAATTATTTGTCATATTGTGAATATTTTCTTATTTCCTGATATCTTGGCTATTGTTTGAAAACACAGTTTAAATTTTTTATAATCTTTTTTTTTTCACTTACTTTTAAATTTTAAAAAAGGTCTATATTCTAGACCTCTTTCTAGCCCGCTCACCGAGGGGTAAAAGTTCCGCGGAATTCCAATATTTTTCTTAAATTTTTTAGTCAACATTCCAAACTAAATATATATGTACAAAACATTATCATTAACCTTGTACTAAAAGAATTATGTTATAGTTAGAGTAACTGACGCGAAAACGCAATAATGGTCGAAAATGGGTTAAAACAGAAAATAAAATACTTCACCTAAGCATAGCAAAAATAATTTTACATTTTATTGCCAAAGAGTTTTTGCAGGTAGCGAAATAAAGGAATGAATATTCTTACCTGTATATACATATGAAAATATGTTTCTTTCATAATTTCTATCAATAAGTACAAATTCCATAACGATAAATTTTCATAATAACTATATATTTAAGTCTACAATAGTAGAGACAAATTTTAACAAAAACTTTTTAAAATAATATACTTTTTCAGACGGTAATTCCCTTAAAGAGTTCAATAACCAGCAATTATACTATACAGATTTCCTTTGATTTGGTTAGTTAAATTTAGCATTCCACAAGTTTAATATCCTAATGCTAAAGGTCAATAATTGGAAAATATCATAGCTCATGATAAATTGTTAAAGAAGGAAAAAATTAATTTGGCGACAATTTACTGCTTAAACTAGTTTCAAATTTCGATTTAAATAGCAATCCCTCTACTGTCTTTAAAATCATAGACTTCACAAATACTAAATAGATGTAAATTAAATATATTTCGAAATGCAAAACTATTTGACATTATCCCCATGCTTTCACTGCATGCTAATACCGATCTTCGCCTCATTACAACTTTCTGATTATAAAACTCTCCTACATTACAGTCACGAGGTGTTATGAACAAAACGCACCCAAAAGTGGACAATTGATTTGCAAATTATATAAGGAAATTAAAACAGAAATAAATTCAAACAAATCTTCAAAAATAATCAAAGATTTATTCTACGAAAAATAAAACGGAACACAAAATAGAAACCAACTCAATGCAAATATATAAATATTTATCAGTTTACAACGTAGCCAGCCGAGATTATAAAACATTCTTACTAGGAGATGAAGAGATGCAATTTAAAAATAATGTAATCATTCCAGAAAATATATTTATGCAGGCATGCTGTTGTAACTAACTGCATTTCTAAAGAACTCACACACCGCCATAATGAATAAAATAACAAAACGAAAAAATAAAACACGTTGGAGTTTCTATATATTTTTAGGTTCGATGTTGGGATTTGCAACTAGATCTCATTATCCAAAGACTCCATCAAGACGGCAAGAAGAAAAAATTAAAATAATATAAAAAGCTTTCGTAAGAGGGAGCGTACAAAATACAAGCGAGCTTATAATACAAATTAGCAATTGATATTTTAATGCTAATTCCAAAATGTGCAGAGATGGGATAATCCAAATCATCACTTGTTTAAATTATTCATCTACTTATAAAACCACACAACCTAAAAAGCATATATTACCGCAACAGTTGTGCAATTCCAAGACTATATTGCTTTAGCTGGGATAACATATATACAACATAGTTGTTGTTCTTTGTGGTTGCCTAGAGAACGTGCTGGTTTGTTGAGGCTTTGTGGCAAAATAACAATGAAGGAAAAGTCATAAGCAATTGGGAAGGAAGCATCAGCTTTAGCAAAACTTTCAATGATTATGTGAGGATGTGAATAAGTAGGTATGGATAATGCTGATGAGGAGGTTGTTTATTTTTATAGATTCTTTTGAAATTGTTATAAAAATGCCGCCACCGACATTACGGCTCTACTCTCTAATACACAATACAATGATCATATAGATACATACATACAAATATACTATATATTGGAGTTGCAGCAGCAGCAACAAATAAAAAGAACAACTACATTTGTTGTTTGCAACAATATGTATATGACTATGATAAGTGCAACATGCGGCATTTGTTATATTGTGGTTGCGAAAACAAAACAAAATAACAACAAATATGAAAATAAAATTAAAAAAAGAGAAAAGCGAATACGTTGAATAACAGAAAGAATTTATTTTTAAATGCGCCCACTGCTTGTTTTGCATGGATTTTTGCCAATGGACCATGGTTTGTTGCAGAGTTGAAGTTGCTGTTGTTGTTGTGCTGATGATATTATTGTCGATGTGTTTTAGTATGTGTGATGTTTGCTTCATGTTTGTATTCCTCGTTTTTAGTTTTTTGTTTGTACTTTACTTCCACTTCATCTGGTAATCAAAGGTATTAAACCATGCACTTTTCTTGTATGTTAAGGCAAAGGCAAATGGTTTACAAAGCTTCTGATTTTTATGAATTTTTTTAAGCGCTATAGCCGATATGAAGAGCATTATTTGTTGAGTTTTTGTTGCCGAAAATTGTTAGATAATTTCTTGAAGCACCTTTAAACATACTTTTGGGGGTTAAAGATGGAAGAGAAGTTTTCTTTAAACTTTTTATGTACGTAGGCTTTGTAAATAGCTGGAGGAGTTCGTCAGGATGTTACAAAAATATATAGAAATTAATTTTATTTGAATGCCAACTTTAAAGGACGAAAAGATGTTTATTATTTTAATAACACGATTGGATAAATATCCAAATGTCACCCTATAATGTATACAGCTTTAATTTAAGTTATATGGTGTTCGAAGAGAATATCGATTAAGTATGTTAGGGAAAGGATTATTCATATCCGGACACAGAGAGATTAAGAAAATTTCTTTGCTTTGGTGAAATAAGTTAAAGTAAAAAATAAAATAACTTCCAAAGTTTATGTCATAAAAATTTGGGTTTTATTTCATTATCAAATAACACCCAGTGTTTAGGAACTTAATTTATTTTTTCCATGGAAGTTACTTCATAATAAAATAACTTCCATGAATTTCGTTGAAAGTTTTTTGAATTTTTTTGCAATTGGGACTTATTTCGTCTTGTTTGGACCTTTATCATTTTTATAGGGCTCAGCATAAAGGAATTATTTTCTATGGTATTTAAAACATTGCCTTCGCTAAAGAAAGATTATCTTCTCCGTGGTATTTAAAATACCGGCTTCGTTAAGTGTAGCTTTTCTAAGTAAATATGACTTTAAAAAGTTTTATTACTCCTAAACAATAAGTTACCAATTATTTGATATATCATTTTAAATTGGGAATTAAGTATTTCATTTTGTTTGGAACTTATTTCATTGGAATTTATTTTATTATTATTATCATTTTTTTACGATGATAAAACTCTCAAATTTTGGGAATTATTTTATTTTTTTAAATTATTGATTTTTTTTAGAAGCTTTTCCATTCTTGCTAAGGCTAATTTCATTGAGACTTAATTTATTTGGGGAGTTATTTCACGGTGCTGATGCGTATTATTGATGAAAGAATCGATCTAAGAATCGAAAGGTTCTTTTTGACATCACGCAATTTCTTGCTTTGCGAACATCTCAGAAGTTTCAAACGCGGATAGTTTAGCTGCGGTTGGCGTGCTTTCACAATGAGTGTATCCATTAATTTTCATGGAGTTTCAATAAAAAATTAATATTTATTTCAAGATTTTGATACAATGTATTTTATTCAAAGTATTATCCATCAGAAATTAAGACCTTTTCCCATCTTTCTGGTAATTTTTGAACTTCATACCAAAACCACTTCTCATATTTGGAGGCCAGAAACGAACCAAGTTATATATCAGAGTTATAGATGGGGATGTTATTAACTGGTTTTGCAAAATGAGACCATAATGAAAATTACGGACTCGTGTCTGGTCGCTTATTCTACATATGATAAAACAATATTCAATTAATCCATCTAGAGAAATCCTCAAAATATTATTTAATTGGTTGCAACAGTTCTAACCGTTGCAGGGTATTTTAAAAACGTTTCCCTCATTAAGCAACAAAATCCGCTCAAATTTCTCTTACTTATTTTCTTTATTTTATTCTTTGTTATTTTTAATTTTCATATAACATTGTTCCTTGTTATAAAATTATTGAAAAAAATACATAAACATACGCACACACACACATAAACACATATAAAGGAAATATGGTTTAAAAGTTAACCATGACTACTTGGCTGTCTGAGTGGCTTTTTACTTGGCTATATGTATGGTACACATGACTTTGGCGCTGACCATAGCAATGGTTGTGATGGTGGTGGCATGGTTTTTGATTGTAGCACTCGTAGCACAAGCAATAAGCAGCAGTAACAGCAACAACAGCAGCACATTCCACAAAAATATGACACAACTGGCGCCGCACGGACCATTGCCAACTGCTTTCGTTTATTTGTTCGTTCGTTCAATGTTGCTGTATTTTTAAGTTGACTTCATTGTTGTTGGTTTTGTTATTAGTGTTGCTGTATTGTAATATTTAAGTGTGTATGTGTTTGTGTTTTTTTCTGTTGTTTGATGATAACTTGAGTTGTTTTTTTTTTAGTTTTGTTTGCAATATTAAATAAATATGTGTGAGTGGTTACTGTAGCAAATGAAAATATAAAAGGTTTATATTCCGATTATAAGAGTCAGCTAAGAACTAAAGAAGTTTTTGGAGGTTTGTGAAGGGATTTAAAAGAACTATTTGAGGAAGGATATTAACAGTTTAATCCAATCAATTTTTATATATGTTTCTGTAATATCTTTAAGAATATATATCTTTAATATCTTAAGGTAATATATTTTTTTCAGAAAAGAAAACATGTAAATTCAATTTAAAACTCTTGTTTAGAGAAATTAATAAGAACTTTACGGCTCATAGCCTTGTAGAATCGACAAAAATGGCGCTTAATTCAGGAAAGGTGTTTAGCGTTTTGTTTATTATTTTGCGTAAACTTTTGTCCGTCCGGCTGTCCGTACATCAAAAACCATAATTTCAGCTAATCTGTAGGTCTCAGTTTTAAAGGTAACTTCAAGAAACTTGGTACTTGCGCCTATTTTGGGCCAATATCGTAATCATTCTTTCACTCAGCCCACATATTAAAAATTTCCCGAAAATATCTTAAATATATCCATATTTAAATAAAATTCCTCATAGATAAGTTTTTTTTAAGCAAAAATTTTCAAATTTCATGAGGATCGATCCAAAATTAGCCATATCTCCCATACAGAAACCCCTCCCGGAACTATTTTTTCGTTCATAATTCTTATATAAATGATCGCATATATATAAAATTTGGTAAAAATAAATCTCATTTAAGTATTAATCTTACAGCCAAATTTCAAAAGGATTAGTCCATAAATCACCATAGGATCGGTCTACAAATCACCATATAACAGCCTGCCACGGTAAACCAAATTCACAATTACGTTTGCGCATTAAAATGACTTAATATGGCAAAACTTGCTCTTTTTTAGTTATTTTAAATACCATGAAATGGTTATGTCACACTGACAACCGTCATAGGCATAGCTCATTTGGTTCCAGAGTGAGGTCCCATTGTGTTGCCATAGAATTATCTCTGTGTTAAAGCCTACATTTCATCTTGGTTGCTCAAACCATTTTGTGGTATCTGAACACTTGAGAGATAATATTATTCCGTTGATTTCCGTTATCCAAATAACAAATGCCGTTCATCTCTAAAAGTCTGGCAATGAAAGAGAATGTACTCTGTTGTCCCTTCTTCGTTACTGCCGCTTCTACAGAAGCCATTATAGAAGAAGTCTTAAGATTTTATCATGTTTGCCGACAAGCCAATGTTATAAAACCAAAGTAGGTTACCTATTCCATTTTTCCATAGCTTCAACATGAAGTTCGCATGATATCAGCTACTTGCACGTTAATAGGAGAACCTATATCTCCAATATTGCCTAATGGTCTTAGTTAGCTTCTGCAAGTGCATCGGTTTTGCAGTTACAAGAAATGTCTCTATGTCCTGGAACTTTGCAACATGAGGGTAACTAATAAATTTCTAGCGATCGCGATCTCCTCAAGAGACAGACGGTATTCGTGGGCAATCTTCGTTATAGTGTTCATTCTTGTCAAGAATCTTATAGCTGTTTTACTACTAATATCTCTGTTCAATATTTCGATATATTTTCGAATTTCGACCGTAACTCCCCTTGTTTTTTATGTAACAATAATGAGCCCAAAATATTACAGTAATCGGATATAGCTAACACGTGCCGCATAAAGTTTGTAGGGTGTATTTATATTGAAAATTTTTTACCTTTTCACAGTGTAACTCTTTTTTTGCAATTTAATGTAAAAGAACCATAACATAGATATAATTGTCTATGAAACAATGTAAAAAAGCTAAAATCGATTAAAAACTATTAGGTTCGAAATTTGAACGTTTTTTGGAACAGTCTAGTATTCAGTGTACGGCCGTCTTAATGGCCATGATTTCAGCCTAGTTATCTCTCTGAGATTATGCTTATTGATTGGTACTAAAACTTAATTATTCATTATTATGCACTCATTAGTCAATTTTATCTCAATCTTGTTTCTTCTAAATATCAAAAGAATTTTGGTCTAATTTCTCATAAAATGGGACAAGTGATCTTCCATTCCCCAAACAAAAGTTTGTAAGAGTTATCTTTTAAACAATATTCACATCTAAAACTGCGCACATCAATAAAATCAGATCCTTGTATGATTTCAGTACTAAAATACATATTTATTGAATATAGTGAACTTCAGTTAGCACTGTCAAATAAGAAATTTGCCCGTTTCTACGGTTAAGAATTAATTACTCAAAATTTGTAAAGATGTCTGCCAAAAATTATCAGATAATATTCCTTAATAGGTGAAGAGCAGTCAGTGAAGTTTGTGTTGTGCCAAGGGACTAGATATCCTTATTGATTTTTCTGATTGATATGGTTGACAACAAAATGATCCAAAGCGAAATCGCACAAAGTAAATAAGAAAAATCGCACAAAAAAATCCAATATAAATTTGAGTAACATTTCATATGAAAAATAACCCAAAATTTTGCGGTGATATTTCGTAATTTTTGAGCTATAATTCGGTTTTGTTATCCTATTCAGAAAAAGTTTGATTTGGCGAAGCCGGGATTTGAAATTTGAAATAAGAGTTGAAAATCTCTGCGTATCACAGTGGGTTGAGCGGTACCCGTTTTGGAGCTTAATTAAATGAAGCCATAGTCTCATCATAAAATTATTTTTTTAGAACGATTCTCGATCCTCGATTTACATAACGTCAAAAAACAAAGTAAAATTGATATTTTACAGGAACAAAATTATAATGTTTTTAATTATTTTTCATTAAATATTTTAGAAAAATTATTTAGAAATTCACTGTCATATGAAAGAATAAATATTTTAAGGAATATTATTTACAATTTTTCGGAAAGTTAATTTAAGAAAAATGTTGTATATTTTAGAGAATATTTCTATAAACTAATATTTTAAAATATGTGTTATTTTTTTTTTTCTTTGAAATTTTCAGATCCTTAAACCTTTACCAAAAAAAAAAACAGGAAAGTTATAAAAAGTACTAATTGTTTAAAACCTTTAGCATATATATATTTTAAAAAATTTTAAACATTTCTCGGCAATAAAAGATGTCTTTTAAATTTATTCCAATACAAAAATCAATAAAACATATTTTTCTTTTTTTCCAAAAAAAAAAAAAACTTTAATATTTCAAAGGCGGAGAATTTTTTTGATGAGATCAGAAGTTGATTATCAATATTATCCTAATATATGAACCATTTAACTGAATTCACTTATATATTTTTTATATAATACCTTTACAAAAACTTGAAGTTAAAAATTTAATTAGTAAATATTGCTTTTTTATATTTATTACAAGAAATAAGGTTTTAAAATATTCCCATATTTGATTTTAATCTTATTATATAAAATCAGAATTAAAAATTTAAGTTCAACCATAAACTTCAGGAAAAGTATAGACCGTAGACACGCTACCTTGACACTATTCAGTGCAGAGTTTTATGTAGTTTTATGTAATTCCAAATTCAATTGCGAATTTATAAATCTTAAGTTTAAATTAGGTGCTAACTTTGGTTCATTTCAACCGGCTGCCTAGGAAGCCGTTCTAATCCAGACTAGAATTCTACCCAGGCCAAAGTTAGAACTATTTTCGTTCTGAATATAGCTAATTTTTTACAGAAATTTTATCATATAATGTATTAATTTGCATACCACAAAGTGGAGAATGGATGAGGGCGGTTTTTCGTAAATATTTGGGCACTTTTTCCAATTTTTATTTTTGATATTCCAAATGATACTGTCATTTCGAAAGCAAAAGCAGTTTCATTCTAACTTCGTTTTGTTCCCTTCAGCAAATGTGGTCACCGCGTCTTGACCTCATATACATTTATCCTACAATCCTCGCATTTAGGTGTATTTTATTATTGTTGCCGATTATTTTTATTTTAAATTTTCATTTTATCCATCGACCAGAGGGTCTTTTATTACTATGTGCGTGTGTATGTATATATGTATACATTGTTAAAATTGTTTGTTTGATGCAATTCCTATTTTCTTAACATCTATCCGTCCGTCCTTCTGTCTGTTCAATCTTCCAACCATTTGGTCCTTCTTAGACACACAACCATGGTCAACTTTAATACCTACTGTAAAACTTTGCTAACCTTACCATTGTTTTGTTGTATGTTTGTACTATAGCAAAGTACCAATTTTTTCAAAACAATGATTTGCTCTGTGTTGTGTTGTGCCCTCAAGTGTCGCATGCTGTTTTTGGCAGTCTCCACAAGGATGAAACAAAAAGGTTGAAGTCACTGTTGCCAGATTTGCCGATTTATCTGCATTTTGACGATTTTATATTCTTTTATCTTTTTGTTAAAAAAAACACGATTTCACAAAATGTTCACACACGCCGATTTTTCTTTTTTAAATCTAAATTTGTATTGTAGTAGATAGAGAGAGAGAAAAGGAAGTTTAAACTTTACTTCCAAATTCATATATATATTCGTATATAATATATAATAAATAAATAAATAAATAAATATATATATATATATATATATATATATATATATATATATATATATATATATATATATATATATATATATATATATATGTAAGTTAGATAGTTTTGATCATAGATAACAAGGTTTATAAATGAGTTAAGTTGTAAAAAATTTATTTGAAAATACGACCAATATATATAATTTTTTGAATAATTTTTCAATTTTTTTGCCATAAATTAGGATCGCCGGCCCACTTGATTCTTAAACAATTTTTATAATGATTCAATAGTGCTTTTATTTGTGATTAAAGAAATGTAAAAAATTTTGCATTTTAATTTTTCCGATTCTTTGATAATGTCAAAAATATTATGGCGATTTGGACGTTTTTTTCGTCGAATTTTGACGATTTTATACTATAATTATCTGGCAACAGTGGTTGACGTTACTCTTCTTTTTGGTTTTAATTTTTTTAAGTTCAATTCGAAATTTTATCAACTGTCGGTTTCGGGTTTCTTTTTGGCTTTTTTTCCATTACCTTTATTATAATGCGTTTTGTAAACTTTTTCAATTGTAACGTCATTGTAAAAAGCTTTGGGGAATTGTTTTCTTATTTTTTTTTTTTTTTTTTTTGGTTTTCTTGATTTCAATATTGTTTTCATTTGTAGTATTTTTGCTGACTATCTGAACACTGAGCTTTGATGATACAAATTTTCGTTCTTTTCTTTTTTTTTCTGAGTTCGTTATAAAATTTTTCAATATTTTTTTCTGTAGCAATTTTTATAAATTTTTGTTTGTAGCTGGAGCGGCTTTTTGCTCTATTGTAATCAGCCTTCAATTTCATTTGTTTATTGTGTTGTTCTTTTGCATGGATGGTTGGTTGGAGCGAACGGGTGTTATTTAAGGTGGCTCAGTTTGCTACTTGGCAAAATGTACAAATAAAACAGAGCGCTCGAATAACACATTGGTTTTTATGTGTTTTATATTATTGTGAAAATGGTCACATATGGATCGGTGTTTTTCTTTTTAAACTTTTTTTTGGGTATTGTTTTTTATTTGAGGATTTCATTGTCATGATAAGCGAATTTTTTTTCAAGATTATTGCTACTTTTTGGAGAATTCTGTTTAATAAGAATTAATTGAAGCATGTTCGCTTTTGGTAATAAAAATTTTATATTGAATATTTAAAGTAAATTTAAAAATTTAAGGGAGTGTCTTGATGGGAGTTAAGAAGATAAAGTATTTTTGATAAGTCATATAAGATTTAATTATATTGATTAAAAATATATAAATTTATATAAATAAATGGTCCGTTTTTATTTACATTCAAAATTCACCCAGTTATTACAAGGTAATTCAGAGTAAACTAGATCTCGAGGTCTACATATATTCATAACAATTATATTCTTCAGTTATTTGCCCGACTCTATTCCATAAGCTATTAATATTTATGCTTCCATATGAATGCAAATTTTTTGCATTCTACTTTAAAATATCTACAATCTCACTAATCTGTCACATTTAACAGCTTCTAAATAAATCTTAACATATACACTTGCCATATTGCTGACACATTGCTCACCCAGAATATACATACATATACTTACTACTGTCAATGCCAGACACGTAAATAGTTTATAAATGTTCCAATGATTTCATCAATTCTCACTCAATTTATTTAAGAGGAAATACATTTCTATGTCACTTATTCAAGCGCTCTATAACTCACGTTTAATATCAGACAACTTGCTACAACTGCAGAAATAAAATCCTAGTTTAAGAATACGTATATTGGTATTTTAATTTCTAAATGTAAATGTGACTTGGAATACGAGTAGCTTAGCAGCTTGTTAAAAATGTGACCACCCAATAGGTAATTTTGAGAAAAAAAAAAAGAAATATTTACACTTCTTGAAAAATTAACACAAAATATTTATGCACATTTTCTTATTTCTTTATCGAACCTTGAATTTTAAAATTTTTGCAAAATAATCGTTGCAAAAATAAAAAAAATAAATAAATAAAATATTGTTAAGTGGGAAGGAGAATAAGTCTGGTTAAAGTTGTATTATTTATATTTGTATTATTTTAACAGATGTGTGTATTTGTATATGGCTACGTTGGTGATATAAATCTAAATTTAGTACAGATGAAAAAAAGTACTAAATATAAGTAAATAGGTTTAAACGAATTTTGGAATGCCTTTCATGGAAATAAATTATTTAGTTTAAGAGCAATTGTATTGGATGTCATGAATGAAAAATGGAAAGAACTTTGCTAAAAATCAAATTTAAATTGCTAAATGTCAAATTTAAATTGCTGCATTTAGAATCTAAGAATAATCAGTCCACCAATCTTTCGAAAATCGGCGGAAAAAGTTGACTGACAGTTTTCGATCATCGATTTTGAGTTTCGAGATTGATACAGAGGCAACACTGATTCTTCAGAACGGACTTCTGCAGTCAATTTATATGCACGATATTATGGATTTCTAAGCTCATAAATCATTTTTGTTTTTTAAATCTGCAGATATTTCAACCCCATATTGCAACCAGAGACCAAAAATAAGAGGTCCGCTTATATTTTTGCGGTTATTTAGCACCATTTACAAATTAAAAAATTATTTTTTGTGTTAAATCACTGAAAGAGTGATTTATATGAGAAATGTTTAGATAAATAATTGAGCGAATTAGAATAGTAAAAGAAAATAAAAATCAAGATGGTTTATTTTTAACGAACATTATTCAAATGAATGCCTTACTGCCTACGCGTATCCAACTTGATTATTTGCAATTTTAATTAGAACTAAGAATTATTAATTAATTATGGAAGTCATTCCTACTAATTACTAACCCTGTTTTATTTAACTGTCAGTTGCTTGAAATCTTCAATAAGTAAATATAAAATTTCAAGAATCGCCTGTAAAAATTACGCGGTTCTATAAAATGAGAAAAATTTAATACACTTGGAATGTATTGTGTTGTAGTTTGCAGGTATGGGTGAGTAGACTATTATACTACTTTGATATACCCCCAAAATTGGGGGTATATAAAAAAAACTATTTTGTATACTTCGCGGCTTTAAACACTTTTCAAGCAATTTAAGTTTTTTTAAACTTTTTTAAGGACACAAAATAAATTTTTTAAAAATTTTATATGCATTTTTAACTTTACAGCAATTTTTGACCCACTTCTTATTATAAAACAAATTTTTTTTTATTTTTTTTTAGAATTTTGGATATACCCCCAAAATCGGGAGTTATATCCAAAAACCCAATTTTTCAGGCTTAAAAAATCCTGTTGTTTTACGTGTATTTTGTTGTTGCCATGATTTTGCATCTCAAATAATGGCAACAACAAAATCTCGTACATATAAAATAAAAGAATTTCTTGAGTTTTACAACTTTAAAAAAAAAATCATATCTTCTATAGTTCTCATCTGATTTTATGAAATGATTCATCATTTTATTTTTAATAAAATGTAGTACTAGAAAAAAATAAAAAAATATGGTTTTTAATAAAGTGTTGGTCAATTATCGATGTAAACTTCAAAAAATACATATAAAATGTAAAAATTGATTTTATGTCCTTAATATCTTACACAGTTGTACTACGAATACATAGATGTACACATTTTTTTAAAAAGGGTAAAGTCTTTTCTTTCATATGCAGTTTAAAAAACTTTATTTGGTTAACAGGTATTCAAGATAAAAAGTTTTAAAGCCGCGAAGTCTGAAAAATCGGTTGTTTGGATATAACTCCTGTTTTTGTGGGTATATCAAAAATTCTAAATATGATATAATAATCTACTCACCCATATCTACAAACTACACAAACTACACTATGTTATACTCCAAGTACCTTTTTCACTGTAGCACCGTGTTATTAATTCCCGCATGACCTTTGTTACAACCCAACTGAGAAACTAAGCATACAACTCCCCACTACTGATTTAGTTATAAAGTACTTACTAACTAAGATTTCAGACAACATCATCTTCAATACCATCATAAAACGAGCATATTGCTTAAGTCGTACATGCAATAATAAAAAAAAGCATAAATACAACAACAGATCAAATCCAAAATGAAAAAAAAACAGAAAACATGAACAACGCATTTTGAAAATTTAAATAAATCCTTCAGAGTTTCATGCAATCAGAATACATGTGGCAGCCACGTAATGGTTAAACAAACTAGTAGTATTTTGCAAACAAACGTTTTATTGGTAAGTGTGTATGTGCAATAGTTTTATATACAATTGAACAACGTGTAGGTGCATTCAGAAATAATAGTACGAGTGGAAGTAGTAGTAGTAGTAGTCGTCGTAGTTACTCATGTTGGTAGTTTACTTGTGTACCACAAATGTGCTTTTATCAGATGCATGCAACCACGTTTTGTCCAAGGAACAACAGCAGCAGCAGCAGCTTTGTTAGTAGTACTCGTAAAAATAAGGATTGTCGGCGTTGTCTTTTTTGTTTCATTTAACTTTGTTTGCTAAACTAGAGGTGCTTTTTATGGTAGAGATGTGTTAACAATAGATTTGGAATTGCTATAATCAGGGTAGTAGACACTACCAATCATCAATACGAGTCTTTAAAAGCGAAAGCATATTCCAATTGTGGCCATAAAAAAAACAACAACAATACCCATACAATATGTTCCATTGTTTTGCCAATTTTTATATAAAAAAGTGTAAGGGTTTATTTTTGGGATTAAATCATTTGTTGTTTTGAAGTTCAACTAACTCTAAAACTTCTAACACAATTACCATTCAGTTATTTAGACATTTAACTACTTACGTTTAGAAACTTGATTATCATTACTTTTGAGTCCTATTTTTTGTCGACCATGGAGGCGGAGATGTTTGCTGTTTGGTTTTAGCGGTAGTGATGACCATTCTGTAATGTGCATGCATTTCGATAACTATGTAGCATGCAGGGAGGCTGGATAGATGGTTGGTTGTTTGTAGGGTTGGCTGACTGGCAATGATTGGTACTTTGGGTTGCTGTGTTGGGAAAACAAATAAACGACGAACGTCATGCATATAAATTCAATGTAACATTAACAGCACGTTTCATATGCAAACAATATGCACAAGCATGCAAGCATGCAGCCATGCATGCATACATGTGTGAATAACGTAAGAACTGAATTGCCACCAACACCACCGCCAGCACTAGCACCAGAACCAGCACCACCACTCACTACTATCATCAACAACATCATCTTCATCAGCGCCACTAGTCTCTATAATCTTGCAAAATAACAAAAACAACAACAACAAAAGATGAAGCAGTCAACAATAACAACAACAACATCAGTATTATCCTCATCATCAACAACAAAAGCAGCACCATCGTTATTCCGACTTTTGTTTTTTTTTTTATTTCTTGTTCATTCCTCTCCTTCATCATCATATTCATCTACTTCTCAGGGTATAAGTGCCAGTTGTCGTGCCACTTAAGCATGCATGCAACAACAATAGCAACAGTAAGTTTGTATGCAAACACATCTGGTCCATAACAACTATACGACCATATTTCACGTACATTTTCCAAACCAACCCAGCAACCAACAACATCACCAATATCATGCTAATACTGCCTACACGACAACCAACTTGATTCGTACGTTTCACACTTATACATACTCATGGAAAGAAATAACTCGTGTAAATATTCTGATGATGTCGTTTGCGATTTTAGCTGAAACTGAAAAATCTTAACGCATGCATTTCCATTTGCATGGTACAAAAGTTTAAAGTTTACACTTTTTTTCACTAACATTTCCTTTTTTTGCCTAACTAATAGGGTGGCCAAATGCGGAGGTGATAAAAACGGGGTAATTAAGGGGATTTTTAAATAAAATGATTTCTGTTTAAAATATATAAAATGTTCAGTTTTAGAAGATTTCATCCTGATCATCTGTTTTAAATTCGTGCGTGTAGCGCAGCGTCAAAGTCACAGATTTATAAATTTTTTAATGACATTGGTAAAAACTTAAAATCAAAATTTTTCAAGTTGAAATTTTTGTGATTTATTTTATAAAAAGTATTTTTTTTATAGTGCAGTTTTTAAGCATAGAAATTTACGTATTTTTTGTTAAAATGAATGTATAAATATTTATAATATCGTAAACAATGCCCGATCTAAAAACAGGCATTGTTTACTTTTATATAGAAATTCAAAAAGCTTTTAAACAAAATAGGGCGAAAATAAGAATGTCGTATTTTTACTTCATATGTGTAGTGTGAAAATCCAAAAAAAAAACTGCGGATTTTTTGCGAGTTGGAAGAAAAAAAAATAGTTTCAAAAAAATTACAGGATAAATATGCTTCTTAACAAAAATGAAATAAAATTAATGTAATAAAAATTTAAAATAAAATTGTATTAACTTAATTATTTGCATTATTTAAGAAGAAAATTATAAAGAATTTTCAGAAAATATTTAAAACAAGTAGAAAATTAAAAGTAGAGCAGGTTTTGCCATATCAAGCCAATCTAACGCACAAAAGTAATTAAGAATTTGCGTTAACGTAACATGGTCTTATATGGAAGCTATTAATAAATAAGTGGAATTTAATTTTATTAAATTTTATGTTTATGCTATCATGTATGTAGGAATTATAACGAAAAAATAATTCCGGGAGTTGTTCCTGTTTGCTTGGTATGGACAATTATGAACCAATCCTCATGAAATTTAGTAGTATAATTTTTGATTAGACAAAACTCGTCTGTGATGAATTTTATTTAAATACGTATATATATATATATTTATGAGCATTCGACCTATTTTCGGGAATATTTTAATATGAGGGCTGAGTTAAATAATGATTACATTTTAACCAATTTTATTGTGGTAGATTATTGGCCCAAAATAGTCTCAAGTATCAAATTTATTAAGTTGCCTTTAAAACTGCTACATACAGATTAGCAGAAATTATTTTTTTGATGCATAGACAGCCGGACGGACAGAAGTTTACGCTAAATAAAATTTCTGTAATTTCAAAAGTACTTTTCCTATGTACTAATCAGCTAATTATTTCAAGAAAATTATAAAAAAATAACTGTAACTGTAAAATAACTGTCCCTTAATTAAGCGTCATTTTTGGCGATTCTACCGCACTGTCCATCGGTTCAAAAGAGAAGAAGCGAAAGTTATCACTTTAACTAAAATTGTGTGATACTTATGTGAAATTCATGTGGTTATAATGGATCAAGCGAATGATTATATAAGAACTGGCCACCAAGATCCTATGATATAAGATCTTTAAACTTTTGCTCAAAATCTATCTGATCTATGAACCATAATTTAACTTCTCAAATCGACTGCTATTTTCATTGATATCTTACAATTAACCCTAACATTCGAAATCTTTTCTATCCCTGTTTAGTTTATAATATTTTAGTTTATATTCAATCTTGGGCTTTAAAGCTTCCAATATTTGCATTAGTCGATGTTTTTTAATCTACAATTTCAGCTTTAATTGTAGGTTCGACTTTAGCTCATATTATATAACTTTACACGCAGAGAAAAAATATAGTTGTAGTGACCATAATCTAAGAGCAACATATTGCGATTGGAACATATGATCACAGCGAGAAATGATTATAAGTAATAATTATTATGATTCTATTTTGTCATATTGTGTCCGATTTTATGGTTTGTTTTTTTATGTTGTGATTCTAGTTTTATATATAATTGAATAATCTTACTACATCATTATTCCATCCTATCAGATTATGATTTGATATTATTACATTATTATTATATCTTATTATGTTATTATATCACATTGTTATATTATGACTCCATTTTATAATATTATTATGTCATTCTTCATATTATTATTCCATTTTAACATACTATTATCCCATGTTATCATATATTTATACAATCTTATTATAATACGTTTTATTTTAATATATGATAAGATGGAATAATAATCTTATCATATATTAAAATAAAACGTATTAATAAAAAATTATTTTTATATATTTTTTTTTTTTATTGAAAATAATAAAGAAAAGTAATCTTTACCCAAAAAAGTATTTACATATTGTTTGTTCATTGATTAATGCAAGATATATTTTTTTACTAAGCCCTTTAATGGTTTAGTTAAAAAACATATCAAAATCTTATATTGCTTGAATCACACCGAGCATAACCAAATTTTGTCTATTTATATTTATTCATAAAAAACTAAAAGAGAATTACAATGAAGTTGGAAAACAGACATTAAAAGCAAAATAAAAATATTAAAAAAAAACAAGTTATGAATTTTTTATTATATTTATTTGAAACATTTTATTGTCATGGGAATTATAATATTAATGTGGTTTAAAAACAGAATGTGGTTGCAGAAGTAATGATATTTCAATATTAATAAAATTTTGTTTCTGGTAAAACTATTTAAAAACATATATTTTTTGCAGCCAACCAGCAATATTTAAACAAAAACATTGTTATCATGAACACAGAGTTATTAAAATTCAAGAAAATTGTTTTATTTTACATCAAGATTTAATTAATATATTCAAGCAAAAATAAAATAAAAGAAATAGTAAAAATAAGATTCAAGTAAATTTTTTTTCTCATTTTAATTTTTTATTCATTCAATCGTCCACTTGATTGATTTAACAAATTTTTTAATTGGAAAAATTTGTCGGTTTTTTATTTTTTACAGTTATTAGTAATTGATATAATCATTTTGGTGAAAGATACAAATTTAAACAATTTTTAGTTGAAAGAATTATTTTAGTGATTAGTGAGCATTTTCTGTGTATCCTCATCCACGAACAAATTTTAAATTTAAAATACCTTTTAGAGCAAAATTTGTACGAAAAATTTATTTTAAATGGTATTTTAAATTTAAAAGTTGTTTGTGAATACGGGTGTTAATATTTTCAAAATGCTTATTTCATTCCTATATTAAAAACTATATTCATTCCAACATCTATTTTTAAAAAACTAAAAATGTTTTACTATTTAATATCTGGTTATTCATCATCGATAATAAAAACTTAAAGAAAGAATCCTGGATATCGTTCGTCACAGCCACAGAACAGTTTTTAAGAAACCATAAATAAACATATCTTCGGGAATAATTTTTTTGAATCCCGATCGATTTCTCCAAAAAACATAATAATTATAATGTCTTTAGTCTTAAATTTAGAAAATGATGTGTAAAAATTGTTGAAGGTGAAAGGTCTAAATAAAAATTTAACAAAACTGTGTCGTGCATTAAACTAACATTAGCGAGGTTTTCTAAGTTTTATGTTATAATAGCACAGTGGTTTCAAACGTTGAGAATTTTCAAATATTAAAGTTTTGTCATTTCAGTATTTCTTAGTTCGGATTATTATTTTTAATGGTATTTTAATAAACTCTTTAAAGTTAATTACATCGAACTGGGTGTAAAGCATTGTAATCATCTAACCATATACTAGCTTGATCATGGTCAAACAAGCTTTTTTCCTACAGAATTTTTGATTTTTAAAAATGGTAAAAATGCACATTTTTGGTAGTTTATAATTAACGGTATTATCGACAAAAAATCGTGGGAATCGGAAGTGAAAAATTGGGGAAATCGGCATAAAAACCTTACTCATAATTCTTAATAGATAGCCTTCAATTCCAGTTTTGTCGTTGCATTTTTAGTCCGGATTGTCAATTGATTATTAGTGTATATGTGTACAATTTTAGCTTTAATCGTAGAATCTATAGTATTCAATTTGGACTTAAACGTTAGGCTTTAGGCTGCTTGACATTATATTAAACTACATATTCTGAAATTATTTAAATAAATTTTATTACCAATCTCACTAATTTCGAAGTCCAATTTGCGCTCCAATATTGATTCATTTGAACTTCAATTTTAGCTTCAATATTAATCAATTTAAACTCCGCTTATAGCAAAAATCTCAGTCAATGGAAACTCCAATCGCAGCTTTAATCTTAAAAATTTTGATTTTAGTTTCTGTTTCAGTTTTAAAATGTAAAATTTAATTTTCATGGTATGCTTTTATAGTCTTAATTTTTTAGTACTTGAACTGTCAAATTTTACCTTTAAATGTTGATGTAATGTTAGGTCCCTAAAGTATTAAACTTTCGAAACAGTTTTAGCTTTGAATTCATGGTTTAAAAAAATCTTACTGGAGCTAAATTGCAATTTTATTTTTAATGATAATCAGTTTACACCACAATCTTAAATAGTTTGAACTCCAATTGCAAAGAATTTTAATTTCAATTTTAGTTTTAGTCATAAGTCTTTGTAGTGACCAATTTTGAATTCAAACGCAATAAATTTTAACTCCAACTTTAAGTTAAATTATACTTAATTTGAATATCCAACTTAAACAATTTTAGCTCCAGTTTCAGCTTCAATTTTAAGTCTTTATAATATTTGATTTGAGATCAATATAAAAAACAGTAATCGAAATCGCCGAAGTGATCAATTTTAGCTTCCCTATTAAAATATCCAGTTTTGCCTTCAATTTCAATAAATTTGAGTCAAATTGTTGCTTCAAACCTAATCGATTTAAATCCCAATTGTTTCTTTCATTATATAATATTTTGTTGATAAATTTGAGGTCTCGTTTTAACCTCAGATAAAAATCTTTATGTTTAATTTGAGATCCAATATAAGAAGCAGTAATCGTAGTTGTGGTAATTTTTAGCCTCGATCATAGATTTTTTTGGCTTCAATATAAATAAATTTGCATGTAAATATAAGCAATTGTATGATTGTATAACATAAAATTTTGGCTTCAATCGTAGCTATTTAAAGTATCGAATTTCATCTTCAATATTAATAAACTTTTAAATCCAATTTCAGCTATAATATCGATTCTCCGATTTTAACTGTAGCCTTACACTCAGAGAAAAAACATTGTCACTACAAAAATATTATATTCTCGGTGTTAATTTTCATTAAGTTTAATAATACTGTGTTCATGGTAACAATGTTTATGTTTCAGTTTTATCATAAAATATTTACATTCAATTAAATTTTCAATATAGTTGACAACAAAGATTATACGTTTTTGAATATTTTTACCAGAAACAAAATTATATTAATATAAAAATTATCATTATTTCTACAACCGTTAAGTATTATCAATCCTCAATTCCTTGTTCTTAAATCATATTTTCTTTTCAAATCGTATTAATAGTATTGTTAACATAAAAATAAAATGTTACTAATAAAAATGCTTTTTGTATGTATTTTGTAATCATAACTTGTTTGTTTTTGAATATATTTTGTTTTTAACGTATGTTTTCATTATAATTCTCGTTTAGTTTATACATGAATTAATATAAGTAGACAAGGTTTTGTTGTATTTGGCGTGATTTATTATTTTGAAATGGAATGTAAAGATAGGATAAAAATATGATAAGATTGCATAATATAATAAAATGAAATCATATTCTGATATAATGGGATAATAATGTAGTAAGATGGTATAATACTATGAAAACTCGAACCATAACATGAACAATTATATATATATACATAGATATATATATATATATATATATATATATATATATATACCATATCTGAAAATAGACTATATAATATGCTGCTCTTAGATTATGGTCAACTACAATTACATTTTTCTCTACGTGTAGACATTTTTATTGTTAAATTAAAGCTAATGTTTAGCTTCAATTTACTATAGGTCTTTAAAGTATCCTATTTTAGATTCAATTTCTATCAATTTGAACTCAAATTTTAGCTTCAATCTCAATCAATTTGTTCTAAAGTTGAAGCTTCACCTTTATGTTTTAATATATTTACATTTTAGTTACGGTCGCATGTCTTTTGTAGAAATCATTTTCGACTTCAATTTCACATACAATTCTGTTTCCAATCTTAATAAAGGAACTAAAATTTTATATTTCAAATGTATGTCATTATGGCGAAGAATTGAAACTTCATTATCAATCTTGCGAAATTTCATTATTTCATTAATCTAAAATAACTTAAACTTGAATTTTAGTTTCAATCTCAACCAAATAAATCGACAATTTTTGCTTAATCGTTTACTTTCCAGATTTTTAATTAATTGCAATTTCCGTCTACTTGGCAACCTTATATCATTACCATACACTGTTCGTATATTTAATATTCTCTTGATGTTGTCTGCAACTGGCAATCGTTGGTGTTACCACAATTATAATGGCTTATGCCATTGACGCCAACACCGCTAACAAAACTAAACACACAACAAGATGCACACACATTCATTCCCTCAACATTTAGTCAGTCAGTCAGTCGTGTATTTAACATGTTTTGCGACTAAAGCACAGCCACAAAAAAATAAAACTAAAAATATTCATTCAAACCAGCAATAGCAGCAACAACAACATACGTGTAAAGGATTTGCATAAAAAAATGTAAGCAAAAATATGTACATACGCACAATTTCCACAGTTGGTGGCATTCACGTCATTTCAATATTGTATATAATGTTGTTCGTCTGTATCTTATTCTGGTACAATAAAACTGGGCTCACGACAGCAGCAAAAAAAAAATCGGCAACGATTTACAAAAAAAAAAAAAAAATAAATAAAAATGTTGGCAACAAAAAAAAAACGGCAAATACGTGCATAACCACCAGAAGCTTAACATTCTCTACATTATTGCTTCTTTTGAGGCAGAAAATGTAAAAAATTAAGAAGAAGTATCATCTTCTACATATGGACGGATTAACGTAAATATTAAGCAACCACTCACTACCACATCTTTGCTGTCGTAGTCATAGTCGTCATTATTATCATCATCGTCACCCGTGGCAAAAACACAGCACCATTGATGACGACAACAACGAATTCGATGATGTTGAGATGCACTTAAGTTACCTCACAATTCGTGTAAATTTTCACTTGTTTTTACCTCTTTTAAAGATTTATTTTTGTTTGCAAATATGCCGTCGCACAGTGGGGTAGATAGAAAACTAAACGATTATAAGTATAGAACTTCTGAACGTGATGGAACAGCGAGAAAGTTAAACTAAATATTTTTAATTTGTACACCTCTTCGCTAAATTTTCTACTGTGCCCCATTGTGATGTCTGCTCTCTCTCTCTATCTTGCCAAAACTTCTTTTTTAAGCACTGGGATTTATTTGTGTTTTACGACTTTTCGAATCTCGTTTCTTTTTTTTTCTCTTCTACAACTTGCATCATTTGCTTAAAACATTTGAATTTTGTGCGATTTTTGTTCCTCTTTTTTTATTGCATCGTAGTAAAATTGTATCTGGTTATTATTTTGTGTCTTGCAGTAATAAATTTAGTTATTGCCTTGATGGGGGTTTCTGTTTTTGCTCATCTTCATTTTCTTATTAATATATTTTTTTTTTTTTTTTACTTTTAAACGTGACCCCACTTACTCTGCATGGTGTTGGTGGCAATGGCGGCGGCGTCTGTTTTATTTGCTGGCCACTCACTCACCACTGAGTAGTGTCTGTTTGTGTCAGTATCCTTTTTCTTGATAGCCACGATACTAAAGATATATATACATATACAGTGTATATATATATATACAGTTTGTACACCTGGGGTATATTTGATTACTTTATAGACCAAACAGAAAAAAGACTGAGAGACAGAAAATAACAATAAACGATAAATAGTCAATATAGAAAAAAATGCATAAAGACAATTGATCAAACGGACGGACGGACGGAAAGAAGGAAAAAATACAATTCATGTGTGCGTGGGCAATAATCGCCATGAATATATTTATTGATTTGTTTTTGATATTCGCGTTTGATGTGATGAGATGTTTTCTTTTAAGGGGAAGACATGATGTAGCAAGTTATTATGTTAACAACAAATTGTATGTATCTTCTTCATTTCTGGTTGTGTGTCCGTACGTAAATTGTTTATAAATAAATTTAAAATATGATCATTAGCTTAAGAGAAATAAGATGGGGAGAACTAAGTCAGTTGTTTGGCATACGTTTGTTGGGGGAGAATTAGTGAGTAAGTCAGTCAGATGTGAATGTAACGTGAGACAAGTATTGTATTATAATTGAGTTATTAAGTTGTTAGGGAAGCTTAATGATATAATATATTTCTTGTTTTTCAAAGTTGTTAAGTGCTAAATATGGCTTGCATTTCCGTGGGAAACGATTTTTTTATTAACTAAAACTGAAAAGGGTATTGGAATTTATAACTTACATTTATTATTAAAAATGCCAAGGTTGTAAATAGGGAGAAAACAAAATTTTTCGAATAAAAAAATGCAATTTTTGGCCTCACCACCTCTAATTTTTATAAAATTTATTATACACACTCATTTCGACAATATAAACATTTTAAGTTATTCAATATTTAAAAATTCGTTGTAATTTTTAACGTTGTAATTTTTAACGTTGTAATTTTTATCAAAATTCACTTTTTTCAGATTTTTTTATATATGAAATTTAAATCCATATAAGAAAGGATATTCAAATCAATGTTCTTCTTTGTATCTAGGATAGCTAAAAAATCTGTCAAATTACTAATGAAATAAATGAGTTTTTTTACTAAATATTAATTTTCTGAGCATAACCTTATGGTCCCACTCTAAATTTTTTACATATTGTTTACAACGTTTTATAGAAAAATTATAAAAATTTAAAATATGATTTTTTAAATATCCTTCAATATCCTTTACTTTTGAAAAATTGCGCTTTAACAAAAATAATTAGAAATTATACTTATTAGATATCAATTTTAGCCAAAGTTCATTTAAATCGAACAAATAGGCCCGAAGATATATGAACTTAAATGTATTTTAAAAAAATTTCTGAAAAAAGTGAACTTTAAACCGCGATAAAAACTAAACTACAATGAATTTGAAAAGTTTTAAGAACTTAAAATTTTGTACTAATATAGTGAGAGTGTATACCGAATTTCATCGAAATTGGAAATGGTGAGGTTGTCTGGTGTTCGAAAGTTTTTGCTTTCTCTCAATATTGAACTTATTGTACAATAACTTTTTTGTATCTCTGGCTCAACGACTTTTCATAATTCCAATGTCAACTACCAAATATCAATTACTAATACTAACCAAAGATGCTCAGGTATTTCCAATTGAGTTTTGATTCGAAAAACGTACTTTCGAATACAAGAAATTATTATTTTGCAAATGTTTAAATGATTTTTCAAATGAATTTTGAGGATCAAATCGCTCTTTTGGTGAAAAAGAAATAAGTCTGTCTTCTAACACTCCGATGTGCTATAACGATTTTCCAAATTTCATAAACTATTTGACCTCATTTCGTCAACTATTTCTCCCCAAAGAAGAAATTTTAAGTCATATTTAAAATAATAAAATTTCAGTTTTAGCTGGATTGAAACCCACTTACTCACAACTTGTCTGTGCAAATACTCAAGCAATCGGAGAGAGATAAAGAAGATTTCTATTTAAAAAGTTAACTTTCGCCCAGGTTGATAATCATGCTAGTATAACCACCTCACTAGTAGCGCATTTCATTCTTTAATAGTGTAATTTCAAATCTATTCAATCAAGGCAACGCAAATAATGAAACTTGTGCCACCAGGTAATCACGCAACATAAGTTTTGTTCAGGTTTGTATTATGTGGTTCATCATTCTATGTTCCTAACTTAATAGCTAAATATTTTTCTCATAAATACTAGAAAGTGGTAATTGTCATTGTCGTAGACTATAGTTTCACAATTAATGAAGTGAAATGATCTGCTGTAATTATCCCTTTTAGTTTATTGATCCACACTTTTTAAATTCTTATATTATAAAAGACTTCAAAGAAAGAAGTTTATAAGATGAAAAAATTTCAATTTAACAACAAAATGAGATCTCTTTTTGTTTTTTCTTCTGCTCTAGAATGATCCTTTCTGGAGGTTCTTCTTACACATTTAAAACTTTTCGAATTGAAAAGATCTTTCAACGCAATTGATATTTATCAAATTTTCGGATTAGTTTATATGTAATAATAATGCTAATTTCAAAAGTTCCTTGCAAAAAGATATCATCACTTTTTGAAGAATAATATCCTTTAAGAATAAATATCACGTTAAAGTTTGTCTACTGATCAATTTTCATAAAAATAAGAGAAGAAAAGATAGACAGTTATTCCGATAAAGAATCAAACTTTTAAAGCCGTATCATAAATTAGTTGATCCCACCAAGTGCAGAGTATTACCTTGACATCATGGATATTGGTCATTGGTTTAAATTCTCTTGGTTTGTTTTCTCATACGATTTTTCTGCTTTGGACTATCATAATGGACTCACTTTTTGCAGAAACGACTTCATTTTTTGGCGCTGAAGCAGCATTTTAAACATGAAAAATAGTTTTTCGACTTCTCTTGGCTTTATTTCTATTCTATTTTGTCATATTGTGTCCGATTTTATGGTTTGTTTTTTTATGTTGTGATTCTAGTTTTACATATAGTTGAACAATCTTACTACATCATTATTCCATTCTATCAGATTATGATTTGATATTATTATATTATTCTATCTTATTATAATATTATACCATGTTATAATATTATGATTCCATTTTATCATATTATTATCCCATATTATCATATAGTTATTCAATTATTTCATTTTGTCATATTAATATTACATTTCATCATATATTAAACAAAACGTATTAATAATAACATTTTTTATAGATTTTTTTATTGAAGATAATAGAGAAAAGTGTTCATTAGCCATATTATTTTTTCATTAAGTATATTTATTTGCACCACCATATGTGGTTCAAATCCAAGGTATGTTTTTAAACATAAACAATTTAATGGTAGTTAGTCAATATATATTGCTTGAAGTATGACCAAACCTTGTCATAATTCATATATAAACTAAATAAGACTTACAATGAACGAACAAAATTAAAAATAAAATATATTTAAAAACAAACAAGTATTGAATAATTTTTCCATCAAGTTTGTGAAAAGTATAAGCATTATATTATTGTCATGGGAACAATAATATTAATATGGTGAAAAAACAAGATTTGTTTTAAGAAGAAAGAAGGAAAAAAAACATATATGTGTATAAACAAAACAAACAAAAAAGCATTTGAAATTATTAAATACTTCTCTAATTTAATTCTCATGTCTCTCAAATAATTTTCTCAATTCAAAGCAAGGTCGTTGTTGTTATTTCTTTACAAAAACAAACTGGACAAGTTGCAATGATTTCATAACGTGAATTAGAGTTTTTCCACTTTTAGTTGAGGTATTTGTAAGGAATAAGTCATTAATAAAATAAAAGAGTTTAATACTTTGCACTGCTTTGTTTATTTTTTTTCAGAGTCTTGTGCATTATGAGAAACAAAGTAGAAAAGTTTTTGTTCTGTTCCCCTTTAATATTAAACAAATGCACATTTTTATGTAAAATTAATTATTTTCTTTGCGTTATCAAGAAAACTTAATTTTATTGTTCTTTTATTTTCGATATTTAAAATCTAGAACCATACTGTTAGGATCCCTCAGGGTTTCACAACGGGATCAAATTGGACCCAAGTAAGCTGTCTCCTATTGATTAGACAGCTGCCCACTGAACCTAACCTAAATGTTATGACTTTTGTCATAAATTCTAAGGATAATATTTTCACTTTTATATTTTTTGATCCAAAATAACTGTTACTTGTTGATTTTTATTTTTTAGAAGGAATATAAAAGTTATTTTCCGATTGTTTTTGATAGTATTGTAAAATACAAATAAACCCCCAAATTGAAAGAAACACGGCAAAATAGAACCAATTGCCAAAACGAAAAATACAAAAATAAAAATAAGAAAGCAAAAATTGAAAACTCAAAAAAATGAAAAAATCTCATAAGCCGAAAAAAAATCATCAAAAAGAAAAAACGTCCTAGCAACAAAAAAAAATCGCCAAAACGAATAAACAAAAAAAATCGCCAAAATGCAGGAAATTCTAAAAAAATGTAAAATCAAGAAACGAAAAATCTTCAAATTTGAACGAAAAAAACCTTCAAATTGGAAAAAAATCCCTAAAAGGGAAGAGAGCTAAGCGGTTGTATTTTCTAAAATATATTGCATTAAAAAATGATTTTGTTTACGCAAAACTTTTTTCTTTTAATACAATAGTTGTTGTAATAGCAGAATTAGTTTTTCTTAAAATAAAAATGCTACAAAATTCATGCAAACGAATAAATGTAAGTTCATAATCAAAACTTCAACCGAAGAAAAAGTTGATTTACATACTGTAGGAACGTAGACAAAATAATACTATTTTCGAGAGAAACTCTCTACATCTTTGGATACAATGTAACTCATTCTTTGAAGTTCCCTGTTTCCTTTATAAGAAAAGTAAAAATAAAAACTAATCTGAAAATCCACGAAGTTAAAAAAGTTCATAATAGGAACACTAGAAAAAATATGAAGCCAAAAGAGAGAATGCAAATTACTAAGGCTAACTTTTCTCAAAAATATGAATGCCGCCTAAAGAGTGATGAAAAGTACGTACCGGATTTTTGCAACATTCTGGCCATGAATTCCATATCAAAGATGTTATGGGAAATATGTCAGATAAATATCGTGTAAAAAAAATCAAAATTATCGAATAAACTTTTGGTTTAACAAGACCAAAAATAATATAACAAATAACAATATTAACAGATAAATGTACACAAATCAGTGCCATCAGAAAAGATTTCTTTCTATTATTAGAAAACACAACGAATTATTTATTTGCCTTCATCTATCTTCTCAATACTACAACAAAAATGTAACTGAATGCTAACAAACAAATGGTGTTGCTATGTACCAAAGGTGAGACTAAGCCACTAAAAGGTCCAGAACTCTACAGAATTAAAAAAATATAAAGTATACATAGAGCTGATTAACAAATAAAATAGTGTTTAAAAAGAAGTGGACCCATTACAACATAAAGTAACCGAAAATGCAATAAAGATTTTATTCCAAAAAGTATTATTTTATTAAAAACAAATAAAAAAAATTAATTTTTCTCTTAAATTTAAAACTTGAATATAACAGCCATTAAGAAAATAATTATTTCAAAGAATCTGACCCATTGGTTCCATTTTTATGAGGTGTATGGTATGGACTAAGTTTTTTATGTTAGCCAAGAGTCTCATTAAAAGAGAAGTTAGTTATCATCCAAAGACTCGTTAATATTGCCAGCTATATCGATTTTTTTTCGATTTATAAGTTGCATTCATCGTTTCTTACATTCTCTCGTCGAAACTTGCAAGTTCATTATATGTATCAGTTATTGCCACTATTTTAGAAAAAAAAAAAAAAAAAAAAAAATCAAAGTAGAATCTACTCTTACTAGGTCATCTGCCCGCTGTAGTCTGATTTGTCATTATTGTGAGTTTAGAGAAATATCGGATAGATTTTCTAGCATAATGATATCGGCAGAAATACGGAAAAAAGTAGAACAATTTAACATTGCTCATAACACCATAAGTTTAAGTCAGATCATCGGAATTGTTCATCCTATGAATTAAAAAAAAAAATCAAAAATAGGTTTACGGTTCCCACAGAATAGCTCTCTCTTAACAAACATTTTGGCAAAACCATTATTTGAAATTAAATTTTATATAAAATTCTATTTAATTTCTAATTTTGTAACTTTCTTGTCTATTATATATTTAATCTACTTGTAGATAAAATTCCATTATAATAGACTTTCGAAATAGGATGATCTAAAAAGCATTCGTGTTTTAAAAACCATACTTCTTTTATATAGTGTAATACCAAAGTCCCACCGTACAACACACGCTTTAAACAAACATTTTAAAGAAACAACAATAGATAGGAAATCCTATTCATTTTGAGCCCTGGCCATTTAAGCCCTATTGTCATCTTCGATATCTTAACGTCAATCTAATTATCAACTTTTGAATTGTCTCTTGAAGAGAATTTGTTATTTTTCACAACTTTTCGATAGTTCTCATGGATTGGATAATTAATGGCTCCGTATCTCATTAGTGATTCTTTAAATTTATTAATCAAAATACGTGTTTTTAGCTAATTTTCCATAATTTCTTATAAAAATAAAGACATTAAACTTCTAATATTATTGTTTAGTAATTTAATCCCACTATAAAAATACACACTATATAATATTTAAAGAAACATGAAAATACTTTTAGGTCATTGCTATACAAAAATTTCAATATATTTGACACTCCTCGATTTTGTTGTCAAAACAAAAACCAATTGATAAAAATGTATTGATAAAAGTATATTCTTATTTTTTTTTTTTTTTTTTTTTCAAATAACTTCATCTCTCTTTATTAAACAAAACTTTATTAAATAAAAATAATAATTTTTTAAAATACCAAATATTAATGACCCGCTTAAGAATAAATAAAAGCCCGCACTTTAAATAATGGATGAATATATAAGTTTTGTAGCATTGTTGTTGGTTGATTTGTCATTTTCAAATCATAACTATGTATAAACTAACTTACACCTCTTGTTAACTTTAAACTTCAAAATATCATATATTATTAAAGGTCTACTATTTACATATTAACTTTTTCATTGTCTTCTCATTTAGTATTAAAGCCAATTATTGTTATGCAAACCATACAACGATTATGCTGATCATTTCCAAAACTACTGTATTTCAATTTATAATCTTAGCTAGACAAACACACACAAAAAAAGACTAAATAAATATGTTTTAATAATAAAAACCAAAGAAACATGAAAAAATATCAAAATATACAGTTAATAGCCATCAATAAGTAGATTTGTTGGAAATACCATACAAATATTTATATATAATACATTTTAATATATTTTAAAGATGAAAACAAAATCCATACAAAAACAAATAAGAAATATATAGTCGGTCAAGACAGACCATATGATACCATCTATACCATTGTGTATGTATAAAAATAAAAATTCGCACTTATATTAGACCTTAGGCTAATTGTGAACCAATACTTTTACTAATTGTAAAATAAAATATAAAAATACTGAATAATGCGTTGATACTAGCATATATATATGATTTTATGCATTTTAGAGCGATTCCCAGAAGTGGGTCTATATGGGAGCTGTAGTAAATTATGAATCGATTCACATAAAATTTGTCACTGTTAATTCTACGTATATTTGTGTTGAATAATAACTTGATACTAGCATTTGTATTAGATTTATGCACGTTAAAGTGATTTTGATTTGATTTTCGGAAGAGGGGTTTATATGGAAATGATAATCAATTATGAACCGATCATGATTGATACATGAAGTATACATATTTATAATTATGTAAAACTTCCCTGTGTTAAATTTCATAAAATTTTTTGCTATATTAAAGGTATTTATGAGCTTTAAGCCCTATAGAGAGGGGTCTAGGCAAAAAGTCTATATTGAAAAGTTAGCTTAAAATGGCTTGAAAGCTAAGACCCTTCTCTATATAACTTGTTAATTACTTTTTTAGTTTATGATCTATTGATCCTTGTGCGAGGCATCAAAGTTAAGAATTTTATTATATTTTGTTGGTATTTTTTTGATTTAACATCATCATTTGTAAAGTTAAAAAAATATCATTGCATGTAATATTTCTGAACTTTTCTTCTATAACTTTTAAATGAAATGACAATATTTTAAGTCTCGATTACTTAGAAAGTTTTTATAATTAGGGAAATCCTATCGTACTGTTGTTTAATAAATTTCAAATAACTTATTCGACTTTGGTCTCTGTTGGCCTCTTAGAGACCATATGCATTTCAGTGTAAGCGCATTTATATGTTTTACCTCTTTTTCTCCACGGAGGGATACATTAGTTTTTCCAATACTCTATTTAATAATATAAATTTTTTTCTTTACTATTTCTTATATTATTTTTTAAATTTGTATAATATGATCAAGATCACAAAAAAAAAGAATTATTACTTTATATTTTGCAATTAACACAGTCGTTTAATTTTACATCAAATTTTAATTAAAATATTCAGGCAAAAAAAAATAATAAAATTCAAGTAAGATTTTTTTCTCATTTAAATTTTTAATTCATTCAATCATCTACTTGATTGATTTAATAAATATTTTAATCGGAACAATTTTTCTGTTCTTCATTTTTTACAGTTATTAGTAATTTATATAATCATTTTGTTTAAACAATTTGAATAATTTTTTCGATTGGCGATTTTTTCTGTGATAATAGCATTTATATAACTTTATTGTTATATAGCTTTAATGTTATATAGCTTTAATGTTATATAGCTTCAATGTTATTGTGACTTTCAGATAGAGCTACTACATGAATACGATGGTCAGTTAAAAACCGATTACCATTAAATTTGTCAGTAGGCTTTCGATTTTCGTTAAAGTCAAAGTGATTTTCAGAAGTGAGCTTATATGGAAGCTATGCTAAATTGTGAGCCGATCTTCCAGAATTTTGGTACACTTATATATACTCTTATAAAAAAATTACTTTGCTGAATTTTATTTAAAGCAGTATTAATTTAAGCTATTTAAGAGTTTTAAATCACTTTTCGGAAGGATATTTATATGGTGTTTAAATGAAATAATGAAGCGATTCTAACAAATTTCAGCACACTTCGTCCTTATACCAAAGTAAATATACGTGCGTAGGCCTATACAAGGCCTACATTAACAAAAAATCCAGCTAGCTGGAAGGACGGACATCGTTATCCCTACTAAGAAAATGATTTTTGGTTGAACTTTTAACTTTGAGGTGAGTGTTGCTCCAATTTATTTATGGGTTATAAAGAAAATCTGATCTATTAATTAAAGTAATAAATTATTTTACAAAATTCAAAAATAATTCTTAAAATTTAATTTTTTTTAAATTAAATTTAAAATTTGTATACAGACCTTTAGTATAATACATACAGTGACTTCCAAAACTGTCCACAAAAATATAAAAACAAAGTTGCAAAAATAATTTATTGCAAATCAGCGTTTTATTATTTTCAATTTAAATTCAGTATACAGTTTTAAAGTTATTTTATTATTTAGAATTAAAACGTTAAGCTATTATAAATTGATTTTATAAAATTCAAGAATTTTATATTTTTGGAAGTCAGCGTATATGTAAAGTCTACTGATAATAATTCAAAAAATACTAGCTGGAAATCATTTTTACTGAAAATTTCCAAAGTGATTTAAAAGCGAATTTAAACGGTATTAAAGAGTATGTTGCTTCCGTCTACTGCGTATTAAAATATGTGGCATTATAGATCTGATCAGACCTTTTTATAGATAAGATACAAGATACATTTTCAATACATTCCCTGTTAGAAATCATATTTTGTCACTCCTTACACCGTTTCTTGACTTTTGACTCTTTCATATATATTAAATTTCTACAAGACCAATTCAGCATTACAATACTATTGATAAATTTATGATCGTTTCCACCAATTACACTTTTTCACTTGGTGGTCTCTAGTGCTAAAATATACATTTTTAAAGTATTTACTAAATTAAATTCAAATAAGTCTGTCGTTATACAGTGCTGCCAAAGTACTGAATCGTTATGATTCTGTTTCCATCTGGGATTTTGATTCCCATTTTATTAAAAAATTACTAAAATTAATTAGTTTTTGTTAAAATTCTAATAATTTTCATAAATTTAAGTGCTTTAAAAATTCCCGAGATTCCCGGACGAAATTCACAGGATAGCAGGACTGTGGGAATCCCGAGAAATTTTGGGACGCAGTCTCTAGTAGTCTCTAGTAGTAAGTTAGAAGAATTTTTCTTCATACAATATAAAATACTTGCCAAAAAAAAAAATGGATTAAGCCCAAACTTTTTTTTTTCTTAATTTGACATCTAAAATGTTTCCTCTTTTTAACGATACCAAGCAATATGGCTGCGGTATACTTTAAAGTAGGGGTCCGATACTTTTTCCGTGTGTTACAAACATCAGCACAAACGCATAATACCCCAACCAGCTATAGTGGTGTAGAGTATAACAACCAACATTTTGCAATTATAATAGAATTTAAAAAAGAAAACGCCCACGTTTGAAATTTGTTTAGTTTCTTTTGTTTGAATTTATTTAAATGTTCAACCAAATTATTGAATGTCTTTTGAAAAATATTGATATAATTAAGTGAACAATCGAGATAGCCAGCAAATGATTGAATGAATGAATATTTGAATTATTTGAATATATTAAATGAAACTTGAAATTGTTATGTATGTGTTGTTGCTTTTTTTTATAGGAAACTTCATTAAGTTCCACCAATATTTGGGAACATTGATATTAATTTCCAGTTTTCAACATTTATTTTAAACTGATTAACACAAAACTATATTTTTTCTATTTTACTCGTATTATGTCAATTAAAATTTTGTAAAATCAAATTTAGATATTAACGAATTAATTAGTGGACATTTTTATATGTGACATTTGATTGAGTTGGTATTAAAAATGAAATATTTTGAATCAGATATTTAGAAAAAGGTAATATCATGGACCTATATTCAAAACACTCTATCTCGAGAAAAAATTTTCAGGAGAGTAAAAAAACTGTTTATTTCTCTTACTTTGCACGTATTTAAATATTTTTTTTAATATTTATTTAAAATCAAGACTAAATATATTATATAATTTGTTTTTAATATTTTGCGATATTAACAATTTTAAAGAGAGGTATTCAATGTGTATAAATAAAATAACGATATAGGGGGTTATGATTGTAAAAAATACATTTAGTTACCATTTAATGTATGATTTTAAAGGTTTTAAATTAGTAATTTAAAAACCAAACATAATTCAAATAGGCTACTTTATTTTGCGATCGGAGCATAGGGAATGGCACTCCCCATACAAATAAAATAATAATTAATATTGGAGGTAAAATTATTTATCTCTCAAATGAAAAACTATTAGAGCAAAAGTTTCAGAATTATGGGGATAATTTCCTTATCAAGAATCATAACTGATAAGAAAATAGGGCGGGCAGCTCTAGTGGAAGTGTTAACCCCCAAACAAGATAAATCTTAAGTATTGAATATCTAAAGAACTATTACAGTGAAAGCCTCGAAATTTTTGTGAATAATTTTCTTGTCAAGTTCCACAATTGACATGAAAAAGTATAATATTTATTATTGTATATCTAAAGAACTGTTCAACAGATTCATATTCAGCTTATATAAATTAGTCAGAAATGATATACAGTGAAGGACTTAATTCTGTTCACCTCTGCAGAAAAAAGATTGGTTGGAAAACAGTTACAGTGATGAATATTTAATAATAAAAAAAATACATTTTATTATAGTTATTGATAATACGTAAAACTTAAGCCGAAAACTTTCTAAAGAAACCTTAAAGTTGTAGTCATAATTGAATGATTGTACCTATAATTATTATGTTAGACAAGTTAATCTATTTAAAAATTTATGAAATATATTTTATAAATTCGTTATACACGATCAAATTAATTTTATATTTCAGAGCTAAATATTGGTGGTGGCAATCAAAAACTTATTTCCCTTACGATATTTTAAAATAATCTTTTTAGTTGCACAAACCACTAGTTGTTACAAAAATTCGTTTATGATAACAAAAATTTAATTCAGTATTCACAATCTACTCTATATAAGGATAGCAAACAATTTCATTTTTTTTTTTTTTACACTGTTGAATAATAAATTGAATTAAAATCAATAGAAATAAAATTTCAAATAATTTCCAATAACACCAGCCAACATTTTTAAGCAATGGTAGCTGGACTTGACCATCAGAATAATAATAAATTGTATAGGTATTAAATTAGTGACAAAAAGGTATGTTTGTGTACTTATGTCATTTTTTAATACGTAACCCGAATGTTGTGTTTCACAGAATTTCATTAAATCTATGGCTATTTTTCAAGAATTGGTTTTGTGGCAGTAATCACATTTATTTTCAAGAAACGTCAATTCAAGGAGTTGTGTTAGCAAACTCCTCTTAATTGCTTCTACAACCTAAATGATTAATTTTCTTTCCGTTCGAAAATTATTTTTTATTTTCAGAATTTGTTTATTTTTGTAACTTGCCAGATTGTTTGATATGGCACTGACTTCCCCATACAAAAATTATTTTATTTTTTGTTTTTATATTCTTGAGAAATCTCTAAATCTGGATAGTTTCTGAACAGAGTTTTTGCTTATTCAAAATATTCGCTATAAGGTGGTGTTATCGTATGGTCGAAAAATATTTATAGCCCTTCTGATTATTCTTGAATACAACTTCAATTTGACCCTCTCTCCCAATAAGTGTATCGTTTAGCTGGGCTTTTACGAATATACAATAAGTTTCCTAAATGTTTCTTATTTCTTCCCTTGCAGATATCAATTGGTTTCCGTTAGTATTTTATAAGTGTCAGTTGTCATGGGAAGTTTTTAGCATAGCTAGTAAATGTCAATAGTAACCCGTCAGTTTTATAATTTAAATTCTATAAATCCCTTTATTTACATTAAAATTATAGTAAAATGTATAAATGAAAATATTTAAAAATTTATATATTTTTTTAATTGGATAGGCTTAAAATATGAACACATATTTTGGAGTTATTCGAACCGAATTATTTTTTTAAAACAGTTGTGACTACCAAAAATACCGCTATCCCAAATGCATTATGATATAGTACTCACAACCGACCAAATTCGATTGACAAAAAATTCGGTAGCCACAACGAAATTCTTTTCTCTATGTAGCTTATAATATTATGGTTAAGAAGAAATACTAATTTATATTTGCAATATTTTTATATCGACGTATAAGACATTAACTAGTAATTTATAATTTGAAGGAAAGCGATTATTTAAATATTTTACAAAAATTCCGATAACTCAGCAGATAAATCTCTACACACAGAAAAATATAGGGTAGACAGGTATTTTATAGTTATAATTAAATTACTAAAAATTGAACTGACTTTATTTGTTTAGAATTGTTATCTTTACAAGAAGAAATCTATAAGGTATATTAGATTCGACGCAGCCACTAAGATCTCTTGTTTCATTATAGATCACATAAAAATTCGAATAAATATTGTTGAATAATATACATAAAAATAATAAATGAAACTATAAAATTAGCATTTAATCATTTTAAAAAACAAAATTAAGCGTGAAGACTTTATTTTGCTTTAATTCACAGCATCTTCTTCAACTAAAAGTATTTTGCAGTTAAAAAATGCAAATCCATAAAATATCGTAAGGTTTTTATTTGTAAATAAAATTAATCTTAGTGGAAAAAAACTTACCTAAAAACGAACAAACAAATGAAGCTGCTCCTTAACACACCTTAGTGTTATTGTATATTTGACCAACCAGATGGTTTAGATTCTAAAAGAAATATATATATATATATTTTTTTTATTTAATCTTAAGTATATGCAAATTTATTTAATTGTGTAGTAAATACACACTTGAGAAAACTACATTTAGTTTTTAAAAATCTCTTGTCTTTCAATTCCATAATCAAATAATATTGTTTTGTGATTTTAATGATCTTCATGTGACAGGTTTTAGGAGCGTTTTAATGTAAAAATCTTTAAAAAAATAACGCTGTTGAGAGTTAAGTCTCAATCAATTTAATGGTGTTGTAAAATTTTAAATTATGCTTGTAACAGAAAATGATTATAATGATAATTTTAGTTTTTTCTTCTTCTTCATTGAAATATATAAGGCGCGTAGATCATAATTTCATTCAGGCATTTATAGATTTTAGTTTCTTAGTCTGACCGTCCATTTGTCTTTATGTGTTTGTTAGTAATTCGGTCTTAATGTCACTCTATGTCATTTTTATATTCAGGTAAATTCCTTAAGCTTAAGAAACTCGTAAATTAAATTCTCAAAACAATCAACTTGCTGCTAGTTGGTTGGTGGTTTTGTTTTTATTAGCCACCTTTCAAATCAAGCCACCAATATCCACAACTATGTGCACAGTCAGATGGTCCCTTGATTACATTACCAACTTTTAAGGAGTATAGATGCAAGCTGTGGATGGCTGAGTTTTCTTTAGTTTTTTTTTTTTTTTTTTTTTTTTTTTTTTTGTCTGGTTAAACCACCAAGGCAATTTATAGAAGGCGGTTTATCACATCACAATTTAACCTACCACCGTGAATTAATGAAAATTCTGTTACCAACTGTATACTACTACTAAGAAGAACTAAATTGTTTTAGAAGTATTAAATAGAGTGGGGCAGAATTTGAAGGATACTACAGCGGAAGATTATGAATTTGAATATAAATGACATTAGACTCTTCTTTAAATTCGCTATGGAAGCTTTCAATTCACTTACTTCATAAAATTTTCTATAGAAAATGTCAACTCAATGTCTGCAAAATTTTCTATAGAAAATTCCAACTCAATTTCTTCTTAAAATTTTCTATAGAAAACTCTGACTCAGTTTCTTCCTCTTGTTTTCAGATTCTTCCTCTTGTTTTCAGTTTCTTCCTCTTGTTTTCTATAGAAAACTCAGACTCAATTTATTTCTCTTGTTTTCTATAAAAAAAAAGCTCAGTTTCTTTCTCCTGTTTTCTATAGGAAACTCAGACTAGTTTCTTCCCGTTATTTTCTATAGAAAACTCAGACTCAGATTCTTCGTCATGTTTTCTATCGAAAACTCCGAACTCAGTCTCTTCCTCTTGTTTTCTCTAGAAAACTCACATTCTTGTTTATCATCTTGTTTTTTTATAGAAAACTCAGACTCGGGTTCAACGTTTTGTTTTCTATAGAAAACTCAGGCTCTGGTTCAATATTTTGTTTTTTATAGAAAACTTAAACTCTGGTACACCGTCTTGTTTCCTATAAAAGACTTAGACTTTGGTTTATCATCTTTTTTTCTATAGAAAATTTCAATTCAGTTCCTTCGTCACGTTACTATCGAGATAATCATAAAATGATGCAGATCCTTAAAATAAATTCCATCACCAACAATTTCTTAAACTCAACACACCGTCCACCTTTAACACATTTTCCCATAAAGTATCCGTATTAAGAACGACAACAATAACAAAAATCTTAGCTTACAATCCTTCTTAATGCAATTATATTAAAATGCTTTTTAACTTGTCTCCGTCATGTGTTGATTGCCTTGGCTTCATTGGCCTCCCGCCTATGGGTTGACTATCGCAAAGGAGTTGAACTGCTAAGAAATAGTCTGATATTGGAACTGTTGTTGTCCATGTACCATGTTGTTTCATTAATTTTCCCGTCTTAAGAGAATGAAAAAAAAACAAATCGAAAAACTTTAAACAAACCACACACATTTGCCACAACAACACAGAAAGACATTAACTGTCGTCTTAAGTTGAAAATCCTCTGGGACCAGATGTTTGTCGTTTGTGGACTTGTTTGTATTCGTAAGTTTGTTTTTGTTTCTTTTTTTTTTAATTTTTATAATCTTTGTATGAGTATGCTGTCGTTTCATTTCATTTTATTTGGTCGTAACTTTGAACTTGAACTTATTTAATGTTTAGCTTAAGTTTTGCATACTTGAGCTTGTATTTGTCTTGTCGTTGTTTTCGTTTTGTAGTATATGAAATTTCCACTAGCCTTAAGTAATTTGTGTGGCAATAATATTGATGTTGGTTGTACAGCTAGTTTTATGGCATACAAAAAATAAAATAAATGTTAAATTTTATTACAAACTTTAATGGGTTTCTGTGTTATAGAGAGCATGGTTCAAACATTTGAACTTAAGTAGGATTATTCAAAATTAAAAGGGTTTTAATGGAAGCCGAATATAGGTTTTTTAATATAAAATAAAGTATAAGGTAAGGGGTACTAATTACCAAAGGAAAAAGTAATTCACAACAATCTTAGAAAATATTATAAAACAAAACTGTAAGCTTATTTGAATACTTCATATTATAGTTCTTTCATTAAGATTGGAAGGCAATAAGACTTAAAATACTAAAAATTGTTCAGCTTCATTTAAAAATTATAGCATTTATATTTTCATTTTTAAAAATTAAAAAAAAACTTATTTCGTACAACTCCTTTTTAATGTTTCATATTTCTTATTTTACCGTAATATGTCTATACAAATATTTATAAAAATCTCTATTTAAATTAAAACACACACTTCATCAAGTGTGTAATGCTTCCGGTTAATAATTGAAAACTTTCTAGAATTAACCATCAAAATAAGAATAAGGCCTCAAAGAGAATGTCCAAAAAAATTGAAATTCGAAACTAATTAATAAAAATCAAAGTTAATAAAATGAAAAAAAAACTGAACCTAAAATAACAGTAGCTGGAATAATACATAAAAACAAGGGATCGCTTTTTATTATTTCTATAAACAAAACTTCATTATCTTCTTCTCAAGCAACATCATCATCCTCATCAACATCATAAACTTGCAACAAGAGTAACAAAAATTTTTAGCAGAAGCCAAATCAATAACTAAACCAGAGCAACATAAGGAGAAAAAGTTCAACATTTTTTAATAAAATATATTTTGACAAAATTTTATAATACCTAAAAAAATTAAAAAAAAAACATTAAGCTACAAATTTTAAACCCTTCTTTAAAGGGTCTAATAAAGCATTTTTAAGAAAAAAAAAAACTGTTGGAGCTTTCAAAGCAAAATATCAAATTACGCCGACACGTACGATTTATTTTGAAAAACAAACCAAGAAAAAAAAACAAACAAGAAAGTGAAAAAAGTATCATATATTTTCTTTAAAAAAAAGTACTAAAATATTTCAACATCTTGCTGCAAAAAACCCTTTAAACTAAACTACAATTCGATACAATACAATGGAGCAGAAAAAATCCTTGAACTTAAAACGAAATTCCTGTTGCTTAAAAAGAAGCTTTAGGAACGGTTGTAGCAAAATAAACAAATAAAAAATTAACTTAAAAATGAGCAGAATCTAAAAACATGAAATATCTAAATGTTTCATTTCGTATTTCTTTGAACAGAAAATTGTGCGGGTTGTATCTACAAGACACTTGTGTTTAGATTATAATCCAAAAAAAAGACACAAAAACTAAGGAAATATTACTTTTAGCGACTTTTAAAATGATGCCAGATTGTTAAAATAAAACTCAGTTTCTTCCTCTGATTTTCTGTAGAAAAGAAAATGTAGAGTCAGCAAAAATATTTTGACAGGTATGCAGCTGAATAAAACTACACATATTCCTACAACCTACAACTCTGACTATATGCCTCCTATACAGACATTAAAGGTACTATGAACATATTATTTCTTTCCAGCAGTGAACTAAGATGGAAAAGTTTTTAGAGCATTTTAATACCAATGATACACTGATGGATCAAAGATGAACTTTGGTGTTGGCTCAGGTGTCTTTTCTGATGACCTCGGAATTATACTATCCTATCGTCTTCCTAATGAAGCAAGCGGGTTTCAAGCAGACATACTGGCGATCAGAGAAGCGTGCAAAGTAATTCGTGATAGAATTATTTAGGGGAATATTTGTGTATTTGTCTACAGCCAAACGGCAATCCTATCATTCAAATCGCAAACAATAACATCTATTTTAGTCAGGCAGTGTAAGGAGGAACTGTTCAGACTAAGTTGCCAATATGATATTACTATAGTTGGGTCTCTATGCATAGAGATCATAATGGCAATGAACAGGCAGGCGACTTAGCCAGGCAGATTCTGTCTTAAATAATAAAATTAAATAGAATCCTCAAATACCATCTTTTCAAAGCTAGAAACAGATGGCGAATTTCAGTCGAATGTAGAGTCACCAAGAAATCGTTACTTACATATAATGAAAAACGTTTAACACAACTCCTGCGTTATATCTCGAGACTAATGGCAATATTTACAGGCCACTGAACGATCGTACTCGGTCTCCCTTACAATGAACACTGTCGTAGCTGTGGAAATCACGATAAGGAGGAAACGATACAACACCTCCTATATGAATTCCTAGACATGGACGCAATCAGAAAGTTACTTGTTGGACAACTTCTGCGAGATAGCGGACGCCATGCTTAGTGACTTCATTAAATACTTCAATACTGCAAGCTGGATCTAATCAATATTTTCTCTTTTTCTACATAGTCTTTTTTTCAATCAACTCTCAATTCAACTTACAACAACTATAGAAAATTTCGACTTAGGTTCTTCGCCTTGTTTTTTATAGAAATTTAGGACTCAATTTTTTTCTTTTGTTTTCTGTAGAAATATCACCTTGTTTTCTATAGTATAACAGACTTATTTATTCGTTCTATATCTTTAAGAAAATAAGTTTTTCTACTCTGGTAACATTTCTTAAATTTCGTGGTCTTTTCTTTTAAATTCTTGTATCTGTTATTTTGTGGCTAGTAAAAAGCGAAAGTCATCTTCTTTTTTTATATAACTCCACTTCGTTTGCTCTTAAGTATTTGTGGTCTATAAACAAAACCAAAAAAAATAAATACTTCTACTCGTTTTTTTCTAAATAATGCGGCAAACTTTGAAAATATCTCAAAAGGCACATCTGCTGGTTGGGTTTTGGTAACTTCGTTTTTTTTTTTTTTTGTTATTCTTGGGTAGTTTTTTTTTATTGCTTCTCATCACGAACTAAAGTTATTCCTTGGAGTTTGTTGTTGTGGTAAAACAAAACGTAGCTAAACTAGAAGAAGGCATGAAAAAAAGAACTGTTGCATGTGTTTTTTTAAACATTTAACGTATCTTTTTTGCTTGTGTTAAGTCCTCTAAACAACTCCAAAGTGGTTAAGGTATTTTATTATTTTTATTTTTTGTATTTTCAGTCTACTTAAGTAGGCATGATCTTGCAAAATCCTTTGATATTTATTCCTAGAATTATTAATTTTTGAATTTTCTTCTTTTGATTTCTTTTCCCCTTTCTAAATGACTGAATTCATAATTATCATTTTTGTAGATATTGGCTTCAAATAAAAAAATGCATTATGTTAATTTAGTTGTATTGATGCACTGTGGGACCAAACGCAAAAATTTTTTTAATAAATCTGTATCTCCTAAACTACTCGTCGGATCGAATTGAAATGTATGGAGGAGTTGTAGAGGAGGACCTAAGCTTTGAGAAAAATTATCTTGTAGTCACCCGTTTATAATACATGGTGTAAAATTTGACTATCTCTAGTATGTAAAAGTTTCAAAATATCGTAACTTCTACAAATCAAGCTCGATTTCAAAGATTTTTATATTTCTGTAAAGTACTTGGGGATATAAAAAAATATGCGCATCCACCACCTAAGTTACGCTTGAATTTTGAATTTTTGATTTTTTGTCTTGAATTTTTTTAATCTTTTGGAAATAAGTCTGGAGGCATGTAAATGATATTTTTTTAAATATTCTGTAATTTCTAATATATTCCAGAATAATATGCTGAAAAAATTTTTTGATTATCTCAGTTTGTCTAAACATAAAAGTGTTCCTATTCAGCACTCTGAAATTAATATGAAAATTTGCTATTTTTCACTTTTTTCTCAAACTTTTTTAATAAAAGTTTTTGCACCCTACATCCAGCATTGGTCGCAAATGCTTTTTAAATTATTGACAACATTTAATCATAAAATAGATTTACCACACTAAATATAATAATAAAGGAATACAGCAGATTTAATGAAAAAATAAATTTTTTAAACAACTTTATTTTAATTGTAGAAAAAAGCATATCAGTATAATATTTTCACTATTATTTCTTATTCAGTATAAAATATGATTATCAGTCTTTCATTCAATTCGTTCAATAGCTTCAACAACCAATTTTTGGAAATTTTTCAAATGTAAATAATATTAAAAAAATAAAATAAAACCAAATCAAAACTTCGTCCACTTTCTAAAAACTTATAAAATATTACAAGAATATAAAGTTAGACTTATTTACCAATTCAATGATATATAATGTGTATATATAGGTGGTTTAAGAAACATAATATAATTACATCAAAACTGACAACTCAAGTTAAATCTCACTAAATTCAATGTTTTATAATATTTTAATTTGCTGATTTAAGTGCACCGGTAGTCGGCAGTTTAACTTTTATTCTTATTTAAAGTTGCTTACGAATGAGAACATAGTTTTTGAATGACAAATAGATATTGCATCTCAGTAAAGGATGTTTCAGGTTATCTAGATTTTTACTAAGAACTTATTGCGAAATTTGCCGTATTAATATATTTATAAAAAACATCGAATTTTTATTAAGTGTGGAATTTTATTAAGGAAATAGAAAAACATTGCACTGAAAATCTATATTATATGCCTATTATCCTATAAAATGGGGATATTTAAAATTTTTTTATTGTGGAAAATTAGTGCTGCTGGTATCTTGAGCGCCCAAAACTCATGCGAAAAAATATACTTAAGAGCTTTTTTACAAACGATGCAGGAATACAACTCAAACTACGCGAATCAATGAGCTAACCACAGTAACATATTAAATACTTTTAAAAATTAATCTTCAGTTCCCTACCAGCGGTTGAAAATCATGTGTCAGGTATGTCTTGGTCAGAGAAGAATTTAGATATTTATGTTGAAATAAGACTCAAAAAGTTCCTAGTTTGGAGATGTTATCATAAATCTAATGTAAAATTTCCTCTAGCTCTAATCTTCAAAAATCTTTCATTTGTAATTAGTTTCAAAAATTTGATAAAAAAGAAAAAATAAAAATATTTTTAGTTTTATTTAAATATAAATAGCAGACTTCGGGAATTATGTAATGAATGTCAAATATGTTAAATTAGGTACAACATTGCATTACGTGCTCTAAGGACCAATAATTAAAGTTGCTATAAACAACAAACCAAATCACCTAGGACTTTGATATTTAAACCTATATTTATGACCACATGATTATAAAAGAGTTCAAACACCGATAAAGATAATTTCACCATCAAAGGTCTAGCGATTTTGATATACGAGATAATTTTTTATTGAGTTCTGACGAGAAAAGTTGTTAAAAATACTTTAATATCGATCAAAGTTTCAGTAAAATCTTTTTTCAATATTTTATTCGCAAAGGAGAAAAATTATGAAATTTTGTTACTATTTTGCCAAAAAAAATATTGTATATTTTTTTATAACAAGCCCAAAATTAAGAAAGTTTGAAATCAATCTTGAGAAATAAAATGTGAAACATTTTTGCAGGATGTACTAGACTCATGAATTTCAATCGTTGATAAGAAAATTAATATTTTTTGGTTTATTTTTCCAATAGGCATCATTTAATTTTTTTTTCAATGGCACAATTTAAATAAAATGCATTGATATAAATACTGCAAAAAAAAAACTAAAATAACATGACATTTCGATAACTGTTCTTATAAATAATGATTTATTAATAAGAATAGTTAACATAAAATTCTGTTTTTATTAATTAAACTTCTGTTCTTTTAACAATTTATTTTTCATTACTGATAATTTAGAAAAAGCACTTTCCGCCGAGGCATTGCTATGAATCAAAGTAAAAATATGAATTAGGATATAAATATTCATCAAATCTATTTTTTAATTTTTCCAATCCCGTTCAAAAAGATGTGGCATACTATATTTTGCATAGTTATTCATAAACTTTATCATTAGCTTTAGTTCTTAACAGCTTCAGTTCATTTATAAATTTTTTGTTGTCTTTTTTTTATTTCACTATATTATGAAACAATCTAAATAATATGTTGAGATATTTCAAAAAAAAAAACTTAGTTTCTCGTCATTTAGCACATAGTCTTAAAAATTCTCTATTTAGTTCCATTTTAAGAAAAGGTCCAAAAAAGTGGTCAGATGATTGAAAAAGATGCAACGGTAACACCGGTCAAAACAATTGTTTGAATAGATACACTTTGCATTTTTGCGTAATAGTACCACAAAAATACATGTCTTTAAATAAATGCATAATTTTAGTATAACCAAATATGTATATTTTTTATTTCTTCAGGAAACTAAAGCCAACACATTGAAATTTGGTTGCGCAAAAAATTATTTTTTCTGAACTTTAGTTTAGGAGATATACTTAATTAAAGTTAAAAAAATGTGATTCCTTATTCAAGTGGCAGGCAGTGTATCTACCCTCTGGATACCTTATTATTAAAATATAATATAAATTATTATGCTTAATTACTGTTTGTACACAATTTTTTTTTTTAACTAGCTATAACGTGTTGCTGCAGAATGAAGGAAAATGCTACAAAAGTATTATAACTAGAAAGAAGAATATATTTTCAATGCAAAATTTATCTTATGTTAATATCAAGTACATATTTATTTATATATTTAATTAAAAATTGCAGACTACTGGTACAATCCGAACTTAGGTACACTTACTCTATACGTAATACACAATTCTACTGGCGCGTGTTGTTTGTGTAACGAGATAATATTCGTAATTCGTAACGCTCTCTTATACAATTAAAAGAAGTCGTTTAAAAACTTAACTTTTTCATAAAATCTTGATTCCTGCATTAAGTTTTGGCCGGACGGGAACAAATTAAGTATCAAATCGTTCTAAATTTATTTTATGACTAAAACTTGCTTGACATTTTTTATTAATCGATAAAAATAAAACTTTTTTCTAAAATTCACCATTTTCGACTAATGCTGGATATAGGGTGCAAACCTAAATCAATTTAAAATTCCTTTATTAACCATTTATGAAGCCTTGTCTTTTGAAATATGTAAAAAAAAATATTGAAAAACTTGTGAAAGAATAGTACAATATTTTTGTAAAAAATAGCCTTTTTCGTACTAAGTTCAGAATGCTGACTTGGAACATTTTTTATGTCACGGCAAAAAATTAAAAATTTAAGAATAAATATATTTTTTAAGTATTAGAGATAACTTAGGTGGTTAGGCATATTTTCTCCATTTTCTACGATTTTTTTAAAGTTTTACATACTTACATACATACAACTTTGTTACTCTGTAAGCTTAGGTCCTCCTCTACAACTCTTCCATACATTTTAATTCGATCCGACCAGTAGTTTAGGATATACAGATTTTTTACTAAAAATTTTACGTTTGGCTCCACTGTGTGGTGCTGTTCTTTTCGTTTTTTGTCTAGAATGAGGAATACAAGTATAAATTATTTTAAGGTATAATTGTTGTTTTAGGTCTATAGATCTTGTGGCGATTTATCACAATTTAAACGATTTTGTTAACTAGAGTTTTTGTTATTGATTTTTTCTTTGGGTTTGTTGCTTCGATTGCTTTTGATGTGTGGTCTTATGTAATAATGTATTGGCTTTTTTTTAGTTCTATTAAACCCGTTGAAATCTATTAGCATAATGAGATGATGATGAATCATGGTTTCATTAAAATTTATTCTATAGACTAGACACAAGTTTCTTGTGATTCATTTTGTATTAAGTCGGTCTCATTTTAAAGGATTTTTTTGTTTTTATTTAATAACGGATGCTGAGTTAGAATTGATTGCTGTGGTTTTAAAAGAGAAGTGTTAAATAAAAATATGTGATGTTTTATTTCTTTATTTAAAAAATCTAAATATAATTTCAAACATGATTCAATGAAGCACATTGATTTCCAGACGGCTCTTAAAATATCTGTGTTGATAGGATTACTTTTACCACACATATGCTATGGTTTAAATTTACAATTCATTTGAATGCAAAATATAGATATATTTATATTTTAGTCTAATTAATATAATTAAATATCTCAGCTTTAATTCGCACTCAGCAAGTGTTAAATCATTTTAGATCTTGATTTAAATTAACACACATACATAACCTAGTTACCTATGATTTTCATTTCTACTTCATGAACACTGCAACAAGTGCAACAAAAACCTTACACAATTAACTAACCGAAGAAAAATCTTGGAAAACCCGTCATTAATAATCAATCAATGCAAAACAGAGTTTTCTCTTGAAATGGCGCTATTTCATCCAAAAATCGGTATACAAAAATAAAGTACTTGTGTGTAAACGCAATTCAACAGGTACAATTTTTATTTAAATTTAAATAACAACAAAAACTAAAAAGAATCCTCTATAACTCTATACTAGTTAACAATATAAAACAACAAAAAAAAAAAAAAAATATTATACAAAACTCATAGTCATTAGTGCAAAACTGAACTCAGCCATATAAACGCACTTGGACGGACTGATAGACAGATATTCATACTAAATGCAACCAACTAAAGAGGAGAAGTTGGCATGAGGTGTTCACCTGTATAATAGGCAAACTGCTTATTAAAATATATTTTTACTAAAATTCATCAATTTTAAAAGCAACTTAAAGCACTTAAGCACTCACATACAAACACAAATCTGAATTTTAATAATTGTACTGGGAGTAAAATAAAAATTTATTAAAATTGTATTCCTAGAATTTAAATAATTTTTATTTTGGTTACTTGATTTTTTGCGTGCGTATGTGTTTGTTGACTTGTCAGTCGAAATGTTTCTGTTTGTTGTTGGTAAGTTGCTACACCTCAGGTATTAAACCTATGAAACGGCGCTAAGGAAAATCCTGTAAAACTATCAATCGTAAGAGTAAAATGAATATGAACAAATTTTGTTTTGGGTATTTCCAAGAATCTGGTAATTAAGCTAAAGCAGACTAAAAGTAATTAGTGTTTAGACTTGTAATAACAAACATTGTCTAGTTTATGTCTAGTTTTTATTGTTCTCACAAAAGATTCATTTGAAAATATTGCATTGTACATATGAAAATAAAACAAAACTATGTAAAACTATTAAATAAGTTATTTTGGATTTAGATGGTACCTTGTGCCAAGGTATATTAAGGATTCATTTTAGGAGAGTTGGTTAATTTTAAGAGGTAAATAAATGTATTTGTCAGATAAAAAAATTTTATACATGTTATGTTAATTTAAATTTTTAATAAGAGCTGTATTTTTTATATTGGATTTAGTAAATTCTATATTTTTATAATATAAAATCCTGTGCACTTTTAGTAGCAGTTAGTAGGTAATTTTTTCTTGCTACTAAATTTAATTAGAAAACTACAGGAAACTACATCCGAGTTTTTGCATATTAAAACACATCAGTTTTTAAAATTTAGTCAAGTTGTCAATTGTCATAAAAATATTTAAAAATCAAAGAAAAAATATCTGTCGTATTCTAGGGCATATTGAGTACGATTTTATAGTCGGGACAAAACTTTTTAACGTTGTTTAAGTTGGAAAGACGGGTATATAATTCGGTTGCCAGTAGAATAACCCATAGCAAAATCGGCCAAAGCAAATGTAGAAAAATCGGACAAAATTTTCCCATACAAATTTGGGTCATATTTCATATGAAAAATAATCCAAAATTTTGCTTTAATTTTTCGCCATTTTTGGGCTATAATTCATTTCTGATAACACGTTTCAAAATAGGCTAACTCTGACATAGAAAATTTTTAACTGCTTGTAAATTATTTGTTTTATATCCGGTTTCAAATATTTTTACGTCTTCTTAAAGCCCTGATAATATTTTTATAAAAAAACATGCTTGCATGTGCTATTTATCTCTTATATCTTTCAAGTTAATTGCATTTGAAATTTCAACTATCTCAATTTTGAGTCACTATCTTTTCTGAGTCCAACAGTAAACGATTTTGAAATTGAAATTTACAAAAATTATGATTTTTTGTGTTTAAGAACATTTTTTGAAAGGACTTTTCACAGAGATGATTTTGTGTTTAAAAACGAGTGCAAACATCCAACTGGACTATGTACAGACCCTGCGGAATTCGATCTATTTTAAACCAAAATTTGTATTTTAGACTATATGTTCTAAAATTCCAAAGTCTACTACCGTAAACCGAATGCAGTTTCAAAAACTGTAATATGTTCCAAAGAGTTTGCCAATGGCTTTTTTCAAACCTGCGATAATTGTAGATTTTATGGACAAAATTCGTAAACTTGAAATTTTTGTGATTTTCGTAGATTTTTTGAGAATTGGAGGATTTTTTTTTTTTTCAAAAAACTTAAACTTTTCTGCACTCCATTTCAAATAAAAAAGGCAACAATCGATGAAAATTTCGTTAGGATATCTTAACTAATAGATTTTTTTATTAGAGATGAAGTATTTATAATGTTTCCAAAAACCAATTGTTTACAAAAAAATTAATTAGTTCGAAAATTATAAAAACTGTGGACTCCATTTTTTCAAATTGACTCTCTCTTCTTAATTATATGCAGAAAGATTGACGTCAATATCTTTTACAGAACCAAAGTAAAAAAAATTTCACTTTGTGCGTATTTTAACACAAACATATCTTCGAACATTGGCTACGGAAACAAATTGTTTATTTACGTATTAGCGTAGTAGATAGAACGAATACAAAATTTTTCTAATATTTGACCCATAATTTTTTTTATTTATTAACCGATTTTGATCATTTTAAATATAAAACAAAATATATATATATATATATATATATATATATATATATATATATATATATATATATATATATATATATGGGCTCCCATCTTTTTGAGTGGTGAGTATGAAAATGTTTTATGAAAAAAGTACAAAAATAGGTATGATTTTTACCCCTTTCAAAGTGCCAAATTTGTGTTTTCCACTTTTCAATAAGTTACTAATACGATGTAAATTTTTTTTATAAACGATTTTTTTTTTTTTTTTTTTGTTAAAAAATATGTATTCAAATTTTCATGAAAGATTTTATCGTGGACCTCAGTGCACAATTATTAGAAAGTCATTTTCAAACTATTTCGTACATACCGAAGGAGACTATAATGTAGTCAAAACAATTATCAAGAGTAATTATATTTAAAAAAAATAGTTAGTACTTAATTTTTCCTGCTCACAATATTTGATTTTTTTGGAACACAACCAAAATACTCTCACAAACCATCACATCAGGTGTGCAATAAATACCTATTATTTCTTTCATAAATTGTTGCTTCGTTTTTGGAGCATTAAAAGAAAATCACCTGTAAATCAAATTGACCTTTACAATACTAATAAATCATAGTTTATATTTATACTCCAACATAATTCTTAACTCATAAAATACCTATTAAAGGTGTTTCTTAATCACAAAATAAACAAATGTTAGGAAACTTATTACTTCCTTTTTTCTTTCTTAACTAAAAATGCTTTAAAACCCAAAAATTAAACACAGTATGAGCTCGATTTGCGCAACTACTTATTATTGCGCAATCAGAATTTTTTACATTATAGGGTTTATAAGTGCAACTATTTTCCAAAAAAAAAAAAAAAGAATCGATAAGTGCAACTTTCTATTTGCATTTGTAATTTTGCATCAATTTATCCTAAGATTTTTTCTTCTTCACAAACGTATTTTTAATGATCTGTAGATAAATTCAAATACATTATAACTTCATAACCAAAATTGCAGTGAATGCAGATTATTTTTGTCAAAAATTATTTTTTTGAGTTAAAAAAAAGTGACTCCGAGACGTAAAAATTTAAATAAAACATCTTTTTTTATTTAACTTAGATGCATTTATTGGTTTAATATTTAGTGGTCGCTTCGTTAATTGCAACATCCCTAGGTTGATTTCGGTTGCGCAAATCAAGCTCGTACTGTACTACATAAATAACCACAAATTTTCTGCTTAAAAATGAATACCAACTCCCTCCTTAACAAAAATGAGAATTCCAGATAATTATAGACTTTCAATAACATCATATATCATTTGATATTTCTACATTATTACTCAGTTAATCTTAGTCTGTATAAAAGCAGATAAAACAAAAATTTTTAAAATCATTTACTCTGAGGAACATAAGATTTTGTTTAAGGTTAAGAAGAATGGATGACTGACTGACTGGCTGATTGGTTGGTTGGTTTGCTTACTTGCCAAAGTTGATTAAAATGCTTGAGCCGAGTATGCCAAAAATGAAAAAAGTCTGGTTTAATCAGGTGCAAATCTATAAGAATTTAATTTTTGTTTTTGTTATTTTTTATATGTACGTATTTTATTTAACCTCTTAAGCCGGTGTTGCAATCAGCTTGTGCTACTAGTTCTTGTTGTACAACACTCGTATACAATTTTCAACAACTACCTGCTTTTAATAATAAAAAAAAAAACAGCTGTGTCTTATTTTCACAAAAACAGAATATTCTTTTTGGCTCATGTTGGTTGGCATTTGCCTTACAAATGACCAAGTCATTTTTCTGCTGGTGTTGCCAAAAAAAAAATAACAACCAACCTGTTAACTTGTGTTGCATTTGAGTCTTATATTTTATATATCCTTGCAGGTTTTAAATACTCATACTTAATACATTTTTTTTATCAAGGTATCCAGGTCGTTTAAGGTGTCTGTAACTTGAACATCAATATGAAAAAATATGTATAAAGAAGTTAAAATGCCTTAATGTCTGTCTGATGGTATGGTCTTTAAGTATCTTCACGTACCAATTGAAATTATTGCCAAAAACTTTAATTTGCCTTTTTTCTCTACTGCTTTAGGTTATTCTTTAATTCAAATGTTTGCTTGGAATTTCCTTGCATTTATGTTTATTCAAGGATTAAGAAAATTAAAATTCACATACATAAATACAACACAACCAGAAATAACCTCAACAAAAAGAACATGTTAAGAAAGACACTTTTATTGCAGACATTTGATCTTTTTCTTCTTCTATCTCTTATCCGTCAGTTTGTCCTTCTTACAGTTTAATTTTTATGTTGCATTATTGGTTTGCTGTGACTTAGTTGGCAACAAAATGTATGCAGCAGCATCATCAGCCTCAGCTTCAACATTTTTAGCCATCAAGTATGCTTGAACGCTTTGCACATCTGTGTTTGGGAATTTCCATATGGTTTAATGAATCGTATGTAATGTGTCTTGTCACTTTCATATCCTTGTGTATTGTAATCCAAGTAAGAGTTTTTATAGTTGTATCTTTAGTTGAATATGGTTTGGGCGTGATTTCCGCAAGTAGTTTTTATTGCAAAAATATTTTTATGTGAATATTTGTCTCATAAGTAGTTTCGTAAAAGATTTTTTTTGGGAATATCCTGATTTATGAGTTGCATTTACATTGATACTTAAGATGTTGTTCTGGTCCTGCAGTAAGTATTATCTTTATTAATGAATAAAATGAAAGTTGTAAGTACGGTGAGGTGGAGTTTTATAGCAATATTGATTTTATATTATTACTACTTACATATGTACGTATTCAAATGTGAAATTTTTAATCCCAGAGAAGATTCTTATTATTTATGTTTACAAAAGGCTTAAAACATCTTAAGAAGGAGATATGGGAAAGTTTTAAGAGTTCTTTAAAAAAAGAGTCTCACACAATTGTTATATATATATACGATACAAATTTGAATTAATTTATGATCGAACATTTTTGACACAGACTTCACAGCTTGTAGAGCCTTAAATTCAGTAAGTTACAACCTAACCTAACTCAGTTATGCGCGAGGTTAGGTTGTCACGGCCATATCACCAAGTCTAAATTCATATATATCAACAACTGAGCCCTCTTTGCGTACCGTAAGCATATAAGCAGAAGGTAAGTGACAGACTCTTCCTCCTCATATTAGCAGCTTTTGCTGAAATCTTTATATATGAATCAAAGTTTGATATCATGCGTACTAATAACGCATGATGCAAAATGGTCACCAATAGACAGGCTTTATATCTCGAGAGAAACGATAAAATTATAGATTGGTTTGAACTTTGCCTGACAGAGACTTCTGCCAACTTGGCAATTTAGTTTCAACGATCGTTTGCCTCTCGAAGAATCAGTTTCCAAACATACAGCTTGCTCGTAGACATTGGTGGGGTAGTATCTTCTCTAGCGAGCTCGTCTGATAAACTATTACCCTTTATGTCACTGTGTCCTGACACCCATATTAAGTTCTGATCTCATTCAGAGTCCTGCGACAGCAAAGGATCGCTCTTGGCTGTAAAGTTCTTTATAGTTGCTTAGCAATACGAGTAGATACTAATATTCTTATAAGTCCCTAACTATAAGGAACTGAGCGACCTCATATATAGCTATCACTTCCGTCTAGAAGACACTTCAAAGGTAGAGTAGGCGGAAGGATAGTAGGAAATCATATCTCCAAATTAGAACAACCAAAATACGAAAACAGTATACATATCACCTATATTTATAAAATTGAATCTGTGTTTGTTTGGGGTTTACAGAAAACTAAACCCCTGGACCGATTTCCTTGAAATTTTCACAGTATCATTCTGTTTCAGTCGTTCAAAACGTTTTTTTTTTTAATAATTCTGTATATGGTGAACCCTTGGAAATATCTAAATAAAACTTCACCTGGCCAGACATGAGGAGTTTTTGTGTTGATTTGAAGGAGCACAGATTTCTAGCGGGTCATGGAGAGAGTGCAGTAGATCTCCAAAGTTAGTCATCTCGAGTATGCAATTTTTTTAAAAATCGCCAAAAATTCATTTATGATATGACAGAAAAAAATTTGCGATTCGACAGAAAACACAATCATTGTAAACTCTCCAGAAATACATGTATAGTTATCTCTTTAAGTTTAAAAGATATGTAGGTCGAAATAAATAAATTTTTCACTCATTTTTAAACTCGTTTTTTAGGCTTTTTATCTTGGCGGGTTCAGTAATGGCCCTAAATTTTTTTAATTATTCCCTACTAAATTCTAAATAATACTGCCTTCAAAATAAATATATAGATTAGATAAGAAGTTATGTTAATCTGAAATTGGAACTTTAAAAGAATTTCATATATTTTGTCTTTTTTACAAGAGGTGGCAATATTTTTTTACTTATAAAATATGTTTTTGGTTCTGGCCATATAATTTTTTTAATTTTTCCAAAAGGAATATTAATGCAGATCCGTGCATAGTAAATCCAAAGACGCTTGGGAAACGGTTTCCCCACAAGCCCTATTCAAACTTTGTCAATTTTGCACAATTTGTTTTAATTTGTTTGCAAAATTCTCAAATCGCAAAGCTGACGCACAATGTAACCATTTGAATGGAAAAAGTCAATTTTTAAAACACGTTTTCCCGGGGTGGGACTTTGGGTATTTTGGTACAAAACAGTGAGTCTGTTTTTAATTCGTTGATTTTAGATCAAGTCTATCTATATCGTGTCAAAATTTCATTGGAATATCTCTACTCGTTCAAATTTTATTTAGGTTATAGAAATTATTAATTATAGCTTATCTCAAAAACCATAACAGCAAAGTCTTAAAATTTTGTAAAAATAATTGGCTTATGAAGCTGTGCTGAAAATGTGGTGGGTAGGACGAGGGGGAGTGATAGCACCCATACGAACCAAATCTTAAATATTATCTTAAATATTGCATATCTAAAGATCTATTGCAGAGAAATTCTTAATATTTCTCATTAACATTTAGAATGAAAATAGGACGGTTAGGTCTAGAGTGATAGAGATAGCTCCAATACAAGGATAATCTTAATCTTAATTAATACATATCTAAAGATCTTTAGCTGCGTAAGTCTTAAAATTTTCTTGAGATACAGATGGTAATAATTTTCTTATGAAGTTCCATAGTTGAAATGAAGATAGGGCGGACAAGCCTAGGGGTAGTGGTAGTAAATACTAATTATAGCATTTCTCAATAAGATTCACAATAGGGATGAAAATAGTACGGGTATGTCTTGGGAGAATAGTTGGCCCCATCTATATATATATATATATATATATATATATATATATGTTTGTTTATTGGTTTCTTTATTTGGGATAAAGCTACACACAGCAGCAGTCTGTAATCCCCAAAAGTAAAATTGGCTACTTTATTATAACTAAAATAAATAGATACATATTCTATAATTATTTTATTTTACTAAAATTAATACAGCAAAGCGTGAAGGGTTATACTAGTATTATATAAAAAATACTTAGAATATTGAAAATTATTAGTTTGTAAAGTTTCTACTTTAAAAATATTTTAATTTTATTTAAAATTTTTAAGAAAATGTATATAAATTTCAACTATATAAATCTCAGTATACTAAAGATAGTTATATGATTTTTTTTTGGTATGTAATAATAAATGTAACCATATTATTTTATTATATTTTTTTTATTTTTTTCTATTTTTAATGGACTAGCACTAAAAAGTTCCGTCTAGTTGGTGTAAAACGACATGCATAAAATTATATTTGAGAATATTAGTAGCGATTTTTTGCTGTCTTTGCAATTTGTTAAGAATTAATTCCAAATTTTAAGGCAATGACTAAATATTTGTTATCCAAAAAGTATACCTTCCGTTAAAGTATTCTTTTTTTTTTAATAAAAGTTATAAAAATGTGTCCGAACATAAAAATTCAAAATTTCAGTATGGGTGCGGCAATGAGTCTGCGCCAACTGCAAAACCAACCTCAGAGCCATCAGTAAAGAATTGGGACAACATAATCTGTGTATTACCATGTAAATTTACCACCATAAAGAACAGAGTATAAACTTTCAGTCCAAATCCCCAAAACTGTATTTTTGTCATTCTAAAACTTCCAAATGTGACACTATACACCAACTATGTAATTAAGTATAGAGTCATCAGTAAAGAATTTGAACAACATAATCTATGTGTTCCCAATGAATTTAACGCCATAGAGAACATTGTCCGGAAGTTGAATCTCTCCATTGTCCAATAGTTTTAAGCCTATTCGCTGCGTACAAAGCCACATAGTAGGTTAATGGAAATGCTTTTAAATGATCCCGTAATAAACGGCGCTGCTGATTTTTTAAGTTTATCAACCACTCTCCTGATAGTAGTTTTCCGAAAAGGACGGTTAGGTCACATAAATCATCGGACTAGAATCACATAGAGAAGTACAGGCCTGACTACAGTTGTGATGAACCACCCCATCATCCTAGGACATAATACCTAGCGTTTACCGATTTCATTTCTGCATCTATAGAGTGCTAAGACGCCCTCTTCAATCTGTTCGTAGAATTAAGTTTCCAGTTCAATTTTCAGTCCAGGATTAAGTCGTGATCCGATAATTCCACTGCCATAGATCCAACTTAATAAAATATCCAATACTGTCCGCAAAACAGGTGAATAGCTATTACCGTGCAACCCGTCATTTTTAGACAGTACAAAAGTCCATAGATAAGCCAAAGCAGCCATCCTGTGCGTTACCCTTCTTTCAATTGTGAAAAGTCAAAATTGCACATAAATGATTGTGTTAGTAGGCAGTTAGCCAGTGAGATGCAATTGCATCCTAAATATCCCGGAAGACAACCACCTTGTACTCATTTAATGAAAATATAAACTAGAGAATGGAAAACCGAATTCGTGGACTTATTCTTATTACAGAACTGAACCAAAACTGAATTAAAAGTGAACTAGAACTACACCACCTTATGAAGTTGAGGTATTATGTGTTTGCACTGACATTTGTAAAGCATCCCCACACAGTCACAATTGTGTTAGTTTTTATTTTGTATAACTTTTCCACTCTGAAATTATACAAAATACAAAAAATAACTTCATTTTTATAGAATTTACTTTTGAGTTTCTTTGTGAATTCAAAAAATGTAAGTGGAAATACACGTAATTAATGTAGAATTTGAATAGCAATAATCAGGAACCGTAATGATTATGAGAGTTATCATAAAAAATTACGACTTAACGATTATTTTAGATTGTTATTTATTTATTGTTATTATTATTATTTTCAAAATATAGTGATTGTTTTTTGATTACTTAATATTAAAATATATTTTTTATGGGTGTGTCTCAAGCAAGAAGCAACTTTCTTGTTTGAATGCTGGTGCGAGACTGATTTTTTGTTATTAATTTTGTTTCGATGGAATAGCATAAGAGACAAAATGGGCGCGTGAACGGTTTTGGGGATCGCTGTCTTATAACCACGTTTAAGTATACCAATCGATTCAAAATCACTTCAGTTCTGAGTCCGTTTAACGATATCCGCCTGTTTGGCTGGCTGTCCATTTTAGATTTGTGAACAAAGTAGTGATAGCAATTTTAAAGGTAATTGATGCTATTCGGCATATATGATTATTTTAGCACAACAACGAAGCCTATTGAAATTGGTTATAATCGGTCAATTACTTCAACAAGCCTTCATACAATATCCTCCGGAATACGATTTTAATGCTTAAAAATTCCTTACTTAAGTCACTGTTACAATATGCCGAATTTCATGAAGAATCGGACCATAATTGACCATCACATCACATAAATCCTTTATAAATGTTAGTTTCATAATATTTGAAATTTGAGTATATTTTATGAGTACTGGTCCATAACTGACCATAGAAAATCCCAGAAAATCACTTTTACGCCTATACATAATGGCGAAGGGATTCATATGCTCGGGCGTGGTTGCCTATAGTTTTCTTACATATTTATAACAGAAAAAGGTTTAAAAATGGAAAGAAATAAGTAAAATGCCAAAATATTGTAAAGGTTATAGTTTCTTTAGTTTTTTTTTTATATGTTCTAAAACCTAAAATATGAAAACTTTGCTCAAGCAAATACTTACAGCTTAAAGCAGATTATTATAATTTAATATAGAATCACTCATATTCAAGATATAAAATTTTAAATCCACGAAGTCTAAAAATCAGTTTTTTAATAACTCCTGATTTTGGGGAAAAATTTTAAATATAGTTCAATTATTACTCAACCATACAAACTACACGATGTTATACTCCAATTGTATTAAATTTTTTTTATTTTTTTTTTTTTGATTATGTAAAACCATTATTTAATTATTTAACAATATTTCTTGGCCTACCGAAAGCATTTTGAACATATGTGCATTTATTAAAATTGTTGAAACTCTTTCTCTTTATTTAAAATAACAAAACATCCTCCCACAACATAAAAAATAACCAACCACCATTAAATTTGACTTAATTTATGTTTATGAAAACCTTTTGCTAATTTGAAAAGCGTAACAAAACAAAACTTCAAACTGTCAACAGCATATCAAAGTTAAAGAAATACAATAAAAAAAGGAATGAAATTATATATGTATATATGTATGTTTGTTATGATGTCCATTAGGGTTATAACTTTTCTTAGGTCTCAAAATACCATAGGACCACCTTACAGATAATATTGTGCTGATAATGCAAAGTTAGTTCGAATTTAGATGTTATGGGCTCTTAAATTTGGAATTTAAATCAGTAAATTTCAATGTATTTATGACTACTTATTGTTTTATAGAGTACAAAGCTTCTTTCTCTCTCTCTCTCTATATATATATATATATATATATATATATATATATATATATATATATATTAAGACAAAAATGGGCGTAAAAAGGGGAGGCATCCAGAAAAAATCTATACTAGTATTACAGTATAGATATAAACAACAACATATAATAGCATTTGAATTAAATTATTTCAATGATGTTTGTTTCTAATTATATTGAAAAAAGGTTTCGAAAAATCGAACTTCAAGAGGCAATAAAACCGAAATTCGAACTAACTTTGAAAATCCTTTGGGCGTTTTGCTAGACTACTAGTAAGTTTTGCGATTTCTAAATTGCCTTTGTATATGCTTTTAATATTTTTATTGGAACAATTTTTACATAAAGTTGAAAATACTTAAATGGTAGGACTTAGGTATTACCTATGATGATTATGATCACTCCTTTTTCAGCTAAATAAGAAAAATATTGTAATATATTCAATTATTCAGAAGAAAACTATTTAGAACTTATCGGTTATCGAATAATATATACAAATCTGACTAGAAACTTATTTAACACAATTTTGCACATATCTTGTGTCAAGTTGGTAGGAAATGACTGCACTTTAACTTCTCTACATATAGAATAAGAAATAAACAAAAATTTTTTTTATTATAAATTTTACATATATTCACATCGCGATTTTACAGATACTGCAGAGAAAATTTTTATTAAAATTCATTGATACCAAAACAATATTATGTATCAAAAATTTTCACAACGATTGGTGGTTGGACTTTTTTTAACAATCGTGAAAAATTAATATCATATTTCATGCAAAAAACTGCAAAAAGTTATTACCCTAATGTGCATGATATTCCCTAGAAATTTTGAAACAAAATCTCAAACCTCATAAAATAAATAGTAACAACAAACGGCAACATAATATTGATAACATAAACATATATACCTTAGACAAACCGACAGACAGTTAAATCAAACGAAAAACAACTATATAAGAGGATAGAAAACTTATAACTTTCTGCAATATATATACAATATTTTAACCTTTAAACTGGTGACAGGGGAAAAATTTTACGTTAGTCCTTCGTACGGGTAAGTTTGAACGGAAATCTCTCGTGTGTTGTTATATTCTGAAATTTGTTTGTACCCTAGAATAATATTTCAATATGATTTGGATTTAGCTTAATACAAAGCAGCAAGAAAACATCTACCGGTTATTTAAGGGTTAAATCATCCCTGTTATGAAGTGTTTACACTCACATTTATAGGTATATATGCTTATGTGCGTTTATATTAAATTTCCCCTAAGTCCAGACGTAAAGGTATCAGAAACTATATATTTGATGTTTAATTTGCAACAACTCAACTACATAGTCACACACATACACGTGTATAAAATAAAGCCACACAACCAGGCAAGTCGCTCGTTCGTTCGTTTGATTACAATCGATAGAATTTTGGAATTGGAGTATATTTGATAAAAGTATACACTTTTTTGTGCAAACATTGAAACATTTGAGTATTTTCTGCATTTGTGTAAATAAAAGGAGGATGTTTGGCAACAACAAATGAATGACACGTGACACGTGCTATTTTATTTAATGCAAACAACAAATAATTGGGTGGTGAATGAAAGCATGGAATATTTTAGAATGACCGTAACTACATAATGTTCCTAAATAGCATACACGTTACGTACACCATACATATGTGGGAGTCATTGTATTTGGCATAATCCATTACATACATATACATTTATATTTTCGTCATTTACTCAGCCAGTCGTTTGTTCAGTCATTTAATAGATTGAGTTGTTATAAGAGTAGTTGATGTTAATCAGCTCATTGTTGGCGTTATGTTAAAGTTACAACACAATAACAAGAACAACAAGGAAAATAAAAATAATCATAACAATATCCGTTCGTGTATGCGTATAGCTTTTGTAGCATTTGCATGTTATTTCATACTGAATTCATCCCCTGTGGACATACCACATGACGTCACATGTTGTCTACATGTGCCTGTCTCTTAAATACTTACTTATATTGTATCACATTTTCTGCTATGCAACAATGCTTTTACCTACTCAGATTTATTTTTTATTTTTTATTATTATTTTTTTTTTTTTTTTTTAATTCTGTCAGAGTTTTCTGTATGATGTAATGTTGATGTACCCTATATTAGGCATAAAGAAATTTTTAAATATTAAGTGCCTTCGTTTACCCAAAAATTTGTACTGTCCAGTAGAAATGTTTACTAGATTTGAGTTCGTGTATTCAAAATCTAGTAAAGTAAGAAACAATTGAGAGAGAAAAATGACAGTTAATAAACTAAGTATTTAAAGATGTTACTACTTTTATTTTTGTTTTAAAATCCAGTGAATCATATGGTTGCAGAAAGTAAAAAACAGTAAATAGTGAAAGGAAAATGTTCGAAAAATTAAAAAAAATGTACTTTTGCATTAAAATTTTACTAAAAGTACATTAAAAAATAATAAATATATTTATAACAAAATTTAAAATTAAGTTTTTGTTTTGTTTGCAGTGGCTATTTTACTGGATTTTTACAAAATTTCCGTTCGCGTACTTTTTTGCTTACAGGTTTCTTGAGAACAAACAAATTTTTAATTTAGTCAGTAATACTCAGTTTACTAAATTTTACTGGAAAAGTAAAAGAACGGACCTATTATCAATTGATTTTACATTATAATTATTTAATTACAGTATGTTTTTACAATGAAAATAAATGGATTGATCCATAGTGTAATAAGAAAGTGACTTCGTAAGCCCTGTTAAATTGCAATTTTTTCATATATATACCACGAGAAACTGTCAATTTTTTTTTTTTTTTTTTTTGTATTCGTATGTAATATTTTTTGCGTTTATTTACACTTCTTCTTCATTTTCTTATATTTTGTTCACAACATTTGGACAGTATGTGCAGTGGTTTTACACTAACAAAATACAAGCAGTTGTTGCTCTTGTAGCTGTGCGTTCACTTTATACAGCGGTAAAAAGTTCAAAGCCACCATTATGCAGGTCTTCTAGGTAATCTATTTACACCTTCTTTAAGAATTAGCTAATGCTAACCAGCCTTATACAGTAAGGCCTTCGAGAATGCCTCACCTTTACTTTCTAAAATATCCCATACCACTTCCGACTTCTCTTCTCTTAGAAGGAGAGTAAGAAGCTAACTACTCGTATTCAGAAACCGTTACAAAAACAATATCAAAATTCAAAGCAGAAATTTAAAAAAAAAATATTAAGAATTCATTTAGTTTTGCTTAATGCTTTCTTCGTAGTGCCTATTTATTCAATGTGTGGTTTTGATAATTTTTAACGAAGGTGATTATCAATCTTAAAAACTATAGTTTTTTTTCGAAAATGTAAGATATGTATTAAATAAGGAATGAATGTTTGTGACCTATGTTTAGACAGTTTATTAAAAATTTATTGAAGAAGAAAACGTTTGTGATACCATATTTAGAGAGTTATAATCTATAATTTCATAGACTGAAACTTTTGAGATTTGATCGAATTTGGTCCAATTCTTGTTTCGTTTATTAACTTGAGTTATTTTTGCTGTGAAATATACAAAATGATATGCCCGTTTATATGTTAATACAGTTTTTATACACAGTGAATGTTCCTAAACGCACCCATTGTGAATAAAGTACAGGTCGCGATTTTAAAGATATTTTATAATTGTGATTGGATCATTATTTCACCTAGTCCCCATACAAATGTCCTCCCGGAATAGAGATTTAACGCTCATAAATACCTATAATATACAAATATATTTATAAAATAAGTTCTATATAATTATAAATATGTATGTCAAATTTAATGAAGATCGATCCATAATTAATTATTGTTTCCATATAAACTCTTCAGCCGATAAATCCTTTTTAAAAATTTGTATTACGATTATATTCAGTGTTTCCAGGAGGTGAAAAAAAACAAGCTAAATTTAACTGTAAGAAAGCTTAGTAAATGCTAAATATTCAGAAAAAGTTTTGTTTAATTTAAAACCATATTTTTATCGTTCTTATTACTTTTTGATATTTTTTTTATTTTTTATGATCTGGAAAATGATCTACGTGATAACGTGCATAAATCTCTTATAAATATTAATATTGAGATTATATTTGACACAAAAAACTTTTATATAAGTAGAAAGCTAAGTGATAAATTCTATGAATATCGGTCTATAATTAGCAACAGCTTTCATATGAGTTTCACTTTCGGAAATCACTCTAAAGTGCATATATGATACATCAACATAATAGTATTACTTATATATACTAAAAAGGGCGTGAATATGGGCGGGCACCCAAAGAGTTTGGTATATCTTATAACAAATCCAGTTATGTGTATTATATACGGCCAAAAGTTCATATTTATAAGTTCCAAAATTATAAGGTATTGTCACAAACATAGCAACACAATTGTGCCAAAGTGGGCGTAATGAGGGCGTAGTTCTCAGTAAAAGAAGTATTTTAATTATAGAATATATTTTGTCTTATATGTGTGTCGAATTAGATATAATTCGCTTCATTTGTTACGTGAAAAATTTCATTCGATTAAGCTCTACCAAAGTACAAGTTGTGTAGAAATTAGTTCTTTAAGCAATTCAATTCAAAAATTAACACCAGACTTCGTTTTTTTCTAGTTACGAAATTAATGCCGCTAGAATGGGTATTTCGATCACTGTGCGCCATATGGAATCCATTGGTGTGCAAGGGTGTATCCACGAAAATGATAGAACAAAAAACTTATTTAAATACACGAGTTGCGATCGTTATGAACTCGACTTTCATAAAGTGCAATGTTTTTTAAATTTTTGATGTTTATTTTTTTGTGCACAAAAAAAATTTGTTTTTTGGTTTTTATATTTTCCATATATAAAAGTTATTTTGCGATTTTCATTTTTTGGAGCATAAATAAAAGTTATTTTGTGATCTTTATTTTTTCTACCAAAAACAATAGTTTTTATTTGATTTTTATTTTTTCGTGCAGAAATAAAAATTATTTTTTTTTTTGGAAAATATGAAAGTTATTTTGTAATATTTATTTATTGAAAAGTCATATTTATATGTATATTCGTAAATTTATCAAATCATAAAATCATAAATTCATCTGTTCTCAAGTTTATAATGTCATAGTTTATAATTTCATAACTTCATTAGTTCATAAATTTATTCATTCATAAGTTCATAGGTTTATAAATTTATTCATTCAAAAATTTATAAATTTATGAATTAAGAAATTTGTAATTTCATATGTTCATATTATGAATTTATGAGTTTATTAATTTATGCTCTTATAAATTTATAAAATTATGTATCTGTGTATTTATGAAGTTATGAATTTCTGAACGATTAATGAATTAATTCTTTATAAATAAATGAATTCATGAATACATATTTGGCAAGAGATTCTTCCCACTGTGACTGAAAGTGAACAATTTAATATAGCTGTTGGAATTCGATGAAATATTTTAGTTGTCTTCTATGAGTATTTAAAATTTTCTGTGCAAAATTTTGATGATTTCTGATGTCTAGCTCAGAAATGATTCTCTTTTTTCGTCCTTTATAAATAAAGGTAACGAACCCACGTTTTCGAAACTTCTCCATTTATTTAATGGTAATTTGTCCAATTTAATTCACTTTTCCCGTATTAAATGAAATGTATAACTCTTTATTAATTTTTTTGAAACGATCTTTTATAAGGGTTATTACTTAAGTCTAAGAGACTGGGGGGAAAGGCAAAACAATTTTTATAAAATCCAGACACTTGCGAAATTAATCCTTAAAGTATAAAACAAAAGTACTTTTTTTTAATTGTACTTCAAAATTTGAACTTATTACGTTTTTTTCCAATTGACTAAATTCAAAATAACGGTAAATCAAATGTGACCTATGAATTTTATAAAAAATAGTATAATGATATTTTTATAATGTAGCAAAAAAGTTTGTGTAGATTTAGACCGTTTTTTAAACTATTTTTAATTTTATTAATCTTTGAACATTGCTTATTTTTAAATGTATATCTATTAATTTAATACCAATGAAAAACTTTCAACTTTGAATCCACATAGCTTTTGAATGACATTAACACTTTTCTCAAATTTAATATGTATTTGTTTTCATTTTTGACCACTCTCGAGACAGTGCGCATTCAATAGACCACTTAGGAGCGCAGGTATGAAATCCCAAAACTGAGCATTTCTAGCTTGAACCTTTTTTAAACGTTTAACAATTTTTTTTTTTATTTTCATCCGATTTCAAAGAATTTTCTTAAAGCTCTTATTAAGATCTATGAAAACCTGCTTGCGTATGCCATTTACGCAGACAGGTTTTAATTTAAAGTTTGCAGAAATAAATTTAGGAATTTTTCAGTAATTCAGGATCATCTTGAAGCTTCATTCTTCATCTCTTCAGCTTAATTTTTTAATCCACCCAAATCAGAAGCGCGTTCAAAAAACCATTAGCTACCAACCACAGTTATCTTTCTACCAATATTCCCTTTATAATGACGATGAGTATGAGCCAGAATATAAAATTTATTTGATTTTATTTATATGAAAATAATACAAAATATCATGATACAATTAAACCAGGTAGAATTATTAAGGAGAGTTGTTATTTTCAAGTCTTGTCAAATAATTGAATCATTGAGAACAAACAATACAAATGAAAAAATCTAAAAATGTGGTATATTTCTTGAAAAGCTATACTAAATTTCGGAATATTTTGCGAAATTTAAAATGTTTGCTTGTTTCAAAAGAATATTCTCTACACAGTTTATTACACACATATTAGTTTATTAACATAAAATCCAGTTATATTCATTTTTTCACAATTTTTTATAATTTTAATTTGAAAATATTTTTTAAAATTTTTTGAAGTTTGCTTTATTTTTTCACATTTTCTTTTGTTTCATATGTAACTGACTTTTCAGGGAAAATAATTTTAAGAACTTTCTCTCTAATAATTGTACCTTGTTAATTTATTGTACCATGCAAAATATTATTTGTATTTATTTGTTATTTTCGTTGTTAAAAGATTGTTTAATATTATTTTTATTTCACATACGGATGGCACAGTCGGCCTGCCAGTCTGGGGTGGCAGATTGTTTCAATGTTTTTTAAGTGGAAACAAAACATTTGTCGATCTATAAGAACGACTGACTAAACTTATTCACTCATAGTAGAAAGAAGTATTTTTATATTTCTATAAACAAAACAGATTTACTCGTATTTGGCACTCTACATATGGCCACCTCCACCATTGATTTGAAAATTCGGTCTTATACATTTTCTCATTTAATACATCTTCTGCGTGTGGGTCTTTCACGTGACGACAAACCAGCAAGAACCGTGATTATAATGATGTTGTTGCGAATGAGGATGATGATGATGTTGTTGTTATATTGATGACGACAACTACAGTTTTAACATGATGAGGTTGTGAATGATAACTGCGTAAGTTATTTTATATATTTTTTTTTCTTATTTCTGTTTTTATTTGTTCAATAAATATAATTCCACTTTTTTCTTTTATTTATTCTTGTTGTTGTTTCGTTACTTACTTAATATCTAACCAAATGGGGTGGCAGTTGGCTGATATTATTGTATCTTTTGTCTCAAAATGGGTGTATGGCCATAGTTTTGTCATTGCATATGTATTTCATCCATATATACAGTATATTTCTCTTACACTTTAATGAACATTTGTAACCTCCTGCCGTCTTTGACGTTTCACAGTGGTCCTAAAACGATTTTTTTAGTAATAATTCTGTAACTTGTTAATAGTTGGAGATATCTAAATAAAGGTCATAGCTGAAGTGTTGTACATTTCCTAGCGGGTGACGGAAGTAGAGGGCAGACCTCCAAAGTACGCAATTTTTTAAAAAATTCGCCAAATATCCATTTATAACTTGAACGTAAAAAAAGTTTACACATAGGTATTCCTTGTAAATCTCTATAAAAAAACATGCTTACACGTGTAGGTTATCTTTTCAGTTTATGGGATATTTAGGTCGAAGCAAATTTTACCCAAAATTTTTGGCTAGTTTTTTTCCTTATTGTTTTTTAAAATTGAGGGCCTCAATTTAGGCTCTAAAATTGTTTGAAATTATCCACTAGGTTTCATTGGAATACCTTTACTAGTTTACATTTTATTTAGTTCCACACATTAACATTACGAGTATTCCTCAAAAATATGCTTAAAATCCAAATTGTAAATTTTTCGGGTCATGGTCTGGACAAATTCACCGCATTTAATCTATTTGTATTAGTTGTAGTTCTCCACAATCTTAGGAGCTCAGAGGTACAAATACTTATATATTTACTACTTACATCTGAAAAAAAAATGCTGACATATTACAAGTACAAGCGTAATGTAAAGATAACAGAAGAAATTAACAAAAGTATAAATATGTTTTTTTTTTTTTTTTTTGATATTATAGGAAACGTTAGAACATGGAGAAACATAATTAATGACAATAAGTTAAATGCGGTGAAATTTCTTCAGATCATGACCCGAAAAACTTTAAACTTTAATTTGAAGCATTTTTTTCAGAAATACTGTAAATATTTGGAGATAAATAAAATTCAAAATAGTACAGTTACTCCAATGAAATTTTGACACAATATAGATAAACTTGTTTTAAAATCAGAGAATTAAAAAAACTACGTTTTCGTACAAAAAATACCAAAAATCCCAGTTCGGGTAAAACTGGTTTCAAAAATTTACTTTTTTAATTTTATTATTTATTCATTTTATCACGCCAACGTTGTAAAAGTCGTGGCTCAGAAAATATTTTTGCTTAACCACCATATGGTGATATACAGCCAATATACCTTTTTGTTGTTCTCGGATTTATTAATAATTTTACAAAAAAATCAAAAAAACTTTTTTCAAAATTGACAAAGTTTGGATAGGGTTTTGGGGAATCCATTGCCCAAGCGCCTCCGACTTTGTCCTACATGCATTTAAGTAAAGATTTTTGTTAAAACCATTTCAAAAATTATGTAGTCCGGAACAAAAAAAAATATTTTAGAAGTGAAATAATATGACCACCTTTTTAGAAAATTACCTCAAAGTGTGAAATTTTTTAAAGTGTCAATTTCGGAAAAATATAACTTTTTATTGCATATATATATTTAAATGATTCTTGCAACAATATCATTTAGAATTTTATGAGAAATCAAGTACATATTTTCAAAAAATTTTAAGGCCTAAATTGAGGCACTAAGTTTAAAAAAAATAGGTCAAAAATGTGGGTACAAATTGCTTCGACCTTTATATCTCTTAAACTAAAAGAAATAAACTACACGTGTAGGTTATCTATTTTTTCAAGTCATAAATGAATTTTTGGCGAATTTTTTTAATTACATACCCGATGTTACTAACGTCGAGGTCTACCCTCTACGCTAGGAAGCTGTGCTCATCCAAATCAACTGGAAAACGCCTCACCTTTGTCTATGTGGAACTCTATATATACTCCAAGTTACGCAATTATTTCCAAAAAAAAAAAGCTTTTTGGGACCACTGTACATTGTTATTTCAATATATATGAGTCTCATTTTTATGTTTTCGTTTAATTTTCATATTTATTTTTATATTCAATGGATTTTACGAATATGTTTGAATGAATGTGGCGCAAATAAATATACATATATATTTTTTTTCATATGAGAATTGTAATTTTATTTTTGGTTGAATTTTTTTTTTTTTTTTTTGTAATCATATTTGCTTTTGTATTATGAATGGGTCATGTGACGAGTACATGTGCCTTTGACCAGAAGGATATTGTCTAATTACATACGCTCGTGTGTGTTTATTTGAATGTATTCATTGGAAATTGAGGACATTAGACATTGAGGCTCCCTTGAGATAAGAAGAAAAAGTTTGAAAGTACCAAAACTTTTTTGGTATTTTGTGGTGGTAGTTAGATTTTTTTCTATCATTGATATTAAATAGTTTCAATGTTGAAAATATTATATTAAAAGCAGAGCGTATATATAAAATGTATTATAGATTTATTTGAGTTAATTCTTCCATTAGTATTTTTTCAATTGGTTTTGGAAAAAATTTCAGTTTAATAAATACTTAAAATATTCATAATTAGTATGTATGTTAGTTTGTGAGAGAACCGAAGCCAAATACCAGAGACCGATTTTAGTACTAAGAAAATCAACTTTTTATTTTCATTTCAATCCAAAAACAATCTGTTGTTTTCAAAAATAAATAAAAATTCATCATATATATTTTTTTTATTTTCATCAATATTTAAAATTTTTTCATTTTGATCGTAATAAAAAATATAAATATCATTTGTGATGTTTATCACAAAAGTTGAAAATAATTTTTAACTTCTTTCATCGGTTGAAAGAAATTAATTGAATAAAAAAATATTTAAAATGTATTCACACAATACATATAAAATTAAAATAAATAAAATAGTAGAAAATATTTTTTTTCTACAAGCAAAATAATACGAAAGTAATTCAAATTCATATTGCTTAGAAGAAAAATTTATTGCCGCAATATTCATATTCGAATTACGGAAATTTCCCCCATTAGGAGAGATTGTGCGTCACAGGTGATAAATTCAAGCAACAAGAAGGCGTATTAACACGCCTGGATGAAAAATAAGCAATATTGCTAGAAAATCAATCTTCTGGAGGATGTAAAAAATATATACGAAATTATCACTAAAGCAATCTAGAAAAAATATAATAAAGAATCTTTTACATCTTGTAAAGCCTACATACGAATGTTAACATCATATACTCTAAAAAGCTAAAATAAAATATTATTTATTTATTTAAGTATTTAATTTATATATTACTAAAAGACAAACAAATTTCTTCTATATTTCTTAATTTTTAAATAATTTTCCGACAATTGAAAAAATTATGATCGAAAAATAAAAATATTTCATTAATTTCTTCTAGATGATTTCAATGTGATAATCACCTTACTGAAAATTATATTTTGAAGATAAAATATACTGTACAATTGACAAAAAATAAAAATTTTATAAATATTTTCTTGTTTATTGCCTAATTTTCTTTAAACTGATAAAAATACAATATTAGAAAAATATTGATTTGATGATTTTCTTTCAAATCTTTAAAAGAAAAAATTGCATAAATATCTCTATTGAAGATATCTTCCGAATGTTTACAAGGTTTGAAACAAAAACAAATGTATGAATAAAAAAAAAACAATCATTTGAAATTATTTCTATACTGATATTTATTATTAGAGATATGTATTTGTTTTTATTATTCTTTTTATCATGATGAATATTTATATTACAAAATGAAAATTCTTCACATATTTTTTTTTTTTTAGTAAATGAAGAAGCATTTTTAACAGTAAAAATATTCTTATATGGATTGAAAAATAGAAATAAAATCTTTTCGATTGCTTGCCAAATACTAAAATATATTTACAAATTATTAAAAATTATACGAATTTCATGCTATCGGGCAATATATTTTCAGATAGTGAACTATCTAGAAACTATCTGTAAAGTTAAAGGTTGAAAGAAAATTTTATTAAAAATTTGAGATTTAAAGAAAATTTAAATATTGTCGTTTTACTAGAAAATATTGATGTTTTGAATGACATATGATCTGTTGAAAGATTGTTGCATTTATGAACTTTAGTTCCAAAACTGTGTACTCAATTCTGCACGAAAAATTTAGCAGTTTTTCTCGTTAAACGATTTATAAATTAAAAAATTGCACAAAAAACTCGCATTAATTATTGCAAGTTAATGATGAAATAATTCGATATATATGCTTCAAAAGCTGTTTATGAGATTTTTGAAAATAAAGACATATGAAATTATAAAAATAAGTTCGGAAAAGTAGTCACACCCGACATATTGCTAGTGTAATATTGGCGTATCTAATTACTGAAAGTCTCCTAAGAAGTAAGGAAAATCGACTGCTAAAAACGTCACACATCGTCTGAAAGAAAACGGTAATATTATTAATTTAAGCTTCAAATTTATTATTTGTCCGCTATTCAGCCTTTTCAACCCTTTATTGTGTTCATTCGTATCGATATTTGGAAAATCGGTTAATGTATTTTAAAATTTAAGATTTGGATAAAATTAAAATTGCAAATTTCAGCTTATGTGAGGTCTTAATAAGAGCTTCAAGAAAATAGAGAAACAAAAAATTAGCTATTGTTTTAAAAATGTTGCATGTCTCCCACTTAAATACCTTACAGTTCCACGCTAGAGGGTTCTTTGAAAGACGTCTTCTAGACTTAAACTCGAAAAATCATATGTTAAAATTGCTTTTTATTTCATTTATTTCATAGAACACTTTTTTGAAGTTTATACCCATTTCCGTAATTTTTTTATTTTTATTTGATTTTCAGAAGATTATCCATCGATATGATATATTTATCAACATAAAAATTGTTTAGAAACTTCATATTTCACATCTTTTTTACTTTCATTTTTTGCTTGGTAAGAATAATAGCAAAATGCTTGTCGGAAATAAACTTCGATAACTTAATGAATGCCCTTAAAACCAAAGTTTATGTAGCAATATACAGTAAGTATTTCTGCTATTAAAATATAAAAATTACTCAGGTCAAAGCTATGGATATTGTGAAAATAATCATTACAATTAACAGAAAAATTTTAATTTCATTCCATCACTTCTCAAATTTAACCTATTGAAGACTATGATAAATATGATTCTTTATGAAGTTTTACTATTGGTAAGCGCCAGATTAAAATGACATTTATGTTTTATAAAGAAGAAATAGTGCTACAAATATGTACTAATAATTAAGTCGGTATGTATTTCGTCCATTTATCTCATAGCAGTTTTTAAAATGGAAAGATTCCAAATGCCCGTTATAACCCGCACACAACCACAGCAAAACGAGAGGCAAAGCGAGCTCAGTGCCCTCTTTTCATATGTTATAAATACAAATCAAAATTGTCTCATAAACTATGATGTGACGAATATTTTTAACATGAATTAACTACCCTTTTATTGACTTGACAAGAGGGCGCTAAATACCAGTTTGTATCCCATTGGTAGTAAAGTTTGACATTCTTTATTTGTTCTATTTATTATAAAGTTTTATATTGTTTGAAATGAAATATTTATTAGTGAATTTGATTAAAAGTTTCATTGAGAAAGATCCTTTCTTTCCTTATTTATAAAACTTTCATTAATGGGTAATTCTAAAAAATTTGGACTTAAAACCACAGTCTAAAAATGTTATATTCTATTTTTTTAATTTAGGGTTTTCACTAAACTATCGCGTATGAATCACTTCCATATCGTTTGCGGTTCATGTTTTATGGATCTCTAAAGTAATACTTCTCGGGTATTTTTGTTAAAAATGAACCTTTATGTGCATTATATGATATTCCCCTTTACCATAAAATCATAAAAGTTAAACATCTTCTTGGCATCTTCCAGGGATATCTTCTAAAAGGGTCCTTTAATTTTCATAATGTTTACAATCAATTCGTCTTTATAGTGTAAAAATTTCAAAATGAGATTTCAATGGGATCAGAGTAATAGCTTGTCTATAGCAGTTAGTACAATTCTACTAATAAATCAATATCTTTTTAAGTGCTTTGATACTTTTGTTTCAAATTTAGTATCAAAAAAAAAATAGGAAAAGATAAAAACACGCAATGTTGATCGAAATTAATCATATAATACCCTAAATGCTTATGTATAGGCATTAAAATGATTTTCGGTAAAAGGCCTTGTATGGGACCTGTAACTGCCAATTGTGGAACGATCTTTATGAAATTGATTGTAAAAATTTATGGGTAAAATTAAATTAATTAAATTAATTTTAAAATTATTAAAATTATTTATGTAAAACTTTATTTCGATATTGGCATTTATGTTAGATTTATGCACGTTTAAATATTTTTGGGAAATGTTAATGACATGGGAGGCATGGCCAATTATACACCAATCATTATGCAATTTATTGAAGCGATCTGTACTTGTACAAAACTTAGCTGTATTAAATTTTATCTAGATATTGATATTTATGTGAGATCTATACAACTTTAATTGATTTTCGAGAGTGGGGATTTTATGGGAAACATGCTCAATTATTGACCTTTTATTATGAAAATATGTACTTATATATTTACAACTCAAATAAATGCAATTTTATATTGATGTTAATTTAATATAGGATTTATGCGCTTTTAAGTAAATTTAAGCAGCGGAACCTACATGACCTATTTGATTTATTATGGACCGAATTTTATAAAATTAGGTACAACGGTCTATGCTTGTACAAAACTTATGTACGCTTTAATTACATAAATACGACATATTTAAGATATTTATATGCATTAAACCAATATTCCGGGGAAAAAAGTTGTATGCGGTATAGGTGAAATAATGTACCGATCATGATCAATTTTAATAGATTTTGCCTTTGCATCCCCATGTATTCAATTTGAGTAAATAATCTTTAAAATCATCACAAATGATTCGGAGGATTTTGTAAAATGGATTACAATGGGTTAAAAGTCTGTTAATGTGCTGAAAATTCTAGAATAATATCAAATTATTTTTTCAGGATCAGGAATGTGCTATATATTTGACTTATTTCAAGAAATAATGATCTGTTATATTAAAATTTGAATAAGTATGTCAATATGCCTAAAAACCACTTAATATCTAAAAGAAAATGTGTTAGTAAAGAAAAATTGCTGTAATTTCTGATCCCATTGAGATCCCATTTTGAAATTTGTACACTATAAAGACAAATTTATTGTAAATATTGTGTAAAAAAAAATGAAAATTAAAAATACCTGTTTCACGATATTCATAGATAAAAGATTTTTTTTAATTTCACAAGTCCTTGCACTAAGAAGATGATTAGTTGTTATGAATTTGCGATAGAGAATAATTTCAGTGCTTTCCAAAAAAAGCTCGAGGTGTTTAACTTTAGAGGCCCATAGATTATGAACCGTTACCGATATGGTGCAGGTTGATACACCATATAAAGCGCATAGAGAAGAAGATTATATGCACTGAATTTCATTAAAATCGGTGATGGCTAAAATCCGTGCTACGTCGAAATTTTTTGGATCACCCTAATTTAAATATGTTTGTATTAACTGGATTAAACTCGACATGTATATTTAAATAAAAGAAAAATATTGAAATGAAATGAACTTTAGATTAGGTTCAGGATATTCTACCTGGAGCATAAAAATAAAAATTTTTCTACTTTCCTACTCGTGAATTGCACTAGTTAACAAGATATGCAAGGATTATTACTTATTTTGTATGTGGGACATAAATTCTCCTGCACATTTTCAACTCTAATATCAACTAAGTAATTTGCTATAACTATAACATTTCCCTTGATTTTTTCGAATTTCAGAAAAGTATCAAAAATGTGTTTAATACTGTTTTGGTAAGAAAGATATGCATCTAAAATTGTAGTTATATGGTTATTAGTGAAAGATTTACATAAAGTACCAAAAAAGTACCAAAATACAGTTTTTTTATCCGTTCTTGCTCTCCAAAAGTTCAAATTTCTAAAAAGTGCCGAAAACCTGTGTGCTCTTTTATAGTAAGGGAAGATGAAATAAAACATTTAATTCTATAACCTTGTAGTTTGGAAGATATAAAGCTACAAATTTTACCTGTTTTTTTTCCTGCTTAATGTCTGAATTTCGAAAAATCTGTCTTTAGTGGATGTCTACTTTGGGATGTGAAATTATAGCCCAAGATTTAATAAAAATATTATTTGGTTTCAATTATATCTAACTCAAATTTTCACTTATAAATATAACACTTTAAATCCTCAATATATTGCAGTTATATAGTGATAAAGAAGAACTATTCTCATTAAAATTACTTGGAAATTTTTAAACCCAATATGTTTCCCACCAGCTTAAAGGCATTACACACACATACACACTACGTTAACATATATAAACAGACTTAATGACGTCTTTGAAGGATGTATACAAATTGATGACACCAAATATACACTCTCTCACTAAACAGAAAAAACATAAATTCGTGTCATTTTAAGATTTTCACACATTTTATATGCTAAAAATTGTTTAAATTCAAGGTTATAACTTTAACACATTTCTTTTCAACTCCCAAAGCTACATAGACGATTTTGTATAAAATTCCCTTTGGCAAAATTTCTTCTGGTGACCATATGTGGAAGAAGAGAAAAAAAGAAATCTATGAAATATGAAGGAAAAAACAATAATAAGATAAAAACTGTTGGAGTGTTTATACCAATGAATGGGAAATGTTAAAAAAAAATTGCATTCATAGTCATGATGACGCCAGATGAGATGTGTGATTCGATTCATTTCGAGATGAGATCAGAAGAATGAGTAAGAGGTGAAGGTCTTTTCTTTTGAACAGTATGCATGAGTAGAACAAATTGTAAAGATGAGTAGAAAGGAATAATATTTAACATAGTACAGAGTTGAGTTGCCAGTTGATTTTAATAGGAAGAAAAAACTTTGGTTTAATATTGATAGTTTGTTACCCAAAAAAGGCTGTACTCGTAGTTTAAGTCAAATTAAATTATAATTTTTTCAAATTTTAATTTTACATATACACTAAGAAAGTTATTTAAGATTCTTTAAATAAAGTGTAGAGATTTATACAACTTTATTATAAAACTTTAGGTTAGGTTAGATGGGCATCTGTAAACGTAAACTATACAGCTCACTTGGGTCCTCGGTTGGGTTACTCTAATGGATAATGTGAATCTCTTTTCACATGTCAGAGAATAGGTTCGAATCGAACTATTCTGACGCACGAATAAAAGATCTGATCTGTCTGACATCAAGTGCAGAGAGATCATACAATCCTTGCATATATGGACTACCAAATTTATCAGTCCTTATATTTGTAAGAGCAGGAGAGTGACAAAGAAAATGTTCTAGTGCCTCTTCCTCCTCCTTGTTAAAGCAACTTCTACAATAGTCGTCAAAAGGGAGTCTTAGTCTCCTAGCGTGGGCACCAAAAACACAGTGCCATCCAATAATGGCTACAAGTGTTCATAGCTGACCCCTTGACAATGCCAGAATTAAACTCGACCATTTTTGATCGTACTGGGGCCATATTTGTCTCGAGATAGAACATGCGGGCTTATTTGTCCATCTTTGTTGAACTATTCTTGACAATACTGCAGTATCATTGATCTGCAAGATGACAGCGGTATGCCCACTAACTGATCCGTTTCTTCACTTTGTAGAAGGAAACCAGTTCTGGCTAATTCATCCGCAATAATATTTCCCGAGGTACTTGAATGACCCCTTACCCATACCAATTCTAGGTTAGAATGTCTCGCCATCTCATTTAAATATGTGCGGCATTCATGTACCAGCCTAGGTGTCAAATAGATACCCGAAACAGACTTAATAGCGGATTGACTATCGGTACAAATTTGAATATCCACTACGAATACTCTATAGTACATTAGCCAATTTATCGCTCTCCTAATAGCTGATATCTCTACTTGAAGAAGAGTGCAGTGATGCAGAATTTAAAGGAAATGTTCCTCCCATATGTGGGAATAAAGACACCCGCCCCAACCCCTTCAGAAGATTTGGATCCATCAGTGTAAACCTCAATCGATCCGCCTTTTATAGTGGGATCGGCTGAGATTGAAACTGAGAAGCCTCTATCCAGAAAGGGTTTGGGAATGTAATAAACAATATTGTCAGGGTTGTCATTCGAAATTCCAAAAATGGTTGCATGTCCATAGCTCATACCATTCCATGCTCTTATAGTATTAAGCGATTTGTCATTAGATCCACTGGCATTTAGTTCATCAGAATGAATAATGGATTGGATGCGCACCTTAGTAGCGCACCTGTAATTAGTAGTACTGAGCTCCGCAGAATCTTTTCGGAAATTCCGCAAAAGGTGGATTTTTTCATCGCTTTCAACCATGCTATCGCTCCATACATAAGTATAGGCTTGAAGATCGAAGAGCCATTTTGTATTCTCAGGATTTAATCCCCAAGATTTCCCTATTGCCTTCCTACACATATAAATTTCAATATTCGCCTTTGACGCTCTAGCCTGGGTATTCTGGAGCCAGGATAGTTTGGAGTCCAGTACTATACCCAGACGCTTCGCACTACCTTTAATTCAACTTCATTTAGACAAGATAGTGGGAAAGATGGTATTTTATATCTCCTTGAAAGAAGAACTAGTTCCGTCTTTCCTGGATTCACGCTAAGGCCACTACTTGTACTCTATTTACTGAGTAGACCTAGCGCATTTTGAAGGTGGTGAGATATGGTATCCAAATATTTTGAACCAGGGAATCAAGTTCCCTGAGCATTGTGTTGACGACAATATTCCAAAGAAGTGGAGTGGAACTCTCCCCTAACGGATGCCTCTATTTGCTATCCTATATATATATATATATATATATATATATATATATATATATATATATATATATCTGCTGGTTAGAAGTCTCCATATGATGCCAATAATCGACTGATGTATATTCAGTCTTTCCACAGCCATTTTAATAGTATCCGGGGTTACATTATTGAGGGCTCCTTCTATATAAAGAAAGGGCACTAATGAATATTCCTTGTGCTCGAGAGCATTTTCTATGTACCCTACAAGCAACGCCGTCTCAACTGACTTGCCTTTCATGTAGGCATGTTGGGACACTGACAAAAGGTTTTAGTTGATTTTCTTGCGAAATAGCAGGACAATCAGCTTTTCCAAAGTTTTTAAGAGGAAGGACGATAGACTAATAGGTCTGAAGTCTTTCGGTCTCGTATGGGAGGTCTTACGCGCTTTTCGGATAAAGACCATTATAAAACGTTAATCGCTTGGTATTTTTACATATTTAGGTTATATGTAAATGTAAAGTAGATGTCGGTAATTTGGGTTTTAATTATAATTACTCCAATGTAATTATAATTTTTGGTTAGGGTTTCATGTAATGCAATAAAACAAGTTTAAGTGAATTGATTAGTAAAATCTTTTATTATAAGTTAGTTACAGCTAACTTATTTTTTTAACAATAATATAATTTTAATATGTTGAAAACTCCAGCAACTATAATATTATACAATAAATTATTATTATTTATAATATTATACAAAAAAAAAAGGTAAAGTTTCAACTAAGTTTCAACTAAATTTATTTTTAACAAATGAATATTTTTGATACTAACTAAAAAGTAATAAACTCGTTAGTTTTATTAAAATTCGGTTTACCGTTAGTTTTTAAGTTCAAGATACAATTTGTAGAAAATAAAAATACAATACATTACTATAAAATTCAATACTATATACTATTAAATTCAATAATTATAAATTACTCCTATATAATATTATACAATAAAAAAGTATAGTTTCGGCTAGAAATATTAATGTTCGAACCGTCTTTATACATTCCTTAAAAGTATTTTATTAAAATGTAATTTTCTTTCAACTGGCAACTCTTTTTAAATATAGTTTTGCTTAAATATAGTTTTGTTTTATTAAATATTTTTAATTAAGTGAGAATATAATTTCAATATGTTGAAAATACCAGCATGTCCAACAAACCAGACTAACTACACTCACAATAAATACAACAAACAATATGAACAAACTCTAAACCAACCAAAAAACACATGTGTGTCTTTATCACCTCAGAATTCAAGTGTTTCCAAAAACGATTGTAATTTTAGCGCTTAAACACATGTGTTGCACTAGTACTCATTTCTGCTGCTGGCTCTCAGTTGTTGATGTCAATTTTTTTTCCCTTGTTTTTAGGTATGTTTAACAGGATTTATTACTGCTAAACATTTATTTCCTGCTGTTTAAACTGTGAAAAAATTGAAAATCTGTTTATAAAACATTAAAATTACTATAGTTTTTTTTATTTTTTTTTTTTTATTGCTTACAAGGGATATTGAAGTACAAGAGAACAAGAAAAAAACAACACAAAAATATCATAATAAAAACACACATGAACAATCCTTTTTTTCCAATTCCTTATTTGTATAATTTCATTTGTTTTCAAAGAGTCTGCTAGTAGAATAATTGGTGTGAATGTATGGATTGGTTGGTGGCTTTTGGACATGTTTTTATTATTTTTTCAAAATCATTGTTGTTGTTATTGTATTTCTTCTTAAAATTTTGAAATCAGTTGGTTTCTTATTTCATTGTATCTTGTCTAAACATTGAAAAGATGTTACCCAGATTGTCGGCAAATTGTCTTTCAATTATTTACATTTTATATTTCGATCTTTTTGACTTCTGATTTTTTATTATTATTATTATTATTTCTTTTTGTGTCTGTAGTTGTTTAACACATTTGTTAAATGATGTTATTTTATTATTATTTCGGTTATGGAAAGGGAAATATATCATCAATACATACATGTAAGAGTAAGTACAATAATTGGGAAATAACAGTGATGTTGAGGAAAATGGAAGAATTGATAGAAATATAATTTTAATAACTTAAAAAGCTATTAAAGAAAGAAGTAATTGTTAAACTAAAATAAAATCTGAAACTAAGAGATATAACACATATTTTTTACTAATATTAACAAAAATTATTTTGAATGCAAATTACGTTTGATCATACAAAGGTCTTTTTAAGCACAGAATCATTGTGCTATTTTCGAAATTGAAGTAATTTATTTTGATTAAATTTTTTAATAAAAATTTCTTTAAGTCCAATATAGCAAAATGAATAAATAAGGAAGCTTTTTTAGTTCAATATTATTTCCGACTTTGGTCTTGAAATGAAGATCTTGCATAGAATTTTTTTCATTCGTCTTCAACTCTACAGAGAAACTAAAAATATCTGATTTTAAAAATTCGGAAAATCTTTTTGGCTGTTAGATGATTATTACTTTAATATTTGCTTAAACTTGTAGAATTAGTTCCAATTAAACCTTGAACTATACTTATAAAATATAAGAAGAAATTAACTTTATGAATCAGTTAACAATTTTTTTTTTCTTAAATATTCATTCAAATATTAGTATTTAGTAGTTACATATGTTTTTTGAAATAAAATGTAATTTTTTGTGTTTAAAAAAAACCAGTTTATTCTACATTTTTTATTCTAATATGTACTGAAGAGCCACAGAATAAAAAGTAGTCTTGCATATTCTACATCTTTAAAAGAAAAATAAAAATCGGTCGAAATATTTTTTTAGCCAAACGTATGTTTTTAAAATTGCTTACAAACTACCAAAAGTTTAGAACTGAAAAATGTAATTAGGGCCCGGTATTATACTGCTCACTTATTGGCGAAATTTTTTTATTTTTTGTTATTTAAAAACTTTATTATTCTTCTTCCATACCTTAAGTTAGCATTTTTAGTGTCTGACGTCTTCGAAAATATTCATTGAAAATAAATACAAATACAAAATCTAATAAAAATATTTAAAAGTTTAAAAAGATTTGAAACAACAATTTAAATATTTTCCAACAACATTTTTTTAATTTTATAGCCCATGAGCTACAGATTTTTTTACATCTTCGACATTATTTAAATTTTTTTAAAGTTATTGTTGTTTTATTTATTTTTTATGACATCGAATGTTTGCATCGAATGTTTTCGCCAAAAAAGTAAGTTTGATATCTCTAATGATTTTTTGCATTAGATAAGTCACTAGTAATCTAAAAAAATATATATTTTTAAAATTTAATTAATAAAGAAAAAATATTCTAGGATAAATAAAATATAACTATAACTTTGGGTTTAAGACTTTTTTCTTGAAAATTTGGGACCACCCTATTGCAAATACACAAAAGCTCAAAGCTTTTTGTTTATTTTCTTATCAACTTAAGTTTTAAACTCTAAAACGAAATATTCCTTAAGTGTGAGCTTTTTCTTAAACGTTTCTTAGCTAATTTTACACTTAAGTATACACTAAGGAAACAGTATAAAATTGGGCCTAAATACCAATAATTTTAAAGACAAATTTAAGGTTAAATATCGTTGTTGCGCTGACGAAATTTCCTATGAGTTTTTCAACAACTTGTTAAGAGAAAAAAAAACAATTTATTTTTGTTTGAAATTAGACATAAGACTTTATGTTAGTACACCGACGATATTATTATATTTTAATATGTCATATTTCCCATCAAAGTGTGAAAGATTTTTTAATTAAAAAAAAAAAAAAACATTTTTTAGCGTCCAGGTTTTTTAATTCCAGCTTTTTTATCCCGAATGTCCAGCTTTTTGTGAATATGGATCTGGCAACCCTACTCTACAGAATAATAATGCCAAAGCCTTTGAGAAGTCGACACTAACAACTATACTATAACAGCATCTGATGTATTCCATAAAACATTTCTTGGTAATGAGTTGCACATAGACAAAAATCAGCCCATAGACTTGTGAAAATCTGCCTACCGTATTTTATTTCATACAAGTGTTTCGGGTTTATGGGGAAACGGGAACAAAAAAATAAATTTCCCGAGAATTTTGTAAAACTTTAGTTATAAGAAAAAAGGCCATGATTTCTTATAAAGAAAATTATTTTTTTATTAAATAAAATATAACGAAACATTATAAATCATACTGAATTAAGGAAAAATGGAATAATATAACAGTATAACGCCACTTTTCAGATTAGTACCTTTCATAATTTATGTTAAAAACTGTGTCTCAGACTTTTACGTTATTGTTTCTTTGATGCTGAAACTTTTTAATCTATTGGATACAGCTCGTTATAAATAGGTTGCCGTTTATTTCCAATTTATTGCTCTAACTTACATTATTTTTATACTAATTCTTACTAAATTAAACATAAATTTGGAAAATACTAAAAATTAAAAAAAAAATAATCTCATATACGTATGAATACAACATGAGATTAATTTTTTTTTAAGCATTTTTAAGTTATAACATCCAGCATTTACATATCTATTGCTTGGGTAAGAGATGCTGTTTCAAAAGAAAATATTGTGTTAGAATGAGAAATTTCCCAAGAAAGTAATTTTTTTTATGATATGTAGTGAGTATTTTCGAAGCTCAACTTATTTAATATTCATTTCAACAAATTTATTATAAAATTAAAGTATCTAAAATATGAACAAGACAAAAAAAAGTTGATTTAATATTTCATGTGAAACAACTTATAACTAAATTCGTTAAACCATAGAAAAACAAATACATAGATATCTAATAGAAAAAATCCTAATACAATAGTCAAAAACCTAATTTATACAACATTAATATTCCTCTCAAGTACCATATTTAGAGAAACGTCAATCTTTCATTGATATAACGTATTAAATATAGCAAAACGTTTGCTATAGAATTTTAAAACTACGAGAATATTTAATTTCCCGTTTTCACGGGAAAATTAAAAAATTTCCGAGAACTCTCGAGAGTATTTTTACGGGAAATTCCGGGGTTTCCCGTCCGGTGATTAACGGACCCTAATCCAGACCCAAAACAATATATAAAAACTGCACCCATTATGTGAATCTTTACCAAAACGTAAGCTGGCAAATCGAATCATACAAATTCCCAAACTTTTCTTTTTTTTAACAATCTCTAATGCAAATGTGGTTCACATACCTCTTTCACCGGTGCACAGTGGTCGAAATCACTGATCCAGTGGCATTTAATTTAAATTTTGAAAACTTTAAATTGATAAATATTTACTAGTGCTTCAGTAAGTAAACTAACATTTTAACTTTTGTTTTCAATATATGCACAACCGTAAGGGGTCAAAAATAGCATATGTTGCAGCAAGGATATAGTGCCTGTTTATTCAGTATGTGTTTTTGATCACTTTTTAACGAAGGTGATTATAAATTTTAAAAACTAAAGTTTTTTTTCGAAAATGAAAGGTATGTACTAATTAAAGAATGAATATCTGTGGCCTGCGTTTAACCAAACGCACCCTTTTTATACCCCACACCACTACAAGTGTTTAGTGTAATGTTTGCAATACACAGAAAAAAGACTTCGAACCCTAAAATAACCGTTCGACACTGAGTCAGCTTCTTAATCGATTTAACGATGTACGTCCTTCCGTCTGGTCCGCTGTTTATCTGTCTAAGTAAATTAAGTGAACAAAGTACAGGTCGAAATTTGAGAGATACCTTGACGAAATTTATCACGATTAATTATTTCGCCACAAGGACAAAGCTCATTGAAATTAGTTATGACAGGTTCATTATTTCTCATAGCCTATATAAATACATATAAATTTCTTCCCGAACGCTCATAAATATTGTAGGCAGAATTTATTGGGCACAAATAAGTTATATATAATAAATATGTGTGTCAAATTTAATGAATATCGGTCCGTAATTGATCATAGTGATCACTTTGCGTGTATATATCTCGTATAAACGTTAGTATTATGATTATATTTGATACAAATAATATTTATATAAGTAAAAATCAAAGTGAGACATTTTAGGAGTATCGATATATAATTAGCTATAGCTCCCATATAAGGCTTACTTTCAGAAATCACTCTAAAGTACATATATTATAGTATGGTAATATTAAGATTCATATATATTGAGAGGCGTGAAATATGTGCGGGGCACCCAAAAGTTCTGGCATGTCAAATAATTAATTCAATAATGTGTACTACATATGGCAAGTTTCATATAGCAAATTAGTTATATCAAAATGGGCGTAATGATTCTCAGTAAAGAAACTGTTTTAATTATAGAGCATATATTGTGTTATATGGGAGTCGAGTTTAATGTAATTCGATTCATTGGTTACGTAAAAAATAACTGTTTTAAAAATATGCGCGTAAAATGTGGACATGGCATTCAATCAACCTCTAGCAAAGCACAAGTATAGAAATTAGTTCCTTAAGCAATTCAATATAAGAATTAACATTGGACTTCGTTATTATGCAGTTATAAATTTAATGTCGCTAAAATTAAAATTATTTCGATCATTGTGCGGTGTGGACTTTTGAAGTTTGAATTTTCAGTATCAAAGGTCAGATTAAAATGAAATTGTCAAGTACATTTCCCGAACCTAGAAAATAATTGTTCCATAGAATTAATAAGCACGCTATTATTTTATTTTTCTATTTAAGCTTTGATGTGAATACTCTTATATTTTCCAAACAATTTCATTACATCTACTTCTATTTAATTGCCCTCAACTGTTTGTGTTTGTCAAACACATGTTAATTGGGTTACAACAATGTGTACATGTCACTTTTAATAGTTTTTTCCCTTTTTTTAATATTTATTATCACTTAGTTTTATAAATATGCTGTCATCTGTTTTTAAAAATTTACTAATCGTGATTAAATTCAAATTATTTATTTTATGCTTTTGTTGAACACTTGCATTTAATTTAAAATAAATTTAAATATATTTGTAATTGTGCATTTAAAAGACACTTAATTTGTGTTGCATACAAATATGTAAATGCCACAGAGTAATTGAGGCATAAGAAGAAAAGAAATATTAAATGGCTAATTTGAGTAAACTAAAAACACAAGAAACAATTGTAAATATAATAGATGAAGTGGTAGATAGAAGATAAAAAACTAACTAATCACCTATGAAGAGTTTAAATAAATTATATTTTTTGTAATTTATTTTTATTATAAGTTAAATTTCTTCCATTTCATTAACACAATAATTCAAATTTGTAAGCCTTATTAAATAAGTTAAAATTTTAATGGTTTATAAATTAACCTTCAAAATAAATTACTGCACCATTCAAATATTTTGTTTTATTTCAAATTAAAATTTTCCAAAAAATATAACTACCACCAAGCAGACATTGATTAGCATAATAAAAAAAGTGAAATGATTGCATACATCAAATTCCATATTCAATTCTAAATAAATAATTTTTATTCGAAAAATGAGACCTTCATTAATATTAAAGCTTAGGGCTAATAAAAATCTACCTAAAATAAGAATTCAAAACAAAGGCATAAGTCTTATACATTAAATGATCTTTAAACATGCAACTGTTTGCGAATTGACTAAAAGTCTACTTGTAGTGTATACACTTCATCGAAATCTTTTTAAATCAAAGAAAAACTTCAATTAAATCATTAAGTAACATTTTTGATATCGATAGACAGACATTAAACTAAAATAAACGAGTATCGATCAAATCAAACACACACACACTTAAAAACTGATATTGAAAATCACACGCCTTAATTTTAAATTAAGAAAATAAAACGAAAAAAAATGAATGATCCTTCAACGAAAATTTTGTTATTTCGATAGAAGAGAGAATTAAATTAAAATACGAATTGCAAGGTAAAAATTATAGTAACGTGACAGCCTAAAGGAGTAAGAATTAAGACAAAATTAAGTAAGAATTTGTGGAAGGTGAGATACTAGGGAATTTTGTAAGCCCTACACATTAACCTTGCAATCGATTTTCATGACAGAGAGCAGCTAATTTATATTCGTACGACATTTCTGGAAGTGTTCCTTATTGGTAAACATATCACCTTACAGGAGAATAATACCTTAACAAAACAATGCAAAACAAAAAAATATTGAGTAATACCAGCAGACCGAAGTTTCTTTCCAAAATTTTGTCATCCTACTACTAAAATCCTTTTTCCAATTTCACATGTATTCGTGTTATAGATCTAAAATTCCATTTTTTATAAATAGAACATTCTCGTACCAACAATGTCCCATTTGATATCAACATACGACTTCAGTCTTCAAATTCATTCTGGTAAAAACACTTGGCAGTATTAGTCTTGGTGATCTTAAATTTATATTTCCTTAAGCTGGAATTCATTTATTATCTTCTCTATATCTGTCAAACTCATCCTTAACTTTAATATCTCCCAATCCACCAGACTAAAATAAGAAGAGATCGATGAAATTTTATCTAAGAAATATCCATCCATTATGTATCTTTTATACATATACTAGATGGAATACCTCCTAAGAATTCGTCCTATTAATGTCAAGGTTATGATTCTCTTGCAACTCTAGGTCTTACTCGCAACACACTGCATGCGTGTGATCCTGTTAGGCCCTAAACCTTACTCAAAATTATGCATATTTTAATTGTTCTATTTGTCCCTTCCCTATCATATCTGAAATAGAAGTCAATTAAATATGTCTAGTATATTTTTGTAAATTCTGGGTCTTATAGATAGTAGTGTGACTTAATAGATGATCTGGTTATCGCGGTAGTCAGGTACGCGTAAACAGTCTTCGTTTTGACAAATTACTAATACTAATAACCTGTACTGTTTACTGGCATATTAACATTGTGATCTTCAAGATCTTACTCCAATGTCACGGGATCAGCCTGCTTATGGAATGCATAACATCTATTGGTGCGCTTCTGTGATGGATTATTGGAAGGGGCCGAATGGGCTTAAGCATCTAGATGATCTGGTATAAAAATCGTCCATCTGTGTTCTACGAAGAGAGCAGCTCTTTTTATGTCAATTTCTGAAATCACAACCCAATTCAAAAGCGTCTGATCTCTATGTTATGGGCAGATCCTTTACCACACATATGTCATGCCGACTGCGATAATGGTCTCCCAGCTGTCAAAACCTTACACTCTTGCTCATGTTACCTATTTTTAGGTCGCCTAAAGAGTTCTGGTTTATTGTTTATGAATGATGTCCCTTCTATCAAATTCAGGATGCGTCCAATTCATGCTGAGTAGCGCTCTGGCCTGCGACTGTCTCCTTTTATTGATCATTTATTAAAAAGTGCGAATCCAAAAGGTTGAAAGGCTGTAAAGATTCTCTTCAGCACCTCGAGTTGTACCTGAAATTTTGTCAACCTACATAGTTAAAACGTTTTAAACGTAGCTATACCTAACACAAACAAAACTGTAAAGCTTTGCTTCATACTACTATTTAATGTCAAGATCAAGGTCAATTTTATCACAACTAAGTAAATTTGTGCTCCATACTTGCGCTGAACCAAACACGATAATATTTCGGCGTCACTTGATTTACATCCCTGAATATCTAAAAGCCACCCCAGGAACAAAATAGTGTGATGATTAATGCACCAAGTCAAGATCTTCAAACATTACACCTTAGAAGCTGTCTGCTCGTTCTTCCCAAACATAACCACTTATTGATACATATGTTATTCATCATTGGTTATTTAGTAAAGCACCTTTTACATCTGAAAAAACATATCATTATATCCTATTTAAAGTTTGTAATATCTCCATAAATTTAAAGGAGTTACTTATAGCAGCGATAGGCACAAAGAGAGGACGTAAAAATTTGAATTCTTTATTGTATTTGGTTTGTTAAATATATATTTTTTTTACGCTCTCTGTTATGTGTTGTTTTTGTTTTTGCTTAATCATGTAACATGAACCTGCCCTGTTGAATACTAGAACAAAACCAAATAATTTTTAGTTTTTATTTGCTCACAATTGTTGCATATGTGCAAAATGCCAAAAACACTCGGCTCCAGAGTGAACTTTAAGATAGGCATGTAGATTACTTAAAAGTTTTTAAAATCTCACGATTTATTGCCTTTTATAAGTATTGATTAGTATTTCTCGATAGAATAATGACATGACTATTGAATTCAATATCTTTTATTATACTACGCAACAAATCTTTGGTCATCTGCCTCACTCAATGATTCTAACGCAAAGTGAAAGTACATCATCAGATTAATAAAATCTTCAAAGGGGTTTTCAAAGTTAGTTCGAATTTTTAAAGTTAAACTTTGGATATTTTTGAGCACTTTTTTCATGATGTGTGAAAATAAAAAACATTTAATTCAGCCAGTTTTGACGTATTTATGTGTACTTGTAATTGTTTTATAGTATGCAAAGATTATCTTAGATATTGTAAGATCTTTACTTAATCTTGCGACGGATTTTCATAATAAGATTGTTTGCAGTATAAAATTTACAAACGAAATTTATTCAAGTTGTTTTTGGAGAAAAATAGGGTCTAATCTTGAAGTTGGGAACCACACCCAGTTTTTAGCCCACTTTCTGTAAGAATCATATAAAATATGAAATACACAAGGAACAGAAAACACATATAATATATGTACAATTTAATCGGTATAGATACCACGTTTTATTTTAATCGATTCAGTAGTTTATACATAATGTCAAGTCTGATAAATAAAACAATTTCACGACAAAAATGTTCATAAAAATGGGATGGTTTCCAGTAAAAATCTAGTATAATTATGGAAGTACTGTCTAAAACAATAAATATACATAATATCATTTGGATTAATTAGTTTAAATATATTTTATTTCAAATTACTCCAAATATTGAAAATTCAAGAGTCCATAAAAATAAAATTTTAATTAATTTTAAAAATCCCTTTTGGGGGTTTTATTTGATTACTAGTACGCTTTCATCTTGCGTTGGAATTTTTGAGGCAATGTTTTCTTGTTAACTGTGTTACGAATTCCAAGAACGAAAATAATTTTTTATTTTCTCCACTTAGTCGGAATATATTTAAAAGTTTAAGAGTTTATTTTAATAGTAGTTTTTAAATCTGAAAATATCACAGAGTATTATCATAAATTATGCAAACATTTCTTAGTATATCTTGAATTATATTTGAACATGAAAGTCTAATTTGTTATATCGTAGTAGTTATCCAGAATACATTATGTAGGGTATTGAAATCATGCAAGAGGCCTTTATAAACAAATCAAATTAAGGTTTGGATGAAGTAATGAACCGCAACAACAACAAGTCAAAATGCAAAAATCTTGAAAAATTGATTGTTATGCGATTTAAAACATGCAGTCAGTTAGTCAAATCAAGTTGCCGTCAATAACAACGTAAAACCAAACATCAAGCCATTTAAGAAAATGTCCATTAGAAATGAGTTTGTAAACCAATATAATAAAGTTAAAGCACAAAAAGAAAAATATTTGACTTCAAAAATCTGACTGAAACTACTGATCATAGTGTCAAGATTTTTCGGTTATAGAACACGCAATGTAAACTAACTTTAAGCTTTAAACTAAAACAATATTTCAATTTCCCACGCTTCCTTAAGAAAGACAGTAAAATAACGATAACAAAAAAAAGCAAAAAAAAAAAAAACAACACACCCTTAAGCTTTTTGTTATTGACTTATGAGATGTGCAACTACTGAAAACTACTATAAATAATTTAAACTGCAACAATTTAGCCATGCAATTTCACATCACATACATCACACATTTTGTAAATTGAAATGGCAAAAAAGGTCTCTCTTTCTACTATAAGCTTCTGTATTTCGCGCCCTCTAGTAATGAAAACAATCGGTACAACAACAACACAAATTACAGAAAAAAACAAAAGTTTTTTTGGGTTTATTCTATACTCGAATACACTTCATCATTATTGTATGTTACCAATAATTCTAAAAACGAGATTGCCTCCAGCTGACATGGTCTCCACCAATCATTCCATGTAGTTTTTTTTCCCAATTTTGTTTTTGTTATACAATTGTTAATATCAATTTGTGTTGGTGCTTTTGTTGTTTTTAGTATCTTAGAACGACTACTACTGTATCCCCCCATTTAGCTACTGTATCTTTCACATAATATATAAACACTTTTAACTCCATTAAGACTCCTCCATTAACAAGTGTGGGAGCGTTTTCAAAAAATTATTGTTGTTTCAGTTTTATGTATAAAAAACCAGCATGAGGTTGTTTTTTTTTTTTATTATTATATTTAGAGTTTTGTTTGTGTCTTTCACCTTCAGATATTTTGTAATAAAAACCCTTTTCGTTTCGTTTCTGTATTTCTGGTATAGCAAATTCGGATCTATTTTTGTGTTTCAAACATTTGGTTTTTTTTCCAAGTTAAAATTTAAGTGTATAAATGTCAGGTCATTGAACAGTTTTCTTTACAAGTAGCAAAAATGTTTATATGTCAGGTTTTGAATATATTTTATGACATAATGACAGGGAACAGAAAATATTTGAATGTATATGCACCAATTACTCCAGCTGCAATTGAAGATCTATTTCGATTAGTACACAGAGAAAACATTTTTGTTGTGGCAACCGAATTTTTTGTCAAACAAATTTTGTTGATTGTAGGAACTATCACAAATTTGGATCCAAATACTATATATTGCAGAATTTATGTTTTAAAAACACAATTCAATGAAATGTACTGAATGTATCGGTATTTACTTTTGTTTCGCTTTTATTAAAACAAATCTAAATTTAATTTTTTTGCTCTTTATTTTTAAGTAAATCGAGAATATATTAGATCAACCACGAGCATAAAATTAGTACACTATTGCTATTGTCCGTCCGTATGTCCGTCTATCTGTCTATTGAAAGCGGGAGAGAGCTTAGGGTGAACATACTAGTGGTACGAAATTGTGCTCAAATATTTGCATTATATAAGGTTTGTTTGGTGTTGAAAATGTGCAAAATCAGTTCATAAATAAAAAAGTTATGGACCAAATACTAAAAAAACAGAGTGCCCATCGTAACTCCAGTTTACACTTTTATCTCGATATCAAACAAAAAAGTATGTGCATCTACGAAGTTTTGCACAAATATTTCAAGAACCAATGTAAACTCAGAAGTCAAAAATGGGCGTCATTCGCCCACTGTACCGACCACATCCCATATAAAGTGAAATTTTAACAAAATTGGTGATGGTGGGTGTATAGATTCGTCCAAGCCGAATGTAACATTCTTACTTGTTATAATTGTTCTTTAGATCAGGACATTTTTTAAGAATTTACATTTGAAAATAGACACAATACGTAAACTGTTTATTGACATCATATCCTAAACGAAGTTTTGAAAATTTTTACGTATTATTAAAATAAAATTGTCTTACCCTCTACATATGTATGTTATATTTCTATAGTGGTTGATTTTCTTCTCGATAAAAAAAACTAATCTGATAACGTATTATCTTTAGATAATACCATATGAGGAGTATTTTATTTTTATTTTATTTTATTTTTTTTTTTTACAAATGTCAATTTCGTAGCAATATGGTTTAAAACACTGAATTAAATTTTGTTATGTAATAATTTTTGGTAACTCTTACCAATATTTGGAAATAAAACATATAATTCTAAATTAAATTCGATTGTTATTTTCGAAATTAATAATTCGAATTTTAGTTACAACACAAACCTATTGAATAAAAAGTACATCAAAGAAACTATGAGAAGAAAGTTGCAATTGGATTTATTTATAAATAAAACTTTTTACTTGCGCAAAATTTGAAATAAAACTTATCCGAATATAAAAATGTGAAATTAAAAATAAATAAATATTCCCATAACAGTGATGAAAAGTTCTTCAACTGCCAGCAAACACAAATGTTCGATAGCAAATTGAGAGTGATTTGAATTCAAGTCTTTTCTGAAATGTCAAATATCTGAGAATTATTTGAAAATAATAGCTTTCTAAACAAAGAGGGAAATTAATTGTCAAATTGAGAAATACTATTATTATCAAATCTTTGTTAAATGTAATTCTCAAACTTTTTTAAAATGTGGATTGTGACCACATGTGGAACATAAATAAAAGTAATTTGCGTATTTAGCTTTTTGTATATATTTCAAATAATTTTTTTAATATATTGTTTCAAATATCTTTAAGAATGATTTGATAATAACGTTTAATATCAAATTGAGAAAATATCATTTTTCAAATATTTGTTAACTTGTCTCTTTAGATTTATGAATGATTTGATAATAACATTAAATATCAAATTAATAATATACTATTTTTCAAATATTTTTATAGTTGTCTTTAGGTTTGTGAATGACTCAATAATAACATTTGATGTCAATTTGAGAATGTGCAGTTTTCAAACGTTTTTCTCTCAAATGATTCTCAATTTGAAAACAAACTTAAAATTCTTACCTCTATCTACATTTGAAACAAGTTTGAGAAACACTTTTGATATCAAACGTTAAAGTCATCTTTTTTTCAGGAAAAACATACTGCTGAAATTGTAGGTATAGTCATTCCAATAACCAGAAACATTTCGGTTTCACTCCCTCTCGTCACGTCTGATTCTCTTAAGAGTTTTTAGGTTATATAATTTTCTAGGTAATAGGGTTAGAAAATTTGTCGTACAAAATTGTAGTACAAATCAAGTCTTCAACTTACCATACATAACTCATAGAAATCTTTAAAGTTGTTAAATCATGAAATTAACTCTCATTAAATCGTGGAAAAATTACAGGTAAGGAGTTTGTGAGTAGGGGGAATTTGTATTTGACAAAACCTACTCATGATCGTAGATCTAAAAAATGATAAAATAATTAAATAAAAAAAAAATAAATAAATAAAAATCCAAATTTGAATAACAAGTCAACAAAAGAGTATAAAAAATTTATAGCGAATAATTGCACGTAGTATTCCTTTACCAGATATAGTAAAGAAAGTGAAATGTTTGGAGAAAAAGATATGTAAGCATAAACTATAACACTATAATGTGAGGGAAAAATGTGATGAAGAAATCAGAATGTGGAACAATCCAATAACCGACTTATACACTCAAAAACTGGTGACCGAATTGGGATGGGCTTCTCTGATATAAGCCGAAACATATTAAAATGCATTAAACTTCTAGATCATAACTCTGATTTTCATAAGGGAACTTACTAAATGGTTAAAGAAAATAGGTAACAGTACACCCACGCGTCGGACAAAAAAGCGCCGATCGAAATATTAAGAAACGAAATCGCAAGATCTCGAAGTGCAATGTAAAAATTATACATATAAACTCTTATTAAAATTGTGGAAAATTAAATGGCGTATAGAAAATCCAAGGTGGGATCATTTGTGAACAATATTTCACAGTGGGGCAAAATCAAAATTTTATATTTATATATTTTTAATATATACATTTATATAAAATTTATATAAATTTTAATTTGGGCATGGCAGAGGGGTGTACAATTTATAATTTTTAAAGTAGGGGCCCACATACCTCTCAGGAGCGGAGCTATTAGAGTTTAAAATTGGCTACCTCTGATATAGAAAATTTTGTAAAATTTTTGTTTTTTTATCCGAATTAAAATATACACCTTCTTAAAGCCCTCGATAAGACTTTTGGAAAACATGATTGCATGTGATATTTATCTCTTATAGTTTTCAAATTATTTGCATTTGAAATTTCAACTACCTCAATTTCTTAAAATCTTGATCCAGTTTTTTTTTTCAATATATAGCCCAATATTTTTATCCCATTTCTAAAAATTTTTACCCAGTTAGTTAAAAAACAAAATCATCTATCGAATAAAAAAACAAGAAGTCGACATCTCATCCAAAAGTAAACGATTTAAAAATTGAAATTTGCAAAAGTTATGATTTTTTGTGTTTTTTTTGACCGAAAAAGTGTCTTTATTCTTTTTTTCTCCAAAATAAAACATTATTTAAGAACATTAATAATTTTAAACTTTTCTAAAAAGTATCTTCACAGAGATGATTTTGGGATTAAAAGCAAGCCCAAACGCCCAACAGAACTATATACAGACCCCTCCGAATTTGACCTATTTTAAACAAAAATTTTTACTTTATCCTATGTGTTCTAAATATTTCTGCACTCTAATGTGTTCCAAAGAGTTTATCAATGGCTTTTTCTAAAACTGCAATAAATGTGGACTTTATATTCAATTTTTTGGATTTTCATCGGCTTTTTGAGAATTGTGGAATTTCTTTTATAAAAATCTTACATTTACCAATTCAAATGATAAAGTCAACAATAGCTGAAAAAATGGAGTCCATAGTTTTTATGATTTTTGTTATTAAACTAAATTTGTTTGTAAAAAACTACAAATATTTATCTCTAGTAGTCAAGATATCCTAACGAAATTGTCGGTAATTGTATGTCTTTATCATTTAAAGTGTAAAAAATTTTCAGATATTTGAAACCCACAATTCCAAAAAAAATCGGAGAAAATTCCAAAAATGTTTTTTTTTTAATTTTGGCCTAGGTAAATTCCACCTATTAGGTGGTTGGGTTTGCTTTTACTTCTAGAATCATCTCTGTGTATGTACCTTTAAGAAAAATTATTATATGTTCCGAAAGAAAAAAGGTTGTATATACTTCCTCGGAAAAAAAACACAAAATATCATAATTTTTTCAATTTTCAAATTTTGAAAAATATTTATCTTTATTCGATAGATATTGTTTTTAACTAATTAAGTAAAAAATTTTGATAATCGGATTAAAATATTGGGCTATATATTGAAAGAAATGGACAAAGATTTTGCAAATTGGTATAGTTTTACTTTCAAAATAAAATATCCTGAAAAGTTTAAAAGATAAATAGCACATGCAACCACATTTTTCAAAGGCTTTATCCAGGCTTTAAGAAGATATAAAAATATTTGAAATCGGATAAAAAACGAAAATTTTATAAGCGGTTAAAATTTTTCTATGTCAGAGATAGCCTATTTTGAACTCCAATAGGTCCACTCCTGAGGGATATGTGGGGCCCCCTTCAAAATTTAACTTGCACATGTGAAATTTTATGTAAATCCAATCAGCAGATTAAAAGTTACAGATTTGTTTCCAAAAAATTTCGATTCTGTCCCACTTTGCACTGCCCCTACCTACCCTTGCACAATTTAACAACAATTTAATGTTACGAATATTTTTCATTATATTGAACAACACTTTTCTATACTTCTAATGAATTTCACTTCTGGCGAATTAATGCAAAAAAATTAAAAGTTTATTCCAAATCTTACTTTTTTGAACAAAAATATTTCATATTATAATAAAATAGCTTACAGTTATTTCTACTTAGTATCTTTTAAATTCTTTTAGATTCTCACTTTCCTCTAATATTATAATTTCTTAATTATTCTTAGAAAGTTTTAAATCTCCTGATAACAATATTTCAACTACTGGCTATCCTACAACAAGTGAATTTTCTTTATAAACCAACACAAAAGATTTGCAATAGAGACCTGACCTTAGAACCTCCTGCCATTCTGTTATCTAATGACACTTGTTGCAACAAAAGGTTAGCGCCAGTTTATTCCACCCATTATTTTTACAAAAAACTCAACATGTTGCCTATTGCTAACTATAATATGTAGACACATTGAAGCACGTGTTGGGTGCAAGAAAATGCAGGTATTAGATGCAAGAAAATACACTTGTTGCAGTTGCAACAAAGTATGAAAATAAAAACAATAAATATGCAATGAATATTGTTAACAAATATAAAAACTCAATAGATTACTAAAGTATTTATGTGTATATAAAAGTTAAGAGTGCAAATGCAAATTATTTTTAAAAATTTATTAAAAAGTAGCAAAAATATAAAATTTATAAAAATGTTTTTAATAAAATTTTACACTTAATGATATATAATTTTTATTTATTACAGAGAAACTAGTTCAAATATGTTAAGGAATGAATTTGGTTACCTAAAAACAAACTTAAATTAACATTTTATTCTTGAGTTTACAAACTTGCAACTCGCCTCAATAAAAATACCTTTATAATTTGTTTGTGTTAAAGTATAATACAATCCTACACCCAAGCAATATTTACCTGCATTCATTTAATTTTCAAGGATTATGGGCATTTTTTCTTCTATTTTTGTTCAAACTCAGTTTAAAATCACAGTATTTGGCTAAAATTACACTTGTTGTCTTGACTCTCTTTGTTGTTGGAAAAAAAAAGAAAGTCCGTTTGTCCACTTTTTTCTCATTATGTAGATTAGATTTTTGCTGTGGTAGTTTTTGTAATATTTTTGCTAAATGACTGCCATAAAAATTTTGGTATTCTTCCTTGAAAACAACTTGCAACCCAAAATACACTTGTTCAAAAGACATTTAAAATTTTTCATTGTTTTTGCCAAATAAAGATTTGTTCTGTAGAATTATTATTTGTGTTGTTTGCCATTTGTATGGCCAGACAGTTTCGTTAATTTTTCTGGCGCCAGTTAAACAGTTGGTGTTCCATCTTCATAAATATTATGGTTTTCGTTGTTGTTGCAAAAAGGAGAAAAAATATATTTTATTATTTTGTAATATGATTTGTTGAAATTTATTACAAATACTTCTTATTATTTTCTCTAGAGTTGAAGTTTATTACAAGTCGGTTATTACAGTTGGTTGTTAGTTGAGAATTATAAAAAAAAAATTATAGAAATTTAACAAAATTTACTACTGCTTTCAGAACTTCATTTAAGTTGCAAGATATACGAGCCTTTTAAAATTTTTAATATCTTTTTTTTATAGAGATTTATAGAAATTAACATGTTTTATTTAAAGTAAGTTCAACCAATTGAAACAAATTTTACCTATATAAAAGAAGCCAACGCACCTTTAATGCGTGTTGCAAAGTTGTTAAAAAATAAACTTTTCATTAACAATAACCTGTAGAACCAAAAAAGTGCGCCAACCTTCTTAAAAGAAAAAGAAAAAATAATAATAAATTAACAAATTATTTTAGCACTATACCACAAAAATTAAAAAAAAAAAAGTGAAAATAACCAGCACAAGAATTTAAAAGCCATATAATCTTTAGTAAAATATATTACAACAAATTGTGATAATGTCAGTTTGTAATGTGCAAAGGATCCTTTTAGTAAATTATGACCTTAACAATCAAATAAATAACACCCTTTTTTTGTAACAAATTACCTCGAAAGCTAAAACAAAAAGATGAAACTGGTGATTTTATGCAACATTTTCGAGCATTAAAATGCAACTTAATACCAATTATGAAGTAAAAGCCACAACAACAAAAAGAACGAAAATAGTAAATTATCAAGATGTAACTACAATTATGTCATTGTTCAACATACAACTGGATAAATATATGTTATATGAATTAAATTATAAAATATATATATATATATATAGGAGGGTGGTATGAGGAGGCTTAAAGAAATGTTACTCTCCCATAGAGAGTTGACATCGGAACTGAATGTTAAAAATCTTTCATTGTTCGAATAAAGCGTATAATTCGAATATGGCATTTTGGTTTATCCGAATTATTCCATCATGCATTAATTTCGAATAATTGAAAATATAAAATATAAATGTTAAATTTTGGTAAGTTTAACAATTATTTTTAACTATACGCAATAAATATGCAATAAATAAAAATCGACTTTATATATATATATATATATATATATATATATATATATATATATATATATATATATATATATATATATATATAAAATATTGATATTTAAGAATTTAAATACACAGTGTGTTAAATATTTCACTATTTCTTTCGAAAAAGAATTGTTTAACTTTTTTAATTTTTTTATTAAAAATATTATTATACCTTCAATCTCAATAGTATCGAATCTTTACTCAATTCTTTAATGGCCACATAAAGTGCTTTCAAGGTGGTACATAAGTAGTTTAAAAGTTGTATATGACTATCCGAGAGTCTAGCCAACTTGTAAGTAGCAGAGCAATCTAAAATATGCAAAATCATATTTTTTCTTGGGCTTCAAATAAAACTAACTATTCATTATTTATCTGTTTCACACAATATTAAAAGCTTTGCCATCGATTTTGTGTACTTGTTGTTATAGAATATTTTTGCATATTTTGGGCATAACAGTATATTTTTTCATATTTTGGGCTCAACAACATAGTTTGTCATATTTTTATAGCAAATTCTTATTTTAGAACATATTTTACCAATTTAAATGCCATATTTTTACATATTTTATAACTAAGAGCATAAGTTTGCATATATTACACCAAAGAGCATAATTTTGCATATTTTGCACTTAAGAGAAAAATTTTAAATATTTCTCATTCAATTAAATATTTTTTACTCTGCCATTAGTGAAAATTGCTTTTACAAAAAGAAAATATTATTTAGTTTTTGCTAATAAAAAGCGAGTTATTTTTAGCATGAATAGTAGATAATTTAAAATTTATCCAAACAAAATAATACTTTAAGCAGGGACCTTATTTTAATACTTAAAAACGAATTTTTATCATAAAAGTTTAAAATTATTTTGAATATTGTTCATCGGATGATAAAACTCTAAAGAACAATATTTATATTTATTTTAAAACATATTTATTTTTTCATCATGGTGAATATTTATATTTAAAAATAAAAATCCCTTAAATATTTTTTGAATTAGTTGAAAAAAAAAATTAATCACCTAGGAAAAATTTTATTAGTTCTACAACTAGTTCCAGCTCGCATGAAAATAGCCTGTATTCCTTCAACTTTGGCATTACGACCAATGATTTTTCTTCGAAATTGTCACCCTCAGCACTAGTTCCATGCAAGTGATACCTAGCCAATACTCATTCTATAGAAAAATTTTAGAACTAGTTCTTTAATCAACGATTTTTGTTCGAAATTTTCACATTTAGAACTAGTTCTACAGAAGAGTTAAGTAACGGTTCAAAAACCAATTATTGAAATCAATGATTTTTTTTCGATTTTATTTTTTATTCTAAGAGCCATTCTTGAAGGCCAACCTTTTTATAAAATTAAAATTTTTTTAAATTTAAAGTTTTTTTAACTGTTCTTGTTTAACTGTTATTTGGGAACCAGTAATTTTTTCAGAGAAGTAATATAGAAATAGTTTTTAATCACATGTTCTCAAAAATATCCTTTAAAACCAATTTGGTATCACAATACGGTTGTACTCCATGAGTTCTAGAGTAGGTTGCAACACCATTAGATCTAAGGATGTCATCAAAGAACCTGAAATGGCTTTAATTATACCAGTTCTAAAACTAATGATTTTAGAACAAGTTCTGAAAATGTTCCTGGGCAGTAAAAAAAATGTTTTCGTGTGCCTGATTTTAAGAACATATTTGTTAATTTTAAGAACTTATTTTTCGATTTTATTAGCATTTTTATGCGCATATTTTTGGCTGCCCTGCAGATAATGTATGATTGACGCATTAATCAATTTTCAAAAAATTTGACACCATTTCAGATAAAGTTTTCCATCGATGATTAACACCATGTGTTAGACTTTCTTGATGCAAAACATAAGACTGCAATGTTTACTGTTTATTATTTGATTTACAGAAAATTGTGCAACATTTACTTACAGGATCAAAATGATCACTTATAGAATAATTTCAGTTTCTATATTGATTCCATAAACATTAAGTCTATTTTTGGCTAAATAACTAATGTTGGAATCATTTCTTTTATTTTTAATTGCTGAAATCCGAAATTAATGTTTAATTGATTTGTTTTTAGAAATATAACTTCATGATGCAACGTTTATATATTTATAAAAAGAGTTAGTTATCTGACCACTCATCTACGGTTGATGAATGGCAATATTTATTTTCAATAATTTGGCGGATTTCCGAAATAATATCACTTTTCTTTTCAGAAAAAAAATTGTCAATATAATTCCATATTTCAGTTGTGTAAATAACAAGCTAACATTTAAATTAAAAAATTAAAAATAAAATAGTTGTAAAATATTGTATACCCAGAAAAAATTTATTGATTCTAAAATTAGTTCCACAACGCATGAAAATAGCCGGCACTAGTTCTACTTTGGCGTTACGACCAATGATTTTTGTTTGAAATTGTCATCTCCAGAACTAGTTCTGCAGAAATGTTACCTAGCCAGTACCTATTATCTGGAACGATTCTATAACAAATTTTTCAATCAATGGTTTTTTCGAAATTGTCATATTCAGAACTAGTTCTAGTAAAGCGTTAGCGAACTGTTTCTGAACCTGTTCTTTTATTTATGTTTTTTTTTTTTATTCTAATGAGCCATTTCCTAAATGTCACTTTTGAAATTTAAATTTAAATCATAGACATAACTAATATAAGATTTATGTAAAAACGTTGAGACATAACTGTTAAAAAGTAAAAAAAATACCACTTTAACAAGTAAAAATTTTCGATATAATTGAAAAAAAAAATATTTCGTTGCTTATAATTTTTATTTTTTACGTTGCTTTATAATAGTTATCTCTAAAAAAAATTCTGTTGCTCAATAACTTTTATTTTTCAATTTTAATTTTTTACTTTGTTTATAACAGTTGTTGTTAAAATATATATTTTTTACGTTGCTTATAAATTTTAGTTTTTGAACATATAAGAGCTATTAATAAAGAAAATATTTTTGCATTGCTCTATTAATAATAAAATAGTTCCGTTATAATTTAAACAATTATATATCGATTTAAAAGAATGTGGGGATTTTTACAATACTAGCACATTCTTATAAGTATATTATTCGAGAACGATTTATCCGATTTGTATAAATAAAACGCAAAAAAATGCTTTATTTTGTATTACTTTCCAGCTATTTTAATATCATTTTTTATCCGCTTTTGTTTTGGAGTTATCCAGAAATTACCTAAGTATACAACAAAAAACCTACATATACAATAAACTTACAAAATAATTTATTCTTATCAATTAATGAAACTCCAAAAAAAAATACTAAAATTAGCGTTTTTGGTACAAAATACTACTACCCAGCAAAACCTTTTTGAATTTCGGTAATGGTAAAGTAGTTTCTTGGTAATGAGGTGTCATTATTATTTGAAAACTCTGTATTACATAAATAAGTACTCAATAGTATAATAGCACAGTAATATTGCAATAACGTGCATGAGTTGGCTAGAGCGCTGGATTAGCAACCAGAAGGTTGTTGGTTCAACCCCATTCTGATGCTGTTACTTTTTATAACAAAATGTCTAAAAAGATATTTTCAATTAAAAACTTTTTGTCACTTAGAAAATTAAGTGAGAGGTGGTGTACTGAGTAAGACGTTAGTCATTAAAAACGAATGGTTAATTTGTGTCCAAGTTCAAATCTCACTGACGGCAAACACTTTTTTTTTATTTCCATTTAGGTACATATTTTTGAGTATCGCTAGAGTCAAAAAATAACTACATGAATTTGTGAACAACTCAAACAAAAATAACTAGTTATTTAGGCAAAAAATAAGTAGTTTATTTTTGTTTCCAGTTATACCTGCTAGCTTATCAGGAAAGCATAGTTTTTGCTGGGTAATTTGTATATTCATTTATGCAAAAAAAAAATAAAGCCGATTCTTATTTAACAGGTCGAAATCATCCTATTCCACTTATGTATTTTATTTAAATATGGATTTTATTTCAGTCTATTTAATTCATTTTTGGGATGTTCAAAGAATTTTTTAGAAATTTTGTAAAAAGTATCAGAATGTTTCTTTAACAGCAAATCGTCACCAAAAGTGTAACCGGTCCTATCTAACATTTAAATGCGTTTGAAGTCACCAAAGAAAACTTTTTCAAATTAACATATACTAGTACTAGTGTATTCAAAAAAACCGGTTTTTGAATTATTCGAAAAATAGGTTTTTTTTTAAAAAAACACGGTTTCAAATACGGTTTTACTTAAAAAAAAACCCGGTTAACTGGACAAATAATGTAAAAATAAAAAGTAATATCGCTTTTTATTTTGTGTGACTAAAATTTTTTTATCACAAACGTTTACCTAGATTTTGCTAATAAAAATTAGTTTAATTCAATTAAAAAATATAAAAATCTCAGTTCACAGTAAGTCATAAATTAGAAATTTAAAGAAATTTAAAAAAAACTAAACTTAAAGCTTTTAAAGATAATGATGTAAATGAGAAATATTATCACATAATTTAGATCCTGATTCAGTACAAGACAATTGTTTGCAAATTTGTTAGAAAATTACTCAAAAACCACTAGAAAAAAATTTTAATTTGCTGCAAAATTTCATTTTCAAACAACTTGATTGTTGTATTGAATCGGTCCCTAAATAATGTTCCCTGAACAAATGTTAAAAATGGCTTGCTATATTAAAAAAAAATAAAAGAAAGAACATTTCATAAAAACCGATTAACCGACAGAAAAAAAAACTGGACAGTCGAATAATTCGAAAACAAAAATTTTTCGAAATTGGTCGGTTTTTTGAAGTGCAATTTTTCTCAGCAATAATAAAATATATTTTAAATTAGCATTCATCAAAATAGAACTTTATGCACACACATTTTTTATTTCGTTGGTTCTTTTTCACCGTTTGTTGAATTTTTGAAATTTTAGATAGGTCAGATTGCATTTTTGGTAACCAAATGATTTGTATACCCTTACGGAAGTTGTCAAGGGTATATAGAAGTAATTCAGTCAGTTACAAGGGGAGCATGAGAGTAATGCATCAAAAATCTACTTCAGCTCTAAGGAAAGTCATAAACAACGTAAAAAATATATGTGAAATGTTATAAAGCAATGTAAAAAACATATATTGAAAAATAAAAGTCATTCGCAATGGAAAAAATATATCTTAATAAAAAGTAACTATTATAAGGCAAAGTAAAAAAATTATTTCAAAACATAGAAATTATGAGCAACAGAAAAAAATATATTTTAATAATAACTATTATCAAATAACACAAAAAATATTTCTTATTCTTTTCTCAACTTTTTTAATCTGAAAAAAAATAAATGGTTATCTTTGGTCTCTGATTTAAGTATCTTACTCTTTTTTTAAATTTTTTTCAAAGTTTTTAAACCAGTTCTAGTAAATCATTTGAGAAGCAGTAATTTGTTCAGAAAAGTGATGAAGAGATCATGCAGAATTAGTTCTTAAGCACTAGTTCTAAAAAACATTTCTTAAAACCAATTAAGAATAAAAATAATATTCTACTCCACGAATTCCAGAATTGGTTGCGACACCACTAGTTCTAAGGATGTTATTAAAGAATCTGAATTGGTTCTGATTACACCATTTCTAGAACTAATGATTTTAAAACAAGTTCTAAAATTTACAAATAGCTAAAACTAATTTAAAAGAAGTATAATATTGAAAAAGAAAATAATTCGTTTTGTTTCAATATTCGCGTTAAATTGTTCGAATTATTCGAACGATCCTTCTGATGTCAATATCGGAGAGATCCGATAATTCATGCAGAAACGGACTTCCAAAATTAGCAGTCCTGATCCCGGCAAGAGTGGGACAGTGGCATAAAAGATGATGCAAAGTTTCCTCCTCTTCCTCATCCCGACAACTTCTACTAAAGTTGGTAAAAATTAGCCCTAGTTTCCTAGCATGCGCACCAGCAATCCAGTGCCCTGTAACCACGCCTACCATAATTCTTAGCCGATGCCTCGATAGTCCCATGATGAAGTTAGTTCGAGATTTATCATAATGGGGCCATATTTGCCTCGAGGCTGAACATGTGGATTCATTTGTCCATCTCTATTGTGTAATCCTCGATAAGTTCCGCAGAATTATTGATCTGCAGGCCAAAGGGGTACTCCAACCAGTTAGTCCTTATCTTCATCTCGAAGAAGGGATCCATCTCTGGCTGGTGCATCCGCAATAAAATTATCCGGGGTGCTTGAATGACCCATAACCCAGACTAGCTCCAGGTTTGAATGCCTCGCCATCTTATTCAGAGTTGTCCGGCATTCATGTACCAATCTGGATGTCGAAAAGACACCCGAGAGCGATTGCATTGGTTTGACTGTTCGTACAGATTTGGATATCCGCTCCGAATATCCTATAGTGCTAATACTTGAATCTACACGTGAGATAATTCTCTCAGAGAGCGAATTTGACACTCTATATAAGAAAAATCTTACATATTATTTTAATTGTAGATGTGCTGTTATAAAGTATTGCAAAATCTGTTGCACAAAAATTATTCTGAGTATGTTATTCCAAGTTTTTATGTTATTTAGAGCAATTTAAGTTTCAAGATATATTTGGACATATTTTTTTTAATTACTTAAAAATCTAGTATCAATTCGGTTGGTTATTAGGCATAATTTCTAAATGACGTAATTTATTATTAGGGGTTAGAATTTTATGCATTTATTTTTTTAATATTAAACACAAAAAAAATAAATAAAATAGTTGTAAAAAATATATCCCGAAAATGATAATTCTTAGGGTTCAATTAAACCATTTATCGACTTCAAAATTCCCAAATTGGGAAACTTAACCTACGTATAAATTTTTTGGATAAAAAATTTTGCTGACATCATTATCCTCGCTATAATCATTATCCTCGTCAAATCTTACATTTAAAGAAAATTTCTGATAATTTTATCAAGTAACTTGCGAATTATGTTGAATTTTTTTGATGCTTTTTTATTTTCCAAAACAATTTCAAGATCAGACATTTTGTTTATAAACAAATGGTCGTTGAATTTTGATAAAAAATCAAATATGGCATCCTTTTCTCAATATTGGTTCTAGTTTTGGAGTTTTCTCGTATTGAAGCAATGCGCTGTTGAAAGATTGATTTCAATCATATTCTTAATGTTGAAACTTATTGCAGATTATGTGGAAATATAGAAAAAGCACTACAAAGATGATTTCAAGCGTTTTTATTATGCTTACCGTTGTTATATATTCAGGAAATTGGCAAATTGATTTTTTCATTATCCGAGCTTCACTAACTGAATTTAATGACTTAATTAGAGATTTAGAATTGCTAGCACAGTTAGCAGTGTTGATCACATCATGTTTGCAGGGGCAAACAATGTTGCATACTGTAACAAACGTAATAGAAACGGGACCTTAATGGGGTATAATTCCAGATTATGAAGAGAAATTATAACGTTTACTTCACACACATCGTTCGATATTATTCAGCGAATAATAGCAAAAAATATACCCTTTCCTTTTTACCTCTTCTAAAGTCACAGAATACCTTCAAGACACATTTTCAAAACTCTTAGTCGTAAATATCAAAGAAGATATGTATATTTGTCAAACCCAATATTCAAAAACTAAGAAAAGAATCTTTAAAAAGTGTTTAACGTCAAATAAACCGCCAACAGAGGAATAATTAGAAAATCTTGTTAGCAACATTCTCGTCAATTCAATTTTACAGATCTTTAATTCCGATTTATCAAAATTCGAATTTAGTACCCAATAAACCATAGAACGATATGATAGCGAAAACGATATTATATTAGAAAAACGATATTATTATGACATTGAAGTTTCGAAATATTTATTTCCAATAAAATAAAAAACATAAACATTTGGAAAAAACGTCAAAATAGAAATATAAAAATTAAAACATTTCAACGAACAAAAACCAGCTGAGAATCAAATACAAAAAAAAATAATAATAATTTGTTAACAGCTTTGTAATAAGTCCAAAATTTTTAGGTATGTAATTGCAAAAACATATCCATAAGGGAAACTCATAATACTATTTCCATAAAAATATGTCATGTATAACGATTTTTATATTTTTTATCTATATTTACGATATTTTTCTTAATTGTTATATTTAGTATATTTAAACACAAAAAACCTAATTTTTGGTATTGAATAGCATACAGAACAAAATGTGGACTAGTGATAATTTTTATCACATAGATGATATCGTTACGATATCGTTATAATATTGTTTGGTTTATTGGGTGCGTAGATTTCTTAAAAGAAGTAGATTAAGTAAAAGTTATTTTCAAAGCTTTTAGTAAATCTATGTAGCTCTTTGGCAGAGATTTCTCAGTATCAATCTCAACACCTTCAGAATTAAGAGATAGTTCAGTTGAAGTTTATACTGATGGGTCGAAATCTGCTGAAGGAATTGAGGGTGTCTATATTCCCGTTTATAGGAAAAACATTTCCTTTAAATTACCAGATCACTGCAGCAATCTTCAAGCAGAGATCTCGACCATAAAGAGGTTGGTGAACTGGTTGTGATGAGATTTCTCTACACAAATATCTTATATTATGAACTGTCAAAAGATATACACATATACGAAAGTTTGTTTGTGTGTGTGCATGTGTATTTTTGAAATTTCTAAAAAAAAAACTTTTTTCGTAAAATTGTTTCTTTTTAATGATTGTTTTACATTTTAAAAACAAACAAAAAAAAAATTGTGCTAAAGAAGTACGAATTTCTTAAATAAAACGGACATGTTTACTCTGTAACTGGTTGAAAATAATGACAGAATTTATTAGATACGAGTAACCCTTATTTAAGATTTAACATAATATAAACAAAATAGTTAATCTCTTTCGCCGGTGTTATCTCACATATTATATCCGCGTTAATCTTAGTTATAGATATATTTAGAAGGCATTTATATGATCATTTATTAGTATACAAGTGTTTTTATGTTTTTTTTCAGAAAATTTACTCTTGTTTATATTATAGTGATCTCATGATTATGTTTTAGTTTAATTTTCTATATTTTTTAACATTTCGGAACTCTGAACTTCTTAACAATATCGGTGAAAAAATACAAGAAATTCTACATAAATTCCATAAATTTGTATAATCAATTAGTCAAATATTCAATTAGCTACAAATCCAATTTATTGCAAATATGAAATGCATAATTCTTTCTCCCAAATATACATATAAGAATTATTATTGACTCCATTTTAAATTAAACCATAATTTTTATCCAAAAAGTGCCCCTTCTTCCTATTTTTGTTAATAAATACGACTCCGACTACTACAATATTTTACATAATATTTTTTGAACTTATATCAGTTAGTTAGTTGGTTAGTGAAAAATTTATGAAAATTTATTTATTAGTTTCTGAGTTATTGCATTTTGAAAATGACAAAAAGCACTTCGGACTACCCTTTACTTATGTCAATGATATAATTTTTATATATAGTACTTAATTTTATTGAAGGGATTAACAAAAATTATACATGTTACGTAAGCGATGAAAAGTTACGAAAAATGTAACAAATGTCAATGTCAACAAAGGTCAATAACAATTATTGCAAAAAAAATCTTTGTACTTGATTACCTCTCCCGCTGTTGTACTAAAGCGATATTATATTTCGTCATAAGAACAATGTTTTTTTTTTTTTTTTTTAATCTAAAACTTTAAAAACTCTCTGGACAACTCTCGTATTATTCAGAACTTCAAAATGTAACTAAACTGAGAAAACATATGCTGAACTATTACAATACGACACACGAAATCCTTAACAAAAATATAAATAAAACATTTTGTTAAAAAACTTGTACAACTAAATATTTGCATACTAAATGTATTTACAGTATTTATCATATATACGGGCGTAGTAAGGACCGCCTGCTATGGAAATGATGTTAAGTTAAAGACAAAAATTTTTTTTTTTTACATTTTGTAGAAATCAATTAATATTTTAGTCTTTATTATTACAACAGGCATTGGTTTCAACGCATAAACTACAGAAAAAACTAAATCAGCTGGTACTGCTGTTATTAAAGTTGTTGGTTGGAGAGTCTTAAAGTAACTGACAAAAAAGAAAAAAACTGCAAAAATGCATAACAATAATTTAACATATTTTAATGAATTTCTGACAAAAAAAAAGAAGCTTTAAGGTTTTAAAACTAAACAAAGTTTTTGGTGTGCTTTTATATTTATTTATTTTTTTCTTTATACTTAAAGGGATTTACATTACAGTTTATATAGTTGAAATTTAAAACGGCTGTTTTATTGATGTTTTTTTTAAGAAAATTTCAAAAATGTGTCTCCTGTTACAGTTTAAGAAATGAAGAGAAAAAACCGCACATTTAGTATAAATGTTTTGGACATAAAAAATTAAAAAAAAAAACACCTGATAAACATGACCGCACGCAGCAATTATTAATTTAACCAAATATATTTCATTTTTGAATTGACAACAACAATATTAGTAAGCAACGTAAAAATTCCAGCATATCAACACAATACTACGTACTAACGTCGAGTCTATACTAGAGAAATTTTTATCAAGACAAACATCAAATTTTTATCACGATAAAAATTTGTCTAATATAGACTGAATTTGTCAGTATTATTGCAGCGTTAAACCAAAATTGTCAGCGCTCGAGCACTGACAACTTTGTATTGACCTTGCTTGAGAAAAGACGCAATTTTGATTTTAATTTTTTTCATTTTTACATGATTTATTATGATATACGTTTTCCCCTATAGTTGATAGAGATAAAAAATTATCTGTAATTCAGACAAAAATTTTACGTTTGTCTTGATAAGAATTTTTCTAGTATAGACTCGACGTAATAATAACTTGAATACAATGGCAAATAATTGCCACAGTTTTTCACTAACCAACTGCAACACTGCAAAAAGCAGCAGCAGCACTTTGAAATTGCATGCGTGTAAAACTACTTTGCACACCTTTAAGTATTGGGGGAAGGAAATAGAAATTTCGTGAATTATATATTTGGAAAAATATTAAAGAAGAGAATTAAACTTTTAAAAAGCCTTACTGGTTACAAAAAATATTAGCTTGAATCAACTTTTATATTATGCCACAATTTAAACCTGAAAACCTTAAAAAGAATAAACATTATTTTCTATGAAAAAGTTTTGGTTAAGTTTAAAGTGGCCCATATGCAAGGCTTATATTAATTCCTATAAAAAACTTCAAGTGGAGCTTAAATTGGATCAAGTAGTTAGCTGCAATTAAATTTTAAATTAGTTTGTATATAGAGCTTAAACAAGCTCCTATAAAAAGCTACAATCAAAGCTTAAATTGACTTCCGAAAAATGACAATTAAAGCTTAAATTGGTTGCATTAAAGAGTCGCGACTAAAACTTAAATTGATTTATATAAGGGGCTAGAATTTGAGTTTGTCTTCTATTAAAAATTAAATTTAAATTTAAATTAGTTTCTATAAAAAGCTTCAATTAAAGCTTAAAGCAGATCTTAGAAGATCTACTATTTTCTATAAAGTGTCTCGATTGATGATTAAATTAGTTTCTATAAAGATCTACGATTAAAGCTAAAATTGTTTGCAATAAAGTGTTGTAACTAATAAAATGTCTAATTAAATAAGTTCCTGTAAAGAACTTCAATTAAAGCTTAAAATACCTAAACATATTTCGAAAACGAATTCAAACATAAATTGGATAGTGTATTGAGCTACAATTAACGCTTAAATTGGTACTACGATTAAAATTGTTAAGTGCTTATATTAGTTTCCATAGAAAGATACGATTAAAGTTTAAAATAATTTAAATTGCCTCTCCCAAACCCTTTTCCCTTCACCAATAAACCTACATTTTTTTATAACATTTGCCACTATAAAAAGTGCTTGCAAAAAATAAAACATGCTATTTTTCAAACTGAAATAAAAACCTGCCTAAAAACTCAAATGAAAACGAAGGCAAATGTTTTCGATTTTTTTTTTTTTTATATTTCTTTAGGTTTTTGGGTTTTTCGACTAAACGCAAATGTTATTGCGCTGTGCAATACAATTGAAATGAATATATAAAACAAATGTGACTGTTTGCCAGTTGTATGTTCTCTTTGTCAAATTAGTTCTTAAAGTTAATTTTGTTTCTTTTTATTTTATTTTATTTAATTTTTTTTTTTTTTTTTTTTTTGTTCTTGTATTTTAAGGAGCAATTTCAATATTGGCATGTGTCATTTTACCTTAAATTTTAAGACTTTGTCGTTTTCAAACTTCTTTATATCATTTTGATGCTGTTGGCTGTCAGCCATGAGAAGGACAACAAGACAAGTAGCATTCTTTAGACGTTTGCATCTGGTTTGAACATTTAAGCAATTGTTTCTAAAAATATTTTTTGTTAAACTTTATGTAGATAGAATGTTGTGGCTTAATGACGCGCCAATATTGACAGCAGTTGGTTATTCAGAAAAAAAAAAAAAACTAAAACACATATAAAATAAAACATTTAAATTAGTCTTAAAGAAGTAAGACCTTAAACTTTAAAATGAGAAGAAGCACACTTGTTTAGGACTATTTGCAAACAATTTATAGGGGCGAATGTAAGAAATTGCTAAAATGAAAGTGAATTGAATTTAAAATTACAGGTGGTATTTTTTTATTTTTGTCATAGTAAGACCAAATGGAGGTTAATTTAAAATATATAGAAAGAATGAAAAAAGTTTTTATGAAAGGAATAATCATATGAAAATTTTAAAAATCGATTTTATAATCAATCCAGAGCAGATAGAAGCAAATAGAATAAAAATCCGTGATCACCCATATTTCCCATCAAAAATCTTTTTTAAATGAAAAACTAAAAAAAAATCGACTTTATAACTAAACTAGAGCCGATAGTGCCAAAATTACAAAAATCTCTGATCATCCACATTTCTTAACAAAAATTTATTTAAACGAAAAAAAATCGATTTTGTAGCTAAACAAGAGCAGATAGAGCCAAAACAACAAAAATACTTATACAGTGCAAGCTTGGTATTCGCGACTACCCATTATCGATGACCCGGTTACCGCGACAGCTTAATTTTTAAAATTGCAGGTTCTATAATCGCTACAGTTTACGAAAAATGGGTTCTATTTTCGCGACTTTTACCTGTTTTTTTTTTTTTTTTTTTTTAATTTGATTACAATGTCTATAACCAAAAAAGTGAAATCCCCGTCTTGTGGTTTACTAATCTTTTTGGATGATTTTGATCTTCAATTTTGTCAGTTTATTCGTGTCATTTGTTATACATTTCTTAATATGGGAAAAGTTGAACATATTTTAAAGTCAACGATTTCTTAAAAACTAGAAATTAAAAAAAAAATTAAAAGTAGAATTCCATAAATTCAATTTGCGTGAATTACAAGTTGCATAAGTCTTCGGTTTCCCGCATTATAAAGCTAGAAAATTCATTAAAAAGTTCGTAAGTATAACAGAAAGTGGCCTGGTAAACGTTGCACCTTAAAGAAAGCCCAAGAATGGAAAAAATGCTTTATAAGTGGTTTGTAAAACAAAGGGAAAACAATGTTTCAATGTCAGCAGCGATTTTACGATCAAAAGCCACTCATTTGTATTCCAAAATTTATCAAACCAATTTAGGTTTCAATGCCAATAAAGGATGGTTAAAGAAATTTAAGCGTCGACATGGAATTAGATTTTTAAAAATTACGGGCGAGAAGTCGTCTTCGAAACCTCATCCCGGAAGAAAACTATGTAAAGAACGAATAACTTTTTTGGTCTGTTCAAATGCGAATAGCACAGACAAATTGAAATTGTTGGTTGTTGGAAAACGAAAAAAACTCACGCACCTTTAAATGCCTGAAATATACAACTCCAGAAATAATTCCCGGGTGACATCATTTATATTCAAGGACTGGTTCCATCACGAATTTGTTCCCCACATTAGTTAGTTGTTACCAATTAGTAAAACTAAGTTGCTCATAAGTAAAATTTTTTAGGTCCGAGAATTTTTAGTTTCAAAAGGTCTGCCACAAAAAGCAGTTTTGCTTTTATATAACGGGACGTATCACCCAGTTGAGGAACTAAAAAGTGATGACAGTTTAATTATAGCAAAGAATCTACCACCCAATTTCACTGCGCTTATTCAACCGTTAGATCAAAATGTTAGCAACTTGTTCAAATTAAATTATAAAAAACAACTGCTCACCCACTTACTTGAAGAGAAAGGAACAAATTTGGAGCCCAAACTAAAAAACCTCAATGTCAAAAATGCAGTTCAGATTCTAGCTACGTCCTGGGATAAAATATCAGTGTCCAATATCCGAAAATCATGGAACTTGCTCGAATTCTGTAGTGAATGGAGTGAAGAGGATAACATGCCCTTAAATATTTTACAAAATATAGTTCATAAGAAAACCAAGATCTTTCAACTATTGGTATACTTGTAGCTCAAATTGGTACGGAACATCTTTTCACGAATGCTGACATAAACAACTCCATATGAAGAATTTCATATGGAAAGTAATGAGGATCAAATAAAATTATCAGATACAGGATCGGAGGATTTATACGATAGTGGTCATGAAGAAAACAAAATTAAAGTGGGCTTTGAAAAATGATAAGCCGACAACAGCACTATATGGACTGCGTGATTCAGCTGTTATTAAAAAAAAATAATTTGCCAAAAAAGCAACTCAAAATCTCAAATTTCTTTACAAATTTTTAAAATGTAAATATATCAATAAAAGCAATTCTAATTTTAAAAATTAAATAAAATTTTTCAATATAAGTTTGGATTCTGTTATCGCGAAAATTTAGTTTTCGCGACAGGTCTGGTTTTTAATTAGTTGCGAAAATCGAGCTTGCACTGTATTTCTTAAAAAAATCGATTTAAAAAAGAATAAAACTAAACCAGAGCAGATGAACAAAAATCCGTGCTCACCAGGGTAACCAAAAATATACAAAATCATATTTTTTTTGGACTTCAAGTTAACCAAACTGTTTTGGTATCGATTTGTTACAGCATATTTTTGTATATTTTGGGCTTAGCTGCATATTTTGTCATGTTTTTATAGAAAACCCAAATTTTCGAGTATATTTCTGCAATGCAGTTGAGTGTTACGTATACACACATATGGAAATACGGAACAAAATAGTGAATTTTGCAACTTTTGACGTGACTTGGTAGTTTTGAGGCCATTATATTACTATTATTAAATGACCTATATCAAGATTTTATATATCGTTGAATTCGTAAATAAGTCTATTTTTATATTCTTTTAACATTTTTAAAGTATTTGCAAAATTAGTGGAGTTGTATTAAAAAAATTAAATTTTTTTAGATTTTCAGCTATTTTTGGAAAAAAAAATTATTTTTGAAAAATTACCAAAAATAGGTTATTGGAGCTATTTTATTGATTTTTTTAGGAATGAAAGCTTGATTTGTGTTTTATACACTACATAAGAAATAATATTAAAAATATTATGCTAATATGCTTTTAATATGCTTTTAAAAATAGTCGTTAAAAAAACTGACTTTTAACATAAAATCTCCACTCCTGCATTCGTTTTTGGCCGGGCGGGAAGCAGTTTAGTGTTAAATCATTCTAAATCTATCTCTATAAAAAATATGGGTACCAAATTTAAAAAAGCTCGCGTGACACTTTTTTTATTAATCGATAGAAATGAAACTATTTTTAAAAATTGACAATTTTCGGCCAATGCTGGATGTAGGGTGCAAACTTAAATCAATTCAAAATTTCTTTATTAACCATTTATGAAGCCTTATCTTTTGAAATTAATAAGGAAAAAATTTTTTTATTAACGGAACTTTGAGAAAAAAGTGAATGAATTGTACTATATTTTTGTAAAAAAATAGCCATTTTTCATGCCAATTTCAGAGTGCTGACTTTGAATATTTTTCACGTCTAGACGAATTGAGATAATCCAAAAATTCTTTCAGCATATTATTTTTAAATATGTAGCAAATTACAGAATATTTTTAAAAAATGTTTGCCTCATATATCTCCGGACTTATTCCCGAAAAACGAAAGAAAGTCGAGCCAAAAAATCAAAAATTCAAAATTCAAGCGTAAATATCTTTTTAACTGTAAGAGATAACTTAGATAAGTAAGCTTATTTTTTCTTTATCTTGCCAAGCACTTTCCAGAAATATAAAAATCTTTAAAATCGGACTTCATTTGTACAAGTTACGATTTTTTTTAACTTTTACATACTCGAGGTAGTCAACTTTGACACCCTGTAGCTTATCTCGTGTTATCACAGGGTGACTACAAGATGATTTTTCTGAAAGCTTAGGTCCTCCTCTACAACTCTTCCATACATTTCAATTTGATCCGACCAGTAGTTTAGGAGATTCAGATTTATTACCAAAAAATTTGCGTTTGACCCCACTGTGAGGTGGTTCCAAACAGAAAACATCCAATTATGTATACCAAGTTACTTTGGAAACTCTGTCTCATTTAAACAAAGTTTCCTTCTTTTAATAAAACAACCTTCAAATTTACAACTTCTCAAATTTTTTCTCACATTAATATATTCTTCAAAAAAAAAAAAAAAAGAAAACTCCTAAGAGCTCTTTAAAAATAAAGACATTATTGCCTAACATAAAAAAGCTTAATTTATTTTATGACTCATTTCGTTGAAGTCTCATAAAGATTAGAAAACAATTAAATCTATGTTTTTGCTATCTGGCTCCAGCAAAGTGAACTAAAAGTGAAGAGACATTAACCACCAACATCAACTCATCAAGTCAAACACCTTATTTGCCATTAATTGGCCATTGATTAGGCTTAAACAGAAAATACCCAACAACGCGAACACAAACAGTTGTGGCCTATAGCACAAACAAAACAACAACAAGTGTTCTAATACAAATTAAGAAAAATTATTATAAACTCTTGGAGCTAAATTAAAATTGGTGTTTAAAATCTCAAATCTATGTCTGTTTTTGGAACAGGCTTAAAAGGAAATAAAAGAGTTGGAAGAACTGAAAAAAAACACTTAAAATGCATTTTCATTAAACACCTCCTATGGTGTTTATGGCGCCAGTTACAAAAACAAACAAGCAACAACACACTTGTATTGCCAACTAACCATACAAAACACCTCTTTAGTAAGGAATATCGGTTTAAATGAAACTCATTTTTAGTTTTTGTTGTTATTATTTGACTTTTCAAAATGTTGAGTCATTTTTTGTTGTTGCATTTATATCTTAAAACTTAGGCAAACAGTTGTCATCGGTTGGTTTAGATTAAAAGTTGTTGGTTGCATGTTACACTACAGCCTTAGCATCATTTACCATTTTGTTGTTGCTTGACTTAAGTAAGTATTTGTTTTTAACCAGTTGTACTCTGTTTCTAGGTGTGACATTTCAGAAAAAAGATTTAACTCTTTTTTTTCGCTTTTGGTAAACAAAAGTGTGTTGGTCCTTCGTTCACCACTTAAAGTCGATGCCGGGTACACTTCAGATACGTTTTTACTCGTACATCCCTACAACATTCATTTAATCATTATTATCTCTTCTGTTTTAAGTGTGTTGCAAGGTAAGAGGTAAGTATATTTTCCTTTTATTTAATTCGACCGTGTGAGGTATGCGCTGAATATTTACTTCTTATTTCATTTTTAAGGGAATCATATGTGAGTCGTCTTTTTTGTAATTTCTGTATGTATTTTCTATACGAAAGAGACTCTTTTCAATTTGGCGTTGAAGTGCTTTATCGTGTAAATTAATGTGGTTTTTGTGGTTGATTTCTTTAAGTTGGAAAACTTAAAGATTACATACAAACAGAGAGCACGTAAAGGTGCCGGATTAAAATGCAATCATGATTTAAACGACAAGATTTTAATTGAAAATAACCATAAATGTTGTTGTTTTTTCATTAACAGCTTCTTTTATTTTTATTTGATTTTTTAGCAAGAATGATGTTTTGCTAGCTTGCGTCACCAAGAGGAAGAAAAATACGAAAAAAAAAATTATTTAACTTCTTGATTGTTGTTATTGTAAATAATCCTTTGAGTACCTTAGATAGCCAGAACATTTTTTAGTTCTATTTTTATCAAGATTTTAAAATAATTTTTTCAGGTGTAATACAGAGATAATAATTTTTCATAGAGGATTGATTAATATTGAGATATGGGCAAAAACGAAAAAATTTAAAATCAATAAAACCTAGTTAATGCTACAATAATTTCGAACATTTTGCTTTCGGCAAAATCGCTTATAACATTGTATTAGTAAGACTATTGTCCAATTCACTACTTCGTTATTATGTTATTTGTTAAAATATTATGTGAAGAAAAATAACATTTTTAAAAAAGTAATACACTTTTTGAATAAATGTGTTATTTTCAAATGAATTAAAATATTATAAATATAATTTTTTTTTATTATTTTATTATTATTATTATTTTGCTTTTTTTAAATACTTAGGTTTTCAATGAGAAATGTTGATGAAAATCTTAATGTATAGATTCAGAATCAATTTCTGAGTCCTTTAAACGAGGTCCGTCCATCTTATGCACAAAGTACAAGTCGTAATTTTAAAGATGATTTGATAAAATTTGGAACATACACAGAAAAAAATAAAAATGGATTTCAATTACGAAATTGCTTATCGTAATTAAAATTTTGCTTGATTTTGCTCCAATCATCAAAATGATAATAAAGCGTGATCCATTTCGAGGTTCCCTACTTTTTTAAAGAAAAAAACACAGAAAATTTAAATTTAATTGGGAATGTTTATTATCATTTGAAAGAACATTCTTTGGCATTTATTTTTTGAGGATTATGTCTATCAAATAACACGCGTGATGATTTCCTCCAAGGCCTGAATCGAAGCGGGTTTGTCCGCATAAACTTTAGACTTTACATATCCCCACAGAAAAAAGTCTAACGGTGTGATATCACACGATCTTTGTGGCCAATCCACCGGCCCAAAACGTGAAATTATGCGCTCACCGAAGTGTTCTCTTAATAAATCCATTGATTGATGCGATGTGTGGGAAGTGGAGCCGTCTTGCTGAAACCAAATGTCGCCGAAATCACGAGCTTCAATTTCAGGCATCAAAGAGTCGGTTATCATGACACGATAACGGTCGCCATTGACGGTTACGTTCGCACTGGCATCATTTTTGAAGAAATATGGACCGATGATTCCACCGGACCACAAACCACACCAAACCGTTGTTTTTTCTGGATGAAGTGGCAGTTCTTGGATCTCTTTAGTTTGCTCTTCGTCCCAAATGCAGCAATTTTTTTTGTTTACATATCCATTGAGCCAGAAATGAGCCTCATCGCTGAACAAAATTTGCCTCGAAAATGTCGGATCTTCTTGGAACTTTTCATGAGCCCATAGAGCGAAGCGATGTCGCTTGGGAAGGTCGAGTGGCTTCAGTTGTTGCACAAGCTATATTTTGTACACTTTCAATTTAAGATCTCGACGTTAAATGTTGCTGCGAACGGCGCCGAATCGACTCTCCACGGTCTTCGTGTACACTCTCAGCTACGGCCGCTATATTTTCTCCACAGCGTGCTGCACGTGGTCTATTAAGTCGAATATTATCCAATAATGAATGCTGGGTCTCAAAATGGGTGATGGTGTTGCGAATAGCATGCTCAGTAGGCCGATTATGTTGACCTTAAGTTGAGCGAAGTGCACGCAACACATTCCTCGCAGAACGTGAATTTTCGTAATAAAGTTGAACGATTTGTAAACGTTGTTCAGGCGTAAGTCTTTTCATTATGAAATGCCAAACAATACTATACAAAAATAACATGACACGACTCACACGTGATCTGTCAAAAAAAGGCTATTGAAAAAAGTATCTCTACTTGAATCACCCATTATTAATTAAGTGAAACTAATTAATTTTTTGCATAATTTCAATTAATTATTTTAATCAAATCAATTATATTTATTATTGAATTTTAATTAAAATATTAATTGGCTGAATTGAAAAGTTTACTTTTACTAAATTTACCTTTATTTAAAACTCTTTCTCTCTTACATAAATATTACATTACAATTAATTATTACAAAATTTCATATATTATTTCGCAATAATTTGTGTAAATAAAGTGCATGTAGTGTATGTATGTACTATGTTCCAAGTGGATTTAATGATATTGGAATTAAAATTAATGTAATAAGTTGTAATGTTGATTCAATGTACATTAGAGAAAAAATATAGGAAGACTCTAAAGCAATGCGTTTACCTGAACACGGGAAAATATAAGCAAAATTCTTTTAAAATTCAACTTCTGTTTCTAACCAGAAATTGAAAATCACATTTCTAGTACGTTGGGTAAGAAAGTAGAGTTTTTTCTAGAAATTGCACATTTCATAACAATTTTTTTTTTTTAATTAACACTTTATGAAAAAGAAAACTACTTAGGCTCAAAACGAAGAACAATTTGGGACCTCTTTTGAGAAAAACTATAAACTTTATTTTTGTTTGTAAGGAACTGAAGATCCATTGTAAATATTTTTTTTATTTTTTATTTTCCCCGCATTTAACTTATCAAGTTGAAAAATATTCATACGTCGAAATCTTTTCTAATCCAAATGGGTGTGGAAATATTTGGGTAATGATATGTAAATATAACGTAGAGTAATCTTAATGTATACATGTATAGTCACTGTTATAATAAAAATATCAATAATATTTTGATTCAGCTCCAGAGTTTCATTTATTCCATCATCCCCGCTAAAAATTTTAATTTTACTTGAAGAAGAGTGGTCATTATTAAAATTTAAAAAAAACTTTTTTTTACTTATTTAATTTACCAATTAAATGCTTGTAAAAGTCCAAAAACATGACTGCATAAACTGGAGATCCAGAATCAAATCCCTCAAAAAGATGTGACGAAAATTTTTGGGTGGAATTGGGTGTATGTCTTTTCGGAATTATCTAAATGAAAAAAGAAATATCAATTAATTTAATATGACTTACCTTTGAACTTCTTCATAAGACATAAATAAATGTCCGATAACTTATTAATTATAACATATTTTTTTTAATTTAAAAATATTTATAGACTTCTCTTTTTGCAGCTGTCAGAAAATAGTTTTTATTTTTATTTTTTTTAAGAAAAAAATGTAATTAATACAAATAACTCTTTTAATGAATTTAAATGTAATATTAAATACTGCTTTAATTAAAAGAATACTACTCATAATTTTTTCTGTGTATGTATTTTGGTATTGAAATTGGTTATTATAGGTCCATTATTTCACCTAGCCCTCATGCAAATGTCCTCGCAATAGGATTTTAAAACTCATGAATGCCTTATTATGTCACTATTTCAATAAAATTTGGTACAAATTTGGTCGCATAAATACCACATAAATAACAGTATCTAGTTAACATTTGACACAAGTTTTATATAAGCAAAAATCTAAGTACCAAAGATTCATAAGCATCAAATCATAATTGGCAATCGGTCTCATATAAGTCCATTTCCGAAAATCTCGAAAATCATTTTGAGGTCAAACGCAATGCTGAAGGATATCATATTGTTGGGCATGACCGACTACAAATTTTTTACTTGTTATTATTGATAAATAGATTTTCTGTAATGTTTGGTGAAAATTGCTATTTTTAGTGAAAAATCAGATTTCAAGTTTCATTTTGAAAATTTAAATTTTTTGTGAATAATCGGATTTTTATTGAAATATCGAAATGTTAGTGAATAATCAATTTCTAATGAATTGTAATCTTTGGTGAATAATCGGATTATTAGTGAAAAATAGAATTTCGGAATTTTTGTGAAAATCGATTTTCTAGTAAATAATTTGGTTTTTGTAAAAATTTTAATTTTTAGTAAAAAATAGATTTTTTGGTGAAAATTTTAATTTTTGGTGAAAATTTGAATTTTAGTGGAAAATTTTATAAAAAAAAAAAAATGGTGAATAAAAAATTGAATTTTCAGTAAGGAATCAACAAATTTTTAAACAAAATAATTTTTAACAGAATTAATAAACATAGGTTGCACAATGCTAAAATATTATTTAAATAAACAAACTATTTTGTTTATATTTCATTTCATATATATCCTAGTATTTCCGACCAATTTTATTAGTTTTTTTCTTAACTAGTTAAAGAACAAAATTATCTATTAAATGAAAGAAATTTGAAGTCGATATCTTTACCGAATCCAAAAATAAACGATTTTGAATTTGAAAATTGCAAAAAAGACGACGTTTTGTGTTTTTTTAGCCGAAAAAGTATCTACACTCTTTTTTATCTAAAATAAAATTTTCTTTAGCAACATATAACAATTTTGCACTTTTCTGAAAGGTAACTTCACAGAGATGACTTTAAGATAAAAAACAACCCCAATAACTCAATTGGTCATGGTACATACCCTCCCGAATTCGACCCATTTTATATGAAAGTTTTGATTTTAGACCATATTTTCTCAAATCCCAAAGCACGAATCGACAAGCAGAATATATTTTAAGAATCTTCAATATGTTGTTAAAAGTTTTAAATCAAAATCTACGGGACTTCGGAAAAATGTGGATTCTATAGCTAAAAATTTAAAAAATCCCATTTTTGGGAATTTTTATTAGTTTATTTGGGAATTCAGGAAAACCCTGTATTTATATTAATAAGATTCACATTTCCTGCAAATTTCATTAAGATATCTTTATAAACAAATATCTTATTACAATTAAAAATTTGTATTTTCTCCAAAAAACCCAAATTGGGCCATTTGTTTGGTTTATTTCTAAATTGCGAAAGAAATTTTAGAAATATGTATTCCAAATTAAATTTATCCTTTAGCACATTTAATTTCCGATCTTTTGCAAAAAGATTCCAGTCAATATCATGCCTCATTTCAGAAATATGCGCCTTTAAACTTTTATGTTTCCAATTTATTGTATATATGACTATATTTTTACATACTTGCAACTTTTGCCTTTAGTTTTGCGTGAATAATTACTTAGAAAATTATGAATATTTCTGTATACATTTAATAATATCTATACACAAAATATTTTTATAAAAATATTTAATAAATATTTTTTATTTTTAATAGGGTTGCCACATTTCCCAAATTTAAATAAATCTTTATCCTTTTCTAAGCATTCATATATTTCTATTAATGAATTTAAAATAACAAAACAAACAAAAAATGTCTATTTTAACTTAATCAATATTATAATTTTTGGTATTTATCATCTTCCTTAATAAGTATTCTATTTTTAATTCGATTTTTTATTACTTATTTATATTAAATTTATGTAGAAAAGTTTTCTAATATTTTAAACTTATACTGTTTGTTTTCTATAAAATAATCTGTTGTGTCTGAATACATATCTAAGAGATAATAAAGGTCTTTCAAGTCTTCAGTATTTTGAGTTGATAAAGGCTCATCATAAATCCTACGTTTTCTCATTGATTATAGTACAGGGTCTGATGATAACAATAGGCTATTAAAAATATCCTCGTTTTGTGACGTTCTGGAACAATTCCTGGAGCTGAATAATTGAACGTGCTTAAAATCTCTGTTTCCTGCTTCTTGAGCCTCTTCAATTATAATTTCGCCATGGCACAATACTTTATGTACTGTTGGTGTAATTTCTTTCCATGGATATAGAGAAACAAGTAGTTTAGATATTTCTGTTGCATATTCTCCAAATCGAGAAGAGTTAATTTTGTGCTTACTATTAATTGCCATTAATAGTATGTTAGTCCTTTCAAGTAACTCTTTATTAATACCAGTTATTTTTGATGTAGCTTCGAAATTTCCGAAAAACCTTCTTGCTGTGTTTCCATCATTTGTACTACCACCAGTCGGCAGCTCTTATCAGGGCCTACAACAATATATAAAAATATTTGAAATCGGACGAGAAACAAAAATTTTGCAAGCGATTAAAAATTTTTTATGTCAGAGGTACCTAACTTTTAGCCCCCTTAGCTCCGCCCCTGGGTGGATTGTTGTACCCCCCTTCCAAACATAACGTTGTACACTCCTCTGCTACGCCTATACCAAATTTCATGAAAATCCAACTGGCCGATCAGAAGTTACAGATTTATTTCCAAAAAATTTCGATTCTGCCCCACTGTGCAATATAATTTAACAAAAAAAAAACTTGCTATTTTCAAACACAAACCCATATTTTAGAAGGACTTTTATATAGGGGCTAGGTGAAATAATAAGCCGACCAAACCATTTAAATAGACTTCGTCCTATTATTTGTGCCTATTCAAAAAGTGATCCTAAATCGAGTGGTATACTTAAAGGTAGGGGACAAAAAATGTTTTTCCTGCGATACAAACATAAGCACAAACGTTTAATATTCTAAGGTATGAAAAACACTTTATGATATATATATATATATATATATTCCAGTTAGGCTTTCTTATTTTGTCATTTTCCATTTGGTATTTTAATATAATTTCTTAAAAGATATTTACCAATTTTATATTTCTGGCGTTATTTTTTTTTTTTTTTTTAATTGTTTACAAAAAGAAAACTTAAAAAATTCATATAAACTTCAAAGTATGTTTTGTAAGAGATTACTACCTTGCTTTTTTTTATATCACGATTGAAATGAATCCGTGTCTTTTTTAATATTTTTAAATTTTTTCCCGCAAGTTCAAATTTTTGGTATTTGGACATAGGAAAAAATTTACTTTATGCATATGTTATGGCTCTATCGCCATTCGGTCAGAAGTTATATGATCCACATTGGTCAAAAATCCACTTTTTTTGCAGAAATTCCAAAATAACAATTTTTGAAATTTTAAAAAGTGATTGTATTTTACAAATGCCAACAGACCAAGTAATTAGAACATATTTCAAAAAATATAATGTGGCAACGTTGACATTCAAGTAGGTAATTTAATATTATTTCAATATTTTTAATAAAATTGAGCTAGAATTATAAAACTTTATCGCAATACCATATAAATACATAACAATGTTGTATAATATAAATTGCAACATAGGAGATGTATTTTAAGACCTTTATTTAAAATTTTATATAAATCGTGTATTTGTCATAGGCATTCGTCAATTTTCTTTGATTTTCACAAACAATTTGAAGAAAATATTATGTTCTAACCTATTGGGTAGTTTCACTAATCAATAAAAATCTAAAAACTTATTTAAGTAATTTAAATATAACCGAAAGTAAGCAAGCAAATATCATATTTCAAAAATATATCTACTGTAGTAAAATTGTGTATTATAAAGGTTTAAGCAAAACTATTTAAAATCGGTTTTAATAAATATTATTGTTCATTTTAAATAAAATAATTTCGATACAACAATGCTTTTGGAATTTATACCAGAAAAAGTATATTTTTGACCAGTGTGCGATGGTAAACTTTGTAAACAAAATTTGAGCTATTTTATTATTTTCCTACTTTTTGCTCATAGTATGTGCGCCGTTCTATGGCACAGAATAAGTTATTTTCTTATATATTTTGACTACTGCAGTTGTTTTATTTTACATCAAAATTTAATTAATATATTCAGCAAAAGTAAAAGAAATACGCGGCGGATCAATAAATCCGTGACTTTTCGAACTTCCCTTGTAGTTATATGAAATGCAATACTATTCCCATCAAGTACCACCTGCTAATAGACTAATGTCAAATTTTGAGCAAGTGTCGTCATTTACTTTGCGTAAAAAATATAATTTTTCGAGGTCCTTAAAATAGGCATTTGTTTGGTCAATAATTTCATCGTTGGAGCTGAATCTCTTTCCACCGAGCCATATCTTTAGGTTTGGAAATAGGAAGAAGTCACTAGGGGTTAAATCAATACCAATTCGTAAATCAATAGCAATTCGTAGCCCAATTTATAGAGTTTTGCAATTGAGACTGCACACATGTGCACCCGTGCATTATCTTGATGAAAAAGAACTTTTTTCTTGGCAATATGGGGTCGTTTTCTTTTTAATCCTCATTAAATTAGTCTAATATATTTGCATAATATTCGCCGTTTATTGTTTTTCCTTTTGAAGGTAATCGATGTGGATTATCCCGCGTACATCCCAAAAAACTGTTGCCATCACCTTATTGGCTGACAAACTTACCTTGGCCTTGTTCGGAGCAGGTTCACTCGGAGAAACCCATTGTTTAGACTGCTGCTTGGTCTCCGGAGTACAGTAATGGACCCATGTTTCATCTACAGTTACAAAACGCCGCAAAACCTCATTCGGATTGCGGTTAAACAACTCCAAACAATCCTTTGAAGTTGTCACACGTTTACTTTTATGGTCAATTGAGAGCAAACGCGGCACCTATCTTGCAGTCAACTTTCTTAAACAAAGCTGATCATTTAAAATCGAAACCACACTGCCATATGAAATGCCTATGGCATCAACAATCTTAAGCCCTTTTATTTTTCGGTCGGCCAACACCATATCGTGGATTTTTTCGACATTTTCAGGTGTACTGACCTCAATTGGCTGTCCAGAATGTTCAACATCATTTGTACTTGTGCGACCACAACGAAAGTCAGTAAACCACTTTTTTACCATTGAAATCGATGGTGCAGAATCCCCATAGTATTTATCAAGCTTTTCCTTGGTTGATTGACAGTTTTTTTTTTTTTTTTTTTGCAAAAAATAATGTTTAATGAGCACTCTAAATTCACTTTTTTTCCATTTTTAGAAAAATACACTAGATTGTATGTTTTGAACAGCTGTTAAACGCAAAGTAAATGACGACGCTTGCTCTATTAACAGGTGGTACTTGATGGGAATAGTGTTGCATTTCATATAACTACGAGGGAAATTCGAAAAGTCACGGACTTATTGATCCGCCCTCGTAGTAAAAATAAAATTCAAGCAAGGTTTTTTTCTAATTTAAATTTTTAATTCATTCAATCACCTATGTGATTGATTTAATAATTTCTTTAATTTGAAAAATTGTTTTTTTTTTACTTTTTTATAGTTGTTAGTTATTGATATAATCATTTTGGTGAGAGGTGAAAATTTAAGCAATTTTTAATATAATGAATTATTTTGGTGATTATTGACTTTTTCCTGTGGAAGCTGCTTCATTTGTGACGTATTACGATAACCCATTAACGGCTACTATTGCATATATGTAACATGACGAAGTCTAAGTTTTAAACGAAATTGTAAAAAAGCAGAATAATATAAACATAAATTTTGTATTTTTCAATGTGTGTTATTTATCCACTTTCGCTCTTGTTGTTACGGCGAAAAGGCCTTTGCAAAAGATCATTATTCAACACCTTGCAAAAAATTATATTTTGAAGATATTCAATATGTTTCAATGTATACCGAAAGAAAACAAATCAATTTTTTATTTAATTGTTAAAAAATATATATAATATCAGCGGTGAAAATTAGAAAATGGATAAAAAAGTGTTACGTATCTATTTGTAACACTGGCCCTTTCTCAATACTTTTTGGCTCCTCCTTTTTTTAATACAAAAATATGAAAAAATTCTTTGTGTTAAATAGAGTATTAGAGCAGTCAACATGATAATTTGATTAAACGTGGCTCCAATTGGAGTTGGATAAATTTTTATAAGACGAATTAAATAGTGGAAATGTTGTGATATTTATAAAATTCATAAATTTATTTGGGTTCTTTTGTTTAAAAAAATTCAATTTTTCTGTGTTCTTTATATAAACCATAAGATTTACATAGAAAATACAAAATCAAAAATGAATTGACAACATCCACTGTTACATATAAACACATAAGTGTATAACGGCTTATGACTACCTTATTAAACTAGATATAAACCATTTTCAACTCAGTTAACATGCGCTTCAAAATTTCATGCTTCTACTTAGACTAGATCACAAACGTCATTAATGGGTTAATGTGCGCTCGTGAATAACATAGTTTGGTATCTTGTAAAAAAGGAGTAAATTTTTAAAAAAAGTAAAGTTTTTCGCCATACACAATTTCAGGACTACTTTCAGAAAATAAATTTCTTGCGTGAATTGATTTTTTTTTTTTTTTTTTATTTTTTACTATAACATGGCGTGGTCGGAGGGATACTCCAAAATATTTTTATGTAATAATTTGAAACTTGAAAATTTTGCAAAATTTTCAGATTTGCTGTTTATTTAATGACTATTTTTTGAAACTAACAAAAACGAACTACTTTTATCTAAACGCATTTTACTTGGGATCATTTAATACCCGGAGAAAAAAACTATCAAAAATGAGCTCAATAATAAGCTTTTGTTAAAATCAATGGCACTTTTAAACAATTACGAAATTTGTAGACTTTATGAACAAAAAGTAAATAATTTAGTGATCTCAAAAGTTTTTGGTTCTTCTTATAATCCGAAATTAGTTGTCAAAAAATACGCTTATATTGTAAGGATGGAGAACGTTCGTCAAATATTATCGTAAATTTATCTTGCTGAAAACATTTTAACAGAAGGGTTTTAATTGCCAATTTAGCTCTCCGACCAAATGCCAGAAAAGATAAAATAATATGTCTCACAATGAATCGTTCAGAGTAAAAAAAAATATTATCACTTTCACCTTTAGATATTTTGTCAATTATATATCAAAGGAAAGTCAAGAGTCTATGTATTTTAATTATATATTTTTGTTCAAAATATATTTACCATTGCATTATAACTATAGCCTTGCGAACTTGGAGTTTGTTAAATTAAATTTTTACTGTTTTACATATTGTACAAATAGAACTCAAGAAAAAATTTCTACAAAATGACCTCTTTGTCTTTAGATTTGGTTTTAATAATGTCAAATATTTTAAAATATTCACAGAAAAAAATAAAAATGAGTTTCAATTACGAAATTAATAAAATTAATTTTAATTTTTTTCCTCCAATCATCAATCATATTAATAAAGTAAAAATAGTTGATTTTTTTTTTAAATTTCAAACAATTTTTTAAAAAGAATAAATTAATTGGTTTATTGAAATTTTATATATTATATTTTTTATTATACATATTCAATTAAAATAATAATTAAATCTGTACCATACTTTAAAAAATAGTGCCATAAATAAAATACCAAATTTTTTATTTATTAATTTTTTTTCACATACATATTTTATTACATACATATACGGATATTTAAATTTACAATAAAAAAATAAATATAATAAAAAATAAGATTTAAAATGTGTAATGTAATGTAATGTAATGTAATATAATTTAAGTAAGAGTAAAGTGGGTAATTCAAATATAAGTATGTTGGTATATATTCATTTAAATTCAGAATAAGACGACTTCTAAAACGATTTACACTTAGTTGACGGAATGAAAACAATCATCTTTGTTTACTACTGCAATATCCAACGATGTGTGATAGTTTGTTTGAAAATTATTTATATATATATATATATATATATATATATATATATATATATATTATCATTTCAAAAGCTATTGATATTATTAGATTAGTGCAGTAAATCCTCCAAAGGACTTAACACTGGTATGTTAACATTTCCTTAAAACTTTCCAATGATCTATCTCACAATTTAAGAGACGCGATTTAAATAAATTTTACCATATTAAAATCAAGTTTTAATTGACTCTCGAGCTATTTTTTAAATATTGAACTATAGTGACTTTAATAATGAAAGAATGGATATTATTTCTTCGACTTCCCTTAAAATTTTAAAACGAAAACTTGACTTCAAGCGCCATATCGCCTGGAGAGTTCACTACATAAATCACATATTTTTTCACATAAAAATTGATTCTTGTTGGGAAATATGAGTGATCACTAGGATTTGGGAATTTCCAAACCTTTCAACTTCACATGAAACGGAAATGAAAAGACCGTAATCCCGGGAATTCCCGGTATTTCCAGGAAAATATTAAGTTAACTTAAACCACAAGTTTTGTGTAACACTCTAACAGTTTTGTTATAGTGTTATATGCAAAAATTGTACATAATGAATACATCTAATAAAAACAATATTAAAATTTCATTTTGAAGGCAATTCGATTGAAGAATTTAATATAAATGTGCTGAAATCAAAAAAGCTAAATATAAATAATGATAGTTCGATTCTTATATTAAGGATTTCTCAGAACTTTTGAGGATAACAAAAACAAGTTATTTTTGGAATGAAAGCTATGTACAATTTTATATAAACTTTTTTTATAACACTCAGGATCAATGCAGATATTTAAAAACAGAGGGTTATAAAAATTAGTTTTTAGAACCCTTTTTCTTTTTTTTCAAAAATATTTCTTTTAATAAATCTACAGCTTTCGGATTTCTTTATCTTTAAAAGTTTACTTTTATTCCTACTTGGAATTGAACAATTCTTCGGAATATACTTTAAAGCGATTTCAAAAAATCATTATTTATTTTATATTTTTTTTTTTTTTTATGAATATAACCATCCTTTGAAAAATCTCTGCTTTATATTCCGATGCTACATGAAGTTTCGATAATAAGTAGCAATTGCTAATAAGTTTAATTCTCGACGACTCAAAATATGAAAATTCCTAGACGTGCTATCAGAACGAGGATTTTTCTTAAACATGTTTACCATTATGTCTATATTTATTTTTTGGCTGTTAAGAAATTTTCGTTCTGTAAATACCTACATGTAATTTTTTAATGTACATTCCATCGTATGCTATTAAATTTTTCAAAACTTCAGAAAATAATCGGATTAAGAAAAATTGTGGTTTATTTCAATATTTTTTGTGAGCAAAAATATAAAAGCTAGGCTTTATTAACATTGCAATGAATTAGTGTTTCAATAGTAACAATATAAAGTTTCAAACTAAAATGTAATTAAAAATTTATAAGTTTAATTTCCCCTTTTCTCGGGAATATAAGTAATTTTTTCCCTGGAGCGCTAGGTGATAATTTCCCAAACCCTAGTGATCACAGATTTGTGTACCTTTGTCTCTATATGCTCTGCTTCAGCTGTAAAATTCATTTTTAATTTCTTTTCACCTAAAAGTGGATTTTTGTTCTAATTTAGCTATAAAATAAAATTTGAGTTCTTTGATATAAAAATTGATTTGTGATAGGAAATTATGATCACAGATTTCTATTTTTTCGACCCTATCTGCTCTGGTTTAGCTTTTTTATTTTTTATATAAAAATCGACATTTTCAAGGATATAGGAGTGATCACAGTTCTTTGTCTTTTAAGCTCTCTGATTTAGCTATAAACTCGATTTCTGGTGAGAACTATAAGAGATCACTGGTTATTGTCCTTTTTTCTCTAGCTCTTTCAGTTTAGCTTTAAAATGCAATTTAAAATTTTCATAGAGAAACGGTTTTTTAGTGGTAAATATAAGTGATTACATATTATTGTCCTTTTTATTTTAGCGCCTCTAGTTTCCTTAGAATATGCAATTTTACTTTTTCATTAAATAAATCCAATTAAGATCAAACAAGCAAATTAAAATACTCTTTTCGAATACGGAACAAAATTGTAAACAATTTTCGTTGTTCTGTTAATTTCTTTACTCCTATTTTAAATTGCTGCTGATCTTGTCGTTGTCATTAAAGACAAAATAATGAAGACAAATAAAAACAAAAAAACACCTGTATGTTGGCTTTTATAACTAAATCATGAAATCCTTAACACTTCAGTTTTTTCCACACAAACTAAAAAAAGGGGAAAAATAGAAAAAAACCTTAAAAGGATTTTTGTAATTTGAGGCGACAATGAAGACAATATTTAATTTATGTTTAAAGCGGCATATAAAATGGAACTTTTTCGACTTCTTTTTTAAGTTTTTATTTATTTATTTTTTCTTTTTCAATTTCTAGATAAAAATTTAAACGTTTTATAGAAAAAGTAAAACAACTACAAATAAAAGACAAACATCTACTGGATATATTTCAAAAGTTATCGACTGATTTTATTTTAAGGCTTGATGTGTGACATGTTTTTAGCTCAAAACACGGACAACATTTTTAAGTACCCTACAGCAGAATATTTGAGAAATTTATTACGTGCACAGTAATGTTCAATGATATTCCAATTTCTCTTGATTCAAGGACAAATGTAAATGTAAAATAAAATTTTAATTTTTTTTTTTTTTTTTTTTTATTCACTAGAAGATGTTGAATGAGTAAATAAGAACCTAAAAAATGAGATGAAGCTTGTTTCAGAAATAGAAAAAAGTCACAAGAATGAATTCCAAGCCCAAAAAGTAGAAAAGTTCTTAAGAGCTATGCCAAACATGTTCGGCCGCATAATGGTACATTGCGTTAATTTTTTCAAAGTCAATTATAAGCCATGTTAAAGCTATGCCTAGGCTTTAGTCAATCAAAGCTAAAAAATTAAATAACAAAGCTGAAAGAAGAACTTTGAGGCTTAGAATGGTTAAAGCTCCTCAATAATAAAATAGTAAAAATATTTTCAATATTTTGTATAAGTCTGGAAAACATACGATTTTGTTGACTTTTCTCATATTCCAGGGCACAAGTTTTATATAGCGAATAATCGAAAAAATGGTCCTGAATAGTATCGAACTAAAGGCAATAAAAATTTACAAAACAATGCAACAGCATTTTTAACATATTCTGGCCAGATTTGGAGTTTTGTCTTTACAGTATTTAAACTACCCAGAATATGGATACAAGTTAGAGGGGAATTTAAAAATTTAATTTTAAATTCTTATAAAGAGATACCGCGAAAAATTTTTTAAAATTACTTTAAAATTTTTTTGGAAGTCATACCTAAAAAATTTAAAATAATCTAGTTAGAAATTAATTTTTATATAAAATGATATATCAGAAAAATCTGGAGAAGAAATGCTACAAGTAGTAAATTTAGTTTTAATCCTAACTTTTTTTTATTTAAAAAAAAAAACATGTTATGTTTTATTTGAACGCACACCTCAGCATAATAAGCCGCTTACGATGATCAATTTCATGTTTTAATAGGTACCTAAGTGTATCTTAAAGAACATTTCTCTACTGTAGCTTCTTTAATAAGTCCATACTACTTCTACAACACACTCTCTGTACTTGTATTTTAAATTTTATTTCACTTTGAAATGCACATGAAGTGTCATTAACGCGCTTTTTGGCATTTTGTCTTAAGTCATTCTCGAGAGTACCAACCAAATGGTATACACGAGGAGTTTGACAAACTAGAATGTTGGTTATATGTGTTAAGAAATAAGAATGTCGATTTAAAAAAAAGCGCAAAGCAAATAAAAAAAAAACAAATGACGATTGGCAGCAAACAAACTTAACACATGATATGTTTGCATTAAGTATTTGTATAGTTAGTTGTTGGCTGTTGTTTGCCAATTGATTTCCAATTAAGGATTTCACACTTCAATCTAGAGTTTGAGAAAAGAATGGCGAACACACACTTAATGTACTCTTTCTTATGTCTTTGTGTCAAATCACTAACTAAAAAAAGCTAAGGATAAAATAACAAATAATTTAAAGTGTTAAAAACAAAAACTTAAACTAAATAAAAAAAAAAAGTTATTACGTTGACTACAACATGGTTTGGAGAATTTCATTTAGGATTTTCAATAAATGTTTTAATACTTTTTCATTTTTCTTTTCCATTTCCAATGACATGACATACTGTTCATAGTTGAATTGATCTGAGTTGAAAATGTATGTTTCTTTTTTTTAATAGTACATTTTTCCAACACACCAATTAAGGACTTTTAAGCATTTAATTAGCATTAAATTTATTAAGAATTTAACAAACAATTGCGCTTTTTTCGCCTTTTTGGAAAAGTTGTTAATGATGATTTATGTTCGGTGTCAATTTTAAGCGGTAACATTACAACTTACCTGAAATTCTTGTATTCTATTGTAGTTGTCACTGAAAATAGAAAGAAGGAAATTTTAACATTAACCTTGTGTCAAAAAGAATTTACAATTTCAAATACACTCAAAATATTTTTATATTAAGTTTTCCTTTAAAAATTCAAGCCTTGGAAAATTGTGCTGGAATCCGACATGAATTCAAATATAAAAACATAAAATATAATTGAACAAATTAAAAGTTTTCAAGTAAAATAAATTTGACTTGAAATTTAATTTTGGCACTGGATTCAAGGCTTGAATTACATTTAATTTCAACTTTATTGCCCAATAAGTATTTTTCTGGAATTCAAGTTGAAAATAAATGTATTTAAAGCTTTGAATCTAGTTCCAAGCGTTTAATTAAACTTGCATTACACTATAATTCAATAGCGTTCTCCAGTAGAAAGGAGTGTTGATTTCAAATCAAATTTATTTTATTTGAAGATTTGTAATTTTTTCAATCATATTTCATGTTTAAAATAATTTTATATATGAATTCATGTCGAATTCCATCAAAATTTTCCAAGGCTTGAATTTTTAAAATTTGTGTTCTTATTGGGTGGGGTGAAATAAAAACAAAGCATTAATTGTCAAAAAAATAAAAAGGTATTATTAAAACTAATAAAAATAAATATTTAACAAATAAATCTATTTAGATTTGGAATAACCGGGCGAAAACTTTGCTTTCCTGGTAAGCTAGCAGGTATAATTGGAAACAAAAATAAACTACTTCTTTTTGGTAGTATTACTAGTTATTTTAGTTCGAGTTGTCCACAAATTCACATAGTTATTTTTTGACTCTAGGTATACTCAAAAATAAGTAGCTAAATGAAAATAAAAATAAAAAAGAAAAAACAAAAAAATGTTGCCGTCAGTGAGATTTGAACTTGGACACAAATTAACCTTTCGTTATTAACGGCAAATGTCTTACTCAGTACACCATCTCGCACTTTATTTTATAAGTGACAAAAACTTTTTAATATAAAATATCTTTTTAGACATTTTGTTAAAAAAAAAAAACTAAGAGCTTCAAAATGGGGTTGAACCGACAACCTTCCTGTTGTTAATCCAGCGCTCTAGCCAACTGATTCACGTGATTGCAATATTACTATGCTATTATACTATTGAATAGTTATTTATGTAATATAGAGTAGGCAAATAATAATGACGTCTCATTACCAATAAACTACTTTAATAAGTAGTTGCCATTACCAAGAACCAAAAAGTTTTTTGCTGGGAATTCACAGTTCGGGAGTGATGTTTCTTAAAACTGAAACTTTTGAAAGCAAATCTTTTCTTTTGAAAAATGGTAAGAATTTATCTTAAAAACATATGTTTTTAAAAAAGAAAATTATTTTACTTTAAATATAAGTACTGTTGTAAAGTATCAGTCCTAGATGTAATTTTTTACTATGCCTTTAATTTTGCAATATTTTAAAAAATATAAAATGAAAAAAGAAGTAAATAAAAGAGGTAATGAAAAAATATTTTTTTTTAAGGTTAAATGTTTTCAGCAGACAAAACAACTAGAAGTATAACTCTTTTAATTCGCTCAGCAAAAAATGTATCCTGTAGAAAATTCTGCTAACACATGCAAAGAGTTAGATTGTTTTGACAGCTGAGTTAGGTTTTTTTACAGCAAGTTGGACTTCTAGTTGTTTTCTATGGTTATCAGGTTCAACAAATGAAAAAATGTAGTAGTTTTTAATGTTTTCGTAGGTAATTTTTTGTGAGCAGAAATAAATGAAATAGAAACACGTCAGTTAAAACAATAGGCAAAATATGCGTTATTAATGACTTGTCTTTTGAAAGAATGAAAATTAATTTATTGTGGAAAAACTTGTTAGTTATAAAATCAACTCTAAATGGAATTATAGTTGTTAATAATGATGATTTTCCTGTTCAATTTACTTACATAATATTTTGAGGGTAAAAACAAATGTCTAGTGGAAATTGAATTCTATTTCAAAAGATAATTAAAATTAAATTTAGATTAATAAATTTTAGCAGATATAAATTTTTTTTTTCTTTTCATATTTCCAGCACACAAATTATAAAGAGGTTACAATTTCAGAATAATGAGGGATACATATCATCGAGTATACATTCATTATTGCAATTATATGAAGTCATTACTTCAACATTTAATAAATCGAGAAGATCGTACACACTGATCGCTTTAGGTTTTTTCTTTGGGTACTTTTAAGTTACAGAATATTTTAACAAAACACAAAATTTTGAAAGTTCTCTAGTATCCGAGAATACGTGTGCAATATCTTATCACACGAAGTTTTTGAAATAATAATTTAATTTTAACATGAAAGTCAAAGCTAGTCTCGCAAGTTTAATCCATTAGAACGAGTTAACTAAAATTTGTCAGTTACTTGAGTTAGTAATTAGAAACCCCGCTGGAACATTGGAGGATCAAATGGATTAAATTCAGAACAATTTTTTTTATACTGCGGTACTCCATTGATTCATTTAGTAAAATTTTAAATTTTTACACACTAATCATTTAGTGTGGATTTGATTGGTGAATAACTGATTTGAACTTTTTTAGGAATTATTAGTTGCTAAAAATTTCTTATTATTAAATAAAAAAAATTTAACTTCTGTCACTTAGGTTCGTTAAATTATCGATCTCGTTGTGTTGCTCTTGGATTTACCTCTGCTGCTCCACACCATCTAGTTAATATTAGAAAACATGATAGTGATAGGAAAAAGTGCTAGAATTTACAAAGAAAAACGCTAGAAAGTGATAAAAAAGAGAGTGAAAAAAGCGCTAAGAACAGAAACTATTCGTATTTGTAAAAAAAGGACAAATTATTTATTTTCAGGACTAAAGCTAAAAGAACATTAAAGAAAACAATAAAAGCACATTCTGAAATTTATTCTTTAAAAGAGAAACAAAATTTATGAGTGGATTTTTCAAAATTCTAATTTTATCATGAAGTACCCAAGCAGCGTTACCGTTGAGAATTTTTAAAAAGGATTTTAAAAAAACGTCGCCAAAAAAGGGAATTTAAAAAAAAGGGCCAACTGCTTCAATACCTAAAAAAATACTTTAATTATGTTTATTTGATGAAAAATAAAAACAATTACTTAATTAAATTTTATTTATAACAAAATAACTTGTTTATAATAATTTTATTACTGCAAAAATAAAGATTTAATTAAAAAAATATTTAACATAAAATTCTCTTTTTATTGATTAAATTCTTTACTATTGAACGAGGTCTTCACTCGGACACCAGTCTTACAAATCCCTGTCTAGCCAATTTAGGTCTGAAAGCAAGGATTCACAAGTGATCTTAAGTCTGTTGGGCAGTTTATTTTTCATTAGTGATAATTTAGAAAAAAAGATGTTCTGCAAAGGCACTGCTATAAAAAGAAGTGGCCAGGTGGTTGAAACGGTAACGGTGTATCCAAGTATGTGTCATATAGGTTAGCATTTTGACGAGCTAAAATCTTTCTTTTGCCGAAAATTTGATTTTTAAAATCTTATTTATTATTATTATTAATTATTGCAGACCAAATCGGGATTGTCGAATTATCCGAATTATATATATATATCTATATATATATATATATATATATATATTAATTTGTAAAACAAAGTTCAAATATTTCGTTAAATAATGTTTCAAGTTATTTATCTCAAAAAAAAGAAAAAAATATGTTTGTAATTTTTTTACCTAAGAATTGTTGGAATAAACACTAACTGAAAATTAAACAATTCAACTAGAATAAACTCTTTTCTCTTCTCATTTCTTATTGTATTTTCCAGGTTATATTAAAATTTTAATAAGAAAGGACTTTTTGTTATTTAATCCGGATTACAGAGTTATGGGATGGAAAGTTAGGAAATGCCATCCGCATTACCAAATCAAATTTTTATAAAAATTCAAATTTTTAACTAAATACACAGAAAAGAATATGGATAAAATTCTTTTATTATTTAGATTTAAATAAAATTTTATAAAAAAAAATATATATTTGATTTTAATATTTTGAAAACCAATAAAATTATTTCGAAATAAATATGAAAAACAAAAACAATTTTTGGAATTGACATTTTACCGTAGAAATTAAATTGCAAAAATGCTGTAGCAAGAAAATATTCATGAAAACTAACATTTGAAGCTTTAAAAGTAAATTATTTTAATTTTGGTACATATTTTCCAAACAAAACTAATAATTTTTTATTATTTCATGACATATGATGTGGATATATAGTATCTTCATCCGTTAACATGTAGCAAGATTTAGCAAAGAAATTGGTAAGAAATATTGTTAATTAATCTATCACTATTATCAATATGTGGATCGATTGAATAATATATGTTAACGCCTATTTGGCTAGCTTTCCTCAATTCCTTGCAAAAGTTTTGCCGGAATACTCTCAAAAATTTCTTAAATGTCTCGATAAAGTTGTGAAACTTTTATGCAAATTGGACCTGCCGAATATAAATTGCATAATTACTATTACAAACTATAGCACATATAACGCTTTTGTTTAATTGATTTATTTATATGTTTTCTTTTGTATGTACAGAATAGTTTTGAAGTCCTTAACTGAAGGATGCATGAAAATAGGCTGAATTTCATTCATATAATTTAAGGTCAAAACAATAACGTAGCGATTGTTTCGGAAGTATTTTCGGCAAATGATGCCCTTTGTGGTTTATTCGAATGTTAAAAAAAAAAGCACTGTACAGGAAAATCTAATGACCGATGTCGAATAAATATGCGACCAGTAGTCATCGACATAAACTTATTTAAACGTATTAAATAATTGCAGTACTAAAAAAATATTACTTATTTTTTTCTTTTTCCAAATAAATTTAAAATTATATGTTGAATAAAAATATTCAAAAATTTTCAAAACAGATTTTATTTCATTTTTAAAATATGAAATATAATAAAGGATAATTTCATTCAAGCTAAAGAAATAAAATTAATCTTCAAATTAATTGCAAAACTTTGGAATTTAATTTAAATTTTATAAATGTATATTCGAATACTTCTATTGAATTTTTTTCTAATCGGACTTGTTAGAAGAGGAATAATATTTAAATAATTTTATTTTACATTAATTTCAAGTAACTGAAAATTGTATTATAAAGAGTACAAAGTGAATTTAAAAATAATTTGTTTTTAATAAATATTTTGAATTAAAATATTCACAATAAACAGTAATGGAGTGAAATCGGCTTAAATTGAACCATTTAAATATTATTTTTCCTTAAATATATATTTTTGTGCAATAGCACAATATCTCTATTTATTGTATTAAAAGAATTATTAATTTAATTTTACTTTTATTTTTGGCACACACAATTTATATTTACAAATAATTATTAATTTTTAATTTGTTTTTCTTTTCGTTTTACGATAGTATTATTGAAAATTTTATAAAATTTAACAATTTTTGTTCTATATTTTCGATCAATTTGAATAATCTTTAATGCGTGATAAATAGTTCGAATAAACCCAAATGCCTCGAATTATTCTTTTATTCGAACAATGAAAAAATCAAACAATTTGGATACCCTAATGATATATAAAACTTAGTCTTATTTTTGATGATTATGTTCTTACCTTAGCTAACTGGAATATCATAATATTCATCGATTTTTTAAGAAATAACTTTTTGATAAAAATCTCAACTTCTGCAAAAAACCGGTTAAACGGTTTTATCGGAACTTTAAAAAAAATGCAACAAATTTTTTCAAACAACCAACTTTTCGAACTATATGAAAACCGATTTCCCTAAACAGTCGAATAATCGACTACCTTAATTACATTATGTTTCTTCTAAATGAAAAAGCTAACAAGTTTATATCTGGCATATGTAGGAGTCCCGCAAGTCAGTTAACGCAGTAGCAGGTTAAAAGCAAGTAAAATAATTTTTACAATTTAAGAATTTACAATATTTTTTGATATATGAACCGATTATTTTGAAAAGTAGCCTAAGTTCATCCGAATAAATGATGAAATTATCCTATGAAAATATTTATATTGTTACTTGAATATTATAAAATATTATAAAATATTATAAAATGATAGAAATGTTAACTTCTGCAAAAAATCGGTTAAACGGTTTTATCGGAATTTCAAAAAATGCAAGTGGTTTTTTCAAAATAACAAATATTAGATCTATTCGAACACCGGCTACTTTATGTTTCTTCTAAATGAAAAAGCTAACAAGTTTATATCTGGTATATGTAGAAGTCCGTTAACGCAGTAGCGTGTTAAATGCAAGTATCATTATAAAATACTTTATACAATTTAAGAATTTACAATATTTTTTGGTATATGAGCCGATTATTTTGAAAGTAGCCTAAGTTCATCCAAATAAATGATGAAATTAGCTATGAAAATATTTAAATTGTTACATAATTATTTGATTCTTATTTAATGTGTCGCTTTTATATTAAAACTTGTTGAGATGTGTGAATGTATAAAGAAGACAACTTTAGTTAGGATAAAACTATTTCGTAAAAATTTAACTACTTTTTTTATGATGAGAGTTAGGCCATTTTCAAAATAGAATGCACATATAATTGCAATTGATTACTAAATTATGAAATCTTCACATGTCCTCTTTTTGTGCTTGAATTGGAAAAACAGCAATGACAACAGCAGTAAAAACAAAACTTTATGCATTTTAAAACTCTTTGACACGCGCCAAACACGCATGTCCTTTTGTCGACTCTCTCTTGGAACACAACGTGATGTCAGATGTAATTTTAAACCACAAACTATTTAAATTGAAGTTTAAAACGAATTTTGAAATACACTATTTATGGTCATAATAAAATATGTTAAATAATTATGAATCTTAAACGAAAGAATTTTTCCCATAAATCTTACAACAGAAGACAATTATTCCATCCGCTTTTTATTTTATTAATATTTCCCAAAATTGTAAAAAAATAATTAAGATGTTGCAAACTGAAGAATAAATTTAAGATTGAACTATAAACCCCCAAAAACGTCATTAAAATATGAAGGTTTAAAAATTGCATGTTGTCCATGTTAAACATTTATGACATAACAAACGTTTGTTGATAACATGTGTACAAGCAGCAATAACAAAAGGATAATAATTACCATAGATGTGTGCGTTCTTCGGAATACAGGTTTGTTTGAGTATCATCAATATAAATGATAATCTAACAAAAAAACATTTGTATAAGAAACCATAACTTGGCTTTGTTTTTTTTTTTTTTTTTTTTGCATAAATTCAAATACCTTCGTCTGGCTGTATGTCTAACTGTCAGACAGTTTTCTTAAAGCGAAGTTGATGACGAGATGATCAGCTGCCACAAATATGTATAACACAACAATGTTGCAGAAAAACACCTGAGGCTGAGAACACTACAAAAATTCAGACTGTAAGGATGAAGATGATGACGTTACGGACAGACGAAAAAATACAAAAATATTTTTAGGAATGAAACTAAACATATAAACAAACAGACGGACGGACAGTCATATAGAACAGATGAAGCCTCTAAATAAACGCATTATAAAAATAGCACAGACATTATGAACGACAAACACATTACAGCAAATAATTTTTAAATAAAATAAAAAAATTCTTTAAATACGAAAAGAAACATCACGCTTTAGAACATAAATATGCTGGTTGCACGAGGATGACGAAAGGTTTTATTTGGTTGCTCGATTAAATGTTTGGCAGACTGCCATATATGTTTTTGTTGTAGCTGTTATGGTTTCATGAAACAAAAAAGAAAGGATGTATTGTTACTCTTTTATATCCTACATTATTCATTTGGATTTTATTTATATGTATATATGAAAATATATTGATGGTGATGGTAGTGCATATATGCCATACTAATTACTTAACAACACATATAGTAGATAGATACACATGCATCCACAGTCGCATTACTTAAAACCAATCCACATGCTAAGCTGTAAACATGCAGCAATTAACAAGGATAAAAAAGATCCGCAGCAGCAGTCAACATAAAAAATATAAAATTCAAAAAACACTTGCGTAATACCAAAACTACCACAGAACATAAAATGGAAGGACAGACAAAAACATTTTATCAAATGTTGCACAGTGGTAAAGAGGAAGGCAAATACTAAAAGAATACTAGTGTTTCATAGTCTAATCTAGTCTAGTCGATGTTTTTTTTTTTTTTTTTTTTGAAATGAGTGCACATTCTTTTCAAACTATGAACTAGTGAGATTCGACTATTCACTAAACCGTATTTCCATTTAATTTCTAGCACTCTCCCCACGACACTGTCTTTAGGTATTAATTCGCGATGTTGGATAGCATTTACGAACCTCTTTGTTCTATGTGTCTATCCTCCTCCATACAGTGCACAGTGTTACGAAGTTAAAAATCAAGTGCCACCTGTTTTCTGAGAATTACATAACTTACATTTTGTTCTTTTGAGTACTTGAACTTTTAAATTTGGATTCTAAAGCGCCCCTAATATCACCGATTCGAAACTGCATTCCAAACATATTGACCAATCATGAACTGAGGTGGTAGTTAGCTCCTCCGTGTTTCCAATCTATCCATGGTCTAATATTTGGTAACAATCTGAATGTTAATCGTCTGCCAATTGTACATAGGAATTACTTCTCTCTATTATTTTATTTCCTCTTCTCTCAGTATTTACTGACCTTCACCGCTACATATTCTAAAACATCACTGTATTAATAATGATAGCACATTCTTGAAGAATGCGTCTTTAATAAGTTTCGTCTATCGTTTTTATCCCGAGAATTTTCAAGATGAATTTCCTGAAAATTTCTACAAGTTTTCACTTCCCGTCGGGAATTCCGGAAATTAAAAACTAATTAAAATGTGCATTCTTAACATTTTTAAAAATAAAAAATTCAATAAAAAAAAACCTTGATTAACCAAGCAAATATACGGTTGAATAGTTACATTGCTTACTATTGTAAAGTTTACAAATTAACATCCAGCATGTGTATCCATTTCTTTTTGGAAATAAATACTTGAATAAGGTAGCAGTGTTCCAAGCTAAGATGTGGTAGCTTTAGGAATTCATCATTAGTAACCATGTCTAGAAGTGGCCAATCTCTGAAAGTTGTAATTTTCTCTTCATCTCTGCACTTGACTTTTAAAATTGATGAATGATCTTCAATTGTTTGAAATAACTTTTACAACAACAATACTATGTTTCAGTAAATCAACAGAAGAAATTTGTATTTGTAAAAGTAATCCAATAGGCAAATATACTCGTTATTGTTTATAATAATAAAAATGTAAAAAAAGAAATAAATTGATATTGATTATTTCAAGACAAAATAAAAAATATTATCGACATAAAATCGATCGGATTACATGTGAGATTTCAAAAAAATTATTCTCGAAGAATTTCTTAAAAAATGTTCTGTGGCTGTGATGAATGATATCCATGATACTTTTTTAAGTTTTTATTGTTGATAATGAATAACCAGATACTTAAATAGTAAAACATTTTTAGTATTTTTTTAGCTTTTGTTAAGTAGAAATTTGTGACCGATTAAGGCCAAAAGGCTAGGTTATGGAATATTATTCAAAATAAATAAAATAAAAATAAATAAAGTATATGTAGGTATGAATATATTTTTTAATATAACAATGTATTTTTCCAAATAAACATTTGCGTGCAAATTATATCTAAAATAATGTTTTTTTATTTAGTTTTCATGCTTTTTAAATTTGCCGGGAATGCTTTAAATAAAAACCCGATTCCCGTATTTGAAAAACGTTGGCCAGTTAAAAACCCTAGTTTTGTCCAAATATATTAATCATGTAACAAAATTAGAATACTACAGTTTTGTCTCTGTCCTCCAATATTTGCATAATTCTGCTGAAGGCATTGTTCACGATTCGTGCCTCTGGAAATTTTCCTTAACGAAAGGCAAATCTTGTATGCATCTGCAAACATCAGTGTACTATCCCTTTATCCCTTAAGGCCATCTTAAGTATTTTGTTTGGGATTGCATCTTTGTCTGGAGCTTTGCTGTCGCCAACATTCTAGCAAATTTGCAAGATCTCCTCCTTTGATACTTCCTAAAGGACATCATTACCTGCTGTAGCTCCTGTTTTGGGAAAACTAATTCAAAATTCTTCCAAGTAGTTATGGGTACATTACCTGTGCAATCATTTGGCCTTTAAAGCGTTACATTACAATTCAGTATTCATACCCTTAAGGATTGAAATCGATTTCCCTAAACACTTGTCTGAAGCTTTGCTGCTTCTATTTTCTCATCTGAAGATCCTGTCTAGCTAGATGATATCGTCTTGCCTTAATCTACCCCTTTGAATTAACCTTCTTGTCATAACCCATTTACATCTGGATTCCGCTATTTCCGAATTCCACCAATAATATATTTTTGATTGCATTACTGCATCACATGTTTTTTTTTTAAATATCCGTAATATGGGCACATGAGATTTGGTTTGTTTCCTGCGGTATTATATGATAAACAATTTCCTCCAAATATATTCAAGGGTCCAAAGTATCCTGTGCCCATGTCGTACGGCGTGTTAGGAAGAACAATAAGATTTCCTAAAGGTTTAATGTTGACAATTTAAAAATCGTGATTGCATTTACTTTTATACACGTGAACTGTTTTCTTTTATACAATCAGACAACATTGCATCGCATAACTGACACGAGATGTACAATATTTTTACGAATATAGAGCCCACCGGTACAGAGAAGGAAGTAATTATAAGACTCCACAAACTAATGTCGAACTCAGTCCCACAAAATCAAATTTCAGAAGCTAAACTATCGTCTAGAAAAAAAATGTATCAACAACATAGCAATTAGTAACAGATTGCGGCCGAAACCAATAGAACTCGTGAACTCTATCTTGCTGCAAGGAAACTTACCAATATGAGAATATATTAAATGGAGACCCTAAAGATTAATACCGGACAACTAGTGACATGCAGGAGACAATTCCATCTCTGAGAACAATTTTATCGGAAACTCTTTTTCCTTCCAAAAATATGCAACTTAGGGTCTGCGACTGTGATTCACGTTTCCACAATTTTGATATAACTTCTGACTGCCCAAAAATCTCGGAAATACAAAATTTCCGTAATATTATGCCATATTTGGTTAATATTTCTCTCAACTTACTTTTAGCCAATTTCACCTTCAGTGATCATTTGATCATGTCAGTTATTACTAACTTTTTTAATAGCGTAGTTATTCCTGATGACCATTGAGAAGTATTACTTATGAGACTATCAACATCCGTTCTCCCCACTCTTTGGAGGGAACAGGCAGGTTTCTGCATTAAAAAATCAAGTATACATCATTACTTTACTAATTGTTTTGAAACAGGCGGTTGAGTGAAAATCATGTCAATATCCTGTATCTCGCTTCAGAAATTTTAAAAGCGCTTATGGCACCCAAAATCATAAAATACAATTTGGAACGCACTGCTGTGCAAAGCTATTCCCACCAAGCACTTACAACTCACTCTTTATACAACGCCACATGTCAAATAATATATATCTGAAAAATCTATATTAATATTAGAGTACGGTAAAGTATTATTGCATAAGGCTCTAAACGTAGAGAAGGGGTATTACATGGGTCTTCAGGACATGCTTTAGGATCTTGATTATGCTGACGGTATTTTCTTCTTATTTACTCATACTCTAATATGCAGTCGTCACTGTTATCGGTTATTGGCATACTCCGTGGACTCAGAATTAAAATCCCCAAGGCAAGAACGATGAGAATTACCTCCAACATTCTACTGAAGTTTACGATACAAATACAACATGACTACTAAACACTTTCGGTTACCTGAGCATCATATTTGGCAAATCTTGTGGTTCCAAAGCGCAACAGTCCTTCGGTCCGCTCAAATATGCTTAGAACTTGATATTTACTTCACATCGGACTAAGATGAGAATCAGAATCACACCATTGTGGGGATTTAAAGCGTATAATACGGAAATACGCAACATCCAGTCCATATAAACCTTTATAAACAAATGCTTACGTAAAATTCTACGTATATTCTGGCCTGTAGTAACATCCGTTTATGGAATGAAACAAGTTAGCTTCCTATGATATGGAAAATCGGAAGCTGGATTGGTCACACATATCGGAAAGCCAGCAAACACGCAGAAACGTTAATTATCGATGGAACGAGGTCATACATCGAGCGATGGATCCTGTATATTGATTCTATGCTTCTAGTAAGAGTAAAATTAATAAATATGCTTTACACAACCCACTGTGCAGCTAAACTCTATACAAATATAAAAACAAAAAAACCTTGACTAATTCTAAAAATACACATGCAGACACAAAAAACGGAAGAACACATAATAAACACACTCACAATTCAACACAGCTGTGGACAGACAAACTCAATTCCTTTTTTTTTTTTTTTTTTTGTTTTTTTCTTCGATTTCGAAATGAGTCATACACTTGTTTTCAACTACAATTCATTTTATCATCATTCATCCTTCATACAACAACATCCATGTTTTTTATCTCTTTTATTTTTTTATTTTTTTATTTATTTATTGGGTCACTTTAAATATCAACATTTTCCTTTTTTATATCCTGTCTGTCCTTGTATTAGGGGTTAAATAAAAGCAAGAAAAAACGTTTTAGATCTAATACTAAAACAAATACAATGATGGTGTAGCTTTGTGTCTGTGTAATTAAGATATGACCCAGATAAGTAAAATATACTACTACTATTGATTGGCACAAATATGTTTTCGTCTGTCAGTGTGTTTTACTTCAAACGTATATTTGTAGTTATCATGTTATTAAGAATTGTGGCGATTATTTCTTTTTTTATTTTTTTTTTTTATTTTTTATTTTCACCGATGATTTCTTTTTCCTCTTAGCGGATGTTTTATGTCTCATACACTTTGAACCTTATCACATATTTCTATTCTTATTACAAGCCAAAGAACATTGGCTGTTGTTTGGTAGTCATGGTGAAATACTTACTACTTATTTGTATAAATTTGTATTTGAACAATAAAAATAAATAGAATCAAATGAAACACCGTCTGTTGGTATCACTCTAAGCCAAAGTACACAGACAGAAGAAGAACGGACAGACAGACGCACATACGAGACAGTTTGAAGCGTGTGGAGCGAGAGTTTATTAGTGTGCGCAGCTGTTAGTCAGGTGTTTTACTAAGCACATCTATAAATGTAGAATATATAGAATGATTTTATAAGAGTGTTTGTAGCTGTTTTAGAGTTTTTTTTTTTACTTAAGCTAATTTTTTTTTTTATTGAAATCTAAAAAAATATGTTAAGGGTAAAATTAATTAAAGAAAATTTACACATGTAATTTTTAATTTAATTTTTTATGGAATATATATAATATTGGAATATGTAATAGTTGTAGTAAATAAGAATTCTAAGCAGCTATAAAAAACCCACCAAGATCCAAGATCATAACATTTAATAATCAAATTACCTAATAAAAATATAAACCTCCACAGATGTCAAAACTTATCTCTACACATCATAAATTAAATTTTATCATAATAAAATTTCCCCCCATTTAAATTTTTTTTGTCACAACTTATAATAAATTAAATTTGTTTTTAGTTCACGATATTAATAAATAATTACAAAATTATTGTTTATTTTATCATAAAATACTAATTAAAAAAACTTAAACTATGATTATAAAAAAAAACTAATTGAAATTATTCGGAATTTTATAAAGAAGAAAATAATAATAATGTATATTGAATAATTTTTTTATTAAACAATTTTATAATTAATTTATACACTTTAAGCATTGTCAATATTGCAAAATATACTGATTAATAAGGAAAAAAAAACTAAAAAATAAAACTTTAATTTACTGCTGTAGGAGATTAGGGTATGATTTGAAAATAAATAAAAAAATTGTTAAAATGTGAATTATACAAATTATATATTAACTGTGCTTTAGAACAGATGTATTGAATATCAGACTCACGAGTAATAAGTTAACAATTAATTTAACATCACCATAAACTGACAGCAAAAAAAAAAACATTGAAAGAAAAAATAACAATTCGCCCCTGTGCTGACTTAGTTATCTACATTGGTGCATATTCTTATAAACGCATTTAAAAATTTAGTTTTTCTTTGAGGTATATTCGTTTCTCTTAACCAAAAACAATTTTAAGTTGTTACAATAACTCGCGATATAACGGTACTTTTTATGTAAGAAATATTTCTTGCTTTTGTTGTTTTCTTTAATTTAGCAGTCAGAACATATTGGTGATCATTTCAGTGGAATATTCATATAAATGCAGTCGAGAAAAATTTCTCTAAAAAGTTATTGTAAAAAAAGTAAAATATTAAAAAAATTTTCACGGTTTTAGTTATTTGTTCCACTTAAGGTAAGTTTCTGATGACAACATCTCTGTTTACTGGAAATATTTTTGTTTTAATTGGAAAATTTCATCAGCTTAAAGCATGCTAAAAGGAAGTGTTCTTACAGGCCAGGGAAAAAATTCAAATTCAATTCTTTCGTTAACAAGGGTATTCTAACAGCGAAATTGGACGAAAAAGTTATTCTTAAGAAAGGGAAGAAATACGGAGTGAGGGAACCAACAAAGGGTAATCAAAAATTAATAGATAGGTAAATAAAATAAAATAAAAGAAGAAACCACCCGTAATAAATTAAATGCTACATAAATAAAAAATAAACTTCACCTTCCTGTCACTTCCAAACATGTTGCACCCATTTTGCGAACAGAAATGGAAGAAACCAAAATGTAAGCCAATGTAAAAGCAGCATCATAAGGAAAATTGTATAAAATTTGGGCGCAAATATTTAAAATGGACAGATAAGTGGAATAAAGCAATCTTTTCTGATGAAAAGAAATTAAATTTGGATGGTCCCGATTCATATTCTTGTTATTGGCATGATTTGAGGTCGAACGAAATTCGTATGTCGAAACGCAATTTTAGTGGAAGCGGTGTTATGTTTTGGGCAACCTTTCTGCTGCAAGAAAATCAAAAATATATTTTGTTTCAACTAAAATGGACAGTGTAATTTATAATGAATTGTTAGGTGATGCTCTTCTCTCTTTTATGAATGAAAAAATGGATGATGATTGCATATTCCTACTGGATAACGCTGCAATCCATGCCTCAATCCAATCTAAATTGTAATTTAATGAACATAGTATTCCACTATTCCGGATTTAAATCCAATGGAGAATCTGTGGAGGTACACAGCCCGTAAAGTTTACGCAAGAAATACATAGAATGAAACCATAATGACAATAACGGAGTTAAAACTAAAAATTAAGCAAGCCTGAGAAGAAATTGACAGAAATTTTCTTCAAAAATTAGTCGAATCAATGCCAATGAAGTTATCCAAACACATTATTAATAATCCTAAATTGGTTCATTAGTTTAAATGCGTATATAGGAAAATGCCATAAAAAATTGCATTAAACTACTAAAATTAAAAAGAAAAAAATTTAATGTACATTTTGATTTTTTTGTTATTAATTTTTTAAGTAGAGTCAATAAATAATTTAAAAATTAATTTGTAGCACCTTAATTATTTTCTAGACTCATTTTTGGTAAGTTGATTAAAAAAATTGAGGTAAATTTATAAGAATATGCACCAGTGTATGTAAAGACTTTTTCGATTTTTACTGGTCCATCATCTACTAGTCATACATAAGACCACTAAAGCATTTGTCAATATCTCAACTGGTTTAGAATTTACAAAATTACCTATATAAATAATTATTCATATTAGTTAATATTATTAATTTTCTTAGAGAAAATGGTAATATTAAAATTTAAATATAAAATATCTATTATTTTATGATGACTAAAAGTGAATATAATTATATCTGTCCGTCCAACTGTCCTTCAATTTCAGATTATTATTTAATATGAATATGTGTTTGTTTATTCCTAAGGACGAATTCTTTATAATGGTTTAAAATTATGAGGATTTAAACGCTCGCAATTATAAGAAATATGTATTAATTTATTTTTCGGCCTATCCCACAATGTCGAACGAAAAATTTGTTTCGACAATTTATATGGAAAACAAGAAAAAAATTCAAATTTTATTATTGTTTTCCTTAATATTACTCGAAACGAATTTTTTCTTTGACATCGTGGGACAGACCGTTAAAAAAACAACACTATTTAATATTAGAATAATTGTTTTACATTCTAATATAATTGAAATTGAACAATTAATTTTGGAAAAGGGAAGTGAATAGTGTCCATTCCAAAAAAATATTTCAGCCGTCAATACATTTTCCCAACGATCATATAGGTCATGTTAGTCGAGATATGCCATCAAAAACCATACGTAATAAATTACTTGCATTTTAATTTTTTTAATTAAATCAAATCAGGCAAAAAGTAGGGAGACCATACTAATAATGACATCTGAGCGTAACTTTTTATATATATATTTTAATTGTTTCGATCAAAAATTAAAAGTTGTGTACAGTGTTAATCGAAAATTATATTTTTGTAGATATTATAAAATTGCTCCAGCTCACGAAAGCGAAATAATTGTTCATAAATTAGTTGTTGATTAGTTTACGACATATCAATATTTAATTTTAGTGGGATACATTCGCGGCATTTTTTGTTATCACACAAATTGTTATCACACAAATGATTGAGTTAACGGATTTGTAGCAAATCGTTAATTTTTTCTTCTTGAATATCTTTTACTTAGAATCCTGATTACTGGTTAATTAACTTTTCTTTAGCTATCGTTTGATATATGTAGCACTAATATTGTGGAGATTTTTTAAGATTTCTTCTGGGATCATTAAAAAAATTACAGTTTAGTAGCTTGTTCCTATCATCATAGGAGCTTGAAACTTAACCAAAATATTACAAATAATATCTCCTTCCATAGTTTAAACTTGTATTTAATTAAACTTAAGAACTTGCAAAAAGAAAAGCTCAAACATATCTTAATAAAAATGGTACTACAAAATTACCCATGAGTAATTTCATTTTAAATTTAAAAAATTTTGACCCTTGGTTACTGATCTAGACAAAATATGGTGCATGTGACGAGGAGGATACAGAGGCATGTAAAATGAATTTTTCTCATTTTTATTTTGAGAACTATGGCAACTCTATAGCTTTGAAGGTAATTAACATATTTATTTAAATGGCCATAACTTTTGTTATATAAAAGATATTAAAATATTTTTTTTTCAATGGATTTTTCAAAGCTTGTATTTTAAGATGCCATATGTATAAATATTTTTAAAATATTTTTATTAACATATTTTTTTATTAAGAATTTTCTTTAGTTACGTGTATCTAAAAAAGTCCATCTTTAATTTTTTTTTATATTTTTCAGTATACTTGCTACAGAGAAAAATCGGAGAGGTCAAAATTTTTCAATCATATAAAGTTTTCGTTAATTTTCTCCAAAACGCGTCAAAAATTTGTTTATTTTTCATAATACACATTAATTTCGTTACTATTTATAAACGGAAAATTTTTGTAAAAATTTTGCGAAGTAGTAAAAAAAATAGCGAAATAAAATAGTTTTTTAGCTTTCCTGAAAAATTATTGAAAATTACATATGTATATAATTCAGTCAGCGCAGGGTCATCCAGCATTATAACTAAATTCACTTAAAACATTTAATAATATAGTTTTCAATCGTTTTGCTTTTAAAATAATTTTTTTTCCAAATTTTTTCTTTTAGTGCATCATTTATTATGATTTTTAATACAAGTGCCTGTCTGTTTGTCTTTATTGACTTGACTCTAGCTACAAAGTTTTTCATTTATAAATCTATCTAGACACCCAAGTAATTTAGTGTGAAAATAGTCGTGTCTTGTTTTAATTTTTTTTTTCAGATTTCATATTGATTTGTTTTTATTTCTTTCCATTTTTATTATTAAATTTTTTTTTTTGCATTTCTTAGGAAATGTTTACCTGGCGATTATAATATAAAAAATGACTTTTGATTTCATTTGTTACGTTATTAATTGAAACATATTTTTTATTCTTCTAAAGCTTGTCAGTATTTAATTGTTTTTGTGATATTGGAAAACGTATAGAAATGGAAGGTATAAAGTCAAACGATTAATATGGATGAAGTTAATACTTAGATGTATTACAGTAGAATCTATTATGTGCTGGTTAATTTTAAATGTAAAAATTCATATGAACATAAATAGGATAAAATTTATATTGTGGCAAGCAAATTTGTTGCTAAATAAATGATTCAATCAAACAAAATTTAGAATACGTTACATTAGTATATTCGCTAGTTTAATTATATATATTTTATAGAGCTTTATTTAGGTGGTTGGTGGTTCTATAACACTGGATTTACCTTCAGGTTCAGTTGCAGCAGTAAGAATAGCATTCGACGAATCCATAGAATAGGTAAACTTCTTTAGTCCAAACTTTCCTTTATATAATATAGAAAAATACCTAGTCGTTTCTCAAGACGGCTAACAAAGTTATGTCTTTAGACTTTTAAAGATAGAGATTAATATTGAGTTAATGCGACCATAGATAGAAATCTACAATAAAAATATTAGTTATAAAGGATTTTCCATCATATGTGTTGAGTAGAGTGGTCGAATTTTTGGAGAAATCGTTTTCGAATAGTTGGAATTTTTAAAAAAACCGTTTGCTGTTTTTGAAATTCCGAAGAAAACAGTTAATCGGCTTTTTGCAGAAGTAAATAAATCCATCAAAAGACTATATTTCTTTAAAAAATTTCATGAAGGTAAAATTTTATGAAAGTGAGAAAATAATCATCAAAAATGAGACTATGTTTTATATAATATGAACAGAATCTAGATTTTGCACGTAGACCTATTTCAAATACTACTCCTTTGCGAAATGAACTAAACTATTACTACATATATTGAATTAATAAAAACCCTAAAATATTTAAATTGTAACATTGTTACAAGAGAAAAAATAATAGTTTCATAGATAGGTATATTTCATTCAAGATAATACTTATAAAATTAATTTCAGTTTAGCTTTAAACTTTATTTGTAAAACATAAAAGTAAATTAAATTTGAATAAATATTAATCAGTTGACAAATTTATCCTAAATTTCCATTCAAATATACAACCCTTGTCATCAGAATAGAACAAACTAAAATACAAACATTTTTACGAAAAGACCTCAAAGAATATGTTGATAATGTTTTTTTAAAACAGAAAAAAAATATAGTATTCCTTATTTAAAACAACAAAAATATATTGTCGGTTATAATAAACCTTTATAAAAGCTAAATAAAATTTAAATTAAAGCCTGTGCTAGTACATTCGGATGCAAAATGGATAGAAAAGTTCTATAAATTCCTTTGATATGGTGAACATTTTTGTTCACTACACTGAAATATATTCTTTTCTCAAAATCTCTGAAGTAAACATACGTTTTTATAAAATTATAATGATATATATTAGAAATGAATGAATACTAAAGAGGTACCTTCTAGACATCTGTATCAATTAATTTCTAACTCATTTCAATTCATTCTCTCTCTCTTTTCAGTTCTTGACTGCTTGTGCTTGTTGAACTTAAAATCGATTCTTTGTGTGTGCATATGTATTGGAAAAATAAGGAAAACCAAACAAAATCAAATGTGCAGTGAATTATAAAAACATTTTAGCAACAAAATATTTTGAATTGAATTGAATTGAATTGAATTGAATTGAATTTAATTATATGAAGAAAGGCAACAAATGCAGTATTGTTATGTTACGTTTTAAAAATAAAAAAAATAAAATTTGAAAAATGTAAATATGTAATTAAAAGTAATAACACAAATAAAAAAAAAACTTTATTTAATTTTAGATATTATTTATAATATTTTTTTATTATTTTACTTATTTTATAAACTATATTTTTTAATCAATATTTTTATATAAAAAATTGACTGCCTGATTCAAATAAGGAATATCTAAGTGGTTCGATATCCCAAGTACCATACATACCTCATATATACCTCACGTATGTATGAGGTCATAATGAACTGTTCACATAAAAATTTCAACAATCGTCGCAATGAAGGATATTCGCGAAAACATGTACAATTAAACCATCTACTTCATTACTGTAGCACTCTCATAATTTGAAATATTATATTTATCGAATAGAATTAGGGTAAGCTAAATTTTTTCTATTCAGACATAGAGTAACATAATTTTTGTTAAGATTCAATGTCTTTATTATGTATTAGGATACTTCCTTTTCGATCGATAAATAATAAAAATTAGAATTTTAGTACTCTAAAAACGAAAAAAGTACTATTTGAATATTTTTTAATACTGAAAAATATTTTTATTTTTCATCCCTGATGCTAACATATGTGATTTATTTTGCAATGCTGATAAAGAGGAAGAATAAAAAAAATTGAACTTTAAAGAAAACACTTTGAAAAAAAGTAATCTTCGAGCTTGTGTTTGAACACTAATCGGTACATCTCACCAGTGTTGCCATAAGGTGAGATAAAAAGAGACTAAATTGAACTTTAAAAAAGGTCACAAAAGGCTAAATAACCCAAAAAGTAACACCACAACTTAAACAAAAAAACTTATTTTATTCCCCGTTCCCATTAGTTTTTGATAACTTTTAAAGATATTGAGTAATTCCATTTTAATTAAAAAAAATTACTGCAGCAAAAAAATACTGCGGCAAGGCTTCCTATCAAAAAATATAAAAAATTAAAAAAGGAGTTTTTTAAATATACGTCTCTAAAGATAATTTTAAAAAATATGTTAAAAAAAATTATGACATCTTTGACAAATCCATTGCAAAAAAACTCATAAAGTTATGGCCATTTAAAAAAATATATTCATCACTTTCAAATCTAAAAAATTGCCACAGTCTTCAAAATAAAAATTAATTAAATTTATTTTACATGCTTATGTACATGCATCAAAATTTGTTTAAATTTAAAATGAAATTACTCTATTGTAATCAATTTATAAATGAACTAATAAAAAATCTCCTAAAAAAATACCATACAAATTTAGGTTATATTTCATATTTCATATGAGAAGTGATTTGAAATGATTTTTTGTAATTTTTGAGCTATAATTCCTTTTTGATTAAGAATTTACAAACTTATAGAAGATTTTTTACTTTTATAATTTATATTTTTAAAATTCAATTCATAAAAATTTTCCATTGCTAATAAATTATATTAAAAAAATAATTGTAATAATCGATTTGTTAATTCCATCAAATTAGTTGTTATTTTTAATTTGGAGAATGAAGCGCCCCACGTGAAAATTTTTGTTAAATGCAAAAAACTGGATGGTTCTGACAACACTGCATCTGACGGTCACATGGACAATAATTTTTAAGAGGGCAATTTGCAATACTTACTAACTATTCAGGGTTAATATTGTTACCAATTGAGTAGCGCACAAGTTTCGTGATGCAAGCACAAATTAAGTGACGCAAGCACTGTGATTTCAGTATTTTAGGGAGACAAAATGAAGCTTCGGTAAAGAAAAAAATGTGCAGAATTAGCCAGTTGCCATTCGCGCATTTTATGTAACTGCTAAAATGTATTTCCGATAAAGTCTATTTTTATGGAGTGGTTTAAATTATGAAAATTGGAGAGTCTACATCCAGAACAATAATATTAATAATAATAATGATAATAATACAAATAATAATAATAACAATAATAATAATAATAATAATAATAATAATAATAATAATGTGACGTAACTTTGAGGTTTTCTTGAGAAAACATCATTGCGCTACTTTAATAAAATATACATTTCTTGATAGAAACGTTACTTAAAACATCTTTGAGAGCCAAGGATAATCCTGATCTAGTTGGTCTAGTTCTTGGTATGAGGTCCCGTCAAACTATTTAATTTGTATAGTAACGTACTTAGATACCTTAGCATTTAATTTGAAACTAATTCAGAGATGGACCGTAATAGACCCTAAAATCTATGTTTTAGACAAAATGGTTATGTTTAAGTAATTTCCCGAAAAATTATGTTTTTAATCATATCGCACTAAAAGTGTTTTCGAACGCATAGAAACGCATTTATTAAAAAGGCGTTTTCAATCAAAGGTTTTTCATTTTTAATGATGGGAAATTTTAAGTAATAATTTTGTTATTTTTAATTCTCTCAAAATATTAAAATTTAAAGTACCATTGCGTTTTTATGAAAACTTTTTATATTGTTCTTATCAACAAAGTATCTTCTATCAAATATGATTAATATATTTACTATATTTGAAACTAAAAAAAAACCCCGACTTTTGTCCAGCTATTTGGGCAAACCTTACTGTTTCGATTACTTCAAATTAAACAGATTATATTGATCAGGCTGAGTATTAATGTCAGATTTATCTTACACTTCTGTTTGAAACCTGGCATATATTGCACAGTGGGGCAAAATCGAAGTTTTTTTAAATAAATCTGTAACTTCTAATCGACTGCTTGGATTTACATAATAATATATTTATAATTTTAAGTTTGAAAGAAGGGCTTTACAGACTCTTAGAAGCGGAGCTACTGAGACTCTGACATATACAATTTTTAACCGCTTGCTAAATGTTGTCCCTTATCCGATTGTTTACATCTCCTTAAAGCCCTCGATAAGGTCATAGGTGATATTTATTTTTAAAGTTTTTAAGTTATTTGCATTTGAAACTTCACCTAGTTATCTCAATTTTGGTAAACTTTGGTCCAGTTTATTTTTTTTTTTTTTTTTAATATATAGCAAGAGTTTTTTTTCAGTTAGTGAAAGAACACAATTATCTATCGACAAAGGAAATTTTAACTCGATATCTTTTCCGAGTTCAAAAATAAACGATTTTGAAATAGAAAAAATGCAAAAATTATGATTTTTTGTGTTTTTTTTTTTCGAAAAATTGTAAATACTCTTTTTTCAATAAAATCAAAGAAAAAAAATAAAATAAAATAAAATAACATAAAAAAATAATATAAATATAATATAAATGTAAAATAAAATAAAATTTTCTTTAAGAACATATAATAATTGTATACCCATTTCGATTCAAGGAGATTATTTTAAAATTTAAATCGAACCCAATAAAAAAATCGATTTAAGCACAGACCCTCCCAAATTTGATCTATTTTGTATCAAAATTTTTAGCTTAGCCGATATGTTTTAAAATTCCAACGTATGGATCTACAAACAGAATGTAGTTTTAAAAACTCCAATGTGTTCTAAAGAGTATGTCAACGGCTTTTTCCAATTTTCGTTTATTTTTGGACTCAAAAAAATATCGACTTCAAATTTCTTTTAATCGGTAGATAATTTTGTTCTTTAACTTTTGCCAAATCAGATGAAAATATTGGGCTAAATATTGAAAAAACTGGACCAAGATTCCAAGTTAACTGTAAGTAGCCCAGGTGCTGAAGGCCTATGAGGATTCGTTCGCGTTTAACCTTTAACCACAAATATCTGTCGAGTTTGAAAATGTTTCAGTTTCGACAACAGTTGCGTTGTGATTATCGAATTTTTGACAAATCTAACAAAATCTGTTATAAATGGAATAGATGTCAATAATTCGAATAGATGTTAACATTCCATTCTCTGTATGGAAGAATCTCCCGGACATATTATTTCTAACTTAACTTCATTGATTTTTTAATAACTGATATTTCTAATAATGACAACACTTTAATGTTCGTAAAAATGGAATATCAAAAATTTCATATTTTGAATATTATTTCCAGATAGTTACGTGGTAAGTGATGTGACTACAAACAAAATTCTACTGATTTATTATATAGTTTTTCATCAATATAAAATCTATTGTGTTTGTCCATAGTTCGAAAATCAAGAACCATATAGTATTATAAAACATTTTCCTAACAAAACTATAACTCTCCTACGAGTATGAAACTTGGTTTAATTTTTAATATTATGAACCATTATAAGAATAATATAACTGAATTGTTGTTCTACTGTATAATTTCAATTTCAATTGACGCAGTTATTAATTTAGTAAACAAACTACAAAAATTTTAATAATTAATCCATTAAGTATATTTGAATTTATTACAAAATGAAAATGCTACTTTTTTAACTGATGTAATTATATGGGGAAATTCCACAAGCCAGCTTATATAAAGTAAAAATTGAGTAATTAAAATATATTTTGCTTGAGAATTTGAGAAGTATTTCCGGATTGATTATGGATATCAAGGTAAAGCTATTTCTGAAATATGTATGTATATTTTATAATTAAAGGTGATTAGATTTAGATAAGATCAGCTGATCGAACGGAAATCTATTGCCAATTAGCAACATGTTTGATAAATAGAGATCTAAATAGATATTGCGACTAATTTAATAAAGGTTGTTAATTAATACTATTTTTAGTTTAATTTTTAATAATTTTTTTTAACCCTTTAACAGCTGCTATAGTATTACGATAATACACTATTGATAATAATCAAAATCTGATTTCGGATTTTGATATAAAATGCGAAATGTTCTAAGTATGTTTCAAACGTAAATACTAAAGTCACTTGTTTTTGTTAATAAATTATAAAAAGCCTAATAAATATTTATTCTTGTATTTTTTATTTCTTGGAAACAATTAACAACATATTTTAAATTCATATACAAAATAAGATTTCAATTATACCACTGTACTTATCCATCACACGCGTAAAGTTTTGCGTACCAAAATTTTATAGCACAATCAAGTAACCACGTGAGAAGATTGAAAAAAACAAAAGTATTTTATTTTTAATTTAATCTCATACACTTGACGACTTTTATTTGCGTTTTATTTAGGATAATTATTTTTATATTTGTATGTTAATAAGAATAACGATCATAAAATAATTTGCAAATGTTAATTAAAAAACAACTCCATAAAAATAGATGTGTCAAAGTTATTTTTAAGCTCAAATGTTATATTTTTAGCAAAACTTGAAAGCAAAAATAAAAATGCAACAATTGTAAGAATAATTAACATATTTTATCTAATAAATCGGCGACAGCTAAAACAAACACTACAAAAAGGTGGTCAACGATCTACAAAAATATTCACAGCTTGTATAGCATCATTTATGATATTTATACTATTTTTGCTATTTCCAAAACTAAATAAATAATACTATAATTTCAACCTTTATTGCGAAATTTTAAATACCTCAAAATTTAGATTAGAAATCATAATAAAAAAATAAAATTTATGAGAATTAAGAAATATTTAAATCTTCAAACTAATCTCGCTCGAATATTTTGTCTGGTTTTTAAATATAACCAGGGGTGATACTAAAATATTAGTTATTTTTTATTATTGCTTTTTTACACCCTTCAGCACAGGTGTAAAGGGTATATATAAGTTTGTCATTCCGTCTGCGATTTCCAAAAAAAAGTTTATTCTTTATGGATCCTTGTAAGAAATGATGTCGATAGGATGATATCCGTCCTTCCATTTATCGGTTGAAATGGCGTTTATGAAGCCGATAACTGCCATATGTAGGTATATATATATATAATTATATATATTATATATATATAATTATATATCAAATGATCGGAAATCCTTTCGAGAATTTTGTTATTGAAATCCAGTAAGATCGGTTCGTAAATGGCGGAGATAAAAAAACGTTTTTTTACCGTTTTTTTGATTTTCTGAAGCCTCTATATAAGCTAGGCTCTTCGTTTTTCCAAACTAGATTTTTTCTGAATTTTTATGCTGAAGAAATGTAGTAAATCCATATAACATCGGGCAAAACTCATTTTTGATTTTTGAAGCCCTTATTCAAGTTACGGATTTCCTTTTTATAATACAAAATATCGGTTTTTTGAATCAACCAATTTGGTTTATAAGCTATCGGCTTATGTGCTAAAAACTGAAAAAATCTGTTAATAACATACGCACACAATCATATATTAAGCATTGCAATGACTATTAGTGTTAGTTAGATGCTTATAACTTGTGTTGTGTAATGGTTGCGTAATATGATATAAAGTTTTGGCCAGACCTTGCTTCATGTAATTACTCAAAAGAAGCAACGTTGTGGTATAAGAAAAAAAGGTTTGACGTTACACTAACAGGTACTTTAGTCCAGAGCTACACCCATGCACAGTGGTCGAAATCGCTGTTCCAGCGACATTTAATTGAAATTTTGAAAGCTTTAAATCGATAAAAAAAATTTTGGTGTACAAATTTCGTTGTAATGCTCTGGGTACAATGTTTGATACAAGTAAAAGACAGATTGAACTTAGCGTCGTAAACACTATTACCGATGTGGTTACAGTATTACTGTAAGCCGTCATCTGGCTCGAAGGATGATAAACAAGTTGCCTTGTTGTCTCTGTGCAACAGATATATATATTATTTTTTCTAAGTATAAATATGAAAATATTATGGCATACTATTTCTTTTTAGTTGTTGGCACAGCCGAATATAGCGTTCTAACTTGTTATTTTTATTTTCGGTTTATTCTAGTCAGGGGAAAATATTTATTTACTTTATATTATTTTTTTAAAAACACAAGCCACAATAAACCAACAATAATGGTAGCATAATGAACAGCAATTTAGCAGATCATATGAGCGACGTTTATTTAAATATCATTATTTAAATATTATATTTATATTATTGTCTACAAACTTGTTAATTTATAAAATACAATTTGTAATGTGAAATTAAAGCATGCCTGATAAAATTTAAAAAATAATATTATTTAAACAGGTTATTAAAAAAAAAACAGAAATATGCATTTAATACGGCTTAAGAGAAAAGTTAAAGTAATTTAAAAGGGGCCTTTTAATGAATATTGTTATATTTTTTCAAACTTTGGGTCTAATAGAGAAAGAAAATTATTATGATTGACATATCATTTTTTAAAACTCTACTCTATTAAATTTTGAATTTATACAAAATATACCGAGCGAAATTAAAAAAAATAATAATAAGTTGATAATTCTTCTTTCTCTAATTTATTAGTATAATTTGCATTCAATGAAAATGGTTCATAGCGAATTTTATATGCGATCTTTAAACATTAATGGAAACATTCAATTTTTGAAAATTGTCACCTATTATTAGTTCCAAATGCACTGAAAAAAAGTAGTTTCAATGAGTGAAGTACGTTGAATAAAATTCGTTGATTTTTTGAAGAATTCATTGATTCACAGTACGAATTTGTTGTTTCAAAGCAAATATTCATTGTCATTCAATAAAGTATTTAACGCACTTATGAACGGAACATTGACCCCATTCGTTAAATTTATTCCGTAATAATATAAATAAATCAGTTCTTTGATTCTACGTATTATTTCATTAGTTTAAAGAACACGTTTATATTTTTGATAATAAAAGAAAATTTTCGTTGAATTTAATGAATGAGGAACAAAATGAAATAAAACGTAAAATATGGTACACATAAAAACAGTAATTTAACGTACTAATACTTTGATTTAAGAAAGAAAAAGGTTTACTCAACAAACAAGTACTTTGAATCAAAGAAATACTTCGCTAACTTATGTTAAATTCAGCGTATGCATTCATTGTTTTCTAACGGGAAATATAGTTTGTGTGCAGTGATGTGTTAATAATAAAAAGAAAAATAATAAGTCAGTAATTAAGACGTAAATATGTCAGAAAACTTGGATAATGAACACATCGTATTAAAAGAATTACTTAGAAGCTGGAATTTGGAACATTTGCTGGATAAAACGTAAGTTTAACAATGTTTATTATATTAAACACATTTCCGAAATATTTATTTTCTTTATATTTATGTAGATAAAACAATTAAGACGCAGGATGCAGGAATGTGTAACTGGCCTCAAGTACGAAATTTTCAAAAATTGTTCTGAATACAAAAACCATGATTGATCGTCAAGGTGTTCTTCATAAGTCGCCGGAATATTTCCTGGAAATAAGAAAGTCTCTAAAGGTAGAAAATTTCTGTATGGTGTCTACACGGATATTCCATATTACTATTGAGCAATATTCTCAGGGTGATTTTATGTTTGTTGGAAACAGCACAGGAAGTTCACGATCACATCTGTAAATATCATCTGAACCTGACTGTGTTTAACCCTTCATTTTGAGTATTGGTATCAAGGAGTTGAAATCTCTTTTTTTTTTTTTGTTTTTTTTTTTATATTATTTAGTAAAATGTACTATAAATATTGTATTACATTTAAAGCATCTACATCATTTATATATAGAGTTTATATATAGAATTTAATATAATTAAATTTTTTATAAAATGATTACCAAAAGTACAAAAAAGGCCTAATATTGTGAAATATTTTCAACGTATAGGTTCATTGAGTAAACATATAAGTTCATTGAAATCAAGTTTGTTGAATCTTTAAATCAACAAAACCGTTTATTGAAGTATTAAAAATTTCAATATATATTTCATAGAAACAACTTATAGTTCCACAAAAATAAGGGTACTGGGTTTTTAATTCAATGTACTGTTAATTAAAATTATTTATTTAGTTCAACGAACGTGTTCATTAAAACAAAATACAAATAACTTGAACCAATGAATTTGTGCGATAAATTTTAAAACTGTATAATTGCTAATATATGGCAATACATTGTTTCAACGTACCTGTACATTAGGTCAAAATTAGGTGACAAAGTCGTTGTATCTTTTTGTTTCAATGTGGAAAGCAAGGCAACCAGACAGACAGTATTTAAATCGGAATTTTTGTATTTTATTATTTTTTTTTTTAATACGACGGATTGGTCCCAAATTGAGAATAATTTAGAATTAAAATTATGCTGATTATTTTATAACTTCTTTTAAAGTAAAATGTTTTAGAAACAATTATAATCTCCTTAACAAAATAGCAATTTATATTACAATTTGAGAATGTTTTAAATATAAAATCATTTCAAACCCAAATCTCAAATGTATTTCGAATGGCCAACAAATTTTCAACCTGATAAATTATTTATTTTATATTTTTATATATTGAATATTTTTATATACTTTAACTAAGGTTTGAAATATCAAGAATCGTTTTTAAATATTTCCTCTTGAAAATCGACTTAATTTTAGGTTTAAGGCTGATTTTAAAATTTCCTTTGATTATGAAATTGAAAAAACACAATTTTTCAAATATTCAATGAATGTATTCTGATATATAAAAATTCTTAGAAAAACAGATTTAAGATAAAATCATATTTAAAGTTTTAGAGTTTATCTATTATAAAAAGATTCTTGAATTATGAAGCTTAAACGGGTCATGAAGCTGAGGCTTTATAAATATATGAGTTTCTTAGGCATTAAAAAAATTTTGCTTGGGCATCTGGTATCATCTTGGTCTTCAAAAAGGTTAAGAATTTAAAAAAAAAATTGGAATCAGTAGTGAGTGCAAATAACCTCAAAAATGTATATGGATATGTATAAAATAATGGTTAGAAACTCGGTAATTGCATAATATGATATAAAGTTTTGGCCAGACCTTGCTTCATGTAATTAGTCAAAAGAAGCAACGTTGTGGTATAAGAAAAAAAGGTTTGACGTTACACTAACAGGTACTTTAGTCCAGAGCTACACCCATGCACAGTGGTCGAAATCGATGTTCCAGCGGCATTTAATTCATATTTTGAAATTTAATTCATATTTTTCGATAAAAATTTTATGATGTACAAATTTCGTTGAAATGTAAACATGGCGCCCGCCATGCTCTGGGTGCAATCTTGAAGGACTCAATGAGCAGCGCCAGGCGTTTGATACAAGTAAAAGAGAGATTGAACTTAGCGTCGTAAACACTATTAACGATGTATTTACAGTAGTACTGTAAGCCGTCATCCGGCTCGAAGGATGATAAACAAATTTTCAATCTTAAATTGCCTTATTGTCTCTGTTTGGCAGTACCAAAAAAGAGTTTGTGAACTATAATTAGACATCGGCAAAATGGAATACTTATTTTCTGTACCGCTACACACTTCATCAGCATTCGTGGCGTCTTATCTATTTAGGTTTCGTTGAAACCTAAACAGATTTGAAAAACGTAGTTATGCGATAGTAAAAAAATCACTAATAGCAAATTGTACAAAAAATTATAATGGGTGCAAAATATGCAAAATTTTTCTTTTAAGTGTAAAATATGAAGAATTATGTTCTTTATGTAAAGTTATGCTTTTAAGTGTGCAAAAATTTGCAAAATATGCCGTTTAAATGGCCAAGATATGCTCTAAAACAAGGATTTTCTATCAAATTATAACAAAATACGCTTCTAAGCATATATATTAGCTGTTATAACCAAAATATGTTATAATAAATCGATGCCAAAATTCTTAAAATTGTGTGAAACGGATAAATAATTAAAAGTTTGTTTCATTTGCAGCCCAAGAAAAAACATGATTTTACATATTTTTGCTTGCCCTTTTTATAAATTTAGTACTTTACAATAATATGTATCCGAATTGAGTGGGATATCCCGTGTCGCAAAAAAAATTTTCATTTTGTCAACTTGTGTAATCTGTGTATACAAATTATAGGTTATTTGATTTAAATTGCTAACATAAATAGAGTCCAATTTCATTGTTTGTTAAAGTTTTGAAATTTTAATTAGGTCCGTTTGCATTTTTGGTAACAATATGTTTTCCTACTGATCTTTTTATGTAAGTCCACACGTCCTAAAAAAATGTTCGTGGTTTATGGAAACATTTTGGTATGGATTCTTCATAATTTGGTTTCAAAATATATAAAAGATATACAAAATAAATATAAAAAAATGTTGACATTTTCAATGGTCTAAGAAGAAACGAATTTCGCAGCTTTTATAATGACTTTTAAATATACGAAAAAGATTTTTGGAAATTTTTTTAATATTATATTTATTTATTGGCGTTTGTATTTTTAAAGGCTTTTAGGCCTTACAATAAGTATTTAAATCTTAAAACTAAAACTAAATCTGATTACTAACAACTGTAGAATGGCATTAATTGACCCTTATATTAGCGGGGTGATAGATCATTTCTACGAAGCCTTAAATATATTCGAGCTTCTGCAAAGTGTTTTGCAAGTGGGTTTGGATGACTCTGCTTGGAATTTCCTGGACTCATTCATAGCAAGAGGTACATCTGAATCCCTATGAATGTTTCCGTTTCCTATATACCATGGTGCACTCGTCTTGGTTCTAAGAATTTTTGATTGGGCCCTCTCTATAAGATCAATGCCCGTATTGCTGGCCGTTCTCCGCTATTGGATGTCATATGTCCAAATTGGTGTTAATACGTTTTTATACAGATGACTTTATTGTCAAGACTGAGTTTTGTTTGCTTATTGATTAGCCAATGTAGGCTGAAAGCTTTAACTTCATATTAACTCTCTTGATTTCTATATTACGTTGCCATGTAAGTCGCCTACTGAGAAATAACGATATTATTGAGTTTAACGGCAGTTACCTCCCCTCAGTGTAAAAGTAACATATTTACTTTTTAACTCGCTCACTCATAAGGTAAGCATCTAGTTGATTATAAGCTATATGTGGGTTTTCATGTTAACTTGGTATTGCTGTGTCATCAGCAAATGCAGAAGTTGTCAGTTCATCGCATGTTGGCAAGTCAGATATGTTGACTAAATACAGTGCAGGCCTATTGGATACCTGCTTTTATCTCAAATCCTCCTGTTACAAAGTTATCATTCTTCACTCTAAATGATCTGTCAGATAGATATGACTCGAGATTTTGTAATCTCTGCAGTCATAAGATTAACTTGTTCAACTGTTACGTGCTTTTCACGGAAACTAAACTGGTGAACTGTGATTATATTTCAATCATTTAAGATTGACATGATTTTTCTTTGCAATACTTTTTCAAATAGCTTCGACAAACCAGAAAGGAGGCTACTAGGTCTATAAAGTGATGGAACGGTTAAAAACTTTACTGAGAAGTTTTCCAAATTTTTGGAAATACTCCTAGTTTTAAGATCGCATTGAACATTATAGATAGCACTATTATTGCCACGTACGGTAGTTTTTAATCTTGAATGGTGATTTTTTTATATTTTCGTTGACAATTGTATTTATGTTCTCAGGGCTAATAACAATTATGTTATCATCATTTCATGTAATATATATTCGGCTCTCCCTAAATAAAATGATTAGTTGGTGGGTTTGGTTGAAAGACTCTACTCAGGTGATGTGCAAATAAATTGGCTTTCTCTTCCTTAAAGGATTTGTGCCTATACCGATGGCTTAATACTTTTCGCTGCCCTCCATAGAGAGAAGTTAGTGAATTTTTTATTTGTGAAACTTTTAATGTAATTTTTATCTCGGCGATCCTCTCCTATTTGAAGGGTTATTCTTAGTTTTTTGCTTGCAAAAAACAACCTCAGCTTTGCAGCTATTGATCTAGTTTATTACCATTCTATTCTCAGTTTTCTCTTTTCTAAACGAAGTTTTTCAATATCTAAATTGGAAATAGATGTGCAGTTTTTTTTACAAACTGAACTCTTAGAATGTCCTAGAGCTGAAGCAATTAACGACGTAAAGTCGTTGGCAAATTTGTTTATATCTTCCTCACACTTAAGATAAGCTTCAGTGTTGACGTATTTTTTATATTTCAACCAATTCGTCTTATAAAAATCATTCGTAAGGTATTTAGGTATATTCATTGCTCCATTATACGTAACTATTATTGAAGAAGATAAATCATATGAGTTTTCAGAACAGAATTTCGATTAATATTCTTATATAAGGCAAAATATATAAAATCCGGAATTTTTCAAGGGTCAGCAAACCAGTAGGTTGTTTGTCCTGGGGGCACGAAATCCATGCCATTTTTACGATCAACTAGAATCTTGTTTAGCTGCCTACATCTGGGATTCATTAACCTGGAACCCCAGTAAGTAGGCTTAGCATTATAGTCACCACATGTCAGATCTCATAGTGTGCTAAAGAATTCTTGTAATTTTTTAATTAGAGGAACTTCGGGTAATGTGAACCAGTGCATTTTTGAGAAAACTAAGATAGGTAACTCAGGTTTGATAATCGTTTTACTCTTTAGTAAAAATATATATAGCACAAGTTCTTTTGGACAGTCGCCTAGTTTTCTTTTTGGTATAGTGTGATTCATTGTTTGTTGTGTTCAAATTGGACACAACTTTTTGAACAACAAAAGTGACAAATTTTAATGTTTAGTAATTTTATATAATAGATGTCAATTCTGAGCATCATGTAAAGGTTATATGATAAAAGTATTAATTTAAACTTAAATTTGGATTTGTCTGCTTTGATTTTAATATAATTTAGTGCAGATTTTATATAAAGTGTTTTTCCACACTTTTTTGCAAACAAAAATATTATTTCAAGTATTATACTCAAATTGCCAAAAACTTTGGAATTAAAGCATTGATATACATAAAATGATTTCAAACACTTTTCAAAATGCAAACAACTTTTAATCATTTATAAAATGTTCCCTAAGAATTAAGATCTAAACGGACAAAAAGACCCCAAGAAAAAATATTGTGTACAAATGTTAACGTCTTTACACTTATTTTTATATCTTAAAAGATCTCAAGCTAAATTAGAAATGATCTCAATAATGTACTTTTTTGATTACCTACTCCTATTTCTAATTCCCTTATATTTATTATTTAATTTATAATTAATACTTTAATTATATATATATATTGCTCTGTTACTCATTTTAAATGATAATTAATTGTACCTATATATATCTGGTATAATTTTGAAAATAGAAAACCAATTTCATCTTTTAAATATTAATACTACTAAACTCTAATTTTGTTATGATCTACTAAAGTGCAAAAAATCGTGACTGAAATATTTAACAAATACTAATATTAAACTGGAGAAGTGAGAAAAGCACACAAACAAGCACGAAAACAAATAGAATTTAACACATCATCATCATAATATTTGCACACGTTAACATCAGCATCCTCACCACTTTCCGAAACAGCAACAACACTACCATCTCTCATCATTTAAAATATCAAATATTTATTATTTGACTTTTATTTGTTGAAAAAGTGTTTTTTTTTTTTTTGTGTTTAAATCATGTGATAGATGATGGATTTTTGTGAAAACAGGTGTTATTTATGACTTTATTAGTTTTGCAAAAAAATATAAAAAAATTAAAAAAATAAATGTATAAAAATAAATTTTAAATAATATTTACTAATAATATTTAGTTAACAACAGTAGCAACTATTAACTGGATTTAACTAACTTTAAAAGTAGAAATTTACTTATACAATTAGCACTTAATTATACTAAAGATGAAACTAATTGGATAATTCCAAAAAATTTCGATCCAGCTCGAATTTTTACCTCCACCGATTTTAATAAAATTCAACACACGTAAACTACATCTCTATTAACCTGCATCATATCGCTAACGGTTCCTATTTTATAAACCTCTAAAGTTGGACACCTCGAATAACTTTTATGTGCATCACCAGATTTCAACAAGCTTGGTATCATTGAAAAGGACTAAGATTCTTCTTTATCACAAAGTCATAAAAACTAAATATCTTTCTGGCGCAAGGACCTCTAAGATAAAAAAATATCCTTTATCCTTTGATTTTCTGAAGAATGGTTTTTCTTATAGTGTACAAAGTTCAAAATGGGATCTCAATGGGGTCAGAAGTTATAACAAATTTTCCTTACTAACACATTTACTATTTGATATCAAGTTTTTTGGCATATTGATATACCTATTCAAATTTTAATATAACAGTTCATTATTTATTGAAATAAGTCACAAGTATAGCACATTCCCCATATATAAATATCTGAAATACATCGTATTTATGTAAATTCAACACACATACGTTTTGTACAAGTACAGATAGTTGTACCAAATCTTATAAAAATCGGTCCATAATTGACCATATGTAGATTCCGCTGCCTAAAAATTACTTAAAAGCGCATACAGCCTACATTAATGTTAACATCAATACAAAATTTTATATATTTTAGTTTTATATAAGTACAAATCGTTATACAGAATTTTACAATAATAGGTCCATAATTGAATCTGGTTCCCATATAATCCCCATTCTCGAAAATCAATTAAACTTGCTCAAGTTAATATGTGTACAGAGCTAAAATTTAATACAACTAAATTTTGTTTAACAAAAGATCGCTCCACTAAATTTCATAATGATCGGTCCATAATTGATCATGGCTCACATATAATTCACCCTCCCACATAAATGCCAATAACGAAATAAAATTGTACATAAATAATTGTCATATATGCATAAATTATTGCAATAAATTTCATAAGGATCACTTCATAATTGACCATAGGTCCCATATAATACCCTCTCCCGATAATTATTTTAGTCCTATATACAAACATGTAGGGTATTATATGGTCGATCTTGACTAACGCTGCTTGTTTTTATCCTTTCCTATTTGTTTTGATACTAAATTTAAAATAAAAGTATTACAACACTTAAAAAGATGCTAATTTATTAGTAAAACTGTACTAACTGCTACACACAAACTTGTTATTACTTTTGATCCCATTGAGATCCCATTTTGAAATTTTTACACTATAACTACAAATTAATTGTAAATATAATGTAAAAAAATAATAAAAATTAAACGGCCCTTTTTCAGGATATCCCAGGTTAAAGGATATATTTTTCATTCTAGAGATCCTTGCGCCAGGGAGATGTATAACTTCTATGATTTTATTATAAAGATCCTTTGCATTCATATCAATTTTGTTAAAATCGAATGATGCACATAAAAGTAAATTAACCTTAAACATTGGTAATTTTTGTCAGAATTAAACCGTAAAAATGCACGATAACCAGTTTAATGAACACCACAAACATAAAGAAATAGAAGATATAAAATTTTTAAAACTGTAATTTTGGTTCGAAAATTTTAGGAATTACTCAATTTAATACACTTTTAATACACACTTTGTACTTTCCTACAAATACTTTATTACCAGGGCAACAAAAAATATGCAAAATCATATTTTTTCCTGGGTTTCAAACAGACAATTATAAGAATTTTAGCATCGATTTGTTTTTGCATATTTTTGCATATTTTGATCCTAAAAGCATATTTTGGCCTTAACAGCATATTTTGTAATATAAAAAATCCTTATTTGAGAGCATATTTCAGCAATTTAAATGACATATTTTTGCATACTTTATGCTTAGGAGCATAATTTTGTATATATTACACTAAAGAGCATAATTTCGCATAAGAGAAAAATTTTGCATCCAATGGAATTTTTACATATTTTGCTATTAGTGAAATTTTCTTTCTACTGTCACATATGTTTTTCAAATTTTCATCTTATGAGTTGATAGAAATATTGTAATTTTCTTATTAAATTTGAACGTTTTTAAGTACAAAAAGAAAATATTTTTTAGAAATTGCTAATAAAAATTAAGTTATTTTTAGCATGAACAGTAGATAATTTAAAATTTAGCCAGAAAAAGTAATAAGGGCCCTCATGAAAATGCGTAAACTGTGCAATATGTACAAGTTTCCATACTCCCAAATGAATTGTCAAAAATTGTATAGAAAATCATTTGCACAACACTTAAAAATTTTCGCGACTATTTAATCTCTCAAAATTGCGCTGTTAATTGTGCATTTATAAATCAGCTGTCTTTTGTTTATAATTAGACATTATCGATAACTGCGATGTAAAAAATTATAGTTATGCTAATTATAATAAAATCATTGCATTTTGATTTGATTTTATTTATTTCTTATTTTCTTATCCTTAACAATGCATTCGAAAAGGGAGTTTATGAAACATGTTGCCTAAATTTGCGCAACTGCACAAATGTTTTAAAAATATATTTTTTATTTTTAAGGATATATTTTAGGATTTTAGGAAAAATAAACTGTTTTTAGAGCATATTTTCTCTTTTTATTACAAATATTCAAAGTTTTTATTTTATTACATTTAAAAATAACACTTTAAAAACAACAAATTTTTAGATGTCATATTTTTTATGAAAAAGTTTTTTCAATATCTTATCTGTTTTGTTAACTCTACTACATATTTTATGTTCTGTTTTTATATTTATTTTTATTGTTATAATCATTTTAACTGCACAGCTGTTTTTAGTAACAATTGTTGATCAAGTGTTATTTTCAAAAAATTTAGGGTCCACACAGTTTATTATATGATGGCAAAATAAACTCATAAAATTAACAAATTAAATTTAATAAAATTAAAAAATGATAAAGCAGGTAAATAAAGATACAAATAGCTCATATGTATTAAATTATGTTTTAATAACACATAACACGTGCGTAGCGATAATGTATTCTAATTTACGAATTATTCCGTATAAACTTATTCGCATATAATTGTGAGTTTACACTTTGTATTATAGTATTCTTATCATTATTTGTTGACTTAGGTTTTTTAGTATCTCACAAACAAATTGCATATTTACCAAAACACATTTGTTGTTTTTTGTGTTTTTGTTTTTGCATTATCCAGTTTAACTCGTATTAGATAATATTTTTAATGGATACGCGTATTTGCACATGTGTCGTACAAAACAAATGGAATTAATTCGGTAAATAAATAAATTAATAATAATGCAAATATTATCTGATAAAAAAAGTATAAATGCCATCATTGGTAATTGGATGTAGATAATATTATAGAGTATGTACTTCCGTTTTTTTTTTTTTTTTTTTTTAATGTAAATAAATTAAAACAAATTAATATTAAAAAAATTATTATTTTTTCAAATCAGTGTAAGAATTAAATAAATTTCGATACAACTTACGAAAGCTATTTTAAAATCAAACTATTTTCCACTTAAAATTAAAAACAAGTAAGAAAGATATAGTCGGTCAAGCCAGACCATATGATACCCCACACCATTGTGCATGTCCATCGAAATTCGTGGACGGGCCTTATATTAGACATGTGGACAATTGTGGACTGATACATTTACTAAGTGTAAAATAAAATATACAAATATAGAATATTACGCTAATATGAATTTATGAACTTTAAGGTGATTCCCGAAAGTGGGCTTATATGGGAGCTATGATAAATTATGGAGCAATCCTCATAAAATTTGTCACTTTGATTTATACTAATATAAAACTTATTTGTGTAGAGTATAAACCAGATACTAACTATATATGATTTATGCACGTTAAAGTGATTTTCGGAAGAGGGTTTTACATGGGAGCTATGGTCAGTTATGGACAGAACTTCATGAAATTTGACACAAAGATTGATACTTATACAAAACTTTCTTACACCGAATTTTCTTACACCGAATATTGCTATATTTAAGACATTTATGATTGTTAAACGCCTATTCCTGGAGGTCATTTGTATGGGAGCTAGGTGAAATAATGGACCGAACATAACCAATTTCAACAGCTTTCGTTCTTATGTCACGAAAGTCCTACGTGGCAAATCTCATTGCATTATCTTCAAAATTGCCACATGTACTTTGTGCACAGTCAGACGGACGAACGTACATCGTTAAATCAACCACCTATGGTGGTGTAAAGAACACAAGCTACTTCACGAATTCTAGTAACTTTGTAAAAATAACACCTCATCTTTGAAACATTTTATTGAACAGGACCATAAGCCATATGGACTCATCTACCATTGACAATTATTTTGAATATGAAGCAATAACTTTTATTGCACTAATTGATTTTGTGCAATCGATTATATTGCATCCATCAAACTTTGAGTTTTTCAATTTACGTATATATGGTCGCAGGCAGACTTTTCGAAACCCGAGAAATATTTTCTGTAATAACCCAGCAAAAACATTGCTTTCCTAGTGAGCTAGCAAGTATAATTAGAAATTATATATATTATTATTTTTTTCGCCCGAATAACTACTTATTTTTGTTCGAGTTGTCCACAAATTCATGTTGTTATTTTTCTACTTTAGGAGTACTCATAATATATACATCCACGTTGTCCCGATGATAAACGAAAATAAAAAAAACAACGAACAAATTTTATCGTCAATGGGAACATAGTCACAAAGAGTGTTGCCATGGCAAAAACTTTTTTCTAACCAAAATTTTGAAAAAAAAAAAATAACCAAATTAAGAAAAATAACCAAATTTTAAGAATTCATAGTCATTATATTAAAACAGGTTTTAAATACTTTGCATACTAATTATAAACTTTAGCTAGTCTTTAGGAGAAAAAAGTATTTAAAATTTAACTGATTAGAATAATGTTTATCAAATTTATTCCCTGATCCAATTTTGTGGGGGGTCAGGATATAAAGTTTATTAATAAGAATTTAATTATTCTAACAGCCTTATGATATGATGTCGAAAGCAAACAAGTTTGTAATAAATTTAGAATTGCAAAACAGCTAGGTCGAGCAGTAATAGCAAATAAAGTTCGCTGGAATAGCTGATCGAAATTGGTTCGTTAGTAGTCCTCAATTAAATGTTATTTTGGAGTAATATTTTGAAGCTCAAATATCTTAAATATATATAAGCATTTTTTACAGAATTCTGCAAAATAAAACATTTTTAATTTTAAAATATTCTATAAAAAATTTATATTTACCTATATAAAATATGGCACTCTCCCGAAAACCAGTTAAAAGTACTTAAATCCCACATAAATGTTCTTATGTTAATGAAATTTGGCTCAAATAAAATTAACAATAACACCCATATAATGCTCCCTCTCAAGTATGTATTATTTTAAGTCACATACACAATAGTGTAGGATATATTATAGTCGGTCTTCACCGAATATAGATTTCTTTTTTTAATAGTAATTTAATAGTAATTTTGTAATTACAAGTGTTTAGGTCGTTAGAACTTTCTCAAAAAATCTTCCAATTCATTTCACTTTTTGTTTAAATATTAGAAAATCTTTATATTTTCTATTGATTTAAATTGTTTTCTTCATTTGTCAATTAAAATTGAAATGAGAAGTTATAGAAAACTTTAATTTTTAACACACTCTTTTTTTTTTTTTTTTTTTTGTTGGCAAGTCTAACAGAATAAATATCATTTTTAAAACTAATTAAAATAAAATTTTGATTGCTTCTATTTATGAGATGTCAACGGAAAAGTATGAACCGATTTTTTCCATTTTCAATACTAAATAAATCTTATATAGACAAATTTTATCCCCCTAGACATATCCGGCTTTCAACACAGACGGACAGACGGACAGACGGACGGACACACGAAATGACAAAACATCAAACTTTATGAATTCAGTGTTAGATCTAACATATTCTGAACAATCTCGTCGTTTCGCAAAATAAACAAATGAAAAAAAACTCCTGTACTGTTTTTTATCAAATTGTCTTAAAATTTATTATATTAATTCCGACTTTAAAATATTCAATGCCGTATAAAATGGTGGATATATGAAAAAAACTACAAAAGACTTTATTTATGTACCTTTGAAATATATTTTCATGTTTTTTCTTAAACAAATACAAACGTGCCAGATACACTTATTATTAAATAAATATTTTCTAAAACCATTTCAGCTGAGTTGTTGTTTTTATACTCCACACCACCATAGGTGGTTGGGGTATTATACGTTTGTGATGATGTTTGTAACGCACAGAAAAAATCATCCAACACCCACCTTAAAGTATACCAATCGACTCTGAATCACTTTTTGAGTCGATCTAACAAAGTCCGTCCTCCCGCTTGGCTGGCTGGACGGCTGGCTATCCATGTAAACATTGCACATTGGGGCAGAATCGAAATTTTTTGGAAATAAATCTGTAACTTCTGATCGGCTGGTTGGATTTTCATGAAATTTGGTATGGACGTAGCAGAGGAGCGTACAACAAACCCCTCAGTGGCGGAGCTAAAGGGGCTCAAAGTTAGGTACCTCTGACATAAAAAATTTTTAATCTAATGCCAAATTTTTGTATCTCTTATAGTTTTCGAGTTATTTGCGTTTGAATTTTTAAGCACCATAATTTTGCATGTTCTTGGTCTACTTTTTTTCATATATATCCTAGTATTTCCGACCGATTTTATTAGTTTTTTCTTAACTAGTTAAAGAACAAAATTATGTATTGAATAAAAAAAATTTGAAGTCGATATTTTTACCGAGTCCAAAAACAAACAATTTTGAATTTGAAAATTGGAAAAAAGACGACTTTTTGTTTCTTTTTACCCGAAAAATCCTTTTTATCTAAAATAAAATTTTCTTTAGTAAGATATAATAATTTTGCACCTTACTGAAAGGTAACTTCACAGAGATGACTTTAAGATAAAAAAATAAGCCCAATAAATAAATTGGTCATGGTACACCCGAATTCGACCCATTTTATATGAAAGCTTTGATTTTAGACCATATTTTCTCAAATCTCAAAGCACGAATCGTCAAGCGGAATATATTTTAAGAATCTTCAATATGTTGTTAAAAGTTTTAAATCAAAATCTTCGGGAGTCCGGAAAAATGTGGATTCTATAGCCATAAATGCAAAAAATCCCATTTTTGGAAATTTTGAGTAGTTTTTTTGGGAATTCAGGAAAATCCTACCGCTGATTGAAATTTGGTTAAAGCGCTTTTATTTATATTAATAAGGTCCACATTTCCTGAAAATTTCATTAAGATATCTTTATAAACTAATATTTTATTACAATTAAAAAATTTTTATTTTCTCCAAAAACCCCAAATTGGGCCTTTTGTTTGGTTTATTTCTAAATAGCGAAGAAATTCTAAAATTATGTATTCCAAATTAACCTTATCCTTTAGCATATATAATTTCCGATATTTTGCCAAAAGATTCAAGTCAATATCATGCCTTTTTTATATTTTATATTTCCAATTTATTGTACGAGGGCGGATCAATAAGTCCGTTACTTTTCGAACTTCCCTCGTAGTTATATGAAATGAAACACTATTCCCATCAAATACCACCTGTTAATAGACTACTGTCAAATTTTGAGCAAGTGTCGCCATTTACTTTGAGTTTAACAGCTATTCAAAACATACAACCTCGTGTATTTTTCTAAAAATGGAAAAAAGTGAATTTCGAGTGCTCATTAAACACTTTTTTTGCGAAAAGAAAACCGTGAATCAAACCAAGGAAAAGCTCGATAAATACTATGGGGACTCTGCACCATCGATCTCAATGGTAAAAAAGTGGTTTACTTACGCTGAACGTTCCAGACGGCCAATTGACTGACCTCCGAAATGTCGAAAAAATCCACGATATCGTGTTGGCCGACCGAAGAGTAAAAGTGCGTGAGATTGTTGATGCCATAGGCATTTCATATGACAGTGTGGTTTCGATTTTAAATGATCAGCTGGATTTAAGAAAGTTGTCTGTAAGATGGGTGCCGCGTTTGCTCTCAATTGACCATAACGTGTGACAACTTCAAAGGATTGTTTGGAGTTATTTAACCGCAATCCGAATGAGTTTTTGCGGCGTTTGGTAACTGTGAATAAAACGTGGATCCATTGCTGTACTCCGGAGACCAAGCAGCAGTCTAAACAATGAGTTTCTCCGGGTGAACCTGCTCCGAAGAAGGCCAAGGTAAGTTTGTCAGCCAATAAGTTGATGGCAACAGTTTTTTGGGATGCACGCGGAATAATCCACATCGATTACCTTTAAAAGGGAAAAACCATAAACGGCGAATATTACACCACCTTATTAGATCAATTTAATGAGGATTTAAAAAGAAAACGACCCCATATGGCCAAGAAAAAAATTCTTTTTCATCAAGATAATGCACGGATGCACACGTGTGCAGTCTCAATGGCAAAACTCCATAAATTGGGCCACGAGTTTGTACCTCCTCCGCCATATTCTCCGGACTTAGCCTCTAGTGACTACTTCCTATTTCCAAACCTAAAGAAATGGCTCGGTGGAAAGAGATTCAGCACCAACGATGAAATTATTGACCAGACAAATGCCAATTTTAAGGATCTTGAAAAATCCTATTTTTTACCCAAAGTAAATGACGAAACTTGCTCAAAATTTTACAGTAGTCTATTAACAGGTGGTATTTGATTGGAATAGTGTTTCATTTCATATAACTACGAGGGAAGTCCGAAAATCACTGACTTATTGATCCGCCCTCGTATCCCTGTGTTATTATTACAAAAATTTATTTGTGTACAAATTAACAAAAGTTTTAAAAATTGCAGCATTGTAAATTTTACTGGAATCCGACATGAATTCAAATATAAAAATATTTTAAACTTTATACTCTGCTACAGGGAAAATGCACTTGAGAAATTACAAAACATCAAAAAAAATTTCCTCCCGGAATAAGGCTTTAACGATCATAAGTGCCTTAAATATAGCAATATTGTAAAGAAATTCGGTGCAAGGAAGTTTTGGATAAGTATCAATCTTTGTACCAAATTTCATGAAGATCGGTCCATAATCCCATATAAAATCCTCTTCCGAAATTCACTTTAACTTGCATAAACCACATACACATGATAGTATCAGGTTTATATTCGACACAAATAAGTTTTATATAAGTAGAAGTCATAGTGACAAATTTTATGAGGATCGCTCCATAATTTACCATAGCTACCATATGAGCCCACTTTCGGGAGTCACCCTAAAGAGCATAAATTCATATAAATGTTAATGTTGACGTAATATTCTGTATTCGTATATTTTGTTTTACACTTACTAAAAGTATCGGTTCACAATTGTCCGCATGCTTAATATAAGACACCTCCATGAAGTTTGATGGATATACACAATGGTGTGGGGTATCATGTGATCGCGCTTGACCGACTATATCTTTTTTACTTATTTTTTATTGGAAAAATGTGTACGATGCAAATAAAGAGTTACATAACCAAGTTTTTTATATTTCTAGAAGTTTATACAAAAAGAAAAAGGAGAAAAGAATATGTGTATTAACCTTGTAAGAAATTATACATTAGTTATTAGATAACTTGTGGGAAGTCGAACTAGGAAGTATTTAATTTAGGACATATTTTCCAAAAAAAATGTAATTTCTATCAGTTTCGATTTTTATATTTTGTTATAAAATATTTAAGTTCATTTGCCCTTAATTCTATTATACGTAAATATATGTTAGATAATAAAATATTAAAAAATATATATTAATTATTATCAGCTCTACGTAATTAATTGGGGGTACACCTGTACCACCCAATTAATTACCACACGGAGTACGCCTGTACCAGCCAATTAATTACTACCATTAACAATTTATAAACAAAAAACTTTTTGTCGGTCTCAAAAAAACATTTAGCTGATACTAATAACACCATATAACAGTCATTTTCACACAAAAATAAAAATCTATATATGCACGAAACTAGACACCATACGTCGTAAAAATACGTTCTCAGTTTTTCTCCAGGACGCCAAATTTCATATTAAGAGGAATTAAAAGTTTAAAAGGATATACATTTTTAAAATATTTCTAAAATATTTACAAATATTACATGCAATATAATAATAATTTCTATTTAAATGTTGCAGCACTAAAACTTAAGAAAATATACTTTTGAAAATGTTACCTTTTACTATTTATTTTCAAATATATATCAGCTTGCAACAATCATCTTCACACGTGAAAAAACATTATATAGATAAATCTAGAGATCAATCATGGTAAAACTTATAACCAGTTTTTATCCAGGATGCCAAATATCCTCTCAAAAGGTGTTAAAAGTTTCGAAATATCCGAAATTTTTTATAATATTATAAAATATTTACGAAAATTATATTGACCTAATATGGATGTCAAATGAAATTTACGAATCCCTGCAATAGTCATGTCTTTTATGTAAATGTTGTAGTACAAAAGTTAAGAAAATATTTTTTTAAAAATTTAATCCTTTTGTTTAGGTTTCAACGAAACCAAAATGGATAAGATGAAGTGTGTAGCGGCTCAGAAAATACGTCTTCCATTCTGCTGGTGTCTAATCATAATCCACAAACTCTGCTTTGTTATTGCCAAACAGAGATAACAAAGCAATTTACGATTGCAAACCTGTTTACCTTTAATATTATATTTACTAGTTAATTATATTCTTTATATAAAGGATATTTTCTTAACATTTCGTGCTGCCACATTTAAGTATCAACTTTTGTTATGTTGAAGGGATTCTTAGTTTTCATTTGACATCCATATTGGCTGGATATAATTTTAGTAAATATATCATATTGTTTTATTTATGTATTATTTTATTTTTTTATTATTTATTATTTTATTTTATTTTATTTTTTTTAATTATGTATTTTTAGAAATTTTGAAGTTCCTTTGAGAAAAAATTTGATGTCCTGAAGAAAAACTGAGTAAGTAGTTTTATTATGTATGGTCTCTAGTTTGATGCATATAACAATTTTTTCATGTGTGAATAATTTTTTGTGGAAATTGTTACACGGCGTAGCAAAAAAAAAACAAATCCAAAAGAAATGCGCACACCTGTCTAATAAAACAAAACAATAATAACATAATTTTATTATCTCGAAAAATACCTGTAGTTTATTTTATTTTGAATAAGTGGTCTATAAAATATACATTTCGATTTGATTTTTGTTTTAAGTTCATCAGCACTCAATGAAATTAATTCAATTTCATACGTCAATAATATATTTGAATTTAAATGTTATGGAAATTCTCTACATACTGAAGTCAAGAGGAAATTAGATTCTGAAATAGTTCTTTTTTATAACTTAAACTTTATGCCATATCTTATTTAATATTTAATTACAGATATGCTATTATTATGAGGAGAGACATCGAAATGTTTTAACCACAATAAAAAAATGGTGCAGTTTTCTAACTGAAATTGTATATTGTAAATATTGAAGACAGAGAAATAAGAAGAACGGAAGACTTAAAAAGATAATAAATTAACTGACAAAAAACCTTATTATATAAATTTGTTACTAAGAATGTTTTTTTGTTTAGAGCTCTTGTATACACAGTCTGTCCAGTTTTTTCAAAGGTCTGCTTCCTTTGACTGTTACCACAGAGCTTCCTTGTTGTTTTTTGACACGAACAACAACGAAACGATGCCTAGCTACGAGAGAAAAGAGCAAATTTAATTCCAAGTTAGAATGTGTTAATTAACAAAAATCCGACGAGACAAATTCTTCTACTCTCGACCGGATGTCTACGATTATATGGCTAACTGAGTTTACAAATGCTTTTGTTGAAACTAACTTTTGGGATGCAATTCGCTGAGATAAATTCTTCGGATCTCAGTCAGTTACCTATAGGTTTCTTACCACAAAATATATTTCAACTCTCAATCGGCTAATTAGGATCGTATGGGCTACGTTAATACTAAATACTATCCGACGAGATAAATGCTTCGGCTCTCGTTCGGTTAGCTACAGGTTTTTTGTTCCAAAATACATTACGATGAGATAAATGCTTCGGCTCTCAGTCGGTTAGCTAAGATCGTGTGAGGTACACTAAATCCTAAATACAATCCGACGAGATAAATTCTTCGGCTCTCAGTCGTTTCGTCTGCAAGATCTAATCCGATGAGATAAATGCTTCAGCTCTCAATCGGCTAACTATGATAATACTACTACGACCCGACGAGATAAATTCTTCGACTCTTCGGCTAACTACAAGGTTTGTTCTCCAAATACGATCCGATGAGACAAATTTTTCAGCTCCCAATCGGCTAACTTCCGTGATACCACTACAACCCGACGTGATAAATTCTTCGGCCCTCGGTCGACTAACTACGGGTTCTGAAACGATTCTGAAGAAATAACTTCGGTCGGTACTTTGATCGCTAAGTTCAAAGTTTAACAACATCGGTACTTCGGTTTTTGCTCCCCTTCGGAAGCAGTAATCGAATCGGTACTTCGGTTCTTGCTCCCCCTCGGTAGCAGTAACCGAATCGGTATTTCAGTTTTTGCTCCCCCTTGGGAGTACTAACCGAATCAGTACTACGGTTCTTCCTCCCCCTCGGAAGCAGTAACCGAATCGGTACTTCGGTACCTGCTCCAATTTGTCGTCCCAATCTCGATATTTATATTTAGATTTATATAATCTAAATGAGAATTATAAATTCTCTTATTGTATTGTAACTACTAAAGTAGTTACAATATGTTAATATGTTGTTGGTGTAATATTTGTAACTATACGTTACAAGAAATAGACTCCATTCAAAACTTTTCTTCCCATAGTACTAAAATTCTGGATAATTCTTCATTATTTTCACTAATTAACTTGAAGAGAACATATAGCATCAAATTTTATTACTAAATTTTCCTAAACTAAACAAATTTACTTAATAATCTTTTATTTTAAAAATAAATACCATAGCATTTTATATTTATTTTTATTTCCAAATAAATTCCATAACTTATAAGTCAAAACTAACCAATTGTTTGCAAGAAATTCTACGCATCTATTGACCAAAATTTTGTTTACTATTCCTATTATTACAAACAAATCACACATTTACTTTTTTTATTTAAAAATTTTGTTCATTATGAGTAGAGGTATTTTAAATGATTGTCAATATCAAAAAAAAAATTAGCACGAGAGTTTCACATGCTTCAATTGGAGGCAAATAATTCGCAAAATTTAGTGCTAAAAAAAGTTATAATTTTAAATATCAATTTGGTAGAAGGTAAATATGTTTGAATAAGATAGGATAACAGAGAATATTTCTTACAAGAAAAATTAATCAATATTTAATTGGTTTTGTTTTGAAATATAATTATTTACTTAATAAAGGATATCCTACAAGCATCATTTATATTAAATTGTCTTTAAATTCCGTAAATTTCTTAATTTAATATGAATCAAATTTTTTTGTCTCTCTATAGGTTTATAAAGATAAAAACGATTCAAACGACATCTGTTTTATTTTGTTTAAATTAGGAATGGAGAAAATTACATTTAAGAAACTTTTGTTGAAAGATCTCAACAATCAGGCATTGAAATAAATGCGTTCATTTGAAATTTTATTTATACAGGGGTAATTTTATATCAAAACGGACTGAAAACTGTCAGTTTGGAATTTGACATCACCAACGTCAATTAAATTCACTCTTCACTTACTCTTCCTAAACTAAATAAGAGTCCAGATATTAGAATTCTACCAAGCATAGTTCAAAAGTTACACTGTACTGTAGTTCAAATTAGAAAAAAAATGTCTTAATTTTGAAACAAAAACGTAATTTTTTTCAATAGCTATGACCTAAAACATTTCTCGAATTGATCGTTTTGTTTTCATGTGACAGGAGCGAGAAATGAACGAATGTTCGGTAATAATTTTAAATGATTTTCTCTAGAAAAATTTATGAATGTCTAACTTAATTTATTATATTTATTTCAATTTACTAGAAGGACGTATTTAACATTAAATAAATATAGCATAATAGTTTTCGTTAATATCATGCATAATTTTGTAAGGAATTAATCTTCGTCCTTTAATCGTCTTAAGAAAATGGGGCTCAAATAAAGCGAATTTTATCTTGCATAAAAACACTGTTAAAGTCATCTTATAATTTTGCTTATTTAGTAGCATATTTTGTTTGAGACGTCAATAGACGCCATTTTATGGAATTACTTCTTTATTAAGTTATATAAAGTATCAAATGATGATTTACCCACTGTAAACTATTTTAATATTATTAGTAAATTTTAATCATAACACAGGTTTTTCAACATGTTTTTTTGAATTCAGACTCCTCAGTTTTTCTTTATATTCTTTAAACTCCTAACGTTCAAGGCCGCATCAGTGCAGCTTTTTTGTTTTTATATTTTTATGAGAAAAATTAAAAAATTCATGTATATTTTAAATTCTTTTTGTAATTGTATTTAAATCTGTAAGTTGATTTTATAAAATTTTGCTGTGACATTTAGAGAATTATGAAAGCGCAATTTTATTGGAGTTTTTTTTTTTAACGTGAATTTTTGCAAATTTCAAAATATTATTTAATTATAAATAATAAATATTATATTCGGCTTGGCCGAACCTATTATACCCACCATCTGCAAATTTTTGTGCCACCCTATTTAAAAGTGGGCGAATCATGCCCATTTTGGGATTCCGAGTTTACATTGATTCTTGAGTTAATACAGACTGAGTTAATACAGACTGTGAGGGCTAAATGAACTTGAAAATATTTCGTAGGTTTAAAAATACTTTAATTTATTTATTTTTATTTTTAATGTATATTCATTGAAAATTTTGTACGTTGAAAAAAAATTTCATTTCAAATAATTTTTCCATTCATACAAATTTATCGAAGAGCAAAGACCACCTGGATATTAAATATACAGGAAATAAGATAAAATTTTTGTGCTTAATTTGAAGAATAAGGAAATAAGATACATAAATAAGTAAAGGACACAAGAAATAAGAAGAGGGTGAATGGAAATCCTGCAACAATCTGTTGGGAAGAATACCGATAAGGAACATTTCATCTTCATGAATAAGAAAGAGAAGAAGCGAATTTATAAGAAAAAGAACTTTACAATAGTGAAAATAATTGAAAATTTAATTTAAATTTGGATAGATTGGACAGTGTTTGAATCATATATACAAGATTTTTATAAGTGGAAACTTCTAATACATATTTTTGGAAACATATCTACGCTAATCATAAAATATTGACTTAAAACTACCTAATCTTCTTAAACTACCATTCATTTTAAACGTAAATTAATTTATCTAATTCATCTCATCATTATTAATCAATCATCATAATAATCAAATCTTACTTTTCTATATAAAATTTGATCTTTCTTAAATTTAATATAATCCTAATTTAAAATCTGTTAAAACTTAACTTAAATCTGATTTAAATCCTAACTAAATATTAACTTAAATTTTTTTTCTAACTTAATTTAACTTTCATCTTACTTAATTTTTTTAACTTTGTTTTAATCAAATTTAAATTTGTTTAATCTTAAATTTAAACTAATTTAACGTAATTTTTATTTAAATAATGTAAACACACATATAAACATGTTCACTTATTACACTTTAACACTTACTTATAAACTACACATATATCACTACATCAATACACTTTACAAAATTTTGAATATTTATTTTTTAACTTAAATTATGGATAGTGAGAATTAAAATTTTAATATCATCGAACCTATTTATCAAATTCAAGATTACATCAGGCCTGCTGTCATCGTTGGATAATGTTTGGTAAGTGATATGACTAAATTTATAATTTTGTTGACATAAAAAAAAATCTAAATTATTTAAATATTTTAAATGGAATCTTTAATGTTAATAATAAATCCTTTTGTTAACATAATAATGTAAATTGAAATTATTATGTCTGAGATTTTAAAAAACAAACGCTATTTTTTACATTTCAATTTAAAATATTCAAAATTTAATATATACAAATACTACACTACACAACAAAAAATAATTTTTCACATTAACAATATAAATTTAAATATTTAAATTATGTTTAATTTAAATAAATATTTAATTTGAAATTTATATAATGGCAAACTAAATTTTAATTTTAATATTTCTATGAAAGGTTAATCGACAGGTAGTTAGGGTAATATTAGGGCTATCTAAAATTCATTAGGGATATGATAGCATGGTTGGGAAGGGTTGAGAATCCAAAGAAAGTTCTACCATCTTCTTTCTTGTTTGAAGTTTTAGGCCGAAGTTAATTTTATTAATTTATTTTATTATTATTATTTTTTTATATAGTTAACATTCTTTAGGTTATAGCTACCTTTTTAAATTATATTTTATCGGTTCTTAGCCATTTTTGATTAAGAAAGAACACCACCCCTTTGCCCTGAGGTCGGCCGAATTGGTAGGTAGCAACCGTCTTCTAAGAGAAAGGGCCAAGAGAAGTTTTGACCGTTACAAGATACTAAATTCTTCTAGTATTTGGCCCATAAATTTTTTGTTTATAAACTGATTTTGCCCATTTTCAATACCAAACAAAGCTCCTTATTCTCAAAGTGGTCCACCCTGAGCCTATCTTGCTTTTAACAGACAGACAGGCGCATGAATACGAGGAATATATATACTTTAAGGAGCCTTAGACCAAAATTTCGACATATTATATACGAAATGACAAACACTTTGTATATTTGCTAGTGTATCCAATTATTCGTGTTTTCATATCGATTAAATCGATTAATTATTGACAATTTATTCGATTAACCGAAGAGCCTTAATAATACATGTAAAACATATAAATATCACTAATTATGGTATTTAATCTAATAACAACAGTTATTTAGAAACATAATCTTGATCAAATTTTTTCACAAAGAGTACATCTTGTCAGTTCTTTCCCATTTGTATGAAAAATTGCATTGTTTTGATCTAGTACTACAAAATATTAAAATATAAAAATATTCTAAATCAGCTTTATTTAATAAATCAATATTTTTAATGTAACTCTCTTTATTTTCTGTGTGACAATGACTTTGTCATAAAATCAAAATTAATATTGATGTTTTCACGTAAATTTTGTTGATGAAAATTAAAATTTTTTGACTTTATATCTTTCAAGTTAATTTACTCAAAACTGTGTTTTCAGAATTTCAATACTCACAAGTGTAAGTATTAATGAAGTTGTACTATTATAATATTTTCATGTCGCATTTTATTAAATATTCTATTCCAGAAAAAAACTATATCCAAAGAAGTCAATAAGATCTTAAATTTGTGTATAGTGCAAATTCGAATCATTGAAAAATTTTCTCTTTTTTGATAACTATTCAATTAGAAGGAAGTCATTTAAATTTCCTTTTCTCAGCGCAAGGAAATTAGCTTTAAATTTTATATAAACCGATATATTTAAAAAAAAAAATATTGTTCATTATTTGTTTAAAACATTTCCTTTTAGTAACAAGTACCTATTTGAATTTTCATGTGAAGTTATTTTCTTTTGCAGTCGAATATATTTTCCTTGAAATTTCTTTGAATTACTTCTTAAGCACAAGAAATGAAAGAACTTCCTAAAAAATGACTAAATGATATAAATTTATCTTTAAAATAAAAAAAATATCACTCTAGAAAATTTATAACTTTCTTCAGGAGTATCAATTTTTCGTTGAAAACCAAATGCCAATAATCCAAATAAAATTCAAAACATTTTTTGCTTTTTTTTTCTGCATACCAAACTAAACATTGTACATATAGTACTACTTTCAGTTTTACTTTCACATCATATTCGACATGATCTCTCTTGGTATGTTCGAATAAAATGGAACATGTCGGCAGTGGCCACTATTAGCGATCACAGACAAATAACAACAACTAGTTATTCGACAATTTTGCTGTTCACAAATATGTGTACATTTTTTATTTTCAACACTTCCAGTAAGCGTACATGCTTCGCCAGTACACGTGTACTCTACATATACAAATATATTTATGCAGATCTCTATTAGATATTAATGTGTAATAAAAATTACAATGAATACTGAAAACATTTGTCTATTAAACTATTTATTTTGCAATTTATATTTGTTCTGCGTTAGTGGCGTTCGTAAGTAGGGTTTCTCTTACAACATTAAAAGTTTATTAAATATTATTCAGTAAAAAAATTTTAAGGCGAAAACTTTTCAAATTAAATTGAAATTTATTACATTGAAAATTATATAGGAAAAGTATGAATTTCTTTTCACAATTTAAAGAGAACAATCCCCATTGGAGGAGAACTAATTTAATCCTTTAGTATCTTTACTAAAATTATGTTTAAACAATAACTTTTTCTATTGAATTTTCAATTTACGTATTAACCGGACTTTTTATAAAACTTTAACGAAATTTATTTATAACTATAAATAAGGATGTTATCTAAGAATCACAAAATTCTAAGTATTCCACCAAAAAAAAATCCATTCACTGCAAAAATAAAATCCCCTATTTGCCAGTATTGGCCATATGTTTTTCTTGCCATTGTTAAGATATTTCATATGAATCTACAGACGTATGTGTATAAATGACAAAAAAAAAAAAAACACACACGATCAGAGTCTAGTAAATGCAGGCAATAAAAAAATACTAAAAACTAATGAAAAATTCATAGAAAATATTTATAGAAAAACAAAACACAATGTCAGACGAACTAAAAATATTTGTTTCTTTTCCAATTACACAAATAAAAACATTTTATTAAAGAATAAAAACATTGTTATAGCTGTTGTTATTATGCATTTATTTAAAATATTTTTAATAAAAATAAAATTGAGAAAAAAACAATAAACAATTTCAAAGTTTATGCACACATTAGAACAAAGTTTAAGTGTTTGTAAAATACTATTATAAATGCATAATAGTATTTAAATGATTTGTATGCCTTTAAGCAATTGAAAAGTTCCTCTATGTTTTGTTACATGTTGAAGTGTGCGGTGTAGACACTGTTTAGATTTAGTTTTTTTTTTTCTTTTTCTGCTTTCAGTACGTACCACTGACTGTGACTGACAGTGTATGATTGTGGAACACCTTGACAAGGTGTTCTGCTTAAGCTTTAACTTTTTTTGCAAACAAACAAAAAAAAAAAAGAACAAAGGTGTTATTGTTATAATATTAATTGCAACATTTATTATTAAAGCAACAACAACAAATAACGACATTTTTTCGAAATATGTTAATTAATTTTTTCTATATTTTATTGTTGCACAAATTTAACAAGAAGACCTAATAATTAAAAAAAAAAACGTGAAATTGTAATAATACACTGGACAACAGTCGATTAAATAGTACAAGTGTAAGTTAATTATTCATTAAATCAGAAAAATTCTTAATTTATATAAAAACAGATGGAAAATCAACATTTTTATTATATACTCAAGGGTTTTATTTACACTAACACAAGTTTGGCGTTACAAATTCGCGTCAACTTTTGAACTAATTTTAATGTAACTTGAGGTTTCAAGATTATTTCTAATTTTTGAGTTTTCGCATTTGGAGCAATGCTCTCTCGTAACGACTTTTCGATGCTGACTTCGCTAAAATATTGATTTCAATCATATTTTTAATGTTGGATCTTATTCCAAATCGTGTAGAGATAAAAAAATCAATACAAAGAAAATTTCAAGCGTATGCAATATACTCAGGAAAATGGGCAAATTGATATTAAAAGCTCAGAGATGAGTATTTTCATTACCTTGGTTTATATGATTCACTAAATGGACTTAATGACTTCATTCGAGATTTGGATTTACCAACACAGTTGATGGTATTGATCACATCATGTTTGAAGGGTTAAACAATGTTGGACACTATAAAAAACGTCAAGGTAAACGAGACCAAAAAGGATGCATTATTATCAAGAGAATTATCAAGAGAAATATAACATATACTTCAGTGATGATATCAACGATTTATTTGATTTCGTGAATACCCCATTCGTTATCATTTTGGGCGGAAAACAAAACCTTTCCATTTTACCTCCTCTAAGCTCGACAACACTTTCAAGACACATCTTCATTTAGAACCTTATCTTTTCAAGAACTTCTTCAAAACTGTTATCCGCAATGAGCAAACCTCAAAAAAGATTATTTGTCATACTTAATATTCCAACACTAATGATCGAGGGGATATATAAAAAACCGTTTAATATCCAATAAACTGTCCACGGGGGAATAATTAGAAAATCTTATTAGTAACATTCTGGACAATAGCAAATTCCCTGATTGCTATAAGTCTTTTGTTGCAAAAATACCAAATGATTGGAGCTCGAATATCTTTAAATATCCTGTAACGATAATGGAAAGGAAAAATAACACCAAAGATTTTAGGACCAGGGCATGATTAGCTCCTATTATTAGACTTTAACACGTGAAATAGATTCCAATCAATACGAAAGACTCAATTTTACAGATCTTTAATTCATTATCACTTGTTATCAGTATTCCCAGAAGGTGAGAAAAAAGAGGCTAAATTGATCTGAAAAAAAAGTCAAAAAAGGTTAAATGCTCCAAAAAAAGGGAGAAAAATATACATTTTTTCTTTAATTTAAATTTTTTTTTTTTTTTTTGTTCGCATTAGTTTTTGATTTTTTTTTTAGGTACTTTAATTAATTTATAAATTAAACATAAAATGGCTTCCAGCAAAAATGAAATAAATGAAAAATCGGCCGAAAAGTTTCCATACAAATTTGGGTTTTATTTCATATGACAAACTAATGCTTTGAAGTGATTTCTCTTAAACTTTGAGCTATAATTCCTTTTTAATTAGACATTTCCAAATTTTAGATGATTTTCGCTTTCATAAGTTCTTTTTTTTTAATAATATTCATAAACAGTTTCTATGTTTAATGAAGTGTATTAAAAAATTATTATAATAATCGATTTAGTAAGTTCATGAAATTAGTTATTTTTGATTTGGAGGAAAAAGCGCAAAAGGCGAAAGTTTTTGACATTTTTTGTGTGAATAAATATAAAAAAATGCTTAAATGGATAATTCTGTAAAAATAAAAGTAGTAATATCAAATAAAGAATTATTTTCTTTGCTGTTCAAATACTAATATTTTAAACTTTTTGAGGCAATTTTAAAAATTAAAAAAGCTAGAAAATAGCTGGAAGCTGAAACAAAAATTTTGAAGCTAAAAGCAAAATAAAAAGGTTAGATTTAGCGTTAAAAGGCTAAACTGGCAATATTAATTCTTATTGAATAAATTGATTATCAGATCTCAAATATAGTAAAAAAAAATATTTTTGCTGACATCTCGAAAACTAACATGACATTCGAATTCAACGCCCTAAATAATCTTAAAAACCACTTTAGGTTGCTCAAGCCCAAAACCTTATATACCTGTATAATTCTGCAGGAGTATCGGTACTCATATCTTCGATTATTCGCGATTAATTGCTATTGTTATGCGAACAAAAAAATCTTGGAATTCTTAACAAAAAATTATTTTTAATAAAATTTTTAAATAGAAACGTTCTAGCCATACCTTACATACAATCATTTTTGTTAAAAAAAAAACTATATACATTGATATAATTTTTAAAACATTTAATCTATTTTGATTTCCACCAATAAATATTTTAATAATTAATTTGTAAATCTTAAAACTAAAACTAAACATAATTTTTTTTTTTTATAAATTTGTAATCGGATTTATTAAAATAGATAGCTATTTATTTGTTGATTAATTTTAAAAATATATAATACATTGATTTAAAAAGAAAAGAATGATCAGTTACAACTTATTTCTTTAAATAAATATGGGAATTTTTTAAAAATATTGAAACCCAGAACTAAAATTAATTTTGTGGAAATTATTTGTGGAAATTATTAAAAAATAATGAACTGTTTTATTCGAATAAATAGTTATTAATTATCAGGTTATTACAATATCCTCATTAAAATCTGCTTTTTATCAAAAAATTAGCATTTTTTATACTAAATATTTATTCAGTTTTTATTCGGTTTTTTAATTTGAGTATATAAACAAAAGTTTTTTCTAAACAGCTTCAAACCAAAAATATAAATTTTTTATTAATCGAATAATTTTCAATAAAATCTGGTAGTTGTGATCAACAATTAATTTTCGTCAAAATTTCTTTAAAATTATTTAAGAATAATCGGGTTTTAATCGAATAAATAACTATTTTGGAATTGTATTCGTTAATTATTTGAATAACTATCCGAATGAAAAAAAAAAACAAAATTCATCAAATTTACATTCTATCGAAATAAAAAATAGATTAATATTCAGTTTGAATTCGAAGAACCGGTTCGAATTTCGATTATAGAAATATATTTCGAATTATTTAACATTTTTTTTTTAAGCAGACTCATTTCAATGTTAAGCATTTTTGTTGTTGAATTCAAATATGTACATACAATTTATTAGTGTATAAAAATGTTTAATCTATTATTCTTCATTTATTTGAACAAAAAAAAATAATAAGCTGACAGTTAACGCTGCAAACGTTCTTTAATTGTCATTTTATATTAGAATTAAATTTCTCAAAATTAAATAAATGAATAATAATAATAATAATAATAATAATAATAAGAGTATTCGATTAATATATGGATAAAAAAATAAAAATATTGAGATTTTAAATGCAAATTTAAACATATTTTTTATTAGATGAAGAAATATAGAATTGATCTATTATTCGCTACTTAATTGATCAATTATTCATTATTTATTTCGAAAATTCGAAAATTAGAAAATCAATTTCTAATAAGTATTAACAGAGATCGTTAAAATATAATTGATTTTTATTGGAATAAATATTTTCTTTGCAACTCTATTAAATATTTTATAAAATTCTTAACAATTTCATTTTTTTTTTTCTTTAATTTACTTTTTACTATTATTTTATTTCGAGATTTATCAAATAATTTTAAAATTGTTGATTATTCAGATTTTACTTGGAGTAATCACTCGACCATTTTGGTTGAAAAGTACAATAAAAGAAAAATTTTTTTATACGAAATTAAAAAAATATAAGTGATTAAATTTTTAAAAATTAAATCGATTATTCAAATATGCAGAACTTTTGATATTTTGATCGTAAATAAGTTTTACATGATTTTTTTTTCTTATTTTTATTCGAATCAGTCTTTAATTCGAATATTCTATACGAGTTTTGGCTGTAAGTTCAGTTATTCTTAACTTTAACGAAAATAATTGTATTAAAAATATATATTCCATAAATATTGAGTTGCTCAAGTTTTTTTTTTTATTATTACCAATTATTCGTTATATATTTGAATCATTATTCAAATATATTTACAAAAAATTCTGACAAGACAATCTATAAAAATATTCTTGATAAATATCAGGTTTATTCGAATTTTATGTCGAATAATTATTCGATATTTTTATAAAAAAAAAAAGTTATGCAATTGTGTTTTCAAATTCATGCAAGTGTGCTGATGAAGTTTTTTCTGAATTTCTAACAATTATTCGTTATTTATTCGAGTAATTATCCGAGTAACGTTGCAAGAAAATCTTGAAATCTTAATCAAAGACGATATTTTATAATATTTTCGCAAAATAGAATATTTTTATTCGAATAAATCCTTTAATCGGTTTTTAATTCGAATAAATATTCGAGATTTTTGTTAAAGGATGAAACTCGTCAAACATAAACGCGACGTGAAATGTTTTTTTATTAAATTCAAAAAAATTTATAAAATTTTTTTAAATTTTCACCGATTATTCCTCATTAATTCGAATAATTATAAAAAAAATCCTGAAAACCCAATGAAGTCCAGTGAGAAAAATACAGTCAGACAAGCCCGACTATGTGATACCCCATATCATTCTGAATAAACAACAAAATCGGGGAGGATATTATATGGGACCTGTGGCAATTTTTGACCGATAATTGTATTAAGAATATGTATGTATGTATGTATGCATTCTATTATGTTATTTATGCATTTCCAGAAGTGGGCCTTCTTTTTGACCTATGGTTAATTATGAACCGGATGCAGCAAAATTTGGCAATATGATTTCTACTTATGTAAAAGTTATTTATGCCAAATATTATCTGGTTTCTAATATTTGTATGGAATTTATGCATGTTAAAGTGATTTTCGGAAGAGGAGTTTATATGAAAGCTATGATCAATTATAGACCGACACTCATGAAATTTGGTATAAAGATAATTACAGAGTTTTTTCTTTACCATAATTCAAAAAATTACAGAGAATTTCACCACATTTTTTTAAAAAATTTTAGAAATTAAAATTTTTGAAATTTAATTTTTAAAAAACACAAAAAAGTCAATGTCAAAAGAAAGAAATTTAATTTTTGAAATCAAATATAAGAGATAATTTAGTATAATATTTTTTGTCTTACTTAGAAGAATTCAGAAATGTAAAAATATTTAAAATCGATTCATATTTGTAAAATATGTTTTTCACTTTCGAGGTGGTCAACTTAAGTCTACTGTACTACCGTCCACGTTTCAGCAACATACTCCAGCTAACAATATTCTGAAAGCTTAACTCCTCCTTTGTCGATGTTCCTAGCTTCATCAAAATCTGTTCAGCGATTTAAAGGATCCAGACTTATTACCAATTATTTTCGAAATGGCTCCACTCTTCACTGGAGAATTAATAGAAAATAAAGATCACTTATAAAATTTTATTATTATTATATAAATATATATTTTTTTAGTTTATCTAAATTATTCATCTGTTTTTATAAAATGAGCAAGAAATTCGTTTCGATAATTTATGTGGAAAACAACAAATAAATTTTAAATTTATTTGTGGTTTTCCATACAATTTGTCGAAACGACTTTTTCGTTCTTTTTATGAAAACAGAGGGTATGTATATTTGTCCCAAATATTCGTTAAGTATTTTTGATGAATTTTATTCTATTAATTGTATGCAAAAAAGACATGTGCAATTATTATAAAATTAACCATAATTCCTTATATGTCTCGAATAAATAGTTTCTTTAAAATCATATTCGTAATTAATTCGAATAACTTTGTGAAAAACTAATACAAATCCTTAACGATTTTCAGCTTTATTTTTTCTACTAAACCGGTTGTTATTCAAAGATATCGATTATTCGATTTTGTACTCGAATAAATATATAAAAATTTTGGTCAGAAACTACAGCCACTCATTTTCTAGATTTTATCTTATTTTTAAAATGAAAGAATAAATATTGAATTATTCTGGTTTTTATAATTTTTTTATAAATTAACTATCCGACCAAAGGTTCAAATAGTTATGCCAAAAAGTCAAAAATGTCTATAAAATACAAAAAAAAAATATTCGAATAAATAGCTCACTTGGTTAATTTTTATTGTTTTTATAGAAATATCATCTTAATTTTAAATTATTTATTGTTTATTATTTTAAATACCTTTAAGCCTAATCTACATAATTTGTTACCCTGTGTCATCGTTGTCACTTATGATTGGCATTCCATTAAAAGCGCATTATTTACAGACAAAAGTTGTAACAGTACACATAAATAATTTAATTTTCAATACATATTCATTTTTATTTAAATATATTTTTTTCCAACTCTCGTCATTTAATTATTTAAACAATTACATTTTGTTGTCATTAACAAGCCGGCACAATAAGGTGGAACTTACTTCTAACTCCCAAGTGCAATTGTAATAATAAAAATTTCATACACACATAAAATATAAATTATAATATTAATCAAATATGCCGGAAAATGATTATAGAATAAATAAAATTATTACTTTATAAACGTTTTTTATGTTTCGATTTTTTTTTTTACAACAAGATACAAGTTAGCTTTTAAAAAGTTACTCTAAATGCTTGTTATAAACATAGATTGATTGATGACGGATAAACGGAGAGGTGATTAAGTTACTGGACGTGCTTTAGAGATTACATTACCCCAACCTTTTAATATTTAAATGAAATTGACATTAAATACAGGCAACAGCTTTAAATTATAATGTGTTACGATTTATGATGTATTTATTTAACTTTAATTTTTGTTATATATATATATATATATATATATATATATATATATATATATATATATATATATATATATATATATATATATATTGTACCTCAGAACGCTTTCATTTTCATTAAATAGAAATATATAAATAAATTAAAATAACACAGGTCAACAAAATCGCAAAAAAATTTTATTTCACGAATAATTGATATGGTGTAGAAAGTAAAATCAAAATATTTCATTACGTCACATTTTTTAACCCATTGAGGACCAAAGAAAATTTGATTCCTTAAGGAATTTTTAGATTATAAAATTTTCTAGGTAATAGGTAAAGGAAACTAGTCACGTATATTTTATGGCCAAGACATAGGGCTACAAAAACGTAGTAACAGTCAAGTTTCTAACTTGGCACAGATAGACCCTAAAAGTCTTTAAAGTTGTAAAAATCAAGAGTTTTTCCAATAATCCTCATAAAACCATTGAAAAATGAGAGGTAAGGAATGGGTGTAGAGGGAAAATGTATATTTGATATAACAAACAAGAGACCAAAAATGGTAACATTTTTAAAATCGCACTGACAGAAAATGCGCAGCCATCAAAAGTTTTAAATAAAAATAAAAACACAAATTTAAAAAATTGAGCCCTAAGGCAGAAATTCTTTATAGTAGCTGTTATCATATGTTAGCAGATTTTAGAAATGATTTAAATTTTAAAATCTTTCTGTCAAAAATGGTCATCAAAAGTGAGATTAAACTGTCAAAGTATAATTAATGTTAATTAATATTAGCTTTCAGATAAATTATAAGTTAATAATATTTTTTGCTGCACACACCAAAAAGTTAAAAAAAGCCAATTACATACTCAATTAGAAAGTGGGACTTGCACATTCGCTATCAAAATAAATATTGGGTACCACATATACGTTGGCTTTCCTGCTATATAAGGTTAGCTTCTAGGTTTAGAGGAAAATCTATTGGACTTCATTTGACCAATCTGTAAATGGCGACAAGCACAAGATCACAAGGATTGTTACTTTTGCCTCACTAATATAACGGGATTTTCCAGAAATTTTAAAAATACAATGAAATATGCAGACCTGTAGTCCGTTACGAAAAGAGTACCACATTCGGATGATTTTATAGTACGTAGTTTAGGTACTACTTGTACTTTAACCATTTCAAGTTATTGTGATGCAAATTATGAAGGGAATAATGAGAAGAATTTGAAGTCCAGAATATCAAAGTCCCACTTATGATTAACGAATCGGAGCTTTGTGATCTTAGCAGAGATTTAGATTTATCGAAAGAGAAATCTGAATTATTAACTACAAGATTAATGCAATGAAATCTCCTGCACTTCTATGTTAATATTACATATTTTCGCAAGCGTCACAACTCTTTCAAAGATTTTTATTCAAAAGAAGGTGACTTAATTTGTTGTATCATTGTCGACAGCATAATCGTTACGATGGGTCATCAACATATAGCAGATGATTGGCGATTTTTTATTGACACGTCTAACATTAGTTTAAAAACTTTTTTACTTCATAATGGAAATAAACTTTCCACATTGTCAGTAGCTTATGATGCCCATTTTAAATAAACATACGACGTTTTAAAGCCTATTTTGGAGAAAATCAAATACATAAAGAACTCATTTGTGCTGATTTGAAAGTTGTTTACTTACTTTTAGGCTGTTTTAACGCAAATGCTATATCCAGAAAACACGGTCTTCAAGGACTTCACATATTCCAAGAAAAAAAAATATTATATATTGAAAGTTTGATTGATCCTCAAAAAGTAATTTTGCCACCTCTGCGCATAAAACTTGGGTTAATTAAAGACTTCGTTAAATCACTCAGTAAATATGGTCCAGGCTTTATGTTTTGAAACAAACTGTTTCCTTTTCAAAGCGAAGTAAAACTTAAGGAGGGAATATTCTTAGGACCAGATACCAAAAAGTTAATCATGGATCCACTTTTCGCTTCAACCTTGAATGATGTTGAAGAGGATGACTGGATAACGTTCGTTGCAGTAATAGAAAACTTTCAAGGAAATCATAAATCTCCGAATTATGTCAATATATTTCAGGAAATCTTGTCAGCATTCCATAAAGTGGAATATATATATATATCTGTGTGTGTGAGTGCGCGCGCGCGTGTGTATGTGTGTGTGTGCTTCAAACTTTTGATGGCGACGCGTTTGCTATTAGTGCAATTCTAAAAATTTCCCTCTACACCCACTCCTTACAAATCCTTAAACATTCTTCAATGGTTTTTAAAGACAGATAGCTCCTAGACTATCTGTGGCAAGTTAGGAACTTGACTAGCGCTATATTTTTGTGACTAATTTCTTCTACCTATTACCTAGAAAACTTTTCAAGATAGCATATTTTCTTTGATCCTCAATTTGTTAAAAATGTGACGTGATGGAAAAGACCGAAATGTTCCTGGTGATTGCGATAACTATACCTATAATATCTGCAACATACGAGTATTTTGCAAGATACTTTTTTAGTGTTGACCTGTGCAATTAATATTATTTAATATGCTGTAATTATTAATCTCGTTTATTATTCAGACAATAACAGCAGTAAAAACAAAAATTCAACTGTCTATTTGTATTTATGTTAAAGATTTAACGTAACGTATGAGTGATGTGTAATTAAATACAACACGTTATTAAATATTAATCATACGTCATATGGAGAGAGGAAGAAATAATTAATATTAAAATTATTATTAATGTGTCATTGGAATTATATACATATTATAAAAAATTAGTAACGGAAATAGGAACAGTATTCACTTTAAGCTATTTTTATACATAATATGATTTTGTTTTTCTATTAAGTTTGGAAAATTAATATCAGCTAAATGTGGAAAATTATAATTTCCGATTTTAGCTGATAATTCAGCATTATTAGTATGCTTTAAATAGCCACTCAAATTTAGCTAAAATTCTTTTAATTTCCTAATTTAATTTAAATCGTCATTTAAAACTCCCAATAACAAGTCATTAGTATTTCTTAATTAATTTGCCAAAATTTACGAGTGGGCTACACTTGAAACTTATACAAAATAAATTAAGTAATTTATATCAACGAATAAATAATATATGTATGTATGTATGTATGTATGTATTTATATATTTTGCAAATTTATTAAAATGTCACAATACTTGTAACACTATACACATATGCATATGTTCATATAAAAAAAATCTACAATGACAATATTTTAAAATATATACTAAGACTACAATAATAAAACCAAAAACTTTAGAGAGGCAGATGTACAGCCAAATACTTAACGCCACTATGGCAGCCAAAACTAACAAATAAAAAAAATAACTGAAAACTGTAAAAATTACAGCAGCTAATCTAACGCAACCCGCAGTTTTATTGTACTGTATTTGTATATTGTTGTTTTTATTTTTATTACCAATGTTGTACATTTGGCACATAAAAAATGGCAAAAAAAAAACAAAAAATGTGCAATAAAAGTTATGCGTACAAAATGCAATAAGCCATCAACAATAATAGCAAATTGCAATGGCAACAACAACTGGGTCCAATGATGCTTATGGCAGCAACAAATTACACAAACACACAAAGAGATTTAGCTACCAAAAAAATTTAAACAAAAACAACATTCAAAATACAAACAACATTGGATGGAGTGCTAAATACCAAGAGCGCCAAGTTTGCATACTGGCTCACACTCATTTAAATACATACAAACACATATATGCATATATGCTGTTTACTCAACAATGACTTTGCATAAGAACAAAGCTGCCAGATGATTTTTTTAAATAAATTCCGTAACCAAAAGAAAATTTTCTATAAATCAAAAAAGATATCAAAAAAATTTTAAAAAAAAATTTATCTAACGAAAAATTTCTTATAAGCAGAATTTAACGAAAATATTCTATTAAATAGAAAATATATTTAACGAAAAATTTCTATCTGTTAGAAAATTTATTTAACGAAAATTTTCTATTAATCAGAAAATTCATTTAACGAAAATTTTCTATTAAATGAAAAATTTGTTTCACGATTATTTTCTATTAAATAGAAAATTTATTTAACTAGAATTTTCTATTAATTATAAAATTTATTTTAAGAAAATTTTCTATAAAATAGAAAATTTATTTACTGAAATTTAATATTAAAAAAAATTTAAACACAATTTTCTATTAGAAAATTTAATTAACGAAAATTTTCTACTAAATAGTAAAATTATTTAACGAAAAATTTTCTATTAAATAGAAAATGAATTTAACGAAAAATTTTCTATTAAATAAAAAATGAATTGAATAGAAATTTTCTGTAAAATAAATATTAATATTAAAAGGAAATTTTTTAACAACAATTTTCAATTAAAACTAAATTTTTTTAACGAAAATTTTCTATTAAATAGAAAATTTAATTAACGAAAATTTTTATACCAAATAGAGAATTTATTTAAAGAAAATTTAACGAATTAAATAAAAAATAGAAAAGTTATTTAACGAATATTTAAATAGAAAATTTATTTTTTATATTTTATCGAAAATTGTATATTAAAAGAATATATTTAACGAAAATCTTCCATAAATATAAAATTTATTTATCTAAATTTTTTTCTACAACTATTTTCTATTAAATAGAAAATTTATTTAACGAAAATTTTCTATTTAATTAAATTTATTTAAAAAAGAAAAATTTCGATTCATTAGAAAATTTATTTATCGAAAATTGTCTAATTAGTAAAAAGTAGAAAATTGTCTATTAAATTGAAAAAGTTCTAATAAATACAAAATTTATTAAATAAAAATTCTATTAAACAAAAAATTTATTAAAAAAAAATATATATATATTAAATGAAAATGTCTTTATTAAATAAAAAATGTTTCGAAAATTTTCTATTAAATGGAAATATTATTAAACAAAGATTTTCTAACAAAAACAATTTATTTATCAAAATGGTATATTAAATTTAAAATTTCTTTATCTAATATATTTTCGATGAATTTCCTATTTGTCTATTTATGAAAAATTTTGAAAAATTCTTTATAGAAATTTTTGATAAGTTCTTCATTTTCGCTAAATTCATTATTTATAGCCATTTTTTTATAAGTTCCTTAATTATAATCGATTTTTTATAAATTTTTTATTTAAGAAAATTTTTGATAATTATTTTATTTATAGAAAATTTTCCATATATTTTTTATTGATAGAAACACTTCGGCATACGTTTTATTTATAGAAAATTTTCGTAACATTTTTAATTTATAGAAATTTTTAATAAATTCCCTATTTCTATATTTATAAAAAAATGTCGATAAATTCTTTAGTTATAGAAAATGTCGATAAATTCTTTAGTTATAGAAAATTTTCGATGAATTATTCATTTATAGAAAATTTTCGAGAATTCTTCATTTATAGAATATTTTCCATAAATTCTTTATTTATAGAATATTTTCGAAAAATTCTTTGTTTATAGAATATTTTCCATAAATTCTTTATTTATGGAATATTTTCCATAAATTCTTTATTTATTGAAAATTTTCATTAATTCTTTATTTATAGAAAATTTTCAAGAATTCTTCATTTATAGAATATTTTCCATAAATTCTTTATTTATAGAAAATTTTCGAAGAATTCTTTATGTATAGATAATTTTCGATACGTTCTAATTTTATAAAAATTTTTCGATAAATTCTTTACTTATAGAAAACTTCAAAATTCAAATCCCCATTTTGGGAACAATTCCTTTCATATGGCTACACTCTCTCAGTGCGTAAATTTGCACAAAATCTTTTGAATACAAATAGTGAGCAAAAAATACAAATAGTATTTTTTTTTTTTTTTTTTGATTTCTTCATATGCGTGTATGTCAAATGTATACTCTAACACAATTTTAACACAAAAACCAAGCAAAAAAAATAAAAAGATTTAAAACAACAACCACAAATAAATATTTTACAAGACATATACACACACATTCAACAAAATCAACGAAAAAGAAATAACATGGCGGCTTTTTGTCGCCAGTGCATTTTAACTGAAAATAATACAAAATATGCAAAACAAGTGCCAAAAAACCAAAATCTAACAACAGCGGCAATAACAACAAATTGAAACTATTACACTTACAACAAAGACAACAACTTTAGAATTTAAGTGACAAAGTCCAAAACTAGAAAAAAAAATAAAAAAAGAAATTGAAATGTTGTTACAACTGCTGAAATTCTACTCAAATACTTTGACATAAAACGAAAGTTTTTTTTTATAAAAAAGAAAACAAATACTATACAATAAACGAACTTTTGAACGGTCATACAAAGTCCAACCAAATCGAAAAACTTTAATGAAAATAGAAACAAAAAGATCGAAAAAAAGTCAACCAAAAAAATGAATGAAGTTTTTTTTCGTTCAAGAAAATCTAGTGCAAAAAAAATCCTTGTATGTTGTGACAGGGCGCCGCAATTTGCAAAAGTTTTTTTTCAGTTAAACTTTTGTCAATTTAAATTCAAATTATTTTTAAAGATAAATTGAAATTTTAGGAATTTGAAATAGTATTTTTAGGTTTAACCAAAAAAAAGTTTTCGATGGCCGTTAATTTAAAATTGTATGAATTTTTAGAATTATGATGTAATGCGTACAATTGGAGTAAATAATAAAATAGTTTTTAAATTTGTACATAAATCTACGATAATTTTTTTCTTTTTTTTTTTTTTTTGTGCGAAAAATTAAATAAGTATTTTATAAGGAAACTAGAATCGCTAGAGCAAATATAACTAAAATCTGTGACTTCTCACCAATTTTTTTTTTTTTTTCAATTTATATGGAAACTGGAAAATCTAGACCAAAATAAACGAAAATATGTGATCACTTTTATTTATCCCCAAAAATAGATTTTTTATATGAAAAATAAGATTGAATTTTATAAGGAAATTAAGCAAAAAGGACGAGAACCTGTGATCCTTAATATATCGCACCAAAATTTGTATTCTGGAGTTCCGATCAGTAACTACAGAATAAATCTTGTATAAAAATAAATTTTTATTCCTCAAGAATTTTTTTTTTTTTAGTTTTCAAAATATATTTCTCTTCCAGTGATAATCTACGTTCTGTAGCGAACTGATCTAAGTAACACATAAACAATTTTATGTAAATTTCTTCCCATTACACTTTCATATTTTCCCTATATAAAAATCTCTTCCAATAAAGATCGACGTTTTTAGCGGTCTGATCTAATCAAAGTAGCAAAGATCACTATTTAAACTATTTAAGTTTACAAAAGGTACAAAACTCCAACCTGAACTTAAAAATCCCTTTACTTACCCACAACCAATTCCTTTCATTTTTCCTTACACGTTAACGTTTTTTTTTTACACTTTTATACCCAAACCCAGACCCTGCTGCCTTTAGCAAAACATACTCTCTCATTTTCTCATTTAGTACACCTGTATGCAAAAACAATCGCAAAATTTTTCCCTGCATTTTTTCAGCTAATTAAATTAAAATTTAATTAAATATCTAAATACTTTGCTTAAATGAAAAACAACAAAACTAAATAAATAACAATTCTTTACCTTTACATTGATTGCATGCTTTTACCAAGTGATTGATGATCTACAATTACAAGAAGACATTAAATTTAAAGCTAAATTAATCGATGATCTTAATCAGTTAGAATTTCAAACTTTTACTAATTGATTTGAGGAAGATTTGTTGTTTTCTTTCTTTTTTAAATTAGTTTTCTTCAAAAAAAATTTTTTCTTGCTTACAAGAATTTTTATTTTACATAGTACGTGTATTTAATTGTAGCTGCAGCAACATGCATGCCTGGCAACCGTTTGGCAGCAACATGAATAGGAAAATAAAATTTTTCAAATTTTTTAAATTTTATTATGTTTCGATCATGCAGACAGTTTTAACACGATCTTTTTTTCCTTGTGATTAGCGGAAACTGTTTTTATTTTGTCACATAGACGTCAAAGTTATATTAAAAAAAGTGCTATGAGGCGAGTGCAAAAAGACAAAGTATTTGTGTATTGAATTTTTCCATGCCAAAACAGTTATTAAAATAATTGCCGAAAAATTTTTATTTTTTCATAAAAACTTTTTTTTTTTTTTTTGATATTCGAAGAGGTTTTTTTAATGCTTGAAGAAAATAAAAGACAACCAAAGAAATTAATTGATTACATAAAAGTAAATTCTAGATTGATTTATATATATAGATTTATACAAATGTATACAATGTTATAAAATTAAAAAGTATTGCAAAAATTTTATTAATGAACTTAAGAGCCCTATATTGTACTGTTTAGAATTCATTTCAGTTATCACATGAGTTGAATATTTTATTTTTGATTTACAATCAACTTAAAACCTAGATACGTGCCTTAAAAATTATATGATTTATCTCAAGATCGCATCATGCTTTAGCCTACAGTCCATCATTCCCCTTTAGAATCACGTCAGAATGCCACAAAAACAAAAACCTACCAGTTAAGTATTAGATTACACAGGGCAACAATGATTCTGTAGCATCGGGATGAAGTAATTGAAACTGACTATTATGCATCACATATTTAAGCATAACTACAATTTGGTTTAAATTTGCCTTCAAGTTATACTCACATTATTTTTTAATACGCTCAACAGTTATAGAGATATTAAGCCTATTTTATGAAAAAAAATTAAATTTCATTAATTTTGATTTTTTCCACAAATTAGTAAGGAAATCTCATTTACAAATCACACAAAAATATTTAAAACCATGTTATGAATTACAAAGCAAGTTTTTTTTATATTTTTGCATAATTTGTAATTCACCAATTTGTAAATAAAATCATTTAAATGTTTTAAATGAAACATATCTTATATTATTTGTATGATCAGGAAAGAAAAATTATATGTTTCAATATATGGTGCAACCTCGTCAATTTTACACATAGCGGTTTATCGCGAGGACCAGAGTCAATTAAAAATATGTAATAATATGTATCCGAAATAACCAGTGTTATTCTTACAAAAATTTATTTGTGCACAAATTAACAAAAGTTTTAAAAATTGCAGCATTGTAAATTTTACTGGAATCCACTTGAGAAATTACAAAACATCCAAATTTTAGTTTTGTTCAAATAACTGTTTTTGAGTTCCTTTTTTTTTGCTGATTTTTTTTTTCTTTTTTAAATTTTTTGAGAAGTGGAAGAATTAGGCTATTCAACCATGTGCATTTATTTATATCAAATATTAAAAGAAAATTTTTAAACAATATTAAAAAAAAAATAAATAAAATGTTTTTTTTTCTATAAAAGCCCACAAAATAATGCATAAATTTATAAAGACATTTTTATTGTAAATATAAAAGAATTTATATATAAAGAATTTTTTAATAAAGTTTCGAAAATGTTTAATTACTTTTTTAGTTTTTAACCCTTTCAATGTCCAATGCTGTTTGGGTATACGTCTGTCTTCTTCATATCTTTGCTTGAAAATTATTATGTTATTTGGGGCAAAATTAATAAAATTTTTATTGTTAATGGATGAATGATAATAAAAATGGAGTGTAACAAAGTTTTTGAAAAAGTATTTCTTCTTTTGGTTTTATTGAAATAAAAAGCAGAAAAACTAAAATCTTGCAACAACAGCAGAGAAACATATATATATATATATATATATATATATATATGACAATTATCGGTGGGCTTCATAAACGCCATTGCAACCGAAAAACGGACGGACATCGTCCTATCGACATCATTTCTTACATCCAGAAAATATTAACTTTTTTACTCTCCGACGAAAATTTTGGAAATTACAAATGGTATCACAATCTTATATATACCCTCCACACCTGTGGTAAAGGATATAAAAAGAGGTAAAATTATAATTATATTTTATTTATTAATATTTGTATAGTTTTTATAACAATATTGTATTTTTGTGGTTTAACTGCTTATAATAAATATGGCAACAAATAAGAAACAAATTTCTTTGGTTTTAATTTATTTCAAGTCCAAACCGATGCGGTATTAAGTTCAATCACTGTCATGTTTATTTTGACACAAATTTAGTTTCAATTTGATACCATTGTCTTAATAAATTTCCGTTGCAGATTTGAACACGCAGTGTAATTTTAAACATGATTGTGATCATTATTTCTTTGTGTGTATTAATAATTTGATATTCACATTATAAAAATACGTAGTATAATAATTACTTAAATAACACAGAAGTAATGAATAGAATTCATAAAAAAATACATTTTCTACTAATTTCTCTACATCGAAAGAAAAAAAAATTGCAAATCATCTTTATTTGCACATTAGAGTGTCTCGTTAAAAAATTTATAGAAAGAGCACTTAAACGTGTTGAAAGTATGGGAAAAATACTTTAAAAAGTTCAAAATTCATATTCAGCTACCTATTAGTGATTGAAAATCACAAATCTAGTACACTTTGTTCAAAAAAAGTTTAGAGTTTTGTCTCGAAGTGGATATCATAAAATTCGTATTTTCCTGTATTGTGCTAATCAATATGTGTCGTTTGAGTATCATTCCTATAACAGAATCTCAAAAAGCGTTTTCGGAACACTCTATTGCATATTGAGAAATTGGTAGTAAATCTATTAAATACTAGGCGCCTGATTATATGAATTGAGACGAAAAATTGTTTCATAAAAAAAAAAAAAAAATCAGACCATAAAATTTACTTTATTTAATAAAACTCACTAATAGGAAAATTTTTAGGCTATTATCAAAAAGAATTTTTATTTTATATAGGTACTCGTAAGTACACTGTGCTTAAAAATGAGACTATTTTTTAATAGAATGGCTACCCATTGAATAAAAATAAGTCGACAACGCTGAAATTAATGGTGGTAACCATTTTTAAAAGTTAGCGCTAGTTTTTGAGATATTTCATTTTGAAAGACTAAAAGATGAGTTATTAAAATTAAGTTCTTTTTGCCTAAATTTAAAAATTTAGTTACTAAATTTAAACAAAATAAATAATTAGATTCTATTAAAGTATAGTATCGTGAATTCTTATTATCAAATATATTTTAAACACCAAATTACAAAGCTTTTAAATAACAAAAAATTACTAAAGAGTAACTTTTCAACTAAAAATACAAATACATTAAAAATCGGATTGAAATTGAATTAATTTATATTTGGAGTATATAATAAATCGATTTGTTGTTTCATTTACATAAATATTGTCCCTTTTATTTATAATTTTATATTATTTGTGCTACTTCCATAATAAAGTTTAAGCCCAAATATCGCAAATACCAGCGCTAACTTCGAAAAAACAGATACCACCATTGAATTCAGCGTAGTCGAATTATCTTTACCAATGAGATACCCAGCTTCTTAAAATTTACGATTAGTACAGTGTTATTGAAATACATAATCATTATGATCAAAATTAAACACTTACTGCATTTGTACTATTACTCGACTTAGTAACATCTTATACTTAAATAAACAACAATTTTAACCTGCCACATGGCCCATAAAAATCTAATAAATTTGATTTCACAAAAATATAAATAAAAACTCTTCTTGTTAACTAACATACGGAAAATGTCAACCAAATGTTTTGATATGTCGATGATTTATTTGAATGTAAAAAAGAAAAATATCATCTCATATGAATTTTCCTTGACATCTTTATTATTTAAACGAATGGTAATTATTAAATTTATTTTCAAATATTTTTAATGTTTTCTTGTTGCTGTTGTTGTACTTTTAAATATATATTTCTTAATAATAAACAAGACATCTGTTTTGAAAAATTGCAATTAATAAACAAATATTTTCCGAGTATGAATACTAGTATACACATACATACAATCAAAACGCCATATAATGAAATATAAACAATTGTAAAATTAAAAAAAATACAAGAACAAAAAGAATAACAACATCACCATCACCATTGTACAGCATCAAGTTAACTATTTTTAGCCACAATTCCACTCGTCGTATAACAACAACAATGTACCAAAAGAATAAATAAAACCAACCAAGAATCGGAACAAATGTTTATTAAATATTCATTCCTATATAAATATTTTTTTCTTTTCAATTTTTTCACACCTCTTAAACATGTTGACATAACAACTGCAACATGTAGGCTAAACATGTTGTAAACAACAAGTTTGAATTGAGCTCCTACATGTTGCGGTAGTTTGTAATCGTTTTCTTTCGTATCTGGTGTTGTGTTTTTTTACTGTTGCAGCATGTGTGTTCGGCTTTTTTTTAATTGTTGCCATTCAAGCAACAAAAAAAAATTGGCTGGCTGATAATTAGTGTGTGATATTTTTTATGAATGAAATCGCTTTGCTCTTTAATGTTCGTGTGTGTGTACAATAAACGAACTTATCAAATGGTTAAGATTTATAGGGGGAACTTCAGTTGAATTGAAAATGTATAGCATGCAATAATTTAGTTTATTTAGTTTATTTATTATAGTGTTTGGCCACTAAGAATACATAAACTGAACTTTGAGTTCTACATTTTTACGATGATAGTTTTATCCACAATTTGTGTTGGTTGTGCTTGTTTTATTTCTTGGAAAATGTGTATTATTTTTGTGATTTAATGAGTATTCCGAATAGCAGAAGCGGACGTATTAAAAAATGTAAAAAGGGATAAAAGTTGTGGTAATTTTTTAATAATAGTTATGTAAAAATGCTACAAACCAACTTTTATCCCACACGCTTCCTACAGAACAAGTTATAAAACTTTCATATTTTACATTAACATAGCTTCTGACAAAGTCCATAAGATGCGGTCCCTCCAGAAGCTCATAATAACGTATAAGTGCGCAATATTGTAACAGTGTATTGTATATAATTAATGATCATTATACATTATATCATTAATTTCCTACTGCAGTGTAACCGTCAAATTTGTTTCTTGTGTATTTTGTACATACTTTAAATTCCTAACAGTAATGTAACGATTTTTGAATTCCATTCTTGTTTTTATACTTATGCATTTATGTTTGTTTTTATAAATACGCTTTGATCATAGAGAATTTAACAGCATTGTTTTTGCGCATGCGGCTTTATTTTTGTTTTTTTTTATACATAAGTTTTGCCATAAGAACTTTTATAGCGAACATGTACATAGGTATTCTCATAAGAATTTTATTGGTATTTTTACGCACAGGTTTTCTCATAAGATTTGTAACTGTTTCTAGTTTTTTTTACACTTAAGCATACGAGAATTTTCTGTTGTCTTTATACATAAGCTAGTTATAAAAATATTTGGTAACGTATTTCATTATTTTTTTATACGTAAGCATTGTTATTTTGTACAATAGAGCAGGGCTGTCAGATGGGGCGATTTTTAATTGCTTTTGGCGACTGAATTTTCTGTTTGGCGACATGGCGAATTTTTTAGCGATATATGAAATGGTGGCAATTTGTTTGGCTAATTTTTAAATTTTGATTAAATAGGCAATTATGGCGAAAAACTATTAAATTTTCTTACTAGAAATGGACTATTTTTAATATTTGTATATCTAGCAATATGAAGAGCCTTAATTTGTAAAAAGCTTCAACTTAGTTTACGAATTTTTATCCCCAAAAATATATTTTACAATACTTACGTATTAAATGTTTGATAATTTGTTTTCCATCATCTTTCAAATATATTAAGCGTATAATTATGATTTCGGTCACAATAAAGTAAACGTTCATGAATAAATTAATTCTTTGGAACAATTTATAAGTTTAATAGGACCAATGTTGTTATATAATGTTAGAATTATTCTTTTAAATAATATAATAAAGTTCAATGAATTTTAAAAGTTGATGACCTAAAAAGGAGATATGTCAGAAAAATGTATTTTAAATTGTATTTTTTCCTTTATTCAATTACTCTGTGCTCGAAAATGCGACTAATTTTTTTAACAATGTGGACACCCTTTGGGTTAAACTAAATCGACGACGTTGAATTTTTTGAGATATTTAATTTTGAAAGGCTAAAAAAGAGTTTAGTAAAATTAAGTTTTTTTTTTTAGCTTAAATTTAATAATTTACCCCCGTATTCACAAACAAGTTTTAAATTTAAATTGCATTTTAAATTAAAAATTTTCCTACAAATTTTGTCTCTAAAATGTTTGAATTTAAACAATATATACGATGAAGATTCCATTTAAGTGTTTAATAATGAATTCTTATTATCAAAGGTATTTTAAACGCTAATAAACTTTAAGCAGGCAAAAAATATTACTATAATTCTGTAATTCTGTAATTCAAAATCTGGCTAAAACTGATTTAATTTATGATTGAAGTATATACTCAATCGATTTATTGTTTTATATACATACGTAATTTCCCATTTATTTCTGAATTTTAATTAATTCGCAACTTCCAAAATTAAGTATAAATTTAAATATTGCGAATATGAGCGCTAACTTCGAAAAACGGCTGTCACCATAAAATTCAGGGTACTGGAAGTAGCTTTATCAGTTTGTTAAAATTTGCAACTAGCACTATTGCAACTATCGTTGGCTTTGTTAAAACTGATTTAAATTTACAAATTATATAAAATTTTAAGAAATAAAAATTGTATCACGCTTAACATTGTAGTTAATTTTTTAGTACTTCTTTAAAAAACTAAATAAAATTATAATTTGGCGATTCCTGATTAACAATTTGGCGATAGAGTCAGTCTGGTTATGACATCAAAACCGAAAAGTTGTTTTTACTACTAAAATATCACCATTAAGTGACGCTGAAAGACGCTCGTTATTTTCAGACAAATTTAGATTTGGTAGATACTCCAACTAGAGATTTATTCAGCCTATATATAGGTTCTACAATAATTGACTTAACTAACATTAGTAAGAATTTAATATATTAGTCAAATTTTCGTTAAGTTTGTTAAAGTTTGAAAAAAAACATATTCTTATATAAAATTTGATCTGTCCTTGAAGATGTAGAGGATGTCAAATAGGTAGGTGAATCCATTCCCGAAATATCCGACACAAGCAAGTTAAATGTCTTTATGGATTGCACAAAAATCTCCATCTATAGTATTAAGTCGAACTTATAAGTTTTAAGTCCTTACTAAGTAATTAGGAAAGATTTTATACATGAATGAATTTCATTAATTAAGCTGATATCTCTTTAACTTTTAAGCTATTCCCGCCATGACCTGTAAGTTTCGCAACAATTAATTCAAGTTTCGGCACAACTTTTCGTGGCAATCCACGAAGACATTCGATTATAACAAAGACACTTTATAACTTATTTTACTTGTTGAGCTACTGTCTTTTAGAGTCCATTCGCAATAAAAATTGTGGGTTATATTAAAGTCATCGAAACCATGATATTCACTGAATCCCAAGGGTAACATTCCGCCGAGATAAAAATCTTCCGTTATTTCTCAGGGCTTTTCATTCCGAACCGCTATCTTATCCAGATGGTGTATCTTATTGTCTCGTGGCATAAACACATGATATGTTTCGTCGTCTTTCTTTTATATCTTGCTATTAGATTTATACGACAATACTGACCACCTAAGAAGTTTTCTTTTGTTTTAGAATATCTTAAACTTTACATCAATCACAATCAGACTGGTAAGTGAAAGTATTTCAGGTGAGGAAAGGTTGAATAGATAGTCGCTGAGGAATGCCAAACCAATAACTTCCCATGTTCTTCAGTCCGACCATTTCAAATATTCATAATTTTTTCTAAAAGTCCTGCAGTTTAATCTGTCCGAGAGTTTAATCTGTCCGTGGTAGTTCTGTGACACCTATGAGGATGGCTGTCAGTCTCCTGACAACTAGCCTATTCAAGATCTAAATTCGATTATCCTTTCAGTCTAACCCCTAAGAATCTTAAATATTCTATCGACAGTTAGTTGTTTCGTCAATATACGGCTATTCCTTTTTTTTTTGGAAAACATTTTACATTCAAAATATCGTTCGTCAAATCGATAATGAAAGCTAGGCTGCCTATTGTAATCTTACTGCATATGGAATTAATTTCCTTTATTAACGTCAAGGTTTCACTTTAATGTAGAAAGTGCATCACTATATACATATTTATATTATATTTATATTTTATATCTCTTCAGTTCGAAGATGTAATAACCTGTAGTTCCTTTTCTTGAAAAGTTTAAGATATGTACATATAACAATTTTATCTACCGAGCTGTTTCACAGTACCGTAAAGGTCCTGAAACATACGAAGATCATGTACATAATACCAAAACGGGATCTTTCCGACTCAACTTGATTGTTTGCTACCATGACCTTTCACTATAACCAACCAAAAAGGTCCACATTTCACATAAAGAAGAAAATACCCCACAGCTCTTAGCAAGCCTAAAAACTTCCCTGTCTACTAATGGTATGTATATTGTAAGTTACAAAGATCACTCGCAATTACCAAGTACACTAGGAGAAAAAGAGAAGTAGATCGGTTGTACTACTCTGAAAGAATTAGAGGTTCTTTCTCTTTGATAAAAAAAACTCTATATAAGCTATTACATGAGTTTGAAAATTTCCGTACTTTTCAACTTCCCGGGAAACGGGAATGAATTCCCGGGAAATTTCCGCACTTTTAAGCTTTTTTAAACTATCTTAAACCAAAAGATTTGCTATAGTTTTATATAAAAAAAATAGTACAAAATGAATATAACTAATAAAACAAAATTTAGGTTTCGTTTTGAAACCAAATCAATTTATATTAATCAATATATATATATATATATAATCATATTATATGTAATGAATTGTTTGTTTAAAAATTGTGTTTTAGAACCATTTTGCTTTTGTTAAAAAAGATTCCAGCAAATATCATAAAAATATTTCTTTTAATATGTCACCAATCATTGGAGTTTTTACAGGATTTGATCTTGCTTTGCTTGCTTTATTACATCTTTTATCTTTAAAAAATTTACTTTTGTTCTTCAGTGAAATTGAAAATTTTTTCTAGTTACGTTTTAAATAATTATGTCAATATATATTTGAGACTTTGCTATTTTAAAAAATTAATTATTTATTTTGTTTTCTATGAACATGACAATATTTTTGAAAGGTATATACGTATTTTATATTCCAAAAATACTTATCTAGAATTTCGATAATAGCTCTCGATGACTTAAAATATGAACATTTCAAGACCTGGCATCAGAACGAGGACTTTTCCAAAAAATTTGCACAATTTTTGCTATGTTTTTATGCGTTATCTGAAATATTTTGTTGTTTTATTTCAATATTGTTGAGACTATTATTTTCTTGTGAAAAAATATAAAAATTTGACTTTATTAAAATGTTCAATAAACTAGATTTAAATATTCATTCATAAAATTCAACAAAAACATTAAATCGAACATAAAATGCGCTAAAACTCCAAAACTTATGATGACACTTTAAAATGTACTTCAGCAAAATTTTTGCAAATATTATATTCTGTAAATGTTGTTATGGCATCAAAACAAGATGCATAATAAGCTAGATATATAAAAAATTGGATTTTGTAGCCTTTAACCGGGAATAAGTCGCGTAGTGTACACAATATTCGTGATGACTTTTAACACTATTTATAAGACACCAAGACGAAGCTATATGCCAAAATTCCTTTCCCTCCATCAAATTACGAGCTTTTGCGATTTTTTGTCTTCTTACATAGTTATTAATCAAACTAGCTGTTTGAACTATATTAAAAATGAATAGTAATAAAATCAGGGAATCGCCTCCTCCTTTCACTCCTACCCCTAACAACTGCCTTTTTTAAACATTACTATCACCACAAAGCACCCAAAAAATTAAAAAAAAAAAAAAAACAAAGACAACAACAACTGAAAATAAAAAATGTACCAACATGTACAATTAGTACAACATGTTGTCATTACAAGTACATACAAACAACACTCATCCATATGTATGACTTTGTCATGCCAAGTTTACAAAACGCATCATCTGCAATTTGCCAACACTAGTTTAGTGTCACTAGTATTTTTTCCTCATTTTGCAAAAGAAATTTTTTTTAATGTAAATAATTTTCTTTCTTTTTTTCCCATTTTTTTTTTTTTTTTTAGTTGACACTAACATATGTATGTGATGTTGTTGATATTGTTGCAAGTGTGAATGTATATGAATGAAACGATGTGGTGTAATGGTAACGTTGTCATTTCCTGCCACCAGCGTCATATCGTCATCATGATCATCAGTCCAATATTTTCAGCAAAGAAAATGAAGAATTTTTTTGTTTAACTTAAGGAAATATATAGATATTGCCAGCAGCAATAACCAACCACAACCATAAATTTTATTTTCTAAATTCTTAAAAATGTTTCTTTAAAATTTTCATTGAAAAAAAAAACATCCTTGATTTGGATTTTTAGAGCAATTATTCTTATTTTAATGTAATTTTTTTACAGTTTACCGAACATTCTGCAGCATACTTTAGCAACATTTTGTTTTTATGCTCTACTAGCTGTTGTTGGAAGTAACATGAAGAATTTTTATGCGTAGGCGCGCAAATCCTCTTCATCTAAAAAAGATATACACATAAGTAGAAATTTATGACTCTAAATGACACATTAAGACGCCAGATAGTTTAATAAGTTGAAAAAAGAAATGAGACTATAGCTATAACATTATTACAAACTTATTTCCCTATTTGTCTGTCTGTCCAGCCCTCTAACCAAACGCTTTAACTTAATGTCTCTCTTGGTATAATGACTATATTTCATTACATGATTCTTTTTTAAGAAATTTAAAAAAAAAATTTCGCACATTCCAAAATTTTCTATAAAACGTAAAAAGTGCAAGCAATTTCAGTGTTCTTAATTTATTAAAATATTTTGAAGATTTTGTTTTTTCTTTTTTTTAGCAAGTACTTTATTTAATGTAAATATTTCAAAAAGGTTTCTTCTTTTTTAAATACCACCTAAGTTGTGCATGCAGTCAGTCACTTACTTGCGTGGTAAGAGTGTTAAAAAAAAACTTCACATAATTGGCGCCAAAGTGATTTGGTATGTGTCAAGTAATGGTTTTGAATTACGAGTGCTCAGGTTCTCTCAAAATTAAATAACTGTGATTTGGTTATTTTATATTTTAAAGGAATCCTTACAGGTTTTTGGAGACATTAAATGTAGACAATGTAGATATTATTGATGATACTATTACCAATTACACCTGCCATTTTTTAAATATTTTTGTAATAATTTTGACGAAACAACTAAAAAGATATTCGTAAAAAAAGATTACTACAGGACGTTTTTAGATCATGTAAAATTTTCTCAATTGTGCGATTATTAAGAACGCACAGTGGGGGCAAACTCGAAGTAAATGGTGATAAATCTGGATCTTCTAAACTAGCGAACCAATTTTGATGAAACTTAAAATAATAATAGATGAGAAACAGTATTAGACATCTGCATCAATTCATTTGTAACTTATTTTAATTCATTCTCTTTCTTTTCAATTGATGACTGATTTTGCTTTTTAGCTCACAAATCAATTCACTACATCAAGAGAAACAGAGAATCATCAATACATTTTAGCAACAAATCATTTTGAATTGTATTGAATTGAATTATTTAAAGAAAAGCAATAAATGTATTATTGTTATTTGTGTGTATTTTGTTTACAAAATATATAAATTACAATGAATATTAAAATTTTAAAATAATAGAAAAATAAATAAAATGAAAATATAATAAAATAAAAATATAATAAATAAAACTTATATAATAAATAAAAAATAATCTACTTTATTTATAACAATTTTTTTTTTATTTTATATATTTCATTTTATTCATTCTGTTTAATTTAATTTGTTTGAAATGTTTTATTTATTTTTTTCATTACGTTGACGTTATATATAAAATTTTGGTTTTAATTTTATTTTCTATATTTATTTATTTATTACATTTATATATTTTAATCAAATATATAAATATGAAAGGTTTTTTGCCAAAAGCATTAACATACTTTTTCGGTATCAAAATAAATTTTAAATAGTACTTTTTTCACTCTCAGAGTACTAAAGTCAAATTTTTGACAGTTATTTATTTTTTATTTAGTACAAAACTCAAAGAGCGTATTTATATGCCCGTTTTCCCGGGAATATAAGCTAATTTTTCTCTGGAACAGTAATTGGTAATTTTCTTTGCGGAAACTCTTACTAGGATTAAATACGATACCAAATTTTAAATGATTTTATTCAGATTAAATATATAATAAAACGTGGTCCTATTATTGAAAAAAGTCTCCCAAATTCAATTCCTTAAATTAAAGCACTTCAGCTTTAGTTTTGTTAAAATATAATTCTTTTTCTGATGTCTTTAAAATTCGGAACATTTGATTTGCAGAGCATAGAAGCTTGTAGTTTGTACATATATTTTAGAGTTTACAATTGTATAAATTAAACCTTAACTCAAATTTTTCTATAATGACGTTTGTTTGTCTTAATTACATGTCTAATTTTTGGGAACTCGAGGAAGCAACATTTAGTCAAAGATAGTGTTCCTTACAATTTCATTATTACTTCTGAACATCAATTATAAATCTAAATCAAAGATATTAAGAAAAACATAGCTTTTTTTGAAAATTATATATCACGAAAATGTATTTTCATTCATTTGAATTGTGGAATATCAAGCAAATTGTTTGACAGTATTAATTGACTCGAGGGAGTACTTCGATGCTTTTGAATGTTAAATAATATAAAAAAGTACTATAGTATCAACTTTTCCATCCCTGTTACCTCCATATATATGTATATTAGTTTTTACTTTGCTTTTCATATCACCGAAAAGGGAATGACAGTAAATCACAATTTTCATTTAATGTCATGTTGTTGGCATTATTGCTTTCTTTAAAATCTCTCATAAACAATAATAAATAAGAAAGAACAACTAATACTTTGTTTTGAACTCATCGTTTCAATTTAATTCAACTCTTTTTTTTTATCACATATTTGTTTCTTTCGTTTTATATCTTCGCAGTAATGTGAAAGCTTGTTGCAAATGTCTAATAAATATTACTTACTAGCGTGTGTAGTTGAGGGCTCTTAAGTACACGCTGTGATATTTGGCCAATATAGAGTGACAAAAGTCAAAAATAATAATAAAGAATTTAAAATTGGTATACGTCAAGCACATGACCCTTTTAACATTTTTAAGAATCGATCACTTTTTATGTAAAAATTAGATTTCACAAATATTTAATTATACCCCACATCACTATAGGTGGTTGGGGTATTATGCTTTTGTACTGATGTTTGTAACGCACAGAAAAAATCATTCAACACCCACCTTAAAGTATAACAATCGACTCATAATCAATTTTTGAGTCGATCTAACGATCTCCGTCCGTCCGTCCGGCTGTCCATATAAAACTTTTGCACAAAGTACAGGTTGCAATTTTTAAGATAATTCTATGAAATTTGGCACGAATTTCATGACACAAGGACGAAGCCTATTTAAGTTGTTTATGATCGGTCCATTATTTCACCTAGCCCCCATACAAATGTCCTTCCGGAATAGGGGTTTAACGATCATAAATGCCTTAAATATAGCAATATTTTAATGAAATTCGATGCAAGGAAATTTTTTAGAAGTATCAATCTTTGTGCCAAATTTCATGAAGATCGGTCCATAATCCCATATAAAACCCTCTTCAGAAAATCACTTTAACGTGCATAAATCAAATACACATATTAGTATCAGGTTTATATTCGAAACAAATAAGTTTTATATAAGTAGAAATCGTAGTGACAAATTTTATGGGGACAGCTCCCATATAAGCCCACTTTCGGAAATCACCCTAAATGATGGACATGCACAATGGTTTGGGGTATCATATGGGCTTAACCGAGTATATCTTTCTTATTTGCTGTTAATTATATTGGAACAAATTTACCTACGTGTTATCATTATTTTTATTTTTTGAACTTATAAAAAAATTAGTTTTGAAATATAGGACTTTAAACTTTAAATTTAATTTAAACAAGATTATTTTATGTATTTAAGAGTTTTATTTTTCTTTTCAATCATTTTTATATATTTACAGCAAGGAAAAACTAGGAGTTTTTGATTGAAAAACTATATAAATTTTTTCAGTATTTTTATACAAAATAAAACCCATTTTTATCTAGTTTTTATTAAAAACCAAATAAAAATAACTAAAATAAATATTTATGATACAGCATGCTTGGTTGTTTTCAGAAAATTAAGCTTTTGCATATGATGTAAAACAGAAATTTTCAAATATCTTGAATTATTGCATTTATTTTATAAAATATTTGTATAAATTATTTTTAAAATGTTGTTAAAAACGTTTTTAACAACAAAAGTAAATTAAATTCTATCTAAGTACAAAAAAGCGAAAAAGGAAATACATCAACAAAAGCCACATCGAGAGAAAAAAAACAACTTTTGGTGAAACTTTAAAAAATTTCTTTTAAATCGTTCTTGTACAAATCTGAATATTATTTGCTTTGGATTAAGTATATTTTAAGAACTCAATACAAATATTCTTGCTGTTGTTGAGTCTTTATTTAACACTCTTAGAATATATATGTATGTAATATAGAATATTATATAGAAGATTATATTAATCTTGAATTAATAAGTTTTTAAAGTATGTCTTTCACAAATAACAAGCTTAAAAAGGAGATCTGTTGCAATCCTTTAAAAAAAGGTCATACAAAATATGTTGGCCTAAGGACAATTTATTATGTTGATGACTGACATTAACCCAAATATTTTATTAAGAAATAGTATATGTAACACATGCAGACCTGATCTTCGTAAACCAAAACAAAGGTGCCTTCTTTTTCCCTGAACAAAAAGATGTTGAGTTGGAATTAAACCAAGAGGAATCTTTTCATTATCAAGAAATTGTTGTTTCAGAATTTAATAACTCCTTGCAATATATCGAAGAATCGGCAAAATGATGTCTTATAGAAATATATATAGAACATCAAAATTTAACAAAGTAAATCGATGAGAAAGTTAATTTTTCCAGACTCATCCCCATCAACAACCCACATCCTAAATCAGAAATGATAGATCAATTTAAAGAAAAATTCGGAACACTATCAAATAAGAGAGAAAAAATTCAACTACTCTTCGTTTTACCTAAAAGTTGGTCTGTTAAGAATGGATGAATTTCAAATTTCAAAATTTATGACTCATAAAAAAAACTTGAATGCGGTACTCATAATATATGTATGTGTTTGTATGAAACACGCTATTAACTCAAAATCCTTGACAAACAACTTGGCAAATTTTAATATTGACAATTATCAAGACTGCATAAAACAAATTGTTTGCTCTCCATATAAACTATACTGCCATCTTAGTAAGTGGAAAATTTTCCCGGTATATAATTTTTTAAAGAAAATTAACAAAATTACCTAATGAAAATGAAGTAGATAAGGTAATATATAAAGAATAAATATCTGTCGATAGAGATAATTTAGGAACAGTATTAAAATCGAGTAATGACTTTGTAGACACTTTGTTAGAAAAACTACAAAAATTACTACCGCACTCTCTTATAACAAAAGTGCAACAAAAATTTTTGAAATCTACAAAATTATCCTTAAAAAAATCGGAGTACCTTATCATTTGCGATTTTTCGGAAAACGTGCCATTTGTAGTTCAGGATTCTGTACAAGGATATCACTGGAACAATACGCAGGCGAAAGTGTATTAAATTGTTATACACTACAAAAGTAATGGAGTAGTAGAAAAAAGAAATATATAAACAAAAATTTAACACATGTTTTTTTTCTATGAACTCACATTTAAATAAATAAAATTGTACAAAAAAAAATTACTTTTGCTTTATAACTCCTAAACCAAGAGGGCCTCCAACTTGAGTTTTGGCATGAGAGAGAGAGAGAAGAGAGAGAGAGAGAGAAAGAAGAGAGTTAGGTTATTAAAATATATTAAAAAAAATTAAAATACCATTTTTTTGAAAACTTTATATTATAAATTTTGACCTTTGAACTTTCTAAATTAATAAATGTTATACATGTCATTTAACTTTAAACCAATACATTTTTTTCTATTAAATGATATAAAAATTTGAATTCTTAATGCATAGTTTAAAAGCTATGAGCAATAAAGTATGTACACTTTTGGAAAAAAATCTACAGGTTTTTCGTTTTCAAAACATTGTATTTTAGGATCGGAAAGTGTCTTGAGTCTGAAAATTCGCGTTTTCAGCAACACTTGTAATAGGTAATATCTGTAGCGAATCTCACTGAAATCGTTGATATCAAATCCGAAAATGTCTGTTTTTTCGAAATTTGAAAAAAATTTCCGATCATAAAATGTAACATTTTGGAAACGAAAAAATGTCGAAAACCAACAAATTTTCGCGGGTTCGAAAAACTCGTTTAGCTCTGGTCATATGTAATCTAAAAATATCAAAATTTTACGGATGAAAGTGCCAAAAAAAAATAAATTAAGAAAAATGGCGTTAGCAAATGTGTCCCTATTGCTTATGGTCACCCATCTTCCCTAGAGTTACATATTCTATGAATACCCTTAATACATTAAATATATTTGCTTTTAACTTATTTATTGTTATCTTATTTTTATGTTCTTAGTTTTTTTTTTAATTTCAATTTACTCTTTAATTATTACAATTATCAAATATATTCTTTTAATTACATAATTTATCAATTTCTTTAAATAACATTAAATTAGTTTTAATAAAAAAAAATAATTAGTTTTAATAAAATTATTCTAGGCATGATAAAGCTAAATGCTTTATATATAATAAAGTTCAATAAACGCAACTTTTTCGCAATTTTTAAAAATAATCGTATAAAATCAAAGAATTATTTATTTGTCATTTAATCCCACTTATTGATTTTGCACGAACATTGAACCAACATGAATAATTGCTTATTTCACACGTTAAACACTCAATAAATGCTTCCAAAAAAAAAAAAAAAAGTGAAAAGGGGATCATAAAATAATTACACAACTAAATTATCACGTTAAACAATAAACAGATGTCTGTCTATTGATAATTGCAAAACTATAAATTAATCTTACAAGGAATAAGACTGCAGACACGCATTCCCTACAGTAGTAGTAAATACATTTGTAACATAAATTTTTCTTTGCGAGCCCTTAAAGCTGTTAATAATGAGCTTTGTTTTAAACAAGCAACCAATTGAGCCACAACAAGACTTAACAAAAAAAACATAAATCATTAAATTTAAAAGGTGCCCCCTTTTCAAAGAAAAAAAAAACTCAAGAAAAAAAATTACAATAAAATGAAGCGCCAAGAGAAAACTTATAAATTCGCATATTCATTGGCTATATTGAACAACCGACCATCCGTCCGACTAACTGACTGACTGGCATGTTATAGACATATATACTTAATGGTCATATAGTTTTAAACGGTGATAAGTTGGTAATGATCAAAGATTATACTTGTTGTTATAGTAAACTTACATGTATCATCACGAGCAAATCATTACAACTGTGGCACATAATTTTCCTTAATAAATTTAAGGTGTTTTTTGGAAAAGTGATCACGATACGAGTATACATAAAACAATTGCTAAATTATTAATTCCACTTAAAATTTATTGTATTTAGGTTACAAAATATATATAAAAAAAAAAAAACAAGTGAGATGCTTAAGATACTGAAATGAATATAAATGATTATTATGCATTTAAAAAAACCACAATTATAAGTCATAAATTTAAGCACCCAACATGTGTCACATCATATGGCCAACACTACTCTGTCTGGTCAAGTCCGATAATGGCTTTAACTAAATGTCAGGGAGTATTGTAATTTTTGTGTGTCTCTCTTTTTCTTTTTCCTTTTTTTTTTTTTTTTTTTTTTTTTGAAGAACCGTAAAAATATGTTAAATAATTAACTGCTGCCATTAAGAGCTGCTTTAGTGTTTACATTTATTTCGCTAAAGGTCGATCAATTATTGTTTGTGTGTACATACAAGTATTCATGTATGTTTAATGAGCAAATATTTTCAGTGGAAGACAAGTTTTAAAATTAATTTTTTCGCACTATTTTGTAAATTTTTCGAAGTGTCAAAAGAATTTTTCAAAGTAACAGAAGAATTAAAATAAACTTGAAGTATATATTTAATATTCTAAATGATGATTTTTAAGGTGGAGTATTTTATGAAAAAGATTGATCATTTGGCCAGCTTTTAAATTTACCTACCAAGCTTTGAAGGAATCAATAATCCTAATTGGTAAGATTCCATATACATACGTTTTTTGGTAATATTAAGGAATTTCCAAGAAACTTTGCCTTAAGAAAGGGAAACTACTCAGAATTCTCATCTTAATATTTAGTTATCTTATTGTCCGTAATATATTGCTAATATCTTAGACCACAATAACCAGTGAATAATAATCTGAAATCATATTAATCGATAGCAACTGTTGGGACTTAAGATTGCAAATTGCCTTCCATGTCTAATTCTTCCCATTGTTGGGTTAATTCTAATACTAACCAAGTTTTAATCCAAAAAATTGTCTCTATTAGCCACACTGTATACTCATACATTCTTTACATAACCTTCATTATTGCGTATCCATTATAATGTTAACTCATTGTGCACTCAAATTTTAGAGTTGTGATACAGATCCTTATAATTATTAACCTTATCTCATGAAAAATAAAGCCCTTATCTCAAACACTCAATGGTAGCCTTGAACCAAACTTGAACTACAAGTCCTCTCTTATAGTTGCATTATTATTTAAAAAGCATGAAAACTAAACAAAAATAAAAACATATGTTTGAAGACTACTTTTTTGTTCTAATGATTTTGTTCTAATATAGGTACATTTAATATTTTCAAAATGCTTTTTGCAAAAATGTGATCATTTTCTCAGGCTCATATTTTGCAAACCGTTCATAATTTTGATTTACTCTCTGAGGCAAAGTTGTAGCTCTTGTCATGAAGAACAAAAATTGTGAACATATAAAATCGAAAAACTTCATCTTCAAGGTCAAAATCGCAAAAAAATTTTAAAAATTCGATATTTTTACCTTTTTTCCCCTGTTCAGGTCCATAGGTAACAAATCGTTCAAAATTCAAGGAAACAATCAACTACAACAAACTTCAGTAAACAACAAATAATTATGAGAATATACGAACTTCGTAGAAATGATTCTTAACACCGTTTAGGAAGTTTATATGTTCTAGAAAGAATTTTTTTCCCCTTTTCAGGTCCATAGATAGCAAACCGTTCAAAATTCAAGGAAACAATCAACTACAAAAATGTACCTAAGATCTCAACAAATAACTTTCTAGAACATATGAACTTCATAGGAATAATTCTTAATACCGTTTAGGTATTAAAAATATAAAATTTCTCGAAAATATTTTCGGGAAATTTTTCACTTTTGCGGCTACATTAGCGCTACCTAAACGGTATTAAGAATCATTCCTATGAAGTTCATATGTTCTAGAAAGTTGTTTGTTGAGGTATTAGGTACATTTTTGTGGTTGATTATTTCCTTGAATTTTGAACGGTTTGCTATCTATGGACCTGAAGAGGGGAAAAAAGTAAAAAAAAAACGACATTTTGAAGATGAAGTTTTTCGATTTTATATGTTCACAATTTTTGTTCTTTATGACAAGAGCTACAACTTTGCCTCAGAGAGTAAATCAAAATTCCGAACGGTTTGCATGATATGAGCCTGAGAAAATGATCACTTTTTTGCAAAAATACACCGAGGCCCCAAATCTTTGGGGGCCCATAAAATAAGTGCATGACTTTGGGCAAAACTGGGAGACACGGGTCTTTTTTTTTATCACGTAGTGGTGTCCGTATATGGTTATATTTCCATGACTTAAAAAATTACATACAGTGTTATTATATATATATTTGTTATTTTAAATTCATGTGCAAATATTTAGTAGTTTTATGCAATATTAAACATTTTTATAAAAAAAACGAGCTGATTGCCCCTACGTTGTATGGAATTGAAGGAAACATAAAAATATCATTTTGTCTAGTTGTTTTCAAATAGCAATGTTTCCCGTAATGCTCCTTCTCTTAAGACTTCCAGTTTTATCGAAAAGTGAAGAAAAATTCAGAGTTCAAAAAAATTGTAATATTTTCGCCATAAAGAAAACAGCTCTGTCGAGTTATTAAAAAAAATATATTTCCCGTAATGAATCTTTTATTAAAACTTCATTTTTATCGAAATATTAGGAAAAAATTAAAATGGGAAAACCCGCAATATTTTCGCCATTTTCAGCAATATGCAATTAATTTACTTTGTATAGTTGCTTCAACCTTAAAATTCATTTAAACTTATAAAATCGTTCTTGATTTTATAATATTAATATGGATGGATATAGATTTAACCCAGGAAAATTGTATTAGTTCTATTACTAGTTCCTGTAGTCGTTCTAATTTGGTGTAGCGACCAATGATTTTTATTCGACATTATCACCCCCAGAACTAGTTCTGTGGAAATGTTACCTAGCCACTACCCATTATATGGAACGGTTCTAGAATTAGTTCTTTAATCAATTAATTTATGTTCTTAACTGTCATGTTCAGAACTAGTTCTACAGAAGTGCTAATGAACGGTTCAAGAACCAGTTGTTAAAATCAAAGATTTTCGTTTGATTTTATTTTTCATTCTTATCAGCCTAAAGGCCACTTTTTTGAATAAACTTCATTTCTTGATTATTTTTTTAAGTTTTTTAACGAGTTCCAAGAAATCATTCAGGAACTAGTTATTTATTCAGAAAAGTGATGTAGAAGTAATACAGAACTACGCATTAGTTCTCCAAAACATTCTTTAAAACCAGTTTGGAACCACATAATAATAATATTCAAAACGCACAGGTCATCATTGAAAAACGCGCTAAAAAGCACTAAATTATATTTATATAAAATTTGCTTTCATATTTTAGTTAAAGATATATTTGAGTGTCAGAATTAATTGAGACAGCACTAGTTCTGAAGATGTTATTAAAGAATCTGAAGTAATTCTGATTACACCAGTTCTATAACTAGTAATCTTAGAACAAGTTCTAAAATTTTTCCTGGGTAATCAATATTTAAGGTACAAAGAAAGGTTATACATTTTATAATAACTTTCAGTTCAAAGATTTTAAATTGATAAATTTAAATATAAAGGGCTTAGGTCCGGTATTATACTGCTCACTTAGTTGGGAAATCGTACTTAAGTTTTAAAAATATGTTTTAAAACTTAAGCATTTTTTCCATCCCTTAAGTTTTTCCTAAATATAAAATTGTCTGACGTCTTAAAAAATATTTATTGAAAATAAACAAAATATAATAAAATTATTTAAAAATTTAAAAAAAAATTAAAAAAAAACGTATTTGCTTTGTTATATAGTTTACGCAAAAACATTTCAATTTCACCGAGCATGATTTGCAAATTTTTTTATATCTTCGAAACTATTTAAAATTTTTCAAAATTGACATAACTAAAAACGAAAAGTAGTATAATTTAAAAAATATTTATTAAAATATTAATATAATTATGAGAAAACATTTGAGAATAAATAAAATATGACTATAATTTTTAGATGAAAACTATGCTTGGAAATTTGGGATGACCCTGTTGTAAATACAAAGAAGCTTGAAGCTTTTTCTCTATTTTCTTGTCAACTTTTACTTAAAATTTTTTTAGTCAATACACTAGGGCAACAGTATAAAACTGGGCCTTAATTTTTAAGTTGAAAATGAAGTTTTTATTATAATCAAGACAACAAAGCTTTTACATATTTGTCTTTTAAATAGAGAAAAATTCAACAATATTCCTTTGTAAGAAAACATGGTTATAATTTGCAACTAAAAGTAACCGAATACAAAATGCGCCAATTTAGCGCTTTTTCAAGGAAAAGTGCTGATGCAAAAAAAAACTACTTTTGGGTTGCTGAAAAGCACTAAATCTAGCGCGAAAACCGGTAAATTGGCAACGCTGTATAATATAACTAGAATGTCATCTGAGAGGAACGTTAATGTTGCATGAATTAGCTTTTTGACTATTGAATCTTATGTTATATTCATACGATTGATTCGAAAAACATTGTTGCGAAGCAATTTTTAGTATTTTCCAGATTTATATTTAAAATAATAAGAATAAGTAAAAAAATGACATAAGCTATTTATAATGAAATATATGTAATAGATTACTGTACATTTTTAAAAAGTTTATAATCTGCAACTAAAAGTAACCGAATACAAAATGCGCCAATTTAGCGCTTTTTCAAGGAAAAGCGCTGATGCAAAAAAAACGACTTTTGGGTTGCTAAAATGCGCTAAATCTAGCGCGAAAACCGCTAAATTGGCAACTAGAATGTTATCTGACATGAACGTTAATGTTGCATGAATTGATAAAGATCGGTCCATAATTAACCATAGCTCCCATATAAAACCTTCTTCGAAAATCACTTTAACGTTCATAAATCACATATACATGTTACTATCTGGTTTATATTCGTCACAAGTAAATTTTATATAAGTAGAAATCAAAGTAACAAATTTTATAAGGATCGCTCCATAATTTACCATAGCTCCCATATAAGCCCACTTTCGGAAGTCAACCTGAAGTGCATAAATTCATATAAATGTTAGTATTAACGTAATAATCTGTATTCGTATATTTTATTTTACATTTAGTAAAATTATCTGTCCACATGTCTAAGACCCCTCCACGAATTTTGATGGACATACACAATGGTGTGGTATCTTACTTGTTTTAATTTACATTTGATTTATTGTTTGATTAATTGTTTTTTTAATACTTTCCAAAATATTTCGCTGTTGGCATTTTCTGTGTTAACTTTTTTTAGTTTTTGGAATTTAATAAAGATTTTGTTCCAAATTTTAAACTTGTTTATTACTATAAACAAGAATTGACGAATAAATAAATTTTTAAATAATATAATAAAAAAAATCTTGTACATCTTGTTAAGCATACATGCACATAAAGCTCAACATCATAAAGCACGAAAACTGAAACGCTTACATTTTTTTTTTTTTGCTAAAAGACAAACAAATTTCTTCAATATATTTTCATTTTTGAACAATTTTTCGACAACTGAAAAAATTGTGACTGAAAAATAAAAGCATTGCTTTAATTTCTTCCAGATGATCTCAATAGGATATCATCCATTTATTGCGGAGGTTATAATCACCTTACTGGAAAAAGGGCGATATTTTGAGGATAAAAATAATAAAAAAATTTCAATTTTATATCTTTTTTGTTGTTTATTGCCTAATTTTCTTTAAACTGATTAAAATGCAATATTAGAAAAATATTGCTCTAATGATTTTCGTCCAAATAATAAAAAGAAGATATTGTGTAAATTTCTTCCAGGAAGATATCTTTTAAATATTTATAGGGAAGTGTTTTAATAAATTCATTTAAAGTGTGAACAAATTTTCTTTGGTGAATAAGACTCTTACCGGGGAGCATTCATACTGCTGGTAGACCGATCTAACTTATTCTCCAGGAACGTCGCGATCAGCTGTAATGTGCGGTAGATATTTTACTGTATATATAGACACTCTAGTGCTGACAGAATTTATACACTTTAGGATGATTCCCGAAAGTGGACTTATATGATAGATATGGTAAATTATGGAGCGATCTTCATAAAATTTGTCACTATGATTTCTACTTATATAAAACTTATTTGTGTCGAATATAAACCTGATACTATCAAGTGTATGTGATTTATGCAAGTTAAAGTGATTTTCGGAAGAGGGTCTTATATGGGAGCTATGGTCAATTATGGACCGATCTTCATGAAATTTGGCACAAAGATTAATACTTATCCAAAACTTCCTTGCACCGAATTTCATTACATTATTGCTATATTTAAAGCATTTATGATCGTTAAACTCCTATTCCGGGAGGAGATTTGTATGGGGGCTAGGTGAAATAGTGGACCGATCATACCCAATTTCAATAGGCTTCGTCCTTGTGTCATGAAAGTCCTACGTGCAAAATTTCATTAAATTATCTTCAAAATTGTAACCTGTACTTTGTGCAAAAGTTTACATCGACAGTCAGCCAGAAAAACGAACGGACGGACATCATTAGATCGACTCAAAAAGTGATTCTGAGGTGGGTGTTGGATGATTTTTTCTGTGCGTTACAAACATCAGTACAAACGCATAATACCCCAACCACCTATGGTGGTGTGAGGTATAAAAATATCTTATGTAGGCAAACAATTCTGCTCTTGGCGCAGTTGGGGTAGTTTCTCCGTTTTAGGTCACGTCAGAAGTTCGTAAAAAAATGAACGTAACAGAAATATAGCCAGGATCAAAAAGACTTAAAACCTACATATCTAAATCTTTAGTACAAAAAAAAGTTTACAGATATCGTTTACGGCTATGAGAATAGAACACTTCAAATAAAGGAGTGCGAATGCTGCCCCTTCTACCCCACACATTTTTTATTTAAAACCTAAAAATTACCTAAAAGGATATAAAAAAATTATAAAAAAATATAATTTTTTTTATAGCTTATGTAATTTTTTACTGTTACTTAACATATTAAAAAATGCTTGGAAATTAGGAATTGTTTTATATAGTGGTTACATCATTTTGGCCAAATATTTGACCAGTCTGAACGTTTTTTGCATTAAATTATTTCGTAACATTAAATCATTATTACTTAAAAATTTAATACAATATTTAAAACAACTAAAAATTCAAAATTTGGGACGGATAACGGGAACATTTAGGGAAATTAATTAGTTACTAAAGAGAACAAATAATTGCCGAAGTTAAAATAGTGTTAGAATATTAAAGTGTTTGCTTATATTAAATCAAACATTGTCTGACCCATAAAAAGATATATATTTACTTTGGGCCCAAAGTAATATGTGTATCAAGTTTCAAATTTCTGCGACATCTCCTTCTATTTTTATAAAATTCAGGATATATGGGAGGTAGGAATGTTCCTGTTTCGACTCAAATAAAAATTGGTAAGCTCACAGATAATCTATTTTTAACAGCAGTCACAAATTTTGGTAAAATTCTGATCAGTATTCTAGCAGTAAATCCGTTTTTTTTTTTAATTTCAGGATATATGGGAGGTAGAAGTGTCCTTGCTCCGATTAAAAAATAAATTAGCAGACTTATAAAAATTCTATTTCTAAAGATTACCACAAATTTTGGTAAAGTTCTCACTAGTATTTTTAGAAGAAATTAATTTTTTATATATATGGGAGATAGGCGTGCCCTTGCACCGATTTTTTCAAAATTTTTTATATATAAATTTTCATTCTAAAGTACTATGCGTACTAAGTTTCAATTTTCTACGACAACTCCTTCTATTTTTGTCTCATCGTTATATGAGAACAAGCACTGTGGTACTTAAGGACGTGTAGCACATACTGACGTTGGTTGCAACTATTCGGTGTGATTCCAGCGTCTTCGCTGTTTTTTTTTTTTTTTTTTTTTGAGATGTTACGGTCTCATAATTATGCATCTTTCTGCCTCCCTTTCCAGTTCTTGCAGTCTTCTTCCGCTGCTGCCTTCCAACCACCAGAGTTCCTGATTGCCCAGAATTCACCAGTTCCGAACTGTTTGGAATTCAAGTAGTAGTATTTATTATTGGCTACGAAGTTCGACCGGAGACTTAAAGGAAGACAGGTGAATCAGAAACTTCGGTTTTTATCGAATGTTGGTGTGCCCCCTTGGGCAGCATTTCGTGGTGGCTGTGGTTTAGACCCAAATCGTAGAGAAAGAATGAATTCGATATGGAGTTGTATTGCTACTGGGTACCTGCATGGGAATGATTTCATGTCAAACGTACTGTATCCGCTCTGGGCAAAAAGCACATTGACGTTAAGTCCATATGGACAGGAACAACGATAAACTCTCATCGTTGCTATATAGTTCTTGTAAACACTTATAAATTCAACTTAATTGCCTTAGAAGATAGCATTTCTCTTATCCATTTTTTTAAATGTCAGATAAGAACATGTTTTACATTCCCCAAATCGCGATAAATGCACAACGATCTGTTTGATTAGCTTACAATTGTTTTGTCTCGTAATGAAAGGCTAATGGAAGGCAGTGCACAGTGGGTCCAATGGCAAAATTTTTGCTAATAAATCTGTATTTTCTAAACTACTAGTGGAATTGAATTGAAATGTATGGAAAAGTTGCAGAAAGAACGTAAAGTTTCATAAAAATTATATTTATGGGTTTACCTTATACAATTGTCCAATGTTTCCCAAATGTTTTTAGGAAAAACGAGCTTAGGTTTATCGGTCTGTAGTATTTTGGTAAATGTGTTTGCTACCAGCTTTTGCTATAAAGTTATCTTGAACTCCAACCTAGCCCATGCCTTTAAGAATATATACAGTTAATAAATACATGTGGATTTCTTAACACAATAGTTAATATAATTTATTTCCCATTTATACACATTTATACATATGTTGTCGTCCTTCTCTGTCAATCACTTAATCCTGTTGACGTTTCTCTCTTTCTTTTAATACCATTCATTTTATTGAAAATTTCGCAGACATTTTATAAACTTAACTTTATTATGGTCTTCTGCCTTATCTAAAATATCCTTTTAAAACAGTTTCTACACAATTCAACAAACAATTTAAATAATTTTAGACTTTCATTAAAAAAAATTAAGTATAAACACTTGATGGCCACAATAACAAAATAACGAAAGTCTGAAATTGTTTGCAAATTTATGACTAAACTAAAGAAAATGTGTTATAATGCGATTTTCATTACGGTAAAGGCGTTTAGCGCATAATTTTGGTTACCTCGTAAATAAATTCAATTAAGAAGATATTGAGTATGTTCAGCAGAATTGTTGAGCCTTTTTTAGCAAGCTATTTCTTATAAAATTAATGATTTTGGCCTAAATTTAAGCTAAATATATATAAAATATGCATATGTGTATGTCATCTACACAGCATAAAAGTCATAAACATAAATGTTATCAACACGAAAATAATCGTAATCAAAAAGAATATAAAGTGTTGCAAAAGATTGAAAAAATAGCATAAAGAAAGGAACAAAGTGATGGGCTTAATGTAAAACAAAAGAAACTTTAAGAACTTAAATTTTGAAATTTTTTTTATAATATAAATATTTCCTTTCATATTTTTCTTTAATATTATCATTTACAATCTTCATTGACGTCGTCATACTTATGTTAAGTATTAATTAAAGTTTTGCCCAATTTTTAAAACAACAAAAAAATCAAGTCCTTTCTTTTAGGCTCTCATATAACCACCTGCCCAAAAAACGTTGAAAATGTATTTTAAACAGAATTAAATGATGTGGCATATTGCAGTAGGAGATCTTTTGTTTCAGGAAACAATTTATACGCAAAATGAAACGTTTCATTTATAATAAAGTTAAAAAGAAACAAGCAGCAAAGAAAGAATTTTAAATAATCTAAAAACAAAAATTATGATATCGAAATATAATTTTTTTTCATACAAAATCCTTTGTGTTTAATAACGCCGAACTAGTGAGCTTATTTCAGCTGAATTTTTAAACGAAAAAAAGCAGCTGTTGATTGGGTTGTCGTCTTTGATAAAGTGGGCCATAATATTGAACATAATTATGTATTTTTATGTTCATATGATTTTGTCCTTTTCTAAATGTTTTGTTGTATTCATTTGAAAACATTTTGTTTAACAAGCTCTATTAAATATTAAAATTATTATTCATAAAGAAAATGTGTGACAATAATTAAAAATATTGTTCATACCTTAAACGTTACACTGTGTTAAAGTAGACTTTATTATTACACATCATGTACAGCATTAATTAATGGACAGTTATTGTTTAAATTCAACACTTCCTTCTAGCTAAATTATCATAGAAAGCTTATGTGTCAACTTAGAGCGAGCAGCTTAACGTAATTTTTATAGGAAACCTTGAAGTGAATCCTCGACACACAACTATATGAAGCAATGGAATTTAGACAACATGTCTACTAGGGTGGGTCAAATTGTTATGGTGAGAAAAAAGCGAAAGGTGTATAAAAAAAAGAAATCTACGTAAAATTCCAAGAAAAAGAAACTTAAGTAACTAGATGTATAAAATTAAAACTACTACCACCGATTGAAAAATCCTAGGTCCATATTTTAGTTGGGTTTCAAATTGGGTTTCAAAAAATTCGAAGTTTTAAGCTTGTTATGAAAAAATATTTTAAAATTTTTCACCATGTGTTTTTGGTTCTTCAGAGGACTATTTAGTACATTTTTGTGAATTTTTATTTTTTTTTTTTTTTTTTTTTTGTGTGAACTAAATTTTGATTTTAGTCCCATAGTTAAGGGAAGTTTTCTTAGAATTCTTCGTATATTACCCTTTTTGCTACACTCACCCTAATGCCTATATTAAAAGCAAATCGATTACATTACTAAAAGTTGTGGCTATATTTATTGATATTCTATTTAATAATCTTTTGACCTCTAGCCTTACTGATTCCCTGAGACAGTTTGACTTGAACCGTGCCGTAATTGTTGGTTAGGCAGTATGCTGGAAAACGGGTAGATAAATTGCGGGGCAAATGACATAAAAATGAGAAACATAGTTTATCGTGGGAGTTATTTTATCTCCACTATTATGGGTTGCCACCATATTGATTAGAGGAAGAAATCCTAACTTTTATGTAAAAGGACCAATGATTCCCTAAGCATATCCTATAACTGTAAGAGTCAAATACCTAGGATTAGTACTTAATTGGATAATATTCTGGAAATACCACATTGAGAGCGGAATAGAGAAAGTTCACAGAATATAGGTCTTTTGTAGTTCAAGATAACACACTGGCTATACACGATCGTAGTACGTCCGACTTCTTAATATTAGTGAAACTTTTCATTTCAGTACGCCTCCTAAGTTCTTGCAGAAGAAAGTTAATATGAAATCTCTTCAAAAAATTTAAAGACAGCGCCGATACGATTCATAAAAGCTATATTATCAATACTAACGATTCAAATATAGATTAAGTATGAGGCAGCTTTAGCTGTAACTATATTAATAGCAATGTGTCAAAGAGTAGGCAATATCGCCATGGAGTTGCATGACAATATCCCAGAAACATATGTGAATACAATCTGCATTATCACAATCCTGGAAAGAAAAGAATGAAATGGAGGAAATAGTGTATGAAACAATTCAGAAACACACCTAGACTTCTATGAAATGAGCCGAAATATAAGTAAATACCTTCAAATCTCAGATGGGAGAAAACAAAAATTTTCGAAGACCCAACGAACCTGACCATCTCCGATTTTGATGAAATTCAATAGACGTAGTGACGTCAATACAAAATTTTAAGTTCTTCAAAATTTTCAAATTTGTTGCAGTTCAGATTTTATCATGGTTTAAAATTCACTTTTTTCAGAAATTTTACTAAAATACATGAAATTTAAATCCATGTATCCTCAAATCTGTTTGTCCGATTTAAATAAACTTTTGCTCAACTTGATGCCTATTAAATAAAGTTTCTAATTATTTTTGTAAAAATACCATTTTTTAAAAAGAAAAGAATAATGAAATCAATATTCGTCCTCGTACCAAGGATATCCAAAACATCATATCTTCCCTTTTTAAAATGTTCCTTAAAGTGTTGTGAACGACATATAAAAAATTTAGAGTAGGACCATGAGGGAATGCAGAGAAAATTAACTATAATTAAAAAAAAATTTATTTATTGCAGTAATTATTTGATCTTTTTTAATGAATAACACAAATCTAAGGTATTGTATTTGGAAAATTCAATTGCATTGAAATGCATTCTTTTAAAATTTCAATAAATATATAAAAATCTTTGATATCAAACTTGATTTATAGAAATTACAATTTTTTTTTTTTAAACTTTTGCATACTCGAGGTGGTAAATTTTGACACCCTGTAGCTTATCTCGTATTATCACAGGGTGACTACAAGATAATTTTTCTGAAAGTTTGCGTCATCCTCTACAAATTTTCCATACATTTGACTCCTATCTGACCAATAGTTTAGGAGATACATATTTATTTCCAAAAAGTTCGCAATTGGCTCCACTGGGCAGTGTATTGGATTCATCGTTATATAATTGTCCAAAAGTTTCCCTAATGCTTTTAGGAGAAACGAGCTTAGGCTTATCGGTCCGTAGTGTTTTGGTAAATGTGTTTCCTACCAGCTTTTGGTATAAAGATATCTTGAACTCCATTCCAGGCCATTTAAATCTAGAAGGCTTGATTTAAGGATTCTTGATAGTTGGGAACATTATGGAAAAATTTCATCCAGTACAAGTTATATAAAATAGTTAAACTTCGATATCAACCACTTTAAAGATCTTACTTGCCAATTAACGATTTATGTTAGTCAATAAAGGTGGAAGGAAACATTTAGTAAATTAAAAAGCCTTTAAGAATATATACCGTTAATAAATATATGTGGATAGCATCGGTTTTTGTGGTCAAAATATAAATAGTTACCTTTGCCGACATATAAAAATTTCTTGACACAATAGTTAATATAATTTATTTTTATTTTTTACTAAATGTTAAATTTTTCAAAACTCAAAATTTTTTTATTTCTTGTTGCCAACACTTTAAGGGACGTTTTAGAGAACAGGTATAAAAATGGAAGATATGATTTTTTAAATATCCTTGATATAAGGACGAAAATTTATTTCATTATCTTTTTATTTTCAAAAATGGAGTATTTACAAAAAAAGCATTACTTTGAGCCAAAGCTTGTTTAAATCGAATACGTTAGTCCGAAGATATATGGATTTAAATTTCATGTATTTTAAATAAAATCTAAAAAAGTGAATTCTGAACGCGATAAAAACTAAAATACAACGAATTGGAAAATTTTCAAGAACTTCAAATTTTGTATTGACGTAATGAGTGTCTATACCAAATTTTATCAAAATCGGTGGTGGCGAGGTAAAAATTGTGATTTTTTTTTGTTTTTTCCAGATCATAATACTGTCTTCCTGGCTGAATCAAGGCGAAGATATTAAATGGTTGAAGGAATTAGAAAATATAATATCGTCAAGAGGTTATTAAAACTCAGAGAAATAACAAAGTCACATCTCGATGTATCTTATGGTTGAAGACCGGTAAGAACATTGAAATAACAGAAACGAAAGAGTTGATAAGCTATCTAAGGTGGATGCAATCTTGAGTTCCATCATACTGGGAAACGTAACTGAACTGAAGGAATGGGCAAGATATTAGTACTCCAGAGACTGGTATAATGCAAATGTCGAAAGAACGATTTTCATCCCACCCAAGCATCGAGAAAACAAGTGAGATCATTATACTAAATAGACCAACACTCAGATGGCTAATAAGTGTAATAATTGTATTAGAGTAATGGGTGTTACAATCTATATAACATCTATGCATTGCATTGGAATAAAAAGGTATAAAATACCGGGTCTGAAAGTTTTCTGGAATATCAATTGGAAATCTTTGAGGAACTATATCGAAAAACGAAATTTTTAATCTAACCAAACTGATGAAGCTTACGAATAAGAGAAGCTTTCCTTAAAGAGCGCACAATACAGGAATATCTAAATACTCGAAATTGGTTTAGGACATTTCAACCTAACCTGAAAAAAATATTTTAAAACTATACCAAAGTAGATAAAGCTAAAAAGACAAAAATCTGTGATTACTTACATTTTCTATCAAAAATCGATTTTTATATAGTTGTAGTGACCATAATTTAAAAGCAACATATTATGATTGGAACATATAATTACAGCGAAAAATATAAATTTATATAAGTAATAATTATTATGATTCTATTTCGTCATATTGTGTCCGATTTTATGTTTTATTTTTTCATATGATGATTCCAGTTTTACATATAATTGAACAATCTTACTACGTCATTATCCTATTCTATGAAATTATGATTTGATGTTGTTATATTATTATTCTTTCTTATTATATTATTATACCACATTGTCATATTATGATTCCACTTCATAATATTATTATCCCATTCTTCACATTATTCCATTTTATCATATTATACAATGTTATCATATAGTTATCCAATCTTATCATATTATTATTTCATTTTGTCATATTATTGTTCCATCTTATCATATATTCGAATAAAACGTTTCAATAAAAAATTATTTTTATAAATTTTTTATTGAAAATAATGGAGAAAAGTGTTTATTAGCCAAAAAAAATTTTGTTCTTTAATTATATTCATTTGTGGCACCATATTGCAAAATATGTTTTTTTTTTTTTACTAAACCATTTAATGGTAGTTCATCAATATCTTTATTAATTGCTTCACACTGAGTATAACCAAACCTTATCTAAAATAAATGAGAATTACAATAAAGTTGGAAAACAAGCATTAAAAACAAAATATATTTAAAAACAAACAAGTTATGAATTTTTTCACTTAGTTTATGAAAAGGATAAGTATTATATTTATATGAAACATTTTATTGTAATGAAAATAATAATATTAATATGGTTTAAAAACAGAATATGGTTTAAGAACAAGGAAAAAGACTGCAAATATTTAATGGTTGTAGAAGTAATAATATTTTTCATATTAATAAAATTTTGTTTCTGGTAAAAATACTTAAAAACGCATAATTTTTGCAATCAACCATATTACAATTTTTATTTTTATACATATTTCTATATTTTATTAAATGACAAAATTTAAACAAAAACATTGTTATCATGAACACATAGTTATTAAAATTCAAGAAAATTAACAATGAGAATATAATATTATTGTAGTGATAATGCTGTAACAATCAATCAATCAAATCAATTTTTATTTTAAAAACTAAAAACTAATTTTATAGCTAAACCAGAGCAGAGAGAGCCAAAAATATAAAAACATATATTTCATAGGATATACTTCTCACCTAAAATCGCAAAATCTATAAATTGATTTTATAGCTGAACCAAAGGAAATCGAGTAACATAGTTTCACATTATTCCTTAAAAATGCAAATCCCACTTACATTTATTAAAAATTAAAAAAAAAATATTTTATTAAATTTACCACATTTTCTTTAATTACATCATTTAGAAACTTATACCACTGACATGACTTCACCACACATGACTTTGCACTGCTGTGGTTTATTTAGATTTCAGAATATTTATGTTTTTTTTTTTTTTCATTCATTCATACATTAATTTTAATTTTTTGCCAAATTCGAAAAAATATCATATTGAAACATCTGTTGATAATCAGCGAATTGTATTCTTTTGTTTTAAATCCTGAAAATAAAGCAAAAAAATAATAAATAAATATTTACAAATTTTTATTTGTACTCGTCTTCAAGTGGCATATAATAATAACGATGATGATGATACACCCCATATACAATACTTACAACAAATACAAATAAAATCTCCCTGATATTTGTCTTTAAGGAAAGAGGGGAGCTAGCTCATCTCATCTCCAAAACAAATTCAACTCAATTGATTTTAATGAAAATTTTATAGAAGGGTAAAAATAAAACAATCGAAGTGATTGAATTTAAAGTGAATGAATGAAAATAAAGAAGATGCAACAGATGAAAAAAAGAATAAGTGAAGTATGCAACAGATACATATGTTTTTATCCTCAAAAAAATATAAATAAAATTGTACAATCTGAAAATTTTGTTTATACAAGAATCGCAGTGTTTTGTTAAAGTTTTTTTTATTATTATTATTATTATTTTCGGTTGTGTAGTGCTTTAAGGCACATGTTATTATCTTGACTGTCTGATTGAATTCAATGAATGGTTTTATAGTTGATATGTTTGTACTTGTAGTTGTAAGTACAAAATGTTGCTGCCACTTTTGTTGTTATGTTGTCTGTTTACTGTTGCTGCTGCTGTTGTTATTGTGGTTGATGGTGGTGCTGATGATGTTGATCGTTACCAGTTTAAGTTTCAAGATGAATGAGTGAATGAATGAATTGATGGTGTTGTGGTGGGTCGTACATATTTGTATATTTTATATGCTTGGTTTCAAAAACTGATCGTTGTGATCCTGATCATTTTTATGAGTATGCAAAAAAAAAACGATATATAATTTTTGTTTTATATACATATATTTACACCATTTTCAACGTTTGAAATTAAACAATTTTTAATCTAGAGAGTTTAAATAGTTAGTTTTAAGGAGCTTCTGCTGCAATCCAATTGTTTTCCTGAAAAAGTGCCATTTATACTACGAGGTCTTTCTTGAATAATAGAAAGCTGTGGTATTTTAGATATCTCCTCTAATGTCAAAGATTAAAATTTTCGTAAGCAATCTATTATATTCCATGGTAAGAAGAACATTTGATTATTAGTGAAATTTGCATAAGAAATTCTTACCATCTTACCCTATTTAGTAACCAGTGTTTTTAAAGTTTTAAAGTTAAAAGATTAAAAATTTCCTAACAATGGCAAAATGTGTGGCAATAAGAGGGTACTGAGGGAGTTTATGCATAAGATATAACTAATTCATAGTGATGAAAATTACAAAATTATCAAAATTGCGGTGTCAAAAATTGTGAGGACTCATAAAACTCTTACATCACAGACATCTTTTATTTCGTTAAATTTGGAATCGTAATGAAAATTTTTGACGCTTCCATAACCCACCCTTAACGACAAGTTTTTTAAATGAACAATCGGAGGCACATTGAAATAAAACTGCAAGTATTTTAGATGAATTAGAGTCTCCACTATTGCATCTTTATGAATTATTGGGTCGAAACTGGTGTATCTACAATAATTTATTGCACAATTTCTCCCATCCCCGACCATTAAATTTTGAAAGATATCATCTAAAGAGAGTTCTGAAGAGGTCAGTCTTCTCTGTAGTTTCTTAACAATTTTCAATTCGATGGCCGTCTATGATATTCCATAATTGGCAAATTCTCTATATTGACGCTAGATATGTTCAAGTTTATCATCCTCTTTCGCGAGGATTCACCTGTAATCTCTCTCCTATGAGCTAACCCATTCAAGTTCTAGAGTTTCCAGGAGAATCGTCAATTGTAATCAAAACGACAAAATTCTGCCTATTTCTTGCGCTTTTAAACTTATGGGTTTGGGATTCGTTATTTTCCAAATAATGCATGGAATGCAATGGGGGAGAATCGAATTTTTTGGAAATAAATCTATAACTTCTAATCGGCTAGTTGAATTTACATAAAATTTCACATTATCTTTTCTGTATATTTAACACAAACGTTGCGTAGTTATAGTCTATATTGACTTCAATCTTTCTGTATATAATTAAGAATTACGTCAGCTAGACAAGACAATTTATTTGAAAAAATTGGAGTTCATGGTTGTTCTGATTTTTTAAATAAAGTAAAATTTTTGTAAAAAAATTGGTTTGGTTTTTGGCCTTATTTTCCAAAAAACAAGGCCAAAATCGCCGTTTTCCAAACCTGCAACAAATGGCAAACTCTTTGGAACACATTCAAAACTGCATTCTGTTTGTAGATTCATGCTTTGGGATTTTAAAATATATAGGCTAAAGTCAAAATATTTATATAAAATAGGTCAAATTCGGTACCTTTCAGAAAAGTATAAAATTATTATATTTTCTTAAAATTTTATTTTAGAGAAAAAAAGTTTGACAGTTTTTTGATCAAAAAGCACAAAAAATCATAAATTTTGCACTTTTCAATTTCAAAATCGTTTAGTTTTAGACTTGGAAGAGATATCGACTTCAAATTTTTTATTTGACAGATAATTTTTTTCTCTAATCAATTTGGTTAAAAATTTTACAAAATCTGACAAAAATATTGAAATATATAATGAAAAAACTGGACCAAGATTTTGTAAAATTGAGATAGTTGAAATTTCAAATGCATATAACTTGAAACTATAAGAGATAAATAGCACATTCAAGCATGTTTTTCATATGTGTTATGCTTTAAGAATATGTAAAAATATTTGAAATCGGATAAGAAACATAAATTTTGCAAGAAGTTAAAAATGTTCTATGTCAGACATATCCTATTTTGAGCCCCGATAGTCCCACTCCTGAGGAATATGTGAGTCATACCTTCCAAACTTAAAATTGTACACTCCTCTGCTATGCCTATGTAAAATTCTATGTAAATCCAACTAGCCGATTAGAAGTTACATATTTTTTTCCAAAAAAATTTCGATTCTGCCCTACTGTGGAATGTTTTTTCCCCTCATATTATCCTAGATTATGTTAGGCATAGCTCACTTAAGTCCAGCATTAGGTCCCGTCCAGCAATTTGATGGTCTTGAAAAAGATGTCAATTTTATCCATATCACCTTTTGAGGAACATGTTTATCCGTGAGTTTCCTTTGACCTAAGGTCCCCAAATACTATGCAATGACAGAGAAGGTGCTCAGCCCTCTCCTCTTCTTCTGTGACTGCAACTTCTACAAAAATCATTGTATGTATACCAAGAGACCAAAAACTTGTTATAAACCTGATTAGATTTCATAGATGAATTCTGGGTGGTATTAACTCTTGTAGTATCCTCTGCCGATCCATAATCAGTAAAATTTTCCTGGTCTTCGTACAGATAGGTTATTTTGTCTATCTTTCCGTGACTTAGAGATAGAAATTGTGTAATCAGTTGCTATAAATAAATATTCGAATATTCCTATTTGATACCCCATAGTACTGAATCGTTTGTATGGCTGTTTTTATGGCCATCATTTTGGCCTGAAGTTTAGTAGGCTTAGAACAATCCTAAATCCAATTATTCGGAAAAGATAACACATCCAATTCTTTCCTTTTTTTTTTTTTTTTTTTGTTTGAACCGTCGGTGAAAATTTGTATGTCGTCCTCAGGGAGTTGATGACCATATCCATAGTGTGTCCTCTCCACCATAAAACCCGAATCGAAGAGTGGCTTAGGTACTATATGGTACGATTCCAGTTTATATTAAAAAGAATTTTTGCATGTCCGTTATTACAATTATTTCATGTGTTAGTAATACCTAAAGATTTCAGCAGATGTTATAAGATAAACTCTTATATTCTATAAAATTCTTAATATTTAAATGTTGTTAATTCCTTTAACTTAGTAAATCCCTTGGTAATCGCCACTATATCAGCGACATTGACTGTAGTACGATATGGAAAACAAAGAGACTATATTACGACATACTGAATTACTGTAGCCCTTTCCTTTTGACACGGAATATATACAAGTTTTGCGTGTCAGAGTATGTCAGTCGTTCTAACTTTAAAAGAATTCCATAAATATCTGACATACAGTCATGGACTTAAGTATAGGCACAAACGTAATTTTAAAAGAAACTGCTGTTTCATTTATATAAGGAAACATGATTTATTTATTTTATGAATTAATTTTAGGTATAAAACTTATACATTTAAATTATAAACATGAAAATTAAATAAATTTTCTCTGCAAAAAAAGGTATTTAAAAAAACATTAAAAAATTCCTTATTTTACTGGACAATAGTATAGGCACTGGACAAAAGTATAAGCATTTCTACAATAACTTTAGAACATTTATCTAATATTTAGTTGGCAGTCCCTTTAGCTTAATAACGGCCTTAAGTCTTTTTGGCATGGAGTGGACTAACTTTTTAGTTATATTTTCGCCTATGTTATGCCATCCTTCCACTAAAACTGCTTTCAGCTCAGTTCTATTTAAAATGTTAAGGTAGACTGTCTTATCCATTATCCCCTCAATAAATACGAGCTCTCCCACACCCACAGAAGACATACAGCCCCATACCAAAACACCTCCGCCACCATACTTTACTGTTGATAAAAGATTTTTTGCTTCATATGCCAAACCCTAGTGTGTCCATCAAATCGGAAAATATTAAATTTACTTTCGTCTGTGAACAATACCTGATCCCAAAAATCGCATGGTCTATTTTGAAATTGTTTGACGTATTCCACTCTTCTTTTTTGATTAACAGTAGATAACCACGGTTTGCGTCTAGCGACACGAGAGTTATACCCAGCTTCATGTAACGTTATCCGAACAGTTTTTGGGTGCACATCTTTGCCAAAATCTTGTTTTATCTCTGCGGCAACCTGAGAAGATGTTATTTTTGGATCACCTCTTACTTTTCGTACGATTTGAGCACGATCTCTCTCAGCTAATTTGCAAGGACGACCACAGCGACTTGCATTTTCAAAGTTTGTTTTGCCCTTGAACCGATTTAAAATTGTCCTTATGGTAAAACGGCTAGGACTCATCAATTCTCCGATATCAGCATACGATTTGCCTTGGTTATGCAAATGTAAGATTATTTTGCGTTTCACATTTTTTAGGACACATTTTAAAAAGACAACAAACAAAATTAATATTTTCTAAACTTCTTGCAATTCTTCAGTTACTTAAATGAATAAAAGATTTATAACGGAATATAACAGCATATGTCAAATGTAAAATTTTTGCCAGATTATTAAATTTAAAATAAAGAGATAGATGCCTTAAAAATTGTAACTATACTTTTATCCATTGTATTTTAGAACTTTCTGTACTTTTTATCTGCTAGCGGACTAACTCAACTTTCTACACGAATAAAACTGGTACTGTCTTAAAATATGCAGCAGACTGCAATTTTTTAAAATTAAATTAAATATAAAAACTATTCCTTATGATTTTAATGCAATCTTTAAATGGCTGCTGTGCTTATACCTAAGACCATCACTGTACTTTTTCTGTACGTTAAATTTTTAACTTTAGTTAACTTGTTTGCATTCTCGTTTACAATTTCGGGTCAATTTTTGGATCTGAACAGAAGAGAACTAATTCTGATGTAATTTGGGTTGCTGAATTCAAATATGGAATTCGTTTTTCAGAATTGGTTCTAATTTTCGAGTTCTCGCGTTCTAGTTCTCGCGTATTAAAGAAATCAGCTGCCATAACGAATTTTTGATGTTGACGTCGCAAGAAAATTAATTTTAATCACATTCTTCATATTGGATTTCAATCCAGGTCATGTAGAAATACAGAAAAATCATTGCAAACATGATTTCAAGTACTTTGGTTACGTTTAAAAATATTATATACTCAGGAAAATGGTTAAAATTATGTTAAACGCCAAGAGGTGAGAAATTTTATTACCTTGGTTTACATATTTTACTAATAGAACTGTATATGTTGATTCGAGCATAACATAATGATTGCAGGGAAAAAATATTGGACAACCTAAGTTTATCAAGAACATTTTCAAAGCACTTAACCGCAAAGGACAAAAATTAAACAAAGTATATTTGCAAAATCTAATATTAGAAAAGTAATGATCGATGGAATCTTTAAAAAATGGTTTACGTCCAACAAACTGCTAACGGAGGGATAATTAGACAAACGGTCGGAAAAGTCGGTAATCACAAATCTCTTACTTTGTAGCAAATAATGGAAAGTTTGTTGCAAAAATACCACTTGATTGGATATATAATATCTTTAAAACTTAATTTTCTTTATTCGATATTTCGATTTTCACTCAAAAGTTTGGTGGTGTAAGTTACGAAAGAGAAGAGCAAATATAAAATTTCTCGAAAATTGGAAAACAATACCAAGGATTTTGGAATGTAGGCATAATGAGTTCCTATTTTTTTACTTTAGTTCTTAAACATATCTCTAATAATACGAACGATTTTTGTTGAATAAATTGTTTATCAGACCTCAAATATAACAAAACAAATTCTTTTGTAATATCTCGAAAATTAAAACTAAATTTGAAAAAAAAATTAATGAAGTAAAATGATAATCGCCACCTTCACAACTACGAAATGACACTTTTGTGCACACACAATCATTTTACTGGTTACAACAAGTCAGAAAGAAAATTGTTATCTTCTTTTCGTCTTCTTTCCGCTTACCATAGCGTCAGTAAAGTGTCAATTGCCATCATACTCATAGGAGTGCGACAGGTAGTCTTAAAAGAGGTTAATTGCTATCAAATAAAGTTGAGATTTTAATTAATTAACCTGATTAATTAATTAAATAACGTGCCTAATTCAGAACCATCGGCATGTATATATATATATATATATATATATATATAGATATATATATATATATATATATATATATATATATATATATACAGTGGGGGAAAAATAATCGAAACAATATTTTTTATTTGTAGCACACCGTCTTGATTAAGTTTTCTAAGGTCATTGAAATATTTGTCGAAAAGTTTTCCATAATCTAAAACTGCCCTTGAGGTAATTATAATCGTGGCACTGGCAGTTGATTTGATAAAAACATATTTATTGCTGCTATGGAAATGAATTATAAAATAAGTAATTATGTTTACATATGTAAATTAATAATTATACATTTAACACTACTGCGGAAAATAGAAAAAAAGAGACTTCCAAATTTCCATACGTCTAACTTCTTTTCGCTGATTGCAGTCTGTGTCATTCAGGCGAATACTGATTTTTTTCAAGCACAAAATAACTAAAACACTTGCACATGCCTTATTATTAGTCATTTAACTGATCTGCTTTAATAAGTATTTTCTATATTGAATTTTAGTAAATTTGAAGATATTTAGTCGAATAGAACATTTTTTTTTAAATTTGACTAAAATAAATTAGTTAATTCTAATGAAATTTCCTCAATTCTACATGCCTTAGTAAATTTGAAGAATTTTATTCAATTGTACTAAAATGAAATAGTTAATTAAAAAAAAAAATGTTTTCAATTTTACATGCCTTTTAACTAAATTTTTTATTCATATTGAAGAATTTTTATTAAATTTAACTACTCTATTTAACTTAATTCCACTAAATTTTAGTTAAAATAAATTCGTTTTTGTATTAATACATTTTATCAAATTTTTAAAAATATCGTTTTCATACATACAGTGTCTCACATAAATTTGTGAATAATATTTTAATAATATAATATTTTAATAATATTTTTTATGAATGGAATATTTTTGCGTGATATGTCTTCTACCAAAAGCTGTGCAAAAAGTGGCACAAAATGTTAAATCGTTTTCGAAAAATTGGGAAAAATAACACATGCAGTACCTCACAAAAGTATTTGAGCTTTTTAATTTTTTATATTTGAAGATAATCGAAAAAACACAAAAAGTGAGTATCACTGTTAATCATTTACTATTTTTTTTTTTATAAATTTGGGAGTAACATTTTGGGGAAATTAAGCGAAGTTTCTTTACACGTATCTGGTAAAAAGAAAATTTTTTAATAGTTAGGCTGTTTTTCCTATATTATTTCCAAAAAATACAATTTTTTTAATTGGAAATATAAATGGACTTTGTTATATCTTCGAAAAATATTTTTTTTTTTTTTTTGTAAAAGTTCTAAATTTTCAAAATCCCAAGTGGTGTACATTGCAATGCATTGTTCCATTATTTTGTTAAAAATTAAAATTATTCAACACTAAACCGATTTTACTAAAGTATTGGTCCTTATATTCTATCAAAACTTTTAGATTGTGTTTCTTTAGGTATTAGCTATTATAAAATTGGAGACTTGGATACCGACTACAAAAATAGAAGGACATTTGGTTCCATATAGTTACATAAGTCTTTCAAGTTATCAGAACACCATAAAAAGGTAAAAATACCCAAAAATAATATTACTTGTGTTGATCAAAATAAAATCAACAATTTTCCGCTCTAGTGTTTCTCGAGTGCAAGTATTTCTCGAGTGCAAAAATAATATGACTATGTAACTAGAGAAGTATAATCAAGCACAATTATGTCGTGGTATATTTTGGAGCTGTATCATCAAGTCAGGTATTGAAGTCCCCAAATTTATCAATGGCCAAATATCGGGAAGATATTTCTCAAAATTTTGAAACAAATTTTTGATACCAACTGTATCAACTGATACAGATGAGATATTTTATTTTTAATGCTGCAATGCTCCATAATAAACAATTATGACGCTTTTAATAAAATAATTTTGTAAGTAACTAAATACTCATTATTTTTACTATAATGACAAAAAAGTATGTAAGAAAGATATAGTCAGTCAAGCCCGACCATATGATACTCCACACCATTGTGTATGTCCATCAAAAATTTGTATTATATTAGACATGTGGACAATTGTGGACCGATATTTTTACTAAGTGTAAAATAAATTATACGAATACAGAATATTACGTTAATACTAACTTTTATGTGAATTTATGCACTTTAGGGTGACTCCTGAAAGTGGGCTTAAATGGGAGTTATGGTAAATTATGGAGCGATCCTTATAAAATATAAGGATAAAACTTATTTGTGTCGAATATAAACCAGATACTAACATGTTTATGTGATTTATGCACGTTAAAGTCATTTTCGGAAGAGGGTTTTATATGGGAGCTATGGTTAATTATGGTCCGAGCTTCATAAAATTTGATACAAAGATTGACACTTATACAAAACTTCCTTACACTGAATTTCATTAAAATATTGTTATATTTAAGGCATTTATGATCGCTAAACCCTTATTCCTTTTGTATGGGGGATAGGTGAAATAATGGACCGATAATAACCAATTTCAATTGGCTTCGTCCTTGTGTCATGAAAGTCCTACATGCCAAATTTCATTGAATTATCTTCAAAATTGCGACCTGTACTTTGTACACAAGGTTTTGGACTCAAAAAGTGATTCTGAGTCGATTAGTACACCTTAAGGTGGGTATAGGAAGATTTTTTCTGTGCGTTACAAACATCAGCACAAACACATAATACCACCTATGGTGTTGTGGGGGTATAAATATATGTATGTACATATATTTTTTAAATATTATTAAAAACTGTAATTGTATTTATTATATAATCTCAACATAAATTAAATCTTTAACGAGAAAGAAAATATAGCCGGTCAAGACCGACTATATGATACCTTACACCATTGTGTATGAGTATAAAAATTCGGGAAGGGGACTTACATTACACCTTCTGCCAATTTTAGTAAATGAAAAATAAAATATACAAATACAGAATAATGCGTTGATACTAACATCTAAATGATTTTATGCACTTTAGGGCGATTCCTGGAAGAGGGTTTATATGGGAACTATGGTAAATTATGAACCGATTTTCATAAAATTTGGCAGTGTTGTTTCTACTGACATAGAACTTATTTGTGTAGAATATTAACTTGATACTAATATTCTTAAATAAAATGATTTTCCGAAGAGGGGTTTATATACCGCTATGATCAATTATGAACCGTTCTTCATAAAATTTTGCGCAAAGATTGATACTTATAAAAACCTTCTTTACACTGAATTTCATTAAAATATTGATATATTTAAGGCATTTATGATCATTATACCCTTATTTGTATGAGGGCTATGTGAAATAATGACCGATCATAACCAATTTCCATAGGCTTCGTCCTTGTGTCATGTAAGTCCCATGTGCCAAATTTCATTGAATTACCTTTAAAATTGCGACCTGTTCTTTGTGCAGTAGGTTTACATGGATAGCCAGCCAGCCAGACGGACATCGTTAGATCGATTTAAAAAGCGATTCTGAGTCGATTGGTATACTTTAAGGTTGGATAACTTTTTCTATGCGTTACAAACATCAGCACAAACTCATAATACTCCAACCATCTATGGTGGTGTAGAGTATAAAAACACGTGCAAACTGATTTTGAAAAATTTTCTTAAATTTTGCATGCCTTTAGTCAATGTTAAGATATTTAAGATATATGTGTTATTATTCTTTTAACTTCTTTTAAGAATGTTATTGAATAAAATTGTGCGTTGTTTTAGTTACGAAGAGTTACTACCAATTTAAATATTTTTTTTTTTCTTTTTGATTTAATACATTTTTTACAAAAAAAAAATACTTTTAACAAGATTTTTTTAGTTGATTTAAAGAAAATTTGCAGATTCGAAAAAAATAATGATTTGAAGAAAAAATCTGTTAATTTTATTTTTTTGTTAAAATTCTACGAATTTTTTTTATCAATATAACCTACCAGATTTGGTTCAGTGCAGGACTTAGCTACAGGCACGTGACTTTTATGTACCTCAGGATATGTTGGAATGGTACAAAATAAGGTTGTTTCTATTATTTTTTTTTTGTCTAAGAAAAGAGGTACCTCTATCAGTTATGCTGGAATAACAAAGGACTGAGTTTAAGAAGGGAATCGGTTGTTGTGTTGTTCATCGATTTGGTTACCCCACAAGACTATTAATTTTCTGGTGATTTGGAATTTTCTCACATATTTCCCTCTTCTATATCCCTTACAGCTCAGTGATCAGTAAGCATTTTTCCATTAAAAATTAAGCAATAATTTAACAGTAATACCCAGAGAGAGAATTGCAACCTAATTGGAAACGGTGTAATTTATTACCACGAATATTTTTTTTTTTTTTTTTTTTTTTTTTCTTTACAAAAATATAAGCTACAAATTGTTGATTCTTTTAAAGCGGCATGTTTTCTACTCTATGGTTCCTCCTCATCATCGTCATCAGTTTGATGATCTTTTAAGACATCAGCAACTGATTATAAGTGTTGTGACTGTTTGTTGCACTTTGTTAAGTGACAGACAGCGTTTCTTTTCATTATTTTCGGTACAAAAAGAGATTGTTTAATATATTTTTTATTTTTATTTTTTTTTTTTTTCTTTTTTTGCACCATAAAAATATCCATATGTACAATAAATAGTGGCAAAATATCATATACATACATCTTATTTGTGATGGAATTTTTATAGGTTTGTATATTTAAAAAGGAAGTTTTCACTTGAGTGTTTATTTTTTGCTTTTAAATTTTAAAATTTTGTATTTAACAATACACTTGACTTGTATTTTTCAAAAACAAATTTTAAAGATAATTATGATAATATTGAGTTTTTAATAGCAATGATTTCCTTTTATTTTTTTATTTAATGCAAAACTTAAATAAAATATTTGGTGTTTGAGTACTTGTGTTTTCTTTAAGTAGACTCATTAAAGAAGCGAAAGCAGTAGGAAATAAACTTAAATGAAAAGTAGAAAATATGGAAGAAAACATCTGTTGAAATTATAAACAAATTCAAATGATATGAGTCATTATATGAAGAACATTAAACAGACAATTAAATAATGTAATATTTATTAGAACTATTCCAGTTCTAGTCAAATTTACAGATTTTTGTCTGAATTAGACAGAAATTGACATAAAAACAACAAAATATACAAAAATTCTTAATACGGAAACACTTTCCTGTAAATTCTGACTAAAACTTGCAAGTATGACAAATACTGGAACTATTATTAAAGAAATAAATTTTTGCTTAAGTATCAAAGACCCTAAGAAAAATAAAAACTTATACAAAATTTCAAATATTCTTCCAACAGCTTTCAGACATTTAAGAAAAATTAAGTGTCATTAAAAAGAAAATCTCTTGAATATTTTTATATTCACAAATTAAATATATATATATATATATATATATATTTTGTTAACATAAAAAAAATTTTAAAATACTAGCTAAAATAATAATCAAAACCTGATACATATATATAAACTAGAGTTTTTCGAGGGAAATACCCGGACGGGAATTCTCCAAATGAATACCAAACATGATAGAGGAACATTTGCAATATAATTTTCTTATTTTTCTTTAAGAAATGCAATCTTTCGAAAACATAATAGCAACTGACTGATTTTGACATTTTCGTTCCTATTCGAAATACATAAACCCAATTTTGTATGGAAGTGTGTTAGAGAAACCCAAATGAGTTTTCGTCCGCTTATCTTTCGTTTATTGAATTATCTTATAAATATCTTAAAATTTTTAATTATTTATTCTTTGCGGGAATTCCCGGAATCCCGGAAAATTTTAAAATCAATCCCAATTTCTCGAGAGCGGAAAAAGATCGGGGAAATAAAAACTATAATATAAACACAAATAAATAAAAAGAAAAGAAATTAGTTAATTCACTTAAATTTATGTTTATTTCATTTTGAATAGACATATAAAATAAAATATACAATATATAAAATAAAATATAGAATAAAAATTAGCTAAAAAATTTGAAATATTTTTTGGATTTATAAATTTGCTTAATTATTGTGGCAATTTTTAACAACCTCTTAACAATCTCATTAGATATTAAGAAAAATGGTCACATAAACAGATAGACAAACTGACAGATATTCAAATATTTCAAAATCTTATAAAAATATATAAATATTTCTTTAAAATTAACTAAATAAACGTTTTAAAGAGACAACTGAAAAACTTGTAAATATTTGAATAAAACAACAGATGTCAACTTAAGAAAACAGCAGCTAAAATTCACACACACACACACACAATGAAAACTAAAACAACACATACTTATACAGGAGCATTTAGAAATGTATTTAAAATTTATATGAGTTTTCTGTTTTTATGTTCCTCTTACTTTGTTTCAATAAGTTTTCCTAAATATATTTTATATCATTTTAATTTCTTGATTACTCTAGATTCTTTTAATATATATTTTTTTTTTATTTTTATTGGATTAAAATTCTTTTATTTTTGTTGTCTTGATATGTAGGCAATTGTTGGCATGTGTTAATTGGCCCATTTGTTAGACATAAATTTTTATACACGATGCCCAAGTTGCTATATGGTTTTGCTAGAATTGTTTATATTCTGGAGATCAAGTTTGTGGCTTTAGTTTGTGGTATAAATATTTTAAAAAATAATTCCACCGTGTGTTTTATATTTTCCGTTTTGATTTGAGGTCATGTGATGAAATGTATTTTATTTATTTTTTTATGTTTATGTGTAAAAATATTATTAATAGTGAAAAGTTATTTATTGCTTTTAAATAGGAAATTTTTTCCAAAAAAAAAAAATAAATAAAAATGAGCAAGTGCTTCCAAAACGAACTTTTTCACTACTTCAAATGTAAAACTAAATTTATATTTTGCACTTTTTTGGAAGTTAATAAACTTCCAAAAAATTGAAAATAAAGGAAAAAAGAAGAATAATTGCTAAGAAATTAAAAATTTCTCTAACTGAAAAGTATTTTTATTATCTATTAACAAAGCTAAAGCAATATTTTTATTAAAAAATTTATAAACATAGCTTTAAGAAAAGTACTTCAAATACAATGTACAAGAAGCATAAAAGAACAACATCCTACCAATGACAACTATGTCTTAAAAAAGAACTTCAGCAACTCTTTTTCAGCACTAATTACTTCCTTCCAATGACAACACAAAGTTAAAATCTCAGCTCTTTTTCAGTTCTGTTTTTGCTGAGTTTGAAAAAATAAATTATGTAAAGGGTAGAGGCAATTTGCTTATTGATTTTCGGAGAATTATTATAAATGTTAACACAAAAAACATTAGTCTAAGGCAGCAATCTATATTAAGTTTATTAAATGAAATAGAAAAATTTGTAATCCTCCTATCAGTTTCATTAAAAATTATAGTTAAAAACTGTAGAAATATTTTTAAATTTTAAAATAAATTTTAAACAAAAAAAAAAAAAAAAAATATTTATTCATTAGCAATTTTAAGCTCCTCCAAAAAATAAACTAATAAACACTTTTAATTTACAATTTTCAAATGCCATAAACATAAATTTCCAACAGAAATCACCTGCTTGTGCTTCGTTTACAGAAACACACTTACTCACAAATATTTTTTTCGCAGAATTAAAATAATAAATTTGATAAAAGATCATTAAAATCCTGACAGATAATTTGAGATCCTTAATCATATGTAAGAAACGAAATGTTAACATAAAATTAACATATAAATTTATAACATCAATAACTAATTCGCCAACACTGGCATCGAACGCTCGCCGCACTACATGGATGGTCTTTAGTGGAAAGTTCAATGCATATAAGTAAGTATGTATTTTTTGGGATAAAATTAAAGAAAAAAAAAAACGTTTAAAACAAAAAGTTAAAATTCATTAAAGCACACAAGAAAAAATTGAAGTAAAACTTTCAACATTTAACAAGACGAGCGATTTCAATGGTATCAGCGACAACAGCGGCTATAAGACACCAAAGAGTAAGCAACACAGCGCGTTGCTCATCCGAAAGTAGTTTTTAATTAAAGTCATAAAACATTTTTATTACGAGTCAAAGATGGGCTGTTGTCGGGCGACTATTGGTATGATATGAGTTTTAGGGTGGTAAGGTGAAGACAAAAGTTTTTAAAAATTAAAAGAGCCTATGTAGGATATATTTCCTTAGAGATTTCAAATAACATGGTGCAACATTTTACGACTAGCATCTTATTCGCTTGTATATGCGCAATAGAAATCGTATCTTTTTAATCTAATTGGAGGATCAAATTTCTTTAGATTTACAATGTGCAAAAACGCGTATTTTGGGGGTCGAATTTTAACAATCTCTTCATTACTCGAAAATTCTTATTAATATCATTGGAGCCATCTTAACAGTGAAAATATTCTATCTTGTTTAAAAGCATAATAATAATTATTCTGGGGCAAGGTGACCTACTACTTTCAATATTTTTTTTTAAAAAATGATCACCAATTTTTTTATACAAAAATTTAATTTTTTATAATTTTTTTTATTTTTTTTTTATGTAAAGTAAAGTAATATGTAACTTAATGTATTCATAACTCTTTAACTATGTGTCGGATTTTATTGATTTAAAAACCTGTATAAAGTTTATTACAATAAATATTGTAAATGATATTATATAATGCAAAAATAAGTTTTTGCTATAGATTCACGCACAACAAAAAATGCAATTTTCAGATGCAGTTTTAAGAAATTTCTACACTTTTTATTTTAAATATTTGTGATTAACATTAAAGACAAATAAAATAGAATAAACTTCTAGTGTATTATATTTTATTTGTTTATTACACAGTGTATTAGCAACTATTCTAGGTCAAAAAGGATTATATCACAAATAATAAGTTATTTTAAAACAAACTCACTAGAAAAAAATAAAACAATCTGAAGAAATATTTAAACATTTTTTTTTAATAAAGGACCATTTTGTCCCAGAACAATTTATATTGCAATTTTTAGTAAATAATATAATTTTTATAATATCAGAGTTTGGCAAAAATTTAAAGGGTAGAAATTTTTCAAAAATGTATCTTAAAATTGAATTTGCATTATAAATAAATTTTTATATGATAGAATTATTTTTAAATAACTGCGTTTAAAGAGGACATATTCATCTTAACTTAAATCATTAAAGTCCGTTCACAGCTTATAGAGATACTGGTGTTTAAATTTACACACTTTTTCCATTTTTTTTTGTTTCTTTTCAAAAAATTAAAATCGTGAATAAATTCGAGAGTTTTTCAAAATTCAAAAAAAAACGAGATATTAAAATGGCACCATAGGGTATACGTATGCCAAATATTAACAAAATCCAAAGATTTAAGAAAAACTTTAGGGAGTTATTTCATAGAATGAACGATATGTTTTTAGACTTACGACTCCGTGAAAGCTTTGACCGCGTGGGATTGTTTGCATAGGTTAGCTTGAAAACAGGGTACATTAAAATGTTCGAAAACCTTTCCGTGTATATATGTATGCTTCTTCTTCAAGGATATCCAACATACGTAAGAACTAGTCGTAATATTCTCATGTATAGCCACTGTGTCATCTTCGGGCTTATGCCCCATTTCACTCTTCTGCAAAGGTTCATATTCTGTGAGCTTTCTCTACGCTGCTCTCAATGTGCTCCTTTCAGGATAATCTCCAATGGATTATTACTCCCACTCTCCTTGTTATTTTTATCGTTTTGTCTGGCTAGTCCTCGCAAAGACCAACCAATGCCAAATACGATATTGCATAATTTTGAGTCTGAATCTGAGTTTATATGTATTTTGAATTTTCTTTATAGGAATTGAGAGCTTTTGATCACAGGTAGACTGTCTACATAAATGTTAACAAGTGTTATAGCAAAAACAAGTTTCTCTATTTCCCTCACTGTGAATTATATGGTATAAATCCCTGCTTGATATTGGTACCTCAATATAAAGGCCTTCAGAGAATATTTCCAACATGGTTGCTATATCTCTTACTAAAGTCCTAAATTGCATTTTTCTGCCAGTGACTCTCTTGATTTTCTTAAAAGATTTGTTCTTTGTTTTCCATCAATATAACGTTTATGACCAAAATATCTGCTTGGTATATGTTGCAAAAATGTAATAATCTAGGAGATATTCCAATGCAAATGCATTTAAAAAATATTCCCTAGTGGCTCTTATTAAATTACGAAAATGCATTTCCGAATTTAAATAAAAAATGTATCTGGACTTTAGTTTTCTTGAATAATTTGAAAAATTTCATATCCATCTTCCTCACCAAGACAAAGCAATGTCAAATGCGAACTTATATTAGTTATACATACAAATTAAAGATTAAGAACTGGAGGCTTTATTCGATCAAGACTAGTGCCAAACTCAAGAAGTGCTTAAAACACAAAAACCAAATATCCCTGTCGCCAATTAAAAACTAAGACTTTGAGATGTTTTACCCACACGCTGTATAGCTCAAATATTTCACTTTCTGACCATTATTTATTTCGTTCATTTCGGAATGCCTTAGCTATAATACGCTTCACTTTAGAATAACGTAGCAAAAATTGTCTTAATTCGTTTCTGGTTTCAAAAAAGAGGATAGGAAAAAGTCGTAGCTTTCGATTTGAAAATAACTTCGATGGGAGTTAATTAAGACATAAAATGTCTTTGGGAAACCATGTTTTTGTAATGAAACATTTCATTTTTAAAAATATTTTTCAAGACAACATTCCTTTAAGAATCTCCGAATGGTCACCTCAATTAAGCCAAATATGAAATTTATAAAAAACGATTTAGTAGCATGAATATTTTGTAAATCATCAATTGTCAGCATAATTTTTTTGTGAAATTTTAGTCTCGTAACCAATACAGTACCTTTCTCTTTCTCCTTGAAACTTCTACAACTTCTTAATTTTTATTATGATCTACCAAAAGAAAAAAACCTTAAAGGGCAATATGCAGATGAAATTAATTACATTCATTACTCGCCTGACAAACTTAAATTGTTTACATATATTTCTTTCCCAACGAATATTCGTAAAACTCCACCCGAAATAAAATGTTTTGGACCTCGAAAAAAAAGTCATGGTAAATTATGCTGCCATAAAAAATCAAGCAACAAAAACAATGATCATCATCGTCATTGCTGTTGTCATCATCGTTCTCAATTCACAAGGTGTTCACTTGTGTTCGCATTCAATTCAATTTCATCCATTCAATTCATATTTTATAAGTCCGTCCTTCCGTCTTTCTATCTGCTGCATTGCCTTCTGTGTTACATGTAACAGTTCAGTCGACTACAACCAGATAACATTTGCATGCTACCACATTTAGTGGTATGAATAAGCACAACAACGCGGGCAACAGTTGCTGCTGAAAATATGATCAATGAATGGTATAATATAACATTAATAGTATTTCTTCCTTCTTTCCATTTTTTATAAGGAAGCATACCTACATTTTTGGCGCATAAATATTTTTTTTTTTCTGTTTCCATTTAACTCTGCGATCTGTTGCTTTCGTAATCTTTAACCGTTTAATTATGACAAGTGTGTGTATGGCCAGTGTATGTAAGCAGCAAGGTGCATATATGAATGGCATGCATCTTAAGTCAAAAAAGTGACTGAGTTTATGGTGGTTTGGTTTTTGTCGCACAAGTGCTAAAGGGCGCGCAATTGTTTGCCCTTTGTGTAATATTATCTTTAATCGACATTTGTTCATAGCTGGAGGGTGTTTCTTTGTAAATATTTTTTTTTTTTCTTGCTTCTTCTCTATTTTTCTCTCTTGGTTTCAGTTATAATTACGTGTCAGTAACTTGAGTTTAACAACACAACAACAACCAACAATAAATGTCCGTGTTAACAGACGTTGCACATGCGCAGCAGTTTGATTACACTGTTCCTTGGCATATGCATTTTTTTCCCATTGTTTTGTGTTTTTTGACACTAATTGAAATGTATGAAATTTCAATAATAAACATAAATTTTATTTAAACGAAATACAGGTAATAATAACAATATGAAATTAAAGTTACAACCCTTACAAAAGGGCGGAATATTTATTGATATTTTGTCATAATGTAAATTGAATAATTTGTCAATCAATGATCACAGGTGATAAGAGTTTAGAAAATGTATTTTTGGTATGTGCGTTATAATTGCTATTGAATGTTTTAGAGGTATGGCAAGAGTTTCAAGGTTATTTGAGAAATTTTGTTAGCCATTTTATTTTATTTTAAAGGATAATTTAGTTTTTGACATAGTGAAGTTTTAAATTAGACTTGTTTAGAACAATACACCATTATTGAAAATATCCAGCCATACAAATTAATGAATGAGATAATATCTATATGTAGGGCGATGTGAAATGAGGTAGTTTACGAAAATTTATATCAGCTATATATATATAATTATATATATATATATATATATATATATATATATCATCATATATATATCATCACCTATGTCAAATTAAAATAATAGGTAACATAGCTCAAAAAATAGTTATTTAATGAAGAGATATTCTGATTTAACTTTTTTGTCCAAGCTAAACACCTTTTTTGAAACAGTATCCCGTTTATTTTTCTAACAGATGCGCAATTGCTTAATAGATATGTTAATTGCTTCAGTTTTATCTGGAGCTAATATGTTTCTTGTGCATTTTTTTTTTAGGGTATCAAAAGAAATTTTATACTTTTAAAAAATTCGCAAGGTTTGGATTGTTCTGGTATGTGTAGAATTTTAAGGGGTGCTGGTTGTGTAGCGGATCATGACTTGAATTTTGAAGGTGACGTTGAGTCTATTAATGACTTTTTTTGTTACCATAATCATTCGTTTAATAGTGATTAATTTGATTTTGAGAAATTTATTGATTCTGGTTTGAATCTTTCATTTCGATGCATTACTGATGAAGAAGTTCTTTATGCACTAAAGAAGGTTAAGTCGAAGATTAGTTTATCCTTATATTTTCAATTATATACTTAAGTTAATAAATAATATTTTTACTACTTCTATTTTCCCCTCTAGTTGGAAAATCGCTCGTGTTGTACCAATTGCTAAATCTAAAGTTATTCACGGTCCTGATAACCTTAGGCCTACTTCTATTTTACCGACTTTATCGAAGGTAGTGAAATATTTTTTGAAGTTTCAAATAATTAATTTTATCTTGCCTTGTCTTTACGATTCTCAGTTTGCTTTTCGCCCTAGTTATAGTACAACGACTATGCTTCTCGCTTTGAATGACAGTATAAGACAGTTTTGAACATTAATGAATTATGTATATTAATTTCTCTTGATGATTTTAAAGCTTTTAATTCCATTAACCATGAAATAATGATTATGAAACTCAGGAATGAATTTAATTTTTCGCTATCAGTCTGCAAACTTATGTTCTCATAATTGAGTAGTAGGTCGCAGTTCGTTGTTTTTAAAATATAAGTTCTAGTATCAGGTTTCTTAGCTCTCGAGTTCCTCAGGGATCTATGCTGGGCCTACTGCTGCTTATTATGTATTTAAATAACAGCTTTGGAGATTTTGTCAACACTTCATTATGCAGAAGTTACATTTACGCTGATGATGTTTTCCTATTGTTTAGATGTAGACGTGATTTTCATAATGTGCTAGAAAGTAATATACATTCCTGCTTGAATCGTGTTGTGGAATGGACTCTGTCAAATTCATTTCAATTGAATGTCTCTAAGACGAAGGCTTTAAGTTTTGGTACGTTACATCACTTCATTTTTAATTCTGAGTTTTTTTTTTTTTTTTGGAACATCTGCAGCTTATTTGTATAAACTTGAACGTTCTATCAACATGATAGTTCGTTTTGTTTATGATATAAGTTTGCGTCATCATGTTTCGAGCTATGTTAAACAGTTTCCCGGTTGTTCGTTTGAACAATTTTTGATGTTGAGGAATATGATACGTTTCTATGGCTTGGTTAAGAGTAGTAATCCTGAATCGCTTTACAGACATTTTATATTTTCAAGGCCTATGAGGAATCCACATTTAATTATTCCTAGAATCTCAAATCATGTTTTTGAAAAACCATTTTTGGTTCGTGTTGCTCGAAGTTTAAAACAATTGTCAGTTAATTTACGTATTTTTTCTTTTTCCTTTCATCGAAAATTATATATAGTAGATTTATATATCAATATGTCCATTACTATGTAATGAGTTTGTTTGGCCCTATGGGCTTTTTATTATAAAATGAAGAAATAAATAAATAAAAATAAAAAATAAAATAGATATTGAATAAAAAAATTAGAGATTCTAAAGAATACAACTATGCTTGTTGTTTTTGTTTATAATATAAAAATTATAAAAATTCATACAAAAATGTTAAACACTTTAATCACACCATTTTCTAAGAAACAAATGTAAATTTTCTTTTTACTAGAGTTTTTCACGGGAATTCCCTTGAATTTGCACAATTTTCAGTCCCGTAATCTCTGGAAATCATGTTGGAATTCCCGGGATTTCTTGTATATGGAAAATTTTTATATTTTTCTAACTCATATATGTTGGTCTCCCTTACAATGAATATTATCATAGTTGTGGCAATCGCGGGAAGGAGGAGACAGTTTTTCATCTATGTGAATGCCCAGCCTTGAACGCAAACAGACATAAATTTCTGGGAGGGCAACAATTAGACAACCTCTGTGAGATATCTGACACTAGACTCAGTGACATCATTAAATATCTCAATGCTACAGGCTGGATCTAATTAATTTATGTTCTCATTGTTCTTCCCTACATTTCTATCTCATTACAGACTCAATACAACTCATTCACCTGGCGAGTAGTGTGGATTCTAACGAGTCTAATTGATTGCCCGTAAGGTTACGGGCTACCACGTAAACCAACCAAAACTCATATATGATTATTTTAGCAGATAATATATTTTTACATGCCTTTTTATGTATTTTATTTTATTTCGGGCTTAAATATTTTTAAAGAAATATCTGAATATATATGCCTAATAGTGTCTGTGAGACTTTCATGTATTCTTGTATAATAGATAGAAAATAAAATAATTCTATTTATGGGAATATTTTAAAAAGGAAAAAAGATTCTGCATATTTTTTCATTGTGGTCAAAAATAGAATGTTGCAAAAGGACTTGTAAGACATTTGAAAAGTATATATATTTGTTAAACGATTTAAAAATATGCAAATTACGTGTGCAAATTGTAAGAGGAATATCCTCCTTAAGATGTCTGGAACCCTCAAACAATAATTTAAATTTTTAACTATTAACTATATATGCATTTTTTTTATCAGATAAATTACAAAAATTTCATAAGACCTTGCAATTTAAAGGGTCCAATTGTTCAAAAACTGAATATGATGTAATTTAATTTTTGAGCTCAAGGATTCCTTAGCTATGAATTAATAGTCTAGCATAAAAATAGAAGAACTTAATTATATCTTTGTATGAGAAACAACATTATTCATAGAAATTGGTTATAAACCTAGAAAGAATAAGGATTCTGAAATCTTTAAAATTTATTGGAGCTTTCTTAACAACAAAGCTTACTTTCGTAAAAATATCGAGGGATTTAGGGAAGTTTTACTCACAGGGCAATGTAAAAACCAAGACGTTATATAACAAAATGTTTTCATTTAATTTTCAAAATGTCAATATTTTAAAAAGAACTGAATTATTTTATCGGTTTATGATTAATTAGTTTATTTTAAAATTTTTTGAATGTAATTTTATTTTTCAGCACATTTGAATATTTTTTATTTTTTTAAATGAAACCTTCCTATTAGTAACAAAAACAAATAAGATTTATTAAATTTCGTTCAAATTTTTTTATTCTCTATTTTTATTTTTTAATTATTTGACAACTTACATAATCTACCCGAAGAAGTATTATGATCTGTTTCGTGCAAGAAGAAGAAGAACATTATTCCCCCAAAATAGCTGTCATTTGCCCAATTATCGAATTTGAGAACGCTTTTCGGTAACATTGGGATCCCGCGTGCTTCCAATTTAGAGTACGGGAACAATGCTATTGTAAGCAAATATGATTTTTATTTTTTTAGGTGTAGGTGTGCATATATAATTATTTGATATAGATCTCGAAAACCCATGAAGTTTATAATTGGTGTTTCTTTCTTTAATTAAGTTTCACTTTCCTCACTTAAATTAAACTGATCCTTTAGAACAATTCAAAATATTTCATGAATTTAGCATTAACGATTTTTTAACTTATACATACATATTTATGAGTCTATTTTTCACCAAGGTCATTCTATTTGACACGTTCGAATTTTTCTTTCCATATAATCTTATTGAATCACCATTCTCGGATGTTAAGTTTAATGGCGACACCACTTTAATAAGTAAATATTTATTAAAAATTGTTTTCAAGATGTTCAAAAATATTTACGATTCTAACACATTTATTTAGCATCAAAACATTTGTTTCACTTCTGTCTTTTGCGCTAACACATTTCATTGAAAGATGTCAATCATTAGTTCAATATTTCAACTTAAGAAAAAAAAATCTCTTAAAATTGATGTTGATAAATCTTTCATAATTGCTTTCAACACTTTTTTTGTGGTTCGCTTAATAGCACGCAAACATACACATTGTAATGACAATTTAAATCTTTTTATTTATTTAATTATTTATCAGCGTTGTTTTTATTTTAAATATTTCCATATTATTTTTTATTATTATTATTATTATTTTTTTTTTTTTTTTGGTAAAAATGTCTTCAGCATTTATAAGGATTAAATTATTAAATATTTACAATCCCATTAAAAATACACTGAAAAAGATTTATACGTATGGCTGGTTAATTATAAAAACGATTTATTTTTATAGATATTTTCTGGCTGAGGGTGAAGAGAAAATCATGAAAGAAAAGTGAAATTAACAAGACGAAAGAAGTCGTATTAAATAAGAAGAAAATTACAATCGTCATTTCAGCGTTGAGAGCATCAATAAGAAATGAAATAAACAAAACAAATTGCTCGCACCTTGGCCACAATAATTTGCCAACATTTCAACACATTTGTTGGTTATTTCAAGATGCCTCATAAATAGAATTGCAATAATGGTTTAATTTTTTTTCTGGTCATCACATTATCCGCACAAGGAAAGAAATTGTTTTTTTAGTGGGATGGTCAAGAGAGGGTGTTGGGGGATAAGAGAAGACAATATTACTGTGTTTTTTTTTTTTTTTTTTTTTTTGTAAAATGGCAATTTTCATATTTTTTCTAAATAGTGCTTTAAAGGAGAAAGATCGTTTTTTTAATAATCAAATTTTCTTCATTTAGAAAATTTTATGATACATCATAACTAGATAAAACCAAATCCATATAAGAATATATAGGACCTGATTTTTATCGATATTTACAGGAAAATTCTCGAAATCAGGCTAGCGAACTCCGGCCTTCGGGACATCAGGTTTTAGTAGATTATGAAAATAGGTATTGATCTTTTCACATTCTCTGAAAATCTTAAATTCAATTTGAATCTAAAGCTACTCTTCACCCATATTACAAGTAGAATTTCTGAGTTCATAAGTTGTATTGAGCTATTAAGGATCCCAAATCATGATAATATTAACTAGCAGGCATGAAATAGTTTATAGGCGTGCTTTCACCATTCCCACATTTTCATATACATATTTCCAATTTCCCTGACCATAGTTCTGTTCCTGACTATCAGTTCTATATAACTTCTTAAGATACTGAAGTGTTTTTATGACTGCCTCGATATTAAAAAAAATTTTAAATAAGTTTGAAAGTATCTAGTTACTCCTAAGTCTATTTTAATTTTAAAATTAATTCCAATCCAAAATGATTTCATTCTTTAAACATCTGGCCATCGTTATTAAATTCACATTTTCACTTTTTCTCTTATTGTTTTGTTTTTTTTTTTTATCTTAAAACATTGACAACAAATTATGATATGATTATGTTCATAATTTTCCCGCAAAATTACTCCTCTGCTTAATACACCCCTCACTCCTTAGCACCAATCCAAGTGCCTGCTGTTTCTATAGATCACTTAATTGTTGGGAAATTCTTTAACATAGCAGAGATTGCTAGCAGTTATTGTTTCTCTGGCCATTATCATTTAGGAATTGTTTATGTGCTTTTTGACCCACAAGGTGCTTGTATTGCTCATTTACATTTCATTTGGGTCTTGATCTCGAGGTCTTCTTATTGTTATTGTTATTGTTATTGTTCTTCTCAACCATGATATATGATTATTCGTTTGAGCAAAATGTTCCCCGAAAGTAATGTGTGAATGTATAAGATTTAAAATGAAAACGAAAAAGCAGCACGTTTTTAATTCGTATTATTTTCTTCTTTGCAAGAAATTTATAATTACTTTCTAATCCCCTAAAGAAATTTTTTAAAATTCCTTTAAATCTCTACATCTTCCAGAAATCTTAATACTAATTTATTTATCATAAACCTTTGAGGAAATAAAATTAGACCATTTTACATCACTTAACGAACACACGACACATGGCTTAATAGGCCATTAGTAGATAAAGACGTGTGACAACATGAAAATTCATGACAAGCGTATATTTTAAAATTTAAATGGTATAGAACAAAAAGCGCCAAATGTTTTGGTATTTAAAAATAATTTTAATTAGAGAGGGGAAGGAAATGGTCAAATTTAAATAAAAAAAATAAAAAAGAAATTTTTCATTAACTTAAAATTTCATAAGCAAATCTATCACTAATTAATGACTTCTTAAATAAATTTGTCGCTAGTTTTTATACCCTACACCATCATAGGTGGTTGGGGTATTATACGTTTGTGCCGATGTTTGTAACGCATAGAAAAAGTTATCCAACACCCACCTTAAAGTATACCAATCCACTCAATATCACTTTTAAACGATGTCCTTCCGTCCGACTGGCTGGCTGGACGGCTGGCTGTCCATGTAAACCTTGTGTACATAGTACAGGTCGCAATATTAAAGATAATTCAATGAAATTTGAATAGAGTTTAAACACTTAAAACTACTTTAAAACTAAGAATATTTTAATGAAATTCGGTGCAAAGAAGTTCTATACAAGTATCAATATTTGTAGCAACTTTTATAAAGATCGGTCCACAATTGACCATAGCTCCGATATAAACCCCTCTTCCGAAAATCACTTTAACTTGCATAAATCCCATACGAATGTTAGTATCAAGTTAATATTCGACACAAATAAGTTTTAGGTAAGTAGAAACAGCATTGCCAGATTTTATAAGATTCGGTCCATAATCTACAATAGCTCCCATATAAACTCACTTCCAGGAATCGCCCTAATGTGCATAAAATCATCTAGAAGTTAGTATCAACGCACTATTCTGTATTTGTATATTTAATTTTAGTAAAATTGGCCACAGTTGTAATATAAGTTATGCTAGTACAGAACGGTGTAGGTTATTATATAGTCGGCCTTGACCGACTATACCTTTCTTCCTCGTTTTTTTTTTTTTTTTTTTTTTCTTAAGCTTTCCTAAAGAAATCCGCAGCTAGTTCAAGATTTACTAACGAAACCTCTCGTTAGCTCAAGCTTTACTAAAGAAATCTCTCGCTAGCTCAAGCTTATTAAAGAAATCTCTCGCTATCTCAAGCTTTACTAAAGAAATCTCTCGCTAGCTCAAAATTTACTAAAGAAACATCTCACTAGGTTAACCTTACCTCCCGATATTTTTCTAAGAAAATTTGTCTCTAGATCAAGAAGTCCCCCTCAAAAATAAAATTTTTATTGCCAACAAATTCAATCTCCCTCTTCTAATGAACCCTAAAATCAAGAACACCTCCTCGATTTTAGCACCAAAATATTTAAAAATTTTGTTTAACACACACACAAAATAAAATATGACACAACATGAACAAAGTGAGAAGGAATGGCTAAACAGCAGAAGTTGAAAAATCACAACACCCACAAAATCCGCATTTCCTGAAAATATTTCAAATAAAAATGTTAATTTCCTCGAAATAAATACGAAAATGCTACACACCAACCAACAGAGAAAAAAATGTATTCCAAATCACAACACATGGTATTTGAATGAAAAAGAAAAAAATATATTTGAAAAATTAAAAAAAGAAACGTTTGTATAAAATTGTAGTTTAGCTTGTTTGCATGAGAATTTGTGAACATCGGCATCAGTAGGAAAAAAACACAATAACAATATTTTATAACTTTGACAAATTTCCAACGGCTGTTGTTGCCATCAACCAAACTAAGAGCAGAACAAATTTTTTGAAAAAAATTGATGGCAACAAACAAATAAACGAACTAAACAGGCAGCCAACAAACCGACCTACCAACACCATCAATGAACAACTTAGTGGAATAGAAAAAGAATTAATGTTTTGCGCCACCAAAAAAAAAGCCAAATATTACAATAAATCGTGAAACATTTCTGGTGGCATTTAGTAGAAACATAAATAAGTCTTGTATTTGGAAGTTTTTTTTTTTTGGGTACATATTAGTGAATGTTTCACACTGCTACTGATTTGATTTTTGAAGGAAATTTAATTTCCATTTATGAATGTAAGTATTTTTAAACCAATGTTTCTTAGAATAATTTGAAGCATATAAGTTTATTAAATGCTTTACTCATATGATGTAGATCAATCTGTAAATAAAATGTTTATGCTTTCTTTATAAAATTTAGGTTTTGAATAGGTAATAAGCTCCAGACGTTAAGCAATGTATAGCTGATATATGAATATCCTTTTTTTAACCGCTTACGTTAGAATAATTCATTATCCTTCTAAGTTCTAAGCCGATGACTGAATCCCTTAATAGACTTCTAAATTTTGAAGCTTAAAATTATATAGCTTATGAAGCCAGAATGGTTGCTCCAATATATGATATGACAGAAATCTTTTACCACACTCCACACTTTGTCTCATTAACTATTGCAAACACGATTAAATCACATCATTTTATTTTTTATATTAATTTCATATAGTTTAATAATTTTTTCCATCCCTCCTGTATCTACTCGTCTTCCATGACGACTCTCCTTGTTTTAAATATTATGGAAAATTATTTCTCTGTTTTCTTCACACAATTTTGTCTCTCAAACTGTTACGAAGATGGTCTAATCTTTTATCTTTTTATTAAAAAAAAAAAAACACTCAGCTTTTCCTAAAGAAATCTCTCGAGCTCAAATAAATGCTTACTCTTTTTCAATTTCTTTGGATCTATTCCTTATACAGATTACTTATTTCCTACAAAAGTCTCAGGCTGAGATTACTAGCAGCGATTTTTGATGACATTAGCATTTACAGATTGATTTAATTTCTTATAAAATAATAACAATAATAATAATAATAATAATAATAATCGATGTTAAGAGTATCTGGCGGTCACGTTGTTAAAGAGGCACCACAATAGCAACTTTATTATCAAAATAACTGTTTGTTAGTAGACATTGCACACCTAATTTAAGGTAACGTGGTAACCCTACAAAGTTGACTGTCGAACTCAAAACAACTAGTTCGATAAACAAACAGCCAAAAGTTGTACGTCAGATCGGTTTAAAATATTGTTACTTTAAAGTGTGCAGAAATCCTAAAGGATTTCGATTTTCTGTAATCGTTAGTCTATACTAACATACTGATATAGATTGATTAGGTAAAAATCATCGCAACCATCTAAGCTACAGAGTCTCTCACAGTTTATGTTATTTAATTTGCATATCAATCCGACAATATGGAGAAAGCCTTCTTAGTCAACTTCAACGGGGTCTTAGAGAGCTCGATACTTTACTTCTCGCTTCTGTAAACAAGTCAACAAATTGTGGTCAGTGGTTTCTAAGGGGAAGTATTCTCATTAGGATTTGAACGTCTGATAATGTACTTGGATGCCTGCCAAAACGGAATTGGTACTCTTAACTAGGAAGTACAGAGTTCCTTTCTTTAAAGTTCCATGTCTGAATGATATTACGCTGGAATTATCAGATTACGCTAAATATCTCCTGGACAGGATATTTATTTTCACATTAAATGTAACGAAGAGATTGAGGAAAGCATCTGTAGCACTCGGTAAGTACTCAATAGAAGGTTGAGGATTAAACTCTGTGATGGCATAGTCTGGTGACCAACTTTATAGAAAACCAATAGAAAACTAATTGTGAGACTTCAAATGTCAGTGACACTTTGTATTACAGGAGTTTTTAGAACCCTTATTCTCTGGAGGCGTTCTTGCATTTTATGGCTTTTATCACGGATATCAGGCTTAAAACACTTGAACAGTGAAGAGATTCTACGTCCTGACATTGTTCTTTGTTTTATTGCGATGAATTCACTTGGAAACACATGGATGTTATTCCGTGTTTCTGCTGCTTAACCGTTTTAAAGTACTTTGAGATTAACTGATGATTCTTGATGATACTTGAGGAAGTAGTCGGTGCTGGAGTTTTTCTGTAAGAATTCTACAATGGAATTGATTCTTCGAGAGTCGAATGATGTTTGCAAAAGTTTGAACATTTGTCAGTTGCCAGAGGTCTCTGGCCAGAGCAATTGATCTAAGATCTTATTGTATCTTTCGAGATATAAACTATCACTATTGATGGCCATTCTCTCGCCATTCTCTCACTGTCTTATTTCTGTAAGAGCTGCTACGACGATGAGGATTCCTTCACTCACCTTCTTTGCTCATGTTCGGTTTTTTCAGAGATAAGAAGTCGTTTCTAGATGAATCTATCTTTGGTGGTCTTGACGATCTGGGTAGTCAGGATGTTAAGAGAATCTTGGACTTTATGCATGAATTTATGTTATATATTCTCAAGATCATGATTTCGAGATCCAACATATGTTGGTGTATGCGGATTGTAGATTGATTAGGAAAAAACTTTCAGGGTTAATGCATTTAGGCTCAACACTAAATTCAGCTTTCAACGAATGGCTAAGGAGACACCTGTGCTGTACGAGAACTGTTGGTTTTGAAGGACTATCTTGATTTAATAACCAGTTAACATATACGGAAATTGGTTTCGTTTTGTGATAGAAATGTACCGTGATATCGCAAAGGAACAGAGTACTTAGCTCCATACTTCCTAAAATTAACTGACTCTTGATGACATGGTTCTCATGGTATTATTACAATTTGAATAACTTGTATAGACTAAGTCATCATTTAAAGACAGACTAAAGTCTTAATTGTTTTATAAATCTATAAAAATTATTTAATTTAAAACCTAAACAACTCGGGAAAAAATTTATCAAATTTAATGCAGGGTACATCATAGTCTAACTAAACTTAAATAATCTTTAAACACTTTAAATAACTTTAAATTATAATATTTTTTTTACCGGAAGTTCATGCAAATATGAATGAATATATTTAAAAAAAATACTTTATTTTCTTCCATCAAACCCTTAAAAGAACATTTCGATTTCTATGTATGTTTGTTGAACTTTTTATGACTAATTTAAGTGTGCGTTTTTTGGTTTTATTTTATTGTTAATGTGTGGCTTTTTTTGCGGATATGTGCTTCCATGCCGCCATATGTAAAATAATACGTCGCCAAATGTAGTTATAGCTATTTTTTCGCCATTCATTTTGCATCTTCGCACCCGAAATCACTGGCAGCAAAACAAAAAACAAATGCTTGGTGCAACAATGAAGTAAAAAAGAAAAAATAATCATGAGTATTAATAAGAGATTTTGCTTCATTAGATTAATGGTTGACTATATTTTGTGTGGTAAATATATGTTCGTTTTTTATTTTTTTTTATTTGTAGCTTCCATTATGCCGGATATTGTTAAGATTTTTTTTTACAAAATCACTACTTTTTAATACCGCAATTGATAAAGATACAAAAACAGATGTAGAAATATTATACTCGTACTTTATTTAATTAACTAGAATAAAACAAATAATACGAATGTGACCAATTTTTAATAGAATTTTGTTTAATGTTTAATATTTCTACACATATTTTAAAGATTATAAAGAGTTAGAGTAGTAATTGACGAAATGTGTTTTACACTACAATAGACAATATTATTTTGTATTATTACGAAATAACATAAAGTAAAACCTCCTCTTTTTATACCCTCCACCACAGGTGTAAATTGTATATATAAGCTTGTCATTCCATTTGTAATATCCACAATTTTCGTCGGAGAGCAAAAAAGTTTATATTTTCTTTTTTTTCTACCTCCGTCGGATAAAATGGCATTTATGAAGTCTACCGATAACTGCCATAAATTCTCAGTATATCTTTAAAACTACAACGATTAAAAACGTTCGCACGGGTTTGTTTTAAGTCCAAAAAGGGTAAATATTTCATTTAGGAAACATAAATCCTTTATTTAAAAATTCATTTTTATTTAAAAAACAAAAAAAATATTGATTTGTGTTTGGAGAGAGCAATCGAATGTGAAAAATTTGGTTTTGTCAAAATGAAATAAACTACATACTTTGCAAAAAATATAAGACCTGAGTTGTAATTAAGACCAAAAAAAAAATACATTATGCGGAAGTATGTCTAGAAGCTATCAAAAATAATCTGGAAAAATTAGCTTGTAAGACCGGGCCACAAAGCCTTATTCGATGGTTGTATCTTCTTAGATACACTGAGCACTCATCTACATACATGAAATTCAAGTTTTCTTGAATTTTGCGCTGCTTTACTTCTTACAATTATTTACATTAGAAAATAAATAAAATGTTAATCTATGTATTATAAAAATAAATAAAATTATCATAACAAGTGACCAAATACTCAGAATGTAAATAATTGTAAGAAGTAAAGCAGCGCAAAATTCAAGAAAACTTGAATTTCATGTATGTAGATGAGTGCTCAGAGTATCTAAGAAGATATATACATATATATATATATATATATATATATATATATCCATTTCGCGGTTCCCTACTTTTTTAAAGAAAAAACACACAAAATTCAAATTTAATGGGGAACGTTTATTATCATTTGAAAGAATATTCTTTGGCATTTATTTTTTATTATTATTATTTATTAGATTATGTTTATCAAATGTTGGCCATTGCTACGTCGCAGATGGTCCTTCCGTTGAGTCCAATTTTCGATGACTCGTTCGAGCCTGAATCGAAGCGGGTTTGTCCGCATAAACTTTAGACTTTACATATCCCCACAGGAAAAAGTCTAACGGTGTGATATCACACGATCTTGGTGGCCAATCGACCGGCCCAAAACGTGAAATTATGTACTCACCGAAGTGTTCTCTCAATAAATCCATTGATTGATACGATGTGTGGGAAGTGGCGTCGTCTTGCTGAAATCAAATGTTGCCGAAATCAAGAGCGGTTATCATGGCACGATAACGGTCGCCATTGACGGTTACGTTCGCACTGGCATCATTTTTAGAGAAATATGGACCGATGATTCCACCGGCCCACAAACCACACCAAACCGTTGTTTTTTCTGGATGAAGTGGCAATTCTAGAATCTCTTCAGGTTGCTCTTCGTCCCAAATGCGGCAATTTTGTTTGTTTACATATCCATTGAGCCAGAAATGGGCCTCATCACTGAACAAAATTTGCCTCGAAAACGTCGGATCTTCTTGGAACTTTTCAAGAGCCCATAGAGCGAAGCGATGTCGCTTGGGAAGGTCGAGTGGCTTCAGTTGTTACACAAGCTATATTTTGTACACTTTCAATTTAAGATCTCGACGTAAAACGCGCCAAGTCGTTCCATACGTCCGTCCGAGTTCCTGCGAACGGCGACGAATCGACTCTCCACGGTCTTCGTGTACACTCTCAGCTACAACCGCTATATTTTCTTCACAGCGTGCTGGACGTGGTCTATTCGGTCGAATATTATCCAATAATGAATGCTGGGTCTCAAAATGGGTGATGGTGTTGCGAATAGTACTACGTAGTAGGCCGATTATGTTGACCATAAGTTGAGCGAAGTGTACGAAACACATTCCTCACAGAACGTGAATTTTCGTAATAAAGTTGAACGATTTGTAAACGTTGTTCAGACAATATCTTTTGTATTTGATTGGTCACAGCCAATAATAGTTTCACAACCAATTGACGATTGGGATCCAAAGGTGACTGGATGAGAAAAGTTGAACGATAATTCGCTTCCTTCCACCAATCGGTCTTCGGCTTTTTCGAGATCTTCGAAAAATTCTAAACATCTAGTTTCACTACTTGGTAGCCACGTTCTCCTGGCGATGTTATAGTAGAGATATTTCCTGGAATCCTTCTGGAGATAGATTGACAAATTAACCCAGCGTTGGATCCTGAATTTCCAACTTGGAAAGACTCTTCGAGAATATCTTCTATTGACTTGTCTTGGTAAGTATTGGATGAAAGCACATCGGCAGGAGTTATTGGAGTAGGTACAATCGTGGACGATGTGGATGTGGTTTCCATGATACGAGATGATGAGGATGGCCCCATAAAATTTTCTGCATATTTGTTCATAATTCAATTTGAAGTTTTCAAAGTCATCTCCTGCTCCAAATACATCGTGGACCACTCGCTGTTTAAGGGGATATTCACTAAAACTTTGAGAGAACACTTCCCTAACTCTTTTTTCTGGAGAATTAAAGTTTTCTGTGCTGCTTGAAGGGAGTCCATCAATATATGTAGAATTTTCTTCGCCTCGTATTCCTTCTCCTTCAAGGAGAGATAAATCAAAGTCTCTATAGTCGAATTGATCTCCAACAGAAATTCTTTCGTCCATATTATTAGTAACAAACATAGAAGGGATATATGTGTCATTTCGCCTTTCATTATACTTGCTTTTTTTGATTTCCTCGTCCACATCGATTTTGTTCTTCTTGGGAGTTCCCATAACTTGATCCTCTGTTTTCGTTTTCCTCTTCCTCTTGGTCTTCTCCATCACAGCTTTCTCCTTCTCTATAGCTGTTTCCACCATCTGAGTATTGGGAAGTATATCGATATCTTTTGCAGGATCCTGATTCGGAGGAATTGTAGCTTCCATTTCTGATCCACTCATTGAATCGTCGTTTAAAACTAAAGGTTCCCTCATTGTTACTTTCTTCATTTTCAGCAAATAAACGTTCTGGGGAGTATGTATACGAACACTGATCACTGTTATCACTATCACTATTTACAGACATTTAAATAATTTTTAGATATGCAACTATTTATATTGAAAAATTTTTTAAAATATTAAAAATTTTCAATAAAAAATCACGTGAAATATGCATGGTAAAAATAATAAAACATTATGACGACGACGTTTGATCAAGACGTCGTCGTCATCATAATAACATGACAGCATGACACGACTCACACCTGATCTGTCAAAAAAAGGCTATTGAAAAAAGTATCTCTACTTGAATCAGCCTTTATATATATATATATATATATATATATATATATATATATATATATATATATATATATATATATCTCATATGTTATTCCAATATAACTTATTTCATAAGCTTCGGTACAGCCGAATATAGCGCTCTAACTTTTTCTTTATTAATACGAAATAAACCAAATAGAAAAATGAAGGAAAACAAAAATTTATTTTGTTACACTATTATTTCGGCAATGGTGTTTATATGGGAAGTTTGTAAATACTTATGTTCAATAATGGAAAATCATTGTGACATTTGGTTGAGCAATTTGTATTTATTCAAGTAATAATTTTTTTTAAATTTAGTCAATATATTATAAAATTTCGACATGTTGTCAGAAATTGATTCTATATATATTATCAACATCAGCTCAACAATATAGTTCACCAACTATGGTTACGGAAATTACAAGAGGATGATTATCCGAGAAATTTAGATTGCTGTTAGCTTAATCAAACAAATCATTTAAATTATATTATGCCATTTATGGACAAGAATTTAAAACACGTCCAAATAGCAGGATTTTCGAAATTGAATATCTTCAACAGGCGTGGAACCAAAGGGTGGAATTTCTTAAACCCAATACATTTTTCAATTAAGAAAAATTAAACAAAGGAAAAAATAAAAATTATTTTGCAAAAAAATTGTTTGTCATAAATAGAAATAGGAATTATACAATTAACTTCAACCTTGTCTCTCCAAAAATTTGCAATTTCTTTCAAAAATGTTTAATTAAATCAATAGGTTTTAAAAATTGGCAATTGTTTAATAAAAAATGTAGGAAATACACAGTTTTAAGTATTTTTGTTTCACTTTTTTTAAATAACTACATAACATATTTATGAATTTTTGTAAAATATTAAATTTTTCTAATAGTAAATAATTTTGTAATTTCATTTATTTTTCATGGGTTTCCGATATTCTAAATTTCCAAATTTCGTTAAATTTAAGTTTAAATTTTACGAATCCATACGATTAAAAATGCGTCTTTCGATAAAAAAAAAATAATTTGTCTAAGTACTAGTTTTATCAGTTAATGAAAAATATTTTTATTTTATAAAGCAAAATCTATCCAAAACTTTTTACAAAAAGTGCTTAAGTAATAACACAGAAAAAGTTTTCCCCAAATTTTCTCATTCAAATTATAATATTTATACTAGCTAAACAAATCTTATAAAAAAAAAAGGTTAATTGAAAATATTGAATTATGTTCCTGGATATATTCTGTTATGGTTTTGTTAATTTCTTCTATTTAAGATTTTTGGGAAAACATTTGTATATATTTTGGTCAAATATTGAAAGAAAATTTTTAAACAACATTTAAAAAAGCGAAAATTTTCAAGTTGTAATGCTATGCAACAATGTAATATTTTTTAAAAACTTTTTTTGTATGCATAACAAGATTTATTTTCTTTTAAATTGGACGAAAATTTTAGAACTTATTCGATTTTATGTGGAATGATTTACTTAAACTTTTTATAAGTTTATAAAGAAATTTGCTTAAAAATATGTTTAAAACAATTTGATAAAGTTTTTAAATTTTTAAATATTTGCTCGAGTATTTAAACGATTTGAAATATTGACGTTTCATTTTATTGTAAATGAAATAACGTTCAAAACTTGATATCTTTGGTGTAATTTTTAAAACGAAAATCAAATTTGTATAAAAAAAATTAATAAATTATTTCTCATTTGTAGTAAATATAAATTCAAGTATTTACAAGATCTTTAGTGCATCCACCATCATCAAAACGTTTTTTTTTTTTTTTTTTCAAAATATCTCAAAATTTACAGGATATTTAGAATTTTTGAAAATTTGTTAGTAATTAGCGTTTGACAACTTACAATTTCTTATTTTTTATAAGTAATGAAAAGTTATAGAACAAAGATATTATTAACTGAAATAAAATAAAAATAAAGTATTTATTTTATTTTTGTAAAAAAATATAGATTTTCGGTGCGATTCCTTTCGTGTCTTTCAGATCATGCATTTTATAATTTCATTGAAATGCATTTATTTCTTTGAAATGCTTTAGAGGATAACAATTAAATAAAAGCAGACCTTAAATTATTCAAATCTATTCAATATTCCCTGAAATATTAGATTCATAAAAATTTTTGTTTGGATTTTGTTTTTTTGGTGACACAAAAAAACAAAATATTGTTCAAAAGTTATTTATAAAAATATTGCATAAAATTTGATCGCCACTTATCAACTTAATTTCTTAGCCATTAAAATAATTTCGAATTTTTCAAAACAAAAAAAAAACTAGATTCAGTTAACACAGCATTCTTTCAAACGGTTCATTTTCACAACTATGTCACGTGAAAGTACTGTCATTTCGCTTTCTTATTTACGTAAATAATGCAGTTTTTGAAAGCTTTCAATATGGAAAGTTTCACACCAAAAAAAAGTTTCATTTTCGGGTAGTTTTCATTTCTCACTTTTTTGATGGAAGTTGATGGATAATGCTTTAACTGAAATCGTCAGGACGATTTAATATTTGCAATTTCGACATGCACGATAAGAAATGCCGCAGCATTCTTCCAGACTCATACGGAGTAGATCAGGCAACAATTTGCAGACGTTTAAAAAAAAGCATTTCGATTTATCCAAAAAGCATTCAAATTGGGTGCCACATGAAGTGAAGCTAAGAGACGTCGAAAGGCGATTTTGAGTGTCTGAAATTCAACTCCACAAAATGAAGTTGTTTTTACATCGAATTGTTACGGATGATGATAAGTGGATATATTATGATAATTAAAAGCACAAAAAATAGTATGTAAATCCCGGACAACCAAAAAAAAGCGATAAAAACAAAATGTCCCCTTGACCAAGGATATGCTCGGTATTTGCAGGAATAAGAAGTATGTCATCTATTATGAACTGTTAAAACCGGGTGAAATGATCACGGGAGACCTGTTTCACATACAATTGATTGGCTCTCGGGTAGTATTAGAGCAGAAATACAGTTATTATGCGCCATGATAATTAGTTTAGTGATTTTTAAATAAGCAATTCATGTCTTTTCAGTAAACCACTTTTATAATTGAAAATAAACAAGTTTTCAATTAAAAAATTACCTTTTTGTATCTGCTTGGCAGCACAAAAGCCAAATAATTAGGCATCAGCAGAATTTTTTGTGCAGTTACATACTTTACCAGTTTTCCTGATGTCTTATCCATGTCAGCCTTGTTTATTGAACTTCTCCTTGGTTTGTGGGAAGGGATTTTTTGCAAAAAAAAAAAAAAAAAAAAATGTTTTATTAGTAACCAAATTTCGTGTTTATTTATTTTTACAAAACTGCATTTGCTTCCGTGCTAGGCACGTAGCAGCTCATAGAAAACATCAGTCATCCATTTTTAAAAAATTAAAATGTGATTGAAATTTGTGTACATTACAAATTTGTATTTTCTAGCACCATCTGTTGTAAATAGTATACATTTAACGAAATAAAATATTTGTTGCATACTTCCAGGCGGATAGTAATAAATACTTTCAGCATATGGCATCCCCATGCAGTATACATGCCGTGCTCTTCATGCTCAAACAATTAACAACGTGCGCCTTCAACAGCTTTCTTTCTCACTCTTATTGTAAAATAATTGTGGGAAACAGAGTTACCAATAAATAATGACTGAAATGGAATAAATGAAAACACAAATTATCCAATATTCCTACGGAAAAGTTACTTTTATTATTGAAATTTATTTTTGAGTTTTTAATTATTTAAGAACAGAATAAATATATATTTTGTGAATAATGATGTTTCATTTAGAAATAAGAATTTATTAAAGTAGTTAAGCAAAAAATCAGTTTAATCATAATTTTATTTATTTTCATTATATTTATAATACATTAAATCACAAATAAAATACAAAAAAAAATAATTACCTCTAAATTATTATGTTATTTCCTCAGATTTAAAAACAATCAATTCCTATTCACAATCCCACTTTTATACTTACTTTAACAGCCCGGGCAACATTATACTTACTTCTCATCAATACAAATAAAAAAGATAAGATTTTTAAATTATGTACCTTTATATTAATGAAATAATTAAAATAATTTCATGTTTGACTGTCGAATTATTATTTCACAATCCTTCTTTTCAGTTAATTAAATAAACCAGCAACCCTCCCGGTTAATAATCTATTTCCCATCTCTTTTCTTCCCACACACTCTTGCCCAATTCAGCTAATTTTTATTGTATCGTCTATGCACTCGAACAATGTTTACAAATTTCGACAACAAATTGTGCAAATGTGGAATTTCTAAAATGTACTGTTGCTTACTAAAATTGCTGTGAACCTGATAAATGACGCGCGCCAGGATACAACACCTCAACATACAACTCAGTTGCCAATGTGAATGACGTTTAATTGACAAACAAAACAATAAAGAGAAAGGGGAAATAAATAACTACTACTACATTGAGTACTTGAATAAACAAAAACAATGAACATATGTTGTTTACAAACAACAAAAACTTGTCGGGTTTCTATTGTTGATTTGCTGGGATGAGTGTATTTCAAGTGCAAATGCAGAAATGTAGTACATACATATATGTATATATATGTATAGTAGAAAACGTACGCAGTCGAAAATTAATTAAGTATGTAACCCAGTAAACAAAATAATAGCGATTTAAAAAGTATTAGATATGTATTTGAATGAATGGATTTGTTCGACCTATGAGTCACAATTATTTAAATAAATATTTTTATGTATTTTAATTTGTTAAAAGGCCATATCAAACCATTATGTGAGCCATATGATTCATACGGTTTCATGGCATTTAGATCAGATGTGCACCATGTCTGATAATTCCCATTTTCGATCACTCGGGTACATAGATTAGGCCAAATTGAATAGATTATCATAAGCATTTTTCATTGACGTGATAGTGATGTAATCATTGTTTTAAAAGGCCGATTACGCCACTTATTTTCAGTTTCTTCAATGCAGTGTCAAAATAATGCTCTGATAGCCCTAGAAGTGCCACCTGACTCAGCACAAAATTGCAATATTCCCGAAAATATAGTTATGTCACTTACATGCTTAACTTACAGCAAATATTTCAGCATTAAATACACTGCATTCATTTTAGAGACGATATGAGTTGCTTATCTCAAAATCATCAAAGAATACGCCTGATCCAAGACTACAGTCATCTTAGAGCAGTCTTTATAAATCCTGGAATCAAAGTTTTGATGTTGTTATCTAAAAATTAACGTAAAATAACATAACCACTGTATAATGTCAAACTATAGATGTCACTGTTAGAAAACCCCTTACAACGTATTTTATTACGCAATGGTTTTACTTTTACTAGTTCCACGTAAGATCAGTCAATATACTATGGGAGCAGTTATAAAATGAAAGGAATTAAAAAAGCTATATTAATTTATTTTTGGTGAATGTTAGTTTCCATCATTTACATTAGTTTGATAAAAAGCATTATCCCAAAAGTTTCGATTATTTTTAATTCGGCAAACGTTTGTTTATACAACAAAGACTTTATTATAAACCAATAACAGGAAAATAATCATCTAGGTAACTCAAACGTGAGTGTGATTTCCACCTAGGAATTACATTTATGACAAGAAATTATCCAGCACATTAATTGTTTACTCTCAGATTAAACTTAAACGCCCAGTATTCACAAACCAATTTAAAATACATTTTAGAGACAAAATTTGTATGAAAAATTTTATTTAAAAGGCATTTTAAATTTATCCAATTACCCAATTTTTTATAAAGTTTTTTAGTTACATTTTTTTCAACAAAAAATAATTGAACAAAAATAGTTGAAATTAAAGTGTTCAAAATATTACAACTTTTTTATCTCTTTCTAATTGAAGCAATTTACAATAACAAATTATATTATATGCAATATATTTTTTCCTGTGCTTCAAATAAACCAAACTTTTAGTTATCCGTTTTAGAAATTTTGACGAATTTTAGCATCAATTTGTTACATCATATTTTTGCATATTTTATGCATAACTGCATATTTTGTTATTTTTTTATATGTAATATTTTAGACATTTAAATGACAAAATTTGTATATTTTATACTTATGAGCATAACTTTGAATAAATTACACTAAAGTGCATAATTTTGCATATTTTACAAAAAAAAAATCCATACTTTATTTAGAATTATATAGAACATGATATAAAAAATAGACAATTTAATTATTTCCAATACAACTGTACTGATCAGATCTTAAACGGTAATTTGTATATATAATATATAATTTAGTGATGTTATAATTATTCTCAAAATGCTTTGTAACTTTTTTAATAATATTCAGTTGCAGTTTGACATTTTTTGTATGTTAAAAAAAATCATCATCGGTCTCAAAACTTTATATGATTTAAATTAATCTATTCCACGGATAATTTTCCCAAGATTGCATGCAATTTAAAAACTAACAGCATAAGAATAGGGTTGAATCCAGCGCTTTAGCCAACTCATCCACGTGATTGCAATATTACTGTGCTATTATACTATTGAGTACTTATTTATGTAATATAGAGTAGGCAAATAATAATGATGCCTTATTACCAAGAAACTACTTTAATAAGTAGTTTCCATTACCGAGAACCCAAAAGTTTTTGCTGAGAATATATAATTTTAATAAAACAAGTATTCTATCTGCGTACGCATTACACAAATTTGTTTGAAATTTCTGGGAATATATATTTTTTGCGACAAGTAGAAACGCTTCTTTTAATTTTTACAAAAAATATAAACTTCCAATAACCACTTTCTTGTCAAAAAAATATTAAAATGAAATATCATGATATAGAATAGTTTACATAATTTGTTATTATTGAAATTTTGTTTTTACTGTCAAAAACGTTTTTCAAGCCCAATTTTTCCAATGTATCAGCTTTGAATATTTTTAAATGCAAAAAGAAAATAATTTTTAGAAATTGCTAAAAAAAAAAAAAAAACAATCAAGTTAAATTTGGTTAAGTCTTTTAACCAGAAAACAATATATTTTAAGAGAAAATTTTTCAAGTTTTAAGGCATGTTTTTTTAGGAGTATGTTTTTAATATTTTTAAAAATGGTTGGAAATAAATAAAATTCACCTTTGAATTAAAAATATTAAATGACTGGCTTTAGCGAAAAAGTATTTTTGTTAAGTACTCTGTTTACAAATCAACCATTTGTCAAATAGTTAGTAGCGCTTAACAAGATCAAAAAAAAAAGATTTTTTTATGAAATTTAAGAAATCTGTTCCCTGAGAACACAAGATTTAAATCCCATCGGATATACACTGTCGGACAAAATATGCTTAGGTTTCCTACTCTTGCTATATACTTCATAATTGTCTTCTAGGTGCACTATAGGTTCCTTTTTTGTGTCCAGGTATTTGTCGTCTTATATTGTTTAATTTAATCACAAAAGAAGTTTTTGAATTATTTGCAATTCGTATTTGAGATAAAAGCGTTGTGTTGGTTGTGGATTTTGTGCGACAAAAAAGTGACACTACTAAATTTTTTTATATGGCTTCCTATTTTTTACAAAATAGAAGGTACATGCTTTCAAATGTTATTATGTGGTGTTGTTATTTTATAGAGTACCACCATTATTATACTAGATTTTTTGTGGGTGCCATGTTCTTTTTACGCCCATTTATGTCATAATGTTGTTTATTTTATTCGACTTTATTTTATGTCTAAACTTCTGAACCGATTAAAATGAAACTTGGCACATATGTATATCCTTGAAGGAAGTACCGTCTGGGTGCCATGCCCACTTTTTTGGAAAAGGATGTTCAAAAAAGATACAGACCAAATTTTATAACATAGTATATTTCCTGCTCCTTCTACATATGAAATTTGATGTGAATTTTCTTAGTAGCAGCAAAAAGGCAGTCCACAAACTGAATTGTTTACAAAAAATAGGTCATATATATTTCCTTTTGCGAGATGCACAACAAATATATTTTCTAGAAATAATTGAAATCGGTTGAATAATGTGACAACTCATATATTACAAACAAACCTAGTATGAAAAGTGGGCATAAAAGGGGTGGGACATTAAAAAAAATCATGCACAATATCTAAGAGAAGTTTTGCATTACGTAAAGCAAAAAGTGCACATAAATACATTGAAAATTACTAAATTAAATGTTTTTTTTATACACATAATGAAGAAGTGCTTCAAAATATCCGAAGGTTAAGAGTCTATAAAATTGAAATTCGAACTAACTTTGTCAAACCTTTTAGAGATTTCATTAATCTAATGATATTCTTTATTTTTACGTTGGAATCATTATTATTATTTTTATTATTATTATTATTATTATTATTATTATTATTATTATTATTATTATTATTATTATTATTACATTATATACATATATTATTGTGAAGTCTTCGACCAGATTGGAAGAATGAAGTGAAATTAAGGCATTTGTCTTCAAAATACATAATATCTGAGGCTAAAAAACCCATTTCATTATGCAAGATAAAAAATTTGAGTGAAAATTAAAATTGCAAGTGATAAATTCAGTTGAAAAAATATTAATCAGTTTGAAATTCATTTTAACCAAAAAAATTTGTTGATTGGATAAAAAATTAGTTATTAAATTGAAAATATTATTTAATTTTATTAATTATAAGAACAGAGCATTGAAATTTTGACATTAAAAAATTGCAAACCTATAAGTCACTTTTTTTGTTACTTGTATTAAAAAAATCATGGGGTATTAGATTGCACTATTAGCTAAAATACTTAGTACTAAAAGGTGTTCTTACATGCACGTTTTGGTATCGTTAATTTGACATTTGATCTTTTTACGGACAAAAATGCAGAACATGTACATTTTTCAATGAGTCAAAATTATAAAGTCAATCTACCTTTTTCCACTAAAATCACATTTTTGCTAATTTATTTCTTCACTATTTTTATTTTTTGTTTTCCAGAAGTGTTTTGGAAGTGAATTATTTTAATTCCAGAAGTGTTCCTAGAAATTCTTGTGGACTGACCTTATAATTTTGACTCATTGGAAAGTGCACATTTTCAGCGTGTTTGTCTATAAAAAGATCAAATATCAAATAAATGATACCAAACGTTGTATGTAAGAACACCTTATAGTAATAAGTATTTTAGCTAGCAGTATTATCAAATAGCAATTGTGAACTTTTTTGTACATGGAAAAAAAATATAGGTTTTGCCGCGCACCTTTTTAGTATATTATTTTTTTTAAGAAATAAAAAAATAAAATAATTTAAAAAAATGTTTCTCTTTTCTGGTGATGGGTAAGATTCATTGATAAAACTTTTAATTGAAAATAAATTAAAATCCAACGAAAAAAATAATGAATTGATAATTATTGTTCTCAAAACTGATAAATTTTTAGTCAAGATTACATCATCTTTAGTTGAAAAATATAAAATCAAACAAAAATGCTGTTATTAATTAACAATTATGATAATCAAGCAAATGGATTAGTTTATTATAAATTAATTTTTATTCAACAAAAACGATGATTAGTTTGGTAATAAAACAAAAAAATTGTAAATTTATTATTAAGCATAAACGACTATATTATATTTTTTCTGCGTAACTCGCCGAAAGAGAATGAATTTCATTCGAAGAGATAAAGAAAGAAGTAATTATAACTATTTTTGCTCTTACTGTCAAGAGAAAGCTCAAACCGTAGAGTATATTTTTTTAGCAACAACAAAATACATATGATTACGTGTATTTTGTTGTTGCAAGAGTTAGTTTTTTGACAATTAGTTTCGTCTCTGGTTACTAGAATTATGCTAGCTTAGCGACGTCAGCTTTATATTTTCTGCCTTAATAGCTTTAATCTCCTTTAGTAATGACTCCACTTCTAATGTATGGTTCCCCATAGTTAAGTTCAATGGCTGGATTAACTCAACATCTGGCACATCCTTGAAGAGATGCGCTTTAAATTCGTTAATATGCGCTGAATTCATATCTTGTAGTGATGTTAAGGTGGTACGTCCTACTCGGGCAGTACATCCAGCTTGTAAAACTCCTTGCATAGGCAATTGAATGATTTCCTGCGACCTTGTACATACAATATATACTGTTGAACTTTGTCTGAAAATCCAGTTGCTTCTATCATGCAACTCCAATCAGTTATTTCCAACATTTATAAGAATGATCGCTGGCATCTTCCATAACATGAAAAACATCAGATTATTGCTTTTCAAATAGATTACTAATTTTCTATCTATAAACATTTCCCTTGCTGTCATTAATTGATATATAGCTTGGAGGGCCGTTTCTTTCGTCATTCCTGGTAAACGCATTGAAGGTGAGAGATGTCCTTTTATTTTATATAATTCCTCTCGTAGTTTCTGCGGCCGAATTAAATTATGATTGATTTTTCCATTCTTTACTTTTTCAGCATCATTTACCAGTATCTCCAGTTGTCTTGTCATCAAAAGTACATTGTAGAAGGATGCAACAAACTCCAACTGCGCTCTTCATCTTTTATATTGTTGAGTCTAAACGAAAGTGACTTCTACGTGATAATAAAGCGACTCGTTATAAAAAAAAACTAGTCGCAAAGGTGCTGGGATAATTGTGAAAGCCAAAAAATTCTGGAAAAATCCAGAATTTTCCTATTAGTAGCATTTTATTAGAATTGGTGCTTTTGAAACCCATTTGTTTCAACATTGCCAGGGCAGTTAGGGAAGTAATGATTAAAATTTATCTCTCCGTTTACGTAAATGGTTGCGATTTTACTTCGTTATTTTGAAATACGAAATGGTTATATATATATATATATTTCACTTTATTTGTGGTCGACGGCTTCACATTAATTCGGTTTTGTAACAAAAAAATTTGAAGCCAAATTTAAAAATTTTGTAGTGCCACCTTCATTTTGTCCAAAGTTGCATGTGTCCCAAACGGCACGGCACGTCTTTATTTTCCACGAGCCGATTTGAGTTTGACCCCACAACAATTGAAAAATAGGATCAACCTTCAGGAAGCAGATGAAAGAGTTAATGTTCGACGTCCTATAGACGAAAACTTTATCTTAAATAAACAACTTCAACTGCAAATAACGAAGGTGGAAATAAAATGGATAGGGGTGTTTTTCCCGACATGGAATTGTCTCTATTTACTGTATTTCTAATAAAAAAAAAAAAAAACAAGATGCCCCAAATCCCAAACATGATCCCCAACCATACGGTGAGTATTGTAGAAGACGGGAATAAAAAATGGTCATCACAATCTTTCGATCTCAACCCGATTAAGAATCTCGGCAATGAAGCGTTTCGAATTGGTTCAGAACTTTTCGTGGCATTGCAGAAGCAGTGGAATGCTGTTATCAATGACTATATTGAAAAGCTTCTAGCCACAATCTCTAAGAGAGAAGAGATGATCATATTTCATATTTTCCCTTAATGATTTTAAGAATTGCAAATGTTGTGAACATTAGATTCTTTATTTGTTTTATTAAAACTATATTTCAATAAATTTTAGTAAATATTTGTTGTTTTAATAACATAATAAAATAAATATTTTAAATTATTTAAGCAAAATAAAGTAACTGCTTAAAATATAATTTTTAACAAAAAAAAAAAAATGTGATTGCAAAAAAAATTACTTTCTGTTGCAAATATTTTGACTACCACTGTATATCCAAAAACTTATTCTTAATTACTTTTTCCTGTAACGTAATTGGACATACTATAAATGATCTACCAGTAAAATTGAAACACAAATGAAATGCTTATTGGGTTATTTACATATACCAACATGTGTATGAGTGACAATCTATAAAAAAAACAGCTATAGAAATTAATTTCAAAAGTCCTTTATTATAAAAATAACATAAAATCAAGGGGAGAACTACAATATTTATAGGATGAAGATTCAAAGAAAATATAAAATAATAAAAAAGGGGTTGTTAATAACATAACACTATTTGCAAAATTTATTTTTATTAAAACTTTCGATTATGTATTGCTTTCAATAAAACTTCCCTTATTACAATTTAATAACATAACAGTTATTATATGATAAATAATTTATGTACTGATAGTTGTTATACTTCAACATACATAATTACTAATGTACATACATACATACTCGATATTTTTTCCCCTCTTATGTTTTTTTTTCTTTTTTAATTGTCTGTCTACCAATGGTATTTGTTAACAATGCATTATCATTCAATACTGGCCAGCCAACCAATCAACATGTTTTGTACTCCACCCACCACATGGATAAATTGATGTTCCAGTTCGGAACACAGGAATGTAAATAAGTTGCATGTGTGTTAGCGACGTAATACTAGGTAAAGCTACTCTACTTACCTCACACACAGAAAATGGAAATAATCGTTATAGATGCACTGGAATGCAAGAATATCAATAAACACATTTGCACATACCACACAAAAGTGGTTTTAAAACATTTACGCAGCCACATTTCTCAATTAATTAAAAGATAATTATACTATTTTAGTAATTTTCATTTGAGTTATAATATTGTAATATCAAATTTAATTTTATACTAACCTGGTTTTTATATGTACCTGTTTAGTTGTAGCGTTTTATTTATTGAAAATAATTAAAATATTAATAGTTTTCTTAGCAAATTTACTTAAGATTTATTTCACACTACTCGTAGCTGGCGTTGTTTGCTTTTATTTCAATGAATCACATTTTTATGAAGAGTAAGAAAAAAAAAGCGCAAAAAGTATTTTGACATACGCTTTGTAAACAAAACAAAACAAAACCAGGCATAGAGAAAAACAACACAGTGTTGCTTTTGAGCGAAAAGAAAAAATGTAGCTGGATTTTTTACAAACATAATGGCCTGATTCAGTACGACAATCAACTTGTTTGAAAATAAAATTTGTATGAAAATTACTCATTTTTTCAAATGTTTTTTGAGTCGTTTTCATACAAATTATATTTTCAAACAAGTTGATTGTCGTACTGAATCAGGCCATAAGTTTTAAAGTCAGTTGGAATCGAAAATAAGTACAGAATTCAATGATGTCAGTTATATTACAAAAATTAATGACATCATTAGTGAAACTTAATTTTAAGTGTCGATATGAAAAAAATAATAATAGGATTTTGTCTATTTTTAATTCAGAAAAACCTCAAAACTTCAACTTTACAGTTAACTCTAAAATGCCCTTACCACAGGTCTACAACTGAGATTAACGCTGATATAATATGTGAGATAACGCCGGCAGAGGAGAGTAACCATTTTGTTTATATTATGTTAAATCTTAAATAAGGGGTACACGTATTCTAATAAATCCTATACGATATCATTATTTTCAATCAGTCACAGAATAAACATGTACTTTTTATTTAAAAAAATCGCACGTTTTTAACACAATTTTTATAAAAATATGATTTTAAATGTAAAACAATCATTAAAAGAAAATAGTTTTACAAAAAAACATTGTTTTTTTAGTAATTTCCAAAATATATAAGCACACACACATACAAACTTCAGTGTGTGTGTATTTTTTGACAGTTCATCTTATAAGATTGTTGTGTAGAGAAATCTCATCACAACAGTCTCATAATACATCTTATAATACTAATATTTGAATCTACACGTGAAATAATTCTCTCAGAGAGCGAATTTGACACTCTCTGACAGAAAAATCTTACATATTATGTTACGTCTAGACGGGCTGTTACATAGTGTCTGCATTAGAGATTTTTTTATCAAGACAAACGTCAAACTTAACGTGAATTTGTGGAAGGTGGAAACAGTTGCACAAAAACAACAATATGGCGTATTCATTATTGTTTTTTATATATGCAGTTTGACAACTGTAACAACCAAAATAATAATCAACTGTTTAACTAAGGTTATCTTGTATATATTCGCACTGCTTTTGACGTTTGTTTTGATATAAATTTGCCTAATGTAGACACTAGGTTACCGCTAATAAACATATTCGACTTAAGAACACGCAGAGAAAAAATATGGTTGTACTGATTATAATCTAAGAACAACATATCTTTCCGGTTTTTTTCTCATATTTTTGTCCGGTTTTATCATTTAATGATTCGATGAACTCATTTTATCATATATTATGAACTCATATCATATAATAAAACTGTGAGTTTTATCGTATTATGATTCGACTTTATCATATTATAATCCCTTTTTATCACATGGTGCGTTGTTTTATTTCATCCTATTTTATCATATTATAATTTGATTATATTATAATACATAATGGGATTATATTATGATACAATCCCATTTTATCACATTATGGCTAAGAGTTATAAGTTTCCTCTACAAAATTTATTAAAATAAAACACATTTACGAAAGAGAAAGAATAGAGAAAATTATTTATAAATATTAATTTACATATTAATTCTTTACATACTAATTACTTACATATAAATATTTACAGTATTTTTATTTTTTCTAAAATTCGATTCTTACGATTTAGGGTAACAGAAAAATAAACATCCTCACATTCTTCCTGATTTATTGACGGTGTGTTTAAAACCTTAAAATGAATATAAAGAGATTTATGTAAATGCAAATGAAATTAGTAGAATTATGTTATTAATTATCTAGATTTTTAAAGTAATATAAAATTCCACTTGAAATTTTTAATTATTTATCTTTTTTATTTGCATTTATTATTTTATTTTATTTTTACAAATATTCACTATTTTATTCGCTAACATTTAATAAATACGTGAACACTTATTCTTCACAAATAATTTGTTTTCTTACTGACAAAAGTCTGGATTGAAAAATGAAGAAAAATAAATGTTTTAAAAGCAAACACTCAATAGTTGTTAAAAACAAAACATGGTCTTAAAACAAAGATTATATCTTTGAGGAAAACATAATATTTCTAATAACAAGCATTTTACAGTTGTACAAAGCAAAATATGGCTTTAAAGCAAATAAAATTATTAGCAATATTTAATGATTATAGAAATAATAAAATTTTTGCATATTTATAAAATTTTGTTTCTGGTAAAAATATTCTCCAAATATAATATTTTTGTTGTCAACCATATTAAAGTTTTTATTGGGGTTAACTATTAAATTATTAAATTTAAGCAGCAACGTTTTTATTATGAACACATATAACAAATAACTATAAGAACACAATATTGTTTTCGTGAGCATGCCATGTTTTTTCTCTCTGCGCTTACTGTTAACTGAAAAATATCTCAATCATTACCGAAGTAAAACAAATTATCGTTAGCTCTAAAATACCATTACCGTTATTACAATGTTAGAGAAAGAAATAACTATTTTGTATACAATTAAAATAAAATTTTTAATCCCAGCCCGGTTTAAATTGGGATGATTATTTTAAAATTAGTTACCAACCTTACTATTTACGAATTATTATAGAGTTTGTCATTCCGTTTCTAACGTATAGTCTACACGAGAGATTTTTCTATCATAACATGTTACTTGTCGGCGTAGCTACTGCGTTTTTTGGAATGGTTTCGAGTGTCAATAAAATCGGTGGATAGATAAAAAGCTGAATTTAGACCAAAATAACTATTTTTTGTCTTTTAGTTCGAGAATGCCATAGATAAATTACTGGTATTATTCTTTCACAGCTGCTAAAAATGTTATTTATTATTTTTTCCTTGAAACTAAAAATTACTTTCGTAAAAAATGATTTGTTCCAAAAAAAATCTGCAAAATTGTGTTTTACCCCTAAAATTTTTTTTACCAAAAACCCAGAACATTCGCCAAAAGGTTTGCACAAAAAAATGTGTTGCACAAAAATTTTAAAGTTTTAATAGAATCTTACAAAACAAAATTAACATTCGATATAAATATTTTATTAAGAAATCAGACATGATGCTTTAAATTAGAACAAAATGGGTCCCACAATAAAACCTATTGCTTTGAAATTTCCGAGATCTACAAAGTTTTAAAAGTTCTCAACAAGTGCTGGTGTTTTTATCAGTATCACTAGATCATTATAATCGTAAGTGTATCACTTTGGAATGCCAAAAAGTGTGTTGATCAGGGCAACTAAAAATATGTCTTTTTTATTTTTTTTACTTGTAATAGCATTTCACATTAGCTAGATTTGTTAAGAAAAATTAAAAAAATATGTAAAAAACATTGTTAATGACAAAAATAATTATTTGAAAACTTAAAGGAGAGAAATGAGTCAAATAAGCTAAAATAAACGATTTAATTATAAAATATGCTAAATAAATGATTTAATCATGAACTGTACAAAAATATGTACTTGAGTATAAAATATAAAAAGTATGTCGTTTAAAATGCTTTTAAAGATGGTATGGTATGCTAAAATATAATTTTACAAATTTTCGAAAAATTGTCTAAAACAGATAAATAACTATAAATAGCCCTTTTGTTAGCCCTTATAATCATCGTACCAGGTTCAAGCATCGAATGAAGCTAATTAATTTGGTCGGTGAGAAGCTAAAGATATTAATTGGAGTCATTAAGAAACCCCTACTTCGACATATAGTCAAAAGCTAATTTTATGTTTAACAAAAAAAAAATATTTTGATGAAAAAATGAAATTTTTTAGAGAAATTTAAACGTGATTTTCTTAATCAACAAAAGCAATCTGTCTCATTAGTATTTTGTAATGGCCCCGCGTATGGGATCTTGGCCCATGTGTGTGACAAATAGAATGACTAAACTGGATGACATTGTCTTCGACGTATTACTTACATTAACGAGAATATTGAATATGTCAAATATTGCCACCCTTAATTGAATTTAAAAACAAGGACAAACATTTGAATTCATGAAGTTATTATTTAGAAAAGTGATCGACAAATATATACAACCTTTAATTTAAAATATACATCACTCATTTACTTCAAGAACGTCATAACTCAAAAAAAAAAACGATTTTACAGAAAAACCAAGTCAAAAATTTAAAGAATTTAATTAAGAAAAATTAATTTAAAAAAATTTAATTAAAAAATCTTTATTGAAATTTTTTATTTGAAAGATAGTAACAAAAAGGTAGACAAAAAGTGTCCGAGACAGAAAACTTTCCCATCTGTTTCTTGAGAAGATATACTCATACCATGCTTAATTCGATGTTGCATTCAATAGTAATTTATTTCAAAACAAAAAATTGCGCAGATAAAAATTATCTTTCATCGACACCTGTCAAAAAAAAATTCGATCGATTTATTGTGTATGTCGATCCAAAAGATTTCAATGTTCTCAAATCAATGATTGTCACATGAGAGTCCACGACCCACCAAGGCTCCGTACAAGCTTTTTAGGGGAACGCAAAGAAGAAAACATACAAACTTAAAATTTGCCATTTAAAGATCAGTAATAAAAATTTAATTATTTTTAACAATTTAAGTGGCCAAAAGGAAAGTAAATTGTAATTAATTTCAAATTTTCAAAAAAAATTAACAGAGATGTAATAGAAAATAATGTAAACTTTTACAATAATCTGTGCTAGGAGTAAAAGATATACACCCTTTAATATTACGGAATACGCGGTGGCCTGTTAAAGTCGTTAATCCAACTTTTGCTGACGAAATTCGAGAAGTTCCTTTCGCTAATCAATTAGGACAATTCGAGACTGAAAAGTACAATGGCCAATGACGAATTTGGTACAACTTAAATTTGTTTCTAATTTCAATTTTTTATAAAGTTGGTAAGAAAATTATCTTATTTAGAAACCAAATTTCAACTTTAATTGCAAAAATGTTTTAAAAAATCTCAAAATTAGTTAAGAAAAAGCACTATGATTATACTTGATACCCAATCTCCAATATCAGGGTCTCATAGACTCGGATATGGAGACATATTGATACCAATATATATATTTACGCTAGAATTAAAGAAGAAATAAAAAGCATTAATTGACAGGATTTATCAATATATATATATATATATATAAATGCCATTATAATTCATCAAAAAATTCGGAAGAAAACATCATTGCTGTTCATGAATGTGTGCAGTAAAACGAGAGACTAACCATATACAAGAATAGATGATAAATGATATATAATTTATTTTGCCCCACCTGCCACACAGTGGCAGTAATGAACATTCTGCATGAACGAATTAAGGGTATGATTATCTCTTGCGGATGTGGTGTAAACTAGCGATTTGTTGGGTTTTCTAAAAACACTCATCTATATAGCAATCGAGCAATGCCTTTAGAGTCAATATAACCTTAATAGACCATTTCTCAAATTTACACATTTCTATTAAAAGGTCACTGAAAATTAGTTCTATCAGACCTTGCCATCGTTCGAAGTCGTGTTGGTGTTCGAATGATATCATATTCCAAATAACAGAGCAAAAATTTCAATTAATTTAAAAAATTTTAAACAAATGAAGGAAAGACAACCAAACGGGCTGAACGCTTTAGTTAATTAAAATAGTTATTAGATACATTTCTTTAAATTTATCAACTAAAACTTATTATTTTAATAGTGGCTAAAGTTACATTAAAGTTGTGGTGGGTCATTCTCAGTTTGTAATGTCTCAAGTGGGTCCCGAAGCAATAGCTAGTGAGAACTCCTGGTTTAAATCATAAAAGTTTCAACGAATTTAATTTCGAAAATCGATTCGAATAACATAATATCTAAGAATAAGTAAAAAAAAGGGCAGAAGACATTTGCCCTCTTTTGAATTATATAAAAATAAGATAATAAATGGTTAAAATTTCACCATAAATTCAAAATTTAACAAAAAATTCAAAACTTCACAAAAAAAATCAAAATTTCAACAAAAATTCATAATTTTTTCCAATACTGGAAATTTCACCAAAAATTCAAAATTTTACTAAAAATTCTATATTTCACCAAAAATTTCAAAATCAGATTTTTTTTAGTGTACTATTTTTAAAATTTTCTTCATAAATACTTTAACTAAACAATAAGAGCTTTTTTGTTCTATTGTAATCATAAAAAGGAAGAATATTATATTTGGCTTGTCCGAATCTGTTATACCCACTATTTGCAAAAGTGATGCCAACTATTACAACATAAACGCGTATAAATGTTTGAAAAAAGTGTTAAAAAGGGCTAAATTTAAAAAGACAACAATTTTGTAGTACAATCAAGGCAAGTTTTGTGCAAAAGCGCAGAAATGGGCTAATATTAAAATTTCTTTTGAAAAGTAATACAAACAAATAAGCAACATTTTTACTATTAATTAACCATTTTGAACGAACATCTCAAAATATTAATAGTAAACTGGGTAAATTAAAATGCAGGTTATGGAGATTCTATTATTATGGACCTATATCCAAAGCTGTTCGGTTCTTTCAATACTTTTCCACTTTAATAATTTTAATTGTTGAAGATAGTTTTTTTTAATAAAGTTTTTTACGAATTATTAAGATCTCTGGATAAATTTGAGTACTAGTCTTTTCACAAACATAGGAAGAACTTAGTACAAAAATTGTCAAATAAAAATTTTAACGTTACCACATTAAAATAATTTTCTATTTTTGAAAAAGGTAAAAAGAGTAAAAAGGGCTAAAAGAACATTGTTAAAAGTGTTAAATTTGCTCGTTTTGGGGCTAAAAAAGTTTTTGGCATTTTGAACTACTAAAAACGAGCTAAATCTAGCCCGAAAAAGGCTAAGTTGGCATCACTCATCTCAAACTTTCTGTGTCACCCTTATTTGAAATTTCACCTTATATGGGAAGTGGGCGGTAAAATGAGTGGATCATGTCCATTTTTGGTTTTCGAGTTTACATCGATCCTCGAACTATCAAAATTTCGTTGTTGCACATGCTTTTGTTTATGAGATATCAACGGTAAAGTATGCACTGGAGTTACATGGTGTCTCTAGTATTGTCTCATAACTTTATGGGATCTTAAATGATTTCTTTGACATGTTACATACGGAATAACAAACCCAGTATCTTTTTTGAAGGTGGGTATAAAAAGGTACAACTTTGTGCGGGTAATCTTTAAAAAATTTTAGACAGTTACAATCTTTCTTTAGAAAAGAAAACGATATTAAAGAATTAATTAAATTTGAAAATATTTTAACCTACCATCTAACGTTAAATAATGATGACTATTATGTCATCATTATTTGTCATGGCACAGTCGGGTCAGTTCCTGAATGAAAATATTGGTCGACTGAAGAAAAATTTAACAAAAATCATGAGCGTATATAGGTGTGAGAGCAAAATGTTAAAAAAGCAAGGTACATCTGGTGTAGAATCCATACAAATATTATTTATTATCTTTGTTTCAATTAATAGACCAGGCTGGGAACAGAACAAATTCAGATAAAATATAATAAAAAAATAATAATTTTTCTAATTAAAATGAAAGTCATATGTAGAACTACATACAATAATAGATAGTTCAGCATTGATTGGAGCCACTTGTAATTTTTAATTCTAATGTTTTCGTTACCTTTGGCCACACTGGTTGCGCTACTTGTTAGAATTGCGTTTATGTATGTATGTAAATTATGTAAATTTGGGTAATTAATAATAACAATAATAATAATAATAATAATAATAATTATTATTATTATTATTATTATTATTATTATTATTATTATTATTATTATTATTATTATTGTTATTATTATTATTATTGTTATTATTATTATTATTATTATAATAATTATAATAATAATAATAATAATAATTATTATTATTATTATTATTATTATTATTATTATTATTATTATTATTATTATTATTATTGTTATTATTATTATTATTATTATTATTATTATTATTATTATTATTATTATTATTATTATTACAAGTTTTTCAACTTGTATTTACCAGTTTGCTCTCAGTTTATAACTAATTAAATAATACTAATAAATTAGTAATTAGTAGTAATAAATTAATACCCGGGTAGCCCAGATATTGACTAACGTTATTATTATTATTTTTTTTTTTTTTTTTTTGGGTATCATAAATTTTATCATGAATATTAGATAATTTAGAATTTAGCCAGAAATAATATTATTTTAAGAGAATTTTTATAATTTTAAGGGCATATTTTCTAATTTCAAGAGCATTTTTTATGCGCATAAAAGGCTTTTTTAGAGCATATTTTGGGTTACCCTGATAATAATAAATAAGCTCCAGAAAATTTCCGTGGTCCTATAACAAATATCGAAAAATTTACTACCTATCCATAAAAAAATCTTTAAAACTAAGCCCTTTGAAATCTCCTCGTTCAAGAATTCATTCGTAAAACAAGTTTTTTTGTGATTTTTTTTCTTTTTAAATTTTGTTTAAATGCAATTTCGCATATAAACGATAATGCAGTTTGTGATTGTTGTTGCAATCAAAAAAATACTATATAAAGGCAAAAAAAAAAAAAAAAGAAAACAGAAAATAGTGTTTAAATAAACCAATCACCAACTGATTTTACCCAAACCCAATCTGTGTTTATCCCTCTTTAAAGCAATACGGTTGGTCAATGTAAAATTTTATATTCAACAGCAAACTGACAGTTAGCATGACAGCAAACTAAAAATAAAAAGCAAACAAAAAAAAGCGAAAATAAGGCAAGAGATACTTGTACGAGTAAAACTAAATTCTACAATCATGCTCGTACTGCTATAAAGCACTAAAGAATCAAACTGAAATTTATTTAACTTGAACCAAACTACTATATAGTACGTGTGAGGAGAAGTGTAAAGGAATGAAATGTTATTTGTTATTTTTAAGAAATGCGTATATGTAATTGTTTCAAATATCTTCATGTTAAATAGCTTCCACATTATATATGAAAACCTTCGAGATGATTTCAGGTTAGAAGAAGAGATACACAAACATTTGAAACTGAAAATCAATTTTAAGCAATCACAATTAATTTTACACAAACAAAAAAAATATTTTAAACAATGTTTATTTTTTAACAAGATAAGTGTTTTATTATCTGATTTTAAAAGAATATTTATTGTCTAAAAATTATTAGAAATACTCGAGGAAAATTAAGCGAAAAAAGTGTCACCCTCGAAATTTGATGGAGGGAAGCAAATTTTTGCATATAGTTTCCTTTAGACTAAAAAAGTTATTTTGCATATATGTCGCTTATTATGCTTCATACGTGTTTTGATGCAATTACAACATTTATCTATCTATTTATCTATCTTCTATATATATAAAATTTTCGTGTCAAGGTATGTAAATGAACTCGTCCGAAATGGCTTGGCCGATTTTTATGAAATTTTGTATATATATATTTGTTAGGTATGAGAATAGGTCGTAAAGTATATTTCTTATCGCTAGAGCGCGTAAAATAGACCACAAGGGGTAAGAGCTCAAATTCCCTATATTTTCTTAACTAATAAACCGATTTTCTTGAAATTTGGCAGGCAAATAGTGTAAAATCTGGAAGGAATTATAGCCTATAATTTTTATTATTTTGGACGGGAAATAGGGCAACAGGGGTAAAAGCTCCCCCTCCATATATCTTCTTAACTAATTAACTGGTTTTCTTAAAATTTGGCATGCAGACACTGTAACATGTAAAAGGATCTTAAAGATACACATTTTTTGGAAATTCCAATATTTAGGGCGTAAAATAGAAACGGGTAAAAGCTCCCCCTACTCATGTCTTCTTAATTAATTATCCGATGATAGTTTCAAGTCTAGTCTAGGAAATTTTAACATTTCAGGCGTAAAATAAACCAAAACGGGTAAAAGCACGCCCACCCATCCCACACAAAAAACAACGTTTGCCGGGTTAGCTAGTACAGTATAAAATTTCACACAATTTTGCTCCAGTACATTTTTTTGCGTTTAGGGTTCAATTTATTGCTTTTTAATATCCACTTCAGGACGATATAGTAAAATTGTAAGGATAATTATACCAATCATCTTATAAGGATATATAATTAGCTTCTATTATACAAATTGTTGAGAAATCTCTTCCTGGTCTATGTTGGAATGTCCGCGAGTGTAAATTTTTCAATGAGGTTACAAAGCACTGTTGCCAGATTTGACGATTTATCGTCATTTTAACGATTTTTTTGGTTCTAAAAATGGTCTGTTGACGATTTTTGTCCCAAATTTTACAATTTTTACTAAAAGGAGATTTTCACCATTTTTTGTAGGTATATTTTTCTTTAAAAGTGAATTAGTTGGTATAATAATATTAACAATTTATTTAAAATCTTCTTAAATTTTTCAATGTAAATGGTTCATTTATATGAAAGATTTCTGGGAACCAATATAATATTATATACGATTCAATTATATATGAATTTATTGTGAATTGGCGAATAAACATTTTATAAAAGGCCAAAATCCTTTTGAAATTTGTATAAAATAGTTAATTTTATAATCAAGGCATTAAAAATAATTAAATATCAATAATAACTATCCAAAGACATTTTTAATTAATTCATTCAAAATTGAATTTCCTATATCGTAAATGAGCTTACAAAAAGGCCTATGTTTTTTTTCTACAACTTTTCAAGATACAAGTCATACAAAAAAGGCCGACAACATATAATTAATGTAATTTTAATTAATTTCTTTTTAAATTAAATTTAAATTTTTCATAAAAAAGCATAAAAAACTAATATTCTATGTTGACCTCAAATAGTCGATTTGAAGATTTTGACGATTTTTCACCAAATTTATCTGGCAACTATGACTACAGGCTAAAATTACAATCGCAAACTGAAAGACTTCGGGCACATGATTAAGCAATTGAGAGGACTATCCCTACAATGTTTTATTAAAATCAGACCAGAAACACAGAAAAGGACAGTCCTCATACTAGCTGACGAAAGTGCCTTTAAATTTTACCCTACACTTTTACACTTGCGGACTCCCTAACATCGACAATATGTACAACAAAAGGGAAGTACATATCTTTAGAAGATGGCTATTATAATTATACAATTTTACTATATCGTCCTGAAATATAGCGGCTACAAAAAATATTAAATTGTACATAAGATGTGCTATAACCCTAAAACTAATGATGACACATCGAAATGCACTTCAGCAAAATAGCATTTTAATCAAATATATAATTCACTCCCCGCACACTTTGTATTTATATTTTATAAAATTCTACTGAACTTTCCACAATAAATGAATTCTCTAACAGCTCTGATCATAAACTACTGTTGTATAAATTTCATACCATAAGCGATTAAATGAATATAAAATGATATCATACCCGTACAATCGTGCCCATCATCATCCACCGCAATAATACGTACACACATATTAAAATAACAAAAGTAGATGATGACTGGCCTGTTATTGTTTTATGGGCTACGTTTTTGGCCAACTGGTTGAAAATTAAAAGGCAATTGTTTTTAACTGCTTTAACTTCTACTATTGTTATAATACTACAATACCTCTACTGCCACTGCCACCACCAACCATCATCAACCCAACCACCACCACCCGAATGAAACACACTATTATATTGTTTTCAGCCATCAAAAATTCCTTTTCTGAGTTCTGTGCACAAGAAGAAACCAAAAATCACATACAATCAGCAAAAACACAGAGAAATATGAAACCAACAACAAACACAGTAAGAAGAAGCAACTAAATACCAATGAACCAACCAACTCGATAATAAACAGCAACAACAAACCAAACTGATCTAAAAAAGCAAAAAAAAGGAGACTATAAAAAAGAAAACAAGAAACCAACAACAAGTCAGATATATGGCTGGCTAACGCTGGTTGAACATTGAAACTAACTAGAAATACTCGTCTGGTACAAGCGAAAAGTGCAACACTGACGACAGCCAATAAGAGCATTCATCCAACTGTAACAATGCAAACACTTCCCATAAATGCTGATCGCCTGTTAAGCGAATTGTGTCATTCGACCAACACAAATTTTTCGAAATTCACTTCTTTGTTGTGCTACAGAGCAACGACCAATCGACTAAAGCCGACATACTTTTTGCCTGAAAATATCTTTGCCATTGTATGTTCTGAACATTGGCTGGTTGCTTCCGTAAATTTTCAGCGCCCGTACGCTACTCGTCGTCAACAAGCAACGAGTTATCATTTGAGTTGGCACAGTAACAATCCAATCAAGACTACAACCAACCACAAAACACCACTGTGAGAAGTAGTAACAGGCGTTAAGGCAGCAGCAAGCATAACGTTGCAGTACACACAAATATACATATTTTTAACTAACCGACTGGTTGCTATGTGACACACTTTGTGAATTTTATCAGCTGTTTAATGTGTACTTTTTTGTATTATTGTTTTTTTCCATACAAGCAGAAGAAGAAAAAGTAGAAATATTATTATGAGTGCTTGTGTTGTTACTTTTTATGAAGTTAAATTAGTGTATTGTTACGAGTTACCAGGTTTAATTCCGAAATGGGATTTAGAAAGTTCTTCGACGTAATATTTTACATATAATTTGTTATATTTTATTGAAATTAAAATGGACTATTCGAAAAGACTTCATTATAAATATCGCTAAGTTTGTAAAATATAATGAACAACGTATCATCTGTGCTGCACTTCATCAGCGTTCAATATGTCTTTTCCACTTGAGAGTTGTTGAAACTTAACTAACCGTCTTGTAATCTTTGGGAGTCCTATTTGCAGTACCATCCCTTTGGTGCAGGTTAGAGAACCTAGCGTGGTCAACGCTATGGCTATGGATCTGGTTGCAGCAGCGTGCAGTATCTAGCTCGACCATGAACAAATTACATTATGTAAATGCCTTATTGTCTTGTTAGACGATTTATCAGTGGGTATTAGGGTTTTATCCCCGAAGTTTGTCAATTTTTCGCTTCCCAATTACCGGTAATTTTTGTCGGAAATTCCGAAAAAATGGTAGCAGATCTACCATTTTTAAGAATCCAAAATTCTACAAAAACGTTGATTACATTGTTTTGCAGCCAGTTCGATGTAATTAATTCTTAACAGTTTATTAAAATACTAAAAAATAATTTAAAACTAAGAAATACAGAAATGACAAAACTACTTAAATATTTGAAATTTGTTTATGCTTGAAACCACTGCTGTTAGAACTTAGAAAACTTCACCAATGTTAGGTATATGCATCACGACACAGTTTTGTAAGACGATTTTTTATTTTGACTTTTCACCTTCAACAATTTTTACACATTAATTTTATATATTTAAAAAAAAATATTATGGAAAAATCACTCGGGGTCCAAGGAGGTTTGCAAAAAATTACCTTCGAAGACATGTTTATTTATGGTTTCTTAAAACATGTATTGTTGTTGTGATGAACGTTATCCAGGATTCCTTTTTTAAGTTTTTATGCAGCTGATAAATAACTAGATACTTAAATAGTAAAACTCTTTTGGATTTTTAAAAACGTATATAGGTATGAATATGTTTTAAATTAAAAATTTGTTTACGAAAACATATAAATTTATATTTTATTTGTTACTCAACAGAAATATTTATTAAAAACTATTTTCAATACCTATTACAATTTATATGATTATATTAAAAAAAGTAATCTTCAAACATATATTCTAAAAGAATATAGATAGATTTTGTTCATTATCTTTATATTGTATTTTTCTCGAATACCCGGTAATGCCTTAAATAAAATCCTGAAAAATGTCGTGAAATTAAAAACCCTAGTGTAGATTTCTCAAAATATCTGACAAATCGAATGGGAACTTTAACCAAAAGAGGTCAGTTACAAAGATACCCTTTGTTACACTATTCATTACTTCCGAAAAGTTTAATTAGTTTCGAAGCTTCCTGCCTTCACAGAAACCAAATGTGTATATATATTTCCTTTTTTTATAAAAGCCTGTACAAAAATGCAGATATGTTTAAAGGCATTTTTGTTGAACTTAAACATAACGAAATTTAATATTTTCAAAATAAACAAAAACTATAGATCTTATTCGATTTTATCTGTAATAACACACTAACACTTTCCATATATTTTCATTTTTTTTCTCAAAAAATAAACACAAAATAAAAAATTAAAAAAATAACTTTATCGTAAAATACGAATATATGGAGGAATTTTTAATAAAGTTTAGAAAATGCTTAATAATTTTTGAGTTTTTAAGAGATTTTATAAAAGTATATCTCATGTGATTCTAAACCAAATAGCATTTCCAACTTTCAAACAAATATGTATAGTCTTGAGGAAACAAATCAGAACAATTTGCATCAAAATCAAAATTTTGAAAAATAAAAGAAAAATAGTTTTAAAAATTTTGAACTAGAGCATCCAAAAATGTGCAAAATCATATTTTTTCCTGAGATTCAGATGAATCAAAATTTTAGTTATTTATATATTTCTCACAATTTTAAGAATTTTGGCATCGAATTTTTACAGCATATTTTGCATATTTTGGGCTCAGCAGCATATTTTCATAGATAATCCTTATTTTAGAGCAAATTTTAGCAATATAATTGTACATATATTATACTAAAGAGCATGATTTTACATTTTTTACACTTAAGAGGAAGATTTTGCTTAATTTGCATCAAATATATTTTTATACATAACTTGCCATTAGTGAAATTTTCTTCTTACTGTCATTAATACACGTTTTTCAAATCCGATCTCTCAATAATTTTTATCTTATAAATTGATCAAAATATTGTGATTTCCCAATACAATTACCCAATTCACAAAGTATATTATTTGAGTTATTGTGCTATATATTATTTGAAATAACATATTATTAAACATTTTTTGAAAATGTATATGGAAATTTTAAATAACATAACATTGTAAAAGCTATGTTTACGAATTCTGTTAAAAATTAGTTAGATTTTTTTACAAAAAATTATATTTTTAATTCAAATTTTTTCACCAATAAACCAAATTTACACTAGAAATCCGATTTTTCATTAAAAAATCCAAATTTTTTACCAAAAACACAAATTTTTACTAAAATTCGATTTTTCACTACAAGAATTCGTTTTTCACTAAAAAAAATTAGATTTTTCAACAAAAATTCAATTTTACACTAAAAATTCGATTTTTCACAAAAAAATTAAATTTTTCACTAAAAATTCGATTTTTCACTAAAAATCTAACTTTTCATTAAAAATCCGATTTTTCACTATAAATATAAAAAAAGTCAATAAAAACAGGTAAAAAAGTTATAGTCGATCAAGTACGACAATATGATTGCGTTTAAGCCTCAAAATGATTTTCGAGCTTTTGGAAAATGGCCTTATATGGGACCTATGGCCAATAACGGACCGATCCTTATGAATTCTTGGTACTATGATTTCTGCTTATATAAAACTTATTTGTTCCAAATATTATCTTGCTATTGTAAATAATGCAGTATTTATGCGAGTTAAAGTGGTTTACGAGTCATATATGTATGGGAGCCATGCTTAATTCTGGAGCGATGAAGTTTGGTGTTCTGATTCAATCTTATATAAAACTTATTTGTACCAAATTTTATTGAAATCGTGACATAAATAAGGCATTTATGAGTATTAAAACCCTATTCCGGGGGAACAATTGCATGAGAACTAGGAGAAATAATGGACCGATCATAACCAATTACAATATACCAAAATAGTCATATGTTCCAAATTTCATAAAATTTTCTTTAAAATTACGATTTGTTTTTGTGCAGAAGTTTAGCATGGACAGACAATTAGCCAGACAGCCTGCCAAACGGATGGACATCATTAAATCGACTTATAAAGTGATTCTGAGTCGATTGGTATACTTTAATGTGGGTGTTAAAATATGTCAAAATCCTAGTATCCGAAAAAAACAAAGATTTTCTCAAAGATTTTTCATTAAAAATGTATAAAAATAATAAAAAATTTAACTTTTTTTAAAATTACAATATTTTAATTTATTTGAAAATAACACACTCATTCACAAAGAGTATTACTTTTTCAACACTATTATTTTTCTTCGTATACTTCTTTAACAATTAACACAATAATAAAGTTGTAAATTAGGTAAACTAATTAGCAATAAATATTTTTATATTTTAATTTTAATATTAGTAATTGCTAAGTTATTGAAGTTATTTTTGCCATAAATAGTTTTTAAATTTTAGCCACAAAAAAATTAAGATTTTCTTTAAATTTTATTGACATATTTTCCGAGTGCATTTTTTATACTATTAAAACTTTTTTTTTGGAGCATATTTCTGCTTGCCGTGGTTATTACCTATTTTGTATATATATACAAGATTTTAATATAGTTAAAAAGATACGTTCTTCCGCTTTTCATCAATTTGAAAATTTTAAATTTAAGAACTATGATTTTTAGAGAGCTATGATTTCTTGAATGTATTAACTACCCCTACAACGGCTTTTTCGCAATATCTCTAAATTTAGGGTGTGTTCAGAAATTTTTTAAAAATATTATGTGATGTCCTCAAGAAAATCTACAGCCTGCATTAGACCATTTTTCGAGTCAAAATAAAAGATTTCTTTTGTAGCAGCGTGTTACTCATATGAAATATGTAACACACTTTTCACAATTTTTTTACCTGTGTTATCAATTGCTCTAATCGATGACATCTGCCTATATATTTTAATTCATATGAATATACCAAAATTTGGATTAATTCATAGTAACTATTAACAGAAGAAGCATTCTTTCCACACTGTTAAATAATATTTTGAATACAAAATAAGGTAACGTTCTTAACAATTAATAAACTCTCAATAAAAAATTGACGTCGTCTTTTTACCTCCCAAACAATTTTGTGATTGCGGGATAATAAGATATTTTTTTAGGTCTTTTGCATATGTCAACATAAATTTTTCTCAGGTGTTCATCAATGTTATTCACTATAACAACTATGCCTTCTTTGGTGTTATCGTTCAGCTTTGAATTAGTACCTTCAATTTATTTTTCAGTTTTTAATTTCACGAAATTGCAAAAAATCACGATTTTATTTCGCTTGAAAAACATTAAAAAAGTTGAAGTAGTATCTCTAAGATTACTTAATGGATTTTGATTATTTAAACATTATTAAACTTTTTCAAAATTGCTTTTTGGTTCATTCTTTCACCAAAATTAGCATTTTTAATTTAATATTCTTCTGTTGCAAAAATTTAGTTTTCTCAAAAAACATAAAGATTCGCAAAAGAAATAAAAAACAACGCTTCTCTTTCGTGAAGCACATTAAAAAAATTGATAAACAAATTTTATTGACTTTTTTAAAATTATGCAAAAATTGCACATTTTGTTTTTGTATTTTTATATAGTAAATTTCAATTTGTACAAATCTTGGATATATAGATGTAAGAAGAAGATGATAGTTGAAAACGGGACACTTTTGTCAAAACACATTTTGCTAAGGTGCATCGCATTGACAGCACGAAATTGACCATTATTGGCATAATTAAGTGGTGTTTGTAATGAAAATTTCGAAAGATAAAAATTTTATGGCCCAACAAAATTTACTTAAGTAAAAAAGGATCACATTATTAAATAGCATTTCTTTATGAAAAACTCTAATAAATATATTTTCCTATAATATGGGGAGAAATAACTTAAATTCGAAACCCATTTTTTCCAACATTTTTAAAAATCGCTATTTTTTTAATTTTACTAGGAAACTCAAAAATATGCTACACTAAAACTGTCAAACATTGAAAGCATTTTATTAGACTAACTCAGTAAGTTTTGATTATATATATATATATATATATATATAAATGTAAATTTTATAGGTTATACAAAATATGAAATTGTGTGCATATTTGCATTTTTTTAGACTTCCTTTAGCTTACTTTTCTTTAATAAATATTTCATTTTTTAACTAAAAGCGATATTTACCAACATCAAAAAATATTTAAACAAATAATAATAATAATAATAATAATAATAATAATAATAATAATAATAATAATAATAAAAACAGAATATGAAATATTTGCTTTTTAGTCAATAAAAGTGGTGAAAATCATATATATTTTGAGTATCATTACTTTTTATTGAAATTGACATCGAGGATATAGGACGTAACAGAAACTCGTAAGTATACATCGTTTCAGAGCTAAAAAATACTTTGAATATAGCATACGTATGTTACCGTTAATTCACAGTAAATTACCAATAAAAAAACGGCAGACTTATTAGTCACAAGTCAATGTTTTTGAAATCCCAACAATATTTCAAATATTTTAAAACTGTAACCCTTAAACATATTATTATTATTCTTTTTGTCTACCTATCCATACATATTACTAACACATAAAAAAGTTTCTATAAAATTTAGTTCCTCAATTTTTGTTTTTGAGTTTTTTTTTTTTTTTGTACCATAAAAAAACACAATCAACTGAACGAACAACAATAAAAACACAGAAGGGAAAAATGAGATAGAAAAATTAAAAACTAAAAAACACTTGTTGTAATTTCTGATTGCCTCTTAGAAATATCGGTAATGCTGTGCAGCCAACGTCGTCACAACAAGCCTTTGAGACGACTACGAAAATACGTTTTCAGTGTTTGACGACGACATATAATACCAACGGCATACGGAAACGTATTTTTTCACCGCTGCAAGCATAATTTTAAGCGCCTTCGATGTAAGTGTAGATTGTGTACGCCGTTATTTATTTTTTGTTTAATTCTTTGCGATTTTAATTAATTCTTCAAACTAAGTAACAAATTCCAAAAACTTTTTTGATTTCTCCTTGAGTAGCTCTTCTGACCTTTTTCAATGCTATGACCTAGTACTTCAATGTCATCTTTAGGGCACCTTAAATTATTTTTCTCACTCTGTTTTCATATGTTCTCAATTTGTCCTTAAAAAATTGGAGCAAAACCTTAAGATGAAGGTTTTTTCACAGTGCGTTCAAGTAAAGTAAGTGATTTCAATGACAAAAGGAACTCGCGACAAATATACGGAAAAAAGCTGGGTCAATGTCATTGGCCATGAACTAGAAAATAAAAAAGCGAACATCACCAAAGACTTACAAAGTTAAAGTTAAGATTTTTTGTTTGTTTTGATTGAAAAACAAATGTTTAGCAGGGGAATGAATATATAATTTGATGAATGAATATTGAAAGTGTTTATAGGAATAAATAAATATTTTAAGAGGAAGGACATAGTAAATGTTTAGTTTCAGATAATACACCCGCTTTTGAAAATGTTTAGTGCAAATAAAAATTTACTTGTTTTACCATAATTATAATTATTTGTACAATGAAAAAAAAAAACGAGAAAGAAAGATATAGACGGTCAAGACCGACTTTATGATACCTTACACCATTGTGTACGAGTATAAAAATTCAGGAAGGGGACTTATAATACACCTGTCACCAATTTTGATAAATGTAAAATAAAATATACAAATACAAATAATGCGTTGATACTAACATTTAGATGGTTCTATGCATTTTAGGGCGATTCCTGGAAGTGGGTTTATATTGGAGCTATGGTAAATTATGGACCGATTCTCATAAAATTTGACAATGTTGTTTATACTTACATAAAACTTTTTTGTATCGAATATTAACTTCATACTAACATTCGTATGACATTTGTGAATGTTAAAGTGATTTTCGGAATAGGGGTTTATATGGGAGCTATGGTCAAAGATTGATATTTGTATATAACTCCTTCGCACCGAATTTCATTAACATGTTCTAGTTTTTAAGGCATTTCTGAGTATTTAAACTCCATTCCGGAGGGACATTTGTATGGGGGCTAGATGAAATAATGAAACGATCACAACCAATTTCAATAGGCTTCGTCCTTGTATCATAAAATTCCCACGTGCCAAATTTCATTGAATTATCTTTAAAATTGCGACCCGTGTTTTGTGCACTAGGACGGACACCTTTAGATACTGAGTCGATTGGTATACTTTAAGGTGGGTGTTGGATAAATTTTTCTATGCGTTACAAACATCAGCAGAACACATAATATTCCAACCACCTATGGTGGTGTAGGGTATAAAAACAAACCCTCATCTGAATCAACTCAACTTTGTAGCTGAGTTTTTATTATAAACATTCATATGCTTACAGCTGGTGTCAAAAAAGTACCTTATAAATAAAATGCAACGATTCTAGAGATGAAAAGATTTTACATGGCACTATCGCTTGTTATTTTATTTATTTATTTTTTGTTTTGTTTTAGGAATAGTGGGCTATTTAAATAAATTATAAAAGTTAAATTAATTCGGTATGTAATGAAAATCAAATCATTCCTTCTATGTTCAAAACAACCGGTTTGAATCTGTTTCCGTTGATATGACACGTTGGAACATTTAATATCATACCATAGAATTTTCTACGTGTTGGAAAGCATGGAAAGCTTTGGATTCAATTAAGTTCTTCCATGACTAATTAAAAATCAATATTATAGTCCCATCAAGAATGGTGAGTGGCAATATCGTTTCACAAGCACTAGTCTCTTTTGCATTTTTATTTTAAATTATTGTATGAGTTTAAATAAGCAGAACGTGTTGCGTTTGCTCAAAATTAACCATGGTGGGATAACATTATCATTATTCAACTACAATACACATGATTTTTTGCATCAGTTTCCAATGAAAAGCACAATTGAGTTTTGATACATTTTAAACAATAGGTTTCTCCGTGCGAACCATCGGTAAGATACTCAAGGTGAATTTATTGTTGGTCACTGTGTCATTTTTCTAGGATGTGGCATAATTTCCAGTGATTGCAAGAAGAACAATAAATGGCGAAAATTAAAGTATTATTAATTTATTTTATTCTGTACATCAAATTAAAGCAATTTTTTTAGTTTTGTTTTATGACCAAATTTTTGAAACCCACCGATACCTGCTATATATATAGCAATAACAAAAAAGTTCAAACAAGTTTATGTACACTTCACCCATGTTGAGATGCATTATATGAAAAGGAAATACATTATATTAGTTGTAATTTCAAATATATATATATATATATATATATATATATATATATATATATATATATATATCAGGTTCAAATTGTTCATCTCATATTCTATGTTTTTATCCAAAAGAAACATAACTGAAAATGAAGGAGTTCAACTAGAATCAACTCTTACATAATAATTATATCATTTCTTATTGCTTTTTTTTTCAAGTTATACTAAAATTTTAATAAGAAAGGACTTTTTATTATTTAATTCAGATTATAGAGTTATGGAATGAAAGTTAGGAAATTACCGAATAATCCGGATTGCTGAGTTTATATTTCATTTATGAAATTGCTTAAAAAATTTTCTCTTTAAATGAACGAAATCAAATCTTTATTAAAATTAACATTTTTAACTAAGTAAATGATATTCAAATAATATTGAAAAATTATTTTATCTAAATAAACAGACTTTTACAAAAAATAAAATTCTCGAAAAATTTTGTCTTCTAATAAAACTAATTTAAACAATGTAACGAAATACTCACAATAATATTTCAAGAAATAAAATAAAAAATCATAGAACTGTTAAACTTATAAAATTTTAAGCGGTATATAAAATTGTATTCTTTTCACACAAACTAATCATTTTTTATACAACTAGTCTTTAAATGAATTTAAATCGAAAAAATGGGCAATGTATTTATTTTTTTTGTTTTCTTTATTGATGAAAATTATAGTACTCACTTCTTATCAGATTTTATTATAAAATTTTAAGTGCTCCACGAAAATCATTGCCATGGTTTTCAATAGTGCTTCATCTTGTAAAGAAAAAATAAAGCATTGTTCCAAACATTTTTCTTAAAATCGATCGAAATCCATCACAACTTTACAAACCGTTCGATTTGAAAACGATTGATTTCCATTACATACCTAATTATGCTGTTTTAAATTGAGTAAAAAGTTGCTTAATTATATATGTTTTAATCTTCAAGAATGCAAAAATGCAAACTATATTTAAAAATTAATAATTTATTTTATCATAATTATTTTTTATAACAAAAGAATTATATATAGTTTACTTAATTGCCAAAATTGTATTTGATAGATTAACTGTTTGTAATTGTATTGGTTTTTACAGTTTATTTTGCTAAACATACTCTTTAAAGATCGAATTAGCAACTATCGTTAGGTTCGATGGGCAGCTGCAAATCTAAACTATACAGCTCACTTGGGTCCTATTGGCCCCGTTGTGTTACTCTAATGGATCATGTGAATCTGTTTTCACATGTCCAATATTAGAAACGAACCAACCTGACGCACGAAGAAAAGATCTGATACGTCTGACTTCAATTGCAGAGAGATTAGATAATCCGTGCATATATATAGACTATCAAATTCAGCAGTCCTTATATTCGCATATATATTCTCTTCCTCCTCCTCGTTAAAGCAACTTCTACAATAGTCGCTAAAAGGGAGTCCTAGTCTCATAGCGTGTGCACCAGCAATCCCAGAATAAAATTCGACCGTTTTTGATCGTACTGTCTCGAGAAAGAACTTGAGGACTCGTTTGTCCATCTTTGATGAGCTATTCTCGACAAGTACTGCAGTACCATTGATGTGCAAGATAATAGCGGTATATCAACTAGTTGGTCCGTTTCTTCATTTTGAAGGGATCCAGTTCTGGCTAATTCATCCACAATAATATTTCCCGGGGTACTTGAGTGACCCCTTACCCGGATCTAGGTTTGACTGTCTCGCATTTAAAGATTTCCGGCATTCATGTACCAGCCTTGATGTCGAATAGACACCGAAAGAGACTTAATCGCGGGTTTACTATCGGTACAAATTTGAATATCCACTCCGAATACTCTATAGTACATTAGCCAATTTACCGCTCTCTTTGAAGAAAAGTGCAGTGATGCATCAATTTAAAGGAGATGTTACTCCTATAGGCGGGAATAAAGACACCTCCCCCAGCTACCATCGTTAAAAACACCAAATTTTAGTTGAAGTTTTAGTTTTTAGAAGAAAAAACTGATAATGTTTTCATAGTACAAAACTACAAATTAATATGAAAAAAAAAAATACGCAAAAAAGTGCTAAAACTTGCTTTAATAGAATATTAATTGTTTATTTTGTGTAAATTTAACATCTAAGTTGTTAAATTAGTCAACAACTAAGTTGTTAAATCTTAGCTAAAAAATTTAATTTTCTTAATCCATCTTTCATCCTTTCTAAAAAAAAAAAAAAAAATATTTCAAAAAACGAGCGCTAGTTTTTAAAAATGGTTAACACCAATAAACTTAGTGCTGTAGACTTAGTTTTAGACAAAGGGTGCTTATCTCGTTAAAAAAAAAATAAGTCTCATTTTGGAGCATAGTGTAATAAAACAAAACAGAATTTTAATAAATAAATAATGAAGAAATTTGTACAACATAAACACAGAATTATAAGTCAAACTTAACGCTAATATCATAGAACTTTAAATATTTGTATTTTCATTGCACTTTTGTAGTGGATTATTGCTGTTTTGTGTTATCCTTGCCTTCATTTGTGTTCATCGTTTTGTTTATCTTTTTTTTTTTATTTGCCTTTTTATTCAGGTTTTATGAATAAATTAAATGCAATATAAAATTAGTTTGTTTTTACTGAGTTCCATTAAATCCGTTACAACTTTTCCTTTCACTTTCTCTAATTCGTTCCAATTTCTTGTCACATTGCGTAAAGATATTTTTGATTTTTCCTCCGGACAATTTGGCGAGTACAGCTATTTTAGTGTAACATCAAACCTTTTTTCATTATACCACAACGCTACCGCATTGATTAACTACATGAAACAAGGTCGTCGAATAAAGAGCAACAAATTCCTTTCTAAATATTAATTTTTATAAATTTCCGAGGACACATTAGAATATATTACAATATTTTAAAAATTTTTATTTGCAACAAACTTATCTAGTTTCGAAAAAAATAGGCTTAATATCTCCATAACTAATGAGTGTGTTACAAAATAATGTTAGTATAACTTGAAGGCAATTTTAATTTGAATTTTTTGATATTTTATTGTACTAAATTAGACGAGTCGTTTTCGAGATATGCGCAACCTCATCAATTTTAGAAATAGCAATTTATTTTGCGAGAACCATAGTCAATTCAAAAAAGTGATTTATAGGGCAAATACTTCATAGAAAGATATAACTGAATTGACTGAGATATCCCGTGCCGCAGAAAAAATGCTTCATTTTGGTAAAATTTTGTGTTGGCTTTTTTCTAGCACTGACTATATGTCCAAACCTTTTAAAAAACTACGTCAACAAAAATAAATACGAGATAAATATTCGCTAAATACCTAAATACACTAGCTGTTTTCTTCTTATACATCGTGCCAAACATTTCTCTCTCTTTCACGCCCCACATGTCTACGAAAAACTTAAGCAACTTTATGGTAAACATTTCATAATTCAAAATGTTTTTTATCTACACTAAAATTTCCGTTCGCCTGGTATTGCGGTCAGATATTTGTTTCACTTTTCGTGAGCTCGCAACTTGTCTGTGCCATATGTGTTGCGGTAAACAACAACAACACAGTACTTCTTTCTACTAGCATTGCGTATGTGTAGAAAAGTGATTTTGAAACAAAACTGAAAATACAATAAAGTTCAATGAACTGGGTGGGCTCTGAAGAGAAACAAAAATGTGTGTTCAAGCCTTTTGTATTTTTTTCGGTAATAAGTCAATGAACTTGAGTTCTTTAAACTTTAAAGGTAAGAAAAGAAAGTATGGAAAGATTTTCACTTTTGTGCAAACAAGATGATATTGAGTTTTTAATTTTGTTTGGGGTTATGGTATTGAATAAAGAAGGTTCAACGAACTCTATTAGTAAATGAAGCTTTATGTACCTAGATTTTTTACTTTTATGTTGATAAAGGGTGTGCTGCATGAATGAGATTGTACTATTATGCATCTATAGAAATTTTCTTTCTACTTTATTTTCTTTCCCTTCAATTCTTATTTTCTATTACTTCTATCGATTTATGCATGTTTTTTCTTTAGAAGAAACAAATTCCTTTTTTGTATTTTTTTATTTTCAAATCCTTTGCAAAGCTTCCTTCCAATCCTGTTTTTTTTATTTCAGTTCTATTATGTTAGTGAATGGTGTATCAAAAACTTCGTATAGACAACAAATTGTACTAAAAATAGTCCTTTTTCAAGAACATATTGTACCTAGAACTTGGTGGTTATATTTACAAGAAAAAAATATAAGAGATCTTTTCCAATCTTTAATACATTTTTAGTTGAATTTAATTTTTTTGCTTTTGTGCCTTCTTTATATCTAAAAAGTCTTTTTATTATAAAAGTTAAGAGTAATTTCTACTAAAAGACATTAAAACTAAAAACATTATTTCATTATCGCTAAAAAACTAGTTGATTAAAATTGTGCCAAAATAAAAAAAAGTACTTTCAACATCTATCATCTCTATCTATCAAGCACCACTCAACGAACTCAACTCAACAGTCATCGTCATTATCTTCTTTCTCACTTTTACTTGTATTCCCTTGCTTTGATACAAAATTGTTTTTTGTCTCACGTCATTCATTGTTTTTGTACAATAGAGTGTTCAAAAGAAATCAGCTGATTGCATTCATCAACGCTCTACTAACAACATATAAACACACTCAGTCGAAATGGAAATTTTAACACATAAAATTCCAACAGTTACTTGTGCAAATATCTGTTTTCCCAATAAATTCAAACTCGGTAGTGCGGTAGAACTCGCTTGAGTTGTGTGGCTCACCTTGTCTATTGTATTGAATGTACAACAAATAAGCAACAACAACACTTAGTCAGTCGTTATTCGTCAGTACACAACAAGTCCACTCGAACTCAATAAGCTATATATATAGTACTAGTACAAGCAGAAAATAAGTTTTATTGTTGTACTTTTTCTTTCTTGCAGATTATTAAACGTTGACGTACGAACGAGTACAAAATGTAGTACACGAGTACAACAACAATATAATTTTATAAAATAATAAAAAAACTAAATCGAACTCTTCACTCACTAACGATGCAGATACTACGGATGATACAATCAACAACCAACGAAATGACTACATACATGTTTTCAGGCATGACTGCAGCAGCGTTGCCAGGTAAATGGGTTTAACGTTTTAAAATGGAAATTAGGAAACACATGGATTGATTTTTTTAAGGTAAAATCAATTGAACTCATGCGGTCCTAGAATTTTATTCCATGTTGTGGCTAATTTAGCTCAACTCTGTACGATCATACGCCTGCACCTGATCATACAGTCTGACATTATGGAAGAAGTTATTTGCGTTATCAGACGTTGATATATTCTTCTCTTTGGGATATGAACGGACACTAGCCCTGCTCTGCTTGATAATATAATTGCTTCGGAACGGACCATAAAAGTATATAACATAATCGGAGGATATGTTTTTGTTATCAAAAGTTGATACGTTTCTTCTTTTAACACATAATATTAAACTTCATTTCATTCCGATGTGGCGAAAGATTTTGGAGGAAAACTTATTATCTTTTTTTTTTCAAAAGATTCGATTTGGACTACGAAGGGGTTACGACTTTATCAAGTCTGGATGTAAAAATTTAACTATTAACAAAAAGTACGTCCTGTTACTGCTTTTAAGACTCTTATTCTAGTACTAAAGAATCTGGAGTACGGAAATTGAAGGAGCAATCTCAAGAAAAACTTTCTGGGTACCTATAAGTATAATATATGCTGGACTATCAAACGTCCGAGTTCCGCTAAGTCCCTCTAGACAAAATCGAGATCAATCTTAAGGACACCGCCAAATGTCTGAATATAATTTTGGGTAGAGTGCTAAACTCTATTCTCAGTGAAATAATTGAAAGATTCCTCTTAAAGTTCTTCTCATTACGATATGGCGAAGGATTTTGGAGAAAATATTTTTTTCTGATGATTCGTCTTGGACAACAAAGGAGTTTAAATATCGTAACTAAAGTGATAATTACGTCTTTGTCAAGTCTGGATTTTAAAAATTCAACTATTACATATAAGTTGGTCTTATAATCGATTTTAAGAAACTCATTCAATAACTAAAATCTCTGGGTCTTTGAATTTAAAACAGAAATTTTTTTTGCAACATCAAGATCAATCTTGACGAACACAGCTATTTGAACATTTGAACTAGTTGAAAGTTGCCTCCAAAATTATTTACCGGGTTTTTAATTCCCGACGTTTTTCAACTCGCAGAAATCGGGAGTTTATTTTAGACATTTCCGGGAATTCCTGGAAATTAGGGGAAAATACAATATTCTTTAAATAGTATCAAAACTAAACATAAAAAACTATATATAATTTGCAATCTTTGTTATAATATTGCACTAAAATAAATTTCAATAGTTTTTGAAAATAGTATTCAATAAATATGTACATATTTCTGACGGGTAATAAATAAAATACCTATACATTTAATATTTTTGAACCCCACAAAAATTTTTTCGAGTACTCAAATTTGTAATTGATTTCGCTTACTTTATTTTAATTGCTTACGATTTGGTTAACTTTCATAGGAAAATATTGATTTCAATTTGTTAATTGGAAAATTTTATTTCTTTTTATTTTTTTAATTGTAGTTTAGTCTACACTACATCTGACACAAGGAACGTAAAATTAGTTGCGATACATTTGTAGATTTGTGTAATTTATCCCTGCTTTTTTCTTTGTTTTTTCTTAGAATTTATAAATAAAATTTTATATTAAGTTTTTGTATAGCTACTCCTTTTAATTAAATACCTTATTTTTTAATACCCTAATTCTTTATAATATAAATTTTTGAAAATTAAAAAAAAATATGTATGGAAATATTTTCGAAGTGAAAAAATTATGTTTTAAAACTACAATTGCATTTATTGCATTGATTTCTGACTTTATTGAAATAGAAAAACGGATTTTGGTCTTATAGTCAATAATACATTGGCGAGGTTTTCTTAGCTTTGTGTTATGAAGTGAGAATAGAGAATTCCATACCATCAAACAAATTCGGATTTTTCAAATATGTAGGAAGAGTTATTTCTTTTTTTTCTAGTATTTAAATAAACTCTTTAGAGTTATTTACATTGAATTGGATGCAAGGCAGTATTTGCATGATTATGAAAACTAATCGGGAAGTGAAAAATTGCCAAAATTCCCTGGAAATTCGTCCCAGGAATTGTCGGGACAAAAACCATAGTGTCGAGAAATCTAAGTGGACATGATACCGTGGCTCATTCCTCTGGTGCCTGATTAAACGCTTCAAATTGAGATCATTAAAATTGCACACAGTGTGAGCTTTATATCTAGGAGTCAACGGAAACTAATTGTCTTGAATTGGCATTCAATGTGTCTTGAAAGCCAATGAAGTATATATTCTGCTGGTGTCCAGTTGTAGTCCACAAACTCTGCTTATGTACCGCCCAACAGAGAAAAGAGCTCAATCTCGAACAAGGCTTAGTAGAAGCGATTTACCACTCTGCTGATTACCATTTGCTAGTCATGGCGCTCTGTTAATATATAAGATTATAATTCATATTCTTCTTAGTCCTAAAAGATACAATAATTTAATAAAAAAAACAGTATTAAAAAAAGATATATTTAGGAATTTGTCTACGTACTTCACAAAGGAAATACCTGCAGTTTTTGTAATTTGAATAAAGTCGAGACTACTTTTATTCCCCGCTTATATACTCTATTCGTAGATCAGTATAGCATTTTTCTAACAATGATTTAGGTAGCTGCTGAACGGTAAATATTGAACCTCATTTCAAAAATCAACGCCTTACATTTTTCGTTATTAACTGCCACTCTCGTCTTAACATGATTTCCTACCAGTTCGTCAGTTGTCGGAACAAGTGCTGAAACACTGCTAGCGTCCTAGGCGGTTGTGATCATATCTGGTTGATAAACGTGACACATGACTCCAAAATGAGCCGAAGAAATTATAGGTAGTAAGGCTTTTTGGAATCTGACAAAATACTATTACTCTTGGGTTAAACAATTAAATGTATATAGCTCAAATACATCAGTACACTTCCATTTATTCAAATTGCAAATTCAGATGGACCATATCAGAACATTAAACGTAGAAGTAGAAGAACGGTTTTGTCGAGAACAAAATATGTTTAAATATGATCTGGCTAGAAAACTAAATGTTTTGAAATCTCATAAGATGCTATTGCACCTGACACTAGCTAGCATAAGTATACTTCCATTTCTTTGCAAACTCAGAATTCTTCATATTATAAGTACTGCAATAACTATAGAAGAAGTTAAGGGTTCTGGTAAAGAAAGTAAGGCTTTTCAGTATGTGTTTGACACAGATAGATAGTAATTTTTATTTAATTTCAATCCATAGAAACAAACTCACTAACTCACTTTAAATCGTAAAAAGTTCCTATAATATCTATATGATTAAAATATTAATTGAAAGCTCTTGAATTGACATTTATAAGAAATACATTTTTTTTAATAAAAGTTTCAAAAGCGGCCTCGCCGTTTTTTAAATTATTGTAATTGATGAACACATTTAAAAAATCTGAAGTTAATCAGAAAATACAATTTATACCAATCAGTGGTATTACAAAGTATAAATAGTTTTAAATTATCTATTTATAGTGCTTTCGCAACCTAATTATAAACTCATTTTTGATATTTTAAGATTTTTTTTAAAAAATAGGGTATTTAGGCGATTTTAACAAACTTTATGCCGAATACCAAAAAACACCATCTGGCAATACTTTTGCATGTGGTCTTTCTTGTACTGTATAAATGAGCATGTTGTGTTATATTTTTGTTTATTTTGCATTGCCATTTAATAGCTTAATTGTGCTGGTTAATTTTTCTGACCTCCTATTCCGAATAAGGTTCCTTTTTCTACAAAAATACAGTTGAAAAACTACTTTTTTATTTTTCAGCAACTACCAAATCGTACTTACTGTATGTATGTATAATTTTGAGAATTCGGTATGTGCAAAAAATATTTGCTTGGAATTTAGTAGTAGGAAAGTAGTGGTATATTTTAGTAGTAGCAGTAAATACATGGGATTTGGCATTTTTACAGCATTAATCAAATCGAATGTGAATGAAAATAAAATAAATACGAAATAATAAATAAATGAATATTATGATTCGATTACTACTTAAAATCAAGTTTTATAAATATTTTATTTAATTAATTAATTACGTGGTTCGTTCTATTGAAAAACTTTTGAAAATGGCATCAGTTTTATTGCGATATTTTTGTAATAAGCAATTCGGCGCATTCTGATGAAAATGTTCCACGATGTCTCACAACATCCTAAACATCAAATATTGTTCTGCGTGACTGTGAGTCCTTGCATTATGAATAGCTATTATGACAGAGGTGCTGTTGTCATTACTGGTCAGCGATAATAAAAAACACTATTTGTGGATTTTTATTTTCTACAAATTGTATTAAAACTAGATGACACATTGTTCCAAAAAAAGGATGATTTTCTAGGTCCAATGACCTGTAAGATCAATCAATTTGATAGCTAGTGAAAAAATAGCTCTCTAGACTGTAATCCAAGTATTGCAATTTTGTATTTATATACCTTACTTAATCATTATCTTTCATAATTTTTCAAAAATTTTACTAACCATTACCACTTCTAATTTTGCCCACTACTGTATTTCGAATAACATTTATATCCAATTTATCTTCCAATATTTATGTGTCTAAAAATAAAGACGTCACCTACATTAAACGATTTACATGAAAACCAAAAACATTTTCATTTGTTTCTCAGATAATATACACAAAATGTTTTTTATTTAATATCCACAATTAAATACTTTACACATATACGCATTCATATTAAATTTTATGTCATAACCCTGCCAACATTTTCTATCCAAATTTGCACTAAAGAGTAACCTCAAGTTGTTATTAACAGTCGAATATGATATCATTTTCTTATCCAAGAAGAGTCACCGTGCGGGAAGAAGTGTGCAGCAGTTCTAATACTTTTTTAATGACACTATTAAGTGATTTTTTTATGTGTCAAATTGGAGTCATTTTGAGGAGCAGAAAAAGTCACTATTTCTGTCGAAATTCTAACTTAATACTATCAACATTACTATCCAAACTTTGACTAAATAGTATCCATATTTATTTTGAAATAGTAAAAGAAAAAGAAGTTATTTTCCTATCGAAGAGGAGTCATCTTTCGGGAAAAAACTGTATCGCAGTTTGGATACTTTTTTTTATGACACTACTGACTGCTTATTTTGTGTTACGAATAAAGTCATTTAGGGTTAGGGTTAGGGAAAATTAAGACAACTTACCTTAGTAAAAAAAATTATAGATATATTTTGATAAATTTTAACAGAATATTTTTGATTTCGAAGAGCCTAGCAACTTTAAAAATTTAGTTGAAAGGTTTGATGAACATGCATATATTTTTTATGAGCGAAACGCAATTTAGTTCGAAATTTTATATTATTGAAAGCAAGCAATAAATCCAAATTTAATTGTTGCCTTCAAAATGAATTTTCGCTTAATAATATTTATTTTTTAATTAATTTAATTTAAAATTTCAAAAATTTTTTTCACAATATTGTTTTCATTTTGTCTTCATTATATATATATATATATATATATATTATTTTTATCTCACTTTATCACACCTTTTTTTAATTTTTTCTTAAACTTTTTAAAAAATCGATTGCTTGTAACACGCCAACTAAGTGCTATTGACTTCTTCACATTTTTTGCTTTTAATTAAATGGTTTTTTATTTTCGGAAGGTCGAAAATCAAAATTAATGTTATTTGTTTTTGTAAAATTTTTTACTATCAGGAAAATAACATCTTGAGAACACTAATGGGAGACAGTTTTAGTAATTTTATATTTATCCAAAAACTAACTTTTAAGTGACTTTTTCGATATTTTAGTTAGTAAGAAATATAGAATAAGTAGATCAAAAATAGAAATTAATGTTATTTGTTTTTGTAAAATTGTTTACTAACAGTAAAATAACATCCTGAGAATACTAGAAAGAGTCATTTTTCTGATAGTGGATAAAACTATCATCTAATTACTGGCAGGGAAACAAACAAAAGCTAAAAGAACAAGTTAGAGTGCTGTTCCGAATCTTATATACCCTTCACCCGTGTTGAAATATTATATGAAAAATTAATATACATAGGTATTTTAAAGTTGATGAAACAACAAAAACCAAATGACAACATTAATTAAAACAAGTTAGAGAACTATATTCGGCTGTGCCGAATCTTATATACCCTTCACCCGTGTTGAGATAATTAGAAATATATTTACCTATACTATAACTAAAAATTTGCAATTTCAAATAAAGTTGAAATAGAATCAAGATTTTATAAATCATTATACCTTTATATACATATATTATAAAAATGAGGTGTAAGTTTGTTTGTTTGTGTAATCAATTACCAGAGGTGGTTATAGGCTTTGTTAGATCTTGATTGGAAGTCACTCTCATACTTTTAAAATTTTTTTTTTTTTTTTAATTTTACACGTTATTAATGACTTATTAGATTAAAATCGGGGCAAGGTGTGTAGTACCTCCATATAAAGCAAATATTCATTATGGCATATCTAAGGAACTATTACAGTGAGAGCTTTCAAATTTCGTGGGAAATTCAAATCAGGATGGATAGGTCCAGGAGAAGAGGTTGCCTCCATACAAAGAAAATATAAATTTTCTCATCTAACATTGAAAATGTTAAAAAAAAAATTAATAGTAATTTATATAAAATTTCGAATAGGGTGATTAGGTCAGGGGAGTAATAGCTCCCATATAAAGTAAATATTAGAAGCGTACCGGTAAAAGCTGCTAAATAATAAATTTAATACTTTGGAATTTTGTAAAAGTTCGTACATATTTAAGGAAGTAATCTCTTCGGTACAGAACAAATATTTAATAAATGTGTAGTAATTAACAAAAATATTTGTTTAACAAAAATACTTGATTAAAATAAAAAATTTAATTTAATTTTTTTAAGTCAACTTTTAGTATAATAAAATAAAAAATAAAATATTTTTAAAAGTCTTCAAAAGAATACCAAATTGAATAAATCAAATTATTATATAATAAACATATTTATTATAACTGGTGACCCCGATTTCTTCGCACATATACATAAATATAAATTTGTACAATGCCAAGAAATCCTGCTCAAGATTCCGCAGCAGAACCTGTTGCAACAACATCAAATATAACACTTCGTGTTCCACGGTTTTGGAAAGAAAATCCATCGATTTAATTTGGCCAGTTGTAGGCTCAATTTGAAAACCATAATATTGTCAACGAAAAATCAAGATATTTCGCTGTTTTACCGGAGCTAGATCCAGAAGTTCTCTCTCAAGTAAGTGACATTACTTTGGAACGTCCCGTTGATGCCTATACGAGGATTAAACAACGTCTTATTGACCACTTCTCCATTTCCGAAGAGAAGCGTATAAAAACATTACTCAACGAAATGCCAATCGGAGAGAAAAAACCATGGTTTTACTTAGTGCTCTTGACAACAGCGGTGTGAAGGATGAATTTTTACGTGCTGTGTGGCTCCAACGTTAGCCGTCTCAAACAGTATTAGCCACCTCATCAGAACCTCTGGACAATCTAGCAATAATGGCTGACAAAATAGGTGATATTTCCAGCCCATCCGGTAATAATATTGCCGCTATTCAAAATTTTAATGAAATTAGGTACTTACGCAGCCAAATTTCTGCCCTCACTACTGCGGTAAATAATCTTAAATTCAATAGAAATCATCCTAGTTCACGTAATAGAAATCGAAGATCACGAAGTTCAGTACAACAGGTATGTTACTATCATCGTAAGTTTGGAAATAACTCTCGATGTTGTCGTCAACCATACTCCTATAATATGGCTCATTCGGAAAACTCTCAAGGCGGTCACTAAATTCCACCAGTGACCGAAGACAAACAATAAATCGTTTATTTACCTTCGATCCCCAACTACAAAAACAATTTTTGATTGACCCTGGTGCTAATATATCAGTTTTACCTTTGTAAAATCAAAACTTTAAGAAAAATCCTGATAATTTTAAATTATTTGCCGCTAATGGTTCACCTATTAATACGTATGATGAATTTCCAAGAGAAGTTTCTCTTGGAAATTCATCGTTGCTGATGTTATTTATCCGATAATTGGTGCCGATTTCTTGCAACATTATGGTTTATTAGTAGACCTAAAGAAGAAGAAACTAAACGATAACTCAACCGGGCTACATTCAAAGTATTTCTTGAAGAAGGCAAATCATTTTGAAGTCAAAACAATGAACAATTAGTTACCCGTTTTCCAAATATGACTAATCCTTCCACAACAACCTTAAAAAAATCCACAATGTGCAACATGTTATTGAAACGAAAGGACAACTTGTAACCTCTAAAGCCCCAGGTCTATCACCCGAACAATATGAAATCGCAAAACGCGAATTTGAGTTTATGATAGAATAAGGTTTGTGTTGCCCATCCAAAAGCAATTGGTCCAGTCCTCTACATATGCATATGGTACCTAAAAAGAATGGCTAACGGTGACCATGCGGAGATTATAGACGATTAAATGCCATAACTATTCCTGATAAATACCCACTCCCACATATTCATGATTTTGGATTTCGATTACATGGTAAGAAAATTTTTCTACAATAGACTTAGTGCGTGCCTACAATCAAATCCCCGTGGCTTCAGAAGATGTCCCGAAAACCCCGATTATTACACCATTTGGACTCTTTGAATTTCATTACATGACTTTTGGGTTATGTAATGCAGGCCAAACTTTTCAAAGGTTTATTCATTAGCTTCTTCTCAAGAAAGCTCACAGAAATTCAAAAGAAATACAGCACGTATGATAGAGAGATGTTAGGTATATATTCTGTGGTTAAGAATTTCAGACACATGCTCGAAGGACACCACTTCATTATATTTACCAATCTCAAGCCATTAACGTTCGCGTTTAAATAAAATCCTGAGAAAGCTTCTCCACGTCAATTTCGTAAACTCGATTTTATATCACATTTTTCAATCGACATTCGCCATATTAACGGTCATTTGACCGATCGCACTTTCACGTATTTCTACCATCGATGTTCCAGCTTCTGTCGATTACGAAGAGCTAAGCAAGTTTCAAGTAGATGATCCAGAACTACTGCCTACCACCCGTCATCAAATGGAATGATAGAACGATGGCATCACTTATGTGTCAAAATAATAAAAATTGGTTCGCAATTACTGTACTAATGGGACTGCGGTCAAGTGTCCGAGAAGATTTTAAAACAACTCCGGCCGAATTGGCATATGGTACAACAATTCGATTTTCAACCGACTTTTTTTTTTTTAAATTCTAACAAATTAATGCCAAGTAACGATTTTGTTAAGTCTTAAATTCCAAATTAATATGTTTAATCCTGTGAAAGTTAAACATAAGTCAAATAGAGCTGTATTTTTACACAAGAATTTAGAAAACTGTTACCACGTTTTCGTTCGTAATGATGCAGTAAAGAAACCACTTCAACAGCCGTATGGTGGTCCTTATCGGGTTATAAAGAAAACAAACAAAGTTTTTACTGTGGATATCAAGGGATGTAGCAAAGTCATATTTATAGATCGAATCAAACCCGCATTTATGTTTAATGATGGAATAATTGAAGAACTACGTAATTTTACAATACAAGTTAAACAGAACTCAAATGTACCTACAAATAGGAATACAAGATTATCCTCAAGAATTCTCAAAAAAGTCAAATTTTCGAGAGCTTAATGATAAACTCTCTGATGGGGGAGTATATGTAGCAATTAACAAAAATACTTATATAAAAATAAAAAAAATAATTTAATTTTTTTAGGTCAACTTTTTGTATAATAAAATAAAACATTTTTAAAAGTCTTCAAAAGAATACCAAATTGAATAAATCAAATTATTACATAATAAATATATTTATTATAAACATAGGACAATATTGAATTCAAAAATGGTATGTATGGTGGAAAATTTACGCACCGATTTCATTGATTTAAAAAACTGAAATTCGAAAAAAAATATTTGTAGTAGATTTATATAAGAATGAAGTCCATAGCTAAAAAATCTAATAATGCGTCAATTTAATTTTTTTCAACACAAAAATTCTTAAAAAAATCTCCAATTTTTCTGTGGATGAACTAAGTTTCTAGCTTACATAGGTGCTTCAAAAAGTTTAAAAAACCAAATATGCCTTAGTTTACGAGTATGTTGTTATTGTTTTTCAGTACCCATGAAAACTCCAACTATAAGGAAAGCAGATATTAAATAAATAAAAAATCAGATTTGCAAATAACACGGTTGTTTATAAAGCGATTTTGTTTATTCAAAAAACCGAAATTCAAGAATAACGATCTAAATCAAAAATTCAGAAAAAAATGTTCAATTTCGTTTTGCAAAAACGAAGTTCCAAACTTATATAGGAGCTGCAGAAAATTTGAACCTGCTTTTTTTTAATATCTACGCTATTTTTGAAACGGGTTTTTCAGAATTTCGATAAAAAAGTTGTGGAAAAAAAATTTGCCAATTAAGTCATTTTTAAGTCGAAAAAACCTAAAAAAGCGGTATTTAAAAATATCTCAGACATTTCTGAACCGATGTTGCTGAATTTCAATAGCAATTTCCTCAAAAGGATTTCCGATCGTTTGATATAATGTTATATGTGGCAGTTATCGGTAGACTTCATAAGCGCTATATCAACCGACAAACGGATGGACATGTCCTATCGATGACACATATATATATATATATATATATATATATATTTTTTTTTTTTTTAATTTCATTCTCAAAGTACGTCCTACTAAACACGCACAAAATCTTTAAATTGAACATACAACACCTATAAAAATTTTTTTGTTGAAAAAATGTATTTAAATTTATGTAGAAAAAAATAAAATCGAAAAGTTATATGAAACACACACACATTTATAACAAATAACAGCACGAGACCAAAAGAAAATATTTTAAAGAAAAATTCAATTTATGCATACAAAATACATTCATATGTTCTGAATTAAATAAAACAAAAATTATTTATTTATTTTTATACCCTTCACCAAAGGTGTAAACGGTATATATAAGTTTGTCATTCCGTTTGTAATTTTTTTTTCATTTTTTTTTCAGAGAGCAAACAAATTTATATTTTCTGGATCTTTGTAAGAAATAATGTCGATAGGACGATGTCTGTCTGTCCTTTTGTCGGTTGAAATGGCTTTTATGAAGCCCACCGATAACTGCCGGTGATATTCCTAAAAAAACTGGTTTTTTAAACCGGTTTTCGATTTTCCCAACCCTCTATATAAGCTATGAGAAATTTTAGATATTTTTTCCTGATTTTTTGTGCTGAAGAAGTGAACAAAATCGGTCCATTAATAACCGAGATATCGGCCAAAACTCATTTTTGATATGCGCAAAAAATTTATTAAAAATATATACACACAAGCATTTATATTAACTCATATATATATATATATATATATATATATATATATATATATATATATATATATATATATATTGAGCAAGCGATGTGATGGTGAAGGATATAAAACATTCAGCACAACTGAATATAGCGCTCTACTTTGTATTGAAATAAAATGAAACGACAATGTTGTTAAAAATGGGAAATATTTAGAAAAAAAAAAAACTTAAAGGGGGTAAATATTTCAAGAAAAAAAATATGTAAAATTTTATGATGACATACACAACATCTTCGTTATATATTTTTTTAATACTCAAAGTTTTCATTTTTGAGCAACACTTTTCATCTTTGTTAATCGTCAAAATTTTCGCATTTGGGACTTTGTGAATCCAAAAGTATTTGTTGAAAAATAAAAAAAAAAATTCACGGGCCATTATTTGAAGACGGGCTATTCTGCTTAGAAAATCCAGCTGTTCGGTTTAGGTGATCAAAATTAGCAGGCCAGATCGCGAAATTATCGACGTTGCAGAGCAGACTAAATTACAATATCGGACATGTTGATCCATTCAATACTGACAGAATAAGAATAGTGCTCTCTTTTAAACCAACACAAATACCTACGTAGATTTTATCGGACCATCGAATGTAAATAAAGGCAAGTGTTACAAAAATTTTTTATTCAAAACTTTCATGTATATTATTATGTACGAAATATGACATTATAGAAATGTTTACCGTTCACTAGATGGCATGGATCTCAGAGGTCAAATGAAAGAAAAGAAAATGTCTACTGGGTTTAAATTATACGGTCTTGGTGTCCAATTCACGGTACATCCGCAAGAGATAATCATAACCTCAAATCATTATTGCAAAATGTCTTATTATATTTCGTCAATTACCAAAAGAAAGTGCTTGCTGCTGACACCTGGCTATTTATCCAAAAAATACGCCTCGAAGCCAAGTCAACAAAATTCCAAATGCTCCGAAGCCAAGTCAGGCGACAAACGGCATTGTTAATGTCAATAAGTTAAGGGTGCAAGCGCTAGTCCCAATCAAAAATTCACCTAGATGAAATCTCCTAAAGTCCGAGTCCTTGAACACGGTTAGGTATCTGGCATACAATTGCATGGACAGTAACAATGTTCTCGTCGATCTACTATTCCTTTAATGTTGCCTGATTGTTTATCGAAAAGCGCATAAAAAAGCGCAATGTATCCACTAACGACCACTAAAAAAAATGAAGTTTTTAACAACTGCGACAAGTACTTGCGTGTTTTCCCAATACTCAGTGACCCATTAGTACTGATAGTAACCTCGATATACTTATCCTTCAGGTTATGGTTTATTAGTTGCGTTGCCACGTCTTCTATTTCAAGCATCTTTAAGAAAATGTCTAAAGATACAGCTTTTGATAGTCCTCAGTGAAATTGCGACTGACACCGCGTCTGTCAGTTAATTTTCAATGTAGACTCTAGACGCAGGGACCCAAATTTAAGTAATATCAGACAATTGACCTAGCCTAGCGAGACTATATGAGATAATTATCTCAAGATTACCAGAAAATACGCCGGATCGAACCCCACAGATCATCTTAGAGCAGTTAAGATTGCAACAGCACCACTCAACTCTGAAAGTTGGTTAATGATCGTGACACCGCTTTGAGCCTCACTCCGTTGCTAGCAAATATGGTCATTATGTGAAGGTCAATGGCAACGTGGTGGAGCATAGTGTTTAGTGCCTCTGAAGGATTGGTTCATAGTGCCTGTCATACACATATCTTAAATTACATCGTTCAGAAGCAACACACACAAGTTGCGATCAAAGTCCTTCTTCACATATCACAGCCTATTCTCTTCACTCTACAAAAATATTTTCGCACTACAACTGTGTTATGTTTAATTGTCAATATTCTACTTTAAATAAGGGTTTTAAATATTTCTTTTCCAGATATTACTTAAAGGTGACCACATTGAATCCATACTTTAATTCTTAATTTAAAACTCAAATCATGTGGTTATAAACGATATCTAGAACTCTACAAGGCGTATTGTTAAGATCCCTGACACCTCCTGACACCAGTGTCTCCAAAGACTTTCGAAGTTCAGTGTATGGAATTGTGTCTAGTCACTCGAGTATGAAAATCTAACTGTTATAGTTTAGAGCGAACAAAAGATCATATTCCATTCGGAGTAAAAAATGTTTCAATGTCCACAAAATTTAATATATTTTCAATAATAAATATTCTTTATCACAACATTGGCAGTAACTAGAGAGATCGATTATTGGAATTTTTGGAGAAATCGGTTTTTGAATAGTTCGATTAGTTGAAATTTTGAAAAAAAACGATTGATTTTTTTATAAATTCCGAAAAAATCGCTTGATCGTTTTTTTTTTTTTACAGAAATAAATATTTGCATCAAAACTGTATATTATTAAAAATTCAATAAATTTTATAATATTAAAGTTAAAATTTATTAAATTAAACTATTTTAAGAAACAAATTTTAATTAAGGTAAAAAAATAATCATCATAAATGGTATTAAACTTTATATAGTATGGACAGAAACTATGGCTTAATATGGATAAAAACATGTTTAAATTTTTTTTCGAAATCGATTTTGCAGGTAGACCTCTTTCAAACTAATTCCATTGATATCCGTATTTTATTCAAGATAATTATTACTTTAGTAATTGTTTAAACTTAAAGAATTAATTTAAATTTAACCCTAAACTATATTTCTGAACAGTGAAAATTTGAATATTTCACAAGTATTTTACTAATAAAAAATGCATTTTTTAAAATGTTTGCATAAATTTAATCTAAATTTGTTACTGTTTGATTAACTGATCTGTATAACTTATTTTGTAAGTTTTTTTAATACTTTGAACATAATTGTAAAGAAAATAATTCAAAAGTTACTAAAATGACTATCAAGGTATATTTACGTACATTTTTAATATATTTTTAGTTTTTTATAAAGAATCGAAAACTATTACAATTTTAAAGTTAGACAAATTTGTATTTACCCTATAAACATTTGGAAGATATCTTCCTGGAAGAAATTTACGTAATATTTTCTTTTTATTAATTGGACGAAAATCATCAAAGCAATATTTTTCTAATATTGCATTTTCATCAGTTTAAAGAAAATTAGGCAATAAACAGCAAAAAGTATATAAAATTTAAATTTTTTTTATTATTTTATCCTCAAAATATCGCCTTTTGTTCAATAAGGTGATTATCACCTCCGCAATAAATTGATGATATCCCATTGAGAACATCTGGAAGAAATTAATGCAATACTTTTATTTTTGAGTCACAATTTTTTCAATTGTCGAAAAATTATTTAAAAATTAAAAAAAAATGTTGAAGAAATTTGTTTTTCTTTTAGCAAAAAAAAAAAAAAAAAAAAAAAAAAAAACAAAACGAACGAATATTTTATGTATACTTTACAAATGTAAACATATTCTTTCTTATATTATTTCTAGATTGATTTAGTGACAATTTTACTGTATAAGTATTTATTACATCTTCCAGAAGATTATCCTTCGTTATCTTCTTTTTTAACCTGGATGATTATTTAGAAATATTGCCTATTTTTCTTCCAGGCGTACTGATTTCTTATTGCTGCATCACCTGTGCCCTGTGTATCACCAGTGACGCACAATCTCTTCCGATGGGGGAAACTTCCGCAATACGAATATTATTATTGCGACAAACAAATTTTTCTTCTAAGCTATACGAATTCGAATCACGAATATACGAAATATTATATGTGCATATTATATAATTTATTCAAGCACTTATTTTCATTTTTTCGTGCATATTTTAACTTGCTTTTTCTCATTTTATGAACATTAATCAGTTAAATTTCCATTCAAATATTAGTATTTAGTACATATTTTTTTTTTTTTTAAATATATGTTATTTTTAAAACCGGTTTTTTATGTTTAAAAAACCAGTTTATTCAACATTTGAAAAAAATCCGATTTAAGTATTTAAACCAAAAAACGGGGTTTTAAACCGGCTGCAAAATCGTGTGGATCATCCTAGTATTAACCCTCTTTTACTACAAAAACCAAAATTCTTTAACTCTATTTTTACACCTAATATCAGTAAAAATTGCATTTGCCATAACTGTACATTACAAAAATATTAACACAATACAAAAAATAAGAATATTCTAAAATAAAAAACTCACTATGGCACTTTTGTTTTTTTATAACTTATTTAAATAAAAATAAATTTAAAAGTTTTCAGCTAAATAAAAAATACATCATTTTATAACACAGTGCACAAATTTTATTATATGCTGCCTGTGTGTAGGGTACTTATGTAAAGAACTAAGTCACAAGGATTCTGCGCATTAGACTGCATTCAATAATAGAGTGTTTATTTTTTTGGCAACGATTGTCATGTTTTTTAATAAAAAAAATAAAAGTATATAAAAACTGAATAGAGATAAATATTTTTATTTATTTTAGAAACACAAAAAAAAAAAAAAAGAAAACAAGATTTAAATGTTGATTTTTTTTAGTGTTGTAATCATGTTATTTGAAACGTGTTTGAAATATAATATTTAGAAAGATATTTATGAATGATTTTCTTTTAAAAAATAAACTATAGTAGTAGCTATAATTATATATATATGTATTTTTTTATAATTTCTGAACCGTAGGTAGATCAATTTTTTGTTTTAATATAAATAATTAATTTATTTCTCTTATTTAATTGTCCTCGTGTTTTTAGTTGTATGTAATATTTCCTATTCTAAATTTAACTACTTGGGTTAAGGCAAAATATTTGTGCATATTTTATGAGATTTTGTATTTTTTGTTTTCAATTTTTATTTTTGTGTTTTCTTTAGTTTAAATAAACAAGAAAAATCTGTTTTGAAATTTGTGACTAAAAAATAAAATGAAATTAGCAGGCTGTATTGACAATGTGGTGAGCTATAAGAAGATATGATCGTATTCGATCTACTTAACCTACATATTTTATGAACATTTTTTGTTGAAAAAATTTAGTGTATAGGATTTATATCCTGTTTCTCTACGTCCAACGAATATCTAAGCGAAAGAAAGCAAATCGAACGAATTCGTATTATTTTGGGTTTCTCTATTTCCTTAGCTTTCGCATGGAGATACGTCTTTTTACATTGTTTTTACTGTATTTTTCTTTCAGAGTATTTTTTTTTTCGTAAAAATATTAAAAATAATACTAAATCGTTTAAACATAGATACAATCAAGCAATATAAACAAATAAAAATTAAAAAGGAAATCACCATTTCTAGGAATATCGAACTAAATGGTTATGTTATGTGAGAATATCTTTAAAACGTGGAAAAATGCAGGGACCATGTGAACTATTGGAATTTCCTTTATAAGTCAAAAAGTTCAAGCACCCTAACCTCTGATGTGTTAAAAGAATACCCTATAATCTGGATAAGGAATGTTATTTTAAGAAGTTGCACATTTAATCGGTTCTGAAAAGAACGATCATCAAGATATGGAAAAAGCCATTGGCAAACTCTTTAGATCCATGTTTTGGGATTTTATAACATATAGGCTAAAGTCAAAATTTCGATACAAAATAGTTCAAATTCGGCAGGAACTGTACTTAGCCCTATTTCGTTCGTTTTAAATTTTAAAATCATGTTCGTGGAGATATCTTTCAGAAAAGTATAAAATCAGTATACATTCTTACGGAAAAGTGTGTAGACATTTTTTTGGCGAAAAAAAAACACAATTTTCAAAATCGTTTATATTTTGATTCGGTAAGAATATCGACTTTAAATTTTCTCTAGTCGATAGATAATTTTGTTCTTTAACTAATTGCAGAAAAGTCTAACAAAATCGGTAGGAAATATTGGACTATATATGAAAAAAACTGGACAAAAAAGAAAATCTTTAAAATCAGGTAAGAAACAAAAATTTTGCTACCGGTTAAAAATATTTTTTATCAGTGATACCTTTTAGCTCAGCTCCTGAAATTTTAGGTAAATCCAACCAGTCAATTAGAAGTTATAGACTTATTTAAAAAAAAAATTTCTGCCCTACTAATAAAAAAAACGTAGTCTTATTTTTATGAAATGATGACCAAAGGACTCAAAATATTTGTAAGTGGTAATCGCATAATCGCATTATGTGACCTTATCCCTTCGACTGCATGCGACTATCCGACAGAGGAATATGTACATTCAACTGTATCGTTTCCAATCGAATATCCTGATGTAATGGTATTCAGAGTATTCTAATATTACTCTGTCCCATTTGTGAGAGAATCTCTCTCTGCGATTTTATTCACCTGAATAACAGAATTTTAAACTCAAGTTTGTTTTTGTATATAGATCCTAAAATATCCCTTAAAAGTTTAGTCTAAGGGACATAAATCTATTCTTATCTCCATATCTTTCAAGGCTATTCATCGTAGGATGTTGTTTTAGCGGCGTCACTGAAGCCAAATCACGAAAGCAAGAAACGTGATTAAACAAATAATAAAATTTTATAAAAAAGATTGTTCGTTAGTGCAAACGCATTACTTATCAATGTTCGGTTGCTAAATTCGGACGACCGGTTCGGTAAACGTTCCAGTACGTCAATGGAAACATATTCGCTGTCCGTGAAAATATACAGGAGAGTCCCAGGCATTTGGTTCCTGCCGTGCACAAGATCAGCAGAGAAGCAATAATGAAAATTATGCATAAACGATTCGATGGTATTTTTATCTCTTGAATAGGTGACGTAGGTAGATAAACACACCTCTACGTCAAAGGAGTACTAGATCTACCGAGAATGTAAACGCTATCAGCAGTCGATTCTCCGTCGTTCACAATATCAAAACTATGTATAATATAAAACCGATTTCTTTTGGGTGGAATCGAACTATATGTTGTTCTAGCTTCAAGGTGCTTCATACCACACGATGAACGCAAACATGAATATTCTGAATGAGCGATTTGATGGTATTTTTATCTCTCCGGTAGTCGGTAGAAAAACACACCAGTACATCGAAGGAAGTACAAATCTACCAAGAACATAAACACTGTGATATACATATATACAATTTCTTTTGGATGGAATAGAAATATATGTTGTTCTAGATGAAAGGACAAATATTAATATTCTGTATGATCTTTTATATTGCGGTTAGGTAACGTAAAGGTCTTGACTCCGGTAAATCTTTTCTCGTAAATCAACACCAATAAGCAACAATCGACTGAAGTTCAAATTTAGCTGGATCTATTGGATCTCTCAGTTTCATACCACCATTTCAATATAAAACTGTTTCTTTTGAAAACCCTTCATATGTGTTATAAAATAACAATATGACACTCTTTTGTTCTACAGTCGAAACAATACAAATTTATTTTTATGATATAGAACCGTCAATATTTTGACTTAAATGATGACAACGGTAAAGAAATCCTCCATTAAGCAAAAATAATTGAACTAGATGGTATTTGACGTGCTAAAAAATAATCTGTTTTCAGAACTGGGTTTTTATGGCCATATCTAATATATTAATAATTAATAAGGGCGTTACAAACGTATATTTTATCTCGAGAACGCACAGCGGGAAATTTTTGTCAATTTCTGATCATAAATCTGTAACGTTTTAATATTTAATAATAAATATATTAACAAAAACGTTGTCATAAGTAGGATAGAAGGGTAGCATTCACTACTTTTTTTTTACAATGTTTTCTTTACGTAACCATAAACGATATCTGTGAACTTTCTTTTGCACTAAAGACTTAGTTATATTGATGTTACGTTAATTTTATTTTTTATGAATTTCTGACGTGACCAAAAACTGCTATACTACTCCAACTACCTTTTAATTTTTCTTAAAGAAATTCCGAGAATAAAATATGTTTCCAAAGTTTTTGATTCTTGAATTTTATTTTTTCTTCATTTGAACACAGAAGAAATTAAGAAATAATATTTTTTTTATTTCAAATTTTGATTTTATAAAAGTAAAAGTTTACACATTGAAATTAAAGCATCAAGCATCGGCTATAATTTTTTAATTTATGAAAAAATATAAAATTGATTTGATTTTCTTTAAGGTATCGTTTAACTTTTCCGTAGAAAATAGAATTTTTTATGTTTTTATGTGACATTAAAAAAGAAAATAAAAATATAAAAAATCAATTGAAAAATTTTAAAAATTAACTAAAAACAGATGTACAAAAAAGGGACACAATTCTCATAAGAGGTGAGTGGTTTAATGCATACGTATTTACGTTTTGAATAACTATGATATTTTTACAAGGAACTCTTTTACATTATAGCTATGATACCTTATATAAAGACTGTTGAGGCCCTAAATATTTATAAATTGTGTAAATAATTTTTCGAACAATGTTTGACACATTTTTTACAATATTTTATATTTATTCAGTTTATCAGCTATACGAAGCATTTATTTGATTATATGAAAACCCCTATTATTAATTGAATTTTATGTAAAATAAATAAAAAATTCAATTAACAATACAGTTTAAATTCGGTAATGGCAACTACTTATTAAAGTAGTTCCTCGGTAATGAGGCGTCATTATTATTTACCTACTTATTTATTACATAAATAAATAATATTGCACAGTAATATTGCATTCACGTGAATGAGTTGGCTAGAGCGCTGGATTAGCAGCCAGAAGGTTTTTATTTCAACCCCGTTCTGATGCTGTTAGTTTTTTATAATAAAATGTCTAAAAAGATATTTTATACTAAAAAAAGTTTTTGTCAGTGAGAACATTAAGTACGACATGGTGTAGTGAGTCATTAAAAACAAATGGTTAATTTATGCCCAAGTTCAAATCTCCCGACTGCAAAATTTTTTGTTTTTTTTTTTCGTTTAGGTACATATTTTTGAGTATCCCTAGAGTCTAAAAATAACTACATGAATTTGTGGACACCTCAAACAAAAATAACTAGTTATTCAGGCAAAAAATAAGTAGTTTATTTTTGTTTCCAATTATACCTGCCAGCTTACCAGGGAAGCAAAGTTTTTTCTGGGTATGTACAGCAAAAAATCAACAGATAGTAAATACATCGTAGCTAATTGCCACGTTCCTGGAGGATAAGTTGGGTTGACCTACCAACAGTCTGACGAACTAAAGATATTTTTGCACACTTTAAAGGAATTTATTAAAACACCTGTTGCCAATTCTTCTTCATTACTATCAAGATTATAATAAGGAACAAAATCTTTATTAAATTAAAAAAAAAAGAAAGCCTATAACGGAGAGTATACCACTGATCAAATTGAAAATATTAAAATTTGCGATTTTAATATATGCGATAAAGAAAATGAATTTCTTTTCGTGCTACAAAAATTAATGGTTTTCAAGATAACTGTCAATGAAAGATGTGCCCCTATGGATATGCTCCCCCTTCTGCCAAGCCATTTTTATTAATAACTTATAAGAAAATTGAGTAATTATAATAAAAATTTACAGAGCTATTACGGTTATAATAATGAAACATACACATATATGTGTTTGCCATGTTATTTTAAATCAATTTGGTGGTATAATCACGTCTGTCCATACGTCCAGTGCAGAGACAATATTTAGTTATCCCCTGGCTACATCTGAAGATATACGCAAATAAAATTTTAAAAATCCAATCTATTGTTTTATATTGGTTTAAACGTGGAGGTAAAGGAAGCAACAAATATGCATTCCATTAAGAATTATTCATCCAAAATATTTGAATGTAAAGAATTTTAACCACGGTTCTATTGTTGTTTAAATTTATGACTAAAACTAAAATCTATGTAAAGTTCTCCATCTAATATGGTTAAAAAAAATAATAATGCTCTTTAAAATGCGTTAGCTTTTTGTTCAAAAACTTTTTATTTCAAATACTTCATCGGTTATTTTAGAATAGAATAGCATTACAGCAAATTAAAAAACTTTGTATATATATATATATATATATATATATATATATATATATATATATATATATGAGAAGTTATTCAAAATTTAGTGTCTGAAAAAATGCAAAATTGAAGAATTTTTGCTACTTAGGAGTTTTATTTCGATCAAACTTAAACTTAAAACTATAGCTCATTAAAGAATCAATTAAAGGTTTTTATAGAAATTTTTATAGCCAAATTGTCTTCCGAATTTGAAAGGAAATGAAGTTGAGATTTGTTCTTCAAAGATAGAGTTCAAAATTCTGCAGATTGTAGTTACAGTCTAGAAATTTTTACAGGAAGGTACGGAGTGCTATGGTTTCTGAAATTTACGTGCATTCAAAAAATTTTTTTTCTTTTGGAATATATTTTAAAATGATAAACAATTTAAGAGTAACCAAGAAAATTTAGTTTGGCAGCTTATTCAGCTGTCATTTCAAAACTGCTTGGGTAGCAGAATTTTCTAAATGTATTTTAAAATATAAATAGATTCCTTTGGTGTTTTAAATACATAATCCCATTTAAAAGTATTGAATACTATTGTTTGGTGTAGGGTATAAGCAAAATTAAATTATATCATGGTCAAATTATATTGAGAGAGAAAGTGATCTCCTACAAATAAGTAAGAGATCATATTGTTAAGATACCCTACTACAAATTGTAATTGAAAAAAATAAATAAATAAATAAATAAAAAAAAGACAAAATAATATGATTTTAAAAAATGAGATGAAATAAAAATTAATAATAACTTTAAAAAATAATAAAACTAAAGATTTTAAATGATTCCAGGAGTTTAATTTCCTTTTGTTTGATTTTTTTATTTTAAAATCTGCGATGGAAAAAAATATATAAAATTTATATAGAATTATTTGTGTTAAGAATTGTTCTAATAAGTTTTATTAAAGTTTTTATTTAGGACATTTTTAGATTCTCTTAAAATCTTCAATGAAACATGAATTTTGATTCTATTAATGATTCTTTAAATACAAATTTAAATCTATTAACTGTTTAATGAGAATCCAAAATACCAAACAAAATAAAAAAGCAAGAACTAAAATCTATGGTGAACAAAATGAAAAAAAAAAATAGATTTATATCTGATATTTTTTATAGATATTTTGTTTTTGTCTAAAAGATAAAAATATTTCGAAAGAAAACTTGGTGGCAAATAGTCTGATTGTGTCATTCAAACGAAACGGTTGCCATTTCAAACCTCCTGGTATTCAAAGTTTATAAAAATAAAAAAACATAATTTGTAAAAAAATAAGTCTTTTTTAAGAAATAAAGGAAAATTTTTAAAAATAAATTTTATAATAAATATTTAAATATATAAAAGGTGTGTAAATTAAGTGAATAATTATTGCAAACAAAAGTTTATTTAAAAAGAAAATCAAATTCTTTGTGTTATCAGGAAAAAGAAAACGTTTATTATATAAGAACAGGAAAAACATGATTAACAAAAGTGACTGATCAATGTCATTTTATTGAAATAAAGAAAAAATTTATGAAAATTTTAAATAAAATTAAAAAAAAAACTTTTTGGAAAAATTTGAATTTTAAAGTTTTTCAAAATAAATACCTGACACAAATATTTTAATTTTTGAAAAAACTGCAGTTTTTAAAAAATTTGACAAAAATATTTAAAAACATTTAACAAAAACAACAACAAATAATTTTAGTGTTTTAGAAGGCCACAAGCAATTTAATTGATCGAACACACAAAAAAATAAAGAAACACAAAAAAATTGAATACGAAAAAATCAACACTTTTTCAAACTATTTTGAGTGGTGTAAGGTGGTTTTCATTCTCTCTTTTTTTCTCTTGTGCTATCACTTTCTCTCTCTTTTTTATTTTTATACTCCTATTAAGAAAAATATCATGTTTTTTATTTATGTTAAATTTTTCAATTCTTTAAATCTTTTGTTTACAGCAAAAACATGAACAATTTTATTTTTTCAACATTAATTAAAAATAAACTATTTTTCTTACTCACTCATTTACTTTTCTTTATCGCCTTGCTGCTTCTTAATTTAAAATAATCCAAATATTTTGTAAATATTGTCTTGTTTCTTTTATTATTTTCTTGCGTTTTGAATCTGAAAATGTTGGCCCATATACACAAACACACATACACCGTCATTTAAACAAAAATAAAACCACCTACGGGAAGTTTTGAAATTTTGTTAAATGTAAATTTATGAATAAAACAATAAAAACACATTAAATTTTTATATAAATTAAATAAAAAAAACCTATTTGAGAAATATTTTGTGCTGAAAGTAGAAGTATTTTTATTATTTTTAATTATTTTTGTTTAATTTGTTTTAAGATTTAATATGGAAAAATCGAATCGACCCCAGCGTAATCGTCGTCACAGTAGGTTAGTTGTTGGTTGTATGATGATTTGTTGTCAAAATATGTTTTTTTGTTTTTCTTCTTATTTTTTTTTTTTTTTCTAATATTTTAAACAAATTCTTTTATGCATTTTATAATACAGGCATGACGCATGTTGTTTTATTTTTAATTAATTAAATCATTATTAATAATTGTAATTAATAAATTAAATAATAAAAAATAATTGCATAATCTAAGGCGCTTAAAATAAATTTTTTAAAGCATAACAATTAGGAGCTTATTTTGTTGAAAATGTATGTTTACACCATAAAGACCTAAATGCCATTTAGTCGTTAGATCTATCAAAAAACGTATGTGTGTTCAAAAATTATGATAGTGTGGATTTGAAGTAAATATGTGTGATATATTTATCTGTCCCACTTGCTTTTGTTTTTTGAAAAATTTCATAAAATAGTATTTTTTATGCGATCAGAATTACATTTTGTGGATCAGCTAATAAGAAATTATCAATATATGCTTTATTTGTGTGATAGTGTGGCTCCGACAACACATTTTCTTGCAATTTTTTTGAGTGGGGCAGAATTCTGTCAGACTTATGATCAGATGATTATGTATGATAGTAAATCATGGGCTTAATGGGTAATTTTTACTACAATTTACAGCAGATGCGGTGACCCATCAAAGACTCTTTAAAGATGTAGATACCGAACGACCGGTTCGGTAAACAATCAGCCAAAAACCATATGTAACTTCTTATAAGCGGATATACAGTGTACGATCCAAAAAATTAAATGGAACGGATGATCTGATTGAAATGAAATTTCACATAGTAATAGTAGAGGTGTAGACGAGTTTAATTTTTTAATTTCGACTATATAGACTTACCGGGGGCGGGTCCACAGAGTCTCAAAGTTGGTCACCTTGGGAATGAACATTTTTTAAAACGATACTGATTCATTATATCTGAAACGATTTGAAAAATTTTTATATGAAGGTATTCTGCTGGACAATATCTACAAAAAACATTGTCCCATGCATATTTTACGAGCTATTGGACTTGAACAATTTTTATTTTTAACGTAGGTGAAGTTTTTTGGCAAAAAGGGCACATTTTTTAATTTTCAAATGTTAAGATTCGTTCCAAAATTAAAAAATTAGTCAATATAAAAACTTATTTAAAAACTTTTAAACTGAAATCCTTGACAGGATAATTTTTTCTGCACATACGTTCAATTTAAAACACCAATATTCCTTCTGACCGGATGTCTTGACTTTTTCGTTGTTTACTATTTCCACGTAATTCCAAATAGTATATTAATATGTATAAGTCTTAGATAAGGTGCCATTAATCTAATGAATCAACTCTGGGTTAAAAACAATGTAAATAAAACCAAATATAAAATAGTGATGTTGATTTTCTCACAGAATATTCGGATATTTTTAATTACAACCAATAAAAATTTAATTATTATATTTACATAAGCTGAATGATGATTTTTTAAATAAAAAACCTATTTATTATTAAAAACGTACTAGAACATCGAAAATAATAATGGAATAAAACAACTAATGAATAATTTATTCTAACTATTCACAACACTGACAATATAAATGAGAGAGCAACTGAGAAGGGTTGCCTACATAAACGAAAACAGTTAATGTATTACTCAGGGAACTTGATTCACTGAAGTTTAAGACTGTCTTTACGCGAACGATGTTGCGGTGGCTGTATCTGGGAAATATCAGGATACTATGTATCACCGCCTGCAAACTGTTCTGGGTCTAATATATATGGAGTAAAATTAGCGGCTTTAGCTAATCCTAATATGCTAAATCCAGGAAAAACGGAACTTGTCCTCTTCTCCAGTAGATATGAGATTCCACTCTTCCCACTTCCATGCCTAAATGGTATTGAACTAAAGGTGTCAGATAGTGCGAAGTACCTTGGGATTATACTGGACTCCAAACTATCCTGGCTTCTATATATATGTGTAGAAAAGCCATTAAGCTCATACTTTTGTATGAAGCGATAGTATGGTGGAAGGTTATGGACAAATCTACCTATATCGGAACCTTTGATAGGATTCTGCATAGTTCAGTGCTACTCATCATAGGAACGCTTCGTACAACTCCATCGAAAGCCTTATTTGCTCTAATGAACTGGCTATCGGTGGATCTTATGGCCAAACAGATCACTATTATGGCGGCGACTAGGCTTAGGACTAGGCCATCTACCGTTCTGGGATTCTTTAATAGCATTCCTTGAAATATTGATTATTATATTCCAATACCCTTTCTTGGCAGAGACTTCTCAGTATCAATCTCAACTGCTCCCGAATTAAGAGCTGGTTCAGTTGAGGTTTATACTGACGGGTCCAAATCTGCTGAAGGAGTTGGGGGGGGGGGTGTCTATATTTCCATTTATAGGAAAAACATTTCCTTTAAATTGCCAAATTACTGCAGTATTCTTCAAGCAGAGATCTAGACCATAAAGAGTACGGTGAACTGGTTAATGTACTATGGGGTATTCGGAGTGGATATCCAAATCTGTACAGACATTCAAGCCACGACTTAATTGCTCTCAGGTGTCTTTTCGACGTCCAGATTGGTACATGAATGCCGGATATCTCTGAACAAGATGGCGAGACATTCAACCCTGGAGCTGGAGTCTGGTTAGGGGTCATTCAAACACTCCGGAGGATGAACTAGCCAGAAATGGATCCCTTCTTCTATGTGAAGATACAGACCAAAAGGTTGGAGTACTGCTTTCGACCTTCCAAATCTACTGAAGAGGTTGGAGGTGGAGGGGTGTCATATTCCCGTTTATAGGAAAAACATTTCCTTTAAATTGCCAGATCACTACTGCATTCTTCAAGCAGAGATCTCGGCCATAAAGAAGGTGGTGAACTAGTTAATGTGCTATAGGGTATTTGGAGTAGATATTAAAATCTGTACAAACAGTCAAGCCTGGAGCTTGTTTGGGTTATGGATCATTCAAATACCCCGGCGGATCAACTATGGATTCTTCTTCGATGTGAAGATACGAACCAACTGGTTAGAGTACCGCTTTCGGCCTTCTCAGTATGAAGCTCAACTGCTCCGGAATTAAGACCTGCTTCAATTGAGGTTTATACTGACGGGTTCAAATCTGCTGAAGAGCTTGGAGGGGGGGGGGGTGTCTATATTACGGACAAATTGGATGGAGTACCATTTTCGGCCAGCAGATAAATAATTCTGCGAATCTTATCGATGATTGCACAAGATAGATGGACAAATGATGAATCTCGATCTAACTTCATCATAGGACTACCGAGGCATCGGCTACGAATTCTGGTAACCGTCTTCACAAGACATTGGATTGCTGTTGCGCATGTTAGAAGACTAGGGCTCCCATTTAACGACTTTTGTAGAAGTTGTCGAAATGAGGAAGAGGAGGAAATGGTGTAGCATATTTTATGCCACTGTCTCACTCTTACTGAGATTAGCACTGTTAATTTTGGCAATCCGTTTGTGCATGTATTATAAGATCTCGCGTCGGGCCGGTTCGATTGGGCACTTGAGTTAGCAACACTTGATCTCTCAGGGTTTCTCAACGGAACCAAATTGGACCCAAGTGAACTGTTCCTATTGCTTAGACAGCTGCCCACTAGTTATGTAGACTGCAAACAGTTTTTTGAATACGATTTTCTCAATAAAGACTTTAAGGGCTACATTTTGTATTAGCTAAATTGTGTGTTATATATAAATTAAAATTTTTTTGAGTATGATAGTTAATCTTTGAATCAGGCAGAATCCCTTCATATAAAAATCGTTCAAATCGGTTCAGATATAACGGATCGGGATCGTTTTTAAAAATGTTCTTACCCGTGGTGACCAATTTTTGGACCCTGTGCACCTGCTCCCTTTAAGTCTATATCGGCCAAACTAGGTACCTAAACTCGCCTACAACTCTACTACCACTATGTGAAATTTCATTTCAATTGGACTAGCCTTTACTGAACTGTATAATTATTTCCTTTTCAGTTTTTGGATCGTACACTGTCTGATGCTGATCTCCGCAAAAGTGTGCAGGAGAAACAGATATTTTGCTAAGCAAAAAAACATATCGATGATTACCAATTATTTTGATTTGGATTAAACGATATAATAGTGGACGACTTTAGTTCTAGCTGAATACAGAGAATGCAATAATAGACATTCATCGTGAACAATTTGAGGTTATGATTATTCCTCACAAGGGTTCTATAAATTAACCACCAAAAATGTGCGATTTTACATCAAAAAACTTTCATAACCCAGATCATACTAAAAACACGTTGAATTTTGTGTAGTTAACCATTTTTCTAATTACGCCAGTTTTACATATAAATACAGTTAAAATATTTTATCTGTCTTGATGTCCTTTCTTAAACTAGAACCCAATATTTTAAAAATAACGAAAAATTGGCTCATAAATCTGCTATAGATGATTGCTTTAGAAGATACATAGTTCTTTGCTATAAGTGCGCAGATTATTATAAAATTTTACCTTATTTTCTATTACAGCTCAACTCAGTGATTTAAATATTCGAAATTTATTAAAATTTATTTCGTCCTCATTAAAATATATTTAAATAATAACGTCTTAAATTTGTGTATTTCACATTCGCACTAAAATGTTTGTAGGAATCCTTTGGGATTCCCATTTAAGAACCTTTGAACTACAGTGAAAATTTGGTAAAAATTTAAACGTAAAAAGTCAAGGTTGATATAATAAATTTGAAACATAGAGCAAACAAAATTGGAAGAAGTACCACGGCAGCATTTATCTCATGAGCTTGTAGTCTTAGCCATTTTAATTGAAGAATTATTTATCTCATATCAAATTCGAAAATCGAAACGGGAATAAAGAAAATAAAGTATAAAAAATATTCGAGCTCCAAAATTGTTGTAGTTTTGCAACTAATTCACCATAAACATTAAATAAGGAGTTTTGCGATTACCGATAATGTTGCGAACAAATTTTTCAAATTATCCCATCACTTTTTAAAGATTCCATCGATTATTAGTTTTCGATTATCATTTTTAACAAATACACAGAAAAAAGTTTGTTCATAAATATAAGAATTTACTTTCATTGATTTTAGTTTATAATATTTAAGAATAATGTCTTAAATATTAACACTTTTTTAAATTTTTTTAAATGAATCAAAAGTCAATTTATAAATGTATATTTGAAAATTTCTTTCAAAATGTTTGGTTTTTAATGATTTTTAGGTACATGTTGTGGGCAGAAGAAACCGTATTAATACAGACCAGAATCCTACCCAGGCCAAAGTTAAACCCATTTTCGTTCTGAAGATTGCTGATTTTGTCCAGAAATTTTATTATATAATGTATTAATTTTCATGCCAGAAAGTGTCATAAAGTCCACGGACATTAGAAATTGCATGTGAATTTACGTAAAGATTTGGGTATTTTCTCACTTTTTTATTTTTGGGTAATGTTTCATTTCTTTTGGGTGATTTTTCGTTTGGACAATTTTTCTATATTTACTTTAGGCGATTTCACATTGGGTCATTTTGCTGGCAGCCTTTCTGGGAATATAAGGTGGAAAAATGCTTGAGAATAGAAAATAGTGATTAATTTTTGGTTCCATTCACATTGACGTTTATTTATACTAATTGTTTAAGTTAATTCAAATAATAAATCAAATCATTTAGTTTGAATCAAATTTCAACTTTTTAAAATCTAAGGAAAACTAATGTTTAACAAAAGGTTTAGATTTTTCAACAGATATTGCACATTAACTGACTAATATTCAATATCTGTTGAAAAATCAAATCAAAAATCATTAAATTTTTAAACGTTGTTGCTTGTTATTTCTAACAAAATTAATTTCAGCATACCTAAGACAATTCACTTAATGAATAACTAATTATTCCATTTAACTTTTAGACGCGCTTGGCCTCCAGAAGATGATCTTCATTATCCCCGTCCCGCCAAACGTTTATTTACACCAGAAATCAAACGTATGCTTAAAGAATGGCTAGTACGCAGACGGGAAAACCCCTACCCCAGCAGAGAGGAGAAAAAACGTTTAGCCATAGAAACGGGACTAACTTACACACAAATATGCAATTGGTTTGCTAATTGGCGGCGTAAACTTAAAAATTCCGAAAGAGAAAAATCAAAAAAATCCTGGGGTCATTTAATCAAACACTATAATAATAATGCCAAAGGAAATGTAGAACAATTTAGTATATCATCCGAGGATAGTATATGGGAAGAGGAGGAGCAGCAAAGGCGAAATAAAATGAATGAACGTGTCTTAAAGGACGGTGACTATGATGATGAGGATGAAGAGGATTCATCATTATGTGATATAGAAGGATCTACTGAATCTACCGATATGGAACGTAATGGTAGTTGTGGTAGTGGTGAAAGACAAATAATGGATATGAATTATAAACCAAATTATTACATGGATACTATGAGTAAGGATCCGGTGGAATTATTTATAGGAAGAGAAGTTGATGTACTGACAACTACAGCATCATGTCAGGTATCGGTTGGCAGTAGTAATGAGGGAGCCACAAAAACAAAGTACAAACAAAAAATGATGGAAAAGTATTTAAGAGATACTACCAATGATTCCATGCAAGCAAGTAATAACATTAACATACAACCTCAAAGACAGCCAAATGATAAAGTAACAACATATGTAAATGGCAATAATACGACAGTTATTAAATCAGGAGCAGAACTATCAAAATGGTTGGAAAGTGCCGCCAAATTTACGCCTAATAAAAATAATTATTACGTAGAATGGAACAGTAAAAGGTAAAATTCCAAATAAATATTTTAAAGACAATTAAATTAATCACAATTTTATTATTTTTAGAAACAAACTTGAGAAAAAACCCATTCTAACAAAAACATTTCTACCAACTACAAACTCTGTCAATCTTCACACGTCAAATACTACGGCAACGATGTTGCCTCTATTATATTCCACCACACCATTAGTACAAAGAGAAAATTCTCAGGATTATCATCAACGTAATAACCACTACAACAACAGCCATCATCATCACCAACAGCAGCAACAACATATTTATGGTGTTATACATCATAAGGACGAATTGGATGCTGCAGAGGCTTTGGCTAATTTGGCCTTTAATTGTCGTCAAAAAATATTGGATTCTGCCACAAATGACAGAAACAATATTTCATGGCCCCTAAATACAATAAGTTCGTGATTTATAAGACAAAAATAAAGCATTTAGTTTAGAAATGTTATAGAAACGTGAAAGGATTCTATAAGACAAAAGCATTCCAGCACGAGATTTTATTGATTAAAAGTGCGGAAGAAAAATATACATAAATAAATTCATAAAAACTTAAATAGTTTATAATTGGAAAACTAAAACGAATGTTTATTATTAAATTATAAAAAAAAAATAAATAATATAAAATAAAGGAAACACTAATTAAAAGACAAAAAATTACATAAACTTTAAATTTATTTACGAGATCAAGGCTCAATAAAAAATATCTGTAGTAAAAAAAACATATTTTTATATGTAAGAATCGAAGAAATCCTTAATTGTCAATATTTCGGAAAATAAACTTTTAAATTAAAAAAGGTATCGATATGATGATCGCTCATATTTTTGGCTAAAAATCGATATTTTGTATGAAAAAAAAAACTAATCATCAATATCTTGGTAAATAAGCCTTTCAATGGAAAAAGGCCTACTATTTGTGATCACTCATATCTCTTACTAAAAATCGATATTTTTTATGAAAAATCCAAAAAATTCTTAATCGTTAATATCTCAGTGAATAAGGCTTTAAATGAAAAAATGACTTCATTCTGTGACCACTCATATTTCTTATTAAAAATCGATATTTTAAGTAAAAACTCTTTAATCGTTAAGCCCTTAAAAGGATCTGGATTTGTTATCATTCATATTTCTTTTAAAAAATTGATATTTTGTAAGAAAGCCGCAAAAAATCCTTAACCGTAAATATTCCGGTAAATAAGCTCATAAATAGAAAAAGGCCTTCGATGTGTTATTGCTCAAATTTCTTACTAAAAATCGATATTTTATTTAACAAATCTAAAAAATCTTAAATCGTTAACATCTCGGCAAATAAGCCTTTAAATGGAAAAAGGGCCTCGATGTGTGATCACTCATATTTCTTACTAAAAATAGTTATTTTGAATAAAAAATCCAAAAAATCTTTAATCGTTAATATCTTAGCAAGCAGCCTTTAAATTGAACAAGGTCTTCGATTTGTAATCACTGATATTTCTTTTAAAAAATTGATACATATTTGAAAAAAAAAAAAATCCAAAAAATTTGTAATCTTATATATCTTGGTAAATAAACCTTTAAATATAAATAAGAAATCGATATTTATTAGAAAAATCCAAAAAAATGTAATCGTTTATATCTCGATAAATAGAAATTGATATTTGTATGAGAAATCAAGAAAAATCTTTGATCGTTAATATGTCGATAAATAAGCCTTTAAATGGAAAAAGAGCCTCAATTTGTGATCATTCATATTTCGTACTAAAAATCGATATTTTATATGGAAATGCAAAGAATCTTTAATCGTAAATATCTCGGTAAATATGCGTTTAAGTGAAAAAAGGGCTCGATTTGTGATTACTCGTATTTCTTTTTTTTTAAAAAAGAACCCTTAAATGGAAAATCGATCTTTTGTATGAAAAATTCTAAAAGCTATAATCGTAAATATTTTTCTAAATGAGTCTTTAAGTGGAAAAAGGCCTCGATTTGTGATCACTCATATTTCTTACTAAAAATCGATATTTTTTATAGAAAAAAAAAACTAACCGTAAATATCTCGGTAAATAAGCAATTTAAAAGCCAAAAAATTAGCATAAAATTTTTTTATTTAAAAAATGGCTTAATTAATTTTAATTTTACGTTTTCTGTAGAATCGAAATATGGAAAAAATTCCATTTTCGATCGAAGTCTAAAATTTAATAAAATATACAAAAATTACCACCGGCGATCTATTAATGAAATACCATTACCGATAACAAGCATTACCTTTATTATTAAAAATATCGAATAACTATTAACCAAATCTGTTTACCACATACATTTATTTTATTTATTTATTTCAATTCACAGTTATATAAAAAGCCTTCTTAGGCCAATAAATATGTATTACAAAGATTTTTTCCTGAATAAGGATATATTAAATAAAAACTATAAAAATTAATTACACTCATATTCAATACGCCAACTCAAATGGCTCCCCAGCCAGAATATATAATAATATACCACATTTACAAACATTAGTATCAACAAGGTTCGGAAGATCATTTATGTATAAAATACATAACAGAAGTGGGCCTAATACCGAACCTGAGGAACACCCAATTTAAGAGGTAGAATATTGGAATATATACCGCCAATATCCACAAATTGAAACCTATCACATAAGTAAGAGAAAATAAGCCTACATGCAGATTTGGAGAATGAAAACAAGTCCCTTAACTTGCCAATTAAGATGGAGAAATCTACAGAATTAAACGGCTTCGTCAAATATAAAGAAAACATGACAGCAAGATTTCCATTATTCAAAATATTACGAACACCATCAGTTAAATTAAGCAATAATGAAGAATTGCAATGACGTCGAAATGCGTACTGAGAAGAAGAGATACGGTTTTGAACAAAAGTAAGCATCTGATCCTTCATTATATGTTCAAGGACCTTCGATAAAGATGGAGAATATATATTAAATTTAAATACTTTATCACTTTATTATGTTATCAATAATACACTTAAATACATTTTTTAAAAACATAAAATGTACTTAAATACCTCTTTTTACACGCATATTTAATAATAAAAACTGCTCCCGTTACAGAAATTTTACCGCAACGATTGATGATGAAATTTAAAACCTGAAATAGGAATAAAGAATTTTTATTATACTGTATATTTTTTAAGTCTTATAAATCTAAAATACTATTAGCTGGAGGTCTATATAAACCTAGAAATCGTTCCAATTATTTGTATCTTCATTAATTTTAAAAACAAATTTGATATGAAAATTTCATTTAAATAGGTTTAAACCGCAAAATTTTGATATACTTGACATTATAGTATTTATATAGGTTTTAATATGTTTCTTTCAGATTTTTATTTATTAATTCTGATATTTTAACAAACCAAAACATTTTTAACTGTTACAAAAACTACAATTATTATTCTTTAGTTTCTTCCTTATTTCCCGCTTCTTTGTCAGCTTCACTTCCAGATGATTCGCTCTTTGCATAAACATCCAAAATATTAACGAAATTATTCTGATGGGCTTCCAAATTTTGCACCAAAGTACTAGCAGCTGTATTAAGTGTATGAACTAATTCAGCTTGAGCCGATTGCAAACCAGGCAATTGCGCATAATGCATAAATTCATTACGACTTAATAGGGTATTGTCAACAATACCGGCCAATAATAACATCTGAGGTACTTTACGTGTAAATTTTAATAGCTGGGAGACTTTTTGTTCCGGTGAAAATACTATACATTGTTGGGATTCGAACAGCGGTAAAATGGCTTCATAACGTGTGCCTTCCACAGCTTTACGCACAATTTTAGGACCATACATTTTCAATTGCATATTTTGTTTGTGTAATTGGACACGTACATCGAAAAAGTCATCTGACTTGATGGAATTTAAATGAAATATGGCCACCATTTTTGAGTAATCTAACCAATTGCGTACTTCCCGAGCAATAATATCATTGTATGGATTTTCGACTATATTGCGGGTACGTTTCTCAAAACAGGTCTTGGGAGGTTCAGGATAACGTGGTGTAGTTACTGCTATAACGCGAGCACGTTCATAATGTGGTTGTTTGGGACGTTGTATATTAATTTTACCCCTATAACGTTGGGACTGCAACAAAGGAGACCGTTTGATGTGTTGAAATAGTTCTGTGACAATAAGAAGGAACAGATATTGTGGTTATACAACAAACATTATGTGATTACACAGAAAGAACATGGTTCTTACCAGTTTTTATTAGTTGAGACATATTTAAAGTCGTTTTTTGTTTTAATTGGTAAGTAATTTATGTTAAAAATAATTAAACTTTTATTAGTTCATTTATTTTTTTAATTTTTGCGAGCAATTACTATACTGCTAAGTGTGTTTTGCTTTTTAGGCAAGTTGTCAAAAGCAGCTGCGATATTTCTTTGTAATCATTCACAATAACTAAAGTAATTCACAAAAGGTGTAACATTGGAAAAGTTTTTTTTTTGTAGATTTATAATGTAGCAATACCGCAAAACATCAAGATAACAAACTAATGTATCCGGTAGAAAAATGTTTTAAAATTTATTGAAAAAAAACCTTTTAAGATATTCAAAATATGGTTAAAATAATTTTTTTTTTTGAGACGAAACAATGTATGTTTATTGATGGTACTATAATTAAATTCAAAAAAATGCAAAATAACGATTTTTAAAATTTTAGTTATATATTATTTTGAACTCTAGGTCGAATTGAGTGATTTGTTCCTGGACCGGACCACTTGAAGTTGATAGAGGAAGGTCTCAGCTTCAATCTGATATACATTTTATTAACCGCTATAGTTTTTGGTTGGACAAAGTTTTCAAAAAAAAAAAAAAGATTTCTTTAAATTTCACTCATGGGACATTTTGGATCCTAGGTCGAACTGAGTGATTTGTTCCTGGACCGGACCAATTGGACGTGAAGTGTATATCAAAATGAAGCTGGAACCAAAAACTGCGGTGAATAAAATGTATATCAAAATGAAGCTGACACCTTCCACCATCACCGCCAAGTGGTCCGGTCCAGGAAAAAAATCATTCAATTCGACGTATGGTCCAAAATGTCCCTTGAGTGAAATCTAAAACATGTTTTTTTAAAAACTTTGTTCTACCAAAAACTAAAATGTATATCAAAATGAAACTGAGACCTTCCACTATCACCTCCAAGTAGTTCGGTCCAGGAACAAATCACTCAGTTTGAGCTATGGCCCAAAATGTCCCTTGAGCGAAATATGAAAAAATCTTTTTTTGAATACTTTGTTCTATAAAAAACTATAGCGGTGAATAAGATGTATGTCAAAATGAAGCTGAGACCTTCTACTATCACCTCCAAGTGATCCGATCCAGGAACAAATCACTCAATTCGACCTAGGGTCCAAAATAATATCTAACCAAAATTTTAAAAATGATTATTTTGAATTTAATTATAGTACCATCAATAAACATACATTGTTTCGTCTCAAAAAAAGTATTTTAACCATATTTTGAATTTCTTGAAAGGTTTTTTAATAAATTTTAAAACATTTTTCTACCGGATACAGTAGTTTGTTAACAAAGTTGCGGTGTTGCCACATTATAAAGCTTGAAAAAAAAAAAAACAAAAACCACTAATTTCGCTGCAAAATTGAGCAATTTTGATCACATCAAATTGAGTTGTTATCTTCTCGTTCAGCACTTTTTTTAAAAGTACACAGTTGGCAAATATGGTACATATTGTTACGAAATTGTACTTGAGTTCAAATATAACGGTTTTAACGGCTGGTTTAAATCTTTCTCAATGCTTCTAGGCATTTCCGTTTATGTTAACAGCAGTTAACATTGCTGTAAAAATTATTAACACAGTTCTAAACGTACAACATTGTATAAAAAGCTTTCACCATTGTTTTTAAGTATGGCAACACTAAATGTTTAAGCTGCTAACATTAACATCAAAAGCTCTAGTATGTCCGTTAAGAACATTGTAGAAAGAAATAGAGCTTTCAAGAAACACCTAGTAGGTAATACAGTGTATATAAATTGGCCGTGAGAACACCATTCAGTCAGTCTAATTGGAAGCGTCGTTAAGTAAAGACAAATTAACTGCCTTGGCTGTATAATTTTGTACATTATTAAAGTGTGTTGTATAAAGTGTGTGATTTAAGTGTGTGTTTATATTAGAACGCAAGTGACTATTTAAACTGTTATAGTTGTACATTTTTAAATAAAATAAAGAGTCGTTACAACTTTTAAACTACTAAACTGCTGTTATTTGCAATCAAAGTACAAGTTTATTTAAAGGAAATAAACAACCGCTTTTAAAAGGTACGTTACGTTGTGGGTTATACAACAGTACAAGCTGGCCTTCGTTAAATCCTTCAGAATTCGCTGCTCGATCGTATCTGGCTTTCATTTTATCGCTGGTCATTTTTATTCGTCTGCGTACGAATTCATATAGTTCGTTCAGGGCATCTTGCTCTTGGGAAGTGTTTTCCTTATTTGTTGATGAGGGCTTAATACCGAATTCTAAATCACCAGGCAATTTGAGTTCTGTCCCGAAGACAATTTTTGCAGATGTTCGAGAGGTTGAGTCATGAACAGCTGATCTGTATGCTAATAGAAATTTCGGTATGTGTTCATCCCAGTCCTTCTGATGTGCACTGACCGCTTTTCTTAAATATTCCTCCAGAGTGCGATTGAATCTTTCGACCATGCCATCAGATTGAGGATGCAGTGGCATTGTTCTGGTTTTTCTTATTCCGTATAAATCGCACATTTCCTTGAATACGGCAGATTCAAAATTTCTATCCTGATCAGAATGCAACTCCAGTGGAACACCATAGCGGCACACCCAGTTGTTCACAAATACACTTATAACCGTTTTAGCTTCTTGATCAGGTATGGCATATACCTCTGGCCATTTGCTGAAATAATCCATAACCGCTAGAACGTAACGATTTCAGGCATCACTGACGGGGAAAGGGCCTGCTACATCCATTGCAATCGAATGGCGCGCCTGAGTTATACTGCTGAAGTTCTTACTGGGCCCTTCGCTGCTATGCATTGTGAACAATTGGCTACCCAATCGGCTACTGCTTGCTGACAACCCACCCAATAAAAACGTTGTTTTAACTTTTCTAAGGTTTTTGTCACACCAAGATGACCACCACTGGGACCGTCATGGAACACTTTCATTACTTCGTTTATTTTAGAGGATGGTACTACAATTAAATTTGTCACTGTTTTACCGTCAGCACTTTCCCATATGCGGTATAAGCAGCCATTTAACAACTGTAGACTCTTCCATAGGGCCCAATATGATTTCATTAGTGGACTTTCAGCGGATATTTCATTGCGGGCTGGCCTTCTACCTTCTTCTTTTGCCGATATTATTTTTGCCAGTATGGGGTCATTTCTTTGCGCTACAGACCAATCTTCACTGGACTCTATATGCATTAGTCGAACATCGATGATACATTCCTTTTCCTCGGTTTTTGTACAATGCTTACATTCCACGTTGCAGGACCGTCTTGACAGTGCATTGCCGTGTCTCAAACCCTTCTGGTGCTCGATGCTAAAATCATAGCTCTGAAGCCGCTCTATCCAACGAGCCAGTTGTCCTTCAGGTTGTTTAAATTGCAGCAACCACCTGAGGGCAGAATGATCGGTTCTCAGTCGGAAGTGTTGGCCATACAGATATTTGTGGTAATGCTTCACACACTCTAATACTGCTAAAAGTTCTCGTCGCGTTACGCAGTAGTTTCTTTCAGGCTTCGAAAGCGTTCGGCTGAAGTATCCAATGACCCTTTCAGTGCTACCGACTACTTGTGAAAGTACACCGCCTATTCCGTATCCGCTCGCATCGCTATCTACCACAAATGTTTCTCCAGGTATAGGATATGACAAAATTGGTGCCGTACATAATAGATCCTTGAGCTTCTGGAATGCTAGTTCTTGTGCTTCACACCATTGAAATGATTGTGACTTCTTCGTCAGCTCATGTAAGCTTGCGGCTACATTGGCGAAATTCGGGACAAATCGTCTGTAGTATGTGCAAAGGCCAAGAAAACTACGCAATTCGTGGAGATTTCTCGGACGTGGCCAGTTCTTTACAGCAATTATCTTATCCTCATCTGTTGATATTCCGTCTGCTGTTACGCGATGTCCTAAATATTTGACTTCTTTCTGAAACAACGCACACTTCTTTACACTGAGTTTGAGTCCAGCCGCTGACATTCGTTTAAGGACTTCTTCAAGGTTATTCAGATGTTCATCAAAAGTCTTACCCATGACAATTATATCATCGAGGTACATCAAGCATGTCTTCCCGTGAAGTCCTTTCAATACCTGTTCCATTAAACGCTCGAATGTGGCTGGAGCATTGCAGAGTCTAAATGGCATCACATTAAACTGCCATAACACATCACTCGCGGTAAAGGCGGCTTTTTCCTTGTCTTTTTCTTAAATCTCTACCTGCCAATAACCACTTTGCAAGTCCAATGTGGAGAACCATTGTGTTCCAGCTAGTGTATCCAGGGTGTCGTCAATTCTTGGTAGCGGGTAGCTGTCTTTCTTGGTGACGTCATTCAGTTTTCTATAATCGACGCAAAATCTAGTGCCGCCGTCTTTCTTCTTAACTAAAACAACAGGCGAGCTCCAAGAACTTGAAGATGGTCCGATTATACCGTTCCGCTCCATTTCATTGACCAACTCCTTCACTTCACTTCGTTTTGCTAGAGGAACACTTCTGGGCGCCTGCTTTATTGGCCTCGCTTCGCCAGTATTTATTTGATGCTTCACAATTGCCATTACCATGGCTTTGACTTTTTATGGCGAAGACGGAGCTATATTTCTTCAGAATCTGTTTGGCCTTATTTCTGTCTGGCGGCGCTAATCCTTCTACCCATTTTTCCACATATTCCGCTAGTAGCTCGTGCCTCTGCTGAAGTGCATTGACCTATTTCGGAATTTGGCTTAACGACTTTTTCATAGCTGGACAGGTTAAGCATTCTTACAGGAACTATTTTGTTGTTGCAGGGTTTAACGAGAGCTTTTGCTGTTACAAGATCACTTATTATTTCTGCTGGTTCTACCACCCACAAACTGTTGTCCTCACAATCTCCCTCCATACGAGCCCATACTAAAGTTTCTGACTGTGGTGGTAGCTTCTGATGCTCGACGGTAACTAGCTTTCTTACTTGAGTCCTATTTTCATATCCGACGTCAAGGGGTATCTCCATATTTCGCCAAATCATAACTTTTTGTCCCATATCCAAAGTAATGCCATGGCTACTCATGAAATCAGCACCAATGATGACTTCGTCCACAATGTCGGCAACAATGAATACATGATTGACGGTAACGTTGGCAATGGTAGACTGTGATGCCCCGGTGTCTACAGTAAAAACGTGCTTCTGACCGTTGATGTACCCCGAAGCAGTAAGATTGCTATTTTTCTTTTGCATTACGGATATGGAGATGGTGGGGCCCTCAGATGTGCCAGCTCGTTGCTTGCCCCATAGTGCCAGCTCGTTTTAGTTTAAAGGTGATTCTTGTGATGATTGATAATTTGACTGTCGGTTATTTTCTTGAGGCGAGGCAGATCTGGTTTGTTTTGTGCTTTGCAGTTTCGCTGAATATGACCCGATTTACCACAGTTATAACATATTACTCTAACTTTACTTTGCTTATCATTAAACGCCTCCAAAACTTTTTTTAATTCGTCGACTATATTTCTCTCATTATCAGCAACAACTTCAACATTTCGCACCTTGCATATTTGCGGCTTTGAAATTATTTTCGCCGTTTCTTGCGCCAGTGCGAATGATACGGTTTCAGTAAGTGATGGTTTAGGTGTGGCACAAACCGCGTGTTTTATTTCAGGATCGCGAATACCATTAACAAATGCCTCTATCTTAAAATGGTCCAAAAACGGGCTGTTTTCCCCTGGATAAGTAAGCTGCAGCAAACGTTCGATTTCCAACGCAAAGTCTTGTAGCGTCTCATTGGGCTTCTGCACTCTACCACGCAATTCCATTCGGTATAGTTCCTTTTTATGTTCACCAGCGTACTTACGTTGTAGCGCCTCTATTATATCATCGTAACTGTTTCTGTTACATGCTGGCACGCTTTCAATAACTACTGCTGCATTTCCTTTTAAGGCCAATATCAACTCTATAGCTTTTTCTTCGTTGTTCCACATGTTTCTAATGGAATTGTATCAAACTGGAACTTGAACACATTAAATGGTGTGGTGCCATCAAAACTAGGGGCCTTTATTCTACTAGATGATTCTGGAATACTTCGCACCTGTCCATCTTGGCATTGAAGATTATTCATCTTTATTTCTAGATCATGTAGTTTTTTATCAACACCTTTGGATATTTCATTCTCTAAATCGGACAGGCAGCTCTCTAAGTCGGACAGCTTTTTATCAACTTTATCAACGACTTTGGCTTGTATATCTAGACAGCTCTCTAAGTCGGTCAGCTTTTTATCAACGACGTTGGCTTGTATATCTAGACAGCTCTCTAAGTCGGACACCTTTTTATCTATGCCATCCACTCTGCTGTTTATAACTTCCGAAATTTGCTGAAGTTTTTCGTCTGTCGCTCTAGAAGTTTCTTGAAATTTCATTTCTATTATTTTATTTTCTTCTTTGACTTCAGCAAGAAGTTTCTCGTTATTTACTTTAGAAGTTTCTTGAACTTCAGCAAGAAGTTTCTCGTTATTAGCTTTAGAAGTTTCTTGAACTTCAGCAAGAAGTTCTTTAGAAGTTTCTTGGAATTTCATTTCCATTATTTTATTTTCTTCTTTAACTTCTTTAAATTGCTCCATCAAAGCAGCAAACATTGTGGATAAATCCATGCTTGTTGTTGTACGGGTAGAAGCTTCCATTTCTTCTTTATACTCGAATTCGTAAGTTCCGATGTCAATATTACGCCGCTTGAATTCATCTATCAGCCTCTTTTGCAATTCTGCTTTATTACCAGCTGTAGGTAATTCCAACTTATTCAATTCTCTCTTGATTTGCTCCATTTTCAGCTCTTCAAACTTCATGGCTGCTTATTATTTTGCAATCCCACTTCTGACACCAATTGTTACGTTTTTACCTTTTAAAAACGGTTGTTTATTTCCTTTAAATAAACTTGTACTTTGATTGCAAATAACAGCAGTTTAGTAGTTTAAAAGTTGTAACGACTCTTTATTTTATTTAAAAATGTACAACTATAACAGTTTAAATACTCACTTGCGTTCTAATATAAACACACACTTAAATCACACACTTTACACAACACACTGTAATAATGTACAAGATTATACAGCCAAGGCAGTTAATTTGTCTTTACTTAATGACGCTTCCAATTAGACTGACTCAATGGTGTTCTCACGGCCAATTTATATACACTGTATTACCTACTAGATGTTTCTTGAAAGCTCTATTTCTTTCTACAATGTTCTTAACGGACAAAATAGAGCTTTTGATGTTAATGTTAGCAGCTTAAACATTTAGTGTTGCCATACTTAAAAACAATGGTGAAAGCTTTTTATTCAATATTGTACGTTTAGAACTAGGTTAATAATTTTTACAGCTATGTTAACTGCTGTTAATATAAACGGAAATGCCTAGAAGCATTGAGAAAGATTTAAACCAGCCGTTAAAACCGTTATATTTGAATTCAAGTACAATTTCGTAACAATATGAAATATAACCCAAATTTGGATACGAGTTTTTCGGCGATTTTTCATTGAGTCATTTTGCTGGGTGTTATTTATGAATGTATTAAATTTCTTTAGAAAATATCACAAACTAATGAGAAGGAGAAAACATGAGTTTCTTCTAGCTTTATTTCTTGGGACATTTAGCCATTTTGACCTTTTTTAAAGTTTAGCCTCTTTTTTCCCTTATCTTCAGGCAACACTAAAAAAACACTGATTACTGAACGCTTCCTACCAAAATATAATTTTAAAAAAAGGAAGATATGTATATTTAATTTCTCTATTATATCGAGGTTAATTCAAGCACAAGAAATTTTGAACTCAAAAAACTGTTGCTGGAATTTTAAAATTGAACATCATATTTGTACTAAAATGGTTTAATAAAATATGTTTAATAAAAATATGTTTCTAATCTATTGAATTTAAATGTAAATTTTTGTAATTGAAAAAATGATACTCTTACGTAGTGTCCATATTAGACAAATTTTTATCAAGACAAACGTCAAAATTAGCGTGAATCTATACAAGTTAACTTCAATTAAACAGCTGATTATTATTTTTGGTTGCTACCTCACCTAGTGTCTACATTAGGCAAATTTATATCAAAACAAACGTCAAAATCAGTGCGAATATATACAAGGTAACCTTAGTTAAACAGTTGATTATTATTTTGGTTGTTACAGTTGTCAAACTGCATATATAAAAAACAATAATGAATACGCCATATTGTTGTTTTTGAGCAACTGTTACCACCTTCCACAAATTCGCGTTAAGTTTGACGTTTGTCTTGATAAAAAAATATCTAATGTAGACACTATGTCAAGTCTACAACTGAGATTAACGTTGATATAATATGTGAGATACCGCAAGCAGAAGAGAGTAACCATTTTGTTTATATTATGTTAAATCTTAAATAAGGGGTACGCGTATTCTAATAAATCCTATAAGATATCATTATTTTCAATCAGTCACAGAACAAACAATATTTGAATCTACATGTGAAATAATTCTCTCAGAGAGAGAATTTGACACAATCTGACAGAAAAATCTTACATATTATGTTACGTCTAGACGGGCTGTTACAGCTGCAACTGCAACTGTTGCCAGCTTCCATAAATTCACGTAATGTTGACGTTTGTCTTGTTAACATAGTGTCTACATTAGACAATTTTTTATCAAGATAAACGTCAAACTTAACATGAATTTGTGGAAGGTGGTAACAGTTGTACAAAAGCAACAATATGACGTATTCATTATTGTTTTTTATATATGTAGTTTGACAACTGTAACAACCAAAATAATAAATAGATGTTTAACTAAGGTTACCTTTTATATATTCGCACTGATTTTGACGTTTGTTTTGATAAAAATTTGCCTAATGTAGACACTAGGTAAAAAATTGTCTAATATAGGCACTACATTATAGTCGCAAAAGTACATTTTATGTATATGGTGGGTACAAAATAAAATAAGCCACTTTCCATCCCTGGTGCAGATGCTTTTGCAAACTTCTCGAAGCAATTTATTTTGTTAGTTAAATTCATATCAATTCCACAATGGACATTAAAATTAAAAAAGAACCGGTTGAAACTGGAGAGGATCTACAACAATGCCAAATTAAAGTGGAAATAAAAGAGGAAAATGAGTTATTAATTGAAAGCGAAAACCAGTGGCAGCTAACAAAATTTGAAGATGAAGAAAATGAATACTACAAAGAATTTGGGGTGGATTATGGTCAGGATGAATGCTTTGAAGCACCTACTGAAAATGAGTCAGTTGCTTATGAACATTATACCATAGAATACATAGATGAAAATCAGTACTATGATGATGATGATGACGATGAAGAGGTAAATGAAGTTGATGACAATGATTATTGTGAGGAAAGTGATGGAAGTGAAAACTCTGGGGATGAAGAAGAGAATTGTATGGACTTTGAGTATAATTTAGATTTAAACGATCATGACCAAAAACAGTTAGAGAATAATGAAAAAACAAAAAAAGATCAATCTTTAACAATTATTACAAAGGACTTCTGTAAATTTCGTTTTAATAAGTGGTTGTATAAATTTTACGTTAAACGTGAATGTCCAGAATGTAAAAAAAAGTTTGCTTATCACGTCGAATGGCACAGACATATAGCAGCAAAACACAAAGATTCAATAAAAGCATCCGAATCAAATTATTTTATAACTGACAACTGTGGCGTATGCAAAAAATGCAATCGAGAATTTGTCACAGAAATTACACGTTATCTGCACTCAATAAGACATACAGAAGATGGTGCCAAATTGGATAGCAACATATGCAAAATATGCAATTTCGTCTCACCCAAAAACAAATTTATACATGAACACATTGCGAATAAGCATCCAGAAGTTGTAGAAAAATATAACAGATCCGTTTCGAAGAAAAATCATTTAATCTGTCCAATCTGTGCTAGTGCATACAATCAATATAAACACATTGCATATCACATAATGGATAAACATCCAGATGAATATTACGCCAAGTATCTTTATAACTGTCATCTGTGTGAACACGACCAATTTAACGAAGAAGAACCGTACTTAATGCATTTAATGGAAAAGCATGAATTGAACTCATGGAAGTCATTAAATTACAACAAAATATTTGAAGACAAGGAATATTTTGCATGTTTAAAATGTCATCGTTTGTTTATTGAAAATGATAATCGTAAATTATTAAAACACTTTTTGCAGCATGAAAACAATTGTTATTGGAAGTGTAAATTTTGTACTAGAAAAACAATTTTTAAAAAATCAAATCACAAACATATGTGTTCAAAAATGATGCGTTACTATACAAAACAAAATAAAGATGCTAAAGTTCAGAAAAATGATGCTGAAACCATGCGTTACTATACAAAACAAAGTAAAGATGCTAAAGTTCAGAAAAATGATGCTGAAACGACTGTGATGGAGGAAAAAGAAAAGAAGATAAAGTTACAAAATTTGCAGGAGTTCGAAAACTATATTACTCATATATGTCCATTTTGTAAAGAAGAGTTTAATAACATGATGAAATGGCAGCAGCATTTGAGAAAGGAACATGATATTGACAGTCTGAGAGGTTTGCAAATGAAAGTTATTCCTGGTGATAACAATAAATTACGTTGTGTTATTTGTCATACTATGGTATCAAATACTTCGGGTCAGTTACATGCTCATTGTTTTCTTCATTTACCTTATCATCCCTACAAATGTCGGCATTGTTCACAAACTTTAAATACTTTTAAAATGGCTCTTAATCATGTTCTAAAGCGTTGCAATGATGACGAGGATAGAAATTATATAAAGAAATTTTTAATACGCCAGAATAATGGACTCGATGCTCGAGCTAGGGTAGGCATACAATGTCCTTTCTGCAACTACCAAAAATTTAATGATACTCCCAGCATTTTAAAACACTTGCAAGATGAGCATAATAACTTTGAAGATTTCTTTGTAATACATCCAGACACTACCAGGTCTTGTAAAGTTTGCCAAAAGCAACTAAAAAAATATGACAAAAGATCTTGTCTAGAACATGTACAACACCATTTTGATGAGAAATTCTTTAAATGTCCCATATGCGTTTATTCTTATCCCAAGTTTAAGAGTTGCAATCAACATTTGCTCTCTACTCATTTTGCCAAATCTTCCGTTCAAATGCAGTCCATAGAAAAAGCAAATGTTCACCAAAATTTCATTTATATAAATGAAAAGAATAAAGTAACAATGAAAACTGAGGCACCTCAGTTAGCTAAGCCCAGTTTGAAATCACATGTACTCAATGAATTCGCTGAATTTATAACCTTTGCCTGTCCCGAATGCAATGAAGGCATGACAAAACAAGAAGACTGGCACAATCACATTATTACAAAACATAATTTCTTTGAAAAATCTAATCTGTATTTTAAAGACACCGATGGCTCTATAAAATGTCCAACATGCAAGTTAAAGTTGGTTACCAATCCAACACAACAACAAAAACACAAACTGACCCATATGCCATATCGGTCATTTATCTGTACACTCTGCTATGTTCGTTGCAATTCTTTAGGTGTACTTTATGGACATTTTCGTAGAAGACATTTTGCTCCAGGCTCCTTTGAATGTCCACTTTGTTCGGAAATTTTATCAACAGAATACCAAAGAACAGATCATATTAAGAAACAACATCCGCGCAACGAATGGCCTTCCAAAATGTGTTTAATATGTTTCAAATTATTATCAAACAGCTCTAGTTTAAGTTCGCACATGATTACACATGACCTCGATCGTGTGAAGCACACTTGCGAGTTTTGCGGCGCCAAACTAATAGGAATTAAAGATTTTAACATTCACGTCGCTAGACACGTGGAAAGGGGAGAATCCAAAAAATTAGAAGAGATTGATGAGACAGATCTTTCTTCACAGTCTAGTTCTAAGAATAGTAGAGAAAATGTTACAGAAGTTAATGAACAAGAAGATAAAGATGTACCCAAGTCCGAGGATAAAAAATGTAATAAAAGAAAATTTCGTGCACGATCTTTATCAACAAAAAAGAAAAAATTAAAAAATAAATTATTCCCTCTTGAAGATGTACGTTAAGTTTTTCAATGTATACTACCAAACTCAATAAAAAAAATTATAGAATATGTACCGCACACTGCAAAAATTTAGTATTTTAGTGAGGCTTTCCAACAATAATAAAGTTCTAACTTATATAATCTTCTGAACTTAATTTTTATGTGAATTTGAATAACTTTGATTTTTTTTATTAAGGTATGTAAAAAGAAATTAAAAGAAAAAAGTGATTGCAATAAGACTTTTATTATACATTTCTTAAATGTTTATTTTATATGGAATTCATGTACATTAATACGCAATTACTTGGGCGATTTCGCCTTAAGTTGAATAATTCCTTGCTCAAATTGAAGGTTATGTAAAAACAAATTAATTGGCAAAAATGCGTTATAATTAATTTCTTAAATGGTTAATTTTGTAGAGCGAATTCGTACATATGAATATCGTCGGTGCGCTGATGAAAAGTCCTATTTATTAATTATTCAATTTTAATATATTTTCAAATATCTGCATTATTTTTCATCAGCGCAACGACGTTATCTACATAATTACTTCAGCGATTTTGCCTTAAATTGAGTAATTCCTTAATTAATATTCAATTTAATAAGAGGACTCAAATTAAAGGATGAATAAAAATTCAACTCAGATTTATAAATGATTAAACCAAAATTTACAGAAAAGCGTAGTCGTAGTCAAAATTTCCTAATATTTTTTTAATGATAATTTCTGATTTAAATCTGTAAATACACAATTACAATTGCAGTAATTTCCAATCATGAAAAAATCGGTACATGCGTGAAACTAGAGACCATACGTAGTTAAACTACGTACTCAGTTTTTCTTAAGGACGTCAAATTTCCTCTCAAAAGGTCTTTAAAATTTCGAAGGATACAGATTAAAAAAAATAATAATAAACAAAAATAATAATAATGAATATTATATCAACCCAATTTTTGCGTCAAATGAAAGAATAAACTACAACAATCATTCTCAAACGTGAAAAATTGTATATGGATAAAACTAGAAAACATCATTGTTAAATTGTGTATTTAGTTTTACTCCAGAATGCCAAATTTCCTTTAAAAAGACTTCAAAATTCGGAAAAATGCGCGATTTTTAAGAATATTTACGAAGATCATATCAACGCGGTATTGATGTCAAATGAAAGTTACGAATCCCTGCAATATAATAATAGTTTTTATTTAAACGATGCAGTACACAAAGCTAAGAAAATATTTTTTAATTTTATTATTTGACTTTATTGAAACCTTTATAAAACAATTATTTGACTTTATTGAAACCTTTATAAAACAATTAATTTCATTGTTATTAGGATTTACTTAAAAGTATTACAACAATTAACCTCTAAAAGGAAAACTAATATCACAGAATTAAGGAAAAGTTGTCTAAAAAAGCTTGTACTTACTTGAACGTTATAAGAAATTTCAAAAACAACCACAAATTAGCATTCCTTATGTAAAATAGTGTCTTAGGGATCGCTTAGCAAATTTCTTATTATTTCATATGCAGACATTCTCCATTTTTCAATAAACATTTTATGGTTAAAGTTTCTATGCATCAGTAGAATATCTGGGGTGTACGTTAAGAATATTTTCAGATTTTTATTTTGTATTATCTGCAGTTTTCTTGTGTAAGTTTTAGCAGCTTTATGAAACCAGACTTGCCAACCATAGGTCAAAATTGGCCGTATACACATTTTGTAAATAAGAATCTTGTTTTTTTAATTAAGTTCAAATCTTCTGTTGAGTAAGGGGTAAAGTGCACGATCACAATTAATTGTGTTGTTTTTTAAATGAGTTTTTTTATCTAAAATAATTTTAAGATATTTGATGCTATTTTGAAGTGGGATAAAAACTCCCCTAGAATATAAATGTTTATATGGAAATATAATTGCTTGTGTTTTGCTAACATTTACTTCTATCTTCCATTTATCAAAGTATTTGTGGGAAAATTTTAAACTATCTTAAATTCTTTTGATTATTGCGTTTGAGACTTTACCGCAGAAAATAAAAGCACTATTATCTGCATAAAAAGCTACTTCCTGATTCCTGCGAACAGAAATATCAGATACATATATGTATAGAGTAAAGAGTAGGTGATAATTCCGATTCTTGCATTACATTACTGCAGATAGCGTGTTATCTATAGATACAACAAATGACCGTTGATCTAAAAAACTATCTTGCAGGTACGTTAGATATTGAAGGAATTAAGTTAAAAAACTATGCCTTTATGTCATATTAAATCGAATGCTTTTCAATGTTAAGAAAAATAACTCCAGTGTTCTTCCGATTTCTTTTGTTTGTGTCAAGAAAATTAACGACTCTTTTATTTGATGTACAGTAGATTCCTTGCGGAATCCAAACTGTTGAGGGTTAATAATATTATTTTGGTTGGAAAAGTCTAAAATTCTCTTATTACTTATTTTTTCAAATACTTTATCCAATAAGTCTGCAAATGACTAATTGCTGTTTTTAAGGACTTTTGTTACTTTCCAAATTTTTAGAGCGCGAGGCAATTTTGAAATATATTTTGACCAGGATTCATTTCGGTCTTTATTGAGGTGGAAATCAATTAGTTTATTTAATATCTTTACAAAAAAACATTTTAATTGATTTTTATAATTAAAATCCCTACATCTTTGAAATTTACATTTGTATTTATTAACATTACTAATTAACATTTTATTAATATCAGAAATTTCTCGTTACTAAGAATTAAATATAAATAAAAATTTATTAAAATAAAAATCTAGATTACCTAAATTAGTAACAGGTTGGTCAATGTTCTGGCACCTAATTTCATTTTCCACCCTGATTGCTGACCAGTCTGCGCGATAATACAAGAGAACTGAATATGTCATGTTTTGAACATGTCCATAAATAATACAAGATATTAGTACATGATTCGATTGTAAAACATTTGGATGTATCTCAAGGTTTGAAAAATGGAGACACGAGTTAGATAAAAGAATGTGTACTGTAGGGGTTATACAGGGTTAATATTTTATCCAATGCGAGTATACTCATTCGGATAATAAATGTAATAGTTGGATTGAAGGCAGTTTCTGTAGAGCTTCTTACCAGCCGAATAATCTGACACACAATTCCAATGTGTATGTTGGGCATTCAGATCACCGAAAATGATAGTCGTTTGAAAATGTGTGAACTTTATTACATGCTGACTGGTCTTCTATTAATTTTAACTTTTACTGAAATGTTTTCAGCAGTACTCGTTTTGATTTTCGGTAATAACATATGTATGTTCAATATTACCTTTAATTGTAATTACAACTCCTCTGCCATGCATAGATAGATCCTCTTTATAAATTTTATAGCCATCAAGTATAAATTTGTAGTACGGTTTCAAAAAAGGGAAATATCGATTTTCCTTTTGTGTAAAACGTATTCTATCTGGGCAGATATTGACTCAGTTGTTATGCCTTGGGCATTTCAGTGCATTACATGAACATCGTGTCTACAAGTTGAATTATATGGCATGTTGAAGCATCGTACCCAAAACTCGTAGCTTGTACTTATTCTGACATATTTGCAAAGCATTGACAGCATCAAAAAATATTTTCGTCTTTTATTTTAAATGTCATCGTAATAATTATTTTTTTTCGTAGCTTTTATTCTTAGGTATCTCATAATACAAATTATTGTAAGCGCGGGGATTACGTGTATTATTTTTGGGTTCGTGCCTTGACAATTCGGAAATCTCATGATCGCCTTTGTTATAATATGAAACATTAATTCTTCTGCTGGCCGCCCTAGTTTTCAAGCAGTTGTGAACTTGTAAATTATGGTACCATCACTATTACCTTTGTTAAATAAACATAATAGCGATTTTCAATTTCACGATTACAATTTTTAACACCATTTCCATACATATTAAACTTGGAGCATTATGTGGGACCTTTGTTGCCCTTCAGAGGTTTTGTCCAATACACAGAAATATTATAAAAATATATAATTTCCATAACCTCCCTTTTTGATACATGCTAACCATATTACTATGCTGACCATGTTGGTTACATTTGTTACATTTTTCGTAACTTTTCAACGCCCCTTGTAACAATTCTCAAAAAATTTACCTCCTAGCACATCACTTCTGTTGAAGAGAACAAAATTTGAAAAAAGTTCTTCTTGCATGTGACAAATTTCCCATTTTCGTAACAGATGAAATAACATATTTCGTTTTTTTAATACATTTTCGGTCTTCAAAATTATACAAAATGTAACTTTGTTTTCATTAAAAACAGTATTAGAATCCAAAAAATAAAGAGTATTTTTTAATCACTTAACATAAATTAAAATATTATATTTTATTTTAACAATAATATTTAAGCCATAAAAGTATTTAACCTTTACAAGACCGAAATTTGGTCTGAAGGGGCACAACTGAATTATTATATGAATTTCCTAATTTAAAAGATTTTATTCACGAGAATTCTTGGCTGCATATTCTTCTCGATAAGAAAACATTATTTAAGTGTCGACGACTATTGTCACTGTTCAAGCCTATAAAAAAGCAATACGTACATATATTAAAATTCATATGTTTAGGGAATATTTAGTCAACAAAACTTATAAAATCAGATCATTGTAACCGGTTGAATACCAAAAAATATGAACATTCTAAAACGAATTTTGGAACAAATGAAAATTTTAGCACTGTTAAAATTAAATTATTTTTTTTTTTTAATAAAAATTTATATATGTTGGCGGCCTTTGGTTGTCTTCAAACACTTTCTACACTATATATCGAACTGAATAAATTTTTTTTGGAAATCAAAAAACATTGTAAGTGCCGGTAATATAAATAAAAATGCCATTTTTCCTCTTAAAGGTTCATTGAATACGGTCATGTTATATATCATTAGGAAGGTGTTTTTACTTATTTAATAAAAATTTTTATAGCATGTGTAGTAATAAAGATATTCAGAAAAATATCTCAAAATTTTAGAGGTCCATAACTCGCAAACTATGAGAGAGCGGGCAATAATTACATTACTTTAATCACAAGTAAGAGTACTACTGAATCATCACCATCATTTAAAAATGAAGTGTGTTTGCTGGTTATCTTGATTTATACCCAAATTTTTGCATTATTTTCTTCCAAATTTTAGATAGAAATTAAATATCTATTGTTCAGTTATTTTTTAAAATTCCGAAAATGTAATTTTTTAGTAAAAATTGTAATTTTTTTACCAAAAACCTGTAACTTTTTTCAAGCTACCCCTAGCAACACTGATGCTGACGATCAAACTCGATAAGATGGAACGCATTATCTACACTAGATCTCTTTGTTTCTAGTTCCTTTACCTTACAGGTTTTTTACTGATTGGTAGACTAAATAAAACCAATTTAATAAGACAGCGATAAAATTTTCTTGCCAATAGTCATTCGTTTATATGAATACTTGTCGCCAATAAATCCGATCACAGTTGAAAAACTGTGGGCAGAGTCCACAATTATGGGAAGAATCTTTTCTTTAAAAGCAACTGCTTCTTCTTCATCGTCTTCAGATAATAACTAAAATAATTTGGCATTTGTGCTTGGTCCGTCTAAAGTTTTTGGCCCCTTGAATTTAGGGCTATTGCTCCAATGCTTTTTTTGAGCAAACATTGCCAAACAAAATAAAATTAAACAAAATTAAGAAGTTTTTTACACTTTTTATATAAAAAATTAAATTAACTCTTTTAGCAAAAATTAACACGATGTTTTTATCTTGAGATGCCAGAGGACTTTTTCAAAATTTAACCCTTTATTAATATTATATTTTCTTTACAGCCCGTATAGACGTAACATAATATGTAGGATTTCTGTGTTAGAGAGTGTCAAATTCGTTCTCTGAGAGAATTATTTCACGTGTAGATTCAAATATTAGTATTATAAGATGTATTATGAGACTGTTGTGATGAGATTTCTCTACACAACCATCTTATAAGATGAACTGTCAAAAAAATACACACACGCGGAAGTTTGTATGTGTGTGTGTTTGTATATTTTGGAAATTACTAAAAAAACAAAGTTTTTTGTAAAATTATTTTCTTTTAATGATTGTTTTACATTTAAAAAAATATTTTTATAAAAATTGTGTTAAAAAATTGCGATTTTTTTTTTTTAATAAAAAGTACATGTTTATTCTGTGACTGATTGAAAATAATGATATCTTACAGGATTTATTAGAATACGTGTCCCCTTATTTAAGACTTAACAAAAATGATTACTCTCTTCTGCTTGCGTTACCTAGTGTCTACATTAGGCAAATTTATATCAAAACAAACGTCAAAATCAGCGCGAATATATAAAAGGTAACCTTAGTTAAACAGCAGATTATTATTTTGGTTGTTACAGTTGTCAAACTGCATATATAAAAAACAATACGGAATATGCCATATTGTTGTTTTTGTGCAACTGTTGCCACCTTCCATAAATTCGCGTTAAGTTTGACGTTTATCTTGATAAAAAATCTCTAATGTAGACACTATGTTATCTCACATATTATATCAATGTTAATCTCAGTTGTAGACCTGAGGTTACATTTTGTGCTGAAAAATGTATGCTTATTTATCCCATTATGGATTTTGTTATAATAAATAATTGGCATCATTGTTTGTGAATTTGCTAATTTTTATTTTCTATACCCTTCACTGTTTATATCGATAATTTATTGTGTTGAGTCTACCTTCTCCAAGAAAAAATAAACAAATTTGTTTGCGGTTGTAAAAAAATATTACAAAAAATATATAAAACTGGTATATAAATCGAAAATGGATTATGATAATGATAATAAAAATAATATGTTTGGAAAGGAGAGTATATTACCTGATGACATAATAATGTCTATCAAAACAGAACCCATTGGAGAGCCAGAAGTTATCATTGAACAAGAGGAGTCAGGTAATTGTTACACTATAGTATACTATTATTGTTTGTATTTGTAAAAACAAATGTAGTTTTAATTTTTACAAAAATATTAGTTTAAAAAATATGACAGCGCTAGCTTATTATGTTATTATATTGTCTTAAAATTATTTAACTACAACCTAGTAAAATCAAATATTAGTGGATTTCATCAGTTTTTCAGGGGTTGAAGTCAACTAACTATGGTTACTTTGCTAATGATAAAATTAGGATCGATTATTTATGAACTTTTTTAAGCCAAAAAAACCAAATAAACCAAACGATATTATAACGATATCATCTAGGTGATAAAAATTATCACTAGTGATAATCGTTTTCGAATCTAAAACCTTAGTTTTTACGAAATAAAATGTACCTTTCCTTACGATATCGTTTTTCCATTAAATTATGATATCGCTTTCGGTATTGTAATTTTCAAAAATAACGATAATAAAATCGTCATGGTCCATATTTTGTTCCGAAAACTATTTAATAACAAAAACTATAATTTTTTGCATTTAAACATACTAAATATAATAATAAAGAGCTATAATCAGCTAAAATAAGAAAAAAATCCTAAGTAAATATATCTATATAAAAATCATCATACATGACATATTTTTATGCAAATATCAATAATAATATTTGCAAGCATAATTTTCCCTTACGGATGTTTTTGCAATTACGTACCTAAAATGTTTGGTTTCAGTATTAAAAGCTGTTAAAAAATATTTTTTTGCATTTATTGAAAATTTTTCATATATTTATTCTGAAGTTTTTTCCAAATATTTGTTATTTTTTTATTTTATTGGAAATAATTATTTCGAAATTTCTATATCATAATTTTGTTTTCTGCAATAAAACACGATATAATAAGTAGGTTTTATTCACTCATTTTAATGACGAGTTGTTTCCATAAAATTAACCTATGGGCTCCAATAACACGCTAGTGTTAAAATCACTTACAAAAGAATTAGTGTACTATGCATTTACTACTTCTTTTATATATATATATATATTTTTAATTTATATGCATATATTAAACGATAGCTAAAAAAATAATAAACTCGCATATTACCACCTAAACTGCAAAACGCCATAACCATTCAAAAATCGACTGTTACTGTTCCAAAATACATCGACACACAAAATTACTTACTACCTAACGGTCGTGAAAAGAGAGGATAGAGACGGGAGGAAACTCGCACTCGCCTCCGTTTATATGCCCTACGATGTGACCAACCCACCGGGTGATATGGTGTGCAAACTAACGGAGTATGCAAAGAGAAGGGGTGTATATTTGGTACTCTGTTGCGGTGCTAATGCACATCACTGCCAGTGGGGCGGCGCTGATATCAGCGAAAGAGGTGAGTCAGTTTTCAATTTTATAACTACTAACAATCTTTTTATCTGTAACTTGGGTAATGTGCCCACATTCAGAACTAAAGATGGAGAGGCAGTTATAGATATGACACTGACGAACTTTAACAGGATATCCTTTAGTTTGAATTTCTCGAGGCCGAAGAGAGAACCATATAGGAACTCCAGGAGAACCGATTGGAACTCCTTTAGGGCCATTATGGATAGGGAACTAAACGCCGCTCCGGGATGGCAATTGTCATCAAAGGGAGTTGAGAGTTTAGTGGGGGACTTCACGGGGAAAGTTAGGAAAAGTTATGAACTAACTTGTCCGGTAATATTTCCGGGAAAGAGGGAACAGCCTAAATGGTGGACCAAGGAACTTAGGAACCAAAGGTCAACCGTCAGGAAGTTGTTCAATAGGGCGAAACTGACACGCAAATGTGAGGATTGGAACAGATACAGGAAAAGTTTTAATAGGTATAAGGCAGACATTAAGAGGGCAAAAAGGGACTCATGGAGGAACTACTGTGAGTCCATCGACTCTGTTAATGAGTTATCCAGATTCAGGCGAAACTTATCCAAGGATCCTAGTGCTCCTGGATATATTCAGCGTGCGGATAACTCATGGACGGAGTCTTGCTCTGAGTCTCTGAGTATACTTATGGAAACTCATTTTCCGGGCTGTAGGAACTTAGAGGCAGATGCACAGGCAGGACGAATCTTGGGATTCTCGGAATGTGTATCTGATATGGAACTTAGTGAAGTAGTCGGTGACATAGTCTCGATGGATAAGGTAGCATGGGCGGTGAACACCTTTGAACCTTACAAGTCACTTGGTCCAGACGGTGTTTTTCCAGCCATGTTGCAGAACATCAGCGACACGGCACTAACACTTCTCACTGAGCTTTTTAGTGTATGTCTGATTAGGAGATATATTCCAAGGAGGTGGAGAGAGGTTAAGGTAATTTTCATACCTAAGGCGGGTAGGGCTAGCCACTCGAAACCTAAAGATTTTAGACCGATCAGCCTATCGTCTTTTCTTTTGAAGACATTAGAGAGATTGATCGATCTTTATCTGAGGACGACAATTGACAACCATATCATTAGTGGGGCTCAACACGCTTATCTAAAGGGTAAATCTGTTGAAAGCGCGCTACATGATGTGGTGAGTTACATTGAACGCGGCCTGCAGTATAGGGAGTATACATTGGCAGCGTTCCTTGATATAGAAGGAGCTTTCAATAACATTAAGATTGAGGCTATTAAAGAATCACTAGAATCATTATGCATTCAAAACTTCCTAATCGAATGGATTATTTTGATGTGACTAGAGGTCTCAACGCCTACTACACATGCAGGAACTCCATAGGTAAGAGTTGGGGAATCAAACCGATGGTAGTAAATTGGATTTACACCTCGGTGGTGAAGCCAATTCTGACGTATGGATGTTTGGTATGGTGGGAGGCAATGAGAATAGGAAGTCGTAGGAATCTTCTGTCTAAAGCCCAGAGATGTGCTTCGATTGGCATAACAGGTGCCGAAAGAAGCACACCTCAGGCGGCACTTGACGTCATTCTGCATCTCCTACCCATTGAGGAGTTCGTGATGGGAATGGCTGCAAGGAGCCTGCTTGGACTTAGTGGACTAGGACTTACAGGATCAATCAGAATAGGACATTACAAACTTTTAAACGAGGTTAATCTCGGTGGACATGCCCTGGTTCCCTCTGGATCCACGGACTATATGTGCACGGAGGTCGATTTCGGGGAAAATCCTATACTGATTATTCCGAGTAGGAACCAATGGTCAGATAGGGAGAAACTATTCGGCGGTGTATCGGTATTCACTGATGGATCCAAAATGGATACAGGCACTGGTGCAGGTGTGTATCTAGTTGAGGGAAACATCAGTAAGACGTATAGACTACCGGATAGTTGTAGCGTGTTCCAGGCGGAAATTCTAGGTATTCTTAGGGCCACAGAATTGATTGCAGGGAACATATAAGTGAATACAGAGGTAACTCTGTATGTGGATAGCCAGGCAGCGCTGAAAGCCTTGAAAGGACACTTTGTCAAGTCTAGGCTAGTTAGCGACTGTAAGAAGGCTCTTAGGAGATTGATGAGAGATTACCATATCAGACTCTGCTGTGTACCGGGTCATTGCGAGATAAATGGCAATGAGGTAGCTGACGAATTAGCTAGGAACGGCTCAGCTTTGGATAGGACTGTAAGTGAAAGCGGTGTGAGACCACCTCTAGGCTTTTACTTCAGGTTAATTACGGACTGCAGATTATCAAGGGTCCTATGGCCCAAACTTGATAGAGCAGATACAAATCTACTTTTGGGCAAGACTATGATAGGTATTCTGACAGGTCATTGTCCCATAGGGGGAATGATAGGGAATTGGGATAGAGGTTCCTCCGGTCTTTGCAGAATGTGCGAAGATAATGAGGAGCTAGAGACGGTGGAACATATCATATGTCACTGTCCATGTCTACAACTAATTAGGCAGAAATGGTTAGGCAGCAGATTCCTTGACGAATTGGACAGTATATCGAGAATAGATCTCGATAGACTAATAGGATTCGACATGGGAATAGGCTGGCTAAGAGGGAGTCGTTGGCTTAGAGCGAGCGACCTGGGGCGGTAGTACTTTTCCTTTTCTGATTCTTTCTATTCTCTTCTATACTTTTCTTGGTCTCAGCTTTTTTTCTCTATCATTTTCCTTCCTGCTCTTTTCTATATCTCATCTGTAGTTTCTTTATAGTTTCTTTCTATATTCTTTATGAAGGGACTCACAATGGACCTTTAGGTCTCCGAGTGGATGCACAAGCACTCTTATGAGTGCTGGGCAACCCTTACCTACCTATCTACCTACCTATATCTTCAAAAATAACATCAATATTAACAAAAATCAAAAGGTCTTAACATCAACTTCATAAACGAACAGTCATAAAAGTTGTTCCACTAAGAAAAGTTTGGTTTGAAGCGTTTTATGCTTTATCTATTTTGGTTTTAAGTGAGCGATTAAAAAATTTTACTTAATTAGTTAATTTCAAACCAAAAAATTAAAAAATTTGTTACGGTCATTTGCATTTTTATAATGTTTTTTGCTTCTGCTTACAAAAAAAAATAAAAGTGTGGTGGTGATGATATATGTATTTTGTTTCTTTCTTTTTATAGGATGAAAACATTTTAATAAAAAGAAATCACAAAAAACCATGCTCCATTTATCGTAAGAATTAGAAATTTAGCCAGAATAGTGCAAATGTTCATTTCGTTTATTTATCCATTTGAAATACATATAGCCATATATCGAATAAATAATTTTTATTACAAGAATTCTTACTAAACTATGAGATCTCCTCAGGAGAAAAAAGAAATATATATATATATATATATATATATATATATATATATACCATATATATTTTTTTATATATACATATATATATATATATATATATATATATATATATATATATATATATATATATATATATTCTCAAATTATCAGAAAAATTATAATAACTTAAAAGTTTCAACTTACAAGTTGTTATTGACATAAATAAATTTCATAAACGAGCAAGATGTATAACAAAGATCGTTCATATTTTTGATTATATATGCGGGATATTAAAATCTCTGGGTTTTTAAAAGTATAGTATATGATATCTTTAAAAAGGTATTTTAACAAGCGAAACATAAGATGATCATCAAAAGAAAGATTCAAATATGCATATACATGAGCTCTTAATCTAAGTCAATAAACAAAACGTACCGTTTTATATACAATATATTGAATTTTATTTTATTAACTTGTGACATAAGTAAGGAATGAGCAACAGATTTTTTAACATATAAAGGCAAGGAAAAATTGAGGTAATACAATCTTCGTAGGGTGAGACAGATTGTGGAATATACATAGTCCGTATGCGGGCCAAAAGATAATTTGTTATCAATTATAATACCAATGCACCGTAAACTACTAACAATCTCACGTTTGTCTTTTCTATCAAGAAAGTAAAAAAGTTTCAATAAAAATTGTTCTCCAAAAATACCTATGTGAAGTTTCTGTCGGTTTCCTCCAGAATCGACAAAACTCAGTTATTTACTTTAGTAATCCTATTCATAAAAAAAGACAAATGTTAAAATATTGCGTCGCTTCAAACTTTTTTTCTTTTAAACATATTTTTAATCACATGGTAGTTTCTTGGGGAATTACAATTTCAAAGATATATAACGCCAACACTATGCAATTTTTTCAATATTGTCATCGTTAAAAATTATAGTAATAATAAAAAAAAAATAAAATATATAAAAATGAGTTAGGGATTAGAATGTTAAGCTTATAACTACTAGCTTAGTATCAAGCAAAGATATAATGGATTTCGTTTAAGAGATTTAAAAGTTTGTAAACAGTTTTACTGGTATTATGCAGCTTTTTCTTGCTTAAATTTGTTTTTTTTTTTTATTTTTGCAGCAAATGTTGGAAACTATTTTCTACACTAAAAACGTAAAAAAATACAGTTATTATAAGAGTATATGTTATTTAAATCGACTCAGAATTATTAAAACAATGAAAACTTTAATACTTCTACATGAAATATGTCTATCCACCTTATCTGAAGGGATTCAGGTCTCCAAGTGATAAGGACCTGTAAATATAGAGTATTTTTTCTGATGGTATATTTTTTATTGAATGTCAGTTACGGTCGCGTTTTGCACTCTACATTGGATAACACAATGGCTATAAATAGAAAATCGTAAATCCATCGAAAAGAGAGACAATTATATTTTGAATGAGAGTTTTTGATAAGTTTTTTCCTTAAACCTGACATTTCCATTTCCAGTTTTAAGTGGGATTCATCACCCTGTTTGTGACAGTTTTAAGTGGGATTCATCACCCTGTTTGTGATAGAAAACCGATGTCTATCTGGTTATTCTAGACCCGACAGGTCAGTGCTACGTAATTCAACTCAACGCATTACTAAACCACTAGTTAATAAACTGAAATAAAACTGCTTCAATAAACAACTCAAGTCAACCTTTTGTAACAAAAGGTTAAAAAAAGTCTCTATTGCCGATGAGATGATATTTAATAAAAGTATTAAATGTAGTAGAATAAAATATGTAAAATCATGAATTTTTAATACCTTTTAATTCCTTGAAGCCCCGGCTAAAATTTCTGGAAATCGGGAAGTAAAAAATCGTATTTTTCCCCAACAGTTGCCGGAACGAAACCCTACTTTCGATTCTCTTCCCTAAATTGAAAGTTTATCGTTAATTTCATTGCAAATGATATTTTAGTGACACGGAACTCAGCACAGCCTAGTTAAACGCCGCAATATTGTCGCAAAAAGAATATTGTTTTATGTTGCATCGAAATTTGGCAATTTCAATTTTATTTAAAGATGTGAACAAAATTAAATCATATTAAACCAACATTAATTTTTGTTGAATCAATTGGAACAGTTCTACTAAGTATTGTTCGTGGTTTTTCTGCAAATTAATTTTGAATTTTTATCTAATTTAAATATATTTGCACCAAATTGCAATACCGAAAATTTATCAAGTGTTGTGCAAAAAAATTTATCGAATAATAATTATTTCTTAAGTGACCAAGATGGCAATATTATATTAAATATTTCAGTTGTTGCCAAAACTACCGGCTGTTCACAATTGGACGAGCTCTTGAAAACTTTTAACTTAATTGAAGTGAAACCTTATTTGACAAGTAAGTTCTATACTATATCTTATTTTTTAAGATGTTGAAATAAATAATGAAATACATTGTATTCCCTTAGAAGCGAAAATCACATTTGAAAGTTTAAAGTATTTATCTAAGGAGGACATTAAAGAAGCTATACCACCTATTGGTCTTCGTGCTTCTTTTCGCGAAAAGTTGTTTATTTGGAGAAAAAGTGAGGTACGGCAAACTATTATTATCACTTATTTATATATTTAATAAATTTCATTACTGTCAGTATGGTATTGATGACGAAACTCTACCTAAAACAATTGCCAACAAAGTTGTTTTATGGTTACAAAATCAATCTAGTTTTGAGACAACATCAACATCGACGTCATCTTTTTCTGCAACTGCTGTTAGTTGTAAGCTTTCTAAGGTAAAGTATTGAAACCTATTTTTATATAAATTATAAATACTTCCTGTTTTATAATTTTTTTTTTAATTAAGAGCCTTAGTCTTATTTTGGAACAAAGCTTAAAAGGAAAATCTCTGACTAATTTTTACAAAAACAATGGTAGTTTGAACGATTCGTATCGGGCAGATTTGATCAATATAATTTTAGAAGATATTTCTTCTCACGATGGCAAATTATCTGCAAAGGATTTTCCAAAAATAGTAAACGAAATTTTAGAAAACTTTCCGAATGAAATTAGAGTAAGTATTGATTTTGGATTATTTTATAAAAATATAAAAAATTATTTCATAAAAATATACAGAATTATTTTAATTTTTTTTAACATCAGGAATTTTATTTTGTACCACGAAGTGGTAAAACGAATCCAGGTGGTAAACTATGGGATAAATACGTCAATCAAAATGCAAAGCGTGCTCGCATTTCTGCAAAATCTAAAGATAATTTAGTAGATTTAGATTCGATTCCGAAAACAGATAACACTATGCGGCAAATTGAGGATCAGTGCCTGGCGGTGGAATCATTCCATCTGCAAATGATTGATGAGTGTAGTAAACCCTCCAAAGGATTTGTCGCTGGTAGGTTAAATTTTTGTTTTCTTATTTTACACAAAAATAGTTTCAATACATAAGTCGAAAAATTATATAAATATAGTTCCCAGCTCAATTATTTTCGTATTAAATTTTAGAGTACTTTCAATTCATCTATCTTTTATTATAACGGGAAATTTCTAGTTCGATTTTAAGGCATGACTTGAAAGTCGATTAAAACTTGGGTTTAATTTTACCATAAAACCATGTGACAATTTTTGAAATTTTTCTTCACACATGAACAAATTGATATATGCATTAAACTAGGGACCATTCATAGTAAAACTACATTCTCAGGACGTCAAAATTCCTCTCAAAGGGATAAGGAAAGGTCGAAGGATACATAATTTAAAAATATAAAATATTTACTAAGATGTCATGTCATATGGATGTCAAATTAAAACTACGAATATCTGCTATGTAATACATTTGTTTATTTAAATGATACAGTACAAAATATTACGAAAATATCCTTTATATAAAGTATTAAAAATATTTGATATTTATTTGAAAATAAACATTAAAATGTAAAATTTTAATGTTTAATAATTACAAGAGCAATAAATCTCTATTCTTTATTTAACAATACTGGAAACGGCGTAAAATTTTAATCGAAAAATTGCAAAAAATTTAAATTTGGAAAATTTTGGTTTGTCCACAACATAACTGGACACTGGTCAACGATAGACTGATTGAACACAAGTTGGACTATCTCCATAAGTATTTATAGTTTACATTAGATGAGTTGGACATATATGCTAAAATGCGTGATTACAGCAATCAAAAGAAAGAAAAAAACTTGTGAGTTTTAAATAGTTTTTTTAGTTTTTTAAATTTGAGTGCTTGCCGGTACCACATGGAACCATTTCAAATCCTGAATTTTTATTGTTTTGCTTGTTAGGTGCATCAAAAGTTGTTTTAAAAAATCAGAATTAAAAAAAATATTTGAGGGTTCAGGTCGATTTCATAAAGGTAAACTTAAAAAGAGAATTCCCCATATCACCTTGTCCCAGAACAATTATTATTTTTGTAGTAAAGATATTGCATTTAAATATATTAAAAGAAAATTAATGCATTGTAAAACTGTAATTGCATTGCGAGTTCATTTTTAAATAAACAATTTACCTTTGAATTATTGTCTTTAAATAGGCCTCAGTTGGACTTCATTAGAGTCATTAATATCCGTCTACATCGTAATGAAATATTAACGTTTAACGTTACATACTTTGCCGAATTTTTTAACTTTTATAAAAATTAAATCGTGAATAGTCGCAATTTTTTTTTTTTTCCTGAAATTGGAAGAAATAATGAGAAGGACTAAACGGCTCCATAGGTTATATGCGTACCAAATATAAACAAAATCTGAATACCCTCCGTCAAAAAATTGCCTATTTAGTTTGAAAAATAGGAAATTATTTTGTAAATTTAAAATTTTTGCAAACATACCTATCCACTGAAAAATATGGATTTTCCTCAAAAAGACATCTTCCGATCTTCAGACTCCAATGTAGATTAATTCCAAAATTTCTTAGATAGTTGTATTTAAAAAATAAAAACTTGTAACCTTAATCTTCACTCCCACCATTATCAATTTGTACTTATATAAGTAGTTAAAAAAAAATAAAAGGAATTTCATTTTTACGTAGCTCAGTTGTCTAAAGCATCTAACATAAATAATGAGTATTAAAATCAAAGAGGGTTAAACCCCCAACTGAGGCAAATATATTTTTTATAAATGATGTTGATTTATATTTCTATATAAAAACCACGTTTTAACGCATAAAAATACAATACAAACTAACATAAACAGTGTAGTGACGTATTATTTGGTAGGTGAGGTGGGATATATTTTAGGAACGGATAAATATATGAAAGTGCAAAATTTGCGTATGCATACTTATTCGCAATTGCAACTTAAAAATATTAATTGGTACGTAAGTTTATGAAATCTGTAATTATAATTTATAAAATCTTTTTATGTTTAAAATAAAAATTAAAAAAAAACTACCTTTTATATTTTGACATTTCATTAGTTATATGTAACCTAAAATGTAGATAGTTCCCATTGTTTTCACTAATAATGACTAATACTCTAATATTTTAAAATCAATGAGTCGAATAGCTTGGTAATAATTAGTTCTTGTAATAACAAGTAATGATTTTTTTAAATGCCTTCTTGCAATAATATGAGGTAAGTTGTCTTTAACTCCACCAGCGTGTAAAAATAATGAATTATTCAGCTAATGTGTAAGTAGTGAAGAACCATTATATATTATATTCTTAACTCATTATATGGCAATTAAATTTCTTGCTGGGTAAATATAAGTTTAAAAAATTTCAAAACATAAAATTTAAAAATTTTTTCGCACCTATTTCATTGTCTATGTGTGTATATAAATAAGATTTAATAATAAAAATTTAGCAATTGTTTGCAAATGTAATATTTAAACAAAGTTGTTCAATAATATTGGTATATTTAAGAGATATCATTTCAGAGCAGGAAGACTGCTCTCACGGCAATGAGTACTCCTCCACCTTTTCCTTTAGTCAGCGAGTACAACAAGGATATAAGCATAATAATTGCCAACTCGCAGTTAACTTTAAAGTTTTAACAATAAAAATAACTCGTAATCTAGTGACGATATAAACAAATTAAATGGAAAAAATTAATCAACATATAAAAAAAAACTAAAGAAATTCTCACAAATTCAAAAAATGTTTCTGAACAAAGTTATTATTTAATTTGTAGTATAAAATTGACATAAATGCAGTAATTTTACCAACACACAGTTGTCGAAATCACTGATTGAGCGTCATTTAATTCAAATTTTTAAAGCTTTAAATACATACATTTTTTTTTTGTACAGATTACCAATACTTCACTAAGTAAATTGCCATTTTTACTTTTGATTTGTTCTCAATATTCAATAAGTAGAAAATAAAGTGAGAAATTTTATAAGTATCGGTCCATAATTAGATATAGCTTCCATATAATGATGTAATTCGCTTCATTAGTTACGTGAAAAAAAAAACTGTTTTAAAAAATTGGGCATAAAATGTGGGCGTAGCATTTGATCAAGCTCTAGCAAAGCATAAGTTGTGTAGAAATCAGATCTTTAAGCAACTCAATACAAAAAATAACACTAGACTTGATAATTTTCCATTTACGAATTTAATGCCGCTAGAATGGGTATTTCGACCACTGTGCAACGGCATGATTTTCTGATAAATTTGCGAAAGTTTCATAGTACATCTTATCACTATAAACAAATATGATAAAGTAATATTCCAATTAAGAGTAAAAAATTACAGCAGAGATTTAGCTATTAAATCGTGGTAGGCCATACCATATATAATACAAATTTTATGTGTAGTAAACACTTTAAATTTGACTCTTTTTTGAAAAGCCTAGACATATGCTTTAAAATAATACATGCATTATCTCTAGAATATCCTTAGGGTTGTCATAGTCCATAGCATTTTATACAAAAATATTTTTATGAAATTATAGGTATTAGTGATATCAAAATGTATTTACTAACTTAATTTTTTTAAAGCTTAATAAAGGAAAAATATATGTATTTAAGAATTTATTGTTTGTAACTAAAATTAATTACATATAATTAATAAATTAATATAAAAAATGTATTTTGGTTTTTATTTAAACTGATGATTAAAAGAGAATTATAAATCATATTTTTTATTATATTTTTTTTTATAAATATTAGATAAAAAGATTGATTTAAATTTATTATTATCCATTAGTTTGTTCTAATAAAGTGTTCTAAGATGCAAATGAAACTATCGTTTCAGTTTCAGCTGTTATCTATTCATCCAAACATTAATCATCGTTCAGATTCTGTTGTTTTCTATACATTCTCACACTCATCGTTCAGTGTGATCAATGCTAAAAAATGAACGGAATGAACGAACTGAATCATTTAAAATTTTGAACGATGAGAACGAAACGGTAAAATGCCCAACTCTATTAAGGTTATATACTTACTATTGTTTTAAATTTCTTGATAAGGGAGATGACTTAAAGGATGCGTATTGATTAGCTAAAAACAGGAAAAATTTTTTAAAAACTTAAAAATTTATCTTCAGTTCCCCACATTGATTTAAAATTATCGTTCTAAGAAATATTTTTTAATCAAAGACAAATTTTAAATATTTTCTTTTCTCTTAAATTCCTACTTATTAAAACCATGACTTCTTTGGTGAAGAGCATAAATCGTATTATAATCCATTAATTTATTTTTTACATTTTTTTCCTTATTTTTTAGACATAGCAACATGTGAGAAAAAAATTGACGCTCTTAGAGGTATGAATACCTACTTTAATATTGTGGTTATTAATTTCACATACAATTACATCAATATATTTATAATTTACAGATCTTATGGAGCAAAGGCTAAATCATATTCAAGGTAAGCAATATATTAAATAATAACGCAATTAACTTTTTTATTTTTTATATGAGTCTACGGTACTTTTGCACTAGTTTATAATATTTAATTATTTTCTAATTATATATATAAAAAATTTTTTATATACTTTAATTTTAAAGTTCAAATTGATGTAATAATGGAGGCTCAGGAGGAGCAAAACATGTTATTACGCAATTTCATAGACAGTCAACAGGATATGCGTAATAAATTTCCCATTAAAACTTCAAAAAGTCTTAAAGAGATTAATGATGAAATTACTCCACAAAACAGAAAATCATATGTAAGCTTTTTAAATATAGTAGATATGATATCATATTTACTGTTATTATTTTATTTTATTATTAATATTTATTTTTTTTTTTTTTTTTTTTTTTTTTTGTATTTTCAGATAAACACAGTCAAGTCTTTACTCAAACCTAATGGAATTAAGAAAAACCTAAAATATTTATTGTCTGTAGATATCGTTAATGAATATAACATTGATGGTGTGCATGGAAAACTATGTTTAAAAGATTTAAAAAATTTTTACGATGTTGTAATTGGTAAAACAAAAACATATTCATAATTATTAACTTCGAAATTTATTATAATACATATATTTTTCTATAGATTCCATAGAAGTAACAGCGACTACCCCACCTGCAGATCAACAACTTCGCGAAGCCATAAGACTGGCGAAAAAACGATATTTGAAGAGTAAATCTGTTTCACGGGCCCGTGTTTAAAATGTAGATTTTAATTTCAACTTTTTTAAAAACAATTTTGGTCTGTTTTTGTACAACGACAAAAATATAAAAAAGTGCTTGTCATTTAAATTTTCTAGACGAATTGTACGTTTTTACAAAAACAGATAGATATTAAAGGAGAAAATAAATTATTTAAAAAACTAAATAATAAATATATAAAATATATACGTTTGTAAATCAAATTTTCTTTAAAATGCAATATTATAAAGCGATGTAGGGAGATATTTGTTAAAGAAATATACATTTTATAAAGAACACTTGTGTCGAATTTAATAAAAACTTCAGCATAGGTCATCTTTTTATAAAATGTTCCTTGAAAAAAAATTGTCCTTTTGGTAAGTTTTACTCCTTTATTATACCCTTCACCACAGGTGTAAAGGGTATACATATATATAAGTTTGTTCCCAAAAAAGTATATATTTTCTGGATCTTTATTGATAAGGAAGTCGGTATAACGATGTCCGTCTGTCTGTTGAAATTAGAAAGTCCCAGTTACTGGATATAAATTTTGTACACCAAATCAACAAACTCGGTTCATTAACGGTCGAGACATCGCCAAAAAAAAAACGAAATGGCCTCTAAAAAAAGTATTTTTTATTTTTTTACTTTTCTAAACCCCTATATAAGCCAGCGACTTGGTCTTTGCATAGAAAATTCGGAATCTTTTTTTTATAAATATTTTTCTAAAATTTCGGTTTTTTCAGTTATAGGCAAAAATCTGAAAAAATTAATAATATACACAACCAAACATATAAAAAGCATTGCAATGAATTTTAATGTTGTTATTTTTTGTATAAGCAAGCCGTAGTTGCTGATTGTATATACATACCACACAATCATTTTCTGTGTATGTTTAAGCCTTGTTCAGACCGGCGCGAAATTACGAAATTTCATGCCGAAGTTACAAATTAAATATAGTGTTCATACTGGCTAGATAATATTTGATGTAATTTCGTGAACAGCTGATACTTATTGTTTACATATTAGATTGTTAAGGGGGTAAAAAGTATTTTGAAATGGAAACAAATAAGAAACAATTACTAAATTAGAAATTATTAATGAAAAATTTGCTAATAAGAAATTGTTATTTCAACAATTAAAAATTTTTAGACATGTAAAGGTAAAAAGGATACATTTCATTTTGCAAAATCACTTTAATAATTAATTTTAATATTTGTGTTTAAATTTAAGATCAGCTGTCAATTGTTTTTTTCTTCTCACGATTGAAACATGCAGTACATAGTTGAAAAAAAGGATTTTTTCCAACCATGTACAGAGTTGCACGGAAACGGGCATCGTAATTTCAATGTAATTTCGCCGAAATTACACAAAATTATGTAATTTCGCAAGTGTCAAAATGAATGGGAAATTACGTAATTTCAAATTGATTTCGGCCGAAATCACGAAAGTACGTAATTTCGCGTCGGTCTGAATGCCCTATTAGACAAATTTTTCAAGACAAACGTCAAAATGAGTGCCAATTTATTTTTGGTTGTTACAGCTGTCAAACTGCGTATATAAAAAACTTGAATGAATTCGTCTTATTGTTGTTTTTGTGCAACTGTTGCCACCTTAAAAAAATTCGCGTAAATTCTGACGTTTGTTTTGATAAAAATATAGACATTGCGTTATGTATACAATCTTTATATTTTTTGCTTATTTTTGTGTATTATTATTCCACTTTCATATTTTTTTCTAAATAAAAATAAAATTTGAATTAATAAATATTTAATATAGAGGACTAAACGATGTGAAGGAAAAAAACACAAAAATTTACTACTTTTGGTCTAAAATATAGCAGAATAAAAATCAATTCAGTTCTTGTTTCCAGATGTCTCAAGAGTTATTATAGGAATTCTGTCTATTCTATATTCGTTATTTATCGCTTTCTGCCAAACACAGTGTCTACATTAGAGATTTTTTTTATCAAGACAGACGTCAAACTTAAGCGAATTTGGGGAAGGTGGCAGCAGTTGCACAAAAACAACAATATGGCGTATTCATTATTGTTTTTTATATATGCAGTTTGACAACTGTAACAACCAAAATAATAATCAACTGTTTAACTAAGGTTACCTTGTATATATTCGCACTGATTTTGACGTTTATTTTAATATAAATTTGCCTAATGTAGACACTAGGAAAATATGATTATAACAAAAGAAAAATATGTAGTATATTTAATTTATCTACTATATCGAGGTTAATTCAATCACAAGGAATTTTGAACTCAAAAAGGTAGTTGCTGGAATTTTAAAATTGCACATCATATTTGTACTAAAATTATTAAATAAAAATATGTTTCTAATCTATTGAATTTAAATGTAAATTTTTATTATTAAAACGAGAAAGAAAGATGTAGTCGGCTAAGACCGACTATATGATATCCATTTTTTTTTTTTACCAATTTTTATGCTCCATTGTGTACGAGCATAAAAATTCGGACTTATATTGCACCTGTAGCAAATTTTAAATGTAAAATAAAATATATAAATACAGAATAATTATTGTACATTTTTAAATAAAATAAAGAGTCGTTACAACTTTTAAACTACTAAACTGCTGTTATTTGCAATCAAAGTACAGGTTTATTTAAAGGAAATAAACGACCGTTTTTAAAAGGTAAAAACGTAACAATATACCTATGGCTTTATCTCTCACGTAATTTAGGTGGTCTTTAAATGATAAACGATTATCTATCACCACACCCAGGTATTTGAGACAATCCTTTGTACCTATTTCACAGTCCCCAACTTGAAGATTTATATATTCCATCGTTCTACGACTGGATATAAATACAACTTCCGTCTTATGCTCAGCTAACGATAGAACCATTTCAATGAGCCATGACCGTACCACATGGATACTACTCTCGGAAACAAACTCGGTTCATTAACGGTCGAGACATCGCCAAAAAAAAAACGAAATGGCCTCTAAAAAAAGTATTTTTTATTTTTTTACTTTTCTAAACCCCTATATAAGCCAGCGACTTGGTCTTTGCATAGAAAATTCGGAATCTTTTTTTTATAAATATTTTTCTAAAATTTCGGTTTTTTCAGTTATAGGCAAAAATCTGAAAAAATTAATAATATACACAACCAAACATATAAAAAGCATTGCAATGAATTTTAATGTTGTTATTTTTTGTATAAGCAAGCCGTAGTTGCTGATTGTATATACATACCACACAATCATTTTCTGTGTATGTTTAAGCCTTGTTCAGACCGGCGCGAAATTACGAAATTTCATGCCGAAGTTACAAATTAAATATAGTGTTCATACTGGCTAGATAATATTTGATGTAATTTCGTGAACAGCTGATACTTATTGTTTACATATTAGATTGTTAAGGGGGTAAAAAGTATTTTGAAATGGAAACAAATAAGAAACAATTACTAAATTAGAAATTATTAATGAAAAATTTGCTAATAAGAAATTGTTATTTCAACAATTAAAAATTTTTAGACATGTAAAGGTAAAAAGGATACATTTCATTTTGCAAAATCACTTTAATAATTAATTTTAATATTTGTGTTTAAATTTAAGATCAGCTGTCAATTGTTTTTTTCTTCTCACGATTGAAACATGCAGTACATAGTTGAAAAAAAGGATTTTTTCCAACCATGTACAGAGTTGCACGGAAACGGGCATCGTAATTTCAATGTAATTTCGCCGAAATTACACAAAATTATGTAATTTCGCAAGTGTCAAAATGAATGGGAAATTACGTAATTTCAAATTGATTTCGGCCGAAATCACGAAAGTACGTAATTTCGCGTCGGTCTGAATGCCCTATTAGACAAATTTTTCAAGACAAACGTCAAAATGAGTGCCAATTTATTTTTGGTTGTTACAGCTGTCAAACTGCGTATATAAAAAACTTGAATGAATTCGTCTTATTGTTGTTTTTGTGCAACTGTTGCCACCTTAAAAAAATTCGCGTAAATTCTGACGTTTGTTTTGATAAAAATATAGACATTGCGTTATGTATACAATCTTTATATTTTTTGCTTATTTTTGTGTATTATTATTCCACTTTCATATTTTTTTCTAAATAAAAATAAAATTTGAATTAATAAATATTTAATATAGAGGACTAAACGATGTGAAGGAAAAAAACACAAAAATTTACTACTTTTGGTCTAAAATATAGCAGAATAAAAATCAATTCAGTTCTTGTTTCCAGATGTCTCAAGAGTTATTATAGGAATTCTGTCTATTCTATATTCGTTATTTATCGCTTTCTGCCAAACACAGTGTCTACATTAGAGATTTTTTTTATCAAGACAGACGTCAAACTTAAGCGAATTTGGGGAAGGTGGCAGCAGTTGCACAAAAACAACAATATGGCGTATTCATTATTGTTTTTTATATATGCAGTTTGACAACTGTAACAACCAAAATAATAATCAACTGTTTAACTAAGGTTACCTTGTATATATTCGCACTGATTTTGACGTTTATTTTAATATAAATTTGCCTAATGTAGACACTAGGAAAATATGATTATAACAAAAGAAAAATATGTAGTATATTTAATTTATCTACTATATCGAGGTTAATTCAATCACAAGGAATTTTGAACTCAAAAAGGTAGTTGCTGGAATTTTAAAATTGCACATCATATTTGTACTAAAATTATTAAATAAAAATATGTTTCTAATCTATCGAATTTAAATGTAAATTTTTATTATTAAAACGAGAAAGAAAGATGTAGTCGGCTAAGACCGACTATATGATATCCATTTTTTTTTTTTACCAATTTTTATGCTCCATTGTGTACGAGCATAAAAATTCGGACTTATATTGCACCTGTAGCAAATTTTAAATGTAAAATAAAATATATAAATACAGAATAATTATTGTACATTTTTAAATAAAATAAAGAGTCGTTACAACTTTTAAACTACTAAACTGCTGTTATTTGCAATCAAAGTACAGGTTTATTTAAAGGAAATAAACGACCGTTTTTAAAAGGTAAAAACGTAACAATATACCTATGGCTTTATCTCTCACGTAATTTAGGTGGTCTTTAAATGATAAACGATTATCTATCACCACACCCAGGTATTTGAGACAATCCTTTGTACCTATTTCACAGTCCCCAACTTGAAGATTTATATATTCCATCGTTCTACGACTGGATATAAATACAACTTCCGTCTTATGCTCAGCTAACGATAGAACCATTTCAATGAGCCATGACCGTACCACATGGATACTACTCTCGGAAACTGCTTTAGCTTCGTTAATAGTTTTTGCCACTATCACCAGGGCTATATCATCAGCGAAGCCAATAACTTTTGCTCTTTTTGGAAGATTTAATCTCAAGATACCATCATACATCACATTCCACAACAATGGTCCAAGCACCGATCCTTGTGGTACTCCGCCTGTGACATTATATTCCTTCATTCCCTTGTCTGTTTCATATATAAGAACTCTTTGTCGGAAGTAATCCTTTATTATTACCACAAGATAAGCTGGAACATTTATTCGTACAAGAGCATTGACTATATTCTCCCAATTTGCCGTGTTAAATGCATTTTTGACATCTAGAGTCACGAGTACACAATATTCTTTGCATCCTTTTCTCCAGCTGCTACCATCTATTGCATCTTTTGCAATGCTTACAACCGTTGCAATGACATCAATTGTCGACCTATGTTTTCTAAAACCATATTGCATTTTACACCAAATCAACAAACTCGGTTCATTAACGGCCGAGACATCGCCAAAAAAAAAAACGAAATGGCCTCTAAAAAAAGTATTTTTTATTTTTTTACTTTTCTAAACCCCTATATAAGCCAGCGACTTGGTCTTTGCATAGAAAATTCGGAATCTTTTTTTTATAAATATTTTTCTAAAATTTCGGTTTTTTCAGTTATAGGCAAAAATCTGAAAAAATTAATAATATACACAACCAAACATATAAAAAGCATTGCAATGAATTTTAATGTTGTTATTTTTTGTATAAGCAAGCCGTAGTTGCTGATTGTATATACATACCACACAATCATTTTCTGTGTATGTTTAAGCCTTGTTCAGACCGGCGCGAAATTACGAAATTTCATGCCGAAGTTACAAATTAAATATAGTGTTCATACTGGCTAGATAATATTTGATGTAATTTCGTGAACAGCTGATACTTATTGTTTACATATTAGATTGTTAAGGGGGTAAAAAGTATTTTGAAATGGAAACAAATAAGAAACAATTACTAAATTAGAAATTATTAATGAAAAATTTGCTAATAAGAAATTGTTATTTCAACAATTAAAAATTTTTAGACATGTAAAGGTAAAAAGGATACATTTCATTTTGCAAAATCACTTTAATAATTAATTTTAATATTTGTGTTTAAATTTAAGATCAGCTGTCAATTGTTTTTTTCTTCTCACGATTGAAACATGCAGTACATAGTTGAAAAAAAGGATTTTTTCCAACCATGTACAGAGTTGCACGGAAACGGGCATCGTAATTTCAATGTAATTTCGCCGAAATTACACAAAATTATGTAATTTCGCAAGTGTCAAAATGAATGGGAAATTACGTAATTTCAAATTGATTTCGGCCGAAATCACGAAAGTACGTAATTTCGCGTCGGTCTGAATGCCCTATTAGACAAATTTTTCAAGACAAACGTCAAAATGAGTGCCAATTTATTTTTGGTTGTTACAGCTGTCAAACTGCGTATATAAAAAACTTGAATGAATTCGTCTTATTGTTGTTTTTGTGCAACTGTTGCCACCTTAAAAAAATTCGCGTAAATTCTGACGTTTGTTTTGATAAAAATATAGACATTGCGTTATGTATACAATCTTTATATTTTTTGCTTATTTTTGTGTATTATTATTCCACTTTCATATTTTTTTCTAAATAAAAATAAAATTTGAATTAATAAATATTTAATATAGAGGACTAAACGATGTGAAGGAAAAAAACACAAAAATTTACTACTTTTGGTCTAAAATATAGCAGAATAAAAATCAATTCAGTTCTTGTTTCCAGATGTCTCAAGAGTTATTATAGGAATTCTGTCTATTCTATATTCGTTATTTATCGCTTTCTGCCAAACACAGTGTCTACATTAGAGATTTTTTTTATCAAGACAGACGTCAAACTTAAGCGAATTTGGGGAAGGTGGCAGCAGTTGCACAAAAACAACAATATGGCGTATTCATTATTGTTTTTTATATATGCAGTTTGACAACTGTAACAACCAAAATAATAATCAACTGTTTAACTAAGGTTACCTTGTATATATTCGCACTGATTTTGACGTTTATTTTAATATAAATTTGCCTAATGTAGACACTAGGAAAATATGATTATAACAAAAGAAAAATATGTAGTATATTTAATTTATCTACTATATCGAGGTTAATTCAATCACAAGGAATTTTGAACTCAAAAAGGTAGTTGCTGGAATTTTAAAATTGCACATCATATTTGTACTAAAATTATTAAATAAAAATATGTTTCTAATCTATTGAATTTAAATGTAAATTTTTATTATTAAAACGAGAAAGAAAGATGTAGTCGGCTAAGACCGACTATATGATATCCATTTTTTTTTTTACCAATTTTTATGCTCCATTGTGTACGAGCATAAAAATTCGGACTTATATTGCACCTGTAGCAAATTTTAAATGTAAAATAAAATATATAAATACAGAATAATTATTGTACATTTTTAAATAAAATAAAGAGTCGTTACAACTTTTAAACTACTAAACTGCTGTTATTTGCAATCAAAGTACAGGTTTATTTAAAGGAAATAAACGACCGTTTTTAAAAGGTAAAAACGTAACAATATACCTATGGCTTTATCTCTCACGTAATTTAGGTGGTCTTTAAATGATAAACGATTATCTATCACCACACCCAGGTATTTGAGACAATCCTTTGTACCTATTTCACAGTCCCCAACTTGAAGATTTATATATTCCATCGTTCTACGACTGGATATAAATACAACTTTCGTCTTATGCTCAGCTAACGATAGAACCATTTCAATGAGCCATGACCGTACCACATGGATACTACTCTCGGAAACTGCTTTAGCTTCGTTAATAGTTTTTGCCACTATCACCAGGGCTATATCATCAGCGAAGCCAATAACTTTTGCTCTTTTTGGAAGATTTAATCTCAAGATACCATCATACATCACATTCCACAACAATGGTCCAAGCACCGATCCTTGTGGTACTCCGCCTGTGACATTATATTCCTTCATTCCCTTGTCTGTTTCATATATAAGAACTCTTTGTCGGAAGTAATCCTTTATTATTACCACAAGATAAGCTGGAACATTTATTCGTACAAGAGCATTGACTATATTCTCCCAATTTGCCGTGTTAAATGCATTTTTGACATCTAGAGTCACGAGTACACAATATTCTTTGCATCCTTTTCTCCAGCTGCTACCATCTATTGCATCTTTTGCAATGCTTACAACCGTTGCAATGACATCAATTGTCGACCTATGTTTTCTAAAACCATATTGCATTTTTGACAGACCATCCAATGTTTCAATGCATTCTTCAAGTTTATTGCAAATGATTCTCTCCAATAGCTTTCCGCTGGTATCTATCATTCACAGTGGTCTGTACGATGACGGTTCTTCTAAAGGCTTCTTATCCTTGGGTAGGAGCACAAGTTTTTGCCTTTTCCACATTGATGGGAATGAACCATGCCTTAGGCATGAGTTCATCAGCTGCAGCATTTGGTTTGGACAGCACTTTAAAGCCTCTTTTAGGACGAGGTTTGGGATACCATCTGGTCCCGGGGATTCTTTATCTTCGAATTTTGTAACAGCCTTTTGGATTTCCAATAACGTAATTTCTGGAAAGTAGAAAATCTCTCGGATGTTCTGAGTATTCCATGTTATAGTACGTTTCTCTGGAAACAGATGAGTCACTATTTAAGTAAGAATTTTGGCTTCCTTGGGTGATGGTGAGCTCAGACATTTAAGATTTTTTCTCACAAGTTTGTACGCTAAGCCAAAGGGGTTATGCTCTAGATCATTGCATATCTCCAGGAATCGTAGTCTTTTACTTTTACGTATTACTAGCTTAAAGGCCCTTTTTTTTGGCTTAAAAATCTCGTGATAAAGTTCATTTTCTATTCTACATCGAGTTCTTACATAGCGTCTTCTGGCTTTGATGCAATCCTTTCGCAGCTGAGCTATTTCTTCATTCCACCAGTATACAGGAGTTTTCTTAAATTCACGTTTCCTTCTCTTCATAGACATATTACAAGCTTGCGTCATATGACTTATAAACTGTTCAGTCATATTTTCAGGAGTGCCACATAATTCTACGTCTTCCATAAATATAGAGAACAATTGCCTATCAAAAGTATTGGATTTCCAACCGCTTATTTCTCTTCTGGAGCCTGCTTCGGACGACGATGTAGACAAGTCTAAGTCCATAATGATTGCAGTGTGATCACTTTGGGTGTATATGTCGGAAATATGCCAATATATCCCGTTATGGATATTAGAGCTAGCAAACGCAATATTTATTATTGATCCTCTACCATTTCTGTTAAATGTCTGCACATTTCCACTATTTATCAAAACCACATCAAGCAACGCAAATGCTTCAAGCAAGATTCTGCCTCTTTTATTTGTCTTTGGGCAGCCCCATTCCGTAGCCCAGGCGTTAAAATCCCCAGCTATAAGGATAGGGCTCTTTCCGATCGCATCAGTTGTTAAAGCATGGATGATCTTCTTGTATTCACCAATGTCAAATCTTGGGGGAATATAGCAGCTGTGCAAGTGTATTCCGGAGACCATAGTACGGACAAAACAACACTCAAATCTTACTTTCCTCAAAATGTGACTATTTGTAGACCAAATTGCGCATGTGCCAGAGGTATCACTGAACCAACATGGTGGAGTTAAGTTTCTATATTGCTCACTAATAATACATATATCTACATTTGTGCCAATAAGTCTTGGGCAGTTTCGCAATGGTCCATGTTCAGTTGTAATAGTCTCATTTTGATTTAAGTTGGTTAAACGCCTTCTGTATTGCGGATAGACAGCTGCTCCGGTAATATGATTAGTGTCAGATCCATTTTCTCTATAAAGAAGACACATTGCATTGTTAGTGCAGAATTTGATTTTGTGTCCACTTTCTCCACAGCGAATGCACAAACCAGAGTAGTCATTAGTAATTTTACATCTAGAAGCTGTATGACCAAAATTCAAGCATCGGTAACATCTTCTTGGACTTATTTTCTCACGTATGCGACATAACACCCGTCCTATACGTATCTTAAACGTCTCCATAAGTATATTGGCTAATACAGGGTTTATTCCAATTGCGGCAGTTTGGGTACATCCATATGCAGTTCTCATTGACTTTATTGCTGATGGTAGCAATATATTAAACTCTTCTGAAACATTTAGGAGAGCTTCATAAACTTCCTCTCTTGTCGTAACCTCATCGATATCTTTTATTTCCAGAAGTACTTCTTGAGTTAGTACACGCACTGCTGCTTCGACCGCAGTTCTAAATTCCACTGTGTTCTGATGAGACGGTTTATTTAACTCTAAACGTAATTCACCTTTCTCTGTTTTCCTTATATTTTTAACATTTTTTCCTAAAATGTTCAGTTTCGGATCACGTTTAACCTGCTTGAGGATATCGGCGTATGATGTTGCGGTGGGTTTGGGTTTATTACTTTCCGAGTTCTTATGATTCGAATCTTTCTTCTTCTTGGTTTTATTTCCCTTGGGACTTTGCGTTTTGGGGCCTCTCTTGACAGCTGGTGTTGTTGGTGTTTCATGGAGCATGATTTTGGGCCATGCTTCCGTCTGAGTTTCTCTGTTTATAAGTTGTTTATCTACTAAATTGCTTGACGTGCACTTTAACTCATTTGATACTAGCAAAAATAATGCATGTATCTCCCTTGTCATCGAGTGAATATCTTTGTGAATATTCGTACGAGTTGATATAAGTTCTATCAACTGCGAAATTTTTTCTCCAAGCTTGGTTACATTATCAGTTTGTTTATTGCTGCCACTTGCTACGTTCAATAGAGGTGATCTCATTATAACCGTGCTTCGTTTAAATGGAGATTCAACAACTCCGAGTTCATCTCCTCTCTTATTACCCAATGGTTGTCCGATAATCGAACATTTTCCAAGTGGTGTCTCTTCAACTTTTATTATTATTGTTATTTCTTCCGATTCAAACATTTAGTTTCGTGGTCCCAACTCAAAGCCGCTATCTCCGCTCGTTGTGCAGTCACTTGTATGATCCCATGGATCCCTATGCCAGCAGTGAGGTCCATGCGAGGGTTGACGAATGACCCTTATGAGACCTTTCGCCAGAGCCAGATCAGTGTAAGTCGGGAATTTCGCATCCGATCCTGCACCATCAACCTAACGGTGACGAGCTTTGAACGTACTTTGAGATTTGCCAAGTTTTAATGGGACGGAGGCGGTTGTAGCATTAGCCTGGAAGCCATTTCTGCAGAATTTCACTTCTGCATACTAAGGTAACAGAATACTACAACTGTCAGCCCGGGGGTTCTGTCAATTCATATCCTTGTTTCCAGAAATGCCATAATCAAGACCGTACTGGGCTTAGTCTTGATGCCTTTCGGCAGGGGTGTCAGGTGCACGAGGTTACCGTAAAATCGGTCTAAATTCCCAGGTGTGGACTAGGGAAACCACGAAGCCGTCAAGCTTCTAACTACGCCTCTCTTGAGGGTACCCTTGTGGTTGGATACATAGTTTAGGGCGATATCCATTCGCCCTGACACAGGACTTCTCCGAGCACATGTACTTTTTTTAGTATGCTCTCCATGCAACTGTTGCCACCTTCCACAAATTCGCGTTAAGTTTGACGTTTGTCTTGATAAAAAAAATCTCTAATGTAGACACTATGTTACAGAAAGATGAGAAAACATTTGCTGGGTTTAATGCTATCGTATAAACAACAGTTATCGTTAATATTATCGCTTCTATTTATATACCATATCTAAACATGCTGTCATCTCTATCAAATAAAATTGTAATTTGTTGTGTTGATCCCTCCAATTTCTAAAAATAAAATTATTTTTATTAAAAAATTTATAAAATAATTTCTAAAATTAATTGAAAAGAATATGGACGATAGTACCAGTCAATACGATAATGATAATGCATCATGTGTTAAGGATGAACCAGAAATTTACATTGCAACATATGAAAATATCAACTCAGGTTAGTTGTTTGATGCTTGTTAGCTAAAGGAGGGAATCCTTTTATGTTTGTTTCAAAACTATTATAAATTAAAAATGTTATGTGAGTACCCAAAAAGAACTTATAATTTTAAATTTTAAAGACTTCAAAATATTTCGTGGACTTTTGCTTTTTGAAACCTAATCAAATGGATTTCCTCTTATGGAAATATAGCAAAATATACTCTACACTATTATTAAGACATTTTAGAAATAAGGTATTTTGTTGTCTTTGATATTAATATATAAATATGTACTACTAAATTATTATTAAAATATTTTCTGGCCTTTTTGAAACCTTATTACGCCTCCATTCAATAGATTTCATCTTATGGAAATAGAGCAAAATATACCCTACAATATTATAACATTATAGAAATGAGGTATTTTGTTGTCCCTGAAATTTATAGTTAATTATTTTTGAAAGGATTTTAGAAGTAAAAAATTACTTTGAACAGACTTTTTCCGTGTTTTGAACACGTGCTCATTTTTTAATATTTAATTTTTGTTTGTTTTAATTTCAGCAAATTGTAACTTAGATAACATGGATGATTCAATCAACGATAACAGGTATGCTAATTTAATCCTTAATTTTAAGTTAACTTCTTAATAAACTTATTTATCTGTCTTCTTAATCTTTTAGCCGTCGACGTAGTAAAAGAACACGTAATCGAACTATTCGTTACAAATCGGACGATGATGTTATAACACTTTCACCCGAACCACCAAGACATAATGGAAAAAATTCGGATAAAGATTTTGAATCATCATCAACATCTAGACTATCATTTACCAAAATAAATAGTAGTGATAATATAATGAAAAAACCAGAAAACCCTGGTGGCGATTCACTGGCTCGAGTACTAAAGCAAATCAAGCTATATGATGAACTATACGTTTTGATGAAAAGTAAACGGGAATGAAGTTAATTAGTATATATTAAATTATTTTTATATATTTTTTTTTTTAGCAAGAGGTATAACAGTAGAAGCCTTAAAAAATATGCAACCCCGGCATATTGATGAATTATTTAAAGGTACCAGATTAGGTACTAAAATTATATTTGAGGCACGTTTAAAAGAATGGCAGGATAAAAATGGCGATTATGAAGTAACAACACAATCAACATGTAAGAATGTAAATGGTCAAGGAGTTAATAAATTGGTAAGTATTGTTTTCCAAATTGTTCAGAAATAGTTTTTAAATTGTATTATATGTAATTCCACATTTAAAATTAAATGATTACCTTTAAATTTATTTGTTTAACAGTCTGAACAATTGAACTCTTCTATTAGTCAAGTGCTGCATGAAACAGATATTTCACATTTGGCAAATGTAAGTCGCATTTAAAATAATAATATTTTTGCATTTTTTAATTATTATTATAAAATTACTATTTTTAGCTCTTAACGAATGCTATGCAAAAAACAATAAACACTGTTCTACAAGATTTTAAACAATCTTGCCAAAAGCCATCTAAAGATAAGGTAAAATTACATAATTTAACTTTTACTTTGATATTGAGTGATATTACTATATTCGACTGTAGTGAGTATTTTTTGTAATTGTGGAAAAAAAAATAATTTATTTATTTTTTGTAATTTAAACAAAATCTATAAATTTTGTTTCAAATTAGTATTGTTTTAAGAAATATTTAAAACTGTATCTAATTTAAAAGTTACACTTTTTTACATTATTGGTTTTATTCAAAATTCGCCTTTTTGAAATTTAGTTTTTTTTATAAAAAATGTTTTCTTTGTTTTTATCTTTTGAAAATTCGTATTGGGTGTATGCATTAATATCCTTTTTTTTAATGAAAAATTAATGTTGTTTTCAATATAAAGGCATAATTACCTATTTTCAAACCTTGTTATTGTGTTATTTGTTAAGTTAATGAAAAATAGTTTTTAGTGAAAAATCGGTTATAGTTAATATTTGGATTTTTGGTGAAAATTTGAATTTTTAGAGAAAATTTGGATTTTTAGTGCAAATTTGGATTTTTAGTTCAAATTTGAAATTTATTGAAAAATTGAAAAAAAATCTAATGAATAATTGGATTTTTAGTGAAAAATCTGTTTTTAGTGAAAATTTGGATTTTTGGTGAAAAATTTTGTAAAAAGAAAAAATAATAAAAAGTTATTTTTTTCTTTTTAAATAAATCAACAAATCCCAACACAAAATAATTTTTAAGAGAATACATAATTATACACATATGGAAAAAAAACGGGACAAAAGAATAAATAAATACAGCAGCAAAATTTTTTTTCAACTGCTCATGACGACAAATTCTTAAAAAAAAAAAAAAATCAAAAAATGTTTATGGTTATTTTTTTCACACAGCATACATATGTAACAAAAATATAGGGAACAAACTAAATTAAAAACATTCATAAAAAACTATTGACACGGATTCAACTGTTAGACAAAAAATAAGTACTACACCCAGTGAAGGTATAAACAAATTAAAAGTAATTAAATTATTTTTTGTTTTTTTTTTTTATTTTTTTTTTTTTATTTTCACTATTCTATTATCTTTGACATTCTTGCAGTGAATTTACGGTAGATCTCTTCTGATATTTCGTATCAGTAGAGATCTACTGTTATTTTAAATAACATGTAACACAATAACTCAAATAATATACTTTGTGAATTGGGTAAATCGCCATTCGACTAGGGTTTTATAGTTGGGACAAAAATGACTTTTACATTTCCTTTCATTTTTAAATAATCGATTTTTCGACTTATTTCAGTTTTGTAATTGTCAACTTTCGATTTTTCCGACTTTTCGATTTTATACGATATTTTTAAGACTTGACTATTTCTTAACTATTTTTATTAGTTGTCTTATAAAAAAATAGAAAAACATAAAATAAAAAATACATATATTAAAGTAATTCACGTCTCCAGATTTAGTCTCGCGAAAGTGCAAAAATGCAGGTTGTTTTAAAATATAATACAACCACATAGAAGAAAATTATTTCGCACTACCTATCCTATAACCAAGAGCGTAGTTTCTTTTGCATAAACGTAATGTGAAATTCATGAAATATAGAAGTGTTTTAATTTGTTCTTTAATTATTTCAAGATCTTGTTCCTAAAATTGGTGCTCACGTCAACTCTAGCAAAAGTGCGTGTGACGTGAATTACGCTATTGATAAATTAATAGATAATATGTCCAATGAAAATGCTAGTTATACTCAAAAATATGTTTTTTCGATACTATTTCCAACAGTTAGATGATGGTTATTACCTTTAAATAGAGTATATTTTTCGACTTTTTTCAAATATTTTCGACTTTATTCGAATATCTGGCAACAAGAAAGTTCATTTCTCTAAAATTTTGAAACCAAAAAGTTGATTGTTCGATTATTTGAAATTCAATTTAAAGAACCCTACTTTCGACGTCTCTTGACTTCAACTTTTTCGGCTGGCTGGCATGAACACCAGTTTTAAATTGTCTGATCTACTCACGACAATAAACTTCCTCCTCAATATTGGCTTTTAGCACCGGCTTTCTTCAACAAGTAATTCCGAAGTAAATCTTCCCACAAATGATCATTTTTTGTTACGAAACTCGCCATATTCAAAGCTTTAAAAAACTATGTTGATGAATAAGAAAGCCTGTCTTTTCACATGGCATAGTTTCCGAGCGGAGTAAAAATATACCACTATTAACGTAAAAGGAAGGGAATTAATGTATAGACCCAATACTTTGTACAATTTGTAAATTGGTTCTTTTTAGAAAATTTTTAATTTTTCCAAAATTCCGTCCTCGTCCAAGCACATTTTAGCAATTTAAATGACATATATTTGCATATTTTATGCTTAATAGTATAGTTTTGCATATATCACACTAATGAGCATAAATTTGTATATTTTTCACTCCATAGAATTTTTTTTTACAACTTGTCATTAGTTAATTTTTTTTATTCTCAAATTTTCAGATCTAATTACCATAATTTTCATCTTATAAATTGAGAGAAATTTTGTAATTTCCTTATACAATGTAGATAGATAGATAGATAGAGATGGTAGATGTGATACCAGATAGTACCACATCTCCACCCAGAGACCGATCCCGGTCCATTGTGAGTCCCTTCGACAGAATAACTGCGAAATAAGAGTATAGAATACAGAAAATAGAAAATACAGAGTACAGAAAAAATAGAGTGAAAGATAAAAAAGAATAGAAATGCAACGAATCATAAAGGGGGACCAGCAATGTTACCAATCCCCCTAGGGTTATACCCCTGATTCTCCCTCAAGCAGCCGATTCCCATGACGAAGCCTATGACGTCAACAAGATCTGCGTCCCGAACGTCACTTAGCCCGTCGAGGAACTGGCTACCCAGCCACTTCATCCTACTATGCTGTAATCGTGGACAATGGCACACAATGTGCTCAATAGACTCGGTCTCGTCGACGTCTCCACACAGTCTACAAAAATCGGAACTGTTAGCGTTCAATCTAGACCTCATCTTCCCTATCAAACAGTGACCCGTTATGGCCCCTATCATGACCCTCAAGCTCTTCCTATTCATGCCCAGGAGAGTGCTAGTGCCTGCCTTGTCCAATACCGGCCATATCGCCCTCGACACTCTGCAGTCCTCTCTACTCTCCCAAGCCGAATTGGTTCTGACCAAGATCCAATCATTGATCTTCCCATAGAAGAAACTTAGTGGTGGTTTCACATATGTCTATCTCCCCGAGACGTTCCCTGCCGCACCTTGCCTTGCCAGTTCATCAGCCAATTCATTGCCTGAAATATTGCAGTGGCCAGGCACCCAGCAGAGTCTCACCATGTAGTCCTCCATCAGCTCTCTCAGTGTCTTCCTACAGGCAGCTACTAGCCTGGATCTCACCAAATGTGTCCCCAAGGCCTTCAGAGCCGCCTGACTGTCCACATAGAGAGTGACCTCGGTACCTCTCGCAATGTTTTGCCTGATCATTTCTGCGGCCTTCAGGATGCCGAGAATCTCAGCCTGAAAAACACTGCACTCATCAGGGAGTCTAAAAGAGCCCTTCAAATCCGTGCTCATAATATAGACCCCCGCCCCGGTACCTTCGTCCAACTTTGATCCGTCCGTGAACACTGCACAACCTCCATATAGTCTCTCAGTGCCGGACCAGATCTCCCTATCAGGTATCACCACGACAGGATTTACTCCAAAGTCCGATTCAGCGGCCATGTAATCTGATGCCCCTGTGGAGTTCAGATTAACCTCACCGTAACTGATCCCGTAAATGATCCTGGAGTGACCTGCTCTTGATGAGCCTAATAGTCCCAATTACTTAAGTCTCAGTAGACTCTTTGCTGCCATACCCCTCACAAACTCTTCAATGGGTAAGAGATGAAGAATGACATCCAGAGCCGCTTGTGGTGTGCTTCTCATTGCACCTGTAATGCCACCTTTGTGCCTTTGACAAAAGGCTCCTATTACTCTTACGTTCCAGTGCCTGCCACCAGACAGAACAACCATAAGAAAGGATTGGTCTCACCACCGAAGTGTAAATCCAATATACAACTTTTGGTTTGAGCCCCCAACTCTTACCTATGGAGTTTCTACAGGTGTAGTAGGCATTGAGGCCACGCTTGAGTCTTTCCTGAACATTCCTCTTCCAGGTCAGTTTACTATCAAGGAACACCCCCAGACATTTCGCTGAGTCTGAAAGCCTCAGTTCAGTTCCACATAGTACCGGTAGTCTGAAATTCTCTACCTTGTACCTCCTAGTAAACAGAACCAACTCTGTCTTTACGGGTTCACTCCCAACCCCTTATCAGCGGCCCACGAGGACAGTTCACCCAGCGCTGACTGCATGATCTCACTGATTGTGGGAAGAAATTTTCCCTTTACCAGTATGACCACATCATCAGCATAAGCCACGATCTTCCGCCCTCTGCTGTGGAATTGACGCAAAATCACATCGACAGCTATTAGCCACAGCAGGGGTGAGAGCACTCCCCCTTGCGGAGTCCCCCTAGTCACTAGTTTTCTTAAGCATACTCCACCCAAGCTTGAATTTACAATCCTGCTGCTCAGCATGAGGATTATCCATTCGATCAAGAAGTCATGTACCTTAAGATCCACCAGCGCCTGCTTGATAGCGTCAATCTTAATATTGTTGAACGCTCCCTCAATATCCAAGAACGCGGCCATGGTGTACTCCTTATACCGAAGTCCTTGTTCTATATAACCCACCACATCACTCAGCGCACTCTCCACAGATTTACCCTTCAGGTAAACATGTTGAGCACTACTCATGATGCTGGAGCTACCAGACGATCTTAAATATAGATCTATCAGTCTCTCTAAAGTCTTCAAAAGGAAAGACGATAGGCTGATAGGTCCATAATCCTTGGGTTTCGAGTGACAGGTCCTTCCACCTTTCGGTATGAATATGACCCTTACCTCTCTCCACCCCCTTGAAATATGTCCATGTATTAGACACCCCTTAAAAATCTCAACCAGTAGTAGACGGACCACCAACGGTGCATTCTGCAACATGGCCAGAAAAATACCATCCGGGCCTGGTGACTTATAAGGCTCGAATGAATTCACCGCCCATGTGACCTTCTCCACCGTTATTAGGTCTCTTACCACTGTTCCAATCATCCCACTGGTGGACTCCGTGAAGAAGTGCTCTTCCTCACCTGATTCCTCCACCAATGGATCCCTGCAACCCGGAAAATGGGTTTCCAAAGTTACATTAAGTGACTCAGAACTAGACTCCGTCCATGAACCATCTGATCTCTGGATACTCCCAGGAACACTAGGGTCCTTTGACAGTATCTTCCTGAATCTAGAAAGTTCATTGACCGAGTCAATGGCCTCGCTAAACCTAATCCACGAGGCTCTTTTAGCTCTTCTAATGTCCTTTTTGTACTTATTGAAACACACTCTATAGGTGCCCCAGTCTTCGTCCCTACCAGACCTATGAGCCTTGTTGTACAGCCTGCCAACTGTGGTCCGTTGAGCCTTTAACTCCTCCGACCACCAGACCGGCTGTTTCCTTTTACCCGGGTAGCTCACCGGGCAGTTAAGCTCATAGCTTCTGTTGATGGACCCTGTTACCTTCTCTACCATTTCGTCAAGATTTTCCCTCGACAAGACCTCCATCGGAGTTCCAGTCAATCTTGACCCCAGATCCCGCCCGAAGGCGTCCCAATCCGTCCTCCTAGGATTCCTAAAAGGTTTCCCCTCAGAACCTAGGAAGTTCAGACTAAAGGTTATCCTACCATGGTCAGAGAAAGTACACCCCATGGCCACCCTCCAGTCTTCAACTAGGTCTTTTGAGTTAGTCAGTGTGATGTCTATTACTGAATCCCTGTCCTTCGTTCTGAACGTAGGAGTATTACCCCTATTACAGATTAAAAGATCATTCGCAATAATAAAATCAAATGTTGACTCACCTCTCTTATAGGTATCCCTGCTACCCCATTGACTGTGGTGTGCATTGGCATCGCAACCGAGCAATAGACGTACTCCATTCCGTCTTGCGCACTCGGCTAAGGCCCACACCTTGTCATCTGGTGGTTCCAGCTCCTCATAGGGCATGTACACCGAGGCCAAGGCCAGTTTACCGCCTCCCAATGCCTCTCCTTGGACGACCGTTAGATCACCATAACTGAAAGAGTTAAGAAGAATTACCTGAAGATCATTCTTCACCAAAATACAAGTTCTCACCTTATCCCCAGTGGACGGCTTGAACAATTTGTATCCTTTGGCCCTTAAACCACAGACCTGGTTATCATTTAGCCAAGGCTCCTGGATTGGGGCCACGTCCACATTGGTCTCACTGAGGTAGGTTATCAATTCGGTCGAGGCCGCTTCACAATGATGCAGATTTATCTGCACCATCCGCAACCTTTTTGGCTTTATCGTTTTTCGCGTAGCGAAATTTGATGTAGCCAAGCCCGAACGTAACAACCCCCCCCCCCCCCCCCAATGAGTCCAATTTCCTAATAGATTCCCGATCCACTGCGAATCGGAAATCTTTACCCTGGTTCTCTTTACAAGTCAATGAAGAGACAAGTTTCCATTGACTTGTATTGATCCCCCTATTTTGTCCCTCCAATATTCCCAGTATGACTTCCACCGGCTTAATGGGTGGTGGAATCCATACCGTGACTATTGGTCGCATAGGCAATTCCGACGCTGGTATAACCTCCAGTTGCGCATCTGGGCAAAGGTAGCCACATCTGTTGATCGCGGCTTTCAGGAATTCAAAAGTTCCTTTGTTACCGCAACCAACAGTCTTGACGCCCCTTGTCCAGTCTGCACCCATGAAGGCTATTTCACCCGGCCTGTGCCTTGCCTGGAAGATTTCGTCCATAAGTCTGTCCTCAATCAGCCGCCACATTTCCGTACTGATTCTCCCATCTGGATCAGCACGGTCAATGACTGCTGCTTGAAGAATGTCCGACTTGGACGAATCCTTCCCCTTTTTGGACGATGCCTTGCCTGGAAGATTTCGTCCATAAGTCTGTCCTCAATCAGCCGCCACATTTCCGTACTGATTCTCCCATCTGGATCAGCACGGTCAATGACTGCTGCTTGAAGAATGTCCGACTTGGACGAATCCTTCCCCTTTTTGGACGATGAAGGTTGTACGTCACCAGCTACTACCCGCTTCACTACTCCCTTATGAGAGTTTTTAAGCGGGCCACTTTGTGCATTACCAACCTTCTTCGCAGACGGAATCTGCTGGTCATCCCCCGACCTCACTCTTTTTATGGTCCCCTTAGGAAGACCTTTAAAAGAGTCATGCGGAATATGACCTGCTTTCTTGGAGGTAGAGGGTATCTCATCACCAGGCAGAGCTCCCCTAATTGACTTCATTTGAGATCCTTTAGCGGGGCTCGCAAGAGCTTGGTTTACCCTCTCTACTCTCTTCTCAGTGGGTTTTTTCTCACTACCAATCCTTGCTGACCTGTCACTTCCCTTGAGAGAACCTACAGGACTGCTGGATGGCTTGTGAGCACCACAAAGTGTACCAGCGTCGACTTTTGGTTCCAAAGTGTTGGTAGACACGGACTCTTTACCCTTGCGAGCAATTTGCGGACCTTCCTCCACGTCCACTTTAAAACCATCGGGATAAGACAATCCATAGGTCCGTTCAAACCTGTAGATGCTCTTTCGGTGTTTCCTGCGAACATGCCTATCCCGCCCGTCTAACAGCGATGGGTCCTTTCTAACCAACTTATTTAGTGCAGCTATAGAGGCCCTAACACCGTTTTTCGCCTTTTCAAAATTCGTTCGACTGTCGGTTGCGGCTTGCTCATCCATTGGATATGCTACCGCTACCTGCCGAACAATAGGTTTGGCCGTATGCCTTGGCGTTCCTGATGCCCCGGTCGAGCTCACCTGCTTCCTACCCGGAGTTGACGCAGTGACTGCAGTTCCGATTTCCTTGCCCCGATCAAGAGCAGAGACAACTGTTGTCTCATGCTCTTCATCGGATAAAAGAGACAGGTCCTCCAGTCCCTCCGTCGCTCCAGATCCTACAGGGTCCTCCGCCGAGTCCAGCAGGCTGTCCTCCTCCGTTAGTTGGGTCATTAGTTGTCCGTGTTGTATGAGGATGTCCGTATGCAGTCTTATTAAGTCCATGTCATCGTCCCCATCCTCATTTTCCCCCCTTTCCCGACGTCGTCCTTGTTTTCCCCTACCTCGACCCTATCCGTAACTCTTATGTCAGCGTCCGTCCCTTCTACTTCCCTAATGCAGTCTTCTTTGTCCGTTGTCCCTTTGTCCCGTTCATCACTTAACCTACTTGTTTCCATTTTTATATTCCTATTTGGTCCCACGAGTATGCTCGTAAAAAATAGACCATCTCGCGCAGTGACGGCGTACGCGGACTAGGCTGTAATACAACTGACCCTTGCCATCAGCATCAAAGGGGAGCTGTTCACTATTAGTTTCTTTTAGCACTAACTAATCATTCAGATCCTCGGCACTGCTACCAACCACCTTGATCATTTATTTGGTCCACGGAAAACGTATGGCACCAAGACCGTACCCAGTGCCAGAGATGTATTCATTTCGGCGGAAACACCAAATAGAATACATCAATGTATCGCATCCAGTCCAGCAAGCCTTCCGTTTTCAGGACTGGGTGTGATACAAAGGATGCATTAATGTCGGCAAGGGACGAGGGCTCCAGCACCGTACATTAGTGCATCCAGTGTCTCTCGCCCAATCCCCCCTATCCGCCACCTGGGGACGCGTCCGATGGAAGTAAACAGGTAAAGACTCCAGAGAATATTTTTAAGAGCATAAAGCGTTGAATATTTTTAAGAGCATAAAGAAATATTTTTTTTTTTTGGAGTTGTTAATAAAAATTGTTTTTAGCATCTAGTATATAATTTGAAATTTAACTAGAAAAAAAACAGTTATATATATATTAAGAGCATTTTTTTAAGTTTTAACGTCATATTTTCTCATTATTTTTAGTAGCATATTTTTGGTTGTTCTTGTTATAATTATCTCAAAGTTATTAACTCTATCTTTTTCCGGCTTGAGTATTTAATATTTAATTTCAAATTCTTATTTTTTTTTAGCCTAATAATCAAGTGCCCATTGCAATAATACCTTTGAAAAAAATCAAAGTTGAACCAAATTGCAGTGCCAACGAAACGATTATACCTGATAAAATGCCTAATAAAATGGCTAGATCAAGCAGTAAGGTAAAGAAATTTTAAACATTTGTAATTTTAAATTTGACAAATATGAAAGTTTTATTTATTAGTTAATGAAAGTCCCAGATGATGTTTCACCTTCAAATCAGTCCTCAGATAGAAACTGTTTACCCCAATCTAAAAGAAGAAAAGTGGTATGAAACTAAAAAAAAAAAAATAATATGGGCCATTATAGTACATTAAAATCCATTGTATGATTTAGGGCTTCCTAGTAAAATTTAAAAAAAATCTTTACAGAAATCGCGATTTCAAAAAATTTTGTAGAAAATGGGGTCCGAATCTATATTATTTCTCCAAATATAAGATAATATATTTTATCAGCTTATTACAAACAAATGCTATTTAATATTGTGATACCTTTTTAAACCAAGTAAAAGTGTATAGAATTTGTATCTCTATCGAAATTTGTTGATGCGCCTCTTCATTTCCGTTAAGCATTACAAACACCACCTAATTATGCCAATGATTGTCAATTTCATGCTGACCATGCGATGTGCCTTAGCAAAATCTGTTTTGGCAAAAGTGCCAACTATCAACATTATTTAATTTAAATTTATGATCCCGATCAATTATATTTATTTTTATATCCATATATCTAAGATTTATAAAATTGGCAATTTGCTATATTAAAATACAAAAACAAAGATATTTTTGCGTAATTTTCAAAAAGTTCATAAAAATTTTTTATTAAATTTATTTTTAATGCTCCTTCTATTTTATTGTGTAATATAACAAAAAACAAAGTTCACGCAGTAATTCGTGCTATTCCATTAAAAACTGTGGTTGTGGAAAGAAGTTAAGTAATTTTAAGACCTTTTTCTAAGTTTATGAGCTTTGAACATTCATTTTTATAAAATGAAACCTATGGTGCTAAAATTTTGCAATTTATTAGCTTCAAGTCTTGTGAGTTCAGATCTTTAACATGTTTTTTTTTTTTTTTTTTTTTTTTTAAATAGTATTACCAAAAAACTTATTAAGTATTTAAGTAAGTTTCAGCCAGGTTAAAAATATTTGATAATGGCCCATATACATAATGAAATTTTAAATGCTTATTGTTGTATCTGCATTGTTGTTTTTTTTTTAGGACGATAATATCAGTGTTAAGGAAATTCTTTTAGCTTCTTCAATTGGTCAAGAGCTATTTGATGATTATGATGATACTGGCGTGTTAACATCTAACCAACGTACTGATATAGCTCGTTGTATAGTTGATTTTTACTTGCGTAATAATTATTCTATATCAAGTTCTCGATGTAGAGAAATAGCTGAAGAAATAATAGAACTATTTCCAACGGAATGTTTGGTAGGTTACACTAAAATTTTTTTTGTTGTCCTTTAAATTTGTATTTTTCTATTTATTTTTCTTTTAAGGAAACTTACTTTATTCATGAAAATAAACATTTACCTCCAAAAGGTAAAATCTGGGATCACTATCAAGGCCGCAAACGTTCAATACGCAAAATGAACGCCTCAAACTCACGTTCTGAAAATGATACTTTGCCAAATGATCTTGTCGATACGAATACTGCGGCTAAGACCGATTGGTCCGATATGCAAGCAATGTGTTCTCAATTGAAACAAATTAAAAATGAAAACGAATTGTTGGATAAATGGAAAGAATCGTTTGCTTTTAGACGCCATCAACTGCAAACGGGTTATTTTAGCAATTGGAAGTTATATTTTGATGAGTATCCATTTTGTAAGCAACAAAATTATGCACAATTTGTAAGTATTTAATTTTGTTTTTCTTTATATTGGTTATTTAAAAAATTATTTATTTCTATGTATTTTAGATTGAGTGGGATTTGGAAACTCTCTATCCTGATTTAAAATTCAACGACTTTCTATGGGATGAATTTATGGAAAATTTTCCAACATTCTTTTTAAATCGCATTAAACATCCAAAATCAAAACTTTTATATGATCAATTAACAGCTATGGGAAATTTAAGTTCTTCTAATGGTAATTCTCGACTGCAAATTGTAAATTTTAATCAAATAATAATAAAACTTTTTTCAGATTATGTGGCCATTAAAGTTATTGAACTATTACATGCCATTCTAAAACCCCACACTAACAAATTACAAAGTATAGAAGATGCCCAACGTAAGTTTACCGTTGAGGTAAACGATTTATCCGATCTAAAAAAGGTGGTTATTGAACGCAAAAAACATTGTACCGAGAATAATATTCAAGCTAAACCTTATATAGCCGTTGTTGGTCAAAACAAAGTCTACAGTCATTTTTCAGTTATTTTAGACTCTACCGGTTTTAGTTGTGATAATTATAAGGACTCATTAATTTTGTGTTTTAATTTATACCTCTTTTTCGATATAAGTTTTCCCCACGAATCTTTAAATGTTTGGACGTTTATACAAAAGTATTTCTTTAATAAACCACCCTTGGTTAGAAATCCAAAAGTTGAAACTTTTATTAATGACATAAAGGGTGATAAAACTGTGAGTTTGGATATCAAAATGGATATGAATGGATCAAAATGACAAAGTAGATTTTATCATAAATAAAATTATTTTGTAATTTAATTTAATTTAATTTTTCTTTAAACTGTACATATATATATTAAAATCGCATCTCGATTGTTACAGTGTTTGAAACCCTTAAAAAATAAAAGTGTTTTCTTATATTTTAAGATTTAAAATTTGACTTTTCTTTTTTCGTTTTTTATTAAAAGAATATATTTACAAAATAAAAAATTCAAATATTTGCAGTAATAAACTTGATGCAAAAAAATGTTTTAAAAGTTCTTAAGTAAAAAATTATATAAAATAAATAAAAAAAAATCAGATGAAAATTGTTTAAAAACATTTTATTACATACCAAGGAGGTAAATCATCAAATGTGAAAAATCAAATTGAAAATATGATACACATATTTTATCACTTACAATCTATTTAATTATATTTAACTTAATAATTGTAATTTTCTTATATTACTGTTTTCATTGAAAACCTTAACCATATTTATTAAACAATCATTTTCTTTATATTTTGCATTATTATTTTAATGAGCCGATAGCATTTTGAAACATTTGCGTTAATAGTAACGTATTTAAAGCATTTGATGAAGTATTAGGATTTTGTACAGTTGTAGGACCAACTGCTAAATTGGGGAAACCATTTATAATCAGCGGTAGATTGACAGGATTTGGTGTAAAATTTGATAAATTAAGTGTGTTTTTAGAACCACTTTTATTTTTCAGTTTGAGTTTCTTTTTAGAAGAAACTAAACTTTCTGCAGGTGAATCTGAAGTTTCTTCATCGGATTCCGTTGAAGATGTTTCAGAATCATTATCTTCGCCATCATCACTTCCACTACTGTCATCATTATCGCTTTTAGAACTCTCTTTCTTTATGGTTGAAAGTTTACGTTTTTTCAGTGTTTTACTTTTTGAATGAGTTCCAGCTGCCTTTTGTTGCTTACGTTTGAGTTTATTAGACTTACTGTTGCTGGTACTTGTTGAATGACCGGTATCAACCAGTGGCTTGGGAATATCGCTGGGATTTGAAGCAACTTCTTCATTAAAGTTTTGCAATTGTTGCATACAGAATTCCATAAATAATTGCAGCATTGTATTTAAATTAGCCGGCTGGGGGCAGTTGCGGTAGCCATGGTATGGAGCAGAGCAGTTTTTGCAAATCATTTGACATTGAAATGAGGTATGACCCTAAAAGTGGGGAATAATAAAATTAAGCATATATATAATGTAATAAATATGTATTAATTACTTTTTTATCACAAATCATGCATTTTTCTGTTTCCTTCTTCTTCGTTTTCTTAGATATTTTATTTAAATTTGTTGTTTTAGCAACTTCTTTCTCCTTATCAACGTTTTCGCTTTCACTTTCATCTTCCAATACGATTTTGTTTTCCAAACTACCCATACAAACAACATCATCTTCTGAGTTATTTTTCTTCTTTTCTGATTTTGCTTTCGTTTCATTCTTTGAAAGTTGTCGTAAATTGGCAGGTGGTGGTGGCTCTTCTTCTTCCTCAGAAGATGAAGAGGACGAGGATGAAGGCGATGTGGGCTTTGCTACTGCTTTTAATTTATCTGTAGGTTTGATGGGCATTGAACTAACTGCAGTGACTTTTGGTTTTAGTTTTATATTGAGTGGTGAGGATGCTCGTTTAGAAGTTGTTGGTATTGCCTCTGACTTAATAATTACGGGTGGGTTTTTAGGAGGCTCAGGTTCTTCTTCGGTTAAAGAAGATTCACTGGACGAAGATGACGATGAAGAACTTGAGGATGATTTTCTTTCTTGTTTTAACTTTATGGCCAGGTCTTTTTCTGTGTTTATTTTAACTGTAAAATTTGTTTGCTCATGTGTTTGAGCAGTTTCAGTCGCTGCAGCTACAGGGTTAGATGCAGTGGACGCAGAGTTATGCCTAATTTCAGAGACGAAATTCTCCTTAGAAGTAGACACAGAATCACGCCTACCTCTAGAGACAGAATTCTCTTTATCACTTCTCTCAGGTAAAGATGACTCCTGTTCCATAGGTCTTTGCACGTTTTCTTCTTCATACAAATTATTACTTGCCGGATATTTTTCCCTGTTATTTTCTTGTTGTGGTATTATTAAAGGATTGAAAGGATTTTTTCTAATCCAGGGAAATATGCCAGCACCTGTACTAGATTCATTACCACCACGAAAACTATTATTTCTATTATTCTGATGCCAATGCGCTTGTTCATCATTGACATAATTATCGTCTACAAATTTAGGAAAATTCATATCTCCTCGTTCAGAAAAATTTTGCCTATAATTTCTTGGACTTCTGCCTTTGTTTCGACTTCTACCACCGCCACCTCCGCCACTACGGCCATTATTTTTCCATTTATTTTTATTATTACTGTTGTTCATTTTGCAGTGCTCTATTGGAACAGAAAATAAAATTACTTTATCGTAAATAAAAAACTTGCACGTGTTGCAGAGCCCTGAGCAAGCAAACAAAAATCGAGTGTCAAGCCGCCGATTGTTTTTAAAATACGCCGTTGCCAAATTATTTTTCCGTTAAAATTGTGTTAGAAAACTTTATTATTTTTACTTAAGTTTCTAAATAAATTCTCATAAATACTTTTTTAAGTATTTGAAATCATTTTAAGCCATCATCGAGAAAGTTTTTCGACGCAGGTGTTTTGGATTTAATTTCGTGTTTTTGGAAGTGTTCGAAAATCACTTTTTCAATTAGATATGGTAAAATTTCGAATCGATTTAAATTGTTAAATGGGACTATAGTGTAATAAGAAAGTGATCTCGGAAACCCAGCTGAATTAAAATTTTTTCATGTATTTTATTTTTTGTTCGGAAATTACTTTTTTAATTAGAGATGGTAAAATTTCGAATTGAAATATCGATAGCTAAATAGTTAATTCTTCTCGATTTAAATTGCTAAATGGGGCTATAGTGTAATTAGAAAGTGATCTCGGAAACCCAGCTGATTTACAAATTTTTCATGTATTTGATGTCAAACTGTTTGTATTCCCATGGAATTTTTTTCACATTTTTTACCCTTCTTGTCCTTTTCTGTTCATAGCGTTATGACATTATGTGCAATGGTTTTACACTAACTTTATAATTATATTATGAATGCGGCATAATCAAGATCATAGACTGGAGCTCTAGATAGATTAATCAATTAACGACATTTAAACAGCTGATATTTTTCTTTCTGGTAGCAATATGGCGACTTGTTTTATAAAATCAGAAGTGTCAAATTATTGTTTATTTGTACAATCTGTTTACTTTTGTGTTACTGCGTTTTATTACTTTTTTTTACTACGTGAAATATCAAGTGTGTTTTTGTAAACAAGCTTGTGAAATGTCAAAGTTAACAGCCCGTCTAGACGTAACATAATATGTAAGGTTTTTGTGTCAGAGAGTGTCAAATACGCTCTCTGAGAGAATTATTTCACGTGTAGATTCAAATATTAGTATTATAAGATGTATTATGAGACTGTTGTGATGAGATTTCTCTACGCAACCATCTTATAAGATGAACTGTCAAAAAAATACACATACACGAAAGTTTGCTTGTGTGTGTGCATGTGTATTTTGGAAATTATTGAAAAACAATGTTATTTTGTAAAATTGTTTCTTTTTAGTGTTTGTTTTACATGTTAAAAAGACATTTTTATAAAAATTGTGTTAAAAAAGTGCGAACTGCTTAAATAAAAAGGCCATGTTTACTCTGTAACTGATTGAAAATAATAATATCTTATAGGATTTATTAGAATACGTGTACCCCTTATTTAAGATTTAACATAATATAAACAAAATGTTTACTCTCCTCTGCCGGCGTTATCTCACATATTATATCAGCGTTAATCTCAGTTGTAGACCTGGGGTAAAGAATGTAAGAGATTTCAATGCAAAAAGAAAATACTTGGAGCTTTTTTTTGGTATTGTAGTTGTTGTAGAGTTGTCGTTACATTACTCCTTGTACCATAGCAAAAAAAGTTAATGGAGTTTTTTGGTGTTGTAGTTGTTGTTACCTTACTTCTTGTAACATGGCGGAGTCGAAAAGCTGTTCTAAGTTGAAAAACAACTCAAGCGTTACCGTAAGTTTTTCTTAAGTACAGTGAGTCAAAATTACGTTACCGTAATTTTATCTTAAGTACAGTCATTGACCGCGTGCTTTTATCTGAGTGTTGCAGCTTCTTATATGAAAATATAGGTTGTCTGGTACTCGAATTAACAACCCCTTAAATAAAAAGATCTAGACGGTCCAGCATCCTATACCAAGATATAGGTCGTCTGAAATTTCGCTTGGATCGATATCCCCACAAAGCTGGCAATATAGCTTTTTGTACATCCAATATAGTGGTAATATTGTTAGCCCAGCTAATTATTTCTTTTGATTTGTTAAATTGTCAAACACCATATGATAAATTTCTTTCTGTAATTTGTTTGAACGTCAAAACTTCATGTATAAAAAGTTTGGTTAAAAAATTCTCTCCGAACTGCTGTTACCTTGTTAAATCTGCCTTGGATTTAGTAGTATATTTAGCACAGACATTTACTTAGTTACTAGTTATGGGCCTCTAAAGTAATACATATCCTATTTAAATTATATTAATACTTAAAAATGCGTTAAAGTACCTCTATAATGATATATAACCATATTCATTAATTCCTTGACAGGAAAATTTGCATTTTTTTTTATTGATATACCGGAATTTACAAAATTTTTTATTTCCAAAAAAGTTTTTCAGAAAAGACGGTGTTCGAAATACATAGAGGAGAAAGTCGTTAAGCCTGGTCGAAGACCGGTTACACGCAAAAACCTTTATTAACTTAAAAAGATATTTCAATTACAATACGGTAATCTTGATTTGTTAGACATTTTCATTTAAATATATATATCACGAATTTAAATAGCCAAAGAATCTTTAAAATTTTTAAAGAATGTTCAGAAAATGTTCTTAACTAAATTATCACTTATTTATTTGGTTTTAAGATACTTTTCCACCTCGGTGGACATCAACGGAAAAGTGAAAAATAATTTCTTATTTGGTCTCGAAGTTTTCATATGGCCATCACCAATTATGACCAACTTGGCCAATGATACAAAAAGACATTTTATTATATCGGAGATATCTAAATTATACAGTATGTTCATTGATGAATTATGTGATTACAAATTTGATTTATAAAAGGACAAGGGAATTATATATTCAATTTCGCTGCATCAGCGAATTTTGCCAAGGTGAGAACCTTTTCAATTGATTCGTTTTGTAGAAAATTTTGAATGTTGTCATATTTCAGAATTAGGACGAAATTGCTTCTTATGACCGACACCAAATTTAAATAGGGATGGATGCCTTCGCATTTAAAAAATAAATATATCAAATATAATATATAAATATATAAAGAATCTGTCAAATTTTTAAAGAATTTTCAGAAAATGATCCCAACATAATTTTCTAAAATTTTAATTATTTTTTATTTAATTTTTCTTTTTTCATTTTTTTCCTTTTCATATCGCAAACCACTTGTTCAATAGAGCCTCCTCCTTTAGCCAAACAAGCTGTTTTGGTAATAGCAGCACGTAATTTATCATTTTGTATAAAGTTCAACTTTTTGCTATCGAAATTGTCTAAAAGTTCCTTTGAGATAAATTTTTTGACATCTGCTTTGAGTTCGGAATTTGAGACATTTTTTTTAAACTTTGTTTTTGATTGTGTATTTAATTTGTCTTCAGGATTTTTTTCTTGCTTATTTTTCTTCTGTTTTTCTTTTTTCTCGGACTTCTCAAACTTATTCTTTTTTGGCTTTTCTTCCTCCTCTCCAAAATCTTCCCATTGAGTAGGCTCTTGTTTTTTTTGTTCAATTAGTAATTGTCTATACTTGATTTCACGTTGTTTTAGCATGTTTTTACCCTCACTGCTGTCCATATTAGCTTGTAGAGCTCTTTGCTCTTCTTCACGTTGTTTGAATACGATTTCATCTTTGTACTTGTTCCAAGGTGTAGCATTTTCTGGTTTAGCATCTCGTGCTACTTGATTGAATTTGTAGCTGTCCTTGTCTTTATGGAAGTTATTTCTTTTATGATTGTTAAACTTTCTGTTGAAAGATTTGTTACCTCCGCCACCTCCTGAGCCAGAGAGATTTTTATTGAATGGTGGTTTTTTATCACCGCCGTCGCCAAATTTATTGGGCTTAAATTTTGTTTTACCCCAATCCTCAACATTTTGTTGAATATTTGAGGAAGGTTTACTTCGAAACGGATTATTTACCATTATTTTTCACAACGTGCACTTAAAAAATGTAAACATACCATTTGATATTTAAGATGATGACAATCTAGCGATTGGTTGAATTAGTGAAGATAAAATTGCGATAATGCTATATTAGAGAGTATGATATTGATATTTTCGCTATGATTAAATAATTTATGGATTTGTTGTTTTTAATTATTATACCCCACACCACCGTAGGTGGTTAGGGTATTATGCGTTTGTGCTGATGTTTGTAACGCTTAGAATTTTTTTCTTATTATTGACTTTATTGAAACCTTTATAAAATAATTAATTATATTGTAATGAGGATTTACTTAAAAGTATTACAACAATTAACATCTAAATAATTAAATAAACTACTAATATCACAGTATTAAGGAAAAGTTGTAAAAAAAATACCTTGTACCTACTTAAAAGTTATATGAAATTTTAAAAACAACCATCAATTATTACTCTTTAGGTAAAAAAGAGTCTTAGTGATTGTTTAGCAAATTTCTTATTTCATATGTAGACGTTCTTTATTTTTCATGAAATGACGGAGTCAATTCCTTTGCAAATGGATTAAACATTTTATGCTTAAAATATCTATGCAGTAGATTAGTAGAATATCTGGGGTGTAGGTTATGAATTATATTCAGATTTTTATTTTGTATTATCTGAAATTTTCTTGTGTAAGTTTTGGCAGCTTTATTAAATCAGACTTGGCATCCGTAGGTCAAAATTGGTCGAATACACACTTTGTAAATAAAGATCTTGTTTTTTAAATTAAATTTAGATTTCTGTTGAGTAAGGGGTAAAGTGCGCGGCCGCATTTGATTGCTTTATCACAAATATACTGTATGTGTTGTTAAAATGATAGTTTTTTATCTAAGATAATTCCTATATATTTGATACTATCCTGCAGGGGAATAAAAACTCCCCTAGAATATAAATGTTTTGTAGGAATGCGTTTCTGTGATCTATTATATGGAAATATAATAGCTTGTGTTTTACTAACGTTAACTTTTATCTTCCATTTATCAAAGTTATAGGTAGATTTTAAACTATCTTCCATCTTTTTGTTTATTGTGTTTGACACCTTACCGCAGCAAATAAAAGCACTGTCGTCAGCGTAAAAATCTACTTATTGATTCTTGCGAACAGTAAAATCGGTAATATATATTGAATAAAGAGTAGGTGATAATACCAATCCTTGCGGCAAACCTGCATTGATTTGTCTATAACCAGATAGCGTGTTATCTATAGATACAGCAAATGATCGCTGATCTAAAAAACTCCTTATTATCTTTTGCAAGTACGTTGGATAATTGAAGGAATTTAGTTTAAAAACCAGGCCTTCATGCCACATTAAATCGAAGGCTTATTCAATGTCAAGAAAAATAACTCCAGTGCTTTTACGATTCCTTTTGTTTGATTCAATAAAATTAACGACTCTTTTTAGGTGATGTGCTATGATGTGCTTCTTGCGGAATCTAAACTGTTGAGGGCAATATTGTTTTGGTTGGGAAAGTCTAAAGTTCTCTTATTAATTATTGTTTTAAATACTTTATCCAATAGGCTTAGCATGCTGATTGGTCTATAGCTAGGCCGTAATTTAAGATCTTTTCCTGGCTTAGGAATTGGGATAACTTTTGCCTTCTTAAAAACCTTCTATTAAACAAAAGGTGAAAAGTTTATATAAAGTTTCAAAAAAGCAATCGGGCATCTTTTTAAGGATAATGCTATTAATGCCATCTAAACCGGGGGCTTTATTATTTTTCAATAAAAGTACAAACGATTTATCTTCATCTAAATTGGTAAGCTCTACGTTATATCTGTCAAGAATTGTATCGTTAAGATAATGAATGAGTCTTGAGACAGCTGTGTCCATAGATGAATAATTATTTAAAGTAATGATGTGTGAATTACAAAAAACGTCTGCTATTGAATTAGCCTTTTCATTGCCAGTTTTTAAAACTTCACTGTTTACATGAAAATCTGTAAAAGGTATTTTGTTTCTTTTAATTGCTTTTTTTACTTTCCAAAATTTTTTAGAGTCCGAGAGCAAATTTGAAATAAATTTTGACCAGGAATCATTGCAGTCTTTATTAAGGTGGAAATCAATAAGATTGTTTAATAGCTTCAAAATATTTTTCAATTGATTTTATAATTAAAATCGGTACATCTTTGAAATTTACGTTTGTATTTATTTCTCTAACTAATTAACATTTTACTAAAATCAAAGATATCTCTTTGCCATGAATTTTTATGACCGACAGGTATTTTATTGAACACTTCTTCAACTATAGATATTAATTTGTTAAAAAACTAGATTACCTGAATTAGTAACAGGTTGGTCAATGTTCTGACGCCTAATTTCATTTTCTAACTAGATTCTGATTGCTGACCAGTCTGCGCGATAATACAAGGGAACTGAATATATCATGTTTTCAACTTGTCCACAAATAACGCAAGATATAGGTACATGGTCCAACTGTAACATTTGGATGTGTCTCAAGGTTTGAAAAATGGAGGGTTGATATTTTGTCCAAAGCGAGTATATTCATTTGGGTAATAAATGTAGTAGCTGGATTGAAGACAGTGGCTATAGAGATCATTACCAGCCGAATTATTTGACATACAATTCCAATGTGTATGTTGGGCATTCAGATCACCAAAAATAAAATTATAGTTTGAAAATGAAGTTAATTTATCTAAATCAGCCTTAAAATTGGTAGTATGAACTGGATTATACACTAAAGTGAATATAACTGTCCTTCTATTAATCACAACTTATACTTAAATGTTTTCAGCATTACTTATTTTTATTTCTGGTAACAACGTATGCTTAATATTACCTTTAATTGCAATTAGAACTCCTCCGCCATGAGTAGATGCATTCTCTCTATAAATTTTATATCCGCGAAGTTGAAATTTGTGGTACGGTTTAAAAAAAGGAGAATATCAATTTTCCTTTTGTGTAAAACGTATTCCAGCTAGGCAGCTACTGACTCAGTTGCTATGCCTTGGGCATTCCAATGCATAACATGAACATTGTGTCTTCCGGTTGAATTATATGGCATGTTTAAGCATCATACCGAAAATTCGTAGCTTGTCGTACTTATTTTGACATCTTTGCAAAGCATAGACAGCATCAAAATTTAGATGTTAGGTTAGGTTATGTTAGCTTAAAAAGGGCGTCGTCACGCCTCCACCCAGAGACCATTCGGTCCATTGTGATCCCTTTATAGATAATAGAGAAAGCTTACAGATAAAGAAAGAGAAAAATCCTAGTAGAATATAGTAAAAGATTGAAAAGAAAAATAGCTAAATATAAGAAAAATAAGAAAGGTGTGGAACATAAGACCCATCAAATCAACCCTGACTACCTCGAAGCCACTTTACAAACCCATTACAAACCCTATAAGATTGCCGAGTTCTTCACTCGCAATCTCCTCTAGTTCGTGCAGAATATGGCTCCCAAACAACCTCAGTCTACTTCGCCGAAGCCCTACACAGTGACATAGTATATGCTCCACTGTCTCTAGCTCCTCCACATCAACACACGTCCTGCAAAAATCTGACGCGCCAGTGTCCCACTTACTGATCATATTCCCTATTGCGAGGTAACCGGTAATCATGCCAACAATGATCCTTAGGTTCACACGACTCATGCCTGGAAGATGCTTCGAATCTTCTTGTTTAAGACTAGGCTAAATCGCTCTAGATACCCTACAGTCCGATCTACTCCTCCAAGCATCATTCGTTCTACCTATGGTCCATTCCTTTATGGCCATAAAATATGACCCAATCGGAACCCTAACCTAACAAAAGACCTGTCCAACTCCGAGCCCTTACGAGCTAGCTCATCGGCTATTTTATTGCCGAGAATATCGCAGTGACCAGGAACCCAACAAAGTCTTATCCTGTAGGCATCCATTAGTCTCCTAAATTCCTTCCTACACTCCAACACTAACCTGGACCTGACATAGTAACTTGTCATTGACATCATTGCTGCCTGACTATCCACATAGATAGTTACCTCACTGTCCCTCTCAACTTTCTCCTCCAGCAATCCTAGGGCCTTGTAAATGCCTAGAATTTCTGCCTGGAAAACGCTGCAACTATCAGATAATCTAAAAGAACGCTTGATATCCGCCCCTGTGTCTAGTTCCATCTTCGAGCCATCCGTGAAGATGGCACACCCTCCGTGGACCCTCTCCGCTTCAATCCAGAGGTCCCTACTAGGGATTTCAATAACGGGAGTAGCCTCGAAGTTAATTATGGTACCTACATAGTCCGAGGACTATGTCCGAGTATAATGTTTGATCATTCAACTTGACTTCCTCTCACGAATTCCTCAATTGGAAGAAGGTGGAGAATGATTTCCAGTGCAGCCTGAGGTGTACTTCTTGCGGCACCCGTAATGCCAATTGAAACACATCTCTGAACTTTAGAAAGAAGGTACCTATACAACCGTTTCCTCAACGCCTCCCATCATACCGAACATACATAATTGAGTATAGGTCTCACAACCGATGTGTATATCCAATATACAATTACCGGTTTTAGACCACAATTCTTCCCTATAGAGTTCTTGCATGCGTAGTAGGCATGGCCCTTTCTTGAGTATTTCTCCTCCAAGACAACTTGCTGTCCAAGTAAACGCCCAGGTATTTGGCCTCCCTCGACAAACTAAGTTCCGTCCCATTCACAACTGGTAGACTAAATGTTTTTACCTTATATCTCCTGGTAAACAGAACTAGTTCAGTCTTTTTAGGTTTGACTCCTAATCCATTACTATTTGCCCATTGGGAAAGTACTCGCAGCTCAGATTGTATGACCTCGCTGATCGTGGGTAGAAATTTAGCCGAGACCAACAATACTACATCGTCAGCGTAGACTACGATCTTCCTTCCCATGGCATCGAACTGTCTCAATATGACGTTCATTGCCAAGAGCCACAATAATGGAGAAAGAACCTCCCATTTGCGGTGTGCCCCTTGTCACAAGCTTCTTTATGCAAGTGTCTCCCATGCTCGAGTTGATAACCCCGCTGGAATATACCAATACCTAACGAAGCGGATGATACCTTAATCGCCTCTATCCTAATGTTGTTAAAGGCCCCTTCTATGTCAAGGAACGCTGCCAAGGTGTATTTCTTGTGCAGCAGACCCGTTCAATAAAACTCACCACATCATGCAGAGTACTCTCAACAGACCTACCCTTAAGATAGGCGTGTTGAGCGTCGCTGATGCCTTGAGTTCCCATCCTATTCATTAGATACAGATCGATCAGTCTTTCTATTGTCTTGAGTAGAAAAGACGATAGGCTGATCGGTCTATAGTCCTTGGGCTTCGAGTAAGTCGTCCTAGCCGTTTTGGGTATGAAAATGACCCTTACCTGTCTCCACCCCCTGGGAATATATCTTATATATCCCAAATAAGTTTACCGCCCATCTTACCTTGTCTCCAGTGATCATCTCCTCTATCGCATCGATATCACCCTCCTCTGGTTCGGACTGTAGGTTATCACTGACACTACCTGTCCTCCCATCAGATTCTACATCCTTACAACCATGGAAGTGAGTCTCCATCAGTAAGCCGAGGGACTCCGAGCTAGACTCCGTCCACGAGTTATCCGCCCGTTGTTTATATCTAGGTGCTACCGAGTCCTTGAATAATACCCGTCTAAATCTTGACAACTCATTAACCGAGTCCACTAATTCTCAGAAATTCATCCATGATGTCCGTTTCGCCCGTTTTATGTCCTTCTTATACTTAATTAAGCTTTCCCTATAGCTGTCCCAGTCAGTCTGACTCCTCGTTAGCTTGGCTGTATTGGCCTGTAGTGTGTTTGACTAGTCGAAGTTGCATGCCTTCTGCATGTAACTTAATACTTCTACATTGTTGAAGTATTTTGTCCACACTGCACAATAGCTGAACAGCATGTATTATGCTGCCTCAGCACTCTCCCACGATACACATATTATATGTGTATTAGTGTATAATTGTGTATAATTATAAGCTAGGTTAAGACTAGCTTTAAGTTGGAAATGAATGCAATTAATAAAGAAATATATAAAAGGGACAGCCGCGTTAGCGGCTGGCTCCAAAAATAAAAATAAAATAATTTTTTTTTTTTTTTTAATTTTTAATATTACATGGCGATCCTGCCAGGATTAAGAACTTTTCTTTCCAAAATGATTTACTTTTTTTAACGTGATGTATTAAGGAAAACAAATTAAAAAAAAAAACTAGAAAATAATAATGAATAAAAGTAGTAATAAAATCAAATGTTGAAAATTACATTATAATGTTAAACACATAAAATAATTACAACTACTACAGCAGCAGCAACAACAATAATTTTATACAAGTTACAAACTTAAATTGATTTAAATCAAAACAACAAACAAAAAATTTAAACACAACCCAAATTAATAAAAAAAAAGTTAAAAAAAATCATAATATAGTGAAACAAGGAGTCTTCTGATGTTATAAAAATTATTACAAAAATTAAACAACACAAAAAAAGCAAATATCAAATTAGATATTTGCCATCGTGTCCCTCCGAAGCCAGGGGCATAAAGGAACAACAAAATAATCAACCTGGACTGCATAACATATGGATGAATTTAAAAAAAACTTTTGTACACAACAAAATAAATAACTTATGGATCCTCATGACAACACCAGCTGGACAGTAGAGCCTATAGATACTAAGTAAGTCTTTGTTTGTGTAATTTACTTTAAAATAGAAATCTAGCAATAAATTACAAAAAAAAAAGAAAACTTTTATATTCATATATTTAAAAAACAAAAAAACAACACAAATTTTTTTTTTTTTTAGAAATTCACTAAGTATATTTTTATTCATTTAACTTTACGTTATTATTATTACTATAAGACAATATTTTAACTAAAACTAACAACTAAACAAAAAAAAAAAAAAATTATAATGGATAAATAACCACCACCAAAAGTGGTATAACATAAATAAAAACTTAAAAAAAAACATTTTACTAAAAACTAAATAACTGCTAACAAGTCGCAGTAACATACTAATAAGTCGCTGGCCGTGTAACTTAGGTTAAGTAAAACTATTGTAAACTTGCCATTTGCTATTGTAAACGGTCACGCAACTAACGGACGCAACAGTTCTAATGGTTATTAGAAACCCCTTTATCCATTGTTTTTCATAAAATTTATTATCCATTGTTTTCTTTTATATAAAATGTTTTTTATTAAATCCCTTATCTTCGTAAAGATATTAATGATATGAACAGTAAAATTAATCAATAAAATAAGTAAATCTTAAAAGCATATTTCTTGTTTATCTTGTTGATTGGATCAACTTTGATTAGTTTAGATTAGTTTCGGGATAATAGCGTAAACTAAGACTCGGAAAGTCTTTAATTAGTTTAATAATTTCTATTATACTTACATTCTATGCTAATTCACTTAGCATTTCCTTTATTACATATATTATTGATTCTTTTATAAACAATTATTAAAATGGGCGGTACGGATTCAAAAGTTGAACATCCAAATGCGAACGTCGTAAACGATATTGTGGTCAAAATTGAATTACCTACCGTATATCTCATAATTATAATTTGTTTAATAGCTATGCAACTTTTAGTAACCTTATACCAGTTACATAAAAAGTCTTTAAAAAAGTCATATACTAGAGCAGCATCCTTGGCAACCAATTTAGACAAAGTCTAATCATCGCCACAGCACTCTGGTTATGTACTAATCATTAATACTACTTATTATTACTACATATGATTTTCTGAAAAAAAAGCATAACAATTCCAAAAACTATATAATTTTTTTTTTTCACATTTCTAACACAACTTCGCGTATGAATATATAACATTTAATGGAATGGGAAACTATTGTATTCAAAGCAAAATCTATAAAAGAAGAATTTTGAAATCATATAAATGCTTAAATGTAGACAGGGAAACAAAACCTGAAACTGTTAATAAGCATATCAATATTATTCAAAATCAGCTAGAGAAACTTAGAGTACTACTGAATGCGAATTACAGTATACTAACAAAATCTCACCAAACCTCTGCTGATAATTTTTATTCTGACCTACGTGAAAAACTAATTTCAGTAAGTTATAAAAAAACTTAAAAATCCTTGTACCCCATTCACTTCATGAACCAATAGTGTTCAATATATTATCCGAAAAAGAATCCAAAACCAAGAAGTCTCAAACTTTAATAGAATTTTTAAATACTGCATCTAGGTTAATCCCAGATTTCGACGGAAATTCTGAAAACCTACGAAGCTTTATCGATGCCATTAACTTAGTGGACTCCATAAAAGATACTCATGAGTCGGTAGCTGTTAACCTAATCAAAACAAAATTGAAATGAATAGCAAGAAATTTCATTTCCTCAGAAACGACACTAGTACAAATAATTTCTAAATTAAATACAACCGTTAAAGGTGAATCCGTTGATGTCATTAATGCCGGACAAGACAATCCGGCAAAAATGTTAATTCCTATGCCAAAGAAATGGAAAAATTAACAAAGAAATTAGAAACTGCTTACATTAGAGATGGGATACCCCATGAAATAGCCAATAAATATGCTACTCGTTCAGCTGTCACGACAGTTACCAAAAATGCTTCATATGATAGAGTCAAACTGATCATGGAATCAGGGACTTTTAACAATATGAACGAAGTGTTAACAAAATTTATAAGCAGTTGTACCGAAGTATATGGTCAAGAAAATTCCATTCTTGCATATGGGTTTAAACGCCAAGGTTACAGTAATAACAATAGTAACCAAAGCAGAAACAACAACTTTAACCAAAACAGAAATTTTCCCCACTATAGAAATAATATTCAAAATAGGAACAATAACGCATCTTATCGTAATAATAATAATGTTGGCAATCGTTATAATAATAATTACAATAACAATAATCCCGGTTCTTATCGTAATAATAACGATAATAGAAACCGCAATATCAATCGTAATAATATAATAGAAATATTAGAAATATTAATATGACTGCTGAAAACAACTCGGGAACAATTGGAATAATTGGAATAGACTTCATACGGAAGTATAATTGTATCTTAAAATATTCCAATTCTTAGATCAAATGAAATTGGCCATGATATTGGAATACCTCTCAAAAATGGTCCAACCATTAATTCAATAGCAATACCTGCCACATCTGAAGTGATAAGATCCATAAAATTTGAATCATCAGAACAAGATGTATTGATACCTTATCAAACAGTCCAAGACGGCGTTTATGTCGCAAACACTTTAACTTCAAAATCAAATCCTTTAGTAAAAATAGTAAATACAACTGAACAAGATTTAATAGTCTCTGATATTAATCTTGTAACCGAAACTTTAAGTGACTATAAGATCGTCAAACAAAATTTTAAGCCTGACAAAACCAAAGAAAAAAATGGAAAGACGAATTTATAGATATTTTTGCATTAGAGTCTGAAAGCATATCTGTGAATAATTTTTATAAGCAAAAACTTAACTTTACATCAAAAACTATAGAATTCCACATTCCAAAAAAGAAGAAGTAAACAATCAGGTTGATAAGCTTATTAACGATGATATTATTGAACCATCAATTTCAGATCACAATAGCCCCATACTCTTAGTGCCAAAGAAACCTTTACCTGGTACCAATCAAAAGAGATGGAGATTAGTAGTAGACTACATAGATGACATTCTTGATCAATTAGGTAGAGCTAAATTCTTCTCTTGTCTTGACCTGATGTCAGGTTTTCATCAAATAGAACTCGAAGAAGAATCTAGAGATATTACATCATTTTCCACAGATAAAGGATCATTCAGATTCAAAAGATTGCCGTATGGTATAAAAATAATCCCAAATTCTTTTCAACGTATGATGTCATTAGAATTTTCTGGTCTATCTCCAGCACAAGCATTTGTATATATGGACGACCTAGTAGTAATTGGTTGTTCTAAGGAACATATGTTACGTAATTTAAAAAATGTATTTAAAGTTTGCAGAAAATATAATCTAAAATTACACCGAGATAAATGTTCATTCTTTTGTACTCAAGTAACATTTTTGGGTCACAAATGTACTGATCAAGGTATTTTGCCTATTGATAGAAAATTCTCTATCGTACAAAACTATCCTACACCAAAAAATGGTGATAAAGCTAAACGCTTCGTAGCCTTTTGCAATTATTACCGAAGGTTCATACCAAATTTTACTGAATCATCAAGACATATAACGAGATTGTCTAGAAAAAATGTACCTTTTGAATGGACCCAAGTATACCTTAAAAATAACTAAAAAATCTGTTATTAAGTCCAAAAATACTTTACTACCCTGATTTTTCTAAAACCTTTTATATTGCAACAGACGCAAGCAAATACGCTTATGAAGCTGTCCTTAGTCAAGAAAAACAAGGTATCCTAATGCCAATTTCATACGCTTCAAGATCTTTCACTAAGGGTGAAAGTAATAAATCTACTATGGGCTGTGAAATATTTCAGACCCTACAGTTATGGCAAAAAAATTTGTAATACAAAGCGATCATAAACCCCTCACCTACCTATTTTCTCTAAAGAATCCATCCTCAAAGCTCATACGTATGAGACTTGATCTCGAAGAATATGTCTTTGTAGTCGAGTATATTAGGGGTCAAGAAAATACAGTGGCAGATGCGCTGTCACGCATAGAGTTTCAGAATATCAAAAATATTGAAACAAGTACAAATAAAACTTCGACACCGCTAGTAGAATCAGATCATTTTAATGTATATGGCTATAAATGTCCATGAGCACCGTAAAATACCTAAGGATAAAGTAATTATCCATAAAGAAAAGCAATTACTTTCCGAGTTTAAGTTGAAAGACCTTATTATTAATAGAAATGTCGACTTAGGTCACCTCTTTCTAAAGCTTGAAAAAATAGCTAATAATATTGGCCTTACAACATTGCTACTCTCACTAGATGACAGCATGCTTAATTACCTAGGAACTAATATTGAAACCTTCAAAAGTAAGGGTAATGAAATCTTGCAAGATTCTATATTAACAATTGTGCTCGTACCTAAATTTACTAAAGTTTCATTTGATTCCGAAAAATTGAGAATTATGCAAAAATATCATGATGATCCCATTACAGGTGGACATCCAGGTATATCTCGAATGATTAAGAAAATATTGGAAAGGCATGACTAGAGACATAGCAAAATATGTCAAACAATGCCTCGAATGCCAAACCAGCAAAACCACGGTTAAAGGCAAGGAGCCTCTTATTTTAACACCAACTCCTCAAAAAGCTTTTCAAAGAGTGATAATCGACACTATAGGACCTCGTCCACGGTCAGATTCACAGAATGAATATGCTGTGACTATAATGTGCGATTTAACTAAATATTTAGTGGCTATACCCATAATAAATAAATCTGCCAGAAATGCTGCGAAAGCCATTATGGAAGATTTTATTTTAATATACGGTCCAATGGATACCATAGTACGTAAAGCAAATACTTACGGAACTATGCAAGCTGGTGAAAGTAGAGAAAATACACTCTACTGCTTACCATCATGAGGCACTCGGTACTGTTGAGAGATCTCACAAAACATTTAACGAGTATTTAAGATCTTATGTTTCATCAGACAAATCAGATTGGGATAATTGGTTGAAATTTTTTGTATACTGTTATAATACAACTTTACCAAAACCAACCGCATAGAACCCCTTTACAACGTTGACGCTTATGAAAAGGAAGTTAAATTTAGACTCCAAGTAGCCCAACGCCGAGCCGCTAGTTTCATTGAAAACGCTAAACTTCTAAGACAGAAAACATCCAATAATACCTCAAATCCTGTAACACTTTACGTAAATGATTCTGTTCTAGTCTGCAACGAAGCAGGACATAAGTTAGATTCAGTCTACAAAGGACCTTTCACTGTTAAAGAAATTTACATTTCAAACAATGTCACCTTAATGGACACTAACCACAAGAACAGAATTAAAAGACTCCCTAAATAAACGCATACCGTAGAATATATTGTCACCTTCATATACCTTGTAGGAGGTGGATGGAACAAAATAAAACACAGCTGGGTGTTTACCAGCTCGTAGTGTAGCCAGACTGACGGCGGCGCTGGTATGCTCGCTTATTGCCGGGCTGGAGCTCGCCGGATGGGGTGGTTCTTGCCGCCAGAGCTGGGTAGCTGTCCACCTACAAAAAATTCATACCAGCTTGGGAATAATTTATGTACGTAATAATATTTTGGGGGCCCGAAGTGAAGATATCTGACTCAACTCCCTATAGTACACACACAAACATTAGAATTCAATGACTTGGCCGCTGTTTTGCCAACTTGTCGCCCTCCCAATAGAGATAACCATCTCTCCTTGACATTTTTTCTTTTAACTGTTAAAATGTCCCCGAAATCATCTTTCACCTTACCTTCGAACTCCCCCCTTATTACTCACCGCTACTGATTTTGCCTACTCACTCATTCTAATGAGAAAACTTTATGGAATTTCATTTAAACATTATAAAAACTATAGTTTATTATTAATACACAAACTTTTTCTTTTTTACAAAAGTGCAACAAAATTTCTTTGCTTATAGAAAAAATTAACAATTTAAAATGAAAAGGTATTCTAATACAAATTATACAAATTGCAAAATTTAATCAGGTAAAATTTAAACTAATAACATTTTTTTTTTTGTTTTATTTTTTTTTTTTTTTTTTTTCTTGATCTATTTTCAGTTTTCAAACTCGAAGCTAATAATTAAAGGTATGACCAAACTACTAACTCCTTTAGGCCTTGGTAGATTTATTTCACAGGTGACTGGGATATATCGCCGGTTGGAGAAAGGTTTTCTTCGTCCGTGAAGGTTCTGAGTTCTGGTAAGTATGCGTATTTATTTAAAATTTCTTATCAGGAAAAATACCCTTTTCTTTATACATTTTTTTTGTATGTATATTTTTTTCTTTGAGTTATATTATTGTAGTTTTTTTTTTGTTTTGTTTTATTTTTTTTTGGTTAATAAAAAAATTTTTTCTTTTAATTTAGGAATAACATTCCCTTTTTCCTCGTTACCGAAAACTAATACAGGCCTGAGCTCAACCCTAGTTTCCTAATATGAAAGGAATTGTACACCGAGGGAGTATCGCGGAAGAAAAAATTTTTCCTAACCTGAATTATGGTAATTAAAAAATAATCTTGTGGGTTTTTTTTTTCTTTTATAACTTCTTTTCTTATTTATTATATTTTTTTTTTTTCAGAAAAGGTATTTTCTACCTGTTCAGTCCGTCTGGTTGTCCGCGTTTCAACTTACGGGTCGAGTACCAAAAACCTTATTACCCAAAGCACCACGGGCATGGAGGTGCTGAACAGCTACTCCAACGTTGGGTGAGATGTCTGTGGCGAGTGGTTGAGGAAGATGGCAGCAGGACTGGCGGAGATCTTTGTGGTTGGTGGTGTATATATATTTTGTTTTACTTTTAACTTAGTTTAACTTTATTTAATGTATTTGATTTAACGCAGTTTTCTTTTATGTATTTTTTTTTATGTAAGAATTAAAAATTGTAAATTTACCACTTGTAGGTTCCAATAAATATATCTGGAAAAATTTTGCCACTCAATATGTTGATTTTTTTTGGTGGCTTCGTTATCGCTCCGTAGCCACAGTTCTCACCTTCATCGGGGATCGAAAGAAAAAGGGCGGACTGTTCGCAATTTTTCTCCCACGAAACCTCTTTTTCGAAAACATGTCTGCCTGTGCCATTTTCCTGCCTAAAGTTTTCAGCAATTTATTTGTTTACCTTTGGCTACTTCTTCTTCTTGCTACATTTGTAAAAAAAATCTTTTCTTGAAATATCTATACTTTTGTCTCTTTTTCTACCTCGCGTTGCCACTTCTGTTTATTATATCACCACAGGGTGCACACGACAAACCCAACCATTCCTGTAGTCCGTCTGTGGATACAGGATGGGAGGGAAAATTTTTCCTAAATTTATTAATTTCTGTAATACTTTCAATTATTTTCTGGAATTTTATGGGTATTATTATTATTGATTCCTAAAAAAAAACATCTGGCAACCCCCTTTTTAGTTTCCTTCATACATACAACACTGTGTGGAATAAGAAAATTTCGCCCCTCTGGCATCCCCCTACTAATCATCAATGAACAGCTGTATGAATGAACGAAAAATCAACGAAACAACTTGAAAGCGTGGTTGTAAAAAAATTACAACAAATAATTTTTTTTTCAATGGTGACCGCTAACAACAAGGTAAGTAAATTTATTAAAGAAAATTAATAATTTTTATGATTTAAATCTTTAATTTGCAATAGAATTATTATTTCCTTTCATTTGCTTCAGGAAACTCTGAAGGATGCTGACAATTCCCAGGGATTAGTGGTAAGTAAACAAATTAAAATCAAATTGTGATGCAAAATTTAAGGCGTAATAAAAATTCTTTTCTTTACAGGCATGCAGTTACAACCTCCGTGACGGGCGACAGGCGACATCGATCAACATTTTGAATTTGGAAAAATTAAAGGTAAGTGTTCATGAATTTAAAGAAAGTGGAAAATAAAAGTAAAGTGATAGAATTGTAAACCGTGACGGTAAATACGCGCGTGAACGTGACGTGAATTACGTATCAAAAAAAAAAAAAAAAATAATAAGAATTAAAATGAAATCGTAATACCTAAAAATTGAAAGTTAATTCCGGAAAAATAATTTTTGGTCGATTTTAATAATTACGCGTACGTAACGTAGCGTAAAGTAATACTGGAACATTTATAAAAATCCGATTCAAGTGAAAGGAAAAAGTAAATGGTGTTTTAACTTAATTAAAAAGAAAACAAAAATTTCATTTTGAAAAATTTGAAAAAAGGAAAAAAAAACAGTGAGAGACAAAAGTGAAGTGGTAAAGGAAAAATTTTGATATTAGTGCAAAATTATGTTGTTTGATTTTGGCATTTATTTTGGAATTCACAGTGACGACTGAAAGTTAAAGTGAATGAAAATTATTTTTGACGTGACCATTAAAATGTTGCTGTTTTTAATTTGTTCAGAGTGAAAAGTGTGTTATTTATGATGCTCAACTAAAAAAAAATAATAAAATGATACAGTGCCAAACAAAAGGGGTTATTTTTTTCTACCGTAAAAAATAAGAGTGAAATGACAACAAAAAATTCTGAAATTTAATACTAAATAATGTAAATGTAGAAAATACTAATGCTTTGAGTGAACGTGAATCAAAAATGAAAAAAAAATAATACTACAGTGCTCACCATAAGTGATTTGATAAAAATTTAAAGTGAATGCCGTTTTTAAAAGGGAACGTGTAGTGACTGAAAGTTAGAGTACTCTTTATTTTAATTTTTTTTCTAACTTTTAACTTTTGAAATTTACCTGTTAACCGTGAATGTGAAGAGTGATGTGACATTCTATAACACAAAAACTATTATACCAAAACCAAAATGTGATCGTGGTCAAATAAAAACTCGACGGTTATAAAAAGGAACAACGCAATTCTAACAAAATATAACGCCAAAATAATAATTTTCTCCAAAATATAAAACATTAACCTTTAAAATTTTCTAAGAAAATCTCTTTTTAAAAGGAACAATGGTTTCTAAAAATTCATAAAATATATTTCCTTAGAAAATTTTAAGGACCAAAGAAAATTTGCTATTCCATTCCTTACTAATAAATCTTCATCATTTTCTTTTCTTTGCAGTTATCATAATTCAACTAAACTTCCGGGGAATATAAAATATGCTGAAGCCACCTTTTCAAGCTAAGGAGTTTCTATCTGGTAAGTAAAGCTACTAATATAATTGTTTAGATATAGCTCTCCCACAAAATTCATCAAGATCTTAAGCGGGAGATACCTCTTGTGTCTACCTAAAAAATTAACTCTAACCTAATTAACTCAAAATCCAAATTATTATAAGTAAAAATTTTAGAAATTCATAATTCATTAATATTTTCTTTTTCTTCAGGTTATACAACTTCTGGTTTTCCAATGGAAGGAAAGGAAATCGATCTGGCCTTATAAATTCCAAACAGGTAAGTCCAAACCATGCATAAAACCTAATAATAAGTAACTAAAAGTAAGAGAATTAAACAAAAAAAAAAAAAATATATATATATATAATAATATAAACCGTTAGTTGGAGGAAAATTATATTCGAAATATTTTACATTTTTTTTTTAAATAATTTTGCGAAGAAATGCAAGGACTAAGAGCACCAAAGATATTTAGTCTTTGGCGTGAAATACCTCTTGCAATTTCTGGAAAATATAAAAAAAATATATATACTAAATCCTCTTAAAGGAAAGAATATAATTCACTTTATAAAAATTCAACATTTTCTTCCTCCCCCAGGTGGCACTAATTGCAGGCTCCTATTTGGCGAAGCTGCTTTATCATTCTTTAAAATTCAGCCAAGTGAATGGGCAAGTAAAAACTAAAATATATAACACTATATACTACTATAACATTTCAAACGGAAAACCAATGCTAAATTGATTTATTCCCTTGCAGGTTCAAATTAACAATCATCGCAAGAAGAAAGGTAAATTCGTAGATGTACTATCAGGATATCAACGCTTACAACCCCATCAATCTGGAAATCTGCTGGTGAGTCAATAGCTATTAAGTTATTTACATAAATAAAAGTATTTGTTTAGGATCTTCTATATAAATAAATTTTTCTAATCTGAACTGAGCTCTATTAAAATAACAAAATGTTGAATCTAAATCCAAACTAGAAGGAAAATAGATGAAACAGGTTTTTTTTTTTTTATCACATTTTGTTATCTTAATAGAACTTAAATTGAATTATGTTTACAAAGTATTTGAGACAGGAAAGAGTGTGTTGCGGTTAAATACCTACTTTTATCCCGGTTATCGTCAGTGAGAATTAGAAAAAAAACGTATCCTGTTTGTTTACATATTTATTTTCTTTTCCCCTCGACTCGCTGTAATATGCGGCCTCAGATAAAAGTTATTGGTCTAGGTGACTAACAACCTCTAGCTTCTTAATGGCCTAGTTCCCCTAGAGCTTACGAGGTTGCACTATTAGACCAATGACGGTTACACATGTAACCAGCTTAGAAATGCTAGCTTGAGTTGGGGAAAATAAATAAATTACATCATATATAGCGTCTAATTCCACTGGCCGATAGAGAGATTATGACGTTGGTACTAACCTCAACACCGCTACCACCTAATATATATCAAATACTAGCAAAACATAATTCACAGCCTTGACTAAAACCAGGAAAAAGTATATTAAATGTAACACAAGTATTTACGTAAATAACTTACTAACCATTTTTATCTAGAAAATTGATGCAATAACGATAAGTGTTTGGGAAAACGTTTTGGAAACTTTAGGACTAGATACACCAAAGATTTTAAAGCTATTGCTTCAAATCCTTGGCGTGAAATACCCCTAAAGATTTCCCTTGCAAATCCTCAATTTCGTAAAGGCTATTACCAATGGGTTTTACGATACGGCATTTTAGGAACTTTTTCGCGAATTTTGCGTTAAAACCGCGCTTGAAGTCGCTTTGTTGAAAGTTTCTTCGGTAGACTTCTTGTCCCGGAACAAATTTAACATAACGACAGCGAGTATTATAAGATTTTTCATTTCTTAGGTAGGCTTTATGTAGGTTTTCGCGAATCTTTTGTCGCAGCAAGTCCATTTTTGCTGATTTGTCCAGAATATTTAATTCGGGATCATTTAAACTTTCGAGTTTTCTGGCTAGCTTATAAACACTCCCATGGCCGATCATGTTCATTCCAAAAAGCGCAAAATATGGGGTGACACCGATTGCTGTTTGTACGGAAGATCGTAAAGAGAATTCGACTTCGGGCAGATATTTGTCCCACTCAGAGTGATCTTCCTGCAGGTGTGCACGCACGGCCGCCAGGATTGACTGGTTCACTCGCTCTGACGCGTTTGCTTGTGGTGAGTGTGTCGCCGTTCTAATATGCCTTATACCGAAATTATTCACCATGTCCAAAAACTCTTTCCCAATAAATTGTTTGCCGTTGTCGGACACAATAGTCTCTGGAGTGCCGAACTTGTAAAAAACTTCCGAAATCAAAAACTTTACAACACTCTTAGCGCTTGCCTTAGACATTGACTTTAAAAATACAAATTTTGTTAAATGATCTAGAACGATAAAAATATAGCAATTTCCGTTCTTCGAACGCGGGTAAGGACCCAAAAAAATCTACAAAAATTTTCTGAAATGGTCTTTCACTAACCGTTTCCGCTCCCATCGGAGGTCTAAGTGTACTATTCGCGGGTTTGGATTCCTTGCAAACTTGACAATCGCGAACAAATTCTTTCACCTGTGCGGTCATATTAGGCCAGTAAAAATATTCTTTTATTCGGAACAAAGTTTTCCCGATTCCTCCATGGCAGACCTGCGGTGAATTATGGCACTTTTCTACGATTCCTCTTGTCAATTCAAGAGGCACCCATAGCTTCCACGCGAAATCATCGCTTTGCTCGACTCCGTCGTATGAACGCATCCGTTTATATACGAAACCGTCGACTACCTTTAAATCTGGGAGATTCTCGCTATTTTCATTTACCGTACTGATAAGCTCTACATAACCATCTGACTTAAACGCATCTGAGCCCATATCTATCAAATACCCTACATCTGACGAGATTTCATCCATGTCGTAGCGCGATAGGGTATCGGGTACTACATTCTGTTTCCCCTGTCTATGCTCGATCGAGAAATCGTACGACTGCAAATGAAGACTCCACCTCGCCAGGCGTCCTGTCAGATCCTTGTGGGACATAAGCCACTTTAGGCTACTGTGGTCAGTAATGACCGTGAAAGGCATCAATTCTACGTAGGGCCTAAACTTCTTAATTGCCAAGACGACCGCCAGACATTCCCTTTCAGTGACAGAATAGTTTTTCTGTGCTGGAGTTAGCTTATGCGAGAAATAGGCTATTGGGTGTTCTCCATCAGAATCATCTTTCTGGAAGAGAACAGCACCAATACCTAGATCTGACGCATCGCACTGAATGAAGAAATGCCTGCTGAAGTCTGGGTGATTAAGTAGCGGCCTCGAAACTAAAGCGCTCTTGAGTCGATCAAACGCGACCTTTGCTTCGTCCGAAAACTTGAATTGCTTACCCTTTTTCAGCGTTTCAAAGATTGGAGCTGCAATAGTTGCATAGTCTGGTATAAATTTCCTATACCAGCCTGTTGCTCCCATGAAGCTCCGCACCTGTCTTGCTGTCTTAGGGTATACAAATCGAGTAATCGTTTCCACTTTGGCCGGATCCGGTTTTAGTTTGCCTCCTCCTACTATATACCCTAGATACCTTAGCTCCTTGAAACAGAATTTAGATTTTGTCACATTAATGGTCAGCCCTGCATTTCCCAAACAAGTAGCCACTCGTCGCAACAATTCCAGATGTGTCTCGAAATCTGGAGACACTATCAAGAGATCATCTAAGTAGACGAAAACTCTATCCCGAAGTGCTGCAGGGATCACTTTATCCATTAAACGGCAAAGTCTTTGAGCTGCATTACACAACCCAAAAGGCATTACCGTAAAATGGTATAGTGGTCGTCCTGGCACCGTGAATGCAGTTTTCTCCCTACTAGCCTGATCTAGTGGTATCTGCCAAAAAGCGTCCTTAAGGTCGACACTAGAAATAAAAATCGTGTCCCCCAATCGACTGAGCAAACCCTCGATGTGCGGCAGAGGATAGGCGTCCTTAACCGTGAGCGCATTAAGTTTACGAGCGTCCAGGCACAACCGGTTTTTCTCGCCCCTTCGGACCAGAGTAACCGGATGACTCCAAGGACTCTCGCTAAGCTCAATAACGCCAAGGTTAAGCATCCTATCAAGCTCTGCATACATCAATTTTTGCACAGCCGGAGAGACGGGATAATGTCGATCTTTTACTGGATTCGCGTCGCGAGTGTCTATTGTGTGCGTTTCCAAATACGTTTTTCCTAGGCCCTTTTTTGTATAGCAAGGGAACATTGAAATGACCAAATCTAATTCCTGTCGCTGTTCAGCGTTCAAGTTATGAGCTATGACATCTATGGTATTCTCTGCTTCCGAGCAGAGACTAACTTCGTTGGTGGTGATACTTTCTATATGCGCAAACAAACTAAAAACCTTCATAAAATCGACCCCCAAGAACAACTCACGGTTTAAAGTAGGCACTAAGTAGAAAGTGATAACTTTCTTCAAGTTACGAAAAGTGACTTGTGCCCTCACGCGACCTACAATAGGGTGCTCAGTACCGTCAGCCGTTTTAATAATGGTGCGGAAATCGTGAATTGTTAAACCGGCCTTTTGGACAAACTCCATGCAATTGCGACCTAAACAGGTCACCGTCGCGCCACTGTCCAGCAATCCCTCGATTTCCTGACCATTCAAATTAATTTTTGTATAAAAGCGAGAATCAAACCCTTCGTATAAAGCCGCGGCCGATATTTCGCGCCTAAGATTCTTTCGTATCTTATACCGTTCACGAGCTTTCTTAATTTTATTAGTTACCTTCCCGAAAATTCTACGCTTTGCTTCGCTATATTCCCTAATACGTACGTGTAAAGGTTTAAGCTCTCTAAGAAGAGGTTCCCGTTTTGTTCCTAAGTTAGACTTATCGTTATTTACCAAAATTCTGATTTTCTCACCTTCAGATTCCATTGATGATTTACTAACTGGGTTTAGACCTCGGTCGACCGCATCTCCCCAGTACGAGATGGGTTTCGTGACCGGTTTCCCTGACACTTAGGACACTTGGGAGCAACGACATTTTCCTTGCCACACCTAAAACAAAATTGCCTAGTGATAGGCTCGGGGCAATCGACAAAACTATGTCCTACGACCTTGCAGTTCCAGCACGTGTACGCACTAGTTGCCCGAAGACCATCTACCTCCAACTCAATCGAGCTGCCCTCACCGTCCATGCACTCTAATTCATTCACCCTCTGGATATTGCGATGTTGATATAACTGCCTCTGGGTATTTATCAAATTCTCAGCCCGTCTGACTTCTCTACAAAATTCTGAGAGAGTTTTTAATTGCACAGAAAACATCATCTGAGCTAGTGATGGTTTTAGATTGCCTCTCATAATTTCCACCAACTGATCTTCCAGATACGGGGTTTGCTGTTGATTCCTCAATCTAATCACAGCATTGTAGAAATCTTCGAACGACTCGTTCGGCTGTTGCCTGCGGTTTAGGATTTGCATCTGTACTTGGTATTCCTTTTCATATCGTCGGTACTGATTTAACAGAGCTTTTTCTAACTCTTCCCAAGTGTTTATATGCACGATTTTGCGATAATCCCAATACCAATCAAGAGCCGGTCCGTCCAACAGAAGATGAAAGCTTCGAAGAATTTCATTGTCCGTGCAGCAATAATCCCGCCTTAAAGTCCCAACACGAAAAATAAACTCTTGCACATTCATTGTTTTATTTGTACCATCAAATTTAATGCCCCATTTTGCCAGTTTATAGCGGTCCAAGGATTCGGATTGTGGCGGCCATGATGGGACTACACTACTGTTCGGTGGCTGTCCTGGTGGTAATTGGAAAGCTGGTACTGACCAAGCATGCGGTGGGTATACAGGCTGTGAATTATGGGATGGCTGTTGATGGTTGCCGTATGGCAGTTGTTGAGCTTGCTGCGCTGGCTGCTCTAGAGGTTCCACTACTGGCTGTTGTCCGTATTGCCTTTGAGCTGGTGGCTGGCTAGGTGACACATTTTGTTGCTGGCCATACATCAAAGTATTCGGGTGCTGGTAACTATATGGCTGTGCCTGATAAATAGCTTGTGGTTGCATGTCCGCTACTTGAACACTTTGCGCTCGAATAACACTTGGAACACTCTCCCCCATACGTGGTGCCGGAACCAGCGGTAGTGGTTGAGAATAACCTGGGGGCAATGCCATCGATTGAGCCTGTGTAATACTTGGTGGTAACCCAGATACGGTGGGCAAGGCACTGGAGGTTGTTGGACGTTGCGCTGTGTTTTGAGCTTGCTGAGTCAGAACTAATTTGATTTCTGACAACGCCTTTTGGATCTTGTCATCCACCTCCCTCATAAATCGTACCTGACAGATCCCGACCGAGGCTTCCACAATTTGTTGTATATTATCAGCACTCATCCTGAAACCGGTGTCAGTGCCTGCTGTTGCATTTTCCCGAAGCTCCCTGCGAATTTCTTGAGCTGTTGCACTGTTGAATGTTGGTGATATAACCGTTTGGTTAAGGCTTTCGGTGCTAAGGGATAGATCGTGAGCAGTGTGGGTAATCATAATTGGCTGGTTGTCGGTGGCTGATATGGTAGTGGTGGTATTTTGAGTTGTTGGAATTGTTAAGATGGACGTCGTTGCAACTGTAGACGTAAACGTACTGCTAGTGATGCTCGCGCTGGTCGTAGCCATATTTGAAGCTATAAGTCTACTCGCACGCCTAGTTAAAACCATAAAGTTAAATTACTGTTCGCAAAAATTCCACGTAAACTAGCAAATGCAATAAAATACCGAGACGAAAGATTATATAGGAAACCAAAAACTACTAACTGTGATAAATGGTATATAAAAAAAAAAATAATAATAATAATAATAATAATCACTAATACCCAGAAAATCGTTAGATAAATAAATACTAGCAATAAAAAAAATAATCGAGCGTTTAGTGCTGAAAATCGAAAATCTTTTTTGAAAACTGAAGATAATTATAAAAAAATGCTGCGGTGGTAATTCAGGGGTTAAAAGAGATTGGTAAGGTGAGTTATGTATTCAAATTTTCTAAATTTGTGTGTATACATGTCCGTATAATTTTCCTTTCTTATTTCTTTCCTTTAGGAGCTGATAAAATGTTAATGTGTGATGCAAATGACAATAAAGGAAAAACAAACGTATATTGGATGGAGTTAGTGGTATAGCTGTTGCTCAACAGCCAATATAATTGAGCTGCTACTAGTATTAAATACGAATAGTATCTACCAAAACTAGGACTAGCCCCAATTATCATGGTTGCCGAAAAATAAAGCTAACTTTTGGATAAACGGTAAGTATAGTTAAACTATCCTCTATTTCTGCTAAACCACAACTACTAATTGTCTATAATCTTCTCTTATAACTGGAGCAATTGAAATATTTTGATTGTTTCTCTATTTATTTATAATACAAGCCTCCGGTTATAAACTAAGATTGAGACAAATGAACCTGTAACCCTCCCTAACCCGATCATTCATCTCATATGTCGCTACGCGGATTAGACTCCTGAGTCTAGAAATCCGGGACTTACATATGAGTTGAACGATACCGGTCTGGGCAAGTTATCAGATTCATAGCTTCCTGTAAATTAAAATTTGATTATTGGAATAATTGATATTAGTTGTCGGACACAAAAGGCTGTTGAAAGTAACCGTCGTTACTATCAAGTCCTCATGCCCGGCAACTAAACCAATTACTAAACTGTCCTCTGTCAAACTTCGTCGCACGAATTAGGGACTCTTATCTTATCCTAATTGGACCTACGCGTGAACAGAAGACATTAATTTAACTATTTGAAATCCAGGCTATGGATCTTACTTCGGGCCCCACGTTGGGCGCCATTTTTGTAGGAGGTGGATGGAACAAAATAAAACACAGCTGGGTGTTTACCAGCTCGTAGTGTAGCCAGACTGACGGCGGCGCTGGTATGCTCGCTTATTGCCGGGCTGGAGCTCGCCGGATGGGGTGGTTCTTGCCGCCAGAGCTGGGTAGCTGTCCACCTACAAAAAATTCATACCAGCTTGGGAATAATTTATGTACGTAATAATATTTTGGGGGCCCGAAGTGAAGATATCTGACTCAACTCCCTATAGTACACACACAAACATTAGAATTCAATGACTTGGCCGCTGTTTTGCCAACTTGTCGCCCTCCCAATAGAGATAACCATCTCTCCTTGACATTTTTTCTTTTAACTGTTAAAATGTCCCCGAAATCATCTTTCACCTTACCTTCGAACTCCCCCCTTATTACTCACCGCTACTGATTTTGCCTACTCACTCATTCTAATGAGAAAACTTTATGGAATTTCATTTAAACATTATAAAAACTTTTTTACAAAAGTGCAACAAAATTTCTTTGCTTATAGAAAAAATTAACAATTTAAAATGAAAAGGTATTCTAATACAAATTATACAAATTGCAAAATTTAATCAGGTAAAATTTAAACTAATAACATTTTTTTTTTTGTTTTATTTTTTTTTTTTTTTTTTTTCTTGATCTATTTTCAGTTTTCAAACTCGAAGCTAATAATTAAAGGTATGACCAAACTACTAACTCCTTTAGGCCTTGGTAGATTTATTTCACAGGTGACTGGGATATATCGCCGGTTGGAGAAAGGTTTTCTTCGTCCGTGAAGGTTCTGAGTTCTGGTAAGTATGCGTATTTATTTAAAATTTCTTATCAGGAAAAATACCCTTTTCTTTATACATTTTTTTTGTATGTATATTTTTTTCTTTGAGTTATATTATTGTAGTTTTTTTTTTTGTTTTGTTTTATTTTTTTTTGGTTAATAAAAAAATTTTTTCTTTTAATTTAGGAATAACATTCCCTTTTTCCTCGTTACCGAAAACTAATACAGGCCTGAGCTCAACCCTAGTTTCCTAATATGAAAGGAATTGTACACCGAGGGAGTATCGCGGAAGAAAAAATTTTTCCTAACCTGAATTATGGTAATTAAAAAATAATCTTGTGGGTTTTTTTTTTCTTTTATAACTTCTTTTCTTATTTATTATATTTTTTTTTTTTCAGAAAAGGTATTTTCTACCTGTTCAGTCCGTCTGGTTGTCCGCGTTTCAACTTACGGGTCGAGTACCAAAAACCTTATTACCCAAAGCACCACGGGCATGGAGGTGCTGAACAGCTACTCCAACGTTGGGTGAGATGTCTGTGGCGAGTGGTTGAGGAAGATGGCAGCAGGACTGGCGGAGATCTTTGTGGTTGGTGGTGTATATATATTTTGTTTTACTTTTAACTTAGTTTAACTTTATTTAATGTATTTGATTTAACGCAGTTTTCTTTTATGTATTTTTTTTTTATGTAAGAATTAAAAATTGTAAATTTACCACTTGTAGGTTCCAATAAATATATCTGGAAAAATTTTGCCACTCAATATGTTGATTTTTTTTGGTGGCTTCGTTATCGCTCCGTAGCCACAGTTCTCACCTTCATCGGGGATCGAAAGAAAAAGGGCGGACTGTTCGCAATTTTTCTCCCACGAAACCTCTTTTTCGAAAACATGTCTGCCTGTGCCATTTTCCTGCCTAAAGTTTTCAGCAATTTATTTGTTTACCTTTGGCTACTTCTTCTTCTTGCTACATTTGTAAAAAAAATCTTTTCTTGAAATATCTATACTTTTGTCTCTTTTTCTACCTCGCGTTGCCACTTCTGTTTATTATATCACCACAGGGTGCACACGACAACCTAAAATATATTTTTTTCATATTCTTAATATTTTTACATATAGATGCTAAGATATCACAAAAAGATAATTTTAAATATCCTTACCACTAAATAAGGCAATACGCAAAGCCTCATACATATATCTTAAAATATATAAACAATCTTATTGTATTCCTACACATTTATATACAATAAATCATTTCGTTCTGTAGATTTGTCAAGACAATATTCATAAAACTTTCGTTTGAATGATTGATAAAATATTTTACTATTTTGTCTTAAATAATTCATCCAAAAAACTCATTCTACCATTACATCGTCATTACTGATAACAGGTGATGGATATTTTTGTTTCATTACCACTTGTATTATGGTTTCCATTGAAACTTGTCTTGATAAAATACTTTACTATTTTGTCGTAAACAATTTATTCAAACAATTAAAAACTCATTCTATCATCACATCGTTATTTCTGATAATAGGTGATGGATATTTTAGTTTCATTACCATTTGCATTATGGTTTCCATTGAAACTTGTCTTGATCAAATATATAATTACTCTTCTTCATTAATGACATCCATCATATTGTATATAAGTTACTTTCACTACTACAATTTGAATAATTTTTTTTTATATTGCATTATCTTAATGACTAGAATTTAAACTAAAATACAAATATTATTATTATAATTTTTACGAATTCTCATAAGAGATATATATTTTAATTTGATCCTCAAAAAATAAATTTAAAATTTTTTTGAATTATTAATATGTTTTAGAAATAATTAACGTTTTTATTGGTTTTATTTTACATTAAATTTCAGTAACTTTCTCAATTTAAGTAAAAGTTTAAATAATTAGGATCAAAAAAAAAAAACACTCAATTTGCTTTTTGTATTTGGGTTTTGTTTTCGACCAATAACTAAATAGTGTTGCTGTATTATTGTCTCTTTAAGTATTTAATGTTTGTTAAGAGATACATATATTTTAATTCCCGTTAAGGATCATTTGATCCTCAAAAAAAAAAGAAAGAAAAATTTTTTTTGGAAAGGAAGGGAATAACAGCAATTAGAACTAGACTAAATAATTCCCTACATCAAAAAAAAAAAAAATTGTATTATATAAAATAATAATCAAACTAGTATTGATTATTCTTTTACAGAAAAGGGAGGTGTAGTGTGTTTGACTAGTCGAAGTTACATGCCTTCTGCATGTAACTTAATACTTCTGCATTGTTGAAGTATTTTGTCCACACTGCACAATAGCTGAACAGCATGTATTATGCTGCCTCAGCACTCTCCCATGATACACATATTATATGTGTATTAGTGTATAATTGTGTATAATTATAAGCTAGGTTAAGACTAGCTTTAAGTTGGAAATGAATACAATTAATAAAGAAATATATAAAAGGGACAGTCGCGTTAGCGGCTAGCTCCAAAAATAAAAATAAAATAAATTTTTTAATTTTTAATATTACAAACCTTCTAACTGTAGACCGTTGAAGTTCACTGGTCCACCATTTCGTCTGCAACCCTTTTGCAAGGATAGATCACCGGGCAACTGAGCTCAAAGCTATTCCTAAGTACATCCGTGAAATTATTCACGACTCCCTCGATACCCTTAGCTGAATTTCTCCAGCCTGTGAGGATCGAAATTCTTGGAATTTGGACCCACATAATCATTAAAGAATAACTGTTTGAAATGTAAACACAAGAATAAAATAAATTATACATTGGCGTTTTACTGGTCGGGAGACTGATTACATCCATCTAGATTGGGGGCGAATTACATTCGCCTATGTAAATCTCTTTTAATTTCAGGTGTTCCGGAGGTCGATGGGGTAAAGAAGGGAACAAAGTGTTTCGGAGGTCGATGGGATAAAGGATGGAACGAAATGTTCAGGAGGTCGATGGGGTACACAGGAGGCAAAGCATTCAGGACAGGAGCCGGTGGAGGGTTTTGACCTTAAATGGCCATGCTAGCCATTTAAGAGTTAATTATATGAAAACGCAGCAGGCAGAACTAGCAGTAGAAAGCAGCAGGGAGAAAAGCCGAGTGAAGACGTCAATGCTTACATCATCACAGCTGAACAGGCGAGTAGCAGAACTGACGAATCACGGAGGTAGAAGCGATAACACAACAGTAGAGAGGAAAAGCAGTAGGGAGAAATAGACAAGAATGTAAGATAACAGCGAGCGGAGAAGCAGAGGAAAGATTTAAATAGAGCAAGCAAGAAGGACACAAAATAAACAAACAAGAAGCCACATACACAGACACTCACAAACAGATCAACGAAACTGTTACAGCAGCGAACATAAAGGAGACAAAAGAAAAGAAGGTTCGATGCAACAACCGCTATCGGTTCGAACAAAGCGCAGGAAAACTGCAATAATATTAGTTTTAAGAAACGTATATAAACCAGCAAAAAGTTAAAATGTCTCTCTTTTCTCTTTTGGTGCTGGGCAGTGAACAAGGCAGACGTGGTAAGTAGCCGGTTAATAAAAAATAAAAGGAACTAACAGAGCAGTGTTAGGGAAAAAAATAAATAAAGTTGGTTGAATTGATTACATCAATTCAACGTAGAGTATATTGATTTACAATCAGTAAGATTAAAAGCTTCAACAAGGTTTACAATCTGGTTGAAGGGGCTCAGGGATAAGTGGTAGAATATTTTTTTGGAAGTTTTCACTCGGAAAATATAGGGACTAAAGAAAAAAACTCGGATTACATCCAAGACTTAAAGTAATTAAGTAAATAGGAGGTGTAGAACCTGCAAGGCGACAAGGAGGCTTCACGAAACAACACTGTCTCCACAGAAAAGAAGTTTGTAAAAAATATAAGAAATAAAGAATCAAAGGAAAAATAAATTAAAACTAATCAGTGTTGTTGTTTTATGTAAGAACATTGGACAGGAATGAGTTTACGTTTACCCCAGCTACAAACCCGGGTAACCAGAGGTTCCTTACAAGCCCAAAATTTAGATGTTACTCGATGACGGATTTCTAAATATTCTTGACAACTTGGGCACTTTGGGTCATCAGCTCTATGATTAACGTTTTTAAGTTCTTCTTTATGCAGTTATTGCACTTATAAATTATACTACCATCACTATTACCTTTGTTGAGTGAACAAACTGCCTAATCATGGTTTCCGGCGAAGGCTGAATACACTACGATACGGTTACAATTCTTAGCACCATGTCCATACATAGAACATTTGGAGCATTGTGTGGGACCTTTGCTGCCCTTTAGAGGTTTTCTTCAATACACAGAAATATTACAAAAATATCTTATTTTCATAACCTCTCTTTTGGAAACATGTTGACGATCAAACTCAATATGATAGAGTGCGTCATCTACTCTGGATCTCTTTGTTGCTAGTTCCTTAATGCTTTCCGGGTTTATATTGAGCGAACTAATAAATTCTTCGCCAATTATCTTTGTGTTCAGTTGTGGCAGGCCAAATAAAATCAATTTAAAAGTTTTTGCATCCTTTAACTTATGCGTATAATACTGGAATTTTTTGTCTCAAAGCTTCATTATACAGCGATAACGAGTTTTATACAATTTTCGTACAAATAGATATTCGTTTAAGTGCATTTATCCAAAATTTATCCGATCACAGTTGAAAATCTTTTCTTTGAAAGCAACTGCTTCTTCTTCGTCTTCAGACAGAAGCTGAAACCTGTTGGCACTAGTGCTGCGGCTGTCTATAGTTTTTGGCACCTTGAATTTTAGGCTGTTGCTCCAATGCTTTCTTATTTTTTGAGCAAACATTGTCAAACAAAAGAAAGTTAAAGCAAATTTAAGTAGTTTTTTTACACTTTTTTAATTTAAAAATTCAATTATTTTTCCTAGCAAGAATTAACATGATGCGAAAATTCGATCCCATACGAATGTTAGTATCAAGTTAATATTCGACACAAATAAGTTTTTTGTAAGTAGAAACAACATTGCCAAATTTTATGAGAATCGATCCATAATTTATCATAGCACCCATATAAACTAACGAATTATTCTGTATTTGTATATTTTATTTTATATTTAGTAAAATTGGCCACAAGTGTAATTTTTCATGCTCGTACAGAATGGTGTATCGAGCTGTATACAATTTTTTTTGTTCCAATAGTACTTCTTCTTACTCCGAAAACAGTCCAAAAACTGTGGGTAGAGTCCACAATTATAAAAGGAATTTTTTCTTTAAAAGAAATTGATTCTTCTTCATCGTCTTCAGATAGTAGCTGCAATCTGTTGGTATTTGTGCTGGGCATGTCTAAAGTTTTTGGAACCTTGAATTTAGGGCTATTACCCAAATGCTTTATTCTCTTTTGAGAAAACATTGCCAAACAAAAGAAAATTAAACAAAATAAGTAGTTTTTTATACTTTTTAGTTTAAAAATTTAATAAACTATTTCTAGTAAAATTTAACACGATGTTTTTATCTTGAGGCAGAGATGCCAGATGAAGGGCATAATTTCCCATATTTTACATAATTTACCTTTAGTGAAATTTTCTTTTTATTGTCACATATGGTTTTCAAATCCGATTCCCTAATAATATGTTATTTTTAATATAAATAGTAGATAATTTAAAATTTAGATAGAAAAAAATTTTAAGGGCATAATTGTCGATTTTAGGATCGTTCTTTATGTGCATAAAACACTTTTTTTTAGATCACACTTTTTGTTGCTCTGCTTATTAGTTTATATTCCTTTTACATTGTTTCATATAGAGTTAAAAGAAGTTAAACGAACAGTTAAAATCAGTGATTTGATCTCATTATGTGTATTCGAGTTTCTCAAATTACAGATATTACGGTAATATTATTCAATTATAAAGTGAATTGGCATTATAACATAATTGCTATGCTTAGTTTTTACACATATGTTCTAGCTTTTTTATTCTTTTTGCAAGTTATATTACAGTTAAATGCAGCATGTTGTTTTTCAATCATATATAAATGTTGTCTGTTGCAGACAAATAAATGTAAACAAATGCAAGAGGTGTTTTCAAATCAACAGTAATTGGATTAAATAGAACCATAGAATGGTTTTTATGTCAAGTGCCTACAACAATTGTAAAAGAAAAGCAGAAGTACATTTGAGACATTAACATACATTTAGTTAACATTCGAACATTGGTCGAAATGCAACAATTTTTAATGTTCATCAATTATTCCACGTTGTAGTATACAATAAATTCCAGAAATAAAAACTATTATATAAATTATATAAAAAAAAAAAAAAAAATAAGAATAATATTATTAAGTATGAGTTGTAGCTATTTATATGAAATACAACGTAAATCTGAAGATTTCGAACAACATTTTGAAGAAAATAAGCGGGAAAATTCAAATCTTTCGGATTATTCCAAAGATGAAGATATTTGGGAAGTACCAGAAGAAAGTTTCGATAATGTCTATCAGCAGTTTGAAGGTTATGAGGAAATTCGCCAGGAAAAGGAGCAGGAAGGTGGTGAAATAAATACGATGCCAGAAATATTGAATTTACAACCATTTTCAAATACAAAAACTTTACATATAAGTTTAAGTACGGAAAAAATTGCATTGAAACCAACAAGTCAACAAGGTGAAAATTATAATATAACAACGCGCAATTCTACAACACAAGTACCAACCAATAAATCAATCAATACGGAAGCGGATGCAACAAAGTCAATGACTGGTGATAGTAATACTACAACCACCATTTCCACAATACCCAAAAGCGGTGGCAGCAAAGTACAATGGAAAAATTGTAAATTATCTAACAATAACAACAACAATAATAATTCCTCTTCTACGCCTCTACTAAATTTTACAATTGTTCCCATAAATGTATCATCGCAAAAAACTACAGAACTGGATGAAAGCAGAACAATTGAAAAGTTACCGGAAATAAAACTTACTTCCTTTTCGATAAGAAAAAAGTCTATAAAACCAGTTTCGTCCAAAACTACAATTTTAAAAAGAAATAGTGGATTTAATACGAATACAGCTACAACCACTTTGAAATCTGCACCAAATATGCCCCAACGTAAATCATCATCCAGTTCTGAGATTAACAAACACATAACAGAAAGTTCAACATCTCCGGAATCTTTGTTGGACAATATTTTAAGTGGAGCTTCTTCAGTATCGGTACAGAGTAGTAGCCTAAGTAGCAATGATCTGGATGTTCACAAAATTAAGCCGGAAGTCAAAAATTGTGGGAATTTATCACATTTATTAGCTTTATCTCCAAATAAATTTGCTAAAAATAATTCGGAAATTTTGAAGAATCAAATACCAGAATTAAAAATTTTTACAGCACCTAATTCTCCAACAAACCAACCATCATTACGCATGGGAACACATGCCTCAGCTTCTCTGTTGACCATTAGTAATTTGTCACAATCGGATTCATTTGAAACGGCATCGAATAGAACAAGGTAAGGGGATTTATAATTTGATCTATTGTGCCGATATAAAATTTATTAATCACCCAAGAAGTCCTTCTGCCTCACCACTTCGTAGCCTATCACCTAGGGTACCAACAGAAGTTTCTCTGTATCCGGATGACTTAAGGTGTAACATTTGCAATGAACTTTTTAAAGATCCAAGAAGTTTGAATTGTTTGCATTCATTTTGTTTTCAATGTATTGTCAATGAAAATTTTAAACAAGACGCCAGCATACCATATTGGTCTCAACCACAAACACTTCAAGGACCTCTAGTTTCCAATCCTATGAATCAATGTGACGAACAAAATGGCAAAGGTGGGTATTGCTTTATTTTTTATGTTAATCTGTAAAATGTTTGAAGAGAATGGTTCAAAGATTTTATATTCACCCTTATCGCATATAAAAGGTGAACATTTTATTCTCTCGGAAAATTTCTTCCTTTCTTCTGATCGAAAGGAAGAAATTTTCTTTTAGCGAATGTCCCATGAATTATTTTCTTCGAAACAGTTGATTTCCTGCAAAATTTAAACCTACGTCTAAATATGAATGAATTTTCTTACAATAATTAAGCACTATGTAAAGCATAAGCAAAATCCTTAATGTGTACTGTTATAAGCTACTTATAAAAAATCAGTGACCGATATATCCGACATTTCGAAATTAGTTTAATTTTGTTCTCACTAGTGCGTATGGTGTTCAACTTTCTCCACTTTATTTTGATCTCCACAGCTGCTTCACCATTCTTTATAATAGAGTTTAATTATTTGAGAAACACAATAAAGTGGCCAAGGCAACCAAAAATATTTTATGCGCATTGAAAAAATCTTTTAGGTGTGAAATATGCAAGATTATGCATATTGCTATTACTTGAAGTATAATATATGCCATTTAAATTGCTAAAATATGCTATAAAATAAAGATTATCTATGAAAATATAATAAAATATGCTCTTAGGATCAAAATATTCAAAAATATTCAGTAATAAATCTATTCCAAAATTCTTAAAATTGCCTGAAACGGATAAATAACTAACAGTTTGATTCATTTGAAGCCCGGTAAAAAATACAAATTTGCTAGTTTTCCCTGCAAATATTTCAGAGGTAAAACAGAAGCTAGCTGTGGTGGAAGCTGTTTTCGGTTGTCAGAGGAAAGTTCAAATTAAATGAAGGCGGATGTGAAGTTGGATTTTAACAAGCATTTCGTTTATTTATATCATTGGTCGGCACCCATAGCCCTCAGCGGCAGTGAGTATTCGCTCTTTTCACATACCCAACACGAACGTTAAAAAAAAAGCAAAAATTCAAAATAAATGGGCAAATCTCACAACAGATTATAAGAAAATACAAATTTTCAAATTCAGTTCTAAACAGACCAACCAATACATTTATGTGTCCTCTCTTAATGCCTAACAATGATTTACATTCTTGCTCAATAAAAAATTATTTTCTTTCTGTATCAAACTCCATACATAAAAAATATCAGCTTTGCTTTATATTCTTTCCCTTTCCATCTTATATAATGTAATGTAAATTTATGCGATTTATTTTGCAACAACGGCAACATCGACAGACAGGGAGAGTAAAAAAAGAGAGTTTTTGAGAAACAGTTTTCAACTACTAGATTAAACGCCAATTAAAAATCAGATTAGTTAATCTTAAATGTAATCTAAAGATTTTTTTGTCGATGTTTCAGACTCAGACTTATGGATCAATTTTGCTCATTTTTATTAGCGTTATTTTAAGGAAAGTTCCCGATAAATTAATGTACTAAACATATACATATATACAACTGGGGCTTTCTAAAAACTGATTTCAACAGACAGACGGACGTGGTTACATCGACTTCCCTTTCAATAAGGATCCAGAATATATATACTTTTTGTGGTCTTAGATGAATGTTGTAGAAATTACAAATGGAATGACAAACTTATATATTACATACCTGTGATGAAGGGTATGATAAATAAAAAATTTGTAGAATTAATTTCCTATAAAATTAAATTAAATTGAATGGTATATTTTTTTTCTTTCATTTGCTTCAACTGCAAATTGAATGGCAAAATTTTTCTTTACTTCTATTTATATTTTTGCGAAATAAGCACTAAAAGAGTCGTAAATTAGTGATATTTAGCTAAACTCCACACACAAAATCAAAATGATTGTGTCCAAGTAAACTTTGTAAAGAAGCTGCACTTCACAGTTTTAAAGAAAAAGTATTCTAGGAATACGATCTCTGTGAGATCTAGGGATAAATAATATAGATTCAAAATTACATAAGCGCATGTAAAAGATGAAATTTAGTACACGTTTCATACAGAATTAATAAAAATACTAGAAATCTCATATTAAATATAGCACTCATCATGAAATATGTATGTATATAATTGTGGCTTACCATAAATTGTTTTTGCAGTTATAAAAAAAATGTTTAAAATGTAAAGAATTAAATAATAAAAATTTAATTCAATCTAATACAAACTGAATGGTTAAAAAATTTGTTGATTCATTTTGTAACAGTTTGAATTTAGGCAAAATTGAATCAAATCGGAGGAATTAATTCATAAATGAATTAATTCCATTATATCATTAACTTTATGAATTAAGCTACAGAATTAATTATGATGAATTTAATTGAAAGAATTAATAATTCTATATGATTTAATTCCATTTTAAAAAGTGAATTAAAAAATTAGTTCTTTCGAACCTTTGAAGCATAATAATTAAATTAAATACATTATTTTCCATATTGTTATAGATTTATGTTTCTTTAAATTTATACATGAATAACATCACCATCTGTTTGCATGTGAATATATGAAAATTTTACCACAAGTTTAAACCTCCAACATTGGCCGCTTAAACTAACAAATAAAACGAGATGATCGACAACTCAAAAACAACATTAAAAAATTAAATTTATTTTAATCGCTAATCTTTAAGTGAAAAACTGGCTCTTAGTTGTCAAATCTTCTTATAAATAAATTAACGTTTTTTACATATGCAGTTTGACAGCTGTAATAACCATAAAATAATAATCAGATGTTTAACTGACATTACAATGTATAGATTCTCACTGATTTTGACGTTTATCTTGATAAATATTTGTCTAGTACAGACACGACGACGTAGTAGACAAATTTTTATCAACGCAAACGTCAAAATTAGGGCATATCTATATTAATCTAATCAAATCTATATAAATATAAATCTATACAAGGTGATCTGAGTTCAACAGCTGATTGTTGTTTTTGGTTTATTATTGTGTTTGGTTGTTTTACTGTTACAGCGTTAATGAATTCGCTTTATTATTGTTTTTGTACAACTGTTGCTTTCATAAATTCACTTTGATTTTGGCGTTTATCTTGATAAAAATTTGTCTAATATAGACACAACGTAATGTAAAATTGAAAAATTACTGTTTATGGTTATAAATTTTTAAAGAAATTTATTTTAATCAGTCATTAGAATTGATAAATATGTATAAATAGGTAAAGCTATAATTTTAATACTAAAAAAGAATTGTTTAAAGAAAATTTTCATTTACTATATGTAGATATATTTGTTTTTAGTTGGAGTAAATTAACAAGTGATTATATATTTTAATAATGATGTAAAAATTTTAATCTGTTTAACGATTGCATGTATCGATTGTATTTAATTTAAATCTACCAAAAATTTATAATGTTTAATGTAGAGTTTTTAGATAAAGTTGAAAATATTTAGTATAGTTAGTAATTTAGTAAGAACGTTTTTCTTAAATAAATATGGTGTTTGGCAAATTTTAATTTTCACAAGTCTATATAGCTAAATATTAGATATATGTATGTATATGAGTATTAAAAAAATAAAACTAATAGTTAAATAACATTTTATAGTATTTTTTTTTTTGTTTCAGTATGAAAGTAATTGTTGTTTCTAATTGTAAAGTAATTTTAATTTGGCCTGTATTGAGTTTGATTTAAAATCGTTATTGCTGAGACCCTTTTAACAAATTGTATTATTTAAATATTCATAACAACTTAGGTGACCATTGCCACTTTGGAGGGAAGCTGATGCGGCTTCATTGCGTGTTTTTATAAAATTACCAACCCAATGTGTGGTTAAATCTAAATATTTGCTTTTTGCTCCGGGATTGTAATCGAGAAAGCCAGCTTTTGGTATAACTTCTTCGATTTGGCTGCCATCTGGCCAATTATTGTAACTGGCGATATTTATGAAACCAACATGATTTAAAATAGCTGTACGCCAAGCTACACCATAATACTATGGAATGAAATAACCTGCTTAATAAATATAAAGTAAATTTAAATAACAATGCTTACCCTCCCATTACTGCGATGCCTTTGTATGTCACCATGTCTGGGAAATTTGTTTCGTTCGGCAAAACCCGGACCGACTGTTGGCACAAATAGCATTTTGTACGTTAATGCAAACGATTTAAGATATGACCAATTTTTCCATGTACTAGCAAAAGTTGCCCCATTACTGGGCAGTTTACTATAAAAGCCATCCAAACAAAGACGTCTTATGTAATCGGCATGATTTTTTAAGCTATTAAAAATAAATTAGCAATAGCACCAACCAATTAGCACCAACTTACTTACCGTATATGACCTATATAAAAAGCATCAAATATAAATCGTATGGACGAGGCTGATTTACAAAATGCTTGTGACGCTAGAGAATCAACTAATTTATAAGCATTACTTATATAAATAACCGGTGTTAAGGCTTTACGAGTTTGGGAATATACTTTAAAAAATACCGGCGAATGATAAAATTTTCGTATATCTTTCAGATGTTGTTGTAGAAATGATACTGATTGATTGCCTGCTACACTTATTTCAAAGGTTATTGACAAATTAAATTTTGGTGCTATCTCAAATATTGTCTTAAAAACTTCCAATTCAGAAGATTTTCCATTGTAACTTAAAATCAATACCCCTACACCACAATTACGTATATTTTGAAAGTGTCTTTCAAAAAGTTCACAAGTAGGCTTATAAAGACCCATGGCCGGATAGAAAGCACTATTTAAAATTTTGGCTGCTGGTTTTTTTGTAACATTTTGTGTCATATTGAAATCATTAAGAATTTCTTTTGGCATCGTAGGTTTACGTGTTTTATACCATTGTACAGGAGCAGTGTAAAAGATATGTATGGCTGTAGTTACACTCTCCATAACAGTGTGTTCTTCTTCGGGATCCTGGATTAATTGTTTGGTTTGTTCCTTTAAATTATGAATTTTCTCTTCGATTAAACGAGACTTTATTTTGTGTTCATCATATTTTTCTGGTTGTATAACACCGTTTTTATGTGGTGATTTCAAAATAATTAAACCATCTTCATTTTGTTGTGCTTTTGGTTGAGGTGGTCCAGCATAAGCTTGTGCTACGAACCTTTCATCGATTAATCGTTCAGAGTTAACATGTTGCAGACCATTGTTGAGTATTAATAATGTTATAACAATGAGTGTGACAATCATTAAGAGTAGAATGATGCGAAATTTACGTGGATTTTTACAGTACTTAGTTATAATCATTTTTAATTTCTTTGGATAAAATATACAAATTTCAAGACATTTTTTTCCCCATTCACTTAGTCAGCAACTCACATTATATTGTTGGTATTCATATGTCATATATTTCACACAGTTTTTCAGCAAATTTGTCTTTTAGCTTTTTGTTTTCTATTCCGGATTTTTTTGTCTACTTTTTACATTAAAAAGCTAATGATTTTCATCCATCCACCCTCATTGTGTGTAAGTATGTATTTAGTTTTGATTGTATGCGTATTGACCATGTGTTTCCTGATTTCTGTTTTGGTATGTACTGTTATTTTATTTTGCTTTCATGTAAACATTGCAAATATTTAACTACCGGGATTCGTTGTTAGCATAATGCGCATATGCCAAATATTTTTAACTCTCAATATAAAGGAATCTCTTAAATGAAAAGAGTGTAGCAAATACACTTAAAGGAAAATAATGTTAAACATTTGTTGATAACTGGGAAATGCGAAAAACATGAGGTATAAAATTAAATAGAAATGACAAACGCAGCATGTTCCAAAAGGATATTTTGTGCAGCCAATATTTTCACCATACCAGTTTTAGTTTACGAATGAAGCTGATTACCATAGATAGTGATGTGCCATGAACTTCAATTGAATTCATTAAGTTAAGCCCCTAATATCTCAATATGTTTACTCCCTTCTTATAGGAAGTATGGGAAAATACCATTCGATCCAGGTAATTTAAAAGGTCCAAATTTATATAACACCCATTTTATCCGTTTTTTCTCAAAGATCCTGCCCACCAGACTATGATTCCTTTTGTTCATGACGGTGAGCAGTTGGAGATTGAATTGTGGGCAAAGGTATTGATCATCGATTCAAAACCTTTCGGAACTCTACGTTTTGTCCTTTAAGAAGCAAAAAAACTTTCGGAACCTCCTCCTCATGGTTTAAGTGTGGGAATATGATCCCAGACCCATTGAACAGTTGAATACAAGCCAGCCTGATTTTGAACGAACAACCTGCAAATTGAGGTTTTATAAGCTGTTTTTATGCTCCACTATTTTGTCCAGGACTGCTTTCCGGATTAGATTTAGTTTCTCATCGGACCAAAACATATATGGGAAGTCTGGAGACTTGGGATCATGCCCTTATAAGAGGATTGTATGGTTTGCGCCGATGTACTGGCCGTGCATGTTTTACCAACTTCCCTCTTTGGAGGATTAAGTTTTTTCGGGGTTGACCCATCGGATCGTCCTCTTTTTCTCGGAATTCTTTGAGCTCACTGCGGACTTCTTTCATTGGTTTCAGGCAAAGTTTTCGTGCCTTTTCTATGCTCAATCCTTGTTCCAGATAAAATTTTAGGATTCGTGCAGAGCCGCATAATTACGGCCTATCAGCCGCACTTGCCACCAGAAGTAGAAGGTTGCGTATTTGGCACTGATACCAGTGACGCATCTTCCTCATCAGTTAAGATAGATACCTCAATTGAGTCAGGACCTCAGGAGTCAGGACTATTCTGCAACATTAAGGTATCTTCCATCGTTCCTTTGGGAGTATTAGGATTCCAATATACTACTACGGGTTCAGATTTTTTAATATTTTCTGAGTTTTTAATATTTTCTATGTTTAATTTTGATCCCATCTACATCATCATAGACGGTCATTGGTAAACTGTAGAGGCTTTGGCATTATCAAGAGATTTCGCATTACAGTCCTCTTAGGTATTCGCCTCTTACCACATTTTTACATGAAGTAGTTATCTCATATTCGATTCGTAAAGTAGCACTGTGTTGAAGAACATCTTAAGTATAACCCATTAATTTCTTATACATAGTTAAAAAAATATATTCATTATATATTGAAATGGGGAAATTAAAAAAGGTAACGAGGTATTCAATATGATTTTTTTTTTTTTTTTGTTTCAAGTAATTTTATTTAGGATGCTTAAAACGTTGAATTTTTAACATCTTAAAGTTAACTTTCTAAACCTAAAACACATAACGTTTAATATATTTTCAGTTTCAAACTCTCCCCGTAACAGTGTGCTTTCGGCATCACCAGATGTACAAACTTTGCGCAGTAATTCAGATTTATCCAATTCGCCTTCACAACAAAGGCGTCGATCATCATTTACTTTTAAACGCAAAAAATCATCGGATCGTTTAATATTAAAGGTAAAAATATAAAATTATGTTTACACAAATCTCTATAATATGATCATATTTATTTAAACTCTTTAGAATAAATCCGATATATTGTCAGTAGCAGCTTCTCATAAAAGTAGCCTTAGAATTCAGCAACAGCAAGTAGATATGACTCGTCTGATAATGTGTAAAATATGTCAATTTCCCACGAAAGTACCAGTTGGAGGTATACGTCAATTACCCCAAAACTTTTTACTTGTACGAAGAATTGAAGAGATACGTTTTAAAGTGGGAGAAGAGGTAATAACACGAATTTGGTGTAGCTTGTGTTATGAAGAAACTAATGTAAGATCAAATTTTTTTATTCATATAAAATAATTATAATAAAATAAAATTTATTTATTTTTCCCAAATTTTAGGCCACTTATCATTGTTTAACTTGCATTTTAAATTTATGTACTCTCTGTAAGGACTCACACGAGAGGCAAAAGACTACCATAAAGCATAATATTAAAAATATTATAGAATTACGAAGAGTTCGAAAAGATCAGGGTGTCCATTCCATAGATAATTCAAAATTTGTACTAAAATGCAATATGCATCCCGGATTTGATGTTAAATCATTTTGTTTGGTTTGTTTACAAGTGGCCTGTTCTGATTGCTTAATATTGCTACATAAAGGCCACAAACATGAAACAATTGCGAAATCTGTTCATAGTTTTAGTAAAATTTTAAGGGATTCGTCTAATCAAACTAAACCTTTGTGTAATTATGCTGAACATTCGATAGAAAAACTTAATGGAATTGCTAAGAATATAACACGTAAATGCGATAAAATCCAAGCAGAAGTTGAAGAATTTATGACAAGTTATTTTGAAGCTGTTCAAGCTCATAAAAACACACTGCTGCAGCAAGTACAGAGAGCGAGGGAATCTAAAGTAGAAATGATTCTAGAACAGCAAATGGATTTAGGTATTTTTGGAGAGTATTAAAGATGTCAATTGTTTATAAATAATTTATATTTTATAGAGAAACGTGCTCAGGATGCTTTAATGGCGGTTAGATTTTGTGAAGAATTAACCGATATTGCTTCGGATGTGGAAATTTTATCTTTTGTTAAAATTCTTCTAAAAAGATTTGAGTATTGTCAACAATTTAAAGCCCCTGTCGATCCTAAGGTGAAGTAGTCTCGCAATTTGCTTTTGTTGCATAGCTTTATACAGACAACATTTTAGATTTCAGATACGTTACATTTTCTACCAAAAATTAGGGCTCCATCAGCTAAAAATCAACACGATATACCTTTATTTGGTATTATAACAATGCAAACGGTGGATCCATCTTTGTGTATATTACAGTGGGATGGTAAGAATACGATTTATTGTATTTAGCATTTGTTAATAACGTTAAATTTCTCTATTATAGAATTTGTTTTTTGTTTAATTTTTCTAAGGTGTTTCACAATTAAGACTTCATAGAAAAGTTGAATTAGTACTTATATCACGGGATGCTGATGGTGCTTCACTTTGTCATGGAGGTTTACAAATAAAATGCCAAATTAAATATAGGGATAATCATGCAAAATTGTTACCAATAGACGTAAGACGGAATTTTTGATATTAGATATTCTGTTTTAAAATTATTAATTAATTTTTAAAAGATTTCCGATAATCGCGATGGTACTTATATAATCTCATTTACACCAGACTCTCAGGGTACTCTCATACTAACGATTACGATAAACGATAAACCAATTAAGGTAAAAATATTGATATAATTTTATATAAATATTTTGTATCATATGATTATGATTTTTATTTCATTTTAGGGAAGTCCATTTTTTTTACAAGCCCATACTTTGCGTCCTCATAGTGGCATCTATCATTGCTGTGCCTTTTGCTCAAGCAAGGGCAATAAAGGTGTAAAATGTGGATGTGATGGTCGTATGCCCGGTTTTAATGGTTGCGGTCATGGTCACGTTGGTCATCCTGGAAGACGACATTGGTCATGCTGCGGTAATGTTTTAGAAAATTCTGAATGTACTGTGGCTAATAAATTATTAAATACTTAAAATAAACTAATTTTGTTTCACAATTGTAGAATTTAAATAATTTAAATAAATAAAAATTTAAATTCGCTTTTTTTTCTTTTACTAAAGAGTTATATATTAAGAGAATTTTTTTAACTTTGCTTTTTAAACAAACAAAAGAGAAATTTTCTAACAAATATAAGAGCAAATGAAATAAACATAAAAAAGACATATTTTCAATGAGACATAATTATTTTTAAAAATTTCCTTAAATCGCAGTTCCAAAACAAAATAACATTTATTTATAAAGCTATAAAATAAAATCGCTTTAATGCGTTCGAAATTATTTTAAATCTTGTGGAGACAAAAAAATATATTTAATGTTCCAGATTAATTGTTAAGATAATATTTATTGTTTAATTATTCATACAAACACATATAATGCAAATATTAATTTGTGTCACATAATATTAACAATCTCCTTGGCGTTAATAAAACTTTTAATTGTAAATAGAGAAAGAAGTGTAATTTTGGATAACTGTCTGTCATAAATTTTACATTTCAATAGTAAAAGTATGAATGTTTGTGTGTGACTGTGCCTTTGTATATTTACATAAAGCAGAACTGGTAAAATTTTGTAATTTTAGTGCCATAAAAGTGAACGAAGATTTCGCTTTTAATTGAAAATTAAAAGCGTATAGAAATATTTATTAAAATTAAATTATTAAAATATGCTTTATATCGTATTTTACTTAACAAACCTTTTCAGGGATTTTTCTTTTTCCCTGGCCATATTTTGATTTTTTAATATTACAACTGCAAAAAGGAGTAAAACAAATGCATGCATATAAGTCGACAAGAAAACGTAACAAGTAGTCTCGGTATTCAATAGACACTGTGAAAAGACCTCGGCAAGAAGGAAATACTACTTTATCTTGTATACGAATAACCGGCCTAGAACATAATCAGACACAAAATCTTCAAAAACACTTATTAGACCTAGTGTCTCATCTAAAGCTTTGAAAGAATTAATTCTTTTATTCATTTTTCAAAATTGAATTTAATCTCATATGATTCCTTAAAAACTTATTTAGTCATATATGTATGTATATACGTAAATCTTGCAACTGAATAATTTGTTTTTTATAACTCAATTCTATTTCAAATAAATTTAATAAAATATATTGAACCACTGAAATTTACTTTAACTCCAATCAAAAGTTTGAAAGGCTTTATTCTTTAATTCACTTTTCAAAATCGAATTAAATCTGATATTCTAATCATTCCTTTAATACATTCCTAATCACTGAATTCATAGACTTGAATTCTTTCTACTTCACATACATTGAATTAATTCTTATAGATAATTAATTCCTTAAAGAATTTACAATCAATTAAACAATTCAAGTTCAAAAGAATATATTGAATCGCACAAATTTTCTTTAATTCAAATCTATCACAAATTAGCTTTAGAAAATATTTCTTAATTCATTTTGTAAAAGATTAAAAAACAAAATAATACAAATTGAAAGAAAAATATTTTCATTCAATTTGGAGAAGATTTGAATTAGCAAACATTTATTGTAATTCTTTATAAATTAATTCAATAAAGAATTAGTTCTATTCGAACAAAAGCCTTTGAATGAAGCTATAGAATTATGTTTTAGGGAATGGTATTGCGAAATTAAATACTAGTCTTTCTTAATTTAGTATTAAGATTTAAGGGAATTAAGCTAAGATTTAATTAATTCCTTCGAAGCCCTAACTCAAATATATTCATTTTGTAAAACATTAAAAACAAAAATAAAAACTAACCCGTACAAAAATTTAAGAACTTGTTCTAAAATCATTAGTTCTAGGACAGGTGTAATCAGAACAGCATCAGATTCTTTAATAACATCCTTGGAACTAGTGCCGCCGCAATCAATTCTGTTTTTCAGAACTGGTGCATAAGAAGTCATTGATTTTAATATAAGGTTCTTGAACCGTTACTTAAAGCTTCTATAGAATCATTGATTAACTCATTGATTAAAGAACTAGTTCTAGAACCGTTCCAAAGAAGGGTTACCGGCTAGGTAACACTTCTACAGAACACGTTCTGAGAAAATATTTTGAAATTGAATGAAAGTAAAATATTTTCAGTTTGTATAAAAAAACGATTTAACAAGAAATTGTATCAGTCAATTTGTCATGAATAAATTCAATAAAGAATTAATTCTGTTCAAACAAATGCTTTTGAATGGGGATGTAGAATGAATTTTTTTGCAATGGTATTATGGAATGGGGAACTAGTTTTGAGATTTAAGAGACTTAAGCTAAGATTTGATCTCAACTTTCTAGTATCTGGCTTCGATTTAGCACTCTTATTCTTAGCGAATGGTCTCATTAAAACGGAATTATATCGATTCCCAGCAGTTTTTGGTGGTTGTTCCGAACTATTTACTTTACCGACTACTTGAAGGCTCTGGTGCAGACTTTAGTAACTAGAATGAAGTAAATTATTACTATTTTGAATACGCAATGACCTCCACGACTACGAGGCATATCTTTTGTGCTCACACGACCTTTTTATTGGTTACTATGAGCCAGAAAAGCGACAATTGTTATCATCTTGTAGGTGTACATATGCACGCAGAGAAAAAATATAGTTGTAGTGACCATAATCTAAGAGCAACATATTATTATTGGAACATATGGTCACAGCTAAATATAGATATGATTATAAATAATTATTGTTATGATTCCATTTTATCATATACTGTCCGATTTTATGTTGCATTTTTTCATGATTTCGTTTTATTTATTATTATTCATCTTATCATATTATTATCCAATCTTATTATATTATGTGTTTATTAATCATAAAAAATATTCACATTCATTAATTAATTTTATTTAGTTGTACCATTATATATTGTAATACAAGATATTTTTTATTAACTAATCAGTATCTAATATTGCTTGAATCACACCAAATATAATCGTAACAAAACCTAAAAAAAAAGCTAACTTAAGGAGAATTATAAAGAAGGTGGAAAACAAACTTTAAAAACAAAATATAATCAAAAACAAACAAGTTATGAATTTTTCAACCATATTTGTAAAAAGCATATATATTAGTAAGATTTTATTTTTATGGGAATAATATTAATATGGTTTAAAAACAAAATATGGTTTAAGAATAAGGAAGAGTATTGGTAATTAGTGGTTGTAGAAATAATAATATTTGTTATATTAATAAAATTTTGTTTCTGATAAAAATATTTAAAAACACAAAATATTTGTAGTCAAGTATACTAAAATTTTCATTGATTGTAAACATCTATCATGAACACAATATTAATTAATGAAAATTAATAATGAGAACGTAATATTGTTGTAGTGACAATGTCGTAACCATGTTTTTTTTTCTGCGTGTGGGAGTGAGCCAAGTAGGTAGATATTTACTAATGAAGCTTACAATCTAAAAGGAGTCAATTGCCAATAAATAAACTACAGGGTTCTAAGCAAAACAAAACAAAATATGTTGATCCATTTGGGAGCTTTGCTTAGAGCTGCATTCCGGTAAACAGTTCTTTGCTTATACGAAATCTAGACTCAGTTACTATCTTTTCTTAGAAGAGAAACCTCTTAAATATCTTTGAAGAAGCCCTAGAAAATTGCTCTAAAAAACCGAAGAGGTGGTAAGTCTGAAAATCCACTTTGATACTAACGACATTAGGTAGGGGCAAACATACGTGTATAAATATACCTCACTAGAAACGACAATTTTTTAATTATTGTTAAGTTTTAAATATAACATAATCATACATCTGCCTAATTAGGATCCAATTAATTAAGCTACAAAATAATTTCTTCAAGTAAACTACTTTTTGCTTTACAGGTTTTAGTCAGAATTTATTGGAAAACGTTCTCACACTAAGAAGTTTCTTATATATTGTTGTTTTTCTAATTATCTCAGACTAAAACCTGTAAATTTTACAAGTACTGGAGCAGAGCTAAAACATGGTGCCAAAGTTTTGCTACACAGTGTATACACTAATGCATACAACAACATATTACAAATATTTAAATAAAATTTTCGCATATTTAATTAATAAAAATACATCCATTCATTGTTTTACTGTTGCCACTAGTAAGTACTCGTAGTAACTGAATAGTAGTTGTCAGATTAACAGCAAAACTAAAAAACATAATATTATACATATGAGTAGATAAGTAGAAAATTTTTAATTTCCATCACGTATTTATTTAATTTGTTTATAAGTTTTTAAGAAATTTATAAAAAAGCAATTGAGAAAAGTGTTAAAATGTCTTTCTATTAGACAAAAGCAGATATTTTGCGGATAAACTATATGATACCGGGAAATTTATTTTCAAAGTAATATTTGATTTATGCTAGAAACTAATTTGAATCTGGGTCATAATTTCATTTTAAATCTTAACCATTTTTGGTTGATATCCATCAACTGTAAATGTTTAAGAGCATGTGTGGATTAATTTTCTGAGCTGTGAAATTAAACAGGAATTTTAAATTCTATAACAATTTCTGTTATTGTCGTTATTTTTTCAAATTTAATCGTCAAAGAATAACAACAAAAAACTCTCACTTCTTATTAAGCCATATAAATAAGTCAACAATTAATTTTGGTATTTTTTACCAAAAATCGATAAGTGTGTGAGTGTTTGACAGACAGTGTCAGACCAGCATTTAGTAGTATTTTAGACGGTTTACTATTAACAACAATTTCTTGTGTGTTACGGACGTAAAAATATTATTGTGTTGCATTAATAAAATATGTATATATGTATATATAAAAAATTTAACTAAAGTGCACACATATTACAATAAAATAATAAAACATCAATGTTGCAGAAAACATGTGATATTATTTATTCTAATTGAAATCAAAAATAGGAATTTATTATTTTATGTAATTTTACGGAAAATCTCAATTGTTACTATAATGATTTTTCTCAAAAATCTTGAAAATTTCAATGTCAACTGTTGCTTATTCTTTGTTTTAATTAATGGTAAGTAATAATATTTATTGTAAATAATAATTATATTCACTTACATATTTTTACAAATATGTATTTTTTTTTTTTAGGAAATAGAAAGTTTTAGCTATAGGTATGTAGTTTAATTGAATACATAGGACAAGTACAATAAACGTGTTTATAATAATTAAAGATACATATTTTAATTTATATATTTTTTATTAACTTTGTGAGGTAGTATGGAGAATTTACATAATTAATAAATAATTGAAAAAAATACTATATATTTCTCTATCCATTAAGCAGTATCAGGATTTTTAGGATCCATTTCAATTTACATACATATGTATGTAAAAGTAAATATATCACAGAAAAGTTAATAATGTAGATAACATCTTTAAATACAAATTGTTTCAAAAATATCGGAAAAGATTTGGTTTGACAAACTTTGTAAAAAAGGGGTTTTATAAAGCTTTTAGTGATCTATTTTTGAAAGAGAATATTTCAAAAAAAAAATAGCACAAGTCGACAAAAAGTTAGGAACAAATGTATCGCAAATTATTTTATGTAATGTTTCTTTTGTATAAATTTAAAAAAAAATTTCGATTTCTTCTGCAGTTCACCGTCGGTTTCTTGGCAGTGCAATTTTGATTGTTTTGTAATTTTCTTGATCTACGATCATGCAAGTTAAATCATATGGAAATTCTCATTCAGCGTCCTTTATTTTCCTTTATTCGATTAATTTTGATCGATTAACTGTTCGAATAATTTAAAATTGACTGTTTTCGAATAACGAATAAATCGAATAATATGTGTTGAATAACCTATTAACCAAAATTCTGTTTTCTGGAGTTAAAAATTAACTCTTTTTTAAGTGTCTGTTATATTGCAGCAAAAAAAAAAAAACTAAATAAATAAAAGTAATTTTATGACAGTATTTTTTCATTATTTCCAAAGTATTAATAAGTGTACATTTTCTTGTGCTTAAGAAGTAATACAACAGCATCCAAAGATAATAATGAATGATAATGAATTGCTCTTCTATAAACGCTGTTATTATTTTTGCAATTACTTGTTACTAAAAACTGTTTTAAACAAATGAAAAATAATATTATACATAATTATTTATTAAAAAATTTTGGTTTATATAAAAATTAAAACTAATTTCTTTGCGCCGATAAAAAAAAAAAAATAATAAAAAAGGATGTTAACTCCAATTTTCATGAAATCGTGAACATGACTTCTTTCTCAGGGAACATTTTCCAATAACAAGCCTATGTTAAATTCATTGGATCCCATTGACTTCTTTAGATATCCTCTTTTTGTTTGGATATACTACATGTTTAATAAAATGCCAAATTAAAAAAATTGTCAGCCGTATTAAAAAAAAAAAAAAAACAATACAGCTTTACTAACAATTGTTAAGCAGAATTCATTAAATTTGTATTCAAAAACGATGATTCGTTTAATGTACCTTTAGTAAACCATTGTTAACTTTAAATATTTTTAAGTAGGTTCGACAATACTTCAAAGCTACTTTAAGATTATTTCCGGTACATACATATTTCAAGAAAAACATTTTTTTTTTTTTTTTATTCATGCGTAAATTTTTGACAAAAAGGCCAAAGAGGACAAATAGGTGTGGAAGTATTCACAAAGGGCTGCAGGGATGAAGCACTAACATATTTTCCTGCAGGGTAGTTCCTTATCAAATTAAAAAACTTTTCTATGTTAAAACATGTTTTTGCATGCGTTTTCTTTACGAAGGTTTGTTAGCCTTAAATTGTAAATTAACTAATATGAACTTGAAAGCGAAAGTAAATTTTTTTTGGATATGGCTGTTAAACTTGTGTCAATAGAAGTTCTGAAAACATTGTTTTGAGTAAAAAATTCAGTTATGAAAAAAATTATAAAAATTTAAATTTTCATCAACAAAATATACGCAAAAATATAAATATTAACTTCGACTTTTATGACAAAAAATCAGTCCTTCACAGAAAATAGAGTTACATTAAAAAGAAATTTACGCAATATCTTCTTTTTATTACTTGGACGAAAATCATCAAAGTAATATTTTTCTAATATTGCATTTTTATTTTATTTATTATTTATTTATTAGCCAATAAACAATAAAAAGTATATAAAATTTTAATTTTTTTATTATTTTTATCCTCAAAATATCGCCCTTTTTCAATAAGGTTTATAAGGATTATCACCTCCGCAATAAATTGATGATATTCCATTGAGATCTTCTGGAAGATACAATACTTTTAGTTTTCAGTTGTCGAAAAATTGTTCAAAAATGAAAAGATATTGCAGAAATTTGTTTGTTTTTTAGCAAAAAATGGATATTTTATGTGAGCGTTCTAGTTTTCGTGCTTTGTGATGTTAAGATTTATGTGCATTCATACTTCACAAGATGTAAAAGATTTCTTTATTATATTATTTCAAGATTTATTTGGTGATAATTTTTCTATATATTTATTATATCTTCCAGAAGATTATCTGGCGGTACCTTCTTTTTTTCACCAGATGATTATCTAGAAATATTGCCTATTGTTCTTCCAGATATAATGATTTCTTATTGCTTAGATATATCGCCTGTGACGCACAATTTCTGCCGATGGGGGAAACAATCTATCTTCACATTATTACAACAAAAAAGTAATTGATATCAAACAAATGATGCTGCTATGTACCAAAGTAGGCCAATCCACTAAACTGTCCAGAAATCAGTTGATTTGGTCATAGCAAACAAATATTTAAAGCTGAGTAAAAACTAAAATAGAGAAGTTGACCCAATTTATCAAAAAGGAACCGAAAACACAATAAAGCTCTTATTGGTGGTATTCTAGAAAATATTAAATATTTTATTAATACGAATAAAATTAAATGTACTGACATTGGAATGTTGTTGGAAGATAATCTTCACACATTTATATAATATTTTAATTTTTCCACATTTTTTCTCATTTTGTGAAGAAAATAGTTTTATTTTTAAATAAAAATTCAAAATATTTTTAAAAATTTTGTTTTTCAAATAATGACCTTCTACGAAAATAAAAGATTCATTAAGTTATAGAAGAGCAAAATCGTTAACGATGGTTATTGAATTTGAAATTAAAAATAATAAATTTTTGTTTTTTTCCAAAAAATATGGTAATATTTTCAGACCCTCCTAGTAGTGAAAGAGAGTATACGTAGTTCGTCGTCCTGTGTGTAACACTAAGAAAAAAATAATTTAATACCCCATAAAGTATATGTATTCCTGAACTATACAAAGTTCTGAGAAGTCATACCTAAAAAAAATTAAAAATTATCTAGTTAGCAATTAATTTTTATATAAAATGATATATCAGAAAAATATGGAGAAGAAACGCTACAAGTAGTTTTTAGTTTTAATATTAACATATTCCGTTTATGTTTATTAAAAAAAATGTTTTATTTGAAGGCATACCTTGTTATTTTATATAAAAATCGATTTTTTGAATGAAATATGAGGGATCACCAGGACAACTAAAAATATGCTCTAAAAAAGTGTTTTATGCGCATAAAAAATGCTCTTAAAAATGGAAAATATGCCTTAAAATTAAAAAAATATCTTAAAATATTATTTTTTGGCTAAATTTTAAATTAGCTACTATTAATGCTAAAATAACTTGATTTTTATTAGAAATTGCTAGAAAATATTTTATTTTCGCACTTAAAAACATATTGTATCAGGAAATTACAAAATTTCAAACAATTTATAAGGTTAAAATTATTATGGAATCTAACTTTAAAAACGTAGATAAAAAGATAAAAAAAGATAAAAAGATTTTCAATAAATTCAAAAATTTTATTGGGTTAAAATTATACAAAAATTTTTCTCTTAAATTTAAAATATGCACTATTATGCTCTACGGTGTAATATATACAAAATTATGCTCTTTAGTATAAAATATGTTCAAATTGCTAATATTTGCTATAAAATAAGGATTTTTCATGAAAATACAACAAAAATATGCAGAAATATGCTATATAAATCCATGCCAAAAATTTTAAAATTTTCTGAAATGGATAGATAACTAACAGTTTGGTTCATTTGAAGCCTAAAAAAAATTTGAATTTTTGGTTGCCCTGGTGATGACAGATTTTTGTTCTTTTGGCTATCTCTATTTCTGCTAGTTAAGCTTTAAAATCGATTTTTATGTTTTTCAGATAAAAATTGATTTCAGAATGAAATATGTGTGAAAACAGATTTTTGTCATTGGGTTCTATCTCTGCTTTAGCTTTAAAATCAACTTTTATGTTTTTATCGATTTTTAGAATGAAATTTGATTTATAACAGATTTTCATCCTTTTGGCTCTATATCTGCTGGTTTAGCTTTAAAATCGATTTTTCTAATTTTCATATATAAATCGATTTCTTGAAGGAAATATGAGTGATTTCAGATTTTCTATCCCAGCTGGTTTAGTTTCAATGCGTTATTTTCCAAGTAAATAGTGTGTGATTGGTGGAGGATATACTTATTAGATTCTCACTTCATTCACTTCTAAAATATTAAAAACTACATAAATGTACAACAGGATGCATTCTGGACAAAAGTATCCACCCGAGCTCTATCTATCTAAAAAAATATGTCAGTTATATACGCTCATATGCTTATACATATGTATATTAAAAATGTTCTATGTTGTTTGACATTTTTGAAAGAGTATGCCTTAAAAACTACTTACCATTCTTATTTCCAACTGGAAATCTAAAAATGTAATTTTTAAAGAAACTAGAAGAGATAATGCCAAAATAACAAAAATCTGAGATTATTCATATTTCATATATTTTTATTCAATATATATATATATATATGTGTTTTATGAAAATCTAAAAAATTTAATTTTATGGAAACTAGGAAAATCTGTGATCACTACGGTTTGGGGTCAGGGAATTCCAGGGCGTGAAATTCCAGGAATTTCCCGTCAAAATGCTCTTGGGAATTCAAACATAAACATTTTGCTATTGTCAACACATTATATCAATGAAAGATTGAAGTTTCTCTAAACATAGTTATCTGCGTTATCTTCTTTTTTTCACCTAGATGATTATCTAGCAATATTGCCTATTTTTCTTCCAGGTGTATTGTAGGAAGACCACTCGAACGACGTGTGTTGACGAGCTGAATACAGCGACTGATAATCAGGGGCCTAGTCAATTGTGCCCAAGAGAGTTTCGAGTTTTCCTTCGAAATGGGTATCAAAATATTCGTAAATTTGAGTTTGTTATGAAAAAAATATTTTTCAAATTTTCCCCATACGATTGGTTTTCGAGAGGACTTTTATGAATAAAAGTTGAAAAGTTGTTTTGTAGTAATTATAGTCCATCTAAAAGTAGTTTAAAAAAATTTGTTCACAAAATACAATAAAAAATCATCTCCAAAACAAAATCGAGAAAAAAATGGAACTATTTTTGGACTAAACACAAGATTTTTAGTTGCTGATAGGGAACTGAAGACCAATTTTATTTTTCAAAAATGCAGTTTCTCGGGACACTTAAGTGGATATGTATTATAAATTCTTTTAAGACTTTTGAAGTTGCGTAGGAGATAAATAATATTATTAACTATTTTTTTTTCCTTTTTCAGCCCTGCTATTCAGTTCATCTCTAACATATGCCAAAACAACTTTTAGTTCCTCATTAAAACCTGCACCGGTAAATACAAGACCAATTGTATATAATGACGTTACTGAAGCAATGCCAACAACTACATTAACATCAGCTCCACCAGCGAGTCGAGATATAACAATTGGACCGTGTACATGGGCAATCGATAGGAAATGCCCTGACAAAGATATAACATTTTATCTGTACACACGTAAAAATCCTACAGATAGACAATATTTGTATATTGACGAAAATTCAAGTACTTCAAATTTAACAAATTCTTATTATGACAGTAAATATCCAAGTAAGATTATAATACATGGCTATAATTCGGATATGTTTTTGCATCCTTTGCAAATGATGAAAATGGGTAGATGAATAAATACTTAATAAATAATAAATCATAAATATTTATCAAAATTAGAAATTGGTTTTTATTATGTTTTATAGAATATTTGGCTAAAGGAGACTATAATATATTTTACGTGGATTGGAGTAAACTCTCGCCGGGACCCTGTTATATGAGTGCTGTTCATAATACTAAACATGCGGGTGCATGTGTTGCCCAATTGGTGGAACGTATTGTAGACTTAGGTAGTCCAGACATACATGTTATTGGTTTTTCATTGGGAGCTCAACTAACTAATTATATAGCTAAAAATCTCGGAACTTTTCAGTTACCTCGTATAACTGGTAAGCTTTAAAAAACATAATCCAGAATGTTACTATATACATAGTTATTTACAAATATTGATTTATCATCTTTTTACAGGTTTAGATCCAGCTATGCCTTTATTTGCCATGGCCTCTGAAAAGGACAAATTAGATCCATCTGATGCTGTTTATGTTGATATTATTCATACTAATGCCTTGGTTCAAGGAAAATTAGAACGTTGTGGCCATGCAGATTTTTATATGAATGGGGGTATAATGCAACCGGGATGTGCAAGAAACAATCCTTTGAGTAAGTTTTTTTTTTGTATTAAATATTTAGAAAGTAATTAACATTTTTTTTCTATTTTTAAGATCCTTTTGCCTGTAGTCATCAAAGAGCAACAACATACTTCTTAGAATCTATACGTTCACCAAAAGGTTTTTGGGGTTGGGCATGTAGTTCCTATATAGCCTATTTACTAGGTATGTGTCCACCCACTAATTATTTACTAGAAGCTGGAGAAAATATTAAAAGAACTACAAGAGGTATGTTTTTAATTAACACCAATGACACGGCTCCATATGCTCTGGGTAAATGGACCGATTTACCCACATTGGGTGTCAAAAAGCCATCATCTACCTCTGGACCCTCAATAACATTTCGACCACCACCACAAAAAGGTGATCCTCTTTTGCGTAATATTGATGAATGGGCTAAACTAGATTATAGCTTCAATAATCTTCATCATCAAGAGCCCACACCATTCTCTCAAGATCCCTATGGCGAGAATTGGACTTATTTCAGCGATGACACTTCTGATATAACAAATAATTCTGTGGAGGAACAAGATATGGGAGAATACCATAGTGGTCATATTAAACATGGTCATAGTGGTACGGAACATCCACAATATGAATGGAATGAATATAGGAGAAATTTAACCCAGGGTTTTATAGATAATACCATATTTAGAATACCTGAAGTAGGTAGGAAATAAATTAAATTTATACTAACAAAAAACTTAATAAAGATACAATTAATGGTACGGTATTTAAACTGATTGTACAATATTTTTAGAGTATTTATATTTCCTTTTGTTTGGTATAATTCGAGAATTACAGTTAAAATTTCAGATTGTAACCAAAATTTAAGCATCATAATATTTATGATTCAGATAAAATTTATTGTTAAAATGTAATTGCTATATAGGAAGTAAATAAATATTAAAATTATCAAATATTTTTTTATTTGCAAGCGATTTTATTTTTAACAAGTAAATAAAATTTAATTTACATAATACAAATGTATGTAGCATTTTTAGTTTTTTCTTATAGGCATAAATTACAGACTACAACATAAACAATCAAAGTATAAAAAATTTTATTTTGTTTTAAATATAGGGTAATTCCAAAAAATTCGATCCAAAATTGCAGTTTTAATAGTTTTATATCTTCGATTTTTTTAAATTTGGCGTGTTTATAAAACTCAGTTCCGTACCGTTTACGGTTCATGTTTTATGGACCTCTAAAATAGGACACCTCGAGCATTTTTGTCAAAAAATCAGCGAAGGTTTGATAACTTTTATAAGCATTATTCGATTTTAACAAAATTGGTATCAATGGAAAGGAGCGATATTCCTCTTTATCATAAAACCATTAAAGTTGAACATCTTCCTTTCGCAAGGGCCTCTATAATGAAAAAATATCCTTTATCTTAGGATATCCTGAAAAAGGTCTTTTAATTTTCATTATTTTTTAACATTATGTTTACAATCAATTTCTCGTTATAGTGTAAAAATTTGGATCTCAATGGGATCAGAAGTTCTAACAGTTTGTGTATAGCAGTGAGTACAATTTTACTAACCAGTTAATATTTTTTTAAGTGTTCTGATACTTTTATTTCAAATTTAGTATCAAAACAAATTGGAAAAAGATAAAAACAACATGCTTGTGCATATGCACTAAAATGATTATCGGGGGAGGACCTTATATGGAATTTATGGTCAATTGTGGAATGATCATTATGAATTTAATTATAATATGCGTATATGAAAATTATTTATGTAACATTTTATTTTGATATTGGCATTTTTGTGAGATTTATGCACGTTTAAATATTTTTCAAGAATGTGAATTATGTAGGAGCTTACCAATTTAGATGAAGTTAAATCGTTTGTGCTTTTATTGAAAAATAATAAGGCCCCCGGTTAAGATGGCATTAATAGCATTATCCTTAAAAAGATGTCCGATTGCTTTTACGTTAACTTTTCAACTTTTGTTTAATAGAAGGCTATTTTCCAACTAATTTTAAGAAGGCAAAAGTCGTAAGCCAGGAAATGATCCTAAATTACCGCCTAGCTATAGACCAATCAGCATCCTAAGATATTGGATAAAGTATTTGAACAAATAATTAATAAGAGAATTTTAGACTTTTCCAATCAAAACAATATAATTAACCCTCAATAGTTTGGATTCCGCAAGGAGCACTCTAAAGTATATCACCTATAAAGAGTCGTTAATTTTATTGAATCAAACAAAGGAAATCGTAAAAGCACTATTATTTTTCTTGACATTGAAAAAAACCTTCGATTCAATATGGCATGAAGGCATGGTTTTTAAATTAAATTCCTTCAATTATCCAACGTACTTGCAAAAGATAATAAAGAGTTTTTTAGATCAGCGATCATTTGCTGTATCTATAGATAACACGCTATCTAGTTATAGACAAATCAATGCGGGTTTGCCGCAAGGATCGGTATTATCACCTACTCTTTATTTAATTTATATTACCGATTTTACTTTTCGCAAGAATCAAGAAGTAGCTTTTTACGCTGACGACAGTGCTTTTATTTGCTGCGGTAAGGTGTCAAACACAATAACCAAAAAGATGGAAGATAGTTTAAAATCTACCTATAACTTTGATAAATGGAAGATTATATTTCTATTATATTTCCATATAATAGATATTTCATATTTCCATATAATAGATCACAGAAACGCATTCCTACAAAACATTTATATTCTAGGGGAGTTTTTATTCCCCTGCAGGATAATATCAAATATCTAGGAATTATCTTAGATAAAAAACTATCATTTTAACAACACATACAGTATATTTGTGATAAAGCAATCAAATGCGGCCGCATACTTTACCCCTTACTCAACAGAAATCTAAATTTAATTTAAAAAACAAGATCTTTATTTACAAAGTGTGTATTCGACCAATTTTGACCTACGGATGCCAAGTCTGATTTAATAAATCTGCCAAAACTTACACAAGAAAATTTCAGATAATACAAAATAAAAATCTGAATATAATTCATAACCTACACCCCAGATATTCTACTAATCTACTGCATAGAAATTTTAAGCATAAAATGTTTAATCCATTTGCAAGGGAATTGACTCCGTCTTTTCATGAAAAATAAAGAACGTCTACATATGAAATAAGAAATTTGCTAAACAATCACTAAGACTCTTTTTTACCTAAAGAGTAATAATTGATGGTTGTTTTTAAAATTTCATATAACTTTTAAGTAGGTACAAGATATATTTTTTTTTTGACAACTTTTCCTTAATACTGTGATATTAGTAGTTTATTTAATTATTTAGATGTTAATTGTTATAATACTTTTAAGTAAATCCTCATTACAATATAATTAATTATTTTATAAAGGTTTCAATAAAGTCAATAATAAGAAAAAAATTCTAAGCGTTACAAACATCAGCACAAACGCATAATACCCCAACCACCTATAGTGGTATGGGGTATAATAATTAAAAACAACAAATCCATAAATTATTTACCCCAGGCCTTCAACTGAGATTAACGCTGATATAATATGTGAGATAACGTCGGCAGAGGAGAGTAACCACTTTGTTTATATTATGTTAAATCTTAAATAAGGGGTACACGTATTCTAATAAATCCTACAAGATATCATTATTTTCAATCAATCACAGAGTAAACATGTCCTTTTTATTTAAGCAATTCGCACTTTTTTAGCACAATTTTTATAAAAATATTTTTTATATATTTTTTTTTTATTTCTTATAAAGTTCAAAGTTTAACGTTCAAGTTTTTTTATTCAACTTTTCCTTAATACTGTGATATTAATAGTTTCTTTATTTAATTATTTAGATGTTAATTGTTGTAATATACATTTAAGTAAATCCTCATAACATTGTAATTAATTATTTCATAAATGTTTCAATAAAGTCAAATTAATTCACAAAAAAAAAAGATTTATAACTACCTAAGTTTTAATTTTATAGTGACGGACTTGTCCATATTTAGCAGAAAATTAAAAGAATCTCCCCAATTTCCGAAGAGCTTAGCTGGTGTTATAGGTAGCAAAAATTTCTAGCAAGTATGGAATTGTTTAGGATTCGTTACAAAAGTTATTACGAATTCCCCAGACCATTAATGTGTTTTAGACCACTTGTTTAAATTTTTTGAGAAATGTTTAAAGGAAATGCTAATGTAATTAGCTATTTATGTTTTTTTTAAATGCTACTTTTTATTAATTTTTTAATTGGAAAGAAGGGAAAAATATATAAAAAGGCATAGTTTGTGTAAGTATGTAAATATATGGCCTGTTTATACAAGACATGTAAAGATTCACACAAGCGAGTGGTACCCAGAGTACGTAAGAAAATTAGTTTTTTTAAAGTACTCGTCTATTTTTTTTGGACTCTAAAATTTAAAATGGCGTAGCTGCCCGGCTACAAAATGCCAGGATATCAATTCCAAAGAAGCGTGTAGAAAGCTAGAGTTCCCGAATTCAGCTCACTGAGTTTAATGGTGTTGCTGCACAAAATCCAATCTTGTAAAAGCTAGGTTAACAAAATCGATTGCATGTGACAAATGCAAGCTTCCAAAAACCGTAACGATACAGTTAGACGACATCAAACACTTAGTCAATCAATGCGGGGGTGAGACGCAAAATTATCGAAGGCCATGCAACAAAAGCCCGCCTGACTGTACTTAAGAAATAATTATGGTGACGCGGGAGTTGTTCCCCAACCCAGACCTACTTTGCGAATAAAGTACTCGTCTATCTTACATTCTTTTACGTTGTGTTTTTGCTGCTGTCAAATCGTTACCATTACATTTAATTTTTACATCTTGTAAATGTTTTTCATACAAAATCATGCTTTTTGAACACAAAAATGGCAACCTTTAAATATAAATAAAAACAGCTGTTTTTTGTTTACTTAAAGTTGTGTGTTTGGAAAATATTACAAAAATAAATTTACATAGTGCAAAAACTAAATTGCAAGCATATTTTTTCATCGGAGGCATATTATTTTAGCGAATCGAGTGATTCTAGTGAGAGTGGTGTTGGCGGTGATGCATTAAATGTGTTAGATTTGCTATAGGAGCGGTATGTTTATAAAAATGTTAGATAACTTTTAAAAATTTGTTATATTTATAGTTTTATCAACCCATTTCGCTTCACGATTACATTTTACCGATTGTCTGTGTTTGACATTAATGACATTTGTCAGTTCTTACGTTTTTACTTACAAAAACCCGACGAAAAACAAATTTTTTGCACTCATTTTAACAAAAATTTTGGGTGATAGATTGTATACAGAGGCCAATAATTTAATCATAATTACAACTTAAAAAGATTAATTTGTACGTCAAGAAATCTGATATTTTTGAAATCTTTAATTAAAAATCATAACATTTTTTTACGTTTAAAATAAAAAATAAATAAATAAAAACAATAAAAAATAGATCTTATATTTTGACATTATATTAGTTACTTGTAACCTAAAATATAACTAACTTGCTCCTTCTGTTTTCGCTAATAATGAAATACTTTAAAATCAATGAGTTATTGAATAGCTTGGAAGTAGTTAGTTCTTGTAGCAATAACATCTCAGTAATGACTCTCTTAAATGTCTACTTGTATATTATTACAAGTAAGTAAGTAATTAATTGCCTCTAATGTTATCACCGTGTTATAATAATGGGTTATTCAGCTAATGTCTGAGTGAAGAGCCATGATATTAGCTTCTAAATCATTACATGCTGGGTTGTTTAAAAATTTTCTTTCAATATTTGACCAAAACATATACAAATGTATATGGGTAACAAGCTTAATTCTTCTACTTTCTAAAAAATCTTAAAAAGAAGAAATTAACAAAACAAAAACAAAATAGATATATTTTTATTATTTTTAAATTAACAAAGAAAATTTCTATTAAAAAACGCTTTTCCTTCTATAAATAAGGCATCACAGTTTACGTAAATATACCGTTCAAAAAATACAACCATGCTCCGTAAAAAGGTACCTTTTTATACAACCATTTCATTCGAATTTACAAAATAAAAAATTCTCTGCTGCCGGACGACACACGTGTTTTCGTATTTTAGTTTATTTATTTTAATTTATTTAGTGAATTTAAAACAAAAAAATAAATAAAAATGCGTCGTCCTAAGAAGGTTAATAAAGATTTTAATAAAAGTTTGATAATATAATTAGCATATTTCATTAATTACAGTATGAATCCGGTGAGGCCACACAATATATAACACGAAGAGCTGCGCTACGCAAACTTCAATTGTCTCTGAATGATTTTCGTCGTTTGTGCATTATAAAAGGTGTGTATCCCAGAGAGCCTAAACATCGTCGTAGAGCCCAGAAAGGCTCTTCTGATATAAAAATTTTATATCATGCCAAGGATATAAGATTTTTATTGCACGAACCAGTAGTTTGGACACTGCGTGACTACAAGGTAAATACCAAATAAATTTCACCGACTTGTGCATATAAAATAGAACAAGTAGTACATCATTTACACCAAAGTATTTGACCCATTTTCTAATAATCTACTTTTTTGGTTTACAGATTTTTGCGAAAAAGACCGGACGTGATCGAGCTATTAAAGATTTTCGTAACTTAAAAAGACGTTTGGCACAATTTCCTGAATTGAAAATCGATCACATTGTCAAAGAACGCTATCCAACTTTTATAGATGCCATCAAAGATTTGGATGATTGTTTGACTTTATTGTTCCTGTTCAGTACTTTTCCTTCCTTGAGATTGATACCACGTGAACAGTCTGCTCTATGTCGTCGTCTGACAATTGAATTTTTACATTACATCATTGCTTCCAGATCTTTAAGAAAGGTATTCATTTCTATTAAAGGCTACTATTTCCAAGCTGATATAAAGGGACAAAAAGTAACGTGGATAGTACCTCATTACTACCCCTTCAAACCACATTCTAAAGCAGAGGTTGACTTTAAAGTCATGTCGATTTTCGTTGAATTCTACACAATTATGTTGGGTTTCGTGAATTTCCGTTTGTACCACAGCATAAATCTTGCTTATCCACCACAATTTCCAACTGGTGTTTTAACCGATAGCGAAGAATCTTTACAGGATGAAGCTTCATTTGTATCAGACCGCATATCTGCTTTGAACTTCCAGCTTATGCGCACTGATAAGGTAGAAGAGGATGAAGACGATAATGAAATGGATTTGGAGCTATTGGAACAAGACGGTGACTCCAAGCGAGTACTGAAAATGAAACAAGAGGCCCAAGAAATTTCACGCCTAAAGAAACTATTCAAGGGACTTAAAATCTTTATAAATCGAGAAGTTCCCCGTGAACCATTAGTAATTCTTATACGTTCCTTTGGAGGCCAAGTCTCATGGGATTCTACAGTGTTCCCTGGAGCTACTTTCGATGAGACTGACGAAACCATAACTCATCAAATAGTGGATCGTCCAAGTCTTAGTAAACAATACATTTCAAGAGATTATGTGCAACCTCAATGGGTATTCGATTGTGTTAATAGACGTCAATTGTTGCCGACCAACAAATACTTCATGGGTGTGGTATTGCCACCACATTTGTCACCATTTGTAGAAGCTAACCGTGATGCCTACATACCCCCTGAAGAGAAATCTTTACATGATCCTTCATTAATCGAGACTCATGAACAAAGTGATGCTGAGTCTTCAGAGAATGAGGAAGATATGGAAAACAATGAAGAAAACCAAAATCTGATAGATGCTCAATTGCAACAAGCCTATCAAGAGGAGAAAATTGAATCTGAGCAATACAATGGTGACGATGTCAATGAAGATGAAGTAGAAGAAGATGAAGAAAACAGTGAAGACGAAGAAAAGGATGAAAAAGAAAAACTACGTTTGCAAGAGGTAATTTAAATTGAAATTTCCAAGCAAATTATAAGAAGACTAATACAAAAATACTTTTAATTGAATTATATTTTTAGAAAAAGAAAATGGCTGTACAATCTGGAAAAGTACACAAAGAAAACAAACGTTTGTTACACAAAAATGAAGTAGACGAACACCGATTACACGCCCGTATGGTTAAGCCTAGACATCGCAATCTATTCCGTAAGTTAATACGTGAAAAACAAGCAAAGGAAAAGGAAGAATGGTTATTGAAAAAGAAACGTCGTGTTATTGATGCCCAAACTAAGGAAGCAAAAAAAGCATCAAAAAAGGCTGCTAAAAAAGCTGTCCAAGCTTCGGTGGCTGCCAAGAATTAGTTGTTAAGTTAATAATTTTTCTTTTAGGTTTTAAAATTTTATCTCACCGGTTATTTTTTTTTTTTTATCACTAATGTGGTATAAAAACGAAACTAATTAGAAGTGTAAATAAATAAAGAAATATATATATATATATATATATATATATATATATATATATATATATATATATATATATATAAACCATTAAAAATATTTTGTTTAAACTTTGCTTTACAAATAGAGGAGTGCATTATATAGGTCGTAGTCTAGGAGTTGTAAAGGAAGATCTAAGCTTTCAGAAAAATCATCTTGTAGTCACCCTCTAATAATATGGAATAAGCTTCATGGTTTCAAAGTTCACCACACCTCGAGTACGAAAAAGTTAAAAAAAATTGTAACTTCTACAAATCAAGTCCGACTTTAAATATTTAAAATCCTATGTAAAGAACTTGAGATGAAGAAAAAATATGCTTACTTTCTACTCTACCTATGATGTCTCTTATGGTTAAAAAGATATTTACACTTGAGTTTGGAAATTTAGATTTTTGCCTTGACTATTTTTTTTGCTTGCGTAACATTTCCGTAACATAGGAATGATTTTTTTAAATATCCTAAGATTCTCAATATACTCTGAAATAATGTATTGAATTTTATTTTAGTGTTAATTCAAGTGGTCTGATTCTTTCACTTTTACTGAAAGAAAACTACATCTTCCCCCCTACATTTCAATTCCATCCGTCCAGTTTAGGAGATACAGATTTATTACCAAAATGTTAGCGGTCGGCTCCACTGTGAGTTGCTTGGTACTGAATTAATATTTTAGAACGCTTTGTTAAGGCCAACAGATGTTTTATGTTATTTAACAAACTTGCTGTCAATTAGATCCTTTGCAGTTTTGGTGCTTGGTTTAGAAGACAATGGCAACAACAAGCAGTTTTTGTTAGAGCAACCGTGTTCTAAGAGTTGACTTGACTTTACCAACAACGGTAGCTTAGACTAACCTTATCCTGCAAACTAGTCGAACCCGATATTACTACCTGATGGTTACCAAATGTATTAAACACACCTACAGTTATGGTAGTCATCCAACCCCCCTGAAGGAAACACAGTTATTCCTTGTAAATATATGAAAACACCATATCACATTTCATAATTCATGTTCAATCAATACAACGTTTATATGTGTAAGTATATAGTTTATGATAATTTATTGAGACAAATAAAAATAAAAAATAATAATAAAATCACTTTTAAGAGCAAGTGAAATTTTAAAAGACATAATTAAATATTAATTAAAAAAATTAATTAAATAAAATGGGAGAAATAAATACTTCCTTCAATTATATAGTAGTAGTACACATGCAATAATTTAAACATCCATCGATATTATGCTTTGTAAATGGTATGTATAGAAAATTCTTAATCAAACAAAAAAATAACTAAAGATGGAGTTTTAAAATATGCATATATTTGTATTTGTATAGTTTCCTTATTACTTCTTCTTAACAGCACGTTTAGGTTTAGTGGTGTCCTCTTTTTGCGGACTCTTTACCTCAGTTTTTACTTCATCACTGGCTGGTTGTTCATCAACGGCCATTTCTTCTTGTTGTTGTGGGTTTGCTGTTGATTGATCTTCATCCATGGCCGTAGGCGATGGTGGTGGACGTTCTGCATCAGGATCGGTGTCTTCTTGTCCGTGCCCTTCTTCCTCTTCGCCACTATTACCTTCAACAATTGACAAATGATATAGAGATTTTTCCTCTTCAGATATCGGTACAGGAGCACTAGACAAAGGATCACGGCCATTTAGAGATTTAGGGAATGCTATAACATCACGTATAGATACAGCTCGGCAAATGATAGCCATTAAACGATCTAAGCCTAAGGCAATACCACCATGTGGTGGACATCCCGATTCCAAAGCACTAAGCAAATGACCCAAATGATCGTGTGGGATTTTTAAAATTTGCTCCAAAACAAAATGTTGCATATCACGATCGTGTATACGTATCGAGCCACCACCAACTTCTTGGCCATTCAATACCAAATCATAAGCTTGAGAGCGTATTTTAACTAAATCTTCCGCTTTGGAATTAACGAAATCTTCCATATCATCGGGATGAGGCGCAGTAAACGGATGATGAACACTTTCCAAATTAGCAGTTTCAGGTTTAATATCAAACATTGGGAAATCAATGATCCACACAAATTTATTGTCATAACTTTTACGGGATACGCCATTTTCAATTAAAAAGTTATGATAGTCAATTCGAATTTTACCCAAAAGTTTTTGCTTTAGATTAGAAGAAAAATAATGAAATTGTGATTTATTTTATTATTTTTTGCGGTGAATGTTTGCTCAGCTTAACTTAAGAATGAGTTCGTGAGATGAGTCTTGATTGCAGTCTTATAGCTTTTTCTTTTCTGGGTAAAATGTTGTCTTTATTCTGTCCTTTGTATTGAAATAAAAAAGGACAGAACAAATACAACATTATAGGCAGAAAATTCACTTTAACTCAGTATTTTCCAAAGCTAGTTTTTCACTATCTGATTATATAACTAAGTTGCGATCAACAGTTTCAATAAGAACACTTAATTTTAATTACTGTTTATAAACCTTTACGTTTCTGAGGACCTCTTAACTTTTTTTTTTATATTCAAGCACATATTAGGACTATACGATTGTTCAGTTACATTATCATAAAACCTAACAACTTTTTCAATTAATATAGGTATTCATTATAAAAGGGAACTAATTCGTATGTTTTTTGATTTTAGTTTAAGCTTTTTAGAATATTTTATATCTTAATGTAAAAATAGTTTACCACTTAAATGATATTCCCTCCCATATACTCATAATTCAAATAACTCAAATTTCAAGGTTTTCAACTCCAAATATATTACTATTTATAGTCTTGTTCAGTTCGTAATGGTTATAAATGATGAATAATTTCAAAAGAAATATTGAACTTACCGTTTCAACCTTTTCGCCAATACCCAAAAATAATAAATCATTTTCTTCTAAATCATATTTAGAAATTAATTCTGACGCCACATCTGCAGTTAATAAATTAGTTAAACGGTCCATAACATCTTTGTATTGCTTCAAGAAAAAATTAAAACACAAAAAATTACAATATGAAATCATAAAACAAAAAAAAAAATAAATAAATAAATAAATAAACTTACCAAAAATTTACGAACAAATAATGTACCAGAGAATTCTTTGGAAAGACTTTCATAATGTTTACGGGCAGTACCATTCCAGAAACCACCATTACCACGTAAAATCAAAGCATAAGCACCTAAATCTTTGAATTTTTCAACAAATTTTTCATTCTTTGCAATGATTTCGGTAACATTGGTTAACTGTAAATAAAGTTTTAGAATTTAATATCTGATCTTTCTTTTTTAGCTCATTTGTAAAACTTACCGTTAAACCAAAACGGGTATCTGGTTTATCTGTACCATATTTTTCCATGGCATCGTGGTAGGTCATGCGTTTGAAAGGTGTTTGTATTTTGGTATATTCCTTAGGCCATGAATAACGCAGAGTTTCTTCAATTAATTGCATTATATCATCACGATTTGTAAATGACAGTTCAATATCAAGTTGAGTAAATTCCGGCTGACGATCAGGTCGAGTAGCTTCATCTCTATAGCAGCGGGCCACTTGGAAATAACGATCTATGGCACCAGCCATTAACATTTGTTTGAATTGTTGGGGACTCTGAACGAGTGAATAGAAATGACCCGGTTTACGGGTAGGTACCACAAACTCTTGAGCACCACCAGGAGTGCGTCGGAATAGAGTAGGCGTTTCTACCTCAACAAAACCCAAATAGTTTATAAGATATTCACGCATGCGCATAATAACTTGTGAGCGTAAACGTAAATTATGTTGCATATCCGAAAATCTGTAATGCAACACATATAATTGTTTTTAAGAATTAAAAAAAAAAAAAATTTAAAAAACTTACCTTAAATCAATATAACGATGTGTCAAACGCAAACGTTCTCCAGCTCTATTAAATTTACGCACTTCAAAAGGTAAATTCTTCTTAGCGGCATTTAATATTTCCACACTTTCTGCCTCAATCTCAACATGGCCTGTTTTCATCTTAGGATTTATGGTTGCTGCTGGTCTAGGGATAACCTTACCTTGTACTCTTACTATAGATTCCAAGGTAATACCCTGTTCTTGATTCTCTAAGCCGGTTGTCTTATCAGTTATAAGAACTTGTGTTTGACCATAACCATCGCGTAGTATGAAAAATTTTCCCATACGTTGAAATTCTAACCAGCCACATATTGTCACCTTTTCACCAATATTATCACTAGTCAATTCACCACAAGTGTGAGTACGATTAGCAAATTTATTAAGATCAGCAACCTTAATAACATTTCCAGAGCCCTCCAACTTTATAGCACCATCCTCTTCCATGGCCTCACCATTTTTGCCATCACCTTCGTTACTTTCATCAATATCATTTATTGAAAGTTTTTTCACTTTATCTTTAGCCTTGATGGGGCCATCATAAGGATCTTCAGGATTGAGAACTTTAACGGTGTCAACCATTACCTCAATTTCGCCAGTATCATATTTCTAATTAGTATACAGAGAAAAAAAAGGAATAAAATGATAACAATTTCAGTTAGAAAGACGAAAAACACTATGATGAGTAACATTTTCTTCAAGAACTTATAGGGTGTAATGTACAAACTCACCATATTGATATTTTGTCTTGGTCTACCTAAAACTTTGCCTGTAATTTGTATAACTGTACCCTCAGGTGCACTAACTACAGTATCTTGCATCTGTAATTAAGAAATAAAAAAATTATAATTATTAAAAATCTTTAAGAAACAATTCAAAAATCCCAACTTACAGCTTGATCTTCAATAATAATTTGCGTTTGACCATAGCCATCTTTCAATTGCATAAACTTATTAGTTCTACCCGTAGGAACCCAGCCTACCAAGTTAATATCTTTGCCAATATCACGACGTCTTAAATCATTGCAGGTTATATCACGATTTTCAAAATATTTCAATATATTCTCAGTTTCTTAAAAGATAAAGAATATAGATTTAATTAATTCTATTATAATGAATTTAAATAATCGTTTTAACTTACTAGCCATTTTATATTCGGTACTAGTAATAGCTGTACTATTTTGTTGGGCCATTGTACTATAAGAACGTTTATCACCAGCTCTTTTAGAGTTTGAATTAAAATCAATAGTAAGAATATCTTGCACTTCAACTTCAATTTCACCCGTAGGCATTGTTTGGTTACAAGAATTACGTGGACGCCTAGTAACTAAACCAACTATAGAGATGACTGTATTCTCAGGCATATTTATTAGGCGACGAGCAACGCGGGGATACTAAAATTTGTAGTTTAATATTAAATATGTTGAGTAATTTTATAGGGTTTTTTTTTATTAACTTACCCGATCTTCTAAAATCACTAATTGACATGCACTATTGCCCCGATCTCTCAGTTCCATAAAACGTGTAACACGTTTTTTAATCAAACGTCCTGTTAGCTCTACAAACATACCAGCGTGATGAGCACGTAGATCGCCACAACCCATACGAATTGGTGGGGGTGGGGGCGGATTCATATTAAAACCACTGGCCATTGCATTCATTATTTGCATTAGATCATTGCTTGACATGTTATTGGGCACTGTGTAAAGGTTAAAATAAACTTAATAAGTTTTTGAAGAGTTTTTAAGTGCAAAGCAAAAAATATTTTCAAAAAAATTTCAATTAAATTATTAATTAGAATTTTAAAATGTTTTCAAATATTTTTATAGGTAAATAAATTACTTAAAATTAAAGCATTCTAAAAAATCAAATTCAAATTTTACATAAAAAAATCTAAAATCCAATTTCAATTACGAATAATATATATAAAGTAATTTGATTAATTGAAATTCATCCTATGAAAAAAAAATTATTCAAATTATCAGTTATTTATATTTATATTTGATTAATTTTTTATTGATACAATAAGAAAAATAATTAAAAGTCGAAAAATTATTTTATGTTTAGTAAAAAATATTAGAAATTTTGAATTTTGATCAATTGAATAATTAACACAATTAAAAAATTAATTGGAATAGTTTTTATCTTTGATAAATCCTTTAATAGACCATATTTTTCTGTGTGAAAAAAATAAAAAATGAATTTATCATTGTGTTATCATTCACAGAAAAGTATGGTCAAATAAACGATTTATGAAAGTGAAAAATTATTCCAATTACTTTTTTATTGTATCAATTATTCAAGTGCACAAAATTCAAATTTTCTAATATTTTTACTGAAAATAAAACAATTTATCTTTAAATTTTATTTAAAAAGTATTAAAAAATTTGAATTTTGATCAATTAAATTGATACAATTAAAAAATTAATTGGAATAGTTTTTATCTTTGATAAATCCTTTAACATACCATATTTTTTCTATATATTAATTAATAAAGTAACCAAACATAAATAAATAGGTTGCATTTAAATTAATAAAATAATTGAATATGAATTGAAATATTATTTCAGATTTTTCTGTGTAGAATTTTAATTCATTACATTAAAAACTTTGTTTTTGAGCAAATTATTAAATTATAAAAATAATGAAAAACATTTTGAATTTCTGTTTAATAATATCAGTTAAAATAATGACTACAAATCACTCAAACATCTTATAGTAGAGGATAAAGTAGTAGATTATAAAAATTTTAATTTGTGTAAATAATCTTTATTATGAATATAAACCCTAAATTGAAATGTGTTTTCTTTCTTTTATTTCAATTAATGTATCAATTCTTTTAAAATTAAATTAAAACAAAAAACTGATTCATATCATCAAAAATAACATCAATATTGACAAAGTCTTAAGTGTACTATGCTTTATCTATTTTTATTTTAAGTGAACGATTAAAAAAAATTATTTAATTGCATAATTATAAATCAAAAAACTAAAAATTGTGGTTATGGCCTTATGTATTTTCATAATGTTTTTTGCTTCTGCTGTAAAAAACTAAAAAAAATGTCGTACGACTTTTACATTTTAGGTACGATATGTATTGAAAAAATATGTATATATATATATATACATATATAAACTTCAGATTAACCTTGTAAATCAAAGAATTCTTGGCAACAGATTTTATTAATATTAACACATTAGTAGCCAAGGTAATATCCAGCAGCTACTTGTACAAAACATTTGTTTTAATATTGTTTATTCTTGACTTTGTTTCAGCATTTCGAGGACGATTTGTTTTATAAAAATAAGTAAGGAAGTAACATTTATATATCATATATTTTAGAAATAAAGCATCCTATTACCAAAAAATTCGAATTCGAAAAGAATATTGGAAAATACAAAAACTTAAGAAATTGCAAAATGACATGATTCGTTATTTTTCTCAGAGTGAAAACTCACAATTTACTTTCTGATATTGTCAGTAACATATCCCCCAAATTGTTTATTACTTTTAAATCGCTCTTTGATATTTATTTAAATAAGAAAAAAAAAAACTGCAACTCTTTAAACTTCAAAAATAACAGCCGATAATTCAACTGTACTCAATCAGGTATCCACTGTACCTGATTAATGATTAATAAGTTAAGACGCCTAATGAAGTTCATACTACATGCTATCTGAAGTTTGGTTTTTGATAAACTCTTAACCGAAAATAGGCATTAAACACATGCGTTTCTTGTAGGGATCGTTAGCATATTAAATACTGCTTGAACAAGTTCTTTACGATGACATGCGACTTAAATTTTAAATTATATATTTTTGTCCAAAATTCCAATGTTATTAATTAAACAAAAGATGCATTTATAATGAAATTTCCCCAAAAAATTCCAAAAATGTTTTTAATATCAAAAAAAAATCCCTAATTTCCAAACTAAAATTTTCATACTTTTCTCCAACAAAAATTTAACAAATTTGGGACCAAAACCCAAAATCTGGCATCCATGCTTTTTCCCATGATAAATTTTGACAAATTAGTTAACAAAACTTCACAAAACTTTTGGGAAAAAGTCATAATTCAACAAATAATTATATGTTTTTATAAAAAATATCAATTTTATAAAATAAAAATGCACAAACAATTTTAAAATAAAATCTTTCTTTTTATAATTGAATTTTTTCACAGAAAATTCGAATTTGCATCAAAAGTTGGTTTTTTTATAAAAAAAATCGATTTTTCTCTGAAAATTATATTTTTGTGTTTTTTATTTTATTATTATTATTATTATTATTTTCGTTAAAAATATGATTATTCACTAAATTTGAAATTTTCATTTTTATAATTTCTCTTTAACTTAAGAAAAATTGAAGACATAATTTACCGCTGGATATGAAGTTTTTAGTAAGATAAAAACCTATATTATTTCAAGAATATACTGGAAAATATAGTGAATATGGTACCATAAAGTAAAAAATTAATTAAAATCTCCGCAACAAAATTACTTTTGTACGGATTGGATGTAAGGATAATGTTTGGGCAATGGATGCTCCATTATTGTTACTACAATAGTAAACAAGAATTTAAAAGCCTTCAATAGATGTTTAAAAGTTGAATAGAGTATATCAAAAATAATTAAAGCGACGAAACTTAATTGATCACTTAATGAAGCAGTTATTTGGGAAATTTTGGGGATGAAAAATTGTTATTGGGGATAAGACTCGAAAAAATCTGGAAACCCTGCTTCTGTGATTCCGGTGGTACAATCCGAATATAAATATATTGTATATTTTTATATAAAAACAAAAAAACAAGTTTTTACTGAAAAATATTCTTTTTGAGAATATCGATCTATTTTTAAACTTTTGACAAAAAAACAGAAGTTGTAAATAACAAAAGTTCTTTAAAAAATTCTAATTAAAAAAAATATTTTTCACTACAAAAAATATCGGCAGAGAGAAGGTTCTTTGTTGCGTGTTTTGTTTACTACTTCTTTTTAATAATGTGAGCATTACGTCTAGTTTATAATAAAAAAAATTTTATCAAGACAAATTAAATCAATTATAGGGGAAAACGTATGTCATAATAAATTATGCAAAAAGTACCAACAAAAATCAAAATTGCGTCTTTTAATAAGCAACGCCAAGAGAAAGTTGTCAGAGCTCGAGCACTGATAGTAGGATTTGTCTAATATATGATTAAAACAAAATTATCAGAACTCGTGTGCTGACAACTTTGTCTTGACGTTGCTTGATAAAATAAGCCATTTTGATTTTTGTTGGTACTTTTTACATCGTTTATTATCACATACGTTTTCCTCCATAATTGATAAAAATGAAAAATTTGCTGTAATTCAGACAAAAATTTTACTTTTGTCTTGATAAAAATTTGTCTAATATAGACTTGTTGTTTATTCTTGCATAAAATGATTTTTTTTTATTTTTTACGCAAATTTTTGTGTATGAGAAAATGTTCCTTGAGGACTACTTGAGATCTCACAAAAGCTGTAAAAATTGTATTTCAATACAACAGTATCAAGCTATATATTTCAAGGTAATGTTACTATTAATACAAAATACACAATTACAATTAAGACTTAAAATCTACGAATTTCAGGACAAGATTTTGAAAATAACCCTACTATCTGAACGAGTTCTTTCTATGATACTTATATTTGTTCGAATCAAAGGCTTGGGCAAAACCACTCAACTTTGAGGCAACAAAGAATGAAGAAAAGTAGCGAGAAATATTTTATACAAAAAGTCAATTAAAGTAAACGTATCATGTTTTTGAACATTAACTGTGTTATTTTGCAAATAAAATAAACTACAGGGTTGTCAAAAAGTCACGCAGCTACGTAAAAATCTATTTTCTATACATTTTTGCGATACACTACCTAAAATTTTTGTGTCGATACCCAGCAAACACAATGTGAAATGTTTGAAATATAATGACTAACGTTTGATATCAAACTTGTTTCAAATGTAGGTAGAGGGTTAAATTTTAACTATAATTTTAAATTAAGAATCATTTGAAAAAAAAAAACGCTTGAAAAACTGTACATTCTCAAATTTATATTATATGTTATTATTGAATCATTCTCATACCTAAAGATAACTTTAAAAATAGTATATTTTTAGTTTCGTATTACATGTTATAAAATCATTCATAAATCTAAAGCTTGACATTTGAGAAAGGACTTGATTTCAAATCACTCTCAATTTGATATCAAACATTCTGCATAAAGCAGATTGAAACAGCTGATTGCGATACGATGATTTTTTGTTCACTGGTTGGGTCTTTATGTTATCAATGATTAATTAATATTTTATTAATTATGTGAATACTCATGCATCAATGTATGTGCGTATGTACATATAGGCACAACAAATTTTCTATAAAAAATTTTATTACGAATTAGAAACATTTATGTTCACTTACTATTTCCATAGGGATTCATTCCATTGTTGCCATTATAACCGCCACCATTAAATCCACCACCATAATTGTCATAATCACCACGGCTACCATATCCACCGCCGCCATAACCTCCACCACCGCTGCCCCCATATCGGCCACTATTACCACCACTACGTTGACGTCCACTCATGATCTAAAAAATTGCATTAAAATATTCATGAAAACCCATTTTAAATGTTTTATACTCCACTTTTATATACAATATATGCATATAAAAAAAACTTACGTGACTATGTATTGCCAAAACTGATGAAATTGATGTTTTTCTTAACAAATCTCCTTGTTTTTGGCGTAATACTTGATGGTTCTTCGCAACCAAAACTTGAAGATTTTTAGCGGGAGCCGGCAAGAATTGTTTTAGATTTATGGGTTGTTTGGTTTGTTGTATTACTTTTCTAGAAATTAATAACATTTTCATTTAAAATTTAAAATATTATTGAAATATGTTTATTTCTTTAACGCCGGTTTTTCAGTGACCAAAAACACATGCACTCCTTCATTCTACTGTGAGAATGTACTCTCTACGCTTTCCCAGCAAACATACATTGATAAAAGGTTAAAGATAAATTTAAAATAAATATTTTTGCTTAAAAGTGCGATATTTAAGATTTATATATGAATAATAACATTCTCCGTAATTAGATTAGTGTTTTCGCTTAAACTTTGTTAACAATTTTAAGAAGAATTGATATCAAATGAATGTAATTTTTCTAATGTTTGTTGGGTTCTTTTTTTCTTTTTAAGGCACATACACAACTTTAGTACTTTTTATTTATCATAGAGAAAAATATAAATAATGTATGCGTTTAAAAGCGAAGTACATAAATCCAATATTGACTTGACCGAATTCAAATAATTTAAGGGAAAATACTCTAACCTCACCTTAGAAAAATGTTTGCCGCTATATTTTCAAGCTTTTTTCAATGTGTATTTAAATTTATTTTTCTTTTATTTTGCACTGCACAGATAGAATATTGTATAATTTATTAATGTAACACTTATTTCGAGATTTTTTTGCTCTTAATTGTTTAAAATAATACTTTTTTACGGAACTCGAATTTTTTTGCACAGACAGACGGCGGAAAATAAACGCGACAGCGACGCTTCTTGTAAGCATTGCAGGGCTGCCAGATAGCTTTTCTTGCCAACCACAAATTTTAAAAAAATCCCCACTCAACAAAAAAGACAGAACAAATCAAGATTACCTGAACCATTAAAATTAAAATATTTTTTACTCCTAGTCTACACACACATTTTTATGTCGGCAATTGTCAAATTCTATCTCTCTCTTTAAATTTTCTTAAGAAATATATTGCGCAATTTGTTTCGCAATAAATTTAATTTTATTTTTTTAACATTTTGCTCTTTTTAACAAAAACAAGGTGCAAAATGAATTAATATTACTTTTAAAGGAAAAATTTAAAAAAATTAATATTTTAGTTTTTATTAGTTTAAAAAAAGGCTATATAAAATTTAAATTTCTCATGCACGTGTTCTCCACCCCTCAACATAAAATTGGAAACAAAAATTTGTTCCCGTTATTCTGCCGGCGTTATCTATTATGTTAGGTCTTAAGGACTTTCCCCCGGAATAACCTTTTCTCGCGGAATAACCTTTTTTCGAATATCAAAAACTTTTCAATTTCCGCTATATCGATACAAAATTGAGTTAATGCATATGGTTATGTTATATATCATTAAACAAGTATTTGTAAGTGCTTTTAAATGATAATATAATTCAGATCGCACGTGTATTAGTAAAGATATTCAGAAATATAGATCGTATTTTTAGAGACTTATAACTCGGACATATTTTTTTATATTACTATAATCGCAAATAAAAAAACTATTGAATCAGTATCAAAATTATTTAAAAGTCAATAGTTCCAGTGATCTTGAATTACGCCAAAAAGGCGTTTTATCATTGCAAATATTTTTTTTTGCTTTTAACAAATATTATTGCTTTCTCTTTATAGAGATTTTTGGATGAATATTTTTATATAACTACCAAAAACATATATAATTACCAAAAACATTCAAATTAGAAATGAGCATTGAGAAAGACGAAACCTTAAGAAATTACTAAATAACATGTTTTGCTTTTTTTTCCTGAAAAAGACATAAATTCACAATGAACTGTCTGATTTTTTTTGGCACTTGTTTAAATAAGAAAGGAAACTTTAAAAATAAGAGCCGATAATTCAGATGCTTCCCGAAGTTAATATTGCATGCTATCTTGAAGTTCGGTTTTTGTTATAATCATAATCGAAAATATGCATTCTACACATGCGTTGCTTATAGGGATCGTTAGCATCTTAAGAACTATTTATGCAAGTTCTTTTTAATGATATAAATATAGCATTTTTTAAATTATATACTTTTGTTTAAAATTGTAATTTTATTAAATAAACAAAAGTTACAATTATTACATAATTTCCCCGAAAAAAAAAAACACAAAATATTTTAGTTATCCCCAACAAATTTTCCCATCCCTAAACCAAAATCACTCTTTTCTGCAACAAAAATCCCAAATCTGGCAGCTCTGATGCATTATTTTTGTTTGCCTTGCCAGACGATTTGTTAATACAAATCTTTAAATAAATTTAAGGCTGGCAATACTTTTACACATAAAAAAATTAATGATATTTTATAAATAATAAACTGGATTTTTGTATAAAATATTATCGGAATTTTTGATTTTTAAAAAGTTTTGATAATTTAGAAGCACTTTTACTTGAGATTAATATAATTTTACTAATTATGGGGCCCTAAATTTTTCATATATGTTTTTCGGAATATGTATTTTTCAATACATAACTGTTGATACCATTTAAAAAACTTTCCAGTACCAATTTAATGATATAAAACATAACTATGGAATCGACTGTTTTCAAATCGAATCAGTTTTAAAAATAATTTTTGAAACAATGCTTTTATTTTTTCTTTACAGAATACTTCTGTCACTTGTAAACGACTGATTTAAAAATTAATAATTTCAAAAATCTTGTTTTCTAAATGAATTTAACATTTTCACTTCCAACGAATAAATGAGATTTAAGTGGTTTAAATTTCAGAAATTATAAAATTAAAAATAAAAAGGGGTTTATAATACAGTATTGCACATTGATTAAAAAAATACTACAATACTTCCTGTAACAGTTCATAATTCATATATAAAAATAATATATAAATTCAAATAAATGTATCAAATAATTTTTTTATTTATTTACACAATCTCTAACTCTTAAATAAATTTTACAAAAATATTTTGTAACAATTTTAAACATTTTCGTTGCTTGTATTTTACTTAATTCATATTTTAATTTCAATATATAACAATTTAAAAGGGGAGAAAATAATTGCAATATCAAATGCAATTAGTTTATATTTTAAATACGCTGAAAAAAATTTACAGAATTATTGACTGCCATAAGTACCGAAATTTTTTAAGATATGACAAGAGTAAAGATTTTTAAATTTCTTTATAAACGGTACTATTTAAAGCATCTTTAAAATGCGTTATAACATAGTCATGGTAATACATCATAATGCATAATGGCTGACCGAGTATAATGGAAGCCCATACAATAATGTTACCCATACGGGGACCCAATGAACGTTCAACATTTTTCGATACGGCCGAGAGAGGTATTTGACCCATCATACCGAGGAAGGCCCAAATTTTGTAAGTTTGTAGAGGAACAGAAACCTAAATTGAAATTAAATTTATATATTAAAATAAAGTTTATGAACTATTTAAATAAAAATTACTAAGTATTCATGGAAAAATGCACTTATCAGAAAAACAATGGTAGAAGCTTGTCTAGAGGAATAGCCCATTTGTACCACAGGAATATATAAGTGCCTTACACACCATCTATAAATTATAAAATAATTATGCATGTTCCATAGAATAGTTTAAATTGATTTTTACTTACCTGTGCACTGGCATATTCCATGTTCTCCAAAATGTATCAATATTATTAGCATTCCACCAGTCATTATAGTAGTTCCGATCAGCAAAGTGTAAGATTTCTCCTATAGCATTTAAAAATGAATGAAATGCCAAATAGAAAAAGCACAGCCAAACTAAATGATTTGGTAGCTAAAGAAAAAAAAAAAAATATATTAAGAAAATTCTCTAAAAAAAAAAATATTTAAACTATAAACTTACCGCTAATTTCAACAAACGTTCTGTTGCCAAACCCACATCCATATTTGAAAATGGTATTAGAGAATTACGTACAGAGGGTATGATCCATTGTTGGAATAAAGCCATAACAACATTAACACCAAAGACCACTTCCAATATACGTTTCAACAGGAAGCGTTTACGTATGCGTGTAGTACGGGGGAAGTTTAATTCATAACATAAAGTAGGAGCGCAAAGGAAATAAAACAAATCCATGTAGCACAAATTATCGGGATATTGTACTAAAACGGGTACATCTTCATCTTTTTCATCAACTTCATCTAATTGGCCATTTTCTAATAACAAAAATAAAAATATTTGATAATTTTTCCAAATAAATTAGTAAATAAATATATGAAGAACTTACTTAATTCAGCTAAGGTTATGCTAGGACGTCTTTTTCGTGGATTGTATTGTTTAGTGTGATAGGTCTGACGACACCACATATTAACTTGGACATAACTCCACAATTTAAGAAATAATATGGAATAAAAGAAACATACCGTTGAGGCACCCACTATAATATTTCAAAACGCATTATTTTAAATTAAATATACACATATTTTTTATTAAACAAACTTACTTAAACTGAACAGATGTCCTTTTAAATGCATTATAACTACTGGCAAGACCACAACAACAATAATATTAGTTAATTGTATAAACATGCCTAATCCCTCGGAAATGATTTCCTAATAAATAAATAAAAATCAAATTGAAAATGTAAAAAGATATTAATAATTTTTATATATTATTTATATATTAATATTTTTTATATGTTAATAGCAAAATTAAAGATTTTAAAATTTGATCTCAAAATATAAACATAAAAAAATTACAACTTTTGTTATTGTAAAGAAATTCAGAGTAATGCAACGTAACGTTTTTAAAAATTATTTTTTTCTTTGAATATGAGCTAAATTTCTATAGATTTAAATGATTAAAAAGTTAAAAGCAATCCGATAATTATATAGAATTCTTACAATAATTTAATAGGAGGAATTTTTTTTGTGTATACCAAATTTCATTCTTTAAACATACATGACCTTTAATAAAAAATTAACAATCAAGACAAGTTTTCTTAATTCATTGGGAAGGTCTATTTAAATAAATTATTTTAAAATAATTTTTGAAAAAAGTCCAGAGCGTTGAAGGTTTAATTTCGAAGCTGTGTTCATTTATTACATGCATCAAATTTATCTTCAATCTGGCAAGGTTTTATTTTCAAAGTGCTACCAAGTTAATAAACTGTCTTGCACAAAAACTGCTCATGCTGCTTGCTATACAAAGCAAGGATGGTAAAGTTGATACTATAGTACTTTTTGATACTATTTAATATTCGAAGTACTCCCTCGAAGCATTTGATACTATCAAACGATTAGCTCGATATTACACAATCGGAATTAAAAAATTTTAAATCAAAATACATTTTGGAGATACATATATAATTTTCGAATAGAAACCTATTTTTTTAACGTCTTTGAATTAGATTTACAATTGGGGTTCAGAAGTTATAATGAAATTGTAATGAACACTATCTCTAAATGCTCGTTTTTCGAGTTCCAAAAAATTATATACATTGTTAAGACAATTCAAATAAGTTTATACAAACTACATTACAGAAACATTTAAGTTGTAGGTTTAATTTATAAAATTGTAAGCTACAAAATATATGTACAATCATTACTAAAAACTACAAGCTTTTATGCTCTGTAAATCAAATTGAAGTGAAAATGTTCCGAATTTCAAAGACATCGGATAATGAATTATATTTTAACAAAACTAAAGCTTAAGTGCTCGATTTTAATCTTGTTTATTAATTTTTAACGACTTTGAACATTATGTTAACAGTAAATGTAGACGGTTTATGTTTAATGTTTCAACATAGTTGCCCATACAAATGTTTCAAAAACGATGCTTTGACATGATGTTTAAACACCAATTTATGTCCAATGTAGACGGTATAGTAACAATAACAGGGCCACATTTTGTTAAGATCTTCATATTTCGTTAAAATATTTAACATGAATAAAATCGTTTAATAATTTGGTATGGTATTTAATTTTTCGCTTTAGATATACAAATTACATTCTTTGAATTTTGCATTAAATAAAAAAAAAAAAAAAAAAAAAAATAAATAATTGTCAAAAATTTGAATTTTAGTACTCTGAGGGTAAAAAAAGTACTATTTGAAAAATGTTTTCTTTTTCCATCCCTGATACGTAGTATTAAACCAACGGAATTTTTAATTATCATTTGTTATTTGCAATTTTATCCGCTCGGGTGTTGCTCTGAACAAAGAAAGAAACGCCGCGCATAAAATACTAAAAAGAAATATTTGCAAAATTTTTTCCTAATAAAAATAATAATTATTGATAAAAAATTAATATTTCTTTAATAATAATATATTTAAAAAAAGTTAAAATATCAAATCATAAAAAATAAAATTTTTAGTAAATTGCGACGTTCATATTTAAGCAGTAAAGAATTTCATAATGGAGGTAAATAATGAAAATTTGCAATTATTAGCCGGCTATTTGCAACAAACTTTGAGTCCTGATCCCAATATTAGAAGACCGGGTAAGTTTATTTTTTTTTGTTTTATAAATAAATGGCATAGGAGGAATTAAATTATTTTGTTTTAAATTCCAGCGGAGAAGTTACTAGAATCTACAGAAACTCAACGTAATTATGCGGTATTGCTATTGAATTTAATAGACAAAGCCGATGTGGATATGACAATACGAGTGGCTGGTTCCATTGCTTTTAAAAATTATATTAAGCGTAATTGGGCTATAAATGAGGTAAGTATTTATAAATGTTTTTAATCAAAGACAAATTTGAAAAAGGTTGCAAAAAATTGTAATACAGTTTTCTATAGATTTGTTGTTTTGTTAGTAATTTAAAATGTGTATACATGGTTTGTATAAGAGAAATAGACATACAAATTGTAAGGAACGTGGTCCCAAAATTTCGCTGGGAGCACATAAAATTAGCAAAATTTTTAACCAGTGTTGAGTTGGTAAGGGGGGTGATTGGTAAAATAAAGGAAGTCCTTTGGCAACAATTTCTACAAGATATTCTATATTGAAAACGTGCGGCCGTCAACAGATTAGTTTTAGTTAGTTTTGCAGGAATTAGTTATATTCAAAGTTCAAACAAGATTACTAGAATTAAAGTTTTATGACTCTTTTTGACTAGGGTTCCCAAATGTACATATTTTTTCTTTTATTAAATAAAAAATAATTTTTAAATATGTATATACATAAACATAACAAGCCCGGTCTGTAAATTTCTATACAAATTTCTATGAAAAATGCCTAATGCGGTACGGTTAAAAAATAAATTTTATTTTAAATTCTCTCCGTATTTGTTGTTGTTTTCATTTTCTCACAAAAAAGTATTACCAAATTTTTTAAAAATTTATATGGATTTCCTAAACAAATTTGATTTTTTTGAAGTAAAAAAGAGAAGGAAATATATAAAATTGTTTATTTTCAGTTGTCGTCAAAGTTATTATTTAATTTAACAATGCAGGGATTTTTAGGTATGTTTTGTTCAAATATTTTATATTTATGTGAAATTTAAAATATGTTTTACTGAGAAAGTATTTTTTTTTTATTAGAATCAAACACTATGGATATTTTACCTAACCCGTCCTTATACTGTGGAACGGTTCTAGACCTAGTTGCTTGAATAATGAATCATCGTACTCAGAAGTAAAGCATGTAAACGACAAAAATTTTACATACTCAAATGTAAATATTTAAGTACCTATAAGGGTATCAAAAAAGTTTAATACTTTTATAAAAGAATACAAATATGATTGTTGTTTTTCTTTAAAGTTATTAGTCATGGAAAGAATATAAAAATTGTACAAATTCAGAAAAAACATTTTGAACACTGTCTTCACACAATTTTTTTGAACTTTTGTAAATATTTACAATTCTTTTTTTTTTACAGTTTATTCGTTTTTTTTTTTGACACTATTAAACTTTTTAACTGGATTTAATCCTCATTAATATTTTTATGACACGTATTCGGTGTGTTTTACAGTTTTTAAGCTGAATCATTTTATAGATTCACTTTTCGTCGCCAAATCTAGCGAGAATTTCGTATTTTATTATGACATTGTCTTTTCCGTGATGAATTGATGAATGCTGCAAGAATTTATCGTTAACTTTTTTTCGGCCTGAAGTTGGTTGATGCAGTGTTCAAAAAAATTCGCCAAAAATGAATTTTGTGTTATATTTTCAGTTTATGAATAAATGGTTTGGACCTAATAAAAATTATAACATGTTTATAATGCTCGAACTTCGCAAATTCAGAAAAATATCCGGTCTACATCATATTGTTTATAGAGGCTGAAATATTTATGTTATAAAGTGTAAAAATTTTTCGTTTACATATATTTTAAAGAAATTTGTAAACAAATTTCTTCTGATGTTTTACAATTTTTAGGATATGTTGACTAATCTCTCGAAACTCAAAATGTAAATATATACAGAATGTCAAGGTATTGCTTTTACAACGAACAAAAAATTATTATTTCAACTTTATTTTACAAAATTCGCAAATGATTTATAACATTGCAAATTTTTTATTACATTTTATTCTTTAACGGGTTTTACAAAAAAAAAAAAAAAAAAAAAGAATATATATATATATATATATATATATATATATATATATATATATATATATATATATATATATATATATAATAATAATAATATATATATATATATATATATATAATTTAGAAAAAATAATCGGCAGAGTTGAAGGAAACTTTATTTTTCTAAATTCAACTCTTGCTAAAGGACTCTAGGAAGAGTATATCATTTTTGTCTTTTAAGAAACAAGAAGAAAAACACTGAACGAATAAAAACTCAGGTTGAAAGCTACAAGGAAAGAAACACTTTTATTGGAGCAAAATGTCCGTCCTGTCAAGCCTAAAAATTTCCGGGGCTAATTTATTCAAAAGCCTTTAGAATTAAAAAAGAGATATTAATACATTCGTATTTAAAAGATATATTTAAATACACACACATACAAATGTATTTTGTATTTTCATTTTATTCAAAGTAGTTGGAAATTCGGTATTTTTTATAAAATGGTATGAATGTGCAGCAATATTTAAAGGTTTTGAAAGCCCGTGGTAATAAATCTGAGTTTATAAAGGACAAAAAGCCAATGTTTAATTAATGACCCCAGGCACACAGGGACAAAGAGTGATAAAACGGCAATTTTTTAAATGCAGAAAGTGTGAATCTCACATTCATTAATTAACTTTTTTGATGAAAAATGTTCCTCAAGCAGTTATAAATGCCAGCTGTTGCCATATTTGCGATTTTTTTATAACCCGTTTGTTTAGTTTTTGATCTGTTTTTAATAATTTAAATCTATAAATTTTATTTTTCTTTGTGCTATATTTTAATAAATATATTAGTTAACTTATTCGTGTTAAAAAATATTACATTAGCTGGAAATTACATACTTTTTAAAGCCGAACTATGAAAAAAATCTTGTTTTCTTTCAATGTAGAATAATTTCTTGACAAGAACTTACGGAATCATAAACTCTATAGCTTTTTCCAATACCATACAGTGGCTTTACCATGCTTTAGTTCCTTGCGAAGTTCGAGGAAGCGTTAGCGAACGGTTTTAGAACTACAGATTTTTATGTTATTTTTTATTCTAATGACTTATTTCCAAAAGGCCATTTTTTTCTATCAATATAAACTTGTCAAAGTCTGCACTTTTATTTTTGGAACCAGTAATTTATTAGGAGAAATATAATAATAATTTAAAAGCACAATTTCTTAAAAGCATTAGTTTATTTAGAATCACAATACGGTTCTACTTAGTGTCAGAATTGGTTTGGTTCTGTTTCTGTAAAATAAACATTTTTAATTATAATTTCTTACGTATTTAACATTCTCGTTTTCTATTTATTTTTGAATTCGATTTTTTTTTAAATAATTTTGGCCTTTTGTCGAGAAGTGATTTGTAATTATAATTTCTCAGATAATTTTTCGTAATTATTTTTGATTTCGATTTATTTTTTGTTATTTTTTTTTGTGTAGTGCAAGTTTTTGCAAGTGGTAGGTCGTTTTTATTTTTTTGGAAAAATTACACTTATATTATTTGAAAATTTTTAACACTGAAAATTGTACATTTTTTAAACTGTATTTTGAAAATTTCTACTTTTTTGAAATCGTAATAAATAAAATCTTGTTTTATTTTTATGTTTTGTCAAAGCTTTTTTTTGTACTTAAAACGTATTTAATTCGCATTGAGGCCTCGTCTTATGCCGTTGAAGATGTGAAACAGTTCTTCACACTTGCCACATCTAACATCTACCATCTTTGAAAATGTCACATGGGCGAAAAAAAAAAAATGATTGACGAAAAAATGCAAATTATAACAATCAGTAAAAATAATAATTTTTATTAAATATTGCAATTAAACAACATAATCAATTATTAATACTACGATTTACATGATTTTTGTTAATCTTTGTGTTTTTTGAAAAGTTTTAGTTCAGATGTTGCTTTGTTTTTTGATTTTTTTTTCTTGATTTTTTGCAATTTCAATTCATTTTTCAACTGATGACAACAAAATGAGATAGGAGCATCTTTTAACAGCTCATCTACACGTAATAGAATATGTAAGATTTTTCTATCAGACGCTGTCAAATTCGCTCTTTGAGAGAATTATTTCACGAGTAGATTCAAAAATTAGTATTGTAAGAAGTATTATAAGACCGTTGATGAGATTTATCTACACAACTATCTTATAGATGAAGTGTAAAAAAAAAAAAAAAAAAAAAAATACACATATACGAAAGTTTGTTTTTGTGTGTGCCTGTGTATTTTTTAAATTACTAAAAAACAATATTTTTTGTAAAATTATTTTCTTTTAATAATTGTTTTACATTCTAAAAAACATTTTTATAAAAATTGTGCTAAAAAAAATTTAAAAAAAAATTATCTTATAGGATATAAATAAAATGGTTACTATCTTCTGCCGGCGTTATCTGTCATATTATATTCAGCGTTAATCTCAGTTGTAGACCTGGGTAAAAATGTTGAGTTCTGAGCCCTGTACAATTTATATGGGAAGATGTTAACATCTTGTAAAATTAATGGTAGATGTTAGATGTGAGCAAGTGTGAATACCACATTATAGTGCTTACTTAGTAAGAAGGTATTTAAAATACTACTAAATAAATGAATACATATTTTGGATTTTGGAATCGTACTTAAGTTGTAAAATTTTTTTTTATTTTTTTTATTTAAAAACTTAATTATTCTTTTTCCATCCCTTAAGTTTTTCCTAATTTGCTGACGTCTTCAAAAATATCTATTGAAAATAAATAAAAAGAAATAAAAATTCAAAATCAAATGTTTAAAAATTTTCCAAAAACACGATTTAAATGAATCATTTCTGTGTGGTTATATCTTCGCAGGAACACCTATTTAATTGTGTAGCTCATAGCTGTAGATTTCCTTACATTTTTTAAAATTATTTAAATAATTTTTTTTATTTACTTTTGATGGTACATTAGGGTGGTATCGAAAAATGTTTTGCACAAAAAATAATTTTTGTATTTTTAATGATTTATAATAATATAATTTAAAAGATAGTCAATAAAAAGTTAAAATAATTATTAGAAAGCGTTTTAGGGCAAATAAGATATAAATATGATTTTTATTAAAAAATTCTTGGAATGTTGAATCATCCTAATGTATATATGTATCTATATAAAGCTTATAGCTTTTTGCTTATTTTCTTGTGATTTAAGTTCTAAAACTACAAACTATAAAAAGAAATATTTGTTAAGTGTGAGCTTTTACTTACATATTTCTCTACTAAGTTTTTACTTATCAGAGTAAAACCCTCTGCCTGAGTTAATAAGACATTTTTAGCTTTCAGCTGACACAATTATTTATTTATACGTGCACCCATATATATATAAAGAATATATATCGTTCATTCATTCCTTTTAAAAAGGGTCATCAGATTTTGTTTATATTTGGTACGCATATAACTTAAGGAGCCATTTAGTCTTTCTCATTATTTTCGCGAACTTATTCACGATTTAAATTTTTATAAAAGTTTACGTAACTTTAAATATAGATGGAGTTTAATGATTTAAGGCTGTAATGAAGGCCAACTGAGACCTCTTTGAAGGCAATAATGCAAAGGTAAATTGTTCATTTAAAAATACACTAGTAATGCAATTGCAGCATTACAATGCATTTTTGATAAATTTCTACCCCTTCGATTTTAATTTTCTTTTAATATATTGTTATTAATAATTGTTCTGGGATAAGGTGACATACTATTTTTAATACTTTTTTTAGAAAAATTACCATCAGTTTTTTCATGCAAAAATTTAATGTTTTCATAATTTCTTTTTTGGTTATTCTCATTCAGTAATATGTATATTTAAGTGTTCATTACTATTCGTCGGATTTTATTGATTTAAAAACCAGTATAAAATTTATTTCAATAAATAATGTAGATGATATTGTATAATTCAAAAATAAAGTTTTTGCTAAAGATGCGCTCGCAACAAGAATGCAATTTTCAGAATTTTTAAGAAATTTCTACACCTTTTTTTTATATCATAAAAACAACAAATTATGAAATGCTATGGCTAAAATGAATTTTAAAATAAATACAAAAAAAAAAAATTATGAAAAAATCTGGAGGAATATTTCTTTAAATAGTGGGCCATTTTGCCCCAGAAGAATTTATATTGCAATTTTTAGTAAACGTTATAATTTTTATAATATCAGAGGTAGACAAAATTTCAAAGGGTAGACATTTTTCAAACATGTATCTAAAAATTGCATTTGCATTACAAATACATTTTTAAGTGATAATATTATTTTTAAATAACTGCGCTTAAGAGGTCGTATATATGTAATTTAAATCATTAAAATCCGTTTTCAGCTTATAGTGTTTAAAAATTAAAATCGTGTACAAATTTGCAAGTTTTTCAAAATTCAGAAAGATAAATATTAACGAATATTAACAATATCCGAAGACTTATTTTTGGGCGTTTTTTCATGGAATGAACGATATATGTATATTTCGGACAAACACATCAATAGTGAAAAATAAAAAATCATTATTAAGAGCAGAATCGAAACGGCGCACAAGCTTTGTTCCCATACAACGATGGGACACAAATAGAAGTTGTCGTAGAAAATTGAAACTTGGTATTATTGTAAAATTTAATAATTTATACCCTTCGTAACAGGACTCTGAAGTTCCCGATAAAATACACATTGATGATCGCAACACCATAAAAACCCTAATTGTTACCCTAATGTTGCGTTCTCCGCCCGCTCTGCAAAAACAACTCAGTGATGCTGTTAGTATTATAGGAAAATATGATTTTCCCAAAAAATGGCCACAACTCATCGATGAAATGGTAGATAAATTTGCTACCGGCGACTTTAATGTTATAAATGGTGTTTTGCAAACAGCCCATTCACTCTTTAAACGTTATCGTTATGAATTTAAGTCACAAAGTCTTTGGGAAGAAATTAAATTGGTATTAGATCGTATGGCAAAACCTTTAACCGATTTACTTTTGGCTACTATGCAATTGACTAAAGTGCATGAAAATAACACAGAAGCATTGAAAGTTATCTATGGCTCTTTGGTGTTGGTGTGCAAAGTGTTTTATTCGTTAAATTCACAAGATTTGCCAGAATTCTTTGAAGATAATATGGCTACATGGATGAAAGCTTTTCATGAGCTCTTGACAATAGATGTACCTTGTTTGCATACTGGAGACGATGAAGATGCTGGAGTATTGGAACATTTACGTTCACAAGTATGCGCAAATATTGCCATGTATGCGCAGAAATATGATGAAGAATTTGCACCATTTATGGAGACATTTGTAACGGCCGTTTGGGAATTGTTAGTTAGGACTGGCATGCAAACAAAATATGATGCGGTAAGTTCTTTTTTTTTTACTTTCAAATGAAACGACATTTTAGGTACTTCATGTTAAATTTTTTAGTTAGTTTCCAATGCTTTACAATTCTTGTCGGTGGTAGCCGAACGTACCCATTATCGTAAAATCTTCGAAAACCCTGAAATTTTAGCTAATATTTGCGAAAAAGTGGTTATACCCAACTTAGATTTTCGTCAGTCAGATGAAGAACTTTTCGAAGATAGTCCCGAAGAATATATACGTCGTGATATTGAGGGATCTGATATTGATACTAGACGTCGTGCTGCTTGTGATTTGGTTAAAACTTTATCTCAGAATTTCGAATCTAAGATTTTTGGCATTTTTGGTCAATATTTGGAAATTCTGTTGGCTAAATATAAAGAAAATCCAGCCGTAAATTGGCGTGCCAAAGATACCGCTATTTACTTGGTAACATCATTTGCTTCTCGTGGTGGTACTCAGAAACATGGTATTACTCAGGCTTCAGAGTTGGTGCCTTTGCCAGAATTTTGTGCTCAGCAAATTGTACCCGAATTGGAGAGACCTAATAGTAAGTTTAAATTTGTTTTAAGATAAAATTTTCACCAAAACATCGATCTAATGTTTGCAGTTAATGAGTTGCCTGTATTAAAATCGGCTGCTCTTAAGTTTATTATGGTATTCCGTAGTTTATTGGGCCAGCAAACTCTTTTGACAGCATTGCCTCATTTAATACGTCATTTACCTGCAGAAAGTGTGGTGGTGCACAGTTATGCAGCTTGTGCTTTGGAAAGAATTTTCTCTATGAGAGATCCCACAAATGCTTTACTGTATGTTTATTATTTTTATTAATTTTCTTAGTGCTGCCTATTAATATTTTTTATGAATTTTCAGTATTGGACCCCAACATTTAGCACCCGTAGCTAATGATCTCTTGGGTGCTTTGTTTGCCACTTTAGCTTTGCCCGGCTCTTATGAAAATGAATATGTAATGAAGGCTATAATGAGAAGTTTTTCATCTTTACAAGAGCATTCTTTGCCATTTATGGGTGTGGCTTTACCACGTTTAACTGAGATTTTAACTATGGTAGCTAAAAATCCCTCCAGACCACATTTTAACCATTATTTATTCGAAACCATCTCCTTGGCCATCAAGTAAGTTTATTTATGGGTCGATTGTGTATGGCAAGCGAACTTTAGTTGTATTGCCTGTTGCAGAAATGATATTGCAAATGGCAACTGAAAGCATTCAACTCAGTTAGGTTGCCACACATAATCGACCCATTAATATTTAACAAGAAAGAAGAAAAAAAAAAAAATGTTTTCCTATATTTAGAATTGTTTGCAAAACTGAAGCGGCTGCTGTAAGTTCATTCGAAGAGGTTTTGTTCCCTGTTTTCCAGGGTATATTACAACAAGATATTTTGGAATTTATGCCTTATGTGTTCCAAATGTTGTCATTGTTATTGGAAATACGTGAGGGTTCGGGTGCTATACCTGAACCCTATTGGGCTCTATTTCCCTGTTTGTTAGCTCCCCCCTTATGGGATAGATCGGGTAATGTTACTCCACTTATACGTCTACTCTGTGCATTTATTAAACAAGGTTCGGTACAAATTGTTGCCATGGAGAAATTGGTAAGTTAAATTGGAATTTTTTATTAAAAAATTTTTTAAATTCCAATCACAATCCCTCCTTTACAGAATGCCATTTTGGGTATATTCCAAAAAATGATCGCCTCTAAGGCCAACGATCATGAAGGCTTTTATCTTTTACAAAACCTGTTGGCCTATTATCCACCCAACGATTTACAGGCCAGTATGCGTCAAATATTTGCCTTGTTATTCCAACGTTTGTCTTTGTCCAAGACTACCAAATATGTTAAAGGTATTATTGTTTTCTTCTGTTATTACACTGCCAAATTGGGTGCTCCTGCTTTGGTAGAACTAATTGATCAAATACAAGCCAATATGTTCGGTATGGTAGTCGATCGTGTATTCATTCCGGATATGGCTAAAGTATCTCTCGAATTGGAGCGTAAAATTGTTGCCGTGGGTATTTCTAAAATATTATGTGAATGTCCCGCCATGCTAGCTCCACCCTACAATCAAAATTGGTCTCGTTTATTGCAAGCCCTAGTTGAACTTTTCGAATTGCCTCCAGATAAGACAGCTTTGGAAGGTGATAACTTTGTTGAACCCGATGATACTGCTGGTTATCAGGCAGCATTTTCGCAGCTAAGTTATGCCCAACCTAAAACTCAAGATTTCCTGTCTGAAGTCTCTGATGGTCGTAAATTTTTAGCCGACTCCTTGGCAAAATTAGCTCAGGCACGTCCTGGTGAAGTATCCCAGATGGTGTCTGCTATTGGTGATAATCACAAACAGGCTTTGCAAAAATATTGCGCTCAATATGGTGTACGTATTATTTAAGTTGTTTTTTGTGTAAGTTTTTTTTCTAAATTAATTTTTTTTCTGTTTTTTTTATATACATTATCAAAATTTTGTTAAATTTTTCTACTCTTACCGCTAAATGATTTTTTGCATTAATTTTTCATATTATAAATAATTTTGTAAAAGTAACAAAAAGAAATAAATAAAAAATAAAACTAAAATATCTTATAAAAATTTCAGATGTTCTAAAAACAAATTTCAAGATTCCCTAAGTTAAAGAGATTTTATTCAAGATTCATATTTAAGTATTTTATGTTTCTTAAGGGTAAGTTTTTTAATTAATATTTTTTTGTTTAAAATATTTTAAAAATTAATCAATTATTGGTATCAATATGCTATACAGTTAATCCCATAAATATATGTATATGTCGCGTATTATTTTTAAAATTTTAAATTTTCGTACTTATTTTTAAAACATTGTAAAAATTTTTGTTTTATATTTAATGGCCTATCTCTATACTAAGAAAGCCAAAAAATGCTGCGATATTCCTATTATTTCAGCTCTTATATCTCATATAAAAGAATCACTGATATTTACATCGCAAAAGTATGTATAAGAGGCAAGAGAGACATTGTTTTAATCGGATATAATCATAGAAAACAAGTTGGACTTATAGTTGTTTTCTAAGGATATAACTATTGTGTAAAAGAAAATAATGAATCCAAATTAAAATTAGTCTAAACTGTGAAAGAAACAAAATCTTTTTTTTATTTGTGAAAGGCGTACGGATGATCCGAAGTCTCCGCCAGGATTACAGATATGGAGAAAAGGCTGCGTGATGAAATTAACAATAAAATTGATAGTTTAATCCAACGTAAGGAAGACGAACTTCAGGGATTAAAAAAGCGTTTACTACAATCTGATATAATTAATTGTAGTATACTTATTAAAGATGTTGATGCTTCTGCATCATCTAAAATTGCTGTGTTTGAATATAAGAGCAACATGCTTCATAAGAGACTGAACCGTGTGGACATCGTCGTTAATGGCTTGTCTTCTGGGTTGGATGATTATGTTGCTGTTGTTGTAAAGATATTTTTTCATTATAACATTGATATTCGTCGCAGTGATATTAATCATGTTTGCTACATGTATAGCTGTAAATCTATATTGATTAAATAGTGTACTGCTAAGGGATAGCGTCATGAAAGAATATTATAAAACTCGAATGCTTAAAGTGTGTGATGTTCTGGATGACGATATTGATTGTCGTGTTTACCTCAACGACAATTCAATATAATATGGTTAATTGTTATATAAATTTATTGTTTAAATTGTATATTAACCTTTTACTGTATTCATTTTGTTTCCTCTATATAGTGTTCTTTTGTTACTTTGATGTCTTTTAATGATAATATTGGTCCATTAATTAATAGCAACTGTCATCTTAGCACATTTGAACTGCCAAAGCATTAAGCCCACAGCAATTCCTTCAAAATTTGATGAATTTAAATTACTTTTAAATGGATCATTGTTGGATGTATTTGCAATTTCGGAAACTTGGCTTAAGCCGTACATATCAACGTGTTCAGTTAACATTCCAGGGTATACATTTTGTCGGAATGATCGCCAGGGCATTAGGGCTGTTTGTGTTGTTATTTCAAATGCTCTAAAATTTAAAGTTGTTTTTAAGACTTCTGTCGCTACTGTTTGTGAATCTTTGTTTATGGACATTTTTTTTTCAATAATATTAGACCTTTATTTGGAGTAGTTTATCTGCCTTATGGTGACATAGCTACATTTAAAAACAAGCATTTTCAGATTTTTTCTTATCTCCACGTTGTTGTTGATTTCAATTATAATATTTTTGATGCGTCAAAATCTGCCTCCTTTCGCTCATTGTGCATACGACTAATTTAAAAGTAGGCCTACTCTATTTGTCATTGTTCATAGTTCGACATCGTTAATTGACTTTATGTTGACTAGTGATTATTACGATTATTTTTTCTGAACAATATCAGTGTTCTAATTTGTCTCATGCATGCTTCAAACTTAGAACAAATCAGGTTAGAGATTGAATATAAAATCTATGACAATATGGATTGTGATGGTATTGCTCGGTTTTTGTATGATTTTGATTAGAAATCAAGAGATATAACACTTGCAAGATCTTTAAGGGATATAGCTTTTATTGTATATAGGTCAAATAAGACTTCTAGGAATTGGAAAGTGCTCTGCAAATACCAAAATTGGGTAAATGAGATAAATGACTACTTTGTACTGTGCCAACATATTCTGCTGAAACTTTTGATTTCGATGATTTGAATTTTCCAGGAGTTCTGTATTTTTTCAGTGCATTACAGGATTTCATGTCTTGATTGCGTTGGATAAGGTAAAATCTAATTCTGTTGGAACTGATGACATTCCGATTTAATTTCTAAAAAAATTTTTCCATTTGTCTCAAAATTTTTCATCCATCTTTTTAATTCATTTTAATAACGTCAATATATCCTGTTGGTTCGCATTGTTCCAATTCCGAAGTCGAGGGTGTTAATGGGTTTGAGGATTTGATACCCTTCTAATTTTATCCAAAGTAATGAAACACATTTTAAAAGATAAAATTTTAGCTTCTATTTCAATGAGAATTTATCAAGCTCAATGTGGGTTTCGCCAAGGTTATAATACCACCTACTCACTCCAGAGTCTACAGAGAAAGTGAATGAAGGCAGATTTAATGTTGTTTCACTTGATAACTCAAAAGCTTTTAATTATGTTAACTATAAAAGGATGGTTGACAAATTAAGAATTGATTTCGGTTTTTTGATGTCTGCTTGTAAGCTAATATTATCTCAATTTGTTTGTGTAAATGGAAATAATTCTAGTTTATTATCATTTCATTCTGGGGTACCTCAGGGTTCCGTGCTTAGTCATATTTTACTGTATATAAATGATCTCCCCTGTTTTATAAATTCGAATATTTGCAAATAATTTGTATATGCGGATGATGTCGACTTGATCTTTATTTACGATAGTGATTTTGCTGATATTTTGGAAAGAATTATTAACTATTGTCTGTAGACTGTTTTAGATTGGGCTTTAACTAATACAATGTCTATCAATGGTTTAAAGACAAAAGCAATCGTTTTTAACTCATTTGACCGTTTTAATGTTACTTTAGAAATTTTTATTAATGGTGTGCGCGTTGCGTTTGTAAATCAAATTAGGTGCTTGGGAGTCATTTTAAGTAGCAGCCTTAATTTTGATTCATACTTTTATTAAACTATTTGCAAGACATTTTTGGGGTGTTCTTTTGTAAATTTTGTTAGTTTACCCTGTTTGATTTATTTTTAATAGATCTATGAATCTTGGTTTTTAATTTCTAAATTCTTTCACGTTTAATCGTTCGACAAAAAATCCTCAAATAATTCCTTTTGAACTTTCTTTTTAATAATGAACAATGATTCAGTATCCGTGTTCTGTAACTTTGTGAGAAAATTTTAATTCGCGAAATTTTAAAACAGGGTGATTAAATCGTCTGTATTTTGTTGACGTTGAATGTGTTCACTTTAAATATTATATGAATTATTCTGTTAAAAACTGGATGAGATTAAGAATTTGAAAAACTTTTTCGCTTCTAAAACTTCTCACAAGTTACGGAACATGAGTACAGGTTACATAGTTGTCTCACATAATCACTTTTAAGCACATAAATTTTTACTAATGAATATTGTATATAATTAGATTGCACCAAAATTTACCGACTTTTGAAATTTTATCGTAACTCTCCATAGAATCGTTTATTGGGTTGTAGAAAGATATTGTGTGAAATATAAGTGAAATCGGATATCGTTAACTCGTGCCGCATCGGACATGAATTTTGTATGGTGCGTTTATATGGGAAAATATGGCCTTTTTACAGTGTGTAGAAAAATTTAGCTATTAAATACTTTGTTCTGTATCAAAATGCTATAAAATTGTAATCTATACATAAATATCTATCAAACCATTTATAAAAAGAAAAATCGGTAAAAAAATGTTAAACTTATTACGAATTTCCCCGACCACTAATGTGTTATAGACCACTTATGTAAGAAGTGTAGAAAAATAATTACTGCAAAACACGTTTTTTCTCCAGGATAATTCAAACACCTTTTCATGCTTGTTTAAAAAATTTTGGTTTTTTAAGACTTTCAAAATTCCAATTTTAAACTTTTGAAAATTTTGTTAAACGAATTTCAAAAAAGTTCGAATAAAACTATACAGATTTGTAAGCAACACCACATGAAATAAAATTAACAAAGAATTATGTCAATACCTTGTATAACTATGCCGTACTTGCGATTTAAATTTTGTGGATTTCGCAAAAAGGCATTTTTTACAGTTTTTAGTTTTAAAGCCAATTTTTTTTTTTGAACTGATATTCAGACTAAACAAAATTATTACACAATAAGATAAACTATATCTCAGAAAATATATTCTGAAGTTTTTAAGTAAATTGGGCAAGGATAGCCTTTAAATTAAGAAGGCCAAATGTCAAAATTTGAAATACCTAAATAATTTCAGGAAAACATCCTGAAAAATTATTTTTTAACTGGATTTGGATGCAATGATTTCTGTGAGGAATTTTTAGTGATTAAACATGATTACTTCTCAGAATTAGGTAATTTTCATTTTATTTGTTTGTGATATATTAATTGATATGATTCACTTTAAAAAAATGCTGACCGCTAGCTCAATTGAAGGTTAAATTTACCTTTTTTATTGCTAATATCAAAGAAGGTCTGTTAGTTACATTTTCATAAAATTTTATCGAAATCTAGATAAAAATAAATAAGTTTTCGTTCTGTTTTCCTTAAAACTATCACATTTTCTTAATTTTGACCTTTGACCTTCGTGTTTTAAAGATTATCCTTGTAAAATTTTCTTAAAAACTCCAAAGTGTATTTTTTAAGAGATATTTTATTTTATTCTGTACTAATTCTGTTTTTTCTGAATATCAATTCTAAAAAAATTCGCTATATGACTAAAAACCGCAAAAATGCATTTTTGCCGAAATCTGCAAAATTCAAATTGCAGGTACGGCTTACCTAGACCTATTTCTATTTCTTCTTTAATTATATTTCCTGTAGTGTTGTATACGAACCTGCATAGTTTTATCGGATCTTTTTTGAAATTTGTTTAACAAAGTTTTTAAAACTTTGAAATTGGAGTTTTGAAGCAATCTTAAAAAATCAACATTTTTAATCCAGCATGGAATTGAATCTGTCTTGGAGAAACAGAAATTTATTTTTCAGTAATTATTATTCAAATTTAATTAAAAATAGAATTTTATATAAAAGTTTCTCAAAAAAATTAAAAATTTGTCTCCTTACTCAAGTGGTCAAAAACACATTAACGGTCTGGGGAATTCGTAATAACTTTAACATTTTTTAACCGTTTTTTCCTTTTATGTCCTGTTTGATAGATAATTATGTATAGATTACGATATTTTATATTGTACTTAATAGCAAATTTTTTCTAAAATCTGTAAAAAAGTCATAATTTTCCAATATAAACACACCATACAAACTTCAGGTTCAATGCGTCACGCAATATCTTTTTGCAAGTCAATGAACGAGTCTGGGGGGAGTTACGGTCAAAATTCAAAAATCGGTAAATTTTGGTGCAGTCTCTAATACACATATATATATATATATATATATATATATATGTACGCGTATGTATATCTCCATATATTTATGTATGAATATGTAATTGGGAATCACTTATTTTATTTTTCACTAAAAACTCAGATTATTTATGTTATATTTTAACGTTTGTATTATTTTTGAATACATATATTTGCTTTCGCTTTCCATTTTGAAAATTTTAGCTAAATTCAAAATGGAGTCATGGATACATGATGCTTTCAAAATGGATGAACGGTAGAACTCAGTTGTTTTCTTACTATAATTTATATAACTTGTTGCTATTAATTTGCTTTTTTAAATAACTTATTTTACTTTTTGTTTTTGCATCATGGATGAAGAACCATATAAACAGGGAAACTTTAGTATATTGTTATTATAATTTTTATTTTGTATTTTTTTATACTTTGTTTACTAAGTATTATGTATTTTTTGGCCTTGATGGCTTTATATTACTGAAATAAAAAAATTAATAAATAAGTAAATATAAAATAAAAGAAAGCATGTTAGATTATTAAGTTATTGTTAAATATCCAGAGATTTTAAAATTATGTATTTATTTTTATTTGTAGAAATTGGGGTTTTCGATAATTTACGGCAATTTCATTCATATCTGGCAGTCTTGCTGAGATAAAAAGCGAATAATTCTGGGAATAATGTTGGTAATTTAAAGAACCCCAATTGTTTTTACAGTTTATGAACTCCTTACCTGATAAATTGTTGAAAAAGTTAGTTCACAATTTCTCATGGCTAAATATGGAATATTTACAGAGTATTTAAATTTTGGATGAAATATTTTAGGTTTTATGTATAAATTTTGCATTTTTTTGTACACTTTTATTATTTAATATACTTTCGAAATGCCTGTCAAACTTCTTTTAAAAGTATGAAAATATACTAAAAAATACCCTAAAAGCTGTCCGGGTGTTTAGTAGTATCCCCTGTACCTCAGACTCTATGTCTGTCTTTCAGTTTTGTATGGTAGATTTACTTTTATGGACGATGTATTTTTTTAGCCATTTAAAGTATCAAAATTTGTATGTTTGTATATATCAAAAACTTGGTAAGTACTTAAGATTTTCTATGGTTATATTATCTAGTATGTCAAACATTTATATAAATGTGTAGGAAAAAAAATGTTTCATCCATAATTTGAATAAACTGCAGATATTCCATATTTAGCCATGAGAAATTGTGAATGGATAATACCATATTCCAATTTATTCAATACCATATTCTTAACTTATTAAATATTTTATTAGGTAAGAAGTTCATAAAATGTAAAAACAATTGGGATCCTTAAATTACCAACATTTTTCCCAGAATTATTCGATTGTTATCTACACAAGACCGCCAAGACAGACAAGACAGGCATTTCGAAAGTATATTAAATATATATATATATATATATATATATATATATATATATATGGGTCGTATACATATTTTTGCGGTTGGCTGTATATTACTTAAAACCTTGAAATTTTTAGGATTATTTGTTTTATTTAATTATGATTGTTTCTTATCTCCTATTAAATTAAATTTGTTGTTAAGTGAAATTATCTGAAAACGAAAGAAGAAAAAATTCCGCACATGTTTGAGTTTTGACTCATAATTTATGAACAAACTTGTTCCGTTTTTAAAATGCAGAAATGTTTTTGAATATTGATAGTCATAAGACTGATAAATGAAGAAAGTATTTTCTAATGCAAAAATATTGTATCAATTTGCAGTCACAGAAGACATTATAAAGGGATAGATAGCATTGGCTAAATCTACAGTTGATTGTTTTTTACTTCACCACGATACTGAACAATATTTCCATATTTTATTAATATTTTATTTATATTTGCCTCTTGGTTCATAGTTATTTCAATTGATTTCTGAATCTGTTGAACCTTTATGTTAAGATAACATTTTAACTCGCCACAGTTTTTTTTATTTCATTGATTTCGTATATGGTATTTACTGTTATTACATAAATAATTACTGTTTTTCATTCCAACAACGCGGATTTTGCTTGAGGCTACATAGGCTTTTATTCAGTTTTAAGGTATGTCCATTTTCTGCTTCCATTCCGTCAGGAATTTCAATATATATGTTTTCATTGAGGTCTTCCTACAAAAATGCAGTCTTAATATACATTTGGTGAAAAATATATCTTTTATTAATGCCAAAGGCCAGAATTATTCTTATTGTAGTCAACTTAGCAACAGGTGAGTAAGTTTCATCACAATCAACGCCTGGTTGTTGTAGAAAGCCCTTTGCGACTAGCCGGGCTTTAAAACGTGTCGGATTTCCATCCAACATTATTTCTTTTCAATAAGTTCAATTTATCCAATCATTGTTCTTTTTCATAAGACATTTCAATTTCAGAAAAATTATTCGGAATTTGTGATGATAAACATTGAAATGTAAATGTCGTAAAAAACCTCAGCCTCATCGCAACTCTGATAGAGATACGGTGGTAGTATTATCTAATGTGTTTTCGTTGAGTTCTACAACTTCACCTATAGCTTCACTTCATCACGTATACATTCTAAGCAATCATCATGAATAAACGATGTTATAATATTTTGAGCTTTTAAGTCTTTTCTGTTTCATGGAATTATTAGTACCATCACCAGCTTCGGTTATAAGACCTGACCTTTTAACAGCTTTCAAACAATCGGCCGACGCTAAATTTCGTTCCACTTGAAACTTCCAATTTTCAAAATTTTGTCCACTGAATTGTGGTATTCCTGTTTTATCGTCTGGGCCCATAACCTTATATTTTGTAATTCGTTTTATATCAACAATTGTAAAAATTATAAGTTTTAATAGTTTCGAGATTTTATTTTTTAATACAAGTTCATAAAAATTTTCAGTACTCAAATTTTAATACAATAGTTAAAAAGTTTTCTTAGATAACAAATTAAATAGTTTATATAAAAATAATAAATAATGGTTAATAACATCATAATAAAAATGTCACTTGTCTTCACGGAATGAAAATACTTAGAACTGTCTTAATAGCGTCAAGACGATTTATTCGATCAGGCAATATTATTAACGTAACACCAAATTACCCATCTCAGGCAGTACGTGCTACCAAATCCAGCTGATGAGCGAATTGTTTAAATGACGACAGAGATTTATGACCTCGTTAATCAACATCGTAGCAGTTAATGTTTACACCATCTCAACCAATGCTCAATTGACTGTAAAAAGCTTTGGTCTACTATAAATAGTCTAACTGGGGAGTTATTTTGTAACTAAATTCGAAAGGAAAATCATTCGAATTTTTATGCTTTATACGTTGAAATTCGAAAATATTTTCTTTCGAATCGAATTACAAAATAATTTCCCTGAAGAACCTCACAGCTATTGCGTTTTATAACCCCCAATATATAGATGCTAAGAAGTACGCAACTCAATTCTGCAGGCAGTTTATTGAACATCGCCTTGCAGAACCGCATGCAATAAGCAATCACAACCAAGAATCTCAATCGAGATTCTGAGCCCATCTCCTTCACTCCCTGTGAGATCGATAATATTATCTCCAAATCGAAACTATCAAAAGTTCTTGGTTCTGATCGCACCTATATGTTGATGTTCAAAAAACTTGGCTCAGTAGCATTGGAATATATTTTAGCTCTCTCAATTCAATTGGTGATTTCAGATATATGGAATTTGCCAGACAAACCCGCTAATCTAATAGAATAACACTGCTCGATTTCCCTTTTGTCACTTGTAGCCAAGGACTTAGAATACCTACTGCTATCATCTCTCAAAAAGTATTTCCTAATCGTCTCACTAACATGGCTTCCGGGAAGCATATAGAAGAACTATGTCACTGAATTTGATAATCGCACAGATGGCCAATAGTCTTACCAGCAAAGATGGTTTTAACGGACGGTAGTCGCTGTCTTGGATTCATTCAAAGCCTTTGACACTGTCTAAAATACAAGAAGGAGTACTTTAGCCCATGCTCTTCAACATTTATCTTGTGAAGCTTCCTGCCCTATCCAAATATTTTTCAATGGTTTCGTATGCTTATAAATGCACCGTAAGTTCATCTGGTGTTAGCATTGACGACATAATTTCCAACATTTCTCTATATTAGGTCACGCTGGCACCTCTTGGAGGGATTGGTTGCTCTCTCCATAATTAAGCGGCAGCAGTATGGACCTCATTTCTCAGTGACACCCAATGTAGAGTTTTAGAAACGGCTAAAAACAATGCACTCCGTATTGGAAAAGGATGCGTCAAAAAAAAAAAAAACGATGTGAATCATTTACATGAGGAGGCCAGGATGCTGTCAGTCAGGTAACATAATGTTTTACTGACTAGACAGTTCCTGATGGCATGCTACAAGCCAAGTAGCATCAATCATCAGATACTGGTGCAGGATCCCCTTTTCGACATATCAGGATGGTCTACCGTCGCCACCGCGAGAACATCTAGTATGTTATCCAACCCTGCTGTATGTTGACAACGTTCAATATTTAATTTCACCTAGTTATCACACAAGTTCTCTCGGAAAAGGGATTGAAGGCATTTTTACAAGTTTTCGCTCGAAAAGTAATTTAAGGTATTTTATATAAAATTCAGCAATGTTCTGTAAATGTATGAATTGCAATATCAAATTTACATATAACCTTAAATTTTAAGGTTAAATGGATGATAATCCATTTAATCCAAATTAAATAAAAATTAATATGTAAAGATAGAAGAGACCGCAAAATGTCCAGAGCATTAAAGCCATGTTTTTATGTATTGTAGCAGAAATCAAACTACTGCTGAGCGTAAACAAGAAAATTTTAAGAATCCCACTGTAAATATTAACGAGACACGATCCGATCAGATTTTGGATAAGTAAATGTAATAAGGGCATAATGGATTTCTATAGGGTATGCGAGGAAACATTACAGTGTATATTTTACCATTGCGATACACAGTGGTCCCAAAACGCTCTTTTTTTAAATTCTGTAACTTGTGAACCGTTGGAGGTACCTAAATAAAATTTCAGATGGTCATAGCTGAGATGTTTTTGAGTTGATTTGCTGGAGTATAGATCTCTAGCGAGTCACAAGGGTAGAGGGTAAACCTCGAGTATGTATTTTTTTTTTAAAATTCTTCAAAAATTCAAAATATGAATTGAATGTAGAGATATTTAAGTTGAAACAAATTTTACCTTCATTTTTGGCCTCGTTTTTTAACTAGGGGTCTTAATTTGGTCCCTTAAATTTTTTGAAAATATCCAGTAGATTTCCTACAAATTTTAAAATAACATTGCTGCAAGAATCATATAAATATATTTTTCTGATAAGAAGTTATATTAATTAGAAGTTGAAGCTTTAAACAAATTTCATATTTATTGGGTTATTTTCCAAAAAAGATAATATATTCTTTAATTTCTAAAATATTTTGTTTTGTTCCGGACTCTAGAATTTTTGAATGGATAATTTTAATGAAAAGTCAGTTTTTGAAACAAGTTTTAGCCGGACTCGGATTTTGGGTACTTTGGTGGGAGTTTTTTTAATTCCCTGATTTTAAGATAAATTTATCTATATTGCGCCAAAATTTTATTGGAATACTTCTATTTGTTTAAATTTTATTTAGATCCAAATATTAACATTATTTCCCAAAAATACACTTAAAATCTTAATTTTAGGTTTTTCAAGTTATGGTATGAAGAAATTTGACCCTGTTTAATATACTTCTAACGTTTCCTATGATACAAAATCTTTATACTATTGCTTGAAAACTAAAAAAAACATTGTTTTCTTATTCATTTTTAGCACTTTTTCATGTATTTTATGAAAAATGTAAACAAATGTGAATAATTTCCAAAACTTGCAAGGTTTGCTGTTATTTTTTTTGTTCAGATGTAAGATGTATATATAAGTATTTGGTATCTCTGAACTCGTAATATTGTGAGAATTAAAACTAATAGAAATAAATTATGTGCGGTGAAATTTTCCCCAGACAATTACTCGAAAACTTAAAATTGTAATATTAAATGTATTTTTTAAAAATAATGTTAATATTTGGGCCTAAATAAAATGTAAACAATTAGAGGTATTCCAAAAAATTTTGGCACAATATATATAAACTTATTAAACTCCCACTTTTTCGTACCATAATACCCAAAATCCCAGTCTGGGGAATACTTGTTTTAAAAATCGACTTTATTTATTAAAATTATCCCACACCCGCTGTAAAAGGCGTGGCGCAAAAAATATTTTTTATGTGTTTAATCAACGTATGGGGTATAGTTAATATATATATATTTTTTTTGTTGATCTCGGTTTTCACTTGAAAATTTTTCAAAAAGCTAGGAAATATATTAGAAGTGAAAGAGTATTACTACGTTTTTGGAAAATAACCAAAAAAAAAAATTGATTTTTTGTAGTTTCAATTTCAGATTAATATAACTTTCTATCGGATATATATATTAATATTATTCTTACAGTAATATCATTTAGAATTTTGTAAAAAATCAATTGAAAATTAAAAAAAATCTGGGCCCAAATTAAGGCCCTTTAAAAAACTAAAAAAAACAAGGACAAAAATGAAGGTAAAATTCGCAACAGCCTAAATATCTCTTAAACTAAAAGAGATAATGTACACATTTAAGCATTTTTTGTAGAGATTTATAAGAACCTATATGAATTTTTGTCGAATTTTTAAAAAATTACATACCCGAAGTGACTAATTTCGGAGGTCTAGCCTCTACCCCGGTGACCCGTTATAGACCTGTACTCCAAATGAACTCCAAAACACCTCATCTCTGAACATGTGAAATATTATTTGAATATCTGCCACGATCCACAAGTTACAGAAATATTGAGAAACATGTGCACAGTGGTCCCAGTGCGTCTTAGACTTAACATTTTTAAAAGACTGGAATTTTTTACTTTGTCTTATAGATAATTAAAAGAATATATAACTTTAAAGATTTTAATTGTTACGTGATAAATTCCAAATTTGAAAAATAAAGTAAAATGTAATATTAGCTGCGTTCGTTTACCTAAAAATTGTTACTGGATTCCAATAATTAAGAGAGAATGACAGTTTATAAACTGAATATTTAAAAGTTTTACCGGATTATTTCCTGCTTGTAAAGTCCAGTATGATATTAAGATTGAATTATGTAAACAAAACAAAAAGTAAACGAACAATGAAAGGAAAATGTTCGAAAAATTAAAAAAATGGTATTTTTGCATTAACATTTTATTTAAAGTGCATTAGAAAAATAAATAAATATTAAAAAATTAAGTTTTTATTCACTAAGGTGCTTATATGTATTTCGCTAAAATCTCTGTTGTTTTTGTTGATGTTTTATGTTTACATGTATGCAACCCGTTGCCGTAGTTATTTTACAAATTTTCCGTTCGCGTACTTTTTTGTTCAAATTTTTTTTTTAAAGTAAAATTATTAATTTACACAGTAATTAATAATCAGTTTACTAGATTTTTCAGGAAAAGTAAAAGAACGAACCATTGTAGACTCTTCAAAATGTTACTTTTGTATTAAAATTGTGAATGTTTTATATATCAAGTCCGAATGAAAATAGGAGAATTTGTCCTTTTTTTATATAATATAAAATATTTCCTACTTACCATCGCTAAACCTTTTTCCACCATCAGGCAAATTGATAAATGAACAATAGAATCTAAAAAAAAATCGAATTTCTATAAAATGTTAATGCCTAAACAAATAGTTTATAGTTTTTGAATAAAAATAAGCTTTAACTTACATAAAATTAAAAACAAAGAGGCATGTCCTTCACCCTTATTCCTGCCGCTTAAAAAGAAATACCAATCAATAGGATTGATTCTAATACCATATCTATACAATTAAATAAAATATAAAAAAAAAACAGAAATATTAACCATTTCTACAATATTAACGTCATTATACAAAACTTACTTTAGCAAGTTTTCTAAACACAGTCTAAAACCACCAATAGTTAATAAAAGGAAACCCCAGTTAACTAAGCCGGTAAAATTACTAAAACCAGAACTCCAAGAAAATAGAGAGTCCCTAGGTCGATGGCAGCTGGAAATCGTTTAAAAATATGTTAAATTTTTAGGATTTCCTCTAACTTTTGTGAGGTGAAATTGGCACATTAAAAAATGCTATTGAGATTTTTAAAAATTCCTACTTACGGCTTATCTGGCTGTTCCTTACGTTGCTTTTCTTCTTTGGTTGTGATTTCTTCAGCTCGGGTAACACTTTGTGTCCTCCGATATCTAGTCTTTTTCTCTGTATTATTACTACCATTGTCTTCCTTATCCAAAACTTTACGAAATTGTTTGAGATCTATAGGTATACCATGCTGATCGAATAGATTTTGTGTTGATTTACGATTACGTAATTCGCTCATATTATGTTCGCTGGCTGATGCAGATCGACGCAGTTTTTTAATCATCCCCACGCGACCATTATGTTCATTTGTAGCCATTTTTCTTTTGATTTCGAAATATGTGTGTAATTGTTAACTGAAAGTGTATATTAAATTACTTTAATTTAATTGCTTACTTTAAATAAAAAATAGTTACTTATAATTAAAGAAACAATTGTTACGTCATAAAACATATATACCCAATAAACCAAACGATATTGTGACGATATCTAAACGACATAATCTGGGTGATACAAATCGTTTTGAATTTAAAATGGTAGTTTTTAACGACTAATGAGTATCTTTCCTTATGATATCGTTTTTCTATAAAATTATGATATCATTTTCGGTATCATAGTTTTCAAAAGTAACTTGAGTAAAATGTCATGGACCACATTTTGATCTGAATGATATTTAATACCAAAAATTACGTTTTTTCGCAATTAAATACTTCTAGAAAAGATAATTATAAAGAAACATAATCTGCTAAAATAAGAAAAATCCTAAATAAATAACAAATATTATCTTTATAATTACGTATCGAAAAATTTGGTTGGGCCATTAAAAATCTGTTAATTGCTAATTTGTGTATTTTTTATATATTTATTATTTTTAATTTTAATATTTTTATTTTCAAGGTTTCTCCAAATGTTTTATTTTATTGGAAACAAAATTTTTGAAATTGAATGATCGGCATTTAAGATGATATCGTTTTCGCTATCATATCGTTCTATGGTTATTGGGTAAATTTGATTATTTGTTTACTGGATGATTTAATTAAAGATTTTATATATTAAAAAATAAATATTTTAGTAGCAAGGAAAGTTCGTTCAAACTAGGCAATCGTTTCAATCTTTACTAGAAACAGTTACAGAACGAACAAAAAATATTTTGGTATTTTAAAAGGATTCAGAATATTCATAATAAGATCTGATATTTTTATGACATGATTGTTATCAGTAACTGAAAATCAATTTAGGCAGATTAATTTTACTGCATATTTTGAAAAATGTATGTATTTTTATTTAAATTGTTTAGGTTAGGTAAGGAAGGGTTATAGAGATTCTAAGTCCATTGTGAGTCCCTTCGAGAAAGTAATAGAAGATAAAGAGAAATTAGAAAAGTTAGTAAAGAACTTGAAAAAGAGATACATAAAAGGAGATTGCAAAGTAAAAAAAAAGAAAACAATATCGAATATTTCTCAGACAACTAGAGTCCGACCGAAACCGATTTTTCAAGGCCGAAACTGAGCTGAACTTAATATTTGATCAAAAAGCCGAAAATTCGGTCGAATCCGAAACTATTTAATATGTACTGATATTTTATTGTTTTTCTTTTTTATGGATTTTATATAATAAAATATGATCTTCTTGGAGCATAACATTTGGCTTTTGGTCCACATATTTAAAAATACAACGAAATTGGATTGTTAGACATTTCTTATATTTTTTATTATTTAATAAACAAACTATCAACTTCAATGTTGATAAGTCGAGATTCACACAGCAATTTTCCTTGTCGCTATTCTGAGTTCGTAGAAGAGAGAGGAGAAGAGAATACTAAACTTTTACATTCTATTTACCTCTCTCGCCTACTAAGTCAAAATTGCGGCAAGAAGAATTTATATTTGTGAACCCCGAATAATTTAAACTATAACAGTACCTTTTTATTTTTTTTTACGTAGGGTCTACACGAGAAATTTTTTTATCATAACAAGTAACAAAACGTCGGCAGAGCTCTTAAATTTTTTTGTATATATCAGCATATATGGGAACACGTAGATAAAATTTTATTACAATAAATCACTTTTTATTAATTTTCGTCGAGGTTCGTCAAAATTTAATGGTAATCTTTTATTTTTTTAATTTCATTGCCTTTTATTTTATTTTTACTCCAAGTAATTAATTAATTGAGATTTCTATGAAAAATTGCGCTTCTTCTTAAAAAAAATATATATATTCGCTTGAGTTCTAACAATTATATCATAACGATGCAATAATCTTGATCTTGAATTTTGAATGTTTTTGAGTTCAAAAAGAAAATATTTTTAACAATTGCTAATTTTTGCCAGAAAAAATAATATTTTAAGCATTTTTAATGTACATAAAATACATTTTTTAAAGATTATTTTTGGTTCTGTGATCAGTGCAGTGTTTAATTAGGACGAATTTCAATCGTACATATGGGGAATTCTCTTTTTACGTATACCTTTATGAAACCGACCTTAAACCTCAAATATTTTTTTTAATTCTGATTTTTTAAAATAACTTTTGACTCAAGTATGTTAACAACACTTGGTGAAGTAAAACAACAAAAATTCAAGACCTCAAATGGTTCCCAATGGTACCAAAAAAAGTGTTTGAAAATAACAAGTTTTTTTTTTCATTATTTTGATTACTGTAATCTCGGATTTTAGCATATGTGTCGAATTCCTCTAATGTAAACTACAAACACTTGTACAAATAGGCCAACTTGTGTTCAAGCAGTCTGTCGTGTTGAGTTATATTGTGAGCAAGTGGTGAAACCAAAATTTTAAAAATTTTAATTTTTTACAGCTTTTCGATTAGAAAATTTGAGCCATTTTGAGTATTGCAAAATAAAGAATGGAATTTTATTGGTCTTGTATGTAATTATTAATCGCTTGAGATACATCTCGTTAATATGTGAAAAAACGTGAATGGTTTTAAGAGTTGTCTTTTTCGCGAGGTACACTCACAGCACAACTTCAATGAAGTAAAGTATCACATGATCAAAAAAAAAATTCTAATTTTTCGTTGTGTCGCGATAAAATATTAATTTACAAAAACGTTATAGCTCATTAAAATTGATCTAAATTTTTGCGTACTTTATATTAACATTTTTTTTTTTCATTTTATATGAAATTATATTTATAATAAATACATCTATTCTGTTTTAGTTGAGCGAAAAATGGGTTAAAAAAAAATTGTTCAAAAAGTATTCATGACCTGAGATCGCGGTGCGCAAATCTGTACCTGTTATTATAGCTTATATCGGAATTAAATGGCACTCAAAGATAATTACGCGTTTGCAATATTTTATAGTTCTATAATTAATATTTGCTAGCTTATATCGGAATTAAATGGCACTCAAAGATAATTACGCGTTTGCAACATTTTATAGTTCTATAATTAATATTTACAACTTTTTATTTATTAATTTAAAGATTCTTTTGTGGTATGAAGAATACATCGGTGAATTACATACAATAAAAAAATATTTAAAATCTATGTATACTTTGTTTTTTACTCGATATTCTAAAGGTAGGTGTGAAATCAGAATTATTGTCCCGATTATGTTCACTATTATAAAAAGTATCGAACCTCCTTTAATTTTCATTTTATATACCTTTGTACGGGTTTCATATGTGCATTTATTTTTGATATCGGACTTAAAATGGAATTTTTAAAATTTTTTTAAATAATTGATTTTTAACTACCATCACATAAACGGACATTTCTTGTCCATTAATATCAAACAATTTGTTGGTGCCAGATATTAAAAATATATCAACAAATGTTGATTGAAAAATAAAATGTTGATTAAAAAACAAAAACAAAAAAAAAAAAAAAAAAAAATCTAGGCATACTTTGTTGATTAAAATTTTTTAATGAAATGTTTAAAAATCACTGATCGCTATTATTTTTATATATTTTTTATATATTGCTGAAAATAAAATTTTTGGATTTCTTGTTTTTACTTTTCTTCTTAAACCTCCATAACACTGACGTCGTTCGCGAAGTCATTCACGCAAACAGATTTGTGTTTCATTAAAGCCTGTTAATATTGGTACAAAATATGATATGGCATTAAAAAATTTTAAATTTTTTTGAACTCCAAAAGTAAACGAATTTGAAGAAATCACCATATTCATACATAATTATTTAAAATATGCGGTGCTTAATACCTTTTAGTTTTCTAATTTTTTTTTTTTTTTTTTTTTTTTTTGAGATTAGAACTTTAAACATACCCTAACCGTCACACTATAAATTCGTAACAATTAAATGCTTCTTATCATTAAATGAAGTTTGTAATGTTAAATTGCAACAAAATTTTAATTATAATTGTGTCCAAAAATTGTGCTATAAATATGTATGTATTGTATAAAATAAACTATTAAAATTGATTAAGGCTATAAATTGCAGTATTTTTTTAGACAATTTATGATTTTATTATAGTACTTTTTTTATTTTGTACCAACGATAAAATAAAATGTACTTTTTTAACCCTGAGGAAACCAATTTTTCAATTATAAAAATTAACGTAAAAATTTAATAGATTATAAACATAAGTATTTTCACTAAATAGTTTAGTTCAAATATGATCTGCAATTTTAAAATTGCAGCAAAAACCTTGATGAGTTCAATATTATATATTAATAAAATAATGCAAAAGAGGAACAATTTAATGTTTTTTAATATGTTATATGCAACCATATAAGTAATTTGCTATCAAAGTTCTCCTTCCATTTTTCCGAAAGGTTTTTGGTGATTTATCTAGAATATTCTTGTTCATCAAGTGGCAGCTATTCGGTAAAATAAAAAAGTTAACTTTGGAAGACATACACGTATTTTTACATCATAATTTCCAATTTGCAAAATTTATTGATTTATGAATGTATTTATAAAATAGAAAGGTGAACTCAGAAATGTTGCTTTTAAAGTACTAATGAGTTTTTAGAGCTCAGCGTAAAAACCACTATCTATAAAAAACTTTTGTTTTTTTTTATTTAAATAAAAAAATAAATAAGATCAGATTATATCAAATTAGTCGTGGTAGTACCACGGTTAGATCGAACCTGTTTTAACCGGCTTTTTGAAAATGTTCGGTCGGTTTTTTTTTAAATGCTAGCTTTTCAAATATCGTATAAACCGTTTTTTCTTGGTTCGAATACTCGGTTTTTATTATCTTCAGAAATTTCGCCTAAAAAAGTAATTTATTTAAATAATTTTCTTTAAGTTTATAATTGCAACATAATAACTTTTAAATTAGAAAAATTTTATCACAATTTATAATAAAACATCGGTAGAATTAGCAATAGATCTTTTTATTAATTCCACAATATGAACAGAAAATCCAAAATATTTATGTCTTTATCTAATAAACATTTCATATGTTAAAAGTAAATGTTACAGGCAGATAAGATAAAAAACCCGATGATTTAAATAATGGGAGCTATAAGCGAAAACAAAAATTTAATTAAAGCCTTAAAAATTGAGAACTGTACTTTGTTCGGTCATCGTTAAATCAACTAAGAATGTGATTCTAAGTAGAAAGGGATACTTTTAACCGGTTTAGAAATTTGTATCCTGTTTTTTAAATGCCAAGTATTTGAAATATTCGAAAATCGTTTTTCGAAAAAATCCGAATAACCGATTTTACTAAACGCGGTACCAACCGATATAAAAATGTACCAAAAAAAGTACAATTCCATTCATGTGGTATTCTATTCACCCCTATCACATTTAATAAGTGTTAATAAACAAACCTTTACGTTTTTTTTATAATATTCTTAAAATTTATTGAAAACATATAAACTATTAATTTGAATACGACATTGTGTCTATTTTTGACAATATTCCAGCAAAAAATTTAACAAAATTGTTCATGTTCTATAAAAAAATAAAAATCGTACCATTTTCATAAAATTCATAATATGTATTTTTTTAAAGGTCATTTACATTTTTATATTTTATATAGTTTGTAATCTTTTAAATGATTATAACAATCTATTAAGTCAAAAGTTATTTGAAATTTAATTAATTAACTTTTGTCATTTTGTAATAAAATATTTTTACTACTGTTTTAAAATCAAATTCATTTGTTTAAACCATTGTGGCTTAAATAAGTGTCTTATCAACATGAATATTACTAATAAAAAAAGTCGAAGTATCAATATCATTTTAAGTAATTAACAATCGATTTTATATAGATAGAATTTATTTATATTTTAAAGGTTTCTAAATATGTATTACATTACCTACTATCCGTATACAAACGAATACCACAATGTGATGTATAGGTTTCAAATAAAAAATTAAAACTATAAGTAACAAATGAAGTACATATTAGACAAAATCTATTTAAGACTAATAAGGACTGAGATTAGTTAAGTTGAAAAAAAAAAAAAACAATATAAGGAATTGTTGAAAAAAAAAAGAAAATAGTGATTGAGGCGTTATAAAACTTTCAATCTAACTGGATGAAAAGATTTTTTTTACACTAATTTTCATGATCTCCGCACTTATATATTATTATTTGCATTATCATATTGAAGAATGTTTTTACGTTTGTAATTACCTTATTATTTATTTAGCAAAGACGTCATCTGTTGATGAAATTATGGTATATCAATCCGGTTCATATTTATTTTGATTTTTTTAAATTTCACTGTACTTTTTTAAAAAAGTATTATTTTTTAATTATGATGTTTAAAGAAGACATAATCGCCTTATCAGTGTTTTTTATTTCCATGAAATCGGATTGCTACTTTAAAATTTCTAAATATTTAAAACTAGATACTTCGTATATTTTGTAAAATTTTCCATAAGCAAAAATCGTGAACAAAATCGAGAGTTTTTAAAAATTTAATAAAATACAAACGACGGTGTCCATATTACTCCATGGCGTAAGTATCTGCTTAATTTGAAGAAAATCGGAGGACCGTAGATCAAAAATGTTTCATCGATCGTTCAATATGTGTGTGAGTTGTTTCAACACGTGTGTCTGACAACTCACAGGGATTGCAATTTCATGAACTTTTCAATTTCTCGGGAAAGCGGAAAACATTTTGGAATCCCGGGACCCCGCATTAAAAACTTGATCATTTCTCAATCTTAGTTGGAAAACTTAATCCCAATTAGGATATGAATTTTTGTAGATTTAAATTACTTAATCTGCTGATTAAAGGTGCAAAGATTATATAATGTGAAAGAGTTATATGGATATCGACAAAATATTTCTAAAGAAAAAAAAAAAAAAATCTACTAAAAATTTAATTTTTTCCGATAACGCATAAAATAACAAATTTTACTTTTAGAATAATTCTAAAAGTAAAATTTTTAAATCACTATAAAATTGTTATTTTATGCGTTACGTTAAAACAAATGATGTGCAATTTATTGCAATTATCGACATTTAAAAGGCAAAAAATAATAAAAGTAAATTTTAGTATACTTTCGAATAATTTGCGATTTTGTCTACTTCACTTTCTATCTATTTGTGATACATATATATAGAGGTTTTAGTTGAATCTAAAAGCCCAATACTATATGTATAAGTATAAGGTGTCTTCTAACCCATGAATTTTCTGGAGTATAAAATGACTTAGTTGTAGACAAAAAGAAATATTAACATATCTGGGATCAAAATTACATTAATTAAATTTTGACATTGTATAACCTATTTACTAAAACGACAGAATGACAAACATAGTCAAATAACTTTTAATACTCTATTTCAATACCACAAAGTAATTTTGGTTTATCCAAGTTATATATAACGGGACACATTCCAATATTCTAGTTGTCATCGTTGACGTTAATGTTTTTGAGTCAACATCACTCATCACTTCGACATCAACATCACTTCGACACTATTGTGGTATTTTCTAAACGACTTGAGACGACGTCTATGATTTGAACAAACAAAAAACTTCACTAATTTTTGAGTCAGCTGATTTATTTTGCCGAAGATTTAAACATAAATTTTGTCGCCAAATATAAAATTCCAATTAAAAATATTTTTTGTTTAAGGTTAAGAACAACAAAATCTAATATGGCAAAAAGTTTTTGATGGAATTCTAATACCACAAATGAGTTTCAACATGTGCAGCAAGTAAAAGCAACTTAAAAACCGGATTTCAGACAGTTTCAGCCTAAAATTAAAAAAAATATCTTTTAAAAGATCTTTAAAACTTATTTGTTGTAACATTAACATTTTTAATTCCAGAGATTGCAACAGTAAGTCGTTTCCGAAATTTGTCTGGGGCTCCGGATGCATTGAAAATAATTATTTGCTTCTAATGAATAAAGATTGCATTTTACAATCATACTGAGAAATAAACATAGTTTTGTGATTGGAAGGATGTTCTATTCTTACGACTCCTATTCATTGATTTTAAAGTTGTTCTCTTATCTTATTTTTAGGAAGTGAATTTTATTATATGAACATTAAAGTGTACCGAGGAAACACTCTTTTGAGATTTCGATGTAGAAAAATCCCTCAAATGATACTTATTTAAAATGCATGTTCAGTTCCCTACCAGCGATTGAAAATCTCAAGTCTGGTGAATTTCGGTCAAAAAAAAGTTTCGAGTTTTTTCGTGAATTAGGTCTCAAAAAATTCGTAATTTTCAGCTTGTTATAGAAAAAATATTTTTAATTTTTTTCTGATGGGATTTTGTTTCTCTAGAGAATTTTTAAGTACATTTTTGTGAAAAAAAATTTTTGAAAATATTTTGTTATTATATATACTTGCTACAATGCAACTTTTTAATATTTTATCCATAAAAGTAACAAAATTATGAAATTTTTATCCGTTTTGAAAATAAAAGAAAAAATCAAACTTTTTGCATGATGTACTAAAATGACAGTTTATGGACAAAAATTATTGCGAAAATTTTTTTAATATTATTTTCATAACTGGCTCAAAATTACGATTTTTTTGATACCCATTTTCAGGTAAAATCCAAAACTGTTTTTAGACAAAATTTACCAAACATGAGGGTTTCAATCGCTGGTAGGAAACTGAAGATCAATTAAATTTTTTTTATATTTTTTACATATTCAGCTCATTAATACGCATCGCTTGAGGGGTCCTCCTACAAAACTTTTTTCTACCGGGCATTAATGTATCAAATCGTTCGCTACGTTTAAATATCTTTAGTTAGAAATATCAGTTTTAGGTATTTGATACACCCAAGTGTAAGCTTATTAATGACCATAAAGCTTCCGTAGTAAAGCAAAGCATTTGCAAGAAAACTGCAAAAATTATTTCCTAAAAAATAAAGGATAAAGTATTGGCACAGGAAAAGAAAAATGCATTAAGTATTGATCCTTTGTATCTAACATTAATTTTATTTATCCCAAAAATATCACCAAAGATGTCAGAAACTGCAATCTCTCAAAACAAAGGGATGAACAGCAAATAAGCAAATAATAAAGTATATATGTACAATACGAAATTTCAGAATATATAATAAAGCGATAAGAATCCTGGATGCTTTTTTGAGAACTGATTGATAGTATTAGTGGCGTTTCTAAAATTAAGAAATTCCTATCAAACCAAGCGGAAAAACTCGTTGATTCGAATGATAGAAGGTCGGAAACAACTGAGGAAATGCTAGAAATAAAGTTATACCTCCAGGTAGGAATGATAGAGGATATTACCACATCAAGCATATATATAATCAGCCAAATGGTAAATGAATCAGTAAATAGTTTTTTGTCATAAGGCGTGACCATATGGAGCATCGACCTTATAGAAAAAAATCTTCAATACCTGCCTAAAATATGCAATACTTCAAAGGCATGGAGGGAAGCGAGAGTCGCTTTCATTCCAAAACAAGAAAAGGAAAATTAGGCAAAGCTTAACATAATTTTTATTGAAAACTTCAGAAATAATCGTCGACAAAATTGCGAAAAGACAAATACCAGATGATGCAATGAAATTTGGACAACACGCCTATATAAAAGGGAGATCCCTACAGGAAGTTGTATACCATATTGAAAGATCTATTGATCGGGGAACATATATCCTGGTTATACTTATTTGTATAGAAGAAGCTTTCAACAATGTTTCGACCTTCTTATTGATAAGCAGAAAAGCTATCCAAAGTGAGATCATTCATGAACACCATTATGAGTAATATTTTGAAAAGTTTAAAAATGAACTTAAAGAATGGGCAATGGAAGAGCATGGTGACTGACATACTATGGAGAGGCTAAAATTATGATAAAACTAGAGATTCTGAAACTAAATAGGCCAACACTTAGGAGACTAGTATGTGGAATAACAAAACACACAGAGGAACCAAGTTCTTGACCTATTGGAGAAAATATTTTAGGCGTGTAGTCATCCTTTAGAGCGCACAACATGCTAAATAGGTTTAAGCGTATCAATGCCCCTCTTCTCGGCCTAACTTAACCTAAGCGAACGATTTTTTTTTGCCATATTTTGTTAAGTAACATAATTGCTCTTATATTCGTAATTAATAATTAATGATAATTATTAATTTCCCAGCAATAAACCTTGAAATAACTTAAAAATTATTTGAAGTATTTAATATGTGGTATTAAATAAAATGGTAAGCAATTCACAATTGAAAAACAAATATAATATCCATTTTTGAAATGCTTTAGCGGGATCCTCTTTTTTTTTTTTTTGTTAATTTCCCACAGTAAATGACCCATATAAAAATTTACCAAAGATTTTTCATTTTACTTTTTCATAAAAATTCATCCATATATGGAACACATTAAAAAACTAATTAAATTTTTATTATTTTTTTAACTCTCTAAAAATATGCCTGTATTTTAGGCAAAAAAGAAAAAAAAAACATTCTTAAAAAATAATGTGGAGGCATGTCTTCATGTAGACGTTATGTGCATGATAATTATAGTACAAACAAGTTTGGTATTTCTTTTTTTTTTGGCAAAACATATCTTCGGTAATTCTTTTTTTTGTACGTTAAATGTTTCTGCTGCTATATAATGTGCAAACAATTTGTTTGCCCTTGAACAGAAGCAATAAGTTCATTGATATTATTCATTCAAATTCAGTTGTAGACAAATGTTATTTGCACCACAATCAAATAATACAATGAATTTTCACTTTATTATTTGTATGCGTATCATTAGAGCTTAATGTATTTGGCCAAAAATAAATGTGTCATACACTTGACCTGCTATTATAGTGTTTTGCATTTCCATATGTTAAATTTTATTTTATTAGCCAAACATTTCAGGAAATAAAAAAACATTATTAAACTAATATCAATTAATAAAATTTTAAAGTTCTCCGAGTTATTAAAACATATTCATTAAATATTCCATCTTGAATTACAACAAATATTCATTGATTTTTTTTTTTTTAAATATTCACGTGCTTGTTCTATGAAACTTAATACCGAGTGTAAAACTGGTATTTGTTTTAAATAAACAAATAAATCATTTTTAAAAATTATTAAATATACGTTCATAACACAGTATTTATTCATTAAAATTTCATTTATTTGTTATTATCATTGACTGCGACTTTGTTTGCTAGACTAGACTTTAAGATTATTTTTCAGATTTTTTGTACTTTGGAAGATTTTTAATATTTTTTTTATTTACAAGAGAAATAGGTCAAAAATAAAATAAAGCCTAATTTCTGAAAGCAAGTAATAAAAATTATAAATATTAAAGTTTCCATATGTATATGACTTTGCGAAAATTATTGCTTATCAGTTTAAAAGAATTATTAAGAAATAAAAGAAAAAACAAGCCAAAATGTTATATTCGACTTGGCCGAATCTATATATATATACACATCGACTTATATAAGAGGGGGCGGTGAAGTAGGGGGATCAGGCCCATTTTTGATTTCCGAGTTGTCATTGTTCCTTGAACTATTTGTACAAAATTTCGTTGGCGTACATGCTTTTTTATAAGAGATATCGTTTGATTTCGAGTTACGACAAACATCCTGTTTTTATAGTATTTGATCCATAACTTTTTTTGTTTATGTACCGATTTTGCTCCGCCTAGGTTGTCCGCCATGAGCGCCATCCATCTTTCAACAGACACACAGACGGACATTGCTACATCGTCTAAGATTTTCACGAGAATATATATACTTTATGTTGTCTTAGATGATTATTTCGACATTTTACACTCTTAATGAGAAACCCAATATACCCCTCATTTCTTTTTGATGGTGGGTATAACAAAAAAAAAAAAAAAAAAAAAAAGAAATAAATATAAAGAGCTTCATTTGGTTGAATTAAGTAGACTCCTTTAATCAAAATGGATCGGATTGTCAATTTTAACACAATTTTTTATTTCTAACTGGATTACAAATCATTCAACTAAGAATATGTAGCGACGAAAATATTGTAAAATTGAAAACAGCGTCGGTCTGACACAACAAATGTAGATATTAACAAGCAAAACGCTCCATGCGCTTACGTAATGTAATTCGCCAAAGTAATTACTTGTTTTTGCCGGGTTTATTACATGATATTACTTCCCTTGACATTGTTATGAACCGCAAACTTTCTTTAAATGTCAGTAGAAGCTAATACCGGAGTTTTTGTTAATTCCTTCAAAGGCTCGCTGATGTTCTTTGTTCCATTCAAAGTTTTTATAAAAGTTCGAACAGATTAAGACCATAGATTGCGTTAGTTGTTCCATCGGAAATGTATTCCACTGCACTTTCCTAATGTTTAGATATTAAAAAAAAAAAAAAAAAAAAACAATTTTGATTCATTTATCTTCAAAATCTGATTTACTACTTTCAGTTATTCAGGTCCTAAACCTTAAACAATATTAAGATATTATTGTTGAGGTATGCATTAATTCTCATCTATTTTTTTAATGAAAACTGAATATTGCTTTCAAGATAAAGGTAAAATGTATTTTTTTTTTCAAGATATGACATTTTTCTGCAAATTTATGGATTTCATTTAAAAACTATTTCTCATTTTTTAAGGCTAGAAACGAACCAAGCCAATTTTTGACAGGGCGTTCTGAATCGAACGAAATAAATAATGGTCAGTAGAGAAAATATTTGGGCTATACAGCGGGCGGGGCAAAACTTTTCAGATCATTAGTTTTTAACAGCCCATAATAGATCTTGCCATTCCGATTCCTCCAAATACAGAGCATAATCTTGGTGACAGGAATATTTGGCTTTGGAGTAAATTTTCGAAGCAAAACTTAAATTTATCTATCAACTCTGTTGAAAAGCCTTATTCCTCATTCTTTTTATTATGTCACATAAAAACTTAATTGATCTTCTATTTGCTTGCCCATCTTATTATAAACATTAGTATTAGTTCAGAAAATAACAAAATTATCATATATAAATTTACATATGCATAGGAAATAACTATGGAATTTCGGAACGGCTGTTCCAATTTCAATGAAATTTCACGTAGTCATAGTAGAGGTGTAGGTGAGTAAGTTTTGAGCATGAACCATATAGACCTACAGGGCGGGTCCACAGGGTCGTAAAATTTTTTAAAAACGATCCTGATTACTTATATCTGAACCGATTGGAAAGATTTTTATAGGTCGAGTTCTACAAAAACATCGTCGTATGCATATCTTATCTCTTTTATTTTAAGAGCTATTAGGCTTCAAAGATTAAAATTTTTATTACTGATGTTTTTTTCGCTACATTAGGTCCAAATTTTTCCCGATTTTTTGGGTTTTTTATTATAAATAGCAAAATTTTTACAAAATGTTGTAAAAACATTTACTTTGACTCCGTTGGCATTTAAATTTAAACTTTGAAAAAAAATCTATTTTTTCGCATTATTTTGCAAAAAATGGTCACATTCTTTTTCTGTTCTATAAACATTTTCTTAAATAATCTATAAAATATTTAAGCGTGTGAAGATAGCTACGAAAGTTAGCTACGTTTTTTAATTTTATGTTACCTAACAGTTCTCTCACTCAAAGACTGTTATGTTAGCAGAATTTGATTATTTTCAATTTTAATAACATTTTTAAAAATGTTAATGACTTTTATTTAACAAAATAGATTTAGCTGCACTTTTGTTTACATTTTTGAAAATGTTAATAGCATTTTTGTAATATTTTTTTAATTAAAATTATTATAATTTAAATGTTTGAATAAAAAAAAAAAAATATATATAATTAAATATGATTTTTAAACTACCTTATGTTTCAGAAACATGTGTTTAAAATAAATACTTTTAAAAATTTTTATTTCTGAAAAAATCTTTATATGATGATCCAATTGATGATCAAAAAATTATCATAGGTTTTGAGTAAAAGAATTTTGAAAATTTTGAAAAAATTCATTTTCTCATATAAGGGACCTATTGATGATCAAAAAATGGGTCAAAATTAAAAAGGTGCTCTATTTAGACCTAGTAGGCTCGAAAGCTATTATCTTAAGGATTTCACAGCAGAAAAGATAATATTAAGATTGATCATAGGTTTTGAGTAATAGAATTTTGAAAATTTTGAAAAAATTCATTTTCTCATATTGATGATCAAAAAATGGGTCAAAATTAAAAAGGTGCTCTATTTAGACCTAGTAGCCTCGAAAGCTATTATCTTAAGGATTTCAGAGCAGAAAACATAATATGAAGATTGATCATAGGTTTTGAGTATTTTACTCATATCCAATATTAATAACAATGATCTTAAAAGTACTAAAAATATATTATCTGTTCCAAAATATTTGTTAATGAAACATAAATGATTAACTGGCGAATAACATTACCTAAGCCATCACGTTACCTACTAATTGTGAAGAAACTAACTATTTGAGAATTTTTTTCTACGATTTCTATTGATTTTGATCGCTAATTTTGACACGTGGAAAGGTAAAGGTAGACATATTATACATCATGGTGTAGGTAATAGTGTCTTATTTTCAAAAATGTATAATATTTATAATAAGAAAATTCGTTGAAGACTTTTCGCGAAAAGATACGGAAGATGTGTTGAGTTGGAATTTTGTGCATATTATTAATGTTTAAATGCAATAAAATTTTGTTAATACATATTTTTGAATAAAATTTTACTCCTGAGTAGACTTTTTGATGCTTAATTTCAAGCGTTATTCACATTTTTAGATTTATCAACAGAAATCCTGCAATTCCTCCCCGATATCGGAAAGCAAAAATTTCTATTACAAAAAAAAAAAAAAAAAGTAAAAACACATTAGACTACATAAAAAGTATAACCTTTTTTGATTCCAGCTTTACGGTTTGAGAAATTAGGGCGAAAATTCGAATTTATTAGAAAAAATAGGTCAATTTTGGGAAAAACCTGGTTCTCTCAAATATTTTTTTTATTTTTTTTTCCTTTAAAATATTTTGTATTATATATGTGTTACATAAGAACATTTTTATATAACAAAAAAATGTGACCACTTTTTTGGCGAAAACGGGAAAAATCGACATTTTTTCTTAGTTGAAATTTAAATGCCTATAATTTCTGACTCCGTAAATATTTTTTCTTTCTTTGCACAATTTTGATGTTTGTTATTAATAAAATTAAAAAAAAATCGTTGAAGCTAATATCTTTTAAATTAAAAGAGATAAGATATGTTTTTTGTAGATCTCGACCAGCAAAATCCTACTATATATCTTTCAAATTGGTTCAGATATAAAGAATCAGGATTGTTTTTAAAAAAATGTGGCTAACTTTGGGACCCGGTGTACTCGCCCCCTGTAGGTCTATAAGATCCAAGCTCAAAAATTAGACTTGCCTACACCTTTATTATTACTATGCAATTGAAATCGGAACAGCTGTTCAGAATTCGATAATTATTTTCATTTCATTTTTTGAATCGCAAACTGTGTGATGTTTATCGGAAAAGGTTAAAAGCTAAAAAATACGTCCTTTATATAATATTTAAAAAATGTCTTTAATAAAGATAATTAAATCAGTTTCAAAATCTTCAAAATTTGTTTCTACAAGAAAAGCTCATCGGCGATTTTTAACGAACTTAGGCGGTATTCATTAAAATTATTTTTAAATACAAAATTTTTTAGCATCCTTTTTTTATACATCACAAATCAAATTTGAAAAACATTCTATGAGGTATAAATAAAATTATCTTAAAAATTTCGAAATGTGCTTTAAAAATAACAAAATATATTCTAAAAATAACAAAATATGCTATCTTCACTATATGCAAAAATGTATTGTTAAGGGTGAAATATGGAAAAACATGTACTTTATTTCAAAAGCGGATAAATATTTTATGGATGGCTTCATTCAATGTACAGGAAAAAAAACATACAATTGTATATTTGTGGTTTCCCTGTTAATGACAGTACTTTCACATGACACAGTTATAAAAATGGACTGCTTGGAAAAAATACTATTAACGCAATCCAATGTAAAACGATGGGAATTAATGCAAACAACCAACATGTAGACGCTGCCAAATGCATTTTTAAAGGTCGTTTTATTGATATTTATTGGTAAAGTAGATAAATAAGATGTCAGGTAAACGTAGGAAAAAATTACAGATTCAACAATGATTTACAGTTTTCAAGAGAACATCAGTTTCGATTGTATAGAATCGGCTTGGCCGAATTTACATACCTACCATCTGCAGCTTTTTAAAATTTCACCTTATATGGGAGGTGGGCGGTAAAGTGGGCGGACCATGTCCATTTTTTGTTTTCCAGTTTACATTGGTTCTTGAACTATTTGTAAAAAAATTTCGTTGATGTTTCACCTTATATAATAGGTGGTAGGTAAAGTGGGGCGGACCGCGCCCTTTTTTAGTTTCCGAGTTTACATTGGTCCTTGAAATATTCGTGCAAAATTTCGTTGATATATATTCTTTTTTGTAAAAGATATCGCTAGAAAAGAGTAAACTGAAGTTACGAGGGACACCCTGATTTTCTATTATTTGGATCATAACGTTTTTGTTTATGAACCGATTTTTTCTCAATCAATACCAAACAAACCCTATATAAGACAAATATTTCGTCCCCCTAGGATATCCGCTCCAAGCTCTATTTTGCTTTCAACAGATAGACAGACGGACGGACATTGTTAGATCGTCTTAGATTTTAACGAGGATCCAGAATATATATACTTTATGGGGTTTTAGATATGTTATATACGGAATGACAAACCCAATATACCCCCCATAATTTTTTTTGACGGTGGGTGTAAAGAAAAAGTATTCGAATGAGCTCCATTACCACAAGCGACAAAATTGATTGACTCTAATTCTAATTTTAGTATACAAAATTTAATTCAATTAAAAAATAAAATTAAAAAAGTAAACATAACCATATTAGCTGTGTGTTCTCACTGATGTTTTTAATTCCCAGTCTCATTTTATGAGTTGATTTAACAATCATCAAACTACAAGTTGTAATGTTGAAGATATTTATATGAAATTGGGCTCTTAAAAGAATTCTATGAAAGCTGTTCGATATACATATTAACGGAAATGCGTTAAATGCAAATGTGTATAATAGGGTGTGGGTCAATTGTTTTTGTCAAAAGGTTCAAAATTGTGAATTTTTTTAGATCAATTTTGGGAAAAATCTAAACTTTTGCTTGGCCTAAATATATGGGACGTATGATTTTATAATCACTGGTAGAGAGCTAGGTTTTAATTCTAGTTTTCTAGGGTTAATTTATTAGAATTTAGCGTATATTTCGTTTTTTGCTACGGCTTTCGTTTTTTTTCTCACACGAACAATTTGACCTTCCCAAATGTCTAAGCATTCACACAGTATTCGGCGGTCATAAGTTCAATAGCATTATGAGTAAATGTACCATATTTTTTTTAAAGATCAGTCCATAATTGAATACAGCTCCCGTATATCCTTCAAACTTCAAAATTCCTTTTCATATATAATTATCCAGTTAATATTTAGTAGGGAAAAGTATCTTGTAATTCGTATTCAGAATGGCAAATTTTATGGGGATCGGTTCATAAACCAAATAAATTTTACAAAGATCGTTGCATAAATGTTAACATCAGGTAAACATTTTTTAGTGGTACATAAGTAAAATCATGCTTTATACCACACAGTGTTTATTTTCAAAATATTTAAAAAGTTTTATTACCACAATTAACTAAATAATAAACTCGGTAACAATTAAAAATTCATTTACACAAATTTTAATACCTTTTCATTTAAATTTTTTTATTTAATTTTATCATGATTTATGTTTATTATGATTAGCTATTTTTAAAAAGAATATTAAGAACAAAAAATGTCTGACGAGTTAAAACATTTTTGGTCTTTTTAGTTAGAGAGGTGATAAGATTTGAAAATAATCTATATTATTTGACCTATAACAGGTTGTTTATTTTCCTTTTATTTATTACTAAATATTCCTCTCACATTCATAGACATTCATCGTTCTCCCTGCGATCGTTATCGTTCAGACATTTCAGGCATTAATTCAATGATAACTTGAAAATTATATTAATTATAGAACTATATTTACATACACATGTAGTTATATATTTTATTACTATTTATACATACATATGTTGTTTGTATTAATATGTACTGGACGTAAATTGTGTTTAAAACATGATATTCTCAATTGTATTGAAACTATTATTTATTTTATTAAATTTAATTATGTTTGTAAACTATCTACGTAGTTGTACAATAATCTGTGGTGATTGTGTGATAAACTTATAAACGTAACCGGCAATTTAATATTAGATAATAAGAGTAAATAAAAAAGTAGTATATATATAAGTAAAAAATGTTTCTAAAACAAGAGTGTTGTGGTAAAGATATTAATATGATTATTAATGAAATCATAGGATTAAACTCTCTTTGAAATCTTACCACTAATAAATGGTCGTATTTCACTTTCAACTGTACCAGAATCATTGTCAACCCATCTGTCTGGCTTGCTCTTTATGTAAACCTTGTGAAATAAATGATAGTTTAGTAATAATCAGGGAAACCACAAATATGCAATTGTGTGATTTTTCTTGTACGATGAATTATCCGTTTCGGAACAAATAAAGCATATTTCATCTTTAGCGGCATATTTTTGCATATAGTGATTTATAGAGCATATTTTGTTATTTTTAGGGTCTATTTAACGCTTTTAGAGCATATTTGATATTTTGAAGATAATTTTTGAATATCCCATGGGATGTTTTTAAAATTTGATTTGTGATGTATAAACAAACAAGAGATCCAAAAAATATTTTAAAAGATACCGCATAATTTCGTTAAAAATCGTTAAGGAACTTGAATTGTAGCAACAAATCATGAAGATTTAGAAAGATATTAAAGCAATTTTTGAGGTGATTCCCACAGTGCAACGCTTCGATTTCATTCAACTTTTTATATAACTACAAATTGTTTTTAGCTTGACAAATTACATTTGAACTTGTAACTTGAGCCAATTTCTAAAATATCTTTACAATCAAGTTCATTTAAGACCGTCTGGCAACCTTATGGCTAACATTGCCTGAACTATTTTCATCTTAGTTTTGAATATTGATAAGGAAATTATTCCCACACAATTTTAAAACCTGTACTCAAGAGTCACCCATAGACACATACTGCAAAGCGATACTGCCGATGAACCCTCCTATACGTGTGTGCTTGATGATCTTTCCACACATTCATCAATAAAAATTTTATTTTTTTGAACAAAATTGTTTAAAAACAAAAAAAAAAAAAAAAATCTTTTTTTATTTTCTTTTAATTTGAAATGACAAACTAAAATTTTCATAAATTACGAAAAAAAACTGAACAAATTCATTCGGAAAAACTGTGTGCAGTATGAGTTCATTTTGAAATAAAAACGATTTTGATTTTTCATACTGCATTGTCGGTGTGATGCACACATTCTCAAGCTCGCTCAATTTTACTAATACATACTTGTTGCATGAGCTTATGTAGAATGTTCTTTCTTTGTGAACTTCTACTCCCTCTGTACCAAGCCATTTTTTTATCTCAATTGTGAAAGTTTTAGCCACTAAATTTTAAGACTTTCGTTGTAATATTTTGTTTGTATGGGGTAGCATATTTGAATTATGTAGCTTTTTAAATTATTAACTATTTTAATAACTTTTTAAGTTATACATTAAATGGTAATTAAATGTATTCTTTAAAACGCAAAACCCTCTATATAGTTATTTTATTTATACACATTCTTTTATTTTTCTTGAGGAAATCTGTGGTATAAAATATGTTTCTAATCTTTTTTGTTTCTTGAATTTTATCTATTCTTCTTTTGAATATATAAAAAAATAATGTTATTTGCTTATGTCAAATTTGATTTTTTAAAAGTGAAAGTTTACGAAGTTGTTTGAAATTGAAGCGTAAATATTATATTTATGAATTTTGTAAATAACTTTTCAAACAAAGTTTTTTATTAGCTTATATATTTATGCAGTTTATGAGCTATATGAGGCATTTATTTAATTGTATGAAAATACTTATTGAATATTTTAAAACTTTAAAACCTTCTATCTCTCTTTAAAATTTTAATGCAAAATATTTAAAACAAATTATATGTAAGATTTAGTCGTGGTTTTAATTAAATTTTGTAAAAGAAACGTTTTTTTGCTCTGCTGAAAAGTAGTATTTTTCGAGATAGAGGGTTTTGAGCATAGGCCCTAAATATTGTTTTGTATTTTTTTGAATTTTTTTCACTCCTAATAATCTACCTGGATAGTTTTTATTCTACTTGTACACCATTTTTATTTGAACAAATTGGGTTCAACTTTGAGGACAAAACAATATGAATATGGGGCTGGTAGGTCTGTTTTTTACCTGTTCCATGTCTACGATCGACTTGGCTTTTTCAATAAATAATGTGACTTTTGTTTTTATTATATGTCATTTCAATCATCAGATTATTTAGTTCTTTATGGCTTGAGGTACATATTTTGTTTCTTCTGGTTTCTTGATGAGATATATGGGGAATTATCTTAAACGTCAAATATTTTTTAATTCTGATTTTTTTAATAACTTTTGATGCAATTATGTTAATAACACTTAGTGGAATAAAACAACAAAAATTCAAGATCTGAAATGGTTCCAAGCAAGCACTCAAATTTAAAAAAGTCCAAAAAGTGTTTGAAATAACAATCTCTTTCTTTCCTTTAGTTGCTGTAATCGCGAATTTCAGCATATGTGTCCAATTCCTATAATGTAAACTACAAGTGGTGAAACTAAGCTATTCAAAAATCCCCAGATGTATTAATGTAAAGATTTATATAACGTAAAACTAAAGTTTATTTTCTTATATTTTATAATTTACATAAATTCTAAACAAACACAAATGTATTTATTGAATGAATCATTTCATATACATACTTTTTTGAAGTCATTGTATTAAATGTAATTTACACTTAGAAAACATTATTTATAGATAAAATATAGACAGCTAAAGTTTATAACAGAAAAATTCATATTGATAACTTAAACGGCTAAATAATTTTATCATAAGATTTTTTAAATGTCAACATATTTATATTTATAAATTTTTAAAGATTAACAAACTCTACATACACACATATTTGGTAAACCATTTGTTTTTAAAATAAGCTTAATTTTAAATTAAATTTCTTACTAATTTAAATTAAATAATAAAATATTCATTTTGTTCGTTGTGGTCGATTGAATATATTTTTTTAACAATTCCATACATAAAATGCGTTATAGAATTAAACAAAAATATTTATATTGTGCATAAATATTTAAACAACAATTAAAAAACAGTTTATTTATCTTTATAATGTTATATTTTGTGATGTGTTTTTTTTTTTTTTCAAAACAAGTGCAATGAACTTCACAAATTATTATTTATATAGATATGCATTCATTGCAACGTTTCGAACCGATAAAAATAAAAGTTCTCATATTTTCTACGTATTTTCTGTCATACATATATTTCTTTAAAAAATGTTAATCATTTAAAAAATATTTCCTCTTTGAAGTAAAATAAATGTCCACATTTCATGATAATGTACAAAAACTTGTTTCATTGTCGTGTTCTTTTGTGTTCTTTTTTTACTATAAAGTTTTTTTAAACAATTAACATGTTTTATCAATACGATAATATTAGGTAATAGTGATTTCATATTGTTTACATTTTTTATTTTTTTTATTTTATTAAAGTACAACAAGTCTATTAAAGTACAAACGTTATGAGTGACTAAAAGTTTTATGTTTGTGAAGATAAATTTTAAAATTTATAACCACAGACGCAAAACATGTTAGTTAACAGAGGTCTGTTAACTCGTTAACATAGCTCTGTTTAGAATGGAAAAACTGATATATTCAATAAAAATGGACCAAATGGGTCCAGATGAATCCAAAATTCTGTTTCCGTTGCCTTGTTTCCCTTCGTCCCACTCAGAATCCCAAATTTTAAATTTTTGAAAAATTTGTATAACTCCTTCCAACTCACACTGTTAAAGGATCTGAAAAGTGGGGGACATAGTGGGATACCTTATCTATCATTTCCAAAAGTTTTTTCCGCCCACGTTGCCTTGTTTCCCTGGAATCTGGATTCATCCCACTCAGAATCCCAAATTTTAAATTTTTGAAAAATTTGAATAACTCATTCCAACTCACACTGTTAAAGGAACTGAAAAGTGGGGGACATAGTGGGATAACTTATCTATCATCTTCAAAAAGTTTTGTCCGCCCTCGTTGCCTTGTTTCCCTGGAATCTGGATTCATCCCACTCAGAATTCCAAATTTGAAATTTTTGAAAAATTTGTATTTGTGGGATACCTTATCTATCATTTCCAAAAAGTTTTGTCCACCCACGTTGTCTTGTTTCCCTGGAATCTGGATTCATCCCACTCAGAATCCCAAATTTGAAATTTTTGAAAAATTTGTATAACTCCTTCCAACTTACACTGTTAAAGGATATGAAAAGTGGAGGACATAGTGGGATACCTTATCTATCATTTCCAATAAGTTTTGTCCGCCTACGTTGCCTTGTTTCCCTGGAATCTGGATTCATCCCACTCAGAATCCCAAATTTGAAATTTTTGAAAAATTTGTATAACTCCTTCCAACTCACACTGTTAAAGGATCTGAAAAGTGGAGGACATAGTGGGATACCTTATCTATCATCTCCAAGAAGTTTCGTCCGCCCACGTTGCCTTGTTTCCCTGGAATCTGCTAACGGTAACGGTTTTCTGGACCCGTTTGGTCCAAAAATGTGTTCCTAATTCCATTTTTATTGATATCAGTTTTTCCATGCTTAACAGAGCTATGTTAACGAGTTAACAGACCTCTGTTAACTAACGTGGTTTGCGTCTGGGGTTATAAATTTTAAAATTTATCTTCACACACATTATATATATATATATATATATATATATATATATATATACATATATTCTCAAATTATCAGAAAAATTAAAATAACTTAAAAGTTTCAACATAAGTAAGGAATGAGCAACAGATTTTTTAACATATAACATATATATATATATATATATATATATATATATATATATTATTTTATTACAAGAATTCTTACTCAACTATGAGATCTTATTAATATCCTAACACCTTAACGACTCCTCACGAGAAATATATAAATATATATTTATCCTTAAACTGGGGATTTGTTTTGGGAGAAATGGGGAAATGGGAATAATGAATTTGGTTTGGGGATTAGGGGATTTGTTGGGGATGTTTTTAAAGGTTCAGGAATTTTTGGAAGATTTAATTTAATTTTATAATTTCTCTTTTCAACTTAAGAAACTTTAAAAAAAAAAAACTAAATTTTCTGCCGGATATGTAGTTTTTAGTAAGATAAACTTTTATGTACTTAGTTCAATTTATGCTTCATTATTATTGATATTATTAATAATTTAAAATAATTTCAATAATTAGTTTTTGAAAGTTGAAGAAAGTGTATCAAAAATAATTGAAGTAATGGAACTTGATTACTTACATTTTCGTATACCTTTGAAGAAATTAAAATTTAATATTCGATCTTTGCAATAACTATACAAATGGCATAAATTATTTACCTAAAAAGTTTATTGACACAATTGTTAAAACGATTTCCATAAAATCTAATTTTTTGAAAACCTATAGAAAGGAAACTTTATTTTTCAATATTGACTATTTAGTATTCAAATTAACACAAATTTGCTTATCTACAAAGAAATTGAAGTACAAAAAAAAAAAAAAAAATAAAAAAATAATAATGTAATTTATACCAATCTCTAAAATTAAGATATTATTTTAGTGGATAATATAAGTTATTTGGGGAATTTTGGGGATGAAAATTTTCTATTTGGACATATGATTCAAAAAATCTGGGAACCCAACACATATACAATTTGGAAATTTTTAAAAAAACAAACAACACAAAACTGGGAGGCAGACAAAAATATATATAAATATGATTGGGAGACCTTATGAAGATAAATAATAATAATAATAATAGTTTTAAAAAGTAAACAAATATTTTAATAAAAAATAATTTAAAGATACTAACACTTTGTTATAAAAAAGTAAATCCAATTAGTAAATTACTCAATTAGTTGCTGCAGTTGTTAATATTACTGCACAAGTTTTTATCATGGCACAAAGAAAGTAAAGCACGCGATTAATTTATTCTTTTATGTATTTTATTTATTTAAATTCACTTTTATTTTACACTTTTTCTTTTCTAATAAAAAATCTTATACACATCACTTCCATCAACAAACACTTTATTTAAAAAAATCTCTCCCCTTAATGTGGTTTAAAAAAAGAAATTATAAAATTTTATTGTATATATAAAACACATATAAACCGTTTCGTTATATATGATGAGGGGGAGAGTGGGTAGTGCAAGGAACAGACTTAACTTGATCTTAACCGATCAACGCGTTGAGAACAACTAAATATTGAACTGTTTTTTATAAAAATTACTTTATTTTTGTCGATTTTAAACATTATGCCTCGCTCTCTTTCAATACATTTTCTACTTGTGTTGTATCTATCTCTCTTAATTGATAGCAGTGGAAAATAATAATATTATTTTTCTTTCTAGATATTTTTTTTGTTATATTAAATATGGTATATGTAGATTGTAGTTTTCCCTATGTATATATGTGACTATATAAACGTAATTCGTTTAAGAAATGTTGATAAAAATATCATTAATTTGTTTTTGTAGTTATCGCTAATCATGTTGATGTCTCTTAAATTGAATATTATTATGATTTTGTGTTGTGTCTTGTCTTGTGGTTTGTTTTGTTTTGTTGCTGGAGCTGAGTTGCATTATTTGTTCTCTTTCTGTGTGTTCATACTTAGTGGTGCTAACTTAGCCCTTTTCGGGCTAGATTTAGCTCGTTTTTAATAGTCCAAAACGCTCTTTTAGCTCCTTTTTACTTTTTTTTTTAATATGACAAAATTTTTTGTCTGTTAAGATTGCTTTTTATTTGAGTAATTTTTTTAATGTGGTAATATTAACTTTTCTCAGTTTTTATTTTTTTTGACAGTTTAAATATTATTATTTTTTTTTTTTTTTTGATTTCAAATATTTTTTCGAACAACATTAAAAGTTCAGTCTCAATTTTTAAAATGATTTTAATAAATTTTAAAGAAATTTATTTTTTGAAGAAGTATCTTCAATAAATAAAATTGTTAGAATTTAAATGTATTAAAAGAACCTAAAAAAGTTGGATTGAGGTTCATAAAAAAAGCTCCATAACCCATATTTTAATTTACTATGTTTGTTATTAATATTTTAAGATGCAGCTATACGAAATATTGATTCATTGCCTTGACTGTACCAGGAAACCGTTTTGTTTTTAATTTAGCCCTTTTTAGCGCTTTTTCCAAACATTTCAGTGCTTTTATGTTCGCAAGAGTTGGCAACACTGTTCACACTCTTTTCAGTGATCCCTATCAATAGGTTTTCAGTTTAGTTGCTTTTATTAATCGAATGTTTATGCCCATAAAAAGTAATAGGTTTTTAAGTTGGAAAAATATTAAAGAGAGGGTCTCAAAAATGTTATATGGTAATGTTTTTCATCGCTTGTAAATTTTTATTTCATTTAATTTTTTATATTTTTTTCGTTAGCGAGTTACTGTTATGTAAAAATTAAAATTAAAAAATTTCAAAAAATCTTGGTATTTTTTTCATAACGAGCTCAAAACACAATTTTTTGGATAAAAAGTACTGAATGCGCTGTAGAGAACTGTTTCCACCATTTTTTTCAGTTTTAAATTATTAATATCAATATCGGGATTTTAAAGATGTATAGTTTCAAAAAAATTGTACAAGAATTTTAAAAATAAAAAATTTTAACGAATTTACCGCTGATAATTTATTTTTTATTTTTGACTCATAACTTTTTTTTTGCCAATTTTTAATACCACCAAATTTTATCAAAGATAAATATTTTAGTAGGACCGCCATGAATCCTACCATGACATCAACTGGTAGCAGACGGACGGTCTTAGCTAGATCGTATGTACTAATGTTCTTTATGGGTTCATAGACCAATATTTTGATATTATAAACTCGGGGTATGTTATGTACCCCATCTGTTTGTAAGTTGGCTATAAATGTCTACTATTTATTATTATATATCTTGACAATTTTTTAACCTTTTCATGGATTTATTTTTTATTAAAAGAAAATCACGATCAAATAAGAAAATCGCGATGTATGTATCGCACTCCATGGATAAATATGTATGTTTTTCACAATATATTTAACATCTCAATTACTGTTAAAAGTAGAAGTTGCATGGAGAAAACTGTCTTATTAATTGAATATATTTCGTATTTATTTGTTAAAATTGCATTTGCTGAGTTACTTACTAACAACTCAAAAATTATATAAAAAATAATTAATAGTTTAGTTATAAAATAGTAATCGGTTTTTAATTAATAAAGCGAAAGAGATGTAAACTGAATGTATAAATACAACAAGCCCGGATCGGAAATTTCCATATAATTTTGAATGAAAAATGCACAATGCGGCTCGGTTAAAAAAAAAAATTTTTGTTGCCTTTATTTTCTTCCAAAAAATATTACCACATTTTTAAACATTTATATGAATTTCGTAAACAAAATTGAAAAAAGTTTGAAGTGAAAAGAAATGAAATGCGTGCTACGTGTAGGGATCGGAGACTTGTTGTGTTTATACATTGAGATATAAATGTACATAAATACCATATTTACCGGTGCTGATTATGTTCATTACGAGGGTCTACACGAGAGATTTTACTGTCATAACAAGTAACAAAACGGCAGAGCTACTGGTATTTTTTTATTTATATCAGCATATAACGGAACACGCAGATAAAATTTTATTATAATGAATCACTTTTTTTCGTGTTTCTTCGAGGTATGTTGTCAAATTTTAATAGTAAAATTTTTCTTTTTAAATTTCATTGTATTTTGTGTTATTTTATTAATTAATTGAGATTGCTATGAAGAGTTGCGCTTCTTCTTAAAAAAAAAACATAAAAAATAACAACAAATATATGCAATTATATAAATAAATTTGGTCCATACGTGATAAGTTCTTATCATGATAAGAATTTGACGTTTGTCATTATAGAAATATCTCACGTGTAGACCCTACGTTATGCATTCGTTGGTTTACTTCAAAGTTATTGCTCTCTAAAACTTTACTCTCTAGAATACACCATTAAAAGAAGAACATATTGATCATAAGTAAGAGTACGTAAATACTCGTATCTATGTCAGATGCCATTGCATGATTGAGTTTGATTTTCTATGGATATTGGTTTAAAAAGAGATGGAAAAGTTGATACTATAGTACTTTTTTTGATACTATTTAATATTCAAGAGTACTGAAGTACACCTTTTAGTCATTTGGTACTGTCAAACGATTAACTTGATATTCCATAATTCGAATTAAACATTTTTAAATGAAAATATGTTTTGGAGATATTTTATTTATTTTTTTTTAACGCCTTCGATTTAGATTTAGAATTGGTGTTCAAAAGTAATAATAAAATTGTAATGAACACTACTCCGATTAAATGCTGGTCCTTCGAGTTTCCAAAAAAATTAGGCACGTAATTAGGAAAATTCAAATAAATTTATAGGGCAAACAAACTAGATTATAGAAACATTTGAGCTGTAGGTTTAATTTATAAAATTGTGAACTTCAAATTATATGCACAATCATTACTAAAAACTACAACTTTTAATATAACTTTTTATGTCTGTAAATCAAATTGAAGTGAAAATTGTAGGAATTTCAAAGACATCAGATAATGAATTAGATTTTAACAAAACTAAAACTGAAGTGTTCGATTTTAAAGAATTGATCTTGGACGATTTTTTTCTCCATAAGTTTATTTCAATAACAGGGCCACTTCTTATTAAGATATTTTACTATAATTTTTAACCTCAGTAAAATATAAAATAATAATTTGGTAACGTATTTAATCCTTCGTTTTAGATATACAAATTATATTTCTTCTATTTGCACTAAATAAAAAATAAATAACTGTCAAAAATTTTAATTTTAGTACTCTAGGGTGAAAAAAGTACTATTTAAAATTTATTTTGATACCGAAAAATATTTTCATTTTCCACCCCTGGGTTTAAGCAAAGAGTAGAATGATAGAATGTAAATGTATAACTATATGGTAGAGAGATATTGATTATTACAACACGGAATTCTTTGACACTTGTATACTGTTTTTAATGATATGTATTTTAAGAGTTTCATTCAGCTAGAGATAACATATCAATTTGATTTAAAAGAAATAATCACTGTTGCCAGACAATTATAGTATAAAATCGTCAAAATTCGAACGAAAAATCGTCAAAATCGGCATATTTTACAAATCGTCAAAAAATCGGAAAGATTAATTATTATTACTTTTTCTATATCTACTCGCCGGATAGACTTTTTTTTAGAAATAACAAAATGTTGTAATTTCAGGTATATCATTAAAGAATGAAAATTTCATTAATCAACTTAAGAATTTGATAAATATGGTCATATTATATATCAATGAAGAGTTATTTGAACTTTTAAACAGTATCAGTATAATTTAAATCACTTATGTATTAATAAGAATATTCAGAAAAATATAGTTTAAAAGTATAGATCTTTTACTCGTAAACTAAGAGAGTGTGGCTATTTTTTTTTATATTTCCCTTATCACAATTAAAAGTACTACTGCACCATTTTAAAAATTATTTGAAAATCAAGTGGCCGGTGATCCTAATTTGTGAGAAAATAAACACAATTGAAAAAAATTACTCAAAAAATCATATGTATTGGTTTTATTTTGAATTACATTTTTTACTAATGAACACATTCTTAAAACTTTTTCAAGCGAATTTTGAAGTAAAAACTTAAACTACTTATAGTGCTTTTATCTCTCTATCTACTACAAAACAAAATCAAATTTAAAAAGAAAAATTGACGTATGTGAACATTTCGTGAAATCGTCATTTTTGAAACAAAAATCGTCAATCGCACTTTAGCATTTTTACGATAAAAAATCGTCAAAATGCAGATAAATCGGCAAATATGGCAACAGTGGAAACAATGGCTTTTAAACCTATGTATCTTAAATAAAGAAGCCTTAAAGTATACTTTAATATTTGTTTGATGATCATTTTATATCTTAAAGAAATAAAGATAAAACTCTTAGATACATACTTAAATAAATGTACATTAAAGAATCTAGATGTATTTTGGTATGCTTTAAAATAACATTTAAAATATTTCGGCTGAGTTTTTTTGTTTCTAACAGCATATTATTTAGATTGATTTAGTTCACAAAAATTAAGACTATTTATAAATATTTGGGAATCATATAAAAACGTAGTAAGGAAAGAAAACATTACTTGTGATTTTGTTACTATAATACATGTCAGTAATTTCGATAGTAAACAAATTTACCCGATCATTTCTTTAATATTTGAAGTGCTTAAGACCTTATGGATCTTAATGGAAAAGTGCAAATACATAATATGTAACAGAAGAGTTTACTAAGTGTGAAGAGTACAACTCTTTTCTACATTTGGTACAATCTGATATAGTATTATTTAATTTTATTTAAGTAGCACATAAAACATTTTTAAATTATCGAATTAATTAAAAAATTAAAACTTTAAATTTCTTTTCTCAATACTTAAAAACAATCTTTATAAGTTAACATTTATATTTTTTAAATGTATTAAGTTTCTACCAAGATAAACTTTTTTTCTTTTTTTAAGAGAGAAAACAAAAATTTTCGAACATGTTGCATTCTATTGGTCTTTTCAAGAATGTATTATAATATTGATTTTTTATTTGTTGGTTGCAAAGAGATGATCTTGCTTGGAATGCTTGAGAAGGCTTCCCTCGTCTGATTGGGGAGGGTTCTTCATCATTCCAAACCTTAATTGCAACGGAACAGAAATTTAGATAATTTCATTCCAAGACTAAAACGAATTTAAAACTCTGCACAATTAACTGATACTCTGGGATAAATTAATTATTTTTGTTATTATCATTTCGAACACCTTTCCAAATTTTACTATCACTCAGATACTTTTTTTTTAAAAAAAAAAAAAAAAAAAAAAAAAAAAAAAATGTTGCTCAGTATCTTCCCATATATAATTAAATTAATAATTTATTCTATCATCTGGCTTATTTTTAATATAATCAACATTCACCTCAAAATATCTTACTCAAACTTATTTATTTTATTTCTTTTTATTATAGTTTATAAAAAAAATCACTTCATAAATTTTTAGAAAATTCATAGAATTTAGATAATCTATATTATTATAATTAAGCGTTAATTTTGCTGAAAGATAATTCTTAAACAAAGCTATATAATTTTTGGTTAAATAATTAACGAATTAACGATTGCATGTTTTAATAAATTATTGCATATTAAAAAAACACGACTTTCTCTGCATTATTATTATTATTTTTTTTTTTACCAATATTTTGTTTAGTGTTGGTTGACCGATGATTTGAGCTCAAATGCATCCGATCTTATCTGAAATTCAAATTTTAATTAGCATTTTATTTTTGTAGAGAAAATAATATACAATAATTTACACATGCTAAATTGTATTATTACTTTCTAATTTTTTTAATAGTTTGAATAATTAAAAATAATTATTTTAAATATTTTAATTTATCTTACAATAAATTTTTTTTTAATATTTTACAATATTTTCTTAAAACAATTAAATAAACATTTTATTTCATTTTAGGTAAGACTGTAAAATATTAAAAAAAAAAAAAAATAATAATAGATTTAAACAGAGGTTAGTAGGTACTTAACAGATAATAAATTCCCTTTTTTAATTTAACATTAGCTTTAACATACTAAATATTTAGATCAATATTAAACTTTTCATGTTATGTTAGTAAACTTATAATAAAATACTAAATGTATTTCCAATAAATTGTAATGATGACGTCACAAGTTAACTGGTTTATCGTCGTTTCTTTCCTTCACAAATTAACATATCACTCATGGAACAATTTAGTAAAGAATAAATATACACTGGTGCATATTCCTATAAACGCATATAAATTTTTTGTTTTTCTTTGAGGTATATTCGTTTTTCTTAACCAAAAACCATTTTGTTTTGTTAAAATAACTCTCTATATAACGGAACTTTTTTATGTAAGAAAAATTTGTTTCTTGCTTTTGTTGTTATCTTTAATTTAGCAATCAGAACATATTGGTGATAATTTTAGTGGAATATTCCTACAACGCGGTCGAGAAAAATGTATATATATATTAAAATATTTAAATAGTTTTAGTTGTTTGTTTCACTTAAAATAAGGTTTTGATGACAAAACCTCTGTTTACAGGAATTGTTTTTGTTTAAATTGAAAAATTTATCAGCTTAAAGGATGTCTTTCAAATTCAAATTACATTTTTTGGTGATCAAGGCTGTTCTAACAGAGAAATTTGGCGAAAATTAACCATTCGGAAGGAGTTATTCGAGGCTTTCTTAAGAAAGAGCAGAAATACGGAGTGTGAAAACCAAAAAAAGGTAATGAAAAATTAACAAATAGTCAAATTAATAAAATATAAGAAGCCACCAGCAATAAATTAAATGCTACACAAATAAAAAATAAACTTGACCTTTCAGCCACTTCCAAAGATATTGCACATAGATGGTAACATAAAACGGAAGAAGCCAAAATGTAAGCCAATGTTAGAACATCATCATAAAGAAAATCATTAAAAATTTGAGTGGAATAAAGTAATCTTTTCTGATAAAAAGAAATTCAATTTGGAGGTCCCGATTAATATTCTTGCTATTGGCATGATTTGAGGTCGAACGAAATTCGTATGTCGAAACGCAATTTCGGTGGATGTAGTGTTATGCTTTGGGCAGCCTTTTCCGCTGCATGAAATTCAAACATATGTTGTGTTCCAACTAAAATGAACAATGCAATTTATAATGAACTGTTTCTTCCAACAGTGCCCTTCTCTCATTTATGGATGAAAAAGTGGATGATGTTCCAACCAGGACAACACTGCAATCCATGTCTCGAACTAATCTAAATCGTGGTTTAATGAACATAGAATTCTACTATTGGACTGGGCGGCTTGCAGTCCGGATTTAAATCTAATGGAGAATCTGTGGTGGTACTTGGTCCGTAAAGTTTACGCAAGAAATGCATAACGACAATAACGGAGTTAAAACTAAAAATTAAGCAAGCGTGGCAAGAAATTGACATTGATTTTCTTCACAAATTAGTCGAATCAATGCCAGACCGAATTTTTGAAGTTATCCAAAACAATGGTTCATCAACACAATATTAATAATGCTAAATTGTTTCATTAGTTTCAGTGCGTATATAAGAAAATGCCATAAACATGACATTAAATTTCCAATAAAAAAAATTTAATGTACATTTTAAGTTTTTTGTTATTAATTTTTTAAGCGAAGTCAATAAATAATTAAAAAAAAATAATTTGTAGCATCTTAATTATTTTTTATTCCCATTTTTGGTAAGTTGACTAAATTGATGTGCGTTTATAGGAATATGCACCAGTGTAGCTGCAATTTTACCTTTAATTACATTGCTTGTGTGATGGATTTTGACAATTTACATATTTGAAATGTTTTAACAGATTTGGATTGTTGTTCGATTAAAAAAAAAGCGTAACAATTATATTTAAGAGTTATTCTTCTAAATATTGCCAAATCTATTGCACGGCTACCTGCTGTAGAGATTTTATGAAATTTTGCAGATTACTTGGTCAAGTTTTTGATATGATAACAATTGCAGAATTCTAATTTCGATTATTGATAAAGATTTGGCTTTGTTAAAAACTTGAGTATAAAGATGTATACTCCGATTTCAGATAGTAAATAAAACCCTATAAAAATTATTATACTTTTAGAATAATTGTTCCTTTTCCAAAAAAAAAAAAAAAATCAATAGCCAAATATGTGAAATGCTTACCAGAATATTACTGGGTTTTCTTAAAAAAGGTTTCAATAAAAATGGCTCTAATTCTTAAATATTGTTAAAGAACTATTTTATAGGTTATGTATTTAACAAAAATTCACAAAAATCGATGCAGAGAAAACGATATATTAAACTTTTCGCTAGAAAAAGGAGTAGTTTGAATTTGAAAATAATGGAAATTAAAGTCTATTTCCAAAGCTAATATTTGAAATTTTAACCAGTTTCCAAATGAATAAATATTCAATATTAAAGGTTTATGGCTCTTGGGTAATTAAATAAAATATATATATTTGGGTATGTATTTATATACATTTACAATTAAAATAAATGTATACAATTTTTAAATGTTGTGTTATTTTGTTTTCTCTTGAAAATCTCCAACAAACACTCGACGAATCTCACCATTTCCGAGTTCGATGAAATGCGGTATACGCACTTAAAGTTCTTCAAAATTTTCAAATTCGTTGTAGTTTAGTTTTTATCGCGGTTAAAAGTTCACTTTTTCAGATTTTTTTTTTTAAATTATGACATTTAAATTCTAATATCTAAATATAGTTTCAAACTATTTTTGTAAAAACGCAATTTTTGAAAAGAAAAGGATTGTGAAATCAATATTCGTCCTTGTATCAAGGATATTTAAAAAAAATCATATCTTCTATTTCTATTTATTTTGTAGTGGGACCATGGGGGGATGCTGATGAAAATTAACATTTAGTAAAGAAATCATTTATTTCAGTAAGAATTTTATATTTTTTTAATGTACCAATATCGTACAAACACTTTAAAGAAAAATTATAAAAGTAGAAGATCTGATTTTTTTTAATATCCTTAATAACAGGACGAACATTGATTTCATAATCTTTTTCTTTTCAAAAATAGCAGTTTTATACAAATAATTATAAAATAGATTTATCAAGTATCAGATGAGCCCATGTAAAATATGTTTAAATCGGACAAAGAAATCCGAAGATATATATATATATATATATTCTGAAAAAATGAATTTTGAATCGGGACAAAAACTAAACTACAACGAATTTGAAAATTTTGAAGAAATTAAAATTTTGTGTTGACGTAAAGAGTATATATATAAAATTTTCGAAATAGGAGGTATTGAGGTCAAAAATTGCATTTTTTGTTGGAAAATTTTTGATTTCTCCCAATGAAAATAATGTTATTTTAGAATTCGTTAATGTTTTGATTTTGAGCACATTTGCTGCAACAACATTATTACACAAGAAATTATTAATTAGTACAAAATAATTTTATCGCAATCCTGCAAGAAATATAAAAATGTCGTACACAAGACTTTGTTAGTTAATAAAACGCATTAGTGATGTTAACTCGAAATCACGGTTGTCAGACTTTTTTAGCTTCTGTCGCCGAGTTTCTAATCAGAAATCGACAAAAATCGGCAATTTTAAATGCTATTGAGTTTTTTTTTTAAAGAAAACACAAAAAAAAAAAAAAACTAAATAATTAACAAACATATTTAAAATGTCGTATAATGGTTAGTAATTTCGTATAATAAGTGTAAATTCAGCTTCAACAAAGCCAATGATAGTTTCAGTGGCTAATAGTAATTGAATTAAAAATTAATAATTTAAAATGCATTCATTCTTCTGACATACATACATCTCAAAATTATCAAATATTTATAACATAAGAATACAAAATATAAATAATAGAGTTAATAGAACACTAGATGATGTAAAGGAACAGGGACTCAATAATTTACTATGTTTAGTTTAAATTATAGCTGATGAAAAATGGACTAATGATATTTTGTTTGCAGACATCTCGAGAATCATTCTGGAAATTCTTCTTATTCCAAATTCGTTTTCTACTGTGTTTAGTTGAATTCCTATTTTTTGAACATAAAAATTGCAAATAATATTTTTACTAAAATTACTTAATTGTTATTAAAACATATTGACAAAATTGTTACCCTCTAGTCGAATTGATTAGTACTAGGGTAATCGACTATCTTTTCCAACCGGTTTAAATATTGTCGCTTTTTCCAAAATAAAATCTAAAAAACCGGTGGGAAAACCGAGTCGATCACTCTAATATTGAGATATGCTTTTTCTATATTAAGCCATATTTTATGTATATACTGTACAAAATTTAGTCTCATTTTTAATGATTATTTTCTTACCTTAAAATTTGGTTCTTAAAATAATTATATTTAATAAATTTTAACTTGAACTTTAAAAGATATATTTAATTTTTTTTAAAAATACGGTCTTTTGATGAAAATATTTACTTCTGCAAAAAGAAAAAACTGGTTAACCGTTTCTTTTTTTGGAATTTCAAAAATTTCTTCAAAATTCTAACTATTCGAAAAACGATTTCTCCAAAAATTCGAGTAGTCGATCACACTAGTTAGTATAAAATAAAATAAGCCATTTGCAATCCCTGATGTTTTAGAAAATATTTTAAAGTTCATAATTACTACTTTATTTAAAAATTAGAATGCTGAAGCTAAAAAAAGACAGCATAGCTCCTAATTTTTTTAAAGTTGTGTAACCCTTAATTGGCAATCGCTTTGCACTATTGAGTGATGATGTTAATTATCATCATAGAAAGGATGGCGATTCTACTCAAAAACCATCAAAACACCTCCCAAAATATCTTCGTAAGCCCAGCTCAAATAATTTGGTAAATAATTTGATTATTGGGAAAAAGAGTTTCCATATTGTTAAATTTGGAAAAGGTGGCGTTCAAGAAACAAAAATAATAGTTGTCTATATTGAGGATTGTTATAGAAAAATCTCTAGTTACCTAAACGATAGTAAGAAAAACTTTTATACCTATCAACTTAAAGGTAGCAAAGGGTTGATTGTGATTATTAAAGGTATAGAGTGCAGTGTTGAGCCAATAGAAATCAAGGAGGCCCTGGAAGAAATGCGCTATTGAGTAAGAGTTGTTGTCAATATTTTTAATAAAAATATGGTGCCCCAGCCAATGTTTAGGGTTGAGTTGGATCCGGGTGAAAATAAATTAGAGCGCAACGAAACACATCCTATATACTCCTTACGATACTTGTTGAATCGTAGAGTCACTATATAGGAACCTCTTAAAAGAAATCGTCCTGTCCAATGTGGTAATTGCCAAGAGTTTGGACACACTAAAAAAGATTGTACTTTGCGTACAGTATGTGTTGCATGCGGAGAGCTCATGCTTCTTCACAATCTGATATCTTAAAGAAAGGCTTCAAGAGAAAATGTAGTAACTGAGGTGGCGCTCATTGGGTTAACTACAGCGGTTGCCCAAGGAATTAATAAAGAGAGTAAGTGAAAGGCAAAATCAAATGAGAATAGGTATTGTTGAATTAACATATGAAACCGCTTCTAACCAACCAGTTCCAGAGTTATCCATACGAACGAACGGCAACTTCAGATATGCAAGTGAAAAAAATTAATATAGACAAAAATGAAAATATATCATATGCCAATGTTTTTTGAAAACAGGTTTCCAATAGCCTAATGTTTCTGAAAATATGGGAGGGTTAGAAATATTTATGCAAACACGCAGAATATTACCTCTCTTAATCAAAATATGACAAACTTTATGTCGTCCATGCAAAACACAATACAAGAGCTTTTAAGAGCGCAGAACCAAATGATACAAATCTTCCTAGAAAATGAGTTATTCGAGAGTATATTTCTAGAATGGAAATGGTTTAAACCAACGCAAATCTGAGGTATCATACTTCATGAAAATACAAAATATCGATGTGATATTAGTCTCAGAGACTCATCTCACCAAGAAATATAATTTTTATATTCCATTGCACAAACCATCCGGAAGGTAAGGTTCATGGTGGTACCGCTATATTAATTAGAAACCGATTATCATATTACGCCCTAGGAAAATTCTCAAAAGACTATATGCAGCCAAAATTCATTTATCTTGAATATTTTTCTGGGAATTTAACCGTGAGTTCAACTTACTGCCCACTGCGATTTTCAATAACCAAAGAAAACTTTGAGGATTTCTTTAATTAACTAGGAGATCGTTTCCTGGCATGTGGCGTCTATGATGCCAAACATACTTACTGGGGTTCCAGATTGATGAATCCCAGTAGTAGACAGCTATAAAAGGTTCTCTGGACTGCCAACATACTAGCCGGATCATCGCAGAAAAATTCCTGATCTCATTGACTTTGCCGTATCTAAAAATATTAATCGAAATTCGATAACTACAGAAATTTCATATAATTTATCTTTTGATCATTCTCCAATATTATTAACTTATTATGGAAGAATTAATATATCAAAATTTCTTAATAACACTTACTATGCAACAAATTGCTTGAAATATAAAAAATATATCAGTAGTCATATCCACACAGATTAATATTTTGAGTGTGAATAAGATATAAATAACTACGTCAAGAACTTTAGGTCATTAATTGCCTCAGCTCTGGAACATTCTAAAGTCAAATTTCTAAGAAATTTTATTCATACATATAAAATTCTGATATCGAAAAACTTCTTCTTGAAAAAAAAGACGCTGTCCATGTTAAGTAAGAAACTGAAAAGAGCCTTTCAAGTAGAAGAGAAATAGAAATTACATTAAAGGCTTTACAGATAATATACATACTAATTTTTCCCTATGGAGGGCAGCAAAATATATTAAGCTACCGGTAGAGGCGCAAAGTCCATTAAGGAAAGCTGAGCCCGTAGTTCAGAAGATAAGGCCAATTTATTTGTATATTATTTTAGCTCAGTCTTTTAATCAAATCTCTAAGCAAATGATTTTGTACTAGAGAGACACCTGACAGTACAGTAAATGATGATAGCATAATTGTTGTTAGCCCAGAGGACATTAATACAATCATCAAAGAAAATATAAATGTAAAAAAAAAATCTCCTGGATATGGTTCAATAACACCATCCATGATTAAAAACCTAATAATAATCGTGCTTTTGAATCTTTTGAATTAAAGAAGTATTGTTCAGCTACCGGAAGGAGACTGATGAGCCGATAAGAGTGAGGATTACTCCTCACCCTATCAGGAGACTTCAGGAGAACGACAACCCTTACTAACACACTCCCAAAGACCGACTCCAGATACTCAGGTATGGCAGATGCTTTTACATATCTCTCCAGTCATACCATCCATACCCGGAGACTTTCTGGTCTTGACCCGGCAAATACTGTCCGTAATTTCCGTTATATCTAAGTTTGGAGGATCAACCATCTCCCTAATGAGAGGAGAGTGGTCAACCTACTCCGCACTAGGAAAGAAAAGTAGGAAAAATTAAAAATAATCTAATTAGCAATTAATTTTTATATAAAATGATATATCAGAAAAATCTGGAGAATTAATGCTACAAGTAGTTGATTTATTTTTAATCCTAACTTATTCCATTTCTCTTTTATTAAAAAAAGCTTGTTATGTTTTATTTGAATGCAAACTTAATAAAAAAGAAGTTAAAATTTTGTTATTCACCTGATAGTTGAAAATCAAAAAAAAATTCCAAAAACTGCAAAAAATTATCAAAAAATATGTACAATATCCCTTGAGGTAATTTGTGTTCTGTAAAAGGGCAATTATTCAAAAAGAGTGCAAATAAAACTCATTTAAATTCCATCATTCTCCATTCTTCTTCCATCACCCATAAAATAATCAGTATGATCAAAAATTTTTATTTAATAAATAATTTTTATTCAATAATTTACACTTATAGGCTAAAAATAAATAATCAATCACAAAAATAAACGTTATGTTTTGTGTAACTTAAATTAAACGACTTTTCAGAGGGAAATTACATTCTGCTTCTATTACTTCTCGATTTTCTTTCATTTTTTTTTTCAAATAAATAAAGCTGTCTTATGTACAATTACAACAATACAAAAAAATACTACAATTTGAGCAAAAATGTTTTCAAAGATATTTTATGATTTGGTATAGAACAGTATAAAAAAATACTTTTAAACTATAGATTATTTTGTTTTCCTAAACAAAACTAAAAGTAAATTTTTTTGCCAAATTTTTTTATTTTTAAATTTTAGTGTTACGCTTTTTTAGCTTGTTGTTGTCGTTGTTCATTTTTAGCCAGATCAGTTAAATCGTCTTCTTCAATATCGGTTAGGTCATCATCCACAAAGGGGGAAAAGTCATCAAACTCATCCTCTACACTACTGCTAACCAAAGAATCAATACGTTTAATAAGGTTGGGTTGATTATTGGATGAATTTGGCTTCGCTGAGCTTTGTCCTTGACCTTGTGCTCCAACTTCGTCTTCATCATCTTCATATTCATCGTCTAGATTTAAAGCCGAAAAATCATCTTCATCATCAATTTGTTCGAGGAATGAACCAAAATTGGCGTCATCTTTTAGATTTATTCTAGATTCAGGTAATTGATCATAATCGAAAATTTGTCTCGTTTCTCGAGGTAAATATTCGGTAGTCATTTGGAAATAGTTATCATCTTCATAATCCTTATAATCTTCAGCTTTTATGGGTTCCAATCTTGTGCTAACTCTAGCCTCAATTGGTTGTTGTTTTTTTGGATTGTCTAATTTCATTGGTAGGGGCTTTAGTTTGGTAGTATCTTTAATTTCCAATGGTTTTTCATGTTTATAATCGTTAGGAGCAATACGTTCTTCCTTGAAAATACTATCTAGAGAAGAATCTAAAAAGCTTAGCAGACCTTGCATGCCTGTAGGAGGTTCATTTATCAAAGCTTGACTTGGTTTTTTAGGTGCTTCTAAAGCATTAGGGTTTGTAGGTTTTGGCGACATTTTGAAATCACTTGTTTCTGATTTCTTTTGAGCTGTCTTCTCTACTTTGGGCTTAGGAGTGATTGTTGTTGTGACATTTAGTTTAGGAGCCGGTTTTGTGATAACTGGTTTTACTGTTGTGGTTGTTGAAGTAGTGCTAGTGGTTTCAGCTTTCTTAGGGGTGAGTTTAACTGCTGTGGTGACTTTGACCGTTGTTTTGGGCTTAGCGGTAGTAGTGGTGATCTTTGCAGTAGTTTTCATTTGAACTGGAACTGTTTTGCTAGTTGCTTTTGTGACTGTTGGTTTTTGAGTTGTAGGTTTTGTTATTGCTGTTTTTGTGGTTGTTGCTTTAGTGGTTGTTGGTTTACCGGTCGTTGTCTTTACTGTAGGCATTGAGGTCTCCATGGACTTAGTCGTTTTTGTATGCAAATGTTTTACTTGGAAAGTTTCTGGGGTTCCCCGTCTTTCATTGGGATCAGCCATTCTTACTACTGGTTCACGTTTTGGTATAATGGGTACAATTTTCGGCTTGTGAGGATCTAATTCATCTTTGCCATATGTTTTAACCTTAGAGTGACCCTCAATGATCAAATACATAGGTCCTCTTAGGGGTTTTTCCGGTTGATTGTAGTGGGAGAACAAAGAATCGGTAGTCATTCTAACTGGAGCCACCGTAGGTCGATAAGCTAAATTACTGGTGTTTGGTATTAATAATCTGGTAGGACTCAAAGTAGTAGTAGTTCGGGGAACATGAGTTGTATGCGTTGGTGGTGTAGAGCTGTACATGGGAGATGGGGATGTTGAAGTAGTTGTTTGTTTTTGGGTAGTACTTGTTATATAAACAGTTTGGGTGGTGCTGGTAGTACTAGGCATAGTAGGTGTTACAAATGTTACTGGAGCATAGGTGGTGCTAATACCTTGCGGTTTCATAATGGGCTCAAAATGTTGTGGTTCCAGATGAGAAGATTTAACAGTTTCAATATGATATGAGTTTGGACTGTGTGTGGGTTTTACCGGCTTGATAAACTCTTTCTTTAACAAATCATGTATCCAGGGTTTTCTAGAGCTGGTCGATGATGTTTTATGGCTAATTGATGATCCTCTGATCGAATTGGGAGAATAGATTTCATGATGGCTCATACTACCGCCAATACCATTCATTGACATCATTATGGAAGGTGTACTTGTAAGACTGGGACGACTATGATAAGCTACATAGTTAACAGATTCCTGGTGATGAGAATCATGTGGATGTGCATGAGGATGAGAATAGCGGTGTGAGTTACCCGACATCATCATGGAAGAATGGCCGGAAGATGAAGACGAGGATGTACTCATAACCGGTGAACTAGATGTATGATGCATCCAAGGCTGCGTAGCAGTAGACATATAATATGGCTTCGAATGAACACCCATAGAGCTGATGGGTGATGAGGTCATATAAGAATGTCCCGGCATATTATGACGATATTCCGAGTTCGCAGGTTTTACCATATGCATAGAGTGAACTTGATGCTGTTGAGACTGTTGTTGTGTCTGTTGCATGGGGGAAGATTGTTGTTGTGTAGATGGTATCATTGGTTGCATAGGCGGTGGCATCAAATGAGTAGGTAATTGATTAGCATAATAACTGCGCCTTATCGATGTGTATTTGGGTTGTAACAATGGTGTTTCACCTTTAGCATTCTTTAACAGATTAGGGGCATACTGTTGCACTGGTGCTCCTCCACGCATTCTGTCACCTGTAACACCTAACAGCAATATCTCATTTTTACCCGGGTTGGCCTTTTTAAGTTTAGCATCTACCAAGGCAGCAGTTACCTCTTCGGTCTTATCTTTATCTTTATCGGCTTCAGCCCAATATCTAACACGATCTAAAGTTGGTGGACTATAATCAAATGTGGGATCATTCTTCAGTGGATCACCTCTGCCCACTGGACGCCATTCATTATTGTTGTAGTCCATGCGTGGTGAAAAGTTACGCACTACAAAGAGTTACAAGAAAATAATGCAAATTAATACAAAAAACTAACTTACTTATGTTTTACAATGATTATTACAAGATTGTTATAATTGTCTTTAAAATAGAGATGTAGTTAAGAAAAAAATTTAAATATAATTGTTATATTGAAACAGTGGTCTGCTTTAAGAAGAATTTGAGTTGGGAAAGTGAAGAAAAACTGACTTCAGTTAGCTCAAAATTTGTTAAAGAAAAAACGACTTTCGCTAACACAAGATTTTATAAAGAAAAAAAGTTTCTCGCTCGTTCAATAGTTTCTAAAGAAAAAAGTCTCTTGTAATCTCAAGTCTTTTTAAAGAAATAAAGCCTCTTACTACTTCAAGATTTGCTAAAGAAAAAAATTTTCTCGTTAGCTCAAGATATTCTAAAAAAAGTGTCTAGCCAGCTCAAGATTTTCTAAAGAAAAAAGTCTCTAGCTAGTTTAAGATTTTTTAAAGAAAGAAGTGTCTAGCTAGCTCAAGATATTCTAAATAAAAAATGTGTCTAGCTAGCTCTTGATTTTCTAAAGAAAACAGAATCTCGCTAGCTCAAAATTTTCTGAAGAAAAACGACTCTCGTTATCTCAAGATTTTCTAAAGAAAAAAAAAAAAAAAGACTCTCACTAGCTTAAGATTTTCTAAAGAAAAAATGTCCCTCAAGATTTTCTGAAGACAAAAGACTCTCCCAAACTCAAAATTTTTTAAAGAAAAAAACACCCGCTAGAAGATCATGAGCTTCTAAAGAAAAAAAGACTCGCTAGCGATAGATTTTCTAAAAAAAATAGTTGCAGAAAATCTATGGATTAAAATTTTACAAGTAAATCAATTCATTCATAAGCCCACTGTGTCATCATTGTCCTTTTTTAACAGCAAATGCTCTACTCTAAACTTCGACAAGCCTGAACAATTTTGCTAAGCTTTTTGCACACATTTCTTAACTCTTCCAGTAGTCTGTCTAAGCTGGTGTTATGCTACTGTGTTGTGTCGTGCTAAATCAGTTGTATAAGTGGCTTGAAATGTGTACCTACTAGCATCTGGTATACTGTTTTTTTTAAATCTTAAATCATAACTTGTTAAAGTGTTAACAAATGTTTGCCACAACCATCACGGTCACCACCGACAGTACTCGTTCCACCATCACCTAATATTGCCACCACTGAGGTAAAACCACCTTCACGTATGTTTCTCCATTTGTAGCAGGTAGTCTGTCCGTCACTCACTCATAAGTGGCAAGTAGTTGTATATGATTGTGACTGTGACTACTTAACAACAACATTTCAAAGCGTATGTCGTCTGTCTAACTATCTATATAGTCTGCAAAGTTAACACAGATACTCGTATGTGTGTATTGTATTTTCCTTGATTTTATTAATGAAATACAACAACTACTGTTTTTATAGACTACTATATATGATGTCTGGCTGTAGTCTGAGGAGTGTCTGGTTTTTAGACAAATTATACTGATTTAATAGTTGGTTGAACATTTAGACATTTTAAGATTACAAAAGCAAATTTTCGTTAACAACTCTGCTCTATTTAAGTGTAATTTGATCATATAATTGTAGCCTTAAGACAAGGATTTTTGTTTAATGTTTTCTGTTATTGTAATTGTAGTTAATTAAAAAGTGTTAATAACTTTGCAATTTCAAAGGTGGGTTGTTAAATAATTTTAATTTTACTTTAGGATATTTAAATTATAAGAGTTTATTAATAAAAATATTTACCAAAAATAGGAATATTGAAAAACTTTACTTTTCAATTGGTCGATAGAAAATGAGAAAAGTGTCTTGCTATGTCAAGTTTTTCTAAAAAAATATAATCTATAATATAGCTAGCTCAAGCTTTTCTAAAGAAAGAAAGTCTATCGCTAGCTCAAGCTTTTCTAAAGAAAGAAAGTCTATCGCTAGCTCAAGCTTTTCTAAAGAAAGAAAGTCTATCGCTAGCTCAAGCTTTTCTAAAGAAAGAAAGTCTATCGCTAGCTCAAGCTTTTCTAAAGAAAGAAAGTCTATCGCTAGCTCAAGCTTTTCTAAAGAAAGAAAGTCTATCGCTAGCTCAAGCTTTTCTAAAGAAAGAAAGTCTATCGCTAGCTCAAGCTTTTCTAAAGAAAGAAAGTCTATCGCTAGCTCAAGCTTTTCTAAAGAAAGAAAGTCTATCGCTAGCTCAAGGTTTTCTAAAGAAAGAAAGTCTATCGCTAGCTCAAGCTTTTCTAAAGAAAGAAAGTCTATCGCTAGCTCAAGCTTTTCTAAAGAAAGAAAGTCTATCGCTAGCTCAAGCTTTTCTAAAGAAAGAAAGTCTATCGCTAGCTCAAGCTTTTCTAAAGAAAGAAAGTCTATCGCTAGCTCAAGCTTTTCTAAAGAAAGAAAGTCTATCGCTAGCTCAAGCTTTTCTAAAGAAAGAAAGTCTATCGCTAGCTCAAGCTTTTCTAAAGAAAGAAAGTCTATCGCTAGCTCAAGCTTTTCTAAAGAAAGAAAGTCTATCGCTAGCTCAAGCTTTTCTAAAGAAAGAAAGTCTATCGCTAGCTCAAGCTTTTCTAAAGAAAGAAAGTCTATCGCTAGCTCAAGCTTTTCCAAAGAAAGAAAGTCTATCGCTAGCTCAAGCTTTTCTAAAGAAAGAAAGTCAATCGCTAGCTCAAGCTTTTCTAAAGAAAGAAAGTCAATCGCTAGCTCAAGCTTATCTAAAGAAAGAAAGTCAATTGCTAGCTCAAGCTTTTCTAAAGAAAAAAAGTCAATCGCTAGCTCAAGCTTTTCTAAAGAAAAAAAGTCTATCGCTAGCTCAAGCTTTTCTAAAGAAAAAAGTCAATCGCTAGCTCAAGCTTTTCTAAAGAAAAAAAGTCAATCGCTAGCTCAAGCTTTTCTAAAGAAAAAAAGTCAATCGCTAGCTCAAGCTTTTCTAAAGAAAAAAAGTCTATCGCTAGCTCAAGCTTTTCTAAAGAAAAAAAGTCTATCGCTAGCTCAAGCTTTTCTAAAGAAAAAAAGTCTATCGCTAGCTCAAGCTTTTCTAAAGAAAAAAAGTCTATCGCTAGCTCAAGCTTTTCTAAAGAAAAAAAAGTCTATCGCTAGCTCAAGCTTTTCTAAAGAAAAAAAGTCTATCGCTAGCTCAAGCTTTTCTAAAGAAAAAAAGTCTATCGCTAGCTCAAGCTTTTCTAAAGAAAAAAAGTCTATCGCTAGCTCAAGCTTTTCTAAAGAAAAAAAGTCTGTCGCTAGCTCAAGCTTTTCTAAAGAAAAAAAGTCTATCGCTAGCTCAAGCTTTTCTAAAGAAAAAAAGTCTATCGCTAGCTCAAGCTTTTCTAAAGAAAAAAAGTCTATCGCTAGCTCAAGCTTTTCTAAAGAAAAAAAAGTCTATCGCTAGCTCAAGCTTTTCTAAAGAAAAAAAAGTCTATCGCTAGCTCAAGCTTTTCTAAAGAAAAAAAAGTCTATCGCTAGCTCAAGCTTTTCTAAAGAAAAAAAAGTCTATCGCTAGCTCAAGCTTTTCTAAAGAAAAAAGTCTATCGCTAGCTCAAGCTTTTCTAAAGAAAAAAAGTCTATCGCTAGCTCAAGCTTTTCTAAAGAAAAAAAGTCTATCGCTAGCTCAAGCTTTTCTAAAGAAAAAAAGTCTATCGCTAGCTCAAGCTTTTCTAAAGAAAAAAAGTCTATCGCTAGCTCAAGCTTTTCTAAAGAAAAAAAGTCTATCGCTAGCTCAAGCTTTTCTAAAGAAAAAAAGTCTATCGCTAGCTCAAGCTTTTCTAAAGAAAAAAAGTCTATCGCTAGCTCAAGCTTTTCTAAAGAAAAAAAGTCTATCGCTAGCTCAAGCTTTTCTAAAGAAAAAAAGTCTATCGCTAGCTCAAGCTTTTCTAAAGAAAAAAAGTCTATCGCTAGCTCAAGCTTTTCTAAAGAAAAAAAGTCTATCGCTAGCTCAAGCTTTTCTAAAGAAAAAAAGTCTATCGCTAGCTCAAGCTTTTCTAAAGAAAAAAAGTCTATCGCTAGCTCAAGCTTTTCTAAAGAAAAAAAGTCTATCGCTAGCTCAAGCTTTTCTAAAGAAAAAAAGTCTATCGCTAGCTCAAGCTTTTCTAAAGAAAAAGTTTATCGCCAGCTCAAGCTTTTCTAAAGAAAGAAGTTTATCGCCAGCTCAAGGTTTTCTATAGAAAAAAAGTCTATCGCTAGCTCATGCTTCTCCGAATTAATTGTAGCTTTAGCAAACTTATTTTACACATATACGCTGCAATTTTTACAGTTTTCTCAATTATTTAATTGTTTACTTCACTGCGCAATGTCTAAAAGCCTTCAAATCAAAAAATTACAACAAGTAAAGTTGGCAAATTATTCGCTACCAAAACCAGAAAAATCGATTTCCATTTTATTATTAAACGATTGAGTAAAATTTTCAAGGTAAATTTTAAGACACGTTCAATTTTCTATCTTTATTACTGTAGATAAGTCAACTTTTTATAAAAGTTGTAAAATGTATATTTTCTTTGTGTAGAAAGGTCGAATTCTCACCGTCGACGATCACATCAATTCAATAGAAATGCTATAGCTATTTCTTAGCTTTACAATACTTTCACAATAAGAAAGCTTATGTTACTACTCTGAAAGTTTAAACAAAATTATGTTCTATGCTTGGATTTATCGCTCTGGGATTAACTGATGCATTGTTCTAAAGAAGTTTAAGTAGCAATAACAATTGAGTGATAGTAAAGCTGTTCCTTTGCGATCGATATTTTTTACAGTTTTAGCTAAAATACATATTAATCAATGTAATAGTATAATAGTAGCTTGAGCATCTACCGCTCTGAGATCGATTGAAAATTTTCAAAATAGTAATATTTTGCTCAATAATTAAAGAAAATGTTTCTTTAAGAAGTTTAAGATTCTTATCGATAGTTAGGTTTGTATGTGAAAGCTAAATAAAATATTTGTTTTCATTATGAAAGCTGTCACTAACGATCAGTATACAAAGTTTTAAAAGCTATAACTAGCAATCGTTTAAGAGAGAAATGTAAATGTCAAAATTGAGAGTACTGATAATCTTGTCCTGTCAAATGTAGCATTTTAACTAGTTTTCTATAACTTTTATATAGTAAATATAAACTTTGATGATGGTGTATTTTTTGCTGCCTGCTCTAACATAATGTTGTTGTTTGTCAGCCAAAAGTAGGGTTGCCAGCTACCTACTATCGATTGTCAAGATATTTTAGAAGTTGTTAAGCTAAAAGTTAAAATTTAATTGTAGTTATATAAAAAGTGAATTGGAATCTGAAGCGTTGATGAAGAGTATTTTATTTTTATAGTGATAACTGCGAAGTATATTTTTATATTTTGCAAAATATAATGCCTTCTGCTTTATTACACCCTCAAAAAGAAACTTGTACAGAATTACACAACATAATGATTGACCATGTATATGTAGGTATGTATATTGAAGTGCCTCTCTAGAGATGAAGACTAGTATGTTCTTGTATGATTCTCAAAATATTACGTCTGAATATTTTCATTTACGTGTGCTGGACCATTTTTAAAACACCTCTAAAATGCTGATTTCTTTTAATAGCATTATAAAAATCTTAGTTATAAGAAAATTAACTTCAAAATATTATAGAGACACTTGGAATACGCATTTAAATAATTCCTATATCTCTTTTCAGTCGCGAAATATCAAGATTATATTAACATTTTTTGTCATATTTTCATTATTTAAACATGTAATTGTATATATATATTGGATTTTAGGGTAGGATTAGAGAGGTCTATTCTGATACTATTGAAAATTACAGATAATTGACCAATTAACCGCAAAAGGGTAAATTTTATACATTTGGTTCTCAAAAGGTTTAATCAGCAATTTTTGCAAATAACTTTTTTTGACAAATTTATGCTTGCAACATTTATTTTCTTAAATTACCACTTATTTGCCATAAAAATTAATTTAACCTATTATGGACCTGTAATCCCAAAATACTACAATTGTTACTAAAAGGTTAAATGGAACGTTCTAATGATGACCTAAAATCTAAATTACGATGGAAAAAGTTCGAAATATTCAAACTTTAATAAAATTCGTAGAAAATTTTAATAAAATCCTTATTTTCGAGAATGAAAACTAACTTAAAAACAATTTTTACTGATTACCAGCACAACCAAAAATATGCAAAATCATATTTTTTTCCTATGCTTCAAATGAACCAAAATGTTAGTTATTTGTCCATTTCAGACTATATTAAGAATTTTGGCATCGATTTGTGATAGCATATTTTTACATACTTTGGGCTTAACAGATTACATTGTCATATTTTCAAAGAAAATCCTTATTTTAAAGCATATTTTAGCAATTTAACTGGCATATTTTTTATACTTAAAAGCATAATTTTACAAATATCACACTAAAAAGTATAATTTTCATCCTATAAATTGATAGACATTTTCTAATTTCCTGATACAATGAATTAGCATAATAAAAATCAAGGTATTTTTTTTTTCATATTTATATTTTAAGAGCATTTTTTATGCTAGTAAGACACTTTTTTAGAGAATATTTTTGGTTGCCCTGCTGACTACGTATAAGTCGACAAGTGTCTATTACATATTGTAATATTTTTTCACAAAAAGTTAGAAATTGTGTACACTATTTATAGAAAACCTAATTTTTATAGGTATTCTAAAAACGAAATAATTGAACCAAAATATATTTTAGGATTAGTTTATAATATATCAATCTTTATAAAAATCGCTACATTTTAATGTATATGAGATATACGAATCATTTTACAAAAGAAAACTGTTTTAAATTTAAACAAATATGATACAAAAAAAAAAAAAAAAAAAAAAAAAAAAAAAATAGAGATAAAGCCGTTCTTTTTTTCGTCGCCATACTATAAGTGTTGCCAGAAAATCTTTGAAGTCTTATGCCAAACTTTCAATAATAATATACTACAATCTGCTCATTCAGAAATCTTTGTAGAACCGGAAGAAAATTATAAAATCAAATGAGTTTTTGAAAAATGTGCTACTAAGAATGGTATATTTACAAATATACCGAACAAATGAAATCCCAAAAATAGCTATTAAAATCAATAGGTACAATGCACTGATACAATATTAACTGATTTTGGTTCCAAATAGGAATTACCAAGTCTTACCAGACTAAAAAAAATTATGAGACAAAAGGTACTAATCAACATCGTTATTAGAGTATTCAAAATTTGCAACGTTTTGCTTATATATAATTTTAAAAGAAATTTTAAAATTTATAACAGACTTTTGTTGAAATAAAAGAATTGAATTGAATTGAAATAAAAGAAAGAAAACACATTTCAATTTATTTACAGACATTAAAATTTTTATATTATATTACTTTATCCACAATTTTACGATGTTTGAGTGACTTAGAAGTCATTATTTTAGTGATACATTAATCGTTCTATATTCCTATATTTAAATAGTAAGTAAAAATGAAAATCAGAAACATATTTTTAAAATTTTAGTCCTAATATTTTCGAAACGGTTATAAGTATCAGAATAATTTTTGAACACGTTATAAAGTAAACATTTTTGTTATTGAAAATATGTTTTTTTTTCCAGATATTTGGCTCGTGTGACTAAATTTACCAGTGGATTGTCATATTTTTGGAAGGAACTTCAAAAGCATATTCTTCTATCTAATTTAATTCCAAAAAGTGTCAAAACCATCAATACAATTTCTTACAGAATCAAAAACATTGTTCTAAAATTTATCACTTTCGTCTATATAAGGTGCACTTTCAAAACTTCCCGAACGCGATTTCTAAAATACGTTTGTACATTTGTTTAATACTTTTATTCTAAAAATTTGTATACAAAGTTCTAAGTATTAAAATGTAGAACTTATGTATTACGTTTGGATCAAAATCACTTATTTTATATTCGTCTTTTACCTAAATAAGAGAAATATTGCGATATGATCAAGTATTCAGAAGAAAATTCTTAGGACTTATCGGTTATAGAATAAAATGTAAACATTTGACTAGAAACTAATTTAACATATTTTTGCACATATTTTGGATCAAATTGGTTAAATTTGCATCATAAAATGTTGAGAAATTTAACAATTCATGAAAAATGTGTAAAAAAATAAAACAATTCTTTTGTTTATATGTTTGATATTAACATCGCCATTTCACAGAATTTTTACAGAAAAAAATTTGTAAAATCATTTTATATTAAAGAAGACGCTGAAAAGTGATAAAAACTGAAATAATTTAGCGGAAAATTTAAATTCTTTTATACCAAAACAATATTATCTATTAAAAATTTTCACCGCGATTGAACTTTTTTTAACGATCAAAAAAATTACAAGATCTTGCTATAATATTTTGGATATTTGAAATAATTGTAAAAGTTCCTGCTTTCCTGGTAAGCTAGCAGGTATAATTGGAAACAAAAATAAACTACTTATTTTTTGCCTGAATAACTAGTTATTTTTGTTCGACTTGTCCACAAATTCATGTAGTTATTTTTTGACTCTAGGGGTACTCAAAAATATATACCTAAACGAAAACAAAAATAAAAAAAAAAAAAACAAAAAAATTTCGCCGTCAGTGAGACTCGAACTTGGACACACACTAACCATTCGTTTTTACTGACTAACGTCTTACTCAGTACACCATCTCGCACATATCATCCTAAGCGACAAAAACTGTATTTAGTTTAAAACATTTTTTAGACATTTTGTTATAAAAAACTAACAGCTTCAGAATGGGGTTGAACCAACAACCTTCTGGTTGCTAATCCGGCGCTCTAGCCAACTGATCCACGTGATTGCAGTATTACTGTGCTATTACACTATTGATTACTTATTAATGTAATACAGAGTAGGCAAATAATAATGACGCCTTATTACCGAAAACCAAAAAGTTTTTGCTGGGTTATTACCCTAATGTTCACATTTGTAAAAGTAACAAGCTTCGATATGTTTTTCACTTTCGAGGTGGTTAACTTTGACCCGCTGTAGCCCCGTCTATGCTTTAATTACACACTCCGAATAAGAATATTCTGAAAGCCTGGCACCTCCTCTGTCGATGTCCCAAGTTTCATCAAGATCATTCTAGCAGTTTAAAGGATCCACATTTATTACCATTTATTTTGCAAAAAGCCCCAGTGTAGATGATAATTTTGTCTTTAAACATAATGTCTTTCTCTGATCTAGATTTTCAGTAAATTATCTAATGAAGTTTTTATCACAAAGTTTTTGTTAAGGGAAAATTTTAAGTCACAGTTTTAAAAGTAAATCAATGCAAGAAATTTTGTAGAAACATTAATCTTTTCAGCGTTTAAAATTATGCTAAAAATCTGCTTCAGGAAATCAATTATAATAAAAAGCGTTTAGCAGATTCTTTCAAAATAAATATGCAATTTGTAATACCATTCTATTAAAATTCTAATTGCAAACACTACATACTGTTCTTCTGACATTTGGGCGATTTTTTATTTTATTTTATTGATTATGTTTTGTTTTTGTGTAATTTTAAACGAATTATATTTTTTAATCAATTGATACATGAATTGAAATAAAAGAAAGAAAACACATTTCAATTTATTTACAGACATTAAAATTTTTATATTATATTACTTTATCCACAATTTTACGATGTTTGAGTGACCTAGAAGTCATTATTTTAGCGATACATTAATCGTTCTATATTCATATATTTAAATAATAACAAAAAATTAAATACTGCTAATGTAATATGTTAAATACTTTTGTTTAACGCTGTTTTCACACTTGCATACATCTTAGGGAAATGTATGGAAGATGTTGAAAATGTGAAACATTTGTCCACACTTGCAACATCTTATATCTACCATCTTTCATCTATGAAAATGTCACATGGTCGAAAGAAAATCCTCAACGAAAAAATAGAAATTTTAAACAATCATTAGAAATAATCAATAATTTTTATTAAATATTGCGATTAAACAAATTTACATTTTTTTGTTTATATTTTTTTTTATTGATTTTTTTGTATCAATTTCATATCATTTTTTATTTTTGTTCTAGTGATGACACTAAAATAATGGAAAGATGTAAATGGAACAAAATGAGATAGTAACATCTTTTAAAGATGCTGAGTTCTGAGCCCTATACAATTTATATGGGAAGATATTAGTTAACATATAAAATTGATAGCAGTTGTTAGATGTGAGCAAGTGTGAATACGATATAAGGTAAAAACAAAGGTCAAAATCCCATTAAAAATATTTTAAATAATCTTTTTAAGATTTTTAATATGTTAGCGAAAGGAACATATATAAGGCGCAAATTTTTGTTAAAACAAATTACACAATTTTTATAAAAATTTCCTAAATAAAATTTTCCCTTGCTGTAATGATTTTTTTACGCTTTAATTATCTATTGAATCTGTCTCCTTTTAAGGCCTCACAATATGTATTTAAATCTTAAAACAACACTGTTGTAATGTGGCAAGGATTTTGTTATTTGTTTATGAAAAGTGTATTAAAAATCTTTTATACTTCAAAAAATATTTCTCTGAGAGAGAACGGTGTTACATTGTTTATTTATATCATTTATTATGTCATGATCATACATCGACCACTATTTCCTCGAGTCTTATTTGAAAACTTCAAAAATGCATTCGTTTATACCATGTAGATTTTTTTTTAATGCCGTGAATAAATTTTTAAAAGCAATTTTAATGGATATTGAAATATGTGAATTGAGCCAATATAAAGAAGCTGTGCCATATGCAGTGTGCTGTCAATTTAGCACTTTTAGATCTAGCACTTTTTAAACCCATTTAGCACGGAAAAAAATTAATCTAGCACATGGCACTTTTCGTTTTATTTTTGGCATTTTTTTTGCACACTTTTTTTTTATTAATTTTTAGTTTTGTATTATAAAAACATTTTCCTTTTTTTTTCTAAAAACTAAAACTGCAATTCAAATTTGATGTTTTTAGCGATGGTAACTAATGCTACCTATAAAGAGTGTTTTTAGCAAAATAAACTTTGTAAAAACAATACAAATACAAACAGTTAACCTATGAAATAAAATTTTGGCAGTTAAGTAAACTACTATTCTTTTGTTATGAGAAATAATTATGATAAAATAACTTATTTATTTTTAAATATAGTTTGCAACGTTAACAACTAACGTAACTGAATCGATGTCGTAAACTAAAATAAAACAAAATTTTTATTAATTTCGAATCTTCTTGAAAATTAAAATATTTATACATAATTAAACAATCTTTTACTCTATTTAAATAATATCAAATTTTAATCCAAATTTAAAGCGTAATTGTAGACAAAATTATTAGTTAGTATGAAAAGGATGTTATTTTATATATAATTATGCCTAACTCTTGATCTACAGTTTAGCAGTTATTTTTGGAAATATTATTGTGAGTATTTTGTTAAATTTTTAAATAATTTTTTTTTGAAAAAAAACTTTTTCTAGAATTTTATTTTTGCTAAATACTGTTTTTTGGGTAAAAGTCTGTTTATTGTAGTTAAAATTATTTTTTAATATTATTTGAATATCATTTTTACTTAGTTATAAAAATTCGAATTTTATAAAAATTTTATTTGGTTCGTTTAAATAGAAAATTTTCTAACATTTCCTAACTTTTCATTCCATTACTCTATAATCCAGATTAAATAATGAAAAGTTCTTTCTTATTAAAATTTTAGTATAATACAATAAGAAATGATATAATTATAATATAAGAGTTGATTCTAGTTGAATTCTTTAATTTTCAGTTAGTGTTTGTTCCAACCTTCTTTAGTTAGAAGTTTTTTTTTTTTTTTTAAATAAAAAACTTAAAATATGAAATGTTCGACAAAATATATGAGAAACAATAACAAAATTTGAAATTTATTCGTTGTAGAGATAAATTTTTCATTCGACATCGTGAGACAGGCCATAAATGAAAGATATATTTTAATATTTTTTTTTTAACAAAATTGGACCAGAAAAAAGCCTCGATAATCCGGATAATTCGACAATTCGGATTGAGGTCTGCTATAATTATCCAGATTCTCGACTTTTTACTGTATCTGATTTTTAATAATAAATAAGATTTTAAAAATCAAATTTTCGGTAAAAGTAAGAAGATTTTTGTTCCTCAAAATGTTAAGCTGTATGTTATTTGGAATACGTATAAAACTAAAATTTAGACAACAAGTACTTGGATAACTTATGATAAAATTAGAATTTTGAAAAATCCACTCATAAATTTTGTTTAATTTCTAAAGAATTTTCCTTAATGTTGTTTTTGTTTTTTTTTTTTTTATAAATACAAACAGTTTTTGTTCTTAGCACTTTTTTTTAGAAAATTTTATTTTTTTTACTTTTAGCACTTTCCAGCATCTTTCTTTGTAAATTCTAGCACTTTTTCCCACTTAGGTTTTGGTAACACTGGTGTTATGTTTTATTTATTTTTTCAAATAACAATTGCAAAAATCTAATACCAGATTTCGTAACATTTCTTCATGTCCTAAACGGATATGCCATGTAAACTTTTATTTTCGCCAAAATTTTAAAAAATGTATCACTATTGTACCGAAATATTTATATGCGTACTTTCATACAGGTTTCATATAAAAAGTAAAAGATTTTTAGCGGAAGACGATTGTCAAGTTTTTTTTCTCGGAAAATAAGCTATCGTTTTTCAGGAATGTCAAGTTTGATTACAATTCGAATCTGGCAATCCTAGTCAATAGTCATTTAGCCGGCTAGTTAGTTTGTCAGTCATTCATATGCTTTAAATAATAACAGTGTATTTTTGAGCGACTGGCCAACTAACTGAAACTACTCGTATTGATGTGTTTATATGTAAGTATGTCCATTCATCTATCTGTCTATCTATATATTTTGCTGTTTATTTTTGTTTTTATATATTTTTTTCTTTTTATGTTTGTGATCTTTGAGTGATTGACCATCAAAATAGTTTTTTGTTGTGATCCACTCAGTTGGTGTTGTCTCGGAATATCCATTTGTTTTCATTTTTAAAGTTGATGCGATTTTTTTCTTTATTGTTTTTGCTCTTTTTGAAATTTTTTCCTGTTTCTAAGGCAGACAAGAAAATTTATTCAATAATTTTTGGATTCACGATCTTGTTGGGCTGAGAAAGATGTTGCTGCCGTTGTTGTGGTTTGTAAACAAACAACACAAAGTTGTTGCGGCTGATTTTGTTTATTACATATGAATTTATGTGAGTTAGTAATGTTGTTTGCCTTTTTTGTGCTTTAAAAAATACTGTCTATGAGAGCTAGTTTATTTTTGTAAAAACTTTAAAAGTTCAAGTTTTAGGTCTTCTACCTCGGGAGCTTGTTTACAATATACCTATTTGTTATTTTTTAATACACGTAGTGAGGCCTGCCAGATTTGACGATTTCTTACCTTAAAAGTAGCAAAGTATCGATTTGCCGATTTTTGTTTAAAAAAATGCCAATTTTTTGCTGAGACTTATAAATACAGTAATTTTATTAATTTTGATTCTTTTTGACAGAAAAACATTTATTTATTTTTTTTTTAATTAACCTTAATGAAATAGAAGAACTCTTTTGAAATTGATTTCTTTTATAAGTTTCAACGAATAAAATTAGTGATTTAAATGAAAAGTGTTATATATAAATAATTTTTGAACTATTATGAAACTTATTTGGAATGCTCAACATTTAATTTCAAAACTTAAATGAAAATGTTTTTTACCGTATATTTAAATTATATTAAATTATCTTGTTTCATTAAACAAACAATTTACAATTTACAATACTTCGTGAAAATTCTGATTTGTAAGCGATTCATTATAGTTCAACAACAGATTATTTGAAAGAGTTTATTCTTGACTGTTTGCAAGAAATCCTTTTTTCTAAACATAATTAAAAACTCAAAAAAGTGAACCGGTAGGCTAGTTGGCAGTTAGCCTGGAGGTTCAATTCCCATCAGAGACTTTGTTCTGTTTTCATTACAACGGGCTAATAGTCTACGTTACTCTGCTAGGTTAATTAGATTAGAGTATATTTGTAATTGCATTGTGACATAATTTAAATAAAAATAAATAAAATAAAAAACTCAAAAATTAAGTGTATTTGATATGTCGGATTTTTTAATTTTAATTTTAATAAAGTTCCGGTATTTTTTGAAAAATGTGCGGATTTTTCTTCAAAATTATCTGGCAGCCCTGTACGTAGTATATATTTTATGGTTAATTTTGAATATTTGTAAACAAATGCTTTGAATGGATAAGAGTGTTTTGAAGATGTATTATGATGTACATATAATTTTGCTTGATTACTTTGGGTTAATATGCAAAATTTCCATAAAAATGAAAGAAAATTTGGAAGTTATAGAGAATAATAAAATTGGATGTTTGAAAAAGTCATAAATAATTTAAGATAACAATAAAATATTACTTCTTTAATGAAGATTTTTCAATTTGCAAAGAAAGAATTATTATAAAGATTTTCTAAAGCAAAATGCCTAGCTAGGTCAAGCTTTCTTAGCTCAAGAATTTCTAAAGAACAAAGTCTCTCGCTAGCTCAAGATTTTCTAAAAAAAAAAGTCGCTTGCTCAAGATTTTCTATAGGAAAAGACTCTCTCACTAGCTCAAGATTTTCTAAAAAAAACTCTCGCTAACTCAAGACTTTCTAAAGAAAAAAAGTCCCTCACTAGCTCAAAATTTTCTAAAGGAAAAAAGTCTCTTGCTAGCTTCAGATTTTCTGAAGGAAAAACGTGTCTCGCTAACTAAAGCTTTCTGAAGTAAAAAAAAAATTGATTGCACTTCCAACTACTTATTAAAGTAGTTTCTTGGTAATGAGGCGTCATTATTATTTCCCTACTCTGTGTTACATTAATAAGTACTCAATAGTATAATAGCACAGTAATACTGCAATCACGTGGATGAGTTGGCTAGAGCGCCGGATTAACAACCAGAAGGTTGTTGGTTCAACCCCATTCTGAAGCTGTTAGTTTTTTATAACAAAATGTCTAAAAAGATATTTTAAACTAAATAGAGTTTTTGTCGCTTAGGCTGCTATGTGCGAGATGGTGTACTGAGTAAGACGTTAGTCATTAAAAACGAATGGTTAGTTTGTGTCCAAGTTCGAGTCTCACTGACGGCAAAATTTTTTTGTTTTTTTACTTTTGTTTTCGTTTAGGTATATATTTTTGAGTACCCCTAGAGTCAAAAAATAACTACATGAATTTGTGGACAACTCGAACAAAAATAACTAGTTATTCAGGCAAAAAATAAGTAGTTTATTTTTGTTTCCAATTATACCTGCTAGGTTACCAGGAAAGCAAAGTTTTTGCTGGGTTGTTATTAATGACGAATATAATTATATATATATATACTCCTAATATATAAATAAATATATATATATATAATATTATTATTAATTGTATATATTTAAGAATGACTAAAATCGTAAAGATTTTTCCCATTACAACGCATCGTAATTTCAAAAAATAAAATAATTTTTTTTTTATTTGAAAAGTATAATCTCCTGAGAATTGTAAATGAACTCAAACAAAAATGTTTTAAAATGACAATCTAACAAGACAGATCGGCACAGCAGTAGGCATTTTTTTATTGCTGCTGTTGTCTATTTGCAACATGTTAACATTTTTAAAACTTGATGGCCATAGAAATTGAGATTATACGTGTGTTAGCAAAAAAAAAGAAAAAACAAAGAAATAAAAAAGTAAAATAAACGATAACCACGTAGATAGTGAAGATGATGAAGTAGAGACGAAATGGTAATGGTAATAATACAACATCCAGCGTGTGTCACTGATGACAGTTATGATTGTGGCAATGAGATTGTCGTTTGTAAATTGTTTAAAACAACAAAGTGTTATTGTCTATTGAACATTACGATTTTGTTGTAAGACCTTTTTTTGTGAAAAAAAGTGTTCAAATTAAAGAAAAACCACACACATACTAACATTAGTAAAAATGTATTAAAATTATTTACAGTAAATAGAAAATTTGTAGAAGAAAATAAAGAAAATAAAAAAAAAACAAATAAAACACAGAAGCTGAAATCCTTGCATAATTGTAGAAACAATAAAACTACTTTCTACTACTTTTGTTTTCGAAAAAAGAAAAAAATTTTAAACAAAAATAAAGCTATTCCTCTAATAGGATTTGATTTGATTGCATTAAAATTGCAAGTGTTTTTTTCCTTTCGTAGTATGTTTTTAATTTCATTTTAAATTATAAACTTGAAAATTATTTACAATTATCATTAATATTTCATTATAATTATGAAGAGTTAGAGCAAGAGTAAAGCAGTAATTTTATAAATCTATGAAAAAAATGAAATATTTTAATAAGTTATTTAAAAAATATAAATATTTAAATAACATAATTTAAAGAGTAATACATAATAAGGCCTACAAGAAACGTGCTATGAGAAATTTCATAAAAATCTATCCAGAGTAAACTATAAACAAACACACAGTGGCCCAAAAACGATATTTTTTGGAAATAATTCTGTAACTAGTGAGCCGTTTGAGATATCTAAGTAAAATTTTACATTATGGGGTATTTTCGGGGGTAGAGGGTAGACCACCAAAGTTGGTCATCGGGTATGTATTTTTTTTACTTCGCCAAAAATTCATTTATGACTTGAATGTAAAAAAAATACATATAAATCTCTACAAAAAAACATGCTTACATATGAAGGTTATCTCTTTTAGTTTAAGAGATATTTAGGTCGAAGCAAATTTTACCCCCCTTTTTGGCCTACATTTCTTTCAGTATTTTTTAACTTGGAACTTTAGTTTGGGCTCTAAATTTTTCTTACAAAATTCTAATTTATATTGCTGCAAGAAATTAATTTGAAATTAAAAAAAAACAATAATATTTTTTGGGTTCTTTTACCAAAAGGTGGTAATATTTTTCAATATTTTTTATCCCGGAAAATAGTTGAAAAAAAAAATCTTAACGTAAATGCGGTTTCCCACCTTTGTCAATTTAGAAAAAGATTTTTAATTTTTTTTGTAAAACTTCCAAATGTCAAAGCCAAGATCAGCAAATATATATATACCCTCATATGTTGCTTAAACACACAAACAATATTTTTGAGCCACGCCATTTACAACGGCTGGGTAATCATTTTAATTGAAAAAATAAAATTTTGAAACAAGTTTTCCCTGACTGAAATGGGTATTTTAGTACAAAAAATGTGGGATGTTTCTTAATTTCCTGATTTTATCTGTACTTTATTAAAATTTTGTTAGAATATCTCTACTAATTTAAATTTTATTTAGGTCCAAATATTAATATTATTTCTCAAAAGTATACTTAAAATCTAAATTGAAGTCTGGAGAAATTTGGCCGAATTTATTATATTGTTGGCCGAATTTATTATATTGTCACTAATTTTGATTCTCCGTGTTCTAACGTTATTATACATTAATCGAAGTTTTTCGGAACTGTTTCCGAAATAATCTGATTTTTTTTATTTTTTTAGAATTTTTTATATTTGCAACACTGTTTTGTATTATTTTGTTAGAAACTATATAAATTTGTTCCTTATCGGAAAGCCTATTCAATTTCGAATAAAACAATGTAGGTATATACATTTTGAAAACTTAAATATTCGTCTTTCCAACCTTCTTTTAAAAAATCTTTTTAAGTTTTTTTTTGAGTTCGGGACGTTAAAAAAAAATATCTACTCAATCCCTACAAACATTTGGAACATATCTTCCTAAAGAGAAATTTACGTAATACCTTAGTTTTATTATTTGGACGAAAATCATTAAAGCAATATTTTGTCTAATATTGTATTTTTATCAGAAATTAATGCTATACTTATATTTTTCAGTCAAATTATTAAAAAATTAAAAAAATATTGAAGAAATTTGTTTGTTTTTCAGCAAAAAAAAAAAAAAAAAAAAAAAAAAAATGGATATTTTATGAGTTTTTGTTTTTGTGCTTTATGAAGTTAAGATTTATGTGCATGCTATACAAGATGCAGTAAAAGTTTTATTTATTACATTATATCAAGATTTATTTAGTGATAATTTTTCTAAATATTTATTATATCTTCCAGAAGATTATCTGGCGATATCTTTTTAAATGATTGTCTAGCAATATTGTCTATTTTTCTTCAAGGCGTATTGATTTCTTATTGCTTAGATGTATCGCCTGTGACGCATAATCTCTCCCAATGGGGGAAACTTCCGCAATACGAATATGATTATTGCGGCAATAATCTTTTTCTTCTAAGCAACATGAACATCACTTTTGTATTATTTTGCTTGTAGAGATTAGCCTATGACTTACACTATGACATTTAATAAGATATATGCATTCGTACTGTCATGTATTCGATGTATTCTTTTGAAACAAGCTCAACATTACAGAATTTTTCATTTTTAGAAAAAACACAAAACTTTTTTCTTGGTCAAATGTACTAACTACACCCAATCAATCGCCAGCATGGAACTGAAGACCAACTTAAATTTTTTTTTTAATATTTTTCATACATACATCGGTCACTCCGGTCCTGTATTATGAAGCAAAAAAAATTTGAGCGGCGAAATATTTTTTTTATGCCAACTTTCGTAAAGATATCTCAACCGAATCGAATAGTGGTTGGAAATGGGTTAAGTATTTTAAATACTTAGTTTTACTTTGAATATCTATTAAAACTTTATCTTTAGCTATTTGGAAATTTTTTAGTCCCGATTTGACCCCAACATAATTCAATTCCATTAAAATTGTATCTTCAGAAATCAAAAAAATTAATTTCTCCACTTTCATGATTACGTAAAATCAGAATATTTCAAAATTTGACTTTTGGATTTTGACTCTTGGAAATAGAATCTTGGAAATATTTTAGTCGTATTTTGAGAATAAATCTGTTAAAGTTAAGTTTTATTAAAGTTTTTCTTCAGACGTCATGAAATATTTTAATGATATTTTGACCTCAAAATTTATTAAATAAACAAATATTTTTCTCTATTTTGACCATTAGGAGGAATGAAAATTTTTCAAAATTTGAACTTTAACCCTAATGATTAAAAAGTTAAAGTTGCTGAATTTTGACCAGGTGTCCAGTGTATATTTCTAAGTCATTATATTGAGATATTTCAAAAAATTTAAATTATTTCATTATTAATATTGCTAAGTTTTACATAAAAATTTTTTCATGATAAATACATATCCAAACTACAGAATCGATAGTGAAATTGAAGAAAATTTTATTGGGAAAAGATACGGGCAGTAGCTTGAAGTTGTTTTCTTCCAAACAATGTTAAAATATTCTAATGAGCCAAAATTAATACTATTTTCATTTTGAAGCATTTTTCGATAAACATTTTTAGTTTCGATGTCGAACGAGAATAAATTGTTTGAGGAAATCATTCGAAAACTATTTTAAAACTGAGAGCATTTTATTTTCGACATTTTACATGATTTCCAAAATGATTTACCTCTTTAATGATCCACTCATAGATCAGATCATAAAAAAACATTTCTTAAAAAACAAACAAGCTATTTATTTTTCCAATATAAATTTGCTGCCTTTAAACCTTAAACAAAATGCCCACTTTCTCAGCCAATGAATGTCAATCATTATGACATATCTCTAAAGAGTTTATGGCGTTTTAATTGATTTTGATTTGTATTCAAAAACAATAAAAATTGCAATCATATTTGCGATATAATTTTTTTTTTCACTCAATCATTTAAATCACTCATAATAATTGTAATATTTTTTTTTTAATTTTTTCTCTTTTTTTTTTTTTTGGTTTTCTTTGTGACCATAATGGTTATTTAATTTTTTGATGTTTATTTTTATTCAGTCTATGTATACCTAGTATTTAAAAGTATCAAAACTTATGCCATCGTCTCAGTTTTTCATACCTGTTACATCTGATTGTTGTTGTTGATATTTTTGTTGTAGTGGTCCATTGCTCTCAACTTCTTGTTGTAATGTTGATTTCAATTGCTTTTGTTGTGGCTGTGACTCTTGTTGCTGCTGTTGCTGTTGTTGCGACTGAGTCTGTGTGGCCTCTGCATAATGTATCCATGTGTTGCTGCTACTAAATGCAACCAATATGAGACATAAAAACCACAACCATTGAATCGTAACAAAATTCAATTTGTTGCGATCGGTAATCATTGCTGTCAGGGGATCTGTAAATATACAAATTGACAAAATTGTTACATTTTTTCGCATTAAAGTTAATATTATGCCAAAATTGGCAAAAATTGATAAACAAATACAATTATTTCGGAGGTAATTTGCTATACATAATAAAATAAAAATGGAATAATAAAAAAAAAAAAAAAAAATTAAATGGGAAAATGTTTTATAATTCGAATATTTTTCTGTGGTTATTAGTTTTGTTAATATTTTGGGATTTTAAGGGGCAGAAATAAGTTGTAATAACTATTGAAATGAAATAAAAAATTCGTGGAAAATGAAATTATATCATGGAAATTATAATGTTATGGAGTTTTTATGAGTCTTTTGTATGGATTACCAAGGTATGTAAGCTTAGGGAGTTTACATACGCTTATAAAATATTAAATCTACAATAGCAATCTACAGTAGCAATAACCTAAAAATAATGTTAAAAATCGTTTACAATTTTTCAAAGGTTGCATATTATGGTTTATAACTTTTTTGCTACAATATCAATTTTTATGATTTTTAAAAATAAATTGATAGTTTTGGGAGATTATCAGAATTTGATACACACTACGAGTATATTTGAACATTTTCGTAATGTCTGTAATGATGCATTTTTTCTGCTAAATATTGAAAGTTAAGAGGATGAGAAACTTTTTTACTAGATTACATTTCGTTCACAACTCCATTGCATCCATTATGAGAAATGATACGAACTGTTCATAAATATTTTTTGAAATTTTAATGAATTTTTAATTTGCTGTAAAGCTAACATATTATGAATTATTGTGTGAAAATATTGCAAAATTCCAACTACTAAAACTATTCTAAAATATTCGCTAAATTCAGTACATTTTAAATAATTTCTTTTTGTTAACAAAAAAAGAGTATTTTTTTGCATCTTAAACTTTGTGGAATAGAATTTATACCATTTTAGTTGGAGAATCTTATATATTTTTGGTCATAAATTTAAAAAATTGGAACCGTGGTAAAATTTCTTGTACAGATTGCAGTTAAAAATTTTAAGTGAAAAACAATTTTTAATAGAATGCATATTTGTTGCTCCCTTGTACTTAAATCAATATAAAACTCCATTTTGATATTTTGTTTATTGAATTTTTAAAATTTAATTTGCGGATATCTGCGGATGTAGCTAGGGGATAACTAAACATTGTCTCTGCGCCGGAAGTACGGACGAACGTGATTATATCACCAAAATAGTTTAAAATAACATATATGTGATTCAAATTTGTAACCGTTATGGGTGTGTTAATTTTCATCATGATAGCTCATTGGATTTCTGAGTTATTAATAGAAATTAATTGATATCTACTCATTTTTTATACTAAATATTTCATTTTTTTATTAAAATGAAATTACTTAAAAAATGTATTTACATTAAAGTTTGTTACTTATCACAACATTTTTATTAATATCTTAAAATCCAGTTATTTTCTTACAATGAAAATTTGTGTGGAGCTAGAGTAAATAATACTTAATAATACATTATTTACCACAGATCATTATAAAATTATATGGTGGCCATATTATGTTCGTCAGGATGTCTTTCCGGAAAATTAACCTCTAACCCCAAATAGCGTTCTATTATCGTGATTTAACTCAATTAGAGTAGTTACACTAGTTCTGTAAGCCTAGGGCTTTAATGTTCCTATCCTCTTTCCACTAAATATTATCAATTCTTAATATAATTTAAACTTATGTAATCAAATAACAATAAATTTTTAATTCAAAGTGGGTTTGCCAAACAATTTGCAAATGAATTTAGCTCATATTAGCTAAAATTACGAAAAATATTTTTAAGATTATTGGTGAAAAAATTTTTAGGTTTATAGTACAAAATTATATTTAGTGATAATTCAGTTTTTTGTAATGAAACACTTAAACTTAAAACTTTTTGTGGAACATTTAAATTTTTTTTGTAGAACATTTAAGATTTTTTGTGGAAAATTGGATTTTTAGTGAAAAGTGGGGTTTTTAGTGAAGTAATTTTTTTTTTTTAAACATTCATTTTATTGAAAAATTGTGTAATGTATGCAAACGCATAATTCAAATTTATAATCAAAGTACATGTCAACCATATAAAACAATTGCCAGGAATGATGGTGACTCAGGAAATACAGTGTATTGAGTCATAAAAAAAACAAGGAGTACATGATCACCGAAAGGAACCCTGATAACCGAAGAAAAAGTTGATTTACAATCGCAGACAAAATAATACGAATTTTAATAGAAAATCTCTACATCTCTGGATGGAATGTTCCGAATATTTAAATTGCTCTGTATCTCTTATCAGAAAAGAATCACGAAGTAAAAAAAGTTCCTAATGGAAACGGTAAAAAAAATGTGAAGGTAAGGACGAAAATTGCTGAGACTATTTTTTTTCAAAAATATGGATGCCGCCTAAGGGATAATAAAAAGTACGTCTGTCGAACTTTTTACAACATCCTAGTCATGAATTTTATATCGTAGGTGTTATGGAAAATTTATCAGATAAATATCGCTTAAAAAACCAAAATTGTGGAATAAACTTTTGTTTTCATTACAAATGACACTTTTAACAGAGAAATGTACGCAAATGACTATCGTCAGAGAAGATTCCTTTTTATCATTATAAAACATAATGAATTCCTTTCTCTTTTATTCTATTATTACAATAAAAAAGTGTTATCAAATAACTGTCTAGAAATTTGTCCATTTTGAATGAATTGGGTCATAGTAAAAAAATATTTAAAGAATAATAAAAACTGACTAACAAGTAAAATATAATTTGTAAAAATTCCAAAAAAAAAAAAAAAAAAAAAAAAAAAAACCGAAAACACAATAAAACTCTTATGGAGGGTATTCCGGAAAGTATTAAATATTTTACTAAAAACTTATAATAAATAAATGTTTCTTTTAAATTTAAAATTTCAATATAACAGCCTTTAAAAAATTACAATTTCAAATAGATTACTTTCAGTCCTTATATAAGTTCTCAAAATTAAGTTGCTCTGTAAATATGTTATCCTTTAAGAAAGAGTTCTTCCCTTTAAGTAATTTTTATATAATTTTTTATAAAAATATTGTTTTAACTTTGATGAAAGATAATAGAAATACTTGTAAATTTTCATGGTTCTACTTTTGAATTGTTAAAAATGATATTCCTTTAGAAGTAAACTTTTTTCATTTTTTTTTTTAAATACTTTGTGAAATTAATAACAAAAAAACTTTTTCTTTGAAAAATATTATGGAATAAGACCAATTAAAAAAATAAATTGTAAAATATTAATTTTTAATTCACTATTGCGAAGCTCAAGACTCCTTTAGTAATACCAATAATAAAGTGTGCGTTTAAATCAAATGTAACATACATTTTTTTTAATAAAAGATGAACGAAATAAACAAGGAATAAAAGTAAATCAATAAATTGATTTTTCTGCAGATTCTTACGTTGTATTATTTTATATGTACATTAGTTGGTAACTAGAACTTTTCTACTTTTTCTGTCTATTAAAATTTATAATCTTGAAATTCTTTTTCTAAACCAAGTTTCATCTGATTCGCTAGCTGTCTGTTAAGATTTTAATTACCCTGAAATCTATTTCCTTGTTACAAAGTTATTCAATTGAGATTTTATAATAACTTCAAAATAAAATTTAAAAAATGTTTTTGTACATTTTTATTTGACTGTCCTGGGCAAACGCGCAAACTAACGGATTTCAAAAATTTTATCTGTTTTCAAATTTGACATAACTTTTGAATTTAATTTTTGACCATGAACCTCATCATTCCATGCGTGATTTCAAAATCATTTAAAAATTACAATTATCAAGCCTAATCAATCTACCGATATATGAAATTGTGTGAAAGAGAAATAAGTTATTGGAAATAATAAAGTATAATAACAAAATGAAAATTTTTATTTTTACATAATAATTTTATTTTACATAATAATTTTAGATAATAATTGTTATTTTGTTTTTCAAAACTTCCACAAAATCTCTGAAACTACTGGGCTAATTTAAAAACAATGTAAGCACGGCTTAAAGATAATATTTTTGCCGAGTTTCGAATTTTTTTTAACTGAATATGGTGAGCCGTTTTCAAATTATTTCAATATATGTAGTGAAATTGACTTAATTTTGGAGATAACGGTATATCTCGAAAGTCTTTAGAAACTCATGATTTTGGAGAAAAATAACATTTTTTAGAAAAAAGGTTATTATTTTATATGAAATCGCCTCACAATGTAACGATTTTTTATTTTATTTAGATACACATTTTTACTTCTTTAACCTGAGACCATTTCGAAAATTTTTTTGTGCATTTATGAATTTTTACTATTTACAATACAAAAGAAATTTCAAGAAAAATATTATATTTTGAATTTGCCCTCATACTCTTAAGAAATGGTAAGTCGCATTAATATAAAATTTTATAGGCATAAAATCTAAAGTCTCTAGATTACAAATCAGCATCGATTTTTCTCTCTACCTGAACTGGACTTTTTAAAAAAAAATTGATCTTGTGGCGCGAAGTGCATCCCCATAAATATAACCAAAATCAATGTATTCCACCATTTTTAAAATTTTCAAATCGCTGTTTAAAACACCTTTAAAATATACTTTTTGCTCTAAAATTACATCAAACTAATGCTTGTTTTATTTTAATCGAATACATTTTATATAAAATTTTATTTAATTTTCTTTGCTATGGTAACTTGACAGGACCAACCAACCAGTCATGACAACTTCATTAAACATTTATTACATTATCATACTTGTTCATACAAACATACTCTCAAAACCAAACAGCCAAAACAGAAAAGATGCAACTTTTACGGGAAATATATTTCTTCTTTTACTTTATATTTAAAACCAAATATACAGACTTATAAAACCATAAATAATTATAATCAAAAAAAGAAAACTACAACCAAAATATGATAAACGAAAGAATGGTTTGGTCAGTAAGTATTCCTTTATAACGGAATGATGTGTACCGGTGCAAGTTAAGTCTTTAACTTACACACATTTTAAATTAAACCCCAAAAAAAAAAAAATAATAATAAATAAATAAAGTTAAACAAAGGAAGAAATGATATGAATCGTACGTATCATTTATAAAATCATTGAGGCGTTTATATGCAATTTGCACTGTGTGGTCATATAAAAGTTTCGGAGACGATGAAGACTCCCAGCGCAAGAAATAAAAAGAAAATGCAACATGTTGCAAAGTCAAACAATTGAATATGCGTGCATGTAAGATTATTTAAGCTTTAAGGGTTTTCTTGTTGTTGTTGTCAATGGTGTGAGTGTGTTAAAGATACCGCCACCAAAAAGGAAAAAGCAAAAAATAAAATAAGGCAATTGAGAAAACAATATCATTAAATGGCATCATTGTTGTTTTAAAATTGGGGAATAAAAATACAACAAATAATATAATATTAAGATAAAGATACCAAATTGCATGGGTGGGCCTTTTTTCAATTTTTGACAATTGTTGGTAGAAGAAGAGGATCGATCTTCTGTGTCGTTTTTTTCTTCTTCTTTCATTTATAAAATATTGTTAACATGTCCTTAGGGAATGTATTTTTTTTTGTTACTCTGTTGTTAATATAAGTTGAGTTTTTTTTTTGTTTCTGTTTAACTCAGAGGGGTTTCCTGTAATGTTTTTTTTTTGATGATTTTTCTTTTTTTGTTTTAAATGAAAGTGAAATTTCTTTTTTTTGGTCTGGATGTAGTTTTTGTTATTAATAAATAAGCGGCTTCTTTTAATATAGAGTTTTTTTCATTAAAAACTCAACTCCAACATGAGAATATAGTTTTTTTTCTGTCTTAGTTTCGGTAGATGTTAAATTTTGCTTGATTTATGTTGTTTGTAAAAGAAGTCTTTTTGTTTTCGTTTGTTGTTGACAGTTAATTTAAATTTATGTTGTGTTCATAACAAAATCATAAATTTTCTCACCGAAAAAATTTGTTGTATTTTAAATTTATTTTAACGTTATAAATTCATGAAAAATTGTCATTTAAATGTTGCGCATTTGTAATGTGTGTGTATGTGTTTAAGTGTATGAGAACTTTAAAATAAGAAATATGAAAACGAGTAAATCAGAAGATCTAAGCCACATTCATTAAGTAAGCGTTTATGAAACTACTTAGGAGATTAGTTTTGAAATATATTTTCTATAATACGCAAAAGAAGTAATATTTAATATATAGTATTTTAACAGCATATGGAATTTAGTTTTCGCCTAGATATAAGACTACTATATGTAAGATGAGAGAGTTGGAGTGCACCATAATCAATAAGGATATTTTGTGCAGTTCTTACATTCAATATACATACCACTTATAAAATAAAATCCGATTACATATTTACTAAAGTTTTTAAGAGACCATAAAAATTCCTTTTTACCATTAAAGGAAATAACGTCAGAGCTTTTATTAGCAGGAATATTGAAGGGATTCTGCAATTTATAATAACCATAAAATATTGTATCTTTAAGAGTAATAGTTTTTATGAATTTTACCCATAGCTACAGTCCTTGGGCGCATTAAGCTTGTCTTAACCACACAATCTGGTGGATTGTGTCTGGCATAAGGACATGAGAAAATTTCTGTATAGTAGTAGAATCGGCAACATGTTGTCAGTCACTCTGATAGGAGTCATCCTCAAGGAGCCTTAATATCTAAAATATCAAATTTCCTATTTTCTACATTATTCTTCTTTTATCGATCTAGTAAAATATTATGTAGCATAAAAATTTATTTATTTATTGAATAATTACAATACAATTACAAATTATATTCTAATTCTAGCCGAGCGGAGTAATGGAGCTCATTGTGTTCATTGTAGTGAAACAGACTAGAGTCTCTGGTGGTAATCGAACTCACGACCCCCACGACTGACAGATTAGTTCACTACCAACTAGGCCATCGTGGCACCCATAGCATAAATAGTTGGACATGTATTTTTTTTCAAGTGATTGAAACACAAGAAAGAAAGCTCTCGTATTGATCTGATTAATCTTTCATTATAACACAAAGATGATACAACATTGTATAAATAAAAGATCGATAAATTATTCTTGGTTTTACCGTTGACAATCATAAAATGCTTGAGCTTTATTATAACCAGGGCAAGTTTAAATATGCTTGAAAAAAATTAAAATATGCGCTTGAAAAAGCACGAAAAATGGAATATTATGCACAGAAATATACATAAAAAATGGACTAATTCATGCGTTTTCTTTTATTTTGATAGTTTTCGATTTTTTATAAAAAATGAAAATATATTAAATATATCGAATATATTAAAAATATATTTGATATGCCTAAATTTTTTCTTTACAAATATTTGCTCATTTTTTGAATTCGGCATCATTCATTAAATGAAGAAAATTAAAGTCCAAGCCTCGCCTTTCTGTTTTACACAAATAAAGTCGTTTGATCTTTGCTAAAACTCATATATCTTGGAAGGATAACTATTTTCCGATGGAAAGAAATTTAATCTGAATGGTCTCGATTGATATTGGTATGATATAAATCAACACAATATCTTTAGGTCGAAAACAATTTTGTTGGAGAAAGCCTCATGGTATAGGGAGCTTTCTATTTGTTTTGAGTCCACACAAATAAACTCAAATATGAACACTGAACTCATAGAAGACTTTTTGTTGACTCAGCTTGACGAATATCCGGATAAAAAATATATTTTTCAGCAAGATAATGCTTAAAAATTTGTAGGGTATCCTTACAGCAAATGTTTATGAAAAACGACGGCAATTTTCTACGCTTGATGATTTGAGATATGCTATAGGGAAAATTCGTATTATTGCATTTTTTAACAGTTCGCCTATAGAAACTTAAGTTTAAGTTTATTAATTTTCAACATTTCCTCTAATTTTGAACTACGGAAACCTTACCAGTTTTTAAATGCTTCCTAAAAGGTCATCATTACGTTAATATCACTTCTATTTTATTTATTTTCACTTTTTATATTAAAATTCTAAATAAAAACGCATTAAATCCATTTCTACTCAATGCTACTTATTTAGTACAGGTAAAAATCAGATGACAAAATAAAACGAAAATCACAACAAATAATATTGGTTGACTTAAAGACATGTACTAATTGTAGTGACAATTGGTACGAGAAGCAAGCACAGAGACTGTAGTGACAATAGTGATGTTAATAGTATTTCTTAATTCACTCAAACATTTGTTTTGTTATGGTATTTGTTGTTGTTTTTGTATATTTATTATTAGATAAAAAGAAAATAAAACAAACAAACAAAATAAACAAATAGACAAGAAAGTAAATAAATGACGATATTATTGAACATTTGCAACAAAACAATACTTTATGTATTTTAAACATTTATTAACTTTAAATGTTTTGAAAATAAAATAAAAAATGTTAACATGTGCACTTGTTCGTAATATAGCAGGGTAGTATAAAAATGATTTTAAATAAGTTTGCTTGCGTCAATTAAAAAGATTTCTGTGAAATATATCACAAATGTCAATTGAAGTTTCGTGTGCTTTTCAAGTACATTTTCAAGATATCTAAGGAAATTTGATAAGATTAATATTAAAACGTACGGCTACTTTTGCAGTAAATTAAATTAACAAATATTTATGTTTATCCCCAAATTTCTTTAAAAAGACTTTTTCCTCTGCCTTCGTTAAACAAGTACTAATATGTACATAAAACCAAGACCAAAACTTTATTATATTAGAAACTACAGAAACTACTTACACATTAGTAGGCTCAGGGAATGAGAGGTGCCAAGAGAATACATATAACGAATATAAAGGAATGAACGAGAGTGGTATCGTAACGACAACAAAAGTTAATTTCATTAAAAGAATGTCATCTTCGCTTTAAGTGAAAGATAAATATGTAGTTAAATGCTTAAAAGAAGTTTAAATACATACTTAAATAAATAATAATCATAATAATAGTAGTAATACTAAATAATAGTTGTAGCAGTAGTACGAGTTATAAATATAGTGGCAGTTCCACTTGAAAGCAACAACAATAACAGACAACCAAATAATATTATCAGTAAATGGTCAATATAAATAGAGTTTAAGTACTTGTGTATGTACGTTTGTATGGGCAGACCCAAAGAAAAAAAAAATACAATAAAATCTGTTTTATGGATTCTCTTTTAAAGCGAATTGAAGGAGTGTTGTTGTTGTTTAAAGGGTGAAGAATCATTAGAGAATTTATGAGAAAAAACCACAGGTGTTTAAGTTATTTCAATTATTTTCGTTTTTTGTACTTTTATTGTTTTTATTATGTGCTTTAAAGTTTTGAAAAATATCTAAAATTTTTGATGCAGCTATTTAGTTTTTCCTTATTGAGCTTTTATATCAAAAGACTTAAGCAACGAACTTTGTGTAATAAATTAGTTATTAAGTTTGAAATTATTATTTTTTAAACTTCAAATTATAGAATGCTATGTTTTTTTAAATAATAATGAATATAAAGAAGTGTTATAATTTTTAAAGTACACTCTCAATCAAAATACCTAATATAAAATAAATTTCTAATACATATTTTATTTGTAAAGTGATGCGTGAATTTTATTATTATTTTATTATAATTAAAAAAAAAAAAACTTTTTTTGTGAAAAAAGATAAATAGATACATTTTAATGCAAATTATTTAATATAACACTTTTTTATTTCTATGTTAATACCTTAATTTAGGCAATTCTTAACTTTATTTTGCCTGAATAATCCAAATATTTATTCACGATTTTAGTGATTATAAAAATTCCCATATTGATGATGTAAAAACATTTGAATACCTAATGTTAATTTTGTGGTTTTTATACATTGGCTTTTATAAATATAGAAATAATTAAAAAATTTTTGTTCTAATGTAATAAATATATAATTTATTAAGTTATTCACATTAAAAACTCATAACAGAAAATTTATTTTAAAATGATTATAATTACCAATTGATTTAATTAAGCATACAAAATTTTAAATTTGCTCCTTTCACGAAAACGATAAAATCGACTTCTCGTATTATTATACGAGTAGTTGATTTTAAACTCGATAATTCGGATTATTCGTTAATCCGGACAGCATTTCCCATCTTATTACAAAGTCTATAATTTGTAATACTGAATGAATATAAAAAGTAAATTTTATATTTAAATTTTAGTAAAACTTAGAAAATATAATAAGAATTATTATGTAAAAGCTAATTATAGTTAAATTCTAACATTTTCAGATAAGTATTGTCCCAAAATTTTTTCAGTAAAAAGAGCACATAGAACTTTGTATTTTTTTTTTTTTTTGGATAATGATAAATTAAAAAAAAATAAAATATAGAATGTTATTAGATGAAAAATTTGGACGTGATACTTTAATTGTTTCATATCGAGGGCTTATATTCAAAAAGTTCTATTTGCAAAATCCCAATTGTTCACGAGAGCATTAAAACGGTTTCTTGCACTAATTTTACAAAACATTCCGCAATCCGATCTTCTATAATTTATTAATATTACGTCTACTAAACCTCATACTTAAAAATAAATCTTTTAACCTCATTATTCGCGAAGTTATGGTAGGTAGCCTTTTTTCTTAATTTATTTTTAATGTGTGTTATAAAATATTTGTTTATCGAAAATTAAAAGTGTAAAAGATAAAACTTTAAAAAGATAAAAATTTTACAATATATTAAATTTATAATATGTTACCTATCAAGAGATAAAAAGGCTAAATTTGGTAATTAGCAGGACCATCTTTAAACATTGCAACCGTAAAATAATAAGTGTAGGTACTTTTATCTTCAGACTAACATAATTTTGATGAGACATTTTAAGATTCCAATTCGAAATGCGTAAAATAGTTCAAATCTCAAGGATTATTTACCAATTTTTAATTTTACACTACTTTGAAAATCGAACAAAAACTTGAAGATGGCCCGTTTTTCCTTAAAAAATATATTGTTTGTAGATAGCCCAAATACAAAAAGAGAAAAATATAGTGTTAGAATTAACTTTTGACTTTAAAATTAATATCATATATAAAAAACAGAAAAACTAAAGAGTTTTACGCGAAAACAAAATTTTTTGAAATCTGCTGATAGCGCTTTTTGAATATAAGCCCTCGATATATTAAATAAGTTTTATATTTTAATTAGTTAGCACTTAAAGCCTGTCAAAATATACACAGGCTTTAAGTAAACTTTTGAAGAGATGTTATCATAAATATCTGAAATTTTTAATTTTTTCTACTTTAGCATTATTTTTTCTTTATTTCCTTTGAAACCATATTTTTTTAAATGAATTTGGAAAGTGAATTCAGTTGTGAGTCTATTTTATCTATTCTTTTAAAATTTTACGGCTGAATCTTTTAATCGGATGCATTTTCTTGAAAATTGAAGAATTAATATTAAAGTGTTTTTTTTATTGTAATTACACATTTCTAGGATTAATGTCCAAAAATATGTAGTAGTCATTTTAATCAAAAATTCACTTATCCTGTAGCATCTATGGATAGCTTGGCAAATGGGGAATTGTTTGGTAAATTCTGATTGATACTATTCAGGTTCCTCTTAAATAAATAATATATAAGAAAACACTGGAAAAGCTAAATATGTATCTCATTTTTGGAGGAAGAAGAAAGGACAAATCTTTACCTTGTAGCATTTAAAACTCAAATTTAGCTATGATACATTAAAAATCTGAAAGTTGTATTTCTCGAGTCATTTTCCGCTGGACAATTTTAATATAGCTCATAAAAATCTTTTATATTTTTGTGCTTTAGATTAGTTATTGAAAGTGACATAGTTCTAAATATCATTTTATGAAGGAAAATATTAAAAGTCAGTGACAATAAGATTTATTATGATATACTATATTTTTTAAAAAAAGACCCCGTTAATTCTTTCAAAATATAGTTTATTTTGAACAAAATACATTAAAATTTATATATTAAATTTCGAAAATAATTATGGAGCTAAATTTGTTAATATAAAATCTGTTATCAATATTACCATAAAATTGGCACATTCCAGGAAAAAATTTATTAGTTCTACAACCAGTTCCAGAACTCATAAAAATAGCCTGTACTCGATCTACTTTAGCGTTACGAACAATGATTTTTGTTTGAAATTGTCACCTCCAGAACTAGTTCTGTAAAAGCGTTAAGGGATGATTTCAGAACCAGTTTTTTATTTTTTATTCTTATGAGGCATTTCCTAAAGGCCACTTTTTAAACCAAATTAATTTTTGAATTTTCGAAATTTTTTATTCCAGTTTTTCAAACAGTTTTTGGAAGTTATTTGAAATTTGTGTACAATAGTGATATAGAATTCAAACATAATTAGTTTTAGTTCTCAAAAACATTCTTTAAAACCAATATAGAATCACAGTTCAAAGTTCGACTCCATAAGTGACAGAATTTATTGCGACACCACTAGTTCTAAGGATGTTATTAAAGAATATGAATTCATATTCATGGGATAAATTTTTAAAGTTTAATATTATGTCTCATTCTAAAATAATGTTTTAGAAAGAATTGATTGCTATATACTATTCGACTAAATATATTTTTTTAATATTCAGGTGAAATTTATAAATAGTGTTTTTTAATGGGTGTTAAATCGTTAATTTCTTGAAAATTTTATTTCTATGTTTTTATTTGGAACTTTAAGGAAAATATTTTTATTATTATTATTATTATTATTATTATCATAATTGTTATTATTATTTCCTTCAAATTTTTAACTTTTTTCAAAATCTGGAAAATAAATTTCAACAGACAGATAAATATTTGGGCATGATTATTTCGTTATATTAGAGTTTCTGATTAATTTGTTACAGGAAACCACTCAATTGTGTATTGCTTACAGATTGAAATTATTGGGCAAAAAAAAAAAATTATATTTTTTCTTAACCAGCTCAAAATTGAGAATTTTTGGAAAAAAAAAACTTGAAACTTTTTTCAAGCAAAATGTACTAAGTCTCTGACTTTTAATCGCTGGTAGGGAACTGAAGCCGAATTTGTTTTTTTTTTTTAATTTTTCTTGTATTCAGCTCATATACGCATCGTTTTTTTTTTCAATGGGACACTGTAATGAACATATTTTTGGCTAAAACTATTCAGAATTAGTTCTGTATAAATATTTAACAGCTTTAGATTTTTTTTGTTAAATTTTAATACATTAAATTTAGTTAATATCTTAAAATTTTTGCCGACTTTTTTTTTGAAAAAATTAAAAAAAAAAATAAATTTTTTAAGAAAATATACACACAGAAAAATAGTTTTTTTTATTAAAATTTTCATGCTTTGAAATAATATAATAAATGAATTTAACATTAAATAATTTCTCCTTTTTCTTTCCAGCTGGTAAAATATGGTCAATTTTTTATTGCCCAATAAAGTTTTGTATAGAAAATGTAAACCACTTATTGCCTTTTATTTCAATAATAAGTATTTCATGATTTTTTGTCCTATATTAAAAAAACTATTACGCACCAACATTTTAAATAGCAAAGATGAGAAGAACTCTAAAGCAACGAATAATCATAGCTCCTCAATAATAAAAAGTTAAAATTTTTTCATTATTTTGCATTAGCCTGGTTATTGCTGACTTTTCTCGTGTTCCAAGGAACCGGTTCTGAATACTGAATAATCCCGGAAATGGTCCTGAATAGTATTGAACTAAAAACAATAAAGTTTTATAAAACAATTTGTCATATGACAAGTTTACTCAAAATGCGACAAGATATGTGATTGTTTGGCTTTTTAAGGCAAACAATCACATATCTTGTCGCACTGATGACACTCTGATATGTAACAGTGCTTTTAATATTTTCTGCCCAGATTTAGAAATTTTTCGTTACAGTAGACGCACCCACGCAGAATTATGAATATAAACTACACATAATTTTGGCAATTGTAAAGGAATTGAATCCAAATTAAAAGCGAATTTAAGAAGGACCTAGCAGTGCTCAATTATGATTATTAATTTTAAACTCTTATAGAGAGATACCGCGCAAAATTTTGTAAAAATAATTTAAATTATTTTTTCAGAAGTCATACCTAAAAAAATTAAAAATAATGTAGTTAGTAATTAATTTTTGTGTAAAATAATATATCAGAAAAATCTGGAGAAGAAATGCTATAAGTAGTTGATTTAGTTTTAATCCTAACATTATTCATATTTCATTAAAAAAAATGTTATGTCTTATTTGAACACATACTTTGAATAATGTGGGATACATAATATAATAAATAAATGTATTGATTTATTTATTTATGATATTTAATTAATTGCATTATTCAATAGTCAAATATTTGCCCAATGTGAACTCACCTCAAGAAAAGTTTTATGACAGCATGGAAAGTGTTTTTTTTTTTTAGGAAAGCTTTAAAGTTTTACAACATCATGGTGTTAACTCTTATGGAAAAGAGCATTGAATATTTTATTTTTAAATATCAATATTTATTTTCACATAAGTTTTGATTTTATTTAACTGTTAAAAAAGTATCAATACGATACTACCCCACTCAAAGTATTTCACACTTGTATTTTGATTGTTTTGAACATTTGTATGAAAAATAAATAAAAACAATTTTTTTTACCCAATCAAATTGTGTTGTATTTGCTGTTTTTCATACAAAATTTCGTAATTAATTTTCCTAATATGTACATATATATATATATATATATATATATATATATATATATATATATTGGAAACAAATCTGACATTTGCGCATTTGTTAAAGAAATTAATAAAATATTATTTTTTTTAATATACGTTTTTGTGTTTTAAAACACTTAAAATAAATTACTTTAATATCAGTCTTAAATAACTTTCTCAAAGGACGTTGTATTTTTTTATTCGCATAAATATGTAAATTTCTTTTACCATGTTGTAAATTTTTTACATTGTTTTTATCAAAAAATCTTCATCATGTGAGGTAATTTAAAGTAATTTAAAAAATTTCGTGAAAAACATACATATATAAATATATACAAAAACGTCATAAAATAATTATAGTTTTGTTGTATGTGAAAGATGATGCAATTTTTTTAATGTCCAAAGATTATAATCAGACAACATTGTAGTAAGCACGTGCAGCATAATTACGTTAATGTTATTTAATTAAATTTTTTATTGGAAATAAAAAAAAAATGCATACTCACTTCACAAATTTATTTTCAGCACTTATGAAACTTTTTACAAAAATCATATAATTAAATAATTTTTTTTATCCTTAGGTTATTTATTTCTTTTAGTTGGCCACAATAAGCGCATAAATTTAATATGATTAAATAAAATTAATATTTAGAGTTAATGATTTTTATATAATTGTACGTACCATAAACTATATAAACGGCAAAAATTAAATCCAATTAAGGGTTATTGTAAAAAATTTTTAACAATAAAAGTTTTTAAAATGTTTTAAACAAAAAAATTTTATTTTATTTTCAAAATTGCTTTCCAGGTGTTTTTGTTTTTTTTTTTAATTTATTTGTTGTTATAAAATCGTTGTTATCCTTTTTTTTAATTTATTATAACTTCATTAAGTGAAGGTAGCACATTTAGAAAAAAGTTTCACTTTTTATTTGTTGTCGCATTAAAAAAATCCAAAAATAAAAAGTAACTAAGTCTTTTCAAACTGGCGGCAGCCGTTGTTGCTAATATGCTGCTGCATGTAACAAACTTGCTAAATAATCGTCAAACAACAGGCAACATGCAACAACAACGAAGACGTCGACGACAAAAATAAACAAACGAAAAACGAAATTACACACTAAAAAAACATTAAAAATGACGCATAATACACACGCTTGATTAGTTAAGGTTGGTTGTTGCAACAATTTTTTTCTATTTCATATTTTTGTTTATGCTGCGTGTTTTTTTAGAAATATAAAAAAGTCACTAAAGCGATTTGAGGTGTTTTTTTTTTAAATTAAACTTTTTTCTTTTAAAATTTTTTTTTATGTTATTTCCGCTAAAAGCATCCGTTACAGTCGATGTTCGTTATAAAACTGAATTCGCGTTAATTCCTCGCTGAACTAACAACTTGTCGTCAACGTTGTTGTAGTCTTCGATGTTTGTAATGTTCAACTATACTAACCCTCCACTCTTCTTCACAGATATATTCGCATAAGAGTTTTGGACATAAAAAACATACACTTAAAACTCATCGATAACAACTCCAAACTTATGCAGTCATAAACACATTCATACACACATTCGTTACTTGACTCTTCTCCAAAACAAATTTGTAGAAATATAAACAATACAACACTTGCGCTTTTTTCCCCCATTTCTTTATATTTTTTTGTTCACTTGTGTATCTAAACTTTGTTGTTATCAATATTGAGACATAAATTTTTATATTTTTGTAGCTGGCACATTCATATGTTCATCCAGCTGCTACATAAATTGAAAACGTGATGTGCATCATTTAGCGATTTTTTTTTGTTTGCTTTAACAAATAGAAAAACCTAAAAAAGAAACACTTTTACTTGTAATATATAGCAGGTACTTAAATGTTTGTAATATGTATATAAATTTACAAAGTTATCGCATAATATTTTCTAATAACTTTTAACGTGGTATCCTTCAAACATATTTTATTGTAAACAAATGTTTCAGCAACATTTTGTTGCAAATACAAGATGTAAGTATGTGTCTTAAGTCTTTTGAGTTATAGTGTCTTTTGATTAAATCTTTAATATTGTCGTTAAAGATTACAGAAAAAAAAACAATTTTTTGTGAAAACTCAAAAAGTTTTAAATTATTAAAATACCGTGTGACAGTTATTTTATATGGATAAAACTAGAGACCATCTGTGGTCAAATTGTGTAACCAGTTTTTCTCCAGGATGTGAAATTTCCTCTCAGAAAGACTTCAAAGTTTCGAAAGATGCGCAATTTTAAGGAATATTATAAAATATTTACCAAGATTATAATAGTCCAATATGTATATCAAATGAAAGCTACAAATATCCCTGCAATATAATAATATTTTTATTTAAATATTACAGTGCAAAAGTTTAAAAAAATATCTTTTTTGAAAATTTAACCTTTAATATTATATGTATTATTTAATTATATACTATATATAAAGGATATTTTCTTAACATTTTGTGCCGCAACATTTAAATAAGAACTGCTAGGATTCTTAACTTTCTTGACATCAATATTAGACTGATATAATTTTGATAAATATTTTATAATTTTCTGTAAAGTTGCATATTTTTCGAAAATTTGAAATTATTTGGAGTGAAAATTTGAACTCCAGGAGAAAAACTGAGAACGTAGTTTTATTTATTTATTTTTCATGTATGAAAATAAATTGATAACTATTAAAAAAATATACAATTTTTTTCATTTACTTAATACGAGTATTATAAAATTTTGTGAAAAATAATAAGGACATCCGAAATCAATACTTTCAAATCCAAAAAAAAAAACAATGTTACGAATATAAATATTTTAATATATTCTTGTTATTTATAATTTTATAGAAACAAATTATAAATTGTAATTAAATCAAATAAGAATAAAAAAAAAACGGGAGTTGTTTGCTTCATCATTTTTTATACGCGGAAGTAACAGAAATTGCTGTTTTTTGCCTGTGATTAAAAATAGAAACATTTTATTAGCTATTACAGCAAATCATTACTATGTTTTAAACCTATTACAATTGAGCGATAAAAAACAGCATGTTATTGGATTAACCATACAATAATTAAAATTCTTCTCCTTTTATCTGCTGCCAATACTCTTATTTACCATTATTAAAGGATTTTCTTTCTTTAATAACTTCATTTACGTCAATTGAGTTGGAAATTAGCCAGTTTGAAGGATTAGTATTGTTCTTTTCAAAACCGTCTTCAATAAGTGCTCATTGATATTGATCATTATTTTCCTAGGAATATACTATAAATATATAATACGGAGTATGTTTGCATTACACTTATCATCCACTTAATCTTCAATAAAAAATATTCAGATAAATTATAAATGCCATCAAATCACTGTATATTGAAATATTGATCAGAAAACCTAATTAAGTGAGATAAGAATTCTAGTTTAAATATCATAAAAACAACCTATACAATACCCAAACTTCAATTCATTGAAAATTTGAAGGGCTAATGTTAAAAGGAGTCTGAGAGGTGTGAAATCATGTACACAGAAAAAAGTCATCACCAAAATAATTCATTAAATTTTTTAAATTTGCACCTCTCACCAAAATAATCATTTTGGTCAATCAATTAATTACTAATAACTGTAAAAAATTAAAAACAAAAAAATTTAATGAATTAAAATTTTAATTGAGAAAAAAATCTTTTGAATTTTATTTTTAGTATTTATTTTATTTTATTTTCGCTTGAATATATTCATTAAATTTTGATGTGACTGTGTTGATTGAAAAATGTAAGGTAATAATTTTTTCTGTGTAGTAACGATGAAATAATGGTATTAATAACAACTAAATGGAAAGATATTCTGACCTCCACATGATTATTTTAATTAAGATTTATAAAACTGTATGTATAATGTAGTAAAATATTGTTTTGATATGCTAAATTAACGATCAAACTATTGCTAATGGTGAAATTATTTAAAACAAAGTTATTTTTAGTAAATTTTTTCTACTTATATAAATTAATTTCGTGTGTCCCATTATTTTTCACATAACTGTATAATACAATAAATTTGATTATATAATACAAAGTGCGAGTTAAGCAACAAGGCCTTAACTCAGGAGGTAGATTAGTTATAGCTAAAAACACAAAAATATATATTTTTTACCTTAAAGATATTAATTGTCTCTGTAATGATATGTACGAGTATAAACATCATTAACTTTAAAAGTTCAAAGTTTAAATTTTTAAGGAATTTTAAAAATATAATTTTTTTAGATATAATGGTTTGATTTCTATATGTCCAACTTTAAAATTTCAAAATCAATAAACTTTATACATATCATTACAAAGGCAATATCTTTATCTTTAATATGAATTTAAAAAATCAAAATTAACAAGCGTTTAAAAAACGTGCATGCTAGAAGTATCTTATTTTGAGACTTCATAGCTCCGCTCTTGAGTAGTCCGTAAGATAAGCCTCCAAAACTTATACTCGAACCAGCATACTTTAGGAAATAAAAGCTGATCATCACGACAACCAAAAATATGCTCTATAAAAATGTTTTATGCGGAATTATGCTCTTTAGTGTAGTACATGCAAAATTATGCTCTTAAGCATAATATATACAAAATATGGCATTGAAATTTCTAAAATATGCTCTACAATAAAGATTTTCTATGAAAATAAGACAAAGCATGCTGTTAAGACCAAAGTATGGAAAAATATGCTGTAACAAATCAATGACAAATTTTTAAGATTTTCTAAAACGGATAAATAACTAATACATACAGGGGTGTTCTGAAAACCGCGTGATTTGAAATCGCGAAACGTTTTGAAATCACGCCGATGATTTGATGCTGTTCTGCAAATCACGTGATTTTGCGGTTTTCGGCGTAGTTTTAATTTTTCGAAAACATGAGAAAACAACCGACTTTTAAAATTTGTGTTTTGGCTTTTTAACATTAATGAAAATAAAAAGTGAACATTTAGTAAATAAAAATTTCGAGAGCTACTTTATTGGCATTAATTAATTTAAGAAAATAGCATTTAAAAAATTAACGTGTTAAAAAATGTCATTTACGGGATTTATCAAATCCTATGGATACAAAAATTAATACAAAAATAAAGAAGTTGCCACTGTTTTTATCGATGAAATTTGCCTTCATGTTTCACTTACTTACTACTCAATTATTGAATATTATTAAATTTTTTAGCAACAAAAATTAAAATTTGTCTTAAATAAGGTATAGGATGGTATCTTAAATAAGGAACGGGATGGTATATTTTATATGGCATTTTACGACTGTGTCACATTGGCAACCTTAACAGTAAAAAAAAGAGAAAAAGTAAATCACGAACATTGGTAAACAAAGCAAAACAACTTTTTACAAAATAATCAGTGTTCTTATAAATTTATTAATATTTATGTTTCTGTGTAAATAAAACCTAATTTTATTGGAAAAATAAATAGAAAACACATCATACTAAATACAAAATAACATTTAAAGTGAATTCTCTACAAATAACATAGAAAAAATAGACCAGTGATTTCAAATTGTCAGTCATTTAGCTGACCGGTTTCAAATAGCGAGATTTCAATATTTTTTTGAGCGCAGAACACCTTTTACGTGATTTGAAATTACTTTGACAAAAAGTGGTTTTCAGAACATCCCTGATAGTTTGGTTCATTTGAAGTTCAGAGAAAAATATGATTTTGCATATTTTTGGTTACCTTGCTGATCATAAATATTTGTGCAAAATTTTTATATTTGATAAAATATTCATATTGTATTAAACGTTAGATATTGTTGTAAATACTGCAAAATTACAACGAGTATAACTATCTAAAAATATTTCCAATAAATGGAACAATGGAACTTTTTGCAAACTATATTTTTTATACCATTTTAGATGAAGAATTTCGTTTTCGATCATAAGCTTCAGAAGTAATACAAGATGTTTTTAATTTCTTGTATAAATTACATGCAAGATATTTTGAATGAAAAATTTAATTTAATTTGAATTAATTGTATATAGGATTTTTAAAATTTTATTTGCGGATATCTCTGCAGATGTAGCCAGGGGATAAAAAAACATTAACATAAATTTGTCTTTCTGCCGTACATAAGGGCGGACATAATTATATTCAACGTGATTATTCCTTTAGTTTTAGAGTTATTAATAGTTATGTTCTGGATGTTAAAATTCTTAAATATAAAATATATTCATTTTTTATTTGAAAAAGATTACTTAAAAAATATTTTATCTGCATTAAAATGTATAACTTATTGAACCAATTGAGGACGAAATAATAGCAAACAACATATTTATTATGGGTCATTATAAAACTATAAGATAACTTTATAATATTTGTTTGAATTTCCTTTCGTAAAATTTAACCATTGACCCCTATGAGTGTTCTATTAGCATTATTCTCTATATCTTGATTTATTTAGAAAATATCCTTAAGATTTTTGGTGCAACATTTTGCTCAAATATTATCAAAGTTTAAAATGTTGCAGACTTATGATGAGACATTTAAAGCAGAAAAAAAATTATTTTTGCGAACTGCGTCAGTGCTATAATATTGCCAAAATTCTGTTTTCAACAATATATAAAAAATTACCACATATATATATATGTCTAAAATACAAACTAAAAGTGATACGATATGATTGATGTAAACGAATAGAATAGCGATCATTGTGAGTTTCTAACATTTTTTTTCTTTATTTTATAATTATACATTTTTAATATCTAACAATTAATTTTTTTTAGTGATATTGATGGACAAAAATTACCATTTATATTATGGTAGTTAAAAATTAAAAATTTAAGAAAAAAATTTTAAAAATTCCATTTTAAGTCCGCATTCAAAAATATATGCACATATGTAACCTACACAAAGGTATACCAAATACAAATTAAAGGAGAACCATAATTTTGATCTACCCTACCTTTGAATATCGAGTAAAATTTTGAATTTAATTCATTGATATATTTTTCACTAATCACAAAAATAAATTTTTAAATGATGTTAATAATTAAAAAGTTACAAATATTAATTATATAAGTATAAAATATTAATTCCAAAGCCAAAAATGTTAAAAGTTGCACTAAATTCAAAGGTGTAATTATTTTTGAGTGACAATTGATTTCGATATAAGCTAGAATAACACCTATAGAGTGGTGTACATTTTCACCGATTTCAATTATAGCCTTGAGTATGCCCCAAAGATTTATAAATTATTAAAAACACCGAGATGTTTCGCTTAACTAAAATATAATATATTTACTTATTATAAATATAATTTCACATAAAATGTAAAAATGTCAGTATAAAGTACCCAAAATTTGAGATCTGTTTTAAAGAATTATAACGTTTTTGCAAATTAATATTTTATCGCGCCACAACGATTTTTAAATGTAATATGGAAACCTTTTTTGATCATGTCATACTTTACACCGAAAAAAAGCACCTCTTAGATCGATTCAAGTTTTTTCTCCCCAAGTTTGGGCACCGTCAGTAGCGCTGCTATTGAGGGACAATTAACGAGATGTATCTCAAACGATTCATAATTATAAGAGCATTCATTAAATCTCCATATGCTAAAATCCGCGATTCAGCAATTAAAAGAAAAAAAAACTTGTTATTTTCAAATACTTTCTTGGATTTCTTAAATTTAAGTGCACATGGAACCATTTCGGGTCTTGAATAAAAAAAATATTCGGTTTCATAAAGGTAAACTTAAAAAGAGAATTCCCCATATCCATCAAACTACAGCCCATACATAATAAAACTACGTACTCAGATTTTCTCCACGACGTCCAATTTCCTATCAAAATGAGTTTAAAGTTTCTAAAAATACATAACTTTAAAAAAAATAATTATAAAATGTTTACCAAAATTATATCAACCCAACATGGATGTCAAATGAAAGCCGAGAATAGCAAAAGTTTAAATTTAAATGCAGCAGAACAAAATGTTAAGAAAATATTCTTTATATCAAGTATATTATTATCTAATAGTTTCATAACTTTTTATACTGAAAAATTTAAATAAAAGATATTATTATATTGCAGAGTTTCGTAGCTTACATTTGACATCCACATTGAGTCAATATAATTTTCGTAAATATTTTATAATATTCATAAAATTGTGTATTTTAAGACATTTAAAGTCCTTTTTGAGAGAAATTTTACATCCTGGAGAAAGACTGGGTACTCAGTTATACACTAGTTTTATCCATATAACGATTTTTTTAAGTGTGAAAATGATTGCTAGAGGCTGATATATATTTGAAAGTAAATAGGAAAAGGTAACATTTTCAAAAACATGTTTTCTTAAGTTTTTCTAGGGATTCTTAGCTTTCATTTTTTTTAACGTTTTATTTGTATATTGAATCTGTCTTATTGTATACCTCACAATATGTATTGAAATCTTAAAAACTAAAAATTAAACACTATTTAATCTCTATCGAGATCATTGGTTCTTTCATGGTCCTACTGGAAGTCGGCTCTGCGAAGTCTTGTATCTGTTTGAACTTCAGCAAGAAGCCTTGGTTGAGGTGAGTCTCTAGTTTGAGAATGTATTTTTCATTGAGTTTCCTAAACTCGTCTTTTACAAATGGTACCTCTAAGTCCCTATGGATATTTTTATTTCTTATGTACCATACTGCATCTGTCATGGTCCTATGAATTTTTGATTGGGCCCTCTGTATAATATCGCAATAATAATATTCGCAATACTAGCTGTTCCCCATAGTTGGATACCATATATCCAAATAGGCTTTAAAACGGTTTTATACAGGATCACTTTATTGTCAAGGCTTAGTAGTTTCATATGACACCCATACTGGGTAGATATAATATTCGTAAATATTATATTATATATTATAGAGGAAACTTGACGTCCTGAAGAAAAAGTGGGTACGTAGTTTTATTTGTATGGTAGATAGTTTCATGCATATATCGATTTTTTCATGTGTGAAAATGACTGTCACACGGTGTTATCAAAAATCACTACAAAAAGTAACATTTTTATTCTGTTTCTGACCAAATAATTTTGTTTAACCTATTTCTTCAATATTCAAAAGCCCTTTAAAATTAAAATAGTGTCTTAGATTTTGAATTTGAGAAAATTTATTTCATGCATACTCTTTTTTTATGCAAAACTCTCATAAATAACCATTAAATATTTAACAAGTCAACAGTATAACTTTTGGCAATTTAGCTGCAATACGAGTAGAGAGACACGTTTATAAGTCTTTCAATGCAAAGTATTGGCTTGCCAGTGAGTATGTAAAGATGGTGTTAGTTTAATGAATACAAAATAAACAAAAACTACAAGATAAAACAATATGAGGATGTTGTCGTTTTGTTATGAGTAGAAGAAACAAAAACACAAAAAAAAAACAAAATAATAAACACATGCCACACATCACATCTGAAGGAAGGAGAGGGGTTACACAAAAAAAAACAAAAAAAAAATAATAATGAAAAACAAACAAGAAGGAGAGGAGACATGTAGGCAGACATGCAACATGATGTTGCGGCATTAAAACTGATATGCAAAAGAGCTTTTTTATAGCAACAACGACGCAATGACACTAAACAAGCAACAAGTTGTTGACTTTACGCATATTTTTTATTGATGTTTTTTTTTTTTTTTTTTGTTGTGTCGTTGTTATTTCGGTTGTATGCTATATAACTAGTTGTACAAATTTTATTTTTCGTGAATTTTTTTCTTATTTGTAGAATATCCACAATTAGAGTGTAGCTACCAGACATTTGGTCACCACAATGATCATAAATAGTTTTATTTTCATGTTGCAACTATTTTTTTTCTTATTTATCTATTTATTATTTTATTGATCTTAAATTTTATTGAACCGTAGGATGTCTTTATTTTTCATTATGGTTTTGATTTTTGATTTTTTTCTATAGCCACCAAATATTTTCATTGGTTGTCTTTTTATTCGTTTGTAGTTTAACTGTTTTTCGATTTGCTGTAACAACTATGTGCAACAGATTTTATGGTTTTTTAAGTTATATTGTTGTTGCTGTTATTATTATTATTATTTTGCTTATAATAAAGTTGTGAATGGAGCAAGTTATTATACGAATTATTTAGTGCCAAATGACAATAATATTTAGTTGTTATTGGCCCCTAATGAAAAATATTAATATGTATTTTAATCTATACGATATGTGTTTGTGCTGTTGTTATTTTTCGTTTAAGTGTAGGTTGATAGATAATTCGAATGTTATCGTTTATGTTGTAAGTAAATGTATCTTCTTTCTTTTTACCCCCTTCTCTACATAAACAGCAATGACTGGCTGTGCACATTTGTAAAATGTTTACTTTTTTATGCAGCTGGTTGCGGTATAATTCGTTTGATTATTTTTTTTTTTTTTTTGGTTTCTTAAAGTGTGGCTGTAATTTGATATATTTTGAGTGTAATGTTGAGTTAATTTAAATAATAATTGTAGAAAAATATTGAAACTTTTTAAAATACACTGAAAATATTAAAAATATTAAACCAATTTTTCAAATTACAAGAAAGATTTTTGAGTTTATACCTATGTGTCTAACAAGGAAACGATCGTGGTGCTTTCTTAAGATTAACAGCACTACAAAGTGTGTGTTTAAAAATACATACATTTTTTCTAAAAGTGTATTTTCTTACTTACGCTTAATTAACACTTTAATAGCATTTAAATGTTTTTTACTTATCTGTGCAACTATCACATCTCAAAACATGACATAAGATATTGTTATCTCTGCATAATCTTACTTTTTTATTTCAATTATAATTTCTAAAATATTAAAAACCTAGTATAACTGAAATAAATACAAAAATTAAATGGCATTTACATGTGTTTCCACACCCAAAGAAGATAATTGCCAATTTTTTTCCTTTTGTGATTTTTTTATTATTATTATTTTTTTTTGCAAATTTTGACATAAACTCAAACTGTGATTATTAATTATTAAAATTTCTATTAACACATATTTTTTATCTATTTATTTCTTTATTTATTTTTTTGTATAATTGCAGAGACTTATTTTATGTTTTGTAGCTGCTTAATGGGTGAGTAGTTAAATTGTTTAATTATTTTGATTTTATGACATGTTATGAGTAACAAGATAATTTTTGAAAAGTATGAAAGCTTTAAAAAAACATCACATTGATCTAAACGAACTTTACCTCATATCTTCTAACCTGTTTCAAATTTTCTTATGAACAAATGCACTTCCTATGTGTGTCTCTTAGTGGAGATATTTTAGAAAAGTTAATAATAATAATTATCTTTTCGACATATTTTGTAATCTTGTCTAAAACAATTTTTTAAGCGATAAATTGGTTTTATCTCACCTTCACAGCTACATAGACATTCTTTTTATATAAAATATCTAACGAAAGAACTTTCAAATACAAATTACTACTGTTGGGGATAAATTTATTATAATAACCTCCCATTTATTATAATATAGTTTAGAGTGCTCATTGAAAACATCGTCCTTGTCAAATTACCTAAGTGATTTCCATTAACTCTCAATATACACAGAAAAAATATAGTAAATTAAACGATTTATACCGAAGATAGAAACTATCCAATTACTTTTTTAATTGTATCAATTATTCAATTGATTAAAATTAAAATTTAATATTTTTTTACCAACAAGTTAGAGTGCTATATTCGGCTGCACTGAATCTTATAAACCTTTCACCCTTGTTGAAATGTGTTATATGAAAATGAAACACGTTATATTGAGTGTAATTGCAAATATATTTATTTATACTATATCTATGTAAATACTAAAAACTTGAAATAATTTGCATTTTTATATAAAGTTAAAATAGAATGAAGATTTTATAAATCCTTATATCTTTATATATATATATATATATATATATATATATAAATACGGTGAAAGTTTGTTTGTTTAAAAGTCTGAACCGATTTTGACGAAATTTGACATACAGATAGTATAAGTACCAGAGGTGGTTATAGGATTTGTTAAATCTTGATTGGACGTCACACCCACGTTATTAATAAATATATTTACATGAAATTTGACGCACAGATAGTGCTTGCACTGTAAAATGTTAAAGGTTATGTTTGATCTTGATCGAATGCCATTCCCATATTTTACGCCACCTCTCAAACGGATCGGGATAAAAAAGATCAGAGCAGGGCGTGTGATACCCCATATAAAGCAAATATTCATTATGGCATATCTAAGAAACTATTATAGTGAGAGCCCTCGAATTTCGTGGAAACCTTTATCTTATCATATCGCATTGATGAAATGAAAATAGGACGGACAGTTCCAGGGAGAGAGGTACCCCCCATACAAAAAAATATAATTTTTTTTTTCATCTAAACGGCTATTAGAGTGAGTCTTAAAATTATTAAAGTAATTTTCATATAAAATTTCGAATAAGGTGAATACTTTCAGGAGAAGTAGTAACTCCCATATAAAGTAAGTATTAGTTATCGCATCAAATAATGTAGCGAAATGCATCGGTAAAAGCTATTAAATAACAAATTTAATACTTTGGAATTTTACAAAAGTTCGCACATATGTATATAAAGAAGATATAATCACTTCGGTGTAGAACAAATATTTTAAAAATGTAAGATAATATTAAATTGAAAAAGAGTATGGTGGAAAATTTATGGACCGCTTTGACTGATTTAAAAAACAGAAATTCAAAAAAAAAAAAAAAAAAAATATCTGTGATAGATTTATGCATGAATGGGGCCCATAGCTTATATAGGAGCTTCAAAAAATCATTTTGGCCTATAACTCGGTTAATACTACTTAGTTCATTTTTTCAACACATAAATTCTTACAAAAGTTTCCGATTTTTCTGTGAAAAAATCGAAGTTTCTTGCTTACATAGGTGCTTCAAAAAGTTTAACAAACCAAATAATACATAAATTTATTACTGCTGTTGTTTTTCAGTACCCCTGAAAACAACAGCTTATTTAGGATTAGGATATATATATATATATATATATATATATATATATATATATATATATATATAATTTAATTAGAAAAGAAGAATGAATAATAAAGGTTTTTACTGAATTTTTATAAAAAATTGGCAGAACAAAATGAGAGTTTTTAACGGAATTTCGCCACTTGTTAAAGATTTAATTTTGCTTATGAAGTACAGTGAAAATTCTATATATTTTTTTTTTTGACAGAACTTAGGTTTCAATGAAATTCAGGTGGTTTATTTTATAACTTATTTCGAAAGAAAAATCGTTCGAATCGAAAACATTTGGATTTTTACTCAAAATTTTAATTTTTTGTAAAAAATGTTTTTTTTATGAAAATTTTGATTTTTTGTTAAAATTTATATTTTTAAAGAAAATTTGATTTCATAAATACCGCCAGCAACATACCAATGTACTGACATTGGTATGTTTTTGGAATACAATCTTCGCACATTTTGTAAAGAAAATAGTTTTATTTTTAAGTAAAAATCCAAAATATTTTTACAAATTTCATTTTTCAAATAATGACATTCTGTGAAAATAAAAAATGAATTAATTTATAAAATTGAATAGCAAAATCGTTAGCTATGGTTACTGAATTTGAAATCAAAAATAATATTTTTTTTTGTTTTCAAAAAATAATATTTTCATACCCTCCACCAACCCTAGTGATGAAAGAGAGTATACTAAGTTTGCCGTCCCGTGAGTAACACCAAGAAAGAAATCATTTAAGACCCCATAAAGTATATGTATATATTCTTGAACTATATAAAATTCTGAGTCGATTTAGCTTTTCAGAAGTCATACCTACAAAAAATTAAAAATCTAGTTAGCAATTACTTTCTATATATAAAATGATATATCAGGAAAATCTGGAGAAGAAGCGCTACAAGTAGTTGCTTTAGTTTTAATCTTAACATGTTCCGTTCATCTTTTAATAACAAAATGTTGTTTTATTTGAACGCATATCTTATTATTTTATATAAAAATCGATTTTTAGAATGAAATATAAGTGATCACCTGGACAACCAAAAATATGCTCTAAAAAATATTTTATGCGCATAAAAAATGCTCTTAAAAACGGAAAATATGCATTAAAATTAAAAAATGTTAAATTAGTGCTAATGCTAATATAACTTGATTTTTATTAAAAATTGCTAAAAAATATTTTCTTTTTTCAATAAAAACATTCAAAGCTAATATATTGTATCAAGAAATTACAAAATTTCTAACAATTTATAAGTTTAAAATTATTATGGAATCGAATTTTAAAAACGATGTGACATTAAAAAGAATGTTTCAATACAAAATTTTTCTCTTAAGTGTAAATTATGCAAAATTATGCTCTCCAGTGTAATATATGCAAAATTATGCTCTTAGTATAAAATATGCAAAAATGTGACGTTTAAATTGCTAATATATGCTATAAAATAAGAATAAAATTTATAAAAATATAACAAAAATATGCTGTTGAGCCCAAAATATGCAGAAATATGCTATAACAAATCGACGCCAAAATTTTTAAAATTTTCAGAAATGGGTAAATAACTAACTAACAGTTTGGTTCATTTGAAGCCTAAGAAAAAATATGAATTTGCATATTTTTGGTTGCCCTGGTGATGACAGATTTTTGTACTCCTAGCTATCTCTATCTCTGCTGGTTAAGCTTTAAAATCGATTTTTATGTTTTTCATATAAAACTTGATTTTAGAATGAAATATGAGTGACCACAGATTTTCGTCCTGAGTGATCACAGATTTTCGTTTTTTTGTCTATCATTATCTCTGCTGGTTTTGCTTTAAAATCGTTTTTTGGGTTTGGATCTATCTCTACTGGTTTAGCTTTAAAATCGATTTATATGCTTTTCATATAAAAATCGAGTTTTAGAGGAAATATGAGTGAATAGAGATATTTTCGTCCTTTTGGTTCTATTTCTGCTGGTTTAGCTTTAAAGTCAATCTTTTGGCTCTATCCCTTTAATATCGATTTTTATGTTTTTCATATAAAAAATTGATTTTTTAAAGGAAATATGAGTGATTGCAGATTTTCTATCTGAGCAGATTATCTATCTGTGTTAAGTTCGCTTAAAAATCTCATTTTTAGATTTTTATAGAAAAAATTTTTGGTGGGAGTGATTACAGACTTTCCTCTTCTATTTTCCATAAAAATAAATTTTTTAGATTTTCATATAAAATCGATTTTTAGAAGGAAATATGAGTGATGGCAGATTTTCGTCCTTTTGGCTGTATCTCTGCTGGTATGGCTTTAAAATCGATTTATATGTTACATAAAATAGATTTTTGGAAAGAAATATAAATGATCACAGATTTTCGTTCTTTTGGCTCTATCTCTGCTATTTTATCTTTAAAATCGATTTATATGCTTTGGAAGGAAATATGAGTGATCGGAGATTTTCATCTTTTTGGCTCTATCTCTGCTGGTTTTTCTTTAAAATTAATTGTTAGGTTTTTTACATAAAAATCGATTTTTTAAGGAAATATGAAATATGAGTAAAAATCGCATTTTTTAGATTTCCATATAAACAATTTTTTGGTGGGAAATAGAAGTGATCACAGATTTTCATTTTGGCTTTATCTATTCTAGTTTCTATAAAAATAATTTTTTTAGATTTTCAAGTAATATGAGCGATGGCAGATTTTCGTCCTTTTGGTTCTATCTATGCTGCTTTAACTATAAAATCGAGTTATATATTTATAATATAAAATCGCTTATTGGAAACAAATATAGGTGATCAAAGATTTTGTCCTTCCGGCTCTATCTCTACTGGTTTAGCTTTAAAATCTATTTATAACTTTTGGAAGGAAATATGAGCGATCACATATTTTTATCTTTTTGGCTCTATTTCTGCTGGTTTAGCTTTAAAATTGATTTATATGTTTTTGAAGGATTTTTATCCTTTTGGTTGTATCTCTGCTTTAAAATCTATTTTTAAGTTTTTGTATAAAAATCGATTAATAGAATGAAATATGAGTGATCATAGACTTTCGTCCTTTTTTTGTTCCGGCCTATAACTTTTTTTAATGTTTTCAAAAAAAAAAAAAAAAAAAAAAAACTACATAAATGTGATAAGTAAAACCTGATGCGTTCTGGACAATAGTAGGCCCACGAGCCCTATCCAAACTTTGTCAATTTTTAATTTATATTTAAATTTATTTGTAAAATTCTCAAAATTCACACACAAAACAAATTTTCTGATGTACCACTCATGTTTCCAACCGGAAAGATAAAAATGCAATTTTTGAAGAAATTAGAAGAGATTGTCAAAATTTACTCAATAAACATTTTCTAGTAAGTTCAAAAAAAAAGTTCAAAAATAAATTATAATTTTATTTTGTATATTTTTCTTTAACCGCCATCTGCAGGCGAACAAACGACCGAGTTTCAAGAATTCGATCTGCTGTTAAATTTGACATGTCTCTAGAAGATATTGTAATCAAGAAAGATATTTAAAATTAATGGCAGTAAGTATTATTAAGACAATTTTGTGTTATGTATTATTCGAACGCAGACTTTAGGAGAATTTAAGATCACTAAATTAACATGTCAAAAACATATCGTTTACATTAATCGGTATTTCCCTACTACTTTTATTTTTGGAGATATAGCTAACAAAAAAGTAAAATTTCAATAAAAATTACTGATTTTTTGAACAGTTTTTTAGCTCTTTTAGTTAAGTTGTTTTATCTAGTGCCCACAAATATATTTTTTTATAAGTTTATTTTTAATGCAGTTTTATTAAAAAGATAATAGTCTTTTCATATTCCGAAACTAATTTTGATTTTTTATCCGGCTAATAATTTATACTTTTCAAAACCAATTTTTTATTAAAATTTATAAATACCTACTAAAATTAAAAAAAAAAAATAATCAGCTAGCTCCTTTAATTTCTTAAATATGTAAAAATGTGAATGTCTATATAGCTCGTTAAAGAATTTATGATTTTTTTAGATGTTATACGCATTATAGAATACGTTTTTTACATTCATATGAAACTAACATTAAACAAAATTATATTGAGCTTTTTTATTTATTTATTTTTGTTTTTTTTTTTGTTTTAGAAAATTAACAACAATAAAATTTGCATACAAAAATCATTTCTTTTAAAAGCAAAAAAAAAAAAAAATTTCTTCTAAATTTCTACTTATTGCTAAAACATTTAACGTGAACATTGGCATTTGTTAAAAACCCCAATAGTCAAATATGCATAAATTCTGTAAAATGCTACTATCAGTTTAATCAAGCTATCTACACCTATAAAAAGAATATTTATACGATTTCAATACGTTTGCAAAGACGACATCAATGGCAGCAGCTGAAAACATATGACAACTACAATATACATAATTAACACCCAAATAAATAAAAATTATTTCAAAATAACCATAAAGCAATTCTTTACAATTAGTAGCATATAAAAGACAAAGTGTAAGTGTACATGTTTAACGAAATAATAAAGAAATAGAAATTGTAACACATGCTATGTAAGTATTTAAGAGTAGTTCAATTTCCAATAATAAAAAAAAAACAAAAGACTTAAGCTGCAAACTTTAACAGTAACAAACAACCAAATAAACGCCAACACGTACCATAAAGGAACGTATCACTGACAACAAAACAGCAAATATGTCTATAACATATGCATATTAAATACATACAAATAAATTTTAACTACTACTAAGTAGAAGAATGAAAGAAAAAAACTTTCTTTGTACAAAGTTATTTTTTTAACTATAATATTTGGCATTAAGTCCGCCGTCATAGATTTTATGGTAAGAAGTCATACCATTTGTTGTTGCTTTTTTTATTTTTCTCCTATTTTCTATTAAACAAATTATTTTCAAAAGCTATTTTTTAAGTAATCAACTGATCCATCAATTTTTAGAAAATATATTTTTTTAATTCATTTTTAGCAACATTTAACAAAAAATGTCAATTTGTCAATCGTTTGTCATAAACAAAATATTTTTCGTTTTTTAACAATTTTTGTATTTGGTGTTGTTTTTAGTTTTGCATGTAAACGTTTTGTAAAGAAAAGGGGTAACAAAAAGCAGTAATAACAAACTTATGTTTTGTTGTCTCGTCCGCATGTCTGACCTATAGTTTGTCTATCAATTTTGTTTCATTCATATATTGAATTTTGCCAGAAGGCGGCAAATATCAATTTTAAAACTTCCATCAAAATAAACTAGGCAAACCAACAAAACACTCTCATGTCAAGTAATAGCAAAATGGCTTATTTTTACTAAGCTTTTCTTGATCTGACTTTTTTTCAATAGTATTATTGATCTAAATAAGATATTTACATTAGATAGGAAACGACTTTAATGAACACTATAAGTTGGTGTTGTTTGAACATTACAAGAGCGCACTGTGGTTCCAAAACGCTTTTTAAATAATTCAGTAACTTGTGAACTGTTGGAGATATCTAAATAAAATTTTCCATGACCAGAGCTGAGGTCATGTGCATATGCACATATGGACGTTATCTCTCTTAGTTTAAGAGATATTTAGGTCGAAGCAAATTTGTCTCTCATTTTTGGCCTAGATTTTAGGCTTTTTAAACTTGGTGTTCTTAATTTGAATCCTATTTTCTTTTAATATCCACTAGATTTCTTATAAAATTCTAAATAACATTGCTACAGGAATCATATTAATATATGGATCCGATAAAAAGTTATATTTGAAGTTGAAACATTAAAAAAATTTCACATTTTTTTCCAAAAAGCTAGTAATATTCTTTCGCTTCTAAAAAATAATTTTTTCCCGGACTAGAGAATTTATTTAATGTTTTCAAAAGAAATCTTTACACAAATGCATCTAAAGCCGGAGACCTTATTCACTTTGAATGTGTTTTTAAATTTATATGTAAAATTCTGAAAAGGCATAGCTGAGATCAACAGAAAATATATTAGCTATTTTCTGATCCACTCCTTTTACAACGAAAAAAAAAAACAATTTTTGAAACACGTTTCGATTAGATTGAGATTTTGGGTAGTGGGAGTTTTTTAAGTTGCTTGATTTTAGGACAAGTTTATCTATTTCATTTCATTGGAATACCTCCATTTGTTTAAATTTTATTCCTGACTAAATTTTAACGTTATTTCTCAAAAAAATAAATTTTATATTTTTCAAGTCATGGTCTGAAGAAACTTCTTACCTTCATATTTATTTAAATAAGAAATATCCAAGGAATGGAATGTAGTACCATAGGGTACCATAAATCTATCAAAGTATAGATTTTTATCGAATTAAAAAAATCGAATTTCATAAATTTTCCCAATCAAAATTCTTAAATATTTTGAGAAGAAAATTAAAAAGGTTTGTTTCTACTTTTAAATATGAGGGCGGATCAATAAGTCTGTGACTTTCTGAATGAAACACAGTTTTATTTTTTTGCAAAACAAAAATTTATTTTTCAACATAATCTCCTTTTAACTCAATACATTTAGTCCAACGTTTATCCAGTTTTTGTATCCCTTCCAAAAAATAGGATTTTTCGAGGTCCTTAAAATAGTCATTTGTTTGGTCAATAATTTCATCGTTGCAGCTGAATCTCTTTCCACCGAGCCATTTCTTTAGGTTTAGAAATAGGAAGTAGTCACTAGGGGCTAAATCCGGAGAATATGGCGGATGAGCTACCAATTCGTAGCTCAGTTCATAGAGTTTTGCCATTGATACTGCACACGTGCGCACCCGTGCATTATCTTGATGAAAAAGAACTTTTTTCTTCGAAAGTCACGAAAATATTGATCCGCCCTCGTACATCAAGGCCACCAATTCAACTTGCGTTTATCCCTAAATATTCTTATTTCCAAAAACTTTGAACAAAACAATACGAACTGAATTTGCCGCCAACTGAAGCGGTTTTTATATTTTGTTACCCCATTTTTTATGCTTTGCAAAAAGTTTGATATCTTTGTGATAAGAAAACAATGAGATTTTGACCCTCTAAACGTTAATATTTCCAAAAAGTAAAGAATACTGTTATTATTTTTACCTCAAAAGTCTCAAAATATCTAAAAATATTGGAGGTGTGATATCTTTAGTATAACTTCTATCATTCTGTCAGTGTTAAAATATTTTATTTAAAAAAGTACCAAAAAGTCAAATTTTTATTCCTTAAATATTAGGATTTCCAAAATATATCAACGACATACTTAAATCTTTGTGAAAGGAAAATAATACAATTAATTTTTATATTTATGTTTTATGTATAATATAATTTAATTTTTATGTTTGTTTATTTAAAAGTTACATAGTCTACCAAAAAGGTACCAATATAAAGTGTTTGCCCGTTTTTATCCTTAAATTCTCGAAAAACTCTCTCTGATTTTTTTTTAATTGAACATAATATGCTTAATTTTATTTAACTATGTTTATGATCTTAGTAGATACGGAAGGTACTATCACATAGATTTTTACTCCTCTCTACCCAAAAACTTTGGAATTTCCAAAAAGTACAAAATACTTATTTACTCTTTTCTTTGCTAGAAAACATTGTACATTTGATAGTTCAAAAATATAACAACATGTAACAATTTCTCAAAAATTTTCTTACACATGTAAAAATCGATGTATGCATCAAACTATATCCCATACATAATAAAACTATGTAGTCAGTTTTTGTAGGACGTCAAATTTTCTCACAAAAGGACTTTAAAGTTTCGAAAAATACATGACTTCAAAAAAAAAAAAAAATAAATAAATAAATAAAATTATAAAATATTTACCAAAATTATATCAACCCAATATGGATGTCAAATGAAAGCTAAGAATCCCTACAATATACTGAAGGTCTTTATTTAAATGTAGCAGAACAAAATATTAAGAAAATATCCTTTATATAAACTATATAATAAACTAATAAATATAATAGTTAAGGGTTAAATTTTCAAAAATATATTCTCTTAGCTTTTTGTAAAAGATATTCTGTTGCAGTGATTCGTAGCTATCATTTGGCTTTCATATTGGGTTGATATAATTTTCGTTAATTTTTTATTATATATTTAAAAAATGCACATATTTCGAAATAATGAAGTCCTTTTGAAAAGAAATTTGACATCTCGGAAAAAAATTGGTAGATATTTTTACCGTGGATGGTCCCTAATTTTATCCATATAACAATTTTTTCATGTGTGAGTATGATTGTTGCAGGCTGACATATATGTGAAAAGAAATAGTAAAAGGTAACATTTTCAAAAGAATATTTTCTTAAGTTTTTGTGCTGCAACATAAAAAAATATTGTTATATTATATGGATTCTTATCTTTCATTTGATACCCACTTTGAGTTGATATAATATTCGTAAATATTTTAAAATTTTTTTTAATGTGTATCCTTCTAAAAATTTTTAGTCTTTAAATATTAGAATTTTCTAAACGTAGACGTATCTAATACTCTTTTCGATAAGATAGTATACGATATTTTATTTCTCTCTTTAGTTTATGATTGACATGGGGTACCAAAATAAAGATTTAGCCCAGTTTTATCACCTGATCGTTATAAATTCTTAAAGGTACAAAATACTTATCTGCAAATTTTTTGAGTAGGAAAAGATATGCACAACAGTGATCCCAAAACTTTTTTTAATAATTCTTTAAATTGTGAACCGACGGAGATATCTAAATAAAATTTCACACGTTCAGAACTGAGGTATTTTCAAGTTGACTTGGAGCGGCACAGATCCCTAGTGGGTCACGCGGGAAGAGAGTTGATCTCCAAATTTGGTCACCTTGGGTTTGTAGTTTTTTTTTTTTAATTCGCCAAAAATTTATTTTTGGCTTGAATGTAAAAAAAAGTTTAAACATAGGTAGTTCTTGTAAATCTCTACAAAAAATACATTTCTTTTAGTTTAAGAGATATTTCGGTGGAAGCAAATTTTCCCTTCATTTTTGGCCTCGTTCTTTTTAAGTTTTTTAAACTTGCGGGCTTTAATTTGGGTCCTAAAATCTTTTGAAAATAGTCACTAGATTTCTTATAAAACTGGTTTCCCCCAAGTCCTATCCAAACATTTTCAGTTTTGAAAAAATTTTTTAATTTCTTTTTTTTTGCAAAATTCTCAAATATTAAAGCCGAAATCAACAAAAAATATATTATCTATGTACCCCCATATGTTAGTTAAACACACAAAAAATAATTTTATTGGATATATACACCCATATATTGGTTAAACACACAAAATATATTTTCTGAGCCACGTCTTTTACAACGGCTGGGTGATAATTTTAATGAAAAAAGTAAAATTTTCGGATATTTTGGTACAAATAAGTGAAAGTACTCTTAACTCCCTAATTTTAAAACAATTGAATCTATATTGTGCAAACATTTAGAAGGAATATCTTTACTGATTTAAATTTTATTTAGGTTCAAACATTAACATTATTTCTCAAAAATATGTTTGAAATCCAAATTTTAAAATATTGCAAGTGTTGACCAAAATATCCGAAATTCTAGCCCGGAGAAAACTTGTTTCAAAAATTAACTTTTCTTTAAAATGTGTTTAACCGATATATGGGTGTATATAGCCAATATATGTTTTTTTTTTATCTCGGATTTGAGAATTTTACAAAAAAAAATATATATATATAAAATAAAATAAAAACTTTTTCTAAATTGACAAATTTGGTTAGGGCTTGGGGGAAACCATTGCCCAAAGCGCCTCCGATTTTACTTTACACGCATTTACGTTAAGATTTTTTTTTTTTTGAAAACATTACAAAAATTCTATATTACTGAACAAAAAAAAAAAAAATATTTTAAAAGTGAAAGAATATTACCACCTTTTTGGAAGATAACCCCAAAAATGTGATTTTTTTTAGTTTTAACTTCAGATTAATATAATTTTTATCGGATGAATATATTTATATTTTTGCAGCAATATTATTTAGAATTTTATAAGTAATCTGGTGGATTTTTTCAAAAAATTTTATGACCCAAATTAAGGCCCCCAAATTTAAGAAAATTAAAAAAACGGGGCCAAAAATGATATTAAAATTTGCTCCCACCGAAATATATCTCAAACTAAAAGAGATAACCTACACATGTAAGTAAGTTTTTTATAGAAATTTACAAAAACATATAGGTAATATGTAATCATAAATGAATTTTTGGCTAATTAAAAAGAAAAATAAAAAAATTACATACCCCAAGTGACCAACTTTGGAGGTCTACCCTCATGACTCGCTAGGGACCTGTGCTTCTCCTAGTCAACTTGAAAACATCTTAGATGTAACCATGTGAAATTTTAGATACCTCCAACGGTTCACAAGTTACAGACTTATTTCCAAAAAAGCGTTTTGGGAAATATTTTCCTTCAATATCATAGTGAATTTCTAAATCATTTTTCTAAAATATATGATGTAAACTTGTAACGTGGTTTTGTCGTCGGCTGAGATATCTCAGTTGTGTCCAGGGTCGACTTACGGGATCCATGAACCTTAAGTGAGAACACAATTTGTTTACCCTTTCCGGGGTTCAAATATACAGTATATCTTTATTTAATAATTCAATGTTTTAGTTATCGATAATATTTATAAATATTTTGTGTTAGATAAATTACTAGCAGCATGATGATACGCAGGGATTCAGTTGGGTACTTCCCAGGTGAATCGGGTTCTATTACTGGCGGATGCTGGATCGAAGATTCGGCAGCTCGATGATACGCAGGGATTTAGTCGGGTACTTCTCAGGTGAATCGGGTTCTATTACTGGTGGATGCTGGATCGAAGATTCGGCAGCACGATGATACGCAGGGACTTAGTCGGGTACTTCTCAGATGAATCGGGTTCTATTACTGGTGGATGCTGGATCGAAGATTCGGCAGCACGATGATACGCAGCACGCCGGATCGTTTATGATACTTAAAGATATCTTACGAACACTAATTTAAATAATACAATTCCTTAAATCTAGGTTACAAAATTCAGACTTAATCTAAGAGAAACAGTCAGTCGAAGCCGCTATGCCAAAACAGTCAGCCGAAGCCGCTGTGCCAAAACATTCAGCGGAATTGTTCCGAGTACCAGAGAAACAGTGGCTGATTTCACAATATCAGATGTCTTGGGAACAAGGCAGATTATATTGTAAGATCAGCTGTCTTAGTTTTTGGCAAATTCTAGAGCGATCGAATCGCAACTACTTCAACCAACCTTAGAATACTTATGTGAAAAATCAAACAAACTAAATGAGAATTATTAATTATCTCTAACATATGACGGTCGGTAGCTAAAGTAAATACGTTAATGTATTGGTGTAAACAAATGTAGTTACAGACGAGCAAAGGAGTGAAATTTTAATGGGGTACAGATATATAAAAGAACATAATAATAAATATAAATATTATAAGTATGTAACAAAGTTTAAATAACTGTTACTATTAACTTTGTTACAAATTGAGATATAATCTACAACATTATAATTTTATTCCTGTACAATATCAATTTTATTTTCTTTTTTTGGATGTTATGTAAATCGAGGACGTTCTGTATATACATTTTGGACTCTCTTTTGCATAATTGACCTAAAAAAGTAATTTTGTGATGAAAGTATGGCTTCATTTAATTAAGCGCCAGAATGGATACCGTTCACATTACTGTGGGGGGGAGGGGTTAAAATTATTTATGTTAAATATTATTGATTTAAGAATGTTAACAGACGTATTGCCTCTTTACTATAAGTATAGGTTCATAAATGTGAAGAACAAATCGTTGAAAAGCTTTCTAAATATCCACAATTTTTTTTTCAATAAAAATTCTACACAATTTTCATAAATTTTAAAATTATGAAATATTTAATAAATAAAAATAATTTCTTTTAAAATGTTTCGTAGCTATTTTCACTTCTCCTACTATTTATTGTAGGGTACAAAATAAAATAACTAAAATTTTTTTCTAATGATTAACGATACACCGACGCTTTTAATGTTACTCGTACTTGAAGTGGGTTGGGTTTACATTTAATGTATGCATGCAAAAATATCAAATATTATAAACAAATCTTTAAATCAGAAAAAAACATCGAACAGTTTTAGTTAAAGAGCTTATTTTGGTTGTGAAAAGGAAAGTGTTGATAATGTATGACAAAAATGCATTAAACAAATATTCAAACACAATTTTTATAATATAGGAAAAAAACAGCAACAAGAAAAAGCATAATACACATACTCGCACACAACAAAAGATAATGTTAAAGGGGAAGCGGTAAACACAATAACACAAACATAGCAATCAACAACAAGAATAATAACGAAAAATCAAAAGACTTAAGTAAGAAACTTGTTCAAATAAGAAATCACTTGTGATTTGTTTTTTCTTTTTACAAAATTTTCATTCATAAAAATCATTGATTGATATTTGTTTGAATCATATATAAATAAAGTCAACAAATAAATAAACAAACAAATAAAAATAAATTTACACATATACATACTTAAGTGAGTCTCTCTGGTTTTTTGTCCATATAAAAATTAAGACTTTTTCTCTTTTCGTTTACATTTCCTTGGAATTATTGAAAATGAAACATCCACATAAAATTGCATTGCATCGAATCAATTCAATATCATGAATACTATAAACTACATAACAGAAAAGGAAAAATAATTACTCGTTTTAGTGAAAACTTTACAAATCACACATAACTATTTATATACTGATGTTTCCACAATAAAATATATTATTTATGTATATTGAAGATGAAAATATTATTACGATTAGTACAAGTTATTGGATAAAATTAAGCTCTTATTTTACTTTGTGATAATTGTATACTAACCTCTGATAATGATCTGATGATTTTATTCTTTTATTATTATTTTTTTAATTATAAGTACCTGTCTTAAGTGTACTTTCTACTTCTATGTCTATGATTAAGATTCCCTTGAAAGCTCCTAATTACAATTTTTATTTGATGTTTTTATTATAAAATATCAATTAAAATCATAGAAAATTGACACGAAATGTAATATGACTCCGTTTGTGTTTTTCTATTAAACTTAGTATATATTAAAAAATTTTTGTTGTGCCGTGTTTAATTTCCCAAAATTAATACTTTAACTTAGTTCAGAAACACACAAGAAAAAAAGTAATTACCAAAACGCTACAATTTGAAGAAAGTGCCAAAACGCGAAAAATCTCCAAAATTAAAAAAAATCATTGTAGTCGGTCTAGCCCGACCATATAATATCCCTACACCATGGGGTAGGCTCTTTTATGCCAAATTTTATGTCGCTATAAACTTTTATGTGAAATTTTTGCATTTTAAATTATTTTTGAGGGAAGGCTTTATATAGAAGCTTTGTCAATTATAGACTGATCATTATGAACTATCATGTGTGTATTTATTATATAAGAAGTACATATGCTCAGTTATGGACTGATCTTTGTAAAATTTGTTACACCGATTTATATTTGTATAAAACTTAATAATACCGAATTTATGTAAAATAGTACACCAATTACAAGCAAATTTAATAATAATAATGTTCGTTAGAATTTGTCGAATTATTATTATGAGTAATTATTTAAAAGAATTTAAAAATGATATTTTTCGAATAACGAATAATTCGAATATTTTTATATTGAATATTCGAATAAAACGAATAATTATTATTATTTTTTTTTTTGCAATTGAATATATTTTATTTGATTATTTATAGAAATTTTTCCTAGTGCTAAATTAAAAAAAAAAATCACTTTTGATAATTTCACCAACGAAAATTTGAGTTTTTTCAAAATTAAATTTTATAAAACAAAAGAACAAAATCGACTTAAATTTACTCATTTAAATTTTATTTTTTTAATTAAATTCTGAAGACTTTTGGCAGGTTTTAATCACAAATGGAATCTTTTGAAGACGGATTGTTGATATAAATTGATATCATTCTAAGATTGTTTGTTTTAGAGATATAGTTCAAAGAGAACTAACTTTTTTTATCGTATTTGTTGATTGCTTAAACAGTTTTTTTAAGCTAAAATTAATTTAAATTCAAAATTGATTTTTAAATTTTCCAGAAAAATCAGAGCCTTTAAATTAAAGATTTTCCCTGCAAAAAATTTCTGTAACTTTTATGTTTATAGGTAGAAGGTATAGAAAAGCAAGCGGTTAAGAAAAGTTGTTCGTCGTCGCAGATAGAAATTTCAGGGGATTTTATTTTTATTTTTCTAATTTGTTGTTTTTTGGCAAACATTCTTTTAAAGTAAAAATATAAATGTGTTAATGTAGAAGTATTTTCGAAGCAACTTCAAAACAAAATATAAAAACCTCTGCGATAATCCCCAATGTAAATAGGCTCTTACATATTTTTTTCTTGTTTTGGCTTGTAAACAAATTAAAATCTTGACTAAAATTAATATCTTGAATGAAAAAGGCTTATATGTAGTACACCAAATATGAAGACAATCTGATGACTTCGTGACAAAACTTGGCATTTTTTTTAAATCTTTTCCAGAATGGACGATATATTTACATTTATATTGAGAATGCTTTTTTAAAGATATTTCGAATGAATTGCTAAATTTTTATGTGTTACTGTTATTTTTTACAATCAAATTTTTAAAGAAACTTACAAAATCATACATATTTTACTTTATTATTTTTTTTAAATATTCGAATAATTCTAGCAAACCAAAATGCCTTATTCAAATTATTCGTTTTGTTCGTACAATAGGAAAACCGAACAATTTGAATACCCTAGTTTATATAGACAGCCGTCAGAGGGACGGACATCGTTAGATCGTCTAAAAAAGTTATCCTAAATCATTTAGTAAGATTAAGATAGGTGTTGCATATTTTTGTTGTGCGTTAAAAAACTTTAGCACAAACGCATAAGCCCCAACCACCAGTGTTGCCAACTCTTAGTGACCAAAAATTACTAAAGTCGATAAAAATAGGCAAAAAAGTTGCTAAAAAAACGTATAAAAAATGTAAATAAATAAAAACCAGAAATAACTTGTATACTTTCTATGATCACATCGCATAAAAATTACATTAGGCTGATTCCATTGCAAAACGGTCAGCAATTGGATTTGAAATTTCCGATTCCGATGAAATTTACTATTATTATTATTATTATTATTATTATTATTATTATTATTAAATTATTATTTTTAAATCTTCAACTAAGTTCCCTCTCCGGTCCAAAAATTATGAAAATCTAAAAAAAGCTAAAAACTTCATAAAGGTGAACTATAAGTAAAAATGTATTAAAAATGAATTTCAATTTATAGACAATTTCCGACAGTTTAGGGAACAGAAATTTTTGTTAATATTTCTGTTTACATAAACGTTAAAATTTCTTTTTGTTTACAATATTTATAAAATTTTTCTTTTATAATTTGAATATTCATTTTCTATTTATAGAGTATTTTTAAAAAATTGTCTATTCATAGAAAGTTTTTGGTATTTAAAAAAATATATATTTATATATTGTTACTTAAAATATTGGTATTTTTATATCCAATAAACCGAATGATATCGTAATGATATCATGATGATATTATTTCGAATTATAAAATTGTAATTATAAAAATTATATTTTTAAAACTTTAGTTATAAGAAAATGGGTCATATTTTCTTATAAAAAAAATATTTTTTAATTAAATAAAACAGAAAAAACTTTATAAATCGTACTGAATTAACGAAAAATGAAATAACATAAAAGTATAACGCCATTTCTAAGATTAGTACTTTCATAATTTATATTAAAAACTGTGTCATAGATTTTTACGTTATTGTGTTTTTGATACTAAAACTTTTTAAAAGTACACTGCAATAGATAATAAAGAGTTTTTTAGATCAGCGCTCATTTGCTGTATCTATAGATAACACGCTATCTAGTGATATACAAATCCCAGCGCGTCTGCCGCAAGGATCGGTATTATCACTTACTCTTTATTCAATATATATTTCCGATTTTACTATTTGCAAGAATCAAGAAGTAGCTTTTTACGCTGATGGCAGTGCTTTTATTTGCTGCGGTAAGGTGTCAAATGCAATAATCAAAAAAAATGGAAGATAGTTTAAAATCTACCAATAAATACTTTGATAAATGAAACATAAAAGTTAATGTTAGTAAAACACAAGCTATTATATTTCCATATAATAGATCATAGAAACGCATTCCTACAAAACATTTATATTCTAGGGGAGTTTTTATTCCTCTGCAGGATAGTATCAAATATCTAGGAATTATCTTATCATTTAAACAACACATACAGTATATTTGTGATAAAGCAATCAAATGCGGCCATGCACTTTACCCCTTACTTAACAGAAGATCTAAACTTAATTTAAAAAACAAGATCCTTATTTACCAAATGTGTATTCGACCAATTATGACCTACGGATGCCAAGTCTGTTTAATAAAGCTGCTAAAACTTACATAAAAAAATTACAGATAATACAAAATAAAAATCTGAAAATAATTCATAACCTACACCCCAGATATTCTACTGATCTACTGCATAGAAACTTTATTGCAAGATAACTGACTGTCATTTAATGAAAAATGCAGAACGTCTATATATGAAATAATAAGAAATTTGCTAAACAATCACTTAGACTTTTTTTATTTAAAGAGTTATAATTGATGGTTATTTTTAAAATTTCTTATAACGTTTAAGGATGTACAAGTTTTTTTTTTTTCACAACTTTTCCTTAACACTGTGATATTAGTAGTTTCCTTATTTAATTATTTAGATGTCAATTGTTGTAATATTTTTAAGTAAATTCTCATAACAATGTAATTATTTTATAAAGGTTTCAATAAAGTCAATAAAAAAAATCACTGTAATCTATTAGATAAATAAATTTCATTATAAATAGCTTGTCGTTAATTTCCACTTTATTTCTCTAATTTCCATTATTTTTTCTTTTTTTTTACTAATACTTACCTAATTAAAAAGAAATCTGAAAAATACTAAAAATTGGTTCGCAACAATGGTTTTTCGGATCAATCATAGTATTCAGAAATCTGATGAAAATAATCTCATATACGTATGAATACAACATGAGATTAGTTTTTTATAAATATTTTGAAGTTATAATATTTACATATCCATTGTTTGGATAAGAGATTTTCAAAAGAAAATGTTGTGTTAGAATGAAAAACACCTAATCAAGTAATTTTTTATCATAGTGTGAGTAGTGAGTATTAATAATATTCATTTTAACCAATCTATAATAAAACTAAAGTATCTAAAATTTGAACATTATAAAAACAAAGCTGGTTTAAAATTCCATGTGAAGCAACTTACCGTACAATCAAAATAATACGAAAGTGACTCTAATTCGTATTGCTTAGAAGAAAAATTTTATTGCTTTATTTAAAATTTTATTATTGAAATTTTATAATCATATTAGTATTGCAGAAGTTACTCGGGAGACATCATGCGTCACAGACGATACATCTAAGAAATAATAAATCAATACGCCTAGAAGAAAAATAGGCAATATTGCTAGATAATCATCTAGGTGAAAAAAGAAGATATTGCCAAATAATCACCTGGAGTATGTGTTAAATATATTAAAAAATTATCACTAAATAAATCTTGAAATAATATAATAAAGAAAACTTTTACATCTTGTAAAGCATGTACACAAATTTTAACATCAGAGAAAATATCCATTTTTTTTTTGCTAAAAGGCAAACAAAATTCTTCAATATTCTTTTCATTTTTTGACAATTTTTCGACAACTGAAAAAATTATTATTGTATTAATTTATTTCAAATGATCTCAGTAGGATATCATCAATTTATTGAGGAGGTGCTAATCACCTTACTGAATAAAGAGCAATAAATATTTCGAGGATAAGAAAAAATAAAAAAAAATTAAAATTTTATATATTTTGTTTATTGCCTAATTTTCTTTAAACTGATAAAAATACAGTATTAGAAAAATATTGCTTTGACGATTTTCGTCAAAATAATAAAAATAATATATTGCGTAAATTTTTTCTAAGAAAATATCTTCCGAATATTTGTAGGATTATAATTAAATTCGTTATACCATAAATAAACAAATACGTACATATCAGATAGAAAAAAACCCTAATTCAATAGTCAAAAACCTATTTCATTCAACATTAACGTTTCTCTCATATAACGTTTTAGTTGTATTATATGCTTTAAACTCTTGAAAGCACCATGTTTAGACAAACGTAAATCTTTCATTGATATAAGGTATTAAAAATAGCAAAATGTTTGCTATAGAATTTTAATTCCCGAGTATTTTTACGGGATATCCCGTACCACAAACCCTAGTTACATTACAAAACATACCATTTTTCAACTAATTTTCCGTTTAAATTATTTTTTAAAGAAAATATTTGAAATTTTTTTCTAGAAAAAAAAATATATATATTTTTTACACAGAAAAAAGTTTGTACATAAATATAAAAATTTACTTTCATTGATTTCAGTTTATAATATTTCACACAATTTCTTAAGCATTAAAAATTTTTTATATTTTTTCAAATGAAATTAAACGTCAAGAATACTGAAAAAATTGTTTAAAATTTCATTTACATTTTCAATTTGTAAAAAAATGTTTCAAATTTTCTTCGGAAAAATTTAAGTTTTTAATGATTTTTAGCTACATTTTGGAAACAGAACAGAAGCGCTTTTTATCAAAATGATGTACTGCAGAATGCGTGCAAAATTTCGCAAATTTCCAAACATAATTTTTTAACAAATTTTCGTTGGAATTTTTCCATTTTAAGGTATTTGTTGTTAATGAAAAAATTCATTTACAATTTGCAATCAAATCTAATAAAGATTTAACAAAATTTTTGAAAAATTCCTAAAGTTTTCATTATGAACAATTTAATAATGTCTATTTTTAATGAAAAAAGTTTGGGAAAAAAATCATGTTCGATTCATAATATTTGTGCAAAAATTTTTCAAATTTATGAATTTTTTTTCTCTGTGTATTTTTAAAATTATGATATCATTTATTATACGGTGGTATCGTTTCTAGATTTTTTGGGACATTTAAAAAAAATTTTTTTGGGTTAGAGACATTAAACAATTTTTTTCTGGCAACTATAAATTTTTAATATTTTTGGTATAATCTGTAATCTATATTATTGATCCATAAAATGTAACTACATAAGTATGTATGGAGTGTAAATAATTGAGTATTTTTCCATCATCAAAAAGTTTAAATTATCACATCACACATGCATGCGAACATAGTGTCGTTCAAACATTTGGAAGATAAATTTGTTGCCAATCGTCCAGACTTTACTTTTTAGTGACTTCTAGATGATTGTCGCAAGATTTTTCGAACTTTGCAAAAACAAAATAATTGCGCATTAATCGTCCAGACGTAACTTCTTTGCGTCTTCTAGATGATTGACAGAAATCTTTACAAAATTTACAAAAACAAAATACATTACTTTCATCTTACAAGAGTATATTTTTGAGTCACTTCTGGTAGACAATAAGACGATAATTCAAATTTAACAAAAACAAAATACATTACTATTGCGAATTAATCTTCTTTGCATGTGTTAAGAAGATTGTCAGTTTTTTTATATAAGAAAACAACACAACAGAAAAGCAGGTAAAATCATACTCTTCAGTTATAATTTAACTAACAGTTTGGAACTGTTTCGCTGTAATATTAAATATGAGAAGAAAAATGTTCCCGATAATTAAGTGTTTTTTATAGTTTATTAAAGCAATATTTTGTAAACTATAAATAAAGGATACTTTGTAAAAGATAGTAAGTAATTAAAAATCGTCCAAAACTTCGTTTGAAAAAATTTCTTGTCGCATTTTATTCATAAAAGGCAATCTAAATATATTTTAATTACAAAAGTGGTTACAAATTTTCTGTTATTCTTTTAAAGGTACCGAACCACAAATTTCTCATGAGGATTTTATTTGGATTTCCCTAGATGCAAAATTAATTTATATTATTTATTTATTTATTATTTCGCAATAGAAATGTTTACAGGGATTTATTGCATTTATTATATTTTGAATGTGTTAGTTAGTGTTTTTATTTTTTCTTAGAAATGGCGAAATTGCGGGTGTTTGCTTTATTGTTGCACGCTTATCTTTTTTATGTTTTCATAGTTCAACACAATCAAAGACAAAATACTGCAAGAAAAAAAAACACTAAAGATTCATTTTAAATAAAACATGTTAAAGATTATTTATGGTTCATATGTTTTACTGGATTTGCAACTCAGTAAGTTTTTGTTTTGAGGTACCCTACTATTAAGACTGATGGAATTGACGTTTGGTCATAATTTTTCAAACATAACTATTAAATATAAATAATGTCAAGATATGTTTTTTGAGCTCTTTTAGATGTTTAAAAATTTATATTGATCTAAGTATTAAAAAATTGTGTAGCTGACCACGAGTTAACTTTTAAATATAGATGATCAGTTTTAGGATCACTTTTAATTTATCTGCTTAACTCTTACTAATTAAGAAATTTTATAAATAAGTTTATCTATAATTTATCCATTTTTGTTACAACTATTCATGAAGGGGTTTTTTCTAGTGACTAATGATCTATTTAAATTCTCTATTAAAATTTCTTAAGCTTAATGTGTTCATTTGCTTAAATATTCAAAACGCAGAGAATTAACAATTCTGCTCAAATCTATAAAATATTTATTTTTACATGAGATGAACGCGAACTTTAAAATGAGAGTATTTAAATCCAGCATGTATTTAAATCAGCGATCAAAAAAGAAAAATTATTTAGTAAATTAAATTTTAAAATAGATCACTTAAGAGATAAAATAAGAGACAAACTTTTTAAATGAATTTGATATTCAATTAAAATTTATTACAAATATCTCATTTCACTTGCTGTCAAACACCTAGATTGGTACACTATCTCCTAACTTCCTTAAAAAGATTAAAAATCATCTAACAGCATCTGCGACTAGTAAAAAAAATACATATAGTATTGTCTTAATGTTCATGCCATTAAAACAATAAAAAAAAAAAACTGGTTGAAATCATAATGTTGCATCTACTATTTACTAATGTGTGCAACACTTAATAAGGAGTTTGTAAGTTTTAGTTCCTCCATAATTAGTCATATATGTTTAAAATCCAAACACTGAATGAATTTGACATAAATGGATAATTTAACCATAATAGTCTAGTAGTATAACTTTAATATTTTCAACAACTACTAAAATAATATCATCATCAATAGCATCATCGAATGAAAAGATATGGCTAGTGGTAGTATCACTCTAAAGCAACGGTTCTTAAATAGGGGTCCGCGACCCCCAAGGGGTCTGTACAAATATTAACTTAAACACAAAATTTAAAGCATTTTTTAAGGTCCAATAATTAAAATCTTCTTGTAAAATATCCTTCAATTTCGTATAGATTTTATTGAATTTATCAATTTATATAGGGGTCGAAAGTAGACACAATTATAACACTGTGCGACAAATGGTAGGGGTCAGTGATCGGGAAGGGTTCAAACTACCGGGGAAAGTTATATCGGTAAAAAAGAAGTTATTCCTTTGGTGGTCTTTTTTTTGACATAACTCGAGAACCACCAGTCCGATTTTGCTGAAACAAATTTAAAGAAATTAGGAATTACAATTCTTTTAATCTGTTCATACAACGTTTCGCTACATAAGCAACAGTTTCGCAGTTATAAATAAATGTATGAAGAAAAAAACTATTTTTTGCCTAAAAAACTGAATTTTTTTATTTTTAATTCATAAAAAATCCCAAACGGTAAAAAAGTGTCAAGTCCTATTACTTTCACGTAAAGTCACATAACCTTTAAACAAAATGAGACATAGATCATGAAAATCGATGGACGCGTAAAATATTGAAACTTACGTAGTATTTATAGGTGTTCACTGATCGATTTTTGTCATTCAACAAGTGTCTCCGAACGAAGTGACGAAAAAGTAATAAAAGTATAAAACCGAAATGAGTGCAAATTGGCCAGAAAATATCAATTTACTTTGTTACGTTTGTTGCAAAAGAGCTTTTTCAACAAATCCTGCTCGCTTTTAAACTTTATTTTGATTACGAAATAATTCGCGGCGTTTCGTGGGTCCCAGACAAAATTTGTAAAACGTGCTACAATGGTCTTAACATGTGGATCCAAGGGAAACGCAGTTCACTTCGTTTTGGTGTACCAATGATTTGGACTGATCCAGGAGAGCACAATTCCGACAATTGTTACGCTTGCGCAAACAAAATATGTGGAGTAAATCGTAAAGGCCTTAAACGAAGAGTTTACATATCTGTTAAAAGTGCACAAATACCTCTACCGCATTCGGATGAAATACCAATTCCACCGCTTCCAAGTCCTGACAGAGAAACTTCTTTTTCTATTGAAACAATGGATCAATCGGATTTCACCTATAAACCAACACCAGAAGCCGTCCCATCAAATAAAATAATTCCAATATCACAAGCAAGAATGGACAAGATTGTTGCAGAATTAAACCTTTCTCAACATGAAGCAGAAAAACTTGCCCAGCTTTTGAAAGAAGGCAACAATTTGGAGCCTAATGTCAAAGTCACCGGATATCGAAGACGTCAATTGCTATTCCAACGGTACTACACACTCAACGAAGGAAACACATTTGTTTACTTCCACGATATAAAGGGACTGATGGAGGCGATGGCCATTAATTATGTCGCAGCTGATTGGCGAATTTTCATCGATTCTTCGAAATCAAGCCTGAAAGTCGTTTTGCTACATAAATATAATAAAAAACCAAGCATTCCCATTGGCTACAGCACAGACATGAGTGAAACATACGATTCCATGAAAATAATTTTGGATAAAGTTTGCTACACTGATCACATGTGGCGGATCAGTTGTGATCTGAAAGTCGTGGCGATGCTAAGATGCCTCCAAGGAGGCTATACGAAAAACATCTGTTTCTTGTGTCTTTGGGATACCCGATTTAAAGGAAACCAATACGAAACACATGAGTGGCTTGCTCGAGATCCAACGGAGAAAGGACACAACTGCGTAAATGATCCACTGGTGCCAATGGAGAACGTCCTCAAACTGGGAATCGTAAAAAATTTCATCAAGGCCATTGTGAAGCAACCGAAAATTCTTGATTGTTTGAGAAATATTTTCCCACGAAAGTTCATGAAATCAAAGGAATTTAAAGGTGCTTTAGACGGTAATGATTACTTTGCGTGGAGGGCAGTGAAGAAAGTCATACGATATTTTTTGGGAAGTACGCGAGCACACAATTACCCCGCTCTTGTGACCAAAATGTTGCACTACTTCCAGAAAATTGGAGTGAATATGTCCCTCAAAATTCACTTCTTGCATCACCATCTCGAATACTTCAGCAAGCAGCTAGCCTTAGAGTCGGATGAACATGGCGAGCGCTTCCATCAAGTGGCAATGCCAATGGAAACGCGACATAAAGGCAAAAGGCTGGATTCGCTGGTGGCTGAAATTTGTTGGTGGTCGCAAAAGACGTACGATCCCGACAATGAAGATGAAGAAGAAGAATATACAATGGGAGTTTCCTCCGAGGGTAAGTCACAAAAATGAAGTTAACTGACTGATTAAAAACAATTGATTTTTCCAGATGAAGACAGATCCTCATCCGATACAGACTCTGAACAAGTGGGCGAACCACCACGCAAGAAAGTAAAGGGCGCAAACAAAAGAAAATAAGTTTTGCGTTCATCGATTTTTATAACCTATGTATCTATGTAATAACCTAATAATTACCTGTAATAATTTTTAATTTTACGTGTTAATAATTATAATAAATAATATATAATAAATATTATCCAAATTCATTGAAACATAAAATCAATATTCTTGTCAAAATGAGATACCTTCACTTAATTGTGAATAAAAGCGAAACGCGTCCATCGATTTTCATGATCTATGTCTCATTTTGTTTAAAGGTTATGTGACTTAACGTGAAAGTAATAGGACTTGACACTTTTTTTACCGTTTTGGATTTTTTATGAATTAAAAATAAAAAAATTCAATTTTTTAGGCAAAAAATAGTTTTTTTTTTTCATACATTTATTTATAACTGCGAGACTGTTGCTTATGTAGCGAAACGTTGTATGAACAACAGATTAAAGGAATGATTCGAATATTTTTGTTTAAAATTGAAAAAACACTATTTTTTTAAATATTTACTTACCCTCATCTCAATTAGAACTAAAACTTAAAATTGAAGCCTTTGGTTTATGTTGGTACAAAACTTGTTTGATATCAAACATTAAAATCATATTGCAACCTTTGATTTGGTATTTACTTATTGCAAATTGCAATAAGTTGCAATGTCTCAAGGGGGTCGTGAAGCTATTGCTTGTGAGAACCCCTGCCCTAAAGTGTGTACGAAATAAATGTAATGATTTCAAATAATATGTTTTAATAGATATTCTTGATTTTTCATTTAGTTTTTGAAAATGCTAGTTATTACAAGACATTAGATAGGAATTATTTATGCTTGTTTGTATTTTTTAAATAGAATTAGAAAACTTTCACTTTCATTTCACATATTTCGAAATGAAAATATTTATTATACTTCTTTATTTTTATTGTCATTTATAGCACTTTGTGTAATTGTGTGTTAATACGGTGATATGTTTGGAGCGTTGTAGTGGGTAGAAATTATTTGAGACCATATAAAAAAAATAGCATTCTGTGATTGGAAACCTTTAGTTTATGTTGCTGCACGTACGAACTTCTAAAATGTATATGTATATAACCAAGTTATATATATTCATATGTGCACATATTAAAATTGAAGTATTAGGAGTTAGTACACTTTAAAAATTACGCAAGAAATATTTGTGTAATAGGTTAAGTTATTTTTCGAAATTAAACTAAACTCTTAAGGAAAGTGAATTTTGAAAATTTCAAATCGTTAATACACTAACAAAAGCATTTTAGCAAAGAAAATCCAAATAGAAAAGACAACATGAAAACTGGTGAATTGCGGTGTATCGAAGAACATTTATTTCTTTGTGATGGTGTCTAATTATAGTCCACAAACTCTGCTTTGGTACTGTTAAACATAATGGGTATGAACTAATTGTAACGTGTTTATGGGGCTGATTGCAAAAATTTTGGTAATAAATCTGTATCCCCTAAACTAAGTAGGTATTAGTTGGTTTTCAGAAAAATCATCTTTTAGTCATGCCGTAATAATAAGCTAAGCTACAGAGTGTCAAAGTTGACTACAATGAGTATGAAAAAGTATGAGATGAAGAAAAAATATGCTTACTCACCTATGATATCTCTTATGATTAAAAAGATTTTCGCTTAGAATTTTCGATTTTTGTCTTTACTTTTTTTGGTTTTTCTCAAATGATTTCCGTAATATTGTAGTGAATTTTCATTTTAATATCATAAGATTTTCAATACATTCCGAAATAACGTGTTGAATATTTTTTTGAAGTCAAAGTCAAGACCGTAAAGTTAGAACGAAAATTTTCTGTTTTTTTACAAAATGGTGATCTTTCACTTCTTTTCTGAAAATATAATAAAAAAAATATATATTTTCACATTTCAAAAGATATGAATGGATAATAAAGAAATTTTTATTTGATTAGAGTTTCACCCTACTTCCAGCATTGAACGAAAATAGTGAAATTTTTAATAAAATTTCGAGTTCATCGGGCTAGCAAAAATATTTTTAATAGTTACATGTATACAGTGTGATTTGACACTAAACTTGTTCCCGCCCCTTTAAAAATATAGACAGGAGAGTATATTTTATGAAATTCGTCAATTTTATTAAATTTATTTTTAATGTAATGTATAAGAAAGATTACGAACTTTTAGTGCAACACAAAAATCATTTATACAATTTTTTAGTTAAACTTCTTCCATTTTTAAAAAATATAATCATAATACCTATCCATTGATATACGTTATGTCTATATAGTTTTTCAAATAAAGCAAATATAGCGGTCTCAATGTAAGCATATTTCTCAATAATAAATTTCCCGAAAAATTAGAATTTAATTTTATTTAATTAAATAAATTATTTTATAAAATCTAAACTATTTAATAATGCATTCAAAAATTTGTTTTGAATTCATTAAAATTGTAATTAGGTTTTTGTTCATATCTTTTATAAAGCAACATTTATAACGCCTTAATTTTTTTCAAAACTTTCTAATGATTTTATTCCTATAAAATTCTTCAAGTGCATATTAAAAAAAATTTTTAATCTACAAAGTGTCGCCAAACTTTAAGGTACTTAATCGACCACAAGACCACAAATACATAAATACATGTATGTAAAAGTGGTCTTAAGTACCAACAAAAATTATTTATTCCAGTCAAGATTTAAAGTTTGTGAATAATACGTACTACTAACGCATGTCTTTTAACTATATACATATATATTTTCCCCTTTTTAAAATAAACGTTTGCTGTCTCTTTATAAATAAAAACTTGAGGTCTTTAATTTCACTTTGTCATACTTTTGTTTTTTATTTTTTTCTTAGTTTTATATGAGTACATTCGTATTATTTTCTATACCATTTCTTTTTTTTCAGTTATTTTAAAATGCATTTCATACAACTATTTGGCTTAATTGCGTGTTATTTAAACGCAAATATTATTATTGGGTTTTATTTGTAATTTTTCCAATACTTTTATTACATTTTTTTGATTGTTTTTGGAAATTCCATCCTTAGTCATAAATTCTTCTTTTTTAATGAAAAATGAAAGTTAATATTTTTTTGTGTAGAAAAGAAAAAGAAACTACCTCAATGTAATTTAAATTAAGAGTTTGATTATTGTTTTTAATCGGTTTTTTATGTATTAATTTTGTAAGAAAAATAGAGATCATCTTGGAATTTAAGAAGCATTATAAAAAGTTATATCCATAATCACATAATCATGTAAAAATAAGCATGTAAGATTTAGTCCATCAAGCTGGACCATTGATACCCTACAACATTGTTTATATATTTTATTATGGACCGTTACCCGTATTAATCATAGCGTTTATTTCTATGAAACATTCGTATGTGTTATATTATTTTATGTTTGTACTTTAAGGTAATTACCGGATGTGGGCCTTATATGGGACCTATGATCAATTATGGACTCATCTTCATGAAATTTTGAACTTCAGTTTCTATTTATATAAAACTAATAGGCTTCGCCCTTGTACCAATATAATTGTTAGTACCAATTTTTATCAATATATCTTTAAAATTACGACCTGTACTTTGTTCAAAAAGTTAAATCGACTCAAAAAGAGTGCCCTTTGAAAATTTAAACCCAAAATATACGCCCCAGTGTCACGATTTATCTGTTTGGAACCATCTGTAAACCAGACTTGATCGGAATTTGTATTCCACCAATTTTGGTTAGACCATGGACCCTTTCCTATGCAACATAAGGAAGGGCAGCATATAGTTATTAACCCTAATAGAAGAGTCGTTTTCAAAGAGCTTCAATATCTGCAAGTGTTCTACCAAGTCACCAGCCTTAAAGACAGCAGTTCCAGATAATATCAGTACACTTTTACAAATTTCCTCCTTCACTGAAATGTGTAATGGAGGTAGGGCAAGTTCTCATAGCGCTAGTTATTGAATCACTAGTAACAAGGCGATAGACCTTGTTGAGTAAAGTTCTCGAAGTGACCTGATCAGTTTTAGGGCACCATGCGAAGCGGCATAGGTTAGTATTGATCTAATTTTGGTAATAAATTACCAGTAAATTATTCTTGGTTTCAGACCCCATGTTTTACCAAAAAGACGTTTACAGGCATAAAGTGCCTTTATTGCCTTATTGGTAATATAGGACATATGGTTATTCCACGCTAATGTCTCATCAAAAATATTCCACACGTATTTCACTTCATTCGAGAACTTGACGGTGGGAACGGTTAGAGCCTCTCACGTGAAAACTTAAGAAAACATATAAAATATAAAAATAAAACCTATTATATCATTCTTTTGTTGATTTTTTTTTTTAACCTGTAATTTATTACACATTTTTTTTGTGTAAGTATATTTTTCCTATTCTTCTACACTTTTTGTTCGCGCGTATACTTTTTGATCTCATTCTATCTTATATAAACTAATCGGACTTTGGGGATAAATTCTGCATCATCTTTATTATTGTGCAGACTTTCAACTGTTTTGATAACAATATTTTTTAATTTTTTAAGTTGTTTGGTTTTTTTTAATTTTTTTAATTGTTTTGTTTTTAAACCGAATACAAATATTGAAATGAGGTCTGATACTTATTGTAATTGTGCGTAGATAGCCTCAAAGTTTGGAAAACAAGAGCGAAAATTTTTCAAATAGTCAGTTTTTCGCGAGGCACATTCACAGTTTCATATGGAATAGAATGGATTACTGTTTGAACTTAGTTTTTTGTTATTTTGCACAATAAAATCGAAGGAGCATTAAAAATAAATTTAATATCAAAATTTGAAAATTGTGTAAAAATTGCGCTTTTTATTTTTGTATTTTTATAAAACAAATTGCACTTTGTACAAATCTTAAATATGTAAATATATATTCGATCCGAATTTTTACCAAAATTTTTAAAAATCGCTATTTTTATTATATAGAACATTTTTAAATTTTACTAGGAAACCTAAAAATATGCCGCACTAATACCATCAAACATTGAAAATATTATAAATTTTATTTGAATAACTCAGTAGGTTTTGATATCACGAGTAATTTTTTACCAGAATTATACATATACTTCTAATTTGTAAAAATGTTTATATGTTCAACTTAAAACCGCTATAACTTTGCCCCCCCCCCCCTCCCCCTACACGAAAACATTAACGTGAACTGATTCTACATGCATTCGAGTCACAAATGGATTCTAATAAAAAAGAAATATTTTTTTAGAAGACCTAAAATCAAAAATGTTTGTTAATGGCCCATATATAAATGATTTTTATACACTTAAATAGCTACTATCTGCTTCCCAAGGAGATTTAAAATTCAAATTTAGAAATAAATAAGATCTTTAGTGCAGCAACTACCCTCAAAGCGGAGTTTTCAGAATATTTGCAAGTTTAGAGTGTGCTTCAAAATTTTTGAAAATTGGTTTATGAAGTACTCGAGATCTGCAGCCCAAATTGTGTCTTTTTTATTCGATTTAAAAAAGGCACATCACTTTTTTTTAATGGGAATTAGTCATTAGAAAAATTATTTTCCAAATATATATATATATATATATATATATATATATATATATACTTTCAAGCTATTCGCTTTAAAAGTAAGTTTTTGCGTATTTCACAATTATTTTTCCAAATCCTTGCATAAATTTGCATATAATGAATACAAAAATTTGTTATCTAAAAAACGCTATTTTTAGTGATTTTTAGAGTTTGGTTTTATTTTGAAGTTTTTTGAATTTCTTTGTACATAATTGTAAAGAAAAAAGTTCTGATGTATCAAATATTACTATAAAAAATCGAATACTATCAATTGATGACATGAATTTGCCCATTTTTTTAATGCATATTCATGCAGCTTTTTCATAGTTTTGCGCATATTATCTTTTTTTTTAATATTTTGTACGTTATAACAACTAACTCTTTTACGTTAAATTGTATTATAAGACATCAAAATTTTACGGTAAAACAGTATAAATAAATAATACTTATTTTCAACGTTTATTTTTATTAAAGTACAAAGAACCCATAATTCTTTTTAAATTGCAACTATACGTATAGGTAATTAAAATGAAATATTGATATTATTAGGTTTAAGGAAGGAATTTAAAAAGTATATAGTACTATAAATTAGTTCTAAACAAATCTTTGGACTACATCTACAAAATGCTGATGAGGCAAAAGCTAAAGAAGTCATGGAAAACTATTTTTTTTTTTAATTAACAGAACATTTTTTAATTTATTTGTACATATTTAAGTATATCAACATTATTTTACTTCTTCCTCATCACTTAAATCATCATCCTCATTCTCTTCTTCTTGAAATCTTTCCAATTCACGAGCATATAATTCCTTAAACGCCTCATATTCTGCCAAAGTAACATGGCACACTTTCGTGGCAAATGTTTTTTCAGATGTATCAGTAATTTTATATAAACGGGGATTTTTTGTAGGTTCATTAGGATCTGCTTTTAAAGGTCTAGGTTTAAAAAGCCCCAATCTTTCCATAAAAACATGGCGGCATCTTATTTCATCAAGTGATTTATCCAATGCTTCTGATTTAACAATTTCTGGTATTTCAATACGCATTTTTTCTTTCATATACAAGATTTTTGCTTCAATAGCTGCCTCTGTTTGTTCTATTAATGTGGGACAATTCATTAAAAGTTTCCAAACATTTTTACTGGTGCTAACATAAGATTGTAAAAATGAAGTCTGCTTTAGTAAACGTCTTTTATCGTCAACATCCATTAGGAAAGGATATTTAGTGATTAGCAGAAAAAGAAAGTGTTCACCAAATTGACAAGAACGCCAATGTTCTAATGTATCTATAATTTTGCGTGGAGAACGCATTAAAATTTTTGGATTGCCGGTTACTATTTGCAAAAAACTATTTGTTGTTAAACCATGATTGAGAAATGTTTCATGTGCTCTTTGCCACATTTCCGGTGAAACATTTGCTAATGTTGGTGCCGCCTTAGTGGCCTGCTCAATATGTTCCTTTTGTAATTCATAATCTGGCACTAATTGTGGCTGCTCCGCGAGTGTTGTAGCTTTTCCATAAGTCGTTGTTTGTGTAAAACTGCGTATTCGTTGAGAAATCTGTAAAAAAGTTATTTTATTAGTTTCAATTTTAATATGTTATATTAAATGTACTAACTTTTATTTTAGTTGTATTATTATGAATTTTTAAAAGAATATTTCTAAACATTTTTTTTAATTTTATTTATTTATATTTTTTTTATTGTTATACCGGTGTGTTATGAAAATAATGAAAAGTAAAGAAAAACATATGGGAATCAGCTGTTTCTAGTGATATTTGTTTACTATTTTTTGGTTACTAAATCACAGGGCGTTTTTACATAAGTAATTGTTGAAAAATTACTCGGTAGATTAATTTGAAAATTTTTTCACAACGTTATCTTTTAAAAATATGTTTTTCGATTTTAAAAGAAAGATGTTAATTCATGCAATAAAAATAAACAAAAAGCAATTTACGCCCAAATGATTAATAACAAAATCAGTAAATTGTATATATAATTGCACCGAACATTACGAACTTATATCAAAACTATGGACGATTGAAAATATTAAAATTAATAATTAAGAAAAATTTTAATTTGTAGCAACCCATTTTATATATTATAGTTAAAGAAATACAATTTAAATATATTTATAAAATTTTATAAACACATTTGCAATATTGACTGCTATTATAATATTATTATATGTTTAGCACAGATTTGAAGATTTTACAACTTTTAGATTTTCATTATGATATCTTAATTAAAACAAATATGATTTGAAATCTGCGAAACATAAAGTAATAATATACATACGTATTTAAACTGCAGTACTAGTTCAAGAATATTTTCTGATCCACATATTTTTGTGAACAAGGGGTTGTGTTTTTAAATTTACGTAGATCTGTAAATTATACAGTATACGATTTCTTAGTTGAAGTTAAATCCTTAAATCATTTTATTTAGGTCTTATTTAACATAATACTCGTTTATTAATTTAATTAATAATTGCTGTTAATAAGACAAAATTTAAAAGTTTTCAATACCCCATGTTGGCCAAGTTACATTAAAGTTAATATCCAAAGTTGCAGGTTAAGAAAAAGGAAAATTATAGTTTTCTAGTTTTTATTACAACTAACAAAATTTCTTTTGCGTTTAATACTACACGTGTAACTTAGTGTCTATATTAGGCAAATTTTTTATCAAAACAAGCGTCAAAATCAGGCAAATATATACAAGGTAACCTTAGTTAATCAGCTGATTATTATTTTGGTTGTTGCAGTTGTCAAATTGAATATATATAAAAAACAGTTAGGAATACGCCATATTGTTGTTTTCGTGCAGCTGTTGCCACCTTCCATAAATTCGCGTTAAGTTTGACGTTTGTCTTGATAAAAAATTGTCTAATGTAGACACTATGTACGCGTTCTTTAGTTATTTTTTGAAAAACACAATGCGTCGAAACAGAATTGTACACATCATACTTTTATGAGTTTTTTCAGTTGAAATGTTTCTCCCTATGTCACATCTAGCATACCTCCCTCAAGATAAAAACATCGTGGTCATTTTTGCTAGAAATAATTAATATAATTTTTAAATTAAAAAGTGTAAAAGCTACTTAAATTTACTTTAACTTTCTTTTGTTTGGCAATGTTTGCTTACTTACTCAGGTTATCTAGACTTTTATTTTAATAAATTAATATCCACAGTTAAAAATCGTTTAATAAAATACCTGTCGGTCATAAAAATTCTTGGCAACGAGAAATCTTTGATAATAGTAAAATGTTAATTAGTCAGAGAAATAAATACAAACATAAATTCCGAAGATGTAGGGATTTTAATTATAAAAATCAATTAAGCTATCAAATAAACTAATTGATTTCCACCTTAATAAATACCGGAGAAATTTATTTAAAATTTGCTTTTTACGCAGACGACACCTCTTTTATTTGCTGCGGTAATATATCTAAAGCAATAATTAAAAGAATGGAAGACAGTTTAAAATTCTCCCATAAATACTTTGATAAATGGAAAATAAAAGTAAATGTTAGCAAAACACAAACTATTATATTTCCATATAATAGATCGCAGAAACGTATTTCTACAAAACATTTATATTCTAGGGGAGTTTTTATCCTACTACAAGAGAGTATCAAATATCTAGGAATTATTTTAGATAAAAAACTTTCATTTAAACAGCACATACAATATATTTGTGAAAAAGCAATTAATTGTAGTCGTGCACTTTACCCCTTATTCAATAGAAGATTTAAATTTAATTAAAAAAAAAATCTTATTTACAAAATGTGTATTCAATCAATTTTGACCAATGGTTGCCAAGTCTGGTTTCATAAAGATGCTAAGACTTACACACGAAAACTGCAGATAATACAAAATAAAAATCTGAAAATAATTCATAACTTACACTCCAGATATTCTACTAATCTACTGCATAGAAACTTTAACAAATATTTAATTCATTTGCAATGGAACTGATTGTCATTTAATGAAAAATGCAGAACGTCTACATATGAAATAATAAGAAGTTTGTTAAACAATCCCTAAGAAACTTTTTTACTTAAAGAGTGAAAATTAGTGGTTTTTAAAATTTCATATAAGAAAATTTCTTCATGCAAATTAATGTTATTTGCATTTTCTCCTACAACAGAGTATACTGAATATCCTTGCGAATTAGAAAATTTGCTTTAAAATGTCATCGAATTGTCAGTGCATATTTATGCATATTTTTTGAAAATACATGTTTTTGCATATTTTGCCATAAATAAATATTTTTGTTTCATATTTAGTGCAATATTCCAATTTAAAATTATTTTTTGTGTAGAAAGAAATAATTCTTTGGACTTTTGATAAAACGAACTTAAGTCGTTCTACACATTTCAAAATTTTCAGAAGAGCTAAAAAATGTTTTAAAATATTAAAAATACAATGGATAAGTTAATATATGGTAAACTATTTCTCCAAAATTAACAATCACAGAAGGACGTTGATTATTGTAAAAGGTGCGTCATCAGAAGGTTCCTTATTTATTTCGTATTAAGATTCGAAATTACACAGAATAAATAATTTCGCTTCGCATAAGTATTGTCCTAAAATATTCGACAAAACAATATAACTGAAAAAAGTTTTTGGTACATCAGCCCTTGGATAGCCTAAAACATGGAGATAAATACAGAATTTTAGGGTAAAATTTCCTGTCTTTTATCTGAAGACAGAACAAGTTCGTTTTATATCGATTTATGTATATAAAACATTTGTTTTGGTTGTCATACGTTTTTGTAAAACATGGAAAATTAATTAATTTTACTTCGTATTCAGTATTCACACAGCTCTTTTTAATTGTTTAATAACAAAATTTAAATTTGTAAATAGTTTTCATTTCACACTTCAGAAATGAAAATTATTCTCACCATAGAAAAAATATTTTTTATCGTAGAACTTTTCTACCCTTTCACACACTCCCTTAATATGATACTGAATTAAAATTTTATGTTCTTTCTGAATAAAAGTTAAGAAATAAGTGCATATTTTATTTGTTTTTAAGGCATATTTTAACATTTTTAGTACATTTTTAAGCGTCTAAAATGCACTTTTTAACTGTATGAACTTCCTTTCCCTACTTAAAACGTTCAAGTATGCACAAGATTTTTTAAGTAAACTTTTCCTTACTACTGTGATATTATAAAGGTTTCAATAAAGTCAAATTAATTTAAAAAATAATAATAATGATAATAATAATAATAATAATAATAATAATAATAGTAATAATAATAGTAATAATAATAATAATAATAATAATAATAATAATAATAATAATAATAATAATAATAATAATAATGTTTCTCCCTATGTTAAATTTTTCTCAAATTTAATTAAAATCATTCGCACGCACACCTCTTATCTCATACAATTAATTATTATAAAATTAATATTATGTTCACACACATTAGTTTTTGACTTGTTTTTTGAAACACACAGCGAGTTTAAATATCACTGTTTACATATCATTTTTTTGTGTTTTTCCTTTTGGCCTTTTTTTCGTTTATCAAAATATTTTCACAAAATTTTGATTTAAATAAAAATGTTTTTTGCGAAAACGACTTCAAAAAAACCTTTATATGTGAACATATCATAAAAATTACGAAATGACATAAATTTTCTTTAATTTTTTTTATTATAAACAGTTTGTCACTTTTGATTTAGGGTATGTTCATCAAATTCCAACGTATTAAAAATACTAAAAATTTCTTCCCTGAATGGAAAATTATGTTTTTTGTGTTAAATAATTAAACATTTTAAAATGAGAAGTTTTTATGTATTCAAAAAATGATTCGAATTTTTGTGTTTAACAAAAAACCAAGTGTTTCTCTTTTTTTTTTAACACATATACGTGAATGTAGTATAAGGCTCAAAACTATTGGATTATTTGCAGAAATATTTGGAGAGAATTCTAAGAAACAAAGCCATTGATAAGTAAAAACATAAAAAAATAAAAGAATAGTATGCCATCTTTGCCTCAAGATAAAAACATCGTGTTAATTTTTGTTTGAAAAATTAATTGAATTTTTTAATTAAAAAGTGTAAAAAAAAACTACTTAAATTTGCTTTAACTTTCTTTTATTTGACAATGTTTGCTCAAAAAAGAAGAAAGCATTGGGGCAATAGCCCTAAATTCAAGGTGCCAAAAACTATAGACGGTCCCAGAAGCAGTTGCTATCAAAGAAAAGATTCCACCAATAATTGTGGACTCTACCCACACTTTTTCAACTGTGATCAGATTAATTGGGGATAAGTATACTTACAAACGGATGTCTATTGGTACAAAAATTGTATCAAACTCGTTATCGCTGTACAATGAAGCTTTGAGTGTTCTCAAAGACAAAAAATTCCAGTATTATACGCATGAATTGAGGGATGCAAAAACTTTTAAATTGGTTTTATTTGGCCTGCCACAGCTGGACACAAAGATAATTGGCGAAGATTTGTAAGCTCGCTCAACATAAACCCGGTAAGCATTAAGGAATTAGCAACAAAAAGATCCAGTGTAGATGACGCACTCTATCTCATTGAGTTTGACTGTCAACATGTTTCAAAAAGAGAGGTTATGAAAATAAGATATTTTTGTAATATATCTGTATATTGGAGAAAACCTCTAAAGGGCAATAAAGGTCCCACACAATGCTCCAAGTGCGCTATGTATGGACATGGTGCTAAAAATTGTAACCGTATCGTATTGTGTTCAGCCTGCGCTCAATAAACTACAACTGCATAAAGAAGAACTTAAAAAACGTTAACCGTAGAGCTGATGACCCAAAGTGCCCAAGTCGTCAAGAATATTTAGAAATCCGTCATCGAGTAACATCTAAATCTAGGGCGACTAGCAGAAGAACTAACGTAACATATTTTAAAGAAGACGATCATGATTTTCCTAAATTGCCAAGGCAAGAACCCCATAATAACACACGTAATTCCCGCGATTTTGGTAATTTGTATTCTGAGGTAGCTGAAGGCAAGAGCTACGACAATAATAATAATGATGATACTTCTGGAAATAGTTTTTGATGCTGTCAATGCTTTGCAAAGATGTCAAATTAAGTACGACAAGCTACGAGTTTTGGGTATGATGCTTAAACATGCCATATAATTCAACCGGTAGACACAATGTTCATGTTATGCATTGGAATGCCCAAGGCATAAAAACTGAGTCAGCAGCTGCCCAGCTGGAATACTTTTTACACAAAAGGAAAATCGATATTCTCCTTTTAAATGAGACTTTTTTGAAACCGTACCGCAAATTTCATTTGTGGTTATAAAATTTATAGAGAGGATCGATCTACTCATGGCGGAGGAGTTCTAATTGCAATTAAAGGTAACATTAAGCATACATTGTTACCAAAAATAAAAACAAGTACTACTTAAAGTATTTCAGTACAAGTTATGATTAATAGAAGGCCAGTTATATTCACTTCGGCGTATAATCCATTTCATACTACCAATTTTAAAGCTGATTTGGATAAATTAACTTCGTTTTCAAAAGACTATTTTATTTTCGGTGATCTGAATGCCCAACATACACATTGGAATTGTATGTCAAATAATTCGGCTGGTAATGATCTCTACTGCCACTGTCTTCAATCCAGCTACTTCATTTATTACCCAAATGGACACACTAGCTTTGGACAAAATATCAACCCCATTCAACCGTCCACAGTAGACATTCTTTTATCTAACTCGTGTCTCCATTTTTCAAACCTTGAGACACATTCAAATGTTTTACAGTCGAACCATGTACCTATATCTTGTGTTATTTATGGCCAGGTTCAAAACATGACATATTCAGTTCCCTTGTATTATCGCGCGGACTGGTCAGCAATCAGAAACTGGGTTGAAAATGAAATTAGGTGTCAGAACATTGATCAACCCGTTACTAATTCAGGTAATCTAGATTTTTATTTTAACAAATTAATATTTATAGTTAAAGAAGCGTTCAATAAAATACCTGTCGGTCATAAAAATTCGTGGCAACGAGAAATCTCTGAAATTAATAAAATGTTAATTAGTCAGAGAAATAAATACAATCGTAAATTTCAAAGATGTGGCGATTTTAATTGTAAAAATCAATTGAAAAGCATTTTGAAGCTATTAAATAAACTTATTGATTTTCACCTTAATAAAGACCGCAATGAATCCTGGCCAAAATTTATTTTGAATTTGCCCTCGGGTTCTAAAAAGTTTTGGAAAGTAAAAAAAGCACTTAAAGGAAACAATAAACCTTTTACTGATCTTCATGAAAACGGTGAAGTTTTAAAAACTGGCAATGAAAAAAGCTAATTCAATAGCAGATGTATTTGGTAATTCACACACCATTACTTTAAATAATTATTCACTTATGGACACAGCCGTCTCAAGATTCATTCGTGATCTTAACGACACAATTCTTGACAGATCTAATGTAGAGCTTACCAATTTAGATGAAGTTAAATCATTTGTACTTTTATTGAAAAATAATAAAGCCCCTGGTTTAGATGGCATTAATAGCATTATCCTTAAAAAGATGCCCGATTGCTTTTTTGAAATTCTATGTAAACTTTTCAACTCTTGTTTAATAGAAGGCTATTTTCCAACTATTTTTAAGAAAGCAAAAGTTATCCCAATTCCTAAGCCAGGAAAGGATCCTAAATTACCGTCTAGCTATAGACCAATCAGCATCCCAAGCCTATTGGATAAAGTATTTGAAAAAATAATTAATAAGAGAATTTTAGATTTTTCTAACCAAAATAATATTATTAACCCTTAACATTTTGGATTCCGCAAGGACCACTCCACAGTACATCAACTAAAAAGAGTCGTTAGTTTTATTGAATCAAACAAAAGAAATCGATTCAATATGGCATGGAGGCTTGGTTTTTAAACTAAATTCCTTCAATTATCCAACGTACGTGCAAAAGATAATAAAGAGTTTTTTAGATCAGCGCTCATTTGCTGTATCTAGAGATAACACGCTATCTAGTGGTAGACAAATCCCTGCGGGTCTGCCGCAAGGATCGGTATTATGGAAGATAGTTTAAAATCTACCAATAAATACTTTGATAAATGGAAGATAAAAGTTAAGCTATTATATTTCCATATAATAGATCACAGAAACGTATTCCTACAAAACATTTATATTCTGGCGGAGTTTTTATTCCTCTGCAGGATAATATCAAATATCTAGGTATTATCTTAGATAAAAAACTATCATTTAAACAACTCATACAGTATATTTGTGATAAAGCAATCAAATGCGGCCATATCCATATTTACAAAATGTGTATTCGACCAATTATGACCTACGGATGCCAATGGTTTAATAAAGCTGCTAAAACTTACACAAGAAAATTACAGATAATACAAAATAAAAATCTGAAAATAATTCATAACCTACACCCCAGATATTCTACTGATCTACTGCATAGAAATTTTAAGCATAAAATGTTTAATTCATTTGCAAGGGAACTGACTCTGTCATTTAATGAAAAATGCAGAACGTCTACATATGGAATATTAAGAAATTTGCTAAACAATCACTAAGACTTTTTTTACTTAAAGAGTTATAATTGATGGTTGTTTTTAAAATTTCTTATAACGTTTAAGTATGTACAAGGTTTTTTTTTTGACAACTTTTCCTTTACACTGTGATATTAGTAGTTTCCGTATTTAATTATTTAGATGTTAATTGTTGTAATACTTTTAAGTAAATTCTCATAACAATGTAATTATTTTATAAAGGTTTCAATAAATTCAATAATAATAAAAAAAAATAATAACTCCGAAACTGTTGAGACGATAAAAAATTATTTTAAGATAACGCAATTTTAGTGAGGTTAAATATAGGTGTCAAATAAACTGATGAAATTATGTTCAATTATTAAATTACGTTAAAGTATAAACAATTTTTACCTCAATTAAAATAAATTTTATAAATTATACAAAATGAAATGTTTAATATAACAAAACTTTGTAAAAAAAAATTCCAAACAAATTTTATCATTAAACATTTTACATAGTTAATACAACGTAACTAATCGATTATTAAAGTGGTTACTTTTTAACATTTGTTTTGATTTTTTCTGCAGCACTAGTAACAAATTAAAATGCAATTTAATTTACTTATGCTGCCGGTGGTGTACTCAAAACAGTGATTGTGTGAACATTTTTATATTCTTTTTTAATTACAAAGGAGAAGTATAAATAGAGAACTAACTTATTTTTATAAACAACTTGAAAAACAATTTATTGTGTTTAGACCAAGCTGTCTAAATTGCGCAATTAAGAGATTACAAACTTTAGGTACCTGAAAAGTCAACAATTTTATAAATATTTGCATTTCCTTATTTCCCCTTGACCACACACAGCTTATCAATAAAATAGTTTTTACTCTTTCTATTTGTAGAGCACTAGAAAATAAAATTTTTATTATAATTACATTTTCTTTACACAGGTTAAACTAGATTGGCGAAGTTTCTTTTTTCATTGTTAATTTGTTGATTAAAGATGCCAAGCGCTTTACGTTGGGGTATTGCTTCGGCTGGTAAAATAAGCCATGATTTTTGTGTGGCCTTAGGTACTTTGCCATTTGATGAACATCAAATGGTTGCTGTTGCTGCCCGGGATCAAAAACGTGCCCAAGAATTTGCTACGAAACATGAAATTCCTAAAGCTTTTGGTTCCTATGTTGAATTGGCCGAATGTGAGGATGTTGGTGAGTAGAGTGTTATAAAAATAAATGTATGAATGTGTAAGGTATCAGGTAAAAAAATAGGATACGTGAAAAAATTTACATTTTTAAATTGTTACATAAATAAAATATTTTGTACGTACTGAAATACTATACCTTATATACAATTTTTTATAATGATTACGTACAATTCCTCCCGAGATTTTTTTCTAATTATAATAATATTATGCTAATAATTATACGAACTGTATCTTTTAACTTTAAAAAGGGAACAAATTCTATTGTTGAACAAATTAAATTACATATTACCAAAACAACAAACGAATTTCTATAAAAATGTTAATTACTTGATTAGAACTTATTGAATTTTTTTTTGTCTGAGCAAAAAATAAAATTATATCGTGGATTAATAAAGTTATGTTAACCCAATTTTTATACATTTATTGTCGCTCTTCAAAACTATTCAATGATTTAAATTCTGATGTCCTTGACTTAAGGGTGAATTTCATGAAAGTTGTTCACAAATCTGTTTATAAAAGAAAACATTGATGCTGTGCAAAAAACAGATTTGCTAAATCATCATTCCGGGTTTATATTTAATAAGGTCTATCTGCAGATTTCTAAAACTTTTTTTTTTACATAGAACTTTATTTTTGTGTCATTTTTTTGCATATTTATTTATTCAATAATGTAGTACGAAGTAATAATAAAAATCCTGAGTAATTAACAATTAGTTAATAATTATATATAATAACAAATAAATATATAAACATATATATGAAAAATGGAATATGTACATGAACAATAATAAAAATAAAAAAAATCATAAACAAAAATAAGAGTTAATAACATAATTGGCCATAATGCTTTAAAAATAATTTCAGTAAAGTACATATGCAAGTATAGTATGTTATAGAGGTCCCTATCATATACATCGATACAACGATACAAATAAGGTTGTGAATTGGGAAATAATTTATTCGAATAAAAAATTACCTATTTGCATGCTTTGATTTGATTTTTAAAGTATTATTATGTTAAAACTCTTTAAAAAGCTTCTCTGAATGTTTTAGTCGTAATTGAGTTGGTGGTAAGAAATTTAATACAATTTTAACCAGTTTATTCTTTTTTGTTTACAATGTATGCAAAATCTTTTTTGGAATAATTATTTATAATTTGAATTATGAACACACTTCCGTCTGAGTTCCCACACCTGTTATTTTACTTGTAATATTTGAAGATAGTCCTGTTTTTTAGTCTTGATTCATAAGATATTATAAATTTAATATACATATTGTATAATTTTTACACAAAACTTTTATTTTCGATTTAATTTTATTTTCATTTTTAATAAATAAAAAGGGGTATCTGAACATTTTATAACATTCATTGACAACACAACAAAAATCAAAACAATTTCTCACACATGACTAAATTCCATATACATTTGAAAATATGCACTTTATAAGTATAATGGCCTGATTCAGTTGATTGTCGTACTGAATCAGGCCATAACTGTGTTTCAGTGTTTCATTTCATGTTCTTTTTTTACTTTTGAAATGTCTTTAAATTTTTGAAGGATGCGCGTTATATCGGATTACTTTTAGTTAAAATAATCCAAATGAAAGTTGCAAAAAATCTCCTTCAAATATTTAGTTCTTTAATACCCTTGAAAGTTTCCAACAAATAATTTCCAAAATAATATATTTTAAAGATGTTAATATCCAGTTTCAAGTACTAACATTTTATGTTTTTTTCTTTAATCCATACAACGATTTTAAAAATGCTTTGTTTTATTAATTTGGATACAAACAAGTAAAAAGAGTACATTTTGCAATTTTAGACTTTTTTGTCCTTGAAGCAGCTTCCGTACGCCTGTCTGTCGTTAACTGATAGAAGTTTTGGTTAAAGTACAGATGGCACCTTTTAAGATAACTTAACCACATTTTGCATATATATTCATATTGATTTAGTCATTCATTGCGGTGGATTTGATTTAAATCGGTTCATTATTTTATATAGCTCCCACATAAAAATCCTACCGAAATATAGCCTTAAGTGTTCTTCCATATGGATACATGTGGATACTGACGAAAAATAAATTATTCAATTGTATTATGTGCACAACATTCTTATTGCATAATATATAAAAAGAATTGTTCTACTATTGGCCCTAGCTCCCATATAAAACATACACCTAAGAATCACTTTCTAGTTTATAAACTCCTTCAATATGTAAAAAAGTGAAAATTTTCAAAAAAAAAAAAAAATGATTATTTGAATAACTATAAATAAAATTTAAATAAAAATATTAAGGGTACTCATTTAAACGCAAAAGTTTCCCATTTGTGCAATTGTGCAAATTTACGCGACTTTCATGAACCCCTTTTCAAATGTTGTGCAATATTAAGAGTAAGAAAATAAGAAATCATTGAAAATAACTGAAACATTTTGCTAAAATCAAAGATACATGCAATGATTTTGTTATAATTAACGTAACTATAATTTTTTACATCTCAGTTATTAATAATTTTTTAATATAAACAAAAGATAGCTGATTTATAAATGCACAATTAAACAGCGCTAGTTTGCGAGACTAAATAGTCGCGCAAACTTATGTGTTGTGCAAATGATTTTCCATACAATTTTTGACAATTCATTTGTGAGTGTGCAAACTTGCACACATTGCAAAGTTTGCGAAATATCCATTTTATTTAAAAATTTCGAATGATTTTTTCCTACACAAGTGGTCCGAGACACATTAATAATCGTGGGAATTTGTAATAACTTTACCATTTTTTAATCGATTTTTATACTTTTTCTGTTTACTGATAGGTAGGCAAAATTTGCCCTTATTAATGCATTTTCAAATTTTAGATCAGATTCAGAACGGTTTCGCGATACAATTCTACAGAGAATTAAAATCAAAATTTTATATCTTATTACTTTGAAACAGTCAGTTATATAATGTTTTCGCTAAATAATTGTCTTCAGAAGACCTGAATTTTTACAAATAAATATCTAAAAAGGGTGCAACTTTCTTGCATGCATATCTAAGATCTTTCTTTTTGGTTAGAAAAATACCTAAATTTGATGGTTCCATCATAAAAGTTTCATTTTTAGAAGGCTTAAATGAAAATATAAGCAGTTGACACTTCACTTAAACTAAACAACACAGATGATTAATTTTAATAATTAGAGATGCAAAATTGTATCTAGTTTTACCAGACACCAAACATTATTATAAAAACTTAATTTTCAGTCATTATAATTTAAGCCATTTAAACCATATTTCTGCGCATTGATAGTAGACTATGATTTTTACATTATATTTAATATTATTTTATGTCTAATTAACAAGGAAAATAGCTGTGGTAAGACAAGCGCGACCATGTTTCTGTACACCATTAGGTACGCGCAATAAACTAATTTTCGGGAGAAGCCCTTATATAAAAACTTTGATCATATATGGACCGATCCTTGCTAAACTTCATACGATAGTTTTTTATACTTATATCAAACTTATTTATGACAAATTTAATTTAAAATCTGACATTTATATAAAATTTAGGCGCTTAAAGAGATTTTCTAGAGTGGATCTTATGTTCAATTATGGACCGATCCTCTTGAAATTTCTGTAGTTATATACATTTTAATTGTTACAAATAAAATCACAAAATAAATTATTTATATGCCATTTATGCATGTTAAAGCGACAATCTGGAATTGGTATTATGTGTAAGATACGGTCAATTATAGGTCGATCTTTTCGAAATTTGATAACATAATTTATATTTATATACAAAATAATCATTCCAAATCTTAATTCGATACTAACAGTTTTATGGTATTTATACAATAAAAGTTAAAATAATTTTCGGGAAGGAGCCTCATAAGAAAACTATGGTTCATTATGCAACCTCTTGAAATTGTATCCTATTTACCTCTAATTTCATATAAATATGCGCATATTCAAGACAATTATAATCACTAAAGCATATTTCCGGGAAATATTTGTAGAGGAATAGGTAAAAGAATGGACCGATTTTAACCATTTTCTATAAGCTTCGTCTTTAAGCCTAAAAAACGACTGTGCCAATTGCATTAAATAATATTTAAAATTGCATAATATATTTCGAAAACAAAATTTACATAAATACTCACAGGTCATTTTTAAAATATTAAAAAATTTTAACTTTTAGTCAAATTTCTTCAAACCATGACCTGAAAAACTTTAAATTTAAAGTATATTTTTTAGAAATAATGTTAATATTTGGACCTAAATAAAATTTAAACGAGTCAAATGAACTTTTGACACAATATAGATAGACTTGCCTTATAATAAGTGAATTAAAAACGCACTCACTGTTTTGTACCAAAATATCCAAAATTACAACCCGGAAAAAATTTGTTTTAAAAATTGACTTTTCCCATTCAAATGATCATAATATCGTTATAAGAGGCGTCCTCAGAAAATATTTTTTTATGTGTTCACTCAACAAATGGAGGTATTTAGTTAACATAATTTTTGTTGATCCCAGCTTTTTGATTTGAGAAATTTACAAACAAATTTAAAAAAACTTCGAAAATTTAAAAATTTTAGATAGGGATTGTGGGGAGACCATTGCCTCAAGCGTCTTCAGGTTTACTTTAAACGCATCTACACTAAGATTCTTCTTGAAAACATTGAAATAATTATATGGACCAGAACAAAAAACAAATTTTATAAGTATAAAAATATTGCCACCTTTTTAGATGCTCTTTCGGTATTTCCTGCGAACATGCCTATCCCGCCCGTCTAACAGCGATGGGTCCTTCCTAGCCAACTTATTTAGTGCAGCTATAGAGCTATAGAGGCCCTAACACCGTTCTTCGCCTTTTCAAAATTCGTTCGACTGTCGGTTGCGGCTTGCTCATCCATTGGATATGCTACCGCTTCCTGCCGAACAATAGGTTTGGCCATAGGCCTTGGCGTGCCTGATGCCCCCGTCGAGCTCACCTGCTTCCTACCCGGTGTTGACGCAGTGACTGCAGTTCTGCTTTCCTTGCCCCGATCAAGAGCAGAGACAACTGTTGTCTCATGCTCTTCATCGGATAAAAGAGACAGGTCCTCCAGTCCGCCGAGTCCAGCAGGCTGTCCTCCTCCGTCAGTTGGGTCATTAGTTGTCCGTATTGTATGAGGATGTTCTTATGTCAGCGTCCGTCCCTTCCACTTCCCTGACTCAGTCTTCTTTGTCCGTTGTCCCTTTGTTCCATTCATCTCTTAACCTACTTGTTTCCATATTTTCCTCTATTTGGTCCCACGAGTATGCTCGTAAAAAAATAGACCATCTCGCGCAGTGACGGCGTACGCGGACTAGGCTGTAATACAACTGACCCTTGCCATCAGCATCAGAGGGGAGCTGTTCACTATTAGTTTCTTTTAGCACTAACTAATCATTCAGATCCTCGGCACTGCTACCAACCACCTTGATCTTAAAAGTGCATGATACCCATTTATTTGGTCCACGGAAAACGTATGGCACCAAGAAAGTACCCAGTGCCAGAGATGTATTCATTTCGGCGAAAACACCAAATAGAATACATCAATGCATCGCATCCAGTCCAGCAAGCCTTCCGTTTTCAGGACTGGGTGTGATACAAAGGATGCAATAATATCGGCAAGGGGAGAGGGCTCCAGCACCGTACATTAGTGCATCCAGTGTCTCTCGCCCAATCCCCCCTATCCGCCACCTGGGGACGCGTCCGATGGAAGTAAACAGGTAAAGACTCCACACTTGTAGTAATATTAATTAGAATTTTTTAAGAAATCCAATGTGTATTAAAAAAAATTAGGGATAATATTGAGCCCGCTGAGTTAAAAAACGAGGCAAAAATGAGTGAAAATTTATTTGGACCTAAATATTTTAATTTAAAGAGATAACCTACACATCTATCTATATGTAATTTTTTTTTCTGTCAAATCATAAATTAATTTTTTGCGATTTTTGAAAAAAAAAAATTGCGTACCCACTCGTTCTTGCTAGTTCGAATTTTATTAAGGACCTGCACAACAAATCATCCAACACCCACCTTAAAGTATACAAATTGACTCAGAATCACTTTTTGAGTCGATCTAACGATGTCCGTCCGTCTGGCTGGCTGGACAGTCGCAATTTTGAAATTTGGCACGTAGGACTTTCATGACACAAAATGAAGCCTATTGAAATTGGTCATGATTGGTCCATTATTTCACATAGCCCCCATATAAATGTCCTCCCGGAATATTTTATTGAAATTCGGTGTAAGGAAGTTTTGTATAAGTATCTTTATGCCAAATTTTATGAAGATCGGTCCAGAATTGACCATCGCTCCCATATAAAACGCTCTTCCGGAAATCACTTTAACGTGCATAAATCACATACACATGTTAATATCAGGTTTATATTCGACACAAATAAGTTTTATATAAATAGAAATCATAACGACAAATTTTATGAGGATCGCTCCATAATTTACCATATCTCCCATATAAGCCCACTTTCGGGAATCACCCTAAAGTGCATAAATTCATATAAATGCTAGTATTAATGTAATATTTTGTATTCGTATACTTTATTTACACTTAGTAAAATTATCGGTCCACAATTGTCTAATATAAGACCCCTCCACGAATTTTGATGGACATGTACAATGGTGTGGGGTATCATATGGCGGGCTTGACCGAGTAGTATTCATACAAATTTTATTCAGGTCCTAATTAATTCTTTTAAGAATTTTTTGATAATATTGGTACCAAAATTTAAAATTCACATTTTCACAAATTCACATAGCCCCCATATAAATGTCCTCCCGGAATATTTTATTGAAATTCGGTGTAAGGAAGTTTTGTATAAGTATCTTTATGCCAAATTTTATGAAGATCGGTCCAGAATTGACCATCGCTCCCATATAAAACGCTCTTCCGAAAATCACTTTAACGTGCATAAATCACATACACATGTTAATATCAGGTTTATATTCGACACAAATAAGTTTTATATAAATAGAAATCATAACGACAAATTTTATGAGGATCGCTCCATAATTTACCATATCTCCCATATAAGCCCACTTTCGGGAATCACCCTAAAGTGCATAAATTCATATAAATGCTAGTATTAATGTAATATTTTGTATTCGTATACTTTATTTACACTTAGTAAAATTATCGGTCCACAATTGTCTAATATAAGACCCCTCCACGAATTTTGATGGACATGTACAATGGTGTGGGGTATCATATGGCGGGCTTGACCGAGTAGTATTCATACAAATTTTATTCAGGTCCTAATTAATTCTTTTAAGAATTTTTTGATAATATTGGTACCAAAATTTAAAATAAAAACAAAAAAATCGTTTGCTGTAACAGCTCTGCTGTCGACGAAAATTCTTCACTGGGAAACAATTTTTCGGTTAATACGGCTGTTGATGAGTTGACAATCATTGGAACAATAGGTTAGAGAGAACTGTGTGTGTTCACAAGACCATAGAATCCATAGTGAATCCATTATCATAGATCTGCAAGACGACAGCAGTATACCAACTAGTTCCGTTTCTGGCTAGAAGGGAACCAGTTCTGGCTAGTTCATCCGCAATAATATTTTCAGGGATACTTGAGTGACCCATACCCAGATCAACTCTAGGTTTGAATGTCTCGTCATCTCATTTAAAGAAGTCCGGCATTCATGTACCATCTTGGATATCGAATAGACACCCAAAAGAGACTAAATCGCGTGCTGACTATAGGTACAAATTTGTATATCCACTCCGAATATTCTATAGTGCAGAGCAGTGCAGTGCTCCAGCAATTTAAAAGAAATGTTCCTCCTATATGAGGGAATGAAGACACCTCCCGCAACCTCTTCAGAAGATTTGGATCCATCAGTATAAACCTCAATCGATCTGGCTTTTATAGTGAGATCGGCCTCTGCTCAGAAAGGGTTTGGGATACAGTAGTCAATATTGTCAGGGATGTCATCCGAAATTCCCAAAATGGTCGCATGGCCATAGCTTTTACCGTTCCATGCACCTATGGTACTGAGCCTAATCGCCGGCATGATGGCGATTTGTTTGGCCATTGTAGATTCCGCAGAAGGTGGATTTTTCTGTCGCTTTCCACTATACTATATCTCTATACATAAGTATAGGCTTGATCACCATATCAAAGAGCCAATTTGTATTCTTAGGATTTAATCCCCAAAATTTCCCTATGGCCTTCCTACACATATAAAGGGCAATGTTGGCCTTTGACGCTCTAGCTTGGGTGTTCTGAAGCCAGGAACGTTTGTTTGGACTCCAGTATTATACCTAGGTACTTCGCTCTGTCCGACACCTTTAATTCAACTCCATTAGGCAAGGGAGTGGGAAAAATGGAATTTTGTATCTCCTTGGAAAGAGAAATAGTTCCGATTTTCCTGGATTCATGCTAACTCCACTATTTGTACTTCATTTACTGAGTAGGGCTAGCGCATTTCGAAGGCGGTGGGATATGGTACCTAAATATTTTCCATATATAGCGACGGTTTTGAACCTCAGGGAGTCAAGTTCCCTGAGTGCCTCTATTTTCAACTCTTTATATGGTAGCCGCACCCACAGTAGAGATTATAACCCTGTTGGTTAGAAGTCTCCATATGATGCCAATAATCGACTGAGGTATGTTCAGTCTTTCCATAACTATTTTAATAGCATTCCGGGTCACATTATTAAAGGCGCCTTCCATATCAAGAAAGGCCACTAATGCATATTCCTTCTGCTCGAGAGCATTTTCTATATACCCTACAAGCGAATGTAAAGCCGTCTCAACTGATTTGCCTTTCATGTATGCAAGTTGGGACGCTGACAACAAGTTGGGGTTAATTGTTTTCAAGAGGAATGACGATAGACTAATAGGTGTAAAATCCATCGGTCTCGTATGGGTGGTCTTACCGCCTTTTGGGATAAAGACCACTTCACATCTAGTCCATGAGTTGGGGATATAAGAGCATGATAAACAAGCTGAGTATATCTGAAGCAACCATGGAACTATAATATAAGTCTGTAGGTACGATGACATCTGAGCCTCGGGAGGCTGCCAGGAAAATGCGCATCCATTAAGACGTCTAAGCTCTCATGACCGCTTGTTGTCCAGATCCCACAAGGCTTCTGAATGTAACATGGGACAGGTGAGGAAGCCAGGATTTTATGTAAGCGACTAGTCTCGGGATGGCTTTTCACGTCGCTACTGAAGACCTTCCAAAATTTTATGTAAGCGACTAGTCTCGGGATGGCTTTCCACGTCGCTACAGAAGACCTTCCAAAATTTGTCTTCGCGTTCCTGATCAGGGTTTTAAACCTGTTTACTGAGGATTTGTAAGCTGGCCAGTTTCCCTGTTTCTTAGCCTCATCAAATAAACGGCGGCACTCTTTACGAGTGTCACCTATTTCGGATTTCCAAGTGTGGTTTACTTCTTTCTCTGCAGGCCTTAGTTCTGCATGCTGCAGAAGTCGCTTTATCAAATGCAATTCAATAGAGGACTCAATGTCTCGCCGATTACAAATAGCTGGAGGCTTCGGGAGGAGTTGGTACAGAATATCATTGCTTTCCTCCTGTTCTGAATCGGGTTTACCCTAGGTAAAGGGAATTCTACGGCGAAGTCAATGCCTAGTACTTACTAGCGTAATATCGAGAACCTCCCTTCTATTAGAAATTACAAAGGTTGGTTGGTACAACCCTCTTAAGTCTTCCATGTTCTGAAAAAAAAATAAGAAAGAAAACACTTAAACTTAGTGCAACACACTCGCAAAGAAAGTGAAATGTATTCTTCTCTTCCTCCTTGCAATATCTGCAATTATACATATATACATATACCTATTTTCTTTAGAAAATATTTGAAGTCGTTATGACTCGTAATAATACCGACAAATATTCTCAGTTCATAGTTTTCCATATCAAGAACCTTTTTCAATGTATTGTTGAATTTAGGTTTGCTCATATATTGATGAATTATCGGATAAACGTCTTCACATGTGGAACTCATTTCCATATTTGCCCAAGTTCGTGCTAGTTCATCAGCTATTTCGTTACCTCTAATAAAATTGCCACCCTATACCCAGCGCAGTTTTAAAAAGTGTTGTTCGTTAAGAACTCATACATCTCTGCGATAATTGCTTTCGTCTTTGATATAATATTCCAATTACAAAGTGCCTTTATGGTAGCTTTGTATGTATATTGTGTATATAAACTATTCACAAAATTTCTTAAATTATTATTTTTTTCCATTTTTCTTCTATATATCGAATGGTAACTTTACAGTTGAATTGATTAAAACTATTTCATTATATTTTGTTTTTTCAGACATTGTCTATATTGGAGCCCTTAATCCCCAACATTATGAAATTAGCATGCTAATGTTGGAGCATGGTAAACATGTGCTGTGCGAAAAACCGTTGTGTATCAATCACAAACAAGCCAAAAAAGTTATACAATATGCTGAAATGAAGAAATTGTTTTTAATGGAAGCTGTTTGGTCAAGATTTTTCCCAGCCTATCAATATTTGCGCAAACAAATTGATACGGGTTTATTGGGAGAAATTCAAGAAGTTAATGTGGAATTTGGTTTTCTCCTAACCGAAGTGGATCGTTTGCAGTAAGGGAAATATAAATATTTATTTAAATATTGAATATTTACTTGTCACACTTTTTAGAAAACGTGATTTGGGTGGTGGTACTTGTTTAGATTTAGGTATTTATACTATACAAGTTTCTCAGTGGGCCTTCCAAGAGCCACCACAAGAAATTAAAGCTAAAGGTATTTTAAATGCTGAAGGTGTGGATGTGGATGTAAAGGCAGAATTACATTATCCTGGTAAACGCATATCGAAAATGCATTTTAGTGCTATTGAAACTTTGAGTAATAATGCTGTTATTAAGGGTACAAAGGGACAAATAACAGTAAGTGTTTTTTTATATTTACTAATGAAAATATTTTTATTAATTTTACTTCTTTCTTTTGTTTAAAGCTTAAACAATTTTGGTGTCCCACCAAAATCATTGATATTGATGGCCAAGAGAGGGAATGGGTTTTACCCAAAGGAAAATATCCCATTAATTTCGTTAATTCTGAAGGTTTGCGTTATGAGGCAGAAGCGGCTAGACAATGTATCTTAGAAGGAAAACTACAGCATGAGCATGTTAGCCATAATGACAGTTTATTATTTGCTCAAATTGAAGATGAAATTCGTACTCAAGTTGGTGTCATCTATCCTGAAGATAAAGAATAGTTTAAGTTCTGTACAAAAATCTTTATGAGGCTTAAATTGTTTTTAAATACGAACATATTTATAATTTAAACTGTTATGTATTTAAAATAAAGACAGCACAAATGATTTCGCTTGGTGCATTTTTTAATTTAACAGCTTCTTGTTTTATTCCTAATGGCAATGCTGGATAAATAGTTTTTTATGTTGGCAATGCTTAGATTTAACCTAAAACACAGAGCATAACATAACCGTCACATTGACTCAAATTTTCATGAGTCCAAAATCGGCTTTTTAAAATATCGCGGAAGAAAAAGAAGAATAATTGTAAATGTAATAAAAACAAGTGTCAGTCTTCTTACACTACTGTGTATGTATATACTGTGACCTAAATTTAGCAGCATCTATTGTTTCAGGAAATTCAATTTATGAAAAGAAAATTAAGGTGTACAAAAGATGGCGCTGTTATTATATCAAAACAGAATTGGCAAGTTTGGATTATTTTAAATTTTGAGGGATTCACAAAAATCACTATAATACGGTAAATACTTTCCATCGGACGTGTCCCTGGGTGGCGGATAGGGGGAATTGGTTGTAAGGCACATGACTTGTACATTTTGGTACATAGTGTATACGGGCCCATAACTTGAGTGTACAGATCATGTGTATTATCTCTGGTCCTAGAGTTCCTTAGATTCTCTCGCGGACCAAATAAATGCAGAGTAATTTAAGGTCAAGGTGGTTGGTAGCAGTGCCGAGGACCTGAATGGTTAGTTGGTGCTTAAATAAACTAACACCTCCCCTCCAACGCCTAATGCACGAGTTGTTTGTAAACTTTAGCCTAGTCCTCGCACGCCGTCACAGCGCGAGATGGTCCTCCTATTACTGGCGTACTCGTGGGACGAAATAGATTTTTCAAACATTAACTCCATTCGGACAGATAACGAACGGTCGTAGGGCGACAGGACAGACACGGACAATACAGACGACGATTTAGTGATGATAGGGGTCCAACGAGACATTCTAGCACAGGAAAGTCAGTTGTTGTTTCGGGCGGATGCGATTCTGGGCATCTCGAGGGATTCCTTTGCTGGGACCAGTGCCACACAGAAGCTCGGGGATCTTTCTCTTGGATCAGAATATGAACATGAGATCACTGTGATCTCAACTCGCGCTCAGAGTTAAGAGGGGAACCGGAGCGTCGAAGCGGGGTGGGAGCGGGGAGATGTTTCGACTGGCTCAGAATGTGATACGGCTAGCGGCAATTTAGTTCGGCAAGATAGAAAGCTCGGAGTAGCGCACGAGCTTCTCTTATCTATTTGCATAAGATAGCTAAGAAAGGCTCAATGTCACTTGCAGGCAAGGATAAGTACCTTGTCAGAAAGCACAGTAGGAACGTTAAAAAATTCGAACGGATCTATGGGCCTGTTTGTGACTCTGTCTATGGGTCTATCTTATAATGAAGAATTGGTTGAGAATGTGGACAGCACTTCAGAGCTGTCTCATGAGAGCACAGGAGAAAAGTCAATATCCTCAGCGATCCGTGCCGGAGCGAAAAATAAGGGTAGTGGAGAACCAGCAAAACCTGCAACCCTTTTGGACCAGCAGGTAAAGACTGGCAAGCCAAAGACTACCGGTGGTGAGGATGTTCATGCACCAACCAAAAAATCTGGCAATTCGCAAAAGATTGTCCGGGATGCTAGGCCTGCATATGATCAGCCATCGACAAACAAGAAACCATAAGGGCACCACTAGAGGGGTTGCTAAAATTTCTGGCATGCGGCCTTCTCCTTCGAGCACTATTGGTCAAAACTCACACGGCTCTTCTAAGGGTCCCAAAAGGGAGAAGTTAAAAGGGCCAAGTCTGGGGATGACCAGCAAACCTCGATAGCCAAGAAAGCTGCTCGCACACCTTCCAGCTCCATTAAGCCCTCAATAACCACATGCTGGTTATTAAAAGAGCTGGGTGAAGAAGCGAACAGCCCTCAACATCAAAAAAGGTGAAGGAATCAGTGCTGCAGAATTGTATTCAAGCTGCTGTCATTGACAAAGTTAATCCAGATGGGAGGATCAGCGTTGAGCAATGGCGACAGAAACTTCAGATTCGCAGTGAATCAGGAGTCTCTGAAGAAGCTGGAGTCACTGGGTGAGTTGTCAATTTTGGTTTTGGGGTAATTAGATTTAGGTGTGCTATGCGAACGAAGGAGATGAATTTGTTAAGGACTGCAGGGTGGCTTTATTCCTTTTCGGAGCATGATATAATTCAGTCTTGACTGTGAAACCGAAGGGAAGGCCTTATAGGAACTCCAGAAGCATGGATTGAAAGTCCTTCGGTGAGTTAGTTGATAGGGATTTGAGGAAGTCGTGAATAATTTCACAGACGTAATTAAGAGTAGCTTTGAGCTCAGTTGTCCTTTGATTTATTCTGGTAAACGGAGGCAGCCGAAATGGTGGACCAGGGAACTTAGGGTCCAACGGTCTACAGTTAGAATGCTGTTTAATAGAGCCAAGCTAACGAGGAGTGAGTCTGATTGGGACAGCTATAGGGAAAGCTTCATTAAGTATAAGAGGGACATAAGACGGGCGGGATGAATTTCTGTGAATCCGTGGACTAGATTAACGAGTTGCCTATATTTAGACGGGTATTATCCAAGGACCCTGTGGCACCTGGATATATCCAACGTGTGGACAACTGGTGGATGGAGTCTGGTTCGGAGTCCCTCAGCTCACTGATGGAGACTCACTTCCCTGACTGTAAGGATATAGAATCTAATGGGAGGGCAGGTAGTGTCAGTCATAACCTACAGTCCGGACCAGAAGAGGGTGATATCGATACGGTAGAGGAGATGATCACTGGAGACAAAATAAGAAGAGAGTTAAGGGTCATTTTCATAGCCAAAACGGGTAAGACGACTCACTCGAAGCCCAAGGACTATATACCGATCAGCCTATTGTCTTTTCTACTCAAGACAATAGAAAGAAGGAGTATGGGAACTCAGGTCATCAGCGACGCTCGACGCGCCTATTTTAAGGGTAAGTCTGTTGAGAGTGCTCTGCATAAAGTCGTGAATTTTATTGAAGGGTGTCTGTTGCATAAGAAATACACCTTGGCAGAGTTCCTCGATATAGAAGGGGCCTTCAACAACATTAGGATAGAGACGATAGAGGAATCACTCGCTTCGTCAGGTTTTAGTGTATTCCTAATCGAGTGGACCACCCTGTAGCTAAGCAGCAGGCTTATCAACTCGAGCATGGGAGACACTTGTCTAAGGAAACTTTTGACAAGGGGCACACCGCAACGGGGGGTTCTTTCTCCATTATTGGGGCTTTTGGCAATGAACGTCATACTGAGACAGTTCAATGCACTGACAATGTGGTATTGTTGATCTCGGCTAAATTTCTTCTCACGATCAGAAAGGACATGCAATATGGGCTGCGAGAACTTTCCAAATGGGCAAGCAGTAATGGATTGGGAGTCAACCCTGAAAAGACTAAACTAGTTCTGTTTACCAGGAGATATAAGGTTGAGACATTTAGTCTACCAGTATTGAATGGGACAGAACTCAGATTGTCAAGGGAGGCCAAGTACCTGGGCATGAGCTATTTGCGGAGGTATCAGTTAGGATTCCGATTGAGTCATATTTCATGGCCATAAGGGAATGGACTTTAGGAAGAACGAATCATGCTTGGAGGAGCAGAGTGGACTGCAAGGTATTTAGAGTGTTATGGCCTAGTCTTAAACCAGCAGATTCGAAGCATGTTCTGGACATGAGTCGCGGGAATCTAAGGATCATTTTTGGGTATATGACCTGTAAGTGGGACACTGGCACGTCAGATTTTTATAAGATGATGTGGAGGATCTAGAGGCAGTGGAACACATATTCCCTCATTGTGTAATGCTTCAGTGTAGCAGTCTGAAGTGGTTTGGTAGCCATATTCTACACGAACTAGAGGAGTAAAGAACTCAGCAACCTTATAGGGTTCGTAATGGGGATAAAGTAGCTTAGAGGTAATCAGGGCTGATTGATGGGTCTTAGGTCCCACACTTTTCTTTTATTTCGTTATCTTTCATTTTATTCTAGTGCCTTATTCTACTAATGTTTTTCTCTTTCTTCTTCTATTAGCTTTCTGTATTTATAAAGGGATCACAATGGACCGGATGGTATCTGGGTGGAGGCGTGAAGACACCGCCCTTTTTAACCTAATCTAACGGTAAATACTTACCAAATTTTCCCCAAACCAGTAACATTGTTTATAAAATAAAATAATTTTAAAGCATAATGGTTTATTTTTTTTTTATAATTTTTGCAAATATTTTCGGTATGTTTGTTTTATTTTTATTTAAAAATTAAATAAATTATATTTGATTTAATATTAATAATAAACTACATTATTTATATTTATAATATTATCAAGACTTCTAGTTCTTGTTAATTGAAATTTCCCTTTTTTCTGGTTGATATATATATATTTAAAATTGGAAAACAATTAAGATAACAAAACCTTAAAGGATTAAAAATAATAGTAATAAAAAGTGGAAACAGTTTCTTATTAAACTACATACATATTTTTTATAAAATTAAAAATAATAAAAAAGAAATACAATGTATAACGTAAAGAGAAAATTCATTAGAGAAATATTTAAATATTAAAATAAGAAACAAAAGTAAAGCTAATTATAATTAAATTAGTATTTTTTTTTTTTTTATAGAACTATATTTGTAAAGGAAGATTCTAAAATTATATTACTAATAAACAATAAAAACATAATATTCAGTTCATCTAAAGCGCCCATCGATGATTTGTAAGCTGGCCTTCATATTTAGGTTAAATCTTTTGAAATAATTTCGCAAGGAAAATTTTAGAATTGGGTTTCTAAAATATATTATTACAGTATCTAAAATTATATTAAATAATTATTTTCGGGGAATTTATCAACATTAGTTATTTAAATAATTTACAAGCTCTTAATAAGATTTTTGTGGGTGAATACAAATGTTCTATAATTGGAAAGGATTATTAAAATAATTGTGCTGTAATATTAATATTTTCTTTTTTGTTTTTATACAAATAAATGATTTAAATAAAGTTAAACTTAAAAAATATTAAAATAAGAATTAAATTTAAAAATTAAAAAAAATCTTTGTGTGAATCAAGCTAGTATAAGAAAAAGAAAGATAAATATGATATTAAAATAAATAAAAAGTAAACGATAGTGTCAATAACTATTTAAAAGATCTCTTTTGGGGGAGGAAACAAATTTAACAAGTTGCTAAAATAAACATTTTGTTAAGATTATTATTTTACAATAATATTTTTGGCATTCTAATAAAAAAATCTGTTTTAATTTTTCCTTCTTATGTATACGACTTTAGATTTTTTTATTTAAATGGCAAATTAAAAAAAATTATTATAGGAATTTCTGTCCTGAAAGCCAAATTTGAAACAACTCTAATGGTTTTGGGATCTTTAAATTTCAGATTTTACGGCTTCTCCAGCATCTAATGAAAGTGAAACAAGAATTAGTAATAAATATTTTTGAAAAGGGTAGACGGGAACTTTTCGAGGAATTTTCATAGAAGTCAAATTAGAATAGTATAGGGCTGTCGTATTTTTGCGATGGGAAGTTGAAAGCATTTTACATCAATAGATACACGGCTGTAATAATATAATTTAATCCTGAAAATATCATTAGCCTTTAACCAGAGATTGTGATATGTGAATCAGTAAGATCCAATTAAATGACATTAAATGCAAGTTTATTAAATTCTTTTATATTCATTTTGTTTTTAGGTTTTTTAGATTAGTCTGATTTTGTCCATTCACAAACATCTTAATATATTTCATTTTTTTAAAAAAGAAAATAAATCAATACCTCACCAACATCTAGTTAAAAATGGCTTCCGAAGTAATTTATTTTCCTCCGACAAATAAAAAATACTTCAGAAAATTTGTAATCAATTAGTTAATATTTTTTTAATCAAATTTGTCGAATTTGTAATACTTTTGTAAAAGAAAATTACTTTGCAGAATCATCTTTGGAAACTACTGAGTGCTGGAAAAATATTTATCTCTAAAACTGATACATCGTTAGCTAAAATGCAAAATCATTTAACTAGTACTTTTTACTTATAAAGGCGGAACAAATTAAAAATACTAAGTATATTAAGCACATTTGCAAAATTACTGGAGTTTTATTCGATGGTTCGTATATTAGTTAGCTGGAAAAAATAGCTGTAAACCGTTCTGAAAAAGAATTAAAAAAAAAAATGTTTTGAGAGGATTTTTTTTTTAGTAAGGGTGATTTTTTTAATAGTTATCTAAAGCCGTATTCAGACAATTAAAAACCACTCGTAAAACCAACTTAAAATTACAATAAGTTTCAACCGCTGAAGGACGTCAAAGGTGGCTGCAATACCACCAAGGATCTTATTAAAGGATCTAAAGTTGTTTTGATAGTCCAGTTGCAGAACTAATGATTTTAAAACAAATTGTAAAATGTTCTCTCTCAAAATGTTGCTTTTTTAAATGTAGTTCGTGCATCTTTTTTCTCAGCTTTTAAAGGTGACAGATTTCCATTTTTAATTCCAAAAATAACAATTTAAAGCCAAAAAGTTATATTTTTATATTTAAAAAAAAAAAAAAATCAGTCAGATTTAAAACAAGTCTTAAAAAAAAAAACAGTGGCATTTCTAAATAATCATCCTTATCGCGAAAAAGGCGAAAATTCCTCCGAATTTTTTCTTTTTGCAAATCAAAAATTTGTTATTCCGCCATTTATTAACTTCAAAACAGATGATTTAGTTCAAAATTAAAACATCTGACCTCGTGTATCCATAATTGCGGGATACACGATTCCGATTTTGAGAAAGGGAACATATTCCGAGGGGAATTTTATTCGCGATATGGGTGAATAACAATGAAACTTGGTTAAATTTCATCCGTACCTTTTGTAGGAGTTTATTCTTAATATGATTTAAAGGAAATGATTTCGAATTAAAAACTATAATATACATAAACTCTTTTTTATATAAATTATAGTTTGAACATTTTTTTGTCAGTGCCTAGACTGGGCCGTTTATTAATAGGTGTATTCTGTAGCATTTATGAAAAATTTTGTAAAGACATTTTTGCACTTTTTTAGAAATGCTATGATGTAGATATTGATTTTACTTGATAAAAAAGTATTGAGAAGTGCATTTCTCCCAAAAGAAATAGAAAACTTGAATGAAAATATTCTGAAAATAAATTTGTCTAAAACAAATTAAATTTTAAAGATAAAGCTTTTTTCAAAGAAAAAATAATTCTAAAAATGTAATTTCAATAACACTTTATGTCACAAAAAATCAAACAAAAATAATTTTACAATAAATAAACTCTTTAAAAATGGAAACGAAATGTTAAAAAAATAAAAACAATATAAAAACTGAAATCTGAAGAGTATATTTTTTTATTACCACCTAATTATATTTATGTATGTATTATGAGAGTTATATAAAGTTTTCTTCATTCTTTGTAAATTCAGTTGTTTAAATCTCTGTAAAAAAAAACACTACAAATTGGTTTGATTATTTTTGCTTGTTTATATATGATAAATTTTTTGGGGGTTTTCGGTTTATGTTGTAATTTTTAAGTTTTTGTTATATATTGGTTAAACGCTTATTTGTCTATATGTATATATAATTAAAATTGTAACTTAACTAAATACTTGATTTATTATATAATCTTGTGTTCTTCTATTTGTTTGTTTATTTGCAAAATTCTTTTTTGCTTTTGTTTACAAAAAAGTTCAATTTTAGTTGCCAGCGGCCACTTCAATACTTGAAGCTGAAGGTTCTATATTTGGACTTACCGCCACCACCGCCGTGCTACTGGTGTCCTGGTCATCTTTACATAATGAAGTTTGTGGCAAAAATTCGGTATTTAATGATGGTGATGTTGAAGATATTGTTTCTTCTTGTTTTTTAGTGAAAGAAGTTTCTCTTGGTTCTATAATTGCTGCAGGTAGTGTTGTTTTGTCTAATCCTGTATTGTTATCATTTTCAATAACAGCCACTATAGGCGCTGGTTTTAAAGGTGGCGTTAATTCTTCATAGGCCATGCATGTTCTATGGGAATCTTCTATAGGTGACGTATTAGTAGACGAGCACGACGATGATCTGGCTGTTTGCAAATTATTACCATTTACTTGTGTCACACACACTTCTCCTGCAGAGTTATTATCTGCTGTTTCAATATTTTGTGCAACGGCCACTAGAGCTGTTGTTGCATTGCGGTTGTGTTGTAGTAAATCATTTATTTGGGATAATCTTGAGGAACTGGCCAGTGGAGTGGATAGGCTTATGAAATTGGCACTGGCATCATTTTCTAATGATGTCGTACCATTAACGTTGCAAGAAGGTGCTGTGGTTGTCTCTAAGCTAGTTAAACTACTTACACTGTGATAAACTCCTGAAGCCTCGGTAGTTGTAGCTGTGCCATAGGGTGGTATCGAGGGTACGGCACATGAGCTGTAGGTGTTTGATGTACTCAAGGAAGTTGTGGTATTGTTTGCATTAATATAGGGGGTATTGTGATAGGAATTGTATGGTGATGCCTTTCAAAGAGATATATTTGGAATCACATTAATCAGATAAGAAAAAACTTAAGTTTTGTGATATCAATGAATTTTTTAAATATTATATACTTACTTGTGCTTGTACATTTCCATAATGATACGAAGTCGCTGGCATTAATTCTCCATATGATGGCGTTGCTGCAGTAGTGCCTCCAAAAAGACTTGTATCCAAACTTTCCAGACCATATTGCGACGTTGTGGTGGCAGTAGTCGCACTGCCACTATGTGTCATTTCTAAAGTGGTTTGTTGACCATATAGGCCATTAGATGTGGAAGGATTTTGTGTATGATAGTACGCATTGGCAGCCGCTTGTTGATGTAGTTCGGAGGCAGTATTGTAGGCCGGCGATGCATAACCTGAACTATAATTCGATTGTGGTTGCAAATGGCTTTGATAATAGGAGGAGGGTGTTGGTTGCATGGGTGAGGCAACGGCAGAAGAGTAAGGATTTTGTTGTTGACGATTTTCCATCTCCAAACGCATTAAAGTGTGTATATAATGGGTACGTACACGAGTCGGATTAAATTCTACACGTCCAATTATATTGCCACATGCATCACGAGAGCAGCCACAAGGAAACATATCACGATCAACTTGACATTTAATGCCAGATTGAGAGCAAGAGCAAGTTTCGGGATCACAAAAATCTCGGCAAGTACAACCGCAAACCTCTCGGCTATTGCGTATATTTCGGCAGTCAGCCTTTTCACTGGGATCTATTTTACGTATGCCAGCTGCTTTCAGCAATGCCCTCCGTTGTTTAGGTGAAACAGGCTGTAGGAAACCATTAGACTCACCGTCTAAATCGGAACCACTACCCTCACTCAAATAGTCTTCTTCGGACTCTTCACTATCGTCACTAGAGGAACCTCTAGGATTAATTTCTTGTAACTGCATGCGATGAGCTCTTCTTAATTCAGCAGCATGTTCAGCTAATGTTAAGGTCTTAAAGGCAACATGCCTGGCTCCCATGCCTAAAGTACAACCACCCGCCGATGGTACACAACTAAAGCCCTGTTGCCGGGGAAAATAATAGACTTGTACACTATCGAAATTAATTGAACGCTTTGGTTTCTTTTGTATACTGCCATTTATAGAACTATGATCACTAAGAGAAGAACCTGTCGATGTTAGGTTCCCCAAACCATCATCGTCAACTTCAAAACGTCGCTTTAAATTTGATCTGTATGGTTTAGGAGGATCTTTTGGTGGTGATTTGTTTGGCTGTAGCACATTCGAGCTAATAGATTTTTCACTGTCTTTTGTTTTTACTTGCGTTGGCGTCTGTGATGGCGTTGTTGTCGTCAAGTTCAATTGGCTAGTATCGGTAATACTTGTTGTGGTCGTGTGTAAGGCAGATGTTTCACTGCCTAAACCAGAATCAGAACCCTCACCATTACGCTCCTCCTTTTCGGGTGTAACTTCGGGGGCATTGTCTTTAATTAATACTTTACTACTGCATGATGGTTGATTATCATCTGTATCAGTTTTCAACCACTGTAAATCTTCATCGGTGGTTGTTCTAGTATCTTCATCCTGTGAAGTTTGTGAATTGTTGAGTAAATTTAATTCTTCTAATGCTGCTGCTTTATCGGCAGCAAACGCTTCTTGTTCGTCGCATGCTATTGCTAGGGGATCATCAGCTGTATTGTTTGTATCGATAGATGTCGTAGAGGCATTCAAATCTACTTCATCTAAAACGATAACATTGCTGTCTGAAAATAATAATATAATAATAATAATAATAATAATAATAATAATAATGATAATAATAATGATAATAATAATTGTAATAATGACAATAAAACAAATTTGTATGAAATAATGTGAAGTGAAAAATATTTTTGAATTAAAAATATAACTTTTTTTGTAAAATGTTAAATTATTTAAAATGAAAATATTTTAATAGTTGTGGATTTAGTATTTTAAAAAATGTTTGCAGTGAAAAAAATTTTGTGGGGAAAGTGAATGTTCTGCTAAAAAATATTTTTGTTTTTTGCAACATTTCTGAAAAAATTTGTTTGTTACTGCGATGAATATTTGTAAAAATATTTTTTGAGGTAAAAATATTTTTTGATCTGAAAATATTTTTTGATGTGAAAAAATTTTTTGATATTAAAATATATTTTGAAGTAAAGATATTTTTTTAAGTTAAAAATATTTTTGTCTTTATCTCTTTAGATGAAAATATTATTGTGGTGAAAATATTTTTGTAGTGAAAATCGTTTTTTATGTGAAAATATTTTTGGGGTAAAAATAACTAGTAAAATTATTTTTGTAGTCCAAATATTTTTTGTACAGAAAATATGAAAATGCATATATTTCGTGGTGAAAAATTGTATATGGTGATGAACAAATTGTAATAAGTAAACATGTACTTACTCTTATAATTATCTATATCCAAAAAAGGTTCCTCTTCATCCTCCAACTGTATTACATCTTTTTGTTCGCTTTCTGTTTCAATGTCTCTCTCTTCATCTCCCTCTTCTAGATCTGTATCATCCATAACTTTTTGTTCTTCCTCTGTTTCGTTTACTTCCATTTCCTCTTCTTCCTCCTCCTCATATGCAGTCGTTACATTTCTTTCTAATGCTTCTTCTGCACTTCCCACCGAACAAAACTCATCAGCATGTTGAGGCGATGATGCTGTACCCAATACTTCCATTGGATCATTTCGAAAATCTTCTAATTCATCGTCAACAGGTGTCAGAGCCTGTTGACGATTATAATCATGACTGATAACAATACTACAATTAGCATTTGATGTCTTTTTTACTTCTAAAATTTCGGAACATTTTGTAGCTGAAATTTTAACTGGTTTCTTTAACATAATACTACTTTCGATTTGTGCCTCTATATCATCGTCTTCATATTCACATGAATTTTCTGCGGATATTGTAGATGTAGTCGTTAATGTGGTTTTAGTTTCAGATTCTTTTGGTTCTGAGCTGTTAGAGTCATTAGGTTCTGCACTGCTTTGTTCATCACTTTGTTCTTCTTTTTCTTCTAATTTACTTGCAACATTGTCTTTTTCAATTAGTTCCTTTAGAACTTCACTTTCCGTCTGCATAGTTCCAATTTCAGTTGCTGTTTCAGTTTCTGTTTTCATATTTTTTGTTTCCATTTTTGCTAATTCTTCTGTTGTATTATTTCCACCAAATATTAAATTTCCACTAGCATTCTTTTGTATGTATGTTATAAGATTTTTAATGGGTGTAAACATTCTCCTTTTGCACAAACACACCAGAGATGTTTATCTGCTTTAGGAGTAAAGCTTTTGATTAATTCTTGCACCAAAAACTCTTGCAAGATTAGCATAAGCTAACTTGAAGATTACCACTTAATTTCTTATTATTCAATAGCATTTGCAACTGAAAAAAATAAAAATAATTTTTAATTTAAAATGGCATAAAAATAAATAAATTAATTTAAATATAAATATTATAATAATAACAAATCTGTGTTAATTAAGTTCATTATGTTTTATGGTATTTAAACCAAAGATTGCCATATAAAGTTGACTTACAAATTTAAATGTATTGTTGTGTCTGTTTAATTCGTTGAATTAATATCGAAATAAAAATATGAAAATGTAAGAACTATTAGCGAAATATGGCAGTATTTATTTAAAGAACTCATACAAGCTATAGTCGCAAATATCTATATATCTGTAGTAGAGAATTTATTCTACAGTAATAGAGTTATTTGACCTAAATTCAACGACTTCTACAGAAGTACAGGTATAAGTTTCTTTTTTTTACTTTTAAACGAACCTAAAAAAAATCTTTTCTTATATTAATTATATAATTGCAAAACACTACTTTTTTTATTATATATTTACATGTGCAATTATTAAATCAAAATATTTTTTATATAATGACCACATATGCAAAAAACTAAAAAAAGTGATATATCACCATCAACACCAAATATACATAATTATAAAAAAATACCACAAATATAGCCTACATAACATAAAAAATAGAAGGGAAGTTTGTGTTTATTTTCATTCTAGTTGTCTGATACGTCGTTATCTTTTTGTTATAGAAAGTAGATGAAATATGTAAATATATATGTATATATGTACTCGTATGTATATTGAAAATTCCTTTACAACAATAATAGTAAATGTATATATTTTTTAATCAGACCCATTTGCTAAATATAAAATACAAGTACTAAGTACTGACTTGCATATACTATAGATGCTCACTTATATGTACTATATCTATATAAATTTATATAGATTGTCATACATTTCCAATACATAATCAAATAAAACAATACCAAGTGCAAAGTTGGGAAGTTACATTTATGGCGTTCTTATCATTTGCAATACTAACTATCACTTATGTATATATGTAGTTCCTCTACTCTTGTTGTAGATAAATCTCTTACAGGTGATATAAATTTTGATGAAATGTATAAATTTTATGCATTCGAATTATGGTACTTTCATTTCTTAGAGTAGCGAGAAAAATTTTTCGACTTCCCGGGATCTTTGCATTAGCAAATTTAAAACAGGAATATAAATGTACCGAGAAAAAAATCAGATCAATTGCTTAATCTACTAATTAATCAACTCCAATGAATATTAAGCAATATTGTTTGTTATTCTTATTTAAAAGCTGATATAAAAAATAAAAATACCAGAAATGAAATAATAAAGTTTTACATTGAGATATCTCAAACTTGCTTAATTTTTTCTAATATAAAAAAAAGAAAAAAATAAAGCATTTTCAAGTAAGTACTGATTCCTATATCTGTAAATAAAAAACAAATTTATGTATACATCCAAGCATAAAATATTATATTCCGCAACTGCACTATATTTTAGAAGCTTGGTAACATCAAAGCAGATTTTGCGGATTATAATCAGACACCAGAAGAATTTAGTATTTTCTAATTGGTTTTCAATGAAACTTAAACAATCTGATCATAAATATTTTGTATAATATTTCGAACATTTTATTTGCGTATATAATCAGGCGATAATAAAATATTGAGATAAATTGATTACCATAGTTTACTTGTAGTACATATTTTTTTATTGTTCAAATTGATTAAACTATTCATTAAAGATATTTTAATCCTATCGCATCCTTCTTAATTTCAAATTGAAAAATTGCAAATGCAAACCACGGTTTTTGAATTTTTTTAAACAATAGTTGGATAAATTTTATTAGCTTCACAAAGAACATATTTAGTGAACATGAAGAAAATTTAAAGACATATGGTCAAAAACTGTGTTTTTTTTATGCGATAAACCAAACGATTAAGAATCACTTTTTGAGTCGATTTAACGATATCCGTCTGGCTGGCTGTCCATGAAAACCTTGTGAACAAAGTATAGATTGCAATTCTAAAAATATCCTACTGAAATTTGACACGAATAACTTTTTTTAACGCAAGGACAAAACCTATTGAAATTAGTCATGATCAGTTCGTCAATTCAACTAGCATTCATATAAAGGTCTTCTCGAAATAAGGGTTTAATGCTCAGAAATACCCTAAGTAAAGCAATATTTTAATTATCTACGATACGTATAAGTTCTATATATAACTATTAATCACTGCCAAATTTTATCAAAATCGGTACATATTTGACAATAGCTCCAATATAAGACCAACCACCTGGAATCATCTTAAAGTACATAAATCACATATAAAGGATAGTATCAACATAATATGTTTTATAAAAACACAAATTACACTATGTCGCACATACATATATAATGTTATTCGGCACATATAAATTCTATATATAAATATAAATCAGTATGCTAAATTTTATTAAGATCGATCCATATTTGACAATAGCTCCCATAAGACCCACCTCCAGGAATCATTTTAAAGTGCATAAATCCCATATAAATATTAGTATCAACATAATATGTTTTATACACATGTAAGTTCTATATATAAATATAAATCAGTATGCCAAATTTTAACAAGATCCGTCTATATTTGATAAATAGCTCTCATGTAAGATCCACCTCTGGGAATCATCTTAAAGTGAATAAATCCCACGTTAATTTTAGTATCAACATAATAGGTTTTATAAAAACATAAATCACACTTTGTCGAATATACCCAATGGTGTAAGGTATTATAAGACCATACATTTTTTTACTTGTTTTTATTATAAGACTTAATCCAATAAGCCTATTTAGGTATTATGTTAAAGAGAATATTTTTTTTATGAATCATTGAATCATATACCCTTAAAATTTTAAAATATTATGCTCTTAAATAATAAATAATTAATAATTTATCTTTTGGTAAGTAACATTTAAAATTATATTATTTGCCTTGCAAAGAATAACAATAATATATATATATATATACATTGCATTTAAGAATGCTGAAAGCTGTTTCAGAGTATTATAAAAAATACAAAATTTATAAATCATTAAGAGTGCAAGTGGTTTAGAAAATTCAGTTTTTTGAGTTATAAATAATGAGTTCATGATCACAGAAATGAACGAAATGGCTTGGAATACAACTCACGTGTCACCAATTATTTTTTAAGTGCAGTCAGGCGAGATTTTGTGTATTATAACGCATTACTGTAAAAGTTGTGCGTCGTTTATATTGACCGCGTACTTTTATCTGTGTTACATCTCCCTACATATATGAATATATAGGTCGCCTGGAACTCGGATTAACAACCCCCTAAATAAAAAGATCTAGACGGTCCAGCTTCCTACATGAAAATATACACTGGTGCATATTCCTATAAACGCATTTAAAATTTTTGTTTTTCTTTGAGGTATATTCGTTTCTCTTAACCAAAAACAATGTTGTGGTTACAATAACTGTTAACGGTACTTTTTTATGACAGAAATATTTGTTTCTTGCTTTTTTTGTTTTCTTTAGTTTAGCAATCAGAACATATTCGTGATCATATCAGTGGAATATTCATATAAACGTAGTCGAGAAAAATTTGTCTAAAAAGTTATTGCAAAAAATATTAACAAATTTTAACAGTTTCGACAATTTGTATTGAAAACAACAAATAAATTTGAAAAATTAACCGTTCGGAAGGAGGTATTCGAGGCTTTCTTAAAAAAGATAATCAAACATTAACAATGAGGCAAATTTATAAAATAAAAGAAGAAGCCACCTGCAATAAAGTTAAATGCTACATAAATAAAAGTAAAATTGACCTTCCTGTCACTTCTAAACATGTTGCACACATTTTGCGAACAGATGGTAACATTAAAAGGAAGAAACCAAAATGTAAGCCAATGATTAAACAACATTATAATGAAAATCGTTTAAAATTTGCTCGCAAATACATGAAATGGACAGATGAGTGGACGGTCCCGATTCATATTCTTGGTATTGACATGATTTGAGGTTGAACGGAATTCGTATGTCGAAACTCAATTTTGGTGGAGGCAATGTTATGGTTTGGGCAGCCTTTTCTGTTGCAGGAAAAGGAAGATGCTCTTCTCTCATCTATGTTTAAAAAAAAGACTGATGGAGATTGCATATTCCAACAGGATAACGCTGCAATCCTTGTCTCGAACTAATCTAAATAATGGTTTAATGAACATAGTATTCCACTGGCCGGCTTGCTATCCGGATTTAAATCCAAGAAATGTACAGAATGAAACCGTATTGATAATACGGAAAATCACTGTCAATTTCTTCGCAGCAATCCTGGCAAGAAATTGACAGTGATTTTCTTAAAAAATTAGTCAAATCAATGCCAGACCAAATTTGTGAAGGTATCCAAAACAAAGGATCATCAACACATTATTAATAATGCTAAATTTGTTAGTTAATTAGTTTAAGTGCGTATAAAGGAAAATGTCATAAAAATGGCATTAAACTACTAAAATTATTACAATGAAAAAATTTTATGTAAATTTAAAATTTTTTGTTATTAATTTTTTAAGTGGTCAATAAATAATTTAAAAAATTAATTATTTTTTAGCCCCATTTTTGGTAAGTTGATTAAAAAATTGATATGCGTTTGTTTATAGGAATATGCTTGGATCGATATCCCCACAAAGCTGACAATATAGGCCCAGTGTTTCTTTCGGTTCAGCTTTTTATACATCCACACTGGTGGCTTTGACAAACACATTGTGTCCAATAAAGGAGGAAGAAGAAATGAAGCCTGATAAGCGAAGAAAAACTTGATTTACAGATATAGTTGCCAGATAAATTTGGTCCAAAGTCGTCTAAACGATTACTTGAAATCGCAAAAAATTTAGTTTTTAAATGTTAAAAAACATTTTCTATGCTATTTTTATGTATGATGAAAATCAGGTATTATCTATTAACTCTTATGATGATACATACACAAAAATGATGCATATGCAATTTTGTATGACTTTCAAACAATAAATAAGTTGTAAAAAAACAATTAGGTCGTTTTGTAAGTTCATCAACGATATACGAAATTTAATTTTGAAAGAATTCATTAAAAATTTTTTGGATACTTATGATATTAAAAGTTTTATAAAAATTGCAGCAAAATTGTTTTTTTGGCTTTTTGTTTATTTGCCATTATAAATAATAAAATGTACGTACGTCATAAAATGTACGTACTGACAACATTCTGATCATGAATTCCATAACACTGCAGAAAAGTATCCGAGTTTTATTTATTTAAGTTTAGCAAAACCTTTTTTTTTAGTTCTTTATCTGTAGTCCTGCCTCTATTATGTAATTGAAACACATAGTACGTATTTGAATTTAAACTTTCGATATTACATAGATATAAATAATTAAAAAAAATAATGAAAATTTATAATATAATTATAATATATATATAAATTACCTTAAAAATTAATAACCAATTTACAACTGAACTGAACAAACTGAAAACAAAAAATGAAAATTAAAAGAAAATAATAATTGAACAACATTCAAACAAAGTAAGTTAATATATATATCATACCTTTTCTTGTAACAACAATATGCAATAATAGTAAAAATATTTAAACAAAAAGATAATAAATAAATAGAGCAGTAAATAAATATGCTCCTTGATTGCTGATGCTTTTTGACTGATGGACTTTTTTCTTTAGTTAAAATCCAAAAATGACCTCCAGTAAAGCAAATAAATGAGGTTCCAATGAATAAAATTAATCTGATAATATCGAAAAAGTAATCGCTTTATCGATCAACAACTGATAAGGGGGGCACTGGAGGGCGGCTTGTTGCTTTTTCGTTAAAATAAAAAAACCCTTCGAAAATTTACAAAAACGAAGACACAACAACGATTACGATGTACGACGAAGCGGTGAAGGCGGCGGCTTCTTTAAAAAAGGCTTCTTGAATACGTATACGCAACGAGAGCCAGCCAACAGCCAGCCACATACACAATGTTTTTTTTAAAACAAAATTTTGCAAAAACTTCCAAATAGATTGTTTTTTAATTCTTTCTTTCTAAAATTAACATTGATTATGTTGAAATTTATGTTCGTGTATTACTTTATATCACTTTAATAATTTAATGACCTTTTTTGGTAATTTGCATTTTTTTCTTTGACAATTATTTATTTATATTGCTTCTGTATTTATTTTTCTTAAACAATTTCCTTTTTTTCATATGAACAATATATCAGAAATTTTCTTCAAATTATTTCTTTTTCACAGATTTGATTGAGTGAGTGAGTGACTGACTTCTTTGATTCTTCCTTTCTTTTTTTATATTTTCGAAGAGAATCACAGCTTTGTTAGTTGTTCTGTTAATAAATAATATTCTTTATGAAAGATGTTTTTACACAACTTTTATTTAATTGCTTATAATACTGTTGAAGTTTTTAAAATTTTGAATTTTATTCATTTTTTTTTCTTCACTTGTTTAATTTTTTTAAGAATATCTTCTCATTGAAAAAAACTTTTTCTTCATCCGTTCAATTCTTGTAAATTACTCTTAATTCTTTATTTTTATCAGCGTTTATTACATTCTTTCTTTATTCGTGTGCGACATTTTCATTACGTTAACGTAACTAGGTACGTAAGTTCATATCGGATGTTTTTACGTTGTTTGAAGAGTTGCTTTTTTTGGTTTCTTAATTTTTACCATACGTGTAGAGTAAGTAAAGTGTTTCCGTTTTTGTTTATTTTTTTTATTTTATGTGTACGTACGTCCTTTTTTCTTTCTCTATTTTTTTTCTTTTTTACTTTTTTTTACTCTTTTTCTTACTTACAGCAGATCACGTAGTAAAAAGTTGTTTTCTTTGTAAGAAGGTAAGTAAACAAATCACGTAAGTAAAAAAGTAGTATACACGGTTGCAAAATTTTGGTACTATTGAACAGTTGCAAAAAATAGTAGTAAAAATCCGGCATGACCTTGAAAAATTTGACATAACGGTGAATTTCTTTTTTATTCACCACACTTTTTATTCACCACGATTTTTATTCACCACGATTTTTTTTATTCACCACGATTTTTATTCACCACCTTTTTTAAAAAAAAAAAATTTTTTTTCGTCTGTCCGTCCGTCGTCCCCCGTTTATTTTTTTTTCACGTACACGTACACACCCCTCTCTCTCTACCTTCTCTAACAACAAACACACTACTTTTACGTGTACAACACACACACAACTACGTAACAACACGACGTAGTTTTTTTTTATTATAGTGACTGGACGGACGTTCTATTTAAACGAACTCCGGGTGAAAAAAGAATACGCGACTTAAAAAAATCATACCGCCAACCCTTAAAAATAACTAATATTACATACAACAGGGTGCGCTGCCACTACTAAATAAACTGATGGGAGGAAATCACAACTAAAGCGGAATTGAGTAGACTAGCAAGTTTTTAAACCAATGGTCTGAATAATATGCGGTTGATTATATGTAATTTATTAAAAAAATTCAATTTCCGTTCTAAACAAAAAAAGTCTGTTTTTTAGAGAAATTTTTTACAGTATTTTTTATTAGATGGCAAGCAAATACCTCAAAAATTGAACACAGCAACAAAAAATTAAAAAAGAAACAAACACAACCAACAATTTTTGTGATCAAATTTATTTTCTATGTATAAAATGGGAATTTATTTTATATACGGGCTCACATCGAAAGTCGGGCAAACTATATTAATTTAATTCATAAAAGTTTTTCTCACAATTTTTAATAAAATAAAAAATAATAAATGTTTCCATTCAAAATATATATCAAAAACTAGTAGGGTTGGTATTTTGCTTTTATTTTTTGTTTGTAACATAAATGCTTTGTTGCATACATACCTCTCAGGTTGTGTTTCTCTATGAACTATCTATCACACCAACATGGCGTCATGACCTTCACCAGAAAATACAACCGGACGCTCCACAGTGATTTCAGGAGGATCTATAATGAAATTAAAGGAAATACAAAAATAAAAAATTCAATGTTAGTACAATAAAATAATACAAAAAAACTAAACTCAATCAACAAAGGACTAAAAAAATTAATATTTTAACAAACAAAACAATTTTTTTATGGAGGGTCGTCGATTGTTATAATATCGTCATATTCTTTACTTACTAAGGGCCATTATTAAACTTGCCTTTAATGTTCGTAATATAACTTTAATTAAAGTAGGAATAAAGTGAACTTTATTTAAAACTTTTCGTTATTACAACTTCCTTGTAAATTAAAATTAACATTTTCAAAATTATGGCAATATCAAAGAAAATACCGATTACTTTTGACAAATTACTTGTACATAGTGGCAACGACATTTTTTTTCTGTTTGTTTACTGTTTGTTAGCTAACAAAAATAATTAAAGTGTGTTACGAACCTGTTTTTCTCCTCGGAGGTCAATTGCCCTGCTGGCTGTACGGCATCATCTCGTGGGGGGTGTTCTCAACCCTTGACCATGGTTCGCAGCAAGAAAAAAAATCCTGTAACTAAAACACAAAACAACACACTTACTTACTCTATGCCGGAACTCAGACTGTAGGGAGGAAGATGTTGACCTCCAATCGCCCATTCCCAACCTTGACCATAATATCTCCATATCTCTTCGTTTATGGTCCCATAAACCCGCCATTCGTCGCCCTGATCTGATTTCAACAATCCCCAAAAATATTAACTTTACTCAGTTTTCATTTTTATAGTTTACATTTACTTTACATTAGACATTATTTTATTAAAATTTCTTCTCTCTAAACTACTGTGACAATTAATAAATACTCTTAATACTATTTTTATAATTTATTCTAGTCTTATTCTTATTTAGGTTAATTATACTTAAACTTTGAAAGTTGGCCGTTACTTTTTTTTTCTATTATCTATTTTCTCTTTTTTTTTTCTTTTAATATCTCATACAAATTAAAAAAAAACTATTCTTCCTTATATATTGTTCAATAATCTTTTTCTATTATTTTTTTTTCTCAAATTATACTCATCCGCATTACCGGATGTCCGCCGAATTTTCTATTTCCTACGTCTGAAGGAGCTCCCTAATGACGCGCGTTGCTAAACAGCAAATATTTCGAAAAACAAACGCGCTAATTTGAGTACCTATTATACTCCCTATATTACTCTGGTTTTTTTTTTTTTAATTATTTTGAGATATTTAAAATATTATGTGTTATTATGTTTTTTTTTTTTTTGAGGTTCTTTTTTTCCTGGCCTAAGGGATTACTAAACTTACAAATCTAACAAACATATAACACTCTCGAAAGACACAATTTTGTTCACACAATCTCACACCTTATAATTAAATTTATTTACACTAATTATACTAATATTAATTAATAATTCTTATATCTATATGCGTTTTTTTTTTGATATTTTTTGATATTTTTTTATGATTTTTAGATTTTTTTTTTTCAATAAAATTACAGGTAATCACTACGCTGATTCTTTATTTCTCCCTTTTAGTGCCTAGTGCCGAAATTAGTAATAGATTCTCTATATCCACTGGTTTTTTTCTTATCAATTACTTAAGATATAAGCTCGTGCATATATAGCTATATAATTATTATTTTTACCTGGCTATCTCTCCTCGGAAACGACTTATCCTGCTCCAGATTCGAGACAATTGCCAGCTAATCGGTAAATACAAAAGAACCACAATTAGCTGTCTGCCATCTTATTCATAATTATTATAAAAACAAATAGAAACCATAAATGTTTCATAAAACAGATTTGGAAAATTTGCTTTATAAAACAACATTTACACTTTCCACTTGTTTCTTATTGTATGTTTTTAGAATTTCGTTTGAAAAATATATTTTGAAAATTTAATACAAAAAAAACTTATACAAAATTCAAAAAAAAAAAAAAAACAACTACAAGAATATTGCTTTTTCCCTCAATATAAAATAGTTAATAGAATTGCACTTTGTCACAAATGTAAAAAAAAAACTTACGTTTTAATTTCCATTTGGTTGCACACAAAAAAAACTTGTTGTAAATATCCGCTTGGCTTTTTCCCAATATCTTAGCAATCCTATTTTATAAATCTTTTCCACTTTTTTCTTAAAATTTTTTTTTTTTTTTTTTTTTTTTTTTATACCGCAAATGGCTTTGCCACCTTGTCACTGTTTCGCACAATTCTATGTTGCTAATGGGGAATTATCTTGTCAGCTGTACCAACGTAGTGCTGATATGGGTCTAGGTGTACCATTTAATATAGCTTCTTATGCTACCGGTGTTCATACCACCGGTGATACACATGTCTACAAGAATCACATAGAACAGCCAAAGCGCAAACCACTCCCACTCCCCAAACCGAACACAAAGAGAAAAATATAGAAGATTTCAAATTTGAATATTTTGAAACAGTCGACTACAAACCCCATCCAAAGACCGAAACGCAAATGGCGTTTTAAGGAGTGTGAGGAGAAATATAATAAAATTTCTACCTTAACACATTTGGACATAAGTCTCATTTTTTTTTAGATGTATATTTTGTTTCAAAATTTGGGATATGAGGTACTAGGTTTTATAACCTCATCCCTATATGTGAAATCCGCTAGCCCCCACGCAAAAAAAAAAATTTTTTAGCCAGTGGCGTGGAGAAGAGGCTTAGGGGTACTCTGGCACACACCCGCAACAAGTGAAAAATAATTTGTGGGAAAAAATATTAAAAAAATGTCGAATATTAATAAAGAAGCTAGGAAGCGGTCCAAAAATTATAGCGATGAGGAAGAGATGCTACTGGTAGAGCTAGTGGAAAAATATAAGAATATTATAGAAAATAAAAAATCGGATGCCGTAATTTGGAAGCAGAAGGAGGAGGCATGGGTTAAAGTTGAAGAAAAATTTGCAGCAGCAACTGGATCCAACCGACCTTGGAAGTCACTCCGTGACAAATATGAATTTGTAAAAAGAAAGTCCAAAGCGGAGTTAGCAAACCACAAATTAGAAATTTACCGTACTGGTGGGGGAACTTCATCGTCAAGAGTCAGCACTGTGTCCTCAAAAATAGCAGCCATGCTGGGAGATTCGGCCACTGGATTGGAAAACAATTATGATAGTGACAATAGTAAGTATATATATAAAGAAATTTATGGCTTTCTAAATTAATATTTGTACATTATTACATTTTGCAGTAATTCAACTGGATGATGCTAGATGCAAACTTCTGGAAACTTCCATTGAAAGTGACAACGAAAAACCTATTAGCATTGAAGATGTATGTTTTGCCTGACATATTTGCTGCTAGTTTTTAATGTATTTACATTGTTCATATGTGTATTTTTTTGTATTTTTTCAGTTTGGTAAGGAAATTATTTGCGTAGATGAAAATACTGACTGATCAAATTGGACTCCTGCAAGCTTAAAGCAAGCAAAATCAAAGGAGTTAGTAGTAGGTGGCAACCAGAAAAGAAGTTTAGAAGTTAGCGAAAAATCGATGAGCTCTGAAGATGTAAGTTTTATTGATACATTTTTTATGTATCGCAGTGTTTTTATAACGTTTATTTTGATTAAAATTTGGTGTCTCGAGATGACTGAGATGTTTTTGTTGTTGTTACGACATCTTTGATAGTTAATGACATACCGAATTATTTCCAAAACAAACGTTTTTACCTAATGTGTGTATTTACATTAATTGTAATTTTTCAGTTAGATAAAGAGATTGTTTGCAGAAAGGAAAAGACTGCCTGCTCAACCAGGACGCCAACAAGTTTAAAACAAGCTAAATCAAAAGAGCTAGTAGTAGGCGGCAAGAGGAAAAGAAATTTAGAAGAAGAAAAAATTGAGTTGATAATCCTACAACAAAAATTTTATAGAGACGAAAATACTCGTGCAGAGGAGAAGAATAGACAGGAGATGTTGTCCTTAAAATTAAAAAATGAAATACTGCAACTGGAACTAATGGAAAAGAAACAAAAACTAGCACAAAACATATAAAAATATTAGTTATAAATAAAATTTTTAATTTTTCTTTATTTATTTATTTTTAATGTTAATTTTTTATAAATTTTTATTGTTATTTATTTATTTGAACTGAAATGTTATTTTTTAGTATATTTTAATAAATTCATAACTAGTCGCCAGAATTTTGTACAAGACTGAAAAAAAAAACATTTTTATATTAGAAAATATTTTATTTTTGTTCACTAGAAATTAGATCAAAAAGTTATGAACTTACTCTGCAAAGTAGTTTTCTATTAAATTAGTTCTTGCCGCTGAATCACAACTGCTTAAAATGTTATTTTGTCCTATGAGGTTATCTGAAAACATTTCTTCTGGGAATTGTAATAATTCTTCTGTTGATGGAAGTGGATCTTTTGCCATAATAGTAATATTGTGGAGTACAGCACATGCCACAATGACCGCCATTTTAGTATTGTTTGTCAATCGTATGCCATTTGACAATACTGGGAAACGTCTCTTCCAAACTCCAAAACATCTCTCAATCGTATTACGCGTACGAATTTGAGATTCGTTGTAAAGATTTTCTGGTATTGTACGTGGATTTTGCAAAGGGGTCATCATATATTTGCATTGCTTATATCCAGAATCTCCTAAAATAACGTAATTTTGAAATTGGCCGTCTTCCAGGCGAAATTTTAACCGACTATTTTTTAAATATGTTGCTATCGTGTGCTAATCCGGGCCATCTAGCAACCAAGTCTTGGAAGATTAATTTTGCATTGCACACAGCCTGCACATTGAGTGAAAAATACCCTTTTCTGTTACGGAACATTTCTCCAGTGTTTCCTCCTGGCGATTGAATACGGATGTGGGTGCAATCAATGGCACCTATAACTTTCGGGAATTTTGCAATTTTAAAGAAATCTGCCACTGTTTGTTGCATTCCTCTTGCATCAGAAGGGAATTTAATATATTCATTCGACAAACCTGCCAAAGCACAAGATGTTTCTTTAACTATACGACCTGCTGTTGACACACTAACACCACAAAAGTCACCCACTGTAATTAAGAAATTTCCACTTGCGTAAAACCTTAGCGTTATTAACAATTTAGTTTGAGGTGATATGGAATAATGGCTGGAAGGAAATTTTTGAATTACTACACAAATTATATGCGTATATGAACATACCTCTGGCTCCTTGACTGTAAAGAGTGGACAATTTTGTCTAAAATATATTGGAATGTATGCTTTGATACGCGAAATCTTTGCACAAATTCTGATTCGTTGTAATATTTGATATAGTCGACTTGTTCGCGAATTTTTTTTGGAGCTCTACGTTCTGGCAGAGTATCTTCAAAAATATTCTCCAGGTTGTTAATGTAAAACAAACGTCTGCTATCCATTTTTATATTTCAAATTTTTATTTTTAAAACGAAATAAACATTTATTTTTAATGAAGTTGCCATATTTTGCAGAAAATATGGCAACTTCAAATACATAAACCTCACTATAAAATTTAAAGGTAAGATGATCTTCCCTTTAGCTTATCGGCTACTTTTATCTTAAAGTTAACTTATAATAACCAAATGCTCCTTATATGTCCGATAACATCATACCTCTAGCTATTGGCAAGTTGTAATAATGGGCCTAAAACATGTAAAACCACTTGTAGAGGCGGGTTGGACAACGCCATTATTGGCGGTACATATATAAACGCCACCCTTATGACGATCCACATTTTCAATTGACAGTATATGGGAATGAAGTTTCTCCTCACCTAGAAAATATTTTTAGATGCAAAAAGAAGAAATAAAATGAAGAAAGAAAAAAATTTAGCATAAAGAATATAAAAATTGCCCTTGAGTTTCACATTGACCTTCAATTCAATTTTTAAGGATGTTCTTTTGCTGTTTTTTTGTAGGTCCTAGTTGTTAATGTGATGGTATTTGCAGTTTGGGTATGTGCGAAATACATACATAGAATAATATTGTAAAATAAACTTACCATTGGGTAAAATATTATTTTTACGACTCCATGTAACATTTGGCGTTGGATTACCAGAGGCTGAACATTCAATACGTACTGAAGAGCCTTTTTTAACTTGCAAATGACCGCTGGTGCTTATGTGATGATTCCTTGGTAGCACTGTGTGAAAAAGAGATATAAGAAAAACACAAAAAAAAGAATAAATTAGAGGAAATATTGAGAATTAGAGAAATATTAAAATAAACAAAATTGAGGTAATAGTTAAGGGAATATTGTAAAAATATTCTCATATTTCATAGAAAATAAAGAAAATTTAAAAAAGCATATTTAAGCAGTAGATTTTTTTTTATATAAAAGTGGGTTAGGGTTTTATAAACTTATAAGATTATAAGCTATTTAGATTAATTTAATATTACCGGCAGTGTTGCCAGCTTAGTCTTATTAAGGCTAAATCTCGCCTCTTTATTTTGTAAAATTCCTATTTAAAAACTTTTGATTTAGCATAGTCGGAGTTTGAAATACCCCAGAAATGAAAACACCTGCGTCCGAACGAAGCCCGGATGTCGAGAAAACCGTATTATTATTATACCCAGGCCAAAGTTAAAACTAGTTTCTTTCTAAATAGCTGAATTAGTCCGGAAACTTTTTCATATAATGAATTAGTTTCCATACCAGAAAGTGTCATTCATAATGGATATTGGATGAGAATGACTAACTTTTTTGGCAAAATTTATTTTTTTATTTTTGGGCAATTTTTCATTTAGATTATATATATATATATTGATTGTTCTTTTTCATTAATCATTAAAACAAAACTATAAATAAAAAATAATTATATGAAACGCAAAAACCTTGTAACCTTCATTATAAAATGTTAAAGGTTAACAAGTAATAATTGCTATAAATAACTACAGGGCTATATGTAATCAATATCTGCACGTTCCACATGCCTTCTACATAGCCAAATAAATAATTTTTCCCTCTATTTTTTATCAATTAAAATCTTTTCTCTAATCAATTTCTTTGAATTTATGTACATAACACTTTTCTCCTTTTTAATTAGTTTTGCAAAATATTTAATAAATAAATATTTATTCTCTGCATACTCTATAGTAAATAAATAATATTTATAACAAAACAAAAACTAGTAAGTAAATAATAGTCGAAACTAGTTGGAAAAATTTACTTCATTTAAAAGGAATAGTTTTTTTTTAGCAGTTTTTATTTCAACTACAATCTAACTGTTAAAAATAATGTCGTAAAAATATATATTTTTTATGCAACCAGTAATTTCATTATATATATTATATTATATTATAATTGTTATTTATATTAATCAATATAATTTGATTGCGTTTATATTTATTTTTTAAGTTTTTGTGAGACAAATAAATAACAACAAATAATAATTAAAAGAGGCGAAAAATCTCGAAAATGTATAAAGTCGGAAAATTCGGAAAAAGTCGTAAAAAATCGAGAAGTCGAAAAAAGTCGACTATTCGAAAATTGAAAAAAGTCGAAAAATCTACTATTTAAAAAATTTTAAAAATCGAAAAACCGACTTTTTGTCCCAACTATAAAACCTAAATCAAATTTTACTAAAAGTATTTACATTAAAAAACAATAAATTATTTAAAATTAAAAAATAAGTTTTTTCACTAAAGTGCATGTATTAATTAAGTTTATTTGTTTCAGTGGTTATTTTTACTTACTGGATTTTACAATTTTTTTGAGATTAAAATTTTTAATTTACTTAGTTAATTAATAACGCAGTTTACTGAATTTTACTGGATGTCTTCTCTCCAACGGTTCACAAGTTAGAGAATTATTTCCAAAAAATCGTTTTGGACCACTGTGCAACGTCAAGACAAAGTTGTAGCACTCACTCAAACTCTATTTTAACGCTGCAACAATACTGACATTTTTAATTTACACTAAGCAAATGTTTTTACTGACGTTTATCTTGATAAAAATTTATCTAGTATAGAATCGACATAACAAAAGCAATAAATAGAGAAAAGAATATAGAGAAAAAAAGATAACTCTATATTCAAACACATGCTAAGAGTACTCATGAATTTGGATTTTTAACTGAAAATAAAATTTAAAAAGAGCAATAATAAATAGAATTTGGTAAAAATACGTGTAGTCGTCAAGGTAAATTCAGCCAATAAAAGCCAAAAAAGTTTAGAAATTATCCTGTGATAGCAAATTTATTCAAAGTTGTTAAAAAATCAAGGAATTCAACGTTTATTAGATCACAAATGAGTTCCTTCTAATTAAGATAAAGTTTATTTTAAAATTTTTGAGTACTAAATAGCTCGTGGGAGACTGCGGTATTTTTATATCAAAAAAATGCACAACTATGAAAAATACTTTATGGTATATTTTTTTATGAAAATCTGATGTATACTGTGAGCGTAAAAAGGATAACAGGAAATAAATGTGTTTTACTACCTATTATATAAAAATGGACTGTAAAAAGGTTCTTTAGTTTAAACAGTAAGTTTTGTTGTGACTTATCTTTACACTAATCTACATTTCTCGTTATTTACATAATTTATTAGGTCTACAAAATTCTAGTTATAACAATAGAAATAATAAACAAAAACTCAAAAAAAAAAAACTTAAAACTATGACCACACTGAAAGTCGGGCAGTCTTTAAATTCGATGATTATGCATTAATTAGTATTTGGATGCATATCCTTTTTGATTTTCTATAGCTTCTTTAATCTTCTTGAAATAGATTCCACTAATTTCTTGCAAAAATCAGGCGTTATTGGTTCCATTCCTCCTGTAATGCGGCCTTTTTTAAGCTGGTTTTTATTACTGCACAATCTGTTTTGCATACGACGTCCAAGTTCGTCCCATAAGTGCTCGATTACGTTTATATCTATCTGGGCTTTGAGCAGGTGTTTTGATGACCTTAGGGCAGTTGTAAAGTAACTAGTTCTTTACTATCAGTGATGTATGTGTGCTTAGGGTCGTTGTTATCTTGATAAAACTTAAAATTATCCACAATACCCAATTTGAGCGCACTTTCTTTAACATTCGTTTTCAAAATATCAGGATATCCGCTCTATAATCTGTTGTGAGATTTGTCCATTTATTTTGAATTTTTGCATTTTTTGTTAATGTTCGTGTTGTGTATGTGAATGAATGAATGAATACTCTCTGCCGCTGAGGGCTATGGGTGCCGACCAATGATATAAATAAACGAAATGCTTGTTAAAATCCATCCGCTCTATAACGTGAACAATTTTTTTCACTGTATGTATATGTTTATTATATACATACATTAAATTCGAATTTTAAAATTTTGGGAATCTCCTTATATAAATAATGAGGGTATATCCGCTAAATTATTTTGTTTGTATGGCAAAGAAATTTGAAGTTAGTTTCTTATGTGATGTGAATCAGTCGGCATGAGTGTAAAAAAATCTAAATGTTTGGAGTTAAAAGAAAAGGCAGACATTTTAGATAGTTTGCAAAAAGGAACAAGTGTGACTAGTTTAGTAAAAAAGTATAATGTCGCTAAATCAACAATATGCAGTATTAAAAAGAAAAAATAAGCAATTTTGAATTGTGTAAAACAACACATACCAAGGACCGGGAAAAAGAAAAACTTTAAAATCATCAAACTTCTAGTTATGGAAAAAACTCTTTACCGTTGGTTCCTCTGAATGCGTGATAGAAATTGGCCTGTAAGTGGTCTAATACTAAAAGAAAAAGCTAAGGAATTACATTCCCAACTTAAAGAAAACGAGACCGGGCTCAATGCTAGTGAGGGATGGCTTCAGCGATTTAAGAAAAGGTACGGAGTTAGACTTCTTAAAGTATCCGGAGAAAAACTCATCGCAGCCTGAATTGGTGGATCCATTTAAGCTAAAACTAAAAGAAAAAATTGAAGAAATGGAGTGGGTAACGTTCCTGTGTTGAGCAAATGCATCAGGTGCACATAGACTTAAACTTTTGATAATTGGTAAGGCCAAAAATCCACGCAGTTTTAAAAACTTCGTTTGTCCTACGGATTATAAGAATTCGAAATCGGCCTGGATGACGTCAGTAATTTTTAAGCATTGGTTCCATCAATCCTTTGTACCACAGGTAAGAAAATTCTTCGTTGACATTTAAATGTATGTATGTATGAATAAAAGTTCTTGCTTTTAACTAGGTGAAATTATTTCTAAAGAAGAAGAACTTGCAAATGAAGGCACTATTACTTATCGATAACGCTCCCTCTCATCCACGCGAAGCAGAATTAAAAACTGAAGATGGAAACATAATTTCCATGTTTATGCCACCAAATGTCACCCCATAATCCAACCATTGGATCAAAATGCGTTTAAGTAACAAAATTATACTACAGAAACAGCTTGTTAGCTTCGATAGCAGCTAAAAACTTTGATTTGCTTCAATCAATGAGAAATGTAACTTTGAAAGATGCTGTCACCCTTTTATCTGTCGCATGGGATCGAGTCAGCGCAGAAACTCTTGCCAAATGCTGGAAAAATATTTTAAGTTTAGTTGGAAACGAGGAGGACCCTGAAGATAACATTCCACTAAGAGAAATGGGATGCAGAAATTAATTCTTTAATGCAAATGTCAGCCGATCTCCTTCAGGACTTAAGACCTCAGTTAAGAATTTTACGATAAGCTTTGAAATCACAATTAAGGCATTGTTTTACTAACTTTTAGGTTGAGTTTACCTTGCCAATGATTCAAGAGTGGAATAATGATACCTGGGTTGATGGTACCACTGAAATCCATGAAATTGTGCAAAACGAAGAAAGTGATGACGATGATGCATTGTCGATGATCCTGTTAAAAAAGTTGCCGCAAGTGAAGCAATTAAAATCTTTAACAAGGCATTGCAATGGGCAGGAGATGCAACGGTGGATCAAAGTGACATGAGTGTACATAGACGTTTAAGAGAGAAAGCAGTATTTCAGCTTTAGAGAAGAAACAGCAGCAGAAAAAGATAACGGATTTCTTTAATGCATAAATGTAATGAGTAATTTTATTAGCTATGTAATTTTATTTCAATAGATATTTTCTCGTGATCTCGTTTTGTTTTGTAATGGATTTTAATTAAAATTTTAGTTTTATATTTTAATAATGTAAATAATAATAAAAGAATTTCACGTTCAAGTGTATAAAACACAGATTTATATTGTAAAATTTGATATTTTTTTCATGAAATTTGACAATCGCTAACGTGAACAATTTCGCTAACATGAACTCCCTTGGTTTTAATTAGTTCACGTTACCGCGAGTGCACTGTAGCTTATAACAACAGTTCTACATTAAGGATTTTGCTTATGCTTTACATAGTGCTTAATTATTGTAAGAAAATTCATCCAATTTAGACGTAGGTTTAAATTTTGCAGGAAAACAGCTGTTTCGAAGAAAATAATTCATGGGACATTCGCTAAAAGAAAATTTCTTCCTTTCGATCAGAAGAAAGGAAGAAATTTTCCGAGAGAATAAAATGTTCACCTTTTATATGCGATAAGGGTGAATATAAAATCTTTGAACCATTCTCTTCAAACATTTTACAGATTAACATAAAAAATAAAGCAATACCCACCTTTGCCATTTTGTTCGTCACATTGATTCATAGGATTGGAAACTAGAGGTCCTTGAAGTGTTTGTGGTTGAGACCAATATGGTATGCTGGCGTCTTGTTTAAAATTTTCATTGACAATACATTGAAAACAAAATGAATGCAAACAATTCAAACTTCTTGGATCTTTAAAAAGTTCATTGCAAATGTTACACCTTAAGTCATCCGGATACAGAGAAACTTCTGTTGGTACCCTAGGTGATAGGCTACGAAGTGGTGAGGCAGAAGGACTTCTTGGGTGATTAATAAATTTTATATCGGCACAATAGATCAAATTATAAATCCCCTTACCTTGTTCTATTCGATGCCGTTTCAAATGAATCCGATTGTGACAAATTACTAATGGTCAACAGAGAAGCTGAGGCATGTGTTCCCATGCGTAATGATGGTTGGTTTGTTGGAGAATTAGGTGCTGTAAAAATTTTTAATTCTGGTATTTGACTCTTCAAAATTTCCGAATTATTTTTAGCAAATTTATTTGGAGATAAAGCTAATGAATGTGATAAATTCCCACAATTTTTGACTTCCGGCTTAATTTTGTGAACATCCAGATCATTGCTACTTAGGCTACTACTCTGTACCGATACTGAAGAAGCTCCACTTAAAATATTGTCCAACAAAGATTCCGGAGATGTTGAACTTTCTGTTATGTGTTTGTTAATCTCAGAACTGGATGATGATTTACGTTGGGGCATATTTGGTGCAGATTTCAAAGTGGTTGTAGCTGTATTCGTATTAAATCCACTATTTCTTTTTAAAATTGTAGTTTTGGACGAAACTGGTTTTATAGACTTTTTTCTTATCGAAAAGGAAGTAAGTTTTATTTCCGGTAACTTTTCAATTGTTCTGCTTTCATCCAGTTCTGTAGTTTTTTGCGATGATACATTTATGGGAACAATTGTAAAATTTAGTAGAGGCGTAGAAGAGGAATTATTATTGTTGTTGTTATTGTTAGATAATTTACAATTTTTCCATTGTACTTTGCTGCCACCGCTTTTGGGTATTGTGGAAATGGTGGTTGTAGTATTACTGTCACCAGTCATTGACTTTGTTGCATCCGCTTCCGTATTGATTGATTTATTGGTTGGTACTGGTGTTGTAGAATTGCGCGTTATTATATTATAATTTTCACCTTGTTGACTTGTTGGTTTCAATGCAGTTTTTTCCGTACTTAAACTTATATGTAAAGTTTTTGTATTTGAAAATGGTTGTAAATTCAATATTTCTGGCATCGTATTTATTTCACCACCTTCCTGCTCCTTTTCCTGGCGAATTTCCTAATAACCTTCAAACTGCTGATAGAAATTATCGAAACTTTCTTCTGGTACTTCCCAAATATCTTCATCTTTGGAATAATCCGAAAGATTTGAATTTTCCCGCTTATTTTCTTCAAAATGTTGTTCGAAATCTTCAGATTTACGTTGTATTTCATATAAATAGCTACAACTCATACTTAATAATATTATTATTAATTTTTTTATATAATTTATATAATAGTTTTTATTTCTGGAATTTATTGTATACTACAACGTGGAATAATTGATGAACATTAAAAATTGTTACATTTCGACCAATGTTCGAATGTTAACTAAATGTATGTTAATGTCTCAAATGTATTCTGCTTTTCTTTTACAATTGTTGTAGGCAGTTGACATAAAAACCATTCTATGGTTCTATTTAATCCAATTACTGTAATATCTGTAATTTGTGAAACTCGAATACACATAATAAGATCAAATCACTGATTTTAACTGTTTGTTTAACTTCTTTTAAGTCTATATGAAACAATTTTTTAATTGTAATGGAAATAGAAATTAAGAATGTAAAAGGAATATATTATTGAAATAAACTAATAAGCAGAGCAACAAAAAATGTGATCTAAAAAAAGTGGATCCTAAAATCGAAAATTATGCCTTAAAAATTTTTTCTATCTAAATTTTAAATTATCTACTATTTATATTAAAAATAACATATTATTAGGGAATCGGATTTGAAAACCATATGTGACAATAAAAAGAAAATTTCACTAAAGGTAAATTATGTAAAATATGGGAAATTATGCCCTTCATCTGGCATCTCTGCCTCAAGATAAAAACATCGTGTTAAATTTTACTAGAAATACTTTATTAAATTTTTAAACTAAAAAGTATAAAAAACTACTTATTTTGTTTAATTTTCTTTTGTTTGGCAATGTTTTCTCAAAAGAGAATAAAGCATTTGGGTAATAGCCCTAAATTCAAGGTTCCAAAAACTTTAGACATGCCCAGCACAAATACCAACAGATTGCAGCTACTATCTGAAGACGATGAAGAAGAATCAATTTCTTTTAAAGAAAAAATTCCTTTTATAATTGTGGACTCTACCCACAGTTTTTGGACTGTTTTCGGAGTAAGAAGAAGTACTATTGGAACAAAAAAAAATTGTATACAGCTCGCTACACCATTCTGTACGAGCATGAAAAATTACACTTGTGCCAATTTTACTAAATATAAAATAAAATATACAAATAAATACAGAATAATTCGTTAGTTTATATGGGTGCTATGATAAATTATGGATCGATTCTCATAAAATTTGGCAATGTTGTTTCTACTTACAAAAAACTTATTTGTGTCGAATATTAACTTGATACTAACATTCGTATGGGATCGAATTTTCGCATCATGTTAATTCTTGCTAGGAAAAATAATTGAATTTTTAAATTAAAAAAGTGTAAAAAAACTACTTAAATTTGCTTTAACTTTCTTTTGTTTGACAATGTTTGCTCAAAAAATAAGAAAGCATTGGAGCAACAGCCTAAAATTCAAGGTGCCAAAAACTATAGACAGCCGCAGCACTAGTGCCAACAGGTTTCAGCTTCTGTCTGAAGACGAAGAAGAAGCAGTTGCTTTCAAAGAAAAGATTTTCAACTGTGATCGGATAAATTTTGGATAAATGCACTTAAACGAATATCTATTGTTACGAAAATTGTATAAAACTCGTTATCGCTGTATAATGAAGCTTTGAGACAAAAAATTCCAGTATTATACGCATAAGTTAAAGGATGCAAAAACTTTTAAATTGATTTTATTTGGCCTGCCACAACTGAACACAAAGATAATTGGCGAAGAATTTATTAGTTCGCTCAATATAAACCCGGAAAGCATTAAGGAACTAGCAACAAAGAGATCCAGAGTAGATGACGCACTCTATCATATTGAGTTTGATCGTCAACATGTTTCCAAAAGAGAGGTTATGAAAATAAGATATTTTTGTAATATTTCTGTGTATTGAAGAAAACCTCTAAAGGGCAGTAAAGGTCCCACACAATGCTCCAAATGTTCTATGTATGGACATGGTGCTAAGAATTGTAACCGTATCGTAGTGTATTCAGCCTTCGCCGGAAACCATGATTAGGCAGTTTGTTCACTCAACAAAGGTAATAGTGATGGTAGTATAATTTATAAGTGCAATAACTGCATAAAGAAGAACTTAAAAACGTTAATCATAGAGCTGATGACCCAAAGTGCCCAAGTTGTCAAGAATATTTAGAAATCCGTCATCGAGTAACATCTAAATTTTGGGCTTGTAAGGAACCTCTGATTACCCGGGTTTGTAGCTGGGGTAAACTCATTCCTGTCCAATGTTCTTACATAAAATAACAACACTGATTAGTTTTAATTTATTTTTCCTTTGATTCTTTATTTCTTATATTTTTTACAAACTTCTTTTCTGTGGAGACAGTGTTGTTTCGTGAAGCCTCCTTGTCGCCTTGCAGGTTCTACACCTCCTATTTACTTAATTACTTTAAGTCTTGGATGTAATCCGAGTTTTATTCTTTAGTCCCTATATTTTCCGAGTGAAAACTTCCAAAAAAATATTCTACCACTTATCCCTGAGCCCCTTCAACCAGATTGTAAACCTTGTTGAAGCTTTTAATCTTACTGATTGTAAATCAATATACTCTACGTTGAATTGATGTAATCAATTCAACCAACTTTATTTATTTTTTTCCCTAACACTGCTCTGTTAGTTCCTTTTATTTTTTATTAACCGGCTACTTACCACGTCTGCCTTGTTCACTGCCCAGCACCAAAAGAGAAAAGAGAGACATTTTAACTTTTTGCTGGTTTATATACGTTTCTTAAAACTAATATTATTGCAGTTTTCCTGCGCTTTGTTCGAACCGATAGCGGTTGTTGCATCGAACCTTCTTTTCTTTTGTCTCCTTTATGTTCGCTGCTGTAACAGTTTCGTTGATCTGTTTGTGAGTGTCTGTGTACATGGCTTCTTGTTTGTTTATTTTGTGTCCTTCTTGCTTGCTCTATTTAAATCTTTCCTCTGCTTCTCCGCTCGCTGTTATCTTACATTCTTGTCTATTTCTCCCTACTGCTTTTCCTCTCTACTGTTGTGTTATCGCTTCTACCTCCGTGATTCGTCAGTTCTGCTACTCGCCTGTTCAGCTGTGATGATGTAAGCATTGACGTCTTCACTCGGCTTTTCTCCCTGCTGCTTTCTACTGCTAGTTCTGCCTGCTGCGTTTTCATATAATTAACTCTTAAATGGCTAGCATGGCCATTTAAGGTTAAAACCCTCCACCTGCTCCTGTCTTGAATGCTTTGCCTCCTGTGTACCCCATCGACCTCCTGAACATTTTGTTCCATCCTTTATCCCATCGACCTCCGAAACACTTTGTTCCCTTCTTTACCCCATCGACCTCCGGAACACCTGAAATTAAAAGAGATTTACATAGGCGAATGTAATTCGCCCCCAATCTAGCTGGATGTAATCCGTCTCCCGACCAGTAAAACGCCAATGTATAATTTATTTTATTCTTGTGTTTACATTTCAAACAGTTATTCTTTAATGATTATGTGGGTCAAAATTCCAAGAATTTCGATCCTCACAGGCTGGAGAAATTCAGCTAAGGGTATCGAGGGAGTCGTGAATAATTTCACGGATGTACTTAGGAATAGCTTTGAGCTCAGTTGCCCGGTGATCTATCCTTGCAAAAGGGTGCAGACGAAATGGTGGACCAGTGAACTTCAACGGTCTACAGTTAGAAGGTTTGTAATATTAAAAATTAAAAAATTTATTTTATTTTTATTTTTGGAGCTAGCCGCTAACGCGACTGTCCCTTTTATATATTTCTTTATTAATTGTATTCATTTCCAACTTAAAGCTAGTCTTAACCTAGCTTATAATTATACACAATTATACACTAATACACATATAATATGTGTATCATGGGAGAGTGCTGAGGCAGCATAATACATGCTGTTCAGCTATTGTGCAGTGTGGACAAAATACTTCAACAATGCAGAAGTATTAAGTTACATGCAGAAGGCATGTAACTTCGACTAGTCAAACACACTACACCTCCCTTTTCTGGAAAAGAATAATCAATACTAGTTTGATTATTATTTTATATAATACAATTTTTTTTTTTTTGATGTAGGGGATTATTTAGTCTAGTTCTAATTGCTGTTATTCCCTTCCTTTCCAAAACAATTTTTTCTTTCTTTTTTTTGAGGATCAAATGATCCTTAACGGGAATTAAAATATATGTATCTCTTAACAAACATTAAATACTTAAAGAGACAATAATACAGCAACACTATTTAGTTATTGGCCGAAAACAAAACCCAAATACAAAAAGCAAATTGAGTGTTTTTTTTTTTTTATCCTAATTATTTAAACTTTTACTTAAATTGAGAAAGTTACTGAAATTTAATGTAAAATAAAACCAATAAAAACGTTAATTATTTCTAAAACATATTAATAATTCAAAAAAATTTTAAATTTATTTTTTGAGGATCAAATTAAAATATATATCTCTTATGAGAATTCGTAAAAATTATAATAATAATATTTGTATTTTAGTTTAAATTCTAGTCATTAAGATAATGCAATATAAAAAAAAATTATTCAAATTGTAGTAGTGAAAGTAACTTATATACAATATGATGGATGTCATTAATGAAGAAGAGTAATTATATATTTGATCAAGACAAGTTTCAATGGAAACCATAATGCAAATGGTAATGAAACTAAAATATCCATCACCTATTATCAGAAATAACGATGTGATGATAGAATGAGTTTTTAATTGTTTGAATAAATTGTTTACGACAAAATAGTAAAGTATTTTTTTATCAAGACAAGTTTCAATGGAAACCATAATACAAGTGGTAATGAAACAAAAATATCCATCACCTGTTATCAGTAATGACGATGTAATGGTAGAATGAGTTTTTTGGATGAATTATTTACGACAAAATAGTAAAATATTTTATCAATCATTCAAACGAAAGTTTTATGAATATTGTCTTGACAAATCTACAGAACGAAATGATTTATTGTATATAAATGTGTAGGAATACAATAAGATTGTTTATATATTTTAAGATATATGTATGAGGCTTTGCGTATTGCCTTATTTAGTGGTAAGGATATTTAAAATTATCTTTTTGTGATATCTTAGCATCTATATGTAAAAATATTAAGAATATGAAAAAAATATATTTTAGGTATATGAAGGTGACAATATATTCTACGGTATGAGTTTATTTAGGGAGTCTTTTAATTCTGTTCTTGTGGTTAGTGTCCATTAAGGTGACATTGTTTGAAATGTAAATTTCTTTAACAGTGAAAGGTCCTTTGTAGACTGAATCTAACTTATGTCCTGCTTCGTTGCAGACTAGAACAGAATCATTTACGTAAAGTGTTACAGGATTTGAGGTATTATTGGATGTTTTCTGTCTTAGAAGTTTAGCGTTTTCAATGAAACTAGCGGCTCGGCGTTGGGCTACTTGGAGTCTAAATTTAACTTCCTTTTCATAAGCGTCAACGTTGTAAAGGGGTTCTATGCGGTTGGTTTTGGTAAAGTTGTATTATAACAGTATACAAAAAATTTCAACCAATTATCCCAATCTGATTTGTCTGATGAAACATAAGATCTTAAATACTCGTTAAATGTTTTGTGAGATCTCTCAACAGTACCGAGTGCCTCATGATGGTAAGCAGTAGAGTGTATTTTCTCTACTTTCACCAGCTTGCATAGTTCCGTAAGTATTTGCTTTACGTACTATGGTATCCATTGGACCGTATATTAAAATAAAATCTTCCATAATGGCTTTCGCAGCATTTCTGGCAGATTTATTTATTATGGGAATAGCCACTAAATATTTAGTTAAACGCACATTATAGTCACAGCATATTCATTCTGTGAATCTGACCGTGGACGAGGTCCTATAGTGTCGATTATCACTCTTTGAAAAGCTTTTTGAGGAGTTGGTGTTAAAATAAGAGGCTCCTTGCCTTTAACCGTGGTTTTGCTGGTTTGGCATTCGAGGCATTGTTTGACATATTTTGCTATGTCTCTAGTCATGCCTTTCCAATATTTTCTTAATCATTCGAGATATACCTGGATGTCCACCTGTAATGGGATCATCATGATATTTTTGCATAATTCTCAATTTTTCGGAATCAAATGAAACTTTAGTAAATTTAGGTACGAGCACAATTGTTAATATAGAATCTTGCAAGATTTCATTACCCTTACTTTTGAAGGTTTCAATATTAGTTCCTAGATAATTAAGCGTACTGTCATCTAGTGAGAGTAGCAATGTTGTAAGGCCAATATTATTAGCTATTTTTTCAAGCTTTAGAAAGAGGTGACCTAAGTCGACATTTCTATTAATAATAAGGTCTTTCAACTTAAACTCGGAAAGTAATTGCTTTCCTTTATGGATAATTACTTTATCCTTAGGTATTTTACGGTGCTCATAGACATTTATAGCCATATACATTAAAATGATCTGATTCTACTAGCGGTGTCGAAGTTTTATTTGTACTTGTTTCAATATTTTTGATATTCTGAAACTCTATGCGTGACAGCGCATCTGCCACTGTATTTTCTTGACCCCTAATATACTCGACTACAAAGACATATTCTTCGAGATCAAGTCTCATACGTATGAGCTTTGAGGATGGATTCTTTAGAGAAAATAGGTAGGTGAGGGGTTTATGATCGCTTTGTATTACAAATTTTTTTGCCATAACTGTAGGGTCTGAAATATTTCACAGCCCATAGTAGATTTATTACTTTCACCCTTAGTGAAAGATCTTGAAGCGTATGAAATTGGCATTAGGATACCTTGTTTTTCTTGACTAAGGACAGCTTCATAAGCGTATTTGCTTGCGTCTGTTGCAATATAAAAGGTTTTAGAAAAATCAGGGTAGTAAAGTATTTTTGGACTTAATAACAGATTTTTTAGGTATTTTTAAGGTATCCATTCAAAAGGTACATTTTTTCTAGACAATCTCGTTATATGTCTTGATGATTCAGTAAAATTTGGTATGAACCTTCGGTAATAATTGCAAAAGGCTACGAAGCGTTTAGATTTATCACCATTTTTTGGTGTAGGATAGTTTTGTACGATAGAGAATTTTCTATCAATAGGCAAAATATCTTGATCAGTACATTTGTGACCCAAAAATGTTACTTGAGTACAAAAGAATGAACATTTATCTCGGTGTAATTTTAGATTATATTTTCTGCAAACTTTAAATACATTTTTTAAATTACGTAACATATGTTCCTTAGAACAACCAATTACTACTAGGTCGTCCATATATACAAATGCTTGTGCTGGAGATAGACCAGAAAATTCTAATGACATCATACGTTGAAAAGAATTTGGGATTATTTTTATACCATACGGCAATATTTTGAATCTGAATGATCCTTTATCTGTGGAAAATGATGTAATATCTCTAGATTCTTCTTCGAGTTCTATTTGATGAAAACCTGACATCAGGTCAAGACAAGAGAAGAATTTAGCTCTACCTAATTGATCAAGAATGTCATCTATGTAGTCTACTACTAATCTCCATCTCTTTTGATTGGTACCAGGTAAAGGTTTCTTTGGCACTAAGAGTATGGGGCTATTGTGATCTGAAATTGATGGTTCAATAATATCACGTCTGTTTTGGCACAGCAACTTCGGTTGAGTATTTTGGCACAGCACTCTTAAATGGCTAGCATGGCCATTTAAGGTTAAAACCCTCCACCTGCTCCTGTCCTGAATGCTTTGCCTCCTGTGTACCCCATCGACCTCCTGAAAAAATTCCTCTTATAATTGTGGATCTTCTTTCTACTCACAGTTTTTCGACTGTTTTCGGAGTAATTGGCGGTAACTTACATAATATAAATGAAGTACTCTTACTATTTATTGGAACGAAAATTTTATACAGCTTGTAAAAAAAACACTAAAAATGTTTCGATTTTATTAAGGAGACGATCACGATTTTCCTGAATTGCCAAGGTAAGAGAAAAAGAACTCCAAATTAATAGACGAAAGGTATATTTTGGTTGATGTCTGTACTAACTTCATACGCCAACCCTAAATGTACTAATTTATAAATAATACAGCAGGGTGCGCTGCCACTACTATATAAACTGATGGGTCAAAAACTAAAACGAAAGTGAAGAAAAAAACTTTTTTATTTTTTAATGAGTAAGGTAGGTGTAGTATTATATTTCTTCTTCCTATGTAGCAAGTTTTTAAACCCAATGGTTATAACGGAAATTGTGGCGAAGTTCTTTTTTTTCCACCACACCTTGATTTTATTCACCACACCTTTTTAATTCACCACACCATCCCATCCATCCCCTTTTCATAAAAATAATATTTTTTTCCTCTGTCCTCACCACACACACTCTTTTATACCACGATTTTTATGCACCACGATTTTTATTCACCACGATTTTTATTCACCACTCCACCCCATCCATTCCCCATTAATAAAAAAGTAATATTTTTTTCCTCTGTCCTCACCACACTCTTTTATTCACCACGATTTTTTCACCACGATTTGTTTTCACCACGATTTTTTCACCACTATTTTTATTCAGCACACCACCCCAACCCCCTTTCATAAAAAAAGAAAATTTTGTTTCCTGTCGTCCCTCCCTCTTCACCACTCCTTCCACTCTCTTTTTTCCGTTGTTTCTCCGCCTCCTTTCTTTCCCCTCTTTTTTTTTTTTTTTTACTCTCCTCCCTCTCTCGTGATATTTCTTCGCAACCTTTTATAAAAAACAACAGGGTTCGCTGCAACACTACATACACATACAAATAAAATTAATAAATAAATAAACTAAACAAACAGATGGGAGAAAATCAAAAATGACTAAAAAAAACTAAAGCGGAATTGAAAAATTTCATGAGTAGTCGTTATTATGTAGCAAGTTTTTAAACCAGTGGTCATTATACTGCGGTTGATTGCGTGTTATTTATTAAAGTAAATAAATATAAGCAATTTCCGTTTTAAATGAATAAAAATAAAAAAACAAAAAAAAAGCTGTTTTTTTTAGAAGAATTTAAAAAACAATTTTTTTTTTATATGGATTTTTTTTCTCCAAAACGTTGTTAATAAATATTTATAATAAATAAATCGTTTACGCATGATATTCACACACTCATGAATACTTTTTTTGCATGCCAATCATATATATATATATATATATATATATATATATATATACACTTATACATATATGTTGTTTTATTTAAATTTTGTTTTCATTGATTAACATATATATACAGTATGTCAAAAAATTGTTTTTACATAGAAAGAAAGCATGAGTTTTCCTTCCATATTTGGCTTTAAAAAATTATACAATTTTTTCAGCTAATGTATGTAATTTGGAGAAAACCTTTAAAGGGCAACAAAGGTCCACACAATGCTCCAAGTGTGATATATATATGGACATGGTGCTAAAAATTGTAACCGTATCGCTTCTGTTCACTTAACAAAGGTAATAGTGATGGTAGCATAACTTATAACTGCATAAAGAAGAACTTAAAAAACCTTAACCATAGAGCTGATATGATCCGAAGTGCCCAAGTCATCAAGAATACTTAGAACTCCGACGTCTAGATCAAAGGCGACCAACAGAAAATTTTTTTCTTTCCGGAATGTCTATATATAAACTTTTCAACTATTGTTTTATAGAAAGAAGGCTATTTTCTAACGATTTTTAAGAAGGTAAAAGTTATCCCAAATCCTAAGCCAGGAAAGGATTCTAAATTACCATCTAGCTATAGACCAATCAGCTTCCTAAAAGCCTATTGGATAAAGTTTTTAGAAAAATAATAAATAAGAATATTTTAGATTTTTCTTGTCTAAATAATATTTATTATTAACCATCAAGAGTTTGGATTACGCAAGGAGCAATCTGCAGTACATCAACTAAAAAGAGTTGTTAATTTTATTGAAACAAACAAAAGAAAGAGCACTGAGTTATTTTTCTTGATATGGAAAAAGACTTCGATTCAATATGGCATATAGGCCTGGTTTTTAAATTAAATTCCTTTAATTATCCAACGTCAAAATTATATTATTATTATATACGTCAAAATATGAATATCTATCATCTCTTTTAAATCTCTGGATTAAATTATACTACAATATAATTTTAGTAGCATTCCCATAAAATATAAATTCGCCCCAGAAATTTTTAGGCTTGTCAGGACGGACATTTTCCTCGTACCTTTCAATCTGTATATTTGTATTCTTCAGTGTTTTTCTTCATTCATGTTTTCTGAAAGACAGAAATGACATATTTTTCCTAGAGTAATTTAATAAATCTATAGAGCCCTTTTTTTAAATCTAGATTAAACTAGATTTAAACATTAAAGTTTCATCATTTTCGGAGCGATTTAATACGATATTAAAAGTATTTGCCTTAATAAGGAAAAAAATGCAACATCTTTGACACTTTTCCCGATTTGGGGATTATAGTAATCTCCAAAACAGTTTACCCTTTACATTTCTTACAATTTGCATACTTAATTATAATTTGTGAATCATTGATGATACATATTACAGACTGGAACGCAAATTCTTGTATTACGTTATTATAAGCATCACACTGAAGCCTGGGTGACGATGAATAAATTCAAAAGTTCTAAGAATTTTTTCAAATATCAACAAAAACGCTTATGTAGAAACAATTTCTTGACAGGTACATTAAAGGGTATATGAATTATTTATTATTGTACTTTCGCAAATGCAAACAATCAAAATGATTTTTAACCTTAAGGTACATACCCGGGTGCATTTTTTGGTTTTAAAATGTTCGAATTTCTTTAATAATGAAGATATAGTCATAAAGCTTTATTTAGAGTGTCGGTCGCAGTTAAGGTATTTCTAAATTTAGTAACTGAAGAAAAAACCCCAATTTTGTTAACTTAGTCTACATATAAAATGCCTGTAAAGTTGACATCTACGGGAGTCAATAGCCAGGGTAACCGGGTACCCCCATATATTTTTTTTGTGTTTTGCTCTACAATTACTTTGCAGTAATTATTATTTTTATTGCCTTTTTTTGCTTCATTAAAGTTTATCATTTAAAATTTTAAACTAGTGAATAAATAAGCCTGTCCATGTCAAGCAAAAGCTTTGAGAAAAAACTTGTTTCGTAAGAAATATAATTTCAAACTTTCTAGGTTATTTAGGAGTTTCAGCTTCAGCTTCAGAAAGAGGAATAATAAGTGTAATTAATATATAACAACTTACAAATATTTTTCAATGTCACTATTTTGCGACAGTCTTCATGATTTTTTTCGCCCTTCAAGTCATTTTTATTACATCCTTCATTCAATATTGGCTGTGGTTTTTATGAATTGTTTTTTTTTATGTCATATAAAAATGTTCAACATGTTTACTCTAAAATATCATGCAAAGGTTCAAGATACTGATAATATTTCCGCTATTCATGTCAGGTCACACAAACTTTTAATCACTGACAACATTACATTTTCGATTGTAAGAAAGTTATAATCGGACTTGAACGATTTTCGGAGAGGAACTTTTATGAAACCTGTGCTCAATTGTGGATCAAGTCAATGCCATCATTGACAACATTCTTTAGAATTGTAAAATCATTATAGTCCGGCTTGACCGATTTTTGGAGACGTTTCTTCTATATAAAATCTTTATACTTTACAGAATCTTACATATACAAAAAACATAGTATCTCAATACTAACTAATTTATGCACTTTATAATGATTTTCTGAAGTAGGCCTTACATGGGAGCTATAGATTTTTGAGGATCGAACCTCATAAAAATTTGCTACTGTGCTTTTTTACGTTTATAAAAATTATTTTATAAAAAAAATGGGGTTTTTAACGTATATAAATAAAACTTTTTTTGTATGTACTGAATTATGTAATACTTAAAAAACGTATGAGTGTCAAAACCCTATTCTAGGGGAAAATTTGTATGGGCTTAGATTATAAATAAGTAACCATTGTCAATTTGAACAGGGTTCGTTCCTGCATCTTATAGCCAAATTTCATCAAATTATTTTGAAAATTGTAACTTGCAACTTCATTAAAAATTTATCATGGACAGACATCGTAAAAACATGCTCAAAAAAATTTTTTTATACGTGTAATTTACCAGTTTGATTTTGCTTTATAACTAATTAAATAAGACTAATAGTAATTAAAATAAAATTATAACATTTTGTACAAAATCAACGAGAGATTCATTAAGGTACACGGGTACCCCGGGTATTGACTAACGTTAATTAAAAAAAAAAGAAAAAAAATGCATTGTTATAAAACATTTGCGAATTTTGTAAAACAAAGTTGAAATTAAAAATCATTTTTTATTCATTGTAAAAACAATTTCTTGACATACTGTATTTGCGAAATATAACTAACATTACTGTGTTTTTTGTTTCGGAAATTTTTGTTTCAAATTCTTAAGCCTAACTTACTTTTATTGCACACAGTTATGTCTGGTTTGTTTTTTAAAGACTTTGATTTTTTTTCGCGCTAACCATTTCACATTGAGGGCATTGACCGTAAGTTTTAGGAAAAAGGCATGAATGACTTAACACGAAATTCTATTAGATGTATAGAATATTTCTATATTCAAATTATTGCGGAAGAATTTTCTTATTTATTGTATAGGCTTGTATAGATGATTTTGGCGCGAGTTTTTTTTACTATAGAATTGTTGATAGTTTACAATACGCACATGTTGTATATTAATTAAGTTTGAATATTATTTTGAAAATGTGGTAGGTAGAGAGTTTTTGATAGCCTTTTTTTTGTACGTATGATGGTCATTGGTGGTGAACTGATGTTTTGATTTTGTTGTGTTTTGGAGTATATTGACTTGAATAAATTATTTCAAGGATTTATGAAAATTTTGTTAATAATTTAAAAGTTTTATTTTATATATGTTTTGGTAATTATTTATTTTTGTGAAGATTCGTTGACCTCTTGGGTGTTTTTTTTTTGTTATTTTGAATAAAATGCGAAATAGAATGACGTGAATGTGTCAATAATTGTTTATTAATGTTATGTACTATTTGAATTAGAACCTTATTTATATTCTACACCATATAATCTACAAGAGTGGAGTTGTATTTTGGTACAGTAATTGATTCAATTTCACTTTCTGAGTCTATCAGAAAATGTCGACCATGCGTCTATTTAATAACATTACAGGTAGCTGTTTTGAAAGTAAAAATTGAATCTTTGGGAGTTTTTCATCACTTTCAGGGTAATACTGTTTTTACTTTTTTGAAAGTCTAAAAGTAATCTGATACAAATTATTGTTTAAATAAGGTAAAGTTGTCTTATTCCCGTATATGACCACCAAATGTGTCTTGAATTGTAATTAGAATCTAATGCTATTTGGAATTATTGGTTAAATTTTGTAGCTTACAGCAAATAAAAACCGAACCAAATTTAAAACTGAGAGAATTAAAAATATATTGCCAATTCATTAATATGTCATGCTAGCACATTAGTGATTTTTTTTTTTAATTTAAATCAAGATAATGGGCTCCATTTCACTAGAGATCCTGACTTTTAATTTATCACATATTTTATTAACAAATGTTCAAAAATCGTAAGTGGTTTTTATGCAAACAATATAAATCTAAAATTTCACAAAAGTGTACATGATTGCTCATAACTTCTAATCTAAACATTACACTACAACAATATTATATTCTTTCTCATAGTTAATTTTCATCAATTTTAATAATACTATGTTTATGTTTCAGTTTTGTTAGTCAATATTTACATTAAAAAAAAAAAAAAAAAAATATAGTTGCCTACAAAAATCTGATGTTTTTGAATATTTTTACCAGAAAAAGAATTTGATTAATATGAAAAAATATTGTTATTTTTACAGCCATTAAATATTACCAATCTTTTTACTTGATCTTAAACCATATTTTGTTTTTAAACCAAATTAATATTATTATTCCCATAACAATAGGGAATAATAATATATAATATTATTATAAAACGTATGCTTCTTACAAATATGATTGAAAAACATTTAACTTGTTTTTTTTAACAATATTTTGTTTTTAATGTTTGTTTTCCAACTTCATTATAATTCTCATTTAGTTTATACATGAAATAATATAAGTAGGTAAAGTTTTGTTATATTTGGTGTGATTCGAGCAGTATAAGATATTGATTAACTACTGTTAGTCAATAAATAGTATCTTATATTATCTTGCACAACATATGTAAATAAAATAATTAAAACTAATTAATGAATAATTAAAATTAATTAATGAATAATTAATGATAATAAGATTAATATGAAACTTGTTACAAGTAATTTTGAATATGATTACAATCGTTTATGGTAAATCATATGATGAGAAAATCAGAACATTATTTTATAAAACTGATCATAAATAACATTATAAAATATTTAAATGCAAAACTTGGATCATAATATGAGAAGTTAGATTACTTTATGATTATAATGTCCTAAATAACCTAGAGAGAAATTTATGACCATATATAGTCCAATCATAATATGTTGCTCTTCGATTATGGTTCCGGCAACCATATTTTTTCTCTGCGCATGTGATTTAAATTTTAATCTTTTCATCTTTAAAATAATACGAATAAAAATTAATAATTTCGAATGCTTAAAGAGAGAAGAAAAAAATATAACCATAAATAATATAAAGTTCCTCTAGTGAAAAATTTCAAGTTTGACGCCTATTTAGTTTAGAAGAAAAAATATTTGAAGCTAAATATTTAAGCTTTAAAATGAATTAACATTTTTACTAACAAATTCGATATTTTCAACGATATACGATATATAATAATATAATTTAATATTATTATAATCGGTTGGATATATGAAATTATGAACAAACAAGTGTTTTGCTGATGTAAGTATATAGCAGATATGTTCAATTATGGACCGAAAAATTTCGTACCGGGTTTCTACTTATATAAAATTTATTTCTGTCTAATATTATTATGATTTCCGGAAGTGGGCCTTATATAGAAACTATGGTTAATTAAGGACCGATTTTCGTTAAATTTGACATTAGGATTTATGTTTAAGTAAAACTTATTTATACAGAATTGTATTCAAATATTACTATATTTCAGACATGAAGTTTGAAAGCATATTCCGGAAGGACCTTTTTTTGGGATCTTGATGACATATCATAATGCGTTTCAGTAAAACTTGTCCTTGTACCAAAATAATTACTGATGGCATTTTGCTATAGAAATATTAAATTTTATATAGAAATAAAACTAATATATATGTGTATTTCTTTAAATTCGCTTATTTTTGGGGTTGAAAAATATTTCAAAATTCTTTTAATGGCACATCAACGCTATTTAGCACCAATATTAAGCTGGCTTTAATGGAACACAAATCTTTTTTGACTTTTATCGAATGGCTTTAATGTTACGGAGATTTAAGATATAAAGTTATAAAAAATAGTCAAAATTCTATTTTCAACAACATTTAAGAAATTACCATACGTGTATAACCCACATCAATGTGTCTAAAATACAAATTAAAGTGGTGCGTTATTGTTGATAACGCCGAAGATAATCGCTGTCATGATGATTTTTTAACATTTAATTAAACAAATTTTAATCAAAACAGTATTCATAGATTTTTTTAATTTTATAAAATTTGTTGATATTTTTTTAATATTTGAAAATTAAAAAAATTTTTAAAATTATATTAATGGGCAAGAAATGTTGTGGTAGTAAAAATTCCACTTTAAGTCCGATATCAAAAATAAATGCACATATATAACCTATACAGACGTATATAAAATAAAAAATAAAAGGATGTATTTTTCGAAACAGAAAAAAATCTTTAAATGCTGTTAATAAATTGGTTTTTAATTTAAAAAAAAAGTTGCATATATTAATTATAGAACAACAATAAACATTTTTTCAATGACAAAATTACACACACAAAAATGTTAAAAGTTGTATTAAATTCAAACGGAGTGCGACTTGATTCCGATATAAGCTATAATAACAGCTGCAGGTTAGTATACATTTTCACCGATTTCAATTAGCGCCTTGGGTGTGTCTCGTTTATGAAATATTATTATTATAGACACAGCGATTTCAGATCATGAACACTTTTTATGGAATTTTTTTGTTGAAACCTATTTTTCGCTTAACTAAAACATAAATATAATTTCATATAAAATAAAAAATGCTAAAAAATATGCAAAATTCTAGATCGATTTTACAGAGTTTTACAATTTTATCGCGCCAAAACGATTCTAAAATGTAATATGGAAACCTTTTTTGATTTTTATTTTTTAATATAATTAAACTACTATTGCTTAAGACGAAAACGAGTGGAAATCTTTGTAATTTTAATAATGAAGATATTTAGAAATCTAGGAGTATAATGGTATCGAAATTATTTTTTTTTTCTTAACACGTCTATAGTATTAGTATGTGAGGAATATTTTTTTTGTGACACCTATTAAATACTTTTACACAATTTTAAACATATTTGTTGAATCTTTTTTTTTTTATTTGAAGTATAATATTTTTAGCTGTTATTATCAAATTAACTTAAAAATTCAGATTTATGTATTTTAAATTCAGTTATGTATTTTTGAAAGGTATCCTTACATTCATATCTATCACATCCGTATTAGTAACTCAGTATAACATTTTGGGTTGTGGTTGTCATATTGCTTTGAAAATTCATATATTCATCAAAAGTTTTCTATAATGTTCCGAAGTAGAAAAAAAAATTAAAAAAATTCTATACCAAAGGTTGTATGTGTTTTCTTGAAATATACCTCTTTCATTTACGTCCAGCATATTCCGGTATGAATACATAAGGATTAGAAAGATAGCTTTACAGAGATCACTCTAGGTGAAAAGAACTGTTCGCAGTTTTTGATAGAGCTTTCCGTATTTAACATACTTATGTATGTCGTATGTATGTATGTATGTATGTGCACAGTTTTTTTTTTTTTACTAATCAAAACTTCTTTGTTGTCATTTTCAAAAATGGAAATTATCAAAGAATTGATATACAAATTTCAAATTTAAACAGGTTTGTTGAATACGAAATTAAGGGAAACGGGAACAGAGCTACATAAAAGAATTGTAGTTATATTCCACAATCATTTAAAAAATTTTATTATTTTCAATTTGTGATAAATTAACCCAGACAGGTTTTAAGATTGGTTTTGTTAAATCAATTTTTAGTTTTTTAAAGGTAATTTTAACAGTAAACAAATGACGTATGAATGCAGTCATGTTATACGACAAGAGAAAGGAGAATTTCAAAATAAATTTTAGGTTAAAACAGTTTAAAATTTTATTAAATAATAGTTTTACAAATTTAAATTTAAATTGAACTTCAAACTTTCTAATTAAATATTATTATCATTTTAAGAAGATTTTGCGAATTACTTGTATTAGTTACACATTATCTCTTATATATAAATTATAAATTATATATAAATTATAAATTATATATAAATTTCTAACATTTTTTTTTTAATTTTTTGCTTCCATGCAGTTTTTAATAATTATGTTTAAAAAATAGAAGCGTATTTTTGGGAAGGCGAAAAAGGGACAAAAATTTGCAGCTCAGATGTTTTAAAAAATAAAGAAATACCGATAATCTACCAATAATAAACTTAACAGAATTAGATTAGATGATAAATTTTCGGGTTAACTGAAGCTAATAAGTGACTGAAACGGAATCGTTGATAAAATTTATGAGCAGGTTAACCAAAAATATGCAAAACCGTATTTTTTCCTGGAGTTCAAATGAACCAACTTGTTAGTTATTTATCCGTCTCAGACAATTTTAAAAATTTTGGCATCGATTTGTAATAGCATATTTATGCATATTTTTGTCTTTACAGCATATTTCTGCATATCTTGGGCTTAGCAGCATATTTTGTCATATTTTCATTGAAAATAATTATTTTAGAGCATATTTTAGCAATTTAAATTATATATTTTCACATATTTTGTATAATTTTTCGTATTTTATACTTAAGAGAAACATTTTGCATAATTTGCACCCAATAGAAATTTTTACATAATTTATTTTTAGTTTTTTTTTTATTGTCATATACGCCGGATTTCCTAATAATTTTCACTTTAAAAATTGATAGAAATTTTGTAATTTTCTGAAGCTTCGAGCATTCTTAAATGCAAAAACAAAACATTTTTTAGCTATTGCTAATAAATTTATTTTGGGCATAAAAAAGAGATAATTTAAAATTTTTGTAGAAAAGGTAATATTTTAAGAGCACATTTTTTAATGTTAAAGGCTTTTTTTCGATTTTTAATGCGCACAAAACACATTTTCTTAATTTTAAGGGCTTATATTTCGATTTTTAGAAATTATTTTACACATAAAACACTTTTTCTAGAACATATTTTTGGTTGCCATATTTGCCAATCTAGGACATAATGGCGACACTTTAATTTCATTAGAATTATGCTTTAAGTGTGCCTCGCGAAAAAGCCATCTCTTAGAGCCATTCTCGTTTTTTCTCCCTATAGCGCTGCTATTGAGGTCACATTAACGAGATGTATCTCAAACGATTCATAATTACAAGAACAATAAACTACCATTTTTTATTTAGTAATACTCGAAACATCGCAAATTTTCTAATCAAAAAACTGAAAAAAATTACAATTTTTAAAATTTTGGTTTCACCATTTATTCACAATACAATACAACACTGGTCACCGACAGACAAACAGACACAAGTTGGCCTAATACTACAAATGTTTATAGTTAGTTAACATTAGAGGGATTGGACACATATGATAAAATCCACGATTGCAGTAATCAAAGAAATGAAAGAAAAACTTTTTTTTTTATTTTTTAACTTTGAGTACTTGTCGATACCATATGGAACTACTTTAGATCTTGAATTTTTGTTGTTTTATTCCATGAGATTTTGTTAACATAACTGCATCAAAAGTTAATTTAAAAACCTAAATTATATATATATATATATATATATATATATATAATCTTTTGTGTTTCTATTGATGAACGTTTGTGAGCTGGACCGTTTTTAAAAAAGGCCCTTTTCTGAAAACTTTTGTATTTTCTCCCAAAGGTCATTCTTGGGTATGTTTTATATACCAATGGAAGTATTTTGGAACACATCATAAAACCTACCAATGTTAATTTTCAGGGGGTAACAGAAACACTTTTTTGAGTGAGTCGCCTTAATATATGTATATACCTAAAATAATATTGAAATTTGACACAAAGGCTCGAAGCATCCTGCGGGCTTATTGATTTTTAGTAAAAAAGTAAAACATTTGATTTATAGTTAGAAATACGTTTATTAACCATATTTACCAGGAGTACATTAACAGTATGTGTTCTGAAAACATTTAAATAGGTCATATAAAAAAGAAAACAAAAAACAAAAAAAAAAAAATAAATAAATAAATAAAAAATAAAAATTCATACTTATATAAATCTCTCTTACTATTAATTTGTTGTTTACTAATAAAACGAATTTAACATTATATATTTGTATTATTTACAATTTAACGGTAAATTACCAAATAAAATCTGACAGCTAACATATTGTCACTTTATAAAAAGTATTACCCAAAATAAAATTAACAAAGTTCAAGTACAGGTTACAAAAACATCTCAACCAAAAAATTACCCAAGATTTTACTAAAACGATAATAACCTTTAAAACCACAATATTGAAGGGGATACATTTACTGATTTTAACAAAAACAAAACTTTTTTAGTTCATAAACTTAACTTTAAAAATAAACTGTATATATATATTTTTTTGCATTATTTTGTTTTTATATTATTTTTATTTATTTTTATACATATAATTTTTTGGCAATACTTGAAAATTGAAACTAAGATGCTGTTAAGATGATAAATAGCAAAAAAATTAAAATAAAATAAAACCTGAGCACTAAAATCAATGAAGCCCTATATAAAAAACAGGCAAGAAATAGACATGCTGCTCACCTTACCTTATAGACAACAGGAGTGAGTGAGTTAGTGAGTACTTATTTATATAGTAGTATGAGAGATAGTTAGTACCTTAATATTTAGTGTTGGAATCTGTGTTTTGTAAAACACCTTTTTTGTGGTGATTTTTTTTTTTTGTTTACTGTTAAGATTCTGCACCAAATATTAAGGTTGGGCTGATATTACCATAAAAGGGTTTTTTTCTCTTCATGTTTTAGATGGTAAGTTATACCCTACAATATGGAGGTCGTTTAAAATTTAAATTCAAAGAAACATAAATATAAAAATATTTTAAATACCTTTATTAAAAATCTAATGTTGTTAAGTTGTCAGATCATGATCATTTGTATTAATTATTATAATTAGACTAAGTATGCTTAGTTGGAAATATGCTTTGCAAATAGTTTCAAAAATATTTAAAAGAAAAATGTCATTAAATCTATAGTATTTCTTAAAGTCTAATTTAACCGCACTATTAAGTTATTTCTTATTTATATGTGTATCAATTCAATAAAGCCCATTCCATAGTAGCTTGACGTTTAAATATTTTTCAAACAATGTTTTTTTTTTTTTTGTCAATTAGAAGTTGCCAATTTTAAATTGCATATTGAATTTTTTCGAGTTGAAGTTTGATGTTTACACAGGGAACGTTATGACATTTGCATATCACTGTCAAATTTTCAGTAACTTTTTTGTATTTTTATTAAAGGAATAAAAAATTGTTTTTCTTTGTATATTGTTTATCAAGATAATTAATGATTGAAAATTAATATACAGCATATTTGAATTTCATTGGCATTGGTTATCGCTATTTTCGGTAGAAATGTCATCTATGATTGCAATGAAATATGATAATTTGTTAACCTTACAGAAAAGGTTAGAAGATTTGTGAAATATTCAAATAATATTTGGTACATAATTGTGGCAAATTAAAGGAAAAGTGGGTTACTAGAGCAATAAAAAGATTTTTAAGTTATTGAAAGGTGATAATTTTGGTAATTTTAAAGAAATTATTTATAGAGAGAAAGTATTTTGTATTTATAAAGGAATGTTGAAATATTTTAGGGTTTTTTTGCAGGCATTCATTTAATGGAATTTATTTATTTTTTATACGAAAAAATAGTGCTCATTAATCCATTAATAAAATCTACTTATTAAAGACTTCTTTTTTTGAGTTCTTCATATTAAAAACCGATTTTTGAAGAAAATATAAGTAATCACCAGTTCAAACAAAAATATGTTAAATCGTATATTTTCCTGAACCAAACTGTTAATTATTTATCCGTTTAGGGCAACGACGTAGTTTTGCATATTTTGGACTTAGCAGCATATTTTGTTATATTTTCATAGAAAACCTTTATTTTAAAGCATAATTCAGCAATTTAAATGTATATACTATACTAAAGAGCACAATTTTGCACTTAAGAGATAATTTTTGCTTATTTTGCACCCAATAAAATTCTTTACATAATTTACCGTTTTTACTATCACATACATTCAAATCCGATTCTCTAATAATTTTCATCCTATATTGATCGAAATTTTGTAATTTCCTGATGCAATATTTTACTTTGAATATTTTTAAGTGCAAAAAGAAAAAAAAATATATATAATAAAAATAGTGAGTGGATCATTTAAAGTTTAGCCAGAAAAAATAATGTTTTATGAACATATTTTTTTAGATTTTAAGATCATTTATTCCGATGTTAAGAACATTTTCTATGCATATCAAACACTTTTTTTTAGAGCTTTCTTTTCAATTGAACTCATACTTATCGAGATATTAACGATTTAAATTCTTCAAGTTGTATAAATAAAAAATCAATTTTTGAAAGAAAATATGAGTGATTTTGAATCGAAGCTGTTTTCTCAAATAAATGCATATATACCGAGATATTAACGATTTAATTTTGTTTGACGTGATGCGATTGATCACGAATTGATTCCCTTTTTTCAATTGGACGCATTTTTGCTGAGATATTAACGATTTAAGTTTTTTTTGAGTTTTTCATAGAAAAATTCAAATTTTCGAAGAAAATATTAGTAATCACTTTTTGATTTGATTCAATTTTTGACAAAAATATAATTGATCACGAATCGAGAAGAAAAAATCGTATTTGTAAGAAAATATTAGTGATCATATAAAAGAATGGAATTTTCAAAGAAAAGACGAGTGTTCACGAGTCGAGGCTCTTTTTGAAATTGAATGCAATTTACCGAGATATTATCAATTTAAGTTTTTTTATTTTTTATATAAAAACCCGATTTTTGAAAGAAAATATGAGTGATCACGAATTGAGGCCATTTTAACGATTAAAGTTTTTTGAGTTTCTTATATAAAAAATGGAATTTCGGAAGAAAATATGTGTGATCAGAAATCGAGACCCTTTTTAGATTGGACGCATATTTAACGAGATATTAATGATTGAAGTCCTTTGATCTTTTTATATAAAAAAATTTAACGTATATTTATCGAGTTATTAACGATTTAAGTTTATTGAGTTTTTCATATAAAAATTGGTACTTTGGAAGATATATGGGTGATTACGAATCAAGAACCTTTTTTAAATGAACGCATATTTTCCGATATTATTAACGAAGTTCTTTTGAGTTTTTGATATAAAAAATGTAATTTTCGAAAAGCACATGAGTGATCACGAATCGCGGATGTTTTCTTAATTGGACGAGATATTTAAGATTTTTGATTTTTTTCTTTAATTTTTGGAGTGATCCTAAATCGACTCCATTTCTTCAGTTGGACGCATATTTAAGTTTTGTGAGTTTTTCATAAAAATATGTAATTTTGAAAGAAAATACGAGAGATCACAAATCGAGGCACTATCTTCAATTAAACGCATATTTACCGACATATTAACGATTTAAGTTTTTGAGTTTTTCATATAAAAAGGAATAATTTTGGAAGAAAATATGATTGATCTTTAATCGAGCCCCTTTTTTAAATTGGATGCAAGGTTAGCAAGATATTAACGTTTTTCTTAGTTGTTCATAGAAAATATGTGTGATTACAATTCGAAGCCATTTCTCGAATTGGACGCATATTTACCGATTTATTAAGGATTTAAGTTTTATTTAGTTTTTCATATAAAAAATGGAAATTTTAAAGAAAATATGAGTGATCACCAGGGAAACCACAAATATGCAATTGAATGCTTTTCCTAGACGTTGAATAAAGCCATCGATAAAATATTTATCCGTTTTAGAAGAAATAAATCATTTAGGCATCGATTTGTAAGTGTGCCTTTAATGACATTTTATTTTATTTATTTTTTATTTTCTTATTTTTCAAGATTGAAGATTTGGAAACAGATTAATTGATTAACCCAATTTTTGAAGGAGGACGTATTAGTTAAAAATTTGCCCGAATAACATCAGTTAATATTTTAATTTTTCTTTTAGTGGAATCATATGACCATTTTTAAAGTAATAATAATGTCTAAAGTTAAGGAATTGAAGATCAGTAACATTTTTATGTGATATAATAAAAAAATGGGGAATCAAATTATTAATCAAACACTTTGTTTTAATGAGAAACATATTTTTTGTTAAAAAAAAATACAAATATATTTGGTTTCTTAAGTGCATATTTTCACGTTTTTGGAGCACACTTAATGCGCATGAAATCCATATTAAATGCGTATAAATCCCTTTTTTAGAGTATATTTGTGGTTTCCCTGATGATCACAAATCGAGACACTTTTTTAAATTTTTGGGATATCAACTTTTTATTTTTTTATTATATGAATGATCGCATTAGAATCTTTGTTTAACTTTTTTTCTTCTACAACATCATCCCTCTAATTAAAATTTTGTATAAAAAAAGTATTTAGAACAATTTATAATAAATTTTAAAATCTCAATAAACCGTTTTTTTTCTTCTATTGAAAACTTTATAATTAATGTATTGTTTATGCATGCAAATATGCACAAAAATAAAAAAACTCCAAATCAACAAGATTATCATATTCTGCATACGAATATAATATATTTACATATATTTATTCCAAAATATTATTGAGTCTGTAAAATTTTGCATATTTTATCCTTAATGGCATATTTTTGACATTTTGAAGATATTTTTCACAACTCATGGGATATTTTTAAAATTTCATTTTATAAAAAAAGAAATCTAAAAATATTTAGTATTTAAAATTAACTTTAATGGATACAATTTAATCGCTGAGGAGCTTAACTTGTAGCAACAAGATCGATGATCTAGAAACAGATTAATTGATCTTATTTAAGCCATTTTTAATTGATCTTTATTAAAGATATGTAATTAAGCTCGCCCGAATAGCATCAGTTAGTGTTTTAAATTTTTTTTAATGGAATCATATCACTATTTTTGAACTAATATTAATGTCTAAAGTTAAATGGGTAAGCAATGGAAGTTCAATAACGTTTTTATATGATATAATAGAATAATGGGGAATCAAATTTCGGCACAGTTGAGAAATTTCAGTTTTGCCTTATTTTATAATATTAATCAAACACTTTGAGAAACATTTTTTTTGTTAAAAAATACAAATTTTTTTTGTACTTTAAGTATAAATTTTCGCGTTTTTTTTTTTAGAGCATATTTGTGATTTCATGGTGATCACGAATCCAAACCTCTTTCTTCAATTGCCAGGATATCATCTTTTTATTTATTTATTTATTTTTTGAGCATTTATTAATCAGATTTTGGCACAAAATATGAATGATCCCATTAGAATATTTGTTTAACTTTTCGTTTCTTCTACGACATCATCATTCTACTTAAAATTTTGTATACAAAACTGAATAAACTGTTTTTTTATTCTGTTAAAAACTTTATAATTAATATATTGTTTATGCATGCAAATATGCACAAAATAACAAACTCCAAATGCATAAGAATATCATATGCTGCATACAAATATAATAGATTTATACATATTTATTCCATTATTATTGAGTCTGTAAACTATAGACATTTTAATTGAGAGAATAAACATTTGGTAAATCATGAACGAATCATATATTTAGCTAAATTGAATATTACAGATAGATCATTTCGATTTCTTTGGGCAAATTGGAAAAGAATAATTGTACCCAATATAGAGTGTCAATACAGATAGACTCTGGGTATAAATAGTAATTCATAAAAATGTTAAATATTGTTGAAAATAATGTCGACCAGAGTGTAGGTGGAAATGGTGGTAAATTTACAGACGCCTGTTTTTTTCATATTGTCTTTGGTTTACTTATATACGAATAAGTTTATTACATGTATGTATGTATGTATTTGTAAAGTATTCAAATTCATGATGGTGATAATAGGAAAAAATGGGATTTAAGCAGTGAGTCATTCTTGAAACATGCTGAACTTTGTTCCATTAGACGGACTGGTTGTTATATGAGTATCAGAGCGATACTTTATGTATTTGTTGCGTTTTAAAAAAATTTAACATTTTGTTTTGCATTTGGTTGGTTGTTTGTATTTTGGCGCCAAGTTTTTGGGGGATATTTTGTATGTTTGACATTTTCTTAGGAAAATGTAAATAGTGTTGAATATTTAGGGATTTTTTAGTTTTAATATTAAAACTGTTGAGGATCTTTCATCCAGATGGTTAAAGATTTTGTTTTAACGGTTTTGAAAAAAAATCGCTATAAAAATGATGAAAGTGGAAAAAATATTCAAAATCTAGTCTATATTAATAGTTAGAGTCAAAGGTCAGCTATTGAGGTTTAAATCGATTTGCAATTTTAAAGGGTCAAATATCAGTTTATGAGTTCTTTTTAATAATACACTTTTTTTTATTAAACAAATTTTTCCAGAAATATTGGACTAATAATTAATATTTAAGAAATGACCTGTGACCTTTCCATACAAGAAAAGGAAGTAAAATCTTTTTTAGGGAAGAATTATAATTACAAATATTCTTTTCTGTTTTAATGTTTTTGAATAAAATTCATCCTAAAAATTGTTTTTGTTGAAGTCGAAAAAAATACAAAAAATCTAGCCTATAAGGATTTTTAGTTAGGAAGGGTCCAACGGTCAGCAATTGAAGTTTAAGTTGATTTTCAATTTTAAAAGGTTAAATATCAACTTCTGAGTAGTTTTTTTAGAAATATGGAACCAGCAATAAATACTTTAAAAATGATCTTTGACCCTTCCATAAAAGAAAACGAAATAAAATTAATACTTAGGGAAGATTTCCAATTTCAAAGTATCAAATATCAGTTTCTGAGGACTTTTAAAAATGCACATTTTATTATTGTTTTTTTCAGAAATTTGGGTCAGGTAATGATAACCTTAAAAATGACCTTTGACCTCTCCATACAAGAAAACGAAAAAATAAAATTTTTAAATATTCTCTCATATTTGTTTTTAGAATAAATAAGTCTTGAGCCTTAAAGTTCAAAAACCTAAAATGTAGAAAATGAAGATATTTGATATATATATATATATATATATATATATATATAAACAAATATCTTAATTTTCTACATTTTTCCTTAATGTATGTTAGCAACACTTTTCTCATAATATACACAAATTCAACATGCAACATTATTGCGCCTCTATTGTTATACCAGTTGACAATTGTTTGTCATTTGTCATGTTTTAGCACACTTTAGATACACCATACTCTAACATACCTTACTTACAAACATAGCAATATACTCCAATGTATAAATATTTGTATGTCATAGAGATATATCGAACAGTATTAAGGTACTAAATGAACAAATATTACATGTTTTCTTTAAAATAAAAAATTAATAATAAAAAATAAATAAAAACCTAACATACTCGTACTCTATCTATTGATGTTGTTGTTGTCACAATGTTACTTTTCGCGTTATTTTACTAAGTAAAATAACATTATTAACACACAGGTCAAACTCTTAACATGACACTTGTAATGTTTAGTTTAATATTTTTTGTAAGTTTTTTTTTTTTCTATTTTTGCAATAAACTTCAGTAAAAAAAACACTGGGTGTTGTTTGTAGATTTTTTCTTTTTCATTTTTTAACGATTTTTTTTTTTATTTGGAGGGAGTATAAATCAATTATGTCAAATGTTTAATGTCAACAACATAATTTTTGTTTTGCCTGCAAAAATTTATAGCAAAAACAAAAAAAAAAAAAAAAAAATACGAAAGAATAAATTAAGTTTTTAATAAGCTTGAACAGGAAAAAAGTAAAAAATTACTGCACGTTTAGAAAAACAGATTAAGTTTTAGTAATAAGTTGTAATCCCCCAAATATGTTTGTTCGATTTATTAATATTTATCCAGGTGTTAAAACGCTATTATGTTTAAACTACTTTTTATTTTGATTTTTGTTTTGGTAATAATAAAATACTTAAATACATATATAGTGTAAGGCGTTTACACTGGCATTGAAAGATATTAAATTTTTACTATAATTGTAAACAAATTATTTACACTAATAGATTATTTATCTGAGTTAAAATGATCATTTTGTGTCTCATTAGAATCAGATAGAGATGAAAAAAATAAAGAAGATGATCTGAATAACGATCAAACGTACTTATCGTTTGAGCTGTGAATGGTACACAACTGAAAGTGGTTTTAAAAATAACTTTTGCTACTAAAATCCGCAGTATATTTATCTAGATTTCTGAGATATATTAATTATATTTCTAAGACATTTAGAATAAACTAAGATAAAGTGTAGAACAACTGGTACTTTGGTAATTCATTGAGTGTGTTGGACCAATAAAAACCTAAAAACCTTTTTTTTTATTGATTATTACAACAGAAACATCTACTTTTCAGGCGACCCGTTAAAACTACAAGATATATTTAGTTAAATGTGCTGGATCAGAGGCATAAAAACAAAAGTTTTGTACCATATTTTTTCCAGAATATGTACTCTACAATATCTTGCTAACTGTGCTGAAGTTTTAAGACATCAAATTTAAGTGAGGGTGTAGTTCTGAAGATAATATTACGAAGGATATCGAATACTTTATATGTGGCATAAAACAGACACATACTCTTATATATGGGAGAATGGGGTAAAGTAGAGCACACTTTTATCGAGACCACAAAAATATCCAAATACAAACAAGTAAGTGATTGGTGCTAGGAACTTTTAATCTTAGCGCTATGGAGTTTATTGTGTTATTTCTATTTTTCATTTCAAGAGTCTATATTCAAAACTCTCTATCTCGAAAAACACAAATTTTCAAGGGAGCATTTCACTTACTTTGCAAGTAGTAAAAAAATTTGTTTTACGATATTTAAAATCACGACTGAATTATAAATAGAATTAGTTTTTAATATTTTACAATATTGGTAATTTTAAGGGGAGATAGAGGATTTTGCATTTTTAATATATTTAATGTGTATAAATAAAATCCCGATATGGAGCGTTACATTTAATTACCATTTAATATATGTAACAATATAAATCAAATAGGTTGCTTTATTTTAGGATCAGAGCAGAGGGAGTGGTACCCCAATATAAACAAAATAATAACTAATATTGGAGTGAAAATTATTTACCGCTTAAATAAAGAAATCTTAAAGCAAAAGTTTTAAAATTGTCATTAATGAAGGTGTTCGCATATCTTTTTTTTTTTTTTTAAATTCAATTTCAGACTCTTTTGTAATAGCATTACACACAAGAAAGTATATTTATTTAAGAGCAAGTCCTTGCCTTCTCGCTTCTTTTTGGAAGGCAGAAGGTAGGGCCTTGCTTCCGATGACACGCCGTGTAAAAAAGAAAGAATGTTGGAATGTGAGTAGCATGCCTTGTAATTACTAAATAAAGCATTTTAGAATGCCTCTTCAGACCTTTTTTCCAGCTGGGTAAATATATTTATATATATAGTCGCGCGTATATATGCGTATATACAACAAAGTAGTCACTGCTTGCATATACAAAAAACAATAACACTGATAGTCACTGCATTGTTTCCAGAGATTTGTCCCCAAATTGGGGATTTAAATTTTCATTTGGGGACAGATTTTCGTGGGGAGGTATTTGGGGATTTTTGTAAAATAATGGGATTCTTTATTAATAATACATTTATTCCATTTTCGATAAATTTTAATTTTTAAATAAAAACTCTGATAAGTTTTAAATTTTGTAGATAAATGCGATAAATTTAATATGTAAACATTTTTGTTAACTATTCTATTTATACAAATTTGTTGCTAGTTTTCTTTCTAAAGGAAATTTTCAATGAATTTTCTATTAACATAATAGTATATATATATAATGTCAAATTATTTTTTATTTAGTGAAAATATTGGATTGAGCTCTATGTATAGAAAATATTAAATTATTATTTGTGGCTTATATGATTTTAAATGAAAAACTACATTAATTTCGTTGGTTTTTCCTTGCAAATCAAATACAATTTTCAATGATTTTTTTTTCGAAAACCAAATAAAGACAACCAAAATAATTATCTATGAAATAGCCTGTTTAACTAATTTCATAATAATAAGCTCTCATGGCTTTCGGTAAATTTTAAATTTATAGAAAAATTCAACACATTTTCATTTCACACGAAATTTTTGATAAAATTTCATTTATGAAAAAATGTGTTTAACATTTTCTTTTTATAGAAAATTTTTGAAAAAAAAAACTATTTTTTAGGAAAATTTCATTAAATGTTTTTATTATAGAAAATTTTCATTAAATGTCTCTTTTTCGAAATTTTTGACATATTTTATTTTATTTTGAACAGCGATAAATTTTCTATTTATAGGAAACATTAGATATTTTTTAAGAAATTTTTGATAAATCTACTTTTTATAGGAAATTTATTATAAGAATAATGTTCGTTAAATTTCTCCTTATACAATATTTTTAATGATTATTTATTAGTTGTTTTTAGAAATTTTTCAATACTTTTTCACTTTAAAAAACTTATTTGTATACTAAATCATTTTGGTACAAAATTGAGTATTTACATTTTAGGGACATGAGGCAAAAATTTTTCTGGTAACACTGATTGATTTTGAACCAACTAAAAACGTCGAAGCATAAATTAATATACACTAATAGTCATTGCAATGATTCAGTTTATATAATATGTATATATTTTTAATAAAAACGAAAGCTGTAGATTATATATGAAAGCTTCATAAAGTCTAAAAATGCATTTTTTTTTCTTCAGCAAAAAAGTTAAAAAGATTCCTGTGTAAGAATGAAGTCGATAGCTTATATAAGGGCTTAGGAATTGTCGAAAAGAAATACTTTTCTTATAGATTTTTGGTCGATTTTTATTAGCGTTACGGTTCTGGAAATGCAATAAAAATTAATGTATAAAATATATATATCCGATAACTGGGGCTTTCTAAAAACTGATTACAACAGAATATCAGAATATATATGGGCCATTATCAAAAATTTTTAACCTGGCTGAAACTGACTTTAATTCTTAATAAGTTTTGTGGTGATACTATTTTAACTTGAAACTAATAGACTATAAAATGTTAGCACCATAGTTTTCATTTTATATTCGTGATTGGTGCTTAAAGTTCAAAAGCTCAGAAAAAGGGCTAAAAATGACTTAATTTTTTCCAGTTCTTCTACATGTTTTGATCACAATCAACCTTATATAAGCTAATGGGACTTTGTGGATAAATTCTGCACCTTCTTTGTTGTTCTGCAGCCTTTCAACAGTAGGGTTGTAAAATTTTAATGACAAAATATTTTAAACTTTTTGTTTTTTTTTGGCGGGGTCTGTGCGCCCCTCAACGAAATACAAATTTTAAAATAGGGATTAATACCTTTTATAATTATGCGTATTCGTGCGCTATATTTCGTTGATGTGTCCCAAATAGTCAATATAGTAGATAGTCTAAAAGTTTGGAAATCAAGAGTGAATTTTTTTCGTGAGGCACATTCAAAGTTTCTCATGAAATAGCATGGATAAGTGCGTAAACTAAGTTTTTTATTATTTTGAACAATAAAATCGGAGGATAGTTAAAAATAAATGTATTAAAAAAATTTTAAGAGTTTTTTAAAATTACGAAAAAAATGCAGTTTTTGATATAGATATAAGAACGGTGATAAATATAATTAACAGAGACCATAAATTTAAGTAAAATGTCGTTGAATATTGAAAACGGGACATTTTTGCCAAAAGAGGTCTCGCTAGGGCACATCACATGGACAGCACGAAATTGACCGTAGTTGGCTGGTGTTTGTAATGCTTAACGGAAATGTAGAGGCGCATCAAAAAATTTCGAAAAATACAAATTAAAAAAAAAATTCTTTGCTTAAAAAAGAATCACAACATTAAATAGTATTTCTTTGTAATAAACTCTAATAAAATATATTTTCGTATTATATATGGAGCTTTTTATTATAAAGAAAATTTGTTATATTTTACTAGGACAGCGGCACAAATATCATGAAACATTGAATAATAAATTTTATTTGAATAAGTCAGTAGGTTTTAATATTACGCGTAATTTTTACTAGAATTATTCATAAACTTTTAGTATATAAAAATTTTGCACTTTTAAAATATTCAACTTAAAACCGCTATAACTTTCGTGCCTCTGAAGAAATGGTTAACTTGAACTGATCTTACATGTATTCGAGTCACATCATATTTATACAAATGGATTTTAATGTGCCATCAAAAATCAAAAATTTTTGATAATGGCCCATATATACTTTTTTAAGTGCTAGATGAATATTGTATAAATTAAAAACGGAATGACAAACTTATATATCGTCGCTAACAAACAGTCCTATGTATAATTTTTTGAAAATTCTTTTCTCGCTTCCTGTTTTGCTATTAGTTATAGAGTCACCCATTATAGTGTTTTTACGGGTTTCGAAGTTACAAAAAGTACTATGTGTAGATTTGCTTGGGAAAAAAATTCTTATTTTCTTACTACATAAAAAAGACACTAATCACCAATTAAAAATTGTTTAAATTTGCACTTCCCACCAAAATGAAAATAGCGAAAAAATGTTTCCAATTAAAAAATGTATTAAATCAATCAATTGAATGAATTAAAAACTTAAAGGAGAGAAAACCTACTTGAATAGCTAGAATATATTATTTAAATTTTGATGCATTTTGATGAAATGAAACAATGGTGTTAATTGAAAAATATAAAGAAATAATTTTACCTGTGTAAGATTTTCTTAAGAAAAAAAAAATTTTTAAAAATAAAGTGAAAAGTTTCCTACACAAAAAATCCTATGTATAGACTTTTTTTTAATCAATTTCTTTTGCCATTCGTGAACGCCAAAAGATATAGATTTTTTTCAAAGCATAAAATTAATAAATATTCTAACGAAAAATACAAAAATCCAAAATTTTAAAAAGGTTGCAAATTAACAAAAATAAAACGTTTTTTTTTTGTTCTCCTAAAAGTGGTAAAAAACACATAAAACTTTTCGTCAGCGCACCAACGATATACCCTTTGCATCTGTGGTGAAGGGTATAAAAAAGGAAAACTTGCCTTTCAAAATTGTAGTTTTCGCAACTTGTATAAAAAACTACCTGATATTCTTTATTTAATATGAATTAGTGAATTGCTAATCTAACCTATGAAACAAATCGCTTATAGTATTTATATGCACCTTTCACTCGCAATTAAAAACATAGCGATATGCAAATTTTGTCGTATAAACGTCGATTTAATATTTCATTTACAAGTTAGTAAATCACGAAAACTGATCGTGATTTTGCAAACTAATTGCAAAAGAAGCGTACGGCGTTGTCACTTCTTGTTAGGTTCATAGAATTTTCGATGATAATAATTGTGCCTGTCTCATCCGGCATGAAATGTATTTCTTTATGCAATTAACGTATAAACAGTGAGTTATTTATTTGCAAGCTATTTTTATTTGCAATAATCGTTCGTATAAACGTAATAACTGTGCTCTGCAATATTCAGATATAGCGATTGTTTGGTGTGCTTGTGTAAAATGGTGCTCATTATTTCTTAGAAAACAATGTTGAAAGTTTCATTTTATGCAGACTTTATTGTCCGATTTATTAGGAGAAACGATTGGTGAGTATTAAATTTAATGTGATTTAAGATTCTTTTATTATTTTTTATAATTTATTATTTTAAATAAACATTTCTTTATATTATTTCAATAGGTACTTATGAAAAAATACTCTTTAAATTCTACTATTTCGATCGGTGTATATACTACTAAGTTACTTTACTCCTAGTGTAAACGTTTCCCCAAACATGTTATGTTAATTCATATACACTGAATCTCTAAAAACTAAATGCTTTATGGTGTAACAATGATATATGATTCCAACACGCTCCACCATTTAATGTTTGACTACTCATATTTTTAACACTAAATTTAACTACTTATATAAACACGTATGAATATTCGTATCATGCCAATTTAAGCAACTAAATGTATCATTTATAGCATTTTATTAGAAGTTTTGTTACACTTTAATGGACTCGATTTAAACGGTTTTAGACTTTTATTTTTATTTTATTAATACGTTTCAGACACTCTAGACAAGAAACATTTTTAAGATTACCAATAAGAGTAAATATATTTATATATATATTTGCCAATATCCACTTATGGTTAGAGCTGAAGTCAAGTGTATTGAATTTTGGTTGTAATGGACTATTTAGAAGGTAAAAAAAACTAGTAAAGTGTAATAATATTATTTTCGGATTTCATTTATTTCATATTATTATTGTTAATAGTTTGTTCATAAATTAAGTCAATATACCAATGATTAATTCATTAATAATAATTTTGATTAATAGTTGTAAAAAAATTAAACTTATTTATTTGAACTAAATATTATTAAAACGATAAAAAGGATATGTTGGGTAATGATTTTTGTTTAATTTATCTTTATGCAATTAAAAAATAATAATTTTATAAATATGACTTGTATAGTTATTTAAGAGTTTGAAAAATGTAAGGAAAATAATAAAATATAGAACATTTTTGTTCCTGCGATATTCTAGAGGAAGGGAGGATGGAAAGTGAATTAAGAGAGTTTTGATTTCATCCTTTTTAATCAAGAGACTTAGATCCGTTTTTAAACATTATTTATATTTTTTATTTAAGTTAACAGAAATTGTGATTTCTTTCGTTTTCGCTTAAAAGAACTTAATAGCTATTTATAGAAGAAAGCTTAAGTACTTTCAAATTGCTAATCAATAAAATATTTATTTTTTATCTAAAGCAAACTCGTCACCACTAAACGAGCCCATAACACAGTGCTTATCCTACAAAATATTGTTTTAAATATATACATACATATGTTCGCCTTATAATGATAAAATTTTGTTAACAGTTTCTTCCCAGCAAAAACGCCTCAATATTAATTACAAATTTTATTATTTACGATTGTTTTAAATTTAATTGCATGTTTTCATGTCAACATACTCGTACGTGAAATTATAATTGTCTGCACCAAGTTGTAATCGAACGAAAAAACTTCATACTTGTACTTACAAATGACTATTCATATACGTATGTACATGCACTTCTTGTAGTTTTGCAAAAGTTTATTGATTTATTAAAATGACAAAATAGAAAGAAACATGCTTGTTTATATGCAATTGAAATGCAAAATTACATATTTATACAAATGAATTAATTTTATTTCATTCATAAATTTGAAAATTTTTTGTAAAAAAATGTCATTTGAAAAAAAAAAGACACACACTAAGAGTTTAATAATTTGTATTTGATTTTAATATGTAAACACGAGAGTACCTTGTTTGAAAAAAGGTGTGTTTTTTAGAAGACCTTAGGCAAAATGCATACAATATAGAATTAATTAAAAAATGAACTTGATTTGAAAAATCGACATGATATGATTTTGTATATATAATTTATTATAATCTCTTGTTTGTCGCCCATTATAAAAAAACAATGTTTGTGTTTAATAAATTTGTTAAATTTGTAAACCAATTGTGGCAAATAAAATCTTATGTTTACATAAGTTTTAGTTATGTGAAATTTAACTGTCACACTATTGAATAAGTAATTTTTATTAGAAATAAGGTTAGAGTGCTATAATCGGTTGTACAGAATCGTATATGTAGATTAAAGTGTCTCGATGTGTATGACGACAAAAAATGTTGCAAATGTACCTTTTTAAAATTAAAGATTGATATGTTATAAACTAATCGAAAAAATATTTTGGTTCATTTATTTCGTTTTCGTGAGCTGGACCATTTTTAAAATATCTCCAAAAATATGGTTTTCGTGTACAGTGTCCACAATTTTCAACTTTTGATAAAAAAAATTTTAACATATAATACATATGTCTATTAGTAGATCAGAGCTAATTTTTTTTAAATTAGTTTTCGTAAAATTAAAATTTTATAAAAGTTTTCTTCGAGCTTTTTATTTAGTAGATACTATTTTAATAAAATTTGAATATATATTTGAAATTTTCAACTATTGATGTGTGTATTCATTTAACCTATATTCATTTTCATTTAACCTTTAATAACAAAAGTAATAAAAGTTATAATTTGGTACCACCGGTCCGTAATTTTTATTGCAAATAAATGCCTACTTAAGAAAACAAATGTCACCAGAATCATAAATTTATCAAAAAAAGAAAAAAAACTATAAATTCGTTTCTATTCACTTCTATTCGATTATTACCGCGGTTTTAATCGAATTTATTGTATTATTGATATTTAGGTATAATAAATATATCTAAACAACTTGTTTACAAAAATTGCGGATTTGACTTTTTGGGAACAAAATGTCCTTATGCTCTTAAAGGGTTAATTACCTATAATCTTCAATATTATCAGCATAGACCATTCCATTGGTATGGAGTGAGATCGAAAAAAATCTTTACACACCTTTTACCTCTTGTCGGAGGCAATATTTATTATTATTATTTTTTTTTTGATCTAGTTATCTTTGAAAAATATGTCAGTTATTATTTTTAATGACAATTAAGTTGATTTGTTGTGAATTTGATCAAAATGAGTGACGAAAAAGAAGTATGTGTTAAAATTATTATTGAATTTTATATATGTTAAGATTTTTTCTATCTCACTCCTTATGTTGATAAATGTCCGAAATATATCAAATTAAATCTTTAAAGAAAATATGACAAAAAATGTTAGCAAAATCCCAATATTCCGCGAATGGAAAGAGATGTAATAATTATTTGAATGGATGTTAGAGACGTTACCATGTCTCCATTATATTTTTAGTTAATTTTCTTGTAATGAAAATTTTGTAAATATTGTTGAAATAAATCTGTGTCTTAATTTACGAAAATTAAAAAATTCCGATGTTATATTTTGGAATCATATAAGAACATGTTAATTTTCATTTCCAGAGGGACAACTTTGCAACTTTTTTGTGAAGCACTTTTATTTACATACGTAAATATCATAAAATAACGTTTTTTATTTGTAAAAAATCGAGTTTTTATTGTACACTTGATTTGACTGAATAATTTGTTAATTTTTTTTTTTTACAAAAATTTGACTTATTGTAAAATATTACATTTTTTGGTAAACATTTGATTGAATCTGACATTTCTTTTTGAAAATCTGACTTTTAGTCTTTAATATATAAATACTTACTATATAAATTTCTGACAAATAATATGAACTAAAAAGTCCATAACTTGTAAGAAACCTTCCAAAATTTAATTTTAAAAAGTTTTAACGTTCTTTCTCATAACTAAAATTTTTTTGATAACACTGTGCTTGAAAATGAGACTTATTTTTTTTTAAAAGACGGACACTTATTGGGTAAAACTAAGACGATGACGCTGAATTTAATGGTGTTAACCATTTTTAAAAGTTAGCGCTCATTTTTGAAATATTTCGTTTTGAAGGGCCAAAAGAGGGGTTAGGAAAATTAAGTCTTTTTGCATAAATTTAATAATTTAGTTGTTCAATTTCAACAAAATAAACAATTAAGATTCCACTAAAGTATATATACAGAAAAAAAAAAAAAAAATAGTTCGAAAGACGTTACAATAACAAATATTTATTAAAAATGACTAATAGTTTATGCCAATAATGAAAAAATTTTATATTTACAGGATTTTATAATTCTTATGATAAAATTATAATCACAGTGGAATCATAATTCTTGTTAAGGCAAATTCAGTTAGTTGAACCAATATGTGATATATTTAAATTTATTTAAAGCAATTTATTAATGCAACCGAATTTTAGTACTATGTTTTAGCGGTTACAAATATTAATTGATTTAAAAGATTGAAAAAATTCGGTTAAAATGGAAAAATTACAAATTCAGGTCTCACAACTGACGTTTCAAAAAATAAATTTAATTTCTTTAAAATTATATGAAAAAAAATGTTTAAAACTATTTCTATTGAGCAAAATTAATTAATAAATTAATAATTAACGAACAAGTAAGAAGTATTGGAAAACAGTTGCGACCCTGTAGGAAATGTCACTAGTAAGTCAGTACTGATTCACTAATGACACTGTCACGAGTACTAGTGACTTATTATACCCCCGACAATGCGTTTTTACTATAGACATTTAACATGCACGTGTCATTGGAAATCTAATTCTAGTCTACACTTTTGGTACTTTTATGGTGTAAATGTCAATAGTGAATCTGTACTGACGCACTGCTGACACAGTCACCAGTATTAGTGACTTATTACACCCACGGCAATGCTTTTTTACTATAGACATTTAACATGTGCGTGTCATTGGAAATCTACTACTGACACTGGTAATATAGAGTAGGTAGCTCTATGGGACTATATGTAGACATTGTGTATATATGCATTTTAGTAATTCTAGTCTACACTTTGATACTTTTCTGAAATAGACGTTGTCAACAAAACTTTTGTTAACATTTGAGGTTTTATTAAAAAAAAATTAAGGAATTCATAACGTAAGGTATTTAAAAAAAAATATTAATTTTCTTTGCTCGAGGAATTGCTTAAAATATTTTTTTTGCGCTGCAATGCTCTTCTTATCGTTTTATCGGCTGCTCCACTAAAAATTGATGTAACATCTGGATATGGAAAAAAAATCATTTACAAAAATATTACAAATTTTGAGAACTCAAATATAAAACTTTTTACCTATTAAAGCTCTAAAAACGTTGGCGAAATTGCTGCCTCTGAACTTGTCAGCTCTTAATTTTTAATAAATAAAAGAAATACAAAATATGAAAAATTGGATTTTGTATGTACTTTTTAAATTTATAATTAATTTATAATTATATAATTATTATAGCACAATTGAAAAAATACTGGATTAATAAAAACCATTATGCCGCCGACAAATAATAGTAGGTCTTTGGCTGCGAATTAGAACTCTTTTTTGTTGTGTATACATTTTTTTTCTCATCAAAGCATATAAAAAAATGTAGACACTTTGTTGACAATGTCGCCAAGAAGTCACCAAAATAATGGACAAAACTGGTGACTTAGAGACACTTGCCCCCAAGTTTCCTTCAGGGGAAATAACATATTGTATGTGGCAGTATTATTAGTATTTATTAATAATGCTCCTCTTTTTTGGTTTCTACAATTACAAGTGACCCAGCATTGTAGGTGTATACGGGTTAGTTTTATTTCAAGATTTCTATCTTTTTTTAAATGAGCATGAATATGTAAACCTATGTATAAATGTATAAATTTCGTTAGGGGACGTCCTATATACAATGCTGTAGGAATCTATTATGACTGGTAAAACCCTGATGATTGGAGTGCAGTTTATGTGTTTTTCGCAACTATCTCTGTGTTTTAAGTACTAATTTTTCGCGATTAATACATTTGCTTTCATTCGCTTTATAAGAGTTCCTTAATCTGAAACTAACGTACTGCAGAGTTTAAATCATTCCCAGGACAAAGGTTAATATTTCAGCATTCCTCAAAGTTTCTTTATTATTTTCTTTTTGGTAAATATAAACATAAATTTGTACAAAAATCTGTGCAAATAAATAAAAAATTGTTAAAAAATACTACTTGTTTTCAATTTAATTTACAATAGTCTTTTATATTATTATCGCATTAATTTTAAAATCAAGTCTGGTACTAGGAACCGGTAAATTCGAATATATTTTAAACGCTAAATTATAAAATTTGAAACTAACAAAAAATATTACTACAATTCCGTAAGTAAGCTAAATTGTGTTACCAATGAATAACTAACTTTTCAAACAAATATATATATATATATATATATATATATATATAAAATCTGGCTGATTGGAATATATATGCAATCAATTTACTGTTTAATTTACATAAATAATGTCCTTTTTATTTCTAAGTTTCTATTATGTGCTACTTCTATAATAAAGTTTAAATCAAAATATCACGAATACGAGCAGAAACTTCGAAAAATGGCTACCACCATTGATGTAAAAACTCTAAGAAACTTTTCTGGATATACTGATGTATCTTTAATACCTTTTAATCTTCAGAAGGCTGATTACAGTAGACAAACGGACATCGTAATTTCGACTGGAATACCTATTAGGTATGACAGTATATTTATTTATATAAAAATATATTTTGATTTACACTTTTTATGGGACCCAAACAAATATTGAAAACAAATAGAAACAGAAGAATTTTTGTTCTCATTATTTTTGTGAATAAGAAATGTTAGAGTTTTTATCTTAAAGTAATTTTGAACTCTACGCTTTTGTAAAAATTCAGACCTAAAATTTTAATGAAAAAGTTTTATTAAGGAAAAGTCATAGCTAAAAAACAAGTAACAAAGTTATAGTCGGTCAAGTCCAATAATACAGCTTTGTGTACGTGACGTCAAAGTTATTTTCGAGGCTTTTGGAAATGGGAATTTAATAAAATTTGGTGCTATTATTTGTGTTAAATATTATTTTTGTACAAATATTTATATGGTATTTATACATGTTTAAATGATTTTTGGAAGTGGTCCTTACATGATCAGTTATGGACCGTTATTCGTGAAAATGGGAACACTGATATACGAGGGCGGATCAATAAGTCCGTGATCTTTCGAACTTCCCTCGTAGTGATGTGGAATGCAACACTATTCCCATCAAGCATCACCTGTTAATAGACTACTGTCAAATTTTGAGCAAGTGTCGTCATTTACTTTGCGTTTAACAGCTGTTCAAAACATACAACCTCGTGTATTTTTCTAAAAATGGAAAAAAGTGAATTTCGACTGCTCATTCAACATTATTTTTTGCGAAAAAAAACCGTCAATCAAAGCAAGGAAAAGCTCGATAAATACTATGGGGACTTTGCACCATCGATTTCAATGGTAAAAAGGTGGTTTACTGACTTTCGTTGTGGTCGCACAAGTACAAATGACGCTGAACGTTCTGGACGACCAATCAAGGTCGAAAATGTCGAAAAAATCCACGATATGGTGTTGGCCGACCGAGGAGTAAAAGTGCGTGAGATTGTTGATGTCATAGGCATTTCATATGGCAGTGTGGTTTCGATTTTAAATGATCAGCTGGGTTTAAGAAAGTTGTCTGCAAGATGGGAGCCGCGTTTGCTCTCAATTGACCATAAACGTAAACGTGTGACAACTTCAAACGATTGTTTGAAATTGTTTAACCGCAATCCGAATGAGTTTCTGCGGCGTTTTGTAACTGTGGATGAAACATGGATCCATTACTGTACTCCAGGGACCAAGCAGTAGTCTAAACAATGAATTTCTCCGGGTGAACCTGCTCCGAAGAAGGCCGAGGTAAGTTTGTCGGCCAATAAGGTGATGGCAACAGTTTTTTGGGATGCACGCGGGATAATCCACATCGATTACCTTCAAAAAGAAAAAAAAAACTTAATGATTTAATGAGGATTTAAAAAGAAAACGACCCCATATGGCCAAGAAATAAGTTCTTTTTCATCAAGATAATGCACGGGTGCACACGTGTGCAGTCTCAAAGGCAAAACTCTATGAATTGGGCTACGAATTGGTACCTCATCTACCACATTCTCCGGATTTAGCCCCTAGTGACTACTTCCTATTTCCAAACCTAAAGAAATGGCTCGGTGGAAAGAATTTTAGCTCCATCGATGAAATTTTTGACAAAACAATGCCTATTTGAAGGATCTCGAAAAATCCTATTTTTTACGCAAAGTAAATGACGACACTTGCTTAAAATTTGACTGTAGCCTATTAACAGGTGGTATTTGATGGGAATAGATTTGTATTTCATATAAATACGTATGTTGATATACTTATTTGTACGCTAAAATTCAATTCCGAGAGGACATTTTTATAGGATTTTTTTTTGTTTAAGAAAATGTAGATTTTATACTAGCCAATAATGCCATATCTAGTTCCTTCTGAATTTGATCTTTGATTTTAGTTCATACGTTATAAAATGCATTAGGTTATAAGAGTTGGTGTTCTCTTGCTAACGTTAACAATCTAACTGAAACTGCATCTCTAATAGGTTTTAAACTATTTAAACGACTTTTACCAGACCTACAACAAATTTGGAACAAAATTATGAAATTATTCTTATAAATTTTGCAGTCCAAAAAAGCAAGAAAGGGTTAAAAATAAGTAAAAAATCATTTAATGTGGAAAAAATCCGTGCACACTAAGGCTTATATCTTTTATTTTACCTGTAAAAATTAATAGCGTTAACTTTTTTACATTTGTTGCTATTCTCAGTAATTATGTGTTAAATTTTTACGTAGCAGCATAATTCGTTTTTAAAGAAAATTGTACAAAACTCGCTCAAACACATAATTCAAATTTATTATCGAAACACATGTTGAATAAATAAAACTATTGCTGGGAACACAGGTATGTTGGGGAATATTCTGATAACCGAAGGAAAGTTGATTTGCAGACAGTAGGATCGCAGACAAAATAATACAAATTTTAAGAGAAATTTCGTATATTTATGAAATGAAATGTGACTCATTCTTTAAATTTCTCTTTATCTTTTCAAAAAAACCTGGCCTGAATACTCACGAATTAAAAAAGGCTCCTAAAAAATGAGAAGTCACTTCTTTCATAACAAATAACACTTTTAATAGAGTAAAGTACGCAAATGAGTGCCGTCAGAAAAGATTCCTTCAAACACAATGAATTCTAGTTTTCTGGCTTTTCTTCTGATTATTACAACAAAAAAGTGGTATCAAATAAATGGTGCTAAATTTTTTTGTAACTTTTTTATTGGATTGGGAGAACAATCCACTAAACTGTCCAGAACTCTGTTCATTTTAAAATATATTAAAAGAATACCTAAATATTTAAAGAATACTTATAGCTGACTAAAAAATAGAATAGAGTTTAGAAAAGAAGTAGACCCATTACAACAAAAAGGTAAACGGGAATACAGTAAAGCTTTTATGTTGGATATTCCAGAAAATATTAAATATTTTATTAAAAACGAATAAAAAAAAAAATAATTTTTATTTTAAATTTAAAACCTGTACATAACAGCCTTTAACAACATCAATATTTTAAGAGATTGAGCATTAGTTTCATTTTTATAAGTTGAATTGCATGTACTAAATTTTTCGTCTTTACATCTTAATATAATCTTCTTAATATATAGTCACTTGGGACTTAAACTAGAGAATATGACGAGTTAAGAAGTAGTTCGAAGTTCAATTCGTGGAAAGAATAAATTTCAAATTTCAATAAAACTTTTAGAATTCGACTAAATTTTTAAAGAACTTGACGCTATCTATACACCAGCAATGATAATTCTAGAATTTCATCTTGAGCCATTGATCATTATTTTTTTTAATTATGGATTTTTTTTTTAAAAACACTTTATTTCTCCAAGAGGCTACATAATTTTCTAAGGTGTATTTAAACTTGCCCTGTTTCTTATCTCCACATAATCGCCTTAATTTCTTTAATTTAACCAGTGCAACTGATCTTCGATGCAAAAGCAACGATTACATAATAGTTATTACACAATAAAATAGCACATGTCTTTGGCAAATTATTGGACACTTAAAATACCAAAAAAATATAACTGCAAATTGCACTTGTGCCTGTAACATGAAACATAAACTTTTGTTTAGCAACAATATCAATATCACAGGACATAAACAAACATAAACCAAGATCATCTCGATAGTTTGCAAACTATAGCACAACAATAACAAAAATCAATGAAATATACATATTCCAATACAAGATACAAAACATGATACAAGTTCACCACCCAGAAAAAAAAAAAATAAAATCAACCAAAATGGAAGAAATAGCACTAGGAAAAAGTCTGCAGCACAATAAACGTTTTGCTATGTCGACACTCTTTTAGCAAACATAAAATTTCAATTATCTGCCAAATAATAAATGTGAACTAGCACTAACTACGATTTAATGTAGGAAAAAAAAAAAAAAATAATAATATTTAGTGGCAAATCCTTTTGAAAGAAATACTTGGTCAACCAGTGAAGTGGAAGAAAAGAAGGCAGTTGGAAATATAACAGAGAAAAAAAGCGAACAACTATAAATGATCATGAAATAGTTGTTGAATGTAATGAAAGTGATTTTATTACGATTAATGTTTCAATAAATGTTTTTACGTAAAACAAGTTTGAAAACATTTATTACAATCACAGACAACAAACCACGATCTTCTAGTATATGTATGTAAGTATGTACGAGTGTGCTCATCCAACAGTGAGATCCTTCGATTTAAATTGTTCTATATCTTATTGGCGTTATAAAGTATGTTAATAGAACAGTGGTTGTGGAAGGAAATATTTGAGAAATTCTCTGATGATCAGATAATTTAATTCTTAAGATAAAAATCCTCATATGTATTTTCCAAAATCCATGGCCATCAAGACCACGGTATTGAACTAGTATTCCTAAAAAAGCTCTTTTTTGCGCTCTACAGAGTTTTTAGCAAACTTATGATCATGTAACGTTATTTTAGAGCAGTTGTGACTGTAAAACAAATTTGTTGGTGGTTGCTTGGTGGCATGATGATGTTCACAGAGGTTAGAATTCAAATACTAGCTGTTGGTAGCTTTAGCTTCTTCTAAATTTATAACGTATCAAAAAATCTCCTTCCTCTTTCCCTTCCTAACTTAAAAACTAACCAACTTACTACTCCTGCTGATCAGGTTAGTTTACCTCATGTTGTTTTTAGACTCTCTAGCATGTTTTCTTCACCAAAAAATTTTTAAATATTCCATTATTCTGTTAGTTCTTGGCAGAAAACTTTTGTTTAAATTCAACTAAACTAACAAGAGTAACTAAGTTTAGTATGAATACCACTAAATATTGGCATTATTTTTATGTTTTTGAAAATTGGGTTTTTATGTTTTCATATGTTTTAGTTTTTTTTTTTAAGTTAGATTTCAACTTAAGTGTCTTTTTTACTCGTTTTTATTTTTTTTAGCCATAAAATATTTAAATTTTGTTTGTCTTAAAGACAAAGAAATAAAAACAAAATTGTATTATTTTGTTTATTTTTTGTTGTTTTGTGATATTATTGTAGTTTTTGGCACAGGTTTGTAATTTAGAATTTGTTTTTAATTGCCTGCTTTAAATGGGATCATTAATGAAACATTAAATTGATCACGTTTTTGTAATCAAATACCATGGAGGTGTGTGTAATTCAGGTGTTTAAAACATTTATTTATTTAACTTTTTTTGTTTTAGATGCTTTTAGTTATAGTTGTTATTTTAGAAATTATTTAATGGAAAATTGTTAATTTATGTGATTGAAATCTTTAAACAATATTTATTAGTTAAATTAGTATAAAATTATGTTATTAAGAGTAATTAATTTGAACGTTAATTAAAAGCTTATTTTTCGTAGCAACTTTAAATCAGTTAATTTTTAAAAGGTAATTAAAGGAATCAGTTATAATGAAGTTTTAGAAAATATGAATGAGAATATCCAAAACATTGGTAAGAGATTGAAAAGAAAAATAAATAATTTTAATTTTAAATTTTTGATTTTAGGCCTACAATTTTTTTGTTGTCACATTATTTGTATAAATAGCAGGATACTCACTCGAATAATATTTGTTCGATTAGTTGATAAATTAAAATCAAATAACTGTTCGATTAAATAAAAATCAATAATTTCAAGAAAAGTTTATTCGAGTAAAGTACGACGATTAATCGGATAATTGGAGTAAAAGCTATTTTAATAATTTACTTTCTTAACTAGTGCTAAAATTTTTTTGTTTTAGTTTTTTTTTAACAATTGTGTAGAATGCTTAAAGTTTAAGGTTTTAGTATAACGCCAAGTGATACCACGATTTGATATTGTATTAAACAAATTTTATTCAGTGAAAAATACCGAATACGTGTTTGAAGTAAAATGCGTAATTGAAGTGTAAGGACGTTTTTAAATCATAATAATTAAACTAAATATATAAACGTCAAAAAATTATAATATATAATGCAGTTTAATTTTCCAGAAAAAATATATAACTCTGTCCAGGTTCGATTCGAAGGTCTCCTTCCTTTTTAATTAAAAACACAAGTATTTTCTTACTTAGAGCTACTTAGTTGTTCTGATATTTCAGCGAGATTATACGATGAAGCGGTGAAACGTTGAAACGATGAAACTGCAGAGCGATTGAAGATGAAACGATGAAATTAATGGAACAGATTATTAGTAGAACGGTGAGATTTTGGTAATACGATGAACAAAAAGATGAAATAGTTGTTGGTAATAAACGAAAGAAAGATTCGGGATTCCGGTTAATTAAACGAAAAATATTTCGGTTTGTTTATGCAACTGGCTACTTTAACTCTTTGATAACTATGGTTCGGGAGTTTTCTACAATCGGCAATGTTAAATAGTTGACGTAGAAATCAAGGGGTATTCGGTACTTCGGATTAAAGACTACTTCAGACTTAAAATAATTCGAGAGCATTGAGTTCGGCTAACTACGTTCCAAAATACGAAAGTAATCGGTAATTGGACTCAAAGAATTCGAGAGCTTTGAGTTCAGCTAACTAAGGATGCAAGTAATCGGTAAGCTACTTCGGACTCAAAAGAATTCGGGAGCTTTGAGTTCCGTAACTCCTTCGGGTTCAAAAGAATTCTGAAGCTTTGAGCCCGTCTAACTACGACTGCAAAATATGAAAATAATCTTTAAACTAATTTGGACTCAAAAGAATTCGGGGTTTGTGTTCGGCTAATTACGGATGCAAAATAAAATAATATAGTTAGTAATAATTACGATATCGGGTAATATTCGGACGGTACTTTCGGTTCATGGAGAAGTGCTGTACGATCAAAAATATCAGTCCCTTTTTGTAACAAATTATGCGGTTATTGAAATATCAAATAAATATAGAGAAACAATGCCTTAAAAAAAAAACAAAAAAAAAAAAACAAAGAGAAAAGTGTATTGAAATTTTAATTACATATTACTTTTAAATGCTATTTCAGAAAGGAAATTTAACCCTTCCTTCTAAATTAATGAAGACATATTTATGTTGTTTTAAACAATTTTTATATTTGATTAAAATTAATTGTTTACATTGTTTTTGTTTTTTTTTAACAGACACAAAAAGATTGATTTATTTTTTAATAAACATGAAAAAACGAGCAAAATTTTAAGGTATAATTTATTCATATAATTCGAGTGACTTAAAAACTTTACTCGATTAATCGATTAATTTAAAAGCAATATTTTGGAGTTATTTGATTAATCGGAAATTGAAAAAGTCGAGTAAAATTAATACCCTAATAAATATAAAATGACTCGAATGTACATATGTAAGTTAAGTTATTTCTTCATATTTTATACGAAAATATATTTTGCTTTAGTTTATTAATACTATTTAATATTGCGATCCTTTTTAAACCCAAAACCTTTTTTTTAACATTACAAAAACCACCTAATTATGTCAATTATGATTAATTTAGTGCTGTCCATGCGATGTGCCTTAGCAAAAACTGTTTTGACAAAAGTGTCCGGTTTTCTATAATCAACAATTGACTTAAATTTATTTATATTTATAAAAAAAATGCAATTTTTGCGTAATTTTTAAAAAGTCCAAAAATTTTTTTATTAAATTTTTTTTGATGCTCCTTCGATTTCATGCAGTAAACCATACTATTGCTTTAGAAACTGTGTCTGGCGAAAAATTAATTTTTCGCATAATTACAGCAGGTATCAATATCAATAATTTTTAAAATTAAAAAATTTTGTCATCAAATTTCGACTATCCTATATTTAACTGTTGAAAGTATGCACAACAATAAAGAAGGTGTAGAGTTTATCCACAAATTTCGATTAAATTATATAAGATCGAATGAGATCGAAAAGTATAAATGCGCGAGCAAGTCATTTTTCAAAATTTTTGAACATGATTATAAAATAAAACCTATGATGCTAAAATCTTGCACTCTATTAATATAAAATCTTGTGAGTTCAGAACTGTAACCTGTTTGTTTAAGATATTATTACCACAAAACTTGTTGAGGAGCTTAATCCTTAAGTTTCAGCCTCTGTTAAACATTTTTGATAATAGCCCATATCTGTCTATGATTGAATTTCTATATAAATTACGAGGTAGCAAAAAATGAGCTAGTCATTCTAAATAAGTAAATTTTCACCACTTCAAAAGTAGAACTAAGTGCATATTTTGAATTTTTTTGAAAATTATTAATCATTAATTCTAAAAAATTGAAAATAAATGTATTTTTAACAGGCAAAAAGCTTAATTATTTTTAAGAAAATTTCATAAATTTAAAAGTATTTTTATCGCATTTTAACAAACTTAAAACAGTATTTTATAAAAAAATAATAAATAATAAAAATATAATTTTAAAAGAAGAGCAAAAACAATGATCAAGAAACATAGAAAATAACATCCTACGAATGACAATCATGGGTTGAAAAAAGGAAATTAGGCAGGTCTTTTTCAGCACTAAGTATTTCCTTTATTTCAATGACATAGGCTGAAGTTTTTCTTCGTTTCCTTACAAATATCAATCTTCTGGACGCTGAAATATTAAATACTTTTTAGTGAAACTAATGCCTAGGAATTTCTCAATCACACAATATATCATATGTGGGTGTTGTAGTGTTTTTGCAAAACGACAGTTTTTAGAAAACCTTCACAAACTTCATTCTGGAGTCCATATCCATGACTGGATTCCGCATACCAGCAATATAAGGTGACCCCCTATAGGGCTTCATTTCTAAAAGTTAATTAGAAAACCTTTCGATGTGGATTAATTAAAAAACAATATATTTTTTAAATATTGTTTTTTAATCAATATTTTTTAAATATTGTTTTTTAATCAATCCTCATCGAAAGTTATAAAAAATCATTGCATGAAAATTTTTTATTGTATAATTAAATTTTTTTAAGACGATATTTTAGAAGACTTTAAGAAACAGAAATAATAGCCCTCGTATAAAAAAAAAAATTCTGAAAGACATCATATTTTAGGATACCTTGTCAGATTTAATGTAGGTTGCGTAGTTCTGCCGTTTCGGAAAATATAAATAGCAATTTACACTTACACTTTAAATCTCGTTTGAATGAGATTTAAAAAAGTACAAAATATACCCCGTTTACATTATCGTGTTACACAATCGCTAAATATCGTAAAACTGTCTCCACGTTTTATAAAATCCTTTTTTATATAAATTTAGATAATTTTATAACAATTATAATCCTATTTTATCAAGTGATGGCTCATTTCACTCCTAATAAAATTTAGTATTAGGAAAAAATACTAAATTACATAACAAGAAAAAAATTTTTAATGCCGGAAAGTCCGAAAAATCATTTCTTTTTTAATAACTCCTCATATTGGGGGTATATTGAAAACTCTAAAAATTGTGTAATATTGTGTTTATCTATACCTACAAACCACATTATGTTACATTCCTAGTATATTAAATTTTTTTCTTATTTTGTAGCACCCTATAATTAAAAATACTATACAGAAATAATAAAAATTAGTTTTTTTTTTACAAAATTTTATAATTGGTTTAATTACACAGTGTAATAGTGAAAATAGCTGAAATGACCTAATGTACATTATATACCACATTAAGTAGATCAATATGTCATTCTTAAAATTTTTCATTCACCCTCTAAATCTGAAGTTATTGATTAAAAACGATTTTTTACGAATTGACGGAAAAAATATTTTTTAAAAATTCATTTCTTTACCAATTTTTTATTTTTTAACGGAGAGAAAAATCAAGATTTCTAAGTATATATACATGCAGACCACAGTCGCGTATAAAGGCGTATAAACCTATTTTTACAAAATGAATTTTTTTGCACAATATTGCTTCAGTAACCAATTTACATCTATTGATATAAAAAACAATTTTAAAAATCAGTCAACTATACCGAAAAAATAATTTTAAGGATACGATTTTATGAAATTTGTATTTTTTCATAACACATTTTTCTTGAATTTTTAGGTGTTTTTGAATAAATAGAATGCAATTCAGTATTAGACTGATACATAAATTTCAGAATATAAAAAAATTATATCATATCTACTCAAATTGCAAAAAATTTATTATCTTGAGAGTTTTAATACATTAAAGTAAGAACAAGAAAAAGGGTGTACATCCATAATTTAAATAATATAAAAAGATGATATTTTAATGCTATTTTGTTAACAATTTCAGGAAATTTACTCTAAAAGATAAGTAAAAACATGTTATTGTCGGTCAGATCTGATCATTTGTTACCCTACACCATGCCTATTTTAATATTTGTGTAAGAGGTCTTTCATGGAACCTATGGTCAATTGTCGACTGGTTATTATAAGATTGGATGGTTTAAATTATATTTCTGTAAAGCATATGTATATATAATAATATCGTGATATTACCATTTAAATTACACTTATTATGCACCTAATTCCCGAAAGTAGGTTTTATATGGGAGCTATGGTCAATTATGCACCGAATGTGATGAAACTCTGTACAAGATTTCTACCCGCAAATGTTAACATTTATATGGGACTTCTACACTTTAAAGTGATTTTAAGAAGATGGGCTTATATGAAAGCAATGGTTAATCTTCATAAAATTTGGCACACTGATTAATGCATATATACAGCTCACTTTGTCTGAATTTTAATGATATCATGATTAATATAAAGCATTTATAAACACTCATTAATACTATTGTTCTACAAAAATATATGGACATAAGCCCTTATTCCATTTTAGGTTTTTTTTCAGCAACAAAATTTTGCATATTCTAGTCCGAATTTTTTAGGTACACCTTGCACGCAGATGTTTAATAAATCTTACCAAGTATTGCAAAGAGGTAAAAAATGATTAAGTTTATAATTTTATGAAGTTTTTGTAGTCTCTTCTAAATTTTTTTATGGTTTATACGCCCTTAAATGTATCCATTTGCATTTTCATTTTTTTACATTATATGAACTTTTGCTGAAATATCGTAAAAAATACCTGCATTTTCCCAGCAGAAACTTCCATTGCCAATTAATGATGGCGGTGTGGGGTATCAGAAATATTTGAAAAAAAATAAAGATAAAAGTTGCATTTATGTATATTAAATGTAGCCAATTTCAGATTTTTTAGGACTTTGTGGTGTGTTTTTATCCAAAAAGATGTTTTATAGTATTCAATTCTAATATTTAGTAGCATAAGTATTTGTTGATAGTTGTTATATTATTGCAGATATTCAAATCATATCTAGAACTACAAAAATGTCGGGTATGATATGTTATTTCAACAGTGATTCGTCAGATAAACTATAAAAGTAAGATTTGGAGAAAACAATTCCGTATGAAGAAACATTTTTGTTATTTTCATGATTTTCCACGAAATGTCATTAAATATATCTTACGCTGTGTCGCCTTTTAAGAAAATTGTAAAATGTCTTCTATTGAAATTTCCATCCAAAGATGATCTCGTATATTGTTAAATTAAATTGCTGACAGAAAAAGAAAGGATCTTCACATTTGGAAAATATATCTCTGCAAAAAGATAAGTAATTGCGAATTATTTTTTTACATTTCCAATCAAATGTATTTATTATCTTTAAAGATGCATCATCCATCCCCTTTGCTGTAAAGCCCATGTTTATTCGAAATAGGTATAAATATGTTAAAACAATACCCTGATTTAATACATTACGTGTACTAATTACATGACATACATTAGTTGCAAAATTTACACGCATTAATTAAAAATGCCTGTTAAATACATTACATCATAAACTATAATATATTCAATACATTACATACAAATATTACATGGATTTCATTTACAAATATTGTTGTAAAATATTTCAATAAAATTTGTAATTTTGTAAAAATCATTTTGATGATTGAGGAAAGATCAAATAAAATGTTAATTAATATAAGCAATTTCGTAATTGAAATTCATTTTCACTTTTTTTTCTGTGTATCATTAAGAGTTTAGGAAGATTTTTAGGCAGAATGCATTAGATGTATCCGAATAAAAATAATTGCATAAAATTATGGATAAAAATATAGATAAAACTACAATTGAATGTGTATACAAATAATAATTATAATGTGTATACAAAAACGCTATACGAAGCAAATTTCGTTTAATGCTTTGTTGAGAAACGTGGATAACTACATTCAAAAGTGTCCTAAAATTATTTATGAACAAGATTTATATTAAGAGGGAGCTAGTCATCACTCATACGAACCTACATTTTGGAATCAACTCATAAGATGATATGGTGTTGCAGTGGATAATAAATCAATATAACTTACATATTTTATGTGATATATTATTGTTTCTGTATTGCCTAGAACAACGATTCGCAAATTGGGGTCCCCGAACCCCTGGTGACACGTAGCCATATTTTAGGGTGTCCCCTGATCTAGGAAATACATAAATATAAAATATTACAAATCCTACAAAAATTTGCATAGAAATGAAGATAACTTACCTCTGAAAACCTCCAAATGTTGCATTTTATATATATTTTTTTTGCATAATTTAATTTTAATTTTTTCCGAAATTGTCAAAACACGAGAAATTGGTTTCGTTTTTTATGTTGGTACAACCTATAAAACAAAATGAAATAAAAATGATTTATTAAATAATAGTAATAATAATAATAATAATAATAATAATAATAATAAGTCATAATTTTTTCTGTGTACAGCTTAGACTTTTTATCAGCAATAAAATATTTGTATTTTGAAGTGATATTATTAAATATTTTCTTCTGTTTTATATACCAATAAAAATATTTCATTATCTTTGATTATTGATTCATTCGCAAAAGAGAACACTTTAAGCAAAAGTACCAAAATTCTTTTTTTTTTTCATTTGTAAATTGATAAATCTAAAGGCAAGCAATTTAGTCCCAAAAATTTTATCTATTACTTTAAATTTTAATTTGTTTGTCTCTTTTATTGTTTATCCTTAAAATATAAAATTTTGGACATTCATATTTTTCAGAAAACTAAAAAAATGTGTCTGATTTTAACTAAGAAAATTTATTTTTATGTGATATAATTTTAAATGATCTATGACCTGTTCTTTTACGTATAAATATAATTTATACCTTAAATATGAGGGAAAACATACATACAACTAAAATCATGTTCATTTACAAATTTTATATTCATACACCACATTAATAACGATAATATTCGTTTTCATTGCAATTTTAACGTATGAGTCAAAATTATTGGTACTAAACTTGCCACTGATTTCCATTTTATGATTAGGAATATAATTTTTTTTATTCTGTTGTCTTTCAAAGCAACGTAATAAAAACCGTTTTATTGCATTACAAAAATATTTTTATATAAAAATAGTTTTTATTATAATTTGTTTAAATATATAAAATTGTTTTTTTTGTTTTGTTATTATTGTTGATCATTGCTTTTGTTTGCAACTTGCAACAAACTAATAACAATTTACCAAAGTTTTGTTGATTTCATTTAAAGTCTAGTGTTTTTTTTTGTGATTTTTTTCCTTTAAATTATTTAAGTTCTGTATTTACAATTTACTGAATTTCGGAAACATTTGGTAGCAATTGTTTGCAACACCAAAGTCGAAGGTCAGTAGTATTTTGTGTTTATATAGTATTTTTATTTTATTGTTTGCGGTTGATTTGAATTTGGATTTGAATATAGTTTTTTTTCCCTATAAAAATTCATTTATTGTTATCTGTTTGCAATTACGAATACATTAAAATTGCTGGTTAAAAAGTTTTTATTGTTCGTTGTAGTAAATAATTTAAAATTGCGAAGCTTAATTTATTAAATAGTCATTATAATTTATTGAAAACTAGTGGTATTTTCACAGATCATTATGGTAGTTTTTCTTTTAAAGGTTTTTTCTTCTCATTTGTTCTCTTTTGTTTAATATTGTTATTTATTTGAAAATTTTAGTTAGTTAGTGAAGTAATTGTATGCTTTATTAATTAATGCATTTTGTAATAGGTTCAAGGATCAATGTTATGCTTAATAATGAATCATTTGTATATCTGATTTGATTGCAAATTAGGTAAATTAATGAAGAATTTTGTTATTAATTGAACAGTGAGTTAAGTCTACTTTAAAAGGCTGCTGTATTACTACTTGTTATTTATTAGGTAGATTTTTCAATTGAAGTAATCGATAAGATTTGGTTAATAAAATAAATTGTGTAGGTTTATCTATGTGATTGTTTATAGATTTGTAATGAACTGATAGTTAGTGGTACAATATTTGTTAAATGAGTTAAACTTATAAACAAATATTTTTAAATTTCCTATCATTTTTCCAGCTCAGTTTTTCTGTATTTTAACTTTCTAGTCTTTTGTTACTAACTCAAATAGTCATAAAAAATTTTGCTGAATTTTGATAAATAATAAAACATTTTTAGAAATAAAAATTTTTTCCAGTATAATTTAGTTCTGAATACTAGACTATGCGTATTAAAAAAAGTATATATTACTCATACGCTACACTGTCAAATATCAATATTCCCGTACAGTGGAGCATATCCAAAAACATTGGTAATAAATTTATAACTCCTAAACTAAACATATTCACATTTTTTAAATAGATAAAATATGGAGAGTTTAGCAGAAAAAAACTATGAATTTTGATATTTATAATTTTAAGAAAAATTTGTGTTAGATGAAAATTAATAAAAAATTACTAGTTAAAATTAACACAAAGTTTTTTTTTATTTTTTTCTTTTGAAACAAGAAAAAACCGTTACCTTGCTAATAAAAATTTGATTTCATAAAGTATGCTCTCCTGTTTTAATTTTTGTCGAGCGGGAACCAGTTTAGTGTTAAATCGATCACTTTCGACAAACAATCATATTCTAATTTCTTATGCCGAGACGAATTGATATAATAAAAAAAAAAAAAAAAAAAAAATGTCAACAGCATTTTTCATACATAAACGAAATCATATATACATGAAAGTAGAGACATTTTATGACATGACTGCATACTCAGTGTTTCATTTCGTGTTCGAATATTCTTTTAAGGGGGCTTTCAAATTTCAAAATTAATAATTTATTTATAAATTGTTATAAAATCTACTTAATAATGTCGCATCAAATGATAGGATCTGATTCAAAAATTCCTGTAAAATATTTTGCTTTAACCTTAATAATGTAAAAATTATCGTTCAAATATTTCATCCTTAAATATCCTTGATGTTTTCTAATAAATCTTTGTAATTATTATTATATTATATTAATTTTATTAATTTTAAAAACATTATAGTGAAATTTCTGAATTGTCCTTTTAGCTTCAACAGTTCAAATTTTTTAAAATTTTAAAAATGTCCTGTTAGTGTTTATGTAAATTTTATTTTCGAAACATATACTGCAGTGATCCAACAAAAACGCACAACGTTAATTGTAAATAAAATAAAAAATTTCAGAGAATTATCTTAATATTTTTTATTGTGGTCTATCTATGATAATTATGTGTGAAATAAAGTATCGGCTAAATGTTCGCCACGGCTTCGGTGGCATACCTCTATTCGATGGTCCACATTTGCAATGATTCTGAGACATAAATGAGGTGCAGTGTCGTTAATGTGCTGAGTTATCTGTTCTTGATATTGACGTACACTTTTTCTTTTAAATATATCCAAAGAAGAAAGTCCAACAGTAACAAATCACATGATCGTGGCTGCCATGTAACATATCCACGATGTGAGATAATGGCCATTGAATCAATTGGCAATTGTTGGAAACATATATCGTCCAGGTCCATATCCTTAATTTCTGGCCACAAGAAGTCTCTTATCATCTCGCAATAGCGAACACCATTCACGGTAACTGGTTGGCGCTCAATTCTCCCGATTGTGGACACATTTGGTCGATTATGCATTTTGATTTGAACGTAAAAGGCTTCAATAATCTTAACAAAGAAATGTGAAATTAAGTTGACCAAAAAACTTGACGTTAAGATGTGACATCATGCAATATGGTTGGACCACTCTTAATAATATTTAATTTTTTTAGACTTAAAGAAGAAGCTTATGGAAAATTATTGTAATCGATCGATTATTTTACCTAGCCCCCTTATAAATGTTTTTCGGAAATATTCTTTAGTGATCAGAATTGTCTTTTATATGCGCATATTTATATGAAATTCGAGGTATATAGGATTTTTATCGGCATTTATACAATTTCAAGAGGTTGGATGCATAATGGACCACAGTTTTCATATGAGGCATCTTAACGCGTATTCAATAAATACCATAAAAAATTTGCGTGCATAAATAACTTATAGGTAACTTATTTAGTGATTTTATTTGCAACAATTAAAATTTATATAACTATAAATCACATTAAAAAATTTCAAGTGGATTGGTCCATAATTAAAGTTCCCATATAATATTGACTGTAGAAAATTACTTTAAGCGCTTAAATTTTATGTATTTTGAATTAAATTTGGTACAAATAAGTTTTCTATAAGTATATAAACTGCAATAGTTTTTATATAAAGATCTCCTTTCGCAGATTAAAAATACAAGTAAGGAATTTAAAGTTAAATAAATATAAATACTCAAATTATCGTAGTTTAATCTTTGCAATATATTTTAAAGTCTTCCAAATAATATTGTCATATTACACTTAAGAAAAAATTAATTAAAATTTGAAAAATAGCTTCAAAAATGGCTATATTGGTGCTCGAAGTCTCTCTAAATTTGTATTTTTGATCTTAGGAATAATTTTCAAATGGATTGAAGAAATAAAATTTTGGTACTTGGAACTGGATATTAGCATCTTTAACATATATTATTTTAGAAATTATTTGTTGGAAATTTTCTAAGATATTAAAGGATTAAATATTTGAAGGATATATTTTGCAACTTTTAATTGAATTATTTTAAGAAAAAGTAATCCGATATAATGAAAAAGTTCTTCTTTTTCATTTGATACCAATATCTCCTCATAATAGCAATTAGAAAGAAGAAAAATGAAAAATAACCTCGCGCATCCTTCAAAATTTTAAAGACCTTTAAAAAAGAAAAACGAACACAAAATGAAAAACTGAAAACGCAGTTATACTATATTTAATCTATATTTTCACATGCATATGTGAGACAAATTTTTAATTTTTATTTTACGGTGGTATATTGGGAATGAAAAGATATTTAAAAATTTTCACTCCTACATTTAGGAAATTATTTGTAAACAAATCAAGGTAACAAATAAAAAACTTTAAATTCAATCGTAGATATTTTTTTAACTGTAAGTTATAATATGGATGTGTAAACATGTTTTTTCTTTACCTCATTAAAATCTTTATTAAAATTTTAAAAGCGACGAAATCGACCTTAATACATATAAGTTAAATGCACTTAACACTTTTTCATTACCAAGGTGGCCAAATTTGATATTCTTCACAGTGGGAAATTTTTGTAATTTTCTGATCATTACTCTGTAACTTTTTAATCTTTAATAATAAATTAACACAATTTTGCACCAATAATTTTGAGAATAATTTCCATAATATTAGTTAATATAAGCTAAAGCCATTTGCAAATTATTTGTCAAACTCTTTTTGAATGTGAATTTTAATTATTTGATTACATATATTTCAATTTCAATAAAAAATTATGAGGCTTTTATAAGGAAAGCCTTTGGCTTAATAAATTAGCATAAATGCTTTGGTTGATTTAAACCATAATAATAGAACACTTTTTAGGGTTAAAGTTTAATTTTTTGGAAGTCGGACGGACATAATATGGTCACCATATCAATTCATAATGTTGTGTGGTAAATGGTGTATTATTTTATATTATCTCCTCTGGCTCTAACAAAATTTCATTGTAAGAGTTTAATTGGTTTTTGAGATATTTCAAGATATTAAAAAAAAAATGTGATAAGTAATACTTTTTAATGTAAATATGTTTTTTGAAACATTCCATTTTAATTGAAAAAATAATATACATATTTACTTACTAGAAAACATATATCACTTTTATTAATAACTCAAAAACTAATTATGTAATAATGATGAAAATTTACAGAGTTATCTTATATAATTTTGCGTAGATGCAATATTTACGTATCCTTTGGCTACATCCGAAGATATCCACAACTAAAATTTTAAAAATCCAATACACAAAATATTAATCTATCATTTTATATATTGATTTAAACGCTAAGGTAAAAGGAGCAATAAATACGCATTCCATTAAAAATAATTTAACAAAATAGGCGCCAATATAGAGGACTGATATTCCTCTTTACCATAAAATTATTAAAGTTATTAATCTAAAATAAGAAAAACATTTTTTATCCTAGGAAAGAGGTCTTTAAAATTTTCATTATTTTTTACAGAATGTGTCAATTTGTTGTTATAGTGTAAAAATTTGAAAATGGGGTCTCAATAGGATTAAAAGTTATAACATTTTGTCTATAGCAGTAAAATTTATTTAACTGTAACAGTAAAATTTTATTAGCAAAATAATATTTCTTTAAATATTCTGATATTTTTATTTTAAATGTAGTATAAAAACAAATAGGAAAGGATAAAAACAATAATTTAATACCCTACACGCTTGTGTATGGGCATTAAAGTGGGAGAAGGCCTTATATGGGATCTATTGTCAATTGTGGAACGACCCTAATGAAATTTATTACGATAATTTGTGTGTATATGAAAATTATTTATGTACAATTTTATTTCAATTTTGGCATTTATATGAGGTCTGGAAATTATTCGGAGAAGGCCTTATATGGGACCTATCGTTAATTGTGGAACGACGCATGAAATTTATTACGATAATTTGTGTGTAATGAAAATTATTTATGTACAATTTTATTTCAATTTTGGCATATATATGAGGTCCATATAAATTTGTATGAAAAATTCGTAATGCGGCTGGGTTAAAAAATAAATTTTATTTTAAATTCTCTCAGGATTTTTTTGTTGCTTTTATTTTCTCACAAAAAACATTACCATATTTTTTAAAAATTTATATGAACAAAATTGAAAAAAGTTTGAAGTAAAAATGAAATGAAAGGAAAATAAATAAAATTGTTTATTTTCAGTTGCCGTTTAAGTTTTTGTTTACTGTAACAATGCGGGCTATGTAAAATAATACGGACTTGATGTGTTTATACATTAAGTTAGGATACGTTTACAATGAATTTAAGTTATAATACGTTTACGTTGCTGGGTGACTTGAATAAATTTTAACTTACTTTTAAAAGGCCGTTTTGTTTTTTTTTTGTATTCTGTTGAAGATTTCAGGAAAATTTAAACATCTCCATTTTTATTTTTTGAATTTTGAAAAACCGGCGAATTTATTCACGATTTTAATTTCTCGAAAAGTCAAAAAATAGAAAAAGTGTGCAACTTAAAACACAAATATCTTTATAAATTATATACGTATTTTGATAATTTAAATTACATTTAAAAGATGAATCTATATTTTTTTGTTTTTTGCGAGTTTATTTTAAGATTAATTTTGGTCATAAAATTTTATAATTGTTATTTGTGGTAATTATTTTTTATATTAATCAAAAATATTTAAAATCAAAATGGTAGAAATTCCGTAAAAATTTATCTGAAAATTGCATTCTCGTTGTGAGTGCATTTTCAGCAAGAATGTTTTGAATTATACATTATCATTTACAATATTTATTTTAATAAATTTTATAGTGATTTTCAAATCAATAAATTTCAACGTATAGTTAAAGGGTTATGAATACTTAAAGTTACATATTACTAAATGAGAATAACAAAAAAAAAAAAAAAAAAAAAAAAGACAATAAGTAGTCTCAGTTGGCCTTCATTAGAGCCCTGAATTGTTAAAATCAGTCTATATCGTAAAGAGAATTTAACATTTAAAGTTACGTACTTTGTCGGATAATGAAAAAGATACTAAATGAAAGAGACTAAACATATGATTTATTGAGATATTTACCCGTGCAATATAAATATCGAGATATGGACCATTTTAATGTTGAGAAAAAAAATCATGTTGTACATCATATTAAAGGTAATTTTGATACCTTTAATATGAAATTTCAATGAATTCTGTATCAAATACTTTGAGAGATATTTATTCTTTTGTGCGCACAGCTTTGTAAGTGTTTTCGGTATTTTATGTTGTAGGCCATATTAAAGGTAATTCTGACATTTTTAATATGAGGCTTCAATGAATACTGTATCAAAAATACTTTGCAAGATATTTATTATTTTGTGTGGACAACTTTGTTTTTTTTTGTTTGTTTTACAATTTCAAATTGCTATATTTTAGAAATTATGTACAAGTCTTAGTTTCGATGAGAGTAATGAGCTTATCAAATATTATTAAATTCGGTGATATATAAAGTGGTGCGGTAATCAGCTTGCTGGTTTTAAATGAAATAACTCTGTTATATCTAATTGTTTAATGGGGGCAAACGCAAAAATGGTAATAAATCTGAATCTTTTAAACTACTGAACTGATCTTAATGAAACATTGCACTTCGATAGCGGAAGAGTTATGTTTTCAGAATATTATTTGCTGATGCATATAGTTGAAGAGCAAAGGTGGTTCATTTAAAAATATAATTTTTTAAATAAAACTAAAACAAATATTTAATTATCTTAATTCTGTAAGTAAACAAACATTCTTTAAGTCAAGATTTGAAAATTTTTTTAAATTTTTTTTAGAAAAGTGATCTTTTTATATTTTCTCGACTTTTATGAAGCGTGTAAGTACAATTTTGATAAAATTTGAACGTGCACCTAGCATTGATAGCAAATAATAAATTTTTAAACAAAAGTTCAACATTAGTAATATGTAAAAAAAAAATCTTGTGCATTTTAACTTTTCAAATTGAATAAAAAACAATATAAGAGTGCTCATTTAAACGCTTAAGTTTTTCATTTGTGTAATTGAGCAAATTTACGAGACGAGTTCTATAAACCCCTTTTCCAATGTTGTGCATTATTAAGGATAAGAAAATAAAAAATCGTTGAAAGTAATTGAACAATTTTATTAAAATCAAAGATACATACAATGATTTTATTATAATTAACGTAACCATAATTTATAAATGCATAATTAAACAGCGCAAGTTTGCGAGACTAAATAGTCGCGTTGTGTAAATGATTTTCCATACAATTTTTGACAGTTCATTTACGAGTGTACAAACTTGCACAGTTTGCGAGGGTTTTGTGCGCTTTCATGAGGATCCTTAATATTTTAAAAGTTTTCGGATTGATGCTGTGATAACCTACTAGTAAATGTAGTTAATTAAGCTGATTTCAAATTTTCGAAAATAAAATTTGTGATGCCAAAAATAATCAGATTTTTTGGTACTTACATTTCTGAATTCTTCATAAATCACTTTGTAATATGTTTAAAAATAATTCTGATATTTATAATCGTTTTGAAATTTAGAAAATACGTAATGACCTTTTATCTTTTTATGGACTTATATGTGTAAATGGCGATTCTTTTACATTAAATTATAAAAGAGGGTAATCATAACTCACGGTTTTTCCATCAGTCCAGATTTATTTAATGTAGTAAGCCGATTTCAAACAGTTCCTATAGGGATTCAAGGTTTATGAGAAGAAATAGGTGGTAGGTTAAAAAATAAATAATAATGGGTGTGCAATAGTTATTTTTTAAGGCTCAAAAATACTTACCGTAGAATAAACGAAATATTTATATAATATTATATATATAACCCCCGAGTCTAATAAAATTTCAAATTAGCATTACTAACAAGCAACTAAATATTCTGAATTTGACCTGACAAAACCATTGTCATATTTAAGCTTTTTTTTAATTTTTTTTTTTCAAATTAAAAATTTCAATAACCATGTTATTGGCCACTAATTTGTTAAACAATTACTAAAAACATTGTTTTTATTATTAAATTATAATGGTCAATATCAAAAGCATTTACTAATATTTATTAGTAACAATTCTTTATCAAAGGTTAAAGGTTTTTTGCCTTAAAAAATACACAAACATAAAAAACTTTTAGCAAAATAACAAGTAAAAATTTGAGCCAAAATACTAGTTCATAAAAAATATAAAACTAAAACGATTAACTAGTCTCAGTCTTTCATATCAAGGTTGAACTAGTTATAATTTCGAAAAATATAAAAAAATTGGGTGTAGTTGGCACATATAAATAAATTTGTGTTTTTTTTTCTAACAAAATTTGTATTTATTTATTTTTTTTCTTAAAGTAAATTTTCTAAGACTTTATAAAGCGGCCAACACCTTTTTTTCATAGATAATATTGCTGATATTTAGTGGCTACTACTAAGAAATTCTTGTTTTCTTGGCTAGTCAACGGACTCATTTGCTGTCTGGCTATTTGGTTAACTTGCTGGCCAAGTACTATTAGAAATCTCCGTACCATAAGTGGGTGGGTGTTTAAATTTTACACCAGCTTAAATTATAAAAAAAAAAAAAAAAAAATATGTATGTATTCATATTACCAAGATTGTGTTATTTTATTTTTAAGTTTCTCTTCAACACGTTTCCTTATTTTTTTTTGTAGTTGTAGTTATTGTGGTTTTTCTATAGTTTGGTTACTATCTAACGTGATAATAAAGTGCAAATAATAGACATAAACTCTTAATATATCCGTCTATATATTGTATATATATATATATATATATATATATATTTTAGATGTTAGAAACATTTCTATATACACAATTAAATATATGTGATCAAGTGACAGGATGTAAAAGAATGACATCTTTATGGAAATGGAATTAACTGTTCACAGAAATTATAAGCTTCATCAAATTAAAGACTTTGAAAGGAATATTAATGAGCGCTCTTCATTAATAAATCAACTCAGAGAAGTTAGTACATAGAAATAACGTTTGAGATGCATAAGCTCTCTTTATAAATTCAACCGGAAAAAATCTAATTAAACATTGCTGGTATTTTATTTTTATGTCAAATTTTCTAAAAATAGGTTCAAAAGCTTCAAAATTATTATTTTATATTAAAGTTAAATAATTTCTATTCAATCCCACAATACCTACTTTTAATCCCCTGCATTCCAACAACCATAAAAAGTTTTATTTCTTTTTCTACCTTTTTAGCATTTTGTTTTTAGGAGGTTCATTTAATATCCAACAACATTGGATTTTCAAAATTGTTAAGAAGTTTTTCCCTATTTTTCTCGTTTATTCATATATTTTGCTTATTTTGATAATTTAGGTTTGTGTGAGAGATTATTGGTTTGTGTTGTTGATGTCGTTGTTGTAGTTACAAATGTTATTGCTGTTGCTCATTGTTTTTGGTTACAAGATACGATATGGCAATTGTTTTTTTCTACTTATTTTTTTAAATAGATAATAAGAACCACCGCCATAGTTGTTGCTATTACTTGTATTGTTGCTATTGCTGTTATTGTTATTGTTGACTGTAGTCTATGTCTATTATTATCTTGATGGAAATGCACCTGACTCGTTTGGTATTTGCACGTTTTTTTCATGGTATTTTTTTCTATCTTTGCACATGCGCTTAGTAGTTATTATGGTGTTTTATTATTGTTGTTGATATTTTAGTGGGTGCTAAAAAAGAGTTGCCAAATTTATTTACGTAAGAAGTGAACGAGGTATTTTATAAAAATTAATAAAATAGTCTGAACTACAACCTATAGTATGGACTATAGTCTGTATTATAGTCAATAGTATTGACTATAGTCTATAGCGTAGACTATAGTCTGTAGTCTGGACTAGACTGGATTATAATCTATAATATATTCTTTGGTTTGGATTATACTCTATTCTATAGTTTGGACTATAGAATATACTATAGTCGTGTCTATGGTCTGAACTATAGTCTATAGACTGAACTTAGACTATACTTAAGTCTGCAGTCTGGACTTATAGTCAACTCTATATACTGGACCATAATCAACCCTAAGGACTTCTCTATAACCTCGACTATAGTCTGGGATATAGTTTAGACTATAGTGTTGTCTTTAGTCTTTAATTTTGACTATAGCCTTGTCTATGATCAGGACTATAGTCTTGTCTAAAGTGAAGACTATAGATTTGTTTATAATCAGGACTATAGTCTAGTCTATAGTTTTGAATATAGTCTATTCTATAGTCTAGATTATAGTCTATTCTACAGTCTGGAATATAATCTATTTTATAGTATGGACTATAATCTATTCTATAGTCTGGACTATGTTCTATTCTATAGTCTGGACTACAGTCTAGATTATGTGGACTATAGTATATTCTATAGTCTATATTATAGTCTATTCTATATTCTGGACTATGATTTGTACTATATTCAGGTCTATAGTCGATACTATAATCGGATATATAGCCTGGACTATGTTCTAGTCTTTAATCTGGACTATAGTCTATTCTATAGCTTTAATTATAGCCTGGACTATAGTCTATTCTATATTCTGGACTATAGTCTATATAGAATATATACCAGACTATATATTATAGTTTTTAGACTAGTCTTTAGTCTGAACTATAGTCTGGGCTATAGTTTAGTCTATAGTCTATTTTATTGTTTATCTATCTATAGACTAGACTTTAGTTTAATGTATAGACTATAGTTTAATGTATAGCTTGGACTGTAATGAATTCTATTTTTTATGCTACCGTCCATTATATAGTCAGTTCTTTACTCTAGTCTATAGTATTGACTATTGTCCAGTCTATTACTTTTAACCTGGCAACTCTCAATTTTCATTATCGCACAAAACCACCAGCAACTAACCAACAAATGAAAAGTTCATACCTTCCAAGTTCTTTAACAAACTCCCAACCAACATTAAACTCGAACTACCAAAAAGAACTTAAACAATTTTACCGATTTGGGTAGTTTTTCTTTTTATATTTGTTCGTCCAAATTTCATTGGCATCAACACAAACAGGAGAGAAGGAGGAGTAGAGCAAAATTAAACTGAAAATAGTAACCAACATCAGCAACCTAACAAAATTTAAATAAAATGCTGTAATTTAGCTGTTGGCAACGATTTACAACTGAAGCAATAATAAGAAAAGACAAAAAATATGCAACAAAAGAACATGTTGCATATTGCAAAGTATTTGTGTAGTATGTAGACAACAAACGTCTAAGAAGCATCAATAAGCAGAACAAAAATTGTTGGACTATAATGGAAGCAGCAACATTTTGGACAAGCTAGTGAAGATTTAAACTAATGTTATTGTTGTTGCTAGCATTTGCTGTTTTACACGTCAAACGAATTACTTTAACTTGACGGTTTTACAGTTTTTTTCTTTTGTTGAGCAATTATTCGACAGAAAATAACGAACACAAACATTTTTCAGTTGATTCAACTTTAGCCTCAAGTTCAACAACGAAAACAGAAGAAACAAATTTTAGTTTAAAAAAAAATCAAACTGAAATGCAAGAATCAAATATACGGATGAAGGAAACGAAAATGATCTTTGAGTAATTGTGGTTGCTATAGCCTATTGTTGCTGTTTTTATTGCTGTAAGTGGAGGTGGTGGTTGAGTTTCTTTTAGTTTCCCATGATTTTCACAATTGCCAGTTGCTATTGCTATTATTATTATTGTTGTTGGTGCTGTGGCTGTTTGCTGTTGATTTTAGTTTTGCTTTGGTATGCAATAAGGTGTAAAGTAACCTGTTGCAGTAACTTTAACTAATCATTCAACTATTCATTTATGTACAATAAATATACTTATACAAGCCGTACCGACCTACGACAGAGATTTAAATGTATTTAGTGAAAAATTTCCTCACAATTTTATATAAAGATAATATTTAACGAAAATAATAACTTTAAAACTTTTATAAAAAATTATGTGCAAAGAGAAATATTGTTCATTTACCGAAATTTTCGATACATATAAAATTTATCGATATTTTGTATAAAAGGGATATTAATTGATATTTTGCACGATGAGAAAATCTATCGAATATATTTGAAATTTATGAAAATCTTTATGAGGTAAAAATATCTGTAAAGTGATAATTAATTGACGAATATTAATAAGGAGAAAATTTATCTTAATTCTTCTATAAACAGAAAATTTATCGTAAGGTTTTCATTAGAAAATTTTTCTTAAGTTTTCTTTTAGGAGAAAATTTATCGAAAATTTTCTATTAAGAGAAAATTTACGGCTAATTTCCTATTTGGAGAAAATTTATTACTGATTTGTTATTAGGAAAAATTTATCTAATTTTTTATTAAGAAAAAATTATTGCTAATTTTCTGTTAAAAGAAAATGTATTGCAGATTTTCTATTAGGAGAATATTTATCGCAAAATTTCTTTTATGTACATTTTCTTTTAGCGATGATGTGATATTAAGAGGAATTTATTATTTTTTTTTTAAGAGAAAAGTATGAAATATGTTAAAACAAGAAAGTATCCTTACATTTTCTACTAATAGAAAATTTATTGCTAATCACCTATTAAGAGGTAATATATTGTTAATTTTATATGAAGAGAAAGTTTATCGCTAATTTTTTATTAAAAGAAAAGTTGCCACTAATTTTCTATTAGGAGAAAATTTTCTTTTGAGAGAAAAATTATCGCAAATTTTCTGTCAAGAGAACATTTTATTAAGGGATTATTTATGGCAAATTTATTTCAAATTCCTTAAAAAAAGCAAATTTTTCGAAAATGTTCTATAAAGTGAATACTTATTGCAAATTTTTTATAAAGAAAAAATTTATTGAAAATTTTCGATAGAGAAAGTTCATTAAAAATTTTCTATAGAGAAAATTTATTAAAAATTTTCTATAGAGAAAATTTATTGAAAATTTTCTATAGAGAAAATTTATTGAAAATTTTCTATAGAGAAAATTTATTGAAAATTGTTTACGGAGAAAATTTATTGAAAATTGTCTAAACTAGAAAATTAATTGAAAATTTTCTACAAAGCGAAAATTGACTACTAATTTATGTCTAGAGAAAATTATGAAAAATTTTCTATTAAGAGAAAATTTATTTAAAGTCCTATAAAAGGGAAATTTTCTATAAACTGAAAATTTATAGCAAATTTTTGTTAAAGAGAATATTTATCGAAAATTTTCTATAAAAAAAAAAATTTGTCGCAAATTCCTATAGAGAAAATTTATTGAAAATTTTATAAAAAAGAAAAAATTTATTGTAAAATTTACTACGAAGAGAATGTATATCGAAAATTTTCGGTAAAGAGGAAATTTGTCGCAAATATTTTATTAAGAGAAATTTACTGTAATTTTTTTATAAAGAAAAAGTTCATTTAAAATTTTTAAATTTATTGAAAATTTTCTATATAGAAAATTTGTTGAAAATGTTCTATAAAGAGAAAATTTATCACTAATTTATATATGGAGAATATTTATCTCAAATTTTCCATTAAGTGAAAATTTAGCGAAAACTTTCTATTAAAAGAAAATTTTCTATAAAAAGAAGGTTATTTTAGCTTATTTTAAATGGCTCACTTTGGTCCTACTGTGTTACCCTGAGGGATCGAGTGAATCTGTTTTCACATGTTTAAATTTAGGTTCAAATAATGGATACAAGTGTCTGTAGCTGACGCCTTGGAAATACTGGAACCACATCTGTCTCGAGATAGAACATGTGCATCTTTTTTCCACCTTTGTCGAACTGTTCTCGATAAGTACTGTTGTATTATAGATCTTTAGGCCGACATGGGATCTCGTTAATAGAGACCACTTTTAGATGACCTTTGGCTACTTCACTATAGAAAAATATATATTTAAAATTTTCTATAAAGAGAAAATGTATCGCACATATTCTATTAAGAAAAAATGTATTGAAGATTTTCTGCAAAAAAAATTTACTTTATCGCAAATTTTTTTTAATAGAAATTTTATTGCAAATTTTCTACAAGCCGAAAATTTTGCGAAAATTTTCTATAAAGAAAGAATTTTGTAAAAATTTACTTCAGCTTGTATGTTTATTTTCCATAAAACGAGAATGCATTTTCTATGCATTTCTATAAAACAAGAATTTGTGAAAATTTTCAATAAAAATATATTTCAATAAAAAATAATGTGCAATATATTTTTTTCTTTAAACAGATAATTTATCTAAAATTTTCTATTAGGAGAAAATTTATGGCAAATTTTCTTATTAAGAGCAAATTTACCGCAAATTTCATAATAAGAAAAAAAAATCGCAAATTTTTTATTAAGAAAAATAAATTTAGCCAATTTTGTATTAAGAAAAAAATTAACGTAAATTTTCTCTTAAGAGAAATGTTTTGAAAGTTTTGTATTAAAATAATATTAAGCGCAAATTTTCCATTAAGAGAAAAAATGTATCGCTAATTTTTGAAAGAAAAAATTTATCGCTAATTTTTAAAAGAGAAAATTTAGCGAAAAAAACTGGATATATTGGAGTTCAAGTAAAATGGCTGTATATTCTCACTTTTAGACTGAGAGATGATAAATCTCTTAGTAAAAATAATTATTTTATATCTTTGAACGATTTAATACCTTTTCATAATTTACTTCAAATCTTAAAAATAAAAAAAAAAAAAAACAACTATCAGCCACTTTAAGTGATTGACTACATTTAGTAGATTTTTAACTCACACTATAACACCTTGCAGCATTATTTAGAAATATTTTTTATTTTGTATTACGAAAGGACACGAAGTTCAAATCATTAAACTCTATTCTTTTTCTCTTCTAGTCATACAACATCACACATACTTCTCGATTGCATTATTTATAAGCACTTTACAGATTTCTTTAACAATAAGATTCGGTTTCTATGTCTATTGCAATTGATGATGATGAAATATCACTTAAAGCTCTATTTTGAGACTGTTATTTTAAAATTCTTAGCAATTTGTTCTTTATAACATCTAAAAAATATACTTTGTATATATATACAAATGTTCATATGAATCGCTATGATTACTAAAGTATTTCGTATGGGGTTATCTTGTATTCTTTTAAGTAGATTAATTGAAATTAAGGGCTTTCAATTAACTTTGTTTTTCAAACTCCATTGTTGCAGATATTTTCTCAGAAGCCTCAAGTGTATTGTTCGTCTCGTCTATTGATTATAATCCGCGGTAGTAAATTATAGTTTATGTTTTGCTATTTTTTTTTCCTGTTTTGGTAATTTATATTGTAAAGGGGAGTGGTGGTTAGAGTGCTGGGATTAGAGATGAATTCATGTGAACTTGTTAAAATGTGATTTTTTCTATTTTGGAAAATAAATCTTTATTAAGATTTTTTTTGCTCTTTTTAAGTATTTATTAGACTTTATTTTTGGGAGCTATAATTGAAATAAAAATCGAGTTACAATACAAAAGAAAAATTCATTGGCAGTACTTTAAATTAGAGTAATTCCATTTTAAGTTTAAAAATTTTGACCTCTCTCAAATTTTCTATGTAGCAAGTATTTTGGTATACTTGCTTCATACTTATTTTAATGTAAATATTTCATATTTTCCAAATATATAAAAAAATCAAAAATTTTAAATGCATTTGAAAAATAGAATTGCATTAAAATGCATTTTTAAAAAATCGTTCTTATTTTAAAAAATTCATGTTAAAGTCGACATAAGCAAACGCCATGTAAATCATTAAAATTCATAAAGCCTTTCTAGAGATATTGATATTGATATTGATATTGATTAAAGTTACATAATTTTGAAACTTTTTTTGGTTTTTGAGAAAGTGAAAAAGCGAAATAAAATCGTGAATTTTCGCATTTTCGCGAATCTGAAAACTGAAATCGATGTAGATATCAGTGGATTATTTACTTGCAAAATTTTTTGAAAATCGAAAGACACTCGGTAAATTTTTTTGGCGTTCTTTCATGGAATTATCGATATGTATTTCAAATTGTTAAGAAGTACACTCTCTCAGACTAAAAATTTCAGTTAGTTTAAGAATAAAACAGAAGATACCCTGCCAGCAATTAGGTGATAGTTTTATCCACTATCAAAAAAATTACTCTTTCTAGTATTCTCAAAATGTTATTTTACTGTTAGTAAACAATTTTACAAAAACAAATAACATTAACTTCGATTTTTGATCTACTTATTATATATTTCTTACTAACTAAAATATCGAAAAAGTCACTTAAAAGTTAGTTTTTGGATAAATATAAAATTACCAAAAACTGTCTCCCATTAGTGTTATCAAGATGTTATTTTCCTGATAGCAAAAAATTTTATAAGAACAAATAACACTAATTTCGGTTTTCGACCTTCCGAAAATAAAAAACCATCAAATTAAAAGCAAAAAATGTGAAGAAGTCGATGGCACTTAGTTGGCGTATTACTTTCAAAGGCAAGCAATCGATTTTTTAAAAGTTTTAAGAAAAAATTAAAAAAAGAGTGATAAAGTGAGATAAAAATAATATATATATATATATATATATATATATATATATGTATTATGTGAATGTTTTTTATAAAGAAGACAAAATGAAAACAAAATTGTGAAAAAAAATTTTGAAATTTTAAATTAAATTAATTAAAAAAAAAAAAAAATATTATTCAGTAAAACGAAGCAAAAATTCATTTTCAAGACAACAAATAAATTTGAATTTATTTCTTGCTTTTAATAATTAAAAATTTCGAAATAAATTGCGTTTCGCTCATAAAAATATGTATATTTTTTTAGTGAAAGTGAACCCATATATGCATGTTCATCAAACCTTTCAACTAAATTTTTAAAGTTGCTAGGCTCTTCGAAATCAAAAATATTCTGTTACAATTTATCAAAATATATCTATAATTTTTTTTAATAAGGTAAGTTGTTTTAATTTTCCCTAACCCTAACCCTAAATGACTTTATTCGTCACACAAAAAAAGCAGTCAATAGTGTCATTAAAACAGTATCCAAACTGCGATACAGTTTTGGCCGAAAGATGACTCTTCTTCGATAGGAAAATAACTTCTTTTTCTTTTACTATTTTAAAATAAATATGGATACTATTTAGTCAAAGTTTGGATAGTAATGTTGATAGTATTAAGTTAGAATTTCGACAGAAATATTGACTTTTTCTGCTCCTCAAAATGACTCCAATTTGACACATAAAAAAAGCACTTAATAGTGTCATTAAAAAAGTATTAGAACTGCTGCACACTTCTTCCCGCACGGTGACTCTTCTTGGATAAGAAAATGATATCATATTCGACTGTTAAAAACAACTTGAGGTTACTCTTTAGTGCAAATTTGGATAAAAAATGTTGGCAGGGTAGATATAAATACGATTAAGATTAAAGTTGTGTTTGTGTTTGATATATTTTTCCGAATACATTTTTGCAGTCCGTGAAATTAAAAAAATAAAAAAAAAAATTGTTTAAATATAACTTTTTCAGCTAACTGAAATAACTGCCACCCTAAACATTTCCGATAATTTTGTGTATTCAAGTATGGCTTCATATACTACAGTCATTATTTATCACATTTTCTATAATCAAAGACATGATATGATAAGAAAAATTGATTTTACATTACTTTTCCTCCTACGCTTTTAAAAGATACAAAATAATATTCCTGTAACAAAAAGAAATAAATCACAAATTTGGAATGCCCCTAAAAATTATGTTTGCCTGTAACTTTGGGCATTCTTATCAATAATCAACAAGTTAGGAAAAAAGTTATAAAAATCATTAAAATATAACAGGAAACATAACGTAGTGTCTATATTAGACAATTTTTATCAAGACAAATGTCAAAAATAACCCGAATTTATGGAAGGTAGCAACATTTACACAAAAACAACAATAAGGAGAATTCATTAATGTAACAACCAAAAATCATAATCAGCTGTTTAACTCAGATTACCTTGTATAGATTTGCAATGATTTTGACGTTTGCCTTGATAAAAATTTGTCTAGTATAGCGACTAAGTAAGGGATGCTTAACATTTTTAAATCGATTTTAGTTGTGTGAAAAAATATAAAAAAAAAAAATATTCTAGGATACAGAAAAGCGAAAAAAATTAAATGAAGTGGGATTGCAGCATAGTTTTGTAGTAGGTGTTTTAAAAAAGAAATTTTGTTTTCTTTTTTCTTTTGCAATCATAGGGAACTTTTGCAGCAATTTCATTTGGAAATTTGTTATCACACATTAACTTTATTTCGAATTTTGTACGCCTAGTATAGAAAAATGTTTATCACTGTGATAAATTTGTGTTTTGTTACAAATTGTTAATTTGTTTTGTTTGTTTAGGATAGATATTATGTTAAGTTTGTGATATAAAAATATCACAGTTGTGAGAAAAGTTTTATATAGAGAAGAAGAGATGTATAGAGAGACATGAAAAGGATGTAGGATAACAGCAATAATTGCATGTATTTTTAAGGTGGAAAAAGTCGACTATGTGTGCAATGCTATCTATCTGACGATTTATTATACATTTCAAAGATGCATCGTTCACAATAATTGGCGTTTTTTAGCTTTAAAGATATAGATAGCTTAGCGAAAATTAAATTTTCCATAGTATTTGTTAATTTTTTACATAATTCTTTAGATTTCCTGAAAAAATGAAAATTATTGTTAAATTGTTTTTACAAAAGTCTAAACAAAATTTATGGAAAGAAAAATTAAAGGTTTTGTTAGAATGAAAAAATCTTTCAGTTCCCTACCGTATGATCGATCATTTAAATACTATCTAAAGCATCACAATTTTTTATGAAAAATGGCATCGATTTGTTGGTGCATATTTCTGCATATTTAGTTGATAATGAATTTTTTGTTACATTTTACTTCATAATTCATTTGCATATTTTAATATTTTTTAAAAAACAAATAATTTCAACATGGACCTAAGCATGTGAAGCCTTGATATCAGCAGACATTCTTTCGAAAAACAAGTGAAATTATATAATCAACGTTTTGTAATTGAAATTGTAATTGTTGGTGTTTTATTAATAAAAAATTAAATTATTTATTGGATGCGGTTATGATAAAGTCAAAAGCCAATAAAATTTTTTATGAAAAAGTTTAGCAAGTATTCTGCTGTGAAAATTGGATGGTGATGATATGATTAAGCTTAATTTGTGCTGCTCTTATATTTTAATAAGTATCCACAAATCTATGAAAAAGCGCCCAAGAACCAATTCAAATTTTCATAAAATTTTTTAAAAATCCTTAAAAAATTCAAAGGTATGGGGCTTAAAATAGCAATATTTTTAAAAAGGCTTTGTGGATTTTAGTGATTTTATGATTTTTTTATTGCATGTATATGCTGTCAAATTTCCAGATACATTTCTATTTAAAATTATACACTATTGAGATATTCCATGAAGGAACGCTCGAGAACCGATTTAAATTTTCATAAAATTGTTTAAAATGCCCATATTTCTAAGAAGGCTTTGTGGATTTAATTATGATTTTAATGATTTAATAATCTTCAGATACATTTCTATTTAAAATGTACAGTTTTGAGGTCTTTTTTTTTGATTTCTCTAAAAAAGTAAAAACGCGAAATATAATCCTGTTTTCGCAATTTCGCGAAACGGGAAATTGAATTCGATAAATGATTCAATTAAGTTTGTTTATTAAAATTTTTTATGCAGTCATATGATATCAGATAAAAAAATTACATTTTTCGGGAGATTTTCCATGCTATTACCGATATTTTATTTTAAAAATAAGAGCATATTTTTTTTTAATTTTTAGGTTACATTTTGAAGTTTTAAAGATTTCAAAATATAAAAATAAATACATAAAAATCCGCACAATAGTTATAACACACCGCAAAACATACATATAGATATTTTTATTTTCTTAATTTTTTCTTTGATAAATACGAAAGTTTTAAGTAGTTATTATTACATTATTCAGTAATTAAAAAATTTATAAATACATATCTAGAACTATACTTACTGAACTTTATTTAACAAATTAGAATTGAAAATTATTAAAACTGACCTATGATGTCAATTCTCGAGTAATTGTAGCCTTCATAGTTGCTTGGGATATTATGCGTTTCAGAGGGTGTTTATAACACACAAAACTTCGTAGACACATCTTAAAGTATACCTTTTGACTTTCTGAGTCGATTTATCGATCCTGCATTTTTAAGGTAATTTAATGAAATTTGGCCATGTGATTTTTTTAATACAGGAACCAAACCTACTGAAATTGTTTATTATTTCACCAAGCCCCCATATAAATGTTTTCCTGGAATGTGTTTGTAGCGCCTTAAATACATCACGATTTCAGTATAATTCACCCAAATAAGTTTCATATAACTGTAAATCAGTATGCCAAATTTTAAAAAAGATCGTTATATTTTTCACCTATTTTCCATATAAGGCTCATTTATGAAAATTACTTTAACGTACATAAATACCATATTAATGTTAGTATCGAGATAATATTTGACACAAATACGTGTTATGTAAGTAAAAAGAATTTTGCCAACTTTATAACGGTTGGTTCATAATTAACCATAGCTCATATATAAGACCCATTTCCGAAAATCACTTAAACGTCGATAAATCTCACACATAAATGTTATTATCAAAATATTATTACATAAAAATTGCATATAAGTGCGTTTATAAGTAACACTTTAAAATTTCTCAACAACGGGTCTTTTAAATCTCTTCATTTTGTTAAATTTGGTACACACATTTAAATTTTTGTTATTTTCATAAGTTGATCCATAGTAAAAATTAAGGCAATGCTGAAATATTATGATACAGTCAGAAACAATAAATTTTGTGAGCATAGGCTTCGCTTATTGTTTAAGCGTAAATTCAAATAGAATATAACGAAATCAGTCCCTTAACTGGAGATTTAGAAATATCAGATTTCTGTCATATATACAGTTTTTGGTGATTTTCATAATAAAGTCGAAATTTTGAATCTGCGCACTTTAGAAAATTGATTTTAACACACGAATATTATTTTTTGGGGTCAAAACAAATATTTTAAAAATTAAAATCTACTAATTTTTCTAAGCAATGCGAATTCGAATCATTTTCATATTATTTTACTTCTAGGGTATGTTTTAAATAAGTTGGTTTTCTTAATTCCGAATAATTATTTTTAAATTGAAGATCAATGCTGAATAATTCATGGTATAAAATGTAAGTCTTCAAAATGCTTTATTATTTTTTGGCGCAATCCTACAATGTCATGCGCTTGATAAAAGTATCTAGCTGGAATGTTACCAATATGATACTTTATAACAGCATGAAGAGCGGTTCAGGGTGAGAAGTTCCATTTTGAAGTGGAGACCTGGGGGTAATTCTCTCATTCGTAAGCGAGCGAATTCTTGCTCTAATGTGCGAAATTTTTCACTTTTGAGATTCTCTTATTCGATATCGAATAAAACGTATCAAAATTTCTAATGATGGCATTCGATAACGAACGATCATTCAAACATAACCTTGCAAGTATTTACTCGTAACCAAAGAAGCATCCGAATTGAATTTTTTTAAAGAAAAAGTGTAAAAATAAGAAATTCTAAATCAAAAATATATGTGTGAAAATTTAAGAAAAGATAATCAATTTTAGTATTTTTAGGCTCAAAGTGTTCGCAATAAATTATAATAAAAATAAGATTTTTAGAAAATGTATGTTAGAGTACACAGACTTGGCCAATGACTTATCACCGAATAGTTTCCAATTTTAGAAATAGCTTGCGCCAAACCGACGTCTTTCGTTCGAGATCTGTCGCAAGGTAATATTAAAAAAAAAAAAAAAAACAAAATGAAACGTATAACTTTCTTTTAATTTGAATATGTTCTGAATAATTTTCAGGTTCTTATTCTTATCAGGATCGGAAAATGAGCAATTTTTTAAACAAATGTTGGTTTTTGTTTACATTTTCTTATACTTATTCAGTGTTGCAAAATAAATTTATTCAAGTTTTCACAACACTGAAGAAACATTTGGTATTGAGTAACATAAGAAAAATAAGTACTATCGAAATTATTTTCGATTTGAACTTTATTTCCATCACGAGGGCGAGAATTACCATCTGGAGATATAGAGAAAATCCCTTGCATTTAGCGTTTATAAAATTATTCGGGTAAGACCCTAATAAGAGAACATTTCTACTACAGTATTTCGACCACTCGTCTTCTATATGTTTCTATCTTAGTTTAAAAGTTCCTCGGCTTATAAAATGGAAAGTGTTAAGAGATGAAGAGGTAAGACAGGATGGAACAGTACACTTTAATATAACAAATTAAAATGAAGAATGTGGGACACTTTCCGCTACAGCAAGAATAAATATATTGATTTTTGTCCAAACTTTTGACTTATTGAAAGTAAAGTGGATTATACATTCTAGTCCAGTTCAAGTGTCAGACACTCTAATCTATGTACGCAGAAAAAAAATATTTTCGAAAAAAATGTCTATTAAATTATTAATCAGAATTTTAGAATGATTCTAAATATTTTATAATTAAGTAAATTACTTAAAATCAAAATATTATAAAAATTCAATTTTTACATAGAAAAATTTAAAATCCAATTTCAATTACGAGTAATACATATTCAATTATTCTATCAATTGAAATTCAATCTGTGAGTAAAATTTTATATTTATTTTATACAAATTATTACTTATTTTTATTTATATTTGATTAATTTATTAATTGATACAAAAAGAAAAATAATTGAAAGCTGATAAATTGTTTTATTAAAAAAAAAAAATATATTAAAAAATTTAAATTTTGATAAATTGAATAATTGATACAATTAAAAATGTAATGAGAATAGTTTTTATCTTTGATAAATCGTTTAATTGATCATATTTTTTCTGTGCATATTATTCAAAATAATACCAGTATTTAAAATTTCATATTGTAGAGTGCTAATAACTTTCCCAAAATAAATATTTCACTTAAACAGGGTAATATTATGTGTCTACCTTAAAAAGAGAAATTTTATGTTTCATGCTATTACTTGTCTTGCTACGTATTATTGTCGATTGTATATACTTGTGTGCAAACTTATATATACATAACTACATAACTTTTTTATATAAACACATACACATTTTATCACAGCATCACAAACTATGTTTTTTTGGAAATTCTGTAGCATTGTGATGAGTAAAATTTGTTTTCATTTTTTATATCATAACTATAGTCTCGAGCTCTCATTCCAGCAGCTAAAATTGTTGAGAGCCTGTTACATTTGAGAAACAAAATCTACTCTTAATTCTATTTTATCATACAATAATTGATATATATAATGTTGTTATGCTCTTTTTTCCCATAGTAATTCTATAACTTGGGGATTATCCTAAATTCAACACAAAAACACACACTAACATGTTTTCAATATCGTTGTTGATTGTTGTTGATTTTATTATTATAATTTAATTCAATTTATACTTTAAGATTTTGTAAAAGCCACAAAAATCCTTTTGTTAAATCTCATAGTGAAAAAAAGTTATCACATGTCCATTATCCTTAAGAGGATATATGGTTTTGTTACACTCATACTTTTTCAGTAAACTCTTGTATATATTTTAAGTGATAAATCAAACACACGTGTAAAAATATTGAATTTTGGCGCCTTCATATAATGGGAGAGCAGAAATATATAGAAAGTATGATAGAAAACTGCGCATGGACCAAAATGTTTCTACTATATTACGAGTGTATAAATATTTGTACGATTTTGTTTGGTGTTTTTTATAAGGGATGTAAAAAGGAAGTAAGTAGTGGTGCTAAGAAAGTTGGCATGTGGTACTTTTTAAGCGTAAATTGTAATTTTTTTTATTGGTACTTTTTTGATTGAACAAATATTTATTTTATCTTTGTATTTTAAAGGATATTGGAAAAGTAAGGATTTTTTAAATGGTATTGTTTTATATGTAAAAAGTACCAAAAATTATAAAAATTGTCAAAAGAAGTCATTATCTTGAGAGATAAAATTATACATCTCTTTCTAAATCATCAGTAGTTTTTAAAAATATTTTCTTTTGTTCTGCTAGTAATTTGCGAATGAAAAAATCATATTGTTGTCATGGTACTTTTCAGTATTCATTTGTACCAGCAAAATTACCACTAGTTTCATTTCTGCTCTAAATAAAAATCTTTGTAGATTCCCAATTTACAAATTCATTTTAAATACTTTTGGCAGAGAGTATACATATAGAGGCGAAACTGACAATTGAAAAGAATTGTTGTTTTGTGGAAAAAATGTGTTTTAATTTTTGTTAGCAACAAATAAATTTATTTGATTTTGTATTTTGTTGTTGTATGAGTTGGGTTTTTGATAACCGACTTAGGTTTTTGACAATTAGTTTCGTCTCTTATTACTCTTTAATTTTTGGCTCTTTTTTAGAACATTTCTATAAAACACCCTTATCTTTCGCTCATCCTATTATTATCCTTTATGTTTTCCATTTATCCTGTATAAGTTTTCATTTAGGCTTTTTTATATTTCTATAAACGAATACTCATTTGTTTGCTTACGTTTGTGTACTCTATATTTACCCTACATTTTCTACTGTTATCCTTGTGTAAAGTTCATGGTTTTGTTGACCTTATTTTGCTTTTATACAAACATGAATTTTATTTGATAACATGTGTGTGTTTGCTTTTGTATATGTATGTCATGACACATATTTTCTTCTTTTTTTGGAAAATTGTTCAATGTTTTTGGGTTGAAATTTTTGTTCGTTTGAAATTCCATTTGTTAGTTATAGCATATTTTCAACTATTTAAATTTTATGAACTCCTGGTTGAATACATGCTTTTTGTTTTTGATTTCAGGGACATTTCGAAATGATTGATGGGTACTTTAGACTCCGTCCAGGTAAATTAAGAATTTTCAATTATAATTCGTGTATTAAAAGTTATTATTGTTTTCTTTTCTTGGAAATATTAAATATGTGTATTGTGCTTTTTTTTTTGTTAAATATTTCTAAGAATTGTTATGATGTAGTTTGTGAGTTGGTAACTAGATGGCGCTAGGCTATTTTGTGAGTATGAGAATTGTGAATGAAGGAAGTTAGTAAGTTAGGGAGAAAGTACATTATATGGGAGAAATATGCAAGAAAAAGTGAGTTTGAATTTCAATTGCATATTAAAGGTATGAAGAATCCATGTATTACATTTTACTTTTAGAATATTTTTACATAATAAAATTAGAAAATAGTTTTTGTTGTGTCCTAAAACTAACTTCTAAAAAAAGAAGAAATTCGTACTAAGCTTTTCTTATAAGTGGGGTTAGGGTCGCGTTTAAATCATACACAGAAAAAAATATTGGTTAAAATTTTTCAAGCAACACTATTCTTTGATTTTATATAAAAATAAGTGAAATAAGGAAATTAGTCACTTATTTCACTTATTTTGCTTGAAATATTTTAACCAATATTTTTTTCTTTATATGATTTAAATGCGATTCTAATCATACTTATAAGAAAAGCTTAGTACAAAATTATTTTTTCTTTAGATTTTATTACGTTCAATTATTTTTTAGTTTTTTTTTTTTTTTTCGAAAAAAATACATGTTTAAATATATCCAATTATAAATATAAAAAATTGTGAAACAAATTTATACATTTGGGAAATTTGTGGTCTTTTTCGCGCACTTAAATGGAATTTAGATTCATTATTTATGGAACAACATCTTGCACAGGAATGAATAAATTTATAATTTTATCTCAAATTTATTGTTGTTTCGGTGTTTTTTCAGGTGTCTTCATCGTTAACGCCTAAAGGAATGAATAATAGTTACTCACACGTAAATACTGATCAATGGTTAAGTTGACTGAGGAATAGAAGCTAACGGTTTGGAATCTAGGAATCCAAGGAAAGACCATGGGTTTGAAGAAAACGACAAAATTCAAAAAACAATAAACCAAAACTTACAAAGATAAAAATTAAATAAAAAAAAAAAAAATATTTCTTAAATAAAATATAGAAAACAAACGTAAAATAAAGGAAACAGTAAAAATAATATATATATATATATATATATATATATATATATCTTTTTTTCAAATAAAATATTGTTTCATTGAATCATCTAATTGATTGATATAATTAAAATGTTTATTTTCGATCAATTAAAGCTTTGATTCTATCAATTAACACATTGTTTAAAGGTTTTAATTTTTTTTCAATTATTTTTTAATTCAAATTCTAAAAGCGTTTAATTGGAAAAAATCATTATTCTTGATTTTTTACACTTATTAGTAACTGATATAATTATTTTGGTGAGAGGTGCAAATTTAAAATATTTTTTAGATTGAATGAACCATATTGGTGATTAAAGTATTTTTTTACTTTTTTCTGTGTACAGAAAGAAATCTGATTCAAGAAAAATTATTCTGAAGTAGTGATCAGAAATTATATTAAAAAAAGGCAAATTATATTGAATTGTACTTAAAACAAAATTCTTATTGAACCAGAAAGGGAAAATATGGTTCAAAGCAATTAAATATCATGTGTTCTTAGGTTAGATCAAATAAAAGTTGCCTCGCCTTTCTGTTCCAGATAGGAAACGTCGTCAATTATATTCTGATCGTTTGATTGTAAAATGTATACTTTAATAAAACTAATTTTATCTTTAAGTGGTCATCAATAAATTATGGACTGATTATTATGAAATTTAGGGGTATGATTTTTGCTTAGACAAAAGTCTCCTGGAATGAATTTTATGTAACAACAAAATTATAAACAAAGGAATATAGTCCTTCTCTAAGTTAAGTGTCGGGCGAAAGACCTTAATAAATTCGAGTAGGAATTTACACAATTATTCTTTTCTTCACTAAAATTATTACTGATATAAGACCCATTACGAAAGGTATGGTATCTCAATTATTCGCCTTTTCTAATCAATTGAAATAATAATTTGAATACATATTACATTTTAACTTGTACTTGATCACGTTTTAAAATGTGTACTAAAAAATACGATTCTAAAAATTGTATTAGATTATTGAAAAAAAGGAAAAAGAAATAAATAAATAAAAGTATATATGTGGTTACTAAAAAAATTAGTTACACTACATTTTTGTAAAAGAAACATTAGTTTAGGAGATACAGAAAAAAATGAATTAAAAATGTGACTAAAAGATCAATGAGACTCATCTAAATAAATATTCTCAAAAAATGCATTGCAACATCGACACACATACGCAGCGTTACTGTTTGGCGACTATAGTCTCCAGTTGCCCCTTTTTCCCCCTTTTTTTGTCCCCCTTTTTAAAATGGATCTGAATGGCGACTTTGTAACACTATGTGCAAACTGACGGGAAACTAAGTTGTTTGAAATATCTCGACCCAATATATATTAATTCCAGTGAAGAAATTAATTATTTTAAAATTGTTTCACAATATAATGATATAAAAAAGACCCCGAAGAAAGAACGAATGATAAAGTTTATGAACAACTATTTAAAATATCAAATGCCAAATCTTTTTGAATTGGATTGGGGAAATAAAAAAGTAAATTTGATAAAAACCTATATCCAATTTTATATTTTTACTTTGGCACATAGTAGTGATTCGACAGAATATCTCTTTTCTAAACTATCACTAATGAAAAATAAATTGTCCAAAAGGCTTAAAAGACTTGTGAATTCATGTTTTCAGTCCTAAATTTGTAAGACTGGAGTACGAGTGAAATCAAAAGTACAGAACTTTAATTAATAAAAAGAGAATTTTATGTTAACTATTTTTAGAAATAAATCTTTTTTTTTGCAATAACAAAAATTATTAAAAATTATTTTGTTGTTAATAAAATTGAATTTAGTAGTTTTATTAAAATATAATGAAGGGGTTCACATAGTATCATAAAATCATATTTCCTATAATATTAGCATGAAAAAATACGACTGTTGTGAACTACCCCTTATAAATTAGTGTGGTATTTTGAATTTAAATCAGCCAAAAATAAGTAAAAAGACTAAACAATAAACAGTTTATATGAAAATTTTTATATTTGTTTTTGTATAAAATCATCTCTGATGATTAAATATGACAGCACAATAAACATTAATATATATTATTTTAAGACACTTTTTGTTTGAAAATAATATTTTTAGACCATTGTACAATTTTAGAATATTATGGCAATATGACATAATAGCACACCTTGTGAATTACCCAAATATTTTTTTGTTTTTCTTTTTATCACATAAACAAATTTTATGGAGTTTTTTAGGTATTAAGCAAAAAATTCTCAACTGTAACGCCGATCATACGTCGAAGAAACCACAAATTATCCGAGAACGTCGCCATTATTCGTGAAAATATGCGACAGAATCCGAAAAAGTCGATTCTTCGTGCAGAAAAACGTTTGAAGGAAAACGAATTATTTTGAATGTGGACAACATGTAGCAACATGTTCTTCAAGATCGTGTAATTTGGCACGTTTTTTTTTTCGAGTTTTCTGTCATCATTGAACTGCAATTGTCCGGTACCTCGGATTTGTGCACCGGGTAAGGCTGTGGTGGATTTTTGAATAATTCCATCCATATTCGGTATAAAGTAGCATGCATACTTAAGGTTTTTAAATATTTCAGTTCAACATTGATCAGAAAACGAGTTATATTCTTAATATTAGTGGCAAAAAATTTACGATTTGATAATCAACATAAATGGCCGTGTACCTATATATATAGGGTACCTATTCCTTTCATGAAGGTGTATGTATTTACATAAGTGTCATCGATTTAGTTACACTGAAATGTACAATGCTCTGTATTGCTTCAATTTTATAGATATTCCTAAATTTCATGCAAATGGAAATTGCTCTAATAGTATTCGCAATGTTTTAATTTCGGATATATGTTTTTCCAAAGTCCCAATCACATAAGAGCTCAATCATCGCTTGTTTAGTAATAAGGTTTCAAGAATATGCAGAATGAAATCCATATCTAATTTTGGTTAATTTTCAATAAAATTTCTTATTTATGATAAGAAGAGAATTTTATATTAAAGGTTTCTAAAATGAGTTTATATACATAAAGTTCTTGTAAAATTGGTAATTTATCAAGTTTAGTCTATATGAGAACAGCTTAATTTACTAAATAAAAATTTCTCTTGCAATATTTTTAAATTCTGTAATATTTTACCTGTAAAATATTTATTACAATACTACTTCAGTACATAAATTAGCTGTAGTAAAATTCCAAATGTTAATACTCATAATATTCCCATCTGTTTGTCCAAAACAAAAAAATAAATAAATTTTGTTATTTCTTTTTTATAACCTCCACCATCATTAGTTGTAAAAGGGGGTATTCTAAGTTTGTCATTGCATGTGTAACACCAAGAAAAAAATTTTAAAATCCCATAAAGTAATTATATCTAATTGGTCCATATCAAATTCTGAGTCGGTTTAGCTATTCCGTCTGTCTGTCCGTCTGTTGAAAACACGCTCACGTCCCAACTAATTGAATTATTCGAATCAAAATCAGGTTATTTGTTGCCTACAGGAGCTGCTAAGAACCATATCTTAACCAACGCCTAAACTAAATTAAAACTAACAATTTTTCAATAAAAAAAATAACGGATTTAAAAGAAATTTAGTCAAAATATCTAGCTATGTTCACTACTAAAAATTGGCTAAATATGAACAGTTTTATAATTTCACTTCATAAGTCGTCGTAGCTTTACTTTAAAAGAACATAAGCAATATCATGTTCGTGTGCAACATATGTTGATAAACTTACTCTTCTAAAATTCTAAACTAGTAGTTCGATGTGTTTCAAGCTATTATAAATTGATAGAGAAGAATTAATTAAAAGTTTGTCTCCTAACATGCAGCGTTACCGTTGAGAATTTTTAAAAATTGTCCAAAATAAGGGATTTAAAAAATAAAGTCGCCAAAAAGGGGATTTTTCAAAAAAATGGGGTCAACTGCTTCAATACCTAAAAACTCCTAAAAATTTGTTTACTTGATAAAAACAAAAACTTGTTATATTGTCATAATGTTATAAAATTTTACAATGTTTTAAAAATATTGTTGTTGCTTTTCAAACAAAATGTGTCTTAAAATAATTGAACTATGTATGCTATGTTTACTGTACTGTTGTATTTAATCATCAAAAACAAATAAAAAAATATTTATTTCTCTGAGTCTGACATCATAACATCTAAAGTGTACTTTTCGCACCAAGTGGGAATTATTTTAGTTTTTTACTTACTTTTGTCTGATTTAAATTCTGAATAGTACACTAAATTATGAGGGGTTGTTCACAATGGTCGTAATTTTTCATGTTATTATTATTGGACATATGATTTTATGACACTATGTAACCCTCTTAATTATATTTTTAGAAAACTACTAAATTAAATTTTATTAATAACAAAATAACTTATTTATTATAATTTAATAAAAATAATAAAAAAAATGATTTATTCATCAAAATAGTTAATATAAAATTTTCTTTTTATTAATTAAACTTCTGTACTTTGTACAAATCTCCGGTCTAAAAAGTTTCGGAATTTTATGTTTTAAATAGTTGTTCATAAATTTTATCATTAGTTTTAGTTTTTAACTATTTATGAATTCTTCGGGTTCTGTTTTACAACACTATATTGTGAAACAATCTCAAAATAACCAATTTCTTCTTTGGAATTAATATATAATGGGATTGAAGTGTCTCAAACAATTTAGTTTCTCATAGTCTTAAAAAATCGTCATTTAGTTCCATTTTAAAGAAGGGACCAAAAACGTTAACGCATGTAACATGTAACATGTGGAAATAAATACAAATAATATTGCTGCGATAAATTTCATACATACGAAAGATTTTGACAATTTTTGGAGTTTTCTGTAGCACAATGAAGAAACGGTATAGATAAATATTTATGTTACTTTACAATTTCTAATTTATTATAGTTTTTAGAATTTAGAATTAATAAATTTTAAATGTGGTGACATTTCTTATAATTTTCATTGTAAAAAAACTGTATTGTGCTTAGTTATGTAAGAAATTTCTTTAGTACTTTCTTATTTAAAAAAAATATCAAATTTTTAGCATTTTCTTAAAGATTAGTATTTAGGAAAATCTTTAAATATTATTTTACAACATTTTTGAGAGCATCCTTTGGCAAAATATATATTGGCAGTAAATGTTTAGTTTATAACTGCTCTATTAATAATATTGCATTGGAAGAGTACAATCGGACTATTTTTAGTTTAAATCTGTTCTTACCAATTGAGTTTCGATTTGAACGCAATATAAAACTTCAGTTTTTCGTTCATTAAATCCACTTTGCACAGAAATATGCAAAAAGTTAATGGAATATGTAAAAGAAAGAAATTCGTGTTTCTCTTTATTATACAATAATGCATAAATATTCATTTTCCAATTTTAAATTGTAATAGTTTTCAACTTTTTATAAAAATATTAAAAATACGGATTCATTATAAGCAAAATAATTTAGAAAAATCAGTTAATCAAAAAAAAAAAAAAAAAAAAAAAAATTGCGTTTTTTTTTAAAAAGAATAAATTTCTGAATTAATTTTCGGTAAAATACTTCTGAAATATGAAAGATCTTAAAAATCTTGTGGTGGTGATCACAGTTTTTTGATCTTTTCTAGCGCCTAAAGACTTCTTATAAAATTAAATTTTATTTTCCATTAAAAAATCGATTTTTTGTAGAAATATAGTGATTACAGATTTTCGATCATTTGGCTCTGGCTAGTTTTTACTAGATGCACACATATATACAATATAAAATCTTCATTACAACCAAGTTTATACCATCACAATATTGTGGACGTAAAAAAATAATAAGTAAATTAGTAAAACACTGTTTTCCGAAGAATTATTTCTAAATAAAAAGTGATAAAAATACTGTCTCTATGGTGGAGGGTATATAAGATTCGGTATATTCGAATATACATTCTCACTTGTTAATTTTATCAAGATGACAATATTGTGAACTTGTCTTTTATAAAGATTCTATTCTACTTATTCTATAATTCATAATAAAATAAATATTTTAAAAATTAACAATTGAGAAGTTCAGCAAACTCTCTATAGTTTGTTTTTAATGATCTTAACAAATCATCGCACTATTGTCATTCAAAACGCTCGTATAACAGAGTACAGTACAGCGTATCCGCAATACAATACTGCAACCTGAATCATAAATCCCTGCCACGTTTTGCCCTGTATAATTTTCAACTGTAACTGCTGTTGTTATTGTTTCATTGTGATTGTGATTTTGAACAAAGTGTAAAAAAGTAACAAGTAGTTTATTGTATTTATTCATATTTCTTTTATTATTTTATATATTTTTCGAGTTTTTTGTTTGTCGCTAATACTTTTAGGAAGTTGAAGCTCCCTTAGATGAAACTAAAGAAAAAAATCATGACAAAATAAACAATAGTTTGGAGAAAAAATACTTTTTTTTTTTTAATAAGAAAAAGTTGATATTTTTTTTTGCTATGGTGATGGTAACACGGATAAATGGAACAAAGTCAGTGGTATAAAGAAACACCATCACTAAGAACAACAACAATAAACTAATGACAATTGTTGAACAAATAAAATATTATTATCATAATAATTGTACATAAATATATTTATATAAAGTTTTTTTTTATGTTTCGAAAACATCTTTAGAAAACTATATGCAGATCGTTTAAAAACTGTTGAAGAAGTTAGTGACTTCAAGTAGTTATATTAAGCTGCTGTTGTTGTCTTATGGTTAATATTCATGGTAAACAGTATGGAACAGTTCATGTTGTGATGAACGTAGTGTATCATGTATTAGACTACTCCACAACTTCTTGTATTTAGTTATTATGAGTGGTAGAAAATCATCTTTGGTTACAGTTACTTTTAGAATTTAAATGGATGATTTCATTTCTGAGATTAAATTTATATATTATAGATAGTATGATTCGTAACTATTTTATTTTTGTAGTAAACATAAAACATGTTTTTCACAAGTACTTAAATGATCAGAAATTTTGGCTTAAAGATTTGTCATATTAATGCACAAAACCTTTCAAGAAATCTTTATGATTTTAGATTTATTTTCAAGGATTCTGGTGTGAATATAACTTGTTTCTCTGAGAATTGGTTCATCGATTCAATAGCTGACTCTCTGATTTTGATGAAAGGTTATAATTTATGTAGACAAATATGGTGGAGTGGTAACCTATGTCGAAAAAAGAATTGAGTGTAAGAGTGAAGATAAAATAATTGTAGAAAACAAAATCGAGTATCTATTTCTTAAGTCATTAATTAGCGGAAGCAAAATTCTTTTTGGTAGTGTTTATAGGCCTAGGAGTAATATTGATCTTAATCATTTTTATAAATTACTCGAAGATCTCACATCACTCTATAGAGATGTCATTATAGCTGCAGATTTCAATTCAAATCTGTTAATTGATACAAATTTAACTCGGAATATGAATTTTTTAATCTCGCTCCTTTAAATATTATCCTTCCTACTCATTCATCATCAACACACAATGCGTTGATCGACTTATTTTTTGTATCTGATAAAGCAAAACTTTTGATCATTTACTCGCATCGTGTTTTCGAATTATGATCTAATATTTAACACAATCGAGTTTCGAAATTTTAAACTTATTGATCACATCAGTTTAGTTGAAAAGTTTACTAAAATTGATTACAATTGTATTTACCACATATCATATCTGTAAATGATAAACTTTCTTTATTGGAGCGAAACATTGCAATTTTGTTTAGTATAGTTGCACCTCTCCAATCCAAAAAAGTTGGTAGCAGTCAAAAAGCATGGTTTATAATGGAAATCAAGTACCTTATGTAAGCGTTACAGGAAAAGTGACCTAGAAAAAAAGTAATAAAAGAGCCCTAGAGACTAAATATTTTTTAGAAAAAATTACTAACTTAATCGACACAAGGAATACTTGGAAAACTGTTAAGGAAATTGGTACAGATAATAACAAAAATCAGCAATGTAATAGTGGTATAGCTGATCCAAATATGTTTAGGTTTCAACGAATCCAAAATGGATAAGACACCACGAATGCTGACGAAGTATGTAGCGGCACAGAAAATACGTATTCCATTCTGCTGGTGTCTAATTATAGTCCATAAGCTCTGCTTTGGTACTGCCAAACAGAGACAACAATGCAATTTATGATTGCAAACTTGTTTATGGTCCATCGAATCAGATGTCACTACTTTAACCACATCTATAATAGCGTTTACGACGCTAGGTTTTGATTTTGAGCTGCTCAAAATTGCACTCAGTTCAAGGTGGGCACCATGTTTATCAAAATTGATAAGGCATTACGAATGCTGACGAAGTGTATAGCGGCACAGAATATACGTATTCCATTCTGCCGGTATCTAATTATAGTCCACAAACTCTGCTTTGGTACTGCCAAACAGTTTTGTATAAAAAAATTTAAATGCGAATTTCGTCAACATTCTAATGATTCAAATTATCCTCAAAGTGTATTCCATTTCGAGTGTGTAAGTCGATTGAATATACTCAAACGTTGTCTGACCATAAAATCTAAAGCCACTGGTGTTGATGGCATTCATACGACCTTCCTCAAAACTCTTCTACTATCACTTCTACCATTAATCACATTTATTTTTAATAAAAATATTATTAAAAGCAACTATCTACTAAGATGGAAACAAGCTAAAATACTTCCAATACCAAATCGTCCACAGAATATCTGTCAAAAGCATTTATGTAATAATAATCTCTTATCTGATAAGCAATCTGGTTTTCGAGTGAAACATAGTTGTATTACTGCTTTAACTGATGCAGCCGAGGATGTTAGATATGAAATTGATCATGGATATGTTGTGTTTCAGGTATTACTGCATCATTCGAAAGCTTTTGATACCGTAGATCACACGATATTAGTTCGAAAAATTGAGAAATTTATGCATTTTTCCTTCACCTCCTGTAAACTAATTGCTTCATATCTTGAAAATCGAATACAATATATTGGAATTAACGCCTCAATAACCTCATATTTTCTTCCAATTATCTGGGATTTACCATAGGAATCCATTCTTCGATCCCTTCTCTTTTCAGTCTACTCAAATGAACTACTTTATTACAAGAATGTACGCACATGATGTTTAATTATATATTAATAACAAAAATAAAAGCTTTAAACAATATGTAGCAAAATTAAACGAGGATTTAGAACGTGTTTCGATGTGGGCAAATATAAACGGACTTAGTTTAAACGCCACAAAAACTAAATGTTTAGCAATACTTAAAAGATCACAAAAAATATTGATTCATTTAACATTTGTATCAATAATCAGCGAATTGAAATTGTAAGTGAGGCACAAAAACTGGTGTAAATTTTAATGACACTCTAACCTAGTGAGATTTTGTACTATAAGCTCTGACTTGTTTTTAAAATACGATAACTATAGTCATATATTGATTGCAGAAAAGCGTAATACAGTTAGTTAGTTGTGTATTACTGCATGGAATCAGAAATCATATAATATATTGCAGTGATCATAGTATTGCTAAATAATTTTTAACATGTTGCAAAGTTGTCTGAGGATAGTTATTTTTTTTTTTTATTGTAAATAATTCAAAATTATATAAGTGTCATAAAAATATTTTGTTTTTTGTTAAAAATTAATTCTTTTTAATATCTGCCTTGCAGTTTACATTTTCTGAATAAGATACCGGAGCAGTAGTAGTCTTCATCGTTTGTAGTTTGCTTAACAATAAATGCCCTTAAAACAAATTATTAACGAAATTTTTAATGACAAACTTTTGATGTGATGTCACGATTTTCAAAAGGTGTAGTTTGTCTTCTGATTGTCTTTTTCTTTTGCTGTCGTTTATTATTATTTTTTCAAATTTTTTTGTTTTGATTGTTTGAATATCAAAAAGAATTTAAAACTATAAAAGGAAAACAAAAAAAAAAAAAGTTTAAATACTTTTTCTCACGATTTTGTTACAATTTGTTGTTTTATTTCAAAGTGCAATAGAAATAAACAGTAAGAAAAAATTTTTTAAACAAAATGCAACAAAATTTTAAAGAGAAGTAAAATTGCTTCCACTACAAATTTTTTAAAGGATTATTAATATTAAAATAAATTTTTTTAAAAAAGTTTTATTAAATGATTTCTTTAAAAAATATAAAACATTTCCTTGGGAAAATTCTGTAAATTACAAAATAAATAAAGAATTTTTCTTAACACCTCATGTTAAAATGCGGGATTACACACGTGCTAAAATATTTAGCATATTTCTACAAAACAAAATTAACCCAAATGTACAAATATTTATGTTTGAAAGGAAAGAAAATCTCTACCATTTAAGTTTCACGAAACAGTCAAAGAAAAGAATTTTTTATGTAAGTTACAATCAGAAAATGAAAAATTTCCCTCATTCAGTTTAAATAAGAAACATATGTTTGACAGTAGTTGCAAATTTTCAGAAAAAAAAAAACAGGCGCCTGAATCTTATTTCATGGTACGTGTTAAAATTAGTATTATCTTTAGAGTAGAAAACCTTTATAAACCCATATGTTAACGGAGCGGTGATAATTTTAACACGTATTCGAAATGTCAAAGCAATTGTAGAACTTTGGTAGAAACACTGCATTACTGCATAGATACATATGTATGTATGTATGTGTGTATGTAAGTATGTATGTATGCATGTATGAGGATAAATGTAATAGAAATGTTGATTTGTTGAATATTACATTATTATAACAACTGCGGACAGTTGTTACGCGACCCACAAGGGGTCCGTAAGGACATTCTTGGTGGGGTCACGAAGAGGTCCTGAAAAATATTCCTGAATACAAAATTTTTTTATGTAAATATTATTTAGAATTTTAAATAAAAATTCCAATGAAACTCGGCCCTATTTGAAAATGGAAAGGCGTCTTTATAAAAAACATACCCAAATTAAAGACAAAAATAAAGATTTTTTTATAAAATGAGTTATTTTAAGCACCAGCAGTAAAAAAAACAAGGAAGTAAACCGTGTTTTGCTTCGATTGAAAATATTATGCTTGATAAAGGCAGCAATGACCAAATAAAGAAAGTAATTTTGCTTAATGACACAATATAAAGAAAACTTTCCTATGTGACAGGGAGAACAATTAATTAAAAAGATTAATAGTTCAATTTATTTTAGTTAAACTATCGATTTTTTACATGAAACCCTACTTTATTTGTAAACATATTGTGTCAAGAACTTTTTTATAAAGTCGTTTCAGTGCTCTTTTCGAATTTTAACCATAGAATAATATTAAAATTTGCTCAAATGGTGCGTCCTATCAATGCTGAGTACACTAAACATTTAGAGAAGTTTACGGCATATAAAAAGAAAATTTCATTAAACGACTTTATAATTATTAATATTATTTTTAAATTATTTTATCTTTGCATAACATTTTAGCAATTTTTTTTCTTAACTAGTCAAAGTTGTAGTGGGTCACGCCTCCATTACAATGTCAAAAAGGGATCGCGATCAAAATCTTGTGAGAACCCGTGTTTTAGATAATATAAAATTTTGGAAAATTTTCCATAAAAATTCGGTATTTTATATTAAAAACTTAAAACTGTTTTATCTTATTAAATCTTCTTAAATAATGAAGAAAATAAAATCGGTAATATTTTTGACCTCTAGAATTTTTTGTAAGAAAAAACTAGACAAAAGTATGAAATTATATAGTAGACTTTTTTCTTTAAAACCAATTTATAACAACTTAACGTTTTTATTATTTTCGATTTGAATTCACACATACATGACAATAAAATTAAAAAAAAACTTACTATTTTTTTTGAACACTCTTTTAGGTTGTCTGCAAAATAACCCTATGAAAAATAATCCGAAGCAAATTTACAAAAATCGCCCAAAAAATGGCAATACAACAATATGCTTGAGAAATTAGGAGGAATCCTATTCAGAAAAACTTTGATTTAGCGAAGCCGGGGTTTGAAATACGCCAAAGTTGAAAACTCCTGCGTCCGGACGAATGACGTTCGCCTTCGAAACCATTTTAATCTAGACTAGAATTAAAACCAGCCCAAAATTAAAACTATTTTCACTCTGAAAATGGCTGATTTTGTAAAAAAATTTTATCATATAATCGGATTATTTTTCATACCACAAAATGTCATAAAGTTTATAAACTTTAGGACATTGGACGTGATTAATTTATCATAAATATTTGGGTATTTTTTTCGAATGCATATTTTAAATGGTAAATTTTTAACCCTTTAAAGATGTTTATTTTATTTTGAATTTCTTGCATTATTTTCTTAATTTAAAAATTAACTTGGAAACATAGTGTAAAGTTAAGATATTAAAAATACGATGGTAAATCATTAATCCTCTAATGTATATTTTTTATTTGTGTATAATAAAATACCTTTAAAATTTCGACCTGTACTTGTTCATAATGTTAACATTAATTACTAACTGGACTGGCGGACATATTTAAATCGAATCAGGTAGTGATTTTTACTTCAGATTAGTAAATTTTAATATAAAACACAATTTTCGTATTTTTAAGGAAATATTAATTTTTATAATAAAAAATAGAATTAGCATTAAAAAAGAAACAAACTACTACACTTTATATAAATTTCGAATGTTTTCAACCTATACGGAAGTTTCGATGCAGTTGTAGTTAAAAAAAAACTATTGAAAGTACAAGTAAAATTGTTTATTAATTTTTAAAAATTTAATAAAATTGTTTTGATTTTAAAATTTTTTTTTTTAACCATTGAAAACAGAATAATTTAATAGTATTATGCAAAAAACGTATTTCGAAAAAATAACGTTATATGCTCTTTTACACGTATTGAAATTATTTAAAATTGCTGTTGAATTTGATACATTATTTCAGTAAAGTAAAAGTTTTAAGTATAAATACAATTTTAGAAAGTGAAGTGAAACATAGTTTAAATTCGCTTCATCGATATCAGATAATTTCAGATGAATCTAGCAATTTTTAGTAGTATTCCCAAACTAGTTACTTTACCACTAAATGTCAGCCGCGTCCTACACAAGTATTTTGCACACGAAATCACTTTCAGAAGTACGTGATGGCAATTTTATGTACAGATAATCATTTTACTAGTTACAATGAGTGAGTAAAAAATTGTCCTCCTTTTTCGACGTCTTCCCGTTTACCTTAGGGTCATTAAAATGGCAATTGATATTACGTTAGTAGTGGCACAAGTAGGTAGATACTTGCTTAACTTATCGTCTAAAAAGGGTTAATTATCACTAAATAAGCTGTTGCAAAGTTTCTGAACGAGAAATCTCACGATTTAATGTTATAATGTGTCAGGAAGCACTTATTCACTGGCATAAATCCATGAAATATTTCGCTTTATTTTTGTTAACTTTTAGTTCCAATATTAATATCTGCAATAAATTGTGTCACTTTGAGAAAAAAAGACATTTATTTTATATAAAATATTTCAGTGTTTTTGAATAATATTTTTCTTTCTTTAATATCGCAATAATTCTCTTTGCTATTATCTAGGAGGACTTTTCAAACTTTGACTTACATCAAGAGCAAAAGTAAGCAAAACTTTTTTAAAATAAATTTGTAATTTAAGTTTAATTTTCTGAAGGGACTTTAAGGATTCCTTCCAAAGTTAAATGCGGGCGGTGCTCTGCTACGCCTTGTAAATTCAGCTATGCGATTAGAAGTGTTTATATGTGTTTGTGATGATGTTTGTAATACAAATCTTAATATATAACAATCGGCTTAGAATCACCTTCTGAGTCGATTTAACGAAGTCCGTCTGTCCGTCCACGTAAACATTGTAATCAAACTACAGATCGCAATTTTGAAAACAATTTAATGAAATTTGATACACGAGTTTCCTACGGTCCACGGACGAAGCCTATTGATATTAGTTATGATCGGTTCATTATTTCAGCTAGCCGCTATACAAATGTCCTCCCGGAATAGGGGTTTAATGATTATAAATCACTTAAATATACCTTTATTTTAATGAAATGTGGCACATACAAGTTTTATATAAGCATAAATTCATGTACCGAATTTCATGAAGATCGGTTCATAATTAACTATATATCCCATGTAATCCTCTATTCAGAAAATCACTTTAATGGGCATAAATCCCATATAAACGATAACATGAGATTAATATTTGATACAAATCAATGTTACATAAATAGAAATCGCAGTACCAAATTTTTTATTTTATATAAGGCCCACTTTCAGGAATCCCTCTAAATTGCATAAATAACATACTGAAATTCATACATATGTATAAAAAAATATATACTACGCATAATACAACTGGCCACGGATCTTATGTAAGGCTTTTCTCCGATTTTTGTTGAACATACACAATGGTATCATATGGTCGGCCTCGATCGACTATATGGACCATTATCAAAAACTTTTAACTTGGCTAAAACTTAATAAGTTTTGTTCTAAAACTATTTTAAACAAACGGGTTACAGATATGAACTCACAAGACTCAAAAAAACTAATAGAGCGCAAAGTTTTAGCACCATAGGTTTCATTTTGTGATCATGGTTGTTCTTCAAAGTTCTTCAAAGTTCAAGAGAAATGACTAAAAATTATTTAACTTTTTCTCATTCTTTTACACTCTGTTCGCGCGTTTATATTTTTTGATCGCATTCGATCTTATATAAGCTAATCGGACTTTGTGTACCATTTTTGTTATTATGCAGACTTTCAACAGTTAAATACAGGGTAGACGAGTTTCAAAAACAAATTTTTTGATTTTTAAAACTTTTTTTTTTTTTGGGGGGGGGGGGTGTGTATATGTGCTCCTCTCAAGGGAAGACAAGTCTTGAAACAAGGATTGATATTTCTTGCAATTGTGCATATTTTACGATACATATTGTTAATATGCCCGAAATATTTTTAAAAAAGTCAGTTTTTCACGAGGCACTTTCACAGTTTATAATGGAATAGCACGGGTTACTGCGTGAACTTAGTTTTTTGCTATTTTATGCAGTAAAATCGGAGGAGCATTAAAAATAAATTTAATAAAAAAAAATTATGGACTTTTTGAAAAGTATGCAAAAATAGCACTTTTTGCTTTTATACTTTTGTATAGAAAATTGCAGTTTGTAAAAATCTTGCATATATAGATATAAGAACGGCGATAAATATAATAATCGAGACCATAAATAAGTCAAATGTATTTAATAGTGGAAAATAGATTTTCCTAAGGTACATCTTGTAGACAGCACGAAATTAATTATATTTGGGATAATGAGATGATGTTTGTCACTTTATATTTATAAAAATGGATTTTAATGCGCCATAAAAAAAATAATAATAATAATTTTTTTTGAAAGCTTTAAATGAAGAATTGTTGATAATGGCCCATATATTTCTCGCTTGCAATTTGTTTTTTTTTAATATTTTTATGTTAAGACCTGTCACGATATCTCTTTCTTTTTTCCGAAGAAAATATGGGATGCATAACAAAAGTAACTATATATTTTAATTTTTTTATTTTGCAACTAAAGAAAATGTGTTTGTTTACTCCTCTTGGTCCATAACTGTATACCAAGTAGTATTTTTGAATAATTTAAAATACATTAAATCATAGAAGTTTATGTGAGAGGCACTTCGAACTATATTTTCGAAAAAAGTTACTCATTTTTTTCAAAACACAAAAACAAAATATATGTGACTACATGTATTTTGTTGTTGCATGAATTACGTTTTTGACAATTGTATCAGGTTTTTTTCTCTCACATAAATATCTACTTATTAATATCATCAAAAATTACCGATAACTATATTTCGTTGCATTTAATAAAAATTCCTTTACCAAAAACGAGAAAAAAACGTACGTATGTCACTATTATTTTAACAAAACGTACTTTTTACATTTCAGCCTTTTTGAAATAATCAAAGTACCTACGTACGTTTTTTCTGTGGCTACTCATTTAATACATTAATATTTTTGTTACTTGTCATTTCCAAATTATTCCTAAGAACTTTTTAACCGAATTTGGGTTGAGAAGGGCAGTGACAGCTGTAACGAACAACGGGTTGAAAGTTTTAGGTCACTGTACTTAATCGAATAAAATGACTTATTTAAAAGAAATCGTTAAATGGATTTAAAGCAGCCTTGTTTTTGGTTTGTCAGAATTTTTGATAAATTGTTGAAAAATTTTGGGTTACAAATCAACAAAAATTGTATTAAGCAAGTTAGTGATAAAAAAAGAGTACTTTCCTTTTCAAAAACTTATTTCTTTAGATAGTAATGATACATATTAAGAAATTAGTGTATGGATTTTTGAACAATGAAACTTTTACTATTTTACTTTTACTATTTATTTTTTCTACTACAAAAGATATATTTCTTAGTCTGTTTTTATGTAATTGATTACCCATTCTTGTTTAAATAATAAAACCCATCATATTTGCATTTAGAACAATTTGTTTTCTAACATTAGAAAAATATATTATTTCTAACCCTTCTTACCTTTAGAGGATCTATGTACATAATTTAGCACGTTCTATAAAAAAGGCGCAATATCACACCATAAAAATTTGAAAAGGCTGTCGGTTTTTAAAGGTTCACATGTGGGTTAAATTATTTATTTTAAACTTAGTTTTTTTCCACAATATGTATTCTTCTTTTAAAAATCATACTAACACATGTGCCAAACATATGTAAGGTCTGACGATTGGAAAAACAAATTGGCAAATATTTACAAACAGCCCCGTCAACATGCGTACATACCTCTAATACATAAATAAGAAAACACATGCATAAGAAAATTTGTAAACAACTTAGAAAATAGATATTAGATTTTTAATTTATTTTACTTTTGCTAATAATGCAGAGAAAAAATAATGAAATTAAAATTTTCATGTTTTTAAAATGCAGAAGATTTTTTTGCAATTATTTATTTGCTTTCAAATAAAAAGATGCTTAAATAATCTTCTATAAATTTGCATATTTCTTAACAAAAACAAAAAATTCTAATATTATTCTTAATTCTAATGTCAATGTCAAAGTAGTGTATTCACCTTTAAATAAGTTTTTTATTTTATTTTTCCAAAATATTTTGAATGCGTTTTTTATTTCAGTTAAAATAAAAATTTGCATTTGAATTCTTTGCCGTTTTATTTTTTTCTTTTTTTTTTTTTTTGTAGAAATTTAAGTTTTTTGGCGCCAAGTGTATTTTGTTTTGGAAAAACAAGATTTGTATGCAAAAATATTAGAATTTACTATTATTTTTGGGGGCATGTGCTTTTAATGAAGATTGCAAGTCAATAATCTGAGATGTTTTGTACCTTGAACTTATATTCTGTTTGATTTATTTTTTTTTTCATTTGAATATTTTTGTATTCAAGTGCCTAATGAATTTTCTAACTGCATATAAAATGTTTGCATTACTTAGAATACTAAATTAAGATTTTTTATTTTTTATTCAAAAATCGTATGATTTCACTTGCAATGAAAAAAAAGAAGAAATCTATCATGATTTTTTCATGTATGTTGTTGTCAGATTTTTTGTCAACATAAGTTTATTGAAAAGTTCAAGGATTCTTGAAAGAGAAATTTAAAATGCAAAATTTTTGATTATTTGGCATGTGCATTTTTTACGGACCCACCTCAGAGTTTTGGAATTTAATTTGAAATATTGCGTTGGTGCTAATGGCTATGGTATATGTAAATAATATCAGTTTGCCCTTGCATAAAAAGTTCGAAGGACTTGTTTTTAATTATACATTTTTATACTTGAAAACCCGCAATAATTTTGTACTTAGTTGGAGAAAAATAAATAGGCCTTAGCCTATATTTATCAAGTGAGAAGAGAAATTGTCTTTCAATTAGTTCATTATCAGAGGTACATTTATAGAGATCAGAATATTTAAGTTTTTAAAAATATAAAGCGCAATATTTTATTAAACAAAATATGTACGGTATTTATCAGTTAATTTAGATACAAGGGGCCATGGGATTCTGATGATAAATCAGATATAATACATTAATTAAGTAGCTAGTTAAATTATTTAAAAACTTAAAAAAATGTAATAAAAAACGAAGGAAAATATACTTATTTATGTACTTAGGTAATTTTAAAAACATTTTCAGTAGAAAAAAATTATGAACACTTTAAATAAATTCATTAATAAATATTATTATCTCGTAACAAAAATAAGCAATGCAGTTGAGTGTTACGTATACACACATATAGAAATACGGAACAAAATAGTGAATTTTGCAACTTTTGACGTGACTTGGTAGTTTTGAGGCCATTATATTACTATTACTAAATGACCTATATCAACATTTTATATATCGTTGAATTGGTAAATAAGTCTATTTTTATATTCTTTTAACATTTTTAAAGTATTTGCAAAATTAGTGGAGTTGTATTAAAAAAATTAAATTTTTTTGGATTTTCAGCTATTTTTGGAAAAAAAATTTATTTTTGAAAAATTACCAAAAATAGGTTATTATAGCTATTTTATTGAGTTTTTTAGGAATGAAAGCTTGATTTGTGTTTTATACATTACATAAGAAATAATATTAAAAATATTATGCTAATATGCTTTTAATATGCTTTTAAAAATAGTCGTTAAAAAAACTGACTTTTAACATAAAATCTCCACTCCTGCATTCGTTTTTGGCCGGGCGGGAAGCAGTTTAGTGTTAAATCATTCTAAATCTATTTCTATAAAAAATATGGGTACCAAATTTAAAAAAGCTCGCGTGACATTTTTTTTTTATTAATCGATAAAAATGAAACTATTTTTTAACATTGACAATTTTCGGCCAATGCTGGATGTAGGGTGCAAACTTAAATCAATTCAAAATTTCTTTATTAACCATTTATGAAGCCTTATCTTTTGAAATTAATAAGGAAAAAATTTTTCTATTAACGGAACTTTGAGAAAAAAGTGAATGAATTGTACTATAATTTTGTAAAAAAATAGCCATTTTTCATGCCAATTTCAGAGTTCTGACTTTGAATATTTTTCACGTCTAGACGAATTGAGATAATCCAAAAATTCTTTCAACATATTATTTTGAAATATGTAGCAAATTACAGAATATTTTTAAAAAATTTTTGCCTCATATATCGCCGGACTTATTCCCGAAAAACGAAAGAAAGTCGAGCCAAAAAATCAAAGATTCAAAATTCAAGCGTAAATATCTTTTTAACTGTAAGAGATAACTTAGATGAGTAAGCTTATTTTTTTCTTTATCTTGCCAAGCACTTTCCAGAAATATAAAAATCTTTAAAATCGGACTTCATTTGTACAAGTTACGATTTTTTTTAACTTCTACATACTCGAGGTAGTCAACTTTGACACCCTGTAGCTTATCTCGTGTTATCACAGGGTGACTACAAGATGATTTTTCTGAAAGCTTAGGTCCTCCTCTACAACTCTTCCATACATTTCAATTTGATCCGACCAGTAGTTTAGGAGATTCAGATTTATTACTAAAAAATTTGCGTTTGACCCAACTGTGGAACAGAACAAGTGCGAAAAATTATAAACCCTAATCACATTTATTATAAGTATTGGTCCATAATTTGACTATACTAACATAAAAGATCAAGGAAGGATTTTTGATATAAATACACATTGGTGTAGGATATCACATAGTCAAGCTTAACAGACTAAATATTTCTTACTTATTTTTAACTGGTTATAGTTTTCGAGATATACCACATATTGCAATATATTTCTAGAATGATTTGTTTGATTTGGTTTAATAAAATACCAAAAAAAAAAAAAAAAAAAATAAATAATTTAATTTATCTTAAACTTATAATTACTACTTAGTTTCGAAGATATTAATTTGTGTGAAGAGATATATAACTAATTCTAAAATTTTAAATTTTTAGTTTTCGTAAAAAATCCAAAACGACAAAAAGATACTCCTTCTCCTTCTTTATCACAAAGCTGAATATGAATGTAATATTATTTATCATAATATTACAAATAATTTTATTCCGCCTCATCATACTTTAAATGCTTCCAATTATAATATAATTCCGTCAGAGTCGACTTTAGTTACTCCTACGGTATCTAATTCGTCGAACTTGCCCATGATTCCAAATCTTGCTAGCAGCAAGCCTCCAGAGCTTATTTTATTAACTCCCTCATCGTCAAACATCCCAGCTAATTTAAATGTGGTCAACAATCCTCTTGTAAATCCGTTTACAACAGTAACTCCAAAGCCTCTAAAAATTATTGCTCCAAGGAAAACCATATTTGCTAGCCGTTTTCAGTAGATACAACAATAAATGATGTTGAATTCTATATTAAAACGAACCTTGGCATCGAAGATTATAATAATGTCCAAATTTACAAGATAAATGCGCGTAATAGAGCTTCATTTAAAATAACTGTCCGAGAAAGTATTTTTGATCCACAATTTTGGCCAAAAAATACAATTTTTCGACAATTTATTTATCGTGATGATAACAACGTAATTCTTTCCAGGGCTTCTGATCCAAATCCAAAAAACTAATTGAATTAAATAATCCGTTAAATATTAATAATAATATTAATATTTGTCCAAAAAATGATTACAACTTCTCAGCTATCTCCATCGCATACCAAAATGTTAGAGGTATGAACACAAAGTTAAAATCCCTTTATTTAGAGAGTTTTGATATTGAGCATAATATCATTGTACTCACTGAAACGTGGCTCCGAAATAAATCTGATAAAGAAATTCATAATTCTGAAATAATGTGCAGTAAATTTCAAATCTATAGACGTGATAGAGTGGGCAAAGAAGGTGGGGGAGTTTTGATTTCTGTCTCAACTCTTTTTCCTTCAGAAGAAATATTTTTTAACAATGATCAAAATATTTAATTTATCGCCGTATGTATTAAAGCCAAATTTAGAACAATTTTTATAACTTGCTCTTATATTCCTCCTGCGTCAAACATTCAAATTTATGAACAACATGGAAACGCGATAAAATTTGTAGCTAATCAATCCAAACATGGAGACTCCATAATTGTTCTTGGTGACTTTAATATTCCAAATATTAAATGGTGCGAAACTCCTGATTCATGCTTTTTAAGCCCATCGATAATATCGGAAACATCTATTGAATTACTGGATACTATTGCTGATTTAGGACTATTCCAAATAAACAACATAGTAAACAAGCTTAGCAAATTACTTGATCTTGTATTTGTTGATCAACCTGAAGAATTTAATATTCTTCGCATTAATCCATTATTAACACCTGAAGATGCGTATCACCCCACTCTTGAAATAAGCGTATACGTCGAAACAAAGATATCGTTACAATCCAATGTAAATGATGAGATGGTTTTTGATTTTAGCAAAGCTGATTATTCCAAATTAAATCACCTACTTTATTCTGAAAACTGGTTTGAATATATTCCTTACAATAAAGTATGTCCTCGTAATATTGACATCATTTTGAATAAATTCTATGATGTTTTAAGAAATCAATACCAATGACGAGAAAAAAAATTGCACATGGAGCACCTTGGACTACAAAGCAGCTCAATGGCTTGAAAAATTTGAAAAACAAACATTATAGAAAATACAAAAAATCCGGTTTATCTATTGATTATATGAGGTACTCCATATCAAGATCAGTTTACAATTCGGAAAATATCAAATGTTACAATAATTATCTTTTTAGGGTGAAAATAAACTTTAAAAATAATCCAAAATATTTTTACCAGTTCGTAAATTCTAAGCGTCGAGTCTCTGGATATCCGTCCATGATGAAATTTGGAGATAAAGAATCCTCAAATGATGCAGATATTTGCGATATGTTTGCTGCTTTTTTCTCAACCGCCTATTCTGATAAAGATTCATATGAACTTTCCAATTATCCATATCCAATTCCAGCTGCAACCCTAATAAATTGTCCAACATTAGATAAATCGATATTACTGAGAGCTGTACAGAATCTAAAATATTCTGATAAATGTGGACCTGACGGTGTTCCAAGCTGTGTTCTTCTAAAATGTTTACATTCTCTTATATCTCCAATAACATACTTATTCAACATATCAATATTTAGTGGTTACTTTCCTGAAGTTTGGAGGAAATCTTATATTATACCTTTGTTGAAATCCGGTAGCAGATCCAACATTTCCAATTATAGAGGTATTGCTAAATTAAGTATTATTCCAAAATGATAGTTACTGAAATCCTTTCGCATCAAGTTGTATGTTATCTTTCGCCATTTCAGCATGGATTTAAGAAAGGATGTTCCATTACTACTAACCTTTTGGAGTTCACAACCTCAGTTATAACCGCATTTCATTCCGGTTTACAGACAGACGCAATATACACAGATTTCAGTAAAGCTTTCGATAAAGTAAATCATGATCTCCTATTGTTCAAATTGGATAAACTCGGATTTTCTCCTGTTTTCCTTAAATGGATTTCCACATATCCTAAAAATAGATGCCAATGTGTATTATTCAGAGAATGTACATCAAAAACCATTCCTATTTTATCTGGTGTTCCACAGGGTAGTCATCTAGAATATTAATGTATGCTGATGATGTAAAGCTGTTCCATAGCTTTAACTATTCCTATCAATGTTCCTTACTCCAATCAGATCTTGACAATCTTTATGATTGGTGTATGATGAATCTAATGAATCTGAATTTAAGAAAGTGTAAACACATGATGTTCTACAGAAGAAGTCCAGTACTCTGTAGATACACAATAAATGAATATCAATTTGATCTAGTCGAAGAATTTCTTGATCTGGGTGTGTTGCTTGATTGTAAACTATCCTTTAACTCCCACGTTTCGCAAATCGTTAATAAGGCAAAAGGAGTTCTAGGTTTCCTCAAGCGCTGGAGAAGAGAGTTTATCCTCTCCTTACGTTTCCAAGCAATTATTCATATCTCTTGTAAGACCAATCCTGCAATATGCTTCCGTGGTCTGGGATCCTCAATACGAAGTTCATATAAAGGAAATTGAATCGGTCCAGAAACAATTTCTCTTATTTTGTCTTCGTAATCTTCCATGGAATCCTAATATTAATTTACCATCATATAAAAGTCGATTACAGCTTATTGATCTCCCTACTCTTGAAAGTAGGAGAAAATATATGAATATTTCATTTGTAATTTGAGTTCGTGCTTCGTAAGATCGAATTTGTAGTCCCAAATCGTCCAACTAGAAATTATATTCCTTTAAAAATAAAATATTTTCGAACCAATTATGCCAACTTTGATCCCATGAGACGTATATACAATCAATTCAACAGTTTCTATCCATATATTGATTTCTCATTAAATCCAATCCGCATTAAGAGGAATATTTTTAACTTAGTTAAATAATAAGTTTTTGTTATTGAATGATTATCAAAATATTTTATTGTTAATAGCTTTAAGAATAATATATATGCTAGCCTGTACGAAATTGTAATTTCATTGGCTATTAAATAAATAAATAAATAAATAAATAAATAAATTACCATTTGTATAACTTTCATTATGCGCTTGATTCCTGAAACTAGGCATTATATGGAGGCTGTAGTCAATTATCGACCAAAATTGTGATAAAATTTGCACTAGGTCTTTTACTCTAATGAAACATATTGCTGTCAAATATTATGTTATGATATGGGACCTATGAACTTAAAAGTGATTTTCGGGAGAAAGACTTATATGGGAGTTTTCTACCAATCATAATGGAGTTTGTATATATTTAAAACCTACAGGAAAAGTTACAAATTTTAACCTTATCTCTCCGAATTTAATGATATTCGGTACAATCTCATCAAAATTAAGACTAATACAAAATTTCAGATAACTTAATCAAACTTTTCGCGAAATATAGCGAGTTGAAAGTGTTAAATAGTTAAAAAAATTTACTAAGTTTTCAGGAGCGAGATCGAAAAAATTTTAACATATATAAAACTCAATAATTTGGAAATGGTTGATCTTTGAGTTTTGATATTATTGATATTATTTGATTAATATTATAATACAGATCACAGTTCTAACCGCTACTTATAAACTCGTGGACCTTTCTTGTAACCCTTCCATTAGAGATTTGATATTTGTTTCAGTTACTTTTTTGGAACAATTTGCCCATCTTCTTTGAAAATTTTCGATATTTTGGGACACCTTTTTATGCTCTCGAATTCCTCTTACTCAAGAGCCCAATATCTCTCCACTGGTCTTAGCTCCGGACAATTTGGAGGTTTGAACATGACAACCATGTTGATTTGTTATGAGTTTGATTAAAATGAGTAAGCAAAAAGAAGTACGTGCTAAAATTATTAAAAATTAAAAAAATCAAATCCTACAGAAAATTGGCCAAAGAATTAAAGGACTCCCATCAAACTATTTCCAATGTTATTAAACACTATCAGAAGAATCCGACATTGGTTCGGGAAAAAAGGCCCGTATGATATTGGGAAGACCAAAAAATTTAAAGCATATTGAAAAGAGCTCCAAACACATCTGGTAGAAAATCAGCCCAGTTAGCTCAGTGTTCTGATTATTTGTCAAAAAAGTACCAGACAGGAATGCTACAAAAAATTAAGAAGCCAAGAATATGACACGGAAATTAAAATCAAAATTCATACAAAAATACGCATATTTCGCAGATTTTTCGCAGATTCCGGGTCAAAATTTTTATGTTGCTAATGTTCGAAGAAATGTTGAAGATAAAAAATTCCTGGTATGTCAAGCTTTATGCAGTTGCGGCAAAAGAAACAAGTAATTTGTTGTAGTGGTTAAATATTGAAATATGTATCAAATAATGTTTGCAAAAAAAAAAAAAAAACGCTTCTTCCTTTCATAAGAGAGCATAATGTGCCCACATATTTTTGGCCCGATTTGGCACCATGTCACTACGGTAAGAAAGCTCTGAAGTGGAAAAAGAAAATGGCAAACTGTTCTAAAAAAGTGAGTTAAATAACTATCAAATCTCTAATAGAAGGATTACCTAAAAAGGTCCAAGAGTTCATAAGTAGTGGTTACAACTATAAAAGTTATATTTTTCTGTGATCTGTAATATAATATCAATTAAGTAAAAAAATTAAAACTCTAAGATCAATTGTTTCCAAATAATTACATAATTATTTTTAAAGAAATTTTAAGCATGAATTTGTTCACTTTATTTGGTGTGACTTTTCAATAACTCGGAAAATATTGAGATTCCCAGCACGATACTTACAGAGAATATACATAGAGGCTTCATTCTTTACATATAAAGGGTGTCCCAAAATGAACATAAGATTTGAATTTGCCGCCAGGAACATCAATTCGACCTAATGGATAATAATTTTAAGAAGCTGTCTACAGCGTATACTCGTAAAAGATCAGCTCACAAAAGATCAGAGTGGCCAACAATTTACTGCAAAAATGGCGGCAAATTCAAATCTGGTGTTAAGTTTGGGACACCAAATTTTCATGAATTTGAAAATACCATTTTTTGAGATATGCGACTGCGAAATATTGGCCATTTCAATTTAATATAAAAAAATGTTTTAGATAAAGTTTTAAAGACAATTTCATTACCTTTAATTATAGACCTCTATGAATATTGTATTTGAAAGATATTCGTATTTTTATAAAGACAATTTATCGTACGTACGTTATGTTAAAGGCAATTTTAATACTTTAATATGATACCTTAATGAGTCTTGTACCATAAATACTTTGAAAGAAATTTGTAACTTTGTGTATACAATTAAAAAAAAAATTGTTTAGCTATCCACTTTCATATCTTAGTTTTGACGAGTATATCATCAAATTCGAAAGAGGTGAGGAAACCAGCTAATTGGTTTTAAATGGAATGACTTAGATACTAAATAAATTTTACCAAATATCGAAAAAAGGTAAGAAAACGATTAAATTTTATAATTTAATGAAGTTCTTATCGTCTGTAAAATTTTCTTCATGGTTTATACGACCTTATACGAGTACATGCTTAATAGTTATTTCTTAGCTCCTATTGAAATGTTTTTGTAAATTTTATTATTTTTGTATTATTTTTAAAATAATAAAGTCGATATTGATCGATCGCTTTTAATGAAATTTAGCTCATTTTATTTATAACATATCTAGCTGTATGATAAAGGAGAAAAATGATTTTTTAATTTTGTAAGAATTTTCGATGCTGTATTTTTAATATCTTTGAAACTTTTGATCATGTTCAAAATTATACTATAATTTGATAATTCAAATTAGAATTAATTAGAAGGTATTTTACTAAACTAAATTATTGCAGTATGTGACGCAAGATCATTAGCTTTATATTTACCAATTTTTTTTAGAATTAGTGACAATTAAAAAAAGTGCCAATTAAAGAAAAGGCTTAGAACTACACGATTACGTGTATCTAAATTTACACAGAAATTACATGGCGCAGAAACAGTTTTTTTCTTACGTTTTCATGTCCTATATTAATTTATAATTTCCATACCAGTGTTGCCAGAAGGTAAGAATAAAATGCTAAATTGAACTTTAAAAAATGTCAAAAAAGACTAAATAGCTCAAAAAATAAGGCCAGAAAAAATGTAAAGTTAAAAACATTTTTTCTTGTTCTCATAAGTTTTTGATATTTTTTAAAAAATATTGTAATAAATTTATAAATAAAATATGGAACGGCTATCAGCAAAAGTACCCATTGAAAGAATTCTGTTCATATAAAAAATGACCCAATGTTTTGAAGTGATTTTTCATCATCTTTGAACTATAATTCCTTTTTGATAATGCATTTCTAAACTTTTGAGTGATGTTTCGCTTTTATTAGAATTTTTTTAATATTATATTCATAAATGGTTTCAATGGTTAATGAAATATATTAAAAAATAATTATAATAATCTACATCGACTAAGTTCGTAAAATTAGTTAAGTTAGTTTTTATTTGGAGAATATTTTTTTAAATATTAATAATCTCAATTGTTGTGCGAATAAATACACAAAAATGCTTAAATGGATGATTCTGTAAAAATAAAATCAGTAATAGCAAATAAGAAAACATATTTCCTTCGTTGTTGAAAAAAAAAAAACATTTTTAGCCTTGTTTAAGGCAATTTTAAGAAAAAAGCTAGAAGCTTAAACGAACATTTTGAGTCTAAAAGTAAAATAAAAAAAGCTAAACTGAAAACACTGTTCATTACCACACTTTTTAAAAGCTTCATATGTGTAGTAATGTTTAACATGACTAGATCATTTTTAATGCATTTTAGTACGTGTTATTTGATATAAATTTCTCAAAATTCAAGAACACCAAATTTTCAATACATATTCCCAACATATGACTTTAAAAACTATTGGAAAATTTAACAATTTATCACAAAAAATATAATTATTTTCTCAAAGCCTTAACGTAAACATTCATATGTTAAGAGTCCTTACAAATAGAAAAAGTTAAAATTTTGTGCCTACACATTTTGAAGGTAAGAAACACAATTACAAACATACGTAAAGATGCTGAGAAAAACTTACTGAAAAAAAATTATAGTGGAAGGATATTACCCACCACCACTTGAGCATATGTTGTTTTCATAAACATAAACTGCAACAGCAACAAATATATTTTAAGGTGCGATACTGTTATGCCACATGATCATTTTAATTTTTGTTTAAAACAAATTAAGAATATGAAAAAAAAAGAACAAAAACAAAGTTTTTGTTATTTCCACTCATCATCGTCATCAACCTCGTAAAATTAAAGCGCCATGCAATGCGGAACGTGGAAAATTTGTTTATCAAAATTGCAACAACAAAAATGAAATCCCTGAAAAGTAGTAAGAACAACAAAAATACCAGTACATATGTATGTATAGAGATATATACATATGTGAAGTACTAGTATTTAGTACGTGCCCTTAACATGCCTCGTAACTTTTCGTTAATTTTCACAACAAACCAAAAGGTAGTTGGAATTTCTTTTTCAACATACAAACATACTCATATGTGCTTAAAATATTAAGAGTTTTCCAATTTTCTTTGAGAAATACAAAAATTTAGTTGATATTCCCTTTTTTCTGCAGACACATACATACATACATACATGCATATGTACATGCTACAAGCTGATATGTTCTCGTATGCATGTCTTCAAGTTTATATTTTCCCGTGGTTTTTTTCAACTTTCATGTTAAATATGTTTGGGAAATATTGGCGAAATTTTCTAATGGTCAACACAATTTATTGCCTGAGTTAAGAAAACTATTGCGGTGATTTTTATAACGACTGGCCTACTATATGTATACTAGATATAGTAGGTAAGTAAATTAAATATATTTTATTTCCATCATATGTGAGAAAAAAAACTCTACGTGTTCGAGTACAACATACATACGTGTTTATTATATGACTTTATATCTGAAAATATATTTTCCCATGCTAGCGAATATTATAAACGTATAAAAAAAGAATTATCCATATACGTGGGTTTTTTTCATGACGGGCAACTACGTATATTAAAGGAAAATCCTTATAACACTATATATTTTTCCGGTTGGAAATATTGTCAATGTGTTTTTTGCTCATCAACATTCAACATCATGTTAATATTGTCCATCAAAAAGTCCAACGTAATAAAACAAGTAATATGGAAATTTTTATATAAAGTTGCACACATTAAAAGGACATTTAGAATTTTAATGTTTTCCCTTAAGAAAATGTGCTGGGTTTTGATAAAATTCCCATTTGGTCATCGAAATTTTATGTCTTAAGGTGGAGATTCCGTTAATAGCTTGATTTGAAGGTGATTTAACGAAATGTGTAAGAGAAATGAAGATTTTTTTGAAGAAGTAATTTTAGCAAGAAAATTATGAAAATTTTTAATTTTGATTCTATAATTAAATGATTATTTCTAGTATATTCTAATAAATTTTTTTGGATTTCTTCTTCAACTTATGGAGTGCGCACGAAGAAATTATTTCACGCTTTAAGGCTTTTAGCTTTTACTATATGTAAAAAAAGTAAGTACCATTAACTTCTTTACATTTGTCATTACTCTCACTAACTATGTATTAAATTTTGTTGTAATAGCGTAATTAGTTTTTAAATAGAATTTGAATTAAAAAACAAAAAAAAAAAAAAAAACATATTTATAACGAAAATAAAAACGACCATAAAAAAATTGCTAAAAATGCAGATGTGTGGCGAATATAGTTTTCTCCTTTCGCGGTCTTTTTCCGCTTCCTGGAAATTGGGATTAATTTTTAAATTTCTCGGAATCCCGATAACTCCTGCCAAAGATAAATAATTAAACATATTAAAATATGTATAAGGTAATTAAGTTAAATGTCGGATATAAAGTGTTAAAATAAACTAATTAATCATAAAACGATAAACTAATTCATATTTTGAAAATGAAATAACCGCTTTTTATTATATAATTACAATATAACAAAGTCGAATTATTACTTTGGTTTTCATATTTTCCTGTGGGTAAAACTTCCCTCGAAAATTTTACGGAAGTACGCCTGTTGTTAAGAGAGCCTCAATGAATTTTACAGATTTCTGAAGCCCTATTTCTTCCTGGTTTATAACCCATTTCTATGAATAATGGTTTTCTCACACAGTTTTTATGCTACAATATTAACCTATAGCTAAGGAAAACGTGCGCTCACAAATTAATTTACATCACGTTCACTTTTTGAACAATTGAGTTCTTTAAATTGCATGGTCTTATAAGTGAACTTTTTATAATAAATCTCGTATAAAATGCATATATAGTTTATATACTTTTAGGACCATATTTTCACTGGTGCTTTAAAATGTATGTTGTTGTTTGAAGATTCCAGACATTTTAGGAAGATTTCTCTTTCAATTTTAACATGCGTGTATATTACATCTTCAAATCGTTTAATAAATATATTTTTCAAATATAGAATTTTACTTCTTACTAGTCCTTTTGCAACATATTATTTTTGACTACAATGTAGATGATTTTTTTCCTTAATATTGTCATAAGTAGATTTTTTTATTTTCTATCTGTTACACAAAAATACGTGAAGGACTCAAAAACTATAAAATATATTTAGATATTTCCTTAAAGATAATTAAACTCGTAACGAAATCAAAGAAATCCCGGGAATCCCTCATGATTATTTTTCAGAATTCCCTTCTCGGGATTTCACGAGACCACAGAAAATATAATGCAAACTTAAAGAACAAATACCTTCATTTATGGAACGAAAGCTGCTCATTAACAGTGTTAAAAAAAACACAAATTTTAAAAATTCAAAGTTATATAAAAAATAATATAATCTTAGTATATGTATTCAGGTTTTAAATACTTTATATATTAATCATAAACTTTAGTTAGTCATTAGGAGAAATAAGTAATTAAAATTTAACTTTTTAGAAAAATGGTTATCAAAATGTTGTCCCTAATCCAATTATGTAGGGGAACGAGATATAAAGTATAATAAAAAAAATTAATTATTCTCACGTCCTTATTATCATATCATAAGGACGTGAGAAAACAAACCAGATTGATATATTTAGAATTGCAAAACATCTGGGTCAAGTAGTAATAGAATATAAGAATGCAAATAAGAGTTATTTTTTATAGGGACTTAGCCAATCTTATTTGGTAATATGAATTCCATTTTTTAGAAGATTTACATTAAAAGATATTTAATTGGGAGGTTTAGCGAAAAGATATAAGATTTATCGTTCATGTACCAAAGCACTCACATATATAAAATTTTAATATGTTAATTTAAAAATTGTGTACAAAATTGTGGTTCAATTAAAAATACATCGGGACTGATAAAACACTTTTATTGTAGTTATTTGTAAAACAATGTAGTGTCATTTTTACATTTTTATTATTATTTAATTATGTTGTCACAGTTTTAAAAACTAAATGAGGTACATTTTTCATTCCATACAACAGAACCATATTGGGGAACCCCCTAAAATATATCTACCAATGGACTCAGAATTCTTTTAACTGGTCGAAATTAGTTCATTATTTCACCTAGTCCCCAAATAAATGTTCTCTTGGAGTAATATTTTTAAGCTTAAATATCTTGAATACATATAATCGTATTTCTACAGAATTTTGAACAAATTTGTATGTATCTACATAATATATGGCAATCAGTTGCAAAAGGATCGCTTTAAAATTAATTGTACCTTCTATTAAAGCCCTCTCCTGAAAATCAGTTGAAGGTACTCAAATGGTTAAATATTTATATTTTCTATTGATTTAAATTGTTTTCTTCATTGTCAGTTAAAATTGGAATGAGAAGTTATAGAAACATTTAGTTTTTAAATGCTTGATTAATTTTTAGGATTTTTAAAACTAATAAAAATAAAGTTTTTATTTAACAAAAAAAAACTAAAATGGAAAAAAGTCATCATCTCCATAATGTAAAAAAATAACCAAAGCGGCAATACCGCTCATTAATTAAATTACTCTGTATCTTTTATCAGAAAATTTAAAGATCCAGAAATGAGAGGATGAAAATTATTGTGATTAATTTTTTAACTATTTTGCGAATCTTGATTTTGATTATCTTGATCAGAAATTCAACATCACCGAAATTATGGGAAACGTAACAAATAAATATCGTGTAAAAAACCAAAATGTTGGAACAAATTTTTGGGTCTGTCAAGTCTTTTGTACGTACGGGGTAAAATCACTTCATTCATAACATAGAAATGTCTTTGAAAAATTTCCTTCCTGTTATTAGAAAACAAAATGAATTCTAATTTTTCTGACCTAATCTCGCTTGTCATCATTACAACCAAAAAGTAATTAAGTGATATCAAAGAAATGGTGCTGCTATGTTCCAAATTAGTCCAATCCACTTAACTATACAGAACTCTGACCATTTGAAAGTATTTAAAGTAAAAAAAAAAAAAAAAAAAAAAAAAAAAATAAATAAAAAAAAAAAAATAAAAATACAATAGAGATCTTAGTGACAGTATATTACATGAAATACGAGTATAAAATATTTTATTGAAAACGAATACACAATTAATTTTTCTTTTAAGTTGAATATAATAGTCTTTAAAAAAACAAAATTTTAAAAGGATTAACCTGTTGGTTTAATTTTTATAAACTAAATTGCATGTACTAATTTTTTCGTGCACAGTCATTATTTTAAAATTATTATAAAATTCACATAATAAATAACTATTAAAAATAAAACTGATTAAAACATCTGAGTTTATTTTGTCCAAAATACACAGTTGTTTTACATTGTTTTTAAAGATAACTTTAAATTTGCACATGATGAGCTAGAATATTCACTGAACTTGATTGAAAATGTTAAAAATTTGTTTCTTAAGAAAATATTCTACTCTATACATATATTACAAAAAATTTCCATAAATGTAACCATCTTGGGTGAACATTCAAACAAAGGGATAAAAATTTGTCTGCGCCATCTTTTATAATCTTGGGGATGAGAAACAATTAGGTATCGGTACACATTTTCAAAAGTAATCAAACGTACTCGCCTTCAGTACATATGTCCTCTGATAAATGCGTTAAATGCAGTATAAAAAAACATCTATGTAGACTTTGCTCGTGGTATAATATAGATATCAATATTAACCAAATAAATTATATTCAACATTACTATAAGATGATATTTTGTTTTCTCAAAAATCTCTTAAAAGTTTACATCTATAGAAAACAACTAAAAATCCAACTCTTTGCTCTTTGCTCAGCAAAAAAAAAAACATACTCTTTTCACACGTATAATTTAGAGTTCTGAAGAAAATTGTACTAACACACACAAAGAGATCGGTTTTTTAGAGCAAGTTGGACTTTTAGTTGTATTCTATGCTCGCAACCAATTCCGAGCAGTTAGAAATTATTATATTTACATTTTTTTAACGTTTTTTATTTTTCTCTGAATTTTTTGAAGTGGATGACTTCTGTCAAAAATTTAAAAAATTTTTATTAAATAAATTAAACAATTTAATTAAAATTTAAAATAAAATGAAATAACAAATTAATTTAAATATTTTATCGGGTAATTTTTCCTATGTAGTAATTGATATAATTATTTTGGTAAGAGATGCAAATTTAAACAATTTTTAATTGAATGAATTATTTCGGTTATTGGTGGCTTTTTTCTGTACAGTCGGGCGTAATTCGTTTAATTAATTAAAAAAAGTGATTTTGAGTCGATTGACATACCTAAAGATAATAAATCTAAATATTTGAATTTGAAAAATTGGCATTCATGATACAGAAAAAAGTATTCGAAAAATTCAAATTTCAATAGCCCATAAAATTCGAATATAGGTACACAAATATTATTAAATATTTTAAAATTTATCAAGTTTTTATTTTTTAGTTTTATTTTTTTTAATCATTTTTTGAGTTGAATTAACGATGTCCGTCCGTCTGTTTGACTGGCTGCCTGCACATTTTAATCTTGTGAACGAAATACTGGTCGCAGATCTGTTAGTTGAAATTGGTTATGATCGGTCCATTACTTCACCTAGCCCCCAAAGAATTTTCCTCATAGAATAGGGGTCTACAATCATAAATTACTTAAATATAGCGTTATTTTAATGATATTCGTCACAAGTAAGGTTTATATAAATCTTTTTGTAAAATTTTATAGAGATTAGTTTATAATTAAACTCCTTTTCCTACAATCACTTTAACATGCATAAATCCCACACAAATATTATTATCAAGTTAATATTTGACACAAATAAGTTTTAAATAAGTAAAAACTACAGTGACAAATTTTATTAGAATTGGTCCATAATTAACGATAGCTCCCATATAAGTTTTATTTCTGGGAATCAATTTTAAGTATATAAATCCTAAATGGTACATACATAATACATACATGATCTTATATAGCATACATAATCAATAGCGTAGGGTATCATATAGCCGGGCTTGACCGACTATACCTTTCTTATTTGTTTTTCAATATAATTGGAACTTACATTTTGTATAGATTTTTTATATAGAAGTAAAATCTATACCCTACAAATATTTGGAAGATATCTTCCATAGAAGATATTTACACAATATCTTCTTTTTATATTTTGGAAGAAAAGCATCAAGGTGATATTTTTCTGACATTGTATTTTTATAACTTTAAAGGAAATTAGGCAATAAACAACAAAAAATATATAAAATTTTTATTTTTTGTCATCATTTGTCAATTTCAATATCCCATTGAAATCATCTGGAAGAAATTGATGCAATACTTTTTCAGTCATAATTTTTTCAGTTGTTTTTAAAAACTGAAAAAGTATTAAAGAAATTTGTTTATATTTTAGCAACAAATTTATATTTTAAGTCAGCCTTTTAGTTTTACGTGCTTTGTATGATCTACAAGATGTAAAAATGTTCTTTGTTATATAATTTTTAGATTAATTTACTGATAATTTTACTATATTTTTGTTACATCTTCCAGAAGATTATCTAGCGGTATCTTTTTTCGGCTAAATGATTATCTAGCAATATTGCCTATTTTTCATCCAGGCGTATTGATTTCTTATTGCTTAGATGTATCGCCTGTGACGCACAATCTTTCCCGATGGGGAAAACTTCCGCAATATGAATATGACTATTGCCTCAATAACTTTTTTCTTCTAAGCAATATGAATTCGAATCATTTTCGCGTTATTTTGCTTGCAGGTATAATTTTATAAAGTAAATGTTTAAGATTAATTTCTTATTTAAAACTAAATATAATTATTAAATCAACAAAAAAATTTATTTAATCTAAAAAACATAATTTCAAATAATTGTTATATTATTTTGCATATTTTTCTTTTTCTTTCAAAAATGTAAATAAATTTCGCGCCCTAAAAAATAGCGTAATAAATATTTTAAGGGCGCAACTTCAGAATCCATGAATAAGAATCATAAAATAGAATATTTTTTCGATGACACCTATGCGAGGCATGAACATCGAAGCAAAATGTATTTCTTCAATTCTTGTATGGACTAAAAAAACCACTGCTTCTGCAGCATTTTTTCAGCAATTTCTAATAAATTTCATTTATTTCTCAAATATTTGGAAGTTCTTATTTTTGGACGTGAATATTGAAATAGAATTAATTTCTTACAAAATAGTGAGAATTAATGTATCAGGAATATCCAATTAATTTAAACCTTTTTCGAATACAATAAAATATGGTTTTATCATATAAAATAACAAATTAAATACGATCAATTTGTGATGAAAATTTAAACTTTATTTGCTTAATACAGTTAACAATCTACACTCTCTTTATCAATGCCATCAATGTAAAGCGTTTCCGAAGATCCGAATTTAAATTTTTAATTGAATGAGTGCGAATAACAGGTCGATCTATTATTGAAAACAATTTTCAAGTAAAATTAATAATTGTCTGATATATTTCATTAAACTTTTCAATGACAATTACTTGAATAAATTTATAATTTCGTTAATTCTAAAGTTTGAAGTGTATGTAAATTCATTTCGATTTATTTAAGTAAATCATATTTTTATTAGACAATACAAATCAAGTCCAACTCAAATAGGAATTTCTCATTATTTTCCAATTTTCACAAAAAATGTCTGTATTTTTCCCCTTAGAAAAACCACTTGAATTTCACAACATGATACTAACAACCACTTATTATTATCTCTCATCTTATATTTGAACTAAATACTTAAACACTACTTATGTTAACATCTCTACAGGTACTTGTTTAAATCCAAAAGTAAACACCTCAAATCAGCTACTGGGGAAACACGCTTCATCTCATACTCAACGTTTTTCCACATCATTATATGTGACGGACGCACTTGACTCTATTTGATATTTGAACAAAAAAACCCTACTGTTTGTTTGTTATTTTTCCCATCTTAACCTTAAGCATACTTCAGAGGTGAAGAAAAACCTGACCAATTTTATAAAACACAGGTAAAAATACAACATTATTTAAGAGGCGGAGGTGTTAGAAAATGATGACAGGTAAATATTTGCTAATTTTCATAGCGTCGTTATTTCCCAATGGTTTCTGGTTTTTGTTGGGAAATATGAGGGTTTTTCATTTTTCCGTTTATGTTTTTCCACTTTCCCTACGGGAAATTGCGTGAGCGTTGGATTGCGGTCAAGTGATATTATCTGGTTTGTTAGTTAAGAGTAATGAGTGGATCCTACCTGTTGTATTTAGATTTAAGACTAGTTTTAATGAGTGTGATTTGTTAAAAGTGCTACTAAATTTTGTTTTATTGTTTATAGATACGAGTATTTTGTGATTTATGAGGAAAAATAGGAAAAAGCTTTAGCTTTTTCTTTGTTGGAAAAGATGAATAAAGGAAATATGAGAAAATTTGTTGGACATTTTACAGACATGGATCTAAAATTTAGAGCAGAAATAAATAAAATGTAAATCTAACTTCATGTAATGTCCACAGAAAAAAATAAAAATGGGTTTGAATTATGAAATTGCTAATATCAATTAAATTTTTTTTGAATTTGCTCCAATCATCAAAATGATAGTATTAATAACCAACATAATTGTTTTTTGTATAAATTTCAATTAATTTTTTAATCAAATAAATTACTCACATTATTGGAATTTTCCTAAAATTTAACTAAAATTTTAATTAATACAATTAAAAAACTAACCAAATATATACCTTTGTGGCAATATGCTTTTGCCAATAAATATTTAAGAACAGGTTTCAAATTATTTATTTCAATATTTAAAATATTATTTAAATAATTTTATAATAAAATGTATGTAATTGTAATAATATATGATGGTGATGTTCATATGTAGTATCTAATTGGATGTGTGATCTTTAAAATAATAAATTTATTCTTATTTCACTATAAGGTCCGATAAAAGCTTTCATTTTTTGCTGGAAGAATTTCCTAAAGGACGACAAATAAACAAATATATAAAATATAAATCAATAAATGTTAAAAATGTTACACATTACACGGAAATAGTTTTCTAAAGAGAAGTTAAATGCACTTTGATTTCGTACGCAATATATGTATAGGTTTTTCATATTTACGGCACCAATGGAGGAGAATCTTAAATAACGAAAAAAAAAACATTAAAAAGTAACACCAAACACAAAGAAACGTGTACTTACCGAATAATTAGTAAATTTTCTGTATTATATCACCTCTGAGATTTAAGAATATCTTCATATATAATTAAAAAAAAAAAAAAAACATTGCAATTAGCAATAAATGATCAGAATTTATGGATGAATAAAATTTTAATTCCGGTATCTGGAAAATATACTCCAAAATGTTTTTTCTTTTTATTTGTATGAATTTTTTAAGTTGTCAAATTTTGAAAAAATAATTTTAAAATATTAATTGTATGAATTAATAAAAGAATTGAAGTTGTAGAAAAAATTAATTAACAAATTACATGAAAACTTTTATTGAATAATTTTTTCTATGTATTCACATAAATATTTTTTAACTGATTTAAATTTGTTATATAAAAATCTAATTTCTGTTTTAATCTTTCTAATAAAATCTTTAAATTCAAAAAAGTTGTAGCACAAATATTTCAAATAATTTCTGTTTCGTTTTGAATTTAAACATCCTTTATTGTTATGGAAATAATATAAAATTCTACTCATTATGCCTTATAACATTCCCAATAAATAATAGACCCACATTAATACTCAATTATTGGCAATAAATTAAATAACAATAAAAAGATCACAACAGTGATGAACAATCGAAATCATTAAGGTGGAAAATCGAAAGAAAAGAAAACAAATCCAACATTTTCGTGAGAAAATAAAATTTGATATTACCACTGATTGAGAGAATATGCTTGTTTGATTGATTTAATATTTACAAATTGAGTCCTTTCTGCGGAAATATATTTTAATTTATTTTCTTTTTATAAAATTCACTTTCAATGACTGCGACATAATGTGCCCACATTAACACATTTATTTATCAATTTCAATCGATTTATTGAGAACAACAGCCATAAACTACCGTGGTGGCATTTTAGCCTACAAATTAGAATTGAAAATACTTTTCCTTTTTTATATTTAAAGTGTTGCGATCATTAATTAAAATAAATGATGTTTTCATAAGAAAGTAAGATATTGATTTTAAGCAAAACAATTTCACGCTAAATAGGGATTATGTATGTAAAAGAAGTCATGGTTTTAGATGATTATTAATGAAAAAGAATTTTACTTCTAATGGATTAAAAGCAATTAATAAATTTTAAGATTTTAATATTAAGTACTCAATAAAATTTAGATCAAATATTTGAGATTTGTGAAATTATTATAGTGATACCTAATCGAAACTGTATTTGGTTTCAAAAGTATATTAAGGGAACTAACACTAACACATCCGATAGTATTTAAACAATAGTTTTGAAAACGAGATATAATTGCCTCTCTAATGATATATATATATATAAAAGGTGGTATTTTATTTTTCATTGCACTATAAAATTTAAGGCTAAAAATGCCTATTATGCGCTTCTCATTATTTCATGTAATTGGTTGAAACTAAACTTCATATATTATCTCGCAATGTTGACATATTTGACGATTAACATCATTTTGATGATTTTTAGTTCTAAAAATGGCTCGTTGGCGATTTCTGTGCCAAATTTGACGATTTTTTCTCAGAATTTATTGATTTATTGATTTTTATTAAAATTTTTCTTAAATTTGTTAATGTTAATGGTTCATTTATTGTAATGATTTATGGGAACCAATATAATATTATATTAAATTCAATTATGTCCGCTTTTATTACGAAATCAAATAAACTCTTTACAAAAGGCAAAAACGCTTTTGTAATTTTTAAAAAAACTTTTAATTTAATAATCAAGGCATTAGAAAAACTTAAATAGCAGGGCTAAGTATTTAAAGACATTTTTATTTATTCATTCAAAATTAAATTTTATATATCTTCGATGGGTTCACAAAAAGCCGTATATGTTTTTTGTAACCTTTAGAAATACAAGGAAAATAACTTGTTTTACATATTATTTATGTGTATGTATTATCAGACTTAATAGATACCATTTGACTTCCTTAATAGGCCTATAATATAAAATTAATGTAAAAAAAAACAAAAAAAAAAAATATACACCAACATATAAAAAACGTAATATTTGATGTTGATTATTTTTTACGATTTCAAATTGCCAATTTTACGATTTGGCGATTTTTTCACAAAATTTTATGACTTTGCACCAAATTTATCTGGAAACTATCTTAGCACGTATTAAATATGCATAAATAAGCATAAATCATATGTACATACATAAAACATTATATAAGTATCATTTAAAATTGGTTTCATACACACAAAAAAAAAAAAAAAAAAAAAAATGAAAGTCAATTACGAAATTGCTTATATTAATTAAATTTTGTTTGATTTTGCTCCAATCACCAATAAGAAGGCACGGATTTAAATATAATTATTTCTTGCATTATTAGAAATATTTAAGTAAATATTTAAACGAAAAATAAATATTAAAACTCCAAATTTGATTGAGGGAAATGAAATTTTGTTCACATATATATACATATAAATCAGATTTAACCTTGAGTATCTCACGAAGCTCACATGTGATTATCGTTGACTTTTAAAAGGATTTGTAAGATATATGTCAAGTTTCGTTGTCCTCCAATAAATTTTGGTGTTATACACTTATTTAATATGTTTTACAATAATATATATATATATATATATATATATATATATATATATATATATATAATTCACTAAAATGTATTCTTTAAACTTATATTTAGTCCCCGAAAACTTCAGATAAAAGCGTTCATATCTGCGGAACGTTTCAATGAACGTCGTACCTTACTTGAGTGCCTTTGCGACTTAGGATGAGATACCAATATAAATATAACAGTTCCCTGACCAAATCGCCAAAAAAATCAGCATGAACTGACCTTATATATATATATATATATATATATATATATATAATCTTTCATAGAACAGCTATGAAACAAACTGGGATCTTGAAATCGAATATAATCTCCGGTACCAATGACGGGAACATCTACAATAGCATCGAAAAATTAATGACCTCATCAAATATTAAAAATTCTTACTTATCAAATAATTAAATATTAAATATGTCACTAAGGAAATCACATAAATTTCGAATTACTATTTTTTAACGATAGATTGAGACCAAATAGTTGAAAATGGTTGGAAATTGAATTAAAATTATTTTATTTTTAAATTTTTTATTGACATGTTTTTCTTTTTTCTTTATAGTTTTTAGGAGGTATCAATTTTTGTCAAATAATGTTAACCAACTGAAAAGTTGATTACATTAATTAATAATGTAATTAAACTTCAATATAAAATTAATTAATTATTTTATCAAAAGATTATTTGGGATAATATTTTCTGTATAGGATGTCAAAAATTTTTGTATTAAATTGAAATTCAAACCAATCTAAGAAATTTTAAAAAGTTTCATTATTTTATAAGATCTTGATTATTAAAATAAATGATAATTGACTGCTGCTTAAGTGAAAGTAATCAATAATTACCTTAATATGTAATTAACAATTTACATGTCAAACTTATATAATAATAGCCATCAAAACTACTATAAAAACAAATAAAAATAAGATCTTTACTGCCTTTTTGGAAATTTGTATTTTTATAAAAAATAAAAAAACAATGGCGCTTTAAAAAATCCACCAAAATTCTTAATAATTCTTTTATTTCGATTTATTGTTTTGTAATCTTGTAATCAAATTGTTCACGTGTGGCATTTATTTGTTTTCTGTTCTTTTTCATTTTTAAATATTTGATTGTTTGTTTAAGACCAGGTGTCATCATTTTCACTTTCATTTTTCAGTTGTGTTTTTTCAAATATCAATTAATTTTTTTCGGTTTGACACCTTGTAATGTCATGTCAAATGTTTACTTATTTACGTTTATTTAGTATTTTTGGAATTTTTTGTAAACAAATTGTGTAATAAGGGGCGGTTTAAATAAATTATAAAGTAAATCGTCATTAATAACTGATCGTTTATTCAACCCTAGAAAAGGTAGTGAGTATTGTGGAGAATGGTTAGAATAACGAGAGGTTCATGGTGTAAGTTGGAGTTGAAGGTTAGAGACATTTATTATATCTATGGCTAAAAGGACATATTGTGTAAATTTTTTACAAAAAAATCTGTTCATTACTTTAGAAAATAGTGGTCTGCTTAACGATATTATTCGTTTGATTTTACTTTTTTTCAAAATGAAAAAAATTTATAAATGTTAATTTTTTCCTATATTTCTTATACTAAAATTCATGATTGAATTTAATATACTTATTTGAAATATGTAGTTTTTTAAGGCATAAATGTATAGTATTTTGAAAATGGAATAAATACATAATTCAACATATTTAAGATATATTTTCCATTCCATTTCCATTTTGAACAAAAATTTATAACTTGAGATTTTATAAAGCGAAAAACAACACCATTACTTTTCTGCTATATTTGTCGATATTCAATATACATATCGGTTTGAAAAATATACCAAATAATTTTCGTATGAGATGCGGATACATTTACTCCTCAGATTATTCAAAATTGTATATCTACGACATTTAATTTCAATTTAAAACTTAAAAACGGTTTTCTGAAAAGTAATAAAAATCAATTATGTAGTTTTTCCTTTTTGCCACGGATATTCATTATGTAAGAAAGGATGTATGAAAGAGCATCTAAAAAATAGCTATTCTAGACATGTGATGTTTTTCGTTAAATTTGGACAGATTTTTTGTTGGAATTTTGATACTGTTGATTTGATTAAAGTTTTCTTAATTTAATTTAAATTAAATTAATGTTACATAAGAATTTTCTAGTCATGTGTGTGTGTGTTTTTTTTTTTTTGAATAAGCTTTAAGTTCACATCATTAGTTAATTCTAAAATCAAACCTATTTTTCAATTTAATTGCATATACACACTTATCAATCTACTCACTTTCAATAGCATATTGAAAGAAATAACCTGATTTAAATATTCATCTATTTATTTACCTTTTTAACTAATCATAAATAAATAAAATTACGCTTTTTTACTATTAAATAAATAAAACTTAAATCCAACACACATGCGCACCATAAAATATAAAATATCAATAGAATAAAAGAGGATAAATGGAATTCATATTTATACGAGTACTAAGTTATACCCCATTTCATTATCTACCCTAAAAAATCAGCAGACAGAAAATCAAACAAAAACACGAACAACAAAAAAACGCACTTTATTAAATGCTTTTGACGTTTAAAGCTTGCAAACATGGACAAAAACATAAAAGTACAATATAAAGACTGAAAATAAACTTAAAATACTGGAACACTTGGTCTTATGCTAATATTTGGAAATGGAATAAAATGAGAAAATAAAAAATACTAATGATATTGAGTAAAGATATTGTTGCTTAATACAATCATGAAAAATATGTTTGTACTCGTGTACATACATTTAAATTAATGGAAGAGATTTAAAAGAATGATATCATTATTTTGCATCTGATTTTGTATGTTACTGGTGCTAGAGGTTGTCAAGTTATATATCATAAATTCTGGGAGAAAGCAATACAAAATTGGCGGTTTTTGACTTTGTGTTCTCCGATTTTCTTAAAATTAAGTAGACATTTGGGTTAGGGAATAGAATGAATATATCCATTAATAAAAAATCGAAGGGCGAGAACGCTTTAAAAAGTGCATCTTCGTTGTAAATGCATTTTTCAAAAAAAAGAAAAAAAAAACGAAGTTTTCTTTTATTATGACATTTAAAGAGGACTACGTTTCCTTCCTCATGTCATCAAAATCAATGAAGTCGACTTCAGCTTCAAAAGATATGGATAACTGAAAACACAACTTTGTGAAATATTTAAATTTTTATAGAATTAGAATCGTGAATAGCATTGCGAATTTTTTTCACTTAAAACAGTTGTTTTTATTTGATGGTATAAAATGTGTATATGACAAATATGAATCAAATTAGAAGACGTAAGATCATTTTATATTTGATATCTAAAGAAATTCATGGATAAGTATATAGTAGCAGTAAACGTTGTTGGAACGTCTATCAACATATGGCCAAATAAATTAGTCTGGATTATTTATCATCCTTGATGAAGTATTTTAAAGAATTTCTTCCTGAAATGCACTCAAAAGTCCTCTGGAGTAAGAAATTCTATGGGGAAAATTTTAAAAACAATTTTTTTACAAAAAACACAAAATTACAAATTTTGAAAAAACTGAACCGAGTTTTTGAAAAATTGCGATGGTAAAAGTTTCAAATGCAAATAACTTGAAAACTAAAAGAGATCAATAGCACATTCAACCATGTTTTTCATAGCCCTTATCGAGAGCTTTAAGAAGATATAAAAATATTTAGAATCGAATAAGAAAACACTTGGAACGAATAACAAAAATTGGGTAAGCGGTGACTTCCTTTCCAAACCTAAAATTTGAACACTCCTTTTCTACGCCCATGTGAAATTTTATGCAAATTAAGCAGCCGATTAGAAGTCACAGACTTATTTCCAAAAAATGTTGACTATGCCCCACTGTGTTTTGTTATGTGCACACTTAAAATATATTTTTAAAATTTGCTTTTCGGTAATTGTATAACAATAGTTATACAATAGTTTTTTTCTATATCATTAAAACTATTCGCCTCAGCTTTGCGTCTTATTTTCAATAACTATTTCTTATAAATTCAGCTCAATGTGAACCATGTCATATTTATGTTATGTTCGATCTTAAAAAAGCCCGCATAAAACATATAACGGGGTTAAATTCACGTATCCTTCATGGGTGATAACCATATACTCAAATCGTTAATACACAATGATATCCACCATTATTCTAGAATCATATGTTGTTCATCAATATTTTTCAATTAAAAAAAGAAAAACTTATAATTAATCAGTAGCCTTTAATAATCGAAGGTAATGGCAACGTACGATGTTGCCGGCATATAATAAAATAGAATCCTTTTTGGGATACATTGCCACCTGTTGTAACACGTGAGAAAGGCGTGCTCTCACATTTGAAATTTTGCTCGTTAAATTAGGTATTTATCCAAAAATTAGTCTCGTTACTAATGTTAATTTTTTGGATCAAATTGAGGTCATTTTGCAAACATCAAAAAAATGAATACCATTAATTATGGTCATTAACTTTAATCAGTTCGATGAGCTTGAGATTTTTGTCACAACCCAAAAGTTCAAGTCTACGAAAGTCCGAGTTTTGAGCATGGCAAATAATTTTCAGAATCCTAAATATCGTATTTTAAAGTGAGAATTGTTGGGAGAATGTTGAGGCCAAGAAGCATCAGAGCTACTGGGAAGAAAGACAAAACCAATTTTTAATATTTTGTAACAGACCAAGAAGTACACGTTTAAGTTAGCGTTCACACAAAATTTTTATAAACTGTCAAGTCGATGACCTTGAATATATACGAATTAAAAAACTACTAATTAAAACTTCCCAAAGAATTTCTCATTTGTCATGCTTAGTAAGAATAATCTTAATACTTATTATTATAGTCTGAAAATATTTTATCATTATCATTATCGAGTAATTTTTAACCTTTTTCAATATCACTAGTGAACTTTTTTACGATTCACAATTGATATCGTTAAAGATGCACTATTAATAACGTAAACGAACCATCGAACGAATTGTAAGATTTACTGCTACAAATTAAGGAATAGGTGAGCAATTCCTTTTCAGAAGGCGAGCGATACCCGTTCTCGAATGTTTTGTTACAGAAAAGTTTTACGAAATATTTTAAGGCAATATAATTATCGAAGTTTATGGTCAACTTAAATATGATTTCTTCATAGAAAAAAAAAAAAAAAAAAAAAAACGCCCTTGTCAGTGTTTTGGAGAGATCTGGAGAAAATCTTTTATGGAAAACATATTATTGCCAAAAAAATTAAATGCTTTTAAAAGTAGTATTTTATTAAAAGAATTAAAAAGAGAACTCAGGGAGGTAGATGATCTTTTGGCTATAATTCTTTATATTACTTTAAATTATAATCGAGTTTACTTTTGAATTTTGATCGTAATTCTCCCTACGATCGTTCATTGGATTGTTAAAAGATATTGAATGAAATATTAGTGAAATCGCACCGAATAGGATCTGAAGTTTGTATGGTGTGTTTATATAGGAAAAATAAGTCTTTTTACAGTTTTTAGAAATATTTAGATATTAAATACTTTATATTGTAATAAAATGATAAAAAATCGTAATTTACATATAATTATCTATCAAAGATATCAAGATATAAAAAAATATAAAAAGGAAAGGTTGGTTAAAAAATGTGTTTTAGACCACTTGTTTAAGGAGTGTATAAACAAATTTTAAATTTTTTGAGAAATGTTTAAATAATTTGAACCCTAATTACCGAAAAGGTTATCCTTGTCCAATTGTCCCAAAAATTTTAGAAAACGTGTCTCAAGTTTTGCCTCATTCCGTAATAATTTTCTTTATTCTTAATTTCTTTTTTAAATTTATTTCTTGTGATGTCTATAAATCTGCAAAGCTTTGTTTGAACTTTTTGAAATTTGTTTAACAAATTTTTTAAAAACTGGAAATTGGAGAATTGGAGAAAAAAATAAAATTTTTTTAACCAAGCATGTATTATCCTACAGACACAAAAACTTATTCTTTATTAAATTTAATTACAATTTTATCTTATTAAAACATTTCTCAAAAAAATAAATTTTTTTTTGTACAATCTTGACACAAGTGGTCTAAAACACATTAGTGGTCCGGGGAATTCGTAATAACTTTAATATTTTTGAACCGACTTTTTCTTTTTATATATTGTTTCATAGATAATTATATGTAGATTATGACCTTTTAATACTTTGTTACAAAGCAAATTATTTAATAGCTAAATTTTTCTAAAAACTGTAAAAGTGCCATATTTTCCCATATAAATGCACGATACAAACTTCATGTCCTGTGCGGCACGGGTTAGCGATATCCGATTTCACTAATATTTCACACAATATCTTTTTGCAACTCCAATGAACGATTTTAGGAGGAGTTACGGTCAAAATTTAAAAGTCAGTAAATTTTGGAGCAGTTTAATGTACATATATGTATATTGCTCAGATGCATTCGATACATTTTTCCGCTCCAAATCACTTTAAACCTTAACAAATACTACTTCATTTATTTTCCTTAAAATAAATATATTTTATCTAATAAGACTTAATTCCTTTAATTCACAGAGAAGCTCTTGTTCGATTTTATTACAATAAATAATAAAGAAGCTACAAAAGAAACAAAAACAAAGACGCAAAAAAGCTAGAATAAAGGTTTTATGGGGTTTAGTAATGGATGCATACATAAAAAAACCATCATACCCATACATATACAATTAATAACACACAAATAACATATACAAAGTACATATGAAACATCGAAGTATATTTACAAAACCCAATTGAAAACAACACCTGGTTAAGTTTTAAGGTGGACTTAAGTGGTTGATACAAAAAACTGATACGCATACAACTACATTTAAATAATATTTTTATTTAAATAAGAACAACAAATTCATAAATACATATTCATACTCTTACAAAATGTATATGCATATATTTTGTAAGGAATCTACATATATGATTTGTAAAAAAAAGGTATTTAAATCGTAACAACGTAATAGCAGTCAAATGTGGGAAATTAATAAGAAAAGGCAAAAAACAATGAGACTGATTGTCGTCAATTGATAAAAAAATATTCGACAAAAAGATTCAGGGGGATTTTTGTTTATTGTTGTTTTTTTTTATAATTATCACGGGTCAACTATCAACTATCAATTATTTATATTGACTCTTGAAAACATTTGTGAAATCTTTTTTTTTTGTTTTGATCAAAAATTTTGATTTTTTTAATAATTTCTTTGCATATATAAAAGCAATGCCTTATGTTATATAGAATTTTAAAATATGTAATCCAAATTTAAATAAAGGAGCAAAAAAATTGTTTTTTTTAGTTTCTTTTCGAATATTAAGGTTGCTATGTTGATATTATTGTTTAGAAATATTTTTTGAAATTCTTTGACCAAATAAACAAGTTGCAAATATTTTTATCGTTATCATTGGTAAAAGAATTTACATGTTAAATATTTGTAAATGACGTGTCTTTTCGGAAATTATTCAAATATATATATATATAGTTATTTATGAATATTTTGAACTTGAATGATTAATAGAAATTATGGCATTGAAAAAACATTTTTTTCGATAAGTCTTTTTTTCACATAAAATAAATAAATTTTAAACGAATCACAGTGCTCCCAAATGCTATTTTTTAATAATTCTATAACTTGCGAACCGTTGGAGATATCTAAATAAAATTTCACAAGGTCAGAGCTGAGGCATTTTCCTGTTAATTTTCTTCTTAGCAAGTCACCGGTATAGAGGGTAGACATCCAAAATTAATAACATCCGGTAAGCAAGTTTTTAAGATTCGCCAAAACTTCATTTATGACTTGAATGTAAAAAACATGCTTACACATTTAGGTTATCTCTTTCAGTTTAAGAGATATTTAGGTCGAAGCAAATTTTTAACCTCATTTTTGGCTTACTTTTTTAAAAGTTATTTAAGCTTGGGGCCTTAATTTAAAATTTCCACTATATTTCAAACAAAATTCTAAATAATACTGTTCACATAAATATATCTATCCGATAAGTTATATTAATCTGAAATTAAGATTAAAAAAAAAACAAATTTTTGGGATTGTTTTGCAAAAAGGTGGTAATCTTTTTTCACTTCTAACATATTTTTTTTTTTGTTCCGGACTACAGAATTTTTGTAATGATTTTAAAAGAAATAAAAGAAATTTTAAAAGAAATGCAGTGAAACTTCTCCAGAACATGACACAAAAAACAAAACTTGGATTTTAAGCATATTTTTAAGAAATAATGTTAATTTTTGGACCTAGATAAAATTTAAAAAAGTAAAAGTATTCAACGGAATTTCGGCACAATATAGATAAGCTTGTTTATCCCACTCCCACTTTTTCGTACCAAAATACCTAAAATCCCAGTCCGGTGAAAACTTGTTTCAAAAAGTAGAGGAATTCCAACGAAATTTTGGTACAATATTGATAAACTTCTTTTAAAATCAGGGAATTAAAAAAACTCCCACCTTTTTGGTACCAAAATACCCAAAATCCCAGTCCGAGGAAAACTTGTTTCAAAAATTTACTTTTTTCACTAAAATGATCACTCTGTCGTTATAAAAGGTATGGCTCATAAAATATTTTTTGTATGTTTAACCTACATATGGGAGTATTTACCTTTTTTTGATCTCAGTTTTGACATTTAAAAGCTTTTTCAAATTTGACGAAGTTCGGATAGGGCTTGGGGCAAACCGTTGCCCAAAGTGCCTCCGATTCTGCTTTACCACTGTGCGGCATTTTGGAGTTATCACAATTTGATAATTATTATTAATTATAAAGCAAAAAAGACGAAAATCTGTGATCGCACATAATTCCTAACTAAAATTGTTTTTACTTGAAAATAAATCACGGAAAAAGTAATAACTAAAAATTGTTTAAATAAATCCTTGTTTCGTTAAAATTTAAATTTTATTAAATTAAATAATTATATAATTTTATTATTTCATTTTACTGGATTTGAATAATTTTTATTTTTTATAAAACAAAAACAATTTGATATTTTAATAATCTTTACAAAAACACAAAACAAATAATTTATTTTTTTATGATTTTAAACTTCCAGAGGTAAGTAATATTGATTTTTCAAGATTTCTTAATAATTAATAATACTCTTCCTTCAAAAGGGACCATACTAACTTCGCATCGATTAGTTTATTGAAAGAGAGATTCCGGGGCATTCAATTATGAACGGATCTGCACATCGATGGCGTTCAATTATTCTTGGTTAAAAATGAAATAATATTGATGTAACAAGATCGATTTTACGCTTTCAAAATTTTTATGGTCTAATCACTCAAATTCAACCTAATAAATGTATGTGAAAGATGAATAGAAAATTTGGCCTCTCGGATGTACATCAACTAGCAAAACCGCAGTGACCCCTGTATGGAGCTATCTTGTACATATAATGAATAACTCTTTCAAGTAATACATAAAAATTTTCTTTATTTTCATATTTTTTTATGCTACGCTGATTCTGCACATTATTAAGGTCTATACCATGCAAATGATCAATAAAAATTTCCAAAATATATTTGTTCATTGTTTGGATACACATTAATGAAGTGGAAATTGCACATATGCTTTTTACAAAGCATTTAGTTAAAAACGGTCTAACTTATACAAATTTTACGGGAAGCGGTAACGCTAATAAGTATTTTAAAGATGGCCAAATTCAAACACATAATTTTTTTGCAGCATGAAAAGTCGAATGCAGTTGACCAGGCCATATAAGAAAATTTACCAGGAACCTTTTAATCGTGTATAATTCTCTTAATAACATTAGTCAATCAGTACAAGACTTTGCTATAACAATTTTGAGTAATGGTGGATTAAATATAAATTCAATGACTGACCGGCCATTTAATTAATTTCTTTTGTAAGTCTCTCTCTCTCTCTCTAGTATCACTTTTTTCTGAAACAAAACAATATAGTTTCTTTCTATAGGTTGAATCAGCCTTTTAAATAGAATGAATTGACCTAGAAACATACTGCTATGTTCTTTGTATTTTTCAGTTTTAATTTACACTAATATTATCTAACAGAACATCTAAATTATATTTCTTATTCATTATGTACCGAGTATTAACATTTATAACACCGCATCAAATTAGCGATTAAAAATATATATATTTTCAATTTATTATTACTATTATTTATCAATATTTTAATTAATTTTATAATAAATTTTGGTTGAATTTATGTTTAAAACCAAACATTAATTTTTCCTCGTTTTATTAAAAAAAATTAGAATTTGAGAATTCTCAAATATTATATTTTACAAAGCATAATATTTTAATAAGGAAAAAACTTTTAATTTCCAATAAAATATTTACGAATGTGAGTATTTGTTTTTACTACTTCACTGATAGGTCCTATTTTAATACAAAGTATAATTGATTCTATAAATTTAATAATAGGAAATGAAAATTAATTTTTTCTGTGATTTAAAAGAATGTTTTCTTTTTTTTTTTAGGTAAACCGGGGCATATAGAGAAAAAAGGCGAAAACTTTATGGCTTTCACAATATTGAATCATTTCATTATATTATTATGAACCTCTATGACGTTATAATTACGTCCGACACAATGAAAAATTTATAGCAATTTGTTATGTCTTTCACCGCTACATTTATTATATCAAAAAGTCAGAAATCCTTTCGAGAATTTTGCTATTGAAATATTTTGGGTTTTTTTTTTGACTTAAGGACGGTTTAGATGACGTTTCTGAGGCCTCGTGATAACATAGATATATTAAAAAAATCAGACATTTTTTACAGAACTTTCTTACTGAATTCACAAATTTTTTTTCGAATTTAATTTTTTTAAATCAGTCAAATTGCACCATAAATTCGCCCATACTCTTTTTTTACTTAACATTGTCTTATATTTATATAATGTTTGTTCTACACCGAAATGATTATGTTTTCCTTAAAGACATGTGAACTTTTGTAAAATTCCAAAGTATTTAATTTATTATTTACAAGATTTTACCGGTGTGCTTTCCTTACCTGTTTGGTGCGATAACTAATATTTACTTTATATGGGAGCTACTACTCCCCCTTTACCTATCCATCCTATTTGAAATTGGACATAAACATTACTTTTAAAACTTTTTAAGACTTTCACTGTAATAGTCCTTTAGAAGAGAAAATTTATATATTCTTTGTATGGAGCCTGGCTATCCCCCTAAAGCTATCCTTTCTATTTTTATTACATAAATGCGATATGATAAGATTCCCACAAAATTTGAGGGCTCTCACTGTAATAGTTCCTTAGATATGCCATAATGTATATATGCTTTATACAGGGGGTACAACTGCTCCCGCTCCGGTCGAGAAATAAAATATCATATTTGTATGACATACACAGAACGATGGTTTATACGTTTTAGAGTTTTAAAAATGTGAGCGTAAAATATGGGTGTAGCAGATGCTAAAACATAGCCTATAACATTCTATAGTGCAAGCACTATCTGTGCTTCAAATTTCATGTAAATAGCTTCATTAATAACGTGCAAAGTTGAAAAAATATATTCTTTGCTTCAAAAGTAGGCGTAAAATGTAGATGTGACGTCCAATCGAGGTCTAAAAACCACTTCCGGCACTTGTACTTTCTATGTGTCGAATTTCGCGAAAATCGGTTCAGCCGTTTAGACATGATTGATAAACAAACAAACTCTCACCTCATTTTTATAATGTACATAAGGATATAAGAATTTATAAAATCTTGATTCTATTTCAACTTTATACGAAAATGTAAATTATTTATAGGTTTTAGTGTTTACGTAGGCATAGAATAGGTAAATATATTTGTAATTACATTAAATATAATGTATTTCTTTTTCATATAACACATCTCACTCTACTTGTGTGAAAGATATATAAAATTCGATACAGCCCATTATAGAACTATAACTTGTTTTTATTTCATGACGACAATTACAGATACATATCTGCATATAAAATTTTTATTCCATCTGATCTTATTACTATTTATAAAAACTATATCCGACCGCAAATGGAGTGCAACTCTTATGTATATATTGGAGTTTCTCGATCGCGTGCAGGAGTTTAAAATCGTGTGAGTTAATGTTATACTAAATATCAAAAGTATAAACGAAACTAGGATTATTTAAAAAATAACATTAAACTTAAAAAAAAACTTAAAAAATAATATTCTCAGCTGTTATATAACAAATAAATTCTTGTTACATATTATGCTTATCTGATAAATTATTGCACATGCCAAATAACTTTTCTATTTACAAAAGGAATAAAAAGATCCTAATGCAAACAGAAAATTCTTCATAAAAAACAACAATTGCGGTTTCATTACCCAGTTTTGAAGAAATCATAATGAATAAAATAGTTTTGTTGTTTACTAAATCAAAAGACATCCACCACAGTTTCCAAATGCAGTAGAATAAAATCTTCAGGTACCGCCAGTAAGGAAAGAAATTATAAGAATGATTGCACTTACTTTTATAGTTATTATTTTTTGCTTGAGATATTTTTATTTTGAAATGTTCCTGTATTTTTGTTTTCAGTTCCTTTAGAATTTATATTCATTGTATTGTTTCAAGCAGTCGCAGCAGCTAAAGCAGATGTAGACGAATGAGTCAATGTCCGAGGGAGCATAAGAAACCAGAAATCACTGCACTAAGCAATTTTACTTATAGAACCTTAAGAAAATTTAAATTTTCGAAAAATAAGCAAGTAAGGGATGTTAATAGAAAAGAATTAATTGTTAAACGCAGAGAAATTTATGATGACGTAGTTCAACAAGATCTTTAACACTTCCCTCTACATCGTCTTGGTTTTAATGAAATGTCTTGTTGTTAGATTTTCATTTCTTTTCTATTTTTTAGGGGATGATGCCACCAGAACAGCTGTCGATGTTATTAAAATAACTGCCAAACAAGGTATTATTAATATGGTTGGTGTATGTGCTCTTACTAATACTGTTGCAAATTAAAGCAAAAACACCAGATTTTGTATAGCATACACTATGGCAAATTAAAAACAATTGTAAACACCAGACACCCCAGAAGAACCGGTGTTTCGAAAGGTATTCATTCAAAGCAACATCACTTAGTTATTAGGGTAGAATTAAAAATTTTTTCAAATGTTATTACAAATTTTAGGTTTTTCTAAAGATAAAATTTTAAAGCCTTTTAGAATCGTATGTTTCTTCATTTTTTCTTTTAAGATATGGGTCTTAATAAGAGTAGATTGTACTAAGAAACTATTTTGCATGCATGAAATTTTGAAATTTGAATTTTCAAATTACTTATACGATTGTCCTCATATTTATTTTAACAAATTTATCCTTTTGCCAAGTGTTTAGAAGCAACCTATAGGCTTGAACGACCTTAAATATGTAGAAATATTTTTAGGTTTTGATATGTTGTTTCACATAACTCTGATGGTGGTTGTATGGTGCTTCTGTCTCTTGTTTTAAATAGGAAATATGATGGTAAAGTGCGCAAAAGGTTTTGCAGTAAGTGCGCCACCAATTTACAGCAAGCTGCTTATCAGTTATTTCTTACCAAATCTTAAAATTTCATACAATGTCTGTCTATTTGCCGGTTGCCAAGCGACAGATGCTGTTTGCAGGAAATATTTTGTATTTGTTTGTAATTGTAAGAAGAGTTTAGCAAATGTGTGTATGTGTACATGGTATTGTTCCGGATTTATTAACCGGTGTAATTATTTTTTTTTGCGTTTCTTTAAAAATGTTAAAAGTAGAGAAAAGGTGACATTTCCTTTTAATATTTTTTTATGTTTGTACATACAATTGATTTTTGAAAACTGAGATGAGGTTGTGCCAAAAGGTGTTTGAATGTTGTTTTAATTGGATTTATTTTTTCTTAATTTTAACATTTCATTGACTTGGAAAGTTTAGTTTGTCACCTGGAAATGCTCGAATGGCTTTGAATTTTATTATTTTGGAAGTATTTTTATAGCAAATGCTACGTTAAGACGTTGGTCTACGATTTTGCTTTCTTTAAAATGAAATCAGTGAAGAAATTAAAGTTGTTTTAAAGAATTACACTTTGAACAATTTCAAATAGTAGACAAGAGATTATTTTGCTTAGTAAAACGTTACTAGGAAATTGGAAAATTGTGACTTTTTTATATTTGCGATTAAAAGCCAATTTATTTGTAATTTGTCAGGATATACGTAAAAGGCATCTTTTTTTATTTTAAACGTAAAAGATGTTATAGATTTTAAATACTCTTGGTGGCTCATACACCAGATCATCGATAATCGCGTATACACTGCGCGAATTATTCGTGGTTTCTTATTTTGCATCTTAGGAGTTTTGATGTTACATTTATAGAGTATAAAATTTCCAACAATTTTGCAGAAGTACATTTTATGTATCATCATTAGCTTTGCATCTTATGTTCGATTTAATATTTTTTAGTATACATTTAGGGACGATACACGGTGAACTGTCTAGTGGAAAAAAGTCCAAAATTTTATTTTACAATTTAATAACAAAGTGTACATCAAATGATAGCTAAGATCTTCAGCATTCAAGACTTGTCTCGTTTTTTATTGTGCAGTTAACATGCATAAAATAGGACGGCTCTAAAGTGGAGGAAGTTTTCACGTATTTTTAAATTTTAGGTAACAAATAACTGGTTTGTAAGAAAAAAATTACAATAAATTCGGTTTGGCATATTTAGACGTTTTTATTAATCATATGTATTAAAAATCACACAAGGAACAATACTACAATAAAAATATGAAATATTTACTTTTACACTGTGAAAAAATTGTGCAACTTTGGCCAAAGTATTAAAAATTGTCTAAAATATTGTCAATTTTAATGGACCACAAAAAAGGTACAGATGCGGTCAAGATTAACGTGGGTACCTGCTATGACGGCCTTACCCCACGGTGGTCTTGCCACTGGGTGAACTACAATGCGCCAACCAACGCCTCTGTATGCTGTTACACATACAGATTGCAATCAAATACTAGTTTTCTGGCCAAGATACTTCCCCTTACTTAGTGGTCGGAGCTACCCTCTTCTGATCACCCTTGTGATCGTGTTACTGCAAGCAGTCAACACGTGAAACCATAAGCCACCACGTAACTCCTACTAAAGGGGTCTTCACTAACAACCAGCCAAAAACAGTGAAGCGGAGTCCACCTCACTCTTCCTGAGGCAGCTGGTTCCCGTGGCACCTACTTTTAAGTCCTAGGTAAGACCTCGAACTTTCGCTCTTTCAGCTTTAGAATCCAGAAAATTCTCAAGTATTGACTCCAATTTATTTCCTGTCAATCCTCACAAAAGACAAAACAGCAATCTTAGGCTTAGAAAGACTGGAATTTTGCTCTACCACGTATTAGCTATACATCAAGGAAAAGGTTTAATCCGAGAAGACAAGCCGCTTTGGCGGAAGGACAAAAAAGGTACAGTGGAAAAGAACCAAGTCTGAATGGTGTTCAATATTTTAAAATGTTTTCTACTCAGCTCATATTAAATTATATATGTTAATATTAATTTTATTTGGTATAGAAACAACTTTTGAACTAGGTTAGTTTTAAAAATTGTCCACATTACGGATTTTATATTAAATATTTCAGATTTTTCGATTTGTCTATTAAAGTTAAAGGATATTACAGATAATTGTAAGGAATGTGTTTCTATATACTTTAGGATGTCTTTTCCAATAATTTTCATCAGAAAAATTAGCAAAGAAAATACAAATGAAAATCAAAAGATCAAACTTTTAATTACACTCAATATTGCAGTAACAGTTCATCGAAATATAACAAATCAAAATAACGGTATTAATAACTATTACGTAACTAGTAATTTCGCATTGAAATATGATTGCGCATATTTTTTTAAATGGTTTTTACAGAAATAAATAATATAAATGTAATAAGTCACTCTTAAATAAAATAAATACGAGTAGAAGACGAAAGAGTTAAAAAAATTATGGGAAATTTAAAAACTTTCATTATATTCAAAACACACTCTGGCAACTCTAGATAGTGAATAATTTGGAAAATCCGGCACAAGTGCTATCTGTGTGTAAAATTTCGTAATTGATACACAAACAAATAAACAAATTTACACCCAATTTTTATAATATACTAGTTCTCCACGGAGTGCTTTGCCACCTTTTTTGAAGCGATAATTAACATTTAATTTATTTGGGACCTACTGCTCCTCCTTGAATCATCCGTCCTAATCAAAATTTAATGTGAAAAATATTCCTAAAAATTTTTGAGATTCATTAAATTACTAGTTCAGTTATGCGAAAATTAATATTTATATGGCACTATACTTCCCAATTTAATTTCATCAATGCAATATGATAAGAAAGTTGTTCCCACAAATTTTGACAGCTATCACGGTAATAGTTCTTTAGAAAAACCACTAAGAATGTTTGCTTTGTATGGGGGTACCATTTCTCCTCATTCTACCCATCCCATTTTCATCTTAGATTATAGAATTTGATGAGAAAGTTATTCTTACAAAATGTTATAACTTTGATCCAATAGTTCTTATGATATATGATAATCAAAGAATTTGTAAAAAATATTATTAAGTCTTTTAACATCGTACAAATAAATAAAGAGAGTGGTTGAAATTTAGTAGCTTTTTTGCACGAATTTATTATTTTATTTGTTTGATAAATTGATGCTCTTGCGACATTTATTTCCTTAACTAACCATTTGTTTGCCATAAAAATTAACTTAACCTGTTATGGACCGTTGATAACAAAATATTACTATTGTTACTAAAGGATTAATAGAATACATATATCAATAGCATTGAATAAGACCTTTATAATGTTGACCTAAAATCTGAATTATGCTGGAAAATGCCTGAAATATTCATACTTTAATAAAATAATTTTTTTGATAAAAAATTGGACCTTCCGAATAATTTTTGAATGAAATTATCTTTAAAAAGTAAATGTCCGAGAGTGTTATTTTGGATCATATTAAAGATTTCGACGTAGAATTCTATTTTAAGTTTTTTTATTTGAAATTTTAAAAAAGAGTCTAAGTGGATCACCCTTTAGATGTAAGTATAAGGATATATATATAATGATTGATGGGTATCATTAAAAATTTATATATATATATATATATATATATATATATATATATATATATATATATATATATATATATATATATATATATACTTTTTCTCGTTCTCATTAGTTTTTCATATTTTTTAATATCCTTGAATAAATTTATAAATAAACCATAAAACGATTATTTCGTATGAAAAATTAATCAATATTTTATTTTTTTTAATTTTTGCACTATATTTTTTTTTTTTTTTATTAACCAGTTCCAAATTTTTGTGTGATTTTTTCACATTAATAAGATTTTTTGTAATTATATTGGTAAATATTTTCTACGGCAAATGAAGTATAATGGAAAATATTTATAGTAATCAATATACTCGTAGTAAGTCCATAAAATTAATTACGCTATTTTTTATTTAGAGAATGAAGCGCCGCGGGCGAAAACGTTTGTCAAATTTAAATAACCCATATTTTTGTTTTGTACATGTAAATACAAAAAAATGCTTAAATAGATGATTCTGTAAAAATAAAATTAGTATTAACAAATAAGAAATTATTTTCTTCGTTGCTGAAATGTTAACATTTTAGCCTTTTTAAGGTAATTTTAAGAATCAAAAAAAGGCTAGAAATTAAAACGAAAATTTTGAGGCTAAAAGGTAAATTTAAAGGCTAGATCTAGCCTTAAAAATGCTAAACTTGTAACACAGCTAATTAGTTCTAAATGCTATTATCGTACAAAAAATTACGTACCACGGCGACAATTTTAAATTACCGTCTCTTGGATGCTAAAAATAGTTACCATATATAATATAATTATTTTCGAAAATTTTAGATGTGTAATTGACAAAAAGAATTTATTTGCGGTAACCTTGATGTGTTTCTAATTTATACTAAAAGCCATTTTTAAATCCTATGGAAAATGCTGATTTTAAAGGAAATTATTCTAAGGTTCTCAATTTTGAGATTTGTGTTTCCTTATTTTGTTATTGTGTGACTTTCATAGAAAATTTTAATTAAATAATTAAATTTGATTAATATAATTTTGAATGAAAAACATGAATTTGACAAGCCTATAAAATGTTGATATTTGGTATTAATATCCATAGAAGTCCCACTGTTACCTAGGGAAATAAAATTTTAATCAAATAATAACTATGGATAAGGTTTGTTTAGTATTGAATATGGGCACAAAGAAATAAGTAAAAACATTATATTCGACTTTTCCAATATACCCTCTCTTCAATGTTTTGTGCCAACCTAATTTTATAATTCACCTTATATGGGAGGTGGACCGATCACGCTTATTTGTTGGCGAGTTTATATCGATACCTTAATTATTTATACTAAATTTCGTTGCCATAGATGTTTTTGGTGGAAAAAGATGAACTTGTGTTATGAAGGATACGAATTTTTCAACAGACGGACGAATATAATGAGAACTCAAAATATACAACTCTAACCACTAAAAGTTCATATCCCCCTACAATGGATTAATATTTGAACATTAAATATTTGTATTACTTACAAAAATTATCCGATTTTAACAATTTACCACTTAATTGAAAGATAATTTAGCTTTCTTTAAACGCAATAAAAACTTTGTTGATTATTTTCTAAATTTTTACGTAAAGAAGAAAAAATTTTGTACTACATAAAATTAACTATTTTTAAAATTGACCATTAAAATTTCGTAAAGCATAAAAAAAAAAATTATCTAGCATGAAGTTACTTATCATTTGACTTTAGCATAATTTGTTTATAATATCTAATCTAATAAAGATTAGTACTCAATATACATGATAAAATCGGATATTTATCGCATTTTTGTTTAAAAATAGGAAATTGTTTTTTAAAGTTAATTAGGTGTTTACAGTTTAACTTCTGTCACTGCAGACTTGGTTGAAAGTACATCTATATTGGATGTTAGGCATATTAAGTGCTAGAATTATAATTTTTAGACTTTTTTGTTATTGTTGGTGCTTTTTTAAGCAGTAAGATTAACCTATTTTACAATAATTGCTATAAATGATATTGACATCGTTACATTTTTTCTCAGATTTTTTGTATTATTGATTTGAAATTTAGACTTTCTAGAAAGGAAAGTTATTTTTAACTTTCGTAGATATAAAATAAAAAATACGTCTAAGATATGTTTTATGATACAATCCATTTTGTATGAATGATATTTATACAAGAGTTCCGTTTAAACAGTCAAACTTTGGATTAATCAAAACCAAAATTTTATGTTCAGTCCCCTAGACCCATTTTACTTCATATTTTTCCATTATAATCATTTTTGTTGTTGATGTTGTAGTTTAATATGTTATGACATATTACCTAAGAGAGAAACAGTATTTTTCTAGGATATATAATTAACATATCCTTATTATTACAAAAACCAAAATATATTTTTTGTTAACTCCTTGGGGATATCTTACTGACTAAGTACCACTTAACCGCTATTTTTTTTTTTTTTTCAAAATGGTTGCTCAATTCCATTTGATAAAAAAACTGTACCCAAAGATCATAAAATGTTTTAACACAAAAGCACTCAAAATATCGGATTTCATGATATATAATTGTTTAAGATACGTAAGAAATACAACTATTTAAAGTTCAAATATTAGTCTTTTGAAGGGGTGTACGAGCTTTTAGTGGTTAGGTTTATATAATATGAGTTCTCATTATATTCGTCCATAATTCCGTTGAAAAACTGATATCCTACGTAACACAAGTTCATCTTTTTTCACCGACATTTCTTAAACAAATGATATATTACTAAATATTAAATTTTTTATTAAATAAGATTTTATAGGAAGTACGAATTTTTAGTGGTCAAAATTAGAAATATAAAAATTTAGTTCGATAAGCACTTTGCATTTTTTACGTGAATAAAGTTTAATGAATAAAGTTTAAAGAATAATTAACTAACAAAAATGTCTTTCAATTAAGTGATGAATTGCTAAAATCGGTTATTGTTTGCAAGAAATATAAATAACTTTTCAAATTTCAATTATGAATATTTTATATGGGGGTACGAACTTTTAGTGGTTAGTGTAGTATATAATTTATGATAGTATATAATTTATGATGTCATACACGATTATTTTGTCATGATATACGTGGAATGAAAAACCCAGTATACCCCCTCCCCCATTTTTTTTGATGGTAAGTATAAAAAGTTATTATTAAATCGCAAGAGAAGAAATATTGTCGAGTTGAATAATTTTTCATACTTTCTATTACTTCCTTTAGACCACAATGTAACTATTTTATATTTTCCCAATTAAAGGACATCCGCTTAACATAAATATTATTTCCTAAATAACCATTTAATATTTATATTATTTAGTAGACCTTACTAATATAATAAACCATTTCAAATCAGCTTAACTATGTTTAATAACAATAATCACATTTATCCTAAATAAAACTTCCTTCTATACACATTTGTCTTTTAAAAAATTATTTCAACGATCCCTATAAAAAATAAACTTCTTAAAATGATACCTACAAGTGTTTCATTACAAAATCGATAAAAAACATCGAACAATAGTTCTATAAAAAATTATGATGACTATAATAATGCCAAGGTATTGACAGGATAATTCAGCATGAATAGGCTGTAAACAGGATATTCATTTTGTTACTTTTTTGAAGAATAATGCTAACAAAATGAAATACTTTTGTTGAATAAAATAATGCTAAGAATAATAGAGGTGACAAAAAAAGTTACTATAGTGATTTGATTTCTTTTTATATCATTTTTATTAACAATGAGGCAGATGTTTGGTGGTGTCATTTTAGTTTAAAGAAATTTAGTTTGGGGTCATCAATTCGTTTGCTAAGAATGATTAAACTAAAGCCAATAATGCTGATTGTATCAGGACTTGAATAGCAATTAGTGTTGCCAGTTCAGTCTAAATCTAGCCTTTTTATTTTGCTTTTAGCATCAAAATCTTCACTTTAGCTTCTAAACTTTTTTTCTAGTTTTTTCTGATTTTTAAAATTGCCTTAAAAAGGCTAAAATATTAGTATTTGAAAAAATATTAGTAAAGAAAACATGTTTCTTATTAGTTATTACTAATTTAGTTTTACAAAATCATCCATTTAAGCATTTTTGTGTATTTATTTGCACTTTTTAGTTTTTTAGCATTTTTTTTATTGTACTTAATTATGCCACCTAAGAATATAGTATAATTTAATGTAAGAAACGGATAAAAGCCAATATGTAATCAATTATGATTTGGATTTTAAGCCTACAGGATCAATAAGAAAAAATACGACACCAATAAGGTATTAAGAAATTTAAAAAAGAGAATTTTTACATAACGAATTTTTAAAACATGGGTTGATTATAAATCAACCAAAACAAGGATCAGGCATTACGAATGATAGAAACACAGCATGAAGATTCTTTTCAGATCTCGAAAGAGCATCTGAAATAACAGGTGTTGATATAAATCTTATTTCAAGATTTAAAACAATTATCGATGTACCTGTGTGCAATGAAAAATTTATGCTAGAAAATTTGGTGATTATGCGAAAGAAACTGCAAGAATAACCAAATATCCATCGAGAAATATGTGCAGCAATTCACAAAATCCTTTATCATGGAGAAGATGTTATTAAGCATCATTTAGTAGCACTTGGAGATCTATCAGAGGAAGCCTAAAAAAAGGAAAAAGGATTACAGATTTTATAGTTAGCACAATACCAGAAAAATATAACGAAATTTTACAAATGAAGATCTATTTAATATATTACTGTCAACGGCAGATTTGCTCATCTCTAGAATTCGAAGTCAATGGGAAGTAAAACATCGGGACACTAGATGAAGAAGCAAAATATCTGCTAGAGGACAGACATAATATAGAAATACGAAATAATTACAATTTTCTTTTATTGTTATTTAAGTAAAAAATAAATATTAGAAAACTTTTAGTTATTATAAAAAACTAGCGAACTTCGTCTCGCCCCAATTTTAAGCCTTCAGACAAACTTTAGAGTAATAACATAACACAAATATTTAAATTTTCAATGTGATTTATTTCAATGGAATCAGTAGAGAGCGATTTGATGAACAATGTTTTTCAATGTGTTTCAATCAATTTTCGATTTTTCAAATTTTCCGACTTTTGCGGAAAGATTTTCCAATTTTCCGCATTTCGCATTTTCCGCAATTTTCCATAATTTACACTAAGAACTTTCTATTGTTTGATTTGGAAAGCCATTAAGGAATAATTTCACACAAAAATTCATACAAAAACTCGATTTTAGATTTTTCCAATTTTCCGACTTTTCCGAAGGGATTTTCCAAAATTTTCTTCCGTAAAAACCTTCTCCTCGAAAATACGAACAACTGACAAAAAATTTTACAGAAATCGGTCCAGCCGTTCTCATTTTATGAATTACTATACATTTTTTACACCATTTTTATATATATACAGAATAAACATTTTTGTCCTTAATGCTATTTAAATAAAAAAATAAAATAAACATTAAAAGTCATCAGTTGTTTGTCCCAAAACAACCGATTCTAGTGGAACCTGTTCTTGAGTTGATAAACTGGGAACCTGTTCACAAAATTATCCTGGGTATTATTAAATTGTTTTTATCTGCTTATAACTCTTTTATAAGTAAAGCTGATTCAAAAAACAAAAAATCCGTCTTAATCCGCATTAGCATTAAATGCTATAAAAAATTAGAAATTCAACTTTAGTCTTTAATTTCTCAGCAAGTGCTGAACAGATTTTAATTAAATTAAAACCAAAGAAAAATTCATGAAAATATTTTTCCATAAAAAAAATCCAAAATATCTGTCGATTCAAAAGTTAAAGAGTTTTGGCCAATGAAAAACAAGTCTAAGCCACGTTTCTTTATACAAAACAAAAATAAATAAACACAATTTAACATAATTTTAATTGTTTATGACTTATTTATTTTTATTTAAAATTCTTATAAAAGCGAAGAATCACCCATAAATTTAGAAATGCTTAATCAAAAATTAATTATAGTTTAAAAATGACGAAAATTAGTCAAAATATTAGGCAATTTTTCATATGAAATATATAAATTTATAACAATATTTTTTTAAAAATATCAAAAACTAATGAGAATGAGAAAAAAATAAGTTTTTAAATTAAAGATTTTTTTAAAATTTTTTCTGGCCTTAATTTTTGCGATATTTAGCCTATTTTGACCTTTTTTAAATTTCAATTTAGCCTCTTTTTTCTCGCCTTCTGGCAATACTGATTGCAATGATACCTGTAAAATCATTGATATTAATTTATAGCGATCAGGTCAGAAATAGTAGTAGCATTGTTAAAAAATTTTTATATGTATGGGATATATAGGTACGCTACTTTTGAAAGATGATATATTAGGTTAAGAAAGAAATGTGACGCTTTAAGAAAAAGTTTATAGAAATATTGTTTTCTTTTTTGAAAATTGTTTAGAAAAAGCAATTTATTTACTCATTTGGAATGTTTTTGCTTTAGTCAAATAGATTTACTGAGAGTCAGGAATTATACGAATCTTATTACTAAACAGCAACATAGAAAGATGGACATTGATCACCTTAGAATTTTCTTGATGATCTGTATAAAAACATATCTATACCTAAAAAACCATAGATGGGGGAAGGGAGTATAATGTGTTTGTGCTGATGTTTGTAACACCCAAAAATATCCACCTTAATGTATACCAATCGGCTTATAATTACTAGCGGAGTCGATTTAAAGATATCCGTCCATCCGTCCATGTTAACATTGTAATCAAACTACAATTTTGAATATAATGCAATTCGGTACATATGCCTTGGATAGGCTAAGAACGAATCCTATTGAAATTGGTTATGATCGGTCTATTATTTCAGTGTGCTCTCTGAATAGGGGTTTAACAATTATAAATGCCTTAAATATAGAGATATTTTAATGGAATTCTTTGTGTCAAATTTTATGAAGATCGGTTCATAATTAACCATAGCTCCCATATAAACCCCTCGTCAGAAAATAATTCTAACGTGCATAAACAAATGTTAGTATCAAGCTATTATTTAAAAAAGGAAGTTATATATAAGAAGAAACCATTGCTGTCATAAAAATTATACTTCTTGAAATCACCCTAAAGTGCATAAATCCCATATGTAGTGGCTCATAGGTTATTTCTTATTATGATCTTCCAATAAAACTTGAGTTTATAACGTTCTTATTTAATGCAATAAGTAGAATGAGACATATATTTTTTGTGAGTAATATTGTAATTTTTTTATAATTACAATAAAACAACATTATAATGATTCAATAATTAACAAAATTAGAAACATTATCATAATATAAAGCAAAAATAGCCTCACAGCTTACTTTGTGTTTAAATTTTTAACGTTATTGGAAGTAAAAACTTTTATTCCAAAATTAAAAAAATTGCATAGAAGTTGTAACGTGTTTCTTTTAATATTGGTCGTTCAACATCATTAGAAAAGCGTGAATTTGTTTCTACGCATTTAAAAAATGTGAAAGCACAAAAACAAATTACCAAAAATGTTAAATTGATATTTGATAAAAAATATTATTCAACGATATGCTCTCGAAGGTAGAAAACTTCATCCAAAAAATATACGAAGTACATTAAAGTAGGCGCACGAAATAAGTTGTGAGCCAATGTAAAGGTTAGCAGAAATATAATATAATGCATACATATGTTTTACAGAAATATATATTATATTTAACACAATAAACCACAGCTCCCACATAGGATCCCAACCCAAATTTTGATGTACATACACAATGGTGTAGGGTATCATATGATCAGACTTGAACAACTATGTCTTTTTAACTTAATAAATGCAGCGTACCCTTAATTCTTTAAAGTCTTTTATAATCCTACAACTTGCCTTATCTTTTTATTCAGCGCGTGTAAAAAAATCCAACGGTTTTATTTACTTATTTTTTTACCTTTTCCAACTAAATGAACCAGGTGATCCAACTTTGTTCATACTAACAATGACCTTTCTCCCTATTCATATTTTGCAATAACAATAAGTTGTATGTGTGTCATCTTTTGCGGTCTCAAGGATTCTTTTCAATTAAATATTTCTTAGAAGCAATTCCTTTTGCTGGCTTTTCAAAACATTTAATCCAATGTTATTTCAATGATTTAATGGTTGTAAGTTGTCTATTGGAATTTATGTTATGTTCTTGTGTGTTCATGTTTATCAATGTAATGGTATATATTTGCTAGGAGGTGTCCCTTTTTTATTGTTATTAAGCAGCACCGGTCGGCCCGTGGCAGTGATTTGATTTTTATTGTTTTTTTTTTTATCTATTGTGCTAAAAAAAATATCAATAGTTAGTAGTCTTGTGTTATTTCTTTTCTTATTGTAGTATTTTAGTTTTCAGATCCTTCTGTCATCAATTGCACACATCATTTTTATATGAATGTATGCATTTGTTTATGAATATTGTTTATAGGCTTCTGTTGTTGTTTAAGATTTTTTTGTTGTTTTTTCCATGTGATTTCTATGATTTTTGTGTTTTGCTTAAGAATTTCAATAGAAGTTGATCGATTTTGTTGATTTTGTTTTTACATCGTTCAACGTAATACTTTGCAATGAGGCCAAAGGTGTAGAGATATTGATGCGAACACCGGTTCTAAGAAACAGAGACGGCTTTAAAGAGAAACTGTAGAGAGGATATCAATTTTGTCAGCAGAAAAACTAAGACATGGTGAAAAATTTTATTTATATTACAAATTTTTGTCTGCTATTAAAGGATCTTAGTTAATTTCTGGACACTAACAATCTTCAGTTTGTAATTCCGATCGTATTACAAACTTCAATGAAAAAAATTGCCTCAATAATTCTAACGTAAAATAAAAGAGTATCAGTAGTCTAGCAAAACCTGCAGTGGACTTTTCAAAGTTAGTTTGAATTTTGGAGTTTTGAAGTTAGAATTTTTCCGAGTCTTTTTTTTCAATAAGATATAAAATAAAAATCATTTAAATTATTTCAAGTTTTATTAAATGTTGTTTTTGTTTTACAGACTATCAATATTATTATACTAGATTTTTACAGGATGCTATATCCTTTTTCGCCCATTTTTGTTATAATATTATTTACTTTATTTGACCTGACCGTATGTTTAAACTACTGATCTGCTTGAAGTGAAACATATCCTTAGAGAAAGTACTGACTGAATGTTACGCCCACTTTTTTCAGAAAGGTGTTGTTTTGATTCTAAGTAAATAAAACAGTTGTAAAAAATATCACAGTTTACTGAAAGTGGACGAAAAAAAAGCGTGGTATCCATAAACATTTAATTTTATAATATACAACATGTTATGTTCCTTGTGTATATCAAATTTTAAATAAATTGTCTTAGCAGCGTCAGAAAAGTAGTAAAATTTATTTTGAATAAAAGTGGCCTGAAAACTATTATACTAGATTTTTGCTGGATGCCACGGTCTTTTTACGCCCTTATTTTCATAATATTGTTTATTTAACTTGATATTATATTTAAACAACTGATCCGATTAAAAGCAAACTTGGCAAATATGTATACCCTTGAACGTAGTAGTGAAAGGATGCCACACCCACTTTTTTAAAAAAGTGGGCATATCATCTAATTGCTTCTTTGTAAGTAAATATCAAAATTCTTTAAATTTTTATTGATAGTAGTAAAAAATATCAAAGTATAATAAAAGCAGACGAAAAAGAAGCGTGGCCTGAATCAAGGATTAAGAAAATTCGATTTTTACTGAAAGTGGGCTAAAAACTACCGCATCCTGTTTTTATATGTAATGTTAGCCCATAGTTTTCTTCGCAGAATACTTGATATATGTGCTAAATTTCATTTAAACTTTAAAAAAATAATTGTTAAAGAAATATTATATTATATCCTATATTGCTTTTCGGAGGGTGCATAATATATATTTGTGCATAATATCTGTTAAATCGGTTTTGTAATATTGTATAATGTGATTAATCTTACTATGAAAAGTGGGCGTACAAAGGGAGGAGAATTTAGTACAAATCTCTCATAATATCTAAGAGAAGCTTCGCACTCCATAAAACAATAAGTATCCATAAATACACTGAAATTTACTGATTTAAAGTTTAAGACTCCACAAAATCGAAATTCAGACTAACTTTGCAAAACCTTCTGAAGATTTTATTAATCTGGTGATATATCTTCTTTTTGCGTTGGAATCAATGAGGCAATATTTGATGACCCAAAATTTATCGCATAGAGTTATTAAAAATTATTGCAAGGAAAATAATATGGACAAGAAAAAAATACTGTCCAAATAAATTATGAATCATAATTATAACAAAAATAATTTTACAAGTAAAAAGTTATGTTTTAAAATATATAAGTTAGATTACTATATTTGGATATGCTATATTGCATATCCTTCACCCATGTTGAGCTGTTATGTGAAAAATTAATATGTTTTAAAGATAAAGCAATAATATCAAAAGACAACGTTAAAAAAATAAGGTAACGAACTGAGTTTATTTCTTCAGCAAAAATTCTGAAATACTTTCTGGGAAAGAACAAAAGGTCCAGTTTATATAGTATGATATAACTTTTTGTTGTTATTGCCTTTTTAGTGCTCATAAAAACAACAATAATATGCAAAACAACTATTAAATAAATAAAAAAGATCTGCAAATAACTCGGTTATTAATAGACCGATTTAGTTGACTCAAAAAACCGAAATTTTAGAAAAATATTTATGACCGATCTATATAAGAGCATAAAAATTCATTTTTACCGATATCTCGGATACTAATAGACCTGTGAAAGAATGAAGTCGCTATCTTATATAGCCGCTTGGAAAAATCGAAAACAAAAATGCTTTTTGAAGGTATCTTCAGTTTTTTGGCGATATTTCAGCTATTTATAGACCGATTTTGCTCATTTTTATTAGCGTTCATCTATGGGAAAATTTCTGTAAATTGATGTATAAGAAATATATATCAGATACCTGGGGCTTTCTAAAAACTGATTTCAACAGGCAGACGGACATCGTTATATTGACTTCCCCATCAATAAAGATCAAGAAAATATATACTTTTTAGGGGCCGTATGAATATTGTAGAAATTACAAACGGAATGACAAACTTATATACCCTTTACATCTGTAATTAAGAGTATATATATGTGCCAAATTTGGAATTACAAGTAAATATTTTGGTAGGTTATCAATTTCTAAAAAATGCGTTTTTTTCTTTTTAAAAGACAACCAGCCAGCCGACGTCAGCAAGAACGCACTATAACCCAGAAATTTCTCTGTACTTTTATTCCTTAAAATTGGAATTTTTAAACATAATGCAATATGTCACTATAAAACTTTATTGAAATTTTTATTTTCTCAAGTTCTTGAAATTTCTTAAAAATTTTATAATAAAGTTTTAAAAATATTTCAAAACGCCTCTGGCATCAATTCTTATCGCCTTAAGTTTTTTTAAAATCCATCTTCCATCATACTCCACAAAATAAGATCGTTTATAATTTCTGCAACAAAAGATTGAGTAAAGGTGCAAAAATAGGATGAGACTCATTCCAAATTGTATAGAAAAAATTAAAAATAAAACCAAAAACAAAAACTCGTCCAAAAAAATCTAGAAATAAAAGAAATCAGAACAATATGAGAGGTGAATTTTAGCAAGTGTCCTAAATTTCAAATAAGTTTACAAAGAGAACATTTTGAAAAAGGGAGAAACACCACCTGCTGTTCTAGCAAAGTAAGAACGGAGCAAAACAAAAATGAAGTCGAAAAGATCTTATGAATGAATACCTGTCGGGGAAATACCCAGTATAAATTAGACTAGCAAATTAACTGAGTAATACTAATGATTTTTTTGTATTTTACTAGTTTGAATATGATCACAACAAGTATACACACTTCAGCAAAAAAGGATCAAAAGCAAAACAGGTACTGACACACACACTATATAACTATTATCCTAATCACATAACAACAAGTGGCGTGTGTCATTAACATTTTAACAGTCTTAGTCAGAGCACAGAGTCTGTGCCAGTTAATAAATGTTTTATAAAAAAAAAACAATAATAATTTTGTAAAATTTATTGCCATGGGAAATACCCATTTATGAATGAATTACCTAAGCGGTAATTTGCTTATCGTTTGGTTGAAAAACCGCGTAAATACCTGAATTGTGGGAAAATAAGAAATATATGAAAAATTTCCGCGTTTTTATCGGTTGGTTTTTGGGTCGCAGATATGAAAATGATTAAAATTATCAACATGGCTAAACAACAAAATATGATGACAATTAATGGTGGATTTTCCATTGTGATGAGAAATGAGCGGGGAAAATTATTATAGTAATTTTAATACTCAGGTACTTGCTACAGCTGAAGTAGATGGACAGATGCATGTTTGGGAAAATTATGTTTTCTAGCAAATAATAAATTTTATAGAAATATAGATATTTGTTGGAAATCACAAGCCAAATCAGGTATTTCTCATTTTCTAAACGAAAGAAAACCAACGAGCTTAATTTTAGGCTGAGGCTCTTGAAACTCCTTAATAAAAGATAAATATTATCTTTATAACAAATGTCGCTGATTAAATAATCGTTTGACTTTGTAATTGGATAATTTGGGAATTTGTATTAAAATAATATGTTGCAATATATGTTTTCAGATTTCCATTAGACAAAAAAAATGCGTATTTTCCCAACAGCAACAGGAAAATCCCCTATAAGTTTTTATAATTTTTCCCATAGGGAAAAACACACACTAAATATTTCGCATCATTAGTTAGTTGTGAGTATTTATGATCGTCATCTATTACGCGTTTCAAAACTGTGTGTTCTTTTTTTTGCTAACCTAAGTGTTGTTGCATTTATGAGGGAAGTAAATATTTTTCCATCACACCTCTACTATTGGTTTTTCTATCAACAGTGAGTTTGTAAATTGGAAATTTGTTTGCATTTGGAATTTCACATCAAGTCATCTATTTTCGGCGGGTTTATCAAAAGTTTTTTCCGTTTTTGTGGGAAGTTTAGTGCTTCGCATATGTTTGAGAGTTTCCTTGTGGATTTTTGGGAATCAATATATTTATTCAGAATTTTATTAAGTTTATTAGGGTTTAGCGGACGGTTTGTTGAAAAACTTAAATATTTATGATTTTATTTAGTATTTACATTTAGTATTATTATTATACTTCTCTGATTTATTTAGTAAATATTTATTTTAAGTAGGAATATTAAAATAATAGTTTTTAATAAAATTTTAAATAATTAAAAATAAAAAAATAAATTACCTCAAAAAAGGGCATGTCATTGGAAAATCACATTTTACTATTTTATTGATTTTACAATGGAATGTATTCAAATAAAATTCAGAACAACTCTTCCATTTGTTGTCTATGATTCAGTGAATCGAGCTTCATATTATAGGGAAACTATTAGGTTAAAGGATCAACCGGACTGTTGATATGTGAAATGAACTCACTGAAGAAGCCTTTCTAGTAACAAAGTGTTCTCTTGGCTTTTATTTTCACAAGTTTTATAAAAGTCCTTTGCGATTAGTTGGTTAATTAGTTCTTCAAAATTCAAAGTGTTTTCCAATTATTTGCTGATAAGTTCTTAAATCTATTCTCCCCAAGTTTTACATTAAATCAGTTCCAAGTTGGTATACATGACATTTTGATCCATCGTTTCATATCTATCTTATAGTTTTTTCCACGTCTTTTATTGGATATATTTATAATTGCTTGTAGAAGTCTGGTTTTGCAGGAGACTTGTATAAAGATGCCCCATAAGAAGTCAATAGAATTTTCAGTTCTGTATAAAAATGCTATTGATATCGGTCATTTCATTTAGAAATGAGTAGAAATATATTTTGCGTGAGAGATTTTTTAAGAGTGAATTTTCTATTCTGCATTTTTCAAAAATTAATTAAGTTTTAATAGAGAATGTTCAATCTGCATTTTCCAGAATTTTTATATTATCAATTTATAAGCATTTTTAGAATCTCATTATTATTTTGAAAATTTACATTTACATAAGTGAATATTTTTTGTGCATAAAGTGTGCGTTCAAATAAAACATAACACACAAATATTAATGTAAAAGTTGACTGGAATAAGTTACAATTTCAAAAGAATTATTACGTGTAACAATAATGGACAACTTAATGATTAGATATTACTTTTTATTTTCTTTGAAACACCCTCCATTATTAATTCGTATAATACAGCTTGTGTTTAATGTCAATATATTGGGCGCAGTATTAGTCTTCATTAATTTCCTTTCGACAAGGTTGGAAATTTTGCGGAATAAAATTAACATTATGTTAACTGTAGAATGGTACAGTATTTTTACTGTAATAGAACGATTCCAAATCATGCCAAAAGAATGTTGATACTCTGTGCCTTCTTATAAATGCAAGCAGTATTTTTTGTAGACTCTCTTATTACACACTTATAGTGCCCGATGTTACCTACGATTTACTTTTTGCATCACAGCTGCATATAGTTTGCCAAACAAAACATTTTTGGAAAAATATTTTTTTGGGTACGGTACTCTTCTGTAATATTTTCTCCAAGAAATCACAGGAGTTTTAATCATTTGTAATACTCCTAATATTTTGTTATTTTCTTAATCAAAATTGGAAATGAAATGGTCAGAACTTTGGCATATTTTCGACTTTGCGACCATTCTTTTAATTAAATTTCACTCAAGATAATTATTCTAGAATAATTTTATAAATATGAGAATATTTTCAACGAGAGTCACTTTTTTTGTCTTAAGCTTAAAAAGTATGTCTAGAGCATCTGGAATGTTCTAAATAATTTTAGAATAACCGTGAGAGATTTGATAGTCTGCAAAATAAATATCAAAAGTTCAAGTGATAGTAAATGAAGTCATTGTCTTAAGTTTTTATTTAAAACATTCAAAGAAAACTGTACGGATGAAATATCTTCGAATAGAATATTTGGTAATTTTGGTGCGTTGTTTGTTGTCTATTCAAGAATTGCTGGTTATATTTTAAGAATTGAGAGATCATAAAAGCATAAAATGCAATTGTTCATATTTTGCGGAAAGTGTGTAGCAATTGTTCCATAAGTACTATTTTCGTGATTAGTAAAAATTTAACGAAATTTTGGCTTATTTATAACATTGACTTAAAAGAAAATTGGAAATATCTTTTTTGTTTTGTTAAAGACCGTCATATTCTAGATTTAAATTAAAAAAAAAAATAATAATTTTTATTCTTTTTTTAATATCTAATATTTTCTGGAAAAAGTCTGAATAAAAATTTTGTTGCATTTTTGTTTACTTTTTTTGTTGGAATACGTACACTCTATTTTATTTCTGACCTAGCTTTAAGTGTCCTTTAAATATTTTTTTACTATAACCCAATACATTTCAAATAGGCTGAGTTTTGGACAGTACCATTTATTTGATACCACTCAGCTACATTTTCGTTATAATGGTGAGATGCAAGATCAGACCATAGAGATTAGAATTCGTCGTGCTTTCTAATAATGGAAAGGAACCTTTTCCGAAAGCACTAATTTGCGTACATTTTTCTGCTAACAATTCTATTTGTTATGATTAAAGTACAATTTTTATTTTTTACACGATATATATCTGCTATATTTTCCGTAACATCTGTGATTTCGAATTCCTGACTAGGATGTAAAAAGTTTTACAGTGCGTACTTTATGTTGCCCTTTAGACAGGATTCATATTTTTGAAAAAAATCAATTAATTTTCGATCTCTCCTTTGCCTTCTTATTTTTTTCTAGCGTTCCTATTATGAACTCTTTTTACTTTGTGGGTTTTCAGGCTACCTTTTTTAATAAAAGATATTAGCAATTTAATAAATGAGTCGCATTTCGTTCAGAGAAGTAGAGATTTTTCTTCAAAATACGAATTATTTTGTCTGCGATCCTACAGTCTGTAAATCAATTTTTATTTTCAGTTATTAGAGTTCTTTTCGGTGATCTTGAACTTTTTGTATTTCATGTCATATACATATCACTATATAATATTAATTATAAAGTAGTAAAATTAAAAATTAATCTCGTGCATCCTTCAAAACTTTAAAGCCCTTTAAAAAGGAAAAACGAACACGGATTAAAGAACCGAAAACACAGCTATAAATCTATATTTTCACATGTATATGAAAATAATCAAGTGTGAGACAAATTTTTGATCTTTGTTGTACGGTGTAATAAATTTGAATTATGTGTTTGAACGAATTTGGTAAATTTTCATTTTGAGAAGAACTAATTGAGCAATTATTACAAAATTTAATAAATATATACTGAGAGTAATAGCGAATGTAAAAACACAAACAGTTTGAAATTAAATGATCAAGATATTTACATTCCGATTTTCACTCAATATATTCTATAATATATTCTATATATTTTATGATACTTAAAGCGAGAGCAACTTGTGGGAATTATAGCAAGAGAATCACCAAAAGAGCAGCATAATAAAAGCGAGAATTTTTTCAATTGAGTTTAAAAATATATATAGCGCACCTGGGAACCTTCCGAAATAGTTCATAATAGCCGTGAGAATTTCCTGACTTGATAGTCTTCTAAAGAACATAAGGTAGATTTGGTGAGTCTCTTGTCGCCTATCAAAGAATTGCTGGATCTATACAGAAAAAAAAAATCAGCAATCACCAAAATAATTCATTCCATTAAATTTTTTTTAAATTTGTACCTTTCACCAAAATTATTATATCAATTACTAATAAATGTAAAAGATTAATTCTAATTAAATTAATTAAATTTTCAAATAAAAAATTTATTAATTCGTTCAAAGATATAATTGAATGAATTAAAAATTTATATAAGAAAAACTCACTTCAATTTTATTTTTACTATATCTCTTATTTTACTTTTATTTTTACTTGAAATATATTGATTAAATTTTGAAGTAAAATGAAACTATTGTGTTTATTGAAAATATAAGGTAATATTTTTTTCCTTTTCTGCGTATTTTAAAAATTCTGGAATAATGAAATTATGAGACCCATTTTTTTGTGCGTTGCAGGAATGGTCATATAAGTACTAGTCCCGTGAATTGTGAAAATAATAGTAAAAAAAATAAATAATTTTTACCAATTGATAACATTCATGCGAAGGCAAATTACGAAATTGAATATTCGTCGAAATTCTCATTAAAATTTCTATCGATATCGAATGAAATATGTAATTTATTTTAGTTTAGCGACCTTATACAAATTGAACAAAATATCTCAATTTCTCCTAGGGATTCTAAACAAGTTGAAATCGTTAATGGTCCTTCTTGTCTCCCTTTAGTGATACAAAAGAAATATTAATTAGATAGCAGGAGAATAGAAATCGAGTACATATTTTATGCGTCACACTTCATCAGAATTAATTTTTGTCGTCTTTATTTACTTTCATATATAGCGTTAGAACTTAAACTGGTTTCTATCACTTAAGAATACGACGTCTAATAAGTTAGATTATTATTTCTAGACAGACTGTAGGCGAAACGCCCTACGACCATAAAATCTCTATTTAATATTTATTGTTTTTTTCTTTCTTTATATAGCAAACATATAACTTGATAAGTTTGCAGTTAAAGAAAGAATAATGACAAACTCATGGTTATCTTTAATATTTCGGACATATATAATTAAAAAATCAATAACTATAGGCTTCTTATTAAAAAAAGATATGGATTTTATAAAACCTTATGCAGTGCACAAATTTACTCTTTTTCTTTTTCCGAAGCAAACCTTCTATGCAAAAGCTCAATATACAATTAATTTTAGTTTATTTTGAATTAATAATTTTTAAAAATCGACATTTTCGTAGGTATTTTGTAAAATTAAATTTAAAAAATTCTCTTTAATATCAGGAATAATATACGTAATTTAAAAACAGTATAAATAACATAAATATTACACTATTGACTTTACAATTTTCTTAAATTCTACTATATCTTAAAAACTCATTTTAAATGCGTATTACTGATAATAAAAGTACCATTTTCTCCACCCCATTATTTTCAGGCAGAACCTCTAAATAAAAACAACAAAATTTATACACTTTTTAGCAAACAGCACATGCCACCATCATAATTTCACATTTATAAACTTCACACACTCCACCACCAGACAGACGAACGGACTCATATTCACAATTCAATCGTATTCGATTTGAGCAACAACAACATCTTTATAAAAGGAACAAATAAACAACTACAATAACAAACAACATGCAGGTATTCGAGTACTAGAAGTCAGCAATAATTTGTAGATCTTTAGCTGTTGTTCTTTAAAATAGGAATTTCTCAGTGTTTTATGTTTCACTTCCCATAGTGTTACGCATTTGAGCCTATTTTTGGGATTTTCCTTTCTTTTGATTTGGAAATTCATATAAGAATTTCTAATTGGGGTGGGTTTTTCTTTTATATACGGTATTTTCCAACAAAAGGTAAGTAAATTTCAATTTGAGTAAAAATGATTCCCCTTTTAGTTTTTTTGAACACTTCATATAATATCATAACGCAGACTGCATCATCTGTGTTTATGATGGAATTATGTGAGGTGTCATATAGTAAGTCACACATTTTAACATCTGCATGTATAAGTGTTTTGTTGGAACATCTTCTAATGGTTGTAATGGAGCTGATCTTGAAATTGATTTGTTTGTTATTTCTGTTTTACATTTATTTCCCTTTTGGTTTTCTTGAATTTCTTGATGTGTAAAGTTTTTGTGTTTAAATATGTGTCAATATTCGCATATTTAAAGTGTTCGATGATGTTGGGGAATTGGTATTGTTTCTTGTTTGACTACAAATTGATTGTTATGAAATTTGTATTTTTTAAGTATTGAATATAGAATTTCTGGGAATTTGGATAATTTTGATGATATTTAGTTTGAAAGCGAGTAGTTTTTTTATAAATTGTAATGAGATGTGTAATTAAGACTGTTTTAATGTTATAGGTAGATCTATAATTTCAAAAGAATATTAGATTTAAAATGTTTAAGGGTATTAATAAATATAAGTTGGAATAAAATCGTGTATCCCACTTGAGGAAGAACAAAATAGCTTTATTTTATTGTGTGAAGTCTATTGGTTGCTTTTTCTTTTGACTTTTGAATTGAAAAATATTCGATCTGGCAAAAGCATCTGTGTCTAAGAAAGCCAATTATGTCCATCCCTACTTCAGTCTCCTAATTCTGCCTTTGAGAACTTTAATGTAGAGAGTAGCCAATTATGCCCATCTGTAAATTTTTCTTTTGATGATTCTCTTCTCGTTAGTGTTAAAAAGAACAAGAAATTTAAGTAACATTTTTATAATACATTTAATGAATTATATTTATTCACTTCTTTTTCTCAACTACAATTGTTTTCAAGCAGAGAAAATATAAGTTACATTTTGATGATGTCTAATTATGCACCAAAAACTTTATTTTGGTACTGCTAATAGGTGGAGATACAAATTATATTTTTACTGATTGTAACTTTTTTATAATCGTTTGAATCGTTTGAATCAGATGCCGGTTGCATCATCGGTAAGATTTAATTTTGAAAGAACTTTAAAAGTTCCGTTGCTTCTAAAAGGGCTTAAATATAAAAAACAATTTACCGATGAAAAATAGATTTTTTTTTTGTTTAGTTTAGTCTTTCAGATCAAAAATAAGATATTTTTAGCAAGAGAAACTAATATTGAAAGCTTTCCCTAAATTAGACAGATAAGTAAAGAAGAACCATAGAGAGTTTATCAGTATGTATGCACTGTAAACATTTTTATTTTAATTAGAATTATTTTTTTAATTTAACCATAAAGTTTGGAATACTGAGACATGCAGCTGAATATTTTCTACATTGATCTTAAACACAGAATTATTAAAAAAAATTTAGGGACTTTACTATTATAAACTATTGCCAATAAGAAGTAAAATGCAGCTATGATTGACCACAAAATTTTGAGATAATATTGTAGAAATAAACAAATAAATCTATTTCAGATCTGAGATGATAAATTCAGTACAATTACAACTTTTTCAGTACAATTCGCTCCTCAAAAGTACAGCAGTACTCCAATGGTTAATTTTACACAATTGTAGAAATTATAGAATTTTGCTTGGTTTGAAATAAGAATTTTTCAGACAATTTTTGGATTCCCTTAGAAATTAGAAATTATTTTGGAATAGTAATTAATTTTTTATATTTTAAGTAGAGCTAAATTTATGCATTCAAATCAAGAATAATTTAGATATCCTCAGATATAAATGTTAGCTTTCTGAAGTGATTTTTGGATATGCGTTTATTAAACACAACTTTAAAATTTTTTTCAGCAATGCAAAGAGGAAAGGTTTAATTTTTATATGAGCTTTTCCTTTTTATTTCAAAACTTGTACTGCAATTTTTTGAACAATTCCTTTAAATTATTTTTTGCTGTGGATTAGGTCTACTTTGAGATTTCGCTTCAGGTATTTTCACAGTCGTTAATTCATCATTTAACACCTACATCAAACCCATGTCCAACTTAAACGGGTCGAAAGATGGTACGTTCGCTTGGTTTTGATTTCAAAAAATAATAATGTCACTAAATTGGAGAACTCAAGGGGAATACATTTGGATAAAGAAATATTGTACATTTTTGACGGAAAAGGTTCCTAATATTTTAGTACAAGTGTGGCCCAAAAAGAACAATTTGTTATTAAATTTAATACAATATTGAAAATATTTGATTTCAGACTTAACAGCTTTTAATTGCACGTATCCTTTACAAAATTTTCTTTTCCAATGGACCTAGAGACTTTTTCTTATTTTCTAATATTAAAAATGCAATGACCAGCGTTGAACGTCAAACACTGATTTTCGGGAATTGAAGTCATATTCTTAGCAAGTGATACAGTTAGAATGGAATCATACATATTATGTGAGATTTCAACCACATCAACCATAATAAATATATTTATTAGGTCTGGAGATATTAATTCCTATCGATTTTTTAATAAATATTAATTTCAAAATACATATATTTTATTCAAATTATAGTTCATCGGTAGCTATGTATTTTCTCATCTTTCTGAAAATTGAAGGATTCCATTGCAAAACAACTCATCATCTTTTATATTCAAAAAAGAATCAAGTCAATTTTTGATACCTTGTTCAGAAGGGAAGCGTATAGGGTGTCAGAATGAGCAATGTCTGCGCTGTATAACTGATGGGCCAAAACTTCACGTCTATTCTTTTAGTTTTTACGACACATGAGGTCGCGAATTCTCATGTTATTCTCATCGTTTTCCAATCAATGACTTCTTCAAGTAAATCAACTGTGGTCTCCCGGCATCGTTTAATTTGGTTTTAATAGCTCATAATAGATAAAATCCTTCTGATCCCACTAAATACATATTATTTCTCCGCCGCAACGGATATTTGGATTTGGTGTCAACTTTTCTAGTTAGCTGGGCTTCTAATTAAATCTCTTAAGCTTTAGGTTATCATAACGTTTACAATTTTTATTGTTCACAGCAATTCGATTCAAAAACGACTTCGTGTTGCTGCGTTGAAGTCGCAATTCAGTCATTCTAAATCGCATTTCGATGTCTTTGTCTTCTGTTCGTGTGGTATCAAATTTACTTGATTTTGGATGAAACAACTGAAAAGCGTTGCTTAATTTATTCCCTATGATTCTGTAAGCATTCCTTGCATTTGACAAAAGTATACTTCGAGCAAAGCCTCCAATTCTTCATTTTTAAACTTTATTGACTGGTTGCAAGGCAACTTATTATGTCTATAAACAATTTACGATAAGCAGATTTTTTTAATTAAGTTAAATTTCTCGCAAATGCTTCTTAAAGCTGTGGTTTTTACGTTTCAATGGAGTGCCACATATTGCATAAGAAATACAAATGACAGTGCTTTCACATGAATTACTTGTAAGAATGGACTGCTTGGAAAAATGCTGGTAACGCAATTTATTGAAACTGATGCGAATTAATGCAAGAATATCAGGAATAGGTGGTGGGATTGTTTTATAATTTTCTACTTTTTGGTCAAAATACAACGATTAATATCTGCTTTTTATTTATTGAATATTATCGTACAAAAAATAAAAACAATCGTTATATTTTCTAAGCAAAAAATAAAAAAATTAAAATAATCGTTATATTTTGAACAAAATGTGAAAATCAAAAATAATCGTTAATATTTAATATCAAAATAAAGATCGAAAAATTATGAGTAAATTGAGATTTTTTTAATTGAGATCTTTATTGCTCATAATCACTTTGGTCCTTGGCATATACCCAATATTATTTTGAAACTTTTTGAACACCCTCTTAAATGTTAAATGTTGCTAATATTTTATTGGTCTGCGAATCAAATTTTCCGAAATGTTGCTTCACAGACCAATTTAAAAGGAGTTAATTATGTATTTAGATTAAGTAAGTATTATTTTTTTGTGGTCATAACGTTTATTTAGATCTTCAAAGTTTAAATAACTCTAAAACTGGATTATAATAATAAAATGGAAGAAAATTTTGGAAACGAACGTATTTTTAGCTTTTTCTATATTTCTTTAACATCAGAAAAAATCATTTTTTTCTTGAACATTTTGCAGATTATTGTTAATCTTTATAACATTGGAACCTTAATTAAAAAATTGTCAGTATGAGTAAAATGCATCTAAAATGAAGATTTTTTTAATTAATCAATTCTCACATATATCTAAGAATGTCAAAGTAGCATTGGTGTAATATAAATAAGTGTAGTCGGTCAAGCCCGACCATATGATACCCCACACCATTGTGTATGAACATCAAAATTCGTCGAGGGAACTTATATTAGACATGTGGGCAATTATGGACCGATACTTTTACTAAATGTAAAATAAAATATACGAATACAGAATATTACGATAATATTAACATTTAAATGAGTTTATGCACTTTAGGGTGACTTCCGAAAGTGGGCTTATATGGTAAGCTATGGTAAGTTATGCAGCGATCCTCATAACACTTGATACAAACATGTAGATGTGATTTATGCACGTTAAAGTGATTTTCTTAAGAGGATTTTATATGGGAGCTATGGTTAATTATTGACCACTCTTTATGAAATTTGGCACAAAGATTGGTACTTATACAAAACAATATATCAATCATAACCAATTTCAATAGGCTTCATGAAAGTCTTACGTGCCAAATTTCATTGAATTATTTTCAAAATTGGGACCTGTACTTTGTGTAAAAGGTTTACTTGGATAGCCAGTCAGTCGTCCGGCCAGCCAGACGGATGGATGGACGGATGGACGGACAGACATCCTTAGATCGACTCAAAATGTGATTCTGAGTAGCATATACTCCAACCATTCATAATATGTAAAATACAATTCCGTATGACAAAAAAAAAAATAATAATAATAATAATAATAATAATAATAATAACTAGCATAAAAACTTGTTTTTAAAATGAATTTGTTACAAGTTTTTGGAGATATAACAAAACTGCCGAGTAATAAATAGTAAATAGTTTATCTAAACTAATACTTAAAAACTTGTTAGAAAAACATAATATTAATGTTATTTCCATTTCCTGTACGCAATATCCTAAAAATCATCGTGCTTGATATCAAATGACAAACAAACTTTATATAAAAACTAATCTATTAGGCGTCTTTCCCATGAAATAACATAGCAAATATTTTACATAACAATAATTGTAATCTTGACCATATTATAATAAGAAAAATTCCCTCACAACATGGAAAATCTATAGATATAAAAAAAGCAATAGTGATTTTTTCAAAATTTGTTTACCTGCGTTGCATTGCTTGTAAAGATTGAGGTGAACTTCTTTGATTATCATCACAATGACGGATTCTGACGTATTTTCCACAGTGTGTTGAAAAACTTCCCAATGTGAATATAATTTTTATTTTGGTTTAACTCTCCCTCACACTCACCATATACACGCAAATACATACACACTCAGGAATACGCTGGTATTCAGGTAGAAAATTAACACCCAGCTATATGTTCACTAGAGTCAATCAGCCCTTTAAAAACTGAAAAATAAGGGAGAGGAAGAGAGCAAAACAAGCAAAAACAAAGAGAGATAAAGTGATAACACATACTCACGTGTAAATATGGGAAAAGAATCTACCACCGTTTAAAGACTAGAGAGCTGGCATATAAAAGGAGGCGCAAAGAGCTAATCTGTTATAGCAACTCAAACGCTCAATCAGTAAACAACACATCTCATACAAAAACATTTAGTGAACAAATTTTGGAAAATTTTCGTGATTCTTAAAAATTTTTTCGAATTATTTTAACATAAGACCACAACAAAAATATAAACACAAAAATGTCTACTAATTATAAAAGTTGTCCATTGAAGAAACGTCCCATCGTTTATATTAAAGATGAAGAAGAACTCTTACAAAAACCCATCGTACACCACGAACAAACGGAAGCATTGGCTTTGACTAAGGACTCTAATATCTGCGATAATGATGATCAACCACAAGATTTATCATTGAAACGTAAAGCTAGCGACAATTTTGAGGATTATGTCGTACCGGTTAAACGTGAATATGCATTAAATCTATCTAACAAATCATTATCTCCTTCATTGGAAAGATCTTCAGTATCACCAGTTCAGGATTTATGTGGCAGTTCTGTTATGTTATCTCCTGCTTGCGAAATGGATTCTAGCATGGAATACCAACCCAGTGATATTCATTTGAGAGGATTAACTACTGCCACCAATGGTTATACCACCAATCCTTATCAATCGGCTTTTGTTATGGCTGCTGGTTGCAATCCCATGCCTGCTTTGTGGAATACCTATCAACCTAATAGCTCAGCAATTTTCCCATCTCCTGCCTCCTCAATTGCCTCAGCAACTTCTCCATGTTCCGCCTACAGTTATCAACACATTACACCACCTTCAAGCCCCGGCTCAGAAGTAAATTCTGAACCTGAGGATCTTTCAGTGCGTAATGATATTCCTTTGCCAGCTTTATTCCATTTATTCGACGAAGCACCCAGCCATCAATCATCAAATTCTTCGGCTTCATCGTTTTACTCACACAGCAGCTCATCAAGTTCATCATCTTCATCTACTTCCTCTACCAGCTCCAGCTCTGCCAACAAGAATTATCGTTTCAAGTGCGATAAATGCAACAAGATGTACTCTACCTCTATGGGTTTGTCGAAACACCAACAATTCCATTGCCCAGCTGCTGAATGTAACCAGGAAAAGAAACAACATGCTTGTCAAGATTGTGGAAAACTCTACACTACTATGGGAGCCTTAAAAATGCATATTCGTACACACACTTTACCCTGCAAGTGTCCCATATGTGGCAAAGCCTTCTCTCGTCCATGGTTATTGCAGGGTCACATTCGTACCCATACCGGTGAGAAACCTTTCCAATGCCCTGATTGTCCCCGTTCATTTGCTGATCGCTCTAACTTGAGAGCTCATCAACAAACCCATGTGGAAGTTAAGAAATACGCCTGCAAAGTATGCCACAAATCCTTTTCACGCATGTCTTTGCTCAACAAACATGCCAGTTCCAATTGTACAATTACAATTGTGTAAATATTGGCAACATTATCCAAAAAGTCAGGAAGAAAACAAAAGTACAAAAACCCCCTGCTACCAAGAGAGTGAAGACTAAAATGTTAAAAAGTTAAACATTCCGCTGGAAAGGATTAAATTATTATTTTAAAACTTATTTTTTCTTTTTTTCTAACAATTTTATTTTATTATATTGGTTACTAAGTTTAAGGAAGACAATAATTATTATTAGAGATACTCATAGGTTTAAGTTTATTTTTTATATGTTTATAAATAATTCTAAGCATTAATTAATGGTGCTACTCGTATATTATTATAGTATAAATATTAATTTTAAACTGAACTTAAATTTTTATTTATTTTTTTCATTTTGATTCTTGGCATTGAGTTTAAGTTCTAGTCTTTTTGTTTCTTCATTTAATTTTTTTGTATATTTTTTAAAACAAATTGGAAGACAGCATTTTACCAAAATTTATTTTATTATTTTTTATAATGTTAATTATTAGTTATAGTTTTTCTTTTGATATTTTGTGTAAATTTATTATTATGTTTATTTTTATTAAATTAATGAATTTTGAAAAATAAATATATATTCTTTCGAAAACGTTTCAAAAGCCCTAAAAAATACAAATTTTTTATTTACAAATCATTTTATGTTAGAAAAAAATATCATAAACATTATTATTGTCATAAACAATATGGTCGTTACATGAAAAATACTCTCTTCATAAGTGCCACGTCAGTGTTGCCACTGAAAACATTTTCATCCTATTACAATTTTCGAAAGAATTTACCAAAATCGATAAAAACCAACCAAAACTTAATTTTGCAGAAAAGAATGTAGGAAAACCACCCCAGTAATTGAGAAGTTGAAAATAATAAAGAAAATTGAAATTCGTTCTCTTCCCAGTGATTATTAGACCTACTAGCAGCAGCAGAATGATGTGATAGCGAAAATAAGTTAAACACAAAGCTGCTTATTTATTCGATTTAGCAATTAACACGTTTGTAAACGATCATAGTTTATCCCATAGTTTATCATAGTTTATCCCAATATATAAATGTAAATCGGTTGAAAAGAAAATATATAGGTTTGTTGAACTTGGAAAAATATGGTAAATATTGAAAAAAATAAACTTTTTTAAGAAACATTTTCTGCCGAAATTTAATATTCTCATTTTGAGTTAAATTTAGATTTTTTTTATTAAGAATTATATAAGGGCTAACAGAAGAATAAAACGTAGCAATTAATTTTTTTGGAATACATTTTTCGAACGAAATAAGCACTTCGCTTAAATCTAACAAAATTCTATTCAGCATATCTTCCTACCAAAGGAAAAGTTCTATCAAATTTGGTAGAAAAAGCCCAAAACGGCAACGCTGTGCAGCGTGCACATGAGATATATAAAAGAAATATAAACAAGCCAAAATTAACAATAATTTAAGTTTAAAATTTGTATGAAATTACAGATTTTTAAAACTTGTGAAAAACTTAATTTTTTATGATTTACCTATTTTCCAATATTTTTAAATTAAAAAATACTTATGTACTTACATTGTCCTTCATAAATACGAGTATTTTGTGCTCTTGAGACAGATAAGATAAATGTAAAGAAACCAAAATTAACAATATTTATTATGTAAATTTAAAATTAGCACAAAATATACATTCTACACGCAGAGAAAAAAACATGGTTACAGCATTATCACTACAACAATATTATGTTCTCATTGTTAATTTTCTTGAGTTTTAATAACCTTATGTTCGTGATAACAATGTTTGTGTTAAAATTTATCATTTAATATTGTAATGTTGTTGACTGCAAAAATTATATGTTTTTAAATATTTTTACCAGAAACAAAATTTTATTAATATGAAAAATATCATTACTTCCACAACCATTAAATATTTTCTTTTTCCTTGTTCTTAAACCATATTTTGTTTTTAAACCATATTAATATTATTATTCACATGACATTATTGATTTTAAAAATCATCAAGCACATAGAACCCGGTGATCAATGCAAATTTAACCAATTTTCTTAGACGTACTCTAATGAACTAAAATAAAAATATAAGCATTTAAAAAAATAATTTAGAAAAATAATATTCATAAAAAGTACAGGGATGATTTTTTAGATATGGACAAAGTTTCATGAAAGCTATAATTTTTTTTAATACTTTCAATAAAGGAAATTTCATGCAAAATATTTCAAAGAAAAACCAATTTCAATACTTCTGTTATTTTTAACACCAACGCTTTACAAATTGCAGATTTATTTCCAATTTTCTATTTAAATTCTCCCTCTGTATGACCAGGGCAACCAAAAATATGCAAAATTATATTTTTTCCTGGGTCTCAAATTAACCATACTTTTAGTTATTTATCCATTTAAGACAATTTTAAGAATTTTAGCGCCGATTTGTCACAGCATATTACTGAATATTTTGGTCCTAACAGCATGTTTTGCATATATTACCTTTAGTGAACTTTTGTTTTTATATTTTATTAATTTTTCAGATCCTATTTCATAATAATTTTCATCTTATAAATTGATATATATATATATATATATATATATATATATATATATCCAGAAGAAATTATATCTTAAGCATATTTTTAGGTGCATATTTTCCGACTTCAAGAGCACTTTTTATTGACATGAAACACTTTTTTATACCACCATAGGTGGTTGAGGTATTATGAGTTTGTGCTTATATTTATAACGCACGAAATTAATTTTCCAACATCCACCCCAAAGTATATCAATTGATCTCGAATTACTATTAGAGTCGATCTAACGAATTCCTTCTGTCCATCCATCTGGCGTTTAAACCTTGTGCACAAAGTACAGATCGCAATTTCGAAGATAATTCGCTGAAATTTGGCACATTCGATTTTTATCACACAAGAATAAATCCTATTAGTATTATAATCGGTCCACTATTTCACCTAGCCCCCACACAAATGTCCTCCCGAAATAGGATAAATACATTAAATATAAGAATATTTTAATGAAAAATATGTTTTACATAAGCATAAATTTATGAGTCAAATTTCATGCCGATCGTCGAAAATAATACTTTTTTAAACAAAAGTTAAATTTTTTGAGTCTGTAATAAATTTGTATTGTTGATTTTGAAACTTTTTCGAATTCAGTTGGATAGGGCAATAGATTTTCAAAGTTACTGAAACATTGTGACCACACAATTAAAACGAGTAAATTTTCTGAAAACCCGAAATTTTCAATAATAAAATATTTAATTTTAATAATAATTTATGAACTATTTACTATATACTTTATAATGTATTTATCAAGCTCCAGTTTATAGTAGTAAAACCTTAATTTTTGAGGGTTTGAAAATAATATAAGTCTTGATCAATATGGATTACTAAGTATTATGTTTATTATTAACTTATGGAAAATTTTTCGGTTTTATGGAATTTTATTACTCGATTTTTTCTTTTAAGTTGAAAAATTTCCGATAATAATTTGCGTTGTATTTATTTAAATTCTCCTAAATGTATCTATTTTTTCAGAATATAATAGTTTTACATTCATATATTTAAAATTTTTGAATTGTCTCCCAACATTTTTATTTAATATTTATTAATTTTTGCTTATTACATTTTAGTCATGTCTGAAATTGTATTAAAGGATGTAATTCTTCAAGATTCCGAGATTGATAATTTCTGAGGCAACACTTAGATTTACAATACCAATAATAGGAAAGACGTTCTACACTGGGCATGAAGTTTCATAAATCAATGGAATTATGTCTGTATCAGAAAGCATTAATGGCTTTGCAGTGAATTTTAAAATGGTTTTAGTTACAAGTATATATTTTTTGTAAACATTTTCTAAACATTTGCGACATAAATTTCTGCCAATTCTTTCGAAAACTACACCTTGCGACAGTCATTTTCATCGAGATCATTCATAGTAAATTGCACTCAGTGTTTCTCTAGAACGTCGAATTTACTCTCAAAAGGAGTTCAAAATTTCAAAAGATACACAATTTAAATAAATTGCTTTGTTTTCTCTGTTCGGCGGTACCAAAGCCGAGTTTTTGGACCATAATTAGAAACCATGAGGATGGAATACGTATTTTCTGCACCGCTACACATTTCATCAGCATTCGTGGTGCATTTTCCATTTAGTTTTTGTTGAATCTTAAACAACAGTTATTAAAAAAAGAGCGAAAGAATCAGATTATTACTTTACATAACAAGGTCTAACAATAAAATTTCAATGAATTAAAAGATAACAAAAAAATGTTCATTATTTTGGCAGATGTTCTATAAATGTTCAGTTTACAATTAATATCAGAAATACCAAACGACAGGTCTTGAAATACAATGATGACAAATAGTTCAACAAGTTCTTAAATATTCATAATAAGTTTCATATGCAAGATTTTAAATTGAATATACTTTTTCAAATATAAATATTAAAATAAACATGCTTCAATTGCTGTTTTACTGAAGATTGTCATATCTACATACATACATACATGCATACATGTATAAAAATAAAAAAAACACCACCTTTTCAATATCTTCTCTTTCCCTCTTTTCACAAATCCTTAGTCCTTTTTCAAAGCAAACAAACAAATATTTATGTCAAGACATGTATTCTTATTATCAATTGTTCAAATTTTGCGCCACAATTTGTTTACGTAGACTGCTATGAACACACGGACAAAAATATAAAGTAAAAGAAAAAATCACTGCATCAGACTGCAGACAGTTATCACCTGCTTTCGGTTTACTCTACTATTTCTTTATACAAAGCATTTGCTTTTGCTTGGCTAAGCAACAATGTTATCCTTTTTTACTTATATTAACTTATAGCATAAGTAAATATTTAATTTTATTTGGTGTTGTTGATTTTGAATCCTTTGAATAAATAATTTTAAAAATATTTTTGTAAAGGCTTAAGATTGATGTTATTGAAAAAGAAAAAAAAATGTTATATTTCCTGTACGATAGAGTTCCCTATAAGATAGATATAATGGAAAAGAAGAAGATGCATTTCAAGACAGGTAGGATACAGAGTTTTTATTATAATTTTCTTTTTTTCTCTTGTTGAAATTCTGGTAGTGTTGTCATGTTAATGAGTTCAGATTGTCGTTGATAAAGTACTATATGTTATTTGATAAACATTCTTTCATTTCATTTGCATAAAAATAAGGTTAGAATTTTGGATTTGTTAAGATTTAATGTTTCTTGCATGTATATGTAATATTCTTCCGGTTGTCATTAATGCAGTTCATTTAATGTTTCGGAAGGAGTGAAAGTCATTGAACTTTAAGTTGAAATATATTTGAAGGTTTTGCAAAGAACTCAAGTGAAACTTTATGGTGAGATTTTTATAAAAATTACTATGCAGTAGTAACTAGTAAAACGATTTCAATTATAGTCAAAAATCGATTCTCGTTGTCAAAAAAACGATTTTTTTGTGATCGATTCCTATCAGTTAACTTTATACTGAAATCGAAATTGAAAAATCAATCCTGCACAGTGAAATCTTTATTGGTACAAACAAATTACAAGAATTTCAAAGAAAAATTTTAAACTTTCTAAAAAATTAATATTGGAAGAAATTTTTAAAAGGCTTTAGAAAAAAATCAGTAAAAATATAATACAGAAAATAATTGTTAAATAAAATGAACGAACTTTGAGTACGATATATATAAGGGTCGCCAAATACTTAAGCATACGTTCGCTCAGTGTCGGACAGTCACACAAATGTTCCCAATCCTCAATAAAACAACTTCTGCAGTTCGACCAGAGGAATATAATTATCTATTTGTGTTTCTGTTATATCAATAGGCAACCAATTTTTTGCGCACTCATTTGTCATTTCGATCCCGTTACCCAGACTAGGGTGAGAAGTATATAATGAGTGCGGTTGAGTAGATATAACGATTTCACTACATATAAATTCCTCGCCTTAGTTGCGACATGGCCGTTCAAATAAAAGTCGATAGTATATGTCTCTTCCGAAAGTGTTCCGGACTATGTTTCAATGTCAGTTTTATATGTTATATTTTATATTTCTGCTTATTTGGTGAAATGATTAATTTACTTCATATGTTTTTACATGTAAATTGATAAATTTAAGATATTTAGTGATGTTATTAGAGTGATCTGCGTAAGTAGGTTCATAATAAATAGATCGATTCTACATATTATCTTTCGGTGTTCTTTGTGCAGTCGCTTCACAGAGGGGTGAAATTGAGAAAAATTGCGATTTATTGAAAAAGTAATTGATTCTAGTTAAAAATAAATAAAATGAAGCATCTGTTTCAAAAAATTTAACATTTTTTTTACTCTCCGTGTTGTGCGCCGTCAAAGTCATAGGTTTTTGCAATTTTTAACCACAGTGGTACGTATTTTTTGTTAAACCAAACGTTGTAGAAATATGTTTAATGTATATTTTTTTAAATCGATCTAAAAGGCAAAAACTTTTTATTTTTATATAGAAATTCAAAAAGTTTTTAGACGAACTTAGATCAAAATAAAAATTTTGCATTTTTACGTTATATGCTTATTATAAAATTTCAAAAAAACATTTTGCGGATTTTTTTCGCAATTTGGAAGAAAAAAACTATATTTTCCAAAAAAGTCCGACGAAATTAAGCGTGTTTTCGAAACGAAAACAAAATAAAATGAAGATCATTATATATTTAAAATTAAAGCTGATTTAACTTATTTATTTGTTTTATTTAAATATATATATATATATATATATATATATATATAGAACTAGAGAAGAGTATTTAGAAACGTATAAGAAAGTTACAGTCAGACAAGTTTTGCTTATTTGAACACTTAAATGCGTCAAAATTATTTTAAATCGGCATTGACGTGACAGGTTTTTATATGAAAATTATTATTAATTATGTATCGATCTTTGTGATGTTTTACTGTAAGATTAATACTTAAATAATTTTATTTGTGCTTAATTTTTTTATGGATATTAATTAATATGGAATTTCAAATAAATTTCACTCTTGGGAAATTAAATTTTTTTTATTTTTTATTTGTATTACTGGTTTGTGGAAATGAATATTAAAAAAGTTGCACTTAAAATATATTTACTATATTATATATAACATTACTAGGTTGAGAGTTTTTGCACTGTATCAGTTCTTTTGAGATACATAATAGGTACTTATGTATTTTACTTGCACCATATATTTGAAATTGCTTAAATCTTGAAAGATTCATCATACTTTAATATTATTTTATTTTTTGTTAAATAATTATGATTCATATTGTTGTTTAATATCTTTATAAGAAATCAGTGTCTTTTTATTATAATTTATTATTATATATATAATAAAATAATAATTATAATTTAAAAATTAATGTGTTTGATTGAAAAATCGAAAATCGATTATTAGCTTTTAATACCATTCACTGCAATGCAGGAGAAACAGTTTTTCTATGTTAGTCGAACTTATTTCTAATCAAAATGATATTTGTCATTAGCGAACAGGGTAATGTTTTCACAAACTTTCATTGACGTAAACAAAAATTATTTTGAGATTAGGTAGTTTTTAATTTTTACTTTTTGAGCATAATAATTTCGTACATTATGGAATTTAAGAGAACGATCGAAACCGGATTTGTCAGGCCGAAAGCAAACCGAAAGTAATATTTGGCCTAATCCACTTAATTCGCAATAAACAACATTTCTTAATTGCACAAATAGGTATATTTTAAGTATAAATCAGATTATCAAAATCCTTATAAGACCATTCCTCGAGTATCACATTAATGCGCACACAAAATCTTCTTCCACATAATAAGAAGGAAATCGAATATTCGATCGGACTCTAATAATTTGTGATACTCGTAATATAACTGGAACATTGGATTAGCCTAAAGTTTAGTTATCATAAGGAAACGGCTTACTCCAAGTATGATGAAAATATTTAAGAAAAAAAAAAAAAAGAAATATATTGGTTTTAACTTGTCACGAGTTCAGTGTTGAATTATTAAAAAAAAATACGTTTTTATTCTGTACGTTTGAAAATTATAATCTAATGGTATCGAAAACGCTACACCATAAATTGTCAACCGTTGTAGATTTTGAATCGCAATTTTTAACTCAAATAACACAAAATAGGCCTCAAATGCTTGTTATGAAATATATTTCAATTTTTTTTTTACAGAAATTTTAGTTCATAATAACCCGTTTACATTTATGAAAAACCCGGATTTTTTCCAATTAAACAATTACTTTATCTGGTTTTTAACTTGTTTTTCATGCAAATTATTTAACTAGTTGAATGAAAAAACAGTTATTTTACTGGTTTTTTACTCTATACAACTCTGATTTATACATTTAAAAACCATAAAAAATTTAATATTCTTCAGAGACTAAGTTTAGTTACTAAGGCGACGTGAATCATAGTATAGCCTCCACTACAAAAATATAACCTTTGACCTACGATAAATTTAACCTGACCAACGTTCAAAAGAACCTGGTGACTAAATTAACTATTTACGGCTCGGCTGAAATCTTCTTCAGCTTCAGCTACTCATTCTAAATAAACCAATTGCAGAAACCAAATCAAGATTTTTAATGGAATACAAAACAGTTCAGTACCAGAAAACTAAAACGTCATCGAAACTGCCTGCATCGATAATCTTTAACGGCTTTCTAGAGAAAAATTCTGGCAACACAACTATGAAATGGTGCACGATAAAAACTGCTTTATTGATGCAACTAGGACAAAAAGAAGCTGTTGATTTCCGACAACACAGTAGAGTTTACTTAATCATGAGATGGACAAGAATATTTAAAACAGTGTGCTTATCAAGAGAAACATAAATGGGTTAAAAAAAAAAAAAACAAATAGCACATGTAATCGCAAAAAAACAGTGACGAAAACACTCACCTAGAAGGAGAATTGATCGCTTCTTCTATTATATATATATATATATATATATATATATATATATATATATATATATATATATATAAGTTTAGAGTAGTTGTTTTATTCTCTTTCACATTTTAGAGCCCTGATTTGCATATATACATATTTTTAAACATTTATACAGTAATAATATGCTTTTGTAAAAAATGTCCAATTTAATAAAGCTATTTTGCTACAGACAGTGTTAATTAAAACTTTTTTACGCATTTATTAAAATTGTAATCTAACAACCTGTTCCTTATTGAACTTAAGAAAGAAAAAAAATTAAGAAATAAAGAAAACCAAAACATTCCTTTAGCTACTTTTCCATTACATTCCATTACTAAACAAACATGTTTTTTTTGCGGTTGTGACCTTAACGGCACAAATTCTATATGTCATTATACCAAAGAGACATCAATTCGTTTGAACTTAACTCTAGGGATGCCTTAAAGCTTCTAGGTTAAATAGCAGTTTAGAATTACATTTTGTAACTGTCATATTGGTTTCATCAACAGATGAACAGATGAAAACACCACAACTATTTCAATCTGCTCATAGAGTATGAATACACAAAGAAAAATAAAGTGAGTAAAATATTAATAAGAAGAAAGATTTTGTAATTAAAATTTTATAGGACTCTTTATATACATAAATTCAAGAGCATTTGAATTAATTATCGTGGTGATTTAGTAGAATTTCCAAAATTAAGCTAATAAAGTGTAAATCGAAATATTTGTTTATTTATTGCTTGAGGGGTTTGCTACTTTAAGATGATTTAAAAATAGTGGTTTTTTCTGCAATTTCGTTAAAAAATTTTCTTTCAGTGTACCTTGCCACAATGATCATGAAACATCAACAAAGGCATGTCATTATAAACAATATTTACGGCATACAATGTTAAAGGAGGAAAAGGAATCACAATAAAGACAAAAACCAGCAACAAATCAACGTGTAACGTGCCTTCGCTCAAATATCTAAATGGCAGAACAGCGCGAGAGAGTATCTTTTATGTTTTCTTTTCCTTTGCTGATTTGCAAATGCTGATAAAAAAATTGTTACTTGTCAAAGTGCATGTCTTTAAAGTTGTCAATAAGATGTTAGATTCTATAGTTGTTGCTTTCGCTGTTCTAACAAAAGACACAAAAAACAAGCTGTTTGTTGTTGTTTGTTGCTGATAATAATGATCATGATCATCACTATTTTCATCATGATTGTTCTCGATGAAGAACAACAACGAACAAACATCATCTCCAATTGATGGGCGGTTTTATATAAAAAATGACATATCGATTTTTGTTGTTGTTTTTTAGTTACTAAACTCGATGTTGTTCCTTTCTTCATTTTCTTGATGCAAAAATAACATGTGAAATCTTAGAAAGACGATAAAAAATAATAACTAAAAAAGAAAGACTTACTTGACTGACTGATAGACAACATAGACAAGTTGTTTGCAACTTTGGTAAAATTGTAAATATGCAAAATACGTAAAAGGAGGCCCTTTTGCTAATACAGCTTATTCTGCTTCATCTTCTTCGTCTACATCGTTCAACTGATCACGTCAAATCTGTGGTAATGTCATGTTGTGTTAGGAAGAGAAAATATTTGAAAAAAATAAAAAAAAAAAATAAAAAGAAAATTTTTAAAAACACTAAGCCAAGTTAGCTGGTGATTTTCTATTGAAACTGTTAATTGTGGTTTTTAACAAGACAGTATCAGATTACAACTGATTTAACTTAAATAACTAACAATACTTAAAAGTATGTAGTACAACATTGCAGTGGATAACAGCAACAGCATGTACGAACAAAATCAACAACAGAAAATGACTTGTATTATCTTTAATTATTTGTAATGTGGAAAAAGATTTTTTTCTTTAGTTTATTTTTTCTGCAATGTGTATTGTGCTTAAAAGAAAAGTTGGTAAAGAAAGTTGAATATTAAATTTCCTGGTTAGGTAATTAACCCTGTTTATAAAAAAAAAACAAATAGCTAAACTTTTATAAAACAGATACATAGTTTTAAATGCTAATAAATTTATTGAAATTGCTTCGAATATCTGAAGATAAATATAAAAAGTTTTTAACACAAAATAGTTGTATTAAATATGGCTTCTAATTATTCTGGACATATGCAGTATGACTATATATAAAGATGTAGAAAGAGTTTTCAATAAAGACTTGTTGATTTCTTAACAAAGTTTGAGAACATTAATATAATTGCTGGGATAGGGCACATTTGGGTAACGAGATGGGCAAATTTAAACGTAAATGTTACAAAAATAAGCGAGGGATGAACTTCAAGAGAAGGTAAAATATTTTTCTAATATGGTTAACCGTCACACATAGTCTACTAGGGTTTAGCGAATGCTCCTCAGGAGAAGTCCTGATAATTTTTTCGCACTTTAAATTAATTTATTAAAACAGCTGTTATCAGTTCTTTTTCATTATTTAACACTGAATAAATCCCAAATATGAAATCCCAAAATATAAATTTAAACATCATAGTGCCACAAAAATGTTTACCGCCACTGCTGTGAATGCTCCGCTTATATCCTCTTCGATTGGAGATTATTCTAGGAGGAAAACGTTGATAGTAAAACAGAAAGAATTCATGGAATATGGGTAGAAGATCAATAGTGTGGAAATATTGTAACTAGACTCATGTTAATAGGATAATGACAACCACTGAAAGCAGTGATAGATTTCCTATAAGAAGCAATAGTTAAAATAAAATTCAAGTAAGATTTTTTTCCCATTTAAATTTTTAATTTATTCTATTATCTACTTGATTGATTTAATACATTTTTTAACTAGAATAATTTTTCTGTTTTTAATATTTTACAGTAATTTTTAATTGAATGAATTTTTTTGGTGAATGGTGGCTTTTTTCTGTGAGTATCAAGAAAAATAACTTGAAGAATCATTTTCTGCCATTTTTATTAAAAATGGCAGAAAATGATTGTTCGCGTCTGGAATATTCAATTAGGAGGTAGAATTTTTTTTATTCAATAGCCAATGAAATTACAATTTCTTACATGCTAGCATATATATTATTCTTAAAGCTATTTACAGTAAAATTTTTTCCATAATCATTCAATAACAAAGTCTTATTATTTAACTAAGTTAAAAATACTCCTCTTAATGCGGATTGCATTTACTGAGAAATTAATATATGGATAAAAACTGTTGAATTGATTGCATATACGTCTCATGGGATCAAAATTGGCATAATTGGTTCGAAAATATTTGATTTTTAAAGGAGTATAATTTCCACTTGGACGATTTTAGATTACGAATTCGATCTTACGAAACAGAAACTCAGAACTAAATTAATTACAAATGAAATATTCATACATTTTCTCCTACTTTCAAGAGTAGGGTGATCAATAAGCTATAATCAACTATCATATGATGGTAAATTAATATTACGAAGACAAAATAACAGAAATTGTTTCTGGACCGATTCAATTTTCTTTATATGAACTTCGTATTGAGGATCCCAGAAGCATATTCCAGGATTGGTCTTACGAGAGATATGAATAATTGTTTAGAAACGTAAGGATCATTAAACTCTCTCCCAACACTTCAGGAAACCTAGAACTCCTTTTGCCTTATTAACAATTTGCGAAACGTGGGAATTAAAGGATAGTTTACAATCAAGCAACACACCCATATCAAGAAATTCTTCGACTAGATCAAGTTGATATTTGGGAAAATATATTGTGAATTTTGTGCTCCACGTTATCCATCATTTCTGGTGCAATCTTTAAGGCTAAGAAAATATAAATTAACCGAATATTTCCTTCATTAAATCGCAGGATATGTTAACGAAGCCTTAAAATGAGTTTTTCCGAGATGTTGCTAATAAAACATTCTATACCTACTACTTTAATATCAAATGTTGATTGTCGCTATTTTTTTCAACTAAGTATTAAAGCTAAATCAACTATCGTAAAGGTTTCAGGATCGAACTTAATCATTTTCAGTACAGCTAAATAACTATGCTTTATTTAATGCAAAAACGTTGATATACAGACGTACGTATGTACCAAAACACCTTGACCCAACAAAATTGATTACACAGACTTGTTGTCTCCCAAAAATGCCAAACAAAAAAACAACATCTTAAACTTCTAAGAAACATTTTTTATGCATTATTCAATACTGATTTTGAGACAATTCCTTTAAAGACAAGATAACACCTTGCAAACGTAAACTATTTTAATACCAGCAAAATTGTTAGCAAATTCCCTTTAAATGACATCAAAAACAGAAGTACGACAAAAGACCAGAGAGAGAGAGGATTGAATAGAATGGAAAAAAATTACAAAATTCCTAGAAATCACAACAAACAAATAATGATGATCATGATTATGGTGAACAAAAAAAAAAAAAAAAAATAGAGAAATTGTAACAAATCGAGTTAATACCGCACTAAACAATACAATGAATTGCATGAATTTAAGATGAACAAAAAAATAAAATAAATAAAAAAAACAAAGCTGAACAAAAAACTAAAACAATAGAATTACGGTAATTCATTGACAAAAGAAGTGCAACATATATTCTTGCATACATATATGGATATGGAATAAGATTATACTAACCCATACAAACATTCTAAAATATATGTGTTATGTGTATGTAAAAGGACATGAATACCGACACTTTGTTGGTCTTGTTAACATAATAGTCAAGACGGACATTCTCCTTCAACATGTGCAATATTAATGCATATGATGATCATGAAAGGTGACATTAAGACAATAAACATCAATATTTAGGGCAGTAGCAAATTTTTGTGAACACACACTACCTTAATACATATATGTTTATGTATTTGTGTTAAGGCAAAATACCTGTCGTCCTTTAGTCTAGCAACTTACCAGACAATAAGTCGTCTTTAGGGGTTAAAAATTAAACAACAATATGTACAACAAGTAAAATGTTCCTTAAATTTAAGAAACATTGATTTTTAGCAAGAAATCAAGAAGAAATTTGTTCTGGCTATTGACAAAATTCAAATAAAATTGCAACATTTTATTGCATAAATTCGGCGAAAGGTTTTCTTCTGGCGGCAAATCAAACAAGTTAAAATAAAATCAAATATTTCTTTTCTCAATAATTTATAAAATAATCTCATATAATCAGAGTAGTTTGAAACACTTGTCATTCCTTAAATTTTTAAGGAGTTCGGTTTTCTTTTCTATTTTCAATAAACAAATAATTTTCTCAATATAAAAGATTGTCGGTTTTTCCTTTTTGTAATATTTTCTTGTTATGATTTTGTTTTCATATTTTGATTTTAAATATTCCTTGCGACTTTTTAACATTTTTCGCAAACCATTTTTTTTTTAATATTAAATGTCGGTTTCTCTTTTAAGTCTTTTCTTTTTGGAATTTTTTAGAAATAAAATCCTTTTTTTGAGCCTTATGTTTCCAAACAAAATTCTAATATTTTTCTTTTTACTTTGAGGTTTTTAGCTTCATTGAATAATTTTTTTTAACATAAGATTTGGATTATTTGTAATCCTTAGCTACTTGTTGATTATTTATCTGTAAATACAGATACAAAGAAGTCAGGTTTTTGGGAAAATTGTATCATATATTTAGAATCTATACAGGTGCAGTTTTAGTTTGAATGTGGCAACAAGTGTGAGAATGTGTTTCGAAATATTTATATAATTAGAGCATGATGTCGTAAACTAGAACTGAAGGAAGTGGCTTCTGGATGTTAAATATAAATGTGTCTTTGAGTAATTAAAAAAATCGAATAATTTAATATTTTTTTTTTAAATTTCAAATGCTCAAATAATCAATGGTTAATATATTTAAATACTTCTGTATTTTACAAATAATTATTTCGAACGCATCATATTTTTGATTCTGAAGAGTTTCTCTCTCAAATGGACTTCAAAGTTTCAAAAGATATTCTATTATAAATGTACTTTCAAACTTTTATAATACTAAAGCCATTACATAGCTGTCTGAGTCCAGAAAATCTCATTTAGGTTCTAAAAGTTCCCCTTACCAAAATTATTGAACTTTTTGCTAAACTTCAAGATTTTCTATAATAATGTAAATAGAAGTAAATTTGTGTTATTGACTTTTAAAAGCACAATAATCCTCAAATTGTGTCTTTAAGTAAATGTTCTTCGTGACCCCCTAAAATTTGTACGAACCCCCTTTGGGTCGCTGTTTAAAATAATGCATTAAAGAAAAAAATCGAAAATTGTTATATAACCGAGGAAATATATTTATCCGATTGGCATGAAATTTTATAAGTTTATGTTTAATATAACATAAAATGAGGAAATAAGTTTAACGTTAATAAAAATCAATAAAATTATTTTCATATATTTAAAGATATATGAAGATTTGTGTTTTAGCCGTTATTTGTTTAATACCATAGGTCAGATGGGCAGCTAAAAATGTAACTATAGAGCACACTTTGGTCCGATTGGTCCCATTATGTTAAGTTTAATACGATATAACTAAAAAAAGTAAACCCTAAAAGTATTTAGTAACTACTTTGCAGTATTCAGTACCCAAAAAAGGGGCAAATACTAGGTACTAGATACTTAACGCTCAATACTCTCACTCAATACTTGCACAGTACTAATACACAGACCAACCATTTTAATAATAAAATAATAAAAACCAAGAATATACACATGATTGAAATTTTATGACTCTTTTGCGTTTAGAGCTCAATATAATGACCAAAAATTGAAGTAATATTTGAATAATAAAAAAATTTAAGTCAGCAGCCGAACTGATGGATTTAGATTAAAATTAGAACTTTTTTCAAAAGTAAAGTATGACTATTTGAAAACATACTATTGTAACCAAATTGGGATTAAACTGATCATAAATAATCGATTAGAGTTCAATTAGGACTCATACGACAGAATACAAACTTGTTTTATACTAATAAATATAATAACAGATGTGCAAAGACCTTGTACAAACCTACGTTTAAAGCAAAATTTGATCCATTTATACCTTTTTTTTAATTTTATGAAAACGTCCAATAATCAATGCATTCCACATTTTATTTTGTTAAGTAAAATATTCCAGTCTAAGAAAAATTTAAAAATTTCATTAATTTAAAATAAAACAAAATATCCTTTTACATATGTACAAATAACTCCTTTTCCCATAATAAAACACCATTATGTAAATCTCTACCAAAATACTAAACTACCGGAAATCAAGATCGTGTAAGATAAAATTTAATAAACTACATGCTAATAATTGACAAACATTTTTTTGTCATCATCGATAAAAAAAAAAAAAACAGAAACAATAAGATCATATCTAAACATTTATTTTAACAAATTATGCAAATGCACCGAGTAAAAGGGTAACAAAATCACTTCCGTAACACCAAATATCATAAAAATAAGTGAGACAAAAGAAATGAACTGAATTACTCAAACAAAAATAATTCTAATAAATGCACTTTAAAAACCAACCTACCGGAAATTGAAGAAATTTGTCGTCGTTTTTCTTTATTGAAAATTAAAGTGATGATAAAACATTTCCTTACACACAAACCTTTTGTAGTAATAACCAAGAAATTGTATGCATTATTATGCATGAGTAAATATTGTAAATTTTGAATATAAAGCAACTACTTTTATTTCGGCCATTAGCATATAAACTATATAAACCTTTTTTTTGGTTGAAGTTATAACAATTTTTGATGATTTTTTTTTTCTCTTTCTTATTTGGTTGTGAAAGAAAATAATTTAAATATCTTTTGATTTTTCTTTTGGGGGGGGGGTGGGAAATATTCATCAGATATAAATTGTGGATCATATGAATATATGTATTGAAGAAGATATGCAAGGAGTAAATATTATTAAAACAGTGAAATATCAAAATTAGTTCAGTCGGTTTGCATCTGTTTGACACATATTATTTGAGGAATTAATAGTGGTGTTAACTTTTTTTAATTTAAAAAACTGTTTTCTTTTCGAAAATAAGTTGCAATTAAAAGCAAAAAAACATAAATTATTTTTACAAATAGTATAAAAAATTTTCCATTATCAAATTAAAGTCAAAAAGTTCATATTTATAAATTTAAAATAGATTACGAATCGTTACAAGGCAATTTACTAAGTAGTGTGTTTAGTTGACAATTAACAAAATTTTGTTGATATTAGTTCACATTGCATCGTGATTGTGGCCAAAAATGAAGGAAATTACATACTAAAATTTGGAAAACTGGTAATGTCATTTTATAAAAGACATTTCAATTAAGAAAAATCAAAAAAGAATTTTCTGAAAAAAATTTGTTCTTTTCAGAAGTTATGTGGGTTTAAAGTTGAAAGTTTTTTTTTTTTTTTTTTTGTATTAAATTATTGGATATAAATTTAAAAATAAGCAAATGCTAAAAGATTAACAAAATTAAATATTGTTTATAAAGCGGTATAATTCAACAGAAATTATTTTTGTTACATTATTGAAATATGATTAGAGAATTTTTTTTTATAAAATTAATAGGTTACATTTGATTTTCCGTTGTTTTGAATTTAATCAATTAGAAAAGGTCTTAGTATTAAATAAGTTTAAACTTTAATGGACAATTAAAAAAAAAAAAAGACCAAAAGAGACTTTTTAAACTTTAAGAGATTAATTTTATATGTGTTTAGATTTCATAAAAGATTCTTTCCTTCCCCCTAATTCCCCCTTCATTTTTTTTTTATAATTTTCTGTGTTGGCATACGCTCAAAATATTCAATTTGTTTATATTGAGAAAAGCATAGCACACGTTATTGCTACTTTGACTTCAGTAATAACATTTATAAAAGATCATTAAAGAAAAAACTAATAAAGAGTTCTGAATTTTATTTGAAGAACTCGTGTTCGTTACCTTTATATATAAAGGTCAGAAAAAGCTAAATGCCCTAAAAAATAAGGCCAGAAAAAAGCTGATATATATTTTTTTATTTAAAATTTGTTTTTTTTTATTTGTTATTTGTTATAGTTTTGTCATTAGCAATAATATTCAGAATACGAAGGTTTTTGTTTTCTTTTGTTCTCATTAGCTTTAAATATTTTTTTTAATATATTGTAATAAGTTTATAAACAAAATGCAGAATAGCTGCCAACAAAATGATTAAGTGAAAAATCGTTATGGGCTCAACTTATTACTATAATTATCTTTTAAAATAAGTTGTGTTTGATTTGTGGAATTCATTCTGTGTGCGAATTAATACACGAAAATGCTGATGATTCTGTAAAAATAAAATTAGCCTTTTTAAGGCAATTTTTAAAATCGAAAAAGACGGAAAGAAAGGTACAAGACAAAATAAAAATCTTGAGGTTGGAAGCAAAATGAAAAGGCAAGATTTAGATTCAAAAAGGCTCAATTATCAACACTGTTGGTAAGTACAATATTTTGTAAATTTTTTTAGAAAAAAATGAAAAAAAATAGACACTTGTTGGGAAATTGAACCATTATTTGTTGTCTACTCCGATTTAATAAAAGGGAGGAGGGTGTATCAGCTTGTAGCACCAACAATTCCAAACATTTTAAAAGTATATGATGAAATGGTATTCAATATGTTTATGTTTAACTTCTTAAATGCTAATAGTTAAAAATTCTATACATATGTAATTATTAAACATATTTTTTTGCAGAATGTTACATTGAATATGAGAAAATATTAAAAAAATAGAAGTAGTTTTTTATTATTTACGATATCTTAAAAGTTGTATGCGAAAGGATAATAAAAATTGATTTTTTCATATCCTTTTCATAGTAAAAACATATTTTTACTTAGCATTATGTAAAGCTTTAGTATATATTTATGTTTATATTCTAGATTTATGTACTTATTTTCATTTTTTCCTAGATTTAATCTAAAATTGTATAAAAAATAGACTCCAGAATATATCGCTTGATGAGTTCTTGCTTCAAATTTGGTCACTAAGTATAAATATAATAAATGTATACTAATCTTTGATTCAGTTTAATAGTTTTTTCAACTTTTTTTATACATTTTTCCTTCAAGGACATTTTTGAGCTAGTCATGTCCTTCTTTAGAAATCATCAATTTTAATTACGGAACGATTTTGACCAAATTTTGATTTTTTTCATATTTAAGCACTATTTGAACGTGCAAACATTGTGAACTCTCAGCTTAATCGTAAGCTGATTTCTTTGAAAGACAAAACCAATTAAAATTTTTAAGGATGTTTACAATTCATTCAATGCTTGATGATTGTAAATTACTTTTTCGTCTCAAATAATAAATAATCGCTAAATTGTTTACATTGCTTGTACAATGTATTTATTCTCTTTTTCAAGAAATTATTTAAACAAATTGCCAAAAAATAAGCAAACAAATGAATAAAATAAATAAGTAGTGAATAAGTGGTGAGATCTTGTGTACATATTTCGTCAGACATTCAGAGATTTACATGATAATACAATACAACATTTTGTTTCTTAAGCTTTAGTTGTTGTTGTTTTTTTGCATTTAAATTAATTTTATTGTTATTTTATTACATGGTTTTGTTTGACATTAGCAACCAACACCATCACCATCAACAACAATTTCCCCAGCAACAACAATGATATGCATTAAAACAAGCATCCATCAATGATCAATAACGATCATTGAACTTTATCTGAAAATGTATATAAAACCAAACCGATTTTTTATCATTAAAGAAGATGTCGCTACATTAAACAGTAACACTAACAACAATTGTAGTAATACTAGCAGCAACAGCTTTAAAAAGCTGTATGTAAAACAATCGAAACATCCAACAGCATTCGATAAGAGAAGACATAGGTGTTGATGACATTGCACAGTGGTTCCAAAATGATCTTTTTGAAATAATTCTGTAACTTGTGTACCGTTGGAGATCTAAGTATAACTTCACAAGGTCAGAGCTGAAGTGTTTTCCAGTTGAATTGGAGGAGCAGAGCTCCCTAGCTAGTAACAGTCAAAAGTTGGTAACCTTTGAGGTCTACCTTGAGGTTAACCTTGCAAGGTTTATTCTTATTTTTTTTTCAGATGTAAGCTGTATAAGTGTTTGATATCTCTGAACTCGAAATATTGCGAAAAATTACAACTAATAGAAACAAATTAAATGGGGTGAAATTTCTTCACACCATAACCCAAAAAACTTAAAATTTTGATTTTAAGCATATTTTTGAGAAATAATGTTAATATTTGGACATAAATAAAATTTAAACAAGCAGAGATATTCCAATGAAATTTTGGCATAATACAAACGTGTTCTAAAAGCAAGGAATTAAAAAGACTCCCACATTTTCGTACCTAAATCCTATTCCAGGGAAAACTTGTTTCAAAAATTTACTTATTTCATTAAAATGATCACCCCGCAGTTGCTCAGAAAATATTTTTTGCATGTTTAGCCATTATAACATGGTATATAGCCTATATACGTTTTTGTTGATATCGGCTTTGACATTTGAGAATTTTAAAAAAACTTAAAATAAAAATTGTTTTAAATTGATAAAATTTGGATAGGGCTTGGGAAAATCGTTGCCAAAAGCTTTATACTCATTTACGTTGATTTCTTTTGAAGCCATTATAAAAATTCTGTAGTCCGGAATATTTTATAATTGAAAGAATATTACCAAGTTTTTGGAAAATAACCGCAAAAATGTAAAAATTTTTTAAATTTTCAATTTCAAATTAATATAACTTTTTATCGGATAGACATATTTATATAGTTCTTGCACCAATATTATTTAGAATTTTGTGGAAAGTCTAGGATATTTTAAAAAAATTTAGGGCCTAAATTAAAGTCCTCAATTTTTAAAAAAACTTTAAAAAAACTAGGCCAAAAATTAGGGTAAAATTTGCTTCGACATCTCTTAAACTAGAAGAGATAAACTAAACATCTTAGCATGTTGTTTGTAGAGATTTCCAGGGACTACCTATATGTGTGTTTTTTTTTACATTTAAGTCATAAATGAATTTTTGGAAAATTAAAAAAAAAAATTACATATTCGAGGTTTTGGAGATCTACTATGTGTTGGCGTTAGCCGCTAGGGAGCTGTGCTCCTCCAGGTCTACTGGAAAATACCTCAGGTCTGATCTTGTGACATCTTATTTAGATATTTCTAACGGTTCGCAAGTTACAGAATTATTTAAAAAAAAATGCGTTTTGGGACTACAGTGCGTTGTCAATTGATTTAATATATAAACCAATAACCGTTTATAAACCTTTCTTTTTTTGGAGTGATTGGGTTTTTGTTTTTTGCTTAAAATATTTTTCACCTCATTCTGTTTGAATTTAAGATTGTAATATGTTGTGGTTGTAAGGTAAGGTTGAGAGAAAATATTTTATTTATGCATCTTATTAAAATTTCACTGGATTCACATGTTTCAAATGCGGTTTTGTATACGAAGATTGTAGTATGTTATACTATGTTGCGAAGATATGGTATTTTGATATAGGACTTCTGTTTGTAATTAAAAAACGGGCATTTTTATATTTAATATTAATATTTGTAAATATTTCGAGTTATGTTTGCGGACTTTAGAAGTCCGCTTGTGTACAATATTTTATTGACTTTGTTATTTGCGTTTGATATTAAGGAGTCAGATTATTCGGTGTTTAGTTCTTATTGCTGTTGTCAGAAAAATTATGTCTCATATCCCGAAAATAAAGCTCAGTTTCTAAAAAAAATTCCGCTTTAAAATATAAATTAAATTTTTACTATCCAAAATATATTAACAAACAAATTTGTCGAAAAATTTTTATCAAATAAATATTTATCGTAAATTTCAATAAAAAGAAAATTTATCGAAAATTTAATATCAGATTATATCAAATGGAAAATTATCGAAATTTGTCTGAAAAATGAAAATTTATCGATATTTGTCTATTAATTTTTCGAAAAAATGTCTATAAAAAGGAAATTAGAAAAGAACATTTATTCAAGATGCAGTTAACCGAAATTCTTAAAATTAATAATCTTTATGTAGTTTAAAATACATACACTTGCTCAATATAATAGATATACTTAAGTTCGCTAAAAAATAAAAAAAATTGGTCCATGCTTACTTTTATGAATTGAGAAAGAAAGCTAAAAGAATTCACAATTAATATATCATTAGATGTTAACTAGACAATTGCAATTTTTATGCTCATAATAACAGATACATTTAAAAGAAAAATACATAAATTAAAAACAAAGTTAAGCTTTTTTAAATTATTAGGTAATATCAAACAAGGATTAACATCCTTTATATCCATCCTTATTTTGGACAACTTTCTGTATTCGTCTGGGCATACTATACATCAACTTTTGACAAGTTTCCAATGCAATCTTGTACCATGTTTTTTATATTTTCCTCTACAATTCATATCTATTTTGGAAAATTTCTTTAGAAAGTCTTTTCTTCAAATTATTCCACAAGTTATCTATAGGATTTAGATTCGGGTATTAACTTGGAGAGCTTAAAACACGGACATTATTTTGGAAGAACCTATTCTTGGCTAACCTCGAACTGTGTTTGGGGCCATTATCTTGCTCGAATATTCTAATTAAATGGTTTATACTCTACAGCATATGGAAAGATAACAATTTCTAATATATTCCTATATCCATTTGTGTTTATTATATTATCAAAGCTATAAATAGAACCAAAAACATTCCATTAAAAGCATTCCTAAACCTTCATGTTCCCTCCACCCTGCCAAGCAGTAGTCTTTGTGAATTTAACGTGGAATTTTTTCCCTTTAGGACGGCGGACATTTCTTTGGTAATCGCTTCCACAAAACTTAATTTTCGTTTCGTTACTAAATAATATATGTTTTTCGCCTTCCTACTCAGACCAAAGTAAATGTTCTTTAAAAAATTCTAACCACTTCTTTCAGTTTTCTAAATGCATTAATGGAAATTCCTTGGCAATTTTCATATCAATTTGTCTTACGCAAGATGAAAACGAACTATCTGCGCACTTCCTTTCAGCTGAAATAGCCTTCAAAAAATTTAACGTACTTTTTTTGTCAATACAATAAACCTGTTATCCGATTTTGGAACTTATTTAATGAGGTCTACCGCGAGTTTCTATCGTTTATACTTTAAATAAGTCATTTTGGACAAAATGTAGTGAATTTTCTATGTCAGAATTTCTTTATAATATTTTTAATCAAAATACAATTGTTCTTACCCTACCAGCTAAAACTTTGATCGCCATGTAATGAGTTAAGAAGTTAATAATAATACCTCTTCACCACGTACATATTAGCTGAATAACACATTATTTTATTAGAGGGAACAATTTACCGTATATTATTACAAGTAGGCATTTTAGAAAGTCATTACCTAGATGTCAGTACAAGAACTAGTAACTTCAAAGCTGCTCAATAACTCATTGATTTTAAAGCATTGCTGAAGTCATTATTAGTAAAGGCAAAAGGAACTAGTTACATTTTAGATTACAAATAACTAATGAAAATATGTTATATTTTACTATTTTAGATTAAAAAATTTATTCAATTAATTAACTAATCGATTAATTATTAAATTTATTATGTAATTATTAATTATTTTATTTGTATTTATTATTTAATTTATATTATTTACAAATATTGTAAATAATATAATTTATAGAGTTTATTGAACAGTCAACAAAAAGTTAAAATTTTAAATTTATTTTAGTATAAATAATTCAAAATAATTATATATAAATAAATAATTCAAAATTTAAAATAAATATTTTATTTATTTATTTTTGTTTAAAAGGGAAAAAATAAATAAAGAAAATAATTCAGAAATTTGTAAGTTTTGGAACGGCAGCAAGAGCCAATATATTAATTATTCCAATGTAATACCAGCCTGGGTTAAAAATATTATTTCTCTAGTAACGAATAATAACATCTCTATTCCTCAAAGAGCAATCGAAAATAATAGCATGGACACTGTTGACTGTAGTTTGACGAGCTACAAAAAGACATCTATCAATCCATTATGTTTTAAGAAAATGCTAATTGAAAAGATTTCTTCTTAATCACCGGAAACTATTTATTATACAGATCACTCTTATCAAACATTACATTCAGTCGTGAGACAAATTTCATCTTATCATTTTGAGGTTATTTATGAAGTTCGATTACCTAATTATACTGGAAATTGTACTGCTGAAGTATCTGTAATTACAACCGCCATAGAAATTTTAACTGAACAGGCTGGAAGAGTATTAATTTGCACTGATAGCCTCAGTGCATTTGGAACTATTTTCAAAAACCATAGCAAATCTTAAAATGGTATGATTTATTACAACAGTCATATTAAAATATTTTGTATTCTTTCACATATTAGGATTCAGGGTAATGAAGTTGCAAACACTGTCGCTAAGGTAGCCGTTGACCTACCTGAGATAACAGAAATTCCATATTTTCGCAAAGTATTATTGAACCCGTTTAAGAAAATTCTGAAGAACAACATCCACAAACAACGTGGCCTAGATACAACATAGCTTTTGGCATTACTATGAGAAATCAGACCCACTAAATGCTTTTTTATGACGTTCTCTTACTATTTCTAACCAGTTGGTGAAAGCTTACGAAAGCATAAAATTTGAGGTCTATTTTCATTCACTTGAAATTTGTATTTTATAGACACTTACGGAAGTATAAAATTTGAGGCGGATTTTCAATCACTTGAGATTTGTATTTTTTATACTTTTTATTATTTTTTATTTTATTTATTATTATTATTATTATTTATTTTTTTTTGAAATAAAAATTATTTTGCATTCATATTAGGTTTGTTTCCGTATTTTTTTGGGGTAAAATTCGGAAAAATTAGAATAAATTAAAGTTGCTCTCACAATAACATTTACCTAGTTTACCCGAAAAAAGTCTTGGTTTCGTGCAAGAAGAAGAAGAATATTATTCTAACAAAATCGTTCTCATTTACCAAATTTTCGAGTACGGGAAATTTTGACGGTAAAATTGGGATCCTGCATGATTCCAATTCAGTGTACGGAAACAATGTTTTGCTTTTGTTTTTGACTTATTTTGATACGTTCATGCTTTTGTTTAATTTTATATACACACATATTTTTTTATTTTATATACATATGTAAATGTAAATGTGTTATTACATTTTTTTGTAATTTTTTTGAGCGCATACGGTCTAAGTAACCGACGCCTTGTAAACATATTTTATAAATTTATTTTGTAAATATATATAAAGGATACCTTAGATATATATTTTACAACAATAATCTGTATTTTATCTCTTCCACTAGGAAATACTTGTATTTTTCATTTGAAGTCATGAATTAATCACCCTAAATTTGGGTTTGATTATTATGCAATCATTAGCTGTAGGCTGAAATATGATTGAGAATCTTATTTCTATTAAATACAATGACTATTATGCAAAAAAATATATTATGAGGAAGTATCTAAATCAGCAGTTTCAAAATAGGAATTTTGTCCGGCTAAATTGCCAAAACCAATGGTGAAATATTTGGAATTCAATAAGTCGTTGATATGTCTTTTTCGTTCTATGTTTTAAAATGCTTTTTACCTGGAAAGCGAATGAATAAAAATATATTCGATGATATATTTCCGACTTCAGTTTCTGGTGATTGTGGATCAATGTGGTAATTTTGATATATGGGCCGTTATTGAAAATAAGTTATTAAAAATAAGTTTTGTAGCAAAACAAAAAAAAAAAAAATAATAAAAAAAATAAATAAATAAATAAAATTAAAAACTTAGAAAGGGGCTTAAATTACTTAACTTTTTCCCATTCTTCTGCACATTTTGTTTATACTTTTGATCTCATTTGGTCTTGCATAAACTAATCGGACTTTGTGGATAAATTCTACATTTTGTGGGGTTGTCGATGACAAAATTTTTTTAATTTTTAAAATTTTTTGGTTTTTTGGGCGGGGTTAACAGAATACAAATTTTGGAGTAATGATTGATCCCAAAGTTTGAAAAACAAGAACAAAAAAAAAAAAAATAAAAAAAGTCAATTTTTCACAGTTTCTAATGGAATAGTATGGATTACCGCGAGAACTTAACCTTTTTTGTCATTTTACACAATAAAATGGAATGAGCATTTAATAAAAAAATTTTTACATTTTGCTAAGGCACATCGCAGGGACAGCACGAAGTATAGAGGCGCATCAAACAATTTCGAAAGACAAAAATTTTATGGAGTAAAAAAATTAATTGCAATATTAAGTAGCATTTCTTTGTAATAAACTTTAATATAATATATTTTCGTATAATTTATGAAGAAAAAACTTACATTTTTCGCAAAAATTTGTAAAAATTTTTAGTGTAAAGACAATTTTTTTAAATTTTACTAGGAAACCCTAAAATATCCTATAATAATATCAAATAATTAAAATATTTAGTATGTAAAAATTTTTGTATGTTAAACTTAAAACCACTACAACTTTCGCGCCCCTGGAGGAAGTGATTAACGTAAACTGATTCTTCATGACTTCGATTCGCTTTATATTTATATAATGGGATTTTAATATGCCATCAAAAAAATTTAAAGGCCTAAAAATCAAAAATCTTTGGAAATGGCTCATATACTGTGCCATTATTTATTTATTTTTTTTAGAAACATAATTTGCTCGTTCGTATTAGTTTAGTTATTTATTTGTTAATTTATTTATTTATTTAATTAATAATATGGATACAATCCTTACAGACTAAATATTAAATTAAACAATTTTTCTTAATATAAAGACGGCTACTTGTTTTAACTTAAAATAATATTGCGTTTTATAACATCAAAATTTCTATAAAGTTAAACATTTCATTAAAACTACATCATAATTTCCTAAAAGGATCTTCCATTTCTTAGTTTGTTCGAAAAGTTTTAACATACAATGGGTGATTGAATTGTAATGTGCGTTGAGGAACATTCCATGATATCTTATTTATAAGAAAAACGGATAACAAATTTTTGATTTTTTTTTATGAAATTTATAATAAATTTGTAAGTAATGGCCAGCAAAATGACTCAATGAAAAATAGCCAAAAAAAAAAAAAAAAATTCCCATAAAATTAGGGTTATGTTTCATATGAAAGACTACCCAATGTTTTGAAGTGATTTATCGTAATTTTTTATTTTCTTTTCTTTTTGACTAAGCATTTCCTAATTTTTGGGTTGTTTTTTTATTATTAATAAGATCTTTTTTTCAATAATTTCATAAATAGATTCATATATAGTTTCTAATATTGATTAAGTATAATAAAAATAATTTTAATTATCAATTTAGTAGTTCCACAAAATTATTTGAGGCACTTTTAATTTGGAGAATGAAGCGCCGCAGGGGATGTTTTTTATTAAATAAAAATAATCTCGTTTTTGGTGCAAATAAATATATAAAAATGCTTAAATGGCTAGAAAAAACCTAAACGCTAAAAAGAAAATTTTGAGGCTAAAAGCAAAATTAAAAGGCTAGATTTAGCCTTAAAAAGTCAAAACTGACAACACTGTCCTGCACTTGAGTATCGACTACGAAGTCGTTATTAAAAGACATATTTAAACAGCTTAACGAAGGATCTAATATTAATTTGGGTGGCACTTTCTTATTATTTGTTACTTAGTCTACTAGTCTACATATTTGTTTCTATTTTTCTTATATTTTTTGACCGACTAATCTCCTAGTAGCCTTTGGGCTGCCTGTTCATTAAGTAGTTTTGGACTGGCTGTTCACCTATATTATCTGGTACATTTAGAAAACTTCGAGTAAGCTGTTTCCTAGTTAAGATTATTATATGGAAATTTTATTAAAAAAATATATAATTTGTTGTAAGATATTTAAAATCCGAACACACGATAAGAGCCTAAATTACATTAGCGCGTAATCAGCAATAGTATCAGCAAAAAAAAAAATCTGGTGTTCACTGTCAGAATAACATGCTGCTGCCCTCGTAATTACATTTAAACGTAGGCAGCGACAATATGCAACCACCATTTTACTAATTGCGTATTTTTGCCTCTCATTTCTTTGCTCACTCTTTACCTCGTTCGAAATGTGAAAGCAGTGGCAATACACTTAGAAGTAGATCTAAAAAAACAACACTGCAAACTACTGTTGACCAAATGTAATAAACTTCATAACAAATAGTGTATTCCGAATTATTAGCTGATTGTGGCTTAACTGAAATACGAGCCTAAAGCAAATACCATAGATACAACCCTAAAGCACATATATAGCCTATCCGAGTACGATCAGTGTAAAATACAACTGAACCGAATATAAGTGAACAGATTAGCCCCAAAGTAAGGTAGCCTAGAGATCGTAGGCTCATACGTATCGTATTACTGATTATCCAGTCGTTATTGCTACTGTTATAAATCTTACATATTTTTTACTTACTGTCATGCTGTCATTGATTGAATTTATTTAAATATAGTGTTGAATTTATCCCACAAAGGGTAAATAATTCGTGTTTTACTTAAATTTAACTTAATGTTCGTGGGTCAATAAGTATACCCTAGAAGTAACTTTGCTACCTCAGCCGAAAACAAGCTATGTTACACTTTTCCATGTTATAATAACTTACTTTCCTTTTTCCTATCTGTGTGAACACTTTTTCAATTAAAGAAATTACTAAGTTCTTCTAACAGATCACGAACTTTACAAAACTGACTTTAACGGACTGCTAATGGCAAACTTTTGTAAGGTATTGCTCTCTAAGTAGTCTTCGGACTGACCAAATAAATAATTTTTTTAACTGCAAAGCTAAAAACTTTCTTTTGTGTTTTAAATTTACTCACAGAATAATATTCAATATTCTAACATAGTATACTCCAAAAATCTTTGTTTAAAAAGGTCCTTAATGATTCTTGAAAGAAAATCATATTGTAATTTAAACATTTATCCTTGTTTAATCCAGAAAAATTTAGAATCTAAATCTAGAAATTAGTCCTTTCTAACTGTATTTAGGGTATTACTAAAAAAGACCTAAATCCACCTAAAAAGTCAGATATATTTTCTTTTATCACAATGACTTTCTTTCATTTCTTTTCAAACAAAAATTTCATTCAATTCGTTCATTCATAGATTTTATTCAATTGGTTTCATTTAATTTAAAATCAATACAAATTTTCGTTAAAATGTAATAAAATAAAAAACACATATATACATACATATGAAAATAATTTAAAACACTTTTAACAAACCATATGTTAAGTTTTGTATAAGCAATTTGACTGACTGTCCTAATGCCTGAAAGACTGACATATTGTATTATAAAACATGCACGAGTATTATAAAACAATATATGAAGTGAACGAATGAATGAATGACTGACGTACTGACTGACTGAGTGAGTGTAGGCATGAGAAAGTTATTTGCAGACAATTTGTTGTTATTTGTTGATTAATTTTGATGCCAAATTGTTATTGATGATTGTTTGCCAGAATTGTGTTCATCATCATCATCGACGTCATCATGATCACTGATCAGCATTCAAATTTAACATAAATACTTACCATTAAAGTTGTTGATCAGTTATATTAATTTGCATATTTTCCTTCTTTTTTTATTTGGAGAAATTATTTCTTTTCTTTTTTTTTTCGGAGGTTTTGTAACAGATGACGTTTGAATTTTTTTGGTTATAGTTTGTTTTATTTTTTCTTGTATTTTGGGCTATTTTTAGTGTTTCTAGTGACGTTAATGGTGTGCATAATTTGTTAAACTAAATTGTATGCATATTTTATTTTCATAAATGAAAGTCTTTCTTCCGTGTCCGCTTTAAATAAATTAAATACATTGTATTGTATTGAGCGTATGAGGAAAAAATTATTTGCAATTTTTGTAAATGGTTTGATTGAAAGATTGAATTAATTTAGAAATTGGCATATATGTAATAAAGATTAAAAAAAAAATATTTAAAATTATTTGGTGCTAAATAGAGTTACAAGAGTGCAAAGGGCACAAGAATTGGATATATTATAAAAGAAAAATAGTGAAAGAATTAGAATAATAATAAAAAAAATATATATATATTTAATTTTTGCTGTATTTTCACATTTTTTTTTAAGGAAATTTACGATGGGCTGAGTTACAGGAATAAATATAATTGCATGCACATGTATAAATATTGGTAACAAGTACTTTTATTAGAAGTTTCTTTAAGTCTCAATTACTGCTTTCCTTTAATAATGGAATCTATAAAATACTTGTACTATTTTAAATTAACTGACACATCTATAATAAAAAGGTTTGAAAATTCTAAGCAAATATATTTAATGAAATCTTATATTTCCTAAGAATTAACCTTAGATGCGTGGATAATCTTAAATATATGTTGACATGACTATTAAATAATTCTACATTTAAATATTTGTATACATAAATTATCTTATGGATATATCTATGTTGCTGAGTATGTTTGTACGTCAACATGAAATATTTGTGTCTTAGAGTATTAAACCAAACAAAATGTTATGTATATATATTTAATCATATAATTGACTACTAACTTAATTATCTTTAAACAAAATCTATATAACATTCAATATTTTGAGCTATATTACATATATAGAGAAACAAGTATTGGGTAATAATTTTCTATAGTGTAAGTGTATCTAAGTTTGGCATGTAGTCGGTAATTTTTAATTTAAACATAAATATATAAAAATAACAACTATCTAATATTAATATAACATCAATTTTGCATTGAAAATATATTCTTCTTTTTAGTTATAATGATTAAATTACGCTAAGATGAATACTGCTATAGCATTTTTCCCCATTATGTAGCAATACGTTTTGGTTAGTTAAAAAAAAAAATAAAAAAATGTGTACTGGCCATTTTCAAAAGAGCAATTAACCATAACAATATATGTTATATTTTAATAATAAAGTATCCTGATGGTAGATGTCTATTCAAACAATGTTTTGAATGTGTATAATGTAGTGAACTAGGATTGCACTTCCTATTTTAGTGTCTGCCGACTTTAGGAAAAAAAAGTCATAATTTCCTATAGTCTGCATAGACTGCCAACCACAGAAAAATTCAAATTTTTCCATGAATCCTAAAGTCGGCATCAGATTTTTATTCTTATTTTATTGAAACTATTAGATCAAGAGGTTTGTAATTAGCATGTTATTTTAGTGCTTATGAATTTTTTTCAACGCATTTTATTTAAATTGTGCCATTGGAAAAATTTCAATGCTGCTTATTTAAAAAAATAAGCCAGAAATACTAAAAATTGTATTCATTTTCTTACCAACGATTGAAATTTATGAGCCTTGTACATTTAATGTTTAATATTATTTTTTCAAGGTTGATTTCAAAAAATTAATTTTTTTATAGGAAAAATTAGGAATTTTTGAGACATATTTCGATACAAATCTCTAAATCCTTCTTTGGGGAAGATGTACCTGACTCATGATTTTCAATCGCTGGTAGTGGAACCGAAGATAAATTTTTAAAAGTATCTGTAGTTAGCTCACTGATTCGCGTCGTTTGAGTTGTGTTCCTACATCATTTGTAAAAAAAAGTTAATGGGAACACTCTAAAGTGTATTCTTTCGTATGAGCTTCACTCAGGAGTTTTGGACACTCATCTACCACAATAAAAAATTTTAAATATCCCCATTTTATAGGACAATAGACATCTACTGTATATTTTCTGTGCAAAGCTTTTCTATCTCCTTAATAAAAATTCCATGTCGACTATTGGATCATGACATGTCGTACATTGGGAAATGCATGCCAATTATAGGCAAATTCGATATTTTTTATACAATATATTAAAAAAGTAAACTGAAACATAATCCCTTACTGATGTGCAATATCTATTTGTCATTCAAGAACTGTGTATCCATTCGTAAGCAGACAACTTTAAAGTAAGACAAAAGTTAAACTGCCGACTACCGGCACACTTACCTTATATTTATTATGTAGCAATATAATGTTTTAGATTTTGGTTACTAAGATACCCTATATCGAAGAAAATTATGCAAGTTATTCATGCTGCATTATAAGATTAAGTGAAACCTTATAATTCTAAAGCATCTTTCATATTGCATATTATATTAATAACGAGTACGTTTTGCAGCAGGAACTTTTTAACTATGGTTGCCAATCGTATAAAAAATGATTGGACTAATGGTAGAAAAAAAAAAATGAATAAATAAAATGTTTAAGACTGAATATATGATACCCTACACCATTATGTGCGAGCATAAAAATTCGGGAAGGGACTTATATTACAAGTGTGACCTGATATTACCATTTGCATGGGATTTATGATCGTTAAAATGATTTTCTGAAGGAGGCTTTATATGGGAGCTATGATCAATTATGGACCGATCTGCATGAAATTCGGCACACAGATTTATGCTTACACCAAACTTATAAATGCCTAATTTCATTGAAAAATTACTATATATTGTATATGTGAAAGAAAATTCGGAGAGGTGTCTTATGTGTTACTTGTGGCCAATTATAGACCGATATATTTCTATAAAACATACAACTTATGCATTATATTATGTTGATATGAATATTCATGTGTGAATATGCACTTTAGGGCGATTTCTGCAATTAAACCTTAAATGAAGGCTATGACAGTGTGGTTTCTACTTATACAGAACTGATTTGTGACAGATATTATCTTGATAAAGAAATTTATGTAGGATTTATGTATCTAAAAGTGATTTTCAAGAGAAGGGTGTATATGGGAGCCATGGTTAATTATACTAATATAAAATTTAGTTAAACCCCGATTCCAGTTTTAATGTCTTCGTTTATTCGTAATATTACTAGTACATTTCTTTTACATTGATGATAAAATAGGATTAGAAGACAACAAAATGTGATTTTATGAGGTCCTGATTTTGAAATGTTCTCGAAGTTTTTCTGGTATTAAATAGTTGAATACGTTTAAAGTTCGAGTTTCTAACTTCCTGTGCTTCTTCTGTTAGTTCAACTAGTGAGAGAAGATTTCATTCATTTCATATTTTGTGAACTCTGGGTGTTAATTCTTTCCATATATATAAGAACTGCAGTCGTTTTAACCTATCTGTGTATAATTCAAATTTTTCAGCAATGTTTATTATATGTTGCCCGCAATATAACCTGATATCTTCGAAGAAGTTCAACATAAATTCCAGTAATTGTTGACGTCACTACATAATTGTCAAAAAATCGTTTTACCATCATTTGTACTGCCATATCCGAAGAAATTTGTCTATGTTTATGACAGTCATCTCTTTGAATTTATTTTGTATTATTCGGTTTTCACTGGCTCTCTTTTCTGCGAGTTCCTTGTTATTTTTAATACCTTTTTGTTAATTATCACGTATGCTTCTATATTTCAGATCATATGCAATATAAAGAATGTATTTCAAGAAGCATATTCGAGCGTGAAGGGGAGATATACCTAATTAAAGTATGTTTTTATTAATGGTTATATTACAAGTGCCATCTACAGGGGTTTGAGAAAATTCTGATTTGTTCATTTCCACATATTGAACAATTCCAGGGAGAATCCGTATCCGTTATGGCGTTGCATACCTTTCCATTAATCATTGTTAACTGACGTTCAAATTGTATGTTAATATAATATCCATACATTTCAATACACACGGACATACATTTTCAATTGATTACTTGATTGAATCGATCCAATTTTTTATGCATAATTAGCTTTCTTTTAAATATTCAAATCTTATTGGCCTTGCAAAAGACCTTTGATTCTAGAGTTGGGTTTTTCCATGCATATTTGGTAGCATTTGTTAACTTTGAAGGAGCATTTGAGTACCTTCTTAGTGTAGTGGAAATAGTGATGCCATAAATACACTTTTATAGTCAATAGTAATTTCCCTCGATGATTTTTATTTGTATTTTGGCAATGAATGAATCACATCGCATTTGCATACTAATGTCGAATCCGATTTGTGAAGTTTCATCGCCTCGTTCGAAAGAAGTCTTGAAGATCTATTCTCAAGCAAATGTGAAAAACTTTTTCAAAATTGACAAAGTTTGAATAGGGCTTGTGGAGAGTCCTTTGTTGCAAGCTCCGGCGGATTTACTTTACACGTATTTGCATTCAGATTTCTTTTGAAAACATTCAAAAATGATATAGTTCAGAAGAAAAAATAATAAGTAAATTAATATTGCCTCATTTTTGGAAAAATCCCAAAAATATGATTCCTTTTAAAGTTCCAACTTTAGATTAATATAACTTTTTATCGGTTTCATATTCATATTCTTGAATATCTCTTAAATTAAAAGAGATAACGTTCTTTTGTAGAGATTCTTTTCTGTCATATCATAAATTATTTTTTGGCGATTAAAAAAAAAAAATAATATACCCGAGTTGTCCAATTTTATAGGGCCACCCACTACCCCCTGACCCGCTAGGAATCTGTACTCAACCAAATCAGCTCAAAAACACCTCATCTCTGGCCATGTGAAATTTTACTGATATATCCCCAACGGTTCATAAATTACAGAATTATTTCCAAAAAGATCTGCATTTAGCATAGGTAGCAATAATTTTAATACAAAAAGGAATCACATCGACACTTGTTTAATTTCTATATTTGTATTTTTATTTTTTGAAGATACCTATGTAAATTATAAGAGTTGTTGGTGCTAACTTATTCAGAAAAAAGATTAATTTTCTCGAGAAGCGCAAAAACTAGTAAAACACAGATATCACTATATGTGTTGCCATTAAATTTATGTTTACCAATGTTCAGAAAAACTTGTAGGCCTATTAAAAGTTAAAATTTTTTACGAATTTATTTATTTATTTAAATCTATACTAGCGAGAAATGAGTAACAATAAAAATTATATTATAATGAAAATACAAAAAGAAAATGTGACAAAAACTTAATCTTGGCCAAGAAAATTGATTGGTGAAACCATAATGGGACGGACGGACATCGACAAATAAATTTAGAAAGTGAATCTAAGTCGTACGTTACAAACCACCTATGGTGGGGTAGGATATAATTATTTGTTCACTAATTGTTGAATACCTTTAAAACAGAATATTAAATAATATTTTCTCAAAAAACTGTTTATACAAGTAAGAGAAATATTTGAACCGAACGTGGTCTGCCCTGAACCCTATCGTGCTTTCAACAGACGGCCAGAAGAACATATCTAGATTGACTTAGAAACTTAAAAGAATTCACAATATATGATGTACCTTATGGAATTTTAGACGAACATTTCGACATTTTACTCACAGAATGACGAACATTTTTTGATGATATACAAATATTTAGTATCATTTTTATTTTCTTATATATTTATAAAATTTTAGAAAGTTTTCGATAAATTTACTGTTTAAAAAAAGTTTTGTACTTTTTAATTTGCTACTAACAAAAACTCTCGATTAATTTTCATTTTATCGAAAACATATTATAAATTTACCCTCAATAGAAATACATTGTAAATGCTTGATAACTTTCGATAAACTTTCTTTTTATACACAAATTTTTAATTACTCTTTATATATAAAATTTTAATTTGTTTTTATTTTCTATTTAAGAAAAAAATCAAGAATACTTTCTAAAAATTTTTCTTATATTAGAAATGTTTGTTTTTTTTAAGTCTAGTTAAAACTCGGTTCATTTACCTATCGTATTGAAATAAAATGAAAATTTTAGAATAGGTTCAAAGTTTTCGAGCTAGAGCGTAAAACTAGAAATCTTTACACTTTTATAGACACTAGATATCGATTTCGCTAGTTCTCTTTGCAATATACAAATATTAATTTACTTTGTTTGGAGGCCAACATTCACCTAGACCTGCCCGTTATAATTCTATATCAATAGTTGTTCTTTATAACAAATTATTTTTTTGTCCAAATTGACTAATTTTTTTTGGTTTCTCTTTGATAATTTCTTTGTATACGAAAATGATCGATAAATTTATTAAAAAACACATATTTTATTAAAACATTTTGACAACCAAAAATGAGATCTATATTAGTACATTTTTCATATGAAAAATTACCAAAAACTTTTGTGTGAGTTTTCAAAATTTTTAGGCCATAATTCATTTTTAATAAAGAATTTCTGTTTTGGATGATTTGTCGTTTTTATATTTTCATTAATTTTTAAAGCATGCGTGAAAATAATCGTAGTCTGAAGATAATTTCATTTACAATATTAGTAATGTAATACTAAAAGTTTAAGTCAATAATAAAATTAAAAAAAAAAAAAAAAAAAATGAAATGAAATGAATCAATAAAATGTTTTTAAAATATAAAACATATAAAAATCTTTTTAAAATAACATTTGCAAGAAATTTAATGTATAACATAAGACAATATGTTTAAAATAATTAAGTAAAGTTTCTTAATGTATTAAAATATATAGGCCATTATCAAAAATGTTTAACCTGATTGAAACTGACTTTAATCCTTAATAAGTTTTGTGGTAATACTATTTTAAACAAACGAATTACAATTCTGAAAGTAAATCATTATTTAATTAAAAAGTTTTTTAAATTTGCACCTCTCACAAAAAGGATTATATAAATTACCAAAAACTGTAAAAAATTACAAACAGAAAAATGTTTCTGGTTAAAAAATTTATCAAATCAATTAATGAATTAAAAATTTAAGTATGAAATAAAATTTTACTTAAATTGTATTTTTATTTCATATTTACTTGAATATATTTATTGAATTTTGATGCAAAACGAAACAGCTGTGTTAACTGAAAAATATACGGTAATAGTTTTTTCTGTGCATGATTATTGTTCAAAGTTCAAAAACTTTAATTAAAATAATTGTACTTTGTGGATACATTCTACACCTCCTATGCAATTGTGTTAAATACGTAGTAGTCGAATTTTGATGATAAAATGTTCTAATTTTTAAAATTTTTTGGTTTTTTGTGCGTCTCTTAAAAGAACATAAAATTTGAAACACGTATTAATACTTATTGTAATGATGCGTATTTTGCGCTATATATCGTTGATGTATTAAAGTGTGGAAAGCAGAAGCTCAAATTGAAAAAAAAAATCAGTTTTTCTCGAGGCACATTCACAGTTTCTAATGGAATAGTATGGATTACCGAATGAACTTGGCTTTTTGTTATTTTACACAATAAAATGGGAAGAGCGTTAAAAATATATTTGACAAAAACATTTTGTGGACCAAAGGTTTTGAGGACTAAATTGAGCAATATTTTTAAAAATCACGATTTTTATTATAAAGAAAAGTATTTTTTTTTATGTTACACTATCGTATGCGAAACAAAATTGCAACAAAACTTTCAGATACTGGTTAAAAATAGTGTACTTACTTGGATGACCATATATTTTCTCATAATATTTTGAAAACTCAATGAAAATCAGATTTATAGTTTCTTCAAAATGGTAATAAAAAACGAACTACCTTGAAAAAATATTTGTAATTTTTTTGAGTATTTCTATTTTATACACCACCATAAAATTTTTTATATTTTAACTCAGATAGCAATGAAAGTCAAAGAAAAAATCCTTTTTGGTAGACGTAAACACATTATAAAAATTACGCAAAAATGTTTGCAAAAGTTTTTCGAGGATAAAAATGTGTATGGATCAAAGTCAATTTGTGACGAATTTTTTTTTGGCACAATTATAAAATGAAATTTGACTTCTTTTAATAAATAAATATTTGTAATTTTTTTGAATATTTCTATATATACACCATCACCAAATGATTTATATTTTAACTCAGATGGTAATGGGTGTCAAAGAAATTTATTTCTTCGATAGACATTATTCCACTGATAGAAAAAGTAAAAAAATTAAGGCCAATAAATTTTAGAAGAAAAAATTTTTACAGATCAATTGTGGCGAATTTTTAATTTTTCAAAATTCTGATTTGACTGCATTTTTTGATTATTATATTATCCAATAAAAATTTATCTTCTAAACTACTTTAATATCCGAATATAACGGAAAGATCTCAAGATCATCCTTCCGTTATATGGAGGGAAAAATCTCTAAATTAGATCAAAGTCTAAAATTTTTAAATCTCCAAATAAATTTAAATTAAAATCTATTAAAAAGTCTTGGACCAATTAAGGCAGAGGAAAGTTTGTAGAGTCATTTTGAAAAAAATTACAAGGTTAGTTGGGATATAATAACCGAATAATATGTTAGGAAAGTTCCAACATCGAGTTTTTAAACTTAAGATAAAAAAGTCCATCAGAAATGCTCTAAAGATGCACAAAATGTAAAGTAAAAAGTTATCTTTTGAAAAAAAAAAAAAATAATAATATAAGATTTAAGTTAATTTTTAGAGAAATTTGAACATTTTTTATTTTGTTGCCATTTCATTTCGTAATACCATTAAACATTGAAAATATCATAAATTTTACTTGAATAATTCAGTACTTTTTTACATTGCGATTAAAAAAATGTTTTTTTTTACTAGCGAGTCGCTAACTTTTTTTTACGGAAATTTACACAGAAAAAACTTAGCTACTGTTTAGCAAGCATAGACTTTTTTGTTTTAAAAAGGGCTGATGGATTTTAATGTGATATAAAAAAATTTTTACCAATTAATGCCCAAGGCGATCTAGCCTAGGTAGAGGCTTGAAATTTTGAACAAGATGTTCACTTAGGCATATGAAACCACTGAAGTGGAAAAATTGTTTAGATTTGGTTTAGTAAGGCAGTTATAATCTGTTACATACATGCTACACTACAGTTACCCATGAATTTGTGACCCTTGTATTTTTATGTAAATCCCATGCAACACTTAAAAAAAGTTTTATTTTATAATAAAATGCACAATTAAATTGATATATCTCATAAATCTTATAAAATTTTTACTAATTCATTGTTAAAAAACTATTCTAAATTTGTGTATGGGACCAAATGGCTACAACCGGGTTCCGGAAATGCCTTCAAATGCTTGATCTAGGATAGTTTTCTTGAAAATTTTGTTTAAAATTTAGACTTGATCACTATACATAACTGCGGCAGTGGGCGTTAATGAGTTAATGTCTAAAATAAAAAATTTTTGATAAAAAGTTTATATGGCAAGTGAAGTATGTAAGAAAATTGTGGTAGATTTATTTAAGTCCCTGAAATTAGTTCGGTTATCTATATCCAATATAACTAAATTATCTATAATCAAATTTATTTATAGATATTAATTTTAATAAAAACTATTATTTAAATAAATTTATTTGAAAACTGTTGTTATTAGTCCTGATTCGTTATAAGAGAAATTCCACGATTTTCTAATAATTAAAAAAATCCTGTGACGCAGTATACGCCAAATCAGAAATAAGTTAATTATTTACATTCGAATATCAAAGAATTTGAAGAGAGTTTACTATTTTTTTTTTTTTTTTTAATTCGGAAATTTGGCGATCACTAGATTTGAAGTCATTAAGTCAATGTACAAAAGCAAAAGACAGAGTGGCTGATTTTTCATAAAGATTTGGATATTTTTTCACTTTTTTTGCGAAAATTTCCATTTTTTATTTTTAGCAAATTATTTATTTATTTTTGGAGATTTTTCGTTTTATTTATATATTTATTTTGAGATATGGATTTTGGGTTTAAATTTGGGCTTTATATTTCTGACAACGTCAAAAGTTACAGATATTGTTAAGAAATATCTAAAAATTTTAGAGTACATTAAGAATAAATGATTACCGCAAATAAATATGTACGATGTAACTGTTCCACTAAGTCGATGTGATCTTGCCTTCTTGCCTCCTTTTTTATAATATGTTTATATTTCCTTTTGCGTATGCAAAGATGTTAAATTGTCTTAAATTACCCAACAAACAAAAATACATTACACACGTAATAATATAAAATACTCACAACACTAACATTGCAAACAACTTGACTATATAAAAATCATTTTGTATAAATATTTATAAATAGAAATCAATATAGTAATATATACATATATTTCCACATAGTACCTGTATGTTATAAAATATCTATATGTATTGATTTTATTTATAATACATACGCCTGTGTATTTGTATGTCTATCTATCGAATTATATGTGGTGCTCTACAATTGTCTTTATCGAGATCTTACGAAATATCAGTTCAAAATTTTGTCTTAAGTTCAATTCACTTAAAAGATTAATGTTGATGTTTTTTCAATTACATATTTTGCTTTAAAGTGGATTTGAAGTCACCAGCCAACCAACAAATTGCAGCAACAGAATTTAAGGCTTAAGGAGATAAAAAATGGAAGAAAAATACATTTCGGTTTAAACAAATTTGGCATTAAAATACTTAGAAATAAAACTTCGTAATCCTAAATGGTTTTTTTTTCTTTGATTTTTTAAGTAACATCCAATTTGAAAGAAAAAACTTCATGTATCTGTAACATTACAACTAGAGTTTTTTGTTGTTGTTGTTCATTTCATTTCGTATGTAGATCGATATGTTTATTTCTTATCCAACCAAGTTTAGATATTGAATTTCCTAATGTTTGTTGTATTTGTTCATTTTGTAGTTAGAGAAAAAAAAGTTTTAAGTGACATGCTTGTTGTTATTGCTCTTGTTGTTGTGTATTAGTATTTTTATTTTGTTACTACTAGAGAAGGGAATTTTTCTTTTATTAAACACGAGTACCCTACAGTAAATGAGGCATGTAATTATTAGTAATCGTTTAATCACAATTGGTTCAATGATTAATGATTTTTTATTTTAATGTTCATATAATATTGGTTTACCATGGTCACTGTATTTGTAATCGAAGTTCTTTTTGACATAATATTGAAAGTTTTTTGGCCTAAAAGTTTATAGTAACTTTAATTTTTGCTCAAATAACGCTAAAATCTTTTGAGAATTGATCATGAGAATTTTTTCCGAAATAGTTTTATAAAGAAGAAAGGAAAAAATCAAATAGTTTCTGTTTTTCTTAAATAAAATTCTATCCAAATGAGCTTTGAAATGCTACAATTTGCTTTTCTTCTTAAATATAAACTTTTTCAAAATATAGCTCTATATCATAATCATATTTGATTGCTCATAGTTTATTTGTTCCCAAATTTTGAATTATTTCTCTCTACACTGCCTTTTCTCCTGACAATGTTTTTTTTTATCACTCGACCGTGAGCTTCTCCTCCGGAATAATTTTATTTTTTTATAGGAAGAAACTTATTTCCGAAATCAAGCACTTTTTTCTTTCTGAAATATAAACTTTTCCTAATGAAGACCCGCATATCGACCAGTTTTAATTCTTTTCAAACAAGATATTTTCGAAATAAAGTTCTATGTCTTAGTCATCATTGGTCGCTTATTATTTATTACATTTTTATTTAATCCTTTCAATTCCCTTCCTCCTTTACCAAAGTAATTTTATCGCTTGATCTTAAGCTTCTGCTTTGATATAATTTTATTTTTTAAGAAATAATATTATTTCAGATATCAAAAAGTTTTTGCCCATCCCAAATTAAACCTTCTCAAATGTAGATCTTCATATCGATCAGTTTAAGTCCTTCCCAAACAAAATCTTTTTAAAATGTAGCTCCATATCTTAGTCATCATTGATTGCTTATAACTTATTTTATTTTGATTTGTTCCTTATTTTACTCTTCTTTCTTCCCCCCATACTAAAGTAATTTTTATCTTTTGCCATCGATTTTGTGCAGCTTTTTGCTCTCTCTCCTCTTTTATACAGTGATTTTATATCGATCGTTTACAAATCTGATCGCATCTTGTTCCCAAATCGCTTTAATGGCTTGACTGGCTTGTCAATTGCAATTTGTTGTAATGTTTTTTTTTGTATTTTTTTTTTGCTGGTTGTTTAAAGAAGTCTTTAGTCTATTCTTTTACTAAATATATGTAGTAGTGAGGCAGATTATCAGCTTCAATATCGTCATCATTATCATGATTTTGAAGATGATGATGATGACGATCACCAACATCTACATTTGTGGTAAATAGTTGTTAGTTGGTTTGGCATGTTGTTGTGCTAAAAATGATCATGACAAGTATTTAATGGTTTTTAATGTCTACTAATAGTGGGGCACACATCTCCTCATCAAGGTGTTGGTTATGGGTGCTTTTTTAATTTGATATAATTTGTTTGGTAAAACAAATTTTAGTTTTTGTGTCTGTAAAAAAAAAAAATGGTTTGTTTAGGATGAAAAATATTTAGCAGACGATATGAAAAGAATGATATCAAATGTTGTAGGAGTCAACTATGACTTTAATGCAGAAAAATTTAGTTTTATAATAATTTTGCTTCTCCTTTATAACATTTGCCATAAACTAACATATGGTCACTTCTTAATAGTTCTAAATCTTATCTAAACATGATCAAAAAATCTTTTAATCCTTTAAAATTTTCTAAAAAATAATAAAAATTGCTCCAGCAATAACCCTTTTTTTTATATAAAGTGGACACACCTCATAAATTTCCAAAAATTCCACATTTAATTCAATAATTACATACACAAAATAGTACCAAAGGATCAACATAACCTAACACTTGCTTTAAAAAACCCACATTAAAGTAAAAGGATTCATAAGTAAAGAAAAAAATTCATATAAAAAACAGGATAATGACCTCTCTTCCAAAAAAGAGTGAAAAAATAATTAATTCATTTGGGAACAACTAAATGTCAAAATTAATAAATTCGTTTTTTTCTCTAGAGTTTTGTGTGTTTAAAAAAAAAATCAAATGAAAGTGAAAACCCACATATTAAAAATCCAAATAAACAACGAAGGAAAACAACCCCTCATAAAAAGAATTCGGCCGTTTAATCAACATTTTTAAAGATGACCATGTGTTGTTCGTTTTATTTTTCTTTCTATATTTATTTAATTGAGAGGGGGTTACATGAAACCTATAATTAACAAATTTTTCAATTTATTAAAATTCTTAAATAGCTAACAGAACTAACGTCCATAAGCAACTCACTGAGGGTCAAAAGGAAAAAGGAAAACTCGTGGCCAACACACTTTATAACAAGCGTAGCGTGTTAATTGCCTTTAACTAAGACCTGCCGCTAAAATTTTATCAAGATCAAAAAGTTAGCCCCTGCTATGCCATATGTTGCCAAAACTATGAGTAAAAAAACAAGTAAAATTATCCTTTCAGTTTGTGAAGTATTTTTAAAGATAAATAAGAGAAAACAAGATTAATATATTTGTATATTTTTGTTGGAAAAATTAGTGGTCAGTTAGTGGATGGAAATTTGAAGGATCACCGCTAAACCAAAAGGAAAGAAGAGTAATATTTTAATTTTTAAGTGCACTGAGAGAATTTAATTTAGCTAAATCAGTAAAAGTAGAAACTACTTATATAGCTAAAAGTCTTGATTTGGAAAAAAGTATGCTTCAAATGTAATATATATCAAATAGAACAGCGGTTCTCAAATGGGGAAAGTTTAAGGATATTCGCAAAGAGGTCTTAAGTAATGTACAAATTCATTTGTTTTTTCGGTATAAGATATCAAAGTCGAGAAAAATTTGTCTAAAAAATTATTGCAAAAAAAATGTTTAACAGTTTTATTTGTTTGTTTCATTTAAGGTACGTTTCTGTTGGCAATATTTCTGTCGGAAATATATTTGTTTTAATTGGGAAATTTCATCAGCTTAAAGGATGTCCAAAGGAACTTTCCTTACAGACCATGATAAAAAATTCAAATTAAATATTTTCGTGATCAAGACTGTTCCAACAGAGAAATTGGATGAAAAATTAACCGTTCGAAAGGAGTTATTCGAGGCTTTCTTAAGAAAGGGCAGAAATACGGAGTGCGTAAACCAAAAAAATAAAATAAAATAAGAAGCCACCCGCAATAAATTAAATGCTACACAAATAAAAAATAAACTTGACCTTCCTATCACTACTAAATATGTTGCACACATTTTGCGCGCAAATACGTGAAATGGACAGATGAGTGAAATAAGTAATATTTTCTAATTAAGAGAAATTCAATTTGGACGATTCGTATTCTTGCAATTGGTATGATTTGAGGTCGAACTAAATTCGTGTCAAAAAACAATTTAGGTGGAGGCAGTGTTATGGTTTGGGAAGCCTTTTTTGCTGCAGGAAAATCAACAATATGTTTTGTTTCAACTAAAATGAACAGTGCAATTTATAATAAACTGCAGGAAGATACTCTTCTCTCATTTATGGATGAAAAAATGGATGAAGATTGCATGTTCCAACAAGATAACTCTACAATCCATTTCTCGAATCAATCTAAATCATGGTTTAATGAACATAGTATTCAATTATTGGACTATTGGATTTAAGTCCAATGGAGAATCTGTAGGGGTACATGGGTATTAAAGTTAATAAATAAAGGAATTAAAAATAAAAATTAAGCAAGTCTGAGAAGAAATTGACAGTGATTTTTTTAAAAAATTAGTCAAATCAATGTCAGACCGAATTTTTGAAGTTATCCAAAACAAAGGTTCATCAACACATTATTAAAATGCTAAAATGATTCATTGGTTTAAGTGCGTATATAGAAAAATGCTATAAAAATGACATTAAACTTTTAAAATTGCAATGAAAAAAAAAATTAATGTACATTTTAAGTGTTTCATTATTATTTTTAAGCAAAGTCAATAAATAATTTAAAGCATTAATTTGTACCATCTTAATTATTATATTATATTATTATTATTATTATTATTATTATTATTATTATTATTATTATTATTATTAATATTATTATATTGTTTTTTTTTTAAGTTGATTAAAAAAATTGATGTGCGTTTATAGGAATATACACCAGTGTACATTTCTCTAAAATTCTTAAAAATATACTTAGTCGATATTCTAGTTCCTAGTCTTTCAACAAAATTTTTGATTTGAAAACATAATTTTTCACCTAAGCAGTGCCTTCGTTAAAATATAGTTATATGCATTGTAAATATTTAAAAAAATTTTGACAGTTCCAGATAGGTTAAGAAAGTAATTTCTCTAGTCTAATTGTTCTTCTTTAAAATTTATTATTTTTCTCCATGTATTTAAACTACTAATTTACTACTCTTTTTTCGTAATATCCAAAATGTACCGACACCTGATGGTTGATATGTTTGGGTCAAACATCGATATCACAACATCAACGAAATTACACAAACAAAATAAATTTCAACATCTTCCTTATTCACATTTTTCACTTTCTATACTCAAATCACAACAGGTACTTAAGGATATAGTTAGTTTTTTATTTAATGACTTCTCCTCCTATAAAAAAGGATACCACATTATCTATGAAATTTTTTCTTTAAAGATCCTTGCTTGTTTTCTTGTTTTCTATGTGTGTGTATGTGTGGATAGACGATACCATTAATTAATTCTGCTGAAGTTTTATTTTAACGATCTGTTAGTTTATGATGTGCGTTCGTCTAACACTTATGGATAGCCCAAAATCATTACAAGAAACAAGAAAAACAATTCGTTATGCGGCTGTTGTTGGCATGTCTGACTAGCTCTATGTCTGTTGTAGTCTCTATGGACTCTCCTTATATGAATTTGAAAATTATCTTATAAAATTATGAGCAACATTTGTTGTGATGTTTCTTTTTTGTTAATAGTTAGTTGCTTCTTTGAGAACGTATGTTACTTTTGTTTGAAAATGTTTTAGGCATTTGGTGTTTATGACATTAGTAAAGTTGGCACATCATAAAAATCACTTTTAGTTATCTGTAGCTTCTTTACTACTGTTAATATGTCTTTTTTAAAGTAATCAAAAGAATACATCTGGGAGTAGTTACTAGTTTCTATTTTAACCCAAAAAAGTATGGTAAAAACTTAAATAATGAAAGTGTGAAACTATATTTTTACTAAAGAAACCTTTTTTGGGTTAAATAGCCTCTTTCATAGTATAACTTTCTTTATTACTACGCGTGTTGATCGTGTGTTAAACGAAAGCCTAATATTATATTTTTAATTGGTAAAGTGAAAACCTTATTTTTGGTACATTCAAATTGAGGTCCTTTTTCTTCTGTTCTGTTAGGTCTACTTTAAACTTCTTGTATTCATGTGTTGCATTTTAAAACTGACAGTTGTTGTGTAAAAAGATTAATTAATGTTAGTTATCCGCCAATATAACCATGCATAAACATCAAAAGGCGCCTTTTGTTTGCAGCAGTACTAATGGCATTTTCTGCTGGGCTCATTTTTTTGATGGCCATAATCACATACATAAAAAATATACATACTCACATACGTTTGTTTAAGTTTTAATATATATGTGTTATCTTTTATTTAATAAGTTTTAGTTCAGTTGATTTGCTAAGGTGTAGGTGGTGTTTTTTCACCATCAAACAGGAAGAGTTTAAAGTCCAAATTTCAAAATGAGATAACAGATGATGAAATTTAGTTAAAGTAGGCTGCTTACGTATATATAGTTCAAGTGGTATTATTTACTTTGTAAATGCTGTTAGTGTACAAATATATTACAAATTAATTCCTAATAATAATATCTATCATCTCAATAACTTACTGTTATTTTCCAGATTTAAAGGTTATATTTTTACATATATAAAGAATTTTTAAATGAAAAGGCTTTGGTCAAAGTAGTTATTATTTTTTTCAAATAGGAGATTATGGTCGTTAAGATATCTTCCTTACTGGACAAATTATAAAATCCTTTATGACACCTTGTAACAGTCTTTTTCACAAATAAAAATATCGCAATATGAAGAAACTAAAAACTATATATAGTTAGTAAAACTGAGTACTCAGATTTCTTCCGGATGTCAAATTGAGTTCGCAATGTTCCGTACAATCGCAGCTGCGAATATACAGGTGAAGTAGTTGGAATGTTAAAATGACACAAATATTTTTACTACTGTTGGTTTGCATATTTTCTTGTAAATTTAATAAGGATAGAAATTTAAATGTTATAACTATAATTCATGTGAGATACATTGTATTTAAATCAGCTGTAACTAGGCTAAAACGCATTTAAATGGAAAAACGCGTGATTACTCAATTTTCTTACTAAAAATCGATTTATAAATTCTCAAAAAGGACGCTATTTTGTGACCTCTCAATTTTGCTCCCAAAAATGGATTTTTATACCAAAATTTTAAACCGGCTGTAACTTGGCTAAGACGCGTTTAGATGAAAAAAGGGCGTTATTTTTTGATAATTAAATTTGTATACCAAAAATTAATTTTTTATGGAAATCTTAAATCGGCTGTAACTTGTTTTAAATAGCATTATTTGCAATCACTGAAGTTTTCCTTCCAAAAATCATTTTTTTTTCAAATTCTCGCAATGGCTCAAGTGCATGAAGTTACAATTGTATGTAACGTATGCGGAATAAAATTGCGGCAAACTTTCGACGCTGGTCAAAACCATGTGGTTACGATAAAGATTTTTTTATCAACAGTATTGGAAGGCCACATGTTTGCTCATAATACTCTGGAAACTTTATGAAAATCAGACTTCTAGTTTCCTCAAAATGTTAATGAAGGTTGAACTAACTTTTTTGTAATTTTTTTGATTATTTCTATACCTATATATACCCCACCGCAAAATGATTTATATTTTAAGATGGCGATGAGAGCTAGACAAAATTTAATATCCATATATAACGGCGGTATAATTTTGATTAGTGGGAAAAATCTTTAAAGTAAATCAGAGTGTAAAAATTAAAAATTTTGAAAAAAATTTTAAATTAAAATCGATTAATAAGTTTTGAACTAATTTAAACAGAGCAGAGTCTTTAGAATACTTTCAATAAAATTGCAAGGCAAACTGGGATATAAATACCGAATAACAGGTTTGAAAATTCCAATATCCAGTTTTTAGGCTCATGATAAAAAAGTCCTTCAGAGCTACTCCAAAAGTGTATAAAAGGGATCTAAATATTGGGCGTATAAAAATAATAAAATAAGTTATATTCTTCAAAAATTTTATAAGACAAGTTAATTTTTGGAGAAATTTGAACATTTTTAATTTTGTTGCAATTTTATTGCTCATACGTTACCTGTGTAAAACCTATTGCTTAGGGAAAATGTCTTTTCGAAAATTTAAATAAAATAATCTTTATTAAAAATTTGGATATGTCAGAGAATTTCGGAGTCTAATGGTGATATAAAAAACATTATTATAATTTTGAAATGAAAAATGTACAATTGTACCTGGTTCGCTCGAATAGGGTTAGGACGTATCAACAAGAAGTGAAACAAAATGGAATTTGGGAAACTTTATCGTTATGATATAAATTCAAGCGGACAAACCAACTAACTAAGAACGTTATGTTTTGTGAAGCCCGACCGTATGATACCCTACACCACTGTAATATGTATCAAGTTATTTTTGGGAAGAGTTTTACATGGGACCTATGCACTTTGGCTTATTATAAATATTTTTTGAAAAATTTAGAAATTTTATGAAATTTAAAAAAAAAAATAAGAAAAAGCGGGTATATTTTAAAGAGTATTATTTTCGCATCTTAGACTTTGTGGAATACAATTTATAACATCTTAGATGAATAACTTTGCACAGATTTTATTTTTAGGTATACATAAAAATTTTTCTACAGATTACATCAAAATATTTTGTGTGAGAAATAATTTTAAATCAGTCGAAAGATTGATGTCTTGTATACTGGATTTTTATAATTTTATTTACGGATGTAGCTCTGTAAATTTTCATTATGATTACTCAGTTGGTTTCGAAGTTTCTAATAAAAGTTATTCGTTATGTATGCATTTTTCCTACTAAATATTTTATTAATTTAATTAAAATGGAATTACTTAAAAAAAAACTTATTTATATTAAAATCTACTACTACTAATCACAATATTTTAAAGTATTTGCACAAATTCATTAAGCCAATGACTTTATTATTCCTATCCTCATTCCTTTAAATTTCATAAATTTTTTGTATAATTTAAACTTGTGTAATCAAATAACAATAAATTTCAAATTCAAAGACATTTTGGCCAATAATTTGCAAATAAATTTAGCTCATATTTATATAAGTATGGCAAATATTCTCAAGATTATTGGTACATTTTTTTTATTTAGTATTAAAGATTAAAAAGCTCCAGACTTATAAACAGAAACTGATAAAATTTTCTCAGTATGCTGTGGGCCAATTTCAAACCAACTTTTTTAATAAATGTTATTTAGGAATTTTGTAATTCTAAGCTTCGTTCTTGTACTCAAATTAATTATTCATACTAAATTTTATCAGGATATATATTGTTTAGTATTCAAGGAAACCGAAATGGATAAGGTAACACCAATGCTGATTTGGAGGTTCAAAAACTTTTTCTTTGCCTTACAGACAACAGCTAGTGATATCCCAACCACCTATAGTGGTGTGGAAAATAAACATCCTATACTTAGAATATAAATCAATAGACATTTAGTTTTATATATTTATACTTGAAAGAGGACCTAATATGCAAACAAGTTTCAAAAATACAAGCCTTGAAATTTTTTGCAGGAATCCGACATGAATTCAAACTTAAAAATATTTCAAACATGTCACAAAATTTTTCAAAATAAATCTGCACCCAAATCACTAGTCGGATCAAATTGAAATGTATGAGAAAGTTGTAGAGGAGAAATCATCTTGTAAGTTACTCTGTGATAAAACGAGATAAGCTATAAGGTGTCAAAGTTGACCACTTCGGGTGTGTAAAAGTTGTAAAAAAAAACGCAATTGCAACGAATTGAGTCCGATTTCAAAAATTTTTATATTTTTGTAAAGTACTTGTCGATGTAAAAAAGAACATTCTTTAAAATATAAGTTATCTTTTATAGTTAAAATTATATTTACACTTGAATTTTGAATTTTTAATTTTTTGCCTCGACTTTACTTCGTTTTTCGGGAATGAGATCTGAGGTATAAGACGGAAAATTTTTAATACTATTCTGTAATTTCTAACATATTCCGAAATAATATTCTAAAAAAATTTTTAATTATCTCAATTCGTCTAGCACTAAAAAATGTTGAAATTAGCAAAAAAAAAATACGATTTTTTAACAAAAATATAGTAAAATTTGTTCACCGTTTCTTCAAGGTTTTGTTAATAAAAATGTTTTTTTTTTCTTTACATGTTTCAAAGGACAAGGCTTCATAAATGGTTAATAAAGACATTTACATCCAAAACTTGGTTGTGAAAGCTTTTTAAATGAACTTTGGAAGAATAAGAATATTGATATTTATTTTGTACATTACATAAGAAATAATGGTAAATATATAATATAAAATATATCTCATTATTAATAATTCATAGCTTTGTCCTTGAAATGTGTAAAGAAGAAAATTTTTTATTAACAAAATTTTTAGAAAAAAGTGAAAGAATTGTACTATATTTTTGTTAAAATAGTGCCACATTTCATATTAATTTCAGAATGCTGGCTTTGAACATTTTTCACAGCTAGACGATTTGAGATAATCAAAAATTTTTTCCCTCATATACTTTAAGACTTATTCCCGATAAAAAAAATAAAGTCGAGGCAAAAAATTAAAAATTCAAATATCTTTTTAACTGTAAAAGATAACTTAAGTGAGTATGCATGTTTTTTATTTATCATCCACTTTACAGAAATATAAAAATCTTTGAAATCGCACTTGATCCGTAGAAGTCTAGATTTTATGGAACTCTTGCATACTCGAGATGGTGAACTTTGGCACTTTGTAGCTTATTTCGTATCATTACGGGGTGACCACGACATGACTTTTCTGAAAGCATAGGTCATCGTCTATAACTTTTTTATATATTACTGTCAGAGCAGTATTAAGCATTTTTGCTGAAATTTAAGCACAATAGTCCCAAAACGTATTTTTTTGAAATAATTCTGTAACTAGTGAACGGTTGGAGATATCTAAATTACATTTCACATGGTCAGCAAAAATGCTTATTGGGAACAATTTATGTTTTTAGATATGGAGCAAGTGTCGACGTATTTATACAAATTTATCTTTACTTTAAAAACTTTTGTTTTATTACCAAACACAAAAGGGTGAATATCACATGACCCAAACATGGTCTTTATTATGAATATGATCTTTACAAATAATGTACTTAATCTGAAATTATTAAACTTAAAAAGTAGGTAGAAAAATACAACGAATACCAATATATACAAATTGCAAATTTAGACCCACATAATTTTCTTATTTGATGTAAGTAATTTTTGTCATTGTCGTCGTTGTTGTACAACGTACATATATTTGTTTGTAAATCTTTTTGTTTGCAATAAAATGCAAATCAGCATAAATGACTGACTTTCATTTAAGGTTTGGTCACTTGTTTTGCATTAAATTTAAATTTTAATTGAGTAATCTTATTTTGATGTTGTTGCTGCACTTTTATAGTTTTACTGCATACAACAAACATTTATATACATTTTGATAAACTAAAAAAGAAAACATGTGTTAAATCATTCATTCAACATTTTTTCTTCGCTTGCTGCATTTCATTCCATCCCGATCTCTTACAAATTTGAGTTTGTTATAAGTTTGTTTTTAAAGGCGCCACTATATTACGGTTGTATATGATACGATGTTTGCTTATATATAATACGAGTAATATAAATGCAACAATATAGATTTAAGCTTAATAAATAGGTTTTTTATGAGCTGACTCGCTTAACAATATTTTGCATCAGGTGTGGGTGTTTTGTGCTAAAATGTTATTGTTGTTTTTATTATACAATATCTCTTTTTTTGTATAAGTTATAACGGTCTTTTATATATATTCTATGCAAATAATAACGAGTATGTAAGTTATAAAAACTTTAGTAATATTCTAAAGGTGTTAATATATGTTTTTGTCAATTGTTTTGGTGTTTAATGAATATTTTTGTAAGTAGATTTGTATTAAAACAAGAACAGATTATAATTACTTGTATGCGGTGTTGTAGTGTAAAAAATGAACTTTTTATTGTTGGAGTTTATGTATCGAAACGTGTTTCTCTTAATTGCGGTAATGACATTTAGTTTGGTGAGAAAATTTTATGGCATTTTGGCAAAAATATTAATTAACACTAGATATTAATAAAGTTTCATTAAGATCCTTTTCTGAAAAAATTAGATACTTTGGGCGTTTGTGAAATGGTAGAAAAGTTCTATGGTTAAAAAAAATATTTTTTCTATGGTGAGAAAAATTTTTCATTCTACTGTGTGAAATGAAAAGTGTAAAATGCTGACAAATTTAATTTTTATTATAAAAGAAATTTGAATAATTGTGCAAACATATAAATAAAAAATTATATTAAAAGAATAAGAAATGGTTTATTTGAAATCATTTATGAAAGAAAAAACCCTACTTTGGCTACGTTTTCTGTTAAAATGAACATTAAATAATCAATATTAAGCATATTAGTTAATGTATTGTATTTGAGATCTTAAAACTAAATGTTATTGAAATATTTTTATTCTATTACTCGAGGAACAAATTTTTTTATTCTTTCGAACGAACAAAATTTTTGAATTTAAAATAAAAAGTTATTCGATAAATTTTTAACGATTATTCAAATAATTTTGCAAAACTAGTTTTTGTTAAATTATTATACTGTATACAAATATCTTTTTGAAATTATAAGTTTAAAGAGTTTTGCTTATTTGGAAGTCCCTGTCAAAAATGATTGAAAATTTCGTTAGGATATATAAATTTATAAACCACGTGTTAACAGATTTTTAAACATCGAAAATTTATATACGTTTGTAAAAAATCTACTAGCTTTATGAATTTTATTCACTTCATACCAATCAAAAATTTACTAACAAATATAATTTGCTATCATTTCGCACAGGCCTTTATAGGCAAATTATTAATATTTCAAATGGAACTGATCCATTTGAAAAAGTTATTTTTTTAAAATTAAACTTAAATACCAACTTGAATAGTTCTTATATTAAAAAAAATGTTTTTATTGTTAAGTTTTCAAGAAGTTCCAACTAAATTCTGCTCTCTAATTGTTTAGGTTTTAACGAAACCAAAATGGATAAGACACCACGAATGCTGATGAAGCGTGTAGCGGCACAGTAATTACGTATTCCATTCTGTTTGTGTTTAATTATAGTCCACAAACTTTGCTTTGGCACTGCTAAACAGAGAAAACAAGACAATCTACGATTGCAAACTTGTGTTCATTAAATTATCTTTTGTTGTAGGTCAAATGTCATTCAAATATAAGCTTCTTTTTATGGAATATAATTTTTATTATAAATAATATTTTCAATGCAATTTACATTATGCTCTTGGTTTATTTAGTGTTAATATATATTTTATTATTTTGCGTTTGTTTTATTCCATGTAGTTTTATATATGATAATTTTTTGTATTAAATATGATTAAAGTGATTTGTTATGTGGACACAATATTGCCAACAAAAACTTTATCATTGTCACTTTAATGCAAATTTCTTGTTACCTTGATAAACATTAAATTAAATAAATTTTCAATTAATGATTTATGATTTTTAATTTATTAGATAATGGTTTATGTTAATTTTAATATTCTCATTAATGTTATTAAAAGTTTAATAATGTTTTGTCAGGTCCAGGGGAATGGCAGGTTAAAATGGCAAATTCATTATTAAACTCATAAAAAAATACAAAACGCCCACTGTTTTCGTTCATTTACCATATAATTCAAATCCTTTATTATAAATACATTCAAGCTAATAAAATAAAACTGCAAATTAGTTATTTTATTTTCTTAAATAAACATTAATTTAGCATAAATTATTAGAAATTCATTTAGTTTCTTCCCATTTTTCTTTAAGCCTGGAAAATCAATTTAAAATTCATTATTTAAACAATACTTTTCTAACAACAACATTGTTGATCCCACAAATAAACGTCTTTAATGTGTACATTATTCTCTTATTATTATTTTTTTTTTCAATGATTTTTCCAACGCACTTAGTCCATTTCATAATTCTTATATGAAATTTTCTTCACCTTTTTCATTATGCCGCTTTCGTACTAGAGTCAAGTAAATAAAAACGATGGAAATAAAATAGACGGAATGATGTCTTGCAGGCATAAAGAAAAAGTTATGGGTATCAGGTTACCTGCTTATTGGATAAAAAGAAAAATGTTAGTTAGCAAGAAGAAGAAAAACAAAAAGTCAAACCATCATTGTCTTATAAGACTTAAACTAAAAACTAATAAGAAGAGGTTTGATCAGAAAAAATTAAACAAAACATTTTATTAGAAATTACACAAATGAAATTAACGAGTTATCGATGGATTAAGTAGATTTTGGGAGACAGTGATTTTAGGTGCAAGCTATTTAATTAAATTTAAGATATTAAAAGATTCATCTTACTTAAAATGGATTTTTATATTTACCATAAAAAAAATGGGATGTTAATTGGTTTGCCATTCCGTATATAACATATCGAATTATTCTTCTAGGGCGCTTTATTTTCTGGGTCCTCGAAAAAATCTAAGACGATGTCTGCATCTCAGACAACTTTTACACCAATTTCTCACGTAAGAAGAAATTTTAAATTTTCAGAATTTTGCATAATTTTTGCATAATTTGACAGATTTGATTAATATGGCCTTATATGCTCTACGTATAAATACGTTTTTTTTTTAATTTTTTCTACATGGGAATGATTTGCAAATTTAAAATTTACTTAATTTTTTTATTTAATATGACTACTCTATTGATGGTGGTATAACAGATTCGTCCAAGCCGAATTTTGTTTATAATATTCTTACAAATTTCTCATCTTTCGAAACTTTGAAGTCCTTTTAAGAGAAAATTTTACAATCCAGAGTATATGGCTACAGATTTTTATCGTGTATAGTAGATTAACATGAAATGTATGGAATTTACAAAATATATATACAAATTTTACTTTCTCCACCAGCAGTTTCTGATAAATGGGGCTAAATAAAAAATATGAGTACAAAAATTGTGTCGATCGGTCAATCAACTTGGTCTTTTGTCCTAAAAAAGGTCTTAAAAGTAAGTAATATATTTAATATAATTTAACATTTTACGAAAAAAACTGCGTAAGCTTTGTTATTCAAAGTTAAAAACCAACAATTATTTTTGTCTATTATGAGTTGTTGTAATGTTATAAGCAATCAAAGTAAAAATTTATACATGGACTTTTTTTAAAAAAGGCACTCGTTTTAATATGAACCTAGCCTATTAGCATCGGTTTTTATTGCTTTGTAGAGTAAGATTTGTACTTTTTATAAATCAAGTCATTTTGCCATATATGCTAACTATTTTAGAGTAGACGGACCATGTTTTAATTTGGGGTATCGAGTTTTAACTAGTATAAAATTAAGTGCAGGGTATAGATTATTATATTTTTATATTTTTATTGGATTAAAAAGTCACCCGAAATTTAAGTATTGCCGATTAACCAAAAATTATAAAAGCTTAAATGTGAATATTTTTACACATAAAAACCTCTTTGCATTTTTTGGATCTTAAAAATCCGTGATATATATATTAAGATCACTTAACATTTTTCACAATAGCTAGCAAATAAATAAAAAAAAATTAGTAAAATTCATAGAATATCGGAATTTAATTTTGCTTCGATTATTCTTCTATTATAATTCTATTTTGTGTCTGCTGTTTTCGTATTTTTCCAAAAGGAAGTATGAAATTTATTTGATAATTTAGATTATAATTTAGATTATAAAAGTTAATTAAACGTAAACCATTTTATTTCCGTAACCCCTTGTTTTGAACACTTAAAATATAGATATTTCATCCCGGCTTCAATATATTTATCAAGAAGTATATTGTATTATAATATTTAATTAAATTATCAACTAAGTTACTTCTATTCTACATTTGTTACTACTCCATCATACACTTGCTGTTTTAGTTTTACTACATTTTTACGAATATTCAGGAAAATTTTTATTAATATAATATATAATATATAATATATAATATATAATATATAATATATAATATATAATATATAATATATAATATATAATATATAATATATAATATATAATATATAATATATAATATATAATATATAATATATAATTATTTATCTATTGTTGAGCTATTCTAAAAACTGTTGGCCGTTTTCAATATATGTTGGGAATATTAAAGGTAGAAGAAATAGAATGGATGTTTATGTGTAAAAATATTAACATGCCAATTTTTTTAAATTTTTGGTTAATCGGCAACACATGAATTTCGAGGGACAGTTTTATCCAATAATAATATAAAAATCTCACTGTAATGATCCAAAATTTCACGATACACCCCGCGTTTAATGCCAATCAATATGAGTATAATAAGTAAAAAATCGATACCCTAAATTAAGATTTTGGTTCTATTGATTTATATAACGTAGAAATCTTACTCTACAAACTAATAATAACCGTTGCTAACAGGCTAGGTCCATATTAAAACGAGGTTCTTTGATTGCTTATAACATCACAACAAGTCATAGGAGGCTAAAAAATTATATGCCAGAAATTGCTGCTTTTTATTGTGAATAAAAAATAAAAAAATATATAGATGGAAATTTTTTCCTTCACAAAAATGTTTTGTCGCAATGTGAAGGCTGGAAACCTACAAACTAGAGTTATAGCTTAAAATACCCCGAAAAATCAACCGCCAAAAGTCCGTGTACATCATCTGCTGTTGGTGCCAATGTTACTCAACTGACTGCAAGTGTCTCGATCAAGAACAGCAACTGCACGAAGCCGACATACTCGTAAGTTGGCAGACTGTAAATTAAAGTCAGAAACCAAAGCATTAGGGATAGCAAGGTGAATATAAAGTCAGTACCTCCGTTCGTTGAGAAAGTTACTTCGAAAATTGTCCAAGCTCTGCAGGACTTAAGTCACGTTCAGTACCTGCTTTAGATAAAACTACCATTAATCCTATTATCTATGGTTTCTAATATGCCTCAAACCACCCATGAAGGTGATATCAACCTGTAAAGGTCCGAACCCCCTTCCAGAAGAGTTTTTGTACAATACGCTCTTACGCACCGAATAGCGAAATGGGATAAAGTCTGAAAATGCACCTAGTGCTTCAGGTAAAACAGACTGACAGTGGTTGATTTTACTGCGAAAGCAGCGAAACGGCAACATCTGGTTGACCAAATCTTAAAAAATCAGGTAAAAAAAGAAAAGCTAGTAGAAAGTCTCTATATAGAGAAAATGAGTTTTATTTTGGCTTCCGACTATGATTGTACTACTTTTAATGATGACTACAAGGACTACACATTAGTTTAGCTATTACTTAATTTCTGATAGAAATATTCGTATTATCAGCGACAACTAATCTGCAATAAAATCTCTGGTTGGTCTTTAATCTACTTAAACAATGGTACTCCTTATAGGAAGTAGTAAGGCATTATAGAATGATTCCATAACAAAACGAAATTTTCGGATTTAACATCTCGGATTTCAATAAAATTCACTAGAGGAATTGGAAGTGATTCTTAAATCATAAATTTTTATACTCAGGGCTCTTTCAGAATCAACAATTTAATATTTAAAAACGAAAAAGCTAAAAACTTCACAAAGGGTGAACTTGTTTAATTGCTAATAACTTCTAATATATACATGGTAAATCTCTGGTTTTAGTTTCATATTAAAGGCAAAGATATTACAATTACAAAGTTTATTTACATCAAAAGTTCAAAGGTCAAAATTGGACAAATAAAAATCAAATCTTAAATATCTAAAAAAAAGAAAAAATATTTCTAAAAATATATAATGTTAACATAAATCTTCTCATTTAACTCTTTCGCTTTGCAAAAACCAAAAAACCATCATGAGTCTAATAGTTTATGATTTGAGAAGCATTTCCAATAATCAATATCTGGTGTGCATTTCATTGAAATCGGAGATATTAAATCCGATTGCTATCCGTTTTGACATAGAATCACTCTAACATTTAATACTTGTTTGCGTAACACTCAAAGCTACTACATCACAAATAAACATAAGGGACATTGCTGAAGGATACACATATAGACCATTTATGTTGATTCCCACTGTTGTTGTGTAATTAGTGAGTGGAACATGTGATCTACGAGTGAGCTCTATAGGAGCTCTATAGTCAGGAACATATTGCTAATACTGAATAAATAGGTAACAGCTTAACTCCTTAAGCTAAGAAGGGAACGACTCAGTGATATAATTGAGCTGAGCTGGGATTAAAATATGGTGACTATTGGAGAAGTTATCATAATATAGATAAAGAGTTATTGTGTATCACTAGCTTTCTGGAAATTCATGGGCAGCGAATTCTTGGTAAAGTACATTTTGATAAAATCTGTACGGGTTTTTGCATGAACCTGCACATGGTATTCATTGCATATACCACTATATTTCTCTTTAATTCCATTTGTGTTTGAATATTTATAAATATACATATTTCTTCTTTTTGAACCCTAACCTTAATTTCTGGACCTAAGTGGTATTTCTAATTTTTGGAAAGCAACCTGTGAAACCTAACACAAACTACCAAGATATAGAAAACCTCATAAATGTGTAAATTCAGCTACTTACGTGAACAAATCTTATGTGGCTGTTTCGGCAACACTATAATTTCAAGAAAACCGCACAAAATCTCGATAATGGAAAATATTATAAATTCTATGAGACATCGCATATGAAATGACTATAACTATTTTAATTTTATAAAAAATGATATTTTACTATGAGTGCAATTTTAATTCCGCTGTGTAAATAATCTTGAAAAGTAAAAAAGTGTATAAATACTTTTGAAATAAGAACTTTTTTTAATAACAGAATCAAATGTGACTATTTCTTCAGAAATTATCACAATCTTCACATTTTAGGCATTAAAATAACAAAACAATTATTTAAAAATATTTTATAACAACAATATTTAAGTTATTTTCAAAATTTTTAAAACATTTTAAAATGTATATATAAATTTGATTATGACTGTATTTTGAAGCTAAATTTCGATTTTTAAAAATGATTATTATTTTTTTTTAATCTGAAGGACTTTTATTTCAATGTAATCGAATTATTACTTAAAAAGTACATACTTCGTAAATTTTCGATATTTAAAAAGATAAAAATGAAGTCGCCCGTTTTACTCCATGCCTTAAGTTTCATGCAGATTATATTGTAATAAGAGGGAAAGGTATAAATGATACAAATTTTGTCTTCTAAATAATGATGAATATTGGTCCTGATCGATTCTAACATACTTTATATCTCTTAATATATATATATATATATATATATATATATATATAACTTTCCATTATAAAAGTCCTACAAATCACTGTCTCGTCTTCACATTATAATTGATGAATGAACACTGTGGCATATGGAGGAGAAAAAAAAATGTTTTGTTGTTAGCAGAAAATATGCGTGAGTGTGATGCCTACTGTGGCAAAATATCACAAAAATTATTGTAAATCAAACTAAATATAAACATACAATTTTAAAAACGCAAAAAAGCGAGAGATGGTGATGGAAGAAACGAAAAAGTAAGCAACTTGTGGGTTCATAAAAGTAACAAGTAATGAAAGCACAGATTTTCATTTTCAAACACACAGAGACAGACGGGCAAATCAACTTCTTGGAATAGTACGTTAACCATGGATGTCATATGGAGCCAAATGTCTTCAATAATAAATTGTGGCAAATCAGGCGCATTGGCATAAGAAAAAAAAATGTAACAACAGCAACAACAAAACATCATAAGACATCATTATAGAGGAAGAGAAATAATAGCAACACTACTACCAGCAACTGCAACAATAATAGCAAAAATCAAATTAAAGCAAATGACAACAACATGCAGAGCTGTATGGTTGTAAAGCTAAAGTATAGCTACACACTTGCAACATATTTATACTATAGCAATGTGTGTACATTTGTGTGTGTATGTTTTTATAAATTTAATAGTACAACTAATACGCATTTGAAACATTAACAAGTTGTTTGGTTTTTTTGTTCGTGTTACTTATGGAGGTATAAAAATTCGAAAAGACAAATACCGGAAAGTTAAACATTTTTCTAAGTGGGATGTGATGCGTGGCCTGCCACATGGCATGCCATGCTATTGGAGGCAATTGGTGCAACAACATCAGCTTAAAAAAACTAAAATGGAAAACAATTCGTTAGAGAGTAAAGTGCAAAAAATAGTTTAACAAAATCATTGACACTATGGGTATAGGAAAATTTAATTGCTCAGTAGCTTTTAGATTAAGATTTTCAAAAAAGTTCCTTTAAATATGCTTCAGTTGAAGTAGGCAGATGTCTTATAAGAAATATCTTATAAGAACAGTTGCATTTAAAAGATATGAAGGGAAACTTTGTGAAATATGTGGTTGTGATCATAACAGGACCACAGACTGTTGATTTCTTTAGCATCATTTAATAGCTTTATCTCTTCCAACCCATAGTGCATTGAATTAATCGTTATCTAAGTGTGTTTGTTTATATTGGTAACAAAAAAAAAAAAAAAAAAAAAAAAACCAAGGCGGTTTTTAAGCTTTTGAAGTATAACTAAAATAACAACAATAATAAAAATAATAGCAACAACAACATCAAAAAACAGCACATTGAAGGCTCCACTCAACTCAAGTTTGAAGAAAATTGACGACGACCGCCCGCTCTGTCAATTAGATGATGTGTGCAACCAAACGAGGTAACAAGTGGGTCTATAACTTTTCATATTGCAACAGCAACAACAATAATAAATAACAACAGTGCGACACACAAACTCTCTTGTACAAAATCTTAAAGAAAATATAATACAATACAAAAAAGGTGTATGCATTAGACGAAGAAACACTTGCAAGGAACTTTATTAGTTATTGCCGTTGTTACATTTGTTGTTTTTCCATTGTGGCATGCTTTACTACTCTCTATGATCTAAAATTAAAATAAAAGCTAACAAAAACAAAAAAACGTTTTTAAAGCGCCGCCAAAAGCCAACACTACCACATTCACCAACGACCAGCATTAACATCACCATCAACATGGTCTAAAAGTCAGCAACATTATCATACATACATAAAGACATAGAGTGTGCAATAACAACACAATATAAATGTTGTTCAAAATTTTTCAAATTGACTTCGTTAATAGTGATGTTGTCAATTTGTTGTGTTGTTCATTCAATTGTTGTTGCTGTTGTTATTTTCTATAAAATAATGAACTCATAACTGGCTACTAGCTGTTGTTATTGTTGCTGCTGCTGTTGTTGACTTAGTTTTATTTTCTTAAAATTTTTACTTGCAATATCGTCGTTGTTTCCCTTCCAATAAAATGTCATGTTGCATTACTATCATTAACTTCATATAAAAATTATCGACAACTAATAGTTTGACTTTATATATTCCATACACTTTATTAGTCCAGGTAATATTATATTTTTATAACGTTGCATGTGTGGTTTGTTATTAAGAAAAAATTTTGTTGTTGTAACTTTTACAACTTCTATTGCTAATATTTTCATCACACTTCTAAAAATATTGCATGTTGTTTAGAAAAAAAAGATGCACTTGTGTTTCCGTCGTTTGTGTTTTTTCTTTTGCAAACCGCAAACTTATTAAGGGTCTGCTAAAACATGCAACTTTTTATGTGTCTACTATATTTTCGTTAATAAAGTCTTTTCTTTTCTTAAACCGGTGGTTATGGAAAATGTTGAAAACAAAATATATTATATAAAATTAAAACATTATGTATTTGATAGTATTTTTGCTCAATTAATGAAGTTATTTTTACCATTAGCAAGAAATACACTGCTCGTCATCAGGATAGAATCAGCACAGTTTTAAATAGAAAAAAGATCTCTATGATTTTTGAATGCAGAAACATTGATGATTCTAACTTTTCATATAAATACATTCTGCAATTGACCATTTAAATACAAAAAAAGTAGGTCCCAATTTTTTATAGCGGTACTTTTCTCTTTTATTTGTAATCATATTAAAAATTCTTCGCTTTTTTCTTGTATCATCAGTATAGAACCACCTTTTGATTATCTAATAAATCAATCAATGGGTACAATTTTTACATTAAAATAAGGATTTTATAATAATTATTTGACTTGGGTATTATGTTCAAAATGTATACATTTAGCATTTATTTATATTTATTTAAAAAATTTCATTTTTTATTGACTCGTATAGGGATATTTATTATTTAAGGAAAATTTCGTCCCATTATGATTTTTGTCCTCAATATGCTCATTCTTAGTCTTCCTACTTCACAGATCTTACAGGTTATCTAATCGTGAACATTTCCGATGACCAGTGTTGCTAAGAGATGAGAAAAAAAAGAGGCTAAATTGATTTTAATGATCAAAAAAGCCAAAAAAGCTAAATAAAGCCAGCTAATATTTTTTTTTTTTTAATTTTAAAACTTATTTTTTCAAGTTCTCTTTTGTTTTTATTATTCTTTAAGATATTATAACAAATTTATAAATAAAACATAGAATGTCTGCCAGCAAAATGACCCAAATGAAAAATAGTTCAAAAAATTCAGATACAAATTTTGGTTATGTTTCATATGAAAAATTACTAAATTTCTTGAAGTGATTTGTCGTTATTTTAGAACTATAATTCTTTTCTGGTTAAACATTTCCAAAAATCGCTTTTATGAGAATTTTTTTAACTTATATTCGTAAATAGTTCTATAGTTAATGAAGTATATTAAAAAATAATTGTTATAATCGATTTATTAAGTTCATAAAATTAGTGAAGTTATTATTGATGTAGAGAATGGAAAATTTTTGTTAGATAAAAATAATCTCGTTTTTTTTTTGTGTGAATAAATACACGAAAATGCTTAAACGGATTCTGTAAAAAAAAATAAGTAATAGATTTACTATTTTCTTCGTTGTTGAAATACTAACACTTTAGCCTTTTTAAAGAAATTTTAAAAATGAAAAAAAGGCTAGAAAAAAGCTAGAAGATAAAACGAAAATCTTGAGGCTAAAAGCAATATATAAAGGCTAGAATCAGCCTTAGAAAGGCTAAACTGGCAACACTGCCAACGATATTAAGATCGAATGAATGTCAAACTTAAGTGTTCAGTGTTTTAGCTAAATATCTATGATTTAACTGCATGTGCCATGTGTGTAGCTTCATTATGATAACATGATGAATCGACTGCATATATTAAAAAGTATATTTAGTCGTGAAAACTTGATTCAGCATATTTTTAAAAAGATTTTTAGCCATGCGAGAACTTTGCTACATAAGGTCAATAGTTCCTTAATGCGACATTGCTCCCTATACCTAAATCTATCTTTTTTAAAAATAAAAAGTCAGACAATAATTCTAATTTCTCATATCGTAAAAAATCATGACAATCAAAACAATTCTATTTAAACCCCCTTTCAACCAAAAATAAAAAAACGACATTTCTGCAGTCTTAATCATATACGAAGGTCTTCAGATTCCATGTCCTAAAATATTAAGCAAAATAAACGAGTTGGTGTTGCTGGATGATACTAGGCGGGGGTTATTTCTTCAGTATTAAATATTGTGGATGTTAACTACCCAAAAAGTTTGATTTGTTTTTAATTACTACTTTAGGGGTAGAATACACCGAATTTTACGCAATTCAAAGATTTGTTCGTCTGCCGTAATTTTCTTCATGTTTAATATATTTCATTACCATATTTCAGTGTAGTGAACAATAATTTTTACCATTTCAGAGAAACTTACAGAATTTTTTCTATCCATTTTGCATCCGAAAGTACTGGTACAGATTTTAATTTAAATTTTATTTAACTTTTATAAAGATTTATAACAACCGACAACATATTTAACAAAAAACTGAATGTGGTTCTTTTCTGGTGAAAAATATAAGTACCTATTTTTTTTTACTTTATTTTAAAAGTTGGAAAAAAGTACCATTATTAGGCATAGGGAATATGGTTTTGTTATTTTAAATAACGAATACTATATTCTTTATCCCTTTTCAAAAAATTATCAACATATTTTTTGAGGTCTCTTCATAAGAGCGTATTTATTTCTAAAATTAAGTTCTGCTTTGGTGACACGTAATTTAGATTAAAACCTTGTATAACTGAATTGGAAAACTGAATAGAGGCAGGAGTGGTTATTAGAAAAATTAACTATTTTTTATTTTAACCCTACGGTTTATACCCAAAAAAGTTAACGTTAGTCAATACCTTTGTGTGTTTTTAGTTTATTTTGTACAACAAATTTATATATTGATGTAATTATTTATTAAGATTATTTAAATGGTTAGAAAACTAAAAGCACACTGGTAAATACACGTAGAATAAACATATTTGAGTATGTTCAAGATGTCCGTCCGTCTATCTGTCTGTCTGTCCATATTACTCTTTTAATGAAACTGCAAGTGGCAATTTTTAAGATATTAGATAAAACTTGGTTGTATATGATGCAGGAACGAATTATAACTTAACTATAATAATAACTATTACGTATTTCAATACATATAAAAACCCTATTTAACTTTATAAAATAATTTTTATAAATATAAAAATCACAATATAAAATTTTTATGAGGTCCTCAAACATCCATAGCTATTACAGAAAACTCACATCCGAAAATCATTAAAAATTGCATAAATTATTATTGGTAATCATACATAGTGATCTTTTTCACACAAGATTCTAAAAAGTATAAATTGTAATTTAAAATTTTACAATAAGACTTGATCCAAAATAAAGCACAGGTTTCATTTAAGAAACCCTCCAAAAATGAATTTAGTCTGACTATAAAGTTATTACAATTCTAAAGAATATTGCCAGTAATGGCGCTGAATTGATCCACAATTGATCAAAGGTTCCATATAAGATCATCACCGAAAATCGGTTGAGCCCAACTATAACTTTCTTACAATCCCAAATAATATTGTCGGTGATGGCATAGCGTCCTATCAAGTTTGGAGCTACAATATTTAAAGTTTACGTGACGTGGCACAAATACCGAAAATAGAGTCAGTAGCTTGAGCCTTTGCATGATATTTTAGAGTAGAAATATTTGACTCATAAAAACCAGAGCCAGATATAAAAATGCTCCATCATTGTCATAATTATAAACTCTGGCTCAAAATAGTAACAATGAGAAAGATTTTTAGTTATCATATATTACCTTTTATTCCCCTTTCTGGAGCTACTCAATAATCTAAAAAGTTTAAAATTAGTTTACTTATTGAACTAGTTTTCCTTCAAATTCAAACGGAGCCAAATTTTATACAATGAAACTTTTGCCAGAAACGGATAAGCTAATCCACTAGTTTAAATAAAAAAATTAAAATTTTAACCTTAAATGTATCAAAATATAATAAAAATAATAAATACTGCAAAAGAAAAGTTAATTGCGGTTCAAATTACATAAAAAGAATATGGGGGTACCGGGGTATTGACTTCCATAGGCGTAAACTTTTAAGCCATTTTATATACAGACCAAGCTAACGAAATTGAGGTTTTTTAGTTTTCAAGCTTTAGAAATATCTTAGCTGCGACGATTTGAACTTTCGTGACTATCTATCATTATTAGAGAAATGCTAGCATTTTAAAGTCAAAAAAATACCCGTGTACCCGGTTATATACCATAAGGTTAAAATATAATTTTTAAACTTAAAAAAAGCATATCGACAATTCCATGAAAGAACGCTTAAGAAAGGTAATTATTTCACCCAAAAATTTTAAATTTTTAATTTAATGTAAAGATTTAATAGTTTACAAAAATGCGAAAGTTTTAAATAGCATATTTAACGAAAAATGCAGTTAAAAAAATGCAATAGCATTTTTTAAAAACTATTTTTAATTAGGTAGAAAATGAAAATGTTCGAACACCTGACGAACCTCACCATCACCGATTTCGATATAATCTGGTATACACACTCGCTATGTCAACACAAAATTTTAACTTCTCCAAAATTTTCAATTTTCGTTTCAGTTTAAATTTTATCGCGGGTCAAAGGTCACTTTCTTCAGAAATTTTTTCAAAATACAAGACATTTAAATCTTCGGAATTATTTGTCTGAATAATAAATTTTGCTTAATAAAACTTGTTTCTAATTATTTTTGTAAAAACGCCATCTTTGAAAAGATAAGGATAGTGAAATCTATATTCGGTCTTATATTAATGATATTTAAAAAATCATATCTTCCATTTTTATAATTTTTCTTTAAAATGTTCCTTAATGTGTTGGCAAAACATATAAAATCTTTAGAATTTGACCAATGTGGGATGCTGAGAAAATTGACATTAATAAAGTAACAAATTTATTCCAGTAATAATTTAATACTTTTTAATGTACCAGCAAAAACTTTCATTGCTAAATATTTTTGTTTCATCAAAATTTATTTATTGAATCTTCACAAAATTAAGTAAGCTAACAATAAATATTCAAATCTTAACTCTAAATCTTAATTTAAATTAAGTGCAACTACTATCGGACGAAAAACAATATGTATTCAAAGGGTTTAGCTTAGGCAGAGGTCTGTTGTGTTCCTACTTCTCAAACGGTTGTAGCCATCGCTTCTCATTATGTTTCGAGCATGTGGGTTAGGGTGTACTTCAAGCTTCCTCAAATACGATTCTGCGTGTTTTCTTATTTCATATTTGACAAAAGGAACATTAAGGTCCTTGTGAATGTTTTCATTTTCAACATACCAGGGAGCGGCATTCGTAGTATTTTATTTTGGAGTCTTTTTTCAACATTTGCTCCATAGTTGGATACCATAGCACCATATTGGCTTTATAATTGAGTTATAGATCAACAGTCTAGACTTAATTTTGAATTTCTACCAATAAGTCAGTTAACTTGAAGTGATTTTAACTTCATTTGGGTTAATTTTGTATCTATATGTGATTTCCACCTAAGCCGTCGATCTAGATGCATACCAAGATATTCTACCTTCGTTTTTTGGGGTATAATCTGATTATTTATCAGGATTGGGGAGCACGAATCTCTCCGCCACGTGAAGGTAATATTTATACATTTCTGTTCATTCACTTTTATTCCCATTGCTTCAGCCATTTTTCTATATAGAGTATATGATCTTGCAAAAGTTTAGATGCTTCTTGGAGGTTTTCATGAACGCCTACAATAGCTGCGTCATTTGCAAAAGTTGATATATGGGTTCGACTACTAGTTGCCATATCAGAAGTGTATAAATATTAAAACGGACCCAGTATACTGCCTTGGGGTACACAAGCTTCAATGGACAGAAGTGAGCTTATAAAGTCCCTCTTGAAGAACAAACTTTCGATGAGTTAAATAGCTTTTCAGCAGCTTATGCGTATTTGTAGGTAATTATTGTTTAATTTTAAATAATAATAGATATAACATTTATAAATCTGTGAGTTTTTTCTATGGTGCTATGTTTTTCTCTAAAACCAAATTGATGTGTTGGAATATAATCGAAACAATTCACTATTGGATTCAATTTTTTCATTAATTGCTTCTCAAACAGCTTTGATATATTAGCCAACAGGCTAATAGGTCTATACGATTCTACTTCAGTGTGATCTTTTCCGGGCTTAGGTATCATTGCAACCAAAAAGACCTTCAATTATGGTGGCTAATATTCAAGGCGTAATATAGCGTAATGTATTACGTAGAGGAGGTCTAGTTGTAACAGGTCTTTTTAACTTTTTCTTAGATCGCCATAGTGAGTAATTCGAATACGGACTAGCATCTAGACTCTCTAAATATTTATTCAGTGATTTAGTTTTCTGATATTCCAGTAGCTTATTAAGGTGCTTTTGGCATTTTCTTAGCTTCAATCTAGTTTAGAGGATCTGTGGAGTTGCCACTCTCTTCGAACTCTTCCTTTTTCAGACAAGAGTCGTTCGACATCCACAGAACAAATTCTATTATATCTGTTTTGTCGTGGGGTTAGGGTAGCATGTTCAGCAGCAAGTTTTAAACTTTTTTCAAAATTATTGAGAATGATCGATATCTTCTGGTGTTCTCAGAGATATATTTTCCGTACAATGAGTGCTAATATATTTTCTATATTTTAACCAGTTTATTCTTGTGTTAGATATCGCTGAGATACCAGTGGGGTACTCAATTTCTCGGGGGTTCAATATAGTAACAAAATTGGGCGAATTATTCTAATGAAGACTTAACATGAATTAATTCCCTTGGTCAATTTGTCGTAACAGCGAAATCGATAACAGCCGGTATTTTATTTGGGTCATTCAAACCCATTTTAGAAATTGTATTAAACAAAACACGACCTTTGTGGGTTATAAGTCGTGGTCCCCAGAATGTAGCTGAGCGTTATAATCGTCAGCTGGAAAGAAAACGGAGTCCTAGTGATTTATACAAATTTTAATATTGATTTTTTGAAATTGAAAACCTGGGGGAGGGAGGGTGAATATATCAATGAAATCACTAAGCTTCTGTAACAATGATCAATACAGATTGCTGTAGCTTGAAGATATTTTTCACGAAGATCACACATTAAGTAGTGTTTGATACGGGTTTTTATTAAAATTCCAGAGCCTCCACATGCTCTATCTCTTGGATCTTTAGTGTCATAAAAAGCATATCCATTTATACTAAATAAGCTTCTTTAGGTCAAATGGGTTTTAGTTCCAAATTTTATGAAGATCGGTCCATAATTCACCATAGCTCCCATATGAACTCACCTTCCAAAAATCACTTTAATGTGCAAAAATCCCATACAAATTTTATCATCAAGTTAATATTTGATATGAATAAATTTTATACAGATATAAATGATAGCGCCAAATTTTATGAAGATTGGTTCATATAAGGCTCACTTTCACCCAAAAGTGCATAAATTCATAAAAAGTTAATATCAACGTAATATTATGTATATCTTTATACAAGTGGTCCACAACTGGTCACAGGTATAATAAAAGACCCATCTTCGATTTTTTTTTTTGCATATACAAAATGATGTAGGGTATCGTATGGTCGGTTACTTGTTTTGTGTATGAAAATATGTGCATATATTTTACTAAAATCACCATCGTACCTAATAAAACAGTGTATCCCAAAAATTTTTTTAATGAAAAAAAATCATATTTTCTAAAAATGCTAAAGACCATAAATTTAAGATGGTATACTCAACAAAAATTGCATCTAAAAAACGCATTTGCATTAAAATGACAGAAACGAAATTTAAACGTCATTTGAATTGTCTTAATCTGTTAAGTGGTTTTCGAGATATTGCTGTTTAAATTTACATACTTTCAAGATTTTTAAAGTTTTTGAAAATATCAATAGGTAAAGAAAAATCTCAAAATTGTATGATTTCGTAAAACTAAGACAGAAGCTTATATTTTTCAGCTCAGATATTCTTCATCAATTGAAACAGTAAGTTAGAAATCACCGATTTTTTGTCGAAATATTTTCATTTGACCTCAAATTTTGTATTGACGTAATGAGTGTGCATACCGAATTCTATGAAAATCGGCGGTAGTGAGGTCAAAAATTGCTTTTTTTTTGTTCGAAAATTTTTGTTTCCTCCCTTTTAGAAATTTTGTATTTCGGCTTAAGTTAATTGAATTTTATTCGACACAACAACAATTATACGTTGCTTGGTTTACTACCTAACTGGTAGCTTTAAGCATATGAACAATAATAATTGAAGAAGGAGAATACGAAATAATTGCAAAAAGATTTATTGTAAACCATTCGTCATACTTCATAACATACAGGGAAAATAAGATACAGATTCCACTTCATTAAAAATTGTAAGTTAAATAGATGATGTTTACAGAGAACACGACGGTGGGACGCTGAAGAGTGCTGATGACGGTCGTGACTGACTAGCAAATGCATTCCATTCTGCCGAGTGTCCAATAAGACTTTTAACATGTATTCTTCGACAATTATTCAATAAAATGAAGTCGAAATACGAAATTCTAAATTCTAAAACCATAAAGAAGTTCAAAAAAAAAAAAAACTATAAACTAATTAAGTTTTCTATCTTTGTGAAATCTTGGTATTAAAGCTGATATAATCAAAATTCAAATGCCATTTAAACATTTGATTTCCACAAATTGTTATTTTAGATTTTGAAGGTTTTTTTAGAAAGTGAAAAAGCGAAATAAAATCGCGAGTTTTCGAATATGAGAACTGAAGTTGATATAGACATTCGTAGACTATGCGTGAAAAATATTATGAAAATCGAACGAAATTCGATATATATATAAATATATATATATATATATATATATATATATATATATATAATATATTTATATGTATATATATTTAATATATATTTAAACTTTTATCTTAAAGTGATGCATTTTTAATATTTTAAGATATAAAGTAAATATAATTTTGTATATTCCTAGAAAAGGACCTTTTAACCTTTAAAAACTTGGAATTGTTCTCAAAATTATGAATTTTGAGAATTTTTCTACCAAAGTCTTCAACGATAGCTTTGCCCTAAAATACATAACAAACTATTACTTTTTGCAAGTGGAATAACAAATTTGGTAGTTGAGGTAGTCATGCAGTATTCCTAGTTTAACCTTTTTAAGGCTAAATCTAGCCTTTGTGTTTTCTTTTTGGCCTCGAAATTTTCGTTTTAGCTTCTATTTTTTTCCAGATATTCTATATTTTAAAAATATGGTTAATTAAACGACTTATCAAAAATAAAAAATTATTCCGAAAATTCAAAAATCATAAATCATTGCATAACTTATCATATAAAATGTGACCCAAATTTGTGTGGAGATTATTTTGGATCATGTTTCTTTCGGCCATTTTGCCTGCAGCCATTCTATATTTTGTTTATAAAATTATTACAATATCTTAAAAGATATCCAAACAAATCAGAACGAGAAAAATATAGTTTTTAAATTAAAAAAAAAAAAAAAAACAAATATATTGGCAATTCTCTTTTTAAATTTACCGGTATGAATCCGACCTTAAACCTCAAATATTTTTTTTAATTCTGACTTTTTTAAACAACTTTTGATGCAATTATGTTAACCACACTTGGTGGTATAAAGAAGTAAAAATTCAAGACGTGACATGGTTCCATGTCGTGCTGGCAAGCACTCAAATTTAAAAAGCTAAAAAAGCGTTCGAAAATAAAAAGTTTCATTTTTTTGTGATTGCTGTAATCGAGGATTTTAGCATATGTGTCCAATCCCTCTAAGGTTAACTATAAACACTTGTAGAAATAGGCTAATTTATCTTCAATCGGTCTGTTGTTGACCACTTTTGAATTATATTGTGGACAAGTAGTGAAACTAAAATTTAAAAAAATTTAATATTTTACAGTTTCTCGATTAGAAAATTTGCCCCGTTCCGAGTATTACAAAATAAAGAATTGCTTTTGTAATTGTGAATAGTTTGAGATATATCTCGTTAATGTGCCCATAATAGTAGCGCTATAGGGAGAAAAAACGTGAATGGCTCTAAGTGGTGCCTTTCACGAGGCAACTCACAGCGTAATTTTAATAAAGCTAAAGTATCGCGTGATCAAAAAAGGTTCCTAATTATATTTTAAAATCGTTGTACCCCGATAAAATATTACTTTGCAAAAATGTAATAACTCTTTAAAACTGATCTAAAATTTTACGTTACTGTTTTAGTGAAGCGAAAAATAGGTTAAAAAAAAAAAAAAAAAAAAATTGCATAAAAAGTATTTGTGGCCTGAGATCGCGGTATTTACTATTTTATAAATCGTCGAGGCGCTGATTAAAATCGGTGAAAATGTATACCAATCTGTAGTTGTTATTATAGCTTATATAGGAATCAAGTGGCACTCACAAATAATTATGCATTTGAATTTAATACAACTTTTAACATTTTTGGGTGTGTATTTTTGTCATTGAAAAATTTATTTTATAGTTACATAATTAATAATGCAACTTAATATTTATTAACTTCATTTAAATATTATTTTGTGGTTATGTGTGAAAAATACATCAGCGAATTAAACGTAATTAAAAAAATATATATATCAAAAATCTATGTACGCTTCGTTTTTTATTCGATATTCTGATGGTATGTTAAATTCACCATTAATATCATTTTACAAAAATCTTTGATGGTCACATATTAGAAATATATCAGCGAATTTTACAAAATTAAGAAACAAAAAGATCTATTCATACTTCGCTGATTAAATTTTTTAATAAAATGTTAAAAAATTACTATGATCACTAATATCATGTGTTACATCAATCGTATCGTATAACTCTTAATTTTTATATTGGTCACAATCATGTAGGTAGTATATAAGTGGTAATTGTTTATTTATTGTTGAAAATTTAATTTTATAATTATTTTAGGTTTTTGTCTTAAATCTCCATAACATTGACGCCGTTCACGAAAAGTCATTCACGTGAACAGATTTGTGCTTCATTAACGCCAGTTAAAATTGGTATATTCAAAAAATGTCAAAAGCCAAAAGTAAATGAATTTGAAGAAATCCCCATACATGATAGCTTTTTTCTGGCTCAATTTTTTGTGGTATATAACCTTTTCTGAAATTTTTTAAATTTAGGCTTTTTGTATGTCGGCCCTGGCAACACTGATGCGTATCGTTTGAGTGGTCTTTCTAGATCAGAATCTTAAAAAAGCGGTATACTGAAATTATTATTTTTCTTTCAGAAGAGAGTGACCCCAGGAGAACTTGGAATAAGGCTCTCATGCTGTCCTTCTGACATTGCAAGCGTTTGGCAATACCTCAATCTGTGTCCTTGAACAGCTACACAATTAAAAAAAAAAACAAGAAATAGAATAGGCGTTACGTTAAATATTTAAAAAAAAATTTTTTGACACGATTTCGATTTTAAAATACATATTAAGCTTTCTTTTATGACTATAAAAGGGTAGCATAGGTTCAAAGTATAAATATAGAGAGACGAAATTAAAAAAAAAAAAGACAAAAAATCTCTAGAATTTAAAAGAAAATTTCAATAACTCTACGCCTACCCTTTTGGAAAAGTAATTTGCACATTTTTATCTATTTTGTCAGCTGCAAAAAAGAAAAGTGTTCGCCTTTATTCGTCCAATGATTAGTATTTCATAGATAATTTTCCTGAGACTTGGGTGTAAAAGTCTTAACCTTGTCAAATGAATATTTTTTTCCAAAAAACTAGAGCCAATTTTAATTTTTTTATTTTCAAATTAATAGTAGCATAATTTTCCTAAAAGACAATACAAATTTTAACCCACTAGAGCTATCAAATGAAAAAATGTTTAAAAAGCATATGGCAACTGATTTTTTAATTATGGTCTACACTACCATACATATATACATACATACATACATATAGACACACATAAAGGGTCCATACAAATATTTTAGGGGGGTCGCGAAGACCATTTATGTAAAATCACAATTTGAAGTTTTTTTTTTATATTAAAAAGTCAATCAAACAAATTTGCTTTTTTTATGCTCTTATAAAATATTTTGAAATTTTGTAAAAATTTCAATGAATTTCTTATAAGAATCGCAAGGTTGTAATTATATCCGACTTACGAATTAACTGGATCGAGCTTTATTACATTTTGAACGATAACAGAAAATAATTCTAAATCCATAAAATTTGAACACATTAGTTCGATAAATGCTTTATATTTTAATAGATTTTCAAGTATAAATCTTTAACAAGTGTTATTAGGGACCACCGCTATATTTGGTAATATGATTTCTATTTTCACAAGACTTACTAATGCCACGGGAAACTTATTGGACCCAAGTGGGCTTTGCTGTGCCAGTGTTGTTAAGAAAAATAAGTTTTAAAATGATTCTAGAATTCGGTATATATGAATCAATTAATAAGTAACTTTTAAAATTGCGACCTACTTACGATAGTACTTTGATAGCGATTTTTGTATTTTATACCTTATTTATATGAAAACTAGATTTCAAATTGAAGTCGATATAAAATTAAATTTTCTCTTAAATGTCATAAATTTAAAAATTAATTTTTCATATAATTTTTTTATTTATATTTAAATATAAGAATTATTCCAGATAAACTTTTGATATCCAAACAATAAAGTACGATTGTAAAAAGAACCACAAACATAAATTTAAATCTGTGGTCTATGAGTGAACACTATTTAACACATTTTTGATATCAAACATATTCATGTTTTAAGTTTTTGACTTACTTATTCAACAAAAATTGTGGTGGGTCATTCTGAAGTTATAATGTCTCAAGCGGGTGGTGAAACAGTTGCTTGTGAGAACTCCTGGTCTAGCTGGTAGGCGGTAGTACATGCAAACAATAAGTTCAAAGTACAGGTACCAAATTTTAATATAATTTAAAAAAATTTGGCATATGTAAATTCTTTGACTCAAGAACAAACTTTGTGGATTTTTATTATAATTGGTACGTAGACAGGTCAATATCTAATATATAATGGTCATTATCTCAAGAAGTAGTATTTATATTTTTCGAAATTTTCGACTCCAAAATAATTTTTTCCTCTAGATTGAAATCTTGAATCTCCCTGGGTTGTTGCTTGGACTGTTTGTTTAAACTCAGTCATAGCTACGTAAATATTATTTAAAAACTTAATTTAAAGATAAGTGATCTTTCTGTTTCTTTTTATAATCCGTTCCAATATTTCTTTTGATTGTAATAGTATAGTAAATACTGAGACTCTTTAAGGGGTTTTCAGATTAATATTTTTGATCAGATTTCTTAACAAGTTTAAAGTTTAAATTTTCTTGGTATGTAGTTAGAAACGCATACATATTCAAAAATGTTTACAAATATTTATTATATATTATTAATAGTTCGAAAGAAAATAAATTACATTGTTTAATCCGGAACTTTTTCTAACTATTCCACTCTCATTTCATAGCAGAAGCCACTTTTGATTAACACTTCTCTTACATAAATCTGACATTTTCACTGAATCGGAAAAATAATTTCAAAATATAACCTGTTTTATTAATAAAATCAAAGCTATAAATTAAAAATTTCCTTGAATTTCTACTTTATTGCTAAACACATTCACCCACACCCATTATCCATCATTTCCGCATCTAAAGATAAAAAATAAATAAATAAAACTGAGTACCATGCAAATTAGTATTAAACGGACATTTTAAAACAGGTTCATTATTTTATAGCCAATCATTCATGAAATCTGGAAAATAATAAAAAACACATTTGTAGACAAAAAAAAAATTATTGCTTAATTAACAGTTTAAAATTCCTTTTAATTGCCGATACAACGATTAAACATTTACAACATAACATTAAATTTATATCGTACAATTTCCATTTACTTACAAATGCTCGCTCGAATATTAGCAACTTTACTCAATTGCAAATGTACTATAGCTCACAAAAATAAGGTTTATTTGCAAAAAAAAAAAAAAAAAAAAAAACTAAATTTTTTCCTATTTCTATTTGTAGCTGATAACATCTTTGGAAACAATTCTAAACCACACACCTTTTAATCTTTAATAGATATATGAAGCAAATATAAAACACAGTGAATAGACAAAAAAAAAAAAAAAAATTATATAGTTGTATGTGTGAGTATGTATTTAAATTGAGTGCGATATATCTTTATATATAGACACTTTTGATATGAACATGGGGGAAAAAAATATTACACTCCTTTAGAGTCTGCCGTTAGAAGATATTGTATGGTGGAAAAAAACTATAACTACAATTTCAGAAAAACTATGTTGAAAAAAAGTTATAAGCTGAATCATTATGGTCACTTGCTGGGTCTATAAATTAATTACAAATTGCGCCATAAAGCGCCACAATGATGTTGAGAAGGGTGAGTTTCATATTTGAATTAAGAAATAAAAAGTCCTTAAGTGGAACTTTAAATTAAATTGTCGAAATTAATAACAAAATATGTGGGCATTTCTTCAAACTCGTTTGCTTTTGGGGTTCAAAAAAATTTGAAAACTGTTTTAATGATACATAAACTCTATGTAGTATCACTATTAGCTGGCTTAATGAAACACAAATCTGTTTGCGTGAAGGACTTTTAGCGAAGGGAGTTATTGTTATGGAGGTTTAAGGTAAAAACTTATAAAAAATTACCAAAATTATATTTTCAACAATACTTCAAAAAGTATCATACCACATCAATATTCTGATTTAACCTATTTTAGGATATTGAGTAAAAAACATGGTGATTTTTGATATATATATTTTTTTTTTTTTTGTTTTTTAATGCATTTAATTCATTGGTGTATTTTCCACATCTAACCACAAAAAAACCTTTAAGTGATGTTAGTAAATAAAAAGTTGCAAATATTAATAAAAATGTTAACTCTTGCGTTAAATTGAAATGCGTAATTGTTTTTGAGAACCACTTGATTCCGATATAAGCTATAATAACAGCTACAGATTGGTGTACATTTTCACCGATTTTAATTAATGCCTTGGGTGTGCCTAGACTTTTTACGAAATATTAAAGATACCGAGATCTCAGGTCATGAATACTTTTTATGTAATTTGTTTATTGAAACCTATTTTCAATTTAATTTTAAAAAGAATACATGTACTTATTATAAATATAATTTCACATAAAATGTAAAAAATGCTAATAAAAAGTACGCAAAATTTCAGATCGATTTTAAAGGGTTATCAGATTTGTTTTCAAATTTTAAAATGTTATTTGAAAACTTTTTTGGATCACGCGATACCTTAGCTTCATTGAAATAACTCTGTAAGTATGCCTCGTGAAAAAGGAGCCATTCATGTATTTTCTTCATAAGTTTGGGTACTCCCTATGGCACTGCTATTGAGGGCGCATTAATGAAATGTATCCCAAACGATAAATCTCCATTCTTTATTTTACAATACTCGAAACGGCGCAAATTTTATAATCGAAAAACTACAAAAAATTGAAATTTTGTCCACAATATAATTTAACACTTTTCAACGAAAAATTGATTGAACACAAGTTAGACTATTTCTACAAATGATAAAATCTATGATTGTAAAAATCAAAAGAAAGAAAAGGATCTGTTATTTTCACATTTTTCTTTTTTGATTTTTTAAATCTAAGTGCTTACCGGTACCACATGGAACCAATTCAGATCTTGAATTTTTGTTACTTTACTCCAGCAAGTGTTTTTTACATAGGTTAGGTTAGGTTAAAAAGGGCGGCGCCATTGTGATCCCTTTATATATAATAGAGAAAGCATGCAGATAAAGAAAGAGAAAAATCCTAGTAGAATATAGTAAAAGATTGAAAAGAAAGATAAATATAAGAAAAAAAAAAAAATAAGAAAGGTGTGAAACCTAAGACCCATCTAATCAACCCTGACTACCTCTAAGCCACTTTATTCCCATTACATATAAGGTTGCCGAGTTCTTCACTCGCAACCTCCTCTAGTTCGTGCAGAATATGGCTCTCAAGCCACCTCAGTCTACTTCGCTGAAGCCCTACACCGTGACACAATGTCTCTAGCTCCTCCACATCATTTCTCGTCCTGCAAAAATCTGACGAGCTGATTACATTCCCTATTGCGAGGTGACCAGTAATCATGCTAACAATGATACTTAGATCTATAGGACACATGCCCATAAGATGCTTCGAATCTGCTGGTTTAAGACTAGGCCATAACGCACTAGATACCTTGCAGTCCGATTTACTCTCCCAAGCATTATTCGTTCTACCTATGGTCAATTCCCTTACGACCATGAAAAATGACCCAATCGGAATCCTAACCGATACCTCCACAAAAGACTTGTCCAACTCCGAGCCCTTACGACCTAGCTCATCGGCTATTTCATTTCCGAGAATATCACAGTGACTAGGAACCCAACAAAGTCTTATTCTGTAGGCATCCATTAGCCTCCTAAATTCCTTCCTACATGTTTTGAACATAATTGCATAAAAAGTTGATTTAAAAAATCTAAATAAAAAAAAAGAAAAAAAAATACTTGAGGTTTAAGGTCGGTTTCTTAAAGGTAAACATTGTTTTACGTTCAGCAAGTGTTGTTTAGCATAATTGCATAAAAGGTAGATTTAAAAAATCTAATTTAAAAAAAATATTTGAGGTTTAAGGTCGGTTTCTTAAAGGTAAACATGAAAATTAAAATCAATATTTGGTCTTCCTTTATATTAATTTTTTGAATAATTACACTGGTCGGCTAAAAATTCCTCCCTTAAACACGAATAGTTGAACTATGTTGGTGTTTATGTGCTAAACAGGAATCTGCTTTCAGTTTTTTCCATCGAATCTGGACTTTTTTTTTATTGACTTATTATCACTTTTACTCAATAATTTTACTTTTTCCCTATGAAACCCCCCACATTTAAATATGGTTTAATTTTCTAAACATACATATTTTAGATAATTTTTTATTTTTTTGTTATTGTTAAATGGTTTTTGCTTATGAATAAAATTTTTATATTCTTTATCATTTTCATGAATTTGCATGCATTTCAAGTTCCTGGACCACCATCTATGTGTTGAAAATATCAATAATAATATACATATATTCAAGATTTTCAACTTCAAAAGCTTTTATATAGATAAATACCTTCCAACAAATAATCATTTTTTATTTTTGTTTTTATTAAAAAGTCAATTGAAGTTAAAATTAATGGTCATAAATTTTATTTATAAAATACTTTTTTTTATTTTTTGTAAATTTTATTTTTCAAATTTAGCACGTGCTTTAATGGCATTTTTAATGTTATTGGCAACACATACATAAATAAATACAACATTTGGCAGGATTGATATTTATTCTAGACCACTTAGAACAATCGTGGCGGTCAAACTTTTGATATATTAAATAAATTGTTCTTTTGGTAAGAATTAAAAAAAAAAAAAAAAAAAATATGTATAATAAACTGCAAGCGAAACATTAACAAAAATATCTAAACGTCATGTAAAAACTTAGCACATTTTAAGATTTAAGTTTTTTGATAACTTTTTTTATTTTTTGGTTGTGGAAGACTTAATTAACTCATATGATCTTATCATGTTTAAGTTTTTCTAAATATCACTTTAATTTTTGTACTAAAAAAAAAGAATTGGTATTTATTTTGTAAATTCAGAGTTGCCAAAGTATATCAAAGTTAATGGAAATTAATGTCAATGTGATTCTCTTGGATGTAAGTAATAAAATATCACAGTGGTTTCAAAAAGCTTTTTTTTTCTTGGATATAATTCTGTGACTTATGAACCGTTGGAGGTATCTCAATAAAATTGCATAAGACCAGATATGAATTATTTTTAAGTTGATTTCGAGCAGAACAGATTTCAAGCAAGTCAGGGGGATAGTGCATGGCCCTCCTAAGTTGGCCCTCTGCGATATATCTTTAAAAAAATCGATAAAAATTCATTTATAATATGACAGAAAAGAAATTTTATATATAGATAGTCCTTGTAAATTTCTACAAAAATACGGTTACGTATATTCGTTATATCTTTTAGTTTAAAAGATACTCAGGTCGGAATATTTTTCTCATTTTTAGCCACTTTTTTATCTTGGCGGGCTTCCTATTGACCCAAATTTTTTTTAAAATATTCACCAGATATTCATAAAATTTTAAATAATAATGCTGCAGCAGAATATAAATATATAAATGCGATAAAACGTTATATTAATCTGAAGTTGGAAATTTAAAGAATTTCATATTTTTGTGTTCTTTACAAAAAGGTGGCAATATTTATTCAATTATAAAACTTGTTTTTTGTCCTGGGCTGTACCATTTTTTAATGTTTTTAAAAGAAATCTTAATCCAAATGAGTGTAAGGTTAATGCGGAGGAGATTGGAGCAAAGGTCTCCCCACAAACCCTAACCAAATTTTAAAAAATTTTTTGTTAAATTCTCAAATCACAAAGCTGGGCTAAATAAAAATTTAGAATTTTACAAAAAGATTTAAAAAAATTTTCTTTTAAGCGACCTTCAATACTGTACATTCTTTTCAACTCGGTTATATAACTATTAAATACTTTTTTTAAATAAACCATATAAAATGTTATCAAATCCATGTAAAAATTAACACCATTCAGTGGTAAAAGGTTTTTAAAATCCATATGTGTTAAAATTGGAATCGCCTTGACACCACATCATTGTCGACATCAGTGTAAAAACAATTTATCAAAACATGGCCGTTTATTTGGAATAGAGTTTTTTCACGGGAAGTCCCAGGAATTCCGCAAAATTTTTAGTCCCGTAATCCCAGGAAATCATACGGGAACTCCCGGGATTTTTTGTATGCAAAATGTTAATATTTTCTAACTCGTGTGTGGTTATTTTAGTACTCGCATATAATGCATTTTTACATTTTTTTATTTCTTTTATTTGATTTGGTTACTATGTAGTTTAAATATCTTTAAGAAACTATCATAAATATATTTGATAGTTCCTGAGTCCTTCATGCATTTTTGTATAATAGATGAAAAATAAAATAATTCTATTTATGAGAATATTAAAAAAAATAAAAATTGACTCTGCATTGTTGTCAAAAATAATATGTTGCAAAAGGACTAGTAAGAAGTAAAATTCGATATTTGAAAAATATATTTATTAACGATTTTAAGATGTAAGTTGCCCGCATGTAAAAAAGGAAAGAGAAATCTCCCTAAAATATCTTGAATCTCCAAACAACAACATTTTAAAGTACCAGTGAAGATATGGGCCTAATTGAGAACAAGTTTTCCTTAGATATATATTAATAGTGTAGCATAAAAATATAATAAATTTAATTGTGTTTTGTATGAGAAAAAACATTATTCATAGAAATGGGTTATCAATCTGAAAATAATAGGTGTTCAGAAATCTGTAAAATTCTTTGGTGCTCTCTATATAACAAGCTTACTTTCTTAAAATTACCAAGGAAAGTTTTACCCACAGGCTAATATGAAATCCATGGTTATATTTTGACTTTCGGATGAGTTATTATACAATAAAAAGTGTTCATATAATTTTATATATTTTATAATATTTCAAAAAGAGTTGACTAAGTTTATAAGGTTAATAATCAATCCCGATTTCCCGGAAGCGATAATAGATCGGGAAAAGAAAAACTCTTATTCGGAATTACCTTAAGTTGGAACACCACTCTTGGAAAATATATGGTAGCCATTGCTAGATATGCTTTTAAATATATGTATTTATTTATTTAAATGTTCAACGCGTAATTGAAGTTATAGGTCGGTTTTTAATTTGGGTTGAAGCAAACCAAAAAAGATACACTCTATTATATTCAGTTTTCCGTAAGAAAGAAATAGAAAGATTTTAAACTTGATTTGGAAAAACATATTGTTGGTTCTACATGCGTATGACAGTGCAGACGATAAGTATAAGTATGGAGTTGATATACCAATAGAGTCCCAGACTAGTTTGGAAGATATAATGGCTTGGATGAAACTTGTGATATAGAAGGGAAAAGTATTAAACTTATATTTTGTGTTAAGAACACATCAAAAAATCGATATATGCATAAAACTTGGTAATTTAGAAGGATACATATTTTTTCAAGGTAGTTGGTTTTTTATTAACATTTTGAAGAAAATAAAAGTCAGATTTTTATAAAATTTTCACAGTATTATGAGAAAACGCTGTTTTGAACCAGCTCCGAAAGTTTTATTGCAATTTTATTCCGCATACGCAAAGTAGTTCCAGATCGCTTTTTTAAATAATTATGTAACTTGTAAACCGTTGAAGATATCTTAATAAAATTTCACATGGCCAGAGACGAGATGTTTTAGAGTTGACTTCGAGGAGTACAGATTCTGAGCAAGTCAAGGCGGTAGTGGGTTGCCCTCCAAATTTGACCATCTCATGTATGCCATTTTTTTTAAATCGTCAAAAATTCATTTATTATATGGCATAAAGGAAATTTCAAATACACATAGCCTTTGTAATTCTCTACAAAAAATATACTTACATGTGTGGATTATCTATTTAGTGTAAGAGATATTCAGGTCGAAATAAATTTTTTTCTCATTTCGTTTTGACAAATTAACTTCATTTTCAAACGACTATTTTACTTTCGGTGATCATACACATTGTAATTGTATGTCAAATAATTCGGCTGGTAATGATCTCTACAATTACTGTCTTCAATCCAGCTACTACATTTATTACCCAAATAAATACACTCGCTTTGGTCAAAATATCAACCCCGTTCAACCGTCTACAGTAGACATTCTTTTATCTAACTCGTGTCTCCATTTTTCAAACCTTGAGACAAATCCAAATATTTTACAGTCAGACCATGTACCTATATCTTGCGTTATTTCTGGACAAGTTCAAAACATGACATATTCAGTTCCCTTGTATTATCGCGCAGACTGGTCAGCAATCAGAAACTATGTGGAAAATGAAATTAGGTGTCAGAACATTGACCAACCTGTTACTAATTCAGGTAATCTGGATTTTTATTTTAACAAATTAATATCTATAGTTAAAGAAGCGTTTAATAAAAAAATCTGTCGGTCATAAAAATTTTTGGCAACGAGAAATCTCTGATATTAGTAAAATGTAAATTAGTCAGAGAAATAAATACAAACGTAAGTTTAAAAGATGTAGTGATTTTAATTATAAAAATCATTTGAAAAGAATTTGGAAGCTATTAAATAAACTTATTGATTTTCACCTTAATAAAGACCGCAATGAATCCTGGTCAAAATTTATTTCGAATTTGCCCTCGGGCTCTAAATCTAAACGGTGAAGTTTTAAAAACTGCCAATGAAAAGGCTAATTCAATAGTAGACGTATTTAGTAATTCTCACACCATTACTTTAAATAATTCTTCACCTATAGACACAGCAGTCTCATGATCTCAACGATACAATTCTTAACAGATCTAACATAGAGCTTACCAATTTAGATGGAGTTAAATCGTTTGTACTTTTATTGAAAAATAATAAAGCCTCCAGTTTAGATGGCATTAATTATCCTTAAAAAGGTGCCCGATTGCTTTTTTGAAACTATATGTAAACTTTTAAACTCTTGTTTAACAGAAGCCTATTTTCCAACTATTTTTAAGAAGGCAAAAGTTATCCCAATCCTAAGCCAGGAAAGGATCCTAAATTACAGTCTAGCTATAGACCAATCAGCATCTTAAGCCTATTGGAGGAAGCATTTGATAAAAATAATTAATAAGAGAATTTTAGACTTTTCCAACCAAAATACTATTATTAACCCTTAACATTTTGGATTCCGCAAGGAGCACTCTACAGTGCATCAACTAAAAAGAGTCGTTAATTTTATTGAATCAAACAAAAGAAATCGTAAGAGCACTGGAGTTATTTTTCTTGACATTGAAAAAGCCTTCGATTCAATATGGCATGAAGTCCTGGTTTTTAAACTAAATTCCTTCAATTATCCAACGTTATTGCAAAAGATAATAAAGTTTTTTAGATCAGCGCTTATTTGCTGTATCTATAGATAACACGCTATCTAGTTATAAACAAATCCCTGCGGGTCTGTCGCAAAGATTGGTATTTTCACCCACTCCTTATCCAATATATATTTCCGAATTTACTGTTCGCAAGAATTAAGAAGTATCTTTTTACGCTGACGACAATGCTTTTATTTGCTGCGCAACAATCAAAAAAAAAAAAAAAAAAAAAAAAATGGAAAATAGTTTAAAATCTACCTATAAATACTTTGATAAATGGAAGATGAAAGTTAATGTTAGTAAAACACAAATTTCCATATAATAGATCACAGAAACGTATTCCTGCAAAACGTTTATATTCTAAGGGGGAGTTTTTATTCCTCTGTATGATAGTATCACATATATAGGAATTATCTTAGATAAAAAACTATCATTTAAACAACACATACAGTATATATGTCATAGAGCATTTAAATGCAGTCGTGCACTTTATCCCTTACTCAACAGAAGATCTAAACTTCATTTAAAAAAACAAGATCCTTATTTACAAAATGTGTAATTGATCAATTTTGACATAAGGATGCCAAGTCTGGTTTAATAAAGCTGAATATTATATAAGAAAATTACAGATAATACAAAGTAAAAATATGAAAATAATTTATAACCTACACCCCAGATATTCTACTGATCTACTGCATAGAAACTTTAACCATAAAATGTTTAATTCATTTGCAAGGGAACTGGCTGTCATTTAATGAAAAATGCAGAACGTCTACATATGAAATAATAAGAAATTTGCTTCGTTTTTTTAAGTTTTTTTTTAACTTGACGCGCTTAATGTTGACCCTAAAATTTCTTTAAATTTTTCATCAGATTTCTGACAATATTCTAATTAATATTACTGCAAGAAAAAATTATATTAATCTGAATTTGGAGCTTTAAAAAAAATTGATATTTTTTGTTTTTTTTTTTTTCAAAAAGGCAATATTTTTTCACTTATAAATTGCGTTTTTTTGTTCTAGGCTATATAAAAGAAATCTTAACGCAAATGTGTGTAAAACAAATCTAGATGAACTTGGGGCAAATATTTCCCTATAAACTTTGTTCCCTATCCAAACTTTGTCAATTTTGCACAATTTCCTGGGATTACGGGACTAAAAATTTTGCGGAATTCCTGGGATTTCCCGTGAAAAAACTCTATTCCAAATAAACGGCCATGTTTTGATAAATTCTTTTTACACTGATGTCGACAATGATGTGGTGTCAAGGCGATTCCAATTTTAACACATATGGATCTTAAAAACCTTTTACCACTGAATGGTGTTAATTTTTACATGGATTTGATAATATTTTATATGGTTTATTTAAAAAAATGTAATTAATAGTTATATAACCGAGTTGAAAGGAATGTACAGTATTGAAGGTCGCTTAAAAGAAAATTTTCCTAATTGTGCGAATAGTATTTTCCAAAGTAATCAGATTCAGGTTGTAAATATCGCATCATAAATGGCTGTTAAGAAAAGAAACTGAGCCGTATTGAGGATTATCTTTTCATAGCACCGAAAATAGCTTTGCAGTGTTTAAACTTCGGCATCTAGCAAAAAATTGCACTGCTTATCCTAAATGAGTTATATATTCAAAATGGTTAGTCTAATCACATTACACGTCGGGAAAGTCACTACGTCTGCTAAGATACTTTCCTATTTCTGAAATATATTGTAGGTGTCTTCTTGGTAAGATATAAGAAATTCTAAAATTAGTAACGTATGTATATATAAATATCTGTTTGAAAGTATCTAATGGATTCTTCCAAATTCGATGATCCAAACAAATATTTCTCTTGAGAGATCTTTACTAAGTAACTTCGTTAAGTTAAGTTAAAAGGACTACTACTGAAATCCTAATTATATCGGCAGCACGAATGCAATATTGAATTACATGGCCAAAATATGATGTTGGTATTTTGCTGGAGAAATTCAATGGCGAAAGTTTCACACTTCAGAAGTCTGGTTATCCGAGAGTTTATTTGACGTCAAGTAGAAAGAAAAGGAAACATTTTTACTTGAAAGGCCAACAATATGTGTCGAATAATGAGGGGTAAAATTTTCTGCCTCATAAATCACACTAGATATAATCGGCACTGGTCATTTGTGGCTTACTGACATTAATCAGAAACTGATGGAAAACCTACAAGAAAAACTACAACGGTGCTAAGTCGCGAGTTCACTAAAATTTTATTTTAAAATTAGAAAGACATTTTCTCAGATATGTGCAAAATATATTCATTTATTAAATTTTGTTAAGTATTTTAGTAGTTATAAGCGGTAAAATTTGCAACTCATGCATATAAAAAAACTCACATATACGTGTATAAGCCTCAGACAAAAGAGCGTATAAAATTATTGAACTCTTCTCTGTTTTATTTCCCATGTCTCTCTGACAATTCTCTCAATTCAAAGTAGGGTCATTGATGTTATTTCTTTACAAGAACAAACTGAACAAGCTGCAGTGAAATAATAATGATTTTTTACTTGTAATTGAGATATTTGTAAGAGAGAATCTATAAACCAAATAGAAGAGAGTTTAATAATATGAATTGCTTTGTTTATTTTCTTCAGAGCTTATGTTTTATGAGAAAGAAAACGAACTATTTATATTTCTTTTTGAAAGGTATTTATCATAAAAGTCTGAGTATTTTATTTTCTCTTCTATATATTTTTGAGCCAAAATAATATTTATTGTTGATTTTTCTTTTTTCGAAGTATTGTAAAGCACAAAATAAAAATGAAAAAATAGCTAAAGCGAAGAAAACGCTAAAATAAAAAAACCGTAAAAACAAAAAAACTAATTAAGAAAATATAAAAAAATGACAAAAACGAAAAATAAAAATATGCAAAAATAAAACAATCTGCAAAACCAAAAAAGAAAAAAAAAAAATGCCAAAATGAAAAAATCGACAAAGTAAAAAGAAAAAAAAAATTGTCAATACGAAAAAAATGGTAAAAAATAATAAAAAAAAAATGATTTTTTTTACATTTTTACACAAAAATTTCAATATGATAGGGGGTAGCGGAGCTCCCCAGGATATTTCAGTCTTCATAATTAATGGTAGTAAAGGTAGTGGTGGACATTGATTTAAGAAGCATTATTGAAAGATATTGATTATAGATTGAAGACGAGCTATTTTAAAGCTCTTGTGGTATTAAGTTTGCAAAAAAATTTCTGTGGTCAGTTTTGGTCATTTAAATACAAGTGGCAACACTTTAATTAAATAAATTGCCACAAAAATTACTTTAAAAAAATAATTCAAATCTTAGATAACACCTTCCAAAATCACAAACAAATTTTCATGTTGAGTAATTTTTATGTTTGTAATTTTCAAACTACAGTATTTTTTGAAAAACCTCACATTATTTTTGATCAAAATCAAAAATTATCACATAAATTTTGATTTAGGAAAAAAACTTAACTTTATACATGTTGCTTGACATGACAGTATCAATGTTTTGCAGTTTTTTCTTCAACTGATCTCTAGACAAATGTATTTCACTCCTTCTGCCAACTAATGTTGAATTTTTGCCTTTTTTTTAATTTCTTAAACACATAAAATGTATAAAATTTTTAATGCTTGCTAGAGAATAAAATAAACTATTTTAAGTCGATTTTCTTTTTGGTCAATTAAGCCATTTTGGTCTTTTCTATGGATAAATATAAGTCTGTAGTTTATAAACACATGTTACGTATACTAGAAGTTTTTTTTTTTTAAGTGACTTGAATAATTGCATTGTAATTGCAATTAATATGACTGAACACTTATTTGCTGTTGGCTTTATAATTGTGCCAACTCAGTGATTTGTTTGTATATACACATAATCATTTTCTTAGAGTAGATTTCTTAAGTTTGTGAATATTTCTATGTTCGCAAAAAAATTAAGTAATTTAAGAGGATTTTTTAACGGAATTATAAAATTTTGTATTTAATGCTAAGTTATGGCAGAAGTATAAATGTTAAGAGTTTTTAAAAAGGGTTATTTCCTGCAGCTAATTGCTGGTGCATTGAATAGTAATTTAAGGTATTTAAAAGTATTGGTTACAAAAGCTTTGACATGAATTAAAAAATTTACTTAGGCTTCATTTATTTAATCCTTTAAAAATAGTTTGTTGCATAAGTCTCTTAAGTCTCTTGTTTTATTTTAATTGCATAAGTTTCTACGAACTGCATTTTTTTCATGATGAGAAATTTAAAGAAACTAATTCTACAAAATTAGAAAAATAATTCTACAAAAAAAAAAAAAAAAAAAAAATTGCCCAAATTAATTTTATATCATATTATTTGTTTTCACTAATAATTAAAATTAGCCAACCTCTTTAATAGATATTGATTTCATATCATGTATTTGATCATTTTCCTTAATATTAAATTACTAATAAATCCCATAACTTTTTCATCCATGATCATAAAAATATAACTAATGAAAATTCAAACATTTAATCATCATTGACATACGTTGCCATCTGTTAGAGAATGACACTTTGTATTTAACTTACCGCCATAAGACATCAAAAGGCACTTGCTCACAACAACCATAGACTTTTGGCGCCTATTTAAACTTTATAAAAGACAATCACAACCAAATGTATGAGAAGAAATAAAAAATCCTAAAATATATAGGTAAAAAAAAAAAAACAAAAAATATTCACGTACCAACAGTATATCGAGGGATTTTTTATAACCATTAGTGCAAAAAAAAAAAAATAAAAAAAAATAATATAATTTATAGCAGTTCATTCTAAGAAACCTAATGGGAACCTTAAAAAAAAATAAAAAAATTGGCTTAAAAAGATGATCAATAGTTACATTTAATAATTTAAGGATTTTAAAGAAACTTAACATAAGTTTAATATTAGTTAATCTTTAAATAAATTTTTTTGTCATTAAAATTGTATTGCTTGCAACATTCTTATAAATTTGTTTTGTATTCGATGTTTATTTATTTTATTTATATTTTTTGTTATTTGGTTGATCATCACTCACCAGGCGTAACGAAGGTGCACCTTCAATCAAGCCTAACCATATAAGGAATTAACTTCAAAATCATTGAAGAAAGATGCAACTTTAGCGATTCATATGATTAGAATCTACTACATGCTTAACACACATTTTATTTGGATACTTGTGTGTTATCGTGTGGCACTACTCTGAAACAAAGACCAAGGGGAGCAAAAAAAGTATAATGAAATAAACAAACAATCAAATGGTATAGCAATGTTGACATTTTCAATATATCAGGTAAGATGGCATGGGAAAGGACGTGGCAGAGTGTGGTAGACATTTTTACAAGCTACTTTTTAGGATTTTTTTTTTATTATTTAGCCTCTTTGAAAAAAAAAAATACTACTTTCGCGAACACCCTAATATAAATCAGGAATTAATTTCTCGACAATGTGAGCAAAAAAAGATAAGTACATGTCTTTAGATAATGGGTGGTCTAATTATCTTAATAATATCACTATACCATTCTGAAATATAGCGGATATTAAAAAAAAAAAAAACATTAAATCGAACATAAGATGCACTAAAACTCCAAAATAAAAGATTCCACATAGAATTGTGCTTTAGCAAAATTGTGGAAATTAAAATTATAAATTTTCTAATGTCATCAAAATATGTATGATGTATACAAAGCGAATTATGTGCAAAAAAAAAAAATCGAATTTTTGTGATATTTAACTGCCAATATCTCACGTAACGTATAGGCGATTTTTGGTGACTTAATAGCATATATATGTAATGCAAAGACAAAGGTGTATGCCGAAATTCGCTTCGCTCTATCAAATTTGGAGCTAGAGTATTTTTTTGTCTTATTTTTCTGGACTACAATATTTTAAAAATAATCGTGTTTAAAAAAATAAATACTAAACTTATACGTTAAGAAATCCATCAAACATTCCAAATTCCAGCTTTTGAATAATTCTTTCTGCTCTAGTTCTTAGGAAATTATTCTGAATTTTTCTTAAATGTTTAGGTTTCAAAATTGTGGGTTGGTACAATAACAATGTGTATGTTTTTGGCATATTTACGTCTAAATTATTAATATATTATTTGTTGTTGTTTTTATTATTTATTATTTTGTTTAAAATACGACATTGCATATTGATCGATAAATATTTATAAATTGGTTTGATCTATTTTTCCTTTTTAAATGAGAACGATGAATTTAACAATAGTTAACAAACTTTTTCATTGATTCAAAGTACTTGTTCGTTGAGTAAAGCTCTTCTTTCTTAAATCAAAGTACTAGTGATATGAATCAATAAATTGTACATTGAATGGAAAAAATCAATGAATTTTATTCAAGGTACTTCGTTTGTTCAAATTACTTTTTCAGTCTATATGTATATATATATAAGGAATAATCACGAAAGTATAAACTTTTTAAAGCCAGCAGCTAAGCTTTCGAATTTTACATATTCCTTAATTTTTTTTGTTGTTTCAAAAAATGGAATTAAAAAAAGCATTAAAAACTGAATTTTTATAAAAATGAAAGCAATACTAATAAAATATAGTATTAGAAGAATTAAAAAAAATACGTTTCTAATAAAGAAAGTGTCAAAAATGGCTGTTAAGTCCAAAAATAAAAATAAAATATAAGAAATTGTTATGTTACATTCCAAGTATATTCTTTGTTTTTTTTTTTGTAGCTCCGTGTTATTTGTTGCTGATTTGACAATGTAGTACAAAATTTAAAAACATACGCATTCATACTGAATGGTGTCATTTTGTAAACATATGTGGTCGATAAATGTGAGTAAAGGGTGTGAAAGATTCGAAAAAGCATAGATTTGGTAGGAACTACTTGCAAAGAAAAGATCATTTAAGTGAAATGAAACTCAATTTCTTAAAGTGAATTTAAAGTAAATGTCAATGCAAAGAGTATCAGTGCAAAGAGTGGACATAAATGTCTATATTATTCATTGTACGATTAATTGAGGTTCGAAATTTGTATGTTAAAGTATCAGATTACTCTCTTTCCCCGACGGCGAATGATAACCCACGTTTTTCTAAGCAGCTTGGTCAATCGCTGCTTAAATTATTGAAATCGCGGAGATTTCTCCAGTTTGTATCCTATGTGCTATATATATATAACACTGATTTGACTGTGTATCTGATGAAGCATATATATGGTAAAATATTTAATGCATTTCGTGTCCATAAAAGCCATGTTTTCAAAGAATGGACTTACAGTTTACATATGAACATATGAACGAAATTTGGTTATGAATAAGGCGATAGGAGTCTATGATTTTATATTAGCATCAATTTGACTTAAATATGTAATTGGTTTTGTGTGATGGCTTAAGAATTTTATCAAATATATAATATATAATATTTTGTGTAGAAAAAAAGAAAATTTTATTGAAAGGCTATAAAAATAATTTAACATAAATCGATATTCACAAAATAAACGAAGATGTGCTCTTTGATGTTCTTAACCTATAAAACCATATTTTTTGTACAGTCATGTTTTTATTTAAAAAAAACCATTTTGCGTTATCATAAACCACCTATGCTTTAAAATTTTTATCCGATATTTTTATTTCCTACCCAACCGGCTGTAGCTGTATATAGCGTACCCGAAATAAAATATTTAAATTCGGATTTATTATATTTTCTTTCTTTTTTAATATTGTTCTCGATTTTTTTTCTATAAAAATAAATTTAAAGGAGCAGCTTGGATATAAATACTACAACACGAAAGAATAAAAAAGAACTAAATTGGTTGATTACCTGTGGTGGCACGGTGACTAAACACTTGTTTCGCTTCAGTAACGCACCATGCGTCTTATGTAAGCTTTTTTTTTTGCTTTAAGTTAAATATCGTTATTCTACAGTCTTAACAAATGCTTTGTCGGTCCGTCCAACCATGCGTTCGTCTTAAACCAAAATAAGAATAAATACAAACACTCAATTAAATGCCTGTAGTGAAAAATGTCGTAGTGCAGCAAGATAATATTGATGATGGAGTGGTGGTGGTATCGTTGCTGGTGAAGCGATTATTTGTATTGTATTTTATATGTTTGGGGTTACTCCTTATATTTTTGCTAGTCTGATAATTTAAATTTTTGTTGTTGCTATTGCAATTGTTGTTTTCTTTAATTTTAAGGTGTGATCTGTTGAAATTGTGTTCAGCACACTTATCATGTTTTGCACCGATCCACTACCACTCACTACTTAACTAACACTAAGAAATAAATATGCTCGAAAACGGGAGGGGGAAACAGTTCGAATATGGAATTATTTGTATTTTTAATTTCTTTTTGGAATTCATTTCACAACTGATTGCGTCTTCAGGTCAATTCGAATTGAGCATTTCTTATATGTTTTAAATTAAATGAACCATATCACAACCAAACAAACATACACTTAAGTATGTTTTGTAAAAAAACACGCGCCTTTCTTGATTTTAATTTAAATTTTGATTTTGCTGTCTTCCCGCTTCCTTCTCTCTAGCGTTAAAGGAACAGAATTGTGAATCATTTGTGCTTCTTTTTTTATAATAAATAAGAGTATAATATTTAACCTGATCATTATTTAATAAAATACAAAAAAAAAAAAAAACAATCATGCGATAAATTTAAAAAAAAAATGTATCAGGTACGTTATTTTCATTGAATATTTTAGTTTATTTCTTTTTTTTAAGTTTTGTTTTTTTAATTTGTTCTTAATGGTTGGTTTGTTAAATTATGAGAAATTAAATAAATTGAAATGAAAATGTTTTATTCATGACAAATTTTCATCGCAGTTGATGATTGTGACGATTATGACAACTAGTCAAGTAAATCGCTTTTTTAAGGTGTGTCTTCCTTCAACCTTACTGCTGTTCAGATTATGAAATATTTGTCTACATATCATCGTTTAAATATTTAATAATTTATTTGTATGCCCCAAAGAATTTTTAATTTAATAATTATGGTCTTTCTGGTCTAAATGATTAAAAAGAAATCATAATAATATTGTAAAGATCTGAAACACTTTTATTGTAAGATTTCTGTCAAATTTAATGAAAATTTAAAGTTAAAATTGTATTCAAATAAGAATATAATTTCTATTTTTTAAATTTATGCAAATTTTTTAAAATCCTAATAATTATTCATTCAACTATGTTTAAGAACAAAAATATTCCCATGATTTATAAAAAAGAAATAAGATCAATTTAGTTTTGTTCATTCAACTTTTAGTAATGTTTTTCAACAACCTTAATGATTGAAAAAAAAATTGTAAATTATTTCATAATACCTTAAGCAAACTCAAACAATAAAGTGAAGACCAACTTAAAAAAAAATAAAGAATACAAAAAAAATCAACTAAAATTGTACCTTCAGTTTTGTATTGATTATAATGAAACCATCTCTTAACCTGCATAAAATTTTTTGCCGAAACAAAAATATGAATTTTAAATCAACAACTATAAAGCAGAAGCTGCTTTAATAGAAGTCAATCGAATAATCTTTTCAAACAACCGAAAAAATAACTTAAAGCTATGTTATGTTAAAAAAAAAACTAAAAATAACAAAATTCATTTTGAAGTAGAAAAATCACTTGCAGCCCTATAACAATCACCCATGGCCTACATCGTGTAGATGCTCTTAAAGTTAAGCAAACTTCCAGCATTATAAAAACAACAACGACAAACCAAAAAATAAAATAAAGAAAAATCTAAAAAAATTACTGCAACTCAAGATGATTAACTACAAACAAACATGACAGCTCAATTTCAAACTCAAATTTTTCGATTGGAATATTAAAGTTTTTTTATTATCATTTTAACAAGATTGCGCAACTTTTATAAGTAGTTTTTCTTAACTTTTGGTTTTAACAAGGTAAAATAGTAAAAAAAAAATATATATGACGACAACAATCTCATAATCGCCCTAAATCCATCAATAATATCGGCCATCACGACAAGTTATTTTTTAATAATTTTTTTCTTATGTTTTTATTCCAAATTTCAATTTTATCTTACAAATTGTTCATGTTTTTTTGCGATTAAAGCATGTTTGCTTAAATCTTCATTAATGAAATTGCCTCCAAAGAAATCTATTTGATTTTTTTTTGCCAATCGAAAATAAACTCCATTATAAGAGGCTTACTATGAAAAATCATACTTACAAGTTAAGACCCTTAAAACATAATTTAGTTGTAAAAAAAAAATAGTTGCTTAAACAAATTATTATATGCCAAATTGTCAGTTAACTATTTCTATTTAGAGTTTCATATTTTATAATGAAAAACATATTTTGGCAAATAAATTGTCACAACATATTTTGTTAGAGCTGAATGGTTAAGGAATTAACATTTTTCTTTTACAAATTATTGACAAGTGAAGGGTTGTAAATAGAGTTTCTCTTTTCTCACTCCCGAAAAATCGAGATTGATGTTTAAATTTCCCGGGATCACAGAAATTCCCGCCATAAATAAATAATTAAAATTTTTACATCAATCCCGAAAAATAGGGATTGATGTTTAAATTTCCCGAGATCACAGAAATTCCCGCCATAAATAATAAATAATTAAAATTTTTTAATATTTGTAAGAGAATTCAAAGAAATGAAGTATAAAAATTTTGAAATAAACTAATTAATCATAAAACGATAAACTAATACAATTATTTTTGTAATATTGACATTTTGAAAATTAAATGAAATCATTTTATTATATAATAACTCATCCGAAAGTCGAATCATTACTTTGGTTTTCATATTGCTCTGCGGGTAAAACTTTCCTCCATATTTTTATGGATATATGCCAGTTGTTACGAAAGTCCAAAAAATGTACAAACTTCCCTATTGCAATAGTTTTTCCCATACAAAAATATAATTAAGTTCTTCCTACTTTTATGCTACACTATTAAGCTAAGCTAAGAAAAACTTGAGCTCAAAAATTAATTCATTTTCAGTTCTTGAACAATTTTAAATTGCATGATCTTATAAGTGAACTTTTTGTAATTTATCTAATAAAACTGAGTTAATAATTTGGATACTTTTAGATCCACATATTTACTGATGCTTTAAAAATGTAAGTTGTTGTTTCAGGATTCCAGTAATTTTAAGGAGATTCGTCTAACAATTTTCACATGTGTGCAATTTATATCTCCAAACGGTTTAACAATTATGCTTTTTAAATGTCGAATTTTACTTCTTACTAGTTCTTTTCAAACATACTATTTTTGACCCCAATGAAAAAATTTGCAGAATATATTTTTTTTTATTTAAATATTCCCATAAATATAATTATTTTATTTCCATCTATTATACAAAAATGCATGAAGGACTCAGAAGTTATCAAATATGTTCATATATTTCCTTAAATATATTTCTGTGACAACAAGGAAAAACTTAAGATATGCAAAAATTTTGTTTTTTGAATACTTTATATCCAGTTCTATGCTGTATCAATTTTTTGTAAAAATCTAGCAAGTATTTCAAGCATATTTAAATTATTAATAAAATTTTATAAAGTAAATTTATAACAAAATTTTCCATAGTGTTGCATGTAAATTAAAAATATAAACTGCTCTTCTGAAAAGCTTAGAAAAATTACTTTTATAGTTTTCCTTCTTGCCACAGATTTAACCTTGTAACAAAATAGCATAAAAATAAAAACAAATTAAAAACAATATTATGTACTAAAATAAAATATATGAGTTAAAACATATGGTTACTTTAGTATATTTTATATAAAAAATATAAAATATACTGAAAACTGTGCGGAATTCCCGGAAAAATACCTTGAGTATTAAAAAGTATAGTATAAATTGGATTTAAGAAAAGCCCAAAAGAGATAATATTTATTTTTAATTACATTTATTCTTTTAGTTCTTATTAGTATTTTGCCATTTTTAAAAGATATTCTGATAAATTTTGTGTTTTTCTTTATATTTTTTGAAGATTTAAGTTTGATTAGATCATGTTAGTTTCAAAATTTTCATACTAAAAAAATCAAAGAGAGAATTTTTGTGGGACTTATACTTAAAAATTAAAATCATTGAGAAAATTTTAGAAATGTTGAAAACATTGTTAATAATATTTTAGTTCTGTATCTTTTTGTTTATGATAAATCTGTGAAGATATTAAAAAAAAAAAAAAAAAATACCCTTTAGCATCAATTACTTAAAATATATCGTCTATTATAGGAAATATTAAAAAATGCTATTTTTTGACAGGAATTTATCAGATTATCTTCATATTTGGTGTAATACATACAAGCTTTTTTCATTTATTCTTCTACAAGTCAAAAAATGGACAAAATATGTAAGAGCCTATTTACATTGGGATTATTGCAACGTATTTTATATATATATATATATATATATATATATATATTTTTTTTTTTTTTTTTGAAGTTTGTTCGAAAATCCATCTACGTTAACACATTTAAATTTATATTGTGAAACTTTGACAAAAACAATAAATTAGAAAAATAAAACTAAAATCCCCTGAAATTTATATCTTTCCTACAACAACTTTTCTTAATCCGCTTGCTTTTCTACACCTCCTGCCTAAAATTTTAAAAATTGCAGCAATTTTTTTTAGGGAATATCCCCAATGTACTCTGACTCTACACTCTACTGGAAAATTTAAAAACCAATTTTATATTTAAATTAATTTAAGCCAAAAAAAATTAAATATGTTAAAAAAGTTAATTTTCTTTAAACTATTATCTCAAAAGCAAACAATCATAGAACAACATTGATTTTTATAAGCGATCCATCTTCAAAAGTTCCCTTTTATGACAAATAAATAAAACTTTTAAAATGTGAAAAGTCCTCAGAAATTAACTTAAAATGTAAATGAGTATTCTTTTCCTTTTTTATAAAATTCTATTTTGAAAGAGCTCAAATTTTCGTTGGCGAAATTGCCAAAAGTGAATTTATTTTAATTTAGTACTAGGAAAAATTTTTATAAATAATTTTTTAATAAAAAATCAAATAAAAACACTTCAATTGAAAAAAAAATAATTATTATTCCTTTTATTCGAATATTCGATATAAAAATATTCGAATTATTCGTTATTCGAAAAAGACCTTTTTTAAATTCTTCGAATAATTCGAACGAACATTATTCCAATGAATACTCTACTATGTAGTACAAACTTGTAAGTTCATCCTGTTAATAATGGGGAGAAACATCCCTTAATCGTTTTAAATGAGAATATAAGTTAAATTTCTAGAAAAGCATATTATTGCAATATATAATCGCCTTGTATAATAGGTTGTTTCGTAAAAGTGCCTAAGAGGACATACCTTTAATAGAGAGATTGCCTGCTTAGCATGTTTCTAAAATGACTGTATTGGTTTGTTTTGCAGTATTTTTATAATATTTTAGTACTTGAACATATTGCATCTATTTATTTATATTATCTTCAATAAAACCTTTGAATTACACGAGTCACGCTACAAAACCTAATAAATAGAGCTTATTCTTATTCAAACTATGAAGGTCAGTTCCAACTAAAATAAAAAACATGTGCAAAATTAAATCCAATATCAATATTCCACTACACTTCCTGAAAACCCTACTTAAAAATCTATAAATTTTAATATTTATTACAAGCAGCAATGATTTTTAATTTTTGAGCAATGTGAAATCGAAACCCTTTTGATCAGATTACAGGTGAAAGGATTTCGTTGTGTTAATTTTGTTTAATATACCTTGAATATGAACTGATGCCAGGCGCATGCCCGCATTTATAATAAATCAAGAGCAAAAACTGCAACGTCACAGGTCATAAAATGCACAACAGTAAGAATACAAATAAATGTCACATGTACAACACCTTTTAACTGGACAAGATGAGATGATCAAGAAAACAATAAAAACAATTAAAATCGAAAAATATCAAATATCATAATAAGATCCTTTAACGGTGATGAGAAGGCACATGTATCAAAGATAACAAAAGGTGCAAAACACCCCCATAAAATACAAAGGGTATTAATGTATGGTGCGCTATTGATTTCCGTGGAATACAAGTATTGAAAATAAACAACACTATTTACAATAAATAAACAATGTGTGTCATACAACAACTAATGGTCAATTAAAACCACCACAACTATTACTGACAAGATAACAAGAAATATAAATCTTTGAATATTGTTTTTATTATGATTTCCAAAGAATTTTCAGAGTATGAAAGGATGCTGGTGGTCGGGGTAAGATTGTATTAAAATATAGACAGCTGAAAAAATGAAAGGATATTTTAAGTCACTGTGCCACATAACACTGCCCCAAGAACAAACAAGACATTTTTTTACTTGTATGTGTGTCTTAATTTAAGAGATGCATTCATGCATTAAGTAAACAAGTAAATACATTTTGAAAATCACTACATTATGTAGATGCAACAGCAGCCAGACACATGTGCTTGTGCCACATTTTAATATAATCTGTCTTAATGCCAACACTACCAACAACAATAACAGCAACTACTACGTCATAAAGCAGTGGCAGCCACTGCAAAGAAAAATAATACTTTGTCTTCTTATGATTCGGTTTTAAGTTGTTTTGCTTTTGCATACGTTGCAAGAATACAGTAGTTGCAACATAGTGTCATAATTAAAATGCTCCATTAGCTAAGTAATGTATCACATTTGATTTCATAAATGACACCAGTGACAAATTTTAAAACCACCGGAGTTTTGACTTTACGAATTTGTTGCAGTAAAGCCTGTGCAAGAAAAAATAATAAATATAAATCAGAATCATTTGAGTTTTTGCTAAAGGATTGCCATAGTTATATTTTTGCATTAATTATCGAACTATACTTTCGGGAAATTGAGTTGATCAAAGGCGAGACACTTCTGTAAATTGTACAGAACAGAGGAAGAATTACATATTAAAATAGTATTAAAAGAAAAAATAAATTTTTGCATTAGTGGAAGTAAGATGGAGTGAATTGGAAAATCTTTGTTTTAAAGAACTCTACGATTTATCGGTTGTATTGTGGATTATTAATAATGAATTCCAAAATATTTTGGGTTTAAAATTTAATAAAATACTTAAAACCATTGGCAATACTTTTTGGCTTTTTTATAATTTTTTCGCCACAAACCGATTGAGCATTGACCTTAATCCAGTCAGCTCAACAACAAAAACCCAGAGCAAAAAAACAAAAACTCTCTGCATATATTTAAAAATATCTTAAACAGAAAGTACAATCCCAATGGATTTTTATATGAGTTGCATTAAACAAACCAAGACACTAATGAGTCTCAGTAAACACGCATGCCTCAAAGAAAGCCAACGAATATTTTGCAAACATCAGAGCATATACATACCTGTTGCTCAAAAGATTCTTTTTGATTTTTCACCGTCAACAGTCAGGCGCCAAAAGTATGTATGATGGTGCTATATTTTGTGGCCGGTGTATACCTTCTTCCTGAAAAAAATGCCTCACATTATTTTCTTCACACATACTTACATACACACACACTAAGGAGTCAAACAACTCCTTGTAGTGAAACTGTGGCATAATGTGGCATGATGCACAGCATACAGTTGAATGCGCATGAATATGAATTAATCATCGATTGTCTGATATGTCCCCAATTCTCAGCATCCTTAATATTTTTACCATCTTCATTGGCAAAGAGTTTTAAGAAAAAAAAAAAAAAGATAGAATTAAAAAATCTAGCATATAATTTTTTAAATTCTTCTTGAGAGAGATGACATTAAGCAGAAAATGATTGTAGCAATGTGCAACATACTTAAGAATCAACGCATCATCGTCATCAGGTTAGTTTTTATATATGTATTTATTAGGGTATTCATTTTACTCGACTTTTTCATTATTCGGCTAATCAAATAACTCCAAATTTTCATTTTAATTTAATCGTTTAATCAAGTAAAATTTTACCTTAACATTTCGCTTACTTTTTCACGTATGTTAAAAAATAAATAAATATTTCTGTGTTATTAATTTTAACAAAATTTTAATAAAATATAAAAATTGTTAAAAACATCATTAATTGAGATCACTTAATTTAAAAGAAAGGGTTAAATTTCTTTCCTGAAATAGTCTTTAAACAAGTTAGAGAGCTATGTATATTCAGCTGTGTCGAATCTTATACACCTTTCATCTGTGCCGAGATGTTATATAAAAAATTAATATATTTTTTATAATGAAAGAACGAAGGATTTAGCTTATATAGGGGCTTCAGAAAATTGATAAAACCAAATGCTTATTGTTGTTTTTTTTTCAGTGTCCATAAAAACAACAGCTATATGGAAAGCAGTTATTAAATAAATAAATAAATAAGAAATAAAAAAAAGATTTGTAATTAACTCGGCTGTTTATAGACCAATTTGGTTGATTCAAGAAACTGAAATTGTAGAAAAATATTTATGACTGATCCATATAAGAACGAAGACCGTACCTTGTATAGGAGCTCCAGAAAGTCTAAAAATGTGTTTATACCGATATCTCGGATACTAATGGACTAATTTTGCTCGTTTTTCCGCAAAAAAGATCCAAAAAATATTTCGAATTTTCTGTGCAAGAACGAAGAGGCTTAGAAATATTATGAACAACAATTTCTCCATCACTCAGAAATGAGCAAGCTGGCTTTCGCTCCGGAAAATCTTGTGTTTAGCAAGTAAACAGTCTTAGGATTATCGTTGAGTAGTCAGTGGAATGGAGATAACCTCATTTTTATAGGATCTAAAAAAACTTTTTTTTTTAGAGGTAACTTCTTTTTGGCGATATTTTGCTTATTTATGGGCTGATTTTGCTCATTTTCATTACCGTTCATCTAAGGGAAATTCTCTATGTATAAAACATATACATTCGGTATTTGGAACTTTCTAAAAACTGATTTCAACTGACATACCGTCAGACAGACATTGTAAAAACGATTTCCCTCTAGAATATACATGCTTTTTGGGGTCATAGATGAATATTGTATAAACTACAAACGGATTGACAAACTTTTATATATTTGTGATGCAGTGTATGAAAATAATATATAATTAAAATTTGAATATATTTTTCTCTTTTGTTTTTTTAAAGCCATTGTTTCTCTATGTTTACTTAATATTTCAATTTTCAAATATTATTGTCCGTAAAACTTATAAATAAAAATCTGATGGCATATTTAAGAAATAAAAAAATGGATTTACTTTAGATAAAGGAGTTCAGCGATTTTTAATATAAAGTATGAGTTTACCGTTTAACTCAATACTTACAACTCCATACAACTATCGATTGCACTGTCATTCGTAGTTTTTTCAAATCAAGTTCAAAATCTTCCAATTTGTTTCTTATGTCTTATGTCGTTTCTACCAAAACAAAAACTAGTTAGTTTTTGAAAAAATAAAACTGAAAAACCAAATCCCTTGCATATCTTGTTTTCATTGATTTTTGTTGATACTTCATTTTGTAGGAAGTTTTTATTTAAATACATTTTGATATATTTTTAATATTTAAAAATCTTTTAAATAATATTTTATGAATAATTTATGAACAATATTTATATGACAAATAAAATTAATCAAAAAAATCAAAAATATTATTTTTCCATAATATATGAAAGCTTCCTGTTCTGAAATCAGTTGAACAGGCTGTATAATATTTTGGTAGGTTTTATTTGGATTTCAAAAAAACTAGCCCAAAATGGTTTTTGATTTATATGGAAAAACTAATAAATTTATGTAGTTTTTAATTAAAAAGCGATTGAGGCCAAAAACTACAAGCTTTCGTTTGGTGTAAATGGCATATTACAGAAAATTTAATATAAAAAGGTAAATTTGTTTTCCTTATCTCCTCCAAACACAAATCATAAATAACAAATGATTTAAATTTCGCATTATAATTTTTTAAAATGACATTTATATATTTCGTTTATTTTTTGTGGTCGACAAACGTTCTTCTACTTCAATTACATGTTATATTTCAGGCATATATTCGGTATTTTTTACTGAATAAAATTTGTTTAATACAAAAACAAATCGTACTATCACTTGGCTGCATACTAAATGTTTAGACTTTAAACATTCTAACAGTTGTTTTCAAGCAAAATTTGTTAAGAAACTAAAATAAAAGCATTTTTAAAACTGTTTAAGAAAGTAAATTTTTGAAATATTTTCTACTCCTATTATCCGATTAATCGGCATAATTTACTTGAATAAATTTTTACTTGAAATTATTGATTTTAGTTTGATCGAATTTGTATTTATCGATTATTCGAACAAACACTATTCAAGTGAATACTCTAGTATTTATAAAAGTACATACATTTTATGCGCGTGCCAAACTTGAATATTTGTTCGCTCATTCACTCATGCATGCTTGAAGCAGACCATATACATACATTACTTGATGCTGTGGTGGCTTGCTGTTGTAACGATGATGCATTCAAACAAACATTTCTGCATTTTGTTCACTTTTCCTCTTCATCTTCATCATGATCGTCATCATTTTCATTTGTACTGTGACCATTTTTGGTCTTATCTTTTTTAAGTTTCTATGTGGACGTTTATTTTAAGAACACGTATGTTGTGATGTAAAGGACTTAGATTATGTTTAACTAGCGAAGTATTTATTTTCTTCTATAGAAAATTGCAGTTTTTAATATATTTAATTTTAAATCCAGTCGAGCATAGATTAACTCTGATTTAATTAGCAGCAACTTAGGTATACAAAGTATTGGTTTTGAGCATCAAGAAGTTATTTAGGACGCTGAATTCCAATCTTCACTCATTTTTTCAAAATTGGTTTTAGTTTTCGAAATATCAAAAAAAAAAAAAAACTTTTTTTACTATATTTGAGATCTAACAATCAAGTTATTTAATAAAAAGTGATTAATCACTATAAAATTGAGTGATTAATTTGAATAAGTGTCCAACAGTAGACACTCATCCCAAAATCCCTGGTATTATTTTTTTGAAGTTCGCCAAAATTTATTATCTTCGCTCTCGGTAAGACTATCAAGTACCGCTAGAGTTTTAGGTAAAAAATCTAATGGGAAAAATTTTTTTAAAGATATTCGAGCTCTAATCTTGCTGTTGTTTTGATTTTAATCAAGGAATTTCAGATTACGAAGAATGTTTCGCCCCAAATGGCAAATTAAATAAATCGTTGAATTCATCACTGAATTATATGTAAGTTTCTCCTATATATAATGGATAATTTTCGGTTCCATTTAACTTGATATTTGTTAAGGTGTTAAACATTTCTTACTCCTCTAAGTGTGAAGTAAAGTGATCAAATCTACCAAATGTTTTAGTAAATTTAAATCACGAATCAAATCATTCAATTCAGTTAATCAAACAAGTGTAATAAAAATACGAATATCTGAGAATTTACATCAATTTACCAATTTGTATAATAATATCAACGTATTAAAATACTTGCAACATCCCAGCGGTTGTAGGTGGCTGTCCCGAACTAATTGCTTGACTGACTACATTAGGACATCACTAGTTACTTTATCAACTACGTGGTTAGTCCCTTTAACATGGGCATGTCCTAGGAGGAAGTCTATTGCCACCTCCACGACTACGTGGAGGTGGCAATAGACTTCCGATCTCTCCCACGGCTACGAAGTGGCACTTTTGTGCAAACACAATAATTTTATTGGTTACAACGATTTTTTTTGTAATCTTCTTTTCGAATTCTTCCAATTTTCTATAGGGTAAGTAAAGTGTCAATCGCCACCTCCACGCTTACAGAGAATAGGTAAAGTTTTAGTTTGCTTAACAATCGTTTACAAAATCTACGGAGGGTAATGAAAAAAATGAACACATTTAAGTGTTCTAGGTGCTTAGACACGAATGAATTTTTCTGTCTAAAAGGAAGTAAACTGACATCGAAAAAACTGCTCGGATAGCTTGCCTTCAGTATCCTTATATGATTTACAACACCTTTAGAATATGATGGAAATTAATATTTATGAAACGACAGTACATTGTTCCAATACGCAAGATCTCGACAACTAGAACCAATTTTGAGAAACGAGTATCATATTTAAATACAGCGCCCAAAATTACAATAAAGTTAATTATCATTTGATCAAGTTATTTCGAATTTGTAAGCTTATGCAATTAGCATTACCTACTAGCGAGAATTTCGGATAATCAACGCTCGAGTGTATTTCTTCAATCTAAATTTATTACTAAAGTTCCAATTTACTAAGTTAATAAACTAATTTACGTTTGTTAGTATTATAACAAATCTTTTAACAACAAATTCCGAACTCTTTGAAATATATTTTTGTTTTTGTTTGTCCAGCTTTGGATGTATTTTCACCTAAAGAAAGCTGATTGTGTCCTGAAATTTTATCATCCCAGCGAAAAAACAACTGAAAAAAGCTGAAAAAGCCATGATCTTGAGATTGTGTTGTCATTGGAAGGAAGTACTTAGTGCTGAAAAAGAGCTACAGATTTTTTTTAACCCATGATTGTTGTTTATGTTTCTTGTTCATTACTCACTATTATTATGTTTATACGCAGGATTATTACAAATAAAAATAACTTGCATATAAATAACTCACTGTTTATACACAAATTGCATAAAGGAATATATTTCCTTATTTGTCTTGCAGGATAGGGAAAATACCACTATTATGATTGAAAATTCTAACGTAAAAGAAGTGGCAATATCGTACACTTTGTTTGCCATTGGTATTAGTTTTCTTGAGTTACTAACTTACAAATATTAACTCGTTTATAGCGCAAAATTTTCATATCGCAATATTTTTTAATTGCGAGTAAGAGGTGTGTATAAACGTAGTATATGTTTATATTAATTTTTTATAAAAATTCTGTTCTTGCCTTATTAAAATTAAATAAAAATATTTTTAAATTTTGGAAACTTAAATTTTCTTAGACATTTTCCTGTTAAAGATATATTTATTTTAATTTTTTTTTAAGGAAATTATTAATAGCTTCCAAAACAGCACAAAAATTATCTTAGTTCTACTTTTGAAGAGCTGAAAAAGTTTTTTTTTTTTTTTTGGAAGCACTGGAAAGTTTTTTTGCATGGATGTAATGTAATACGAGGGCTGATCAATAAGTCCATTATTTTTCTAACTTCCCTCGTAGTTATATGAAATCCAACACTATTCCCATCAAGTGCCACCTTTTACTTTGCGTAAAAAATAGGATTTTTCGAGTTCCTTAAAATAGGCATTTGTTTAGTAAATAATTTCAACGTTGGAGCTGAATCTCTTTCCACCGAGTGAAAGTTTTATTTAAGTATCTAATAATTTCCCTAAAAAATTATTAGGGTTACTAAGATTATCATCTGGGTCTGGTCAGACCAAATTTGACTTTTGAGTCCAATATCTTTTATTTAGAGTAAAAAAATAAAAAAAAAAATATAATAAATATGATATCCATAACTGATAACTGCTGAATCGAATGAAATAAATTTTGAGTAGATTGAAGTACGATAACAAGAAGAAATTTATTTTTAATTTGTTGCCATTTTTTTTTATAGATTATTATTTTTAAGGTCTTTTAAATAATTTTCAAATAAATATGTTTAATTTTTCTTAAATTTAACAAAAAACGCATAACTAAACAACTATTGCGTTATAAAAAAAATATAAAAATATAAAATAAGAAGATAAAAGTGAGATTTTTTTTAAACCGAATTGAAAGTGTACAATAAAGTTTATTTTCTTATTTACCTTCAAAAAAAAAAAAAAAAAAAAAACAAAAAATGGTTTAAAAAATTTTCTTCTAGATTAGGCCATTTTTGTTGAGCAGAGAATAAATAAATAAATAAATAAATAAATACATAAATAAATAAAATAAAAATAAATAAATAAAAAATTTTCTTCGAGATTAGGAAATTTTTATATTTTTTGATTGTGCCCCAAAAATGCTTATTTACACATATTACATCAAAAAATTGAATACAGATTCTTATTCCTAGAGCCAAAATAAATAAAAAGTGAAAATATTGGAATTTTTGGTCCAGCGGTTCAAATTTGGCACTGAATGGGTTAAAGAGAAAGTGCGCTAAATTGATTTCTTGGTCTGAGTATACCACAATGTCTTCTTCTCTTTGTAAATATGTTTCTTTTTGTTTGTTCATGTTCGATAATGCTAAAACATTCATATTATGTTTTTGAAAGTATCAGATGTCAGAATAAAATATAGAAATGTGTGAGGAATTGTTCTGCATCCAGGGAGGAAAATTAAGTTACAGATTAATATCTAATTCATTAAAAAAAAATTTACTTGTTAATATAAAGATATTTTGAGGGATGGACATTATCGTAAACTATAAAATAGTTGTCTAGATTTCAACTCCTTACGCCAACTGAAAAGGAGGAGGATGGTTCGGAAATGCTGTTGTATCTTTGAAATAGTGACGATGAACAACTGTCATTTCCATACAGTTATAATGAGGGTAATGAAACGTTAGGTTCGGAAAATACTGAATATTCTACAGTAAAGTAAAGCTGACATCTACATTTCGTTACAACTACTTGAAACACTCAGAATACAAGAAAGTAATAATAACGCGACATTTTCTTACGCAATGTTTCCCAAATAGAGGTCCGTAGCAACATTCCAGGGTGACCGCGAGAGAAACCGAAAAAGTGTGTGGAATTATTGTGCATGATATATTTTCTTTTTTTTATATTTTCGGCATATAATATATTATGTCAAAATTGGATTCTATAGGTGCCTGTCATTTGGATGAGAAAAAAATCTACTGAAGCTTCGTACAATATATTAATATATCAATGATAATAACAAAAGCAAAGAAATCATACACAACTAATGAACTTTTAATAAAGCCTTATTTTGCTGTCATTGGGACTATAATGTCAGATAAGCCCACAAAAGAAACAGCGTAACAATATTATATCGAAAAACTATTGCAGCGAAAGTCTTTGGATTTTGCGAAAATAATATTCATATCAAGTTCCATATAGAATGGGTAGGACCAGGGGAAGTTGTAGACACCACACAAAGTTAACAACAAAATAAACTATTAAGTACATATTTAATTAACTTTTACTAAGAATATATTAAGGCTTTATTGAAATTGTGAATCTTGATAAAAAAAATTATCAAAATTTCAAAATTTTAATTAAAATACCTTAACATTATCTGGTAAGAATTTTATTTACTATTTTCTTGACTGCGAGGTAAATGGGATGATAGGCATTCGGGAAGTTATAATTTCTATTGAATGCCATGTACATATTTTATTAAAAACATATTAGAGATGCATAAACAGCAGAACAGATTTTCTTGAAATCGTATGAATTTGCTACTACATATTTCGATCAAAGCAATAGGAGTAGTAATTTCCACAGTATTTGTAACAAATATTAATACGAGTAGTATTATTTTCATTTACTTTAAAAGAAGTCGTAGTATTATGTATGATATAAATATAATTTTTTATTTCAAGCTGAATATAAATAATTTTATTTGTTATGATTACGATGAGACAAAAAATGTATGTTCAATATTGTTATGTATTTTGAAAGTATTTATGAAGAAACATTCATATATTTGAACCGAATTTTTCTTTAAATTTCCAAATATTAAATTAATTTTTGGTGACAATGAAAATGACAATGAAATGAAAAAACGTTATTGGCGGTATTTTTTCATATATCCTTTAGATTTTTTTTAATTTTTCTAGCTTTTCTGATAGCTTAAATCTTTCACAATATGTTGGTTAAAAATTAACTTCAAATAGGAAAATAGATTTGCAGGCATTTAAGAATATTTGCGATAAGTGCTTAAGTTCAGACAGCAAAAGTCTGCATATACTACGAAAGAACTTAATGTTCTATGAATTTTTTATGTAGGAAGATTAAAATTGTTGTATTTAGAAATGAGTTTGCTTATTTAATTATTATCCCAAATTTATCAATATACTTTAACCCGTTTTTCATAATAAATTAAAGAAAAACTTAATTTATCCCTACAAAAAAAAAAAAAAAAAAAAATAATTTTTATAAAGATGCAAGGAAAAACTATCCGAAATCTTCAAGAGGAAACATTTATATATCTAAAGAGTAAAAAGGTTTCGCATAAATAAGATAGTGCCTTTCATTTTAATCACATTTTCACCGGATTTGTATCATATTCAAGTAAAGGAAATGATATCTAGTACTGATATTTTATACATTAAAAAAATTGGGATAAATAGCTATAAAATTTGCTGGTACATAAAGATTCATTTAAATGCAAGGATATTGCTTATGATATTGTTTAAAAGATACCATAAAATACTGGGTATTTTACTATCTATTAGGACATATGTTTTAAAAAATTTAAACAAAAAATTTATTTGCTGCGGAAAACCGACAAAAAAGAATCAGTATAATTCCAAATAAAAGAAAAGAAAGATGAGAGTAAATATGGTACCTTCTAAATAAGATTGTAATATAATGTAATAGCAAAACGGGTTCTGATATTAATAAAATAGCCATATTGTAAGAAAATCGGATTGTTTTCAACTCATGCATAACATATATATAAGCCTTTTTAGGTACTACTATGCACCACGCAGAATGCTTTTGAAATATTTTTTAACTATTTTATCTAGAATATTCTTATCTTATTCGATTATCTCACTTCAGTCAATTTTGTATGCTTGTACTGATTTCTTGACGTATAAAATGAAGGTATTATCATTTTATTTCCATGAATATGATGTTAATCTGGTGAAAACGTGATTAAAGTGGAAGGAATCACCTTATTTTGGTGAAACGATATTATTTTTTTTTTTAAGATAGATAAATGTTTTCCCTTAACGATTTCGGAAAGATTTTCATCCTTACAAAAAATAATTTCTTCTTTCAGTAAGAGTAAATTAAATTTGTCTTAAACTTATTAAGAAAAGCGGCAAATAATAATTAAATTTGAAATAATAATTAAATAAGGAAATTCAATCCATAGTACAATAAATTTAATCTTTCTCCATAAAAACCGTTTTAACTGAAGCATATATTTCATATATTCTTGAATAACTGCTAACCTATTTCCCCTTTTGAAGTTAATTTTAACCAGCATGTTGTGAAAAATTTAAGCTATCAGAAAAGCTACAAACAATTAAAAAGAACTTAAAGGATATATGAAAAAAATGCGTCACAATGATTTTTATATTTTTGTACGCAGATTTCTGCTTCCTAGTGTATATAAATTACAAAAAACTTAAATACATTTAAATTCTATTTCCTTTTTAATTTTTAAAAATTTGTGTGCACTGTCTACCACAGATTTCCAATCACTAGCACACACACACACACACGTTTGACAAATACTGAATGCAATACATTTTGTTAGTACTATTTTAGACCTGCAGTTGTCGACGTAATTTCAGTTGTCCGAATATTACCTTAAAGATTCCATACCTTTTTAGATCTGCTTACAAGTTTTATAATATGATTATTGCCTTTAAAATGACTAAAAATATGTTGTATCTTTTGCATTGAGTTGCAAACAATTAATCAAATTCAGTATTTTTGTTTGCTTGTCTTTCTGTCTGTCTGCTTATTTCGCGTTTAGTATTGTCTGTTTACGTTTGGTGTTGGAGCTGATGTTCTTCTTCTTGTATGTCTCCATGTTGCCATTTAGCTGAGCCGCAGCCTGGCAGCTTGCTTCATTTATTCACCATGCCGTTTGATGCTATTGGTGTCGGTTGTGTCCAAGCTGACTGCCACTTGCAGGCGTAATTAGTTGAAAATTGTCTTAAGTGTTCTGCATATAAAAAAGCTTAAAAATAATAATGTTTTTGTAAGTGTTGTGGTGATTTGATAAGTTGATATGGTTCGGTATTTTTCACTCTTTTTTATTTTAGTTTTATTTTTCTGATTTGTGTTTAGTGGGTTGGGTCTGTGTTGTGCTGTTTTTCGTCTTTTTTTATAACTTTTTTGTTCATTTGGCAGGAGAAAAAGTGTGTTTTTAGTTCACCAAGTTATTAAGTCATTAATTATGCAAAGTGGTACAAATATTGGCTGCAGTAAAAATTTTTACTTTAAGCAAAATTACGACAGGTGATTAAAAAAATATATATAAATATACAAGAATAAAAAAGTCGTTATTAGATTTTAATGGATAATGTTAGATGAATGTGTCGAGATGTCTAACTAGGTGGAATTTTGATATAATTGTCACTCCCAGAACGGCATATTTGTCACTTATTTAGAGTGAAACATCTAATAACTAGATTGATAGAAAAAAAACTGCTGATTATAAGGTTGGCCGTTTATGTTGAGGATTTGGTAAAACGAAACTGTCAATATAAAATTTGAAGGTGTGATTAAGGTGTTTTTATAAACCAATTCATTAAAAAAAAAAAAAAACACAATTGACCTATAAATATAGAATGGAAAGTAAATGAGACTGTTAAATGATTAGTTTTGTTTTAAGTAAATTTTCTTATTATTAAGATTTTCAATAATTAAAAAAGCTCTTAACACAATCAATACACCTTAGGAATTTCCTAGGTCCTTACTTAGATGTTCAGGGTGTAGATCTTTCTTAATTGTTTCCTGCAATTCACATTATAAAATTTAGACCAAATATTAAAAAATATTTTTTATCCCTTTATATACTGTTATTTTTTGATAATTTTTTTTTAGATCCTAAACTTAATTTTACTTCATTTTTATTTCCTTCAAAATAAATATTAATTTTAATCCCTTAAAACACTTTAAATATCTATAAAACTTAAGTGATCTATTTACACTAAAGTATATATATATACTATATATATATATATATATATATATATATATATATATATATTTCCTTATGAATCACCTACATCTCACAACTGTGAATATTAATTTCACATTAATCCATTTTTTATTTTCAGACAAATTCTTTATAACAAAATAAAAATTCCTTAACACATTTCATGACTTTTTATGGAATTATGTGATCTTATGATTTTATAGCATTTTTATTTAAACACATTTCTGCCATACACAAAATGTCATGTAAAGTTGACGTTATAACCTCTATATAATTTTAATGATCATATTATTTCGTTTGATTTCTTTTTTTTTTTTTTTTTCTTTATATATATTTTTTTTTGTATGCGTATTTATTGCGTATGTAAACATAATTTCTGTACAGGAGCTGAAATTTATTGCATGTCGCCCACCAAATTTATAGCCTGAACGGGGAAAATATACAATAAATGTCTTAACATACGTCAGAATAAACACAAATATACATTTTCTTTAATGTCACATTAAAGTCCTAATAATTAATAGAGAAAAAAATATATGTTTGCTAATGATTGGATCATTTGTATGACCAGTGAAAACTGATGTTTTAATGAAAATTAAAGTTTTTCTGAGATATTATTGTAAAAGGTACTACAGTTTTCTTTCATAAATTTGTTCGAGGGATAATCTTAATAATAATCTTATTAACATTAAAAACATTCTTCTTAAAATTAAAACATTTGATTTTAATATAGAAATAGGGTAAGTGCCCTAAGTTCGGCATGTACCAGTAATCGGCAGTTTTTCATTTAAACACAAATAAATAAGAATAGAAATTATAAAATATTAAAATAAGATCAATTTTGCATTAATAATGATTACGTTATACTAAGATGAGTGCTTTTGTGACATATAGACCAATTTAGAAATGATAATTAACCATAATAATTTAAGTTATGTTTTAAAAATAAAGTATCCTAGGGCTAGATATCTACTCAAACTTTGTGAAAAATTATTGGATTTCTTATTTTAGTGGTTTCCGACCTTAGGAACAAAAAGAGTTCACAATTTTTTATCTTATTTTTATAAAACTAATAGTCCAACAGGTCACAAAAAATGATGATTATGTAAAGTTTTTTTAAGATTTATATCAATGTACATAGTTTGCATTTTATATAAATTTTAATATAATGGATACAACAGTGTACGTTGAAAAAAAAACTGGATTGCTGCTTGTTACAAAAACATTGCAAAAGATATAAAAATTGTCTTAATTTTCTAACCATTGATTGAAAAGCAAGAGTCTTGCACATTTTTTTTAAAGATTGGTTTCATAGAATTGTTATGTGTTATGAAAAAAGATTAAAAATGTTGATTTTTAAAAAATATTAATGGATTGATATACATATATATATATATATATATATATATATATATATATATAGATATATATATAGCAAAAAGATGTCGAAATTTAATGCTTTTCTCCTTTTTTTCAGTAAAATGTTGAAAAATATTTTTACTGAAATTTTAATCGACCTTAAGTGTTTAAAAAAAAAATGTTTACAGAACGCCTTAAAAAATTTTCTTGTGAACTGAAATCGATAGAGGAAAAAAGCCTTTCCATGACATCTCTAAATTTACCAAGACGTTTTAAGTTATATTCTTTCGCATAAGATGACAGCCACACTAATTTTCTGCAATGAAAAATTTAATATATCCCCATTTTATAGGATAACAGGCACAAAAGATTGATTTTCATGGCAATGTCTTTTTTTATTTCGTTAATAAAAATTCCATGCCGAATATTGGATCATGATATGCCGAATATTGGGAAATGCATGCTGACTACAGGCAAATTCTATGTTTTTAAAGAAAATTTAATAAGACAAATTTAGCAATAAATTTTTAGGAAGAATCTAGGTAAATTTTAAGCAAAGTACTTCACTGATCACATTCCACAGTGAGGCAGTATCGAAATTTTTGGAAATAAATCTGTAACATCTAATCGACTGGATGGATTTACTTAAAATTTCACACAGGCATAGAAGGGGAGTGTACAATTTTAAGGTTGGAAGAAGGGCCCCACATACCCATCAATTCCATTTTTGGGATTTCCATTAGTTTTTTTTTTGTGGGAATTGTGGGATTCCTTTTACTAAAATCTTTGAGTGGCGTAGTTTTGGTTCTATAAAAGGTAACCACTTAAATCTTTTTGTATATAAATAAGAATTATATCAGCTAGACAGCGAAGTATATTTGAAAAAAATTAAGTCCAATTAACCCTTTTAAAGTGTTAATTATCTGCAATTTTCAATATCAAAATAAACCTTTCCAATGCAGGGTGGGGCAGAATCGAAATTTTTTGGAAATAAATCTGTAACTTCTGATCGGCCGGGTGGATTTTCATGAAATTTGATATAGGTGTAGCAGATGAGTGTACAATATTAAGTTTGGAAGGGGGGCACAAAAATCCCCCCAGGGGCGGAGCTAAGGGGGCTCAAAGTTAAGTACCTCTGACATAAAAAATTTTTAATGGCTTGCAAATATTTTTATACATTGTTGTTGGCCCTGATAGGACCTATAAAAACATGCTAACATGTCCTATTTATCTCTCATAGTTTTCGAATAATTTGCGTTTGAATTTTTAAGCACCATAATTTTGCATGTTCTGGGTCCAGTTTTTTTTTTCATATATATCCTAGATTTCCGACCGATTTTATTAGTTTTTTCTTAACTACTTAAAGAACAAAATTATCTATTGAATAAAAAAATTTGAAGTCGATATCTTTACCTTTTAAAATTTCTTTCGCTATTTAGAAATAAACCAAACATAAGGCCCAATTTGGGGTTTTTGGAGAAAATACAACTTTTTTAATTGTAATAACATATTTGTTTTTAAAGATATCTTAATGAAGTTTGCAGGAAATGTGGATCTTGTTAATATAAATAAAAGCGGGTTAACCAAATTTCAATCACGGGTAGGGTTTTCCTGAATTCCCTAATAAACTAATCAAAATTCCCAAAAATGGGATTTTTCACATTTTTGGCTATAGAATCCACATTTTTCCGAAGTCCCGTAGATTTTGATTTAAAACTTTTAAAAACATATTGAATATTCTTAAAATATATTCCGCTTGTCGATTTGTGCTTTTGGATTTGAGAAAATATGGTATAAAATCAAAACTTTTATATAAAATGGGTCGAATTCGGGAGGGTGTGTACCATGACCAATTGAGTTATTTGGATTGTTTTTATCTTAAAGTCATCTCTGTGAAGTTGCCTTTCAGAAAAGTGCAAAATTATTATGTGCTGCTAAAGAAAATTTTATTTTAGATAAAAAAGAGTGTAGATACTTTTTCGGCTAAAAAAGCACAAAAAGTCGTTTTCAAATTCAAAATCGTTTATTTTTGGAGTCGGTAAAGATATCGACTTTAAATTTTTTATTCAATAGATAATTTTGTTCTTAGATGGCTATTCAAAGTGTTAGTATGTTTCTATAATATTTTGAAGATAATTTTCTTATAACGAAATTTTCTGCAATTCTATTGGAAGAAATCCGTATTTTTAGATGTGTTTTCAAAATGATCCAACGCATGTAAATGAAAATATGTTAACATAATCTCGACATTTTGCGAAAGAAAAGAGATGTAGGAATTACTTAAATTCATATTCCATGTGTCAGTATATCTCTATACTATTTTGAAGTTAACGAAAATTTTTATAATGCTATTGAAAAAAAAAAAAAATCCGTATTTTTAGAAGTGTTTTCAAAATGATCCAACTCACGTAAATGAAAATGTTCAGACGTAATACTTTGAGAATAATACAAAAGCATATTAATCTTCATTTCTACAGGGGTATATTTGCAACTTTTTTGTAAGGCATTATAATATTTATATGTGTCAAGTTAAACATAAATCAGTTAATGAATTTAAGCATATTTAAGAGTTAAAAAATTAATGTTATGGCAAAAATGGGTGTCAAAAGCAAGTGGGATTCATCAAAAATATAGTAAAATAGTGGCAGTAGTAAAAAAAATCAAGTACATATAATAACAATTGGATTAAATTATTTAAATGTTTTTTTTTTTATTTCCCATCATATTGAAAAAGGGGCCGCAAAAAATTCGATTTTCAAAAGGCAATAAAACTGAGATTCGAACCAGTTTTGAAATACTCTTCCGAAATTTTATTTTTTGTTGGAACTTTGAGGTATTTTTTTATTTTTGCTCTGTTTAATAGAGTGTTTCGAATGGCAAAAACACAACAAATTTTTAAATCGATTAAAATTTTTTTCGGAGTTTTTTTTAACTTGGTATATTTGGTCATGATTTTTTTTGCCATTCTAAATTTGATCCATCCTTTTTCAAGTTCTACACGATATATGCCGAATCTTTTATTTTTAAAACTATTTTTGGATTAAAATATACAAAAAACCTTTTAGTTCACTAAATAATTTATTTTAAAAAAGATCTTATACTGTCATCATTATTGAAAATACGGAAATTCATTTTTGTCTCTAAATTCTTCAACTTTCGTAATTTTTTAAAACATCCTTGATTTTTTTAGGATAAATTTCAACCAAGCGTTTAGACAAAAGTATCTCTATTTTGGCAGTTTTAAATTGCAGCAAGTCTGTGCTTTATATAATTCTAAGACATTTTTTGGAAATCAAAAAAGTCTTTCAAATTTTATTCTATTAAATATTTTGATAGGCTCCTTCGACCATGCACTGGTAAAGCAAAAAATAAATAAATAAATAAATAAAATAAATGTAATTCACGCGAGACACAGATTTTCTGAAAGTGGTCCTGAGAGTGCACAAGCGAAGCAGAATTATAGCGATTATTAATATATGACATCAAAGAAAAAAATAAAAAAAAAAATGGAAACATTTTAAAATATCTAAAATATTGGTTTCGAAATTTACCATCGTATAACGATAGAGCAATAACATATGAATTAATATTGTTCCTCTATGTCCGAAGAGCAGTTCTCTTATAAAACTCTAACACCAAATATTTTAACTCGTGTGAAAAAAACCAAAAATGTAAAAAAACTGTGGTACATTTTTCTTATTTTTCATGTACTGTAACTAATAAGCAGTGTTGCCAAAAGGTCAAAACAGGCAAAAAGCTCCAAAGAAAGGCCAGAAAAAAGTAATTTTTTTTTAATTTAAAAGCTTATATTTTCTCATTCTTCTTAGCTTTTTGTATGTTTTAAAGATATTTTAATAAATTTATAAATAAAATATAGATCGGATGAAAGCAAAATGACTCAAAAAATTTCCATACAAATTTAGGTTATATTTCATATGAAGAATGTTTTGAATTGTTTTCTTCATAATTTTTTAACTATAATTCCTTTTTTATTAAGCATTTCTAAATTTCTGGGGATCCATTCCTGTTATAAGGAATTTTTTAAACTATTTTCATAATGGATTGTAGTAATAAATAATGCATGTAAACGGAATTTTTTTTACATTTTCAAATGTAAATATTTAAGTACCCATAGAAGATACCAAAAATATTTTAAGCTTTTATAAAACAGGATACTATAAAGAATAAAAATTTGCTTGCTGTTTTTGTTTAAAGTTATCAGTCACGAAAATAATATAAAAATATATATTCAGAAAAAAAAATTGGACACCTTTTTCAAAAAATTTTTTTAGAACTTTTGTAAATTTTTAACAACATATTATAAATATTTATAATTTTCTTACAATTCACACTTTTTTGACACTATATGAACAATACATGTCAAATTACTAACTAGGTTCAACTCTTATTAATTTTCTATGACACACTTATTCAGCGTATTTTTGTTATCATATTTAATTTGAGTCATTTTATCGATTCACATTTCATTCTAGTCTAGTTAGAACATCGATCTGCACATAATTGAGTATTTTGGTTGAGAGATTACGACATTAACTTTTCTTCGATATATCATTTATCGAAACTATCATTGCTAAACAAACTTCTTTTTCGACTTGAAGTTGGTTGATGTTTATAATCTTCGGATTTCGCAGATTCAGAAAAGTATTAGATCTTAAATTTACACATTTTTTAAGGAAATGTGTCCAAAATTTATTTTCTCATCTTTTAAAATTTTTAAATTTTTTCATTGACTGATCTCTCGAAACTAAAGAAGGAAATGTATTTATAAATTTTCAGAATCAAGAACTTTTAAGCTTTTTGCAATGCTATATATAGTCGCTTTAATGTTTTAATATTGAAAATGTAAAAAATTTATCGTTTACATGCTTTAATGCGATTTAGTAAGTCCATAAAATTACTAAAGTTATTTTTCATTTAGAGAATGAAGCGCCACAGCTAAAAATGTTTGTGAAATTAATTAAATCTGGATCTTTTGTTCGAATAAATACGCCAAAATGCCTAAATAGATGACTCTGAAAAATAAAATCAGTAATAACCAATACGAAATTATTTTCTTCGTTGCTGAAATACTACCACTTTAAGGCTATTTTAATAATCAAAAAAGGTTAGAACAAGAGCTATAAGTTGAATCGAAAACTTTGAAGCCAAGATAAAAATATAATAATAATAAAATAAATAGATTGAGCCTTAAAAAGGCTACACTGGCAACACTGGAAATAATGATAAAGACCAGGGGCCACAAAAGTTTTCAACTTGATTTCTTATAGTGTTACTAATACTATATTATTAGCCATTTTTCCAAAAACAAAATCATTTTAATATTAACTCGGTTTCGTTATTTTTTATTTATTTATTTATTTATTCAGTTTTATTACTTTTTTGCCATACACACATCCTTGTCGAAAAAAAAAATATATATTCATCGGTGGTATGAATATATTTTCTTAATGTTTTTAAATTTACAGAAGATTTTCAGTAATACAAAATGTTTAGAAAAATAGCATTTAGATTCGATTTTTTTCTCTACAATAAGTCAATGGTTCTGTTCCAGTATATGCCAGATTTACAGTTTTAAGTTGCAAGTAGTTAGAGAAACAAAAAATATATTAGTATTGCGCTTAATCGTTAATTTTACTGATTGTTCGTTTTTGTTCAGAATAATTAAGTGAATAAATTCGTTCTTTTTGCTCAGTTTTCCATTTTTAATTAAGCCGTCTGACTGAACGAAACGTATGTATTAAATGAACTGTGTGTGTTTATTCAGTTAACGAACAATTATAATCTTCGTTTTTTCGAATGAATTTGTTAATAGTATTAATGTCACCTGATAACAAAAGAATTTAATGTTTTTTTTTTTTTTTTTTTTTTTTTTTGTAAATAATATAATTTAAATGATTTTAATATTACTAAATGATTAAAAAGAATAAAGTGAAAAAAAGACCAAAATAAGTTCAGTCATTGTTCATAAGACTGAATTGTTCAATTGAATATGTTCATTTAGGAACAACCCAACTCTAAAATATGTATGCATAAATAAATTCTGAGTGCAGCAGAGAGAGATAACGCATCTTTCCCTTACCAAACTGCTTCAAGAAGTCATGATTTTTATTCTCAATGTCACACTTGGTGGGTTTCTTTCTTTTGTAGATCCAAGAAGCGTTGAATTCATGCCTTTTTGAATTTAGATAATATATTTGTAAAAATAATTTTTTATTTTAATTTATTAATAAGGAAAATTAGAAATTTGTTAAATCAGTTTAATCAAATTGCTTTCTTATTAGGGTAATCATTGTTGAATCTGAAAATAAATAATATACTAAAACATAAAATACGTTACGAAACATGTAATTTTTATTTTATAATGTAAATGAAATAAATAATAATTTAATTTGCATTTGATTGAAAGCTGTCGTTTAGGTCACGTGAATGGTTGGAGCATGCGTTGATGGGTGTTAAATGAAACTGTATGAATTCATTATTTACTTAAGTAGTAAAACAATGAACAGAACAATCAAAGTAGTTTACGTTTTTAAAATCGATAATATTTCGTTTATAAAATAGTACTTAAATATAATTTCTAATGCAGTGCGCATGTCCGATATAATATCAGGGTTTCTTTTTTAATTGCAATCATGTATTCTTGTAATAAGTATGAACGTAAATATGGTTTTTTGGCGTTTATAATTTTAGAGGAATTTTGCATTTAATTGTAAGTTATTGTTTAGGTACGATGAGATATTTAGAGCATTGTTTTACGATATTAGAAGGTTGACCATTACACAAAAATCGGTTTTAAAATAACACTTTATTTAAAAAAAAAAAAAAATGTTCTAAATACTAATATTTGAATGGAAATTTGCAAAATGAATTTCTTGTTATGTTTTTTAATGTTTTTTATGTTACTATAAATTTTAACAAATATTAAAGTAATAATTACCCTGAGTGAAAAATGCATATCAATGTTTTTTTTCTCTTATAACACCTGTAGTATTAGTACAAACTATTTTAATATTTAAGGCTTTTTAATTCAATATTTGTAATAATAGTGTACTTCTTTTTTTAAGCGGGTAGTATATGAAAAGGGTCTACTTGCAAAATTGATTTAAAAAAAATTGAGACACGCTTTTTCCATATTAAGCTATAGTTTCAGTACATATTGTATACATAAAACTTAGTCTCATTTTTTATTATTACTTTCTTACTTTAATTAAAATTTTTTTCTTAAAATAATTATATTAAGTAAATTCTAACTTGAATATAATAAGATTTCTTGGATTTTTTTTAGAGAAATATAGTATTTTGATGGAAATATTTACTTCTGTAAAAGAACCGGTTAACCGTTTTATTCGTAATTTCAAAACAGCAACCGGTTTTTACAAAATTGCAACTATTCGAAAACCGGTTTCTTCAAAAAGTCGAATAATTAATCACCCAAGTATTTAGTTAGTATGTATTTCCTAAAACATGTGTTAACTTTAATAATTTAAATCTTCATACAGATCTAAAAATATTTTTGGAGCAAATTGAGTCATTGTAAAAATTTTATATTTTATTAATAAGTATGTTTGCCAGTTTTACAATTCGAAAAAATAATACAATTTAAAAAAAATCAGTACACAATTCTCTGGTATACAATCTTGAATATGTTGATATTAAATAGTTAGAGTTTGATGTCTTTTTTGATTTCAATTCGATCGTTAAATACCATTATTCTAAAAAATAATCTTTAAAATATTACACTAGTTTACAGAATATTTTTGCCGGAATTTAGAACAAGTTCTTTATTATAATGTGTATTATTGTTTTATGTTTACAATATTGTTGCATATATTTTTATGAATTAATTAAAAAAATTTTAAGGATAAAAATACAAAATAGAAGTAAAAGTAATAATAATAAAAAGATCTCATGTAACAGACACTTAGAACACCACCAAATAAACATAAAATCCAATTTTATTAAGAAAACTCTCTAAAAGCGTCTTATAAAACATGTATTCTGCATGATTTTTATAAACAAATGATTATTGTTTAAGGTAAAGTTGTATTATAATAGACAAACTTTCTTAATTTTGTTCTTTGAAGAGTTTAAAAAATTATAAATAATATTGGTACGAATTTTTTTTTATGATACACAAAAATAATAAACATAATAAGAGAAACTAAAAAAAATAACTTAAAAATATAAAATAATAAACGAAAATAATTTTTGTTCTAGAGTAGAAATAATTAAAAATATTTGAATCAGTCGCGTTTTTATATTTGTACCTTATTTTAATAATATTTAAAGCAAACAAATTTAAGTAAAATTAAATGTTATAGACAAATAATATAGAATAAGATTAGAATTAAAAAAGAGTATCGCATATTATGGAGCCAGCAAATGCGATTTGATTATTTTGGAAATTGAAAAAGAAGGTTTAGGATGAAAAGAGAAAACTATACAAATACAGCTGCTTCGTTTTGAGACATAATTTTGCCAAATCAAGCCAAAATTGCTGTGGATATTCCCATCAAGATTTTACGGAGTAAAAAAAGTCGCGCCGTGCCTATAGTTTCAAAAGCAGATGAGGAGGAACTATTTATTGAAACGGTTTTTTTTTATTTCAAATATTGTTTGTGTTCATAACATCACTTTTAAACAGTGATGTGTAATGAAACAAATTTATTAAGTTTTTCTTTAAAAACCAATAATTTTTTTTCTGTTTCAAATTCTAGCTCAAGAGGTTTTTAATACTTTTTCTAGAGCAAATTATACAATTGTTTTTTTTTATATAATTATAATTAAGCATAGAATTTAAATTAGGTGCAAGAAAGTTTGAAATTTGCATGATAAAAAATAAAAATATATTAAAAACAATTATACTAACTATGTAGGATTACGTATAGAAGTTTATGATTAAAATAAATCATGTATTTGTTTCAAATATGAATTTTCTTTACTTGCTATTTGTTTTGTTCTTCTAAAAGTTTCTTAACACTAGTAATACTTTTTCTAATGCCATTTCCCATTACTTGCTGCTAATGATGGAATCCATAAGTGTGTTGTATAATTCAGAACGCATGGAAACTTTTTGGACGTATCTGTTTGCCGGTGTAGGTATCATCTGTGATATAGATAAAATCAGCTATGGCAGGTGGGAATAGTTCCTCATATTTGGCAGCTATAAACAAAGCAGTAACACCCACCAACTGCAAGTGTGAACGTTTTGTATCCTTAACAGTTTGCAAATAACGATCAATAATAGCCACAGCCAACTGAAATGTTTCCGCCACCAAATGGAATTGTGTGTGCACTTCGTTAATCCAATCAATTAGAACAGAACGCATTTTAGCATAAACTTCTTTCTGATCTTCCAAATGATTCTTGTGTACTCGTTGTTCAGTTTCCAACTTGAAGAGATAAGCATATATATCGTTGACATATTCCGAAACCAATATGAGATTTTCACCATCACCCTCATCAATATCCTTAACATCATCTAACAATTTGGATGAATGAGATTGTACACTAACGATTTTTAATTTATCATCTTTCTTCTCTATTGGCACATCTTTCTTGAGGGCTAGAGAACCACCAGTGGAATTGCTTTTAACTAAAGTGGTTTTTGCAGTGGTTGCGGCTGCAGTCTTTTGTGTAATGGCAGCTTGAATTTTTGTCAAAGATTTACGTGACAAATTGCTATCTTCACGGCGTAATGTCGTTCCTTCCTCTACTTTGATTTCATCTACATCAGTTTTTACTTTTACTTGTTGCACTTTATTCTCGATCACTTTTGTGGTCAACGTCTTAACTCTATTTTGCCCAACAAGTAAATGTGATGAGGCATGTCTTTGTAATCCCAATTCTGTAGTAGTACTGCTGGTACCTAAACGCACTGAATTGGAGCGTGTTAATATTTTACGTTGTCTAGCAGCTGCTATTGTTTTTTGTACTTCTCCATTGCAATTATTTGTTTTTGTTGCAGCTACAACATTTGTTGCTGAGGTTGTTGTGGCAACGCGTGCTTTAGTGCCACGTAATGCATTTTGAAGTCTAATATCCTTCAGGTCCTTTTGGGCAATATCTTTAGCTGCTATGGCACGAACAACTCCACGATTTAATAAATCACCTAAAACAGCCTTTTTGGTAACCTCAGTGGTGGTAATGCCACCAATTTTTTTGACTTGCTTAAAAGCAGCCGATTCATTCTCATCCACACGTTTCAAAATAGTGGTTCCAACCATTTTTTATGCGATTTTTTTCTCAATTTCTTTAATTTAAACGAAAGGTATTTTTCAAATGGAAAAAAACCCGTTTTCTTTAATTTCTTTATGATTATAATTGATTGTAATATAAAAACACTATTTGTTATCAAACTTTCACTGACATTAAATAAAACACACGTACATTTTTTTTAAATGTTTATGAATAATTAAATTTTCTTTATTTCTATTAAATGATTGCACGACAATGATATAAAATTTTTTAACTATATTGAACTTTTGTTTTTTCAAGAGTTAAAGAAAAAGATTAAGCGAAAAATTGTATCTTTACGATCCGGACTCGAACCGTTGCTGATTGGAATTTATCATCTATTTTCCATTAGGTATAGTTTTTAAGCAACGGGTTAAAGAGAAAGGAAAAATTTATTAGAAATTAAATTTCAAAAAACTTTATTTTAAAGCTTTTTTTTCTTAATTTTAAATTTAAGTTAACGCTGGTTACCGTTGAGAATTTTTTAAAAGTGTCAAAAAGGGGATTTAAAAAAAGGCGTCAAAAGAGGGGATTGAAGAAAGGGGCCACCTGCTTCAATAACTAAAAACTCATTAAAATTTTTTAATTTGATAAAAACGGAAACAAATGATATATTGTATTTTTATACTAAATTAAACTTTATAAAGAGCAAAATAATTTATTTGCAATTAATTTTATTATTGTAAAAATTAAGATTTATTCATAAAAATGGTTAACATAAAATTCTCTTCTGTACTTTTGTACAAGGTCTTCACTGTGACTCCAGCCATACAAATCCCCGTCTAACAAATTTAGGACTGACAGCATGAATTCACAAGTGTTGACTCTAAGTCTGTTGGATGATTTATCTTAAATTGGTAATAATTTATAAAAAAATATGTCGCCGAGGAAAATAAAAATATAAATTAGTATATAAGTATTCATCAAATCTATTTTTAATTTTCCCAAACCGGTTCCAAAAGATTCGGCATTTCATGTTTTAAATAGCAGTTCTTAAATTGTATCATTAGATTTAGTTTTTAACAGTTTCAGTTTATTTATGAATTTTTCGAGGTCTTTCTTTACATTAGTATATTGTGAAACAATCTAAAAATAATTAATTTCTTCGTTGGAGTTAATATGTAATGGGTTGAAATATTTCAAATAACTTAGTTTCTCGTCATTTAGCACATAGTCTTAAAAAGTAGCCATTTAGTTCGATTTTAAATAAACTGGATAGGTGGTTGACTAAAGTCGTTAAACGATAACTATGATATTAACTACTTTGAAAAATTTAAATTGGAATTTATCATCTATTTATCGTGTTTCGCAATAGTAAGTATTCAACACATGATATTAAAAAGTTAATTATCATTTTCTTCTAATTTATTTACGTTTGATAAGAACTCAGTATCAATATAATGTAAAAAGCCAACGTATAAATTTAAAGGAGTTGTCACAAGCTCTTGATTCACGATTCATTTGGGACATTATTACTAGAGGCCGATTCACCGCAATTTTGGAGTAACACATTAGTTGCATATCATCCAAAATCAAACGTTTGAAATATGATAATTTTAGCATATTTCTCAAAATTTGTTCAATTTTATATCAAATAGATTTCAGCTATTTCGAATTTAATAATTTTGGGCAAAGCTTTAATTGTAATGGTCTTGAAATTTGATCTTGAAAATTTATTCAAAACGGGATTGATGTGTTTCCAGGTTTGATGTACATTATTTTAAAATTTTCGAAATTAAGATTTCTTCAATTTTTATGTTAGTTAAATTGTTGAGGTACTTCGTAGAACTTTGAGCGAAAGAGTATTACATGAATGATTGTTATAATTCTATTAATAAAATTGTGAAAAATCTCTGGACAAATAACAATAAATCTTCTTGAATTCATCATAAATCAGTTTTAAAAATTTTCAATACGCCCTCAATATTTTGAATTATGAAAAAAGATATGTTTTTGGGTAGATTTCTGTATAAATGTATTCTATTAATCTTTTGTAGACTTTTTCTTTTTAAGCATTATTTGGGAATCAGGCTTTTTAACACATATTTACTAAAACTTTCCATTCATACTTATTTTTGCCCCAAAAAGTATGCACTAAATCAAATAACAAATTAAATACTTTGCGCGTGTGCCAAACGGTAGCAAAGTTCTATGGAAATTTTCAATTTTCCTATAGTGAAAAAATTTTATACTTTTTCTGTGCCAAATGAAAACTATTCTCATGTTAAATTTTGACACATTTTTTAATAAAACTTAACAAACTTTTATAAAATTTAATATATTTTAAATAATTATTTGTTTTTATGAAAAAATAACACTTTTATAAAAGATTCTAAAACATTTTATTTTATTATTTATTTTGAAATTTTAAAATTTTCTATTTACTTGTCAATGGCTTATATAGCATTATGGGCTAACGAAACTGTCAAAAATTTACTTTCCTAGATACTGTGCTACCGTTTGGCACACACTCGTAGTACTAAAATATATTTGATAAAGTTTAGAAAATTAGTAATTTTTTGAGTTTTTAAGCGATTTTAAAGTTTTATTCTAAATAAATAAAATATGTTTGGTCTTAAAGCAATGTTCATGGACTTTCCAAATAAATTACAAAATCAAGAATTTACCTAAAATTTAGGGAAAATTTACTTCAAACTTAGTACAGCTTCCCCGAAAATGTTTTTTTTTTCGGAATATCTTAAAATTTAGTGGGTGCTTCCAATTTTTTCAAAATTAGTTTCTAATGTTATAAAAATTATTTATGTCGTCTTCCAGTAAAAATAAAATGTACTATTTGTTTTAGAAAATTTTCGATAAAACAAAATGATTAATATAAGATATTACTAAGGAACTATTATTATTTTATTAGTTGTAAATACATAAAAAATAAGAAATAAATATTATAAGTCTTTCACAATAATTTCCTTCTAAAAAGATTTCTCATGAATTACATTTTTAATATTTTAAATATTTTCCAGCCAAATCAGATATTTAAAAAAAAATCAAAACGAAATATTTTCTTCTTCTTTGTGATATTTTATATAATTTTCCTCCATCTTTTCTTAGCAATACTTTTATGACCTTTTCCTAAAACACATTTCAAATGACTTGTTAACAAAAATTTTTGTTTAATTTTATGTTAATTGAGCAATTTTATAGTATTTTTCTTTCTTTTATTTTAGTTTGGAATTTCAAATAAAGGAGATTTAGTCGTTTTTTATATATTTTATTTTTTATTTTTATAATTTTTCTGTCAATAGTTATAAATACGTATGTATACAATATGAAGATATTTGTGTGTCTTTATGAATGTTTGTTTATAAGAGAGGAGTTTTTCCAACCAGCCAGTCAGCCAATCAGCCATTCAGTCAAACATTTATCTATTTCAGCTGGTGTTTTTATGGCCATTTAATGTCTTGCATTTAACACAAAATCCCACATTAATATTTTCATATGTTTTGCTGATTTGTCTCAATATAATTGCTTTTTAATGTCTTATCTTTTCCAAATGTCAACGCATTAGTGAAAACGCTTAATGTTGGGGATTTTCGTTAATTGTTTTTAATGATGTATACTTTAGGTTGGCTTTTTTTCTCATTCACTCTCTTTTATCTCTGTGGCAAGTTTTGTCACAATTATTGAAATATTTTTCATAGATTTATTTTTATCTATAAATGTAGCAGTGTTAAAGAATTGTAGGTTTGAATTTGTAATATCTTAATTATATTTAAATGTGTTTAATTAAGTTGTCTTGAAAGAAATAAAATTTGCAATCATACATATATGTATTTATTGCAGGTTATTTAAAAGATACAATAACGGACAGCTTCATGACATGGGTAGATGAAAAATTGTACAAAAGACAGGAGATTGCATTTTTATATATGATTATATATTTACTTAAAAATATTCAAAAAATAAGTCCTTGAATTATTAAGTGTTGATTTTCTTTATTCATACAGGTTGTTAGATACTTTCTAATAAAAATTTTTACTTACAATCTTAACTAACTAGAAAAATATTTTCCCATTCTAATAGAATTCATGTTCTTTGAAAAATCAAATTAGATTCCCACATTATTTTTTGTTTCTTTTATAAAGAAAATTATTAATAAATTGTAACCAAATTAGTAACAAACATAGAAACACTTTTAAAGGGCCCATCTAACACAACTCTCCCTCTAAAAAATATACTAGAAATGAATAAAAAACACCTAAATTGTATGATATAATCATTTAAAGAAAATTAAATGTAATGAAGAAGTATTCAATAATATAAATTTTAATAAGTATAAATTGTTAAAATCATAAGCATTTTGTAAAATGATTTACAATCACAAGCTGTATGCAACACATGTAACATCTGTTGATGTCTATTCTTTCACCTCGATTGTATGTATGGAAGTGTATTTGTGAATATAAGTATCTGTGTTTGGTTTTCATTTCATAAATACAAATTAACTTGGCGCTTGTTAGTTCATACTAAATGAATGAATACACTTAGAGAAATGTTATCTTTGAAATATTTTATTAATTTAAGAAATAAGCTATTTATTGGCTTCTGTCTTCTTGATTTTTTTTTTGTGATTTGCCTATTTTAGATATTTTAGCGGCTTTTGTATTATGCATTATAGCGATTTTTTTTAGTAATTTGGTAATTTTATTATTTTACTGAAATGGCTATTTTTTCCTCGCATTAATTTGGCGTCTTTGAAAATTTGAGTATTTTCGTAAACTTTTTTGGAGTATGTGTTACTGTTTTTAACGCAAAAATATATATATTTATACCTTAGAGTACACCAATCGAAACAGAATCACTTGCTGCTTAAGCAAATACTTGTTTCAATAGTTACTTGGTGATGAGTTGTGGTTATCTTTTATATTATTCTACTCTACATAAATACCTAGAATAGAAGTTACTTAAAGTATTCTATTTGCGCAATTGGAAACCATATTTGTAAACCTTCTCCAGTACTAAAATCATATATGGGCAAAACACAAAAATTTTCAAATCATGGTTTTATTAATAGCATTGTAGTGCTAACACTATAAGCAATAAAATCCACGGTTTTTATTGTTAATATTGTTATAGTTCTTCAAGGTTGAAAAATTAGAAAAATGTGATTGCAACGAACCAGAGTTTTTTATATGTTTGAATTTTTTTTTCCTAAAAATTCAAATTATATATTATGACTCTATCGCCGTTTAGTCGAAAGTTTTAAGATCGCAAATTGTGAAACCAAAATTTTAATTTGTTATTTAATATTTTTTTTATTTTTTGATCATTGTATGAATAGAATTATAAAAGCTGTACCGCAATGTCAGAAAAATATACTCGTATAACAATGTTATACAATGTAAATTGTAGACAAGGAAATATATTTTAAGCCCATTATTTTAAATTATATATAAGTTGTGTATTTGTCGTTATTTCAGAGTTTCATGGTCGCATAGGTTGTTTATAAAGGTAACCTATAATTTTGAAAGATAAAAACTTATGCTTGGCCATAAACTTGCACCTAATACGATCTAAATCTAAAAACTTGAAAGTGTTCACCTAGGTGTTGATATTATGCAACAATTTAGAAAGTGTCAGCATTTTTTGGCACTATAAAAGATAAATATTTGGTTAATTTCTTAATTTAGTCAAATAATATTTTAATTGCTTTAAATAAATAATCCAATCATAAATATAATTAAATTGATAAACAAATAATTGAAATTGCAAAAAAATCAATTATTTTTACTTAATTGATATTATAATTTTGATGATTAGAGCAAAATCAATAAAAAGTTTAATTAATATAAGCAGTTCCGTAATTTAAATCTATTTTTATTTTTTTCTGTGCGTGATTTTCAATTGCTGATAGGGAACTGAAGACAAATTTTAAAAATTTTTGTTTTACTTTTTTTTGTATTTTTACAAAATTTACATTAAGACTAAAATAAGTTATAGGCGGCCTTTAAGTTTTATGTGCTCGTATATGTACATTTGTAGCAATTGGGTTTTAAAATTGCATTAAAATCTCCACAGCAATAGGATGCACGTTTTTTTTTTTTGTAACTTCCCAAAGGAACTTTAGTGGCAAAAATAAAAAAATTTATTTTGGAATTGTGGGATGCCCTTTGCACCACTTTGAGGCTATTGTACACTTTTTTTTCCTAATAACTGAATCTATGTTCATTGTAAATTTCGTTAATGTGGTATACAAAATCACTAAAATCTGATAAAAAGTAAATTTTTTAAAAATTTTTATAAATTCAAAGGCTTTCAGAAAACATAGCTAACATGATATAGGGTAACTGTGGTCCGCCTTGAAAACTAATACTCCTTTATGAAATTTTTTATATACTGAACCAAGTACAGAAACTACTTATTTATTTTTTAAATATATTACATATTTTTACCTTACGTAAGTTCACACTCCCAACCATATGAAAGTTAAGAGCTTTAATTTAAAAGAAACGAAGGGATGGAATTAAAACGTTATTAACTCTTCTGAAAACATAAGGACCTAGAATATTTTTACGCGTTTATATATCACAAGTTTTCAGATTTAATACATTTGGAGATTTAATAATTTGTGGCCTTGACAATATAGTACTCTATCTTAACAAAATAGTAATAAATAAATAATAAAATAATGAAATATTTATAAGATTCATCAGTCCAAATATAGCTCTTCTGCTTGATTTTTTAAAGTTCACTTGTGAGACTTTTCCCAGTATTTTAGAGTTTTAAATAGGGTATCGGTATTGCTAGTTGTGCATGATATTTTGGTCTTAAAAAAATATTTTGGACAAGATTTTCACATGTATTGGCATGCTTTTATAAGATCAAGAAGTTGCTCAGCATGAAAATGTAGTACTTTTTCATCCTTAAGCTAAGTTCAGATTACGCAAATATTTGACATCAATTTTTGCGACTAAATACAGAGCTGATTTTTTGTTCACATTACGATCATTTATTTGACTTTTTTTGTTTGATAAAAGTATCGAAAAATACGAGAAGGTGAAAAATATTTGAAGAATGTTCAGATTAGATGCAAATTATTCACTCAAAGTTATTTGATTAAACATACAACTACCATAAATTTATTTGACATAAATTATTAAATGAATTTATAGCAAAATCTTATACTTTATTTTGTTTTTATCAATTTAGAGCAATTTGTTGAGAGAATTTCGTAATGTATAGACTTCAATGTAATGTAAAGCGAAAGTGCTATTTTTTTTAAATACAAATATTGATAAAATTTTCAAAGTAAAATATTTAGATAACAAAGGAAATACGAACTATTAGCAATTGTAAGATTTAATACGCACAATTAATATGTCCATTCATTGGACGCCATTTTCAGCTGTATAAAAATATCAATTATTATAAAGCATAAAAAAATATATTATTATATTGAAATCTTTATTTAAAATACTAAAATATAAATTGATAATTTTTTTTTTGTCAATTTAAAATTTATGTACATAAAAAAGACAGATTTCTTAACTCGAGCCATCCACCGCATCAGTTGTTGTTTGCCATTTTTTGATCTTACATTTATTTTGTAAGATCAAACAAAAATTCGGTCAAAATAGTGGAAAATATTTTATAACTTATATTCACACAATGTTAACAATAGTAATATTTTTAGTTAAGGGCAAATAGTTTTGTTCGTCCAAAATCAGATGTTATTTTCTTTGAATCGTAAAAATATTTCGTGTTCACATTCCGCAAAATAAATATTTGCAAAAATCTTCAGGGACCTGTGCGGTCCGTTGCTAAGACCTTAGTAGTTTTCTTCTATGGCTTTTTAAATTTCGTATGATAATACGACCAAGCAGTAGTAAATGAACATAAGTATCTATTTTTTTAATTTGTTCATGGAGTTTTCTCTGCAATTGTTCGCCGAATCACTATTATTAAAATTTTCCAAATAGCTTTTCAAATTACATATAAACAATTGTTTCTTTTCAAAATTTAAACAACTGATATTCGAAATTTTTTTCTTAAATTAATAAAAAATATTTTATTTAATATATCCTTTTCCTCTCAGTGTACACATCACACATATGAATGATTGTGTGAACAGCAAGAATATAAACAACATTTCACTTACATATACACACATTTAGAAGGTAAACCCCATTGCTTTTTGGAAACGGAAGTATTACATGGAAGTTTCTACATTTTCTATTTACTCCTACAAAACCTTTATTGTGAAAGTCAATTTCAAAAATGAAAATTTTCTTTTGTAGAGTTTATAGGTTTTGCTCTAGTAAAATGAAAAGCGGCATCTTTTGTTAATATTGCTTTCATCCATATCGATGGCATGCAACATTTGTTTATTTATTTCAATGAGCCGCAACAATTGATAACATACGTTCCAAAGCATTCAAATTTTTAGACAGTCCCACTAGTCATTTAGCTTTGCAACTAAATGAAAGGCCACCAATATGAGGATGAAAAAAATACACAAAATTTTACATACGATTGCTTCAATTTTATACAATATATTGTGTAGCGTGAGAAATTAAAATCTATATAAAATTCCAGTTAATTAATCATAATTCATGTTAAACTTTGCGATAAAAATAAAAATGACTACTAGTAAATGTCACGTGTTTGTTTTTGTATGCATATGGAAAAAGTGCCTGTTTATCAATTTGAGTGAGTATGTTGTAGGCAAATAAAAGGAGCAGGCTTTAAGGTTTACAAAAAGTATTGACAGGGTTATTTGAATGAGTTCGATTTTGTGAAAAAAATGCTTTTCAGCAACAATCGACAATTAATTCCCGTTGACTGCTAATTAAGTCTGTTTGCATTAGCTAAATTGGTTGGCGGCAACCCCTTTACATGTTTTGTTTTAATTTTTTATATATGAAAATGTTACGCATCCTGCTTTTCCCCGGGCACACTTTTGTCATTATGCAGCACTTAGAGTTTTAGTTACATAAGTAGTTAGTACCTCTTCTACAGTTATTTTTGTGTACATCTCACAGTGGGGCAAAAATAATATGTTTTGGAAATAAATTTATAAATTATTATCGGCTAGTCCGATATACATAAAATTTATCCCAGAGGAGTATTTGAGTTTATGTTTGAAAGGCCGATTCCGCAAGTTCTCTAGGAGCGGAATTATGGGGTGTCAAATTAGGTCAAATTAGTGGATTAAAAATTATTGATTTATTTTCCAAATATTTTAATTCTGCCATACTGAGCATTGTATTCTATTTTACTTCGAAAAAAATTGAAATTAGAAAAAAAAGTGTTAATTGAAAAAAGTACCAAGGTACTAAATTTTCCTTCCTATTTTATGTCACAATATAAACTAAGTGCCCATGTCTACAATAAAAACGTATGCATGTATATATGCACCCAGTAGGAAAATATGTTAGTGCTTCAACCCTGCAAGCCTTTGTGAATGTCTCCACATAACTCCAAAAAATTTCAAACACATTCCACTTTGCCTTCAATGAAAATTTCTCAAAGAAACCTCATCTTCCTTCAAAAGAAATTCGGTACTAATTCTTGCTTCCCTTTCATTAGGTGCTATATAGAAGGTGTAGCATTCGCATATTAATTTTATTATTACAAATAGCAATATTTTTAATTGTGAATCTTGCAAAGCTAAAAATCATTTAGTCTTATTTTAAGTGTCGTTACTGAAAGTAGTCCTCATGTCTTTTTTAATTCAAGTTCAGACTCTTTTGTAATAGATTTGGACTTAAGAGAGTATACTTTTCTATTTAAGAGTCCTTGTCTTCTCGCTTATTTTTGAAAGGGAAAAGTGAAGTCCTTACTTTCAGTGACACGCTGTGTAAAACAGAAATAGTGTTGGAATGCGAGTGGCATGCCTTATGGATCTTAAACAAAACATTTTAAAATTCTCTTTAGCCCTTCCTTTTCCGGCTGGGTATGAATACATGTATGTATGTATGTATATATTATTGTTTTTATTTTGTAACAATATGTACTACATATCTAACATACTTGCTACCAAATTACAAGTACTTTTAAAGGGGTTTATTTTTAATGGTACTTCTGCTATTGTTGTTCTTTCAGCGCCATTATGATGTTTACATTTGAATTGTAATTGTGTTGCTTTTTGCTTTTGTAATGTTTTTGTTAACACCGCCACCATATGTTGTAATATTTGTATACTTTTGGCTTGTTAGTAAATGTTTGACATTTAACACTTTTTTCCTACATCACTGCAGTTGTTTGTCATTTCAGTAAAAAAATTTTGAAATGAAGTGTAATTAGTTTTGTTATTAATTAATCATTTTATTTAAATTTGGAAGGGTTAGGGAGTGTGTCAAATTTGAGTACTTTATTATTTGAAAGGAATTTCATAAAAAACTGTTTTAAAATTGGTCAAAAGTCACACAGTTTGAAAGAGAGATTTCAAATTTGTCAGAAGCATTTGCTCATTATCTAACTTTAATATAAGTCTTTATAATAGTTAAAATATTAACCAAAAAAGAAATCTCCTAAAAAAACTCATATTATAATATTTATAAAATAAAGTTTATATGACTCATAATATATATATTTCTTCACAGATTGCTTAAAAAAAAACCTAAAAGCAACATTAAACCAATTCATTCAAATTTTCCTGTTTTTTCTTCAACGAATATTATTAATTTTTCTTTGGCGCCTTTATGACCATTGATAACTGGATTTTCTAGCGGTATTGTTTTCAAATCAAACAGTTTTATTAGCGTAACGTTTATTTTTGGCCACTATTTGTACTTTTCGTTTTCATTTGCCAATTGTAATGTCTCTTATCTGTTAAATTACTTTTAAAAATCAAGAATAAGAACTAATTTATTTATGTTAAATATAAACATTTATTAAAAATATAGTTATAAAAAACTTTTATAAATAGATTTCGAATCGTAAAATAAAATCATGATTTTGAGAAAAAATCTAGTTTTGTTTAAAGAAAAACCAAGTGTTTTTCTTTATGGTAAAACTTTTAGCCGTTATTATGTTTTGTATTAAGTTTTGTGGAAATTATTCTTGGAAACAAAGTATTGTTGAATTACTGGAAAATATATACCATAAATAAATTTAAGTTCTAATTTCATGATTGTTGTTAATTTGTTTAAATACAAAGTTTGTATTATTTAATTCTGTTTTTAAGAAATCTTTTTAAACGGTAACTTAGTGTTGTATTTTTACACTACAGTGGTAGACTTGAAATGCAGCTACACTTGGGGTCGATGATTGTGCCAAGTGTTTTTATTTCATAGAATTTTGTGGTGGTAAGAATATTTGAAAGTGAGATTATATTTCATTTTTGCATATACAGAAAAAAAAGTCAGCAATCACCAAATATATTAGTAAATAATTTATTCAATGAAAAACTTTTTTAAATTTATGCCTCTCACCAAAATGATTATATCAACTACTAAAAACTGTAAAAAATTAAAAACAGAAAATTGTTCCCAATTATAAGATTTATCAAGTCAATCAAGTAGATGATTGAATTAATTAAAAATTTGAGTGAGAAATAAAATTTTACTTCAACTTTATTTTTATTTTTTATTTATTTGAATATCTTTATTAAATTTAAATGTAAAATGAAACACAACTGTCTTAATTGAAAAATATACGGTAATAATTTTTGTGTCACTAATTGATTTTCTTTTCCTTTATCGCAGATCTTTCATCCATCAAATTTTGATATTTTCAATGTATATTTTATCGAAGAAAGACGTGATTATTTATTTTTTAATATTTTCCCAAATATTTTACATTGGGTATTTTCAGTGATAATTTTCCGAGTTTTTGGGTTTTAGTAATAATTTTATTCAGTGTTAAAAACTTAATAGTTATGAACAAGAATTGACAAAAGGTGATTTAATAAATTCAACTGAAGTGTGAACAAAATTAGCATTAGTGCATAAGACTCCTTCTGAGTAGCATTCATCAGGGTGTTGGTAGGACAGATACAACTTATAGTCCAGATCAAGAATTAAAGCAAACATACGTTTGCAAATATCCTTTACGGGTTTAAGATATTTTACTATATTTTTTGCTACACCTATACGTATTTTGTGTAGCTATTTTATGTTATTGTTATTATTTTTTTTTTATTTTAAATGTTTCTAATATCATTTTGTTTAACAATTCAGTGCAATAAAAACAAAAAATAACTAAAAGATTAGTTAAAATTAATATGTTCAAAATATTTATTCTTTATTTATATTTGAATGATTTTGCACTAACAAATGTATTCTTCTTTCATAATTTAAATATTTTTAGCATTCGGTGTTTTGTTAATTGTTGTGAACAATTTACTGAAATTACTTAAAATTCTGAGTTTAAATAAAAAATAGTGATGTTATAAAGTTATACAATAAAACTGGCTTTCTCAAAACGATATTTATATGAAATATTTCTTTTCAAAACCAAGAATTTTTCTAATAGTCCATAGTGCTAATATCCAGAATGACTGAGTATTATTACTTTACGAGAAGATTGAAAAATTTAGAGGTTCTTTAACAAATACCCGAGAGATAAGAATGCAGTTGAATAAGATATATATTAGATTGTCCTATTGAAAATATTTTGTAGAAAGACCTCACAAACCATGCGTATTGATGAGGTGAATACAGGAAAAATAATAAAAAATAAAAAAAAGTCATTCCCTATCAGTGCTTGAAAATCACGGGCCTAATACATTTTTCCTAAAAAAGTTTTAAGCACTTTTCCGAAATTAGTATCAAAATTCATAATTTTGGGTTTGTTATGAAAAAATAGCACTATTTTTTTTGGCAAAAAATTCGGTCCATTTAAATTTCGATATATTCTTTTGCAAAGTATAAAAAACTACGCAATTTTGTTTCTTTTATGAGTAAAATATTGAAAAGCTGTTTTATAGTTATTATGGTCCATAATTAATAATGAACACTTGATATATTTTTTATATATTCCGTTAAAGTTTTACAGAGTTTTAAATATTTGATCATTTGAATTTAAGTTTGTTTTGATCATTTGAATTTTATTTAATAATTTTTTCTTTTTAGGCATTAGAAAATTAAATAGAATTTTAAATTATTAAAACAAAAAAAAGAAAAAAGAAAACAGAGTAGAATAATTGTCGGAGCCCTTCAGTGTCCCCGAGTTATTATTGAAGCTATATGGTGCATATTCTATGAAAGTTAGATATGAAATGAGAAACATACTAAGTTTTTAATATAATCAAATGCCTTAAAAATATCTCCAGCCTTCACTTAATGTTCACAAAAGGGGAAAAAGATTAAATGACATCATCTTTCTGATATGAAGGATAGTAAGTTTCAGAGCGAACTCTATGGAAATCGTAATACCATACGCTTAGAAAAGTGATGGACTTCATATATTTAACAAGATGAACTTCACTGTTTTCTCCATAATGTAATAAATTTAAATTTATTAAGAGTTGATGTTACATTTCAACCGTTTTTATAGTTAAGATAAAAATTGCCAAAGAAATTTAATGAACTCTTTTATAAATTTGTCTTTTCCGTGGACCCCAAATATTTCTATAATTTACCATTGCAAATACAAAAGGAGTAAAAAAATTTGCAATGAAAATTGTTCTATACAAATTTCAAACAGTTATCAAAAATAATTGTTGATTCCGAGAACAGTGTTAATTAATTAGTAGATACAAAACTAAACCTGATTTCCTCTTCAGCGGAAACTGTGGTATCTGTGAAGGCAGAATAATCTTTCTTAAACTTAAATTAGATCTTTATTCCTAATCAGCGGTAATATTAAAACAAAATCATATTAATTATACTTGATCAGTCATCAATCTTCCATATTAACCAAGAAATGTATTTTTATCAGGGACCTTCTAGCGGATCCTCTTCAATGGGGACCGTTGTGCTGCTTGAAGATTACTTCTTGTAGGCTAACTGGCTGAGAAGACTTGATTAAGCTAAGATTTGTTAAAACCTTTTTAGGACACAAACTCCAAAAAAACAGATTTTGGTATATTCTTTGAAGCTAGAAGAGTGGTTAGTTGTTTTTCGTTTGCATTTAGTAAATATTTGATCATGTTAAATAATAACGAATTAAAACTAATCTTTAAGTACTAAGAAAACTAGTAATTACTTAAAACTTTTCCTTTTTTAATTGTAAAAAAATGTAAAAAGGGTAATGATTTAGAATTTGTAAATAATAAGGGTCAAAGATTCATGTGTAAATCAATTATAATTTCTATTTAATTTAATTCTAAACGATATTTTAGTTCTTAAGCTGATGCTAGTCTTCTTACACAAACAAAATATTTTAGAGAAGCAATGACCAAACAAAGGTGAACCTTCTAAACACTTTTTATTTTGAGTTCATAATAAAAATATTTTAGTGTAACCGCCTTTAATATATTAAGCCCCGGTTAATAAATAATATAGAAAATATAACTAAAAAAATTTTTTAAACCCAAGTACCTTTTTCTAAGCTTAAGATTTTTTATTTTCCGTTCTTATTGTTTATGGATCAATTAAAATAAAACATCAAAAAAAAGTTTTTCTCTCAATGAAGTAGGGTACTATCGAGTTGCTTCTATCTCAAATACATTTACATACTTGTCTTTTGTTCTTTAATATTGTAAAGAAGTCCGCATTTAGCCGCAGGATACTTTTTTTATTGTTGTGAATTTTATTTGGATCTTTTTTGTTAAGTGTGTCAAAATATCGTTTATATTTCATTTTCATATATTTTGATTGTTCATGATCTTTTTCAATTTGGCATTGTGGAAAAAAATTACAGTATATATTTTTTCTAAAAATTGTATTCCTTTATTTTTATTAAACATTAATTCTATATGTGTGTGTGTGTTTGTAAAGTGGTAGAGCATAGAAATCAAATCAAATAATCCAACCATTTAAAGTTGAGAAGCTGTCATAGCCGGTGGGCCAATAACAAAATAACCAGCCAACCAACCAAACAGTCAGCCAGACAACCTAACAAAAATCATAAATAGAAAAAAAAATCTAGAGGTTGATTTGGTGGGGGTGTTTGTTCGTTTCGTTTGTTTTCAATTCGTTACTTTTGATTATTTTAATTCTATTATTATTACTATTATTTTGTAATTCTATTTATTGTTTTCGTAGTTGATTTTTATTTTCATGTCCCTGTACTATACATACATCTACATAATTGTTATTTATTATTATTTATAAATATTATTATTAGTTGTATATTTTTTGTTTTCATTTCAGTTATTTCAGTATTTTATAATTTTATACAATTTAGCAATTGTTTAAGCTTCTCATAAATTAATAAAATGCTGCTGTATGTCGTTTTTTCTTTCTTATATATTTTTATTTTTTCTTCACAAGATTGTAATTTTCAGTTTTGTCTTCATATTAGACTTATTTGAAAATTAACGGTTTGATTACAGTTGGTTGTAGGTGGGTGTTGCCAATAAAATTTTGTAATTTGTCTTGAAGAGGATTTATGGTGTTTGCTGTGGTTTATTCTTTGAAACCCAATTAGATTTATATAGAAGTATCTGTTAGTAAACGATAGATTATTGTGGAGGGCATTTAAGTATTGGGTATAAATTTCAGGTAAGATTAAAATTTTTTCTTAAGCTAAATTGCCTGACTACCTGTTAAGACTGAGATTTGATATTCTAATTAGATTTTTAAATTGAAAACATGGATTGTAAAAATTCAAGGGTTGGAAAAAATAAAAATAAAATAAAAGTTTAAAAGTTTTATTATAAGCTATGAAATATTAATGCAAAAATTCTTTTAAGATATTATGGAAAATTTATTATGTTATACATTTTTTATTTAAAATTTTGTTTATAAACAACTTTTCTTAATAAGCCTCAAAAAACAGTTAAAATTTATTTTTAAATGCAAATTATTTAAATTACGCATATTTAACTTCCTTAAAACTTGTATTTAATGAAAACATGTAAAAACACATTACAATTTTGTTCATTAAATAAATATTCATCACTTAAAAGATGTTAAACCATAAAAATGTTACATATTTTTTTCTTGTTGTGCATGCAAAAAACAAGTACCCGTTCTTTTAACCACATGTTGGCTATACATTTTTTTTAACTTATTTTCTCTCAATGTAGACTTAATAAAAACTCCAAAAAATGCGACTAAAAATAAAAATAAATTTCTTTAACATTCCAATAAACAACATCGAACTACATCTCCCTTGAACTTCTCTTCATGTTTTATACTTAGTTGCTGTGTTACCAGCACACTGATGCCATTTCAAGGAGCCGATAACAAATGTCCTACAAACCCATAACATAACTTAAACATTCACTTTTAATGTCATTTTTTGGCTATAACAACCATCCGATTTTATTCGATTCCACACATATACACACGCAGTCACATGACAAACTGGAAACGTTTGTGTTTTCTACAAAAAGACAGAGAGTGAGGTAAACGAAATTAAAACAAATTAACTGATGATCAGTGTCAATTGGTATGCAAAAAACACGTAAATTCAAATCATACCAAAGATAAAAAGAAGAGTGAGTGAGAGAGTTGGAGAAAAAAAAAAAAAAAATAATCGAAGTCTTTTTAAATTCACAAATTTTAATGAAATCGTAAGAGGTGCCAGATTTTGGAATATTTTTAGTATTAATTAGGATTTTAGTATAGAATACATAGGGATATTCTACGATAACAGACATCTGAATAGTACACAGAGAAAAAAAATTATTTTGAAATCGGTTATCAGCAAAATTGAGCATAAGTTATTAGAAGTAAAAATTTGTCTATATTTATGATTAAAAAAACATGTTTATAATAGAATCGAGGTGCAATGATATATTTTTTTTAGTTGGATTAAAATAACATTGCATTAGGAAGAGGCAACCGAATATGGGTTTTTCACTGAGCCTTAGTAACCAATATTTTGGTACTTGAAATAAAAAAAAAAAAAATGTCTCAAAATTCATATTTTAAAGAATTCGGTTTTGGCAAAAGAATAAAATTTCATTTAGTTGCCTTTGCCAAAAGGTTTTCCCGTAATCTAAAATACTACAGATTTAAAGCAGTAAAGAATAATAAGAAGTTGAGGACCTTTTCACAATAGGGGTAAGTTTAAAAATCAAAGGCACGGAAAAAGTATAATAACTATTTTTGTATTTTAGTGAACGGACGTATGCACGTAAATAATTGAGCAAATTACAATGGATCTTTAAGTTAAAAGTTTATTGTATCTTGAATTCTAAAGTCCATATGTACAAGAAGATATTTCACTAACGAAACATGGCTTTTACAACCTCTTTTCGTTGCAAGCCGAAGGACGTTTAGTTGGAAGTTAGTAAATTTATATGATATGAAAGTGTACCAGTAAATAAAATTTCAGTTTTCAAGAATAAATTTTTTAATCCACGAAATCTAGTTGAGATAAAATGAGTTTTTGAATGTTTAATGCTGTATTTTTATACTCAAATTATTATTTGCGTGCTTAAAAAAAGTGATTTAAATAAATCTAATAAAAAATAAAAATGTTTATTTTTATTAATTTGTGAAATTTTACTCTCAATTGATTGGATGGATTAAGTTGTAGGAACCAAATTTTTAGACTAGTTTGTATAAGTTACCTCAACCAGTTATTTCCATCAATCGAACTGAAACAATTGTTGCTTCTACTAATATTTCGGTATTTATAAATGAAATGCTTAGTAATGTGAATCGATTAATGTGTTAGTTGGTGCAAACGACAAAATTCGTTTGGCTAAGAATTCGGTTGCCACAATGAAACGGCAATCTCTGTGTATAGGTTTGAATTTAATTTTTAATCTCTCAGAGTCTTGTAACTAACAAAATAGTTTAAGTCGAGTTAGCGTAATTTTTAGATTTTTAAATCATAAAAGTAACTTTTCGAACAAGCGTTGTATATAAAAATCTGATCTTTGGAGTTATAGCTCATAGGAAATTGATTTTAAAATAAGTAAGATAAAGGCGTTCACGCCATACGATTATAGACATATCATCCAAAACATTGGTATTGTGGTTTCGTGTCAAATATTAACTTGATAATAAAATTTGTATAGGATTTATGCAAGTTGAAATAATTTCCAGAAGATGGGTTTTATATTAGAGCAATGGTAAATGTTAGATTGATTAAAATATTTTTATATTTAAAGTATTTATGATCGTTAAATCCCTATTCCGGGAGGACATTTGCATGGAGACTAGTTGAAATAATGGACCAATCATAACTAATTTCAATAAACTTCGTTTTTGTATCAAAGCATACAAAATTCAACCACCTATGGTGTTATAGGGTAATTAAACTTAAGTTATTTTGGAAAAAGTCCACTGATATGTATTTAAGTTTATCAGAAATAGAGTATGGGCCTAAGAACTGGCTACTCCCTTTGCTATTTACAAATTTTATATTTTAATTATGATATCTAGTTTCTATTTTTACCTTTAAGTAAAAAAGGACCCATTCAGATATATACTTATTTTAAGTCCACAGATATGTATTTAAGTTTATTAGAAATACGGGTTGGTTTTTCAAAATGGGTCTAAAGACTTAGTATATTTTTCTACTTAAAAACTTTAGAGTATTAGTGCGATAAATAACTTAATTAAGAAGTAAGACAAACTGTTTGTACCATTCAGATATAAACTCTCTTTAAGTGGCAATTCGTTATATCATAAAATTATATTATACTCGCTTAGCAAAAGTACACAAACCCAGTGATCCTAAAATTCGTAATGGGTCGGAGAAGTCTTTCAGTTCGTAAGTACTACCGCACGTTGGCATTCGTTAATAGTCTGAAATAAGTATCTTGCAATCGAGCATGTGGATTCCGTAAATTAAATAGTTTATTCTATAGAGTATGCTGAAACAAACATTCACCGTAATCGAAAGGAAAGCAACTCTCCTTCTACATATTAAGTTAAGCTTGCAGCCTCTCATGGGTATTTATTTAATTATGATAAGAAATAAAACAACAATATATTTTTAATTATTTCTAAAAGAGTGAAAAATTAAATAAGATTGAATAAAAAATATGTATGTAATAAAACATCACTTCCTAAAAATAACATACGAGAAAAACTTTAATATCAATGAATAGGAATCATAAGAAGAGAACATATTTCCAATCATAAGACTGTGTTTAATTTAAGAAACGACTTATTGTTACAATCTCTTGAGCTGAAAATCTTAATAGTACTACAAATAAGTTTAAGAGAGCTTTTAAAATGTTTTTTTATTACTATTCGAAATCCGAATTTTAAGTTGATATTGGTTGCAGCACACGTTTGAATCCCATTTGTTTTCTGGTATTAGAATTCCCTCGGAAACTTCTTTCCATTTTAAATTTTGTCGTTTTTACTTACTAATTCATTCAGAATCTTAAATACACATTTTTTAATTGCAAACTTTATGTTTAAAATTCCGAAAAAATAAATAAGCTGACTCAAAATTAGTGATATGTGTTTTGTTTCTTCAAATTATCTATAAATAGTCGACGTATTCTTAAGTCTGTTAGAGAAAACCACATTAGCGTCGAAGTGATGTTGTTGTCGACATAAAGTGATGTTGACCAAAAACGAAATTGACGCCGATAACTGGAATTATTTACATATGTTGGATAATGAAAATTACGCCATATAATAAACGAAAAAGAAACGACTATATGATACCGTACACCAGTGTGTACGATCATAGAAATTCGGGAATGGGACTTATATTAGACCTGTGGTCAATTTTACTAAATGTAAAATAAAATATACAAATACAGAATAATGCGTTGATACTAACATCTAGATGATTTTATGCACTTTAGGGTAATTCCTGGAAGTGAGTTTATATGGGAGCTATAGTAAATTATGAACCGATTCTCATAAATTTTGGCAATGTTGTTTCCACTTAAATCAAACTTATTTGTGTCGATTACGAACTTGATACTAACATTCGTATGAGACTTATGCACCTTAAAGTGTTTTTCGGAAGAGGTTTTTATATGGGAGCTATGGTCAATTGTGGACCGATCTTCATAAAATTTGGTACAAAGATTGATACTTGGACAGAACTTTTTTGCACCAAATTTTATTAAAATATTCATAATTTTAAGTAATTTTTGAGTGTTTAAACGCTATTCTGGGGGGACATTTGTATGGGAGCTAGGTAAAATAATGTATCATGAAAGTCCCACGTGCCAAATTTCATTGAATTATCTTAAAAATCGCGACTTGTACTTTGCGCAAAAAAATTTACATGGACAGTCAACCAGACGGACGAACATCGTTAGATCGATTTAAAAAGTAATTGTAAGCCGATTGGTATACTTTAAGGTGGCTGTTGGATAACTTTTTCTATGCATTACAAACATCTACACAAACGTATAATACCACAAACACCTATGGAGTGTAGTATACAAAAATGAGTTTAGTCTTAAATTGAAAGCCTGAAAGTAGCATAACATATAACATAGAAGTAATTCTTGTAGACTTTTAATATATTGTTTCCTTATCATTGATGCCGAGCACTGCAGGCATTGCTTCGTATAATTTAAATGAATTTTGTTCAATATTTTTAATAATCCAACTATAGGTTAGGTTAGGTTCTTAGGGCAACTGTTTAATCAATAAGAGATAGCTTACTTGGGTTCAATTTGGTCCCACTGTGAATCCCTGAGGGATCTTGTGTTGCTTACTCACATGTCTGTAACAGCGTTCGAAACGAAACAATTTGATGTCAATATCAGAGAGATCTGATAATACATGCACAAACGGACTTCCAAAATTAGCAGTGCTTATCTCGGCAAGAGAGGGACAGTGGCATAAAAGATGATCCACCGTTTCCTCCTCTTCCTCATCCCGACAAACTCTAAAAAAGTCGTTAAAAGGGAGCCCTTGTCTTCTAGCATGCGCACCAGTAATCCAGTGCCCCGTGACCACGGCTACCAGAATTCTTAGACGATGTCTCGATAGTCCCATGATGAAGCTAGATCGAGATTCATCATAATGGGGCCATAATTGCCTCGAGGTTGAACATGTGGATTCATTAGTTCATCTATCTTATGCAATCCTCGATAAGTTCCGCAGAATTATTGATCTGCAGGCCGAAAGCGATACTCCAACCAGTTGGTACGTATCTTCACCTCAAAGAAGGGGTCAATTTCTGGCTAGTGCATCAACAATAAAATTATCCGGGGTGCTTGAATGACCCCTAACCCAGACCAGCTCCAGGTTTGAATGTCTCGCCATCTTATTCAGAGATGTCCGCCATTCATGTACCAATTTGGATGTCGAAAAGACACCCGAGAGCAATTTAATCGCGGCTTGACTGTCCGCTCCGAATATCCTATAGTATATTAAAGGAAATGTTTTTCCTATAAACGGGAATATGAACATCCATAATAATAGACATCCCCCAACCCCTTCAGCAGATTTGGTCCCGTCAGTATAAACCTCAACAGAACCAGCACTTAATAGTGGAGTAGTTGAGATTGATACTGAGAAGCCTCTGCCAAAAAAGGGTATGGAGATGCAATAATCGATATTGCTAGAGATTAAGGAATTATTAAGGAATCCCAGAATGATTGCCTGGCCGAATCTACTATCATTCCATAGTGACATGAGCCATGTCGCCGTCATAATGGCGATCTGTTTGGCCATAAGATCCACCGGTAACCAGTTCATTACAACAAATAGGGCTTTCGATGAAGTTGTAAAAGGCGCTCCTCTTATGAGTAGCGCTGAACTACGCAGAATCCTATCAAAAGTTCCGATACAGGTGGATAATCCAACTATACTATTGGACAATTAAAAAGTCATGTGGCAACACTATTTAAATCTTCAAAACCAAAACGAAAGGAAGCGATATGTTATTCGCACCGTTTTTTTCACTCCACAAAAACATACAGCAAAGCAATGAAACTTACAGGTTGTGCGAATTTATTGAACTGTCTCAGTGTCTGTCTTTACGCCTTGTCTTAGTGTTTATATGGAAAAATATCATCAGAGCTATAGTAATTTTTTGCGGTATCGATGAATTTTAACGATATTTGCAATTAATAACTGTCAATGTTTATTTTCAATTTAAGGCATTTTTTTCTGCAACGTTTAATAAATTTAAATATACTTACAAGGCAGAAAGGAAGTTTATGATGCCATATATAGATGTCTGTATTTAACAAGAAACTAAATTTAAAACAAAGAAGAAAAGAATACTACAAAATAGAACTAGAATTTGGCTGTATGTAGGTCAATTTAGATCAAATCTAATAAAATTCTAATTTGTTTTTTTAGAGTTAAAGCTGTTTTTAATAACTTTATTTTGTTTTTATATTATTTGGAAAATAAATAAGTTAATGAAAACATTAAGTTTTAAAAATATTATAGTAGTTGATGGTAACAGCATCACCACCATCTTCATTTGCTCGTAGAGAAGCAACCTATCATTATAAAGTTTCTAGTTTCTTTGCGAAACAATTGCTAGATTTTCATATTTTATGCAAGTACGTTTATAAATAGCTATAGTTATTGATTTGAACTTTGACTTGCTTTAAGTCTGTTACTGTAAATACACATATTTTTTTATTTTTTTTTTATTTTTTGTAAAATATATAGTTTTACTTATAAAATCTCTAAAGCGAAATCAGCGCAAATACCCCTACACAAATAAAAGAAACGTTAAGTTGATGATGATGTCGACGATGCTGTAATAATGGTTTTGACCGTTAAAAGTTATTATGTCTAAAATAAACCAACCAAACAAAAATAAATAGAGGAACAAACTAAATATTATACTATAAAAATTATGAGATGATTAAACAAGATATCGAGTAAATAGTAAAATTGTACTGAAGAGAATTAAAACTTGATTTTCAAAAATTGTTGGTATTTTTGTTTTTCAGAAAAATGTGTTACAAGGCAGATTTTAATATGGTATTGTTTTAAATAAATTTACCTTAAGCAGAACACGTGCTGGACAATATAAAATTGTTTATATAAAATCGGAATTATTAGCCTTCGTTGACTGAAAGGCTTGAAAATATAATGGTGAAATAAAGTTAGAAAATCTTTAATTATTTTTAATTTTTAAATTTCACTATAGGTAAAATTTTGGGTCATTGAATATTGTCTCCATAATTAAAAGGCGAAATTAAAGCATACCATTATATTGATAAAATCTCCAAAGGGTTTTGAAAAGTTAGTTCGAATTTCGATTTTATGGACTCTTAAACTTCGGATATTATGGATCACTTTTTTCATTATGTGTGAAAATGAAAAATATTTAAATCAGTAATTTTTAATATATTTATGGGTAATTATTGTAATGTAAAGCTTCTCTTAAATCTTGTGTAAATTTTTTTTAGTATAAAACTCCTTATACGCCCACTTTTCGTAATAAAATAGTGTGCAATATATGAGAAGTCACATTATTCAACTGATTTAAGTAATCTTTGGAAGATATATATGACGTATATTCTTCGAAAGGGAATATAGGATAATCCCACTTTTTTTTAAACCTCAAATTAAATTTTACACATATACGAAGTACCTTTTGGAGAAAACTTTGAAATAAAATAAAAGTTGGATTCTAGTAGAAATAAATTTTCGAACTTTATTTATGCACTAAGAAGTAAAAAATAAAAATCAAATTTGGTATAGAGCAATTAGATTTGAAATTTAGAAACTTTTGACCCTTGGTTACCGATTTAGATAAAATTTGGTGCATGTGTAGAACAGGATACAGAGGCATGTGAAATTAATTTTTTGTCATTTTTATTTTAAGAACTGTAGCAACTCTATAGGTGATTAACATATTTATTTAAATGGCCATAACTTTTGTTATATAAAAGATATCAAAATTTGTCTTTTGCAGTGGATTTGTCAAAGCTTGTATTTTAAGATGCCATATAAAAATTTTAAAAATATTTTTATTAACATATTTTTTTTGTAAGAATTTTCTTTAGCGACGTGTATCTAAAAAAACTCATAATTATTTTTTTTATATATTTTTTTTTGTTAAAAAGCCTTTTCAGTATACTTGCAACAGAGAAAATTTCAGGAAGGTAAAAATTTTTAAATTTAAAATGGATTTACTCTAAACACAAGGAACAGAAAATACTCTGTATTATAAAATTTAAACTAAAGAGTGCCATGCCTCTTTTATCATACTCTTTTATCATACACTTTTATCACGATATTATACTTTTTACCACTGTTATCAAAATGTTGATGTTTGTATATTAAGAAACAATGTTAGCTTTCTTTTAAAAACGTGAGCGTGGTATCCAGTCAGTACTTATTTCAAGGATATACGTATGTGCCATGTTTCGCTTTAATCTGTTTAATGGATTAGCGATAATATACATAAGTTCAAGTTAAATAAAGTAAAAAATATTATGACAAAACAGGGCGTAAAAAGGGTGTGACATTCAGAAAAAAATCAATTATAATAATGGTGGTAGTGTATAAAATAACAAGGACATGTAATTATATTTGTATAAGATAATTTAAAAGTTCTTTATCTCCAATTATATTGAAAAAAGGGGTCCAAAAATTTTTAACTTCAAGAGACCATAAAACCGAATTCCGAACTAACTTTGAAAAACCCATTGAACTGTGTTTTAATTTTCAACATATTTAAAATTTTTATCTTATCTAAGTCTTCAATTTTTTTTAAATCAAAATTAAAATTTTTGATGCCATAACAAACCTAATAAAAAGCATTAAATATCTATAACATATCCCCCAAATTTTCATAAAAAAATTCCACGAACTTATAACAACATCATTAAAAGTTGTCTTAAGGTGTAAATATTTTATGGTAACATCAAAAATAAGTCACAAATGCCAAGAAAAAGTAATTCAAAAACATCACTAGTTCTCATTTCACCATACAGTTCACAGGTTGAACTCAGAAAATCAATCAACAGCAATTTTTTGAAAATCAAACACACACAGACATGACAATAAAATTTTGAAAATTAAGTGAAAAATATACTAAAATTTAAAGAAATTGTCATAAGTTAATGATTATTTCTGATGAAAAACATGTGTCTGACATAGGCGGTCACCAAGGAGGATTGTGTAAAAATAACCACAGAAGCAAGTGTTAAAATAAATAAAAAACATGTATTTTAAACACATTCCAAACAATAACAAAAATGCAATAAATGTATGTGTCTAAATATAAAAAAAAGTATTTAAGTGGATGAGTTGGAAAATTAAATAAAAGTGGAAAATTAAACCCAAGAGGCAATTGTTAAACGAGGGTGGTGTGATGAGGTCTAAGTTTAAAAATCAGTGAGATGTAGAAAAAGAATTGGTTATGATTTTACACAATTCTATTTGGATATACGGACGTAATTATATCATCAAAAAATTTCATAATGCTTCAGGCAAAATCCATGTGATTCATTATTATGACCTTCGTATCATATTAAATATTTGTTGTGACTACTCGATCAGCTTTTTAGTTATTACGATATTAAAAATTTTTTGGAACATACCAACATTTATACGAAATATTTTAATTTCGATATGATAATACCCTTTATCATTGGGTATATGCATCAAAATTATTTATACACGTTTATTTTATTAATACATGTACAATACATGCAGAAGTGTAATTATACATAATAGCATTTTTGGTGTAATATTGACATCTAATAAAACGCCCATTTTGACTGGAAAATTCAACAAACTTAGCAAGATCTTTTTAAAACCTAAAGATGACACGTGAGGATCATTTAGTGAAAAAAAGAAAAAATAAAATAAAATGAATGATTGCATATCTATTCGGAAGTGTTTTTGCAAACAAAATTGATAGGGGTATCATCTGAGGTAATAACAGTTACAATTGAAACAAATCCGGATCTTTATGTCTAATTTAAAGATGGACATTGAGGGAATTTATACAATAAAACCAGAAATGCTAATAAATTTCGCCAAAAATTCAATAATTACTACATACAGATGTTTTTCTATAAATTTGCTTGACATCCTTGGACTGAACAACTTAAATAAAAAGGCACACATAATTAAGGATCCAAAAAAATTTATTTTTTTTTATATTTTTCTTTTGAAATATCAATTTATTTTATTTTCTTTAATCTTAAGCAAAATAATTATATTATTAAATAATTATGATCCAATTCAAGAAGTTTATTGCAAAGATTAATCCAATAATTTTTTCTGTGTAGTATGGGATTTATGCAGGGGGTTTATGTGGGATCTATGGTCAATTGTAGATCGATGGTATACAGATTTGTACTTTTATAGGATTTACTTATGCTGAATTTCATTAAAATATATACGTATGTATTTAAGCAATTTATAAGCGTTAAACCCCTATACGGAGAAGACATTTGAGTGGGGGACGGATGGATATCGTAATTTATATTAAGATGTGTTACGTATAAGAATTTCGTTTTTAACATCTCTGAAAATAGTTAACGAAAATTTTTTGAATACTTCGGAATATAATACCAAAACAACATAAATATTATTTAACACGGCTCATTGTAAAACAAAATGATGATCCTATTACGTCCGTCCGGATGTTTTTTTGAGAAATTAGTCTTTGATCCCGGCGAGTGTTCCACTATCATATACAAAATGTTAAGCATATACTTTAATGAAAACTTAATTTATTGTTAAAGATTAAAAAATTTATTGTTAAAGATTAAAACGTTATAGATTTATTATCAGAAAATGACAAAAATGTGCAACTGTGTTAAATGGTTTTTACTAAGGCACAATACTTTTCAAATGGATAGAGTTTTGGATAGTGGACTGGTCCATTTTGGTACATATGAACAAAATTTGTTTGATACCACTCAAATACCTTTTTGCTGTAATGATAAGATGAAATATCAGGTCATATATATTTCTGAGTTGATACGAATTAAACATTTCTTTCCCCGAACGTATAAATGGCTTGGAAGAATAAAAATTTGTTGAACATGGTTGGTTTTATTTTACACGATATCTATCTGCAATATTTCCCCTAGCATCTGCGATAAAAATATTTCTGAACGCAATTGCACACGTTTTATGGCATTTTAAACAGCAATTATAATTTTGAAAATTTTTTTCTAGCATTCTTATTTAGAAATATTTTTTTTTATTAAATTTTTTTGCATTTTTTTTATTTAATATTTTTTTTAAATTTAAAAAATATCATTGCAAAATTTTTGTTTTCTGTATTAAACTTACGATTTTGTTTTAAATGGCAATGGTATTATTTTAAGTCGCGATTACTTACAAAATTTTAATAATTAGATAAATCTTGTCGTACAGTTTTTTAATAAATTTCAAATTTTGGCCTCTGTTAGCCTCCTAGGGATCATATACATGTAATGCGCTAAAGTTTTATGATTCCAAATGAATTTATATGTTTTACCTCTTTTTGCCCAACGCACATTGGCCAAAAATCCATTTTTTCTGGCATAAATTTAAAAAATATTATTAATGCCTTGGGGTTGCATTGAAATAATTTTATCTAACATTAACAATAATTTTTATTAAAACCGATTTTTATGTTTTTGATTGCTTGGTCTGTTATCATTTATAAAATACATTCACTTTTTACAATTTCTTAGATTATTATTTCGGAATTTCTGCCAAAAAAATGGATTTTGACCATTACTATATCAAATAGTAGAATTTTCCAAATTCGTATGCATAATATTATCATGATAGTAGAGCTTATATAGCTTTTGTGCATGTTATTGTGACTCTAAGATGGGGCTATTACATGAAGGCGACGGTCATTTAAAGACCGATCATTATAGAATTTTTCAATAGGCTTTCGATTTTGGGCAAATTTGAAGTGATTTACAGAAATGGGCTTATATGGTTATATTAATTATGAGACAATTTTCGTGAAATTTGGCGCACTTATGTTTGCTTATAAAAAACTAGTTTTTGATGGATTTTATTTAATCATGATTATGTTATGTCATTTAAGAGCTTAAAATCATATTTCGGAAGAAGAAAGGAAGGTGGAAAGGGGAAAAAAATGACAAATCATAACAAATTTCAGTCCAGTTGATCCTTATTCTAAAGTAAATATACGTGCTTAATTTTATTACTTTATCTTAAAAATTTGGGACTGTACAAGGTTTACATTGACAGACAGCCAGCCAGATGGAAGGACGGATATCGTTATCTCGACTCAAGAAGTGATTTTAAGTTGAACGTTACACTTTGAGGTGAGGGTGCAACAAAACTATGACGTTTTGATAATTAAAGGATTCAATCCTTATAATTCTTATCTTTTGAGACATGATGTCTTGTTAACGAGAAGTGAATGCTGCAATAATTTTTTCGTGTTTTTTTTGAATTACACAATTTATTTAATTACATTAATGTAGTTTTTAAATCTATAAAGCAATCATTTTTATATAACTAAGACACTATTTCCTATTATCTGAATTGCAAGAATTTATTCATTTCCATAAAGGTTTTTTTTTTAAATCAATTGCAGATTTCACTACTTAAATGTTTTACTTTTTCAGAGCCTGCCAGAATAATATAAAAAATACGTTTGTAATATTTTATTTTCTGAATTGTAATACTGTTTTTTAGTGAAAACATCGCTAAAGTAATTTGTTGTGCAATTTTGGAGACCAATTACTAAAAAACGCTATAATTTCACCCGCCATGGAGAAAAGAAGTACCTTTCGTGAGAAAAAGAGCATATTTCAAATTTAGTTCAATTCAACGGAGGTGTTGTGCTAGGACTTAATTGTTGAGAAAGCCGTAAAATACTTGTTACTTGTGTTAAATTTAGGTATATATTTACATCATCAAAAGTTCCGAAAATAAGATCAGAAAACGAAACATTTTACATATTTACTTGGAGCTTTGAAAAATTACCAAAAATGTAACAAATATAACCAAACAGCAATACTGGTTATGTCGTTTTTGATGTAAATGAGCAATCAGCGTTACCGTTTGACGACTTCAGTAGCCAATTGCCCCTTTATTAACTATCTGGCCACTTTTTTGGCCCCTTTTTTTAAATGGAACTAAATGGCGACTTTTTAAGACTGTGCTAAATAATGAGAAACGAAGTTGTTTTAAATATCTCAACCCATTATATAGTAATTCCAATGAATAGATTAATTATTTTTATATTGTTTCACAATATTGAAGAAATTAATTATTTTTGTATTTTTTCATAATATAGTGTTGTAAAAAAAAGACCACGAAGAATTTATAAATTCTTCGGGATACTGAAAGTGTTAGAAATTAAAGCTAATGAAAAAGTTTATTTTCCTAATCCGGTCTTTTTGAATCGGATTGGGAAAATTAAGAAATAGATTTGATAAATACTTATATCCAAATTTTTAATTTTTTCTTTGGCTTATAGGAACTTCTTCTTTTTTAACTTTTAGCGCTTATGAAAAATAACTTGTCTAACAGACTTAAGGTCAATATTTGTAAATCCATGCTTTCAGCCATAAATTTGTTAGACGGTGATTTATAAGCTTAGACTTCAAGTTAAGACTTCGTACAAAATTGCAGAAGTTTATATCGAGGGAATTTTATTTTTGCAATAATAAAAACTATCATAAATAAATTATTTTGTTATTACTAAAATTAAATTTAGTAGTTTTTCTTAAAATGCAACATTTTTTGTTTTCGTTTTTATTAAGCAAACATACTTTAAGGAGTTTTTTAGGTGTTGAAGCAGTTAGCTCCTTTTTTCAAAAATCCCTTGTTTTGGAAACTTTTTTTGTAATTCCCTTTCTTGGACATTATTCAAACATTATCAACGGTAATGCTGTGAGCAATATGGGAAACTGAAAGCCAGTGATTTCAGCATGTATAAAAATTCTCACTCCACCTTCCCTATAAATCCCTTTCTCCTTCCATAACAAATTCAATTTAAAGAATATCAATGACAACATTAACACTTTTCTAACATATGAAAGTGCTGCACATTACAATGAATAAAATGCATGTTTAACATTTTTTTTATATGTTTTGTTTTACACTTACTTTACTTTAAAATTTTCCTTAAAACACACAAAATATTGTTTTAATTTCTACAAAACTACCATTTAGGAATGAATATTATTATTTACTCCCCTGTTTCTCCCCCTTCTCTTAAAGCACCATAAATATACATGGCAATTCCGAGAAAAAACTGTGTGGCATTTAAAATCCAACACCTTCTAATTGGCTGTTCTTTCCCATTGTCATATGGCTGCAGTTACAACTTGATCATCATTATTTTCTTTCAAAGATTTGTGTTCTCATCTTTTTTTCTGACTCGTGTTATAAATGTATTTTGAATTTATTAGACCAGGAGATATCATTTGCTATTTTAACATTTGCCTCTTTTGGTATATATGTTATATACTGTTTTTAAAGGTGTTTGTCTCCCCTTTTTTTCTTTGCTCAAAACACCAAGATCATTACTTTTTTTTTTTGCTTTATTTTCGTCATTTAGTATTTGCTGCCTGTATTATAAACAGTTGTATTAAATTTTGTTTCTTTTCTGATGCTCTGCCGCTTGCAGCTGTGTAATATAAAATTAGTAATTAACCGTGTTAAGTGTATTTAGATTTAATGCTTCTTTTTTGTTTTTGGTATTAAAAGGGGGAATGTGTTCTTGTTCTGCTGTATAGTGTAGGAAGCTTTGAAACAACTTTTAAAGGTGATTAATTTGAAAAGTTAATCGTTTTGGATTGTCTTTGAAAGTTGTAAAATAAATTCAGAAATTATTTATTTCATAAATGATTGATACGAGCATGAAAATGGTTGTCAAATGGAACCATATTTTAAAAAAAAAAATAGAGAAATAATATAAATAATAAAAAATTTGAATAATGTTTAGATATCAGAAGAATACTCGTAAAATAAGATGTTCTTTCATCGCCTTTAAAAATTTGATAGTGAATGCAGTTTTAAAATTCCTTGAGCTTCATGGAAAATGATCAGATGCACGCCTCAAGGGTGCATTATAATGCCTATAGATTGGCTATAATTGGCTTGAATGAACTTATTAAATTCGATGTTGGTACCAGCAGCATTTGCGGATAACTTCCTAGTGGGGAAACAAAGCACTAAAGAGCCCTTCGAATATACGTTTTTTTGGAGGCATGTCTTCTGGCTCCCATTGTGAACTCATTACCCTTTTACACAGCGTACAATTAGAAAAAAGGCCTCCAAAATTAGTTAAAAGGAAAGGGCTTGTTCTTAAATAAATAGGATCTTTAATGTGTAATGCTTTTTCGAAAGAGTCTGAAATTTAATTTTATTAAAAAAAAAAAACATGAACGACACTTAAAATAAGACTAAATGACTTTGATCTTTGCTTAGCATCTAATGAAAGGGAAACAAGAATTAGTGCCAGATTTTTTGGAAAGGCAAAGTGGAATGTGTTTTTTTTTTAAAGGAGGTGTGGAAGCATCTACAGAGGCTGGTTTTTGATAAAGAGTGGTTTATACCCTACACCACCATATGTGGTTGGGGTATTATTATGCGTTTGTGCTGGTGTTTGTAACGCACAGAAAAAAATCATCCAACACCCACCTTAAAGTATACCAATCGACTCAGAATCACTTCCAGAATCCGTCCGTCTGTCTGGGTGGACCACTGTCGATCCATTGTGAGTCCCTTCAAATATTAAGTGATAGAATAAAGAGAAAAAGAGCAAAGATTAAGAAAATAATGCTAAGGCGAGAGGATTAAAAAAGAAGAAGTTATTATGGGTATAGCCCTAACACCCTCCTAGCCAACCAATTCCCATAACGAAGCTTAAGACGTCTACTAGTTCCCTATTCCGAATGTCACATAGCCTGTCGAGAAATCGACTGCCCAGTCATTTCATTCAACGATAATGTAATAGTGGACAGTAACACACAATATGTTCAATAAGCTCGATCTCATCAACGTCCTCACACATTCTATAAAAATCAGTATTGCCTTTTCCTACTTTAACTCACGAGAGTAATTTTTTCTGCCCTGTTGAGCGTCTGTCATATCGCCCTCGATACTTTACAGTCCACTCTACTCTCCAAGTTCTAGCCGAGATCCATTCATTGATCTTCCTCGCAACTTTCAATCTGAGGAATTCCGCGACCTTTAAGATACCGAGAATCTCTGCCTGAAAAACGCTACATTCATCAGGAAGTCTAAATGAGCCTTTTACATCCGTGTCCATAATATAGATGTCTGTGGCGTACTTCTCACTGCACTTGAAATGCTAATTGAAGCACACCTCTGTGCTTTCGACAAAAAGTTCCTATTACTCTTTCGTTCTAATGCCTGCCACCAAACAGAACAACCATATGTAATAATTGGTCTCACTACCGAGACGTAGATCCAATTCACAACTTTCGGTTTGACTCCCCAGTTCTTGTCTATAGAGTTCCTACAGGCATTAAGGCGACGTTTGAGTCTCTTTTGAACATTCCTTTTAAAAGTTAGCTTACTATCAAGAAATACTCCAAGATATTTTGCTGAGTCGGATAATTTCAGTTCCGTTCCACTCAGTACCGGTAATCTAAAATTCTCAACAGAACTAGCTCCGTTTTTCCAGGATTCACTCCCAACCCTTTATCAGAGACCCTGGAGGACAGCTCACCCAGCGCTGAGTGCATGATCTCACTGATTGTGGGAAGAAATCCAACCCGATGGCGGACTCTGTAAAGAAATATGTTTCTCCACCTAGTCCTTACATCAACGGGTCCATGCTCCCTGAAAATGAGTTTCCATAAGCACATTAAGTGACTCAGAGCTAGACTCTGTCCACGGCCCATCTGATCTCTGGATACAACCCTGAACACTAGGATCCTTCGACAGTATCTTCTTGAATCGAAATAGTTCATCGAAATAGTGCAATGGTATCACAACCGAGCAACAGACGTATGGCATTCCGCCTTGCATAGTCGACTACAGCCCACATCTTGTCATTTGGTGGCTCTGCCGCCTCATATAACATTTAAACCGAGGCCATAGTTACCATAGCTGAAAGAATGAAGAAGAATCAACTGAAGTTCATTCCTGACTATGACACATGTTCTTACATTATCCTCAGTGGACGGCGCGAAAAATTTATATATTTTGGCTCTAAGTCCACAGTTGTTTATATTATGGCCATGTCCACATGGTTCTCACTGAGGAAAGTTGTTAATTCGGTCGAGGCCGCTTCACAATGATGCAGATTTATCTGCACCATCCGCAATATCTTTGATTTTATCATTTTTCGAATACCGAAATTTGATATAGCCAAGTCCGAACGTAACAAAAAAATGCTCATAGAAAAAAATCTGAGCGCACTTTAAGGTTTATAACCAAGGCAAGTATAAATATGAACGAAAAAATTTAAATATGCGCTTCAAAAAACACGAAAAAAATGGGATAATATGTACAGGAATATGTAATAATATCATAAATATGCATAAGTATTTTTCCAACTTTAAGTCCGGTTTTATCTAGATTTAAAAATATATATATATATATATATATATATATATATATATATATATATATATATATAGTTATATTTGACACGTCAGAATTTCTTTCTTTTCAATTTTAATGATGTATTCAAAGACCTCACAAAAAATTTTTACAAATCAGTTAATTTAACACGAAAAAATCACTAAAAATTTTGTGTTTTAAGAAAACCAATTTTTGTATCCATTATATAAAAATTTATGCAAAAATTCGAAAACTAAGCATTTTTGTGAAATACTTGTGAAATCTACAAATGCTTACGTTTCAAGCGAAAATCTTTAAAAATTTGCCTTGTACGGAAAAAAAATTGTTTAAATTTGTTATAACCAGGGAAACCACAAATCTGCTCTAAAAAAAGCGTTTTATACGAATTAGATATGCAGTAGAATTGTGTGATCCAACAATGGAAAAATATGCTCTTAAAAAATCAAGCAGGTTTTATCCATTTTAAACAAAAATTTTTTTTATTTAAAAATAGTGTATTAAAATTTTAATATCATAAGATAAAGCAAAACAAAAATTAACTATATAGAAAGGCCTTATTTTACATTCCTTATATTTTTATATCATTTATCAGTTTCTAAATCTTCATGATTTGTTAATACAAGTCAAACTATTCAGCGATTTTAACGAGCTCGAGCGATATCTATTAAAATAAATTTAAAATAAATAAAATTTTATATAAATAAAATAAAAATAAATATTTTTTGATCTATAATTTCTCTTTGTACATCAAAAATCAAATTTTAAAAAACCATTCCATTGGGTATAAAAACTTATCTTCAAAATATGCTCCAAAAAATATGCTAAAAATCACAAAATATATTACAAATTTGTTCTAAAATCAATGCCAAAATGCTTTATTTACTCTAAAACGGATAAATATTTTATCGATGGTTTTATTCAACGTACGGGAAGAAACATGCAATTACAGACTTGTGTTTTCTCTGGTTATAGCTCTCAGTAATTATGTGCTAAATTTGGTGTTTTTTATTTTTATTATTATTATTATTTTAATACAAATTGAACAAAATTCGTTCAAACACATGCATATTTAAAATTTATTTTCGAAACACATTTGAACATATAAAATAATTGCTAGGAACGCGGGTGAGCTAGGAAAATGAGCCATAAAAATACAAAGAGTTCACGACCACCGAAAACAATCCTGATAACTGAAAAACAGACTACAGAATCGCGGAAAAATAATACGAATTTTAAAAGAAAATTTCTGTATCTCTATATGGTACGTGATTTATTTTTTAAATTGATCAGTATCTTTTACTGAAAAACTTAAAAAAAAACAGGCTTGAAGACATACAAAGTAAAAAAGTTCCTAATAGGAATGGGAGAAAAAATATGAAGGCAAAAAAGAGGACGAAAATTATTGAGATAAATTTTTTTTCAAAAATACGAATACTGTTCCAGCAATAAAAGAGCTGAAAATGAGCTGAAAATAATGATTTTAACATTGTTTTTATCATTGGAAGAAAGTACTTAGTGCTGAAAAAGACCTGCGAAAGTTCTGATGGATAATAAATTTCACTGTATGTTTAGTTTTTCAGTTCAAATGTCAGTTTAAAATTTATGAAGCAAAATATGATAAAAGGCAATATTTTTGTTTTTTAATTAAAAATGCTTACAAAACTTAACTTCAAAGTAAAGTGATACCATGTCAAAACGGATAGCAATCAGATTTGCCAAGAAAAAAATATTTGCTTCTCGGTAATGCCAACTACTTATTAAAGTAGTTTCTTGGTAATGAGGCATCATTATTACTCAGTGTAGTAATATTGCGATCACGTGGATCAGTTGGCTAGAGTGCTGGATTTGCAACCAGAAGGTTGTTGGTTCAACCTCATTCTGATGCTGTTAGTTTTTTTTTTTTCTTAACAAAATATCTGAAAAGATATTTTATACTAAAAAGTGTACTGATTAGGACGTTAGTCATTAAAAATTAGTGCTTAATTTGTACCCAAGTTTAAATCTCACTGAGGGGAAAATTATTTTGCTTTTTTTTTCGTTTAGGTAAATATTTTTGTATACCCCTAGAGTTTAAAAGTAACTACATGAATTTGTGGACATCTCGAACAAAAATAACTAGTTATTCAGCAAAAAATAAATAGTGGAAACAAAAAATTCCAATTATACCTGCTAGCTTACCAGGAAAGCAAAGTTTTTGCTAGGTGACATTAGCTATTGGAAGTGTTTCTCAAATCATAAACTTCTAGACTTCTGGTTCAAAAATATGATGTTAAAAAAAACTATACAAAGGTATACTTTTTTAATTGCTAATAACTTCTAAACTATACATTATTACAGGGTGATCACAAAATAATTTTTCTGAAAGCTTAGGTCCTCTTCTACAACTCTCCCATACATTTCAATTCGATCTGACCAGTATTTATTTCCAAAAATTTTGCATTTGGCTCCACTGTGTGTTGATGAGCATTTCAGTTTATACAGTTTAGCTGTTTAGAAAAATATTGGGTTATAATTTAAACTAATGGCTCTTATTCATAATTAGCGGTTGTTAGGCTACTCGTAGTATTCATATTGATATCTTTCTATTATACCCTTTAAAACAGATTTTTTTTTTAAGGAACATAAACATTATTATGAGTTGTAATACTCGAGTTGATATTATTTATTTATGCTACCATACCAAAATAAAATTCCAATTTCCTTATCTGTAATTTTAATTTAGAAGTCTTCTTTAGATTTAAGTTTCCTATTAAAAAGCTATAAAACGTTTTTTTTTTAGAAACTTCATAAACATTTCAAGCCTCAAGTTTGCCATTGAAAAAGCGGAAAAAGAAAACAAAACCCAGTAAAGGAGAAAACTAAAAAAGGAAACTAATTTCATTTACTACCCTTAGGTGCTAAAGACAATTAAATATTCGTGATTTAACGATCATTTTGTAATGGCTTTTAAAGAAACACATTAAATGATTATTTTTTCTCTTTCAATACTAAAATCACTAACAGATCCTCAATAAACTTGAAAGGGAAAAAAATCACTATAAAAACGCATAAACCATGATAAAATAAAACAAAAGAATAAAACTGAATCTATTGCCGCATTAAAGGGTATGGGCAATGTTTGTAAAGATGCAATGTATGTAACAAAACTAACTAGCTCATCACGCGATTTAAGAAAGTGGGAGGAGTAAAATGTTTAAAACGGAACCCTCAAAATTGATATACTGCAACTAACTGTTTTTTTTTTTTTTTTTTGGAAAAATGGACTAAAAGTGGTTAAAAGGCCGCTTGAAGAAACAGGTTACATACAATTCGTTTATGATAGAAGCATTTGCCTATTATCAATTTGATTTGGAGTAGTTTTTTTTTTGTATATGAAGACAAAATGTTAAAGTTATAAGAAAATAGAGAATAACAGTTATGAGAGCTTTAGTTTTTAAGGAGCAGTATGATAATGAAGATGATATTGTTAATGGATTTTCCATAACTAACTGTATGTCATCAAACAGTTAGTTTGGGAAGAATACACAGGGAAAAATTTTAAGTAAATTTTTTCAGTGACTTGTAGTGTTGCCAGGAGATGAGAAAAATAGAACTTTAAAAAAAGTCAAAAAGGGCTAAATACTAAAAAAAAAAAATAGATCACAATTTTTTTTCTTTCAATTTAGAAAGTTTTTTTTCTCGATTTCATTAGTTTTTGATATTGTCATAAATTTGTAAATAAAATATAGGACAATACTAGTAAAATGGCCAAATGAAAAATCGCAAAAAGAAATCACATAATACTTATTTTTGAATTTTAATTCCCTTTTGATTAAGCATTTCCAAGTTGTTGGGTGATTTTCCTTTTTATAAAACATTTTCAAATTATATTAATAAATATTTTCTATGGTTATTAAAGTACTCGTATATTACAAATAATTATATAAATCGATTTATTAATCCATAAAATTAGTGTAGTTACTTTTGCTTTAATTTCCTAGATTTTAGTTCTCTAGATTTTTTGCGCGAATAGCTACCAGATGAAAATGTATGATTCTCTAAAAATAATAAAAGTAATAGTAAATAAGAAATAATAGATAAATTCCAGCCAAAAATCAATAACACCGTTGTTTGTCTGTGTAGATAACTTAAATTTATTATATGAACAAAAAATATCGCGCTTTATTCACAAACTAAATTATTACGGATATCAAAAAAGGGTGGCCGGATAAATGACAACAAGGAAGGTTTATAATAAATGCATATTTGATAAATATCAAAATAATTTAAGCAGTTTAAGCACAGTATATATTTAGAAGCTTTCCAATGATTTATATACTACGTAAAAATTGGTTAAGTTTACCGGGAGATAGGAGAGATTTACCTGACATATAACGCATCCAATCGAAATAATTTGTATTGTTGGGAATTTATCGAAAATATAATAATATTTAATAAATTTATCAAAATAATCCATAAAAACTTAAGGATATAGATAATTTACTGATAAATTGACAGTTCTATATTGCCCACTGTTATTCTTTTTAATGCGGCCAACCCCTGTATCGTTGTATATTCCGCACTATTATTAGATGAGATATATACATATATATATTTTTACTTCAAATTATTAGAGTAAATTATTAATTAGGTAATCTTGCTACAAAATTATGCGAAGTAGATAAATTAGTTGTCTTACTTATATAGGAGGGACAAAAGTTAATTACACGGATTTAAATTTTATTATTAATTTAATTTCCATATATATACCAAAATTATTATTCCATATGATAAAACAATTAAAATAAATTTTTTGGCAGATCCTATAATAATTATATCATTATTAACATTACATAATTCATATTTTAAAAATGGGGTTACTAGAAATGCTGTGGTAAGAAGGGTAGCAGATAGTAGCAGCTGAATTTTATTGATGTCTACTCGTGACACTTATGAGTATACTATCCAGTTTAGACTCAACCTTTGAAACTTATTGGAAAAAATATCTGGTCCATTTAAATTTGGTTTTTAAACATTTGTGATGATAAAAGTAACTAACACAGTCCATAAATGTACCAAAAAGATAATTTTGTGACCAGTGCTTTGAACCAGAAGATTGACAATAAATCCATATCCGCAAAAACTTTTTCAACTTTTTAAAAACGTATAAGTGGCAGAAAGGCATATCATACTATTTGTATAAGAATGTGAGCAGTATTTTCTTAAAACAATGATTACTGGACTCAATCACAAATTAATTATCACCGTGTATGAAGTTTTGGAAGTTCACGGCGCTGACACCTTGAGGGTTGTACTGCATCGCTGCTTTGGCCACCTCAGTGTATGCCCAATACATCCAAATTTCCTTTTCAGGATGTCGTAGCAGCTCAGCGTTAGTTATTGTGGTGGGCCAAAAACATCGAATAATCGTCGTACGTCGCTTTTGGATAGAATACAAGTTTCATATCAGTATAGGAGTATGGGTTTCACACGTGTGTTAAATGCTTTTGTCTTCAGTTGTTATTTAGGATGGTACCTATACTTTTCTATACAATGCATGGCGTAACGAGCCTTATTGATTCGCGTAGAAACGTTGTCGTTTGCACCGCTGTTTGTTGTGATTGTGCAGCCTAGGTAACAGAAAGATTGTACATCTTCTATGGAGTTATTATCGAGGGTGAGACAGGTGGTATTGTTGGTTTTTATTCTCATTAGTTTGGTTTTCCGCAAGTTTATTTATAAACCAAATATGAGAGCGTTGTTATGAAGAGAATTATGTTTGTTCTCTATATGTTCGAACCCATGTGCTAAGAGACATAAATCATCAGTATAGTCAAGATCGTTTAGTTTTGAGAACTAAAACTATGTTTGTTATTGACATGATATCATCTAGGACATGCGGGAAAAGAAGTGGCAACAGAACACGACCCTGGCGTACTCCTACATCGATAGTAAATGTTTCAGACGTTTGAGCCTTGCATAGCACCTGATTTTGGGAGTCGAGGTACATAAGTCTCATATTGTCTCTGCTATGCAGTCCACACGATTGTGTCGAATGCCCTCTAAAAATTCGCGAAGAGCATATAAGTGCACGAGTTGTGCTCACTTACTTTCTGAATTATAATTCGCAATGTCGACACATGATCTACGCATGATCTACCTTCGCAGAAGCCTGCTTGTTGTTGCCTTAACGTATCGCAAAGAGATGACATTATCGAAGATCCTCATTCTCCGGTATAGCTATTATGAGGCGTTCGTTCCAAAAGTTTGAGATTTGTTTATTAACCCATGCAATGCAGATTAATAGTGTAAAACTGGAGGGATGTCATCTGTTCCCGCCGATTTGTTTGTTTCAAGTTTTACGATTGCAGTTATTACCTACCTTGCGGTGGGATTATATGTCTCTGTTTGTTGAAGTTACAGATGCAATAGCTTTGTACGTTTTCCGAAGGTCGTTTCGTCATGCCGCCGTTTCCGTTTCTTTGACATGTTTTGCTACAAAGGTTCTTCTGTCAGTTTTTGCTGAGCATTTAATCTTGCTCTTCATTTTGCTATATTGCTGTTCAAGCACTCTGAGGCTTACGATGTTGGTGTTATTACAGCTATTGATGAGATGAAGTATACGTTTTCGTGCTACTATTTTGTCCCACATTCGATCTGAAATCCACTCTTTTCTTTCACGGGACAGTACATCGGGTGATGAACTGGCTGCTCTAATTGGTGCGTTTCCTAGGCAATGTCGAATCAAATTGTGATATGAAGTTATGAACAGTGTGCATGTTTCGTAGGTTTTCTGTGTTGAACTTTTTTCTATAACAACGATTTACAATAGTGCGGCTACTCAGAGTCGGAGTTAGTTTTCCCACCACAAGTAGGTAATCGCCTGTGATATCCACACTTCGCTTATTTTGTGCATCTGCTAAAAGTCGATGCCATATGCATTCTATCTAAAGTGATCTATTTAGGGTCTGTATTATGCACCTGGTGACACATAAGTATGTATATTCTAGTGGGAAAATTTTGTACCCATCATGAAGAGTATATGCGTTGCGCAAAGATCAATAAGCCAGTTGCCTTTGTCGTTGATAGCACACTCGAACCCATGGTTGCCGATTATATTGCAGGTATATGAAGTCCCTCATAACGATTTTTATATCTCTCCAATGCATTTTATTGAGGGCTGCATCCATTTATTGGTAGAAAGTTTCTTTATCTTCAGTGGTCGCGATTTCTGTGGGCTCATAACTTTATATGGAAATGATATGTCGTTACTTGCATTGAAACCTGGCGATAATGATGATAATGAACTTACTAAATGAACCGCTAAATAAGAGTTTGTGGTTGTTGGAAATAAATTCGCCATTGCCCTTCCACCTAACTTGACTTAGCCCAAGGAACTGCAGGTTATAGGTTTTTTTCTGTAATTAGTTGCGCTGGCCTTGATGGCTCAGCTAGAGTTCTAACATTCCAGGTTCAATACAGTATCTATTTTCGTTTCTTTCATATGAGCTTTCTTGAATCTTTTAAGGTTGTTCATGCTGGTAGCTGATTGTGCTATCACGCACTATCTCAGTTACTGGGGCTGCCACTCTCCCTGGATGGAGTTCGCCGCTCGAATTTGCTTCAGTCTCTGTAAGATCAAGGTAATGGGATTAGCAAGATGATCTACGAGTCGATTTGAGGCGATTTGTTAAGGATTATGGGAATTGTTAAGGATTATGTGGAGACTTCTTAAGGTTTTTTAAAACTTAAAGTATACATTTTAAATCCAATTTTTTTTCGATTTAATTGAACTATATTTTGAGAGTGATCTTGCCATTTTTACCCTCAGAACATTTGAGTATATTGTCTATTTGTAAAAAAATGTTTATTATATTTATCTTACTTTCTTAATTAAATTTTTGTTTTTAATGATTTCTCTAAGTGTTGTACTTAATATTTGATAAATAAAAATGGAATTTAAAAATAACGGCAGCTGTTTATAAAGTCAAATGTGATCTTCATGGTGCTGGTGACGAAGTTGATCTTTTCTACCATATAAATTTGGTCCACCCACAAAATGTTGACGTTTTGCTTTTCTTCAAAAAAGATTATTCCATAATATTTTCCTCTTATTGAAGCTATTACACTAACCATAACCAAATCAATATTGTATGCAACTGCTAAGGTGGTCAAGTTCATGATGCTGATGACTACAATGATGCATCATGCTGCATGACAGAAATATATGTATAAATAAGAGTACCTCAACATTCACTTTACCATACGTATTTCAAAATGTTTTTGAATAATATTGGTTTTGGCTTTTGCAATCAGCTTCAAATCAGGTGTAATAATTCTTATTGGAGACGCTTTTTTATTTATATTTATTTATTTTTTTTCAAACATTTTCTCTATTACTTCTTTAAGGATTTGCATATGAATTTTTCATAAATAAATTTTATATTCATTGATTCTATTCTATTTTAAGAAAAACAAAAAACCTTTACAATTACTCTGTAAAAAAAATTTTTGCAGTTAAATTTTTTTCTTTCGCTTGCTAACATTATAGATCATGGAGTTTAGTTAGAACAACTAAAGAAAACTAAAACAATTTTTAGACAGTTTTAGCACGATTCTTCACATTGAAAACGAAGTTGTAGAAGAAAAACTATAGTTTTTCTTATATTTTTGATTGATCGTGCATGCCAAACTATAAATCCAACGTGATACATTCAGGCGATCAGGCAAAAAAAAAAACGATGGAAATAAGAGAAAAAATATTTCGTTGCTTTTAAAATGTTGCATCGTTTTTGTTAGTATGTGTTATTTTGGGGTTTATAACGATGATTTTAACACACAACAACAGTGTATTCAAATTTGAATACACTACAAATATTAAAGAGATAGAGGAGAAAAAAAATCAAACCAAATCAAAGTCATTCTTTGGACAAAAAAATATGGACAGAATTCCGGCAATGTTAGCACGAATTTAATATTCTTTACATTGCATCTTGCACCAGGATCAACAAATTTTGGAACCAGATCTGCAAGCCCTAGAATATTAACTGAAATAAAAAAATTCGAAAATATTCTTAAAAAAAAATCAAAAATTTCCTTAAAAAAATATTGAAAATTTACTACAGAAGTAAAATTTATAAAAAAATTTATTACAAAAATATTATTTATCAAAAAATCTTCGAGCAAAACAAAAATCTAAAATTTCCTATAAATAAAATATTTGGCGAAAAATTCATATAAATACAAAAAAAAAAAAAAAAAAAAAAAAAAAACAATACAAAAAGTTCTTTATATAACAATTTATCGAAAATTTTCTAAAAGCTAAAGGTATATCAAACATTCTCCAAATTAAAAAAATCTATCCAACATTTTGTAAAAGCAAAAGATCTATCAAAAATTTTCCATAAATAAATATAACGAAAATTTTCTAAATATGAATGAAACCTATAATGAAAATTTTCTACTAATAAAAGACTGAATGAAAATTTTGTGTTAATAAATATAAAAATAAAATAATTTTCTATAAATGAAACATCGAAATTTTATATAAATATATTAAAATTTTTTATTGATATACAATTTATAGAATATACCACAAAATGTTTGTAAAATAAAGATTACCAGCTCCCGATTAAAAAAATTTCTCTAAAATTGCCATCCAAAAAAAAAAAAAAAATTAAAAAAAATTTTCTATACAGAGAAAAATTATCAACAATATGTTATACAAAGGAAAATTATCGAAATTTCCTATTAAAAGGAAATTTGTCGAAAATATCTTATACAAAGGAAAATTTTTAAAAAATTTCTATACAAAAGCAAAATATAAAAAATTGCCTATAAAAAGGAAATTTCTCAAACATTACTTTAAAAACGCATTTTATCAATAATTTTCCACACAAGGGAAATTTATTAATAATTTCTTAAAAAGGAAATTTTACGAAAATCAAAAATTTTCTATAATTTATCGAAAATTTCCTACAAAAAGGTAATTTATCGAAAATTTCCTATAAAAAGAAATTTATCAAAAACTTCTTTAAAAAGGAAATTTATCGCAAATTTCCTATTAAAAGGAAATTTATCGAAAATCATACGAAAAGGAAATTTATCGAAAATTTCCTATGAAAAGGAAATTTATCAAAAATTTCCTATAAAAAAAAATTTATCGAAAATTTCCTATAAAAAAAATAAATTTATCGAAAACTCCATAAAAAATAAATACATCGATAATTTTCTATAAAAAGGAAATTTATTGAAAATTTCTTATAAAAAGAAAATTTATCGAAATTTGCTTATAAAAAGAAATTAATCGAAAATTTCTTATAAAAAGAAATTTATCGAAAATTTCCCATTAATAGGAAATTTAGTGAACATTTCGTATAAAAAGAAATTTATAGAAAATTTCGTATAAAAAGAAAAAATTTATCGAAAATTTTCTATTAAAAAATAAATTATTAAAAACTTCCTATAAAAAGAAATTTATCGAAAATTTTATATAAAAAGAAAAGTTATATCCTATAAAAAGGAAAGTTATGGAAAATTTTTTATATAAAGCAAATTTATTGAGAATTTCCTACAAAATGAAGAAATGGTGAAAATTACCTATAAAAGGAAATTTATGGAAAAAATCTATACAAAAAAAAAAAAAAAAAAAAAAAAAAAAATGACATGTTTTTATACAAAGGGTATTGGAAACTTCTTATACAAAGGAAATTTGCCGAAAATATTCTATAGAAAGAAAATTTACAAAAAATTTTCTATGAAAGAAAATGTACCAAAAATTTTCAATAAAAATTCAAAATTTACCATAATTTACCATAAATCCCATATAAGTCCACTTTCGGGAATCACCCTAAAGTACATAAATTCATATAAATATTAGTATCAACGTAATATTCTGTATTCGTGTATTTTAGTTTACACTTACTGCCTGTTTTTATAACACGAGCGCAAAAACGACTCGTCTAACTTACATTTAAAACAAAAAAAATTTTGAAATTTTGTTTCTGTTTTTAATGTAAGTTAGACGAGACGTTTTTGCGCTCGTGTTACAAAAGCAGGCAGTTAGTAAAAGTATCGGTCCACAATTGTCCACATGTCTAATATAAGACCCCTACAAAAATTTTGATGGACGTTCACAATGGTATGGGGTATCATGCGGCCGGCCTTGACCGACTATATCTTTCTAACTTGTTACTTTTACAAATGACTGAAAATTCGCGTTTTTATTCACGATTCTAAATCAAAGACGTATTTTTAATTATACATATGTTTTGGCGGCATTAGAAGAGAAACGTAATCCCTTTTGTAGAAAAATGCATTTGCAATGCAAGTGATTTCTAATTTTTTCAAGTAAACTTAAAAATAAGGTTATTCGTTGGTTCATTTCTTAAAAATGGAGAAAAGCAGTTAGCAAAATCTTTAAATTTTAATACCATATATTCTTTAAAATTTGTAATTATTTAAATGTTTTTTAAAATCGAGCATATACGTATTGAGTTTTATACGTTTATAGTTGCTCACTCTTTGAGTAGAGCTTATAAAAAGTAAGTTAAAAAAAAAAATATTTTATATGAAAAAAAAAAACAGTGAAAGTTTCCTTCACAAAAAAAAATCTAAATTAAATTGTTAAACAAATAAATTACTTTTTAATATGAAATTAAAAAATGAAAAATCGAAGAAGGGCAACATTTTTAACAATGCAGTTGCATTATAAATGCACTTTTTTAAATAATATTTTTTTGTAATCATTAGATTTATAGCGGACATAAAATTTTTCGCTCGCTTTTATTTCAATGAAATAGGACTGCAACAAAACGTTATGAATATTTATACTTTGTATATTTTTGACATTTTTCTATAAAATAAATCGCGATTAAAATCACGAGTTCTTCGAAATTTAGAAAAATAAAAATATGTATCTCTACCGAAAATATCTGCTTAATTTTAAGAAAATTGGAGGACACAATGTCAAAATCTGATATTTTTAATTAATTTCTCCTGAAGTTCATTGCATTAAAATTTTAGGTTTTATATAACTTTAAAAGTACTACTATAAATCTCCGTTAACCGAAGTATTATTAGATGTTATGTAGGGTACCAAAATAAAAAACGCAAAAAACAATCGAAACCAAAATTTTGTATTCAAGAAAAATTTCAAAGAAAATTAGTAAAAATCTTGTCAGTCAAAAATGTTTTTTTCCATCCATTCATTCCTTCCATTGTTGGTTCATTCGTTTCATTTAAAGACTAACTGGACATGATGTTGTTAGGCTAAATCTGTTTTATATTGCCTTGGATATTGTTGTTTTTGTTACACTGCTGCTTTTATTTTCTATTTCCGTTAGCATTAGTATCATCATCTTGTAGCAGCAGCAGCTTTGAACTTTGGCCACTTTATAATGAATAGTCATAAAATTCACTAATATTTTGGTTTCGTTATTTGGAAATTAAATTTTTTGTTCACAGGCTAATGCATAATTTAATGTTGTTGATTTTACTGAGCAAGTTGTTTTACAATTTATTTGGTAATAAAGAATCGATAAATTTTTTTTCTTTGGAAAGGATTTTCATTTTTCTTCTTTTAATATTATAAGTAAGATTTTTTACAGATGACTTAAATATTTCTCAAACTATACAGAAGATCTGAAAGTTGTATTAAATTGAATAACACTCGTTTACTGCTTGGACAAAAATCACGATATTTTAAATATTTTATTTTTTTAAATAATTTATTATAAAAAAAAAACAATTTGTAAAATCTGGCAACCCTTTAACTAGAAAAAAAACAATAAAACTTAAAATTATGAACCATTTTAATTGAATTTGTTTTTTTTTTTGTTTTTTTTTTTTTTGCTTAGCATCAATTCAATGATGAACATCACACTTCTGGCGATATTATTTGTTCATACTTTAAATTTAATGGAATTTGCATGATCTACTCATGATCATGGTGATGACCAACGCCACCAAGTGGCTCGAGTTATAAACACAGCTGGATCGCACTTTAAGCTATAAAGATCAAAAATATTGAAGAGCAAATACCAACAGTCAAGCATGACAATATCAAGTTGACCTTTTGTCGTTGACCCAAAGACTAAATAAATTCATAAAATGTTGGAAAAAATGCGACAAAACAAGGGCTACAGTTAAGGTAAAGGTAATTAAAATTAATAATTTTTTTATTTTAAAATATATAACTCAAGGGATAGGGATATATATGTGATTTAAATAACGATTTTACAATAAACAGTAAAAGAAGAAATTTATATAGCTGTAAGAGGATTTAAAAAAAGATAAATAGAGAGAGAGAAACTTAGCTAACAGAAACATTTGCTGCGAAATAACCAAAATTTATATTAAATAAATTATATTTATTATATTGTGCATTATTTTTTTTTATTTATTGGAATTAATATAAAATTTGGTAGAATTTCTTATATGTGTTATGTACATATCTAACGATCTTTCAAATTTAAGGATGTGGGATTATAATTATGATTTCAAAGATAGGCCTCTCGTGGTGCTCTAACAGGCGCTACTAAACCTCTACTGTCGCCTACTGTACTTTTTATATGTATGAGTGATAAAAAAAAAATCAATAACTTGAACGGGTTAACATTTTTGTCCACGACTTTCTTTATGTTATTGTGCATAATTAGCTACAAGAAAAGTTATGTAATATAAGTATTTTAGTAAAAGTCATTCAAGGCTTTTGAATTTTGAAACATGTGTGTCAGAAAAATGAAGCGCTACGTTATAACTTATACACTTAAAACTCCAACAAATATGAACCATGCTAACGGAATGCGAATTAAGATCAAATATTTAAATTTCGGATGGAAGTACGGATGGACGTATTTAAAACATCATGTATTATCAAATAACGCAAGAAGGAACCATATGCCTATTTACTTTTAATAATATTTTTTAAATTTGTTTCTTATTTATTAACAAAAGTAATTTTTTAAATAAAAGATCATCACACAAATTTTTCATTTTTAGTCAAATAAAATAAAATAATATATATATATATATATATATATATATATATATATATATATATATATATTAAATGAAATGTTTAACTATCATTATCTCTCACACATTAGAAGTTTCATCGTAAAATTTGCATTAGCTGCAATCTTAACACATGGTAGTTTGTTAATTTTTTTATGTGGTTTTTTGAAGAATCTTAAGGTACTATTGCTATACTATTTTTATTTAAAAGCATTCCTACATACAGTCCAGCACTTCCTTGGAGATAAAACATAAATATTGAATAATGCATGATAACTCATACTATAATCTACTATAAGTAGAATTTTTTGTTGTTTTTGGCAAAATATCTAAAAGCTTAGGTGAAGACTAAAAAATTTTACAAAAAAGTTTTTCTTTAAACCAAAAATTTATATGATGATATTTTTAGAAATTAATAATCAAAGTTGCACTTGTTAAGTCATAATCATATAATTCAAATAAAAGAATAAAAAGTTAAATGTGCATAAACGCTTGAAGATTATGAGTCCAGAAATATTAGAAATTTCCTATGAAAAGTCATTTATTAATTCTGATTAAATTTAGCTGATTTTGAAACCAAATATCTTTGTAAGTAAAAGAGATACAATAAGCCCAAAAAGAGATGATTTCTTATAAAGATTTTTTTTAATAAAACAAAATGAAACATTATAAATCATACTGAACTAATGAAAATGAAGTAATATAAAAGTATAACGCCATTTCTAAGATTAAAAAAATTAATTATTAAAAAAAATAGTACTTTTCATATTTTTTGTTAAAAACTGTGTCTCAGATTTATACGTTAATGTGTTTTTGAATCTATTGGATGAATTACATTATAAATAGCTTGCCGTTTATTTCCACTTTATTTCTCTTACTTACATTAGTTTTTTTAATTCTTACTAAATTAAACACAAATCTGGAAAATAGTAAAACGCAACAACGTTTTTCAGATCAATTATATTATTCAGAAATCTGATGAAAATAATCTCATAAAGCATCATGATATTAGATTTTTTATAAGTATTTTGAAGTTATATCATTTGTCTCTAACATTCACATTCCTATTGCTTAGATAAGAAAAGGAAAATGTTGTGTTAGAATAAAAAATCTCATAACCAAGTAATTTTTTTTAATAGTAATAAGTATTTTCAAAGTTCAATTTATTTAATATTCATTTCAATAAATCTACAATAAAACTAAAGTATCTAAAATTTTAACAAGACAAAAATTAAGTTGATTTAAAATTTCATATGAAACAACTTGTAAGTAAATTCGTTAAACCATAGATAAACAAATATATAGATATACAATAGCATGTAACGTTAACGTTCTTCTCAAATAACGTTCTAGTTGTATTATATGCGTTAAACTTTTGCAAGTACCATGTTAGTAATGTCAATATTTCATTGATATAAGGTGTTAAAAATAGCACAATATTTTCTACAAAATTATATACTTTTTTGTTGTTTTCTTTTGCTGTCTTCATGATATATGATTATGCATTATTTATGTCCTACGTAACTCCTATCTCTACACACTTCGTTTGCCCCTTCAACTTTCCATGGATATCCAGAGTAAAAAGAGCAAGTCAGGAAACTGAGGGTACTATATGTTAGTAGCACTATTTTTTCTATACAAAACATTTGTTTTATACAATCTAAAAACTTCCTGGAATATTTTCTTTAGTCGTTAATGGGTTAAATTTGAGACGTAATGGAACTAGCAGAAATAAATATTCCCATGAAATTCGCAACGAATTTTCCAGGATATTTTTTGGTGTCTATGTTATATTTCAATAACACTTAACTAGAAATGTAACTATTTTAATATTTATAAAACTTTAACATTTATTAAAAAAAAAACTAATAAGAAAGATTTTGTCGGTCAAGCCCGATTAAATGATATCCTAAACCATTCTGTATGTGCAATAAAATTCGTTGAGGGGTCTTATATGTAACCTGTGGTACTGCAGTTTCGTCATATACACTGTGCGACAAATGGTAGGGGTCAGTGATCGGGAAGGGTTCAAACTACCGGGGAAAGTTATATCGGTAAAAAAGAAGTTATACGTGTCCCGGCGTTTCGCTGGGTCACGTCTAGGAATCGAGATATATCGATTTGAAGTTAGTAACTATCATATAGGGGAAATTGTGACCTTTGGTGGTCTTTTTTTTTGACATAACTCGAGAACCACCAGTCCGATTTTGCTGAAACAAATTTAAAAAAATTAGGAATTACAATTCCTTTAATCTGTTCATACAACGTTTCGCTACATAAGCAACAGTTTCGCAGTTATAAATAAATGTATGAAGAAAAAAGTATTTTTTGCCTAAAAAATTTAATTTTTTTATTTTTAATTCATAAAAAATCCAAAACGGAAAAAAAAGTGTCAAGTCCTATTACTTTCACGTAAAGTCACATAACCTTTAAACAAAATGAGACATAGATCATGAAAATCTATGGACGCCTTTCGCTTTTATTCACAATTAAGTGAAGGTATGAATTTCAAAAATTTGCTTGGGTTTTTTCCGTTGGCTACCTGCATGATTTTTTTACACAAATTGCACCCACATTTATGAGTGGTCATGTTTTAGAACATTTCGAAAAATTTAAAACGCACACGAATCAGGTTTATAGCCACCCTTAAAAGATGCGCGAATTCATAAGTACCTCTGAGTAAAATATTGAAACTTACGTAGTATTTATAGGTGTTCACTGATCGATTTTTGTCATTTAACAAGAGTCTCCGAACGCGTAAAGTACGGTTTTTTTTTAAAGTGACGAAAAAGTAATAAAAGTATAAAACCGAAATGAGTGCAAATTGTCCAGAAAATATCAATTTATTTTGTTACGTTTGTGGCAAAAGAGCTGTTTCAACAAATGCTGCATTACTCAATGAGCAAGTGGAGCGCGCTTTTAAACTTTATTTTGATTGCGAAGTAATTCGCGGCGTTTCGTGGGTCCCAGACAAAATTTGTAAAACATGCTAAAATGGTCTTAACATGTGGATCTAAGGGAAACGCAGTTCACTTCGTTTTGGTGATTTGAACTGATCCAGGAGAGCACAATTCCGACAACTGTTATGCTTGCGCAAACGAAATATGTAGAGTAAATCGTAAAGGCCTTAAACGAGGAGTTTACATATCTGTTAAAAGTGCACAAATACCTCTACCGCATTCGGATGAAATACCAATTCCACCGCTTCCAAGTCCTGACAGAGAAACTTCTTTTTCTATTGAAACAATGGATCAATCGGATTTCACCTATAAACCAACACCAGAAGCCGGCCCATCGAAGAAAATAATTCCAATATCACAAGCAAGAATGGACAAGATTGTTGACGAATTAAACCTTTCTCAACGCGAAGCAGAAAAACTTGCCCAGCTTTTGAAAAAAGGCAACAATTTGGAGCCTAATGTCAAAGTCACCGGATATCGAAGACGGCAATTGCTATTCCAACGGTACCACACACTCAACGAAGAGAACACATTTGTTTACTGCCACGATATAAAGGGACTGATGGAGGCGATGGCCATTAATTATGTCGCAGCTGATTGGCGAATGTTCATCGATTCTTCGAAATCAAGCCTGAAAGTCGTTTTGCTACATAAATATAAAAAAACCAAGCATTCCCATTGGCTACAGCACAGACATGAGCGAAACATACGATTCCATGAAAATAATTTTGGATAAAGTTTGCTACACTGATCACATGTGGCGGATCAGTTGTGATCTGAAAGTCGTGGCGATGCTAAAAGGTCTCCAAGGAGGCTATACGAAAAACATGTGTTTATTGTGTCTTTGGTATACCCGATTTAAAGGAAACCAATACGAAACGCATGAGTGGTTTGCTCGAGATCCAACGGAGAAAGGATACAACTGCGTAAATGATCCACTGGTGCCAATGGAGAACGTCCTCATGCCCCCTCTCCATATCAAACTGGGAATCGTAAAAAATTTCATCAAGGCCTTTCCTACGAATCAGCGACGCAAAATTGAAGGAAGGTGTTCTGAATGGGCCGGATATACGAAAGTTCATGAAATCAAAGGAATTTAAAGATGCTTTAGACGGTAATGATTACTTTGCGTGGAGGGCAGTGAAGAAAGTCATACGATATTTTTTGCGTTCATCGATTTTTATAACCTATGTATGTATGTAATAACCTAATAATTACCTGTAATAATTTTTAATTTTACGTGTTAATAATTATAATAAATAATATATAATAAATATTATCCAAATTCATTGAAACATAAAATCAATATTCTTGTGAAAATGAGATACCTTCACTTAATTGTGAATAAAAGCGAAACGCGTCCATTGATTTTCATGATCTATGTCTCATTTTGTTTAAAGGTTATGTGGCTTTACGTGAAAGTAATAGGACTTGACACTTTTTTCACCGTTTTGGATTTTCTATGAATTAAAAATAAAAAAATTAAATTTTTTAGGCAAAAAATAGTTTTTTTCTTCATACATTTATTTATAACTGCGAAACTGTTGTTTATGTAGCGAGACGTTGTATGAACAGTTTAAAGTAATTGTAATTCCTAATTTTTGTAAATTTGCTTCAGCAAAATCGGACTGGTGGTTCTCGAGTTATGTCAAAAAAAAGACCACCAAAGGTCACAATTTCCCCTATATGATAGTTACTAACTTCAAATCGATATATCTCGATTCCTAGACGTGACCCAGCGAAACGCCGGGACACGTATAACTTCTTTTTTACCGATATAACATTTCCCGTTTCATCCCATCCCGATTTTGACTGTCGCATAGTGTAAGAGATGATCCAGGTTGTAACTGTCTGAATTAAATATTACTTTCTCTCAACAAAGCCAAATTAAAAGAGAAATTTTTCTTAGAACCAAATATCAAATAGCTATATCATAAAGAACATACACCCATACAAATAACATAACATAACATCTATAAAAATGTCCCACCGGTTAAGTATGTCAATGCTTTCTGGATTTGAAATATTACAGATATTAAATGAACTAATAAAATATGGTAAATAGCCTTCATGATATCCCGATTATTGTGCGGAGAACCATAGAAAATGCCACACTCAATTCTAGATGTAATTAAGGCTAAATTAAATAGAAGAAATCAATAATAATCATTAGGGGGAAGCATAATATCTGATACAAAATCCGTTAAGGTCTCATATTGAATTTATCAAAATTTACATAAAGATTATTTTATTAGTATTCAAATGTCGCTATTTACAGTTCGCGGATAAATATATCAAGTTTTTAATTTTTTTTTTACAGTATATGTTAATGGCAGAATTTTTTCAGTACCCTTTGAAGTACCTTTTTTGAAGTATTACAAAAAATGTCATAATTAATACGGAATATTTATTTTAACTTATATTGTTTCATTTATAATCAAATATAAAAATCGGCAATTACATCACAAGTATTCAAAATTTTACGAAATGCGATAAGAATATTAATATTAACACTGGAAACGCAAATAGCGAGTTTTAGGGGGATGGTTGAAGATTTACAAATCTTATAAAAAAAAGATAAATTGCATGTATAAAAATAGGAATATCTTTCAAAATACTGTACCTGAAACATATTTTTACATTTATACATTTATAGAAATAAAAACTTTGTGTATCTACGTTATATGTGAATAATAAAATTCCAGTATAATTTTGAATTGGCACTGGTCTGACAGATCCTTATATGGAAGCTATGGTTAATTATGGATTGATATTTGTGAAATTTGACGGTAAGATTAATACTTAATAAATTTTATTTGTGTTTAATTTTTCCTTTTATAGATATTTATAAAGGTATTATGCTGGGAAAGTGATTACAGGAGAGGGACTTATATGGGAGTTATGATCGATTCTGAACGGATCTTCACGAAATTTAGTGTTATGATTTTTCTTGTACAAAACTCACCTATGAATTTATGAAAATAGAGACATATTTAAGACATTTGTAAGCGTTTAATCTATTTCCGAGAAACATTTTTTATGGTGGCTGGGTAAAATAATGATTCTATTGTACTCAATTTTAAAATGTTATATTATTGCCTTAAACGTTATATTTAAAACGACGACAGATTATCTCAAATGTTGGTTATTCATGTACGGACAGACAGTGGTTCAGGATAAAAAAAAAAAAATATTTTTAAATTCAAAAAGTATTATTTGACCTAATTATTACAACAAAATTATAAATAACGCGCTATACCCCTTCCCAGAATTAATCGCCACTTTTGGAGTTTCTACCCCATTGTGTGTGAGTCTTATATATAACGCATATATAATTATTAAACCAAATATAATTAAATTCGGAGAGGTAAGGACCAAATTTTTAATTTTTCGTGTTGGATTTAAACGAAATGACATTTTATTAAAGTACTCAGTGAATAATTAGAACAGAAATTTAAAAATATTGTATACGTATAAATGAAAAAAAAAAAAATATTAGTGTAATAAGAAATTCAATTAAATTAATTCGTAATTAAATAAGCTAAAATGGAGACGTTGAGCTTTGAATTAAATTGGTTTTGCTGTATGCTTTAAAAGTTTAATTTTTTAAGGGGTTTAAAGAAATAATAAGGGTACTTATTTAAATGTTTAAGTTTCCCATTAGCGTAACTGTGCAGATTTACGCTACGTGTTTCATGAAACTTAACAATATTAAGGTTAAGAAAATAATTTTATCATCGCATTTATTAGTAATTTTTAAATATAAACAAAAGATAGCTGATTTATAAATGCACAATTGAACTGCGCAAGTTTGCGAGACCAAATAGTCGCGCAAACTTATAATTGTTGTACAAATGACTTTCAATGAAAATATTGGCAGTTCATTTGCGAGTGTACAAACTTGCGCACAGTGTACAGTTGGCGAAGATTTTGCGCGTTTTGCATGTGGACCCATAATAATTTTTTGATAAGAAAAAATTTCATACGTTATGTAAAGTTAACTATGAACTAAAAATTACAAAATATATCAGGTATTCTACTTTAGCTTAATACAGATTAGAGGGAATAAAAATTCAAAGCATGGTATAAATTTATAGCTAAATTTTAGAAAATAAAAGTAAAATTTTTTTCTCACACTATTTTCCTCCTTTTAGATATGGAGCACTGCATTCAAGAAACTTGAACTTGTTAAAGTTCACGAATAATTTAAAATACTTACATATATAAGTGTAACTTTAATAAAACCACATAACAAGTGACCAATAGTGAAATTATTCATATAATAGAGATCAATGTTCAATGATCACTCATTCGTTCATTTGCTCATACATTGTTCACTTCATTATGTACTTGGAGCAAATGATGTCTTTCCTCAACAGACATCCATCTTCAATTCATTGAAATTGTTGTTACATTGATCGACACTTTGTCAGACCAATCAAGTTTAATTTTAGTTAAAATTTTTTTCTCTCCTTCATTTCATTTTGGTATTTTTAATACAAGCACAATAGTTTTAAATTAATGTTCGTGTTTGTTTGTAATTTTCTCAAATACACACACTTGTCTTTATTAAGTGTTTGTTGTAAAAGGAGGAAAATTTCTTAAGATGTATGTCGACCCCACATACAATGATCATGTTGGCTATTTATTATAAGATTCATGTATTTTTTTATTGACTATATTGACCACAATTGCATTAAGTGTCAATTGTTTTGTTAGAGTATAATTTTTTGTATATTTTCCTATATTTCCTGCCAATTGTTATGGGTAAAATTGGTAATTGTAAGAGTATATAGTCTTCTTTTGATTTCAATAATTATGCCGAATTCTATGAATATTTGATTTTTGTTTTTTGGCTGGCTATTGATTAGTTGCTGATGGCTGAATGTCAAATTAAATGGAAATTGTTTTGGTAGTGTAACTTTCTCCTCGACGTGGTTATTGAATAAAAATTATTTTAAAGGTTTTTTTTCATAAGTAGTTAACAAAAATGTAAACTAAATTATTTTTTATATTCCCAATCTATTAAAAGCTTTCTATAATTTTTATTAACGATTTCCTTTTAATAAATAATGTAATTTTAAATTAATTTTCAATTGATTTTTTAGTTTGCTTAAATGTTAAAAGTAAAACAGCATAAATCTAGCAAAGAATTGACTTAAGAAAAACAGTAATAAAAATTTATTAACAAACAACACATTAAAGTCGAGACTAACAAATAAAACAGCCACTAATCGCAGCAGAAACATACAACGCCAAATAAACTAAATATATGAATACAAGTATGAGCATTTCAAAAAGTCATAATTTTTAATATTAAAAGGAAAAACTAAATAAATACACTTATAAGAACCACCATACATGGTACATGACTGTGATTCACTGCTTAAGAAATCACATACACCCGAGAAAAACTATAAATTTATAGTATATGAACTTTTCTATTTGGTGGCATATACGACCGCCAACTAAAAAATCAAACAAATAACAAAACCAACCTGTCACACTACGCCAAAACGGCGCTTAAGACCCCAAAATCTATAGAAAAAAATTATAAATGTATAAAAACCATTTTATAATGTTGCAAATTATTTATTAAGCCTTTTATGCTTCTACTGCTTGTGTTCAAGTTTGTTAAAAGTCAGTCTAGAGTTTTTGTTAGGAGTATGTTTGTTGCATTTGTACGTATGCTGGAATATTAAATTATGTTTAGTAAGTGCAGTATTTTTTGCTAAAAAGCATAATTCATTAAATGACCATTACAAAATAAATAATATTAAAATTGAATATGTCAGAAAATTTTGGCAGTTGCATAAAAACTATATAACCATTCAATATATTGATGTTAAAATGTATGGTTAAGTTCATTTTCGGTAAATGATCTTAAAATCGAGGAAATATATAGGGTTGGTATTGTGAAATAAAAAAAGTTAGTTCAAAAATTTTTTACAATTTTTAGAATCGACACATAGTGTACTCCCATATAACGATAGCAAAAAAAAAGAAGGAGTTTTCGTAGAAAATAGAGACTTAGCACGTACTTATTTTATATTAAAATTATTTTAAAATTAATACAATAACTTTTGAAAAAATCTCTTACCTCCCATATATTCTGAAATTAAATTACTCATTTTCTTTCATAATACTCGTCACAGCTTTACCGAAATGTGATGGCCTCTAGAAATAAATTTTGAGTAAGTCTCCCATATATCATGAAATTCAAAAACTCATTTTCTGCTAAAATAATTTTCAGAATTTTATAATTTTATATTCTTGAATAGAATTTATAAGAACATTACATTGAGTCCGAGATTAATATATAAAAAGTTTTAAAAAAATCGGAGCAAATGAAAAAATGCATTTACTTCTAAAATACTAGTCAAAACAGTATTAAAACTTGCGATAGAAATTGGAAATAGGTTTTATATGGTTCAGATTTAATTTAATAAAAACAAGTTACCCCTACCTAAATTCTCTCCTCAGTAAATAATTAATTTACGTAAATGCGATCGATCTTTGGAGCTCCTGTTAAAATTTTGTGCTTTTGTTAATTTTTAATATTTTATTTTAATATTAATTTAATATTTTGAACACAGAAACTTAAACACAGAAAATTAAAATTTAATGGGGAATGTTTATTATCATTTGAAAGAACATTCTTTGGCATCTATTTTTTGAAGATTATGTCTATCAAATGTTGGCCTTTGCTACGTCGCAGATGGTCCATCCGTTGAGTCCAATTTTCGATGACTCGTTCTAGCATTTCGACTGGTCCGCATAAACTTTAGACTTTGCATATCCCCACAGGAAAAAGTCTAACAGTGTGATATCACACGATCTTGGTGGCCAATCGACCGGCGATTGCGATGTGTGGGAAGTAGCGCCGACTTGCTGAAACCAAATGTCGCCAAGATCACGAGCTTCAATTTCAGGCATCAAACAGTCGGTTATTATGGCACGATAACGGTCGCCATTGACGGTTACGTTCGCATCGGCATCATTTTTAAAAAAATGATTCCACCGGCGGACAAACTACACCATACCGTTGGTTTTTCTGGACGAAGTGGCAGTTCTCGAATCTATTTTGAAATTTTGTTTGTTTACATACACATTGAGCCAGAAATGGGCCTCATTGCTGAACAAAATTTGCCTCGAAAACGTCGGATCTTCTTGGAACTTTTCAAGAGCCCATAGAGCGAAGCGATGTCGCTTGGGAAGGTCGAGCGGCTTCAGTTGTTGCACAAGCTGTATTTTGTACGCTTTCAATTTAAGATATCGACGTAAAATGCGCCAAGTCGTTCCATACGTTAGGCGCCGAATCGACTCTCCACGGTCTTCGTGTACACTCTCAGCTACGGCCGCTATATTTCCTTCACAGCGTGCTGGACGTGGTCTATTCGGTCGAATATTATCCAATAATGAATGCTGGGCCTCTCAGGCGTAAGTCTTTCCATTATGAAATGCCAAACAATACTAAACAAAAATAACATGACAGCATGACACGACTCACACGTGATTTGTCAAAAAAAGGCTATTGAAAAAAGTATCTCTACTTGAATCACCCAATAGTTTAACATAAAAAATAATAAGACTTTTGAATAATATACAGAAATTTAGAAAAATGTTTTTAATTCAGTTTTTTTATATTGTGGCAAAAAGTGTGAAGTAATTCTTCTTTTATATATTAATATAAGCTCTACATTAGCGACGTCTTGTGGATCTTACGATTTATATATTAATTCAAAAATTATATTGCTCTTTCTTAATTGTTTTTAAAATTTCAAAATATTTTAAACAAATTTTTTTTTATAATTCTAACAGAATAAATTAAGTTAACATTAAGAACACTTTGAAATTTAAGTAAAAACTACAATAAGACACTTTTTTAAATTAACTGCTTTTAAGTTGAAACCATTTTGAAACCATTATATAACTGTAAAAAATTATGAAATATAAAAAATATAACAATATAATTTTTTTCAATAAATTTAATTTTTTGCCAGAAATTTGATGTCAAAAACAAAAAAAAAAAAAAAAAAAAAAAAAAAAACAGCGAAAAAAATCGATTTTTCACTACAAATTTAACTCATAAAAATACGATTTTTTAAGGAATAAGATTTTGACCAACATTTTTCATTGAAAAACAATTTAGAGATAAAAAAAACTAGTATGTATGATATAGTCGGAAATGTCAAATAAAAGGTTTGTGAAAGATAAAGTAATTTTCAGAAAAAGGGTTTATATTGGAGCTATTATAAATTATAGATCGATCTTCATGAAAATTGGTGAACGAATTTATGCTTATATATTCCGCTGAATTTCATAAAAATATTGCTATATAAAGTGGATCGATCATAACCAATTTTAATAGGCTTTATACGATAAAAGTTCCACGTGTCAAATTTCATTGAATTATCTTCTTAATTGCGAACTGTACTTTGTACACAAGTTTTACTGAAGGATATCGTTAGATCAACTTAAAAAGTGATTAAGAATACGTTAAGGTGGATGTTGGATAATTTTGCTGTGCGTTACATTTTTTTCAAAATTGTAATATCTTAATACATTTAAAAATAGCAAATCATTCACAATGTTTTATTAAAAAAAAAAAAAAAAACAAAATGCAATTTTTCTATATATAATATTTTAACACATAATGAACTCTTGATTTGGGAAATTTTTAAATTAAAAAATAATAGTTTTATTCCCTTATTTTATAAATCACTACACCTCACTTTTAATCACTTTTGCGGATTTCGTATTTTGAAAATCACCAGAATGTTGAAATGTTTGCTAAAAATGTATTGAAGTTTTTTAAATCATCGCTTCGGAAAATTTATCACTTTAAACTTCAAAAATTTTTAGGCGTTGAAGTAAAAAATCATATAAATCATATAAATTGAAATTGAACGTTAACTTACAATAAAAATACAAACTCTTAATTCAAAATTTTACAAAAAAGAATTAAATTTTTATTTTGCAATCTATTTTTTCTTATTTCTTTTGATCTTTCTTTTTCAAATTTTATCAGAACTGCCAAGTATATAAATTTATGTCTAATAAGAAAATAATTTTTTATAACTTCATATACGTATTGATGTTAGAAATCCTGAAATTGTTTTTATTTGTCATTTTTTTCTTTCTTTCATTTTTTTTTCTTTTTTTGACTCAAGCGTTGGTGATTGCAAGTGAAGTGTAGGTGAAGCGTTAAAGCATTAATTTACAAAAATACTGAAGAATGAGGAAAAAAAAAAATATATATAAATAAATAAAATTTCTACCCATTTCCTCAAAAAATGAATTTTTGACAATTATTTTCCTGAAACACTTTAAAACAACATTTTGTGCTCATTGATATTTGGTTAAAACCCTCTCATAGCCAGAAAATAGTTATTTGCGAAAAGTTTTTTAAATGGTTTGAGTTATATAGTTACCTTTCTAAAAATCTAAAAATGTATATTTCTACACCACTGTGCGACTATTGGTTGTATTGTATCAAATACCAAGATCATAGAGATCTCCAGAAATCGAGATTTCGTTCCGATAGAGAAATCAATGTATAAACCTTGCTTTTAGCCTCAAAATTTTCGTTTTAGCTTTTAGTTCTTTTTCTAGCCCATTTAAAATTGCATTCAACAGGCTAAAATACTAGTATTTTAAAAACGAGAAAAATAATTTCTTATTTACTATTAGTAATTTTATTTTTACAGAATCCTCCATTTAAGAAATTTTTACATTTATTCGCACAAATATCGAGTTTATTTATATTTAATAAAAAAATTTTGAACACGGCGCTTCATTATCCAAATAAAAGTGCCTTAAATAAATTTGTAAAGTTATCAAAAATATAAAATATTTATAAAATAGATACTATTAAATCATCCAAAAATTTGGAATTACTTAATCAAAAAGGAATTATAGTTCAAAAATAACAAAAAATCACATCGAGACATTGGGTAATTTTTCATATAAAATATAACCCTAATTTTGTGGGAATTTTTTGGAGATTTTTCACTGAGTCATTTTGCTTTTTTTTTAATTATTTTAGAAAAATTTCAAAAACTAAAGAGAACGACAAAATATAAGTTTCTAAATTAAAAAAAAAAAAACAAAAAACAAAAAAATAGAATAATTTTTCCCTCCTCTTTTTTTGTAACGTTTAGTCTTGTTTGGCTGTTTTTAAACTTCAATTTAGACTAATATTTTTCTCATCTCCTGGCAACATTGGAAATTTGTTTCTTTAATGACAGTTAGGCTGCAGTAAACTTTAAATATATGCAGTATTATGTCGAAGGTAGTTACCATGTGTCACGAAGAGTTCAAGGCTCCCTACGAATAGAATAGTATTAAGTAATGTTGGTAACAGGACACCAAATTATTTTAGGAAATTACAATGACATCCCTATAAAACACAAATAAATATGAGGCATATGAGGCAGCATTATCACATATTTTCCAGCTTAATCAACATTCTAAAACCAATTTAGAATCACAACACGGTTCTATTGCATTAATGCCTGAATTGTTTGCGATAAGGATAATAATTAAGAATCTCTAATATTTCTGATTACACCAGTTCTAGAATTAATAATTTTAGAATAAGTACGAACAGTTTTCTTTTTTTGGTTAATAAAGAGAAATATAAAAAATCATATCATTTATAATATACCCCTTTGTCTCTCAACCCATTTTAAATTAAAATCAGCAAAATAAATATTTCGTTGTGACATGTTGATTAAATTCTTATTGCAAAGTGCATTTCTAATTTGCCTCAGGGTGTGTTAAGCAAACATTTCTCTGCCAAGAATAAAAAACTAAACAAGAAATGCTGCATCGAACGGTGGTCTTTTTATTTTCCAGCTAGTGAAATACAACAAAATCCCATCCAATCTCAAATAATTTGTTTTTAAATCTTTTATACAAACTTCGGTCATAAAATTAGCTCTATTTACCAAAAAATATGTGCGACAAACTAATGATGGAATAATTTAGCATAAAATACACATTTGGTCTACTATACAAAAACTGGGTACACATAATAACTACCCACAAGAGACGTGCTGATATTTACAACCCTTACAGCTAGCAATAATAAACAAAAAGTAATATTAAAATAGATGTAGGAGTGCATAGAGAAAAGGAAATTATAATAAAATATTTGAAGTATGTAACTTACATAAGTACATATGAACGCGTGTCATCCATCCATACATCCACCTCTAAAGAAAACAACAAGTCAAACCGGAAAAACACACGTACCCCATTTACAGTTAGAAAAAAACTAACCAGGACCTGCCGCTATAATAAATTTAATATGTATAAATTACAGAATACAACAAGACACATACTGATGATACGACATGTCCCGCTACATGGCATGATGTCAACAATGTCATTTGGTCTTGTGTTTGTATGTCCATTGATTGTTAGTATTTTTAAAATATTGCAAGGGTCACGTGTATTATATTATAGACAAAATACTCATTCTCTTGCAGTTTATAGATTGAAACGTATGTCAACTGTTCACAACCGCGATAAAGTCAAAGTTGACATTGAAGCGTATAAAGGATGAATAGAGGCAAGAGTAAGATACGCCATAGCTAGGGTGTGCAGGGATGCAAAACGTTGTAAAATATGTATATAAATTCGTACATAGAAGTGACACACGACCCACCTAAAGTTACTGCTGGTTGGTTTATTTGCTGAACAAAAGAACGTAAATAAACTTAAGGATATTTTTAACTACTGTGTGGTATTTAAAAGAGTAAAATGTTGGCTTTTGTTTGTTTAAAAATTCTCTGAAAAATTCTTGCTGCACTTAGGTCTTCGAAGATTATGGATTTATTGCCATTCAGTAAAAATGGCTATCAAAGAAATTGAACTCAGTTTTCTTTCTGATAAAAAGTTTTATATATAAGTAGTCCACAAATTCAAAATATTTTTTTTTAATTTCATCATATAAAATGGAATTTTTTTCAAAAATTCTGAAAGTGCAATTGATAAAAAGAATTTATTTTCGGTAACCTTAATGTATTCCTAATTTATGCTGAAAGTTATTGTGAGATTACAAGTCCATACTCACAGAAAATTTTAATGAAATAAATGAATTTAATTAGAATTTAATGAAGAGCATGAAATTAACAAGCGTATAAAATATTTTTTAAGTTTTGACACAAATAACCATAAAATACAATAACATAAAATACAAATGTAGTCATTCGAACGTAAGTTTATATTACCGAGCATATGAAGGTTAAAGTTTTTATTAAAAAGTTCTCATTCTTTTAAAGTTCTGTTACTAAACTTTTCACTGCACATGCAAGGGGTCATACTATAGCAATTAAGAACATTTTTTCATAATAAAAGAAATAAAATGACAAGTAAACTGAGTGTTGATTCAAGGTTTTGAAATGCTAAAAAAATAAATAAAAAACGCGGGTGAAGATGATCACTAACTTGTTGTTGTGGGAATATAAAAACCACCCTCTAAACTTTTCTATTATTCTGAAAAACATTTAAACAAAAAGGGGTGTGCCTTTGACATAGTGTTGCCTTTTAATTTAGATATAATTTAATTTTTTGATAATGTTGACGTTACTCTTGATTTGGTACTTGTAACCCGACCTTTTTTGTATAATTTAGTTTGCAGTTGTTTCTGTTGATTAGTCGTCCAGCAGAAAATTCATTTATTTGTGATTTGACAATTTGTGGGAATTATTGTTAAGATGACAAAGTTTTACAAAACAAGCAACAATATTGTACTTGTCTTTTACTGCGTTAATGGTTTGATTCTCACTTATACTTATAATAAAAATTTCCACCCTGTTTTATTATATCATACTCTAATACAATTACAAGAGAATAAATTTCTATGAGCTACAAACTTGATGAAGAATTACATACCTTTTCTTTTCTATATTTTTTTTCAAGTATAATTTCCCTTAATTTTGCCCTTAAAATTAATGCGCGCTTTTTTTTTCTAAAAATTTTCTATTGACTTTTCCACCAAATTTCATTCAATTACCTTTTTTATTACAAACATCATCATCACTATTAACGTTACAATTATCGTTATTATTTTGATTACTTTAGATTTTATATTGAAGTTTAATGTTTTGTTTTGGCGTGTGAATAAAAATGTTATATTTATTAGAATCCTATATTTTTTTCTATTTAATTATAAACTTTAACAACCTTTTTTCGGCTTGACTGAGTTTTGTAAATATTGAGGAAAATTTTTGTTAAAATATGTTTTTGTCAAGGGTGTTTGATAATCAAAATATGAGCATTATGAGAATTATTTTATATTAATTGATCCATAAATTTATTCATATTTATTTTGATGTTTTATTAATAAAGGTGTGTCAAAATCATGGGAAAATAATTAACATAAATTATTAAATATTGATAATATGTATTGTATAATTTTAATTCACGTGATGAAATTATGATCACCTAATATTTGTGGTATGGATTACCGATAAAAATATGATAACGAATTATAATTCTCAATCAAATGTATCATATACTATATCTAACGATCTATCTTTTAAACTATAGCAGAATTGCTGTAATTTTTATTTAATTCTGCATATATCCATTTCGGAAGAGCATCGGTTTATAAGTCCATATTTTTGCATAACTAAAACTTATAGGCATATTTTTTCATATTTTAATTTTAGACTATATATACTATATATTTTCTACTTTCCTTTTATGGCAAAATATAAGGTTTACGCATCTCATTGGGACCGGAGAAAGTACGCGTAAAACAAGGTTTAGAATAGGTAAAAAATTATACTTTGAAACTATCGTTTTTATATATCGAGTGAATTATAACACTAACTAAATGAAAAATCTCGTTTTGGGACCTCAAAATCGCGGTAAATTAAAACATGTAAAATGATTTACTCTTTATTTTATTTACTTTACTCTTTATTTTATATCTTTATTTTATTTTACAGTTATAAGGTTTCATCTACACTGCCTGTCATTGAAGCATAAAGGCGTACCGAAAAAGCGAGTATGCTCTAAAACGGAAATATTTTGCAATGCGAATGGGGTCTCTTGTTTAAGTGGTGTTTAGTTTATATGGAATTATCTTTTCGCAGTGTTTTGACGTTATTTTTCGGGTTTTAGCGGTTTTGGTAATCTATATATATATATATATATATATATATATATATATATATACATATACATATATATATATATATATATATATATATATATATATATATAGATATATATAAATAAATAAATTTATATATATATATATATACATGTGTATATATATATATATATATATATATATATAATTATTTTTAAATGTTCAATATTTTGCTCAAAGTTAACAACTACAAGTTTAAGATGAAAAGATTTTTGTTTTGATCTTTAGAAAATAAATTGTAAAGATAATTGAAAAAGGTCCATGGCTTTCATTACTAAAAACGGATTTTATCGACTGGTTTTGAAAAACAATATTCTACAAAGTGTTATTGATATTTTTATGTATGTATTCATTTAGAAAAATACATTATTTTTGAAAATGGATTATAGACAAATGATTCTTTTGATCTGATTTGAAAAGTTCGGTTTATAACAAATCTGTGGTTCTTACATGCATTTGATTCACGACCCCCTTGGAACGATTCAATTCGTGGATGATTTACCGAAATTTTGTATATAAATTAATAACAAGTCGCAGGTTTGAAATATGATTTTAATGTTTGATATCAAATATGTTTTGAAAACAAAGTTCAAACATAGACCAAGGTCTTTAAATTTAAATTTAAATTTAAATTTAAATTTAAATTCTAATTGTCAATTTGAGGAAAAGTCTTAAATTAATTTTAATTTCTTACTTTGGTATCAATCAATCTTTAAACAAAAGACAAAATTAATTTATGAAAATATAAAACTTTAAACTTATTGAAGACTTCTAATGAAAATATTTAAAAATATTCTAAGATTCGGTGTAATTTTTATAATGAATGCAAAAATAAGTCCTTATGAAAACGAGCAAAACCAAGTTTGCACAATTGCAATAGAACTGTCAAAAATTTTATGGAAAAGCATTTGCACAACACTTATAAATTTGTGAGACTGGCATGACTATTTAGTAGGATATTCATTCGAATAATGTTCGCTCGAATTATTCGAAAAATTTATTACGAATAATTATTCGAATAACTTAAAATGAGCCTTTTTCGAATAACTAATATTTCGAATACCTTTATGTCGAATGTTCAAACAAAACGTATAATTTAATTTAGCAATTCATCTAATTTTATTCCAATTTTTGCAAAAAAAAAAATCTTTGTGTTAAACTTAAATAAATGCAACTTTTAAGGTTTTGGTAACATCAACGATTAGCTTTTTCCAAATAAAATTTTACAAAAACATAAGAACGAAAGGGACTTAAATATTTATTTAAAGGGACTTAAATATTTAAATTCTTTTAAATTGTATTATTTTTTTAATATTTAATACAATTTTAGTTATAAAAGGAACCTTTTGAAAACATAACGTTAAAAAAAGTTGGAGTCATTCTACGATTACTAGTTTTGGAAATATAACTAAGAGGAAATAACACTATATGAGGTATTAATTTAATTTTTAAACAATTATTTAGCTTTCTTTTAAAATATAACTGTTAATCTAGATAATATAAATTTTATAGCATATTGCCAGGTCCACAAAAGTGTAAAGATCGATCTGCAATTGATTTAATCTCTCAAACTCATATAAATACACTTTCGTTTACTTTCGACCACTACATGAAATAAAAAAATATAAAATTCCAAGATATTTTATGACAAAATTGAAAGAAGTAAATTTATATATAAACCTTTAAATAAAATAAATACTTTAAATTTTGTGTTTATGTAAATGAGGGACCGACTAAAATGTTTTTACCGACACCTTGTGGGTCGCAGATGCCCATTTGAGAACCATTGTTTTAAATAAAGCAAAACAGATAAACAAACAACCAAGTAAGAATGTTATATTCGGATTGGCCGAATCTATTATACCAACAATTTGTAACTTTTTTGTGTGGTAAATCCTTCAATCATTGAATTATTTGTTTAAAATTTTGATGGTGTATATGCTTTTATTTAAGAGATACCGGCGGAAAAGTTTGAACTGGAGTCGCGAGGGACACCAAGCTTTTTTTTGTAGTAATTGCTCAATAAGTTTTTTGTTTATTAACCGTTTTCAATACCAAACAAACATATATTTTAGACAAATTTCGTACCTATAATTCGCCCTGAGCTTTATCCTTCTTCCAACAGACAGATAGACAGACGGACATAACTATATTGACTCAGAATCTTGCGAAGACCCAATATATATATATATATATATATATATATATATATATATATATATGTTCTTTATGGGTTCTTAGACGAATATTTCGATATGTTACCCACGGAATGAAAAACACAATATAACCCCTGCCATAAATTTTTGATGGAGCTTTAAAAAGTCGCTAATGTAGGTAATTTTTTCAAATTCAATGGAAAAGAACAAAAAAAGTCACAATTTGTAATGGGAAATATTACCTATAGGCATTCAAGAAGGTAATATTTTATTTTTAACGTCTAAAGTAAAAATTATATATACTGCTCACGTAAGAATCGGTTGGATAATCTTTCTTCAAAACGGTTTATATATATGTATGTTAACTAATTGCCAGTTTTGGCTACTCACTTTATCCTTTTCAAAACTTTTTTTATTTTTAAAATATCTGCATATCTTCAAAATTTATGATTTTTACAATGAAAAAGGTCAGTCGGACGGACATCCTAAAATTAAATTTATCTACTTAAAAAAAAAAAACTATAAAATTGTGTGCTCTTTAAATTTGAAATTTAAAAATATTTCTGTACCTACTGAGAAATTTTAACTATTAATAAGTGAAAGATTAACTCATTATACTTAGCTTTCAAAGGAAGGAAGAATTTGAGAAAAAAAATTCACATTTAAAATTCACTTAAAATATAAAAAGGTTTTCAAAACCAAATAAAACTTGTCAACAGCGTTACCGTTGAAAATTTTTGAAAATTGTCCAAAAAAGGGGATTTTTTGAAAAAAGCGGCTAACTGCTTCAATACTTCTTTAAAATTTGTTTATTTGATAAAAAAATATTTGTTTATAAAAAGAATTGACATAAAATCCTCTTTTTATTAATTAAACTTCTGTTCTTATGTGCGAGGTCCTCATTTGGACTCCAGTCTTACAAATTGCCGTATTTTTACTCTGCTATGAGCCAAAGTAAAAATATAAATTAGGATATAAGTACTCGTCAAATAAATTTTTTAATTTTCCCAATTCGGTACAAAACGATTTATCATTTGATTAAATAGTTGTTCGTTAACTTTGTTAACAATTTAAGTTCATTTACAAATTTTTCGGGGTCTTTTTCACATTATTATACTGTGAAACGAACACATAGTAATTAATTTCTTCGGTGAAATTAATATATAATTGACAAAGATATTTCAAAAAACTTAGTTTCTCGTTATTTAGCACATAGTCTTATAAAGTCGCCACTTAGTTTCAATTTAAAAAGGGGGCCAAAGAAGTGGCCAGTAGTTGAAAATGGGGTTATTGGCGACTATATTCGACAAACGGTAATGCTGCTTGTCAAAAAGAAATCTCACTGTACGTATTATTTCGATTTAAATTCTTATAACTCTCATAACCCACAATATTAACATATCGTGAGCAAACCACTTGTTACAATCTTTAAAAAATATGTCTACTGCAGATTTTATTATCTCAATCTGATTAGTTATATGATTATAAAAATATAAATTTAAAATTTTTAAAACAAACATTGTATCGAATTACACCACATACTAACCGTAGCCATTCCTTTTTATCTCATAAACCCACTACAACATTTTGAAAAGAAATATAAAATTATGCATAAATAAAAATATAACGAACATTTAACTTGTAACAAAATTTATGTTAAACTATTAAAAACTGTTATAATTGGCAACATTAAATGATTTAAAAGCAATAAACCAATAACCATATTAGTACATATTTTAAATTTAAACGCATGCTTAAAATGCAGGTTGCTTTTTTAAAATAAGCAAATCATGGAAAAACTACAAAACTCAATAAAATTTTTAAGGCATAAATTTTCAAACGCACACAATATTTGACTGACTCCCAATGAATGAATGTTTAAATATATAGAGAAGGGGGAAATTACAGGATTCAAAACATTACAATACGCCAAAAATTATTTATGAGTCGTTTTAAGATATCACGTAATATTATTTAATACATTTAACGATTTTTTAAACGAATAAAGTTGGCTTTTATATATCATTTGTGTAACCGTATCTAAAATGATTTGAAATAAATGTTTCGTATACAATTTTTTTTGCGCTTGACTCCTTGCATATTCCCCCATTTAATAAGATTTTATAAGTTTGATAAGAAAAGTGCTAAAATGTGTTTATATTTATAGATTTGCTTAAATAGATTATAGTGCGGTATGAAATTTATTATGAAATGTTTAAAAACAAACATTGGTAATTAATAAAATTTATAAACAATTTCATTACACATTTGTCTCATATTTGCATAAAAATAAAATTTGTATACTTTGATTTTAGCAAGTTATAAAATTTTAAATAGAAAGAACTCAAATTAAATTTTTTATGTTTTATATGTTTGAGCAAAATATTAAAACAGGTTGTTTATGACTGTTTTTTGTGAAGAATTTATGTTTTTATTTCTTTTTCCTCATTTTATTATTTAGGCCACATGGGGATCCTTGTATAAGTGTTTACTATTTTCCTATTCTTTCGAGAAAAATAAAATAGTTTAACTAAAATTTGCTTTTTAAACTTTATTACATACCCTATAGTAGGCAATAGTGCTTTGTCTGTAAATTTAGAAGAGTGGTTATGTTTTGAATATCGTGACATTTTTTTAGTCATGATATTCAGTCAGAGATAGTCGGTTAAGTTGTTTTAAAATTATTTTAAACTTACTCTTTAAACTAGCTTTAAAATATTAATGGAAAATGTTTAATTACTGTTATATTCATATTTACTGTTATCATTCAAAGCCTTTCTTAAACTCTTAGAGAAAAAAATATGAAAAAAGATCATATAAATACCTTTAAAATTATGAATTTTACTAAGCAGAATAAAGAAATAAGATTTTATCCTTTTATTCTCTTATGAATCGTTTGCATTACGTTTTATAATATTTTTGTATTTCAGGATATTGTTCAACACCCACAGCTCTCAGGGATAGAACATAAAAAAAATGTAAAAAGTGCAAAATAAACAGATCTCACAACAAAGATCATAGGAAAATAAATATTTTCAATTTAATTTCTAAAAAGACTGACTAAAGCATATGTATAAGAGACCGGATTTTAGTACTAAAACCAACTTTTTATTTTTATTTCAATCGAAAAACAAAATTTGGTATTCAGAAAATGATAAAAATCTAACATAATTTTTTATTTTCATCAATAGTTTTATTTTTTTTTTTCCATTTTCATCGAAATAAAAAATATAAATGTTATCTGTGATATTTATAACAAAATTTGTAAATTATTTCAACATTTTTCATGGGATGAGAAAAATTCTAAACAACAACAATTTTATTGAATAAAAAAATATTTAAGATGTATTCACATAATACATACAAAATTCAAATAAATACCCTACATACAAAATAATACCAAAGTATTCGAATTCGAAGAAATTAGAAGAAAAATTTATTGCCGCTATAATAATATTCGTATTACGGAAGTTTCCCCATCGGAGAGATTGTGCGTCACAAGAGATACATCTAAGGAATAAGAAATCAATACGCCTGGAAGAAAAATAAACAATATTGTTAGATAATCATCTAAGCGAAAAAAGGAAGATATCATCAAATAATCTTCTAGAAGATGTAATAAATATATAGCAAAATTATCACTAAATCAATATCCATTGTAAAGCATGCATGCACATAAATCGTAAGATCATGAAGTACGATAACTAAAACGCTCACATAAAGTAACAATTTTTTTTTTTTTGCTAAAGATAAACAAACTTCATTAATATCTTTTTAATTTTTGAACAATTTTTCGACAACTGAAAAAATTGTGACAGAAAAATAAAAGTATTGCATTAATTTCTTATGGCTGATCTCAATGGGATATCATCAATTTATTGCGGAGGTGATAATCTCCATACTGAAAAAGGCAATATTTTGAGAATAATAATAATAATAATAATAATAATAATAATAATAATAATAATAATAGTAATAAAAAAATTATATATTTTTTTGTTTATTGCCTAATTTTAATATTAATAATTACATAATATAATAATTATATATAATTACAATATTAGAAAAATATTGCTTTGATGATTTTCGTCCAAATAATATAAAGAAGATATTGCCTAATTTTCTTCTAGGAAGATATCTTCCAAATGTGTCTAGGGATAATATAGTATAAAATATTTTTTGAAACAAAAACAAAAATGTGAATAAAAATAAAAATACAATAATTTGAAAAATTTTCCATACTGATATTTACTTTTAAAGACATTTATTTTTTATCATGATGGATATTAAAAAATAAAAATCCCTCACATATTTTTCTCTGCAAATGAAAAAACATTTTTAACAGTAAAGATATTTATATTGATTAAAAACTAAACATAAAAAGTTATCGGGTGCTTGATTTGTATGACTTCTTTTTTTGCCCTCAATGTTTTAAGACATTTAACTTCAAATTTGTAGGTCTTAAAAATTAAGTGTTTAGCAAAAAATAATTTCACTATGTTAGAAACAAAAAATGTTATTTTTTCTTTTTAACATATTTTACCTAAATTTAATTTAATAAATAAAAGGGACACAAAAAAAAAATTACAAAAGTTATTGAGTAATTAAAAAGAATTTGTTAGAACACTATTAAAAGTGTTAGTAATATTTTTATTTAACATGCTTGTAAATTATCATATCTCCAATATTTCCTAATTGATTTTCAACCAGCTCAAAATATTTCTTCAGGTAGTTTACGTAAATTTTCAAATAATTAAAAAATAAGAGTATACAACAACATGGGACATCTGCCAGCAAAACGCTCCAAGGAAAAATCACTATTTTTTAAACTATAAACTTTTAATAAAGCATTTCATAATTCTTGGATAATTTTTTGCTTTTATAAGATTGTTTTGTTTTCCTTTTTTTATTATATTCACAAATAGTTATATTATATTATATAATTGCAGAAGTAAGTCTTAAGGACTTTTAAAATTACTTAAGTTACTTTTGATTTAGAGAATGAATCAAACAAATTTTTAAATGGATGATTCTTTAAAAATAAAATTAGTAATTGCAATTAAAAAATATTTACTTCATTGCTGAAATACTAACATTTTAGCCTTTGTAAGCCAATTTTATGAATGAAAGAAGGCTAGAAAAAAAACTAAAAGCTAAAATGAAAATTTTGAGGAAAAAAAGCGAAATAAAAAAGCTAGATATAGCCTTAAGAAGGATAAACTGGCAATACTGATGGGTATTTCCACTCAATTGTGAATAAAATCAAGATTAGTGTATCAATTTTGATGCTATATGGCGTATTTTATTTATTTCTGGAAGTTTCATAAACATCAGTGTATACAAAATTTTTTTAGAGAAATTTCCAGGAAAAAAATTTGTCAATTTTTCATGAACAATTGTTTTTTTCTTACAGTAATTTCCGAATAACTCCAACACCGTTGAGCGAAAAAAACAATGACAATTTTGGTGTTTCAATTATGTAAATCGGACAACCCGTTCTCGATTTATGGTAAAATATACTCATGTATTCGCCTTATTAAGGGGGAGATATTAGATATATCTATAAAAAAATCACGACCTGATAGGAAAAAAAATGAAAACAGATTCGTGCTTACTCCATCAAGTGCTTATTCCATCTAGTCCGCATATATATATATATTTTTTTTTTTTTGATGTAGGACGAAAAATATGAGTATTGATGAGATATTGATGAAGGCAGACGGAAGGACGAAGATTGCTATATAAATTAAAAAGTAATTTAAAAATTAATGATGGTAAATGGTGATGATCAGGTTAACCAAAAATATGCAAAATCATATTTCTTTCTGGGCTCCACATGAACCAAACTGTTAGTTATTTATACGTTTCAGACAATTTTATGAATTTTTCATCGATTTGATCTTAGCTGCATATGGTATCATTTTTTTTTTTTTTTTGTAGAAAGTCTTATTTTAGAGCATATTAGAGCGTATTTTTACTGTCACATATGTTTTTCAAATCCGATTCCCTAACAATTTTCATCTTATAAATTGATAGAAATTTTTTTAATTTCTACCAATTTATTTGATACAATGTAGTAGCTTTGAATGTTTTTATGTGAAAAAATAAAATATCTTTTAGCAATTGCTAATAAAAATCAAGGTGCTTTAAGCATGAATAGTAGATAATTTAAAATTTTCCCAGAAGCAAATATATTTTAAGAACAATTTTTTTTTTAATTCTAAGGGTGTATTTTCCTATTTTAGAAGCATTTTTTATGCACATAAACCACTTTTTTAGAGCATATTTTTGGTTGTTCTGGTGATGACATTGAAATGAAATTATATCAAGTTTACTTTATATTACTTTAATAAAAATATTAGATCCAAAGATAGTTCACCAACATAATTCGTTATGATGAATTCTTAATAATTTCTCACATGTTAGATTTTTTCCATATGCTTAAAAAGGAAAAAAAAACTATAACAGTTTCCACACCCGCATCGTAACTGCATTTCCACAAAGTGTTTAAAGCATATTTTTTCTTATTTTATTCTACAGCTGAAAGCTAAATGCTTGTTTTTTTTTTTTTTTTGGTCAGTCCATGGTCTGAAAAGAAATGTAGACTCATATGTTAAAACCTGCTTAATATATTTTTGTATCGTAGTTATATTTGTTATAACAAACAGTTTAGCTTCATATAGCAGCAATAAGGAGTTTGTTAGTTTTTTTCTGTTTTTAATTTTTTCTCTAGCATAAACTTTTAACTTCTAAAATGTTAATATTACCCAAACAACAAATTTGAATTGGCCGCCGTTTTTATTATTTTTGTTTTTTTCTGCTTCAATTTAAAGTAAACTCTTTTCATTTTTCCTTTTTTTTTTTTGCTATTTTTGTAGCCTGTAGCTTACTCAGGTTGTTGGTCACTGGAGTAGTGAATGTTTTTAGTCATTTATGTAAAAAAATAATAATGTCTGTCTTTGGTTTAGAGAAAAAAAAAAAATAGAAGCAAATAAAAAATTTAACTAAAATAAACAAGATATCGCAAATGTGTAATAGAGCTGAGAAGGTAAAATAGTGGCACAAGGAAAATAAATATCAGTGTATACAAAATTATTAATTACACAGTGAAAATATCTCATGATCGGAACTGTTGAATATTATTGTAGTTAACACTAAACTACAGAAGATAATTCAGTTACGATAAAATGAATATTAGGCTGGTCCAATTGAAACAAATAACTTTTTTTTGAAAATTATATTATTATTTTTATTATTATTATTATTTATTTTTTTGTTGTGGAAATTAATAGAAATAGAAATTAAAAATTATAAAACTTTCCTTACACGTGATATTGTTAACACATAGTGTTTTCTTGAAAATTTTCACCGTGGTGTATACAAAGGCAACTGAATTATTAAATAAAAATTAGCACAACTAGAAGAATCTCAGAGGCCTTTAGTTTTGTTATTTATAAATTGTTTTTGTCTTGTGACACACCATACTATATATTAATTAACATTTTTATAGACTTAATTGTAAACCTAATAAAAACATTGAATGCTTACACTTTCTAAGTATCCTCTGATATTCAGGGCTAGCATATGACTAAATATCCATGTGGAATAGGAAACTGCAACGAAATTTTCTGTTGAAAGATTCTGTTTATTAATATAATTACAGAAATTAAAATATTGTCATCCTAGCCAAAATTTCTTGCGTCTCTACCATTTAACAATATTATCTCCGTTGACTTTAATTTAATTTTTTTTTAATTTTTTTATTTAAAGAATTTAGTAAAAATAATTTTATTTAGATAAAGATAATTTTATTCATTAAAAATATAGAAAATTTAAAAATACCGTTTCTTGAAATATGCGACCGCGAAATTTAAATTAAAAATATCAACTATTCAAACTCAACATAAAATCATGTTTCACTCATAATTTTAAGGTAATTTTTTACCTTTAACTATAGATCTCAATGAACGTTGTAACATATATATACATACTCGTATGTTGGAAGATATTCATATTTTTCAAAAATCAATTTTTATTATTTAAGAAGTCAGTATTAATGCTAAATTTCATTAAATTTTAATGATTTGTGGAAGCAATTGGCGATGTTACTGTTTTATTATAAACGAAACAATGCCAGTTGAAATAAGTATTTTGAATTTATTTGACATTTTTTGTAATAATTCATAACTATTGGGTGCCATTCTGAGCACTTACCAAGGGTATAGAAAACATTTTCACCATTACATATATTAAAAAAAATAAAATACCATTTTCTGAGATATTTACGCGCGAACTAGAAATCGCGAGTTATGGACCATTTTAAGTTTAAGTTTGATAACAAAGCCATGTTGAACGTCATAACAAAGGTAATTTTGACATCTCAATGAATCTTGTACCATAAATACTTTGAAATATATTTGTAGTTTTTTTTAGCTATTTAACAATTTCAAATCGCTATATTTCGCGAACCGCTTGACAAAATTATTTGAAATTTTGTGTCAGTCTTAGTTTTGATAAGTATAATGATTGTACCAAACATAATACAATTTTAAGACCTAAGGCCAAATTTGTAATTTTCCGTATTGGCTTTAAAGGGATGACTATTATTTCTTCGAAAATGTCAAAATATTTTTTATTAAAATTTCGGTTAAGAATATTGAATTTGTACTTTTGTTTGCTCACCAGAATTTTATGAATATGTGAATATTGATTACTGTAACTATTTTATTGTACTATTAATAAATTTTCCATTACAATTGCCAACATTTGTTATTAAAAGGATATTATATATTATCTCCACCGAAATAGTAAATTTTATTTTAAACAGACACACATTGATTATATTGAACAATTTTACAACAATAGTAATTCTAATTCCATTTTGATTATATATTATCAGCCACAGGTTACAAAATCTATTCAATTTATTAGTTTTATATAAATAGAATTATTTATTCTACAAAAACTTCATAATGGTAATAGTTTTCCAATCAAACTTTTTTCTGTATGTAGAGAAAATATTAAAGAATAAATTTTAATAAAATTTCTACGAATTTTTTAAGCAGTATTCGGCATTTTAGTATACGCAACCGAAAGTTAACAAAGCTCGCAACGACGAGAGCACAAAATATTTAGTGGCATTTTTGAAAAATAATTTTTATATACTACTTTTAATTCGCCTTTTTCTATGAGTTCTGCAATTGCCATATGACTTAAAAAATAATAAAAGAAAAATACTTAAAATTAATTTGCTTGGAAACTAATATGAATTAGGATTATCACTAATGCATATGGCCCCTGTTAATCATAAACTTTTCCCAACCTTGGTTTAACGATGACAATATGTCTTGGGCACCTCAAGAGACATGGTTAATTGATAAAAACCCCCGAAACTGTTTGTTACAGTATTGATAGCCTGCGTATAATATTCACTTAAGGCGAATCATATCGAATAAGCAGTTTTAAAGCCAAAAGCAAAGGTTACCAAATTTATAATTTCAAAACGTTTTAAATTTCTCCTTAGATTATATAATTATTTTTTTCCTACTTTGTTTCTTGTTGTTTTGCTAATACGACTCCCAGTATTTGGTTGCAAATACAACTAGTGCTCGTATGGCTGCTGTTGCTGCTCCTGTTATCCACTTGTCAACATATTTGTTTTAAAGCGAGAGGTTTATGCTAGGAAATCAACCAACAATAAAATTTAAACCACTAAGAGACAAATTTCCAGCATATAATAATGTTAAAGGTTTAGATGATTGCGTTTGTAATGAAATTTCCACATTTGTTTAAACATTTATTTTTTATTTTTTATTTTTATCGCTTTTATTTCTATTTCTTGAAATTTTATGGTCAATTGTTTGCCTGAGTCCTAAAGTTGATAACTTTAATTGTTATTAAAATATTTTCTTTTTTTATACAAATACGTATAACTATATGTAGGAATATTTTAAAGTCCTACACTTACATGAGTTTTATATGTTTACCAAATATTGTATTTCAATAATTTGGTTTCTACCTTTCTTTCTGTTCATTCAATTTCATTTTTATAACTTTTGATAACTTTTTTAATAGCGGCTGGGTTTGGTAGCTCGTAAATATTTAGTATTCAATTCAGTTTAGTTAGCTGCTTATTGTATTATTAACTAAATTTTATAGTCATTTTTTCTACAACTCTTTCTCTTTTATTATTAAGTTTTAATTTTTTCTTAGTCAATTCAATAAACATTTATGTTTCATTTTATATAATGGACAATTTTTACAATTTCATTTATACTTTTGACTTTATTTTGCGTTGTTTGGATGATATAAGGATTAAACCTTACCAATTTTTACAGAAATTATCTTTTTTATGTTTTTGTCGTTAAAAAGAAAATTGAAATTTTTTTAGATGTACTAAATTGTTGTGAAAAAAAAAAATATATTCCTTTACTTTCACCCACTGGCAGAATTTTAGTGATAGTAGCAGCTGGGTAAAATGATAGGTTTTCTTAAATGATATTTACTAAATAAATAGAAACATATAGAAAATTTCATTATAATTTCTTAGGCGAATGGGTTTGTTGCTTAAGTCTTTTGTTTTTTTTTATTTAGTTATTCAAAAGGTTTCTTTCGTCACCAAATTGAACATATTATTAATGATATTAAATGAAATTTTTAACTAGATTCAGAAATACTTACTTATAAAAATGATCACATACAAAACATACTTTTATGGGTTGTGATATAATGCAATTTGTATAACCAGAATAAGACTTTGAACATTAAAAGACTTTATTTTTTGATATTAACTAAAATCAAATTTTTTGTATAAAAAAGTTAGAGTATTATATTCAGCTGTATCGAATCTTATATACCCTTACCCTGCGTTGTACTATTATATAAAAATGTAATATATTTTAAAGTTTTTTACTTATACTAAAAATAGAATTCAAAGTAAATAACTAATTATATAAATTTTATAGTTTGAAATTTCACAAAAGTCTTAGAAATACATTATCACTTCGGTGTAGAAAAAATATTTTATACTTATACAACAACAAAAAACGTAACTAACTTTAAGACTGAACACAATTTTTGACCTTCATTGGTTCATTACAAACATGGTTTTTCTAATTGTAATAAAATATGTATATGTAAAAATAGCTTTTTTATTCTTCTAATAGATCTATAATGTATATTGATTTTTTCTATACTTCTACTTTAAAAAAATAAAATTTAGTTAATATTTTATTTTTCGCTGATTTTTTAAATGAACTCATCTTGAGGAAAATTTAAAAATTGAGGTAAGGTAAAACATAGCAAGCGGTAAAATATTTTTAAAAATATATAGTTATTTGTCGCACTCAGAATAATCTTATTATCAGTTGTAAAGTCTTTTGCAATTAAAATAATTGTTTTTTTTTATGCATCTATATAAAAATTCTTTTGGTATGAATTTCTTTCATATGTTGCAATAATAATGGTTGTTGTAATTTTTATTAAAAAATATAATAAATTTTAATTATTATTTTTTAGATTTATTTAGTAAAGTTAAAAATTGAAAAATTAATCAAAGTGATTCATAAAATCAAATATAAATGTTTGAAAAACTAAAATTGTTAATGAAGAATCTTACTTTTAGTGCAAGATAGAATGAAAATAATTATTTTTAAAAATTTTATATTTTAATTATCTGAATCTTTAGTACCATAAGGTGCACATAAGAGTGACCCAAAATTTATTGATAGAATAAATTTTTTACTTTAAGTCAAATATATAAATTTATACAAAAGGCATTTTAATTATAAATTTGGTTGTCAAAGTGGATAGATCACACCCTTTTATAGTTTCCGAATTTATAATTATTCATTAACAATTCTTGTAAAGTTTAATTCTAGTATTCTAAAACTGCTCCGTTTCACACTGAACACACAAATCTTTGTTCAAGACTTTTTTGTGATTAATAGATTTTTGTAATTTTGGACAGATTCTATTATGAATATATAATAAAAAATCATGCTAAATTTCGTATTTTTATCCATGAGATTTCGGCGGAAAAATATAAAGCGACTGATAACGATTGTTTCTGGTTTTGCCCCCGATTTTACACATTTTTAATCCAGAAAAAAGCCTTATTAAATGTATAAAAACAACAAGTCCGGATTCTTTTACAACGTACAACAATAATTTTATTTATTTCCTTTTCAATTTTGGTTATGGAATTCATACAAATTTCTTAAAAACTATACTAATATTTTTTGTGAGAAAATAAAAGCAGAAAAAAATTTAAAATAAAATTTATTTTTTAGCCGAGCCGCATTGCGCATTTTTCATACAAATTTGTATGGAAATGTCCGCACCGGCCCACTTGTGTTTATACATTAAAGATGAATATTTGGACGAAACTTAATTCTCTCAAGTGACCCGAAAGAGCTCCATCGCGCTTTAAACAGACAGGCGGATAAAACCCTCTCTTTTCGGGATGATGAGTAAAAAATAATTTTTTGTGAAAAATCTGATTTTCAGTGAAAAATTTAATTTTAAGAGAAAAATTAAATTTTAAAAGTTGATTTTTAGTAGAAAATTGAATTTTAGGTGAAAATTAGTTTTTCTTTTTATCAAAAAATTGCATTTTATTCAAAAATTGGATTTTGGCAGAAAATTTTGATTTTTAGTGAAAAATTGGATTTTTAGTGGAAAATTAAATTTTTAGTGAAAAATTGGGTTTTTTGTGATAAAAGGGTATGTAGTGAAAAATTAGGTTTATTTTTATTACCAGACTTTTAAAAATTATTCGAAGGTATATACTACAGGCATCTCAAAAATGGAACTATCTGTAATTAAGATATTCTAAGGAAATTTTTAGTGGTTTGAATGACTTATAAATAAAAACGTAAAAAAAAGAATTTACATATATTAAAGTTTCGGAAACCCCATTGCGTTATTTATCTTTTTAATTTATGACTTATGGGCTAAAGATAGAAACTTAGAAAGAAGTCGAAACTTTTAAAACGTGGAAGTGATCTAGACTGAACTGACCACCTTGAAAAACAGGAATTGCTGTTTTCTTTAGAGTAATTTCAATAAAATTGTCGTAATATTGCATACCTCTGAGAGGAAAAATCCGATTTTAATAATTTTTCTTTCTTAAAAAAAACTTCATAAAACTTCTCATGTTTTTTTTTAATATACTGGACATCATATGATGAAATTGGGCAAAAATGCGTCCAGTATATTAAAAAAACATGAGAACGGTTTTATGAAGTTTTTATTTTCCGATACGAATAAGTTGATAACTTAAGATATAAATACCACAGGTATGCATGTTAATAAGAGCTTTAAGAAAGAAAAATTATTAAAATCGGATTTTTCCTCTCAGAGGTATGCAATATTACGACTCCTCAGAGATCTCTATATGTTAATATTGTAATAATATTCTATAATTACGATATTTGGAAAATCATGCAATAAATAAATATCGTTACATTTGTTTTAAAGAATAAAATAGTAAGAATAATGAAAGTTTGACACTTATGTTTGTATTCTGATTTGATAATTTGTTATAATTACCATATTTAGAATAAACTTTAACCTTCGACACTATATCAAATTAAGGTTTAAACTCAAATTCTTTGCAAACATTTACTTGCCTTACAACATCTAATAAATCATACTTTATGAACAACTAAAATACAACTATTTTTATGCTTTTTATCAAAGATCACAAATAAAAATGTCATTATCTCGCAAATGATCTAAACAAATCTTTAAAGTGCCTGTATATGCTGCCATACAAAGAAATACCAATGAATTAGTCATCGATATAACATTCAATTGTTACAAATAAAAGAAAGAAAAAAAAACGCTTAACTTTTTTGGGGCAAATAAGAAATACGTGAGTCCTAAACAAACTATTAGCACTTGTTGCTATAAAAAATACTCTATATCAATAGCAAAAAGAAACAGAAACCGCAAAATAATTTTGAACAGAAAAAAAAAAAAAAATACTCGTACTATTTGCAACTAAAAAGGCACGTAGTAAAACACTTAAACGGTTCGAGTAAGAATTGCAGAGATATGGTGGTGATTGTTGAACGGTTTTATATTTGGGGGCGTTATAACAACATTAACAACTTAAAAGCGAAATGATACAAAAAATAAAAAAATTCAGTATTTATATGAAATAGTAGAAGTAAAAATAATATAAATGAAAACACGTAAAATATACTTTTGCTAAAAACTAAATTAAATGGGAGTTTAAAAATTGTCTTTAAAATTCTGTTTAACGTTTAGATTTGACAAATAAGAGGTCATTTATTGGGGCACCAGGTGTGTGATATATGAATATTTTTAAAGCAAGTGATCTCTTAACAATCTTCTGCATTATTTTATAACATAGAAAAAATTCTTTTGTTATACTTTTTTTTAGACAACAAAAATAAAACGAGATTGTTATATGCAAATTGTGTTACAAATATTTTTCCTTTTTCCAATAGGTTGTAGTTTTATTGCTTTTAAGCCTTTAGGATTTCGAATAATGAGCAGCTACTTTTTCAGTAGTCTTTTAAAGCCGAAAAATTGTTAAACAATTTGTTACTTTTTTATTTTGCATATTCCCATATCGTTAAACAATATCTTCAAGATTCCATAGAGCAATCCAATAGTAATGGGAGTAGCTGTTTTATATTCACATTTTTATTATCATCTTTTAATACTTGTTTACCAATATTCAACTATTTATTGCTTCATTTCATTATTTAAATACCTTAAGGAGTTGTAATAGTGCATACACGTGGGTGAATTTAAAAGGAACTGTTATTACTTAAGATTTGTAGTTAATTATATATATGTACATTTATTTATTTATGTCACTAGCTATAAGTTTTTAATTTTAAGTATAAATAAATGTATAGTACTTCCTACTTTCTTTTAAAGCTAAACTTATTCTTATCTTAAACATTTTCCAATATCATTTTCATTTCCCATTTTCCATACAATTTATTGGTGAAATTGTTTTTAAACTAATATTTATGTGTAGGATTTTCTATGTTCGCATATACAATTGTCCTGGCTTTTAGCTTTTTTTCCTTTTCGTTAATATATTTGTGCAAATATTATTAATATTCTGGCTTTTGGCTATTTTACATTTTATATATTTTTTTATTTTTTAGAGATTTTAGATATTTTTTCTTGTGTTTAAATGTAAGCTACAATTCTAGACTAGTTTTGAGCGTTGACATTATAATTGTTAATATTTGTCAATATCATTTAAATAGCTCAAGGATTTTGCAGGTGTTTTGCCTAATTTTAGAAATAGATTGTGAAAACTTAATTTGAATTTCCTTTTTTATAGTTTGTAGTTTAGAGACAATGTAAAATACAAAGATTAGAAATAGAAAATTTGGAAACACTCTTAAACATGTTGCATTTAAATAAATGTCCACACATGCACTAAAATCAGTTTAAATATATGAGCTACATTTCTACAGTACATACACTATCCAAAAGTCTTTATCTTCTTTTTCAACGTACAGTTAAGTTTTTCATATTTTGAGCTAATTTTTTGCAATGTGCACAATTGTTAGGTGGCTATAGGTGTAACTATTTTTCTTGCTATATTGTATATGTTGCTATATTGTAGGTTGCAAATGAGGGTGCATAATTTTTCAGGTGGTTAACGATAGGTGTGTTCCACTTAAACATTTTTTTTTCTAGTGATATCCAAGTTGTTCTTTACAACTTCTTCAAAGACGTTGATTAACGAATATTTGGATTTTATTTTATGGATTTTTTATTTTATATTACGAATTAGAACTCAGTAGCAATGCGATGTTTATACAATTTAAAAGGCTCCCGAAAATGGAACAGAGTAAGGAAATGATTCTGTGAGAGAAAAGGTTTTATTACTTCAGTGATCAAAAAAAAAAAAAAAATGCAAAGCAAAATGAGGTGCTTCCGTGAAATAATTTTCCTACAAAATTGTCTTCTTAATAAAATTATGTGAAACAACAATTTGTCAGCATTAAGGCGCATTTTCAAATTGTTTATCAAGTAAATTCTAGGATATTTTGGTAAAATTAAACATCCAAATCCTTGAGCGGTGTAAAATGGTTTCAGTGGCACACAGTGTTTCCAAAACGAATTTTTTTAATACTTCTGTAACTTGTAAACCATTGGAGATATCTCAATAAAATGTCACATAACCAGAGGTGAGGTGTTTTGAGTTTTTGATTTGAGAAATTCATTTACAATATGAGAGAAAAGAAATTTTATATATAGATAGTCCTTGCAAATCTCTGCAAAAAATACGCTTGCATGTGTACGTTGACTCTTCTACTGTAAGAGATATTCAGGTCGAAATACATTTTTATCACTTTTTTTAGTTTGTATAAACTGGGGGACTTAGTATTGCCCTTAATTTTTTTTAAATGTTCACCAGATTTCTTAAAAAATTCTAATTAATTTTGCTGCAAGAATCATATAAATATTGAATCCAGTAAAAAAATTTATATTAACCTGAAGATGAAACTTTAAAAAAACTTTCATATTTTTTGTCTTTTTTTTAAGAAAGATGGCAATATTTGTTCACTTATAAATTTGTTTTTTGTTCTGGATTTTATCACCTTTTAATGTTTTCAAAACAAATATTAATGCTAATTCTTGTAAAGTAAGTCCGAAGGAGCTTGAGCAAAGGTCTCTCCACATGCCCTATCCAAACTTTCTAAATTGCGAAACATTTTTAAAAATTTTTTTCTTAAATTCTCTAATCGCAAAGCTGAGATCAACATAAAATTATTTTAGTTAAATACCTCCATATGTAAGGTAAGTACTCAAAAAGTATTTTCTGATGGACGCCTGTTATAACGACAGAGTAACGACTTCAATGAAAGAGGTCAATTTTTAAAAGATGATTTTCCCGGATTGAGATTTTGGGCATTTTGGTAGAAAAAATTGGGAGGTTTTTCAATTCTTTAATTTTAGGAGGACAGGGTTATCTATATTATGTAAAAAATTCAATATTATATCTTTGCTTGTTTACATTTTATTTCAATTTAAATATTAATATTTTCAAAAAAACCCTTTAAATCCTAATTTTCCGTTTTTCGGATCACGCTCTGAAGAAGTTGAACTAAATTTAATATACTCAAAAACATCTTTCAAAAATTAACTTAACACTTTTTAGGTATTTGCCCAACAGATGGATTTGGATTTTGCGATTTGAGAATTTAACAAAAAAAAAAAATATATATATTTTTCGAAATTGACATAGTTTGAATAGGGCTTGTATGGAGACGTTAGCCCGAAGATCCTTCGGACTTACTTTATTCATTATTAAAAAAATTAAAAAAAATATATAACCCAGAACAATAAAAAAAAAGAAAACTTATAAGTGAATATTATTGCTACCTTTTTGGAAAAAATCCCAAAAAAAATATGAAATGCCTTTAAAGTTCCAAATTCAGATTAATATAGCTTTTTATCGCATTTAATATATTTACATACTATTTATAATTTTGTAAGAAATCTGGTGAATATTAAAAAAAAAAAAGAATTTTAGGTTAAAAAACAAGGTTAAAAATTAAAGATTTTTTTTACTTATTAAAACAAAAGAGATACCCAACACATGTAAGTGTATTTTTTGTTGAGATTTCCAAAAACTGTCTATATATAAAATTTCTTTTCTGTCACATTATAAATGCATTTTGATGAATTGCCAACATAGAAAATCTATCAGTTGTAACTTTAAACCGATATACGAATACATGCAATACAAATTTTAAAAGTCTCTTTGTGCCGGTCGATCAACAAATGATGAAAAATTTGCTGACATAATATTCTTTGATCTGAAAAATTAAAATTTCTTTGCAATAATACTTTAACCACGTATTCTCTAAAATCGGTAGTTCTGGTATTTTTATAAGAACTTATTGTCTTATTATTTGTATCAACTATTTATTAGGATTGGATACGTTCAGAAGTAGAATTTAAAGATGCTCTATCAACGCAATTCCTATACTCGAACTTTCAAAACTTTGAAAACATCAACAAGTTTTCTTTCTCACTACTTCCCATTTCTAAATGTTTTTTAAATTTTAACTGTCATTTCAAATCGCTCTCAACTTTACTCACACCTTGCAAAAATCTCCTCAAAACATTCAAATTATTTTCAACAATAACTATAAATATAAAACTATTAAAAAAAACTTGCAGCTTTTCACTATCAATTTTTGCAACCCCTTTCCAAAATTACAAATCCTGTTCCCAACGAAAATAAATAATAATAATTATAAAATTATAAAAACTGGTTAAAAACTAAATTGACGGCTGGTACTTAACAGCATACCTGCGTTTTAAAGGATGTAACAAATCTGCGCACTGCTCAAAACTACAAAACAAAATATGTGAGAAACTTTTTTTCTACGGTTCTATGTTAAACTCACCCCTAAAACTGGGTATGGCAATCAGGATAAACTTCAACCTGGCATTTAAGGAACACCACCCCTCTGTCGTCTGCACAACAAACTGTTCGAATAGAAAAAAAAAATCCATTAGCATCCTGTGCAATATGTTGCGCATCATCATTAGCAACAGGATTTTTCTACCATTAAGCACCAGCTTTTACAAATACAATGTCGGATGAGTGTAGATGTTTGTGTTTTACTTATTTTATACTTTCCCACCAAAAACAATTCTTTGTATAATTATTGTTGTTGCTATTTTGTCTGTGCCTTTTTATATGTTTCATATACCACCAAACCACCCCTTGTCTTTTTTGTTTTCATCATTATTTGTGTGTGTGTGCTAGCTTGGTGTGGTCCTGCTGCTTGACGCTTTGATTTCTTATTTTTTGTAGTGCTCAATCTTGTTTAATGTCCGTTTTAGATCAAATAACATTCAATTGTTTTGAACCAGTAAAGTTTGCTACGTTTAATATCATCCTATACCTACAGCTGCGCAGTTGTATTATTCGACAACTGTATGTGTGTGAGAGAGTATTTCTGGTAAGATTTTGTTTTGGGCCTGGGAAAATATCTTCCTTTCATTTAATATTTAGCAGTTTATATTTTTTTCGTTGTATTTTATATGATTTATTATGTGTTGTCATTGTGATTTGTTTTTATTACGGGTGCTTTATTAGATTGTTGTTTTGTGAATGCGATTACTTGTGTTTTTGTTTACGGGGTGGCAGCAACTGTACCTTATTAATGGTGTTTGGCAAAAACTATTGGTTTTGATGTGGAAAGTTTTGGAATTTTTGGTTTTTCGTTTAATGTATGAGAATGTATTGTTGTTTACAGGGAAAATATTTATTTTGTACCTATTGTTAAATTTTTAAAAAAGTATTAGTTTTACTGTACTAAACATGGAAAAAAATTGAAGAATGAAAGCGCATAAACCTTCTTTTTCAAAATGTTTTTTTATAATAGCTATCAATTTGGCAATCAATTTACATCTATTTATATAAAAATAGTTTTAGAAATCTGTAAATTTTACCGAAAAAATTACATTTATTAATGTGCATAAATCTCATTATAATGTTATTATAAAGTTAATATTTGAAACAAATAATTTTTATATATGAAAAAAAAACTACAGTGTCAAATATTATTAAGATCGGTCCATAATTGGCCATAGCTCCCATATAATACCCACTTCCGAGAACCACCCTGAAGTGCGTAAATCCCATATAAATGTTAGTGATAACATAATATAATGCATAGGTACGTTTTACATAAATACTGGCCTATGGACCCATATAAGACTCCTTCTCGAATTTTGATGCAATACACAATGGTGTAGGGTAACATATGTTCGGTGTTGATCGACTATACCTTTCTGACTTGTTTTTTAACTGACTTTGTGTTGACACCTAAAAACTTAGTAGAACGTTTTATTAGTCTTAGCCGAGTCCATTATACCCACAATTTGGAACTTTTTGTGCAACCCAAATTTTTTAAAATTTCACTTTATATTGAAAGAAGACAGTACAGTAAGCGAATCACATCGACCTTTGCCGAAAAAGTATGAACTGGTGTTATGACAGACACTAAGTTTTTCTAGTATTTGGCCCATAACTTTTTGTTACGGACGAATATAGCTAGATCGACTCAAAATCTAACGACGATATAGAATACGTATACTTTATGGGGTCTTAGACGAATGTTTCGAAATGTTACATACGGAGTGACAGAACCATTCTTTTTTTATAGTGCGTATAAAAAAAGTAGATAAGTAGGTATCTTTAAGGAAAACATTTTCAACAACATTTTGTATAACTGTAAACAATTTGCACCATTTTTTGAAAGGCATTTATGATTATTTGTAGAAAAGTTTTAATAAATTGGTTTTTAGTATCTCAATATCATACGCTGTGATATAATAATTTTTCTATGATCGTATTTTAATAATATTTTTCACAAAAACGGAAATTTTGCAATTTGATCTTTTTCAAAGTTTAAGTATTAAAATCAATTTTTAATTATAAATAAACGTGATCACAAATATTTCAGTTGTAATTACTTTAATAAAACTTTAATAAAATATAAGTTGGTAATAAATAAAATAATTGTTTAAGGTTATCTTAAAAAGGAATCGACTTTTGGTAGAAATACTTTAGAAATAATTCGATAATATAAAATGGTGTTTATAGAATTAACTTTTACAAAGTAGCACTGTGGGATCAAATATACTAAAACACTTACTTCAATTTCAATACTTTCTACACTGAAATATGTCAGGAGAAAATTAAGAATCAAGTTTTTATAACAACGTTTGGTATCTTGTTGAAACTAAATAAAATTGTGCATAACTATCTAGCAAAATCGGTCGTGTATGTTATTCAGTTTTTGTTTAATGACCTGTTAAATGTATATAAAAAAATTAACATTTTTAGTACATATTTAAAAAAAGAAAAGGACAGCAATTTAATAAAAACAGTATCTGTTTTAAAAATAAGTAATATCCATATAAAGTAAATATTAGTTATCGCATCAAAACGGTAGCAAAGCGCACCCAGAAAGTATAGTATTTATATAAAACTATTTATTAAAATATTTCTATATTTAAGGCAGCTATGAGCGTCAATGCGATTTTTTAACAATTGAAATATGGACACGTATAAGGGCGTATAAATCTGCTTTTTAAAAATGTATTTTTTTTACATCTAATTTGTATTTGTTGATATAATAACAACTTTAAAATCGGTCAATTTCACAAATTCAATTTCACATTAAAAATTTACTTTAAACATTAGACATTATTTTTATTTTTTCATACTAATTTTTAGGTTTTTTTTGGAATAAATAGAGTACAGTACAGTATTAGACTTCAGAATATGAAGAACACTTAAAATTTATTAACTTGTGTTTTAATACATCAAAGTAAGAACAAGTAAAAGAGGCTATATTCATAGTTTAAATAAATAATTTCCGCAAATTTATTCAAAAAAACAAGTAAAAAACATGCTGTTGGTCAAATCCGATCATTTGATATCTTGCTCTATGCATTTTTAATATTTGTGGACAGAGTTTATCAAGGGAACTGTGGTCAATTGTCGACCAGTTATTATAAGATTTGATGGTGTAAATTATAATTCTGTAAAACAGATGTATTTGTAATATTATCGTGATATTATCATATAAATTACATTTATTATGCGCATGATCCCCGAAAGCAGGTTTTATATGAGAGCTGTGGACTGACTGTGATAAAATTTTGGACTAGGTTTTTTACCCAAATAAAACTTATTCGCGTCAAATATGATTTTAGGAAAATGGGCTTCATGAAATTTGGCACACTGATTATACAGTTCTATACAGTTATACAGCTCAATTGATCCAAATTTTAAACTTTTTCAGCCGTAAAATTTTGCATGTTCTTATCGGAATTTTTTAGTTACACTTTGCAAACAGATAGATGTATAATAAGTCTTAGCAAATATTTAAAAAATGCAAGAAAACAATTAAGTTTAATGATTTTAAGTTTTTATGTTCTCTTGTTTATTCGCCCTTATAGGCGTCCATGCTTCAATTTTTAAATCATATGGGATTCAACTTTAAAAATCCTTCTTGACACTCAAATTCGTTCGTATACCAGCGATACAATGTGGCTACTTTGGATATCGTCAGTGCGCTAACGAAAAGTCCTATGAGTTTTTGAAGTACTTTTTAAGAGAACAAAAAAAACCGTTTTATTTTGTAAATTTTTGATTTTTTGTTTTTCACTGGGCTATTTATTAATTTATCTTTTTGAAATCGGTATCTTTAGACAAAAGAAATAAAAAAAAACTACACATAGGCCATTTTGTATAAGAAATTTTTAAGTAATATTTTTGATTTTCTGTAGGACTCTTCGTCAACGCTTCGACGATATATTACTGTTTAGTTAATCGACGTCGGTAATTATAGGAAATCGAACACTTTCAAATTCTTTCTGAAAACATTATACGTTATAATCAAATATTTACAGTGTTAATATCCGGAGTACTCATTTAAACGCTTAAGTTTTCCATTTGTGTAATTATACATATTTGCGCTACATGGTTCAAATGTTGTGCAATACTAAGCATAAGAAAATAAGATCATTGTAAATAATTGAAAATTTTTTTCAAATTAATGAATGATTTCATTTTAATTAACGCAACTTTCATTTGTTACATTGTAATTATTTATAATTTTTAAATATAAACAAAAGACAGCTGATGTACAAATGTACAATTAACAATGCATGTTTGTGTGACTAAATTCCCGCGCAATCTTATAAGTATTGTGAAAATGAATTTCCATAAAATTTTTGACAGTCCATTTGCGAGTGTGCAAACTAGCACACACTTTGCAATGAGGACCTTTGTTATATTATTTCTAGACTATATTGAAATTAATCTCAAACGTTCAGCTTTCTCACACATTTTTTGCCATTTTATTAATGACGTGTTTCAAAATGGAAATGAAAATTTCAGAACGAATTAACTAAATTTCATAAACATTAAATAATTTTAAACATGAAAAATATCCGTCTGCTAAAAGAACAACTAATGAACCACGTTTAAATTAAATTATATTTACCTCTAAAGCTTATTAAACTTTATAAAAACCTTTTTTATTACTACTATTTAAATAATCGTATGCACCCTTAATCTAAAAAATATGTACACACCTTAAAGGAACACTAACCGCTAATATGTTTACAATTCATGAATAAATTTTGCTTTTAGAAATGATAATAAAATATATATTTCAACAAAAAAAAAAAAAAAAAGGAAGAAACTCAGCAAACAATTTCAAAGAATAGGAAATGAATATAGAACTTGTTTATTAAAAACAACGCCGTTCAAACTTTAGGACAAAAATGCCTTAAATTAAAGGTTTTCTTTTTTCTTACATTTGTGTATGTGTTTTTTTTACACTAGTTTGTTTTTGAATTTATGTAAATTTTATGAATTAATGTTTCCGTGTCCCACTGTAGTTAAAAAGATAGGTACCGGATATAATACATGTACTTTGTTGGTTTACTTTATGAAAATTGATTTGATAGTGATTTTAAATTACTTGATTTGCTTACAAGTTTTAAGTGGTTTGTTAGTTGTACACTATAATTTATGCAAATTCTCTTGTTGTGTTTTTTTATCTTTGTTAGGTTCGTTTTTTTATGGCAATGACAATTTTAATTGTTACCATTACGAATTGCCTTTAGGATGTAAAATTATATTCCCACACTTCTTTAGTTGGGAACAGGGTATAAGTAGGTACATTGGTTTATTAAAAGGGTTATTTAAAATTAACAGGATCTTCTTTCTGACAATTCGAACACCTGAAGTCATTATTTTAATGGAATTGTGGGATATTAATGCTAATATCTGAAAATATACATAAGTATATATTCATAATTTGATGACGAGAATTAAGGTATTTTAAAGAGGGTTTTATTAAGAGCAATACTCAAATGCTTAATAATTTTAAAATATAAAAATGTAAATTTTATGGTTTGTTTTTTCATGTTATGATTCTAGTTTTACATATGATTGAACAATCTTAATACATCATTATCCCATTCTTTAAGATTATGATTCGATGTTATTATATTATTCTATCTTATTATACTATTGTACAACATTGTCATATTATGATTCCATTTTATAATATTATTATTCCTTTTTATCCTATTATTATCCAATGTTATCATATAGTTATTCAATCTTATCATATTTTTATTTAATTTTTTTAATATTATTATTTAATCTTATTACTCGTATATATTAAAATAAAACGTGTTAATAAAAAATTATTATTTTTATAAATTTTTTACTGGTTATTATTAGCGAAAAGTGTTAATTTGTTTATTAATTATTTTCATTTGAACCACCATATGTGGTTCAAATGCAAGACATATTTTCTTAACTATAACTTTTAATGGTAGTTAATTTAGTAGTTATATTGCTTGAAGCACACTGAGTATAAGCAAACCTTATCTATTTAAATTTATTCATATATAAACTAAATGAGAACTACAATGAAGTTGGAAAACAAATATTTAAAACGAAATATATTTTAAAACAAATATGAAGTTTTCTACTAAGGTTTTGAAAATGATAAGTATTATATTTATTTGAAACATTTTATTGTCTTGGGAATAATAATATTAATATTTATGGTTTAAAAACAGAATATGGTTTATGAACAAGGTTATAGAAGTAATGATATTTTTCATATTAATAAAATTTTGTTTCTGGTAAAAATATTTAAAAACATATAATTTTTGCAGTTTTTATTGAGTGTATACATTAAATGAAAAAATTTGAACAAAAAAATTGTTATCATGAACACAGTTATTAAAATTCAAGAATATTAACAATGAGAACATATTGTTGTAGTGATAATGCTGTAACCATGTTTTTCCTCTGCGTGTATCGTTTACGGGTATAAGAAGAGAGGACTTTAGAAAAAAAAGAAAAAAAAAAAAAAAAAATGGCGATTGCTCCTCTTTCTACCCTACATATGTTAAAACAAAACAATTTATGTTTTATTTGCTGTATACTTTTTGGGGCAAAAATTAAAGTTTAATGGAAAGTAAATGTTAGTTATTGGAAATAAGATGGAATAAATTATATATATAATACCTCTAAAGTTATATTAACGTTGTATAAGTTTTATCGAAAAATGTATAATAAATTGCAATTAGAATCGAAAAATTGTATTGTTTTAAGTTAAAAATGTTTTGTAATATTTGATTTAATTTTTTTAATTTCCAAAAATTTAACAGCAAATAATGACCAAAACAATAAGACAATTGGGGATACATTTCTGCAGGCACATATCCAAAGATATTTTAATAAATTTGATAAAGTTGAAAAAAAATTCACTTCTAAACTTGTGATAGTTTTGCAACTAACTTTCTATAATTAGCTTCAAATCATTTGCTTTTACCGAGAATGTTGCCAACAAAATTTTATAAGTATCTCTAGGCTGGCTGTTTATTGGACGTTAAACATTTTAGAAGATTCAGTCGGTCATTATTTTTCGAATTTCAGGTTTGATAAATACATCTCCATTAATTTTCATTATTTGAAAGGTAAGGTTCTAAGTGAAAAAATGATTCGAAAACATCTTTAAGTTTAAAAGTAGTGTAATGGAGACGTTTTTTTTTCGTCACGAATGACACAAACGGTGTAGTCATCAAGTCAAACAAATCTCTGATTTCATTATTGAATTGTATGTTATTTTTATCGGCTTGAACTTGCCTTTTTAATGCCACGATTTGGAATAAAATCCAATGTTTAGAATATGAAACTGAAGTTTTTAGTGACACAATATCTAAAAGTCGTTATGACAGCGCATTGCTAACAACATGCGATAATTGGAAAACTGGAACTAATATTGGAAAACGAATGTGATATCTGAATTCAGTTCAGGTCAAAAAGTTGAGAAAAGTTTATAAACTTGTGTTATTATTCTCCTTACATATCCCCTCTTTGGCCTCATTTTTCCATGATTGTATTGGAGGTTAAGAAAGAATTTCTAATGTTAGTAAAGTTAGAAACCTAATTATTATTACATTTTTATAGCACTATTTTTATTCTACAACGCATAATTGAAATGTTTTCTTTAGCTCTTATATGAACAATTACATAACCTTAAAATTTCTTGTGAAAGGATATATTACAGTAATCGGATTGCGTATCTGAAAAGTATATTTTTTAGTGGTGGTCTGTTTTATTAAACATTAAATTATTTAATTAAATTAACTCCATTTATTTCAAAACATCTGAATCTTATTTTAAATATCACTCACAATCAATTTCCTTTGGAATAATCTTCCCCGAACCCAGTTTTAAAATAATTCGTTTAAATTAATTATCAGCCATCAGTTATCAAAATAATGAAACCATTAAAACCACTTTAAATTCAATGAGATATTAAATATAACAATCGATAATTGTATCCTGACGGGTTGACTGCGTGAGAACTGGACAAATGAAATTATTTCAATACACATAAACTTCAATAATCTATGTTTTGTAAACGTTCTTCTTGCTCATTCACTTTCTGTATTTCTCCCTCAGTGACACTCCTGAGAAAGAAAAAAAAAAAAATGTAACACCCCAACTTTTAACCAAAAGCAAGCTAAACAAAAACATCATCATCACAATCATCGTCACTAGAAGTGAGTAGTCAATAAATAATTTTACCCACGGTCTGTAAACATACAAAACAGCAACAACAACGAAGGCTTAATGCTTACAACAAACGCATCTTTTACTTGCCGATAGTAAATATCTATATCTTTTGACTCTTGTGATGCGGGTTTGGTTTCCGGTTTCTGTATTTCGCGGCTATTTGCTAAATCTACAGTCAGTCAGTCGTCATCTACAATATTCTCATCTGACAGAAGCATATTGTTTTTGTTGTATTATTGATTTAAGGGATGATCCTTGAAAGTTTATTTTCATTGCTCTGTTTATATTTAATATTGTTGCAAACATTCTATTTCAACCATTCGTCGTTCATTTGTTTATTGAATCACGTGACAAGTTGGATTTCAGTTTTTAAGGTTATTTTCAAGTAAGCATATGCGAGGAGGGTTTATCATTTTTTTTTTTTTATCCCACGGGACTCAATTTATGCGTATTTGTATATTGAATGAATGTTTTTGATTGTTGTACACTTTTATTTCTTTTCTTTCATTTTCAATTTAATTCATTTTATTTGCCAAGCAAAGAGAGACTGAGACTAAGAGGTATGACCAATATTTATTAAGCGTTCATGTCCAGAGATGGTGTATGATTGCAGGTTTCATTGAATATTTTATAGTGGTTTTTGGTGGTTGATAATATCTTTTTGGTAATTTTTACATCATTATGTCATGTAGTCATATTGTAGTAGTTGTTATTGTGCTATAAGTATTTTGAAATGCGTACAAATTCAATGACAGCAAACAAATATACTTGAAAAAAAAAAATTATGTTTTATTAACCATAATGTTTGCCATCAGTACAAGTATATTTGAGTAATTTTAGGTATTGTAATATGAGATGAGAGTGGATTGTAGTAAGAACATAATGAAATATGTTTTTTTTTTGTGTTTCAGGGTGGATTTATCGGAAGAATGCATTAATTATAATAAAAGCTTTTTGTTTTCATAAAAAAACATATTTTTCTCAATTGTTTGCTTTTAGTAAGTTTATTTGATTGTCGTAGTAGAAAATCTATCAATGAAATTGAAGACATTTTAATCGAGCAAATAATAAAACATATGTATTTTAATACATTTTGAAGATTTATTTAAAATTAAAAAAACATTTTTTATTTTCTGAAAGCAGAAAAATCTGTTGTGTATAATAATAAATCTTTTAAAGATTTTTGTGCATTTATCTCTGGATTCACGTGGAAGGAAGACTAAAATTTACAAAATATAGAATCTTATAAAACTTTTATTTTATCGTAAAACTTAATACATGTCATATCTCAGAGTAAATCAGGATGAATTTTTTTTATAGATTTTTGAGTTATAGATAAAAAACATAGGAAATTTAAATACGTATATATATTTTTGTAGAGAAATGATCATTTCTTTAAAATTTGGACCCAGTTTAAAAAAAGTGTTATATTGGTATAAGACCCAGTAAAAATTTTATCACATAAATGGCCATGGCTCCCATATAAAACCTACTTTCGGGAATCAACCGCATAATATATATCATTTAAATGGTAATATCACGATAATATTACATTTACATATGTTTTACAGAAATATAAATTACACCATCAAATCTTATAATAACCGAGTGGTAATTGAACAAACTTCCGTGAAAAATTCTCCTGGAATATATTAAAAATATATTTTGTTGGATATCAAATGATCGTATTTGACCGACTGCATATTATTTACTTATTTTTTGAATAAATTTGCTAAAATAATAACAAAATCACATTAAAAGATCATCTTATTACATTATTTAAATGATATATGCCCTTTTACATGTTTTTACTTTGATGCATTAAAACTCTCAAGTTGATAAAATTTTTTGCAATATGAATAAATATGGAATAAATTTTAAATGTCTTCTTCTATTCTAAAGTTTATGTGTCACTCTAATAATATATTGTACATTTATTCCAAATCACCTAAAAATTCACGAATAAAATTTGTATGAAAAAATAAAAATTCCATAAAATCTTTCCTTTGAAATCATTTTTTCAGTGAAGTTAATGTATTTTAAAAATTATTTCTGCACAGGTAGATGTGCAAGTGTTATATTGGCTAAATATATTTAATCTTTGTAGATCAACTTAAAATTTCAAAGTTTTCAGAACGATTTTTAGGCTTCTCATATATGGGCCATTACTAAAAATTTTTAACCTGGCTGAAACTGATTTTAATCTTTAATAAGCAAACGGTTTAAAAATCTGAATTTACAAGATTTGAAGATAATAGAGTGAAAAAGTTTAGCACCATAGGTTTGAATTGATAATCATGATTGTTGTTAAAAATTCTAAACTTAGGAAAAGGACTAAATATTTCGTAATTTTTCCGATTCTTCTACGCATTTTCTTCACGCGTTTATACTTTTTGACACCATGCGATCTTATTTAAACTGATCGAACTTCGTGGATAAATTCTGCACCTAATTTTCTGTTGTGCAGACTTTCAGCAATTACATACAGGGTAATCAAATTTTGGTAACAAAATTTTTTAATTTTAAAATTTTTTTTGGTTAAAAAAGATCATCTCTTTGTAATAAACTCTAATAAAACATATTGTCATATTATTTACGGAACATTTTATTATGAAAAAAATTTTTCACATTTTACTAGGAAACTCTAAAATAATAAATAATAATAAATTTTATTTGAATAACTCAGTAGGTTTTAATATTTCGCATAGTTTTTACCAAAATTGTACATAAACTTCTAGTTTGTAAAAATTTCTATATGTTCAAATTAAAACTGCTATAACTTTCACGCTCCTGCAGAAAATGACTAAAGCGAACTGATTCTACATGCATTGATATACAAATATATTTATGATATATGTATAAATCAAAAATCACATTTATCCCTGAATATACAGAATAAGGGTCTTTTAATTAAAATTTTTTTTTTTTGCACGACGCTTGCAATCGATTTTTTGTTGCAGTGCAAAAATTTGAAAACGGAATCTCAATGGGATCAGAAGTTATAACTACTTTTTTATTAGATATTAAGTGGTTTTCAGGCATACTGATATACTTGTTCAAATTTTAATATAATATATACATGAAATATATAGCACATTCCTGATCCAAACAAAAAAAAAAAAAAAAATAATAATTTGATATTATTTTCCAAAGGCTTCAGAAATACAATAACAGATTTTTAACTCACTGTAACCCTCTTTACAAAATTCGCCGAAATATTTGTGACGACTACAAGTATAATTTATTCAAAATTGATACAAAGGGTCACAAACGCAAAATCTAATAAAATTTATCATGATCGGTCCAATATTTCACCTATACCCCATACTATTTTTTTCCCCGAAATAGAGGTTTAACACATATAAATGTCTGAAATATGTCGTATTTATTTAAATTTCAGCACACATAATTTTATAATAATCGGCTCATAATTTAGCACATTTTTCATTTAGGTTTCACTACCTATAAATTGTTTAAACGCGCATCAATCCCACATCAATGTTAACATCAATATGATATATATATATATATATATATATATATATATATGCATAAAACTCACATAAATATCAATATTGAAATAAAACTTAAGGCAAATAAGTTTTGTACAAGTATAGATCGCTCCAACAAATTTTATAATGATCGGTCTATAATTAACCATGGTTCCCATATAATTCACATTCCAAAAAAAAAAATAAGTAAACGTGCATAACTCTCAAAGAAATGACAATATCGAAATAAAATTTTGCAAACATAATTTTCAGGTATGCATAATTTGAGAAGGATCATTCTACAATTGTCCATAGGCCCTCTCGCTATGGACAATTGTGCCCTTACGCAAGTATGTAGGGCATTATATGCTGGATCTTGACTATAGACAAATGAAAATAATGAAAATTAAAAGACTCTTTCTAAGAATATCCTAGTATAAAGCATACTTTTTTAATTTGGAGACCCTTGCTCCACGAAGATATATAATTGACACCAATATTGTTAAAATCGGATAACACACATAAAAGTTATTTAACCTTAAATTTTGTTAATATTTTACAAAAATTAGGTGTCCCATTTTAGAGGACCATAAAATATGAACCGTAAATGATATGGAACTAATTTGTATGCCATAACATGTACGATGACTTATTCATTGTACACCCCAAATTAAAAAAAAAAACTATAATTTTTTTTCGAAAATTTTTGGAATTACCCTATATATTTATTTGTAACTTTTACATGTAAAAATCTACTTTTGGTCGGAATGATGACAAATTTTCAATTATGTTTATATTTTGATATATGCTTCAACATTGTGCATAGCACTTCTAGTAGTTGTTCAAACATCAATAAAAATAATGGGAGACAACTAAATTTATATCAGGTATATTATTTTCATATGTAGCAAAACCGTAAACGTTCCATGCTTTAAATTCTTTATAAACAATAAAAGTAACAATACCATAAATAACCAAAAAAAAAAAAAAAATAATGATTCATTTCTTATATAACTTATAATTCCAGTTTCCTGTTCTTCAGAAATTTATAATATTTGAAATGCTTGTCGTAGCTAAACACTAAAAGACAAACTCATCCCCCTTTAACGCTATCATTTTCATTAGTTTCCTTTAAATAAACCTTTAAGTGTGTTTTATTATATAATAGATAAACATGGTATTTTTGCACCTTAAATCATAATTACAAATTCATTTAAAAATGTCCAGGTGTTTGAAAAAATACAAAAACTTCCCCCGTGCCATGAGATACTAAAGCAAAATAGTACAATATGCGTTTTTAAAAATAGCAATAATACAAGTAATAATAGTCAAGGTGTTGTAAAGATTTATTTTTTCAAGACGAAACGTTATTTTCTTTTCTTAATTGTTTCTTTGACTCATTTATAGTTAAGGATTTCTTTGTAAATATCTTATATACAAATGTCTTTCAATTTTCTTTGATTTGGTTTTTTATTCAAAATTAAATGTATGGTTAATTAAAGCTCTTATTTTAATGGAGGAAATTATGAAATTCGAAGTTATTTTTGTAGGAAAAGGCGTCGAAGAGATTTCTTGGGCTATTAATGATTGCCTAATAGTTGTGTACATAAGACTTTATAATTGTGCCGTGCCATAAAATATACAACATTCTTCTATTTTATCTTATTTTATTAAAAATATCTAAGATTTTTATTGCCTTGCGATATTAAGAAAAGTTTTATGATTAAATATTAATTAATTTAACAAAATTTTTCTATATCTCTAAAAGTAAATATGTAGCTAATATTAATATCTAATTTGAAAAATCTACAACAAATATGTTAATTACGATATCATTCAAGCATCATAGACGAATTCATAAAAATTATTAAATTTTGATAATTTTCATAAAATTTTTGAAATTCCATAACGGTAGGACCAAATGATTTAAAATAATTTTTGAAAAATTAAAATTTTGACACGATTTATAAATATTTTAAATTCTTACTATTAGAATAAAATATTAAGTCAGGTGATTAAAAAAAAGAATGTCCAATATCATTAGTTCTTAAAATATAACTATATAAATAAATTTCTAAATTGTCAAAAAATTATGGCTGCAATTATGTTAAAAAGAAAAACCTATTGAAAAATCATAAATTATCAGTTTATTTTCGATTTGAGCTGACTGCAGTAGTTTTGTTAGTAAAAGAGTTTGCCTTGTTTTTTTTTTATCAACAATATGTTTTAAACAATGTTTGAAAAACATTTTTAAAGTGTTTTCCTTTTGCTGATGTTTTGTGATTTTGTCACGTTCAATGTTAAATGTTACAAGATTTTGATGGCGATGATCATGGTCTTTGTGTGGTAGTATTTTTTTGGATGTTGGGATAACTATATATCTGACTGACTTGCTCTTGTCGATGTCATAGAACAAAATAAAAATGCTTCTCTAAATTGTAAAATTTTATCTTTTCGTCTTTTGTTTGTATATTTTCAAGTGTCTTAACTAGGAAGTACAGTGTGATGAAAAAGTATAAATTTATTACTTAGTTGCTTTGAAATTTATTTCGAAAGCTAAACTAAGTTATTTTACTTTAGATATTTCTATATAATTTTTTAAAATAATAATAATAATAATAAATGAAAATAATAATTTTAATAATTACAATTCTGCGGACTTTTAACATAACTCGTTAATATAATTTTAACATTTTTAACAAATTTATTCTGAAGAATAGTAAATTTTTTGTCAGCTACACCATTGAAGATAATGCGATTTATATCATGCGGTGATGCTCTGGATATGATATTACCTTTGATATTACTTTTAAAATGGAGATAAACAGACGAGTAATGGTGAACACAAATATTGATATATTCAGAAATAGTTTTTGTCTCCAATGACGTTTAGTGATTTTTTTTTATGAAACCAAAACTCCAGAAAGGATTTTGAAGCAGTGTGATAAAGACAAATTCTCAAGTTTTGAATATGCTTACAAACAATACTTAGTCATAAGTAATCCTGTTCCAATCTCTCTATGTAGGTATCAGAGTGATAATGTGATTAAATTAGCCATACGTATCGGGAACCGAGCCTTTGGGAATACTAGAATTTAATTCAGAGTACTTAAACGAGACCCAATAACAAACGAATTATCGGATATGGATGAAAACTTGAAATAAAACGTGAAACCAACAAAACATGATAGGAGATCAGCTTCGGTACTACCCAGTTGAAAATTTCTATAAGACATCTTATGTGAATATATTATAATGTGGTTTCCATTCCCACAGGACAACAACTAATCTTTAAGAAATTTAAAGTCATTGATTTAATTTGTCATCACCTAATGATGTATGCCTTAAGAATCACTTGTGAAATTTTCGTTATTACATAATATTCAGCTGACTGCAATACCAGATCGAATGCTTTAAAAATTTCTAATTAAATTATATTAATCGTCCTATTGGGCTTATTAAATAGGACTATTGCTCGGAGGGAAATAGCTTTAAGTACCCGGTAGAAAGGTCATCGATTTGACTTAGTGGCTTATACAATTGGCCAAAAAAAATTTTCAAACAATAAAAAGTCAATACATGACGTAAAATTTTCTTTTAAAAGGACTTCAATGTTTCGAAGAAAACATATGTATATAATACTCCCTAAAACTATATCAACCTAATAACAATAATAAATGATAGTTAAGTATCCTTGCAATATAAAAAAGGTTTTTATTTAAGTGCCGCAGAAAAAAATTTTTTGATAAAATCCTTTATATAAAGAATATAATAAAATAATATTACATAATAGATTAAATTTTCGGAAATATATTTTCTTAACCTTTTATACAGCAATATTGGAATAAAAATTATTATATTGCAAGGATTCGTAGCTTTCATTTGATATCCATATTATGTCAATATAGGCTTTGCAAATATTTTATAATATTCTAAAAATTTCGCATCTTTCGAATTTTTGAAGTCCTTTAATAAAAAGGTAACATTTTTAAAATGATATTTTCTTATAATTTTTTTGAACAGCAACATTTAAATAAGAAATATTATTATAATGGAGCGATTCTTAACTTTCATTTGACACCCATATTGGATTGACATAATATTCATAAATATTTTCTATATATTTTTTATGCGTATCCTTCGAAACTTTGAAGTCCTTTTAAGAGGCAATTTGACGTCCTGTAGAAAAAATGAGTACGTAGTTATACTTCATATGGTCTTTAGTTTCATGCACATATCGTTTTTTTCATGCAAGAAAATTACTATCACACGGTGTAATTCATTGAATAATAAATAAATAAATCAATAAATAAGTAACTCTTATTTATTGATTTCAAACTCTTACACTGTCGTATAAAAAGGACTTCGCGATCTGTCGCAGTTTGCCCATTCCGAAGAAATATTATTTGATAAAAGCCAAAACTTTTAAATGAATATATTTTAACACAATTGGGCTCTATCGAACGCATAACTCCGTAAGGTGTGAGATCACCTTTTTAAACAAAAAGCTTACATTTTAAAAAGTATTATTTTCGCATAGTGAATTTTGTGGAATACAATTTGTAAATAGTGTTCTATTATCATGGTTTAAAACAATTAAAGTATTTACACCAATTCAAAGTCAAGGGCTTCACCATTCCTTTCCTAATTAATCTAAATGTCATATATTTTTGATATATTAAACTTATGTAATCAAATAATAATAAATTTTAAATTCAAAAATAGTTTGTCAAAAATTTTTCAAGCGGATTTAACTCATCTTAACTAATATTATGGAAAATATTCTCATGGTTATTAGTACATTTGTTCATTTAGTACTAAAGATTAAAAAAAATACAGACAAATGAACAGAAAATTACAAAAATTTCCCACTGTGCAAATTACTCTTCAAACTATTCAGCAGTATTATGAAAATCAGTATTCTGTGAAAAAGTTTTTTTGCACACTTTAAGCAATATATGGCGTCATGGACCTTTCGAGTGCACCATCTACAAATTTGAGTCTCAGTGTTTGGATTATATGTCACCGAATAAACTTATCCAGCCCGCAGCGAGGAGACTACTGCGGCTGTAGCGGAGAGTTTGGGAGAAAGACCATGACCAATCGATTCGACGTAGTGTGCAGTATATTAGAGTCTCGTATGGAAAAACGTGGTGAATTTTACGTTTAAATCTTTGTTTAAATGCTTACAAAATCCAAGTCGCTCAAGAATTGAAGCGTGTTTTAAATCTTTTAACAATAGTGTACTGATAATTTGAATGGAATGGGTGGTGGAATTTTTCCTTGGCTGTCAGAGTCTTTTCTCATAATTATACTTTTTGCAAAATTATGTAATATTGTATGTTTTTATAACCTGCACCACCGAAGGCGGTTGGGGTATTATGCATTTATGCTAATGTTTGTAAAGCACAGGAAAAAATCTTCGGAGCGCTACATAAAAATATACCGTTCGAATTAGAATCGCTTTCTGAGTTGATTTAAAGATGCCCGAATAGGGGTTTAAGAATTTTAAATGCCTTAAGTATACGAATATTTAAATTAAATTAGGTACAAAAAACTTTAATATAAGTATTAATCTTTATGCCAAATTTCATGAAGATCGGTATGTAAATAACCGGGAGTGTGTCATAATATCCATGTTCATAATGTTCATGGATATCATGACATATTCTCTAATTGACCATAGCTTCCATATAAACCTCTCTTCCTAAAATCAATATAACGTACATAAATACAATAAAAATGTTAGTATCAAGTAATTATTCGACAGAAATAAGTTTTATATAAGCATAAAATACAGTGCCAAATTTTATAAGGATCGGCTCAAAATTTATCATAGCTCCTAAAGTACATAAATTCATATAAATCTTAGTATTAACGTAATATTATGTAATCGAATATTTTATTTTAAATTTAATACAAGTGTCAGTCCACAATTGATCACAGATCTAATATAAGAGCCCTTCTCGAATTTTGGTGCACATACACGGTGGTGTAGGGTATCGTATGATCGAGCTTGACCGACTATATTTTTCTTACTTATTTTATTCTAAAAATATTAAAATCAATTTTTACTTCTTGCAGTATGCGCTCTAGTTATGTTACGACTTCCCAAATTTTATCAACAACATTTCCTTTTCAAACTTACAAAATTACTTTTCCCACCGTCCCAATTGTGTTCGTTTAAAATGTTTGTTTATTTTTTCTTTGGTTTGCTGATTATATGAGTATCTGGTGGGTGTATGCATAAATATTGTATCTATAAATAGTTTTCTTTATTTTATTTACAACAGCAGGTATCACAGTTTTGGAAAATGTCATACCATTTGTATAGGAAATAAGAAAATTTGCCTAAAGGGGGGACACTTACAACAAGAGAAACACCTTAAAATACTCATCACTGCTAGATCACGTGTTTATAAGGTGACGACAAAAACAACACGACGCTCCTGTAGATGAGATGTATATTTGGGTAGTATTCCCCCTTATATAATCACTACACTACTTCAACATTTGACTGAACATTTGTACATACAAACGAACACGTACTACATAATATAAAGATCCCTAGACTACTATAATGTGTAGAATATTGTAGTATGTAAAAGATTAATTGAATTCCTGCTGTTTAGCTATTAATCTTGCTTACTGTATTTAAACATATACACACTCTCCTTATGAGTAAAATCATTTTGCTGCAACTTACTATTTGCTGTGATTTTTTTTCCTGCGCCCTGCGTAATGCTCTTACAGGTCTTATACACTGATCACAGGCGCTTTTTCTTAAGATTTTCATATTTTATTTGATAGATTTTTTTAATGCATTTTTTCCCACTTTTTTTAGTATTTTTTAAAATATTGTATTGTTTTTTAAGTTTTTTTATGTGAGTTTTTTACTTTATGCGTGCCCGGTGGTTGTTTTAGTGGTGTCAAGTAATGGTTTTTATATTTCAAATGCAAAGGAGATGACGATGAAGGCAACGATCAACTAAATTACTTACTTTTATGGCCATTCAGTGTTCATTAAAGATTTTTTTTGTTGGGTGTTGAAAATTTTCATGGCATCATTTTTTTTCTTTTGATGGTATTGTTTTTTTAAACTTTGTTTATGACTTGGTGAGGTGCATTCTTTATTCATTTGCTTGCCGAAAAAAAATTGAGAGAAATGGCTTTAAAAAACTATTAAATAAATTAAATGTTTTTAAGTTTTATAAGTGGCTACGGTATATATTTTTTTTCGGGGGGATTACACTTGTGACTGCAATTATATTTATGGCATTTTGCTTGTAATATTTTGTCATGTTTTGGGATTTTCTGGCGGGCTATCAATCAATTTTATTACTTTTATTTCTTTTTTTTTTTCATTTAAAAACTGTTTTTTTTTTTTTGAGATGTTTTAGGTAAATTTGAAAGTTTAATGAACTAAAATCATAATATTTGAAAATTGTTTGGCATTTCAGAAAATTATCAGCTGCAGGGTGTAAAGATACAAATGTTATTAAATCATTCTTAAGATGATATAAATTTATAAATACAGGTCTGCTGAAAATAATAGATACACCTTAGAGGATGATATTGAAGCGGCAGTAGCTTTGGAAAATTCTTCAGAAGTACTCCGAGTATTTTTCTCTTGGTAAACAATTTGATCTGGCAATGCCACTTTAACGAAAAATATGGCAAGCATATGCATTCAAATTTGTAGGATGAATAGTTTTATAAGTATGCTGAATTTTAACTTTCTACGTCATCTGGGAGATATAGATATAGATATAGATATAGATATAGATATAGATATAGATATAGATATAGATATAGATATAGATATAGATATAGATATAGATATAGATATAGATATAGATATAGATATAGATATAGATATAGATATAGATATAGATATAGATATAGATATATATATAGATATAGATATAGATATAGATATAGATATAGATATAGATATAGATATAGATATAGATATAGATATAGATATAGATATAGATATAGATATAGATATAGATATAGATATAGATATAGATATAGATATAGATATAGATATAGATATAGATATAGATATAGATATAGATATAGATATAGATATAGATATAGATATAGATATAGATATAGATATAGATATAGATATAGATATAGATATAGATATAGATATAGATATAGATATAGATATAGATATAGATATAGATATAGATATAGATATAGATATAGATATAGATATAGATATAGATATAGATATAGATATAGATATAGATATAGATATAGATATAGATATAGATATAGATATAGATATAGATATAGATATAGATATAGATATAGATATAGATATAGATATAGATATAGATATAGATATAGATATAGATATAGATATAGATATAGATATAGATATAGATATAGATATAGATATAGATATAGATATAGATATAGATATAGATATAGATATAGATATAGATATAGATATAGATATAGATATAGATATAGATATAGATATAGATATAGATATAGATATAGATATAGATATAGATATAGATATAGATATAGATATAGATATAGATATAGATATAGATATAGATATAGATATAGATATAGATATAGATATAGATATAGATATAGATATAGATATAGATATAGATATAGATATAGATATAGATATAGATATAGATATAGATATAGATATAGATATATAGATATAGATATAGATATAGATATAGATATAGATATAGATATAGATATAGATATAGATATAGATATAGATATAGATATAGATATAGATATAGATATAGATATAGATATAGATATAGATATAGATATAGATATAGATATAGATATAGATATAGATATAGATATAGATATAGATATAGATATAGATATAGATATAGATATAGATATAGATATAGATATATTATATTGAGATATTTATGCACGAACTAAAAATCGCGAGATATGAACTATTTTAATGTTCATAATTTAATTCATGTTGCATTTCACAGTGAATGTAATTTTGGTACATTTAATATGACATCTTACTTAATCTTGTACCATAAATACTTTGAAAGATATTTACAATTTTGTGTATATAATTTTGTCTTTGTTTTTAGCTATTTTATACTTACAAATCGCTATATTTCGTAAACTATTTGATAAAATTATCTAAAATTTTTTATCAGTCTTTTATGTTTTTATGGGTAGAATGATTGTACCGAATATTATTAAACTCAGAGAGGTAAGGTCATAATTTTTAACTTTTCTTTTGGTTTTAAATTGAATTACTTAATTAGTTTCTATGGTTAATGAACTCTATCAACAAACAATAATAATAATGATAATAACAATAATAATTTTAATATTAATCATAATAATAATAATAATAATAATAATAATAATAATAATAATAATAACAATAACAATAACAATAACAATAATAATAATAATAATAATAATAACAATAATAATAATAATAATAATAATAATAATAATAATAATCGGTTATTAATTCACAAAGTTTTTGTTATTTTTGATTTGAGAATGAAGCGCCTTAGGCGAAAATTTTTGTCAAATAAAAATAACCTAGATTATTTTGCGAATAAATACACAAAAGTGCTTGAATGTATGATTCTGTAAATTAAAATTAGAAATAGATAACAAAGAGTTATTTTCTTTATAATATTTTAGAATTTTAAGGCAATTTTAAGAATCAAAGTAGGCTAGAAAAATCTAGAAGCTAAAATGAATTTTTTTATGCTAAGAGCTAAATAAAGGCCTGTCTTTATTACCTAGATTTTTTTTTCATCGGCATGAGCTGATAAATATGAATTTATTTAGAGTAGTCAATTATTTAAGATCATATTTGGAAGAATATACGGTAATTACTTGCCTCCAATTTTATCACAGTCTTAAAATAATGAGTTAAGTTACTAAGTGTAAGTACCATAGTGTTATTTTAATAGCAATTTAACTCATTATTTGACAATGGAAGTTATTGCTAGGAATGTTAAAATTATTACATTTCAACTATTTCTTCGTTCCCACTTTAGCTGGGAACTAAAAGTAAAGTTGTTCTATAATCTTGTACTCAAGAAATTAATATATTGCCACTTAAATTTTGTTTGACTTACCTTGAACTTGATCATAAACATTTAATTTGTTAAATAAATTTTAAAGGATGTTTATGTTAAATCATAAAAAGAAATCAAATCAAATACATAAAACACTTGGCAAAGATAAGTTATCTTAAAAAAATAACAAACATTCGAAACATTTTATAAGCAATTTCATATGTATATATGTGTATATTCCAAATTAAATAATGTGAATCATTAACTAAATAGTAAGCCGAAATCATATTTAAACATTTACCATCAAATTTTAATAACCTCCACATATCAATTTTATATCATTTTTTCTACTTAATAAATTGTGTTATAAAAAAAGGGGTAAACTTAATAAAAAATAAATACAACGAAATTTAAAATTTACATAAAATTGATGTTAATCTCTTTTTCTCATGAAAACCTAAAGTTTTGTTAATATTTTAAATAATAACTTTAGTTTTTTTTTAACATGATTCATAAATTTTATGAAATAGAATCAATATAATTTTTGGCAAAACAAAAAAGAAATAAAACACACAAAAAAAGGTTAATAATTTTGTGTTACTCAACTGTGTTGCTGCAGTGTTACTTGCTATAAAATTTGACTTATAATTTGACTTATAAAGATTTAAAGGGAGACAACTCTGTAGGTGGTCTCCTAATAATAAAAAATCCATGCTAAACAGCTCTCTACTAAAAAAAGGTTAGAATCTATAAGTTCCCAGAAGATTAATATCATTTTTTTATTTCTATTGTTTTTTCTAAAGTAGTAACTAAAAACAAATAAAATTAAAATCATAACAAAACCATAATTTTTGTTAGATTTTTTTTTAACAAACCTACTAAATTATTTAAATGTATATTAATTAGTGATCGATCTTTTTTTATTTTATAGTGAGCCACACACTGCTGAAGCCACTACTGGTGGCGACGATTAATTTAATATATTGTCACTGTTTTTATAATATAAACGCCTTTACTTATAATATTGTTACTTTATTCATAAAGTCACAAGCTTGCCTGCATACTAATATTAGAGATATATGTACACATAAACAAAAATAAATTATATTGATGCCATTAAAGATGATAAAAACAAATTAACTTAAATTATTACTCAAATTAATAAAAAAAACTACTGTTTGTATAAATTAGTACGTTTTTTCATTGGAAAACCCTGGGATTTTTTTTATAATTTATTCATTAGATCTTTATAAACTAAATTGCTGGGGAAAATATTTGACAAGATGTATTTGATTTTCAAAATAATCCTTAGATTATATTCTTGGTTATAAAATGTTTTTATATATTCGTATTGCAATATCTTCCAAATAAAAAAGTATATAAAAAAGGCTATTGCTGATAATGCCAATTTTAGCATTTAATTTATATTTTGTAAGAAAATTAAAGATCTTGTATTTTTTTTATTAATCAGATAAAAAATTTCTCATATTTCTTAATATTCTTGGTAATCCAAAAAATTTTTAGGATATTGCGAAATTGCCAATATATCACAGATATTATTTCCTACAATGCTCTCTATGAAAATCACTTTGACGATGGAGTATTATATGATCGAGCATGACCGACTAGAGATTTCTTACTTGTTTTAATTCAACTTTTCTTAAATTGTTTACTTTTGCGTCAGCTGTTGATAATCTGAACCAAAAGGTACAAATCGATGACTTAGTATTAGGATATTCACTTGAATAATATTTGTACGACTAATCGACAAATTAAAATCAATTATTTACTCGATTAAATTAAAATCAAGAATTTCGAGTCAAAATTTATTCGAGTAAAATGCGGCAATTAATCAAATTATTCAAGCAAAAAATATTTTAAAGATTTCCTTTCTTAACTAGTTTTAAAGATTTTTAAATTTTAGTAGTCTTTTTCTTAATTCTGCTTGCAAACAACTGTTGCGAAATTTTTATTGAATGTTTGGAACTTAAAAGTGGTTATATTAAAAAAATTACTACATGTAGTTAAAGGTCGCTTTTCAATCACTAAAATCACAACAAATATATAAATGTCACTTCAAAAAAAAAAAAAAAAAAATATATATATATATAATGTAAAATTTAAATAATTTATTTTTTATAATTTGGGTTTGGTGGTGATAAAAAAAGAGACACTTTTTTATATTAAATTTTTCGTAAGAAACTAATTTGAGGATTTTTAATACCCTATTTATATTTACGCACAATCTAGCTTAAATGAGATGTCAAACAAAATCTACATAATTTTTTTAGGTTTTCAATACAAATTAAAATCTAGCTTCTAATGAAATTTTACCAAAATATCATAAAATTAACTAGATTTTTAAAAAGTATTGTTACTCTTATTTCAGTGTTTTGACAAAATACTATAATGTATTAAATAAAAATGACATTTGAATATAAATAAATATTTTTCAAATTAAAATAAAACAAAAACTTGTTACCTAACTAACACAAATTAATCAAAAATTAAATTAAAAAGGAATTTGTGAAACATATACCATTGTTTAGCGGTTACGTAAAATTTCTTTTCAAAGCAGTTGTCAAAAAAATTTACAGAACTGTCGAAATTTTAAATGTAAACAGAATAGATTTTCAAATGAGATTTCAAGCGCAAGTTTAAATACGAGGGCGGACCAATAAGTCCGTGACTTTTCGAACTACCCTCGTATTTATATGAAATGCAAAACTATTCCCATCAAGTACCACCTGTTAATAGACTACTTTCAATTTTTGAACAAGTGTCGTCATTTACTTTGCGTAAAAAATAGGATTTTTCGAGGTCCTTAAAATAGGCATTTGATTGGTAAATAATTTCACCATTGGAGCTGAATCTCTTTCCACCGAGTCATTTCTTTAGATTCGGAAATAGGAAGTAGTCACTAGGGGCTAAATCCGGAGAATATGGGGGATGAGGTACCAATTCGTAGCCCAATTCATAGAGTTTTGCCATTGAGACTGCACACGTGTGCACCCGTGCATTATCTTTTTTCTTGGCCATATGGGGTCGTTTTCTTTCTAAATCCTCATTAAATCGGTCTAGTAAGTTGGCATAATATTCGCCGTTTATTGCTTTTCTCTTTTGAAGGTAATCGATGTGGATTATCCCGCGTGCATCCCAAAAAACTGTTGCCATCACCTTATTGGCCGACAAACTAACCTTGGCCTTCTTCGGAGCAGGTTTACCCGGAGAAATCCATTGTTCAGACTGCTGCTTGGTCTCCGGAGTACAGTAATGGATCCATGTTTCACCCACAGTTACAAAACGCCGCAAAAACTCATTCGGATTGCGGTTAAACAACTCCAAACAATCCTTTGAAGTTGTCACACGTTTACGTTTATGGTCAATTGATAGGAAACGCGGCACCCATCTTGCAGACAACTTTCTTAAACCCAGCTGATCATTTAAAATCGAAATCACACTGCCATATGAAATGCCTATAGCATTAACATTTTCACGCACCATATCGTGGATTTTCTTCTGTACTGACCTCAATTAGTCGTCCAGAACGTTCAGCGTCGTTTGTATTTGTGCGGCCACAACGAAGGTCAGTAAACAACTTTTTACCATTGAAATCGATGGTGCAGAGTCCCCATAGTATTTATCGAGCTTCTCCTTGGTTTGATTGATGGTTTTTTTTCCAAAAAATAATGTTTAATGAGCACAATGAGATATTCACTTTTTTCCATTTTTAGAAAAATACACGAGGTTTTATGTTTTGAACAGCCGTTAAACGCAAAGTAAATGACGACACTTGCTCAAAATTTGACAGTAGTCTACTAACAGGTGGTATTTGATGGGAATAGTATTGCATTTCATATAACTATGAGAGAAGTTCGAAAAGTCACGGACTTATTGATCCACCCACGTATATCAATACATTCTTAGCCTGATGATGATGGCTTTTATGAAACTTATGATATAGAAGGGATTTGGACTTGAAGTTGAGGTAAGCAAGTAAATTTATACTTTATATTAAGAATAGTTGAACTTCTTTATTAAAAGTAATTAAAAACTTTAATGTGCATTACCAGATTTTTTAGGCCTACTTATTTAAATATCAAAGAACTTAGTAAATATAGAGAAACACTAACTTTATGAAAACAAAAGAACAAAATGTACACAAATTTTGATCACATACATATTATATTAGAAAAACTATTTCAAAAAGGTTATTTAGGTCCTTTTTGTAAATTAAGTCATGTCAATTAATGCAGGCAATTTTTTGATGTTTTAAACTATTTTTTTTTTTCGTTTTCTTTTTTAAAAAAAGACTAAGAAGACAACATAGAATGCTGGTTTTATTTTTTAGTGAGCACTGAAAAACTATTAAGATTTTAACAAATAATTTACTAGAATAACTCGAGTAATTTAAAAGATTTACCCGATTATTTGAGTAATTTGAAAACTGCTTTTTATTATTTGATTAATCGAATAATGAAGAAGGTGAGTAAAATGAATACCCTACTTAATATAGAAAGGACATATTTTAAGTTTCAAAAAAGTTGTGTAATTGATTTCTCAAACTATACCTATAGTACGTAAATTTTTTAAGAATTAAGAAACTTAAATTCGAAACATTGAGATATCTTTCTATATATATATATATATATATATATATATATATATATATATATATATATATATATATATATCTTCTTTTTTTCAAATAACATTGCAATCAGTGCCAGGAGATAAGGAAAAAAGAGGCTAAATTAAACTTTAAAAATGGTCCAAAAATACCAAATGCCACGAAACTTAAAGCCAGAAATAGCTAACATTTTATTTTAATTTGTTTTATGTATTTTTTATCATTCTCATTAGACTTTGATATTTATAAATAAAACATAGTTTGCCAGCAAATTAAGCCAATAAAAATTGGCCCAAAAAAATCCAATACAAATTTGGGTTATAATTTCATATGAAAAATGACACAATGTTGTGAATTCATTTTTGAAAAAATATTAAGTACAGCATTAAGTATTTTCAAATTTTTGGGTGATTTTTCATTTTTATAATAATTTTTTAAAGCATAAATTATTTTTATTGTTAATGAACTATATTAAGAAAATATATAAAAATGGATTTTTAGTAAGTCCATAAAATTAGTATTTATTTTTTTATTTAGAGAATGAAGTGTCGCAGGCAAAAATTCTTCTTAATAAAATATAAATAATCTCGACTATTTGTGCGAATACAAAATTATTAAAATGAAATTAGTAAAAGCAAATAAGAACTTATTTTCTTCGTTGTTGGAGTACATATTAGAATTTTTAAGGCAATTTTAAAGATCAAAAAAGACTGAAAATAAGCTAAAAGATACAACAAACATTTTTTAGGATAAATGCAAAATAAAAAGCTAAACTGACAACACTGATTGTATAAACAAGTCAGAAAATATAGTCGGTTAAGCCCGATCATATGTAAAAATATGCCATTTAAATTTGCCAAAATATGCTCTAAAATAAGGATTTTCTCTGGATGCTCCTAAGTACAAAATATGCAAAAGTATGCTGTTATAACCAAAACATCAAAAATATGCTGTAACAAATCGATGCCAAAATTTCCAAAATTGTCTGAAACGGATAAATAACTAACAGTTTGGTTCATTTGGAGCTCAAGAAAAAATATGATTTTGCATATTATTGGCTGCCCTGCTCATAAACAATTAAAAATATTAAATGTAAGAAATTATCTTTGCTTTTACTAACTTTTATACATTGGGAGAAATTTCTGACAAAGCACATCTTACTTCATTTTCTACATTCAAACGTGATCTAAATTTTAATTTTATGAACTATAGGGCAGAAAAAAGGTTTTACAGAAATATGTAGATACAAACTGTAGCAAAAGTCTCAACGCTTCATTCTCATCCAACGCGTAAACTTTGTAATATTTTAATCAAAATATTCAACCAAAATAGATTTAAAGTCAGCTTTCACCACGAGATATTTTTTAGGTCTATTGCTTATTCTTAAAAAATTATCGGGTATGTCGTCAACAGCAATGTTGAATAGATTACGAAGTAAACTGGTTTGTCAAGAGTTGGTTTTAAGTTCCGGATAATATCGGAAAAATTCATCGTGGAGTGAATCCAAGTATGTATATTATTGTACTATTCTTCTTTTTGAACATCAGATAAATTCATTTAATAGTGGAAATTAGGAATATTTTTTTGGTAGAGGACATTAAAAACGTCTTTTCCATAAAACAGTTTTGCACATAAAAGCACTTATTGAATAAAATTCATTTATTTTCATTTTCATATATTTACTTATCTCCCTTGTAGTTTAATTTTAACATTCTTTAATGTCTCGAAAAATTTAGAGATATAAGCAAAGTAATATTTAATAGTTTTCTGTAATTATTTATAATCTTTAAGATCTTTATTTTTGTAGAAAAGGAAAATGTCTTTAGTTCGTATAATATTTTCAGTATATTTCACTATAAAGTAGTAATTTATGTTCTGCATTTAAATCGACACAGGGCTTCAAGAATTCTATTTTTTAAGGCACTATTTTTTTAATTTACTACGTCTATAGTATTTTAAAGAGTATTTGAAAAGAGATATTCTAGGGAAATATGATCCAAAATTATTTTCTGAGAGGTACATTTAAATGTTTCTAAAATTATGAAAGGGGTTAATATATTATATAATTTTCTATGACAATTGAAAGAGGATATTACACGGCCATTTCTTTTGATAATCTCAAAACAAAACGCCCACCAATATTAATCATATACTGCCTTATTCATAATAAAATTAAAACTTTATAGACTAATTCTCCATAAAAATTTGATTAATAAAAAGTTTGTAAATTTAAAAGTTTTATTATGAATATAGCCTATATACTTTAAACGAAAGCTAAAGAAAAATTAATATACTAATATTTTATAATTTTTAAGAATACTTACACAAAATTATATTGAAAGAAAAAAAATTAAAAAATGTAATTTTTTTCGTCCACATAAACTTTTTTGGAAAATATACGAAACGAGGGTTTATTTATTTTCATTTAGCTATCGTTTTAGATGTATATCATTAATATTGAAGACAAACAATTTAATAGAAATATCAACAATATAAATGACCATATAATATCCTGTTCTAATTATCGTAGGAAGTTAGAATCTAGACAAGATATTATATGATTATGATGTCCTCTTTCATAATTTTAGGTACGTTTAAATGTGCGATTCACTTTTCATACAATGTTGGACCATCTTATTGAAGTTACAAACAATTTAATACCGTTTGAACTCACGTTTGAACATAACCAAAGGTTTCGGAAAATTATTAAATTCTTCATTTTCTAGTGAATTTTTAATAAATTGAATTTCTAAAGAGATTTACGAAACTTTTTAAAAAAATGTTTGAAGAATATCAAATATTGTGTAAATATATTGTTATTTAATTTCAGATATCTCTATTTTTTTAGAGCTAATCCTACATTATTTTAATGTATATATCTTTAAAATAAAAATACCAATATATTCTAATATTGTGTCGATATCCAAAAAACGTTTTCATGACATATATTATTCTGCATTAATTCGAGTTGATTAATCAGTACATTTACAATTTTGTTTTAAATCTGCTATTGCAAAGATTGATATCCTATTTGCGTCTCATTTGTTCAACTAATATGTGTAGTGATAATTACAGTTTTTAATCCAGAATATCGGGAGTTCGACAAAGATTTCCCGCTATCCCTGGAAATCAAAAAGTCCGAAAATTGTGATCTCTAAATGCATTACATTATCAGAGGAAACTCAACAAGTTACAAAGGAAGATTTTAAACAATTATAGCCATGAAAATTGCAATAAAAGCATTTTTACTATGTTTCTTATTAGTTGGAGTCTATTAATTGTAAAAACTATATCTTAAATTAAATGATTCGCAAATTTTTAATTTTCTGCATTATTTTTCTCCTAACTAAAAAAATAAAAATACATTTATTTTTAATATTTCGAACAACATTAATTCTGATATCAAACACATGTTTCTGTTTTTTCTTTAAATTATCTAATATAATAAGTATAATAATACTTTCAATTTGATTTATAAATTTATAGCTTTCAGTTCAAAAACTACAACAAAAAATCTTAATTAATTTGATATGGTTGTTAGCTATAAGGCTAGTTACTTGTTTTCCCCGAAAAACAAATATAAACATAATAATTAAAAAAAAAATTGTTTTTTGTTTTAAATTGTAATATTTTATGTATTTATGAATATCCATTAATAAAAGAAGATACATTTTTAAAATTAAAGTAGGAAACTGAAGACTAATTTTTATTTTTTAGTATCTTTACTGTATTTAACTCACATTGTTTTAGTAGTCTTCCTAAACCGGAATATCAAAAAGCAGTTTCTCGGGACACTCAATTAATTACACAGTAATTATTCTCACATACAGTAATTTAGTTCGCCAAATTTACTTTACTATCTTGGAATGGGCACTATAGAGAGTGTTTCTTAGATACAATTCTCTGGGTTCGTTGCTTTACTCTTGTATGGTTATATCCATTAATTACCATCGTTATTTAATGAAAATTTGTTTATTTCAAGATACAGGTAAAATGTATTTTATTCAAAGTATAGTATATTGGAAGATATGATATATTGGAAGATATGAAATAAAGCGTATTTAAGCTAGGATACTAAGAATCGAAAGAATTAATATTAGTCATAAGAGGAAATGTCTGGGTTATACGTCCTAATGTCAGTACTCTGACGTGTCATAGCTGTAAAAATGGTCCGTTTGGAAGTAATACTATTAACGCAATGTAATGCAAAGCGTTAGATATTACTGCATATATACAACTGGCACATATCTGCGAATTCGTTACTGATTCGTACTATTCTTGTTTGAAAAGATAATAAAATCTTAGTTTATTCTCCAAGAAATTCGCAGTACCTGAGATGTAACAGAGTATGCAAAATGTATTCCTATATTTTGTTGAAATGTCCATAATCTTTAATGGTAACTCTTATGATCGTGAAAATTCGAACGGATATACTATATTATAAGGAAATTCTGCTGATATTAAGTACTAACCGATGATCTTTCTTTCGCAGTAAAATCTAGTAGTTACTCAAAGCTACGAATTAAATACTAAATAAAAATTTTTTAGACTATCATAAATCTTCATAAAATATTATTCCTTTTCTCTCTTATAACCTCCTGTTTATATTTATTAACTATAATTCCCATAAAATTAACAATAATTCCTATTAAAAACTAAATTATTGATTATGAATGAATTACTATGAGATTTTTTTCACTCCAAACTTGGAAAATATTAAAGCGCCTACAATCATGTAACTATTTTAACTAACCATATTATCTTCAAATAATCTATAAATATTTCTTACTTATTAAAGAGATTAGTGTGTGTGTGTTCTAGTATATTACATTTTATAGATTTTTAATTACCGTTAAGTTATGTAAAGTTCTTTATGGCTTTCATTTTAATCCAACCGGCCAACTAACTAACTAAATAAGTAACCAGCCTTATAGCCAACAACCATATCAAGTTACAATGAAAAACAAATAAACCTTTTCTTCTTTGTGCTCTATCTTCCTAGACAATTCTTATGATCAACATGATCGTCATCATCATTGTCAACTTTGTTTTGTTGGCGGCATATTTTAACTCTTACACTTATTAGAAACATATAAATATAAATACATGCTTCATAAACAGACATTCATATTATAGTATACTTTTAGAAGATAGATACATTTATCCATATTTATTGTATGTTTACTGACCTGATAAGTGTTGTTCACTCATGGTATGGTTGGTTGATTATGCGCATGCGCCCCGTATTATTGGCAGCTGTTTTTATTTATTTATTCTTCTTTTTACGGTTGTTTTGCATTCTTGTGCATCTTTTACTTTTTCTTCTCTTCTTCATCCACATCTACTTGGATTTACTCATATGAATGTGTGGTATTTGATAGCAGGCGCCAATATTTCTAAGATCTTTTTGTAATGATTTTTTTTTTGTTCCGTTTTAGAATTTTTCTTTATTTCTTTCTTTTTGTCATCTTTAAGGGTTCTTTTTTGTTTTGGCTACATTTGATTTGTTTTAATGTTTGCTGGATTCCCTAGGCATATATCTGCGCAGAAATTTTATCTATTCTTATGAGTTTTTTTTTGTCCATTGTTAACTCGTGTCATTTGCTTTGTATCTTGTTACGAGATCAGCTGTCTTTTTTAGTGTTTGCTGGTGACTAATTAATTTCGTTTTTAGATGGATAACGGATGAAAACAGTTAACCGCAATTGTATTTAGATCAGTTATTTTTATTATAAATGTATTTATATTTATTACATGATTTTTTTTTAATATTTCCTTTTACCTTATTTTGTCGATTGCAAAAGATATCTCGAACAATATTATCAATACGTATAAAATATTGGCAAAAAAATTTTTTTTTCAGTTTCCAAAAAAGAAGTTTATATATATATATATATATATATATATATATATATTTTTTTTTTTTTTTTTGAAGTAGACCTTAGAACTTCTTATATGGGCAACATATTTGTTAGCTTTTTCGCAAAAATTTCAGAGGATCTTTTAATATTCTCCATCATCATATCTTAACTTTTATTTTGAAAAAAAAAAAAAATTAAAAAATTATATATTAACGGTCTTATTCATAATAAATTCTTATTGTATGCTTAATGTACAAAATAGATATTAAGCAGTTATAACCATATTAACCTCTTACAAAAAATCATTATTCATAATATATTAAGAACAGTTCAATAACTATGAAACAGTTTTTGTTTTCTAATGGGAATGCTTTCTTTATTCTCTCTCAATTTTCTATTATATTGAAAATATTGAAAATTTGTTCAGTAATTTAAAAAAATATTTTAGTTTTACTTTTATTTCATGCTTTTTTTCTAATAATAATAATAATAAAAATAATAATAATAATAATAATAATAATAATAATAATAATTTTTATTAGTTAATGTAAACAATACTTTAAAAGAATTTACAGCTTAAGAAGTCAAAGGGAAACATGAACATTTTTGTTAATTAATTTTGAGATTATTTAAAATATTCGAATTGTTTTGATTTTATGTATATCATTAATTTCTTGTTATTTATTATTATTATTATTATTATTATTATTATTATTATTTATTTTTTTATTTAATGAATTATTTTAAATAGCCTTTTCTAGCAGATCAACTGTACAACCTAATGTAACTAAATTGAAACGAGTAGAAATGAACCAAAGCCTGAAGTTAAAAATGCAACTTATAAAGAGCTATGTTTTCAAAAAACTCGTATTTTATAATAGAAGGAATAAAAATTACAAATCTTAATGTACAAATCGTCGTACTATGGACCTACCTTTCAGTATAGTTATTTTCCAATAACGTGGACAATGATTGGCATTGCTAAGGCAATTTATTAAAAAATTCTTAAGGCAATTTATTAAAAAATTAAAATATAATGAAGTTTATTGAGTACTTTATTAATTAATATATTACCACTAAAAATACATTTCATAATACATGCGTTTTTATTATATCCAACACAAATATTTTTTGATTTTTACGCTTTAACTGAAATTGCAATTCAATTTGATTTTATCCAAGTTAACTAAAAAAAATCCAAGGGTTTTTCGCAAAAATACTTTTAGATATGTACGAAGATGCATATGTATTTATTTATAATTTTCCATACACCATTCTTAATACTTTATGAATTTTATGCAACAGAAATAAGGAATAATTTTTGGTTGAAACTAAATCATATAATTAGTCTTATATTTAGTAAATATAACCATTTTGATTTTAGCCTCGAAATTTTAGCTTCTAGCTTTTTTATAGACTTTTTGGATTCTCGAAATTGCCTTAAAAAGTCTAAAATATTATTATTTCAAGAACGAAGAAAATCATTCTTTATTTGCTATTACTAATTTTATTTTTAAAGAATCATTCATTTAAGCATTTGTACATATTTAACAAAAATGTTCGCTTAGAGAGCTTCATTTTCTAAAACAAAAGTAACTTGACTAATTTTATGAACTTACTAAATGTATATATATTTCATCATACATTTATAAATATAGTTATTAAATAGAATTCTTATTGAAGTAAAAAAACATACAACAAATTTAGAAATGTTTAATCAAAAATGAATTATAATTCAAAAATGACGAAAAATCACTTCAAAAAATTGGGTAATTTTTTATATAAATAATATTTAAAACTTATTGCCAAATTTTGTATGGCAATTTTTAGGGGATTTTTCATTGGGTTATTTTGCTGGCAGACATTCTATGTTGTATTTATATATTTATTACCATATCTTTCAGCAACTAATGAGAAGGAGAAAAAATAAGTTTTTAAATAAAGAAAAAAAAAAATACTTTTTTGACTTTATTTTTGGGGCATTTAAACCTTTTTAAGTTCAACACTGGATGGAAAATATGTCCGCATAGACACAACATAGAACTGACTGATTAGGAGTTTTAACTTGAAAGATTTTGTTTGCGAATGCAGAATAAGTTCTTGAAATATTCATGAGAAATATGTTAGCAAAATATCGCTTAATTTTCTTCATATTAAGACTTAAGTTTAGTTTGTATCGAAGGGATATATGGCATACGTAATGATATAATGAACTTGTTCTCTGGAGAGGGAAAACTAAGTCCCCTTATGGATTTGCGATTAATGACATATTTGGTCTTTACAATGGCCTATGTCTATAAAGACATACGACCGAGAATTTCTTTATTTATTCACATAATTTAGCTTCCTTCGATATTTCAAATTGAAAGTAAAGTTGCTCTTTAAAAGACTATTTAATTGGTGGAAAAATTGGTATCCATGCTAAATTAAATATGGCGCCTAAAAACATATGTGATTGTTGTCAAATTTAGTACACTTATATGGAGATATTTGATTGAAGGTACAATTTATCTCTAATAAGAGTGACACCGATGCTTTTGGCTCTAATATTCTAAGGGCTCTAATTATGGTTAATACCTTTTAATTCTCCACCTGGAAATTCACGTAATCATCATGTACTATTTATGTTAACAAATCTTTGCGATTTGATGCTGTCAAGCTAATTTAATGAAGTTAAGAAAGAAGTTAAATGCATTTCTGAAGTTATGAGCGCTTCTAAAACGATATGTTTTGCATCCACAAGACATCCTCGTCGCATTCCAACATGGTTTTCATTTTATACTGCATGTCATTGGAGGCAAGGATTCCATGCCAAAAGATGCTTACAGGGAAGCACACGGTCTTAAATAAATTGGCTGTCTTATTAATAGTAAAATAGTATACAAACTACATCTTCTACCGACACTCGAAATAATACTAAAAGATTATGAACTTTAAATTTGTACGTTATGAAAAATTTTAGCAGTTAATACTTAAGTAATACAATTTCTTCTTAGTTTTCAATATAAAAAATTAGTTATGGGTCTTTTACGAGTGAATGCTAAGAACTTTTTTGACAAATCTTCATAAAATTTTCAATGCCTAAAGTTTAAGTAAAATGTCGTTTGATTTTTCCCCGCTGATTTTTTCCAGTGCCTACAGGAAAGATTGATATATTTTATTGGAATTCTTTTAAGAAACCCAGGGGAGTATCCCAAAGAGAAAAAAAATAATAATAATAATTATAATAAAATATCGTGAGTTGTGTTTAATTTATTAGGCAATTAAATATTACATCATCAATAGCTTCTATTATTGAACAGGTATGATATTTTAGTACTAACGGGATTATTATTGCCTTAAAATTACTATCTGATGTAACAGTCAAATGAAGCATTCCAGAGTTTGCGAAATGGCGATGGAACTTTAGAGCATGGGATCTACGGTTGGTTTCCCTGTTATCTATAGAAGATAAAGTTTCCAATAGTTGTCTTAATGATTCGAAATTACGTCTGTGATCTCTCAAATAATTAGTTGATTTCTAAACTTGGAACTGGTGTGACGAATATAAAACCTGCACAAAATATAATTTGGGCCATGAAACTTACATCCAAATCTATTTATTTAAAAAAGATCTCCACTAAGATTTACGATTGAAGGTACATTTGATTTCTATAAGGATCTTAGATTAGAGTTAATTGTAGTACAGTCGAACACAGTTATAATGAACTATGGCTATATCGAAAACTTTTCTTCGGTCCCATTGCTAGTATCTAAACTTTTCATACAACTAATTACTTTAATAACGAACACAGATATACACAGCAATTATTTTTATAACGAACGCATTTTTATGACTATACAAAAAATTATGTCTATGACGAACCCCTGAAAAAAAGATCAAATTTACATTTATAATTGTTAGCCTTTAAACATAACGCAGATCATTTCAAATCTACTGCTTAACATCAGCTAGGAAATAGTGATAGCCAAGGTGTATTGCTACTTAAAATTATTCCAATTTTTAATGCAATAGAAATAAAAATAAATCTCCAATCACTTAAAAAGCCGCACAATAGTTCATCTTTTCATATCTCAATTAGTTTATACAAGAAATAATAGTTCATATTTGAGAGCTCATATGCTATTCGTAAAAAGAAAAAGAATGAAATCATAAACTTCTTAAAATCAGTTAAAAATTATTTTTCCAAAAAAATCATTAGGGACATTAAACAGCACAGTTTATCCATATTTAAAATAATCATAAAACTTTCTTTTATTTATTTGGAAACTCTTCAATTTACATTACTTAAATTCTCTATCACAACTTTTAATTTATTCAAAAATAGTTCGTTATGGCTATATTCCTTTTTTTCGATTTGTGAAAAAATTTTTGCAAAAAGAAAACATTATCTGAGCTATTTCTTGCTCATTCCAGTAAAAGCCACTTGATGATAAAATTTTTTCTTCATGCAAATATTTGCTAGCAATTTAAAAATAAAAAGCCAAATACAGCTGCATACTTATAGCACGTGATGCAAAATGTAAGCAAATTCTAGTTGCATCTATAATGCGAAGCCTAAAAGCAATGATCACAAAAATAACCATTATTATTCCCAAAAAAAGTGAAGATCATATTAATATAATATCAATCATTATAATCTATATAAGCTGTTCAAAAAAAAAACCTAATTTCTCATACAGGCTTTCAAAAAGTGGCGGTGGTGGTAGTATTTTTAGTTTATGCCACAACATTCAATGACTTTCAATGTATCGGTATTTAGGAATAGTATTTTATTTTCATACACGAAAATACTATCCTTTGAAATTATAATAGCAGCTGGCAACACAAGGCAAACAACCACCCCAAAAATAATCGTAATGATCATCATCATCCAACATCAGAAATGTGATCTTGATTAAAAGCGCATGTGCTATATTTTTTTCTTCTGGTATTTATTTGCATTACCTTGCGAACACATGTACCTGGAAATAGTTTTTGTCCTGCGCCAAAAATTTATTATGTGCCTTGAAAACTACCTGGTTTTAAAAACCATAACAATAATGCACCTCTAATCTTTTGAAATGCATTTAATTCATCCCCTTGGCCCCTTTTTTATTCCTTTGATTTCAATTTAATAATTTGTTGTTGGTTGTTTTTTTTTTTTTTGCCAACAACCCTTAATGTCCTAGACAATTTTGCGTTTTTCTTATATTTTTGTAAATTTGGCTGTTATTTTTATTTGCCACTATAACTTTTCTTCTTGTTAGTTAGGGTTTCTTTATTGTTTTGAATTTGTTTAAGAAACGTATTTCTACATCTGCTAATATTGTGATTCTTTCAGCACGTACTATGATTTCTTTAGGTATGAAATGAAAAAAAGTCGTTACAAAAATATTTCACATTCTTTTGGCGCCAAAATTGATGTGTCTTTTTTAATGTCCTGTAAGTGTAAGTAAGTGTATCAACCGGTATGCGAGATTTGTTCTGGTAATGATTTTTTCATTTTTTTTTTTAGAAAATTAAGGAATAACTTCCCAATAAGCACATAAATTTCAAAAATTTAAATTTTGCTGGAATCCGACATGAATTAAAATATAAAAATACTTAAATGTGAAATATGATTGAAAAAATTAAAAATCTTCAAGTAAGATAAATTTGGTTTGAATTTAAATTTCCTTTTTACTGGAGAACGCTATTGAATTAAAGTTTAATACAAGTTTATTTCAACGCTTGACACCAGATTCAAGGGCTGAAATACGTTTTGTTTCTACTAGAATTTCAGCAAAAATGCTTATCGGGTTAGTTAAAAAAAATGATAGTAACTCTGACCTTGAAATTTTGGTACTTTTTATTTAAACAATTGAGAGATGTTATTGTATTTCAGTAATATAAAAACAAGTAAGAACGACCAAAATTCATGTGGCCAATATTTCTATAGAATATATCTATGCATTGAATTATGTTGGCACTAATATTTATATGGGATTTATGAACTTTAGCGTGATTCCCGAAAGTGTGACTTATATGGTCAATTATGGACCTATATTAATAATATTTTATCTAAGTAGTTTTTCCATCTGTAAAACTTATTTGTGTCAAATATTAACTTCATATTAACATTAGAATAATTTTAGGAAAAGGGATGTTCAACTATGGACCGATCTTTAAGAAATTTTGCACAAACATTTATATTGATATACAACTTATTTTTGCTGAATTTCGTTAAAATATTGTTATACTTAAGGTAGCTATGATCGTTAAATTCTTATTCCGGGGGGCCATTTATATGGAGGCTAGGTAAACTAATGGTCCGATCATAACCAATAGGCACAAGGTTTATATGGACGGACGGGTGGACTGGCTGACGGACGGACGGACGTGATTCTGAGTCGATTGGTATATTGTAAGGTTGGATAATTTTTTTCTGTGCGTTACAAACATCAGCACAAAATCAAAATACCCCAACCACATATAGTTATGTAGGGTATAATGAAGAAATCTAATGTTCATGTTTATTTAAGGTCATATTTTATTCTTTAAATTTTATAAGCGATAAATTTGTCCATAAAAATTCTATATATTTTCAGGATATTTCAAATTCAAATTAAAAAATCTTTAAGGAGTCCGTTTTTATCAAAAGGAAAAATTTAATAGCTTTAATGCCTAAAAGTATTGTAACTTAAAAATTATTAGTATAAAATTAGCAATAAGAAAATCAAGAAAACAAGTCAAAAAGTTTATTTTTTAGCAGATTAAATAAATACTCAAATTAGCGACTGCTTAAAAATGTTTGTTCTCACTTTAAGAAAATATATATTTGAAAGGTTTACCATTTAATACCTATTTATTTTCAAATATTATTTTTTATTTTGAAGTTATTTTTTTAATTAATTTTAATTAAAATTTTTAATTGAATTTAATTGAATTTAATTTAATTTAATTTAATATTTTGTTACATATCGCACTTGATCAATAGGAGGGTATTAAAAAATTTCAAAAGCTGTTAACGTTTACATTTTAAGAGAATTTGAATCCGAATATATTATAGGCTAAAATCAAAATAATACCTTTTTTATGAAAATATATGATGCATTTCTATTTCAACGTTTATATTAACTCAAAATAATACCTTTTTGTTGATATAAAGGTAGTCACTGCACTTTCACGAAAATGGCATGAAATGATTGGAGCAAATATTAGACACATTCCTATTATGTAATACTAAAATTTATGAAGATTTATTCATAATATTACTCTTTCTCGAATTCAGGAGAACCTTCGATTTAACCCTACAAGATTGAATTTTTAATGTTGCCGTTTTTTATTACTAAAACATTATAATTATAAAATATTTAGACAGAAAAAATATATTCTTATTTTATTAATGTACGAAATAAGTAAAACAAAATTTTTATTTCAATTTTTTCATAAATAATTTTGTCTTATTATCTACTTTAAGATTATCGTCGACAAAATGTAACCTTTTCCTCAAAAAAATAGATGTAACGTTTCTGTGGCAATACAAAATCCAATTGTTGTTAGATTGTGTTCCAAATTATTTTAATTATACAAAAGCAGTCAACCTTTATAATTATTAACCAAATCCAATATGATATAATACACATCATTTTATTTTAACTGTATCCATAGGAAACCAATATTAAGTTAAGTATATCAAATGACTTTTGCTTAGGTTATTGTAAATAAATTTATAAATACTACTTGATATGTGGTATATATTTAAATTAATGCGAGGAGAAAATGCAAGTATTAAGAACGGAACTTTTTAAATTTTGACAAAAATTTTGAAAAATATGATTTAATTGCATACAGTCAATTACTAACAAAATACATAAATTTAGCATCGTTTAATCTACAAAGGACATTAATAATATTAAAGCACAATGTATTCCCCATTGTTTATAAGACTTTGGCTATATTTTGGAATTACATTATGATGATAGTACCGAAGTAATGTTGAATATAAGCATTCTAAAAATTTTCTTATAGATAGAATTTTGAATCGATCTTGCCTTTAAAATTTTATACAAGTCACAGAACATTAGATATTTGATATAACCCGAATGAACACATGTGGCCATTTAAAGCTACTATTCTCACTAATTCAATGATGTTAATATAATCAGAGTATCACATTTACTTTTGGAGACCAGTCCTTTATTATTTTAACGAGTATTGTATAGTAGAAATGAGGACCGATTTCGACAACTTGAATTCATTTGAATCTAAACGCAAATATTTTGTTTTCAGGCTGTCTAGGTAGGCATATTTCCTTAAATATTAAGGATAAAATTGAATTATTTAACATAGTAACAGTGTCAAAAGGATACAATTCTGAATTTTCTTCACCTGTGCTAGAATTTGCTCCATAACCAAAATCAAGGGTATTTGAACAGTATTGTGTCATCGGGCATTAAATAATATCGCGTGATTGTGAAAAATGTATATTCAGATATAAATTCCATATTTCGCATTATATTAGGCGAAGGCTGATAAACAGTTATGAAGTATTAGGCTAAGCTAAACGATCATAATTATTTGTATAGAGAATTTTTCTGAGATTTCATATTAATAAAAAAATAAAAAATATTTTGAAAAATATCAATCATTGTAGAGAAATTTGCAACATATTCAGCAGAATAGCAAAATTTAGTGGATAGCACTTCTATTTGATAAAATTTATATTATCTGTAGATCTCAAACCTTTAAATCTATATTTAAGGATATAAAATTATGGTTTTAACGATATTTTACTTTCCAACATTTTTCAATAACATTTTTTGTCAAAATTTAAATAAATCATGTTGATTTGTTAAGAGTTGCATTTTTTCCCGCTCAAATTTTCCACTGCTTTTACTAAACATTTAATAATTTTCATTACGAACAAAAATATTAAAAAAAAAATTATATGCAATAGGTGTCTGTGGCCACAAATAATAAAACCACAATAGTATTGTTATATCTGTTATCACTATAAGCAAAATATATGAGAATAAAAATCACATTACAAAGCGTTGCATTTTTTATGCTCGCAACTTTATTTATATATTTTTGTATGTATATACAGACTGACTGCTTATACAAAAAACAACACTAATAGCCATTATAATACTGCTGTTCAGTGTTGCCAGGAGATGGGAAAAAAGAGGCTAAATTGAACTTTAAAAAGTCAGAAAAAGCTAAATGCGCCAAAAAATAAGGCTAAAAAGCTAATATATTTTTCTAACTTATTTATTTTATTGTTTTCATTAGTTTTTGATATTTTTTTTTAAGATATTGAAATAAAACATAGAACTTCTGCTAGCAAAATGATCCAGTAAAAATCGTCTACAAAATTTCCATACAAATTTAATTAATACATATATGACATGAAAAATTATCTAATGTTTTTACGTGATATTTCGTCGTTTTTTAATTATAATTCTTTTTTGATCAATAATTTCTTAATTTTTAGGCGATTTTTGCTTTTGATTTTTTATTTATATTCATGAATATTTTCTGTGGTTAAAAAATAATTAACTATAATAACGTATGCCAATAAAATTGGAACAAAATTAATAATGATCTAATTTCTACAAAAGATAACATAAATCTTATATTATTTTTTCAAAGGATAATTTATTATGTTGTTTATATATGTCCAACAATTGGATCCATTTATGCATTTTTGTAACACTTTATTATATCCTAGTTTAACTTATAGGTTCGTCGATAGGATTCTACATACTCTCCTCCAAAATTTATTAAACAATTTTAATTTAATATTATTTGGAGATTTTTAATTTTAACATTTTAATTTTTTTTTATCTCTCAAAATCATTCTGTCTTTATATTCAGATACTGAAGTAGTATTTGGATAATATACCTCGATATTTCTTTCTATAAAATTCATCCAAATGATAAAATGTCGTTATCATAAGAATACTGTTATTAAAAAATGAAAGTCAAATTTGATTGTAGAAAATATTTTGGTTCTGTGGTTTGGTACATAAACAATTGCAGTTCATTAGGTCTTATTCAATTTTTCAAAAAGCAACACAAAATGTGGTACATACTTTCGTGTTCCGTGTTGCTCTTATTTTAAATTTAAGCTGTTAGAAACTCTATAAAAATAGCTTATAGATAGTTTTCGAAAACACCGATGCAAAATATGAGACACATTTAAGCTAATACTAATAAAAAGAAGTTACTTTAAGTTTTCATGAATTTTAATATAAATATAAATATAAATATAAATATAAATATAAATATAAATATAAATATAAATATAAATATAAATATAAATATAAATATAAATATAAATATAAATATAAATATAAATATAAATATAAATATAAATATAAATATAAGTATAAATATACTCTTAAGTTTTCATGAAAGTATTCCACACTTAAAGATTGTTTTAAAATTGCTCATATTTATTTAACAAAGATCTTTTAGATACCAGAAAATGTATCTTAAAGTTTAAGATTCCCTTTAACAAAACAAAATGAAAGTGAAACGCTTTAATAAAGAGTTAAAAACTTAAAAAGCTCTTTTAAATTGAAAAATATTAAAAATACTCTTTTGAATCAACAAAGAGTAGATGTTTTTCTCCCACAATCATAGCACGTTCTCTGTAACCTGTAAAAGCCCACAAAAGAGTGAGCATAAGCACGAGACATTTTTAAATATATAAATATTTTACAAATGAAAGAGAAACGCTTAAATTATATTGTTTATATGTATTATTGTCATATTATATACTTAACAAAAAGAGACAACTCCACCCATATAAACACATATAAATTGATTTTTATATAGAATTTTACAAGAAAAAAAACCCAGGTGCTCTTTTAATAAAAAGGGGAAATCTGTTAATTTCAAAAAAAAAAAAAAAAAAAAAAAAATTTTAAGAGTTTGCCAAGAGTTTTTGTTGTCAGAGTTCATATCATATTTTAAATCTCTGCAGTGATGTTGATGATCGTTGTCGTTAATGTTGTCGTTTTTTTTTTTGCTGCACTCACACATGCTTTCCTAGATATGGTTGTTGGCTGACTCGATCGTTGGTTGTGTCTTATAGGCACGTGCTACCAGCTCAGTTCTACTATATGTGCAGCTTGCCTGCAAAGAACATCTGGTGCTTTTTGTTTGAATTCAGTTACGAAAACAATTAAGGTGGTTGAAATTGAAGATCATTAAAGAGTGGTGAGCATTGATTCTAACAATAGATGCTTTATGAAAAATCGGAAGTATTTTTATACCTTTAAATTCTAAAAGGGGAGGTTGAGGGTTGAAAAATATGTTTGTTTCCTAGCAGGGATTGTTTAAAGGATCATCAGCCAGGAGTATAAATATTAAAATGATCGTGTACAATTACATCATTCGTCTAACGAACTTTAAACGAGAAACATAAACATTAAAAAAAAATTAAGAAAAATATTAAAAAAAATTAAATAATTTTAAAAATTTTAAAAGAAGTTTTTAGTAATAAATAGTAAATTAAACAAAATATTTTTTGAAAATAAAGAGAGTGATAAGTGAGAGTGTTAAAAATAAACCTTTTATTATTTTTATTTCCTTGCTGGCTTCATTGGATTAATTTTTTCTTTACTATGGATAAAATAAACTACAGTAAATGTCCCCTGAAAAAGAGACCCATTATGATGATAAGCAATGAAATTGTTATGGATAATGAAAATTCTTTAGATCATGGTAAGTTTTAGTAAGACAATCTAAAAGCACTTCATTAAGTTGTGAGAAGAAAGAAAAAACTTAAATTAATTTTCATTTATTTCTTTTCTCCAGTTGCAGATGAAGGCCCTGTGGATTTAAGTAAAGCATCGTTACGTGCTACTTCACCCACTTGGAATAAATTGCAACAAGATGATACATTACCGGTTTCTGCTTTGGATTTACAAAATAAATTTAATACACAAACGAGAGAAGATTTGGCTCGCCGCATTTGGGAAGAAACTCGAGAAATTGCCCGCGCTTTCCCGGATGTTTTTACTCGCGAAGAAATTGCCCGAAGTTTAGCTCGTTTGGGTTACGGTGATTTTCCTCTACCAGTTGAAGAGCACATAAACGAAAATGATTTCTGTGAGAGAACACAAAATATTACCCCCTCCCCCCCTTTACCAAGAGCTGAAACTTTTTATGGTGCCTCTATTAAATCCGAGCCAGTGGAAATTTCTTTTGAAGATGAAAATAATACATCCATGAGAAATTTCAATAATAATTTAATGAAAAGTATTGCTGAATACGAAGATTGCTTAAAGCCTCAAAATTTTTCACGAGAAACTTCTCCTAATTTATTGCAAGATAGTGAACCTTATGTGCAACCCAAAGATAATTATCAGCCAGAAGATTTGAGTTTGCGTGCTAATAAAAAAGTATTGGGAGAAAACACTAATTTACATAATGTGGCCAAAGCTTTACTGGGTTTACAGAACTTTAAACCAGAACAAAGCTTTACAAATGCCAATGCAGGAAATGTTAAACCTAGTAATGTTAATATGGGCTTAAAGCTTAAGACTAGCAACGATTTGTATTATCAATGTCAGCAATGTAATAAATGTTATTCTACTTATGCCGGTTTAGTTAAGCATCAACAAAGTCATGCTTTTGAAAGTACAGAATATAAAATTATACGCAGTAATCCTGAAGGAGGAGCTACCACACATGATTCTACAGAGTTTACCACCGATCAGGCAGCAGCTTTGATACAAGCCTCTGCTTTGGCTTCTTCTCAGTCCATGCAGAAGCCAGTAGGAGTACCTCGTTATCACTGCAACGATTGTGGTAAATCTTATTCCACTTTTTCGGGTCTCACCAAACATCAGCAATTCCATTGTCCTGCAGCTGAAGGCAATCAAGTGAAGAAGGTGTTTAATTGCAAAAACTGTGACAAAACGTATGTTTCCTTGGGAGCCTTAAAAATGCACATACGTACTCATACTCTACCCTGCAAATGTCCTATATGTGGCAAAGCCTTTTCCCGTCCCTGGCTTTTGCAAGGTCATATACGCACCCATACCGGAGAGAAACCTTTTAGTTGCCAACACTGTAATAGAGCTTTTGCTGATCGTTCAAATTTACGAGCCCATATGCAAACACATTCTGATGTTAAGAAATATTCATGTCCATCCTGCACTAAATCCTTTTCACGCATGTCTTTGCTAGGAAAACATTTACAAAGTGGCTGCCAATCTTCACCCAATTCACAATCATCAAAATCACCACCTCTAGATTCAGTCAACGGTTTTAATAAACAACAATTGCAACAACATTTACAAGGTATTCAAAATAAATACTCTGGTCCAGCATATGATGAAAATATGCATCCCTCACAAATGCAACAAAATCAACAGAGTATTTATTATGCCGGTAGCGTGGAATCAAGTGAAAACGATACCGAAGAAGAATATAATATGCAAAATGCTCAAACACATCCTCTCATTCAACAACTGAGTAATTATTAAGTAAGTGTAACATATTGTAAATTTCCTTAAACAAAAAGATACATAATTCCCAAGTAAACTAGTTATAAGAAAAGGTCTTAGAATCAATTATTTTGAGTAAACGATGTTATATAGAATTCATTCCGCTTGTCTTTCCGTTTCTCGTGTTTATACCAAAAATCTTAAATCCCAGTCTAGTTTAATTCACCAAAGTTAGCTTAGCTTCTAAAAAACTCAAAAACCAAAGTTGGCGCAGCTAGAAATTCTCATTTAGTTTAGTTTAGGAATCCAAAGAAATTCAAACCAATTTTTTTTTTTTTTTTTTGCAATGTACTCTAGTTAGTGAAACCAAAGTTAGCTTAGCTTATTTATAACCAAAGTACATTGTAAATTTTGCTAATTTAAACCAAGGTTAGCTTAGTTTAGGGTATTAGCCATCAGAAAAGAACGTGCCAAATATTAGTAGAAAGAGTAATTTTATTGCTTTTCAATAGGGTTTCTTATTTTATTTTTAAAAATATAATTTCCATATCATTAATTTCATTTAAATTATTATAATTTATTTACTTTTATTTATTTTCAAACAATATCTATTAATTTATTATTATTTTATAATTAATACACTTCAGACAACTTAATTATTTTATCATATATTTTTTCAATATATATTTTTTTATTTAACTCATTTCAAAGTGTCTATTGGTTGTCTAGTCACACCTTATTTATTTTATTCTTTAACATTAATATTAATAATATTTTTATACATTTTCAATAACATATTGATTTTATTATTACCTACTAATAATATTCTATGTCTATAGCTTCAACTACTGGTTGATATTTTTATTTAATCGTAATCACATTGTTATTTGTTATTTATTGCATTTTATTAATCAATCAATATTTTGTTATATTTGTCTTTATAAATATTTATTTATGTATTATCTACCAATGTTGTTAATTATATTTATGTATTTATATGTGCTATTTTTTAATACTTAAATATTTATTTTATTTAATGTAAAAAATATTTAAAACTTTTTCTTTAAGTAATTCCTGTGTACAGTAGTGCCATTCTAATTTTTAAGTGTCTTGTACAGATAAAAACAAAATACCCCCCACAGTGCTGTAAATTTGTTAATGCCTTTGCTTATAAAAAAATAAATAGAATATGTTATAAAAAAGTTTTATTTTTTATTTGTCCATAAATATATTAATAAAAATTTGTGTATTTTTAAACATATAAAATTTTATGATTTTCTTTTGTCTAAATATGAGGAAGTGGGTAATATGTTTGATATCGTTTAAAACTCTTTGGTATAGGAACCATTGTGGGAAGAATTTTGCAGATAATGTATAGGAATTTGGTTTAATATTTAAATATTTAAATAATTGGTATAATTTTGCTAAAATTATATTCTATAACTTTTAATAAAAGATAACCAATAAAGTAATGAAAGAAACTTGAAATTCAAAAGTGTGTTGAAAAAATAGCTTCGCAAATGGGAAATTATGGTGAATTATGTGAAATGTGATCACATTGCATTAAATTTATTAAAGATATCATTGTTGTATATTAAAAATATAACATGTAAAAAAATTGGTCGGTCAAGACCGACCATATGATACTTATGCATGTGCATCAAAATTCGAGGAGAAATATTATATGAGACTTGTGGCCAATTATGAACCGATATTTGTATTAAGTGTAATGCATATTTCTATAGAATATATTTATACATTATGATATGTTGCAACTAACATTTGTATGGGATTTATGCACCTCAGAGTGACGTGGGTCTTATGTAGAAGCTGTGATCATTTATGGAGCGATCCCTATAAAATTTGCAACAGTGGTTTCTTCTTATATACATTTTATTTTTGTTTAATTTAAATTGATACTAACATTAGTATGCGATACCAAAGTTGGTATGTATATATTTTCTCATAGTTCGCTAGAGAAGCATAGGGCCGTTACAAAATCAATCCATTTCACTCTGTCCGAGACTAGATTTGTTTATACCGCTCCATATGTACCATTTCTATGAGGGTCAGATTTTCCGAATTATAAGCTCCTGCCCCGTGCTTAGACAAAGGTTTTCATTTGATATTATATTAGGCCGAAATATCATCTTCCCCAGGCAGCGGCTCTTTCTTTTTGGCGCGTTCTATACTTAGCAAACGCATAGACTAACTGCCTTGATGCTCGCATTAAATATTCTTATTTTCGTGTCTTTCGAAATTTATGTCGATCTCCAGATCTTCTCCAGAGAATTGAAAGCTGATCGGCCTTTGTTTATGCGAGACCGTATATCCTCAGCTTAACCGCCCGTGGTTGTTATGATACTACCAAAACAGCAGAAATATTATATGCTATTAATTGGCTTGTTACCCATAGTAATTTGTTGGTGGTTGTTGGTGTACGCATTGCCTTTGTTTTGAACAATTCAGCTAACGCTGCAAATTTTATAACATCGTTTAACATTCCAGTTATGGCCGTATGCTTGTGAACAACGAGACAGATGTCGTCAGCATAGTCAAGATCGCCAAGTTTGCCGTTTATTCCTCAGGTAATACTCCTGTTATTCCGGGATACTTGCGATATCGGGACATCAAAGACATTGTTAGAAAGCAGCGGGGAAAGTACGCAATCTTGTCGCACGGCTCTGCGTACTCATATGCATGGATAAGATGGATTATCTTCCCTTGCACTTCCCTTATCCCTTGCACTGTAGTGTTTCGTACATCGCTTCGTATTCAATGATCGACACAAGACCGGTGTGCTCGGAAGGCCGTACTTTCATTCCTTGTATGGAGCGATATATATTATGCTAAGCGTTTGTAGATTATATGAGCAATTACTTTATTTATCATGCTTAACAGCGTGACGGCTCACCAATTTCTGCACTCTAGAAGGTTACCTTTTTTAGGCAACAAGATAATCGTTCCCTCGATGAGTTCGGCATTGAGTGCTTCGTCAAACCAAAAGGTTGATATAAAAGAGTGTAACAATTCAACGCTTATTATTCGATCCACTTTCAGAAACTCTGGTGATATATTGTGGGGACAAAGAACCTTATTAGCTTTTAATGCAGAAATGGCAGTACCCATTTCGGATATGCAGGGGCAGGAATGTTGAATTTCTCATGGTATTGGCAGGAACAGATTTTAGTATGTTGTTTTCGTTTTTTGAGAGAAGCTTCTCCCATATCATCCGTTTCTCCTTTGAGCTAGTGATCACGCTGTTTCTGTCCATCAGAAGCTTACAGGTTGCAAGTCTGTTACTAGCAAGTTGGCGCACTAATTGGATTAAATCACTATTTCGGTTAGTATCAGCTGCAGGTGCTCCAAAGATGGTGTAAGTTATAAAAATTCCTGAACTGAATAAAGTAAAGTATGTTGGTATCGACAACAACTGCCCAATAACATCATAGAATTAAAACTAAAGACTAATGTAATAAATTAGTTAATTGGTCTAAAGCCAGCTCCAGAATGAGACTATAAGTTTCTTCTGGTAAGGCCAGTCTAACTAACATTTTACAAGAGGAGCAAAAAAATAATAATAAAATTAAACTATAAAAATACTGATAAACCAAATTCTGGAAAAGAAATTTTTACATGTTGTTATTGAAATGTTATATTAGTTATGCCTTTTTACATTCTATATTAATTAATGTTTATGTTTCATTACGCCTGATATAAGTGATCGTTTGTTAAACAAGAAAACAATTTATGGAGTTAAATTTAAATAATAATTTGAATATAATTTTAATGAATGAGACCTTTATCAAAGGCAATTGATACGTTTGAAGAGAGAATAGAAGAAAAGTTTCAAAATATGCGACCAGGAGCGAGTCGTTTCATTTGATTTAGAACGGCCTAGCTGTAATAATTATCACTTTAGAACAAGGTATCAACAATTGGTTTTATTCGATTCTGGCCTCAAAGAAAAGAAGTGGTTTGAGATGGAATTCATAAATTGTAGCATCCGATGGGCAATATTTTGGGTAAAAAACATTGTACCTTTTTAGTGAAAAGTCAAATTTTTAGTGAAAAGTCAAATTTCTAGTGAAAAGCCATTTTTTTACTGAAAACTTTTTTAGTGCTTTGAAATAATCTTGCTGTTTTAAAAATCTACCTTTAGTAATATAGCTCCGATATTTCTTTCTAGACATTTATATCTGAATTTCATTACATTATGAGGCCTTTGGAATAAAATTCAGTTTATGGAACCACCAAAACACAATAAGATAATTATTGTGTTTTAATGTATATTAGCACTGAATTATATTTTGCTATTGAAAGAAGAAAATTTCTCATACATTTTTCAAGATTTTTTATAATAAAATATATAAAATACAATAGTATTTTTCACACATGAACAAACAAATTTACTACATGCTCCGTTTTTCAGTTCGTGTTCGATTATTCTTTTTAAGAATAATATTTTATTTTCATAAATAATTTTAAAATCTGTTAGCTGATCAACAGTGCTCCTTAAAATATTTCATTCTTAAATATCTTTAAGGTTTTCTAACAAATTATTCTGAAATTATATTATTTTTAAAAATATTATAATGGAATTTCATTTTAGATTCAACAGATCAGATTCCTCTCAAGAAAATCACTTTAACGTGCATAAATTTCATAAAAATTACAGATTTTAAATTAAATTTGACATAAATAAGTTTTACATAAGAACATAAGTCGCAGTATGAAGTTTAAAAACGATCGGTTCATATATGATTATAGTTTCTATATAAGGACCTCTCCTTAAAATTACCTTAACGCGTGTATGCGATGGTATTACAATATCACCCTTGATTGACCAACAGTGTTACCGTTTGGCGACTTTAGTCGTCAATTGCCCCCTTTTCGACTACCTGGTAACTTTTTTTGTACCTTTTTCTAAAATGTAACGAGAAATTATGTTGTTGGAAATATCTTGATACATTATATATTATTTACAATGAAAAAATTAAATGTTTTGAGATCCCGCAGAATTTATAAATGAACTCAAACTGTTAGAAACTGAAACTAATGATAAATTTTATGAACAACTATTAAAACATCAAATGCCGAATCATTTTAGACCGGATTGGGAAAATAAAAAAAAATACTTAATTTATATTTTTACTTTGCTTAAAAGCAGTGCCTGGGTGGAACGTCATTTTTCTAAATTATCATTAATGAAAAGTAAATTGTCCAGCAGACTTAAGGCCATCAGCTGTGAAAACATGCTTTCTGTCCTAAATTTGTTAGTTACTCACGACGGTATTAAATATAATATAAAAATCTTAGCTTACTACCAGTGTTGCCAAAACCTAAGTGAGAAAAAGAATTTTCGAAGAAAAATGCTACAAAGTACTAAACATAAGTGATAAGAACAAAAATTTTTATATTTGTATATTTGAAGCTAAAAAAAAAACATTAAAACAAATAATGAAAATCCATTCTAAAATTAAGTCTTTAGAAATTAAAAATTAATAAGATTAAAGTTAAGTAAAATTTATGAGTGGATTTTTCAAAATTCTAATTTTGTCATAAGTTATCTAAGTATGTTTTTTCTCAATTATAGTGTTATATATTATTCCAATTGAAACATGATTAACATTTTGACAATTTAAAACCCGGTTCTTTTACCGAGTATAAGCTATAATCCGATCCTGACTGTAAAATTATCCGAATTACCGAGGCTTTTTTCTGTTTCACTTTTGTTAAAAAAAAATTACTAAAATATATCGCTTATTTAACATGTGCAACACTTGATACCCTAATCAAGTAAAATTTTTTTGTCTAATAATATTCGATATTTTAAGTAAAAAAAAAATTGTTTGTACTCTTTCTGCTGAATAATTTTCGGAACAATAATTAACTGAAAATGAAGGAATTTAATTACAATCAACTCTTACATCGTAATTAAATCATAATTCTTATTGTATTTTCCACGTTATGCTAAAATTTTAATAAAAAAGGACTTCTTATTATTCAATCCGGATTATGGAGCATGGAATGAGTAGGAAATACCGTTCAGCTTACCGAATATTCTGGCTTTCTACTATATTCATGAAATTGCTATATTTTCAATAAAATGTTCTCTTTAAATGAACCAAATAGAATTTTTAATGAAATTTTAATTTTTAACTAAGTAAATGGTATTCAAATAATATTAAAAAATAATTTTAACTAAATATACAGAATTTTACCTAAATATCAATAATTAGCAAAAAACAAAACTTCTTTAACAAATGTTCTGACTTTTGGTCTTCAAAAAATTATATAATATTTCAAAAAATAAAGTAATATCGATAAATTGGGTAATAAGTTTTTTAATTATATATAAATATTCTAATTTTCAAGAATTAAAATTTAGTTTTATTTTATTTGAAGACATTGATTTAGTTACATTCACAACTAAATTACAAATACCAATAAAAAATTTTATTGGTATGGGAAAATTTTATTTGACAGTTAGGTAAACTGTTTGCAATTGTATTGGTTTTTACAAAGTTTATTTTGCTAAACACACTCTTTAAAGATCGCGTGAGTTATTGTCACTAAAAACATAATATTTTAGGTATAGTTTTTACTTTTAGAATAAACTGCTGATAATGTTTTTATACAAAACTACTACTAATAAAAACATGTGCAAAAGGTACACAATGTGGTCAAGCAAAATTTTTGGTATTAAATCTGAATTTCCTAAGCTATTGGTCGGATCGAAATGTATGGAAGAGGAGGACCCACGCTTTCAGAAAAAATTTCTTGTAGTTAGCCAGTCACAACACAATATAAGCTACAGGGTATCACAGTTGATTACCCCGAATATGTAAAAAATTCAAAAATATCGCAATTTCTACAAAAATCGATTTTAAGTAAAGTAAAGAAAAAATAAGCTTACATATCTATGTTATCTGTTACAGTTAAAAAGATATTTAAATTTGATTTTTCAATTTCTGATTTTTTTGTTTTGCCTTGACTTATTTTGATTTTTCGGGAATAAGTCCTGAGGTACATGAGGGAAAAATTTTGTTGAAAATATTCCGTAATTTGCAATTTATGCTGAAATAATATGCTGAAAATTTTGTTGATCATTTCAATTTGTCTAGACGTGAAAAATGTTCAGAATTAGCATTCCGAAATTAGTATGTAAAATGGCTATTTTTTATAAAAATGTAGTACTATGCTTTCACTTTTTTCTCAAAATTTCTGTAACAAAAAATGCATTTGTTTACATACTTAATATACAATTAATAAAAAAAATGTCACGTGAGTTTTTTTTTAATTTATTGACGATATTTGATAATAAAATCGATTTAGATCGATGAGACACTAAATTGCTTTCCGATGCAGGAATGCAGATTCTGTGAAAAAAAAATCTATTTTTTTTTTTTTTTTAATTGCACAAAAAGCATATTAGCATAATAATGTAATGTATTAAATATATATTAGTCTTTCATTCCTGCAAAAAGGCGTTTAAAAAACTTTATAAAACCACTTTTGAAAATTTTTCAAAAACAAACAATATATAAAAAAAACAATAAAAACCAAAAAAAAAAAAAAATAATATATTTTTTTAACAAAACTCCGTCTGCTTTTCAAGTACTAATAAATCATATAAAGAGAATATAAAAATATACTTATTTTCCAATTCAATGATATATAATATGTATATATTCGACGCTTTGACAACTCAAGTCAATTCTCACTAAATTCACTATTTTATAATATTTTACTGTGCATTTCCATATATGGGTATACGTAACACACAATTGTACTGGCGCATGTTGTTTGTGTAATGAGATAATACTCGAAATAATCGTTTAAATTTATTAAATATTGTTAATATTTGAAAAATTGCTAAAAATTGGTTGGTAAAGCTTTTTAAATTAAATTGTTGCAGGAATGAAAGACTGATATTAATTTTATATATTATATATAGGATTTAGAGTCCGGGAAATTACGGGATTTCCCGCAAAAATATTCTCGCGAATTCCCAGATTTTTTTTTTTTTTTTTAATTTTTAGGGAAAAAGTAAAATTAAATATTCGCCTAGTTTTAAAATTCTATAGCTAACATTTCGTTATTTTGAACACCTTATATCAATGAAAGATTAAGGTTACTGCAAACATGGTTAATGCAAATATTATAACTAGAACGTTATCTGAGAGGAAAGCTAACATTGTATGAATTATATTTTTGACTATTGAATTAGTTTGTTTTTCTCTCTCAGATATCAGATATTCACAATTTGTCACTTAACCATGACAAATTGTGAATGTATAAAAAAATGTAAATTTTATCTATGTGAACCATAGATAATGGTTTAACGAATTTAATTATAAGTTGTTTCATATGAAATTTTAAATCAACTTTATTTTTTTCATGTTAAAATTTTAGATAGTTTAGTTTTAGTTGAGCTTCAAAAATACTCACTACATATAAAAAAAAATACTTGGTTGGGAGTTTTTTCATTTTAACATAACGTTTTCTTTTGAAACAGCATCTCTTACTTAAGCAATGGTAAATTTATATGTCGTAACTTTAAAATATTTATAAAAAAATTAATCTGATGTTGTAGTCAAATGTTTATGAGATTATTTGCATCAGACTTCTGAACACTATGATTGATTCGAAAAACATTATTGCGAACCAATGTAAAATGTAAATTAGAAAAATAAAGTGGCAAGCTATTTATAATGAAAGTTATCCAAGAGATTATTGTATTTTTAGAAAAAATAACAAAGTAACGTTTTAATATAAATTACGTTTTAATATAAATTACGAAAGGTACTAATTTTATTTGTGCAAAATATTTGAAATTTTTTTAATCTGAAAAATGGCGTTATACTTTTATTCAGTATGATTTATAATGTTTCTTTTTGTTTTATTTAATAAAAAAAAAAAAAAAAAAATAATTTAATTTATAAGAAATTCTGGCCTTTTTTCTTATAACATTTAAAAAAATACCCGGGAATCCCGGCGGTTCCCAGGAAATTAACTTTTTCGCTCCCGTTTCTCGGGAAAAGAAATACATAAGAAATGATAGTGAAAATATTATGCTAATATGCTTTTGTGTGCAATTTAAAATAGTCCTTTGAAAAGATGACCGTTTTCATAAAATCTGCACTCCTGCATTCGTTTTTGCGCGGGCGGGAAGCAGTTTAGTGCTAAATCGATCTAAATATATTTTGTGATGAGATGAAGCATTAACAAATTTAAAAAAGATCTCGTGATATTTTTATTTAATTAATTGATAAAAATGAAGTCTTTTTCTAAAATTCACCACTTTCGACCGATGCTGGATGTTAGATGTAAACCTAAATCAGTTTAAAATTTATTTACTAACCATTTATGAAGCCTTGTTTTTTGAAATATGAAATATGTAAAAAACCTTTAAAAAAGTGAAAGAATAGTACTATATTTTGGTAAAAAATAGCAATTTTACATACTAACGTGTAGACAAATTGAGATAGCCAAAAATTTTTTAGCGTATTATTTTGGAATATATTACAAATTACAGAATATACTTCAGACTTATTCCCAAAAAATGAAATAAAGTCGAGACAAAAAATCAAAAATTCAAAATTCAAGCGAAGATAGCTTTTTAGCTGTAAGAGATAATGAGTAAGTTAATTTTTTCTTTGTCTTGCCAAGCGCTTGAAATATATCTTGAAATTGGACTTTACATTTGCATTCTTTTACATTTTCAAGGTAATCAAATTTGACACCCTGTAGCTTATCTCCTGTTATCACAGGGTGACTACGACTATATAAGGCTTCCATAAGGCTTCAGTAGTTTAGGAGATACAGATTTATTTGCAAAAATTTTATATTTGGTCCCACTGCGAAGTGCTAAAAAATGATAAAGATTTTTCAAAAAGTTTTAAAAAGAAAGTGTTAGATGATGGATTCATTTCTTTCGTAAACAAGTTTAAGAGGTGCTCAATCTAACACTAAAAATACTAAATTAGCAACACTGCCTAGATTGAAAATACAAGTAATGAATTTAAAATTAAATATTAAAATTTTATTAAATATCTAACATATCGTTGTTTCAACCTTTAACTATATTATAATATCTTCAAAAAATGTTGCTATAATACACTTAAAATAAGAAAATTTTCTTAAAAACTAGATACTATGTCCTCTAAAATAAATATATTAGTCTTACATGTTTTCACTAAACTGGAAAATATATTTGTAATTTAATTCTTAAAGATATTTCTTAAGGATATTAAAGGATTAAATATTTGAAGAGCATTTTTTACAACTTTTATGTAAATAATTTTAAGAAAATTATCCCTCAAAATTTTGAATTCATTTAAAAAGGAAAATTCAAACACGAAATGAAAAACTGAAATTATGCTATATTGTGACTCTATTTGTTGAATTTAAAATAAAGTATAGATAAAATTTTCTTTTTGCGATACTCAAACTACTATATATTGATATTTTTGAACTTAATTTATCAAAGTCCTTTAAATTACAAAAACTTAATTGGACACTCGCTGTTGACTCATGCGATTCAAACAATTAAATCTTGTCGACATTTTGTCGTCGGCAGTTAGGATTTTTATTGTTCTTAAGGTTATATTTTATCTTTTTATTATAATTTAAACTAGAATAAAACTAATGCTACCAATTTATAATTATGCATATGCAAAAACAATAACAAAAAATGAATAAAACTAAAAAACTCATGGCGTTTAGTTTACAAATATATTAGAGTTTAATACTAAATCAACAAAAAAAAAAATCATTAAAATAACGCAAAATACGAGTAAAACTAAATAAAAATAAAACTTAAACTTAACAGTCTGTTAAAACTACTTCTATCTATACTTTATACAATGCTTTATGAGACGTAAGAATAAGTATATTCAACGTTTTCTTTTTAGAAGTAAATAAATAAATTGCGTGGACGGTATTTATTATATTAATGTTGTGTTTTTAGTTGCATTTATTATAACCACAGCATTTAATAGTTGCAACAAAATACAAATGCACAAAGTTACAACAACAACAATAGTACAACTGCAGTAACTAATGCTACAACAAACACCATCAATATAGTATTTAAGGTGCGGCGTCATCAAGCAGCCGGTCTATAGTAAATTGTTAAATACGAAAAAATACGAGCGACGTTTACATATACACTAGGGTATACAAATTCTTCGGACAAAACGAATAATTAGAATAAGGTATTTTAGTTTGTTCGAATTATTCGAGCATGTATTTAAATGTATTCGAATTATTCGAATAATTAAAAAAAAAACAATAAAGTAAAATGTTTATAATTTTTTAAGTTTATTTAAATTTTGATTACAAAAAATAACAGCAACATATAAAAAGTTAGCAATACATTGGATATATCTTTAAAAAAACAATCTCAAAGTAAATGTATTCTAGGAAAAATTTTTAAAAGTTCTACTTTCTGACAGGATGTCATTAGATTACTTTCGTATTTGGTGTACAACATATAAGCCTTTTTCAATCAAGGTATTGATTTTATTCAATCGACAAAATATGTAAGAATTTATTTACATTGGGTAATATCGCAGCGTTTTTTATGATATTTTGTTTTGAAGTTTGTTGAGGTATTGTGAAACTTAAAAAAAAATGTTTGAGAAAAAACTACAAATTAGAAAAATAAAAATAAAATCCCCTAAAATATCTATCTTTACGAAAACGAACAACTTTTCTTAACCCTCTTCTTGCTTTTTTACAACTCTTACCTATAAACATAAAAGTTACAGCGATTTTTTGCAGGAAAAATCCCCAATGTAAAGATTCAATTTCTCCTGTAAAATTTAAAAATCAATTTTAGCTAAAAAAAACTTTTTAAACAATAAATAAAATAAAAAGTTAATTTTCCTTGAACCATAATATAACAAAAGAAGGTAGAATCGCTAGAGAGATTTTTCTGTTAAAATTCTTGTTAATTCCAAAAACTGAAATATGACAACTAAGAAAAAAGAAAAATATAAAAATACGTATGAAAAAATATAGAATATAAAAAATTAACATTTGTGATATGAAATGCTTCCTGAAAAGTAGAATACCAGAGGCAGACTTTTGTGGATATTTTATGGACGTTTCGTAAGTATATTTGACCAAATGGACATCTAAACATAGGATATTTATGCAATTTTTTTTGCTAAAATTGTGTTGTAAAAAAATTGTTCATAAACATATTCTTTATTTAAAATTTTGAAATTTTGTTTTTGTTTTCAATGTAAGTTAGACGTGTCATTTTTGCGCTCGTATTATGAAAACAGGCAGTATTTTTTATATTTCAAGTTTTGTTTTAAATTTCTTACATTTTTTGCTTTATATTTGATTAACTTTTCAGCGTAAATAAAATTGAGAACAAACTTTCTAAAGAGTCTACCTTGAGTAATTATATCACGCTTTGAAACAATCATAGAATGACATCATTTTATACAATCAATCCGTTGTCAAAGATCATTTTTATGATTAAAGAAGCCTGCAACCTGTCAAAAGTCCTCAGAAATTAAATTACAAAAGAATAAAATTTAAATGATTAGATTTAGATCGATTTTGTTGTTTTGCTTTTATAAAATTTTATTTTTAGAAAGCTTACATTTTCGTTGGCGAAACTGCCAAAAGTGAATTTAATTAAATTAGTCACTAGGAACAATTTTTATAAATATATTTTTTTATAAATAAGCTAATAAAATCACATCAATTGCAAAAAAGAAAACATAAATTATTCGTTTTATTCGAATATTCGATATAAAAATTATGGAATTATTCGTTATTCGCAAAAGACAATTTTTAAATTCTTCGAATAATTATTCGTAATAATTGTTCGAATAATTCGAACGAACACTATTCGAATGAATACCCTAGTATGCACACAGTCAGCAGTTTGTGGATAACTTGTACGTATCACCACACTCTGAGCCACCTTACTTATGCGAATTTAACTTCCACTGCCCCCATAATCATCACTGTCGTCGTCGTCATCCCCCACTGCTGTTGCCGTTGTTATTTGGTTTTGGAGTTTGTTTCACAAATAAAGCATGTTGGTAATTCTCTATTTATTGCGGAAAAAATCTTTGAAAATCTAAACAAACTTAATCAATGTCTTAAAAATTGTGGTTTAATTCTAGTATTAAACTTGTTTATTATTTATTTGAATTTGTGGCTGTGTTCGTTTTCTTGGTTCACTTTCTGTTTACAATTATGTTTTGGTTAATTAAACGGAAGAAAATGAGAACTAGAATGATTGTAAAAAAGCAGCTAGCTGATTTATTATGGATGGGTTTGTTTTATTATATTGGAAATATATTGAATGATTGAGATAACATAAGAAATTTAAAAGAAATTTAGAGCGGAAATGCATAACAAGTTTCAATATTAATTTTTGATTAAATTAAATTGAAATTTTTGTGTGTAGGGTTGATGAGATATTATACTGATAGAAAACAATTCAATAGGCTTCGATCTTATATCAAAAATTACTAGCGCCAAGTTTCATTAAATTATAATAACGTTTAAGGGGGTGAGCGAAGAGGTCTACAATAGTGTTTAAATTATTATTATTTTTTTCGGAATAAGAGATCGAAGCCGATCAAAGAACAAATTGGTGGTACTATGTGTATGTGTTTATGTGTTGCCTAATATTTGTGAATGTTTCCTGAGGAATAGAAGTCTGATTGTGAAGTTTTACTTTATTTTTAAATTAATTTTTATTATCACTTGGATTTATCCAAAAGCAGGGAAATTGGGTACAGTACGAACTAAAGAAAAATGACGTCAATTTCTGAAATGCTGTTTCAGTGCGAAAAAATAAAATCGTTTCTGCATCGAGTTATTACTCGTCATGAAAAGGACGTCCACTATGATAATCCAGACACCAAACCCGAATAACCATCGCGCCCAAGTAAATCTCTATATTTAATATGATCAGAAGTGTGTCAATTGATGAGGAAGATGCGTTACTGGAACCAGTGTCAAATACGCAGCCTTCTACTTTTGGCATCATATGAAGGACCATGTGGTAAGTACAGATGAGAGGGCAAATTTTTGCGGCGCTGCATACTAAACTACCTAAAACTATATCTGGAAATAGTAATTAAAGATTGAAGAGGTACAACAAATGTGTCTTAAAACAAAATAAAGAAGTCTGCATGAGTTTAAAAAAATACAATGTACTGAGAAAAAGAGGATGTGGTCAACCACGGAAGAACCTAATCCTCCAAAGAGTGCTGCTGGTACCATTGTAGCTTGCAGATTAGTACCAATAAGTATACATGACCAGTATATCGGCACAAATCGCACAACCCTCTTATATGGACATGGTCCAAGTCAAAAGACTACAGATTTCCGGATACAACTAAGTCCGAAGAAAAACTAGATCTAATCCAAGCAAATTTTTAAGCTTTGCGTAGTGTGCTGTACTGCTCAAGGGGTCATGTTCCCACACTTAAACCATAGGATTTTAAGTTGTATCTGAGGAGAAGTTTCCGAAAGTGGTAGTTTTTGTTGGTTCTTTCCTGAGAATCCTGAATCTCCAACTTATAGTATTCTGTCTCTTATTGAAGGACAAAACGATGGTCTATCTGTAGAGTTTTGAAAGATCTTGAATCGGGTGAGCAAAGGCAAAATTGTTGAATTAACCTTAGTAATTGACTCAAAATCGGCTTACAGGCTTAATAAGAGAAATCATCACATAGGCTACGTTTACGAAACATTTCATATAAGATCCAAAATTCTGCCAAATTACCGAACAAACCTTCATCCTCTGGTAATATCAAGCCTAAGAAAAAAACAGTATTATCGTCCGGTACGGCATGTCATGAACATGAGGTCATGTTCACCAAAGATCCTCTGACAAACCAACGTTTTCGAAAAAGATTGCAACTCTTTCGGCGAAATTGCCTAACCAAAGTCATCATGGTAAGATGAAGAAGGCTGCTGGTAGAAAACCAATCAAATGTTATAGCACCTCCTGGGGAGGACGTGTAGCTTAGCTCTAACCGGGGTAGGAAGATTGCAGAGAGCTCCAGACGTAAATAATTCTTCCAAAAAAAGAAGAAAAAAAAACTTTAAGGGTACCAGGCACACTAAATCAGAATTTCAATGTATGAGTCGCTAGAAGTATTTTAAAAATACGGAACAATCATAGACGAATCAAAAATTGTTATTGTTGAATCTAAATAGTACTTCTGACAAATCTATCCAGATAAATCAGCGGCACGTAAGTGAGATATTCTAGATCATAAAGTAGTTGCGCACTGAGAAATCGCAATAAACAGTCTTGTTTAACATTATAGATACTACACTGATTTCTCAGCTTTCTCTTTAAGAAAAGTCCTATAATAGCGACGTATTACAGAGATAACCCGGAAATTCCTGAGCGAAAAATCTCAGGATTTCCCATCAAAATACTCTCGCGAATTCTCGGGAATTTTTTTAAATTTCCCGGGAATATTTAATTATTCCCGTATTTTTAAAATTCTATTGCAAACATGTCGCTATTTTTAACATCTTATATCAATGAAAGATTGACGTTGCTCTAAACATGGTAATTGCAAGAGATTAACGCATATAATACAACTAGAACGTTATTTAAGAGCAATAAGGTTTTTGACTATAGAATTAGGTTTTTTTCTCTTAGATATCTATGTATTTGTTTATCTGTGGTTTAACGAATTTATTTACGAGATATTTCACATGAAATTTTAAATCAACTTTATTTTTGTCATATTTAAATTTTAGATAGTTTAGTTTTATATTGATTTCATACCTGTTCATTGTGAATATTTTAATTCAAAATATTTGTTAAAAACAAATTATTTTTATATTAAATTTACATTTTTAGAAATAAAATAGTTTCAAATCATTTTGTACCCTTTATAATACAATTTTAAGTTACTTGAAATTAATTTGGAATAATATTATTTAAATATTGTTTCATTTGTGACGAGGTCAGATTAAAAAATATTTCAACTGAAGTATTCGAATATACTTTTATAAAATTTAAATCAAATTCCAAAGTCTTCAACTGATTTGAAAACAAATTTTATTTCTTTGGCGTGAATACAATTATTCTTTATTTTTTTTCCTATTTTCAAAATGATATAAAATCAGTTGTTTGGAAAGAGGAAATAGGTAATATTCTTTCTACTACTACAATTATTTAATACGTTTAAATAATTTTATTTCGACGACTATTGGTCGCATTATTTACTCGACTCTAGTCATTAGACTCTCCTTTACAGATATTTTTAAACAGTCGAAGAAACCACAAGGAACATTATTTGCTGAAAAATCTTCAGAAACAATCGCTAAGTTATTCTTTTTAACTTAAATAATTGAAAAAAAAAAAAAAATAATTATTCAAGCCTATTGTGGCTGAATAATTTTATTTCTTTGTTTTTTTTTCTAATTAAAATACCAAAATATTTATTAGAAATTTTTCTATTTTTTGTAACATTTTTGTTTTAAAAAACATGCATATGAATATTATTCAAGATTGGAGGATTCAAATATAAAAAAATTTGGTTATCTTTATGTAAAAATTAATTTTTCATTTTTTGAATAAATAATCAGATACGAAATTATGTAAACATTCATTTGAGTTAGTATAGATAGAAATCCTTAATGTTTTTATTTAAAAATTAATAAATTAAATAACAAATATTTTAAAATAAAAATAAAAAATGGAACTAAAATTAAAAGTCTTTTCGTCTTTTATTATATTCACAAATAATACCTATGATAGATTTGTGGAAATGAATATTAAATAATTTTAACTTCGAAAATACCCACAATTAGAAAAAATTTATCTGTAAATGTTATAAATTCCAAATACTTATAAAAACAGATTTGGTTAGAATTAGTCAAGTAAAAAAAAAAATAATAATAATAATAATAATAATAATATAAATTAGAGAAATGCAATGGAAATAAACGGTGAGTTATTTGTAATGAAATTTGTCCAATAATTTAAGGTATATTTTTAAGAAGTTTTAGCATCAAAAACACAATAACGTAAAGATCTGAGACACAGTTTTTAACATAAATTTCGAAAGGTATTTATTTTATTTGTATAAAATATTTAAATTTTTTTAATCTTAGAAGTAGCGTTATGCTTTTATGTTATGTTATTTCATTTTTCCTTAAGTCAGTACGATTTATAATATTTCGTTTTGTTTCCTAAAAAGAAATTTAATTTTCTTTATAAGAAATCATGACCTTTTTTCTTATAACTAAAGTTTTAGAAAAGTTCCCGTGAAATTGATGATTTTTTACCGTTTCACGAGAAAAGAAATATAACGGGAAACCCCAACCCCTATTTTTAATTTGGTTATTCAATTTCAAATATTAAGATTTTTTTGTAGAATGTTCTGTAACTCTTTAAAAATTTAGAACAATTTTTGTCAGAAAAAATAATACAGAAAACAAAAATATCCAATGAAAGTAAGAATAATTGAGGAGCCGCAGAGCAAAACGTACTGTTTTATAATTTTTCAGAAATTGCTTTTTTGTTATTATTGTATTCAATGGGTTGAAGTCTACCAGAAACAACTATATTAGGATATATTTTTCTAAAAAAAATTAACTTTCTGCTGAACAAAATATACTATTTTCATATACTTTTTATTTCAAGAGGTACGTATATTCTCTTAAGAAAAAAAATGTTTTTGCTCTTTTGGTTCACAATTTTTGTCGACGAGTATTATTGTATAATTTAACATGTACTGTCAAAATAGTTCTAGTAAAACGCACTATTTTTTAACAAAACGTACCTTTTTACAATTAAAAGTATTTTGATCTTATATATCTTTAAGATTTGTTGTGGTGAATTGATGTTGTTCGATGTATTTTATGGCAAGGAGAACGTTTCAGATTAACGAAAAAATTAATTCCTTTTCCTATCAAATTGAAATAATTGAAAAAATATGTTTTTTTTTGCGGTTCCTCAATTAATAATGCTTATTCAAATACAGTATAAAAGTACATAAAAAAAAATACTATTGGGAGTTCTTGAAAAAGAACATAATATGTAATATATAATAAGTATATTAGTGCAGACAAATTCTACTACTTTTGAATAATTGGTAATATTCAATACTTTTCTCTTGGGTACTCGATACTTTACGAATTTTTTAATTTGAAATGTATTTTTTAATTAAGGCTCTTTTATTTAAAAATAAAACAAATATATTTAACCGATTATCATGTAATTTTATAAATTTATTTATATAAAACGTAAAGTAAATAAAAACGTTAACATTGAATTCATTAATTAATTTCTATATTTATACAGAGATATATTTAAGCCGTTATATTTTTAATATGATATCATTAAAAATTAAACCCTCTAAGAATTGAGTAACTACTTTAAAATATTGAATACGCAAAAAAGGGGCAAATACTCGGTACTCGATACTTAATAATCAATACTTGTACAGCACTAAAGTATATGTAATATATAGTGCATAAAAAATAGTTTTCCCCAAGTGTTAAAAAACTGATTTAATTTTTAAAAATCTGTAAAAACAATTTTAAGAGATAAAAATGTTATTATATATTTTTACTTATTTTCACTTTTAAAAAAGGTAGATAGATATCTAGTGGTAAAATTTAATTGAAAGATATATATACTAAAGGAAACAATTTTATTTAAAATCCATCACAGTTGTGGTCGCATTGGAAATTTCCTGTATCGCTTTAAAATTTTAAGTGAATAAACTAGAAAGCATAATTTAATTTAATTATTCGATACTGAAGTGGTGTCAACTTAATGCCAATGCGGTATAAATTTGCGATATTGAATTTGAACACATATGGGGCAGATTCACTACTCCCACTGAGTGGTATCGTTTTTTACACATATGTGATCGATTGTTCTCTGGCTGTACTAAAGTTTTGCAGGGTGTTATTTCGACACAGTCTGTAATTTTTATTAGTTAAGGACCTTTTGCTTGTATTTATTTTCAGTATATTTAGCTGAGTTATAAATATGTGAATTACTACCTAAACGTATAAAAATGTACATATATAATTTTTATATTGTTTTAGTTAATTCCCAAAAAAATAAAAAAAAAATAAATAAATATTTTTAAATCGTATATTTTGGTAGTTCTTGGTAGTTTTTAGAGAACATTTTGGTAGGAAAATATTTACTTTGTAGCAAAGCTGTTCAGTTTTATTAGATTAGTTCTCTGAATTTAAAATTTATTGTGGCATAAAAATTATTTTTTGTGAACATGTGGACAAGAAAGACATTGCACAGAATAGCAATTAATTTAAATTAAAAAAATTACAAGAAAATTACTCAATACGTTCTAAAGTTTTTGCTTAAATATTAATTTCTTTATTTTTAGCCATGGTTCGAATGTCAACTTAAGGAAGTTTAACAATAAATGACAAATAAATTATAACACTCTCGTGATTTTATTATCAAGTGTTTTATTATAACTTAAATTATTTAAACACGACCTACCTTAAACAAGTTATTATTGAAAGTCTGAAATTCTTATCTAAGCCTAATCTAAATGCTCATGCTCTCAACTCTTTGTGAACTAAAGTCACTTTCATTTATAAATAACTAAAAATAATTAATTAAAAAATATAACAAGCCTCAGCACACAAGCCTCATAAATAAATCTAAAACTAGCTGTAAACAAAAGACTTAAACCCCAAACCCCAAAAAAAAAAAATGTTCTTAACATGGAACAAAAATTACAAACTGAAATTAATTTAAATTAAGTATTTACATGGTTTAGAAAAATAAATAAAAGTTAATTTTCTGATAAGTACCAAGTAATATTAACAACAATAGCTACAACAAAAAAAAAAAAAAAAAAAAAAAAATGGTAAAAAAAATAATTGTTAAACTAATCAGAAAAGTAAATGGTGTTTTCAACGCCACTCTATAATTAAATAACAATTTACGCGCGCTAACTAAATGAATATACAACACAATCAACAGACAACAACTAGTACTAAATAAAAAAAGACACGATTTGAAACATGGACACAAAATTACAACAAAATATAAGAAGGAAAAATAACTAAACAAGAAATAAACTAACTTCCAGCTGCATTAACTAAATAATATGCGTGCAACAAAAAAATAAACTTAATTTTATTTTTTATTTTTTTTATAGATACCAAATGATTAAGCTAAAGAAAAATTGAATTTTTAAATAAAAATTTAAACACCAAAACATTTGAAAACTAAATTTAGACACTACAACTGATTTGAAATGGTCACCGACATAAAATGATTAACTTTTCTAGGTATTTATTTTGTTTTATTTATTTCAGCTTATATGTTTTGCGCTCTTTTTTTGTTGCTTTTGATGGAGGAGAACAATAACAAGGCGTGGTATTTTGGAGTGGGTCAGTTCCACATAAAAAAACTATATAAAAATTTATTTACAAAACAAAAAACCTGCCAAAAAATGCCAATTAACCTAAAAAAAATTATACAAAAGAAAAATCTACAAAAAATAAAACAGAACTCGACTCGAGCTATTCAAAAGAATGTAAAACAAATTAAATTGCAAAAAATACTATAAAAAGTCAAGTTCATTCAACCTAACTATTAAAAATAAATTTACAAGTAAAAATCCGACTGAAATTTGAGCTATATTAGTAAAGGAATCAAATAATTATTTTCTGAGTTCTGAAGTACTTCCTCCATGTTAGTAAGAATATGAGCTCTTTATAAATTTTTATGTGAGAATATGCGAAGCTTCTAAATATATTTCATACCAAAATATGTAGCTCAGCTGCTGAGATCCAAGTTGTTTGTCTAAGATTACGAGTATAAGCAATTTTACCGCTAGACAGTGGAGCAAAGCCCACTGTGAAAATTAAAGACAAAGTCCACTCAATTAGTGTGCACTCAAATTAGTGTACAGAATTTATAATCCATAGCAAGTATTTATGATTTTAATACCAATTTTATGTTATTTTATATTAGCAACCTTAAACTCCATTTAATCAACCAAACTTCCTCTCTACTATAGAGTACTCTTTCATATACTTAAATCGCTAATAATACATTACACTTGCCATTGATGGCGGCATTATTTCAATACTTTTAATTTATGACTTTTCAAAAAAAAACCCAAAATTTGAACACAAATATACAATTTTGAAATTATATATATTTTGACATTTGACCCATTAGTTAAGTTGTAATTACCCAGACGAGTGTGAATGATGTCAAACTACAATTTGGCTACTTTACTGCCATGTTCGAGGGTGTCGCTACCAATTTATGTATGTTTTTTTTTTGTTTTGTTTTTTCCGTCTTGCCAAAGTCTTAGTTAAACGTTGCAACAGTTTTTGTATAAAAAAGGCTGTCTAACAAGTCAGGCCTACTGTCAAACTCTTAACTCATATATTTAAAGCCAACGTGGAAATAGCAAAATTTTGCACATTAGACAATCATGCACAAAATATACAAAAGAAATAAGAGGGAAAAAAACGATTTCATTGCACAGCGCGTGCTGAAACAAAGATATCAAAATACATTTAGAAAATTTAAAAGAACTTAACTGTGACATATAACTCAAGAGTTGCCAACATTTGTTTGTTGTAGTATTATGAGTAATGAAGGTAAATTATTATTATTTTTTTTTTTTATTTTAGTATTTGCCAATTAAGATAAAGTTAAGTTAGAATTATATATGAACTAAAAAATTAACAAATACTTGCTATGGAATCGTAAAAATGCTATCAATCGCAAATGGTGACGTTTTAAAATTTTTATTTTATGATTAAAAAATCTGAAAATTAACTCCACAAAGTTGTTTTGTCAAAAGTCCACGAAAATATATTATATTTTTATAATTTAAATAGTCCGAAAGAAAAAATTAGTTTTTAACTATTTTTGAAACAATTCAAACAGAATTAAACGATTTACACTTAAAGTGTATAGATTACTTTTGATCAAAGCATTGGCAACTGAAAATCAATTTCTAACAATTAAATTATTCTGTTAAGAGACCTTTACTCGTAAACAATTATTAATATTATTATTATTATTATTATTATTATTATTATTTTTGTGTTTTAATAATTTAAAAAATTATTAAAAAACAAGTAAAAAGTGTTAAACATTTTCTTCCAGAGAAGAAAATTTTTAAACAACACTTGGGTAATTTATACGTTGTGTAACAAGTAACCGTGTTACTATCTGATGAAAAGTTTTGCGGTGATAAAAAATGAGCAAAAAAGTCGGCGGTTTTTTAAATTTTGCACTTTTTTATAAAAAATTTGGCCTCCTAAGTTAAATTAAATTTAGAGAGGGGAGGCATATTTAGTTGATGTCAGGAAACCAGGCATAGGCTACCATCATCACAAACTTTTATATAATTGGCGTAAGTGATTGTAAAATGTATTTTTTTGTATTTTTCTCTTTTACAGAGGTGAATCTGTCAGACTAACATCATGTCAATAATTTGCAGTTTCATGAAGTATGATATTTTTGATTTATGATGTTTTAAACCATTTGCATTCCAGAAACATACTCTCAAATAGCTAATTTTTTCGTCAAGGATTTGAATCGTTTGGTTCTGCACTCTTAAAAGCTCTTGTATTTTGTTTTGCATGGATGACATAATGTTTGTTTATTTTGGTTTATAGAGATAATTGTTTGCGTAAGAATTTGTAATAAAGTTTCTAACTCTCCCGAATTTTGGGTGACACTAGATTGTTGGAAACTCGTTCTTAAAACGTTGGCAGAGGAGACATTTCCAGGATTGGCTATAATCAATGGATCAATTTTCAAATTTGGCTTAACTGAAGCCATACCCAAATTATTAAGGCTTACTCCAAAATTTATTTGGTTAATAATGGTATTTGCAGATGTTATTCAACAACTCCATTTCTTTTTAGCTTTTGATTCTCTCTTAATCTTTTCAATAGTTCCTTATATACTGGGCACGGACGGTAATTGGCTGAATGATCGCACCGCAGTTGCTACATTTTCTCTTCCTTCTCTTTCTTTCTTCACAATATGATGATGATGATAAATATAGATCTCCGCATGTTATAGATATATATATATATATATATATATATATATATATGTATATATATATATATTTATATAAATATATAAATCTATATACATATATATTTATATACATACATACATATATATATATATATATATATATATATATGTATATATATATATATATATATATATATATATATATATATACACATTTCTCTTAAGAGGTTTTTCTTTAGTGACTGCGATTCAATAGGTATCGCATAGAATATATAGGATGAGTTTCATTTTTCTTTAGTTTATCTTCGTTCCGCTCCAACTCAACTCTAAACATTGGTTGCGGGATATTAATTTTATTTAAAATGTATAACATGACTTTTATTTGATGGCTCAACACTTTCACGGCCTCCTTGATTTCAATTGGTTCAACACTGGACTCTATTCCTTTAATGACAACAGTCAACTGCTTTTAAGTTGATATGTACAAACGTTTTTCATACTATTGTTTATGTAATGAGAGATTTTTCTATAACAATCCTCAGTTTATACTACTATTTTTGTCCCTTGCATAATAAAATGATAAAACTATTTTTGTCTCTAAAATAATAAAACTATTTTTTGCGGTGTAAAACTTATCACTAAATAAGATATACGTTTAAAATTTAGCGAAAATTTACTTTAAAAAGAAAAAAAAACTATCATTTTTGTAAGAAATATTAACATACGTAAGGTAAGGTTTACACGATTATATTTTTCTAACCAGTATATTTTGTTTTTTCTGCAGAATATCTGAAAGTATGTTTACTTTTACCCATAATTTTTTAATATTTTTAGCCAATAACAATTTCTTGCTATTTATGAAATCGTGCAAAAAATAAAATTTAAAATTTGTTTTTTTCAGTGTATTTTCGATAAATGCTAAAAATTTAGTTAGCAAAAACACAAATCGACATTCGTGTCAGAAGAAAAAAATTTGAAAATATTTTTAATCAAAATTTTGTAATTTTTTGAAATTCCTCATATACTTTTTAAAACGGTAAGATCTTTTCTTTATAATTTAGTTTAAAAGAACTTAAATTGGTTAACAGGTATTACTGATAAAAATTTTTAAAAGTCGACTTTTTTGGATACAACTTCAGATTTTGCTGCTATATCGAAAATTCTAAAAATGGTATATAGTCGTCTACAATACATTTTATTTGAAATGTACTCAACTTTTTACATTTTGTAGCACCGTGTTAAGTAGCATGATAAATTTGGCCAATTATATGTCGTAAAAATTAACATATTACCATCATATTTACACCTCCGTACATTGAGGTTGAAGCTATGTACAAAGGTATGCCAAGCTATTGCTTTTACATTGAACAGAAAATTATTATTTCAACTTTATTATACAACAAAACAACAACAAAAACTGCGCATGCCCTTTAATCTACCTTGTTGTTGCTAGTTGAAACAGTTCTTGGAACTTTTGAATGTACTTATAGTAACCAAGGCTTCAATGTGATGTTTATAATCACGTAATATAAGAATATGAGTTTTAGTCGATAATATATATCACCAGTGATTCACAAATTATATACTAAGTATGTCAAGTGAAAGTGGGGTTTATTATAACCCGCATGTCGGAAAAAGTGTCAAGGATATTGCCTAAATGTATTCCTTATTAAGGCAAATATATAATAGCGTATTAAATCGCTCCAAGAATGGCGAAACTTTGGAGCTTAAATCTAGTAATAGCCGTCTGCATAAAAAGTTCGGCAGAGTAGAATGTAGAAAAGTTAAGGAAACTTCGCAAATAATTACCAGGGCTATTGTTGAAGGACTCCAGGTAGAGTATGCCATTTTTTCTTTCAAGAAACAATAAGAAAAACACTGAGCTATTACGTGTTGAAAGTAAAGGGGAAAGAGTCACTGTTATTGGATTAAAATGTTGAAAAATAATTGTTATTCGTACTGATATGCCTAAAAATGAATGTCGCGAAATTATATTTTGTGGGAATTATAAAATTATGTTGAATCCAGGCAGAGTAATGCGGAAACCTTCAAAAGCCTTTGAAGTTAAAAAAGTAATATTTATACTTTCATATTTAAAGGTATTTTTAAATACAGATACATACAAACAAAGTATTTTTATGAAATAGCATAGATGTACAACAATATTTGAAGGCTTAGAAAGCGCGTTTAAAAAAATTTTAATAATTCTGAGTTTATAAAAGACAACAAGCCAAAATTCAAGTTATGTTGTATTAATGACTCGAAGCTCATAATGGGGCTATTTTTGTATTGCTAAAAGGGTTGAATATAACATCATAGAGTACACACTTCAATTCTACATGAAACTTGTGTCCATATATGAAGAATTATGTGGATAAGGGAATTGAATTACAAGACCATAATGAAGTCAAGCACTGTAATATAGGTTGAATATATAAAATTCCAATTGAATATGGCATTCACTAATTAAAAAAATATTTGATAAAAAAAATGTTCTTCAAGCAGTTATATATGCCAACTATTGCCATATTAAATTTGAAATACCTAAATCTTGATTTTTTAGCCGCTTTATAAATTTAAAAAGAATTTCTCGACGCTAAAATGTTTATGTTAATTTACAAAAAAAAAAAAAAAAATACCGTATATTTTTCAGCTATCACAGTTGTTTCATTTTGTATCGAAATTTAATAAATGTATTGAAGTAAATAAAAAATAAAAATAATATTTAAGTAACATGTTATTTCTCACTTAAATTTCTAATTCATTCAATCATCTACTTGATTGATTTGATGAATTTTTTAATTGGAAAAATTTTTCATTTTGATGAGAGGTGCAAATTTAAAAAAAGTCTTTAAGTATATGAATTTTTAATAATATATTTCGCATGATCGGCTTAAGTTCATTGAATAATTGTAGAAGAATACAGTGTAAAAGTTTTATTGAATACTCGGCAGAATGGAAAAATTGAAAAAGAAATATATTCAAAAACAAACAAAAGGGAGGAAAAAAACAAAGGGATAATGGACAAAGGAGATTGGGTTAGGGAAGTGGAAGTGACAGACGCTGAAAAAGGAGCTAGGGATAGGGTCGAGGTAGAGAAAAATAATGACGACGTTAGGAAAGGGGGGAAGCATGAGGATAAGGAAGATGACATTGACTTGCTGAGACTGCATAAGAACATCCTCATGCATCACGGACAATTACTGACCCAACTAACGGAGGAGGACAGCATGCTGGACTCGGCGAAGGATCTTGTAGGATCCGGTGCGACGGAGGGACTGCCTCTTGGATCCGATGAGACGACAGTTGTCTCTGCTCTTGATCGGGGCAAGGAGGGCGGAACTGCAGTCACTGTGTCATCACTGGGTATGAAGCAGGAGAGCTCGACGGGGGCATCAGGCATGTTAAGGCCCATGGCCAAAACTATTGTTCGGCAGGAAGCGGTAGCAAATCCAATGGATGAGCAGGCTGCAAACGACAGTCGAACGAGATACGAAAAGGCGAAGAACGGTATTAGGGCCTCCATAGCTGCACTAAATAAGTTGGCTAAGAAGGACCCATCACTGTTAGACGGACGGGATAGGCATGTTCGCAGGAAACACCGAAAGAGCATTTACAGGTTTGAACGGACCTGTGGCTCCATCGGTGATATCTTGGGAATGTCTTATCCCGAGGGTTTTAAAGTGGAGGTAGAGGAAGGTCCGGAAATTGCTCGTAAGGGTAAAGAGTCCGTGTCTACCAGCACTTTAGAACCACAAGTCGGCGCTGGCAATTATGGAGTTGTTCACAAGCCATCCAGCAGTCCTGTAAGCTCCCTGAAGGGAAAGGACAGGTCAGATAGGATCGGTATTGGGACAAAACACATTAAGAAGGGAGTAGACCGTGCTGATTCAGATGGAAGAATCAGTGCGGAAATGTGGCGGCTGATTGAAGACAGACTTATGGACGAAATCTTCCAGGCGAGGCACAGGCCGGGTGAAATAGCCTTCATGGGTGCAGACTGAACAAGGGGTGTCAAGACTGTTGGTTGAGGTAATAAAGGAACTTTTGAGTTCCTGAAAGCCGTGATTGGCAGATGCAGCAATCTTTGTTCAGATGCGCAACTGTAGGTTATACCAGTGTCGGAATTGCCTTTGCGGCCAATAGTCACGGTGTGGATTCCACCACCCATTAAGCCGGTGGAAGTCATACTGGGAATATTGGAAGGACAGAATAGGGAGATTAATACAAGTCAATGGAAACTTGTCTCTTCATTGACTTGTAAAGAGAACCAAGGAAAAGATTTCCGACTCGTAATAGATCGGGAATCTATTAAGAAATTGGAATCATTGGGGGGGGGGGGGGTTGTTACGTTCGGGCTTGGCTATGTCAAATTTTGTTACACGAAAAATGACAAAGCCAAAGAGGTTGCGGATTGTGAAGCGGCCTCGACCGAATTAATAACCTACCTTAGTGAGACCAATGTGGACGTGGCCCTAATCCAAGAGCCTTGGTTAAATAATAACCAGGTCTGTGGTCCAAGGGCTAAAGGATACAAATTGTTCAGGCCATTCACTGAGGACAAGGTGAGGACTTGTATTCCAGTGAAGAATGAATTTCAGTTAATTTTTCTTAATTCTTTCAGTTATGGTGACCTAACGGTCGTTCAAGGAGAGGCGCTAGGAGGCAGTAAACTGGCCTTGGCCTCGGGGTACATGCCCTATGAGGAGCCGGAACCACCGGATGACGCAAGACGGAATGGAGTACGTCTATTGCTCGGTTGCGATGCTAATGCACACCACAGTCAATGGGGTAGTAGGGATAACAATAAAAGAGGTGAGTCAACATTTGATTTCGTTATTACGAACGATCTTTTAATCTGTAACAAGGGTACTACGTTCACGACGAAGGATAGGAATTCGGTAATAGAAATCATATTGACTAACTCTAGGGACCTAGTTGAGGATTGGAGGGTGGCTATGGGGTGCACTTTCTCTGACCATGGCAGGATAACCTTTAATTTGAACTTTCTGGGTTCTGAAGGGAAACCTTTTAAGAGTCTGCTGAGACTTAAGGAATTAGGACTATTAGGCTCATCAAGAGCAGGTCACTCCAGGGTCATATACGAGATCAGCTACGATGAGGTTAATCTGAACTCCACAGGGGCATCAGATTACATGGCCGCTGAATCAGACTTTGGGGTAAATCCTGTCGTGGGGATACCTGATAGCGAGATCTGGTCCGGCACTGAGAAACTATATGAAGGTTGTGCAGTGTTCACGGACGGATCGAAGATGAACATAGGTACTGGTGCGGGGATCTATATTATGGGCACGGATCTGAAAGGCTCATTTAGACTCCCTGATGAGAGCAGCGTTTTTCAGGCTGAGATTCTCGGCATACTGAAAGCCGCAGAAATAATCAGGCAGAACGTTGCGAGGGGTACCGAAGTTACTCTCTATGTGGACAGTTAGGCGGCTCTGAAGGCCTTGGGGACACATTTGGTGAAATCCAGTCTAGTTACTACCTGTAAGAAGACACTGAGAGAGCTGATGGAGGACTACATGGTGAGACTCTGCTGGGTGCCTGGCCACTGCTGATGAACTGGCAAGGCAAGGCGCAGCAAAGGATGTCTCGGAGAGGGAAACCTATGTGAAACCACCACTGAGTTTCTTCTATGGGAAGATCAATGATTGGATCTTGGTCAGAACCAATTCGGCTTGGGAGAGTAGAGAGGACTGTAGGGTGTCGAGGGCTTGAATAGGAAGAGCTTAAGAATCATGATAGGGGCCATAACGGGTCACTGTTTGATAGGGAAGATGAGGTCTAGATGGGTCGCTAGCAATTCCGATTTTTGTGGAATGTGTGGGGACGACGTCGACGAGACCGAGTCTATTGAGCACATTGTGTGCCATTGTCCACGATTGCAGCATCGTAGGATGAAATGGCTGGGTAGCCAATTCCTCGGCGGGCTACGTGACGTTCGTAGACCTCATAGGCTTCGTCATGAGAATCGACTGTTTAAGGGAGAATCAGGGGTATGACCGTAGGGGGAATGGTAACATTGCTAATCCTCCTATATGATTTCACTCCTATTCTTTTCTCTTTCTTTTCTCTTCTATTCCTACTCTCCTATTTTCTCGTATTTTCTGCATTGTATTCTATATTTCACAGCTCTTTCAACGAAGGGACTCACAATGGACCGAGATCGATCTCTGGGTGGAGATGTGGTACTTTCTAGTATCACATCAACCTTCTCTATCTATCTATCTGTTAAATTCTAATCTAAAACTGTCCAACGAAAATATCAAAATATGACCTTTTTGTCCTACCTTTTATCTTTCACCAAAATGTTTGACCAACCTATATTTCTGAGTTGCTCCTATTAACAACATACTATTGTAAAAATATATTGCACCAAATAGTTGTAGTAAGTGAAGCAAATAGTGAACTTAACATAAACTAAAAGTGGTTTTAGTATCATTCTAATTGACTTGAAAAATCAAAACAACATTAGTGGCAAACAAATACAAAATAAAAAAAAAATTAAAAGAAATCAAGTTTATATTAACCAGCATGCATGGAAAATATATATATATATATATATATATATATATATATATATATATATATATATATATATATATGTATATATATATGTATATATATATAATAACTAGCAAATCTTTAGTCTGGCTTTAAAGAAAAAAATCTGAACAACAACACGATGATTCATCATTGTTTACATTTTGCTTAAACAGCCGGTATTACGGCAGCAGCAATATTACCAATAACAAATATAATATTTTAAAATAAAATGAATAAAAAAAAGAACCACATGTTGCCAACATTCATACACTCTAAAAAACACTAGACACTATTTACACTGAATGTTGATTGTCATTTGGCGCGCGCAATCATACACACAGCTGTGCAATATAGATTTGTTATTCCTATTTTTTTTATGAATTTTGTATTTGCTATCCTATAATCCACTAGATGTTGCATGAACATATCTGCAACAATACTAACAACAAAATAATATTGTTAATATTAACGGTAACAAAAAGAAAAAATATATGTATGGAATAATAAGCCGCAAAAGTAATAATGATTTTATTTATACTTCGATAGCAATTTATAGAAGGAGTTCCTAAAGGTAGAGGTATTATATTGTAATCTTAAATACATTTTTACAAATCAATCAATATATAAAATTTGAAATATTCTAAAGATTTCAAAAGACCTTAATAGCGAAATTAGCCTATACTAAATTGATTACTTAATTGATCCTTAATTTTCTTTTTAAATTTTAAGCTTGTGAAGTGCTTTACATTTAAAATACTTTGCACTTTATTTGTCTACAAAATAACTATTATTTTTGCCATTTGATTCCTTTAAATATCTGGCTTTATTACATTAAACTTAAAAATAGTTTCAACGTATTTGCATTGAATGTTATTGCATGATTTACACAGAAAAAATCTAAATATTATCATATGGGCAATTAATTGTTTTTTTCGATAGCAAATGATTTAAAGTCTTATTGCAAACAAAAAGAAAACCTACAACAAGACTAACTACAATTTCTTTGGAAAAATGAGCTGAAAAATATTTTCATAAAAAATAAAAAATAACTTTTATGTAAATTTATCGTATTTAAATCTAAATTTAAACAAACTCATCACTTCATATTGGCTGGTGTTTTATTAGTTGTATGAACATTTTTTTTCTCCTTTTGCATATTTTTATATAATTTTACCAGCATCAGTAAGTGGTAATAACAGCAGCCAGCAAACATGACTTGACCCAAATTTTGTACATGAAGGGATTTTTAGTTTGTATTTTGCATACTTTATTATTGTTAAATTCGATATGAAAATTTATATATACAAGTGTTGTTTTGGGCTGAAGTTGTTGGTGTTTTGTTTAAAAAACAATTTAACAGTTTTATGTTAAATTTAAGATTTTTTTCTTTATGTTTTATTTATATTTTTTTTTTTTTTTTTTGTCTGCTATATTGTTTGTGTCGGTCTGGTGATGATTGTTGCGGCTTCCAAGTTATGGCAAATCACTAAATTTGTATGTTTTCTGATTTAAAATATTTATTGTCAGATTTGCATTTAACTCCTTAAAGAGAAAAAGACATATGAGCACTTGGGTGAAATGCAGGTATGTACAAGTTTGGGAAAATTAATGAATGAAACTAAATGATAAAAATGATTAAATTTAATATAAATTTAAATGATTTTCTATTATTATAAAAAACTATTTGCTTTTGTATGAAATATTTAAAAGACTTAAGAAAAAAAAACTTTGAAACTAATTAAAAAAATTTAATTTTTATGACATAAGACTGAAGACACGAATTCCATTCATGACAAAAAAGTTTTTCTCTTTAAGAACATTAAAAAGGCTTAGAACAGGAACTAGATCAAACTAACACGAAGAATCATAGTAAAAATTTGAGACTCAAATTTGTGGAACTAGTAATTAGCATAAAGATTTGAGTTAAAAACTTGTAATTAGAAAATCATTCGAATAACATATGATACGAACCTTTTTCTTTTGTAGTCTCGCAATATTGAGGGGTAGAACAGGTACCCGTTTATAGTTCAATTAAAATTTTATACGAAAATAAAAAAAATTTATATAAATATACATAGAAATACAGTAATGGTCAAAACATTTGCAACGCAAACAAAATTTTCATTAGCAATTGCATTTTTTTTTTATTAAAAATTATATTTTAGGCCATTACTATTCCAGCAAAAACTTTGGTTGTATGAGTTAAGAATCTAATATAATGGCTTCTCATTACTTATACATTAGTTGTATAACTCATCATTTTAACACGATGATGACATTAGAGGCAACTACTTACCTCATATTATTACAAGTAGGAATTTTAAAAAATCATTACTGAGATGTCATTACCAGAACTAATTATTTTCAAGCTATTCAATAATTCATTGATTTTAAAGTATCACAGAAGTCATTATTAGTGAAAAAATAGGAACTATTTACATATTAGATTACAAATAACTAATTAAATATAAGAATATAACTTTATGCTTTTATTTTAAATTTAAACGTAAAAAGAAATTTTTACAAACTTGAATTAGAAATTTCAAAACTTAACAATAACATAACCTTTTTGGCGTACCAATTAAACACATACACACACACACATATATATATATATATATATATATATATATATATATATATATTCTTTAAATATATGAAATGGTAAACTGAATTAAAAAAATACCATTTTCAAAAATTTTATCATAAATTTATCATGAATAAGTAATTTCATACCGGGTCATAAATAAGTAGTTACTATACTACTTGTATGTAATGCACACGGTACGCTGTTGTACATGTCATTACTAAGTTTTTGCTGGGTTATTTTGCTTGAATAATGTAACTTCTGTCATTTTAATAACACTAAACAACAAATTTTTGTTCATCAAATATTGACTCAATGAATTTAACGCCAAATGGAAGCATACTATCAGAGCAGCAAGCCTACTATTATTTATCGGCGGCGGCTTAAGAAGTATTTTTCTTTGGCTTATTATTTTTTCAGCCACAATTAAACTATATTTTGTTTATAAATTGTGCTTATTTTTTGTTTTTTTTTTTTTTTTTTTTTTTAATTTGGGTACCAATTTTACGGTTTATTGAAAAACAATTTTTATTTATATTTATATAATAGCTGAATTGACAAGGTGTATTAATTTGTTATTTATCACTTATTTTAATGTATATAGTTCTGAAAATGTAATGCCGTTAGTATTTTGAAAATAACGCTATACCATAAAATATCTAGTTTAAAAATCTGTTATAAAATTTTTCATTTTATCGCCAAAAAATAAAATAAAATAAAATAAAATAAAAAATAAATAAGAAAATGAAATAAATAAATGAATACATGAATAATCAAGTAAATAACTAAATAACAAAATAAATAAAAAATAAAAACGTGAATACTGTATTATTTTCAGAATTTCAAATAAACCCAATAAACCAATCGATATTATAACGATATCGAAACGTTATCATCAAGTTGTTTTCAAATCTTAAATGATAGTTTTTATTGATTTATGGTATAGTTTTTGAAAAAAATATGAAAATTTTGTTTACTTCTATATAAAATAAACGACTGTTTGTCGTTTAAATCATACGTTGTTTTGTTGTATTTGCTGTTCGCATACATATAGTACATAATTTGGCCATTATTTAAGCTAATCGTCATCAATATGCGATTTGCTACCCTATATCGGGTATAAAGTGCGTAGAAAAACGATAAGGTCATTTTTATTTGTTCCATGTATGAAAAAGTTCAAGTTTAAAAGTTGGTGGCACTGCTAGCTAAAATACTTATAACTGAAAGGTGTTTCTACATGCACCTGAAAATGGGTCAACATTATTTTCTATTAAAATCACATTTTTGGCAATTTATTCCTTGATCACTTTTATTTATTTAGTAATAGAAGTGATTAGGAAGTGAATTGATTAATTAATTCCAGAAGTGTTCCTAGCAATTTATTCCGTCCAGCTTTAAAAATTTCTACTTTTAACTATTCCACTAAATTATACAATCGTTATCCAGGATAAAAGTGCACTCTGAGTCTTAACAATAAAATTAAATTAACATTGAAAATAGGAAAACTTTCAAACTGTTCCATAACAGACACTCGAAACAAGTCTATGTGTATATACTACCAGTGTTTTTGGACGATATTGCGCCTAGCATGGTAAGAAAGGAATTGATTATTATTCATACTATCCATTTTAGTTAAAGGAAATGCTAAAAATGGGTCCAAATTATGATAAACATAACATAAACTCCTAAAGAATTCTCGCAAAATTTTATCATTTTAAAAATATCTGGATTCCTCTATTAAATCTTCTTCATAGTCTGACGGGCTGTTGAAATCATCGGAAATAATTTTGTATCTAAAAATGGATTCAGATAAAAAATATAAGTTTTCGTTATGTATTATTTAAAACTTTATCCTTGCGCAATTATCCCAAAAACTTCACAATTTATTTTCTAAAATATGTTTTATCTTATTCTATAATAATTACATTTAGTCTGAATATCAGTTCTAAAATAATTGACTTTATAAATTTTCTGACTTTTCCAAAAGTTGGAAAATTTAAATCGCAGGTTTTCTAATTTTATTTTCTGTAGTATTGTCTATAAATCTGTATAGTTTTATTCCAACTTTTTTAATTTGTTTAACAAAATTTTTAAAAGTTTAAAAGTTGAAAGGAAAGGAGTTTCCATTAGCCTGGAGAAACAAAAACATATTTTCATTAATTATGGTTTAAATTTAGCATTTAAACATTTCTTAAATATTTAAAAATTTTTTTGTACACTCCTTACACAATTTTTCTAAAACACGTTAATGATCTGAGGAATTCCTAATAACTTAAACGTTTTTAAGACGATTTTTTCTTTTTATGTCATCTTTAATAGATATTTATGTGTAGACTGCGATTGTTTATTATTTTGTTAAAAAGTAAATTATTTAATAGCTACATTTTTGGAAAATTTTGAAAGAGCTACATATATATTTTCCACCATACAATTTTCAGGTCCAATGAATGATTCTAGAGGGTGTTTACGGTCAAAATTCGCAAATCGCTAAATTTTGGTGCAGTCTAATATACATGTATCGAACATCCTCCGAAAGGTAATATAGGATGCTGTAAATAAAAATGCCACGACCAATTTTGTAAACAATTCTTTTTTTGAAAGATCAAATAAAATTTATCATATATATCAAGTACTTTTTTGGAGATAATCGTGGTATAAAATATAAGTTGGATGCCACGCCCAGTTTTTTGAACACTTTCAGTAAAAATCAGTTTGCTACTTTCTTGATATTACGAACACAATTCAAATAAAATTTGATATATATAAAAGGAAAGGAGAATACTGTATATTATAAAATTTAAACTGTTTATTTTTAACAAATTTTAAAATTTTAATTACTAGAAATCAAAGCAACTCTTTTTTATAAAAAGAGTTCGTGGCATTCAGTCTGTACTTTCGTCAAGAATATACATATGTACCAAGCTTAATTTTGGTCGGTTCAGTAGTAGCTTAAACATAACTTTAAGTTAAATCAAATAAATAACATCATGACAAAAATAGGCGTAAAAAGGAGTGGCATCCTCTATAAATTTAGTATAATAATGCTAGTAGTATATAAAACAACAACATATAATAAGATCAAATTATTTAATTGTTTTTTATTTCCAGTCATATCAAAAAGGAGCTCCAAAAAATTCGAACTTTACGAGACTATAAAATCAAAATTCTAAAATATTTTGAAAAGTCCTTTGAAAATGTTAAAAGACTAATTGTAGGCTTTTATTTTGTTTTGAGACTATTGAAACAGCTTTATTTTGATGCACTGTGTAATCTAAACTATAATTTTCTATTTCGGGTATGCAAGCATTACCAATATAAGAAAATCTCCGTAATTTGGGACTGTCACTTTATTACCCACCGAAAAACCAGCTAGTGCTTCCAAAATTAATTTTCCGATAGAGATCAGTGGTCAATTGTGGACCGACAATTGATGTTGTAAAATAGTAAATATATAGAAATTATAAACCGATACTAATGAGATTTGATATTGTGATTTATGTCCATGCAAAACAATAAATATTGTATACAATTTGCCTTATGCGGGATCCATAGCCAATATATAGGGCGATCTTTTACTTTATTTATTTTATTTATTGGCGCAAAACTTTTGCAAAAATCTTAATATATGTAAGGCATTTATTAGCGGTAAAATCCTATTCCAGAAGGATATTTTTATGGGGTGAAAATAATGGAGCAATCATAATCAACATTCATTGCTTTACAGTTTAATATATCAAATTTCATTAAGATAATTTTAAAATTGTGTTCTGTATAGCCAACCAGCCAGTTAGATATTAAGTAGTACAACTTTATTCCTCGAATAATTCAATATATATATATATATATATATATATATATATATATATATATATATATATATATATAAAGTCGCATAGAAAAATGTAATCTCAGTAGAGGCCTAAGAAAACTTCCGCAAGAAATTATGGTTCCAATATCAAAATTAAGCTCCCGCCGAGAGACATAAATAATCAAAACAAAAAAAAAAAAAAGTATTTGAAAGACCAAAATCCTGTGGTTAAAGATTTTGAAATATTTTTTTTTCATAACCAGCTCAAAATTGCAAATTTTTTGAGACATATTTCTGGAAAAAGTCGAAACATTTTCTTGGCCTAAATGTGTGGTACTTATGATTTTTCAATGAATAATCTTGGTTTCTGAAAGCAATTCTACAAGTAACAATTCGTCAATGTTTCCACATTACAGTCACAGTTTGGACCAAGACATTTTTTAGCATTGTCTATGCTTTTTTTAGTAGTACTCGTATTGCATCGCAGCTTTAAAGTTTATGTCGAAGTTGGCGTGTATATAAAATTTTACCCGCTAATAAAAATGTTAAATTATTGATTATATCTCACAGAAAAAAATATTGTATACAATTTTTTAATAAATTTGTATTTCAGTTTTACGTTTTTTATTCAATTATTATTAGCTATTGCAATTATTGTTGGCTTTGTTAAAACTGAATTTACATTTATAAATTATGCAAAATTTTATATACTAAGAACTGTACGACACTTTTAACATTTTAGATAATTTTTTAGTATTTCTTAAAAGAAAAGACTAAATAAAAATAAAATTTCATGAATTTTGGCGATTTATGATTAACAATTTGGCGACAGAGGCTCAAAAAAATCTGACAACCCGGGTAATAACTCTAACATATTTCTATGGTCTCTACAAAGTTGCGCTAACGTGCCGTATACTCAATATTAATTCACAAAATAAATAATTTAATGAACTTATTTTAGCTTATACAGTCGAATATGGTATAAACGTTTATAAAGAACTATGACTATAGCTAACACTTTTTTTCGGTTCCATTGATTTTAAATAAATTTTCCATACAAATAAGTACTTTTATAACGAACACGATTACAGCGATTTTTTTTTTACAACGAAAAGATTTTTGTGTCCTCCTAATATATTAAGATTAGGGATCGCAATTTCCTGGACTTTTTTATTTTCCGGGACAACGGAAAAAATTTTTCGACTTCCCAGTATCCCGGATTAAAAGCTACAATTATCACTGGACGCATTAGTTGAATAACTGCGACCCAAATAGATTATGAGTCTTTGTATTAGCAGATTTAAAACAGGATTTTAAATGTACACGGAAAAAAAATATTTCTTTCAATTGACATAGTTGTTTCATTTTATATCGAAATTTAATAAGTATATTCAAGTACATATAAAATAAAATTTAAGTAAAATTTTATCTCTTACTTAAGTTTTTAAACCAATCAATCATATACTTGATTGATTTTGATAAACAAAATTGATTTGATAAATTTTTTAATTGGATTTTTTTTTCTATTTTCTAATTTTTTACGGTTTTTACTAATATGATATAATCATTTTGGTGAGAGGTGCAAATTTAAAAAAGTTTTTAATTGAATGAATTATTTATTAATATATTTGGTGATTGGTGGGTGACTTTTTTCTGTGTACTGAGACAGAGAGATTTGATCAGTTCTTACGATCAAATGAATTCTGAGATATCGTGAATCGACATAATATTAAGCCAATTTCTTATTTTTATTTAAAAAGTATGTACCACAAAACAATGTTGTATTTGCGACATAAAATAGATATATAATATATCTACATATTATATATATACATAACACAATATTTTCTCAGACATTGGTATTATTAAAAAAAATTAAACAAATTTTGTAAATATCTTTAAAAATTCAATTTATTAAAAATTCACTAAAAATGTAGAATTTAATAATTCTACATTCTATTGACTAGTGATATTTAGAGAATGTATATCGAAACCCATTCCTGTTTTATCCGGTGTTCCGCAAGGTAGTCATCTCCGCCCCTTATTATTCTTAATATTTATAAATGATTTACCAACTTGCATTAAGAATTCTAGAATATTAATGTATGCAGATGATGTAAAGCTGTTCCATAGCTTTAACTATTCCTATCAATGTTCTTTACTCCAATCAGATCTTGGTAATCTTTATGATTGGTGTATGATGAATCTAGTGGATCTGAATTTAAGAAAGTGTAAACACATGATGTTCTACAGAAGAAGTCCAGTACTCTGTAGGTAGACAATGAATATCAACTTGATCTGGTCGAAGAATTTCTTGATCTGGGTGTGTTGCTTGATTGTAAACTATACTTTAATTCCCATGTTTCGCAAATTGTTAATAAGGCAAAAGGAGTTCTAAGTTTCCTCAAGCGTTCCGGAAGAGAGTTTAATGATCCTTACGTTTCCAAGCAATTATTCATATCTCTCGTAAGAACAATCCTAGAATATGGTTCCGTGGTATGGGATCCTCAATACGAAGTTCATATAAAGAAAATTGAATCGGTCCAGAAAAAATTTCTCTTATTTTGTCTTTGAAAGCTTCCATGGAATCCTAATATTAATTTACCATCATGTGAAAGTCGATTACAGCTTATTGATCTCCCTACTCTTGAAAGTATGAGAAAATATATGAATATTTCATTTGTAAATAATTTAGTAAACGGTTTAATTAATTCTGAGTTCCTGTAAGATCGAATTCGTAATCCCAAATTGTCTAAGTAGAAATTATACCCCTTTAAAAATCAAATATTTTTGAACCACTTATGACAACTTTGATCCCATGAGACGTACATGCAATCAATTCAACAGTTTTTATCCATATATTGATTTCTCAGTAAATCTAATCCGCATTAAGGGGAGTATTTTTAACTTAGTTAAATAATAAATAAATAACAAGACCTTGTTATTGAATGATTATGGAAAATATTTTACTGTAAATAGTTTTAAGAAAAATATATATACTAGCCTGTAAAATATTGTAATTTCATTGGCTATTAAATAAATAAAAATAAAAAATAAAAATAAATGATCGCCTTTGTCGGAACAATTCGGAGTCGGTGTTACATTGTTTGTAGGTTCAAAAAAATGGTTTAACATTATAAATAACAAAAGAATATCGTACAGTTAAAAGTGCCTAATCAAACGGGGCATTATATGTATATAATATCTTGGCCAAATTTCAACTTCCTGCAAAGGTTATTGATATTGTTATGAAATTTAAACCGATAGCCTTGGATGCTAGTGCTTCTTTATTTTTTTATAATTTTATTTTAACTGAATAAATAAAATATAAGAAATAAAAAATGTATGAAATCAGAAGACATATAAGAATTTTGTCCGTAGAGTTATCTATGCTACTAAAAAATTAATAACGTATAGTTAAAATGCCTACATGATTCCTTCAATCAGTTGTACTTTTCCACTTGCTGCTGCTGAAATTTTATTAAGGTGTTTAACTGAATTTATGCCATAGATTCGTGCTATATAAATCAACTGATAAATTGTAAATGCAAATTTACTGATGAAATGTTTTTAAGATATAATGCGCATCTAAATTTTTAACTTAATTCTTTGAAAAATTACTAAGTTTTTGTTAAAATTCACACAGTTTTCTTTTTCCATTTAAGTGTTTTTAAAATTTCTAGGAATCAAAGACGAAATTATTAGGAAAGCGGGGAACGAAAAATTGCAAAATTTTCGGGAATTCTGTAATAAGTTATATATATTTTTTTAACAAAAAACTTTTTTTGGTATTTTATGGATAAACGAACTACGTTTATAACAAACTAAAATTGTCGGTTGCTTCGAGTTCGTTATAACCGTGTTCAACTGTACATTTATTTTTCAAAGTTTTACCTCTAACTAAAATTTAATTTTTATATTATTTGTCTTCTAATAAATAAATTGAATTTGATAATTCTATTAAAGTAATTGAATGAGTTGCAAAATAACTTAATGTTGTTTAAATTTCATATAAATCGTTTTATTGAATTTCTTTGAATTGACTTCAAATATTTCATGCGGTATGTAGTAGTATATTCGTATTTTCAAATTTTGAGCAATTAATTAAATAAAACTACAGCAGCATTTATCAAGTTGTCCTTCTCTGATGAAAACTTACGCATCCAAAAGTCTACCCAAAATGAAAAAAAAAATGAACTAAAAATCTGTTAAACATAAAAGTCATGAGCTTGTAACCAAAAAGGGCTTGTTGAAACTAAAAAAAACCTAAAAAAGTTATTGAAAAGAAATTTGAATTTAAACAAAAATCACAAACAAAAACGATTAAAATTTAAACTTAACAAAAATCAAAAGCCAAATATAAGAAAAATTAAGAGGAGGACATAAAAATTTGCAAAATGTATTTATTACGGAACCAAGTGATGCGTCGACACATATAAACACCACGATCGCCATGAATGCTTGAACCACGAACAAAAAACCAAAAACAAAAAACACAACTAAAGATCAACTAAAGAGAAAAAATATATCCTTATATTTGAAGTGAGACAACGTACAGTTTTGTAGTGAAGCGCGAAAATCCATGCGTTTTAGTTAGTTGGAGTTGTTTTTTCAGACTTTTTTTTCGAAAAGTTATGTTTACAGATTGATTCAATGCTTGACTTGTAAAGTTCAAGTAGAGGAGGTTGAGTACGCTGGAAAGATAACATAAAAAGAATCAATTCTGTATTTATATGAACCACAGCAAATAAAAAGCAAAAGACATATAAATATTTATTTTTAGATTTATAATGTTTCCAGAAATAATGAACAATTTTAATAGAATCAAAATATTCTATATAATTTAAAAGGGGTTTTATTTGAACGATTAGCTTCTTAGCAGTATTAGCATTAGGTGACTTTAGTCGCCAATTAACCCTTTTAAGCCATCTGCCCACTTTTTTGGCCCCTTTTTTTAAATGGAACTTAATGGCGAGTTTTTAAGACTATGTACTAAATGACGAAAAACTATGTTGTTTGAAATATGTTAATTTCAACAAAGAAATTAATTATTTTGAAATTGTTTTACAATGTTATAAAAACCATGAGAATTTATAAATAAATTGAAGCTGTTAAAAACTGAAGTTAATAATAAAGTTTATTAACAACTATTTAAAACATCAAACGCCGAATCTTTTTGGTCCTGATTGGGAAAATTAAAAAACCGATTTGATGATACTTAGTTTATATTCTTACTTTGTGTCATTGCAGTGCCTCGGCGGACTTAAGGTTAACACTTGTGAATCCAAGCTTTCAGTTCTAAATTTGTTAGACGGGGATTTGGAAAATTGGAGACTGATTGAAGATCTCGCACAAAAGTCCAGAAGTACATAAGTTTAATTAACGAAAAGAGTATTTTATGTTAAATATTTTTATGAATTAATTTTAATTTTTGTAATAATAAAAAATATTATAAATAAATTAAGGAGTGCGCACGAAAAAAATCCGTGCATACAAATCTGTTTACAAAAGCTAAATCGATATTTGATTTTTTATTTTAACTATATTTTTGTTAATAACTGTTATGTTTAAGTTTTAAATTTAAAATAACAAGATATTTTCTATTCGTTTTTAATAAAATATCACATCTTTTCCCGAATTCCTTCCATTAGATATTTTAGTACATTTTCGGTTATTTTTTAATGGAATAATTCCACCTTTTTCAGCTAAAAATAAGACGAAGTTTAAGTCTCATGTTTTGCTGAACTTTTAGTGTCCTTTAAATGTTTTTTTTTTTTATTAGAGCTATATACTTTCCAATTTAGTGGAGTTCTAAACAATTTGGTGGATTAGCATCTTTCACAATACCATTTGTTAGACACAACTCCAATGCATTGTTGCTACAATGAGAAGTAGAGGGATCTGGATCTGGACAGAAAAGTGCGGATGCATTGTGTTTTTTTAGAAAAGGAAAAATTATTTTCCGAAGACACTCATTCACACGTAATTCTCTGTTGAGACATTTGTTATGAGTGAAATGCTTCTTTCTCCGCACGTACATATGGCTGGCGAAACCAAAAACTTTCTTAGAAATAATGAACTTTTTGTACTCGGTATTTTGCCTCTAGGATCTACAACATAAAAGAAGTTGCAAAAACTAAGCCAGTACGTACGTTTCATCGTCCATTATGCATTAATCATAATTCTGAAAAAAAAAATCGTATGAAGCATTTTCGCCCTCACTTTTGCCTCCAAATTCTTTCTTGCGTTAATATCAGGAACTTTTTGTACCTTGTACGTCTTCAGTCCAGATTTCTATTTAACTTTTCTGATCAGTGTTGCCATTTTAGAATTTTTTAGGCTAAATCTAGTTTTTTTATTTTTCTTTTAGCCTCAAAATTTTCGTTTTTTGGAATTCTTAAAATTGCCTAAAAAAGTTTAAAATATTTGTACTTCAATAGCAAAGAAAATAATTTCTTACTTGCTATTACATACCATGTTAATTTGAAAAATCATCCATTTGAGCATTTATGAGTATTTATTCGCAAAAAATCTAGATTATTTATATTTAACTTCATTTTCCAAATAAAAGATAACAACTAATTTTTTTGACTTACTAAATCGATTACTATAATTATTTTTTAATAAACTATAGTAATTATAGAAACTATTAATTAAGATTATTAAAAAAAAATTCTTATAAAAAGAAAAATCGCCCAAAAATTTGGAAATGTTTCATCAAAAAAGAATTACAGTTCAAAAATTTCTTCAAAATCATTTCAAAACATTATATAATTGTTCATATGAAATATGTATAAGCAAAAATTGTATGAATAGTTTGTGGACGATTTTTTCATTTATTTATTTATTCATTTATTTATTTAATATTTCATTTATTTATTTGGACATTTAGGCCTTTTTGACCTTTTTTAAAGTTCAATTTATCCTCTTATTTTCCCACCTCTGATAAAAGATTCAGAGCAGTTAACATTTTGTAACATTTTTTTTTCCAGAGTTGCGGGAATTCTCTCTTAAAATTCTTTTTATTTTGTCGGCGGTCCTATAGTCTGAAAATCCAATTTTTCATCCACTACCAAGTTTCCTTGCGGTGGCCATGACCTCTTTATATATTTTTATGAACCGAAAAACTGTATTTCGTGACACACCTGCCTTTATAGCAATTCTTTTATATTACCGACGTGGGTTTTCATTATAAATTTGAATTTTGTGTTTTCGTGTTTTTTTATAATTTTGCTATTACAATAAAATTTTGTATATAGCTACTAAACATAATGACAAATGAAGATAAGTTAACGGAATTATTCTTTTTTCACCAAATCAAAAGTTATAAGCCTAAAAGTATGTATGTTTTTTCGTACGAAGTCCTTATTTTGTTATTAATAACACATTTTCCGTTTTTGTTTTTATAAAATAAAAAAATTTAGGAGTTTTTCAGATATTAAAGCAGTAGATACGTTTTTAAAAAAAAATCCCATTTTTGACGACTTTTTGAACCCCTTCTTTGGACACTTTTTAAAAATTCTCAACGATAACGCTGTTTCTCAGTAATCATTGCCAATCAGATTTGTTTCTTCTTTTTTTTAAATATTCAATAATAAGTCTAGTTTAACAAGTTGAGGATGTAATCTCACCTAGAATAACCAATCATTAGTTAAGGTTTAGAATGTTTTACGGTTCCCGGCAACGTCAGCTTTTATAGAGAAGCAATTCAATTTTTTTTTTTGGGAAACAGTGTAGACGGCCACAATAAGGAGTTCTTTTTTTAAAGTTTGTTAAGAAAAAAGTTTGTATTTAAAGCTTTTTTTCTTCTTTCGTAAATAAATATAATGCCCTAAAGCTGAATTACTTAAGCCGACGAATTCAATTAGAGTCGGCTATAAGGCGGCACAAGTGACTGGGTTGTTGTTTTTTTTTTTTTTTTTTTTTTGTAGCAGTTTGGGTTTTTTCTGATGCCTTTTTCATTCATTCGTTCATTCATTATAGCCATGGTGTGTTGTTGTTTAGTGATCATCATCATGGTGATCAGCATCATCATGATTCTCATTATTTTCATCTTTTCTACGTCATTTTAATCGTTCGTCGTTTGTAAACGTGTTGTTGTTATTATTGTTGACACTATGGCATCCTCTTTAAATTTTACAATAACTGACGTTTTATTTTATTGCCAGAATCATTTTCAACAACATCAACTTCAGCCAGCAAAAAAAAAAACGTTTGTAATTCTCTGAGCATTTTTTTGTTATTATTAAACCTAAATAAACGTATTTTTGCGTTGGCGCATTTTTAGACAAGTGATTTTTTTCAGCCCTCGTCTAATTGATTGTTTTATTTATTTTTGTTTTCTTTTGTTTATTTATATATTTTTCGTTGCATTATTTTTTATCTTCTTTTTCTTAAAGTTTTTGAATGTTTTTTTATATCGCCTAATTTTTCTTTACATATTTATTAAAAAAAGTCTTCCTTCCTATTTTTTTTTTTTTTTGATTCATGTTGAGCCTTTTTTTTTTGCTATAAAAATTTTCTTGTTGTGTCTTTAATATAATTTGTTGTTTAGTTTATGTTTTTTCGTGGCATCATTTTGTACATTGTCTTTTTGTCTCATTTCTTTATGGTTGTTAGGTGCGGTTCAGTTTGTTGTTGCTATATTAAGTTGGGCTTTTGTTGTATTGTTGTTGCTGTTGCATGTCACAATCACTTGTACGAATTAATGCTTTCTTTTGTGACACTTGGTTTGAATTTCTGTGGCAGGAAACAGGAGTGTTATGCAAATTATTTTTTATTTAGTTTCGTTTTATTATATATATATATATATATATATATATATATTTTTTTTTTCACCTATTATTTTCTTATTTATCAGATGTAGGTCACTAATTTAACAATTCTAAATTATATGTCAATAGTATTAACTATGCATAAGATATTTAGTTAAAATGTCATTTATGTACTCTTTTTAGAAAATTTATAATTAAATGATTGATGGAGATAAGCTAGACTATATTTTCAGAGAAACTAGAGACGCTAAAACGAAATACCATAAATATCTACACGAAAGTCTATAAAGGAAAATGATTTTAAGGTAAAATCATCATTAATAATAAATCGATTTTGAGTTAAAAATGTATGCGTTTTTTATTATTTAAAGATGAGCTTAGATTAAAAAAAATATCATTTTTTTATAAAAAATTTTTGTTACCACAAATATTTTCTCAATTATAGCATTTTTTAAGGAATATAAATGAAAGCAGATTGCATTAAGAAAAAAAAAATAGATTAATTAACCGCAGATCGTACGGTATTAATCTCAGACATAGTACAATGCAAAACGCTTCAAAGAGCACGCTGTCATATATTCTATGGATTACCACAATTTCCAGTTACCTGAGGATTTAAACTGATGCACCATTTAAAATAGAAACTGATCATAAATGTAAATTCTTTTAAGAGCCCAGACACAAGCTTGAGAGGCTACATTGATTTTGTCAATCCATTTGAAAATGTGTCTTTTATAAGATTGGTACTGAAAATGGGTAAAATTGGTTTATAAATAAAAAAGTTATGGGGAATAACCAGAAAATAACGGAGCCCGTCGTAACTCCGGTTAATATATTTTCGTCAAAATCTCTTTAACATATTACTGTATATTGAGAAACCAATTGACCCAATGATTTTTTAATAATTTAAATTCTAGAGAATAGTCTATTAAAAATTAAAAAATCGGTTGATCCGAAAAAAGTTTTCGATAAAGATCGGTATTCATAGTATGGATCTAGGAATTCTTATGGTCTACAAGCCATAAAAACTAAAGCATGTAAGATAACAAAATTTCATACAAGTGCTTTAAGAATAAAAACAAAAAAAAAAAAAAAAAAAAAAAAAAAAAAAAATATTAATTGATATAATTGTTATGGTGAGAGAAGTAAATATAAAAAATTTTTAATTGAATAAATATAATATAATATAAAATAAAATAATATATTTAGTAATTGGTAGCTTTTTTCTGTTTAGGAGCGGGGAAAGGTACCCTCATAAAAAACATATTTTATTTATTACATGTCTAAAGACCTATAACAACGTAAGTCAAAGATTTTGCTGAAATAATATTGTTATTAGGTTCAACAATTAAAATGGACAAGGGACGGGTGGGCTCAGGTGGCTACGACTCTATATAAATTAAGTAAGTATTGATAAGGAGTCATTCCATATAAAACCAACACGAAAAATTACAAATTTGTACCATACCTCTCCGAATTTTTTGACATTCGGTACAAAAATCATACTCATCAAACCTAAGACTGATACTCAATTTCAGATAATTTTATAACTAGTTAACGAAATATAGCAATTTGAAAGTGTAAAATAGCTAAATAATATGTATATACAAAATTACAAACATCTTTCAAAGTATTTATGGTGCAAGATTAATTGAGATGTCATATTGAAGGTCTTTTTCAAAATTAAAAAAAAAGATGAGGAAGCCAGATGGTTTGTTTTAAATGGAATGGCTCTAATAGTATATCTATAAAATTGCAAAAGTCTTAAAATTTTGAAGGAGTAATTTTTTTTAACAATTTTCTTATTTGGGTTGAATATTGTAAGGTTAAGTCTAGTGGGCCTCCGTACGAAGTAAATATTATAATGAATGTAGAATAAAACTGCAACAAAACTTTTGAACCTGGTTAAAAACTGTTTACTTGTGATAAATAATTTTTATCATCAACGATTTCTCATAACATTGTGAAAATTTATATATAAATCGGACAACTAACTTGATGTTAGCATTATACCTATTTAACTAATACAAAATGATTCATATTTTAATTCTGACGAGAGTCAAAGAAACTTTCTTTATAGATATAAATTCACTAAAGAAACAATACAAAAATTGTAGCAAAATTTTTTTCGAAGGGAAAATGTGTATGGGTTGAAATCAGCTTGTGGTGAAAAATTTTTTTCGGAAGTTTTCTAAACTACATTTTTTATTTAATACATTAGAAAGCATGTGACCGATTTCATAAAAAGAAGCATCGAGATATATTGTCAAATAAAGATATGTCTTATTAACAACTTTAATATACTGATATAACAATATTTTGAGAGAGTTGAAGAACCTGTAAATTAATGAAATTGTAAAATTTGAAAATATCTAAATTAAAATCGATTAATAAGTTTTGTACAAATTATACACAGGAGAGTTTTAGAAGCTTGTCAGTAAAATTCCAAGGTAAATTGAATAAAGTAATCGTATGAGGTTCGAAAAGTGTCAACATCGAGTTTTTAAAATTATAATAAAAAAGTTTTTCAGAACAGCTCCAAAAGTGGACAAAAGTAATCCAGAGGTTGAATACATTAAACTAGTTATCTTTTGAAGAAATCAATGTCTGTGCATGAAAAAATTTGTGCATATAGTTCAGCTTAAAAATTAATTCAATGGAACAATCTCTTCGATATTTTGATTTCTATATTCTAGTTCTAAGTTTAAAAGAAATAATAATAAAATATTTATTACTTCCTAGAATACCCTCTATAAGAACTGTATTGTGTTTTCGTTTACTTTTTTTGTTGCAATGGGTCCACTTCTTTTAAACTCTATTTTGATTTTTAATCAGTTTCATTTGTTCTTTAAATACGTTTTTACTAAAATCAAAACATTACAAATGGACTGAGTTTTGGACAATTTAGAGGCTTGGCCTCCTTTGGTATATAGCTGAACCATTTGTTCGAGAGCACATAGCTAATTTTTTGTTATAACGATGATACGGGAGATTATGCCAGAAAAATTAGAATTCGTTGTGCTTTCTAATAATAAAAAGGAACCTTTTCCAAAGTATTCATTTGCTTACACTTCTATGTTAAAAATGCCATTTGTTGTGATTAAGGTGCTTTTTTGCACGCAAGTACAAACCCAAGATTTGTTTGACAATTTTGATTTTTTTACACTATATTTATTTGCTACATTCGCTGCAAAAAGTTCGACAGTACGTATTTCATATTACCTTTTAGACGTATTCATATTTTTAAAAAAATTTTATCTCAATAATTATCGTCTTCTCCTTTTCTTCCACCTTATTTCCAGCATATCTATTAAAAACCTTTTTTTTTATCGTTTTTGACAAAATATACTGAGCAATTTAATAAATGAGTCCAGTTCCATCCAGATATGCGGAGATTTTTCTTTAAAATACGTATTATTCTGTCTGCGATCCTCCTGTCTGTGAATCAATTTTTTTTCGATTATCAGACTTTCTAATACAAAAGAATTTAGTATATAGTTACTGAGAGTAATAGCAAATGTAAATGTATAATAAAATTTATAAATTTTAAGGTGTGCAGGGATTTTTTCATAGGCAGTCCTTATATTAGATTTACGTTAACTTTTATTACATATTAAAATGAATACTACATTGAAGCTCTTAAGTTCTCATAAACTTACATAATTAAGATGAAATAAATATTAATTATCATATTTATAAGGCGTTTATTTTGAAAGTTTTATAAAACCCATAATCAAACAAATCGAGTTAGCTATAAAAATAGTTATATTTTTATATAATAATTTTATCCTAATTTAAGTCTACTACTTTGTTCATTCAGAGATCTTAACAAGTTTAAGAAAAGAAACAGTAAAAAATAAATAAGAATCTAATAGTTCGATAAGAATTTAAATATTTTCGTACTTAATTTCATAATTTTTGTGGAAAAATAAACGGCTATATAGTAAGCTGTACATGATATGAAAATAATGCGATTTGTATAGTAAATGCGTATTCCATTAACTTTTTTATTGATAATGAGTATATCAGATTCGCCCAAGACGAACATGATCTTACTTGTTTAGTTTACGTTGAAAAAGGTATTCATAAAATAGTTTCTTAGGTTAAGCATTAAAATATTTTTCTACATAAAAGCATTACTAAAGTAAAAAGAGCAGTTTAAAAAACTTTTTTTTATCCATGTACCTTTTTAATTTTTTTTTTTTTTTATTTTAAAAAAAATCATTTGATCACTTACCAATATAATTTTTTTAATTACAGAGAAAATTTTACATTTAAAATATATACAATCTTTTATAAAATGGAGTGCTATATATGAAACGAAGGATCATTGGTAAAAAAATATACTTAAGTGATCAAGCTTAACGCATTTTTTTTTTAAGGAAAAATTTGGACTATTATACCAGATAGAACATCTTCTTATTTGGAAGTTTATTTATGATCTAAATTATAACTATTAATCTCAAATATAGCAAGAATCGTGCTCTTTCAAACTACACTTTCTTCATTAACAAACATTTCTCTAAATATTCTCTATACCTTTTTCCATCCACATCAGCACACTGGAGCCAAACGCAAAATTTTTTGTAATAAATCTGTATCTCCTAAAATACTGGTCGGATCTAAGATTTCTGAAAAATTATATTGTAGTCACCCCGTGATAACATGAGATACCCTACAGGGTGTCAAAGTTGACTACCTCGAGTATGTAAAAGTTTAAAAAAGTTTTAACTTCTACAAATCAAGTCCGACTTCAAAGATTTTTATATTTCTATAAAATGCTTAGCAAAATAAAGAAAATGAAAGTTTACTCACATAAGTTATCTCTTACAATTAAAAATATATTTACGCTTGAATTTTGAAATTTTCATTTTTTGCCTCGACTTTATTTCGTCTTTAGGGAGTAAAGCCTGATGTACATGGGGAAAATTTTTTAAAAATGTTCTGTAATTTGTAATATATTAAAAAAAAAAATATGCTGGAAAAATTTGTTGATTACCTCAATTCATATAGCCTCGGAAAATATTCAAATTCAGCATTCTGAAATTTGTACGAAAAATAGGAACTTTTTTAAATATAATGTTTTAACTTAATAAAGAAATTTGAAATTAGTATAGGTTTACACCCTATATGCAGAAATGGTCGAAAATTGTGAATTTTAGAAAAAAAATTCATTTCCATCTATTTATAAAGTTTTTTTTTAATTTACTTAAGACTTTTAATCACAAAAATAGATTTAGATCGATTTTACACTAAATTGCTTTCCACCCAGACAAAACCGAATGCCTGAATGTAAATTTTTTGAAATAAGTCCATTTTTAACGACTTTTTTTTAATTGCATTAAAAAAAATCGCCATAATATTTGCACTATTATTTCCTGTGTGGTGTATTAAATATAAATTAGCCTTTTATTCCTGCAAAAATTATTTAAAAAGCTCTACAAAGAAATTCTTGACAATTTTTCAAAAATGAACAATACTTAATAAAAAAAAATAGAAATGCAAGCGTAAATATATTTTTACTGTAATAGATAACTTAGTGTGTAAGCTTACTTTTTCTCTATCCTTCCAAGCACTTTACAGAATTATACAAATCTTTAAAATCAAACTTGACTTGTAGAAGTTATGAGTTTTTGAAACTTTTACATACTCCAGGTAGTCAAATTTTACACCTTATAACGTATCTCAGGTTATCACAGAGTAACTACAAGATAATTTTTCTGTAATCTTAGGTCCTCCTCTACAACATGTTTATACATTTTAATTCGATCCCACCAGTAGTTTTGGAGTCCAGATTTATTACTCAAAATTTTGCGTTCGGCACCACTGTGGTCATGTACATTATTTGTATTTTCAAAACAGGTAAAAAGCACCATTCAGTTCAATTACGTTTGACTTGATCTTTGTTCGATTATTGTTTTGATTAATTAACTGAGATTTTAAAGGGTAGTTTGTTTGTATGTAAAACAACCAGCATCAATATTTTGGTTTAGTCTGAAGTATCACATTATGTTAACGTATTTACGTTAACAATATTAACCTTATGTTAAGATCACCAAGAGACTTATATAAAAAATGTGTGTAAATGTATATTCCATACACAGCAGCCCACGCCTAAAGTACACAAAGTTACAATAAAAAAAGTTCACTAATAAAACTACAACTTAATGTGATTGATTGAATTTTTGTTGATAGTGTATATATTTTTTAGCTTATGAATAATTTAGTTTTACTATTACGAATATTCCTATTATTATGGTGCTGTGTTATGTGTTTCTTTTAAAAACTCGATTGAGAAATTATATTACAATAACATAATATGTATAATTAAATTTGATTATAGTCATTGTTTTTGTTTTTCTTTATGGAATAAATATAATAAGATGAATACATTTTTTATAATTAATTTTTTAAAATTAATAAATTGATATCAGCAAGTAAGATGAACACATTTTTTATAATTAATTTTTTAAAATTGATATCAGCAAGTAAGTATTTGTTATGTAATTAAAAGAAGAAAAGTATTAAAAAAATGTTTAACTTTTTAGCGAATGGTTAAGTAAACATTCCCGTCTTTAATTATAAATATAAATCTTTGAAAAAATTGTTGTTAAATGATTTTTTTTCAAATTGTTTTCTATTATTTGTTTTACCAAGCGATCAGAATTTGAAATAAATCCTCATGAATAACTTTTTAATATTTTAGTTTCAAATATCTTTTAACACTTTAGTTAAAAAGGAAACCAACAGAATAAGCTATTTTCATGGAATTGATCTATGAATTCTTATACAACAACAGCAAACTCCCTTCCACACCCAAAGTAAAAAGTAGATCTTAGATTGAAAACAGAAAAAAAAGAAAATGAAATAAATTAGAATTTCATAAATAATTGTTATTACAGGTTCAGGTGTCAGTTTAAGTGTTATTCAAGTTTTACGACCTCATAAGTAAATGAACTCAAAAGATAAAAATAATAAATATAAATATATATATATATATATTTAGTCTTAACAAAACCCACAGATATGAATAAGGTATACAAACACTTGTTGAAAACAATGTTGAAAACCAAATATTAAAAAAAAAAAGATTTAAAACAATAACAAATACCGAAGATAATAAAACATATACAAAATAAATTTAAAAATACAATACAAAGTGAAAAAAACAATTAATCACCTGTTTGGTATGATCACAAAAGATCAATCACTTGTTGTGTTTGCTTTGCACGTTATGTTACCGTAATAATGGTGAGATATTTGACATAGATTTCAATTTTTAAAATAAAATTCAGACATTTATTCATTTACACACTTACGCTCCCATTTAAAATATCATACATCTGTATGTTTGTCTCCAATTAAAACCCATTTTAATATTTTGTCTTACATCTGTATGTTTGTCGTCAATTATAACCCAATTTAATATTTTGTCAGCTTCATACCACAGCACCATGCGTTTTTCTTACTCCTTCTTCTTGTTGAGCCTGGGTATGAGAAGTAGGCCAGAGGAAATAGAGTTAAAAACTTATTGTACTCCCTCAGGCAGGAAGAGGAGAAAAGAAATTAAACCTTAAAATACAAAAGACCAGATGAGTTTGGTAATATAAAAGAAGGCTGTCAGAGTAAAGTTAAACTTTATGTTAAAACCATCATACCAATTGCTTGTGGTTTTAATTAATTTAAAGTCAATACAAATTTTTGGTGACAGCACACTAAAACCTATAACAACAACAAAAAAGCCTGAAGTCACGATTTGTTTAACAACCAAATGATGTATGTTTTTGTTATTCGATTTCAGTTAGTATGTTTTTTCGGTTTTTTTTTTTTTTTTGGTTTTTGGCCCGCATAAGTGCGTGTTAACTTTGTAATGCTTTTTTTATTCTTATACCTTGCTGATCTTCTTCACACAAGATCATACGGTATTTGTTTTTTTTGGGCTTTTACAGTTTGATTTAAACAAATCGCCACGATTTGTGTTGATGTTGTAAACGATGTCATTGTGTTGTTTTGGTCGGTATTTTTTTTTTTTTTTTTTTTTTTTTTGTTGCAATAGTATTATTGGTTAGTTGATGTTAAGCATAATTAAAGGGTTGCCAAATTTTGGTAGTAGGGAATATATTATTGATAATATGAATTCATCAAATTAAATTGAAAAACACAGATTTTAAAATTAAACAATTTTTTTTTTTTTTTTTTGATATTTTGCTGTGCAGAAAAAAGTTAATATCTTTAATAGTTTAAAAGTTACAGAGATACAGTTTCACATTTATCCAAATTAGAACGACAAAAATACAAAAACAAAAGCTTATTAATTGAAGTAAATATTTTCGTATTGATTAGTAAAAATGTCACATATAAAAGAAATATTTAGAATATTGCAAATATATTAATTTTATTTAAAATTATTGTGAAGAAGTATGTTAACTGCATACATCTCGTTAATTACTGTAGATATTGATATATATTTTTTGGTATGTAATAACAAATGTGTCCAAATTATTTTATTTTAAGTTTTTCGTTAAAAAGTCGATATTTGTAATAAACCAAACGATATTAAAACGATATAGGTGATGTAGATTTTTACATATGATAATCGTTTTCGAAAAAAATAAAAACGATAGTGTCCAAGGGCTAAAGTGTACATTTCCTTATGATTTTTTCCATAAAATTATGATGTCATTTTCGGTATCTTAATTTATAAAAATAAATCGTCACACACCACACCTTGTTCTGAATGCTATTTAATATCATTAGCATTTTAATATACTAAATATAATAATTAGCCATAATCAGCTAAATTAAGAAAAAAAAAATCTTAAGTAAATATAAATCATCATACATAACATATTTTTATGCAAATATTATCAATAATAATATTTGCATGCACGATTTTTTCCTTAGGGACATATTTTTGCAATTACGTACGTAAAAAATCTGGTTTTACCATTAAAAATCTGTTAAATATAGATTTTTTGCATTTGATTCTCAACTTATTTTTGTTCGTTGAAAATTTTTTTATTTTAATATTTTTATTTTGAAGTTTTTTTCCAAATATTTAGGATCATTATTTTGTTGGAAACCATAATATAATGCTCTGAAGCACACGGGAATTTTACCGAAAAGTGTTCCCATACTTGAGAATTGAATAGAGCGATTTCGTAAGAATAATATTCTTTTTCTTTTTGCACGAATCAGCCCAGATTTTTTCTTCGGGTAGGCTGGGTAAATTGATAAACAATAAAAAATACATAACGAACAAAATAAAAAACAATTTTGTTTGAAAAAAATTTATTTAGAATTCAAAACAAAAGAAAATTAATTAAATCATTTGAAATATTCTAAAATTAAATGTAAATTCTTTAGGAATTTTCAAATTACTTTTACGTTTTCATTATCGGTAAATAATTTTGGTTTATGGTGTTCCAGTACCTTGGTATATTTTTGTATTTTTGTTGGAGCAACTTTAACTAATTTTCAATTTTCCGAACTTTACCCAAAAAATGCGGAATTTAACCTTATAATAGAAAGTAGAATCAGTAGAGAGAGTTTTTAGTTTAAATTCTTTTTAAGTCAGAAAAACTGAAATATGAAAACTATAGAAAAAGAAAAAATAAAAATATTTATAAAAATATAAATAAATATATTTGCTTCCTGAAAGACAGAGCTATATTCTGTGGACATGTTATCGACGTCTCATAATTATATTTGATCAAATTGAAATATGAACAGAACTACACTACCTGCCACTTGAATAAGGAATCACATTTTTTTAACTTTAATTAAGTATATCTCCTAAACTAAAGTTCAGAAAAAAATAATTTTATGCGCAACAAAATTTCAAAGTGTTGGCTTCAGTCATCTGAAAAAATAAAAAATATACATATTTTGTTATACCAAAATTATGCATTTATTTAAAGACATGTATTTCTGTGGTACTATTTCGTGTGTCACTTGAATAAGGAATTCGTTTAATATTAATCAGGAAGGGTATTATTTCAATATAAACGGCTAGAAGATTTTCAATTTGATAGTTTTGAAATAGTTTTTATTAAAAATGGGACGTGATAAGGCTCTTAATAACTCTGAAAAAGAAAAAATTCTGATTTTGAAATCTCAGGTTCAGAATCCGGTCCAAATAGCCAAAAACATTAATAGAGGAAAGACAGTTGTGTACAATTATTTAAATAAGGTGGAAAGATATGGAAAAAACATGAAAGGGCGGAAGCAAATGGCAACAACTCCAAAAGAAAGACGAAAAATTCTTCGAATTTCATCAAATTCTGCCATGTCGGTATCAAAAATACGTGAAAAAATTGGAGTCAGTGCCAATCTAAGAACAGTGCACCGTATTTTAAAGTCATGCCCATACATAGTACGACGAAAACTGCAAAAAAAAAAACTACCACTTAATGGAAAATGCAAATCACAATATCTACAGTTTGCCAAAAATATAATGACATGGTCCGACAAATGGTTTAAAGTTGTATTTTCCGATGAAAAATAGTTTAATATTGATGATGCCGACGGGTATAACTATTACTTCTATGACCTAAGTAAGGAGGAATTATTTTTGAACCGCAGACACAGTCGAGAGGGCGGAATAATGGTATGGGGTGCCATTTCGTATTATGGTACCATAGAATTGGTTTTTGTATCCAACAAAATAACTGCAACGACTTACAAAAACATTCTGGAGGAAGCATTTCCAGAAATTAATGATTTCTTTGGACCCATACCTTGGACGTACCAACACGACAACGCTCCGATTCATACCGCCAGAGCAGTAAAACAATGGATTAATCAACAAGTGTTCCACTTTTGGATTGGCCCCCATATTCACCAGACCTTAAGGATGCAATAACGGAAACATGGAGTTCAATCTCACTAAATTACTTAGAGTCATTATACAAGTCGATGCCAAATCGCAATTTTGAGGTTATTTCGAAAAATGGTGGCAGTAATCATTACTAATAGAATGCTAGAAGATAATAACTTTCATTTTTATAACCTAAAATTTAAAAATAAATTACAGTTTGCTTAGTTTTAAAATATTCCTTATTCAAGTGACACATGAAAAGATACCACAGAAATACATGTCTTTAAAAAAATGCATAACTTTAGTATAACAAAATATGTATATTTTTTATTTCTTCAGGAAACTAAAGCTTAAACTTAATTATTTCTTTCATTTAAATCTGTACCTTTCATGGCAATTTTGAGTACTATCAGCATATTGATAATATATTCGAGATGTTGAAAAAAGTCTATTCAGTCTATCGGGGAATTTGAGGACGTAAGGTGGGACTTGGCAGGAGAATACGCCTCTCGATATACTGTCAGATAATTCGACCTCTTATAGATAAATCTAAAGGGCCGGTGACTTAACGAGTATAGTTGTGTTTATGAATGAATTGGCACTTCACTTTTTGGATAGACCTTGGAAAGTAGGTTTATTGGAGACTGTTTCAATAGGGCGGGTAATCTTGAGGAAATCAGATCGTCAAGATATTTGTCCTCTGTGGATATGCTAACCATTAGGATAGCTAGTCTCCTATATGAAAGGGCAAACCTTCATAGGAGAATAAGAAGTTTTAACGTTAGTGATACTGTACAACAAAGCACAATGATATATTTATAAATATATTTCTATCCTTACTTTGTAAGCCTTTGTGAAAATATATTTTACTTTATGGGTCCTCCTTAGTTTATAAGTTGGTTTAGTTTTTAAGTATTGAAGTGTATTCCTATTTATTCTTTTTTTAGGCAAATGAAAATTGAAATAAAAAAATTTATATAAGCGATGTAACGTTCATAATGTAAAAAAATGGATAAATAAGAACTTGAACTTTTTTGTTTAGTGTATGATGCTATCATTGGCTGTGTCATTCTTTCATCCATTTTATATCACAATTTTTAATGATATTTGCTTTTAATATTCTTAAATTTTGAGGACAACAACAAAATAATAAAAAAAACAGTTTAAATCATTAAAATTCATTAACTCTGGAATCATAAGCTATATCTCAAGCTACATGAATCATAAGCATTCGTAAATTTTACTACCAAACTTTTTCCTAATGAGTAAAAACATATTAATTTATGTTTTCCTTGCTTTATTATTGTAGTAATGAGATAGTAGAGGATGTAAATTTAGAGAACTTAAATTGAAAATATTCCCCGCGCTCACGGTTATCTCTGGTAGCGTGCAGATTTTCAATTGCAGATTTGCAAATTTTCGAGTTTTAACGGATATTCAAGCCTGAATTTTACCATTTTTTTTAAACTGAAGTCAATATATGCTTATAAATATTTTCAGCATATCATAAGATATTAGTAGGTGCATTTCTGATATAAATTTTAAGTGAAAAAAAAACTTACATTAAAGCTAAGCTTACGTAAAATTTACGACTTATTTCCCATTTCACCTATATGTAAGGTAGAATTAGACTTATTTCGCACACAAGAAAATTTCTTAACATAAAAGAGAAAGGACTTTCATTGGTTAAATACTTGTTAGCATCAATTTTTAAATTTCGAGTCGCAAAATATACGACGGGTTGTGATTCTGGGATTAAATATGATTTTGTTTGTATGTCAGGAATATAAAATAAAAGCGAAATTTTGAAAAATTGCTAAAATCGATAAATGGCTCCATAAAGTTTGTGCAATAAGAATATTATGAAAATCTAAAGACATTCACCTAATATTTGTGTGATAAAATATATTCCTAGAGAGTAATTGACTAAATAATCATACCTAAATAGTTTTGTGACCATTCACACTTTGTTCTATATGTGCTTCGATTTTTTTTGGAAGTAAGAATAATTAATAAAATTTGTAAAAACAAAAAAAAAAAAAAATATTTTATTCAAAATTCCAAAAGATAATAGAGTGAACTCTGTATTTGGATTTTTAGATCATCTTAGTTTTTTCTAAAATTTGAAGTGGCAATAAATAGCCGATACACAATGCACTTTTTTGGAGGTATTATTGATCAAAAATCAATAACTTTTGAACGGGTTAATATTTTTTGTATGTTCTTGTGCATACTATCACAGACAATACAATAATCATTACAATTTTACACACACACACACACACACACATATATATATATATATATATATATATATATATATATATATATATTGTAATATGCAAATTTCGGTAAAAGTCATTCAAGACTTTTGAATAATTCAGAAAATATGGACAGCGCTAACGGAACGCGTATTGAGGTCAAATATTTAAACTTTGGATGGACGTCCGGACGGACATATTTAAAATATCATATAGTCATCAAATGACGCAAGATGGAACTAGATATTGTTTGCTACTATGTCCCCAATACGTCTATTAATTTTCATAATATTTTCTTAATTTGTTTCTGAATTATAAACAAAAGGTTTTTACTAAATAAAAGATCGTGATACAATTTCCATATTTTTACTCCAAAAAAAAAAAAAAAAAAAAAAAAAAAATTAAATATTTTATTTAAATAAAATTTCTAACTACTATTATGTGAACATGAGGTTTCAGAAAATTCACATAAGACGCAATTTGGTTATTTTTGATTTTATTTTATTTTTTATGGAATGTTAAGGGGTTCCTTTTCATTTCCTTGCGCAAAGTTAAATTCGTATTTTACTTTATAAAAGTATTCCTATATCCAGTCGTGAACTTTCTTGCAGTTAAATTATATATAGAATAATGCAAAATGACTTACGCTATAAGCCAGTATAAGGATAATTGTTTGCTGGGTTTGGAAAAATAGTTAAAAGCTTTGGTAAAAACAAAAAAATTTGCCAAAAAATGATTTTTTTTTTTTAACCATAAATTTACATGTTGACATTTTTAAAAATAAATAATCCAAGTTGCACTTGATAAATTATGAGCATTTCTTTCAAATAAAAGAATAAAAGACTAAGGGCATATAAGCACTTGAAAATTATGCGTCCTTAAATATTAAACATTTTCTTATCAGAAATTATTATTATTATTATTTTTAGCTGAATTCAAAACCAAATATCTTTGTAATTAAAAAAGATACAACTAATCAAAACTGATATAAAAAATAGAACATGTTTTAAATAAAGATCAATATTGAAATTAAAATTATTTAAATATTGATTTTTATGTTTTAACTTATTTTTGTTTACTCACACCCAAAAAATAGTACATTGGCAATCCTTTTAATAGTGGGGTGTTTATTTTTGGACAATCAATTGTCGGCAGTGCTAGAGTTGTTCTTCTGTTTTTTTTTTTTTTTTTTTTTTTGTTTCTTCAGCTTTTACTTAGTTAGGTTTTTAGTTCGGCTACTACTTTCCTTGCCCGTAATAATGTCGCTATCGCTGTCGTCAACTACAACGTCATCGTCGTTAGTTTGTACGTTTAAGTTCATTTCGTTCAGTTGATTCCATTCAGCTGACTTGGTGCTTTATGGCCTGCCCAGTTTGACTTAAGATTATTTGAGTTTATGCGATGGGTTCACTTAATTTAAACAACATGCAAAATACTTTTTTTAAGCTTGTTTTTTTGTTTTGCTTTTTTTATTTTGTTTTTGGTTTGATAATAAGTGAATCCATGTGTGTGTCGTTTTTTTTTTTTCGTAAATACTTAAGTGTTCATATAGCACTTGCTTTACAACCATAATTGGTTAAAATTCAAATGGCATTAACACGTTTCCGTATTGTATTCACATGTTGCTTTTATTTCCAACATGTGTATGTGAGTGTATGTTTATTTTTGTGTATTGATGTTGTAGTTCATGGCGATCAATACGATGGCATTTGCACGCATTTGTGTGATCACTTATAAATTTTGCGGCAAGTTAATTCGTGGTAACCAAAACAAAAAAAGTTTGTATTTTTTCCACACTTCGACTTTTTTCTGAAAAGGTTTAAATTTGTCAACCTTATGTTGGTTAGTTCGTTTCAAATTGTACAATCGTATGTTAAATGTTGGTTTATTTGTCTGTCTGTTAAGTTAGTTCATTTTCTTTTAGTTTGCGGGTGCTTCATCTTCTTCTCTTTTTCTGTTGGTGTTTAGTTGTAAAGTATGCAATTTGTTGTTTCGTGTCCTCATGATCGGTGGCAATAGCTTGCTACTAACCTGTCGTAATTCTTGCTTTTAATTTGTTTTTAGATGTTTTATATATTTTTTTGACTGTTGTTGTTGATTTTGTTGTTATTGTTAGTTTTTGTACTTATCGTAGCTTTCGTTGCGTGTTATTTTATCTTATGTGCACTATGGGCAGTGAGGTAAAATTTTGTAAAACATATACATTTTAGAATTACAACTAGGACTTCAAAATATCTTTGAGATATTACAAACCGAGAATGACCGCTATTAATATGGTATAATAAGTAAAAGTAAAGTCAAAAGTTTGAAACGTTATTATGTTTTCAAACATAGCCAAAAGATTTAGTTTTAAAGTTTGATTCTAACTGCGGTTCATTTTACAAAAAGTGTTTAATAAATCATACTTTATTATTTTGATATCAAATGTAAATCTCAAATCATTCTGAAATCGGAGAGTAAATACAAATGAATAGTTGAAAAATGTATTTTTCAATTTTCATAATCTTGTTGATGAATTAGTTATTTATTCTCTAACCTTTGCTATTTTAGTCGAAATTTTATAAAAAAAAATACACAAAATATAAAAATTGTGATTACAGTACTGTGAGTCAGGCTGTTAGGTCAACACTAAGAAAATAGGCTAATAGGAGTTTTTAGGTTATATAATTTTCTAAGTAATAGGTACAGCAAATTATTCACTCATTTTTTATTGACAAGAAATGTAATACAAGTCAAGTCTCCAACTTGCCATGCATAGCCCGTGTAAGTCTTTAAAGTTGTAAAAATCAAGAATTTCTCAATTAACCCTCATAAAACATGGGAAAAATAAGGTGTGTAAGGAGTGACTTTAGAAGGGAAATTTTTATTTGATATAATTAACACATGACCGGTGATCCCAAAAATGGTAAAATTTTAAAAATCGCGTTAACAACAAAAATAAAAAAATAAAAATCCAAATTTAAAAATTAATTCAACAAAAAATTAGAAAAAATATATCGTGAATAATTCCACTTAATTCTTACGCCTATAGTGCAGAAAGTTAGGTGAAATATTTCCATCACATGGCATTTTTAACCTATTAACGACCAAAGGAAATACGTACTTATAAGAAATTTTTAAATTATATAATTTTCTAGGTAATAGGTAAAGCAAATAAATCATCTATGTTTTGTAGAGAAGGAATAGTGCAACGCAGTTATTGAGAGATTATATCAAGCCAACTAGAATCCTGCTATTCTGAGAGATTATTGCTGGTTCTTAGTATGATAAAAAATAGTACTTTCTTAATCATAAGTAAAACAACATTATAAATCTCAAAAAATTCACTTAATGGAAATATTTCACTTTACTTTCTATATCTAGTATAAGGTATAGATGAAATTTTTTCTAATCTTTTGTTGACTGAATTTGGATTTGTTAAATTTGGATTTTTATTTTTTCAAGCTTTTAATGTCTACGCATTTGCTGTCAGTACAATTTTAAAGGTTTTACCATTTTTGGGATCTACGGTCAAATTTCCCTTCCCTTGTTTTCCCTTGTTCCCTAGTTTTATGAGTAATATTTGTTAAAATCTTGATTTTTATAGAAATAATAGTACCAGATCACCCAATAAGACTCGTTAAAGGCTTATCGCTCAAAATGTTGTAAAGCTCGATCCAGTTAAATCGAATAATAATTTACTAAATGACAGATATTTGCATTTAAAAGACACTTCAATTTTAGCTGATTGATGGGCTCAAGTGCTACAAAAATTCATGCAAATTGAGGAACGGTTTTTAAAGTAAACTTAAAATTTAAGCTCAGATATTTTCTTAAACATCACTACCTGATCAATTTTTTTAGATTTCAAACTTTAACCTTCAACATTTCTGCCATCCCTAAGCCATAGTGCTCTCCTATAAGTAGTAGAATAAATTGTTTTTGTGGTTTTCGCTGCTGCTTATATTGTTACTGATTTTTTTGTTTCAGTTTCCTTTGTATTATTTTATTTTCAGTTCGTTTGTGTTAAGACAATTTCATGTTTTTTGTAGTTTAAGTTGTTTTTTAAGCCTAAATTATTAACCCTAGTCCTTTTACAAATGTTCCGCAATTATTGTGTTCAGCTCATTAGCGGTATATTTTGTTTTCTTTATTCTATATTTTATATGCGGCTTTTTTCTCCTGATATTTCTTTTTAGCCACGATTTCGTTTTTGCCAACGTCATATTTTGTTCGGTTTTGTATCAGTTCATAATGTTGTGTGTGTGTTATGAAGAGGGATTTTATTGTTTTTGTTTTGCTAATTTCTACATTTGTCAGATAATAAATGTTTAGTGGAAAGTTGTTGTTTATATACTTATGTATTTTTTTTTTTTTTTTTTTTGTTTTTTGCAGTTATTTTCATTGTAAGGTGTGAAATTATGTTCATACATTGTTAAACATGTTAATTTTTTGTTTTACGTTTATACGAAATTGTGGTTTATAGAGAACTCATAAATGTAAGTTGGCTTATATAGTATTATGAAATTAAGTTAAATGATATGTGAGTATTTCGAATGTTTGAAGATTAAAATTACAAGTTCAGCAAAACGAATTGATTTCCTGCTTTGCTAGGAATTAATTTTCAAGAAATTGTGGAAAATTAAAACAAACTATAAGATTTTTTTGAAAATAAGAAACAATTAAAAGTAATAATTTTGGCAAATTAAAATTCTGTACTAAAAGAAATTCAGTGATGTAATTTTGTTCATTAAAAAAAATACTTAATGTTTTTCAATAGTTTCCTATCAAAGTCATTTTTAAACACAACAAAACATATTATTTCTTCATTCTTCTACGGCTAAAAAGATCTGTAAAAGTCTTTTATTCACAATCAAACTTTTTCACAATGCTTTTGTAACTTCATTAACACTCTTAATTCTATCGTTAAAGGACGATATGGTTCCCTTGAATCGAAATAATAAACGTGGATATTTTAATAGAATCTTTTAATTTGTCCTAATTTCCTATTAAAAACATTTATTTTCATTGTAAGGTGTGCAATTATGTTCATACATTGTTAAATATGCTAATTTTTTGCTGTACGTTTATACGAAATTATGGTTTATAGAGAACTCATAAATGTAAATTGGCTTATATAGTATTATGAAATTAAGTTAAATGTTATGTGAGTATTTCGAATATTTGAAGATTAAAATTAAAAATCGAGCAGAAAAAATTGACTTCCTGCTTTGCAAGGAATTGGCTTTCAAGAAATTGTGGAAAATTAAAATTTAATTATAGGATTTTTTGGAAAATAAGAAACAATTAAAAATAATAATTTTGGCAAATTGAAACTCTATACAAAAAAATTCAGTGGTTTATTAAATATATATATATATATATATATATATATATATATAGCTTAATGCTTTTTTAACTTCATTAGCACTCATAATTCTACAGTTTAAGGACGATATGGTTCCCTTGTATCGAAACAAAAACGTGAATTTTTTTAAATAGAATCTTTTAATTTATCCTAATTTCCTATTAAAACCACAAACTTAGAATTCAAAGGAGGGAGTTGCTATAGAATATCACAAACACATAATATATATATATATATATATATATTTATATATATATATATATGTCTGGTTCACCCATTGTTTATAATAGACAAAAAGTTTTTTCAGACATGAAAAATGGAATTATTTTGAGAATTTGCCCAAATATATATATATATATATATATATATATATATACATATATACATATATATATACACACATATATATACATAAATATATATGATTAAATTATTCATTTTATTTCGAAATGAATTTTAAATTAATTTTAATAACTGGTCTGCAAAAACATTTTTTTCTCTTTTTAAATAAAAATAGGTAAACCAGATGGAATTTAACGTGGTAATCACATACTGATATATCATGAACGTTAGTAAATAAGTGTTGATGATATTTGTTGCGATAACTAATATTTACTTTATATGGGGGCTACTACCCAGGACCTATTCGCCTCATTTAAAATTTAATATTAAAATTACTATTACAACTTTTTAAGGCTTTCACTGTAATATTCCTTTAGATATGCTAAAATCAGTATTTTTTGTATGGGGGCTAGCTCTCCCTCTGCTCCTATCCGTCTTATTTTCGTTTTATCGATGCGATATGTTAAGCTAGATGTTATTACAAAATTTTAGGGCACTCACCATAATAGTCCTTTAGATATATCATAATGAGTGTTTGCTGTTCGATCCGATTGAAAAATAGAACACGAATTAAAATTTAGGGATACACAGGATAATGCTTTGAAATTGTTAATCTAATTGGTTAAGATATTTCAGAGTTTTCAAAAAGTGGTAGTAAAATTTTTATCTGTAACGTCCATTAATAATGTGAAAAATTGAAAAAAATACACTTTTTAAACTGAGTATAAAAAGTGGGCGTGACATCCAATCGAAATCTAACATAGCCTATAACTACCTCCGGTACTGATACTATTTGTATGTTAAATTTTGAGGAAATCGGTTTAGCCATTTGAGAGTTTAAAAAAAGTATGTGTAAATTGTGGGCGATCAGGATCCAACGTAGCCTAGAAAATTCTCCAGTGTAAGCACTATTTGCGTCTCAAATTTCATGTAAGTTGTTTCATTGATAACATGCAAAATAGAATAAATATATATTTTTTTTAAGTAGGCGTAAAATGTGAGCATGACATCCAGTTGATGTTAAATCATTGTCTATAATGAAGCACTGGTTATATTTGTGGGAAATTTCATAAAAATCAGTTCAGCCGTTTAGATGTGTATATACGTTTAGACTTATAATATATAAAAGGATTAAATAAAGAAAACTATATATATTAAAAAAAATGCTTCGTGTGTTTAAATTTACATAGAGTAAATATTATAAATATTACTTATACGTACACAGTTTGCATACAATTTTGACTATAGATGACCTCAACTAATTGTGAATAAAATCATTATTTGTTTACTAATTTTCATGATTTATACGTTATTTTAAGGAATAAAAACCTCAGTTTTTTAATTTGACAACTTTTGAGGAATAAATTTTCCCAACTGATTTTTTCGTCACTAAATTCCCAATAACTTCGAAACTATTGAGCAGATAAAACAATTTAATACAATTCGAAAATAATTTCAGCGGTTTTAATATTTTAAATTGGATAAACTATTCTCGAGTTATACTAGCATGACCCACTAATGAGTGGGTTATATTATTCATGCCCATAAAATAATAGTAGGTACGTGATATAAAAACACTAAAAGCTGATTCTTATTTGACACGTCAAATTCCATCTATTCTACATATCTTTTTATCTTTGCCGACCAGTGTTATTATCAGCCTTGGCTTAGATAGACCTGAAGGAGCTACGCTAAAATTTTGTTCCCTCTCACAATGATTCGGGTCAATACAAATATATATTGGGTTTATCTTCGATGTATAAAGTTTGATGCAAAATTATAATTAGGAATCCTTTGTCATAGGCTATTACTTTTAATCAGAGTCTTAAACATGCGGAAGAATGTGAAGTAAGAATTAGCCACTCAACTTGCCACACCTACTATCCGCTATAATAAGAATGTCTGTGGTGAGACATTTGACCCGTCATCTTTTGGACGCCTATGAAGACACATTGCAGTCCTAGCAGCGGCTGTTCCCTATTTTAAGGGCGGCTACCAAGTTTTTTCTTGTCCGTAACAAGTTTATCTGCATCTGTGTCATTTGAATAATATGAGCTGCAGATATGTTAAGGGCTGTTGAATTATAAATCTGGCCTGACCTGCGGCAGAATTTTTTAATCTTTAGTTGATGTTAAAACAAAGTTGATTATAGGATCGTATACTTATTACAACGTATTAAAATTACTCATACGCTTAAATTTAACATTAAGTTCAAAAAATATGAAATCATTAAAACATCCTGGCGGGTTTTCTTTTATTTTTATTAAAAATATTGCGGGAAATGTGTTGCAGATTTCGTAGAAGTACTTATTCCAATTGCAAGACAATTTTTCATTTCATTCCACAACGTCTAAAATTTAACGACCAAAGAAAATATTATTCCCCAAGAAATTTTTAAGTTATATAATTTTGAACTTTTCACAAAATATCTTAAGTATATTTAAGGCCATTCAAAAGTTGTGTTTTCTAGAGGAGAAATAGTGAAAATATTTTAACAAATTTTCTAAAGTTGAAAATATTAAAAATTTCCCTTCTAAGCCGTACAAACCATGGCAAAATGAGTTGCAAAGAGATGATGTAAAGTTGGAATTTTTATAGAATTTAACTAATGCATTGGTTTACGAAAATTATAAAACAAAACTTGCGTTTGGTAAAAAATATGTGGACGGCAAAGATTTGAGAAAAATATATTCTGTAACAAAATAAAAATAAATAAAAATAAAAAAATATATGAAAAAAGCCTTAGGATGGAAAAACTAGCATATCGTAGTACATTTGAAAAGTAATAAAAATGATGAAATGACTTTGGTAGAAAATATGAGATCGTCGAAATCATTGTTAACCTCTAACCAAAGATGGTTCAGGGGGTAACTTTCTCAGAGAAGCCAAATTTAATTGTGTAAGTACACTTTTTGGGAAAATAAAAAAATTGTGTTAAAATCTGAAATAAAAGAAAACAGTAATAAAAAAAATAAAAAAGTTTTTTTTATCGAATTTCTAGTAAAAAGTGAAATTTTTTATTAAACACAAAATAACTTTTTAGTAAAATTTCCGATAAAAAACTATATATTTGATAAAAAAAAAAATTAATTTCAGGTAAAAAATCAGTTGTTAGTAAAAAATATAATTTTTGCTGAAAAATAAAATTTTGTTCAATAGTCGAATTTTTTTGGAGAAATGCTTAAAAAAATTATGTGAAACCTTTAAGGAAAAATTTGACAAAAAGTAAATCTTTGTACCTCGAATTTGAATCTAATTTAAGGCACATTAAGGTAGATGTTTGTATCGCTAAAATGCTAATTTTAATCATAGATATAAAGTTCATTTCAAGCATTTATACAATGTTTGCGTATATAATATATTTCTAAAACCGACAAATAATGAGTTTTTCTTTTACTTTGGTGGTTTCTATGTTTTTGCAAACCATTTCATGATTTTGGGTTATTAAAATAATAAGTAACTCTGCTCATTATTGGAAAATGTCACAAAAATGAGCCAGAATTAGCGATTTTAAAGAAGATTGTAAGATATGGTTCTCTGATGAAATCATTAGTTAATTTGATTTAATTTTTGATGGAAACTCACGAAATATTTTCTACCCACTTCTTCATATTGAACCAATTTTTAAAAAAGTGTGAATATTTAAAATCTGTAAAATCTTCACAAAGGAAGAAATTTTTAAGATGTGCACATTACTAAAAAATAAGTCTCTCTATCGTTTTCTATCGTGATGTCATGAAAGATGGCACCGTCAAAATGTGTATAATATTTGTTTAGATGAGCAACTATTGACATTACTATATATTATTTTTTGACGGAAAATAGATTATTTGCCAAAATTTTCCCAATACAATTTTTTTATCTTTTCTACCACATAGAAAAAGGTCGCCAGTCACTAAAATAATTCGTTCACTTAAAAATTTTTTAAATATGCAACTGTCACCAAAATTATCATATCAACTACTAATCTCTATAAAAATTAAAAAATAGAAACAAATTACCAACTAAAAAATTTATTAAATCAATAAAGTAGATGACAAAATGAATTAAAAATTTAAATGGGAAAAAATCGTACGTGAATTTTATTTGTGCTGTTTCTCTTACTTAATGTTTGCTTGAATATATTAATTAAATTTTGAAGCAAAATGAAATAACTATGCTAATTGAAAATATAAGGTAATATTATTTCTGCATATAAATACGAACTAGCTTTTACATTCAAAATATTCCCACCAAATGTAAAATTCTTTTTTTTTAATTATGATACCTTTCAACACAGGTATAAAGGCTATATATAAGTTTGTCATTCCGTTTGTAATTTCTACAAATTTTAAAAAACGTTTTAAATGGCGTTTGTGATGTCTCCCGATAACATAGATATCAAAAGTTTTTTCCAGAAATTTTTTATTGAAATTCGGAAAAAAAGGTTCAAAAATAGCGGAGATAATAAAAAAGCCGGTTTTTCAAACCCGTTTTCGATTTTCTGAAGCCTCTAATAAGCTAGGGACTTCGGATTTTTTTTTTTGATTTTTCCGCTGAATAAATGAACTAGTCGCTCCATCACACAGAAAAAATTATGGCTAGAAATTTTTTAAAAAATTCATTATTTGATTTTAAATAAAATTTTATAAAGAAAGATATTTGATTTTAAGATTTAGTTTTATTGATTTTAAATAATTTGAAAACCAATATAAAAAACCACATTTTTGCTGATTTTGACACTCGATATAAAATTAAATAGAAAATTACAAATATTTATATTTTATATTTAAAGACTTCCTATGTTAAGTTGCTTTCATCTTCTAAAGAATTGCAAATATATTGATTGGTATAAATGTTTCTTCTTTTAGATAATAAGGTATGGAATAAATAATGCAATTTCATATGCAAACATCGCAAATAAGTATTATTGTTTTATTATTTTCTTCATATCATCTTGTTAGTCGGGTTAAAAATCTCCAACCGTGTATATACAATTATTTTCATGGAATCGTATGTTTCGCTCATGTCTGTGCTGTAGCGAATGGGAATGCTTGGTTTTTTATTATATTTATGTAGCAAAACGACTTTCAGGCTTGATTTCGAAGAATCGATGAACATTCGCCAATCAGCTGCGACATAATTAATGGCTATCCATCAGTCCCTTTATATCGAGGCAGTAAACAAATGTGTTCCCTTCGTTGAGTGTGTAATACCGTTGGAATAGCAATTGTCGGTGACTTTGACATTAGGCTCCAAATTGTTGCCTTCTTTCAAAAGCTGGACAAGTTTTTCTGCTTCACGTTGAGAAAGGTTTAATTCGTAAACAATCTTGCCCATTCTTGCTTGTGATATTGGAATTATTTTGTTCGATGGGCCGGCTTCTGGTGTTGGTTTATAGGTGAAATATGATTGATCTCAATTGTTTCAATATAAAAAGAAGTTTCTCTGTCAGGACTTGGAAGCGGTGGAATTGGTATTTCATCCGAATGCGGTAGAGGTATTTGTGCACTTTTAACAAATATGTAAACTATTCGTTTAAGGCCTTTACGATTTACTCCACATATTTTGTTAGCGCAAGCGTAACAGTTGTCGGAATTGTGCTCTCCTGAATCAGTCCAAATCATTGGTACACCAAAATGAAGTAAACTGCGTTTTCCTTGGATCCACATGTTAAGACCATTGTAGCACGATTTACAAATTTTGTCTGGGACCCACGAAACGCCGCGAATTGTTTCGCAATCAAAATAAAGTTTAAAAGCGCGCTCGCTCCACTTGCTTAGTGAGTAATGCAGCATTTGTTGAAAAAGCTCTTTTGCCACAAACGTAACAAAATAAATTGATATTTTCTGGACAATTTGCACTCATTTCGGTTTTATACTTTTATTACTTTTTCGTCACTTTAAAAAAACCGTACTTTACGCGTTCGGAGACACTTGTTGAATGACAAAAATCGATCAGTGAACACCTATAAATACTACGTAAGTTTCAATATTTTACTGAGAGGTACTTATGAATTCGCGCATCTTTTAAGGGTGGCTATAAACCTGATTCGTGTGCATTTTAAATTTTTCGAAACGTTTTAAAACATGACCACTCATAAATGTGGGTGCAATTTGTGTAAAAAAATCATGCAGGTAGCCAACAGAAAAAACCCAAATAATTAAAAAAGTGCACGTTTCTTTTTTCCTTTTAATTGTCCACGCACATTTATGACCGTTCTTTAGTTTGTTACCGCTACCATAAAAATCAAATAACCTTTTGTTTATTACTTTCTTTTTAATTCTCACAATCATAAAAAAAGTCATCAATGTTTTTTCCAAGGAATTTTGAGCATATCTCGAGCAAATTTTTGAAATTCATACCTTCACTTAATTGTGAATAAAAGCGAAACGCGTCCATCGATTTTCATGATCTATGTCTCATTTTGTTTAAAGGTTATGTAACTTTACGTGAAAGTAATAGGACTTGACACTTTTTTATCGGCGAAGCGCCGGGACACGTATAACTTCTTTTTTACCGATATAACATTTCCCGTTGGTTTCATCCCATTCCGATTTTGACTGTCGCATAGTGTTATTTTAGTACTCTTAATCCCTTACTAATAATTTCCCAAATACTCCTGCAGTGGAACAGAATAGAACAAGTAAAAGCGTTATAGTTGATCAAACTTGACTATTTGATACCTAACGCCATTGCAAACAAAGTGTAAAGAGATATTCGCAGAGGTTCTCATATTTGACCAACTACCACAATTAAACGGATATATATGAAATTTGGAAATGTGATATGTAATAAAAAATGAGCATGAAAAATATTAACTACTGACATACATTACAAATATATGGTATTTAAAAAATTTTTCGCACGTACACCAGCATAGTTGGGGATGTATTGTGTTGATATATTGGTGTAAGATCCACCTTTGTTTATATCAATCGACTTAGAATCATTTTCTGCGTCGATTTAGCGATGTCGTCCATCCATATAAAACTTATAATCAAACTGCAAGTCACAATTTTGAAAATAATTTTATGAAACTTGTTTCTATTGAAATTGGTTTTGATCGATCCATTATTTCAACTAGCCCACATATAAATGTCCTCCCGGAATAGGGGTTTAATTATTATAAATCCCTTAAATATAGAAATATTTTAATGAAATTTAACAAAAATAAGTTTAAGCATTAATTTATATGCCGAATTTCATGGAGAATAGATCATAATTGACAATAGCTCCCATACAAACCCTTCTTTAGGAAATTATCTTAGTGAATATAAATCCCATAAAAATGATAGTATCAGATTAACATTGGACACAAATCAGTGTTGTATAAATAAGAAATGCAGTACCAAATTTTATGTGGATCGGCCCAATATTGACCATAGCTCTCACATAAGACTCACGCTTTTGTGCATAAATAACATAATACAATATAATGCACACGTATTTTTAATAGAAATATACACTACGCTTAATTCAAATATCGGACCATAATTGGCACGGGTCCCATATAATATAAGATCACTCCCATCTTTTTGATGCACATACACAATGGTGTAGGGCATCATATTGTCAGGATAGATCGAATTTATATTTATATATTAATAATTCTAAGGAAGATGATTTTAATGAAGAAAATAAGTGTTAAGCTGAGATAATGTTTTTAAAGGCTTCAATGAGAACTTTACGAAAAACAAGTTTGCAAACGTTTAAATTAGTTGAGCACCAGAAGTTCCCTTTTATTGGCCAGTAACATATATGTCCATACTTAAACCAAATTTATGCATCCATTCTAACAGGTAATCCCTAGATAGTTTTATTGAAACTAAACTGCAATCGGTAAGTAATATTATATAAAAATATTTTTAATTTGTAATAACGTTTATGTTATTATGTTAAAAATAAAAAATGTTAAAAAAAATTAAAATGTTATTGATTATATGAATGTATAAACATTCTATTATATGCGATCATTAAAACACTCTATCTGTTGAAATGCCCCACATTGTATCTTTGTTTAAATAATGCTAATAATAATGACTCTAACATTCTATCACAATTATTACATTATTTCGCACAATCTATATCTGCAATATAAATAATGCAATAAATATAAAAAGTACTGTAATATTGCTCTTTAAAAATTCCTATTAAACATATTATTGATTTCAAAATAAATATTGTTTGAAAATTTATAAAAAAAACTAAATGTTATTTTTATAGTTTTTATTGAAAAAAATTAATTGGAATTTATGAAAATTTTTAAATATTCAAATTTGTAAATAGTAAAAATATTTTAATAAGAAAAAATATATATCTTTTTCAATTAAAAATTTTCGAATTTGAATATTTGTTTTTACAAATTCAGTGATAGGTCCGATTTCAGTAAAAAAATAACTGACTATAAATTTAATAATAGAATACGAAACTCATGTTTTTCTATGTAGTTACAGACATAACGAACAAAACGCACTTTGACGAATATCCAAGCTCTAAATGAGTAACGGACTTGATTCTTATGTAAATCTATCACAAATATTTTGTCTTGAATTTGGTTTTCTTTAATTAACAAACTTTGTTCATTAACAACCGAGATATTAGCAAATTAGTTTTTTATTTATGTAATATCTGCTTTCTTTATGTTTTCATGGGTACTGAAAAAAAAACAACAAGAATAAACTAAGGTATATGTTATTTTTCCAATTCTTTTTGTTTTGAAAGTATAAACTAAGTTGATCCAGTACTAACCGAGTTATAAGTCAAAACTGGTTATTAGATTTTTTGAAGCTCCTATATAAGCTATGGCCCTCATTCTTGCATAAAACTATCAAAAATATTTACTTCAAATTTCGGTTTTTTAAATCAGTTCAATTGGTCCATAGGTTTTTCTCCATACCCTTTTTTATCTTAATATTGTCTTAAATTTATAAAATATTTGTTCTGCATCGAAATGGTTGCATCCTTCTTAAATATGTGCGATCTTCTTTTAAATTAAATTTTTTACTTACTAGCTTTTACTAGTGCGCTTTGCTACCCTATTTGATGCGATAACTAATATTTATTTTATATGTGAGCTACTACTCCCCCCGGTCATATTCACCCTATTCGAAAATTTATATGAAAATCACTTTTAAATTTATTTAAAACTTTCACTGTAATAGTCCTTCAGATGAAAAAATTTATATTTTTTTTTTTGCATAGGGGTTACTTTTCACCCTAGACCTATTCCCACGAAATTTGAGGGCTCTCTCTATAATAGTTCCTTAGATATGCGATAATGAATATTTGCTTTTTATTGAGGGTACTATACCCCTTCTACTATCTATTTTAAGCTAATCGGTTCATCCTTTTTTGAGTTTTAAAAAAGTGGGCACAAATATGAGTGTAGCATTCGTTCAGAATCCAATATAACCTATAAGATTCTACAGTGCAGGCACTATCTGTGCTTCAAGTTTCATATAATTATCTTCATTAATAACGTGTAAAATTAAACAAAAATTGTTTTTTTTTTAAGCAGTCGTAAAATATGGGTATGATATCCAATCGAGATCTAGCAAAGCCTGTAACCACCTCTGGCAGTCCAATTTCGTGAAAATCGAAAACCAGTTCAGCCGTTTAGACGTTATTGATAAACAAAAAAAAAAAAAAATTAAACAAACTTACACCTCGTTTTTGTAATATATATATAAGGATATAAGTATTTATAAAACCTTAATTCTATTTTAATTTTATATGAAAATACAAATTATTTAAAGTTTTTAGTTTTTACGTAGATATAGTATAGGTAAATATAATTTTAATTACATTCAGTATAATGTATATTATATAAAACACATCTCAACATAGATGAAGTGTATATAAGATTCGGCCGAATTGTGTTTTTTATTTTACCAATTTATAACTGTTTTATCGGCTTGGCTATATTTTTTTATTTAGAACTATAACCCTACATATTGATACCTAATAAATGGTTAATAAAATGCATGTATTTTTAATTTCAAACCTTTTTTAATAAGGAACAAAATCACTGTGGGTGGTTTTCTACACTATTATAATAAAACATATAATTATTAATAGTAAAACTATACTTAATCAAATAATTGAATATGTATCCATAAATATTAAATACTAACACTTAATAAACGGATATGCTACAATCAATTTTATATAATGAATTAAAATATTATAAAAATAATATTAAATATTTATGGTTATTTTTACAATTGATTTTTACTAGAACGTTATTCTATAATTTATATGAATAATCAAAATAAATAAACATGATTTACATTTGGCGTAATATATGACAATTTTATTAAAATAATTTGATATGCAAATCATATAATAAAAACCAATGAGAACGTTTAAAATTAATGAATGAATTTAAGATTTATATTATTTCCTTTGGCTAAGAAATGATAAACTTAAGTTGAACAACGGATATAAGGTTTTGTTATTTTATTGAAATTTAATTTAAGTAAATGCGGCTAAAGAAAATTAAATCGATTTAAAATTGCTAACCATATAAATTGTGTTTTTAAAGCTCTTAGTATATATTTTGTTTCTTTTGTGAGATAAGTTTTTGTTTTTTCTAAGATTATATATTTTGTCTTTAAACCCCCAAAAGCAATTAAACAATACAAGCACCCACACTAATTGTTAAATAAAATTTAATATAATTTATTTGTTTTTTTTTCTTTTATACTTCTTATTGTTCTTAACTCAGGCTTAAATAAAGTGTTGTATTGGAAAAAAAAGTATTTAGATATAAATTAATTTATAAAAATCACAAACTTGTCAAGAAGCTAATGTTTCATTGTTTTGTTTTATTATTACTTTTTTCTTTATTATTTTTTCAAGCACCTGACAATAATTTGAGTTTTTGCGATACAGAGATTTAAATGAATAACTTACTCGCTTCTCTTCATGTGTACGAATTTTGTCACAAGTAACGAACAAATTTTTAATAATATGTTTAAAAAATATTAATTCTGCTAGAAAGTAATTTAAATGAGAGCTATCAAAAATTTCCAATTTTACAAGTATTGTATTATATTCAATTGGAGTGACGGTGATTCCCTCTAAGTAATGGAACTTTAAATTAGTATGTCGTATTCTCCAAAATTCTGATACTACAATGCATTCTACGATGCACAGAGGTCCTAAAACACCTTTTTTTAATATTTCTGTAACTTTTGAACCATTGGCTATAGATGAATGAATTTTCAAATGGATATTTCTCGTTTGGTGGTGCATGGGGGAAAGACCTCTAAAATTGGTCACCTCGGGTATATATATATTTTTAAATTTATATAAAAAATTATGCCTACATGTGTTGTATATCTCTATAGTTGAAGAGATATTCAGAGCTAAGCTAAATTTTTATAAAGTTTTTTTTAGGATTTTTTTAAACCTAGCGGGCTCAATTTGAATCTCTAGAATATTATATGCAAAATTCGAATAATATTGATACAAGGATCATATATAGTATATAAAAATTTATATTATTTTGAAATTTAAACTTTTAAAAAATTGAGATTTTTGCTTTTAAAGGTGGTAATATTTTTATACATCCTCTGGACCATAAACATTTTCCATTTTTCCACAAAAAAATTTGAACGCAAGTTTGGGAAACAGTATTTTCTCTAGCCTTGTCAGCTTTTCAAGATTTGTTTTTTTATTTATTTGAGAAATTAATTCCAAAGCTGAGATTAAAAAGAAATAATTTTTTTTTGATTATATACTTATGTTTGTTAAACCTACAAAAAATATTGTAAAAATCATGCCTCTGATAACATCGGGACTACCATTTTAATGAAAAAAGTAAATTTTTGAAAAACGTTATAACCGGATCGAGATTTTAGGTATTTTGATGCAAAAAACAGTGGAATTTTTTGTTACTTCCCAGATTTTAGGAGAAGTTTATCTATATCGTGCCAAATTTCATTTAGAAAAATACATCTAATCCTTTAAGTTTTATTTTGCTCCAAGCGATGATATTATTATATAATATTACTATATAAATATTAATATATTACATAAATAATATAAATTTAAATTTTAAGTTTACATTAACTGTATATGAAATATTGTATTTGTATTGTAATCTTTATTTAATAAAATAAATTATAAATAAAAGATAAAGTAATTAATAACAATGACTTAGATTCGTCTATTATATATAATATTATAATTTAACGAGTATTGTATGTAGATTATATTATTCATATAAATTCATCAATTATAACTTTTCTGTAGTTTAGAGCATAAGTAACAAATTTATATAACCTATGCCATCCGTTAGGTATTTCGCCGTTCAAAATATTTATTAACTCATACTCATATAGATACAACTTGCCTAAATGTCTGATTCTGAATTCTACGAGTATGGGACATTTTGTTATGAAATGCTGCAAAATTTCTTCTTCCCTTGTGTTACATAAACTGCATACTTTATTCGCTGTATTATTAAATGTATTACTATATAACGGTAAAATATCGCACTGGTTTTAAAAATTGTTTTAATAAGGTTTATATTTTCGGAATTTTATAAAATCTGTTGTCACTATTTAAAGCTTTTTCTTGCATTTGCATTAAATTTTTCGATTTTAAATTTTCCAGCTACATTGAACATCTAATAAGCTGCAATATCTACAAATACAATATTAAATTCCTTTGCTATTTGGTTTATTTGGCTTGCCAAAAAATACTGTTCCTTAATATCAGTACAGATAGTTTTTGAAGTAGTCTATCATTACCATATTGAAAAAGAGCTTTAAAAACATAATACATATGCAAATTTAGAATGTATAAATAAGCAACTTCCGCCCTTGTTTCTATTATCAAGGCATAACTTATTGTAAACTCTGGTAATCTCAGAATTCTTTTTATGAAGTAGCGCTGCAGTTTATCAACCTCATCAAATAGCCAACACCCCCATAATTGAGCTGAATACGATTGAATAGAACGGCATACAGAAAGAAATAGTTTCCGTTTGGATGAGAGCGTTGTGTGAGGTTTGTTAAAGAAGCTGTTCCAAGTGGCATTAATGCTGTTCTTCGCAGACTTATTTCTTTTTTCTAAGACTATACTTCACAGGATCATTTCTGTAGTACGTCTTCTTAGCGAGCTAAATAAAAATAAAATATATGAAATATTAAAGTAAGGGTTTTTAAACGTAACTGGAAGTTTGTTTCCTAAGTCTTTTGTTTTCGAAGAAAAAAAAAACAATTTCTATGATTTCATATTTTCAAGCCACTGTTATAATTACGTAACTATAAATGTCTGTCTACATATACCAGAATTTTCGTTCGTCTAATATTTTAGTTGATTGGTTCAAATGTTAGCAGTACTACTTACATACACACGTACGTGTACTTGTATCGTGTATGCTTGAAAACTATTAAACTTCAACTTGTCATGTATAAGTATGTGTACATTTGATCTCTGTACATATTCAAATATATATTTATAATATTTATTTTTCCTAACTAAGCCAAACATGTGTCTTTTTAAATTAGAAAAAAATCTTTATTGTGAATTCTGAGATTGACAACAACCTGTTCTTTCAACAGCTATTATTGTTAGAGACGGATTTATTTTAAATTAAAATGTAAGTGATTTTTTGTGGTATTGTTGTTTACTTTTTGTGGAGGCATTAGAATAAATATACAAAATATTGGAAAAAAAAATATTAGCAAATTTTATGGGGGATTCTATACAGATAAGTTAATAAAACTATAAAGCAGAAATAACATAATATTTATTGTCTACACTAATACTTTTAGTAACCTAAGGACTCTTCTGAATATATACGTTAAACGAAAATCACGTTGCGGAATTTGGTGTACTTAATAATTAAAAAATATGTCTAATATATAGCCTGTTTTGAAATACAAACCTAGCAAAAATAACTTAAGAATGTTTTTCCCGCTAAAGCTTATTGTCAAAGTTAAAGTTTACTTAAAACAAACAAAACCCACCATATTTTATCTTCTCACATAACCATAAGTGATTGCAAGTTAATTATTGTGGTTCAATATATATCTGTTATTTTTTTAAGACTCTTAACAATGACTTGATTTGGTTTTTAATTTTTTGTTGTACGAATTTCTATACAAATTTGTTACTGTAATATTTAAATTGACTTTTTTGTTACTGCTGTGTAAACAGCAGTCATAGAGGGCGTTGAAGGCGTCACAAATCTTATGCGTGTTCTTTAGATAGAGTTTAATAGAAAAAACGATTCAATTATAAATAAAATCTTAACATAAATAATAACAGTCACTCTAAATTTAAAAACATTATAAAGATTTTACAATTTTGTATATCTTTCAAATTAAGCTATTGCTTGGTTACAACTAAACAAGGCACGTTTTTTAATTAAAATTTGAATGTCTAGGGGATAAAATAGTTTAATCAAAATCTTATATATATGAAACTTAAGGTTATAATCTTTATAGAAATGATGTGGTAAAGGATTAGGAGTTAAAAAAAAATTTCAGTTTATGAAGATAAACAAAGTTTATTTTATGTTTATTAAATAAGGTTTTTCGCTGTTCATAAATATATTTCTAAAATAACACAAAAAATTTTGAGCGTTTCTACACAGAAAAAATATTAGCAATTTGTATCATTACTGAAAGTTTAATGAAAATATTTATTCCAATGAGTTCGAAAAATTGTTTTTCTAGCCTTGATCGATTTCTGTTAAAGTTTGCTAACTAAAAAATAACAGAAGGCAGCGTTGGTTTTGTGACATAGCATTTCACGTCATTTAAGACATACGTGATTATGGACTTCTAAACTACTTTTCTTAATTGACTCTAATTCTTGAGATAAACCGTTAAGTATAAAACTAATCAGGTCGCATTCCATATTAGAACATAAAGTAGAAGGGGGAACGTTCGCCATAAGGGCACATCTGCCACTGCCAATTACCTTGAAAATGAAGTAATAATTTGTGGCACTAATTGATGTATATTTCTTTTATCGCAAATTTTTCATCCTTCAAACTTTGTTATTTTCAATTTACGTTTAATAAAAAAAGTGTTTACAGGATTTAAAGAAAAAATCATTTAATGATTTTTACAATTCACTGATTTTGGATCTGCATTATTAATTTTATTTTTATTTATTTTACATGAACTTTAGGAACTATAATATTTTTTTTTTTTCAAATTGTGCATTAGAATAAAGACAATATCACTTGGCAAATTTATAACATGGTATAGTGGGAAATTTTTGTCATTTTACATTCATAAATCTGTAAGTTTTTAATCTTCAAAAATAAATGAGCAAAAATTTGCAACAATAATCTAGAGGGAATTTTTCATGATAGTAGTATATATGAGCTAAATCTATTAGCAAATTATTTGGTAAACTCTTTTTAAATTTGATTTATTGTTTTTTGATTATATTAGAAATATATGATGTGTAGAGAAAACAGGGTAGGAATATGTAAATCTTTGGCATAAAGAATTAGCTTTAATACTTTAATTATTTAAACCATGCTAATAGAACACTATTTAGGGTTAAAGATTCATATTCCGGAAAGACGGCCGGAGGAACACAATATGTCCATTATATAACTTTATAATGATATAATATAGTAAATGACGTAGTATTATTTTTATATGTATACATTTTTATTTTTATGGATCAATTGGATTCTGAAACATTAATAAAAATCTTGTGATAAATAGTACATCTTAATGTAAATATGTTTTTTTTTGAAGTATTTTTATTTTCATTAAAAAAAACAAAATATTAAATAAAAAATGTGTAAATATCGTACCATTTTTGTTAATAAATCTGAAATCAATTGAGTAATCCTAATGAAATTCTACATAGCTCTTAAAGATAATTATCATGTAATTTTAAATTATTTTTATGATATACATACGTCCGTCCATATGACAATGTTCAGTTAGCCTCTAACTACATCCACAGGTAACCACAAATAAAATGAAAATAAATTAAATTGAAAATCCAATATACAAGATATCAGTCCTTTGTTTTATATTAATTTTAGCGCGTAGGTAAAGGTAGCACCAAATACGAATTCCATTAAAAATTATCTTTCACCCAAAATATTTTAATGTAATCTGTACAGGAATTTTATCCACAGTTCTATTGTTTTTGAAATGTATGAATAAAAATAAAATCTGTTCAAAGTTCTACATTTAAAATGGTATAAACTATTGTATTTTCATACAATAGTTCATGATATGTAAGCTTTACAATAAATTGAAAATTTTATAAAATTTCAAAAATGTTCAAAAAAATTTATAATTAGCTCGTATTTCAGCATTTCTAACAATGCAAGTAATTGGTTAATTTCACCGTTTTTGGGCACTTTGGAAATTCATACAAATACATACTCAGATTAAGGCTAGAATATCTAAATATTTAGTACAAAATATGTATATTTGTAACGAAGTGCCTGATTTGCTTTAATAGCAGTTCAAATTTGTATTATCTCTAAGTTGTAGCTGCATAAATTGTTCAACTGTTCAATTTTTTCGAATACATTACAAAATTCGTGTCAAAAAGAAAAAAAATTCCTAACGAATTTTTAAAATTTTTATTTTTCAAAAAATTATAAAAATTTTAAATGGCCAAAAATATACTTTTTTCGCTATGCGACATGAGTTAATAAGGTTAATTTTTTCATAACAAATATATTTATATATACACATACATATATAACTTTACCAGAGTTGATTCAAAGTTGCTAGATAATGATTACAAAAAAATAGTAAACAATTTATGGCATACTAAATCAGAGGCTTTTTGTCGTGGTTTAAAGCACTTTAAATACTTATACCATCATTATTAACGGAGTTCATGTACACAAGTTTCTCCTGGACATTACTGTATTCTTCCAACTACAGTTGAGCTTCTCTTAACTTCAGAGTTATTAATCCCCTTTTGTGGTTGTTTCACAGTAAAGTTTCTTGACTGTGTTGTTTTTTAACTTGCTGAAGTGTTTTTCGCTATAGAAGTTTTATTCCTCTTTGAAGAAGAAGATTTAGTAGGGGATCTATTGCTTATTTCCAAAAAAATTTGCCCATCTTGGATTCTGGCCAAAATCAATTTTAACTAAATTCAGCATATATAATATGCTCTTTTATGCGCTTTATTTGGCGTATCAGCCAGAACCATATAGTTAACGGTTCATATTCTATGAAACTAAATTTGGACACCTTGAGCTTTTTTTGTCAAAAATTAGAAAACTTTAAGCTTAAATAACTTTTACGTACATTACTAGATTTCAATAAACTTGGTACCATTGCCAAAGACTGAGATTTTTCTTTATCATAAAATTATAATAATTAAATATCTTCCAGGCGAAAGTACCTCTAAAATGAAAAAAAAAAATATTATTTGTCCCTAGATATCCTGAAAAAGGGTTTCCAGTTTTCATCATTTTTTACACGATGTTTATAATCAATTTGTCGTTGTATAAAATTTAAAAATGTGATCTCAGTGGGATCAGAAGTTACAACAGTTTTTCTATACAAGTAACAAACTTTCTATTAGATATTAAGAGTTATTATTTATTGAAATAACTCGCGTATATATATATATAATTTGATATTATTTTAAAAGTTTCAGGAGCACATTAGCATACCTTTAACCCTTTGTAACCCACTTTACAAAATCCGCAGAATTATTTATGACGATTTTAATTATTATTAACCAAATTTGTTACGTGGACAACATCAATACAAAATTGTATATATTTGAGTTGTATATAAGTTTAAATCTTCATACTCAATTTCACAATAATAGATCCATAATTGAACATGGTACCCATATAATCCCCATTCTCAAAAGTAAATTAAACTTACATAAATCTTACATAAATATCACAAAATTTTATAATGATCGGCCCATAATCGACTATGTAATTTACATTCCCAAAAAATATTTAAACGTGCATAAATCTCACATAAATGCCAATATCGCAATAAAATTTTACATAAATAATTTTCATATACGCATAAATTATTGTAATTAATTTCATAAAGATCGTTCCAAAATTGGTCCCATAGGTCCCATATAGGGCCCTCTCCCGATAATCATTTTAGTGCCTATACACAAGTATGTATTGTCGATCTTAAAAAACACTGCTTGTTTTTATCCTTTCCTATTTGAACACTTAAGAAGATATTAATTTTTTTGCGAAATTTTGCTAACTACTATAAACAAACTGTTATAATTTCTGATCCCATTGAGATCCCGTTTTAAAATTTATACACTATAACGATAAATTAATTAAAATATCATGTCAATAATTAAAATTAAAAGACCTTTTTTAGGGATATTATAGGATAAAATATTTTTTTCAATTTGGAAGTTCCTGCGCCAGGATGATGTTTAACTTTTATGATTTTATGATAAAGAGGAATGTCATCCTTTCCCATTCGTACCAATTTTTTTTTTTTTTTTTTTTTAATTGGATAATGCTTATAAAAGTTATTTAACCTTAAACTTTGTTCATTTTTGACAAAAGACCCCAAGGTGTCCTATTTTAGAGGTCCATAAAACATGAACCGTAAGCCATATGGAACTGATTCTACGATGACGATTTTAATGTATACGCTATATTTTAAAAATCAAAGACATAAATTTTTAAAATGTGATTTTGGGTGGAAAGTTTCTGAAGTTACCCTTTTAAACTATTTAGTGGCTTCTAGATCATTACTAACCTTATCCATGGAGATGATAGTTGCGACAGATCAGCAGTTTACTAAATAACTTGTTCCAAATATAGTTTCAGGAATTTTGTGGTTCATCACTACGCATTTTTCTTATTGAACCATCTGAAAGATTTATTGATTGTCCATTTTAATCTATTTTCAAGAACCCGAATTTATTAAAAGAATTAATATGTAATTTTGCATAGCTTTAATAGAATTTTTTTTTTCGCTCTCATGAGAAGTTATTCAAAAACGCATGAGACTACTACATATATATAAAATTAAATTAAGGAGTAATATTTTTTTTTTTTTTTTTGTAGAAACTAAATATCATATTTCTTATATAAGCCCTCAAAAATCTGTACTTTTAAACAAAACTATAATTTCTTCCTATGTATTTCACATCTGAAATAAAATTTTGTTTAACATGTTACCCATACCAAAGTATATTCAGTATTCAAGTAAATATTATGCAGTCGCATGAATGTTTAAGTATTATATTATCTATAAATTGAACATTATAATTTACAACGTTTACAACATCAAAAACAACACCACCACTAGCACTGAACAACAGCAATAACAAAAACAGCAAACGACAACAAGAACATGTAGTCGTAAGTATCGACTATAGCATTATTATTATGATTATAGTGTTGTTCGACTACACAGTATTTATTGTGTATGAAATGTTGTTATACCTGACAAAATGACATTAATTGAGTAATTTATATTGATGGCGTCAGTGTTTTCAAATTTCTTTTAGTTTTTTTTTTCTTTCGCTCTCTGTCTCTCTCTCTCTCTCTTTCTTCATCAGTGTTGTCCTTTTTTACATCAGCCATGTCTTGTTAATGACAGCTTTAAGCTTGACTTAAATAAGGAACAATATCATTATGATGATTTTGATCACCATCGTTGTTATTATCATTAACTACATGATCCCCTCATCTCGGTTATAGTGTTTCTGGTTAGAGATTTTTTTAACTTTTCTGTTGGCTTTGGTCCGACATCAATGTCTTTATTGTGATCGTTTCATAAACTATTATATAATTGACTGTTATTATTATGATTACCACTCAACATGAATTCAATTAACACTTGTCAGTCGATTACTTGAATGTATGTGGATGTCTGAATATATATTTTTTAAGATTTCATAGCGGTTCCTTCGGCGATAGCTGATTAGGCACTCTACTGTCGGTATACTTTGGTTTATTAATTTGCACTATTTATACAATATGTCAAACATATTTGCATTGTAATATGAATCTCAGAGATCCTTATGAAAATTTGATTTCCTTATAAAAACATCTCCTTCATAGGGTGTTTATGATTTTGCATTCCTGTCCAATGTCTTAGTTTTCTGTTTTTTTATTTCATCTTGTATTTTTTTTTTTTCTTTAAATGGTGGTTATTTAGTGAGATGTGATCTTTGTAATGTTATAGTTTACGAACATTTTTATAGGACAACAAGAAGTCTTAATCACGTTTTTATTGTAACATTTTTGAATATGTTAGAGATTTTATTAGCATGTTGTAAAAAGAAACAAACCTCTGTATAGCAAAATTTATCAGCGTATGTGAACTGATTTTATATGCGGTTTAAAATAAAGGGAAAAAGTAAAATAGATTAAGGAAAGGCAAACATTTGAATATAACACATTTTATTATATAATTAATAAATTGTTTCACAATATATTCGTTTAGTTAAATGCTAACATGATATTTGTTTCAGTTTAGGTGGTTTTTTATATTAAAGAGAAAATTGTTACTTAAAAAATAAAAGCATAAGATAATATGCGTAGAAAGAAATTGAATAAATCATTAAATTTGTTTTGATAAAAGTTATATCTAAATAGCAATGATTGCAAAAATATGTAGATAATCCCAGAAAAAATTATAAAAATTTTTCCAAGCTATATTACTGATTTATACATCAAACGATACTTAATGAAAAATGAATATACCCTTTTCTCGTATTTTTTTTTCAAATTGTTGATAGGAAGTATAAGGACATCATTTTTAAAAACAAAACAATTTATTAGTAAATTTTACGTTCCTTTTTACGTACACATAATATTTTTGGTTTAGTTTTCTTTAGCTATAGTTTGTATATATCATTAATATTAAAGGCGCAAAATTTTTAATGATTTCTTCAGGAATAATCGGCATAAATGGACATGTAGCATATTATTCCAATAATCGTAGGACGTTGAAAGTTCGCCAAGATATTATAAAGAAGTTCTCTTTATAATTTTTTTTTTTTTTTTTATAATTTGCGATCATGTGCTAAAATTTGTCGTAGCACAGAAAAAAGTAAAAATCGTTTTCAATTACAAAATTTAAACATTCAAACCATATTTTTTTTAATTTCCAGCCTATAAAGGTTTTTGTTATATTCACTAACAAATTTTTAATTTTTTGTCAACTTGCTTAATTTGAATATGTATTTTATATTTAAATATATAATATATTATTTTAGTTTTCAACAAATTAATTTACAATAATAATTTGATTATGACAATTTTTACTAATTTCAGGATTTTGATTAAAATCTTAATTAAATAAAAAAAATCTTTGTTTGTTTTCACATTTTTTCAACTAAAGATTACAAGTTTTATCTATTTAATATATATATATATATATTAAATATATATATATATATATATATATATATATATATATATATATAACGTAAAACCGTACTTCAAGCCCTAAACTCGAATATTTATTTGCTACACCAGTTAAGTCTGTTATATTCCACTGTGCAATAGTCATTCTTAAAACACGATATATATATAGCACAACTTTATAAAATCATAAAGTCAACTTTATAAAAGCTAAAGACATTTTTTGGTAAAACTATTTTAAGAAATTACAACTTTCTTAAACTTAAAATAACCTGAAGGTAATTTTTGTCAGCATCTTTTGGTGTTTTATCTTTATTTATATTAAACTTCAGCTTATTAAGTGTAAGTAGAGGGCAACGAGATGCTGCCTATGGCGGATGAATTGCAATTAAATTAAGATTTATTTTTTAAGATGTTCAAAAGTCGTATTTTTCGTTGATATCGTATTTTTTTTTTTTAACGAAAACCGTTTATTGCAGCGAATTTAAATATCGCGCGTTGCCAATGGTGGGGAAATGATTCTTACGTTATTATTAACGTTAAAATTATAAATTATAATTTAAGTGTCCAAACTGGGTATTATTATTTTTATTGGTTTTAACAAACAATGTTATTGAATTTCTTAAGAATTTTCAATTATTCGAATATATAAATAGTAAAAATATTTTAATAAGAAAAAAAAGTTAAATCTTTTTCAATAAAATATTTAGGAATTTGAATATTTGATTTTACTAATTCAGTGATAGGTTCGATTTTAGTAAAAAATATAATTGGTCTTATGAATTTAGTAATAGAATACGAAGTTTAATTTTTTTGTGTTATGAAACAATCTCAAAATAATTTAATTAATTTTTTCGTTGGACTTAATATGTAATGGGTCGAGATATTTAAAACAAGTTAGTTTTCTGTCATTTAACTCGTAGTCCACAAAAGTGATAGATTTAGTTTCATTTTGATAAAGTCATCAAGTAAACTGCTCAGGTGGTTGAAAAGGGGACGGTTGTTTGTAGGTATGTATGTAATCCAAGCACTTCCTATTATAATATAAGATCATAAATATTTTTGAAAATTATTTAGATTTTATAAAATTCTTAATTTATTTTATAGTTAACTAGTTATATGTGAAAATATTGCGAAATTTCAAAAAATATTAATGTCCTAATATAATCGATAAATGCTTTATATTTGATATAAAACATTTTTTAACAAAAAGCTATCACATTTTAAGGAGTATTATTTTCACATCCCAAACTTTTTGGAATATAATTTATACCTTTTTAGATGGAAAATATCGCATAGATTTTAATTATAGTCACAAATTTCAAAAACAAATGCTTGAAATTCTTGTGCAGACTACATTCAAATATTTAGGGTGAAAATTAATTATTAATGGGAAGCGTGTTTCTTGCTTCCTTTACCTACGTGCTTAGTAGTGTTGCCAGTATAGCCTTTTTAATATTAAATAAAAAGACTATATTTTGCTTTTAGTCACAACATTTTTTTAGCTTTTAGCCTTTTTAGACTTTTTTGATTCTTAAAATTGCCTTAAAAAGGCTAAAGTATTTGTATTTGAACAGCGAAGGAAATAATTCTTAATTTGATATTAATATTTTTATTTTTACAGAATCATCTATTTATTTATTATTTTTTTTTCCAAATCAAAAATAACTAATTTTGTGGACATACTAAATCCGATTTTGTCATGCAAAAATTTGGAAATACCTAATCAAAAAGGAATTATTGTTAAATCATTTCCAAGCATTCGTTTTTTTATGAAATATTGGTATATATATTTTTTATGAAATTTTCTGTCGCATAGATCATGTTTAGCTAAAACTTTAAAAATCCAATACACAATATATCAGTTTTTCATTTTATATGTCTTAAGCACCAGTGTTTCCAGGAGGTGAGAAAAAAAGGCTAAACTGATTTTTAAAACAGGCCAATAAAGACTAAATCTCCAAAAAATAAGGCTAGAAAAAAGTGAATTTAAAAGTTTTTTAGTTTTTGATTTTTTACAAATACTTTGATAAATTTATAAATTAAGCATAGGACAGCTTCCAGCAAAAAGAGCCAATGAAAAATTGGCCAAAAAGCTCCATACAAATTTAACCCAAATTTTCTATCTACACATTTTTTGTACTTTATATTTTGTTGAACAATTCTTATTTACATTAAAATGTGTTACTTTTACAAAGCTTTTATTAATATCTTAGAAATTAATTAACCCATTACAATAGAATTTGTATAGAGCTGGATGAAAGAATGCCAAATAACGCAATATTCTCATTATAAAATCCCATGCTGTCCACATTATGTCCGTCTGCTTGTCTTTCGATAATTTAAGCTTTAGCGCCTATTAGTATAATTTAAATAGCTAAAGTATTAAATATAATTCTTTAAGCCTTCAATTATTACACATTTTTAATAGAATTTCAGTTTGTTTATTGAAATTTCAAATCTAAAGAGAGTTTACCAAATAATTTCCAAAATTATTCAGCTCATATTAACTAATATTATAGGAAATAGTTGCAAAAATATTAATCCATTTATTAATAACTATTAAAAAGTTAAGAACTTATGATCAGAAATTTGGAAAAATTTCGCGCTGTGCGAAGAGCTAATAGTGCATTGTAAATTTTCGACTTTGCATGTAGTGTTATGTAAAAAATTTTTCATCATTTAAACTTATTTTTCTTACCAGGAACTTCTCTTGTACAAAGTACCTGATGCCAAATGCATAAAAATAGCACCAGCAAATCCTTTTAGAATTGCTATAGACGATGTTCATATCATAGAGATTAGAAATAGATTCCTGTAAAAGGGAATGATTTCCTACCCTTTCTTTTGTTTGAGTTTTTAGTGTTATTTGATTGACGGAGTTCATTTGAAAGGTATTAGGTCTTTGATACATAATAACATCATTTCTTTAATTTAACTTTTTTACTGCAATGACTAGAAGCGAGATCAATCAGAAAAATTGGAATACTCTTAAAATTCGTATTACTTTGCCTACAATTCTAGAGTCTAAAAATCAACCCTTCTTAAGCACCTGAGTTTCCTTTCATTGGTCATGAGCTCTCTGTAATTTTTATAACTAGATAAAATGCATTTTGTGACATACATGTATAAAAATATATTTGATTAAAAATATAATTTAATCAATAAATTCACTTGAAAAAATATTAATCAATTAAAAATTTATGTTAACCAAAAAATTTGTCAATTGGATTAAACAATTTGTTATCGGAAAATAAAAATATTAAATAAAAAATGTAAATAAATTAAAAAAAAAGAACTGAAAAAGAAAAGGTCATGATTTTGACACTATGTTGTCATTAGAAGGAAGTATTTAGTGCTAAAAAAGAGGATGTTCCTCTTTTATACTTCTTGTTCATTACTTTTGAAGTATTTATCTTATATATATATATATATATATATATATATATATATATAAATTTGTATTATAAAATTATGGTTTTAGCCTTGTTAATAGATAATAAAAATAATTTTCAATTGTTTTATTTTCTTTGAAATTATTCACCTTTCTTCCTGATAAAAATACATTTATTTTTGCTTTTTTGAACTGAGTTCTACTTTTGAAGTGGTGAAAATGTTTTTTTTGGAAGCACTTGCTCGTTTTTTTGCTGGGAAGTGAGAATGTTATATTCGAATTGGCTGACTCCGTATACTTACCATCTGCAACTTTTTAAAATTTCATCTGATATGAGAGGTGGGCAGACCGCGCCCATTTTTTGTTTCCGAGTTTGCACTGGTAATTGAACAATTTTTACAACATTTTGTTGATGCTGCACCTTATATGGGGATGGGTGGTAAAGTGGGCGGACCACGCCTATTTTTGGTTTCCGAGCTTATATCGAGCCTCGGACTATTTCTACAAATAGCTCAAACAATCCAAATATATCTCTGGTATAAAATATATCTCTGGTATAAAATATATCTCTGGTATAAAAAAAAGAAAAAATTAATCCAGACAAAAAATATTCAAAAGTATTTAAGGTTGTAAATGAAGCTTTGAAACCTAAATATATAGGACACCACGAATACTGACGAACTCTTTAGCTGCACAAAAAATACGTATTCTATTCTACTGTTGCCTAGCTATATTCCACAAGCGATTACGATTACGATTGTAAACTTGTAGTACTAGAGATTATAAATCTAAATTAAATGTAGAAATACGAAATATTTTATTATTTGAATATAATTCTAAAAATGAATAATTAATATTCTTTACATGTACAAAATTGTTCTAAGATATTACTATATTTCAACATTATATATTTTTATATGATACTTCCTATAAGAAATAAAAAAGTCTAAATTAAAGTAAATAAAATCCAATGAAAAAAAATTTAAATTGAGATATATATATATATATATATATATATATATATATATATATATATATATATATATATATATATATATATAATACTTATTGTCCAAACTGGGTTTGGACACTTAAATTATAATTTATAATTTTAACGTTAATAATAACGTAAGAATCATTTCCCCAACATTGGCAACGCGCGATATTTAAATTCGCTGCAATAAACGGTTTTTGTTAAAAAAAAAAAAAATACGATATCAACGAAAAATACGACTTTTGAACATCTTAAAAAATAAATCTTAATTTAATTGCAATTCATCCGCCATAGGCAGCATCTCTTTGCCCTCTACTTACACTTAATAAGCTGAAGTTTAATATAAATAAAGATAAAACACCAAAAGATGCTGACAAAAATTACCTTCAGGTTATTTTAAGTTTAAGAAAGTTGTAATTTCTTAAAATAGTTTTACCAAAAAATGACTTTAGCTTTTATAAAGTTGACTTTATGATTTTATAAAGTTGTGCTATATATATATCGTGTTTTAAGAATGACTGTTGCACAGTGGAATACAACAGACTTAACTGGTGTAGCAAATAAATATTCGAGTTTAGGGCTTGAAGTACGTTTTTACAAACCCACCTCAGAAGCAAAATGATGGGGTCTTAAAATAGGTCACTAATGGCATAAATCTAATCAGTTATTGTGAACTGTTATGTTGATTTGAAGTTGCAAACTTATTGCGAAGTGATCACATATTACACCTTTTCATTATTACATGTTTAATTGAAGTTTAATCTCGTCTCGTTTTAAAGTCTTTAGGTAAAGGGAACATAAAGAAAGACTTAATTACGTCCAAATCATGATAACTAATATTCAATTAGAACTTTCTGCCATTTTAATAATGATTATCCTTTCCTTTAGCTTGTTTTGGTCATTTAGTGAATATGCAAGATTACCATAAGTAATATGTAAAGACCAATTTGCACAATTGTAGTTAAAAATACATAATAATTGAAAAAAAAAATCAAAAGTTAATATAAAAATAAATAGTGTTTGAAAATCCATTAAAAGCTAAAAAAAAGGTTTTTTTGTAAAAAATTTACGTATTTGAATGTTTGATTTTATAATATAATAGAGTTTATCAGAAAGAAATGCTATTTAATATTGTGATCCTTTTTTAACCCAAGTGAATTTTTTTGTTCCATAAAATTTTTATCTTACGTAATTTTTTGACGCGCCTTTACATTTCCTTTAAGCATTACAAACTCCAACTATTTATACTAGTTATGCTCAATTTTGCGCAGTCCATGCGATGTATCTTAACAAAATATATCAACTACATTTGACTATAATTTATGATCAGTTATCTGTATATGCAAGATATGTACAAATTGCAATTTGCTATATAAAAGTAAAAAAAAAATCATAAATTTTTTTTATTAAATTTATTTTTAATGCTCCTTTGATTTTATTGTATAAAATAACAAAAAACTAAGTTCACGCAGTAATCCATCCTATTCCATTAGAAACTGTGAATGTGTCGAAAAACCGACTTTACTGAAAATTTTACTCAGCTTTTCTCCAGGTAGTCAAATTTTCTCCTAAAAGGATTTCAAAGTTTCGAAAGATACATAACATAAAAATATATATAAAGTATTTTCAAAGGATATATCAACCCAATATGGGTGTCAAATAAAAGTTTCCTTAAGGTAATTTATATAATTCATCACAAAATGTTAAGAAAAATTCTTCTACTTATTTTAGAGCAAAAATTAAACGGTAAAAATTTCAACCAATTATTTTCTTAACTTTTTGCACTCCAACATTTAAATAAAAAATTTTATTGTATTGCAGGGATTCTAAGCTCCTCTTATTTGGCGACTGTTTATATTCACCATCAAAATGGTGGGCGGTAATTGGGTTTAAAAATCCCAAAAAGTATATATATTCTGGGTCTTGGTAAGATTCTGAGTAGATCTAGCTATAACCGTCCGTCTGTCTGTTGAAATCTGGATAGGGCTCTGGGGAACCACATAGGTGGACCAAATTTTTATATTATATTATATTTATCTTACATAAGGTTTATTTGTTATTGAAGATAGGCAAAATAATAAAGAAAAAACTATGGGCCAAATACCAGAAACACAGGGTGTCCGTTGTAACTTCAGTTCATACTTTTCTGCTGATATAACTTAAATTCAAATATCGATATAAACTCGGAAACCAAAAATGGGCGTGATCAGCCCACTTTACCGCGCACCTCCCATATAAAGTGAAACATCAACAAAATTTTGTACAAATAGTTCAATGACCATTTTAAACTATGAAACAAAATATGGGCGTGGTCCATACACTTTTCCTCCCAACTCTAATATAAAGTGAAATTTTAAAGAACTGCATATGGTGGATATATGAATTTGGTCAAGCTGAATATAATATTCTCACTTGAAGCTTAATAACTTATTATCTCTATATTATGTAAGCACTTTATGCACGTTTAAGTAAATTCTGTCTTATGTGATTTTTATAATTTTTTATTAATTAAACAACTTAACGTGATGCCAATGGTGACTTATTTTTGGGGACTAGCTAAATAATAAACCGATTAAAACATATAATAAAGATTCGTCTTCATTTAAGATTGTGTAGCTTTAATTTTGGATATCAAATTCAAGCTTTGTCATTATTAATCTGACTTAAGATATATTAAAATTTGTATATCAGAATAATCCCATCAATAAAATAAGTACAACCTGTAAAACGTAACATATAATCAGTCTAAATTACAATATGTTAATATTTCTAATAAAAAACTACTATCCATAACTGTTGAACTATTAAGTACAATACTATAAAAATTTCATAGCAGCATCCTTCCAGCTTCATAGTTACAAGGCAAACACATCTAAACAATGTCATATGCACATGTATTTTATTCTAGGAACCTACTCAAGTGTCACAAACAGTGCAATACGTGAAATAGCATAAATTTACATTTTGATTATCTATGGAATAACAACATACGAATACGACTACAGACGACATTCGTATACAAATATTATTCTGGAGTTTGTATTATTATCAATATAAATCTCTTTTCCAAAACGTCATACGTATAAAGTATAAAACTAACAAGTTATTCAATTGATATTGATGCACCCAAAAAAAAAAAGCAAAACTTATATCTAAAGAAAATCGGGTGGGTGGAATAAATGCATATAATTCTTTTCTATTTTTCTTAAGTTATTTTTTTAGAAATAAGAAGAAGGAAATAAAATGTAATAGAGAAACGAAAAAAAAAATAGAAATTTTTTTAATGTCAAATCAATTGATGTCTGTCCGTCTGTCTGTCTGTCTTACTAGTCTAGTAAAGAAAGATCAGGTTAGAAAATCAAATTCAATAAAATAGATGCAGTTGCATTTTTATGTATGCAATTCATATTCTGTTCATTTATACATTCAGTCATTCCCTCACTCATTCATTCATTGCTAAACGATATAATTTTCATTTTCCAATATACGAGTATGTGCAATAATAGAAAAATTATTGACAACCAGTTCCTCATCACGACAATGAATTTTAAATTATGATTATTTAACTTAAATGGAAGGATTAACGATGATTTTATATATTAAAATATGCGAATAGTTAATGGAAGGAAATTATACAAAAATTTATAAATATTTTAATGTGTATGAATAATTTTTAAAATGTTTTTATTCGAGGTTTATGACAGTGCATAACGACAGAACAAAGTGCACAAAAGGCACACGGTCGAATAATATAATGACTAATTTTTGACATAAATATGATGCATAAAGAATTATGAGAATATATTTTAAGCGACAAGTGTTTTAATGATGCATTTGTGAAGGCAATATAATTTGTGAGGAATGTTTATTGGTGGTTATTTATTTAGAAGTCATTTAAATAATATTCATTTTACAAAATATTAAATCAAATTTCAAAATAGTGTGGTATACTAATAACTATGATAGATTACAAATAGTTTGCTCTGTTTAAAACATTTTTATAAACGTTTTGCGGGATGTGGTTGTTACGAGTATTATGGATAAATATATTTAGTTTTTCTTTAAACCGAATCTTGGGCAAAGAATTTTAGTATTTTTTTCTTTTTTACAAAACATTTACAAAAAAAATTTTTTAAGAAAGAATTGGACGGGGTATATTTACTTGATTATTTCCTTTTCCATATTGAAGTTAAAGCTAGTGAATATACAGTAGTGGCCAAAAAATTCGGAAATGGGATTATATTTCACATTTGCGTTTATTTTTTGTTCACCAAATATTTGCAGACGTTGAGAATTTTTCAGTAAAAATTGAAATTTGCTATGATTTGGCCACTATTTCACCTAGCCCTCATCCAAATGTCCTTCCGAAATAGAGTTTTAACGATTATACATACACAGGGTCTCACATAAATTAGTGAGTTTTTATTTTTAAATAAAAAATGAGTTATTTCAAGTTAGAACATTAGGTAAATAAACAAATTAATTGTATGTGAATGGGATTTTTTTGCAGGATATGTCTTCTACCAAATGCTGCAAAAAGTAACAAAAAATGTTGAATCGTTTCCGACAAATTGAGTAATTTCTGTCATTGCAGTTACTTCATTAACCTCACAAAAGTATTTGAATTTTTTAATTTTTTGTATTTGAAGATCCTAAAAAAAACAAAAAAAAAAGCTATTGGTATTAAGTATCACTTTTAAGTATTTACTAATTCTTTTTATAAATTTTGGGGAAATTAGCCGAAGTTTCTTTATACATATCTTGTAGAAAGTAAATTTGCAATAATTGGATCATTTTGCCTATATGATTTCCTAAAGATAAAACTTTTTTAATTGGAAATATGAATAGACTACTTCGATTTTTTCTAAATTTGTAAATTTTAAAATTCCAAGCGTTGTTTCATTATTTTGTTAAAAATTAACAATCTTCAATATTAAGCCCATTTTACTGAAGTATTGGTCTCCATATTCTATCAAAACTTTTAGATTATGTTTCAATGGGTACTATATAATATAAAATTGGAGATCTGGATACCGGCTTAAAAAATATAAGGCCAATTGGTACCATAAAACGTGACATGGGGTATTTTTTGAGTTGCTTAACTAAAAGTCTTTCAAACTATCGGGGCACTATAAAAAGTTAAAAATACCCGAAAAAGTTAACTTTCTGTTAATATTAATTGTGTTGTTCGAAACAAAATTAAAAAATTTTCAATCCAGCATATTAGTTCAAAAATAACTAGAGAAATAAAAACATGCAGAATTATATCGTTCTATATTTTGCAGTTATATTGCCAAGTCAGGTGTTGCAGTCTCCAAATTTGTAAAATGCTATATATCGGGAATAAATCTCACAACATTTCAAATAAATTTTTTATACCATCGGTATTAAAATGGGCTTGATATTTAAGGTATTTTTTTAATGCCTTATACGAGTTGGCCAAATATTGTTAACTCAGCAATATCTGTATCATCCGGAAGTTTTTTTTGTCCAGGGAGGAACTCTCGACTACTGAAGAGCTATTGCAACGAAAATTATAATAATTTTAACTTTTTATTTTGTTTGACATCTCCAAATACAAATGTGATAAAACTTAAAATACTTTTGTGAGGAAAATTCGGTGACTTTTCGTACTATTTCTCGTACTTCTTGGAAACAAGGCAATATTTTTGACTGCATTCTTCTGAATGAACCAAATTCAATTAATAAATCTAAGAATTAATCTTTTAAATCATTTAGTAAATCCGTTTTTATAAAAAATAAAAAAATAAATCATATATGCCTTACAGTTTTAGCAAAATTCACCATAAATAAATTTTACATAAGCAGAAATCATTGTCCTAATTTACAAAAATCGATCCGTAATTGACCATAGCTTCGCTACTGAAAATCATTTTAGCGTGCATAAATTTTATGTAAATATTAGCATCATGACTATATTAAACTTAAATAAGAATATAAATCACACTTCTAAATTTCTTAGTCGGTCAAAAAATTATTATAAATTTCATGTAAGACCCTTTCTGAAAAATACTTTTACGCATATATTTACATAATACCTCTTTATTATCATATTGTTTGATATAAAGTATAATTTATTCTTATTTTATTATTATTATTATTATTATTATTGTTATTATTATTAGGATTATTATTATTATTATTATTATTATTATTATTAGTTTTATTATTATTTTTATTATTATTTTATGCAAAACACACAATCGAATGGTATAATGCAAGTAAATTTTGTTTTTAGAAACATTAATCCTTCGAATTGAACGGCGATCCGACAAAATTGAGAGATATTCGGTGTTAATAACAATATCATTAAATAAGGGCAAATAGATGAAAGAAAGTTGCAAAGATTTTTAGAATAAGTAGCGAAGAGCATACTATACCGTTGTCAAAAGTATTGTAAAATTACTCGGAAAATTTTATGAAAGCAAATCACAATAACATAATTTTTGTTTTATCTTTGTAATATGACAAAAATTGCAAAAGTCATTTTTTTCGTGAATTAGAATATAACATTCTTAAACACTTTCCATCCATCAGTTCATTGTTTGTAAGGGCCATTATTAACAATGTTTAACTTTGCTGAAACTGATTTAACTCCTCAATAAGACTTGTTGTAAAACCATTATAAACAAACGGGTTACAGATTTGAACTCACAAAACTTGAAGCTAATAGAGTGCAAAATTTGACACCATAGTTTTTATTTTATAACAGTAACTGTTATTCAAATTTCAAAAACTTAGAAAAAGGGCAAAACATTACTTAACTTTTTCCCATTCTTCTACAATTTTTGTTCTCATTCGACGTTATAAAAACTAACCGCTCTTTGTGGGTAATTCTATACCTTCCTTGTTGATGTGCAGACTTTCAGAAGATACATACGGAGTAGTAAAATTTTTATGACAAAATTTTTTGATTTTTAAAATTTTTCGTTTTTTTGGACGGGGTCTGTATTCCCCTCAACGGAATGCAAATTTTGAAACATGGATTGATACCTATTGTACTTGTGCGTATTCTGAGCTATATCTTGTTGAGCTATATTTTTTTGAAAAAGTCAGTTTTATTATTTTATACAGTAAAATAGAAGAAATAAATTTAATAGAAAAAATATGGACTTTTTTAAAACTTACGCAAAAATTGAATTTTATTTTTTTTTCTACTTTAATATAGCAAAGTGCAATTTGAACAAATATTGGATATATAGGTATAAGAACGGCGGTAAATATAATTAATCGAGATCATAAATTTAAGTCAAATTGAAAAATGGGACACTTTTGTTAAAATAGTTTTGGCTAAGGCACATAGCATGGACGTCATGAAATTTACATTGATTGGCATGGTTATGTGGTGTAGATACGCATAAAAAAATTTCGAAAGATAAAAATTTTATGGATCAAAAAAAATTCACTTTGGTCAAAAAAGTATCACAATATTAAAAGTCATTTCTTTGCAATATACTCTAATAAAATATATTTTCGTAGGTTCTAACCCCACTTTTCACAAAATTGTTTAAAAATCGCGATATTTAGTACAAAATTTTTAAATTTTTAAAATATTAGTAGGAAACCCTTAAAATGCTACAATAATACCATCAAAGATTGAAAATATCATAAATTTTATTGAAATAACTCAGTAGGTTTTGATATTGCTCATAATTTTTACCAAAATTAAACATAAACTTTTAGTTTGAAAAATTTGCACATATTCTACTTAAACCGCTATAACTTTTGCACTACCTGCACGAAATGATTAACGCGAACTGATTCTACATGCATTCGAGTCACTTTATATTTATACAAATGGATTTTAAGTGTTATCAGAAAAAATAGACTGTTTTTTAAAGATCTAAAATCAATTGTAGTTAATGGCCTACGTATTTTACGACAAAGTATTTTATTTTATGTTTTATTTGAAGCATACTTTCTGGAGCAAAAACATAAACAATAGAGCATCCCGAAAAACTTTTTCCTGAGATTTAGATGTAGAAAAACCTTTCAAACGAAGTGTTTAAAAGTCTCAAGTTATTCGTATGTTGGTAAGCATCTAGCGCGAAATTACCATTATCGTATAGGGCCGTTCGTGTTTTTTGGCCTTCGATTGTTTTGCGTTTCAAACTTGCATTGGTTAAGGTTGCACGTCATATAACTGTAGCGAGTTACAGTTTGTTAAGTAGTCATAGTCATTATCCACATGCATTCGTTTTACCTCAATTAATGTTATATTTGGTGAATAATATGTTTGCACAAAATCTATTTAAAATGATATTTCAAGAAAAATCTATATAATTTTATTAGATTTAAATTAGAATTTCATACAAATCAGAACCTAGTTTCAAACGAGATTTTATCAAAGTCAGGTAAAATTTAAATAGACTTTGAAAAATTGTGGATTTCAACACTGTTTTTTTTAGTGTATTTTACCAAACTATGTGCTAAATAAAAATGACTTTTGTATGTAAATAAATATTTTTAAAATTAAAAAATAAATAAATGCTATAGAAAAATTATCATAAATAAATTTAAAATTGAATTTAATAAAAAACTAATTTAAAAGTGCTTAGCGTATGTGTATAATTTGTACAAAAAGCATTTGTCAAGCATTTGCGAAATTGTGAATGTAAACGGGGTAGATACTGTCTTTTTAAAATCTCATTCAAACGAAATTTCAAGTGCAAGTGTAAATTCGGTAAAAGAATTCAATGTAGATACCTGGTGGAGTACCAAATAAAGCTCAATTTGATTATATAAGAAAACGGTATATGTCGAAGGCAGTTTTCGAAGGTTAAATGAAAATTTCGTGGCCAAATAAGGAATGTTTTTTTCACATATGTCTCAGTTGGAGGAGTATCTTAAAACTAAATAAAAATAAAATAAAAAAATGTCTTAAATCTAGTACATTTTGCAAATAAAAGGTTCCGAGTTTTTTCGTGAAATATAACTTATTTTTCGCAATTTTATGCATATTATAAACAAAACGTAAATAAATTTTTGGAAATTTTGTTCCTCGAGAGAAATAAATTTTTTTGGAGATTTTTTTTTTTTCTTCGAAAGTTACTAACTTGCAAGCATATTGCTTTAGTATTTTATTAATAAAATGATAATAAGTACGATTTTTTACAATTTTTGAAAAAAAAACAATATCAAAATTTTGTTCCTTCCCGTGATGTACCAAAAAGCCCTCGCTGGGACACAAACTTTTGCAATAAAAAAACTTGCAGACATGAATGACATTTTCGATCACTGCAAGATTGGTGATGAACCCAGAATTTTAATCAATATAGCATTACAGATAAAAAAGAAAACAAACTGTATTTTTGTATAAAAGATACCTTCAGATAGTTTTTTCAAAAATATTTTGCTATTATGTTCGAAGTAATATTTCCAAAGAAGCTCAAAATTAAAAATTTGTAATTTTTTTGTTTTATATTTTGAAAAGAAATCATGTTTCGCAAAGTGAATACGCAACAAATGTTGGAAATTTCTTTAACAATTTAATTCTTTTAGTAGCAATTGATTATGGACATATATAAATACTTTTAAGATATAATTTTCAGTTCATTTTTTTAACATTTCTTTCGAAATTGTACAGTTTCAGACTTCTTTCAACACAGATGTCAAAAAAGTTCCATTCGATATCTTAATATTTAATCTAATAAATTTATTTTAATATTTTTGGGCAGAATATTGCACCCTTTTAACTCTCTTCATTAAAATTTGAGATATTGCTGTTTTAATGAAAAAAACTCGTACAAAACTAGTGCACGGAAAAAAGATTGGTTGGAAAATCTTTCCATTTTAATAAAAATGACTAATATTTTATAATAACTATAAAAAAATTCATAACAAATTACTATTAATTGAGATTGACTTATTACTCTTTTTCTATTTACTCAGTCAAAGCAATGTCAGTCTTAATAAAATTTATTAAAATAACTTAATGATTACAAATAATTACAGAATCATTTATTTTATAAAATTAACTACAAATATGTTTATACGAAAAATTAAATTCGGGGCTTGCAAACGGATATTTAGTATTACTTGAATTAACATTTTCAAAATTAATTATTTATAAAATAAAAATTTGTAACAAAAAGTTTATTATTTATAAGACAAAAATTTGTGATAGAAAGTTTCCAGTTTTATATTTCTGATAAAACTTTTTAAATGTATTATCTTAACAAGAAAGCCTATCATTTCTATTATATTCCAAGTTAGTATATCAAGCTACCAAAAATATTCTCAAAACAAATGGTAAGAAAATTGTATATTTTCAAATATTCCAAAAATTAACGGCTGGACTGGCGGAATCATTGCTCCATATGTCTTCAAAAAAAAAAAAAAAAAAAAAAAAAACATGATCAGAATGTAACCGTCAATGGTGAACGGTATAGGGATATGATTTTTCGTACCTCAATTAGCTGGCATTAATCTCTCTAATATGTGGAACCAACAGCAAGGAGCCAAATGACACTTAGCGCGTGCTACAATTGATTTACTAAAAGAAACTTTTGATGAGAGAGTAATTTCACGTAATGGTCCAATTTTCAATTATTTTCTATGGGGTTATGTAAAGTCACTTGTCTACGTTAATAAACCAAATAAAATTGAACACCTAGAAATCAACATTCGAAGAGTTATTGGCGAAGTACGGCCGCATATGCTACGAAAAGTTTGCGAAAATTGATGTTCCTTGTACGCGTCAGCTGTGGCGGCCACATTGCCGAAATCATGATGTCTATTCTTGAAAACGCGTCGAAGAGGTAAAATTTTCCATTAAAGCAAAGTTTAAAAAATTGTTTTTGTTTACCATATATTTTTAAAATGTAATAAACGTGCGAACTTTAACGCGTTTCTCTCTCTTTTAAAAAAGGTAAGTACCATTTTAGAAATGTACGGTAAACAAAAAAAATTTTTTAAACTTTGATTTTGTTTTAATGAAAAATTTCACTTCTTCGACGCGTTTTCAAGAATAGACACCCATATTTAAACATTAATTTCATAAAATCTTCTATTCCACAAAGCCCGTTTCATTGATATTAAAATATATTTCTTTGTTTTATTATGGTTTGCATAGAAAAAATATTCGGAGAACATTTTTATTTTATCTGTTATTTCAATTTGTTTTGATATTTAATTATATTAATTAACTAATATTAATATTAATATTAATATTAATATTAATATTAATATTAATATTAATATTAATATTAATATTAATATTAATATTAATATTAATATTAATATTAATATTAATATTAATATTAATATTAATATTATTAATATTGAAAAAGGAGAATACAAAATAATTGTAAAAAGCTTTATCGAAAAACATTCGTCTTACTTAATAACAAATTAAGAAAATAAATTACAGATTCCATTTAACAAAAGTTGTAAGCTACGGAGAACACCACGATGGAACACTGAAAAGTGCTGATGACGGTCGTGGCGGACCAGAAAATGCATTCCATTCTGCCGAGTGTCCAATAACACTTTTACACTGTATTCTTCTACAATTGTTCAATTAACTTAAGCTGAACATATAAAAATTATAAAAAAATTATATGAAAAAGTTCAACAATAAACTATAAACTAATTAACCTTAGACATAAGGCGATGTAAAGTGTTACTTGATGACTGTCCTGTTAAAAATTTCTGAAAAAATAGAAAACAAACAAAAGGGACAAATGAAAAATAACAACAACATTGTTCATTGCTGCTTAATAAGTGGCTAAACAATAACTAAATCATACATTGCTGATTTACTACCTAAACAGGTAGCTTTAAGCATATAAAGAATAATAATTGAAAAAGGAGAATACAAAATAATTGTAATAAGCTTTATCGTAAACTATTCGGCAGACCATAAAATGCATTCCATTCTGCCGAGTATTCAATACAACTTTTACACTGTATTCTTCTACAATTATTCAATGAACTTAAGCCGAACATTCTAAAAAAAATGTTTAGTATTTTAATATAATGTGCTTTCTTTATATATGTATGACGAATGTGGGTCCAAATATGTACCGGTATGCGTGAAATTCGACACATTGATATATTCTGATATGAAATTTGTTGAATTTCAGAAAAATTAATCACTTATTACCGATAAACCCCAATTCCGAAAGAATATTTGTATGAAGGCTAGTACGAACATGGACCGACCACAATAACAGTGTTTTGTACAAGGGCTCGTACTTGTACAAAAACAATTATTTATGCTAAATTCCATCAACATGTCTTCAAATTTGTGACCAGCCATCCACCCATCTATCATTCTAAATTATGGATTTTAAATTCCCCTATTTGGGCCATAATTCATATGAAAAATTACCCAAAATTTTGCGGTGATTTATCGTAATATTTGGGCTGGAATTGATAAAGCATTTATGATGTTTTGGATCATCTTCGCTTTTATAATTTTTAATTATTTATTTATACAACATGCTTGATAAAGTAAAGTACACTCTTCAGAAAAACTTTGATTTAAAGAAGCCGGTGTTTGAAATACGCCAGAAGACCGAAGACCTTCTAATTTTCATGCCGGAAAGTGTTATAAAGTTCATGGTCATTGGGGCATTAGACTTTGGTGACTTTTCGTATTTTTTCACTTTTTTGTGCAAAATTACCAGTTTTTATTTTTGGGTAATTTTGCATTGAGAAATTTTTCTATATTCACTTTTGGGCGATTTTGCATTGGGTCATTCTACCACTGAAGATCTATTTAAAATTTTTTAGTACATATTTTTCCTGTATCAATTGAATTGGTTTTATAACAAAATTTGCTTAGTAAATAGTCTATTGTCAACTATACATCTACGAAGTGGCACTTTTTTTTTTGTACTATAAAAAACCAGCATACTTTGTATAATAAAATCATCGATTTTCACTAAAATTGTGATATGAAATTTTATTATATGAGTACGATGGTATTCATTTTGCTCGACTTTTTTATTATTCGATTAGTCAAATAACTCGAAAATGCAGTTTTTAATTTATTCCAATAATCGATTAAATCTTTTGAATTACTCGAGTTATTCGAATAAATTATACCTGAAAATTTGTCTCGTTTTTTTTTTCAATACCTATTAAAAAATAAAATTTATATTCTGTGTTTCCTTATTGTTTTATTAAAGAAAGAAAACAGAAATAATAGTTTTAAACATCAAAAATATGCTTACTTTAATATAGTTTACCTAGTTTACAAGAAAGAATAAAAGCGCCATTCAGAAATAGCCTTTCCAAAATAATATGTATGTAAAATTTGTGTATATTTTTCTCTTTTTCTTGTGTAAAGTAATTTTTTCTATATTTACTAAATTTTTTGATAGTTAAATAAATAAGCCTAAAGAATTTGCACATTTAAGAATTCGAATACAATTTTAAATTATTTTATATAAAGAAGTTCAGTGATTCTTAACGTAAATTCTATATTATAAGTCTGATCTAAGCCATCATCATCACATCCTCTATACCAGGCTGTGAATTTGTTAGTCTATTAACTCCATATTTGCACATATTAGCTGCACTGTCATTCGTAGAACCAACAATATATTTTTCCAAATCATGTTTGAAATCCTCCAATTTGTTTCCTACTAAAAACTTAATAGAAAAATGTGAATCCTTTTTTTATGTCCCCTTGAAACTCAAATTACAAAAAATAAATTATTTAAATTTAACTTTACAATTTTTTAAAAAGACGTTTATATATTTATTTGATTTTAGTGATTGAAAAACGACATTTAACTACGCGTTGTAATTTTGGCATATACAGGGTTCTTTTTACTAAATACAATTTTTTTAAATATAACTGCAAATTGAGGTATCACTTATATACAGAGTTGCCAGTTCATCCTTTTTAACGCCAAATCTAGCTTTTTTATTTCGCTTTTGACTTATACTTTTTCTCTTTAGTTTCTAGTTTTTTTTCTAGCATTTTTGGATTCTTAAAATTGCCTTAAAAAGGCCAAAATATTAATACTTATGTCAATAATGAAGGAAATAATTTACTATTCGCTATTACAAATTTTTTTTTAAAGAATCATATATTTTAGCATTTTTGTGTATTTATTCGCAAAAAAATAAAAACGAGATTTTTTATATTTTATACAAATTTTCGCCAGCGGTGCTTCATTCATCAAATCAAAAATGAGAAAGATCAAGACCGACTATATGATAGGAAAGGGGACTTGTATTACACCTGTGGCTAAATTTACTAAATTTAAATAAAATATACAAATACTGAATAATGCGTTGATACTATATTTGGATGATTTTATGCATTTTGGAGTGATTCCTGCAAGTGGGTTTATATGGAAGCTATGGTAAATTATGGGCCGATTCTCATAAAATTTGGCAATATTGTTTCTACTTACATAATATTTATTTGTGTCGAATATTAAATTGATACTAACATTAGTTTGGGATTTTTGGTATAAAGATTTATACTTATACAGAACTTTTTTGCACTGAATTTCATCAAAATATTCTTATTTTTAAGGCATCTTTGAGTATTTACTCTTTATTCCGGGGCACATTTGTACCGATCAAAACCAATTGGATCGACGGACGGACATCGTTAGATCGATATAAAAAATGATTCTAAGTCGATTGCAAATATCAGCACAAACGCACAATACCCCAATCATCTATAATTGTGGTATTGTGCGTTTTTACTTATTTTGTAGATTTACTAAATCGATTATCAAACCTGGGCTTCAAATGAACCAAACTATTAGTTATTTAAACCTTTCAGACAATTTTAGGAATTTTGACATTGATTTGTTGCTGCATGTTTTTGCATATTTTGACCTTAACAGTATATTTTTGCAGTATCCTCTTATAGAGCATATTTTACTTAAATGACATATTTTTGCATATTTTATACTTAATTGAAAAATGTTACATATTTTGCACCCAATAGAATTTTCTTTTTTAAATGTCACAGATGTTTACCCTAAAAATTTTCATTTTATAAATTGATAGAAATTTTGTAATTTCCCGATACAAAATATTAGCTTTGAATGTCTTCAAGGGCAAAAAGAAAATTTTTTTTAGCAATTTTTCAAGCTATTTTTAGCAGTAATAGTAAATAATATAAAATTTAGCCAGGAAAAGCAATACTTTAGGAATTTATTTTCCAATTTTAAGAAAAACACTGAAAACACATTTTTTGGAGCATATTTTTCTTATGCTTCATTAACCATAAAAGCGCTTTGTAAATATAATTTAAAAAATTTTAAAATTTAAAAAAAAAATCGATTCAAAATATTAGTTCATTCTTCATATAAAATAAAAAAAATCTTAAATTTTTTTTGGCCTTACCTTGGGGAATTTAACCTTTTTTAATCGTTTTTAAAGTCCAGTTTAGCCTCTTTTTCTCATTTCTTGGAATACTGCTTTTAGATTCTAAACATTCCATAAAAATTTTGCAACAGTTGTTTTCAAGCAACAGTTTTTAAAAAACTAAAATTAAAACATCTTTAAAATTTGCTAAGAAAGGAAATCTTGATAATTTTTACTCGAATTATTCGATTAATCGGCATAATTCACTTGAATAATTTTTTACTCGAAATTCTCGATTATATTTAATCATAAAAATATTTCATTTTAATTTGTCGATTAATAGAACAAACGTTATTCGAGTTAATACCGAAACGAGTAAATTAAAAAAATTTATAGAAATTTGGATTGCAGTGTTATTGCAACACAGGTAATTTAACTGAATCAGTAATTTTCTATTTACAATCAAATATTTCACCTTCAGTTCACATTTTAGTCTTCCTCGTAAAATTTTTCTTCAATATAACCAGATGTAAAATAAACTTTGTATGACCCAATCCTTTAGCCGCCACATAACTATCCATATATATGTAGGTTATACATTTATATGAGTGTGGGTATTTAACAATTTTCAAGTTTAAAAATATTTCATAATAATATTTATGACCATCATTATTTTATATTATTTAAGAATTGATTTCTTTTGCGCAATTTCTTCTTCCTCTGTTTAAATTCATTCGCTGAAGGAAATAGAAAAAAATCAAAAATGAAAAAAATTACTTTAACTACCGTTTTGATTTTTGTTTGTTTCATTTAAGCAATATACCAAATAATACAACACTTCGGCAATTGCACTTCTAAACGACCCAATGGCCTTTGTTTGGCACCTAACCGTAAGTCAGTTTTAGACATCACTATGAACTACAGTCGATTTTTTTTTTTTTTTTTTTGTTTCTGTAACTTTTATATTTTTTATTATTATTATTGCACTAATGTTTATTACCGCCAACACCAACATCAGCACTACTAATACGAAAGCATAAACACCAGCACATGTTGTATGTGTAAGTAGTGTTACTACTGTTGCCAGTGTTTTGTGGTGTTATAAGATGCTTAGAAAATACTAAAGTAGAAAATTTAACAAAACACATACAACACGTATTGACTGCTGTTCCTGCTACCGAATGAGCCAACATTTTGTGGGGGCATTACGTTCGCTTTTTTCGTAATTTTTTTCTGTTTTTTCCTTCTATATGCCACCAATTCTCTAGCGGAGCCAAACTCTTGTGTCTAGAGCAGTATAGTCTAGCTTTTTTTTTTTTTTTGGTAAGTAAGTAAATGGAAGTACTCAATAGGATTTTTTTTATTTCTACTTACTTAGTAACTTGTACAGCTCATAAATTCATTTAATTCAATAAAACCAATTCACATGAACACCATGAAACAATAAATAATGTTATTAATAAATAATAAAAGGTAATATTGTATGAATTGCTACCTGTTTTTTGTAGGATACTTTTTGCTATTGGTTCCTTATAAAAGAAACTAACAAATATAAAACTCTTTTTTTACCATTCGTTTTAAAATGAGTTTTTATGATGGCGCTGTAAGTAAATTGGAAGTTTTTTTTATTTTAATATTTTAGAATACCCTACAGTACATATTTCAAAGAAATACAAAATTGGTAATTAAACAAACAAAAATGTGTGTTTTTTTAGTAGTCAGTCAGACTCTACTCCAGAATGCATTTTATCAGTTTCAGTAGCATTATACTACCAGCATATTCACTTTTAATGATATAAATACAGTATGACCGCTAATAAGATTGCCTTAATGATTAGAGGTAATATAACGAATGCTTACAATACCTATTTATTTTGGGTTTTCATTGCATCCCTTTTAAGTATCAATCAAATCACAACCAATGTCCAAGTGGCAGTTAACTTTTTAAACTGATATTACAGATAGGAATTTTATTATGTCACAAGTTCTATATTTAAAAAGATGTTTGATGACATTGTTTACATTATGCAAAACGAAAAATATCCCAGATGAAAATTAAACTATTTCATTTGATTTGCTTAGAAGGAACACATGAAGTCTCAGAAAGTTTTTGTATTTTTCAGTTTTGGTCATCTTATTTTAAATAATTTCAGTGTCGCTAAATTTATATGAAGAATATATTTTAGTCTATAATGATTATAATGCATTTAGGGTTTTAATCCTAGTTTTAGTTTTTGCATAAACCATAAAAACTATAAACTGTAAAAAGTTTATTTCCAAACATTTTCATTATGAGTAGGTATATAAAATTTCATTGCGGTATAATTTTAATATATATATCATTACTTTGGGTTAAAAAGAAAAAATATTTGCAAAATATTTGTTACTTTGGAAAGTAGCCGTTGATATAAAATCATTTATTATACTTGTTTGTGCAATTTAACTTTAATCGTGATATTGATATAAAATTCTTAAACAAAAGAAGCTATCAAATTCCTCTATATCATATGACGTTAATCGTTTTCTATGCACTTGGTACAAAATATGTCCAAAAATGTTATAAATTTGTTTCTAATCAGATTTTTATATACCATTCGATGATTAAATAATTATCTTTTCAATGCTTGATCACATCGGACTTTTTCGTATTCAAGTTTCACACTCAGAGAAAATGCATTTCGCAATATTGTTGCCCCAACAATATTATTTTTACCAAAATTATATATTGTCAATGCAAACATCGTTATTTTCAAATATATTTTATATTAACAATAATTTGGTTTTAGCAATTATATTTTTGTTCTCAATTTTACGATTACATTTTTATTATTGGCTCAATAATTGTAATATTTCCAATATATAAAAATGTATATATTTTCAATATATAAAAATAATATTGTACTCCTTATTTTAACTTAACAAAATGTATGGTTTTTATGGGCTTCAATGTACATAATTTGTATTTGAAAATATGTATATTTGTTAACGTTTATTCAGTTTACTGTTCTAATTGCATGTTATTTGTTGTAGTATTAAAAATATATTGGAAAATACATAAATATATATTTAAAATTTTAATTAATTATTTCAACGAAAATTAAATTAGATATAAATATTTTACATAATTGTTTTAGATAATAGATTATATTCAGAGTGCTTAAAAATTCTAAAGAAAAGGGGTTGGAAAAATTTACAATAAAAATATTTAAATATAAACGCATACATAAGTGTTTATAAAAAATAAAAATAAATCAGAAACTGTATGTAAGTTGATGTATTTCTAAATATTTTAATCTCATATTTTTATGGCGTAAAGGCTACACTTAGTCGAATCGACGACGGCACATTTTAAACTCGTTTGAAAAGTTACTTTTGAAACAAAGGTTTTTAAATTTTATTTATTGTTTATTATGTTCTGTTTTAAATTAATTTATAAGGTATTTTTACTATTATGAATATAGAAATTAAAATTTTTTACCATGACATTTTTTGAGTTGTATAGGTTACAAAAATGTGAAAAATAATTAACTTACGGACACTAAAAATTTAACTTTGTACCTGTACTTTATAAAAATCAACGGTATTAATTTATTTTATTTTTTTTTTTCACCGACCGATATAGTATATATGTATATATATATATAATAAAATTAAAATTATAAAATGTAAAATTGAAATAATTTAATTCAATTCTATGAATGATAGTGCAGCCGATATGGGTATATATGGAGTTCATATTATAATAGATGCTCAACCTGGTGTAGAGGATATGATGATTGCTTGGATGAAAATTGTGATAATAAAGGGTTTGAACCTAAAATTTAGTTTAGCAAGTTTATGTTAAGAATCGCTGAACTTCTTTATCTAAAATAATTCACAATTTTGTTCAAATTCATAAATGTGCCTTATCAGACTTTTTAATCAAGTTTAGATGATACTCTAGGCCTATTTACTTAACTCTCAAAGAATTTAATATCTATAGGGAAACAATGGCTCTATGAAAACAAAAGAGTACAATGTGCACAAATTTTAATTACATATTTGCCCAATTCAGGACCTCTGTTGTATCTTTGTGTCGATGTAAGTATATAGTAAAAATTTTTAAATTATTTTATTTTTGCTTTCAAAATTTTTTTTGGAAAAATATTTGCGTGGATACAATGTTACGACAGATCTTTTGAATTTTGGAAAAACTATTTCGGAAAGGTTATTTAAGTCTTTCTTGTAAATTAAGTGATATCAATTAATATATACATATTTTTAATATTTTAAACTATTTTTATATTTTATTAAAATTCAAATTAATTGTTAATATTTTCTTTGTTTTCTTTTTTAATGAAACACTAATATAACACCGAATGCTAGTTTTGTTTTTTAATAAGCATTGAAAAAAACGAGAAAAAAATAATTTTCTCGAATAACTCGAGTAATTTAAAAGATTTACTCAATTATTCGAGCAATTTAAAAACTGCATTGACCAATGTTTTATTGACTTTTGTAGTAATATGGGATGAAAGGCTAATTCCGAATTTGATAGTCAAAGATGTTGACAAGACCATATATTATTTGCTAAGGAGACCAACAATTAAAAAAGCGTCAACAACATTTGATAATATACAATACAAGGTCAGCGAACATCATAATGTTCTTGCTTGGAAGTCTTTTGTAGACATATTTTAAACAAGTAATAAAAACGTTCATACTTTTGACAACCTGCAGTGTTCGTCTTAAAGAATTAAAATATATATATATATATATATATATATATATATATATATATATATATATATATATATATATATATATATATATGAACTATTCGAAGATTATAAATTAGTTTATCCCTAGTAAATATTTAGTTTTAAACAACACGCAATTTTCATTAATTTTAATAATACTGTGTTTATGATAACAATATTTTTGTTTCAGTCTTATAATTCAATGTTTATATGCAATCAAAATTTTAATATAGTTGACAACAAAAATTTAATATTTTTGAATATTTTTACCAGAAAAAAATTGTATTAATATAAAAAATATCATTATTTTTACAACCATTGAGTATTATTAATCTATTCCCCTGTTCTTAAATCATATTTTGTTTTCAAACCATATTAATATTATTCCCATAGAAATAACATTTTACAAATAAATATGCTTTTTACAAATATGGTTGCAAAAATTCATAACCTGTTTGTTTTTGAATATATATTATTTTTAACATTTGTTTTCCACCTTCATTGAAATTCTCATTCAGTTTGTACATGAACTAATATAATTGGACAAGGTTTTGCTTGCGCAACATATGATGGTACAAATAAATAAAATTAATTAATGTGATAAAATAAATTAAAACACTTTTATCATCTATAAAATAATTTTTATGATTAATAAACACTTTTATTATCTATTATTCAATAAGCAATTAATAAAAGTTATGATTATGAAGTAATATACTTTATTTAATATATGAAAAGATTGAATAATAATATGAAAAAGGGAATCGTAATATGAAAAGATTGAATAAAAATATAATATGGGATTATAATATGATAAAATCGAATCATAATATGACAAGATGGATTAGTAATATAATAAAATGAAATCATATTCTGATAGAATGGGATAATAATGTAGTAATGTAGATGGTATATATAATAATATAAAAAACTAGAATCATCACATGAAAAAACAAACCATAAAATCGGATACAATATCATAGAGAGGAATCATAATAAATATTATTTATAATTATATCTATATTTAGCTGTGACAACATGTTCCAAATAATGATATGTCACATTAGGTTATGGTCACTATAGCTTTATTTTTTCTCTGAGTGAATTTGCTATATCCTATTCCTGTAGGGTTAACTCAATGTCGATTTTCATTGAATACATATTAGCAAATTTTCAAATATATAATTTTTTTCAAGCACTTTAACTAGCGGTAGTTTAAACGTATAGACAGTACATAAATTTTCAAGAAGATATTATAACTATCAATAGATGATTACCACACTGAAGAGATAATGGTTTTTATATACATAAATATTACTATTCAGTTAGTATGTATGCATAAAAGATAATAATATATGTAAGTATGTTCATGATGATGGTGGTGTCTCGTTTTAACTTTTATTTAGTAAGCAATAGGTATGTATTAGTTTTTATTGTGTTAGAACGTTAAAAAATTTAAAAGTTTCTCACATTTATAAATAGTACAATTGATGATAGTTGATTTAAGCTCAGGTAAAAGCTCAACAAAAAGTTCTCACATTTTTATAGAACAAGAAATGAACATTTAATAATGATTGTTTTAATCTGATTGCTTTGAGATAGTTTTATCATGAAAATATATTTAAAATAGTTGATAGGTTATTTGAAAAATATAATTTTGATTGGAGAAAATTTAAGATTTTAAGATTTTTTTAAGATTTATTTAGACAACTTAAAATGTTGTGTTTATATAGTTATAAAATCTTTCACTTATTTTTATAGTTGGTATTTTAAAATTTGAAAAACTTTTTGTGAAAATATTTAAAAATGCTAAATACCTCAAAAAATGCGTTCTTTTATCCAGAATCCTTTTTACGTAGATTTATTATCACATCATATATCACATCATACAAAAAATATTGTTCTATATTTCAATTTTACATATTTCAGTAAATTCACCTAAAACTTTCATATGAGTAATGTCGGAATATCAAAATATATAACTACTGTTAATGCTTTGTTGCCATTCTAATGCAAGTAGAATAAAAGCGGAGAATATTAAAAAACTATTTAGTTTAAAAACAACATTAAACCAAGCAAAAAAAAAGTAAATATATGAAGCAAATTTAAATAAAAACGTGACAATACAGTAAATAGTCATCTTTGTCGTCTTCATCATCATCATTGGCTGTGAAACCATTGGTGGGTATCATAACGCTGTCGTCACTGGACACTTGTGAAGGCTACCTGATATTGTCTGAAACCACAATTTTGTTCTGTTTTATTTTTTTTTCTTTTTCATTTGCTTACGTTCCTTTTCCCTTCTCAAAAAGTATCACAAAGTGGAGGAGTTTTTTATACTACTCTAGACTTTAATATACAGTTGACATCCTGCTGCGATCTTTAAAGTTTTATACATTTTTGAAATACTATTTTTTTTTCATTTTCCATTAACAGTATGTTTCTTTGTCTATAAAGTACAGGTTTAACCATATTACTACGTATCGGTCAACTCATATAAATATATTTCCATCTAATGTTAAAAATCTGCACTTGTACCACTTGCTGTTGCAAAATAGTTTAGTTCTTCTTTTAGCTATGCTGCCTAGCGAAAAAGAAAAATAAAACATCAACATTTTGGCAATTCCAAGTGTATATTTTTCTATACAGCTAGCTTCAGGCTCAAACGCCTAGGTACTTTGATTTTTTGAGCTCTGATATGGTTTTCTTAAGTTTTTATTTGCTATTTCAACTGCCTTCTCAGCAAAATCTTTACTTAAAAATATTTTTATAAGTAGGTTTAGCGTGTTTTTCATTTTGCTCTTGGGTTTTTGCTTTTCAGTCAAGATATGTTAATTCAAAGTATTTTGATTTAATTTTTGTTTCGTTTCAATGACTAACTTAGGCTTACATTTTCTAAGCACGGGTTCTTTGTTTTTAAATAGTAGAAAATGGTAGTTAAGATCTCATGTAAATTAAGCCCACGATCTTTGTGCTTGGCTATAAGTTCAATGCTGCAATGCTATTTGCATTTTATTTTATATTAAAGATTTTAGTGGGCAAACTAAAAGTAAATATAAATCGAAACAACAGATTTTGGTCGAGAAAAAAATTAAAAATGAAAAGAAGACTTCATTAGATAATGGTATGTTTAAAATGCTTTAGATATGTTCTAATATGCTTGTTACTTTTTTTAACTCAGCGTAATTAGAATAAAGTAAGGAGCTTTTTATATATGTATTTTAAAGAATTCTGTACTAAAACAAATCAGAACACTCCATTCCTAAACCAATACTAAATACAAAATTTACATAGAAATATACTTAAAATTTTATTTGAATCCAAATAAATAATATAAAATATAAACTACAAATTTCGACATTCAATGATTTTTGTTATTCGCTGTCATATTGTAAACATTTTACCTAACTTTTAAAAATTACGCTGTATTAAAATAGGCACGTCTTTTTATTAACGAAATACTCGACATTCTAGAAACCAGTGATATTAAAAATTCAAACACATATTTCGTTCATTACTTTATAACATAAAAAATTGAGTTTTATTTATCCCACAATGAAACAAACTAAACAGGATTCAATTTCTCGTGTAACCCAAATGATAGCTTTCAATCAAATACATAATTTCCTTAGTTTTCAAGTTTTATTTATTCCGATTCATTTTCTTTTAAAAATTTTCTTAAAACTAGCTTATAGTATTTAAGTTAATTTTTACAAGCTATTCCTTACATACATAGTATTTTACAAGGACTTTCAAATTTTGTACTATTTTCAGTGTTGCTACAACCATTTTTCTCATTATCTTCTCAGTTTCATACATTCCTCAAAAAAGGGTGAAAAAGAGGAATCCTTTCTTATAACTTACATACTAATACAACTTACAAATAACTTAAAAGTATCTTAAGACTAATAATATTATACAACTTACATACAAAAAGCGGTAAAAACTAAGGATAGAAGGAAATATATTTACAATAGAGTAGTTCATTGAGCAGTATTATATACTGTATCAACTATGTTCAAAGAATATATCCTCCTGTGATAGAATAGGAGGCACCATCAAAAAGGAGGCCAGCTCCCCTAAGAGTCAGTAGATCCACCGGGGACAGACAATTTCTGACTAAATTGTTCCCTAAAGAGCACGCACTCTCTAATAATTTCAAAGCACTCTGTATCAAGAAAACATCAATTCTGTCAAAGTCGATTGCCCCATAAATTGATGTGCATGAGGGTCTTCGCGGCATTCCATCCTCTCCAAGCCGTGGTCTCATTCCCAGGCATGCAACCTCTCCCATCTCCTAAGCCTCTCCATCTGGTATGATGAGATGCCAAACCAAGCGGGAAAAGCATAGGCGATGAGGGGACGTATCAACTGGCAATAGAGCAAGAGTCGTCTTCTCTGGTCGAGGCCCCCATTTCTATGTAATATACTCTTATGTGTAGAGTAGATTCTCTTGGTCCTTTCCATTACATCGTCAATGTAGAACTCAAAGTTCTCATGAAATACCACCCCTAAATATCTCATACGGTCGGATGTCCCAATGTTCTCCCCCCCCCCACGTTCCACAAAGAGGGTATGTAAGACCTACAATTCGGATATATATACTTCCTAGTACCCTTTAACATAACAGTCAGAGTCTTTCCCATGTTCAAATTTAGCCCCCATTTTTTAAAGTCCTCCCCCAGTCCGTTGAGGTACTCATTGAGTCGGTTATTCACCGCCCTTGCCCTGGCACCCGAAAATGCGATCAGAATGTCGTCAGCGTAAATTAGTAAAAGATCCCCCTCTGGGGGCTGTGGAATGTCCGAAATAAAAATATTATATAACACAGGCCCCAGTAGTGAACCCTGTGGTACACCTGCAGTTATGGACCTCTCACTGGATAGAGCATTCCCTACCTTCACTCCAAATTTACGGTTCTCAAGGAAGCTGGAAACCATCCGAACGAGGTTAGGTCCAAATTCCATGCCCATCATCTTATATATTATTCCCTTTTGCCAAACAGTGTCAAAAGCCTTGGTGAAGTCAAGACTTACGGCTATTGTCGGACATCTATTGTTCAGGCTCCTAGCCACATAATCAGTAAAAATCATGAGGGTATGGGATGTGGACAGCCCCTTACGAAATCCAAATTGACAGTCCTGTAAAATATTCTTATCCTCTATAATTTTATTGATTCCATCCAAGAAAAAATATTCCAATAATTTACCAAAGGCCGATAAAAGGGAAATCGGTCTATAGTTGGCAGCCTCCCCAGGGTCCTTGCCCGGTTTTAAGATAGGGACTACAATTGCCATCCTCCACGCTTAAGGGAAATAACCAATGTTGATGCAGTGGTTAAATATCACCGATATATATCTTCATGCTGTATCATCAGTTTTTTTTTCAGTATAAAATCTGGTACCCCGTCAACCCCGCTGGATCGTTCATTTGGGCTCCTCTTTAATACAATACCGATAGTTTTCCTGTCAATAAAGCCAAGACCTGTAAAGTCTCCGTCAGAGTTAACAGTCACACCGTCAGCCGTAAAAGTCTCTCTAAATGTCGTAATAGGTTCAGTTCTGTCAAGGGAGGAAACCGTCTCTCCCACCATTGACTTAAAAGTATCCACACTCCATGTTGTATGATGGATCAGGAAAAAAGAATCCGATAGTAGGGACGCCTTCTCAGGGTCACTAGTGACAGTTATGCCATCAGGGCATTACGGACTACTGGGCGATTATTCAGGCCCGCTGCCGATTTTACATTCCTGAAAGTCCTATTGTTCAATCTAATGTTATGTAGGTATTCAGTCCAACGATCCCTCTCATGAACAGCAATAGCTCCCTGTATAATCTTGTCCAAATTACGAACCTCCGCCCTCAGTGTGTTACACCTACCTGGGTCCCCACATCTCTGTATTATCCGTCGAAATCTCTTCTTCTGGTCAATGAAATTGAGAATGTATGAAGGAAGCTTTAACATTCCCCTATTCTTGATAATTATCTTTGGTACCGAATAATCGATAGCATCCTTAAATGCTCTTTCCATTGACTCTGTATATTCATAAATTTCATTTTTTGTAACAATTCTGTCAGTCGACAAATCACACTGTTCCAGATGCCTAGACAATATATTACGAAATTTCCTAATGTTAATCCGGTCGTAGTCATACCTTTTTAAGGGTTCGTGTGTCAAAAAATCACCCATATGGAAGGTTAACTCAATGGCCCTATGGTCTGATTCAAAGTCCAAAGTTCTTAGATTATCTTCATCTGTCGGCATGATGTCCACCGTAGTCATAAAAATATCAATATAGGAGGATGGACAGCATTTTCTCTCGTCGGTCCTTCATTTTGTCTGATGTCAATGTCCGGACAGCCTAGTAAGAATTCATATAAATTACTCCCACTCACGGTAGTATATGGATCCCCCCAATTAAGGTGCCTTGCATTGAGATCTGCGCCAAATATCATACTATTATTCCTTGCGAGATCCTGAATGGAGTCAAAGAACTCAGTCTCAAACGTAATTCTTGGACTCAGATACATTGATATCACAATTGTATCATGATTGTTTACTCTCCGTATCCGTACCGCTGTATTCTCAATAGCTCCCATATTGAGGTTCATCTCCTCACAAGTCATGTTGTCCCTAACAAGAACTACCATACCGCCTCCACGTCCGCTCTGTCGATCTTGTCTAAATACTAAGTATCTCTTAATTTCAAGTCTATGGCGAGGACTTAATCTGTGCTCTGCCAGCATTAATATGTCAGGCTTATGTCTCGTTAAAAACAAATTCAAGTAGTGCCTCTTGTGTCTAGAGACAATTGAATTGACGTTAAGAAAAACCACTTAATCGAGTTAGCCATCTTGTCCATTGGAGATTAGTACACCAAGGAGGGCGCGCGACCTGTCCTCATCATTCCCCAATTCCCTGTATTGTTTTGCAAAGCCACCTATCTTGCTAAGGCATTGCAATAAACCTCCTCCAAAAAAGCGTCTACAGTCCTTGTCAATAATGTCGAACTGACCCATTGCCATTCTCAGTGTAATATCAGGACCACTCGAATTTCCTGAACCTGCAGATACAACCCTCGATTTTATCGATGGTCCTTCGTCTATCAAAGTAGCCCCTGCTGCAGCAGCATATGAAACCCCAGCTCTAACTCGGCTGATATTGGGAGCTGAGACCTGACTACGGGGACTAATTCCCGATGTCTTCCTAGCCTATAATCTACGTAAAAGTTTCACTCTGCGCGGACACTCTCTCGAACTGGCCACATGTCCCTCTCTACCACAATTAATACATTTAACTGGAAGACCCACCCCTCTAGTAACCTCACCAGTCACACGATCAGTCATCAAAGTCTCTTCAATGTTCTCCGACCTTGGAGGTATTTTATTTTATCCGGACCATGGGATTCCGCACACTTAACACATCTATAAGGCATCTGAAAATTCGAAGAGAGGTGTACGAAGCGCTGACAATTAAAACACTGAGTGATGCCCTTCCTAATGTACTTCCTAATTTTGACTTTGCATCGCAATACATATCTGACCTCATAAAATTTCCTAATATCAGAATATCTTGATAATCTTACGACCCATTTGTCGCTTCCCAATTTAATCAGTCCCGTAATATTAATGTTCATCTCGAGACTGTTCAGGTACTCTAGTATCTCCGACGATTCAAAAGAGTCTGGAAGCCCCTCAATAACTGCTGTAAATGGTCGCCGACTCCTAGGCGTATAAGTATAGAATTCTATTTTTTCCTCAACTAATACACCCTTTACCTTCTCATAGTCATCTAGAGTGCAGACTCCTATGTTCGATACACTCTTCCCTAATATTTTTATAATAAAGTTCTTATGACCTAAGAGTCTATCTATTTTACTTACAGTGTCCTTAACATTTATATTGTATGATGTGATTATAGGCACTGACATACTTTTCTTGACTGCAGGTAATTTATCAGATGTCGATCTCACTGGTTTCGATTGCATATTACCATTCAGTTGAGATGTCACCACTCCACTTACTTCAACTTTCGATGGAGTATTTCCACCATCTGCAGCAAATAACTTCTTGTTGGACGCTCCCGAATTCTTGCTCTGATCCAGCTTTTTGACTAGCTTTCCAGGCTGCGAAGGAACTTCAGCTTCAGTTCCATTTTCTCCACATTTTTCTCTTTTTTTATTTTGAGCTTCTCCTCATATAGCTTAAGAAGGTTGTCCAATCTCTTCTTCAATGAGTCGTTTTCATTAATTAAGTAGTCCACTTTACGATCGAACTTTTCTAATTTCTTTATAAGAGCTGCATTTGTATTAGACAGCTCTTCCACTTGTTTTTTGTACTCACTAAGAATATCATACTTCATTTTTTTCTACAGAGGGCAATTTCTCCTCATCATCAGATCTTGATGATTTACTCATTTTAATAAAAGTCTTTGCCCTATAAGGGCTTTTTCTTCACATTAAAACAGTTTTTGATTAAGTTTTGTTTCTAACACTATTTATGATTTAGACACAATGTTGTCTTCTAAGGGTTTCTCAAATTTACACAGGATTAATTTGGTAAAAATAAAAAGTTTTTTTTTTGTCTTTAATTTATTTTTAATAACTTTATTTATTATGGATTTTTTTATCTTCAAATGAAGTCTTTTAATTAATATTTTTAATTTACACTGTTCAGTACACTTTTTAAATAGTACTTTTCACTTTTCAAATTGTAATTCAATCTATGATCCTGTCGATCAAATTGATATCAATGATGATGAATCAATCAAATTGATTTGTTTTTACATAATTTCCTTAAATAAACGAATGTATTTATACAAAATTTTTGAACTAAACATTGAACAATTTTTCTTACAATAATTAAGTTTATATGTACCAAAAGCAACGTTTAAGAAAAAAAAAACTGTTAAACAAGTTTCCTGTGTTGTTTTCTGACATGCGCATTGTACTAAATTTTTGCTTAATTGTCGTTTAATTACGCAATATGTATTTAACATTTGAAGAACATATAACATGATCAGCATTACCATGAAGATTTTTTGAAAAAATTCGCCAAAATTGGTGTTTTCTTTTTTTTAAAGCGGCCTACAGCTTCAATTCCTCATAAACTTGTTTAATATGAAACTACCCACTGAATTCAATTTTATAAATAACAAAATAATTTATTTATAATAATTTTTATTATTATAAAAATACTCTTTTTATTAATTAAACTTCTGTACTTTTGTGCGAGGTTTTCACCCGGACTCCACTCTAACAGCTAAAAGCATGGATTCTTAACTGTTGACCTTAAGTCCCGCTGAGGCACTACTATGAGGCAAAGTAAGAATATAAATTAAGTATTCATGGAATCCGTTTTTTAATTCTTCCAATTCGGTCCAAAAAGATTCGGCCTTTGATGTTCTAAATAGTTTTTCATAAAATTTATCATTACCTCCAGTTTCTATAAGTTTTAGTAATTTTTAAATTCTCTTTATTATTTTAACATTGTGAAACAATCTCAAAATAATTAATTTCTTCGTTGGGGTTTATATATATTTCAAATAACATAGTTTTTCGTCATTTAGTGCATGGTCTTTTTAGTTCCATTTTAAAAAATGGGGCTTAAAGGTGGCCAGATGACTGAAACAGGGGTAAATTGCAACTAAAGTCGTCAAACGGAAATGTTGAACACGATAATTGTTTCGTTCGTTGCTTTAACATTTAATCAAATTATGAATACATACAGTCTTGTTTATACACAGAAAAAAAATTCATATATTTGAAAATATTTTTCATAAATATTGTGAAACCTTTTTCATAAAAAATAAAAATTTGTTCATAGATACTATTAAATTGTTCATAATGAAAATTTCAGTAATTTTGTTAAATATTAATTTAGTTTCATTAGATTTGATTGTAAATGGTACATGGGAATTGTTATACATGAAAATAATAACAACAAACGCCTTAAAATACAAAATTCCAAGGAAAATATGTAAAAAAAATAATGTTTAGAAATTTGCATAATTTCGCTCGCAATCTGCAGCACATCATTTTTATAAAAAGCGCTTCTCTTCTGTTCCTATAATGTAGCTAAAAATCATTAAAAACCTAAAATTTTCTGAAGAAAATTTCAAACATTTTTTTACAAATTGAAAATATAAATGACTCATTTCAAAAAATGTAAAAAAGTGTTAATATTTAAGACATTATTCTTAAATATTATGAACTAAAATCAATGAAAGTAAATTCTTATATTTATTTATTTTTTCTGAGTAATACAAAAGAAAGCAAACTACACATGCGCTAATAAATTATGATACATAAAAGAAAGCTTGCAGTCAAATGGTGAATATTCAGAAACGGCCAAATATCCCAAAATAAGGCAAGAAAAAAGTTAATCTTTTTTCTTTTTGTTTAATTTAAAAACCTTATTTTTATCGTTCTTATTAGTTTTTGATATATTTTTAAAGATCTTGGAATTAATTTTCAAATTAAACATGATCCCATAAAAAAATCACAAAAAGTTCCCATACAATTTTGGATTATAATTAATATGTGAAATAATCCAATGTTTTGAGGTGATTTTTGTTTTTGTAATTTTTGCACTATAATTTCGTTTTAGCATTTTCAAAGTTTTGGGTGATTTTTCACAATTACAAGATTTTTTTAATCATATCCATAAATATATTCTACGGTCAATGAAGTATGATATAATAATCGCTAAAGTAAGTCCATAAAATTAATTAAGTTATTTAGGATTTGATAAACGAAGCGCCGCAGCCGAAAATTTGAGTCAAATATAAAATAATAATACACAAAAATGCTTAAATGGATGATTCTTTAAAAATAAAATTAATAATATCAAATAAGATATAAATTTCTTCGTGGACCTCCTAAGGCAATTTTAAAAATCAAAGGCTACCAAAAAGCTAAAGGCCGAAATGAAAACTTTGAGGCTAAAAACAAAATAAAATGGCTAAACCGGTAACACTGTATTTAATGAATAATTGCATTTATACTAAAACTTTTAACGAAACATTTAAAAAAATTTTCGAATGGAAATTACATTCATAAAACACGAAAGTAAAGTTCAATTGGCTAACACTGGAGAATGCAACACGGGAAATTTGCATTTTTCATTACGATCGCCTATTTTCTTTAGTTTTGCTCTAGCACTCATACTTTCCTTAAAAACGAAATTTAAGGTTTTTATATAAAAAATCAACTTTTGGTGAGAAATATAAGTAACCGATCGCAGATTTTCATTGTTTTTGCTACAGATTTTCACAGGTTGCGCTCCAGCGTTTCGAGTTTCCTTATAAACTGAGATTTAAATATTTCATATAAAAAATCAATTTTTATTGAAAAATATAAGTAATCACAGATTTTCATTGTTTTTGCTCTAGAGATTTTAGATTTTTATATATAAAAAAAATCGATTTTTATTAAAAGAAATATAAGTATTGACAGATTTTCACAGGTTTCACTCCAGCGCTTCTAGTTTCCTTATAAACTTTAAATATTTTATATAAAAATCTATTTTTATTAAAAAATATAAGTAATCACAGATTTTCATTGTTTTTCCTCTAGCACCTCTAGGTTCCTTATTTTTTTATAAAATTTATTGAGAAATATTAGTGATCATAAATTTCCATTAGCTTTGCTCTATCCTTTTAGTTACCTTATAAAATACGATTTTATAATTTCGTGTAAAAAATCTATTTTTATTGAGAAATATAAGTAAGTGATCACAGATTTTCATTGTCTTTTCTCTAGCGGCTCTAGTTTCTTAATAAAATGAGATTTAAGATTTTTATATAAATATAAATAAGTGATCACAAATTTTCATTGTTTTTTCTCTAGCGCCTCTAGTTTCTTTATAAAATGATATTTGAGATTTTTATGTAAAAGATCGATATCTGGTAAGATATATAAATGATCACAGATTTTTCATTATTTTTGCTCTAGCATATCTAGGTTCCTTATGGAATAATATTCTAGAATTTTATATACAAATTCTATTTTTAATAAGAAATATTAGCGATCACAGATTTTCATTATTTTTGCTCTAGCGTCTCTTGTTTCCTTAAAAATTGATATTTTAGAATTTCATATAAAAAATCGATTTTTATGTATAAATATAAGGAAGTGATCACAGATTTTCATTGTATTTGCTCTACCACATTTAGTTTCCTTATTTTACAGGACTGTAAAAACTCATAACGAAAATTGATTATTGTGAGAAATATAAGTAATCACAGATCTCGATTGTTTTTGCTCTAGCGACTCTAGTTTTTATATAAAATGAGATTTTAGATTTTCTTACAAAAAATCTATTTAAGTGATTACAGATTTTAATTGTTTCTGCTCTAGCGGCTTTAGTTTTCTTATAAAATAAAATTTAAGAATTTCATATAAAAAATCGATTTTTATTGAAAAATATATCAGAGATTTTCGTTGTTTCTGCTCTAACGCCTTTAAAATCCTCATAAATTGATCTTTTAGATTTTCATATAAAAAATCGATTTTGGTGGGACATACAAGTGGTCACATAATTTCATTGTTTTGCCCTAAAGCCACTAGTTTCTTATAAAATAAGGTTTTAGAAATTCATATCATAAATCGATTTTTATTGAGAAATATAAATAATTTCAGATTTTGATTGTTTTAGCTATAACGCTTCTAGTCTCCATATAAAATAAGATTTTATATTTTCATTTTATATCGATTTTTTTGGGAAATATAAATGAGATTCTAGATTTCCATGTATAAATCGATTTTGATTAATAAATATAAGTCATCACAAGTTTTCATTGTTGTTGATTTCGTGCCTTTACTTTTCTTACAAAATACGATTTTAAAATTTCGTAAAAAATCGATTTTAATTGAGAAAAGCGCTTCAAGTTTCCTTATGAAATGAGATTTAAGATTTTCATATAAAAAATCGATTTCTGGTGAGATATGTAAGTGATCACAGATTTTTGAAAAAGATTAGGGTAAAGTCCAAGATATTTTTTATTATTCCATCCTTATTTTAATTCCTCACAGTATACTATTTATATTATGCCGTTCTAGTTAACAGTATTTTCCTTTACAATCTTCTTTCTTTTGGAAATTGTTTTTCGATACTATTATTGTCATAGGGAATTAGTTAATATGTAAAACAGTGATTGTAATCTTTGGCCAGTTTATAAATATTTATGTTTAGTTTAAAGAGTAGAACGTTGATCTAAATGGCAGTAGAATGTAGATTATTTTACAAGTTACTGATTTGTTATGTTTATTGGCAAAAAAAAAAAAAAATGGAAATTTGGTTATGTGGAGAAAATCTAAAGATTTGCTGAAAAAAATAGTAAATGAGTTTTATGGATTTTTTAATAATCTGGTATAAAACTACAGATATTTGAAAAATCAAACAAAATATGGGGAAGTATATGAATAAGTTAGAATAAATTTTAAATTATCTTTAAAGTCTGAACATAGATAAGAAGCCTTAAAGTTTATCAATAAAACTATAGCGTTATTAGATCATTCCGCTAAACTTTTTATAAGTCCACTTATAAAAAGTGGAATTACTAAGTCCACTTATTCTGAAGGCTGAAGTCTCAAAAATCTTTTAAAGCTATTTAATGTAAGTGTTTCAAGGAACTTCTTACATTTTTGTTATTGAAACAGCTCCCACTGTTCAAATAACATTTTCCACATTTTTTTTAAGGAACAGGTTAACTTGCTTGTAAATATTTTATCTTACTGACCACCGTCGTTAAAATTTTCAAGCTTTTCAAACAAAGACCCAATCAAAATTTTCATAATACACCTTATACTTACCAACATTTAGAAAATACTTGGTAGGTGAACTTATAATTTAATCTTAATAACTACTAATCAAAAAGAAACTACCGCTTGCACAGCATTTAAATTAAAAGTAATTTAAGACACATTTATTTGAAACGCTCTATAAAGTAACAAAAATAACCAAATCAAGACTGACTAGAAAAATGTCTATCGATCTATAGATTTTTACATATGTATTTTACACATATGAATTTAAATAAATATGAAGAAAAAAAATAAACTGTGAGAAAAACAACGCACCTCACACAATCGTACAACACATGAAGCAACAGTCCAACTGATTACAACAAGTTTTCAAATTTGGCGTTTAAAATCTAAATCTACCAAAATATATAGACAGACTTTTATAAACATTGGCGGTGGCGGCGGTCTGTATTAGAAATAGAAAAAAAATTATAAAAGTGTCGGTTGATATCAAATGAAACTGAAAGACACACACATATAATGCACAGCAGCAATTAAAATAAATTTTATAAATTAATATTGTCACTCCCCATTATGTTTCTAGATCAGGCCTACTACCGTACTGAATTAAGTTAAGATTGAAAATATATTTATTAAAAAATAAAAAAAAGAAAACAGTTTCTCTATAGCTATTGACGTCTTCTATGATGATGATAATGATAATGCTGTTGATCCAACACTAAGACTGTGATTATATCCATGATTCGTGTGTATTTAGATTATTAGATTTTAATCCAACAATTTGCATAATTTTTGGATATTTTATTATTTTTCTTTCTTTTATTCTCTTGTTTTATTTGTTATAAGCATTTAAATTTAATTAGTTTTGATTAAATTACAGAAACTTTATGAGTTCGTTTTATTTTATAAGATCGTAAAATTTATCTCCAAATTTCAAAGTATTTTGTACATTTTTATCTGTTCACGGTATTTTGTAATGGTAATGAATGGGTAGTTTGTTATTAATAATTTAAAGACATGTATGAGTTTTTATTTATTTATTTTTTTTAATTACTTCTTGGTAATCAGTGTAACGTATTTTGTTAAATTGATTGCAGATGTTAAACAACATGTTTTTTAATAAATTAAGATTCGGAGGGGAAATAGGAAGTTATAATCTGCAGGGTTCTTGAAAGGTTACCATAGGAGTTTTGAAAATCTAAAATCATATTTAATTTCTGTAAATCTGAGCAGTTTAAGAAATATATTTGTTATCTGATATATGGAATCTAAGCTAAACACATTAGCATTTTAGTTTCGTGAATTATTACGAGGTTTAGAATTGGATACTAGCTAAAATAACTCTATCACCTCAACGATGACAATATTACAAATTAGGCTATTCAAAATTTCACTAGTGCAAGGTAACTGCTATATCAAGGTTTCAAAGAAAATCAAGTCGAAAAGACATATAATATAATACTGATGAAGTATGTTGAATCAGAGTAAATACTGGTGTCTATTTATAATCCACAAACTTTGCTTCGGTTCCATCGCGATCCTATGAGTCAGATGCTGGTTGATGGTTTTTTTTTATAATAAAATCCAAGTGGATTACCATAAATTATGACGAAGTATTGTGTAGCATATGTGCTAGATGTCTGTGGCAAGAGCTCAGTATAAGTAAATCTAGAATTTGAGGATAGATCTACTAATAGAGAGAGGTAAACTCTTTTTATTAGTGGCCATTATCTTGGGTCAATATATTATTGATAGGAATGCTCTCAGACTTTTTGTCATGTATAAGGATTATTTTAGTAGCTGCTATAATATTGAGGGACCTGCTCCTTACCTTCTTTTCATATCCAGCTCTGAGAAGAAGTGTATTTCGACTTCCGTCCAATGGCCTAAGAATACAAAGAATGGAAGACTTGTTAAAAATACCTAACTCTGTTGTCAAAAAAAAAAAAAAGTATTACGACTTTAAGACTGTGCTAATCAAATTTTATTTATATGTATTAGTGCTGAAACTACTTTCATCTCATATCATAAGCACACACATCGTTACCGTTTGCCAACTTTAGTCGCCAATTGCCCCTTTTTCAACCACCTGATCACTTTTTTGGCTCCTTTTTTCGGCGACTTTTTAAGAGTATGTGATAAATGATGAAAAACTAAGTTGTTTGAAATATCTCGACCATTGTTGTCATTCGAACAGAAATTTTTCGATTATTATGTTTTTAGATTTATAATGAAAAAAAAAACTACTCTAAATTTTTAGGGATTAATCGAATAATGTCTCAAAACGAGTTTTCGTTATATTATTATACCCTTTTGAAATTATAAGTGTAAAAACTTTTGTTTTTATTACCAAATTCTGAAAATTTTCCAGGGCATATTAGTTTTTTTAAACGTTCAACAAAAAGTGAAACAAAAGTTAAGTATAAGTTTTATTTTTGAGAATTTTGAATTTTATTTCATGGTGAAATAACTGAAGATTCTGAAACATATGACGATGGTTTGTTAACTGAACTCAATCAAGCAATCAATAAAAATTTCAAAAATTGATTTTAGCAATATTAATGATCATTGACATTTAGAAAAACCTAAAAAAAGAACACGAAACTTCATTTGATTTTAATGCTATACATACGTACGTTGCCAAAGTCAATACTAAGTGAAAGGAGTTTTTCCATATCTGCTTTTATTAAAACCAAAAAGCTATTATATTCTTTATGTGTGATTATTTTAAAAGAAATTTAATTTAATTATATAATTTTTAAGCAATTTGAATATGGTTTCAATTTGTTTACATTTTTTTGTTCTGTCTTAATGAAATGTTATTTTATGTTAATAAAACCAAAAATTGTCTTGAAAAAAACTAGCTTTTGCATTTATTAACTTAGAAATAATTATTCGAAAAAAATATTTTATTCTTTATTCGTTCAATTAATCGAAGAAAATTCAAATTTTATTTAATCACACAAATAATTAAAAAAATTATGAAATTTTATTCGATCAACTTCAATGTCGAATAATTGACAACCCTAATATCGACCCGTTATATATAATTCCAACGAAGATATTAATTATTTTGAGATTGTTTTACAGTATAGTAATGAACTTATAAATTAACCGAAACTGTTAAAAACTAAAGCTAATGATAAAGTTTATGCACAACTGTTTAAAACATCAAATGCCGAATTTTTTTTGGAACGGATTGGAAAAATTAAAAGATTTGATAAATACTTATACCGGAGCGTCTTTTTTCTAAATTATCACTAATGAAAAATAAATTGTCCAACGGGCTTAAGGTCAGGACTTGTTTCAGTCCTAAATTTGTTAAACGGGGATTTGTAAGACTAGAGTCCGAATGAAAATTTAGTACAAAAATACAGAAGTTTTATTAATAAAAAGAAAATTTTATGTTTACTATTTCTATGAATAAATATTTATTTTTACCATAAAAAAAATTATTATAAATAAATTATTTTGTTATTAACAAAATTGAATTTATATGCCGTGTATTCCAAAATAAAAACTAGTTGGTTTTTGAAAAACGAAATTTCAAAAACCAAATCGTTTACATACCTTGGTTTCTCTCCATGTGGGTTTTGTTAACACATCGATTTTGTTAAATATTTTTATCTAAATAAATTTTAATATATTTTTTTATATTTAAAATCTTTTAAACAATATTTTAATAATAAATATATATATGTCCAATGAAATTATTCAATAAATGCAAAAAATATTATTTCTTCTATTATACAAAAAAAAAAAAAAAAAAAACTTACTGTTCTGAAATCAATTGAACAGGCTGTATAATAAATAGTTATTTTAGTAGTTTTTATTTGGTTTTGAATAAAAAATGCATGAAAATAGTTTTTGAATTGTATGGAAAAACTAAAGAAATTTATGTAGGAGGAGTTTTTTACTTATTGAAGCAGTTGGCCTCTATTTTTTTAAAAACGGTAACTCTGAGCACAAATAGTTGCTCAAAATAGTATTCAAAAATTATTAAATATAATTCATCACAATTATATTAGCAGATTGTCATAAATTTTCGTCTTTTGATGCGGATTCCATCCACAAATAAAAATATAATTACATTTTTGGATTTTTGTTCATTAATATGAAAACATTTTAAAATAATTTTATTTTTACCAAAAGTAGCAACTATAATAATTTTAATAATTTAACTATAAATAATTTTATTTTTATTTATTTTATATATATATATATATATATATATATATATATATATGTATATATATATATATAGTTGCTACTTTTGGTAAAAATAAAATTATTTATATAAATAAAAATAAAAAATAAAATTATTATAGATATATATATATATATATTTCTCTTTGTAGAAAATATTACTGTTATAGGACTTAAAATGCAATAAATGTGCGTGAAAAGAATATTAAACATAATATGTGCTTGTGAAAAAATGTGTCGCGAATGTAATTTTACTTAAATTTTAAAGGAAAGTTTTGTTTGTTTTGTGTTGTTTTTCTCTTTCACAAGTGTGTTGAAGAGAGAAAAGTTGTTGTTGTAATTGAGCCAGTTTCTTTTCTTTGTATCCTTTACTAATAGCCGTTAAAATATAGCCTATTGCGAGGCACACAAAATACATATTTTATAAATCTGTATCTCCTAAACTACAGTGCGGACTGAGTTAAAATGTACAGTAGAATTTTATAGAAATTCAAAAAAATTGTATTATGATCACCCTGTTAAAATACAAAGCTGATGGAGCCGAGCATATGTAGTCTACAAATTAAAGCCGATTTAAATCATTTTTAAATATGTGTAAAGTGCTTCACAAGAAAAAGAAAGGATATCTACAAACCTACATAAACCTGAGATTTGATATTTTTTATGGTTTATTATGTGTTTGTGCAGATGTTTGTAATGCAAAGACGAAATCATCGGACTCCCACTTTAAAGTATACCGTAAAACTCAGAGTCATTTTCTGAGCCGATTTAACGATGTCCATCCGTCTGGCCGATTGACTGACTGCATTAATCAATGCGCAAACTACAGGTCTAAATTTGGAAAATATGTTAATGAAATTTGACACAAGTATTTACAGAAGTATGCAAGGGTTTATTTTCGAGATATCAACAAAAGTATTTGTTATATTTGAGATCTGATATACAATTTATTCAATAAAATGTAAGAAAAGAATCTGTCAAATTTCGAGATATCAACAAAAGTATTTGTTATATTTGAGATCTGATATACAATTTATTCAATAAAATGTAAGAAAAGAATCTGTCAAATTTAGTCGTATTAGAGAATGAAAGAAGCAACTCGTCATACCCCCGTCCCAATATTCCTGATATTATTTTTAGAAATTTGCCAGATTTTATTGTATTCCGTACCGCCAAATTTTTAAGTGAAAAATCGTAGTTTCGAATAATGAAAATTAAGTTTTAAAAACATTTGAGCACCAATCTTATAGTATCTTAGTAACGAACTCTTCATTATTTGCTTCAAATCAAGGGATTTGCGATTATCGAAAGTATTGTGTACAAGATTTCCGAATGATCCTCCGCTGGCGGTTTAATTGACGTTATAAATTTTTCAAACATTCCACCGATAATTATTTTTCGAATATAAGCTTTGTCAAAAATATATTTCGTTTGATTTTGGTCTCGTACGGCTAAGTGCTATGAAGAAGTTCTTGATAAGGTTAATTCAATGTGAAAATGTGGCTTAAAAGTATTGTGTCAGCTTAGCAGGGGAAGTTTTGTTTTCTGCAATAAATCATATTAAACTAATGTATTCTAAAAATCAAATAAATCGTTGATTTTATCATTGAATTATATCTTATCTTTCTCTTAAGAATCAGGAATTTCAGTTACGAATCAAATCGTTCAGTTCAGTTAGTTTAATATATAAACTAAAATAACGAACATTTGTAAACTTGTGTTATTTTTGTAAAAGGACGAAGACATTTAAATTGGTTATGATCGCTACATTATTTCACGTTGCCCCCATTCAAATGTCCTTCCGGAATTGGAGTTTAATTAATAATAAATACTTAAAATATAGCAAAATTTTCATGAAAATTTATAGATTATAAATCCTTGTGGAAATTTCATGCACAGAAGAAATTATTACCTTATATTTTTCAATTAACACAGTTGTTTCATTTTACATCAAACTTTAATTAAAATATTCAAGCAATTCAAAAGTTATTTTTCTCATTTAAATTTTTTATTCATTTAGTCATCTGCTTGATTGATTTAAAAAATTGTTTAATTGGAAAAATTTTTTGGCTTTTAATTTAATAGTTTTTAATAATTGATACAACCATTTTGGTGAGAGGTGCAAATTTAAACAGTTTTTATTTGAATGAATTAATTTGGTGATTAGTGATTTTTTTCTGTGTGCATATCAGTTCATAGTGGACTTTAACTCCTATATAAACACCTTTTTTCATATAAATATTAGTATCAAAGTATACAGAAAAAAAGTAAAAATGAAATTGTTAATATTAATTAAATTTTTGTTTGATTTCGCTCCAATCACAAATATGTTAATATTAATTAATTGGAAATAATTATTATTTGGTTTAAATTTCAATTAATATTTCTCATCAAATCAATTAGAATTATAATTAAAATTTCCATTTAAATCAACTAATCTGATTCCAGTATTTATTGCAAAAAAAAAAAAAAAAACAAATGTTTCCCCCAAATAAAAATATGTAAATTTTAGCAAAATGTGTTATTGCTCTATTACAAATATTTACTTAATACAAAATTTGTTTTACAAAAATATTTTTTATGTAGAATGCAATGTATTTAGTGTAATGTAAAGTGATGTAATTGAATTTTTTTACATAATACTTTTGGAATATTGTGTTCTTTATATTAAGTGCATGCTTATTGCTAATTCCTGGGAAATCTCATCATAATAGCAGTCAATAGCAGTTCCGATAAGGGACTGAGGTAGATGTTACAACCTAGGGAATGGTACACCAAATAAAACTTCAAGAAATAAATCTTCTGAACAAATGGATAAAAACAATTAATATGTGCTTACCCCTTTCTTGAAACAATATGCACCTCTGCATATTTGTCATTATCTTTGGCATCTGAAGAAATGCAATTTTCATTTTATGATTACGGTACTGCTCCTATCTTTTAATATATCGCAAATAATATATTTGGTTTTAAAATGTTTTTTATTTTTTCTTTTGAAATTTTTTAAAAACTGTCGAATTATATAAAAAAATAAAACAAATTGGAAATTTAATTACTTTAATAACATTTATTGTATTAAATCTCATTTTAAAAATAAATAAAAAGTTATTTAACAAATTCCATGGAATAATTTTTTCTGAGTAATGTTTGACACAAATAATTTTTATAAGTGTAAAAGTCACACTCCAAAATTTCACAAAAATTGATCCAAAATTGACCACAGTTCCCATAAAAGACCCTTCCAGAAAATCGGTTTACGCATATAAATAATGACTTAGGTTATCATACGATTTGTCTGACTATCGCTTCTTGCATATTTTATATATATGCATGTTTTATGGACATGCACAATGGTGTGGGGTATTACATGGTCGGGCTTGACTGACTATATCTTTCTTACTTGCTTTATATACTGTAATTCCCAATATATTCCAAAATAATATGTTGGAAATTTTTTTGGTTATCTCAATTCATCTAGAGGAAAAAAATTATTTAAATTGACATTGTTAGCTATTGTATATCTAATTCATTTACTTCTTTTTCTGAGTTTTTAATAATAGAATATTTTTATAACACATTTTAAAAAATAGCGCTTCAGAAATGTTTAACAAATAATTAGATTTATTTTTTTATTTATTTATTATTATTATTTTTTTTTTTTGCACAAAAATCATATTAAAATAAATTTTTTTCATTTCATTTTAATTAAATGTATTAACAAGATAACAATTCTTCATTGTTAAAAGCTCATTTTCGATAACTAAAGTGAGTAATTTTTTATAAATTTTGAAATCTAAAACAAATTTTTTTAACTGTAAATACTAAAGAAGACATATTGACCTACAAATTGATATAAATGATGTGTACTAGAGTTATAACTATTTTTGGACCTAAAAATACCATAGCAATACTTTATAGCTAATGTTGTCCTGATATTAAAAACCAATTTTTTAAATCGATGCGGACAAAACATTTCACACACTTAAATAAGTTATTGCGATATGGTCAATCATTTGCAAAATAAATTGCTTGAAACTTGTATATTATCGAATTAAATATAAAAAATTTACTATTAACTATTTAATAATCTATTGCTTTGCACTTTAAATGCTAAATCATTTCAAAGATTTTACATTTAAAGTTCCAGCATAAAATGTCGAAAATACAGTGGAAAATACAGTTAAAAATGAAGGAAAATTAAATTAGTTAGTTTGATTATAAATTTTGTATTTATATCGCGGTTTAAGAGAGATTACACAGGCAAACGATTTTATATTACGGAAGAATACAGCAAAGCTGGCAAAATGTATGTAATTTGGAAATTATAAAATTTTTTTTATCCCAAAACAATAAAATCAATAAAAAAGTTTCAGCGCGTTTGGTTCATGAACTTTTTTAAAGATAACGAACAATTTATATCACATACCATTATATGTTTCAATGCTCTACAAGGCCTTGCTATGGCATTTTGGTTATTTGCCAAAGTTGCAAAAAGTTATGACCCTAATGTCTAAATCAATTCAATTTTTATTTTAATATTTTCCATTGTCTAACTACTTATTCAATAATCGATGTGCATAATTATAATAGCTTAATCGATTATAACAAAGAATCTAATAACATGACATCTGAATAACATTGTCTAAAAATGATTAACGAAAAAACATCTAGTTAGGAATATTACCAGACATTTATAACGAATTTTTTCACATATACTTATATCTAACAACCATGAGTAAATTATTGTTTTAAGTAAATCAAATTAGTTCTACCTGCTTTCAATTATAATTCTAAAATTCTTTTAATTAAGCAAAGCAAAATTACTTATATTTTTTCTACATCTATTTAATTTAACAAAATTCTTGTTTATTTTCTCAAATTTCACTTGTTTTATATTCATCCAACAATCAGTGATAATTTTAACAGCTTTTAATAGTAATATAGCAATCAACCTGTTTGCTTAAATCTTGATTGCTTCAGTCATAATGACTGACAGGCTCATTATTTCAATCATAAAAAAAGAAAACAACAAGTTCTTTGTGTTGAGCCCTCAAGAAAATAAAAAAAATATAATATAAGACTATTGCACAAGGTATTTATTTAAAAAGGTATATGGGCCATTATCAAAAAATATTAACCTTTTTTAAATAAGTTTTGTGGTAATACCATTTCAAGCAAACGGGTTACAGATCTGAACTCACAAACTAATAGAGTAGAAAATTTTAGCATTACAGGTTTGGTTTTATAATTATAATTGTTGTTCAAAGTTCAAAAACTTAGAATAATAAAAAAATTACTTAACTTTTTCCGATTCTTCTACAGTTTTTGTTTGCGCGTTTTTAATTTCATGCGATCTTATTTAAACTAATCGGACTTCGTAGATAAATTCTTTATCTTCTGCCTTGTTGTGCAGACTTTCAGCAGTTACATACAGAGTAGTCAAATTTTGTTAACAAAATTTTTTAATTTTTAAAATTTTTTGGTTTTTAGAGCGGGGTTTGTGCGACCCTCAGCGAAATGCAAATTGTGAAATAAGGATTGATAGTTGTTGTAATTATGCGTATTTTAAGCTATATCTCATTAATGTGCCCGAAATAGCCAATGTAGTAGATAGTCTCAAAATTTGGAAAGCAAGAGCTAACATTTTTAAAATAGTCAGTTTTTCATGAAGCACATCCACAGTTTCTAATGAAAAAGCATAGATTACTGCGTGAAATTAGTTTTTGTTGTTTTTTATTGTACACAGTAAAATCAAAAGAGCATTAAAAATAACTTTTATAAACAATTTTACAGACTTTTTTAATTATTTAAATGCGCAAAAGTTGCACTTTTTGTTTTTGTATTTTTATATAGCAATTCCACTTTGTACAAATCTTAGATATATAGATATAAGAACGGTGATAAATCTAATTGATCGTTACCATAAATTTAAGTCTAGTGTGGTTGATATTTGAAAAAAAAATTTTTTTGTTGTTTAAAAAAAGATCACAACATTAAATAACATTTCTTGTTAATAAACTCTAAAAAAAATATATTTTCATGTCATATATGGAGAAATAACTTTCGATTCGTTTCCCATTTTTCCCAAAATTTTTGAAGATCGCAATTTTTTATAAAGTAAATTTTTTAAATTTTACTGGGAAACCCTAAAATAAGCCGTACTAATGCCATGAAATACTGTACATATCATGTACTTTATTTGATAGTTTTTTATATTATGTATGCATTCGAGTCACTATATATTTATACAAGTGGATTTTAATGTGACAGCGAAGAAAAAGTAATATATATCTCTTTTATTTTATTTATTTATTTTATTATTTTGAAGTCTTAAAATCAAAAATTTTTGATATTGGCTCATATGTGAAGTATTTTTTTGTGTGACTAAATTTTTAATCATCATCCCCACAAAAGAAAACCTTGAATTGTTTAAATTTCATTTTAATTTAACGATGAACATTTTGCGGTTTTCAATATTTTAGCGTTTATTTTTTACTTCCATAATCTTTTTTTGTCTTGTTATTGAGGCTGATGATTTCTTTTCATGTTTTTTAAATAAGTTTTTTTTTTTGTTTTTTGTCTTGATTCCATCATTTCTTATGATACTAATATTAACTGGCGCTTTGGCTAACATTTATCTAATATGCTTGGAATATAAAAAAAGGAAATTTTATCAAACGTTTTGCCGCTACCTAAATCGGCAGAATCAGTCTTAGATCTTAAACATGAAACAGATCATCAAATGTTGCTTTTTTTAGCCAAGTTTACAAAGAAATGAAGATATGTGATATACTTGATGGCTTAAATCATCATATACAAACATATTTCAACATATGAGCTAGAGATCTAGTTATCTTCTCCTGTTAAAATTACAGGTATAGTATTTTGTTTCATTTAAGGTCTTTTGTTTATTTCTAAAGCGTTTAGATGTTAGATGTTTGTTTCTAATATTGTTATGTTACGAAGCACCCTATATGAGGCATGACTATTTATTCAACCTACTATTTACATTTATCATTTTAATTTTTATTCCCTGGAGTTATCTATGCTTTGAGATCTAATAGACCTAATAATATCCTAATAATATAATTTTGTATCAGATAAATTACAAAAACTTCATTTATAAAACCATGTAATTTAGAAATTCCAGTAGCCGGAAAACTGAATTTTTAAGCTCAGGTTTTTCTTAGCTATGGTCTGATATTCCAACATGAAAATAGAAAGTACTAAATTATATTTCCGTATGAGAAAATTAATTATTCATTGAAACTTGTATAGAATAGGGATTCCTAGAATTGGTAAAATTCTTTGGAGCCTTTGAGCAACAAAGCTTACTTTTGCAAAAGTATAAATAATATTTACAAACAGGACAATATGAGATCCAAGTTATGAATCGTCTTACGTGTGAGTTATTATGATAGCTTTGCTCCCGTACTCTAAATTGGAAGCACGCGATATCCTAATGTTACCAAAAAGCGTTCCCAAATTCGAAAATTGGGCAAACGAAAGCTATTTTGAGAGAATAATGTTCTTCTTCTTCTTCATGCACGAAATAGCTCAGAATATTTCTTCGGGTAGATTATGTATTATTGTAGATAATGTAAATAAAAAATAAAAATATACAAAAAAAAAAAAAATTAAAAAAAATGAATAAAAAATTATTTTTTTTATTGTTTTTCTTTACTAACAGAAAAGTTTCATTTAAAAAAATTAAAAACATTCATTCAAATATGTTGAAAAATAAAATTATATTACATACGAATTTTTAAAATAGTTTCATCTTTTATTTCTGGGTAAAAAATTTGGATTTTTGTTTTCCCGTACTTTTGTACGTTGTTGTATTTTTGTTGGCGAAAAATTAGTTTTTTTTTTATTTTATCGCAAAAAATCAGTTCGCGTTAATCATCTCGTGTAGAATATACGAAAGTTATAGCGGTTTTAAGTAGAACATATACAAATTTTTACATTAAGTTTATGTATAACTCTGGTAATTATTATTTTTGCAAACTAGAAGTTTATGTATAATTCTGGTAATTATTATTATTATTATTATTTTTTTTTTGTGGTCACAAAGTTTTTATCTTTCAAAATTTTTTGATGGGACTCTACATTTCCGTAAAGCATTACGTACACCAGCTAATTATGCCAATTACGGCCATTTTCGTGCTATCCATGCTATGGGCCTTAGCAAAATCCATTTTGACCAAAGATTCCCGTTTTCAACAATCACCTACATTTGACTTAAATTTACGTTGCTGTTCTTATATCTATATATGCAAAATTTTTACAAATTGCAATTTTCTATATAAATATACAAAAACAAAAAGTGAAATTTTTGCGTAATTTTCAAAAGGTCCATAATTTTTTTATTAAATTTATTTTTAATGCTATTTCGATTTTATTATGTATAATAACAAAAAACTAAGTTCACGCAGTAATCCATTATATTTCATTAGAAACCGTGAATGTGTCTCGCGAAAAACTGACTTTTTTAAAAATTTTCACTTTTGTTTTCTAAACTTGGAGAATATCTACTACGCATAAGTACAAAAGTATCAATGCTTATTTCAAAATTTGTATTTCGTTGAAAGGCACACGGACCCGAAAAAAAAAAAAATTTTAATTTAAAAATTGTGTCATCAAAAATTCTGTACAACAACAAAGAGGTGCAGAATTTGATGGATATTTTTAGGTTTCAACGAATCTGAAAAAGTACCATAAACTTTGTGGAAGTCTGCGTCAGTAGAAACCCATCAACATCAAACAAAGAATTGAGCGACACTTTTACGTAAATGTATTGGTGAGGTTTTATTTTTTATAAGAGTAAATTTATACGTTAGCGCTGTTAGAGAATTGTCTCTGCGTATTCTGCAAATATGTGCAATTCTTTTAAAAATAAAAATAAAAAATAATAATTGAAATAAATTGCATTAAAGACTTAATTTTTTTGTTGAAATAAAATTATTAAAAAATAAATTTTATTCTAAAAGAATTTTAAAAGAATGACAAAAAATCTACACTTTTCCATAAAATAGGTATTTATTGTTAAATATTTTCGGTGTACTCATTTTTGAGAACAATGCGATTTGTACCTGTTTTGTTGAAAGCTAATAACAGGGCTTTCAGCTGTGGCGATTTTTCACCAAATGTATCGATTTTTAATTACAGTTGGCGACTAAATTATCCGCTTGGCGACATAGCGAATGTTTTGGCGATTAATGAACAAGGTAGTAATTTATTTGGCTAGTTTTAAAAATTTTGTAAAATACGTATTTTTGGAAAAAAAAAAACGATTACTTTTCTTACTAGCAATCGACTATTTTCAGTATTTGCCTATGTAATAAATCGAAAGGCCTCAATTTATAAATAGCTTCAACTTTGATTGGGAAATTCTAACCACAAAAATGTACTCTAAAATACTTATGTTATAAATGTTTTATAATTTGTTTTCCATCATCTTTGAAATATATTAAGAATATTATCGCAAAGTGCGATTTTATCGCACAATAAAATGAAAACATTCATGAATAAATTAATTCCTTGAAATAATTTATAAGTTTATGATTTTAAATATTTTTATATACTATTGTAGGCCCTGATAAGACCTATAAAAGACATGCTTACATGTCCTATTTATCTTTTACAGTTTTCGAGTTATTTGCGTTTGAATTTTTAAGCACCATAGTTTTGCATGTTCTTGGTCTAGTTTTTTTTCATATATATCCTAGTATTTTCGACCGATTTTATTAGTTTTTTTCTTAAATAGTTAAAGAATAAAATTATCTATTGAATTAAAAAAAATTGAAGTCGATATCTTTACCGAGTCCAAAAATTATCGATTTTCAATTTGAAAATTGCAAAAAGACGACTTTTTATCTGAAATAAAATTTTCTTTAGCAACATATAATAATTTTGCACTTTTCTGAAAGGTAACTTCACAGAGATGACTTTAAGATAAAAAACAAGCCCAATAGCTCAATTTGTCATGGTACATACCCTCCCGAATATGCAAGTTTTGATTTTAGACCATATTTTCTCAAATCATAAAGCACGAAAGCGGAATATATTTTAAGAATCTCCAATATGTTCTTAAAATTTTTGAATCAAAATCTACGGGCCTTCGGAAAAATGTGGATTCTACAGCCAAAAATTTTAAAAATCCCATTTTTGGGAATTTAGATTAGTTTTTTTTTTTGGGAATTCTGGAAAACCCTACCCCTGATTGAAGTTTGGTTAACGCGCTTTTATTTATATTAATAAGATCCACACTTCCTGTAAATTTCATTAAGATGCCTTTATAAACAAATATGTTATTACAATTAAAAAATCTGTATTTTTTCCAAAAACCCCAAATTGGGCCTTTTGTTTGGTTTATTTCTAAATAGCGAAAGAAATTTTAAAAATATGTATTCCAAATTAAGCTTAACATATATAATTTCCGATCTTTTACAAAAAGATTCAAGTCAATATCATGCCTCATTTCAGAAATATGCGCCTTAAACTTTTATATGTCCGATTTCTTGTGTATATGACTATATTTTTACAAACTTGAAACTTTTGCCTTTGCTTGGCGTGAATAATGGTTGTCTTCGTAATCTGAACAATATGAACAAAAATAAGAATAACATAGTATTGGGGTCCTTAAAAATAGGTTTCAATTGTAAGACGTATGATGGAATTATAACTTTTTCAATTTTAATAAAATTTTTTATTTTTTAGGATAATTTGTCCGTTTAAGCGAGAGATTTAATCGAAATCTTTGTGTAAAATGAAAGTATCAAATTATATATAGGTCCTTAAAAATATCCATAAATTGTAAGATGTATGATACAATTAATTTTTTTTTTTTTTTTATTTTGGTTACGATTAATTGTTTTTTAAGGTTGATATGATTCTTTTATGTGAAAGATGTGAGGGGTGGCAACAGAAATCAGATACTAGTGCAAATCATTGTACTGTTTTTTTTTCTCGTATTTGTAAGATTTAGATTATGTGAAATATTTTACACCAGTATTTAATAATTTACATTAGTTTAGATTTATACATTTGTGCATCAATTTTGTGTCATAAAGTGTTATAAAGTATATTACTATTAAAAATACTAACATTAGCAAAAACTAACTTTAAACCAATTTACCTTACGTTAACTCTACATCTCACTTTGCACATTTTCGCAACTTTAAATCTTTACTATTAAGAGCATATTGTATTATTTAAAGTCCAAAGATATAGATGTAGAAATAAATGTTCATATGTAAATAATTAAAAAAAAAAAAAAAAATTGATATAAAATTGAATTCAAATAAATATAATGGTTAGTTTAAACGATTTGTTTAATCGTCATACGTATGCTGACACTCATATGCTTAAAATATCAACAAATGCCTGTGTCTTCTATATGTTTGTTGAAAGCAGATATTTTTTTGTTTCAATATATGACAGAAAATAAAATATCAATATAAAATTAGGCACACGAATTTTGAGTTTATACGATTTGTTTAATTTAATATGATGATAAATATGTTGAGTCGTATACAAATTTATTGAGTGCTAGAGTTGCCTGGATTCAAATCTCAAATGTGAAAACTTTTTTTATTTTTTTATTTTTTTACAAACTTTTTTTTTATTTTTTTTATTTTTCTACAATGAATTTAAATCACAATAAAGCTAATAAATACGAGTAGTTTTTTATTGTACCTAAAATTTTATAATACAAAAAACTATTTTAGTAGCTTAAATAAAAACTTAAAACATCAGTTCTATCTTTAATTAAATAAGAAAGTTATAGTTAGTCAAGCAAGACCATATAATACCTGCAGCATTATGTATATACAGACGTAATCAAGGCAATTTTCGAGATTTTCGGGGAGGGTCTTTTATATGGCACTTATGGCCATTTGTGGATGAATTCTTGTGAAAATTGGATGTGTGATTTATACTTTACTTGTTTATGTCAATTGTTATCTTGATACTAAAATTTAATATCAAGTCCCATAGTGTACGTTAAAGTAATATTTATAAGTGAGACAAATCCATAATGATTTATGGATATGTAAAATATGCTTTTTTCTATATTTTATTAAAATACTTATCAAAATAAGGCATGAATAGGGTTTGATATGTATGGGGAATAGGTGAAATAATGGACCCATCACAACCAATTTCAATAGGCTTCATTCTTACGACAAATTTCACCAAAATAACTTTAAAATTGCGAAATGCACTTTGTTCACAAGGTTTAGATGGACAGTCTATCAGAAAGACGGACATAGTTAACACAGTTTTGATAGTGAATTTGAATGTGTGAATTATAAATATCAGGACAAATACATAAAATACAAATAGAGGTGTAGGGTATAAATAGGAAGAACATTTTCATATTGTATTTGCTTAAAAAAAAACATATTTTGCAACTTCTAACAGAAATACTATTGAAATATAGTTTCCATATATTAACAAATTTTTCATATGCTGAAAAGCTTGCAAACATTTTTTAGCAAATACCATATTTGTCGCCAAACGTAGAAAATTTATTATAAACTAATAACTTTGTGTTTAGACGATATACTAAAATCATCAACATATGCTTGTTGACATCGTTAACAAATAGTCAGCATATGCTGTCAATATAAATATGTTTTGAGTTTACATAATATGTTGACACTGGTAACAAATTTTTCAGCATAAATATTCTTTTTCAACAAATCATCTAAACCTATCTAAATTTTAATAATCGAAAACAAAATTGTTTGAATATTTATTTAAGTCCAAGTAATTTATATCATTAAATTAAATTATTAAAATTTTTTAAAATTTGTTAAAATTTTCAAATATGTTTGTTAAGTAATATAATATTTTAATAAAGATATTTTTTCCGATAAAACGTTTACAAATTTGAATTTTTGATTCCAAAATTTTCGTGATAAGTCCGATTTCAATAAGAAAAATATTTCGGTTTATAAATTAAGTAATAAAATAAAAAATATAATTTTTTCTGTGTAGAGAAGAAAGAAACAAATCGTTGTGACCATAAGCAGTAAGTGACAAAAATATCTTTCAGAGGTAACAATATGGCAAGCATCGTATAAAATTAGTAGCTATCCGGTACGCTGGCTACAAAAACACGAGGCCCATCGACGAGTAGAAACTAATGAATGCTGCAGTATCCGCTGCCTGTTCCAAAGTAATGAAACAGACTTTTATCACGTGCCAGTCAAGTCTGTGTTTATTAATCATAACGTTGAAAATTTTGATTATAAGGAACAAATATATGCATATATTTATAGTTGAGATATTATATATTTTTAATATGAAGATTTAAATTCATGAAAAAATACCTAATTACACAAAGTTGTAACAGTTCTCAACTCTGTAGCTCAAAATTTTAGTCGACTACCATCTTCTCCTAACTATATTAGCATATTTGTTATTTAACTTCTAATCTCATTTAATTTGATGAAATTGTATCTTATTGTTCACTTTCAGTTATACAATACTCTTGTTGAAGAAAGCTTCATCAACAATATCAAAAATACAAGAAAAAATAATATATACCTACTACTTTTATTATTTATGCGGACTGTTAATTTGTTCGAGTGTGTGTTTGGACTTGTGTTTTTATTAATTTAAACACATTTGATTAAATCAGCTCATATCTAGCTTAAGCTTCATTTGCTAGTCCAGTACAATTATAATTATTCCACGAATTATGAATATTAATTATGCGGTTTAAACTGTTTGGTGTATATCGATTATTTATAACCATGGGAACTTTTTGTTTTTTGAAAATTTTAACAAAATTTGTATAATTTTATTAATATATTTATATTCATAAAACAAATATTAACCAGTTTCACAAAATTAGAAAAAAAATATATATATATATTAGTCATTTGAAAATTATTAAAACGTTAATTCGAATTTGCGATTTTAATTTTTGCAAATGAAAAAAAGACAAAATTACTATTTTATAAATTTACCTGTTGTTTGGTTTCTAAAAATCTGATATAATTCTTAACTCTAGAAAACTATTTTTTTTTTTCTTTCTTTAAATAATGGGTTTAAAGTTCAGTTTTCCTGGAAATGTCTTTTCAAAAAAGTATCACATCAATAATGTTGATGTTTTTTTTTATCCCAACTTTCAAATCACAGGAGTTTGGCTAAGATAAAAAACTCGTCGTCGCCATCAAATATTGTTTGTCTCTAATGTTTTCTTTGATTTTTTTATTTTTTTATATTAATCATATGGTAGCTACCTGCGCCAATTTATATTAATTTAATATGTACGCCCGTCAATTCAATAAAGTTGCTACATTTTACGCTCATATTCCGATCGCGTAGTTCAAGCTGTTCAGCGGCTTAAATCAAATGAAATTTTGTTTGGAAATCAATTTTTTTCTTTTTGTTTGTTGAATATCAATGTTTCGTTTAGAAAATAATACAAAACAACTGTTGCTTTTGAAGTCGGTGAGTGAATTTAGCAGGAAATATATTTCATAGAAAAACAAATTATAGAGCTTTTGTCTTTTTGGTTGAATAGAAATTATAATTAAAAGGTTTGGCTTGAGATGAGGATGTCATAAATTTGGAAGATTTTTTTTCTTTTTAAACAAAAGGGTTAGATAAATATCCTATGGGAATAAGAGATTTGTATGTGTGGCAATCATAAACAAGTGTATAATATTCAAAGAATTGTAAAATGTTTTTGAAATATTTAGAAAATATTTGCAATCCTCTAGACAGAATATTTTCAAATGAAAATAGATTTTTAGCAGTAAAAATATTTGTAAAGAAGAGTAATTTTCAATAATTTGCTTTTGTTTTATATATTTTAAAGGTTTACTAATATCTAATCAAATTGAAAAATTAATTTAGTAACTAAAACTGATTAAAAAACTTTTTTAATGAAACAAGTAAAAATTCAAGTGCTCAAAATATTTGCAATTCTTAAAAACATTAATGGAAAAACTAACTGTGTAGTATATGGTTGCATAGCCATGGCTTCTCAATATAGCAAGGCTGGAAATTGAAACGAATAAAGGTAACGGTATTCAATTTACTTTTATTTTGGTAACGGTGACGATAACGGTATTTTAAATTATATTGGTGTCGGTATACCGATACCGAAACTAGCATACCGGTATATACCGTTATTATTAAAGACATATCAAAAATATTAAAAAGTCTTTTATTTATTTTTAATTAAAATTCATTAAATAAAACTCTTAATTGCATGTTTTTATATTTTATATCACTTTAAAACATAAACATTCATTTCAATTTGGTTTTTGTGGCGATTAGAAGTTCACCTTTTACCGAGTTTTTAAATACATGAAATTTAACATCATATACCTTCGGACCTAGTTTCAATTCAAATAAACTCAATAAAACTTTATAATTTTTTCCTAATAGTGTAAATGCCATAGGTATCTGCTAACATATTGCCAGGTCATTCATTCCAGAAGAAGCCTCTTTCACAAATCATCAACTCGATCAATACCTTCTTATAAAAAGCTAAAGTTTCCGAATTTAGCATCCCTAGTTTTATGGTCTCCACCATATCAATACTTTAAGTTGTATATTGTACTACACCAGTAAATGTAGAGTAAGGTTAAATCGATTACGTGTGACTAATGCAAAAGCCTCGATAAACTGTAAGGTGGTACAGTTCGGCAGCAGCTACATACTTAGTCAATGCAAGAATTAGACTCAAAATTCTCGAAGGCAAAAAAACCCGCCTGGCTGTATTTAAAACATAATTACAATGACGCGAAACTTGTTCCCCAACCCACTACTTAAAATTAGTATGATGAACGTATCGGAATTTCACTATAAAAAATTTTTGGTACAGTATATTTAAAAAATGAATTTAAATTTATAAAGGAGAGAGAATGGGAAGTTCATAGAGAATATTTGTTAACATTTTTGAGATCCCACGTCCGGGGTGGCGTTACAGGAAATTAATGTCCACATTTAAAGGATATATAAACGCAGTTTGGATTTTATTAAAGATGATCCTGGCTGTAATTTTCTGACAAAATATTTCATTCTCTCATAGAATATAATGAAAAAGAGGTAGTCTCATAAAACATTGACATCATGGAAAATTTTTATTTCTCTATAGAATCGCTGCATCCGACTAACTTTGGAAAAACAACGCAAAAAAATGTAGTCCAAAAACATTTCAGAATGAGGTCTTCCTGTTTTGAGCGCATTTGAGTGAATTTGGATAACTTCGGCAAGTTCGTTGAACACACCTACTATATCTAGCAGATATAGTAGGTGTATATATGTAAAATTATTTGCGATACAATTTTCTCTACTACTTTGTTGACTTGTGTTAAGAATATTTAGAATTTTTATTTACAAAAAAAAAAAATCTTTTGGCTAAAAATACTGAGTTTTATTTTTAATCACTGGTAAAGAACTGAAGACAAATTTATAGATTACAGAACAAATAAACTTTGCTGTAATTAAGTTTATTTGGTCTGTAATCTTATTTACTTATTTACTTGGGGCTCTTAGAAAATTCCATACAATTGAAATGCATTCAAAGCATGGTTTTTCAGAGAATTCCAAATAGCTAGTGAATATGAAACAGAAAAAATTTATTTAACTCTAATTCTTTTTGCAAAAACAAAAACTTTTCTAGTTGATTTGAAGAAAATCTGTTAAATAATAAATTCTCAAATGTTATATTGAACTTCTTAACCAAATAAAATGTAAATTTCACTTTCAAAATGATAATATTAAATTTCTGCAAATATTTTTACTTAATAAAGATTGCTGTAAGAAGATTTTTAAACATTTATAATTTTGTAATCATATTAATTGTGTTCCGAATCTTTCAATAGGTTTAGATGTTGATAAACATATTTTAGAATAAACCAAGTTTGTTTATTTATAAATAAAGTAAATTCTTTCTCCATCTGATCACCCTAATATATAATTTTAAACATATGTATACCGCAACTCCCCCCGGGTTGTTATATTTGATGTACATGGTGTACAAAATATTAGAGTGCTAGCTATTAGGAATACTTTTTTTGCAATTTATTATTTTTTTTTAAATTGCTTCAAATTATAATGTAGGTATATATTTAATTTAAAAAATTAAGTTTTGGTTGACTTCAATCGATTTTGGTAGATTTTTTTGAAAACTGTGGTAGAATGAAAATTTTTTCAGTGGCAACGCTGCTGCAACTAAATGTCAATAGTATAAAAATAACTAAAGTATAATGTAATCATTGTTATTTCTATTAATTTGTTGTTGTAAATTATTTGACTAGAAAGATAGAAAAAATAATTGCAAATATTTTGGACAAATTAATTTCAACCATTCTAAAAAATATTTTTTGCAGAGCTAAAATAGCATCTCAATTACGAACGTTTTGCTACTACTGCATTTTTAACATTTAAATATAGAGAAAAGTCACCAGTTACCAAAATAATTCATTCAATTAAAAATTGTTTAAATTTGACCACTGACCAAAATGATTATATCAACTGTAAAAAATTAAAAAAAAGAGAAAAATATTTAAAATTAAAAATTTATTAAATCAATCAAGTAGACGATTGAATAAATTAAAAATTTAAATGAGAAATAATCTTACTTTATTTTATTTTTTTATTTTTATATTAATTAAATTTTTATGTAAAATGAAACAACTGCGTTAATTGAAAAATATAAAATAATATTTTTTATGTGACTATAAGGTGAATAATATAATCGAGATATTTAATCAATGTTACCAGATTTATAATGGATAAGAACTTATAATATTTAGAAGTAAGAATTACCCTATACTTAATCTTAAATTTTAATAGAAATAAACGAACTCATAATCGAAAATCAGATCAATAAATAATACCCGTTTAGACACCCTTTATTATTATAAAATTTCAAAATGGTGTTTTCAAATTTACTAACACAGGAAAGTTACCCGTCACCAAGTAGTAAATAATTTATTATTTATATAATATTTTATTATTTTTTTTAATTTTTTTTAATTTGCACCTCTCACCAAAATGTTTACATAAATTACTAAAAACTGTAAAAAATTAAAAACAGAAAAAATTTTCCAATTAAAAAAATTCTCAACTTAATCAAGTAGATGATTGAATGATTAAATTTTAAGTGGCAAATAAAATTTTACTTAAATTTTATTTTTATTTTATATTCACTTTAATATATTTATAATTTAAAAGTATTCGTTAATAATTTTTTCTGTGTATCACCTAATTTTTTTGAGTACAAATTATTTCATTTCTTAACACTTGCTTCTATTAAAATCTCCACATAACTAAATGTTTTTTTGGTAAGAAATTTAAATACCTATATTTTATTTTTTATTTTGAATTCTGTTGTAACTTTTGTAACTTGTTAACTTAAAACTATCATACCAATATAGTCCCAAATTGAACATTGTCTTGGCATTTTTAAGTGTCAAGCGAGCAAATTACATTCCTTTAACAGTCTAAAACCTTAAAACATTGTTCGTTACACATGCGTACCTACTATTTGGTTTTATTTATTCTATTCTGTTCACTTTTATATTCTGTTTTAGTTCATTTCAATTTTCAAGTAATGAAAATAAAGAAAAATCTAAAAAAAAAAACACATTGACTGTAGTAAATCGTTCTTATGTATATTGGTCGTATATTGAAAGTCGATTTACATGTACTTGTAGGCGTACTTAAGATAACTTGAATTCTTCAAATAATACAAACTCTAAGGCAACAACAGTATGTTGGCAACGATATGTTAAGTTACTAACTTTAAATGTGGAGGACATGACTGCAACCAGGCTAAGTGTAATAAAGTGATGAGCAAAATTGAGGGTAAATGTAATATTAAATATTTATTTATTATTTATCATGAACAATGGCATACCATAACTATATTTAAATTTATTGATATTTTATATAGATTACTTAAATATTTTTTCAAATTATATATATAATATGCGTTTTATTATTAAAAATTGCCGACTTTTGCGCACCACTGTTTTTCTATCCAACAATTTTAGCAAAAGGCGTTGTTACTCCAATAGAAGGAAAAAGTGTAGTATTTGCATTTCGATAACCAAACTTAAAATTAAGGAAAAAAAAAAAACAAGAAAAAATTGTGAAAATTGTCACCATGATTACACATTCTATTTTCCAATAATGGTTATAAATATAAAATTAAAAAACGAAGACAGAGAAAACTTCAAGAATTTTTATACTTAAAATGAACAATAAATTGAATAGCTGATAAAATTAGGAATCTTAAACCACAAATGCACTTGTTATCGTTGAGGTATAAATGGAAAAGTACAACAATTTTCTTTTAAATATTTCAAAGTGTTAAAAGATATTTTAGAGAATACGCAAGAATTTATGAGTGAATTACTTAAAGTAAAAAAAAAAAAATAAAATAAAAAATCAAGTAACAAAAATTTTTTGAAAACAAAGTGATATTTTTCCCATTTAGACATTTGGATAACACCCGCACCTAACGACCTTTAGACACTCGAACACATTTAGCATAATGACCTCTAAGTACATTTTGTTATATTGTAAGACTTGAAAGAGAGAAATGGAAGTACAATAAAAAATTAAACAAGACAATGCAATACAATACAAGAACCACCAACACTTTTTCTATGTATCTTGTTCTTGTTTGAACTTCGAAAATAATAACAACAATATCCAACAACATCAATAATAATAACAAACTACAATATTCCAAGAAAATACCGACTTGTCGCCCTAACTGTCAAATTAAAACAATTGAAAGGGGAATATATTGAGTTCGTCGTACGAAATGTAGACGAAAATAACTGTTTCCGGTTATGTGGGGTTTTATCCAGAGAGAATTTTCTACTCTTTTTCCCTTATTAAATTATTTCACATGAAATATTATATATATATATATATATATATATATATATATATATATATATATATATATATAGTTCTGAAATCTGCACTACTTTCTGCCCTAAAATTCCACTTTGCGTAACTTTTTTGAAATCAGCTATCTACTTGTATTTAAAATCGGTCAATGTTTTGATGCAGCATTAATATTTTTTAATTCCTTTTTGGTAGGGATCAATATCTTTCAATTGATCGAAATTGTGGGCAATTTGGTGGCATGACATTTTTCCGGAACAAAATTAACTTTTGTTTACTGTACCACTCTAAAGTACTTTTACCATAGAATACACTTTGAACTGAGTTTTAAAAAAAATATTGTTTTTTTTTCAATATACAAAAACAAAATACAATTGATTACATGTATTTTGTTGTTGCATGAATTAGGTTTTTGACAATTGAATCAGGTTTTTTCTCTCACATAAATATCTAGTTATTAATCTATGACTTTTGCTGTAATGACACGATGCCAAATGAGGCTAAGAGAATGTTGAAACTCTATGTTTTCTTTTAAAGCAGTCTCCTCTGCAAACACTCGTTGATATAAATATCGTAAATATCGGAGTTTGTTGTGTCCGATGGTACATACAATTCACTTCTTTCAATACATTTATATATAGCTTGCAAACAAGAAACTCTTTGGGAAATTTTTATTATTTTTGGTACAGTATTCTTCTGGAAGATTTTCTGTAACATCTGCTACATAAAATTTTTCTCCCGGAAGTCAGAAATGATATACGTTTTATCATCCATTGCATAGTATTTAAACTTGCTTTTATTTTTTCCTGTTCCAGGTTTTCCATCAATTGTAAGGTCATTATTTAACTTTCTTACCACTTTAGAAACTAATTGTCTGCTGACACGTAGTTTATTTCCAATTCATTTGTAAGTCCAATGGATTTTAATAGTTTTAAAAATATGTTTATGTGTTTCCACTTAACTCTCCATTGTGAAGCAAACACAAAAAAGATTTCGTATCGTTGTAAAATCTGGAGTATTTTTTAAAGACATCTTGATCAGAAAAAGAAAAATAAGTTATCAGCAGACAAAGTTATAACCAAAATATGTGTTACATTTTATTCGCACGCACACTTAATTGTTACAGTTGTTTTTAGTTTTGACACAGATTTTATGGCAGTTTTGGAAAATTTTATTATTATTGAGTTTTAACTCAATAATTATGTCCTAAAATTTATTATGCAATGGCACTTGATAGCCAGACAATCTGAGTGATAAATATTACAGAAAAGATAATATCAAAACAATATAGATATATTTAGCGGCATCAGAAAAAGTTACATAATGAAGAAAGCAGAAACCTGGAAATGCGATAACTATTCTCTCCAGGATTCAATGAGGATCCGTCAATGTTACAATTTTCTACGTCTCTCAAACATTCTAAATGATAGTAGTAAAATACGGGTAAATGCAATTCGAACATAATCAGTGGAGACTTTACTGGGAGAAGGGAAGTTTAAATATATTTGTGAAAGCATTCACAAATTTTTCTCTTGTCGAGCTGACATTTCTCAGCTAAGCTTCTGAAAGAAGCCTCAATATATGTGTTAGTGAATACCATTAAATATCTTCCTGCTAAGAAAGTTAACAAATTCTTCGACGAGTTCAAGAATGAAATTTGGTTAAGCACATGAAAGATTTGTTAAATATTTTTTTTTTTTTATATTACAAAAAAAATGAGCTATAGCGGCACATCTGCTATTGTTAGTTATCTTGAAAACAAAATAATAATTTTTGTGGTACTAATTGATTTTTTAGAAAAAAAGAAAAATTACTTGAAAAAATTATCCCCCTTCTACCCTAATCTTTAAAAAAAGAAACACAACTGAAGAAATTATGAAATTCAATTAAAATGATCATAGTGGCAGTAATGAAGGAGGAAATCTTGATATCTTTCCAAAGATCGGTGATAGTAAGGTCTAAGCAATATCAAAGAATCCAAACAAAGCTTTTAAGGTGGCTCTAAGGAATAAACCCGAAATTCTTGTGAATATTTCTAACATTACCTTCGTAAGGTGAAATTGCCTATGACAACTCATAACGATTTTTCTTTATTTTTTCCTTTTAACCCTATTACTTAATGATATGAATTGCAATGTACATATTTGTCGTTTAGTTCTAAAATCTGACAAATATTCAAATATATCGTAATGAAAAGCAGAAAAACTAATATAACTATGTTTATATGGATATAAAAAAAAGTTCAAACACCAATAATGTTCATTTTGGCACCAAAGGTTTAATATTAACTTTAACCTTAGGCCTAGTGACATCTAATTCTACTGATAAGAAAAACAACTTTACAAGAAAACACATGCCAAGAACAGCCATTGAAACTATAAATGTAGTGTAAGTCCCAACCAGCCTATCAATCCTGGGGAGAGTGATAGAGGAATGGCAAAGGCATTTTTATGAATAAATGTTCAAATAATATAGCTTGGTATATTGTCTAATCTATAGATAAATATAAAGGACTTTACACAATAGAACACTATAGAATAAATTGCAAGCTATTTGCTGCACTATAAGCCCTATATATATATATAGTTAAGTCTATAGACTGATTACAGAATCAAAGTACCTAGGACGTATTTGTCAGATTATAGTGCCCTTAAAATTCGTTGTCAGGTAAACCCTTAAATTTCTACTTGTTTTATTTCATTGTTGTTAAGTTTCTGTTTTATTTAAGTTTAGTTCTTTTTATTTTTTTTTATTTTTTATTTTTTTGCTTTGCCAACCTAATGCTTAGATGCTGTATCGTTTCGTTGGCGGTATTAAGAATTAACCGCTTTTACTGTATGCCGCAATGGTATCAGTTTCTATTCTTTTTGTTTTCTTTTTTTACATTTTGACTTTTTTCGTTGTCGTATTCTTCACTATCAACTCTGAGTGAATTTGTATGTTCACAGTTTAAAAATAGTTGCTTAAAGTTAGCCACCTTGATTGTAAGTGTTCGTTTGGTATGTAGTATGCATATATTGTCTGATCATGAGGATGATGACAGTGGAGATGGTGGTGGCAGTGGTGGTGGTGGTAGTAGTGCTGGTTGTAGTGCTTGTGTTTGTGTTCCTTCAGATACTAACCTTAAACATGAAATTTAACCTTATGCTTAGTATGGCCTCATCACCGTCATCATCAGTTGTGCCGTTGTTGTTGTTTGTTATTTTGGTAGTAGTCGTCATCATCATCATGATGATGATCAGCGGCAGCCCCCAATAGTTGTAGCAAGTCTAGCACCTTTTCGACCGCCGCATAGTTAAGAGGAATTGTTCTTTATTTTGTTTGTGTGTTTTTATTCTATGATTTGCAAGAGTTTAGCGCGAAAAAACGATCGCAAGTCTGAAGGAATATAGTCAACAGGTAAAATTTTAGTTAAAATGGGGAAACACACTGTCAGAAAAGAGTAGACATTTTATGTGTCAAATTTAACTCAGTTTATCCTATTTTATAGCTTAGCGTGAAAAGTTTTTTGGGTTAAAGTTCTCTTAATAATATAATTTTATTCATATGTTCGATAACTAATTTTCCTTGAAATTTTAGATAATTCGTCATGTCGTTTAACTTTGAAAACTTTTTGTAAAAAATAATAAAAAAAAGTAAAAAATTTTAACTATTTCGATCATCTAGATCTCTTAATGTATTAAGTAAAATACCATTAGCTCAAATTTAAAGGTTACCTTCTTTGTCTAAGTGTACACCACCTTCAATCGTCTATTTGCTATTCAATTCTATTTATACTCCTCTTTTTTTACTACTTACCACAGCTCTATCCAAAATATTCTTTATTCAGCGAACACCAAGAATAAAATGCTGAAAAAAATAGAAACAAAGTTCAAGATTACCGCTATCGTTTCACTGTTTAAAATTAAAACCCTGTGCAGTGTATTAAATAAAGTAAGCTTATTTTAATGAACTATGTTCTATTTTTATTCATTGTGATATACGTTCGTACAAGGAATACCAGAAAAAAAACTATCGAAAATATAAATAAAGGTTTACAAAAAAAAACCTTATATTTTATGTGACGAGGACAAACAGCAACTTACTACCGCGCCACGATTAACTACTTCCACATCCAGTAGATGAGAGTAGAGTGTATGAGTAGCAGCACTATTTGTACCACTACGATACTAATAGCAACAAATGTTTATGTCTGAGACGGCTTTTTGGGTAACAAACTATACCTAAGTGATTGTCAAGTTAGTCTTTTAATTTATCATCTATAGACAAGAAGAGCAGCTTAAGAAATAAATAGAAAAAATTAAAAGAAACACTTGGTGTAATTTAATACACATATACCTGAATAAACGGCCTTTATATGAAGGACATAATTAATGCCTTCTTCAAGCTAAATTTTAAATATTGTCATGGTACATCTTTCTTTAATTAATATAAATAAAAGACAATCTTAGTTCTTACTTGATGATCTTATTTTGTAATATTAATTACAAGTGAACTTACAGGATGTAACCATTTTTCTAGAAATATATATTTACAAATATGGATTGATAAATAGGATCCTGCTTGTTTTCTGTTTTTACAAATATGGAATAGGACCCTGCTTCTTTTCTATTTTGCTTTTTCCGAAAATTGTTAGCATAACTCTTTTATTAACGAAATAACTAGTTTCTAAATTTTTAGATTAATTACACGTTAATTATTGTTTTTACTAAAGTGGCCACTTACTGTCAAATGCACGTACATAAATATTTTATTTTGGGGGTGTTCATTTAGAGGTGGCGGTGGTAGTTGGTGTGATGTTAATATTGTCAGTGTTGATGATGTTTGGCGGTTCATCTTAAAAAAAGTCGGTCCAATACAACAAACTCCAAAAAAAGAAAAGAAAAATACATAAGACTTAGCTAATGGTTACTGTTTAGTTTTTCCTTTTTTCTAGGATGGATGATAGGTCGATTGGAGGTCCGTCCTTTTATACAACCCATAAACTGTAGTCATATACAAAAGTATTTATATATAAATATATTGCATAATCTTTAGTTAAACAGCTTATACCAAACAAAACAAAAAAATCCTCAATAACAGCAGCTATAATAAAAATAAAAAAATCGAAAATATGTTGCTCAATCATTAGCTCCTGTAAAAAAAAAAAAAAAAAAAAAACAACAACACCAGCTAGCAACTTTAATAGATTTCAAAAAGTTTGCGTACCTTTTAAACCTTTTGTTACTGGGTGATCATCATCAACAATCTTCTACTGTGTTGTAGGATTGCGCCAAGTCTTTTAAAATTTGTTTTTGTTCATGTCAGCATTACAGCAACATTGATGTTGCCCAGGTACTGTTTTTATGTACGAGTATGATGCCATAACGTTCTACATTCCAGCATAATTGATTTTAAGCTGAGGTCGCTAATAAATCGTAACTTTATCGCGTTTTTATGTTAAAGTTTTTCCCCCTTTGCGATATTGCTACAGGTAGCCTTTGTTAATGTTTTGTTGGCGTTGTTTTTTTTCTTTATGAGGATCCTAGTTGTCTTTTTTTTTTTTGTGGGAGCAAATAATTTATCGTAAAGTGTAAATATCTATAATGTGTTGTTGATATTTAAGAGTCTTCTTGGGTAATATTTTTTATAGAGTCAAATTGTTTGACTATAAATAATGATGGTGTTAAAGAAATTCAATAAAAGTTATTTGATGTATGTTGGAGTTTTTTTAATATACAGGTTTTGAACTTTAAGAACTTATAAACCAAATTAATTTAAGTGTTTTAAAATGATATTTTTATTACAAAAAATATGGAAATAATAACAAGGAAATAATTTTAAACTTTATTATATTTAGCTAATTTACCAAGGCACAGTGGATCGAATTTCAAGTTTGGAAGGACACTCAACCATATTTATTAAATAAATCCAATATAACTGTAAAATAATAAATATAAAGCAAAATATAATGTAAATTACCAAATTAGTTAACTTTGAAAAATTAATTTTTTTATGCAAATGTTTAAGTTTTTATTTTACAAACATTTTTTATTCTCGACTATTTTTTTCAAATATAACATATTATCTGTAGCTTATCGTTCCCGCGCTGACTTGATTATACGCTTAAAATTAAATTGAATTTGACCAATATTTTGAAATATATTAAATTTCGATATCCTATGCTTTATGCCTTTGTAAATTACATATGAAGCCGCTCAAAAACACTAAAGTTATATCTGAGTTCATAAAATAAAAAAGAAAAACAAAATTAATTTTCAAAATTTGAACTTTGCGATCTAATGGCATATTTTTCAATTAATTTGACAATAGTTTTCATAAAAGTGGAATGTTATATAATAGGCAGCAAAAAATTAATTCATTCTGACGATATTTAACTCCTCATATTTGTATTTCTAGAGACAGCTATACCAAAAACATTTTTCAATACTTGTTATTGATTTCTTCACAGAAAAAATTTTTTCATTTTGCATTTAAATTTAATAAATATATTCAAATAAATGTAAAATAAAAATAAAATTTAAGTAAAATTTTATTTCTCAAATTTTGAATTCATTTAATCATGTACTTGATTGATTTGATAAATTTTTTTAATTGGGAAAATTTTTATTTTTTTTTTCATTTTTTACAGTTTTTAGTAAATTTAAATAAGTTTTTAACTGAATGAATTATTTACTAATACATTTGGTGTTTTTTCTTTTTTTTGTGTTAATATAAAAGTTAAAAAGTTATGTTGAATATTAAATATACTTGCAGCTATTTACAATATTATTTTAAGCCTTTGCATGGAGAATTTTGTTAAGAATATCCGAAGAAATTATGTGCAAAGATGTTTTCTAAAATACTTTAGCAAAGATTGATATTACATAAGTCTAAAATCTAAAGATGTTTCAAAAGCAACTAGTAATAATTTAGTACATATTTTAATGTCCGAAAATATGTTATTTTCTCATGTTATCGATATTCAATAATCAAAAATATAATTAACATTTTAGGTAAAAATTACTCGTACATAAGTTTTTAAAGAAGTCCCCTGCCAGCAATTAGGTGATAATTTTATCCACTATTAGAAAAATTACTCTTTCTAGTATTCTCAAGATGTTATTTTCCTGTTAGTAAACAATTTTACAAAAACAAATAACATACATTTCTTTCTAATTAAAATGTCGAAAAAGTCATTTAAAAGTTAGTTTTTGGATAAATATAAAGTTACCAAAACTGTCTCCCATTAGTGTTCTGAAGATGTTATTTTCCTGATAGTAAAAAATTTTACAAAAACACATAACACTAATTCCGATTTTCTACCTTCTGAAAGTAAAAAACCATTACATTGTTTTTAAATTAAAAACAAAAAATGTAGAGAAGACGATAGTACTTAGTTGGCGTGTTCAAAGGAAAGCAATCGATTTTTTAAAAATTTTAAGAAAGCTACTTAAAATTAAAATAAAAAAAAAAAAAAAAAAAAAAAAAAGGAGTGATAAAGTGAGGTAAAAATAAAAAAGAAATATATACATATATATATAATTATATATAAAGTGAATGTTGTTTAAAATGAAATATTGTGAAAAAAATGTTTAATTAAATTAATTAAAAAATAAATGTTGTTCCGTAAAACGAAGAGAAAATTCATTTTGAAAATTTACTTTGAAAACAACAAATAAATTTAGATTTATTTCCTGTTCCAGTTTATCAAAATATATATATAATTTTTTTACTAAGGTAAGTTGTTAATTTTCTTGTTTCTCATAAATTATTATTTCATATCTGCCGTAAAAAATTCTGCTACTCCACCACGTTTTGACACAATTCTTTTTTTCGTTTTTTTTTTTTTTTTTGGAAAAAAATCTTTAACTTCCAATCGCCTGGCAGGATTTACACAAGATTTCACATAGAATTTTCAAAGGAGCGTATACTTTTTAATTTGGATGGGGGCCCATCCTATATTCCCCATATGCCATTTAGGAGCGTATGGGTTATATAGATAGGGCTCAAAATAGGTTACCGGACATAGAAAATATTTCATCGCTTGCTAATTTTTTTGTTTTCTATCCGATTTCAAATATTTTACATCTTATTAAATTGTAAACTAGCGTAATTTCCGTTCTGTAAAAGTTATTGACTTAAATTTTTATCTACATAATGAAGAAAAAAACCTGGTTTTTGGAGAAAATATAAATATTATATCTGTAATAAAATCTTTGTTTGTTAGGATATCTTAACGAAATTTGCGTTGATTGTTTAAAATGAGAAATTGTAAAAAACTTTACGATTTTTGTAGAAGGAATCCTACATTAAAACTGAAAATCCAAAAAATGGCGTTTTCACATTTTCTCCTATGAATTCACATTTTTCTGGAGATTATGATTAAAAACCCTTAAAAACATATTATGGATTCATATATTGCAATAATGCCTAATACATATGCTATGTCATATCTCGAGTGATTTTTCGTTGTAGTATAGTGTATTATTTCCTAAATATGAAAATTTTAGGTATAGGTTTATTATAGAAAATTTTCTATACCACCCATATATTTAAAAATTCTTCTCTTAAATTGAATATTTAAAGTCAGATTTTCCTAAGCATAACTAAAACCGATTTTGAATAATCCTAAATGACTATAATTCGTCAGACGAAAAAGCATTTAATAACGTCATTTAAAAAGTATCAAAACTGCGATACAGTTTTGCTCGAACGATGACTCTTCTTCGATAGGAAAATAACTTCTTTTTTTTACTATTTTAAAATTAATATGGATAATATTTAATCAAAGTTTGGATAGTAATGTTGATAGTATTAAGTTAGAATTTCGATAGAAATAGTGACTTTTTCTGTTCCTCAAAATGACTCCAGTTTGACACATAAAAAAGCACTTAATAGTGTCATTAAAAAAGTATTAGAACTGCTGCATATTTCTTCCCGCATGGTGACACTTCTTGGATAAGAAAATGATGCCATATTCGACTGTTAAAAACAACTTGAGGTTACTCTTTAGTGCAAATTTGGATAGAAAATGTTGGCAGGGACTTTATTATACCAAACACTACTACAGGTGGTTGCAGGATTATGTGTTTGTGCTGATATTTGAACGTTGACCGTTTATCTTATTCGCTAGCTGGACGACTGGCTGGTTGTGTGTCAATGGAATTTGTGATTATTTTGGCACAAGGAACAAGGTTTTATTGAAATTGTTATAACTTGTCCACTTTTTCACATATTTACTTTACAAATTTTCTTCCGGAATAAGGGTTTTATGTACACATAAAATACCTTAAATACCTCAAAAATATTAATTTTAGCAAAATTTGGGATAAATAAGTAAATTTTTCCAAAAATGCTTCTTATTGGCAAATGTTCTTAAGGAGTTGCAATTTAATATAAGTTCTAGCATGGTACCGAGAAACATATTTGAAATATCGAATATTAAACTGCACCAAAATGTACCGACTTTTGAAATTTGATCTTAACTTCCCCTAGAATCGTTCGTTGGGTTTTAAAAAAATATTGTGTGAAATAATAATGAAATCGGACATCGTTAATCCATAACACATCGGACCTGATGTGTTTTATGATGTGTTTATATGGAGAAAATATGGCTTTTTTCGGTTTTTAGAAAAATGTATCTTTTAATTACTTTTCTTTGTAAATTCCACATAATTATCTATCTAAAAAGACATAATAAGATAAAATCGTTGAACAAATATTTAAGTTGTTACGAATTATCTAGACCGTTAATATGTTTTTGACCACTTGTGTAAAGAAAAAACAAATTTTTAATTTTTTAAGAAATGTTTAAATAAAATGTTATTTCTAATTAAATTTGGACCATAATTACTGAAAAATGTGTTCTTTTTTCTGCAGAATAATTCAAACCCTTTCCTAAGCTTGGTTAACAATTTTTGATTTTTTTTTTCACTGTTTTAAAAGTCCAATTGCAAACTTTTATAAATTTTGTTAAACAAATTTTAAAGATATTAGAATAAAACTATGCAAGTTTATAGACAACACTACAGGAAATAAAATTAAAAATAACTAGATTAATACCTTGTATGACTAATTGTAGCAAAAATACATTTTTTGCAGTTTTTTAGTTATAAAGTCAATTTTTTTAGAACTAATATTCAGATTAAACAGAGTTATCAGAGAATAACATGAAAAATGTCTCAAAAACTACACTGAAGTTTTTATGCAAATTGGACAAGGATAGCCTTTAAAAAACAAAGGCCAAAAGTCAAAATTTTGAACATTTAAAAGTTTTAAGGATAATATTATATCGTCTTGATTTCGATATAATGTTATCAAAACATAACTGAAAGACTTTCGCTGATACACATTGTTGAGGTAGGCCAAACGGCAAAAAAGTCATAACTTCTCTTTGGAAGCAGCTGGAAGCTTGAAATTGTGCAATTTTGTATTTCTATCTGAAAGTATTATTTGCGCCAAAAATGGGCGTTATAGGTAAAGTAGGTGTGGCACTTCTTGCAGAAGCTTAATTTTTTTTAAATTATAAAATTTCAATGCATTTATGTATAAATTTATACATTTTAAAGTACTTGGAACCCATTTTGGCTATTTTGGGAGTAATGTCTACATGTGAACATGAAATAAATCAACCAATGGTTTCGGATACTCATTTATATAGTAGAATGAAGAGTATGAAATTTTTCAATACGTCTGATGTCAGCACGATGATCCTTCTATAGTACACAGGAGACACCACTAAAATGCACCCTTGGCTGTTTCACTAACATCCAAAACAACTTAAAAAAGTTAATGTAGAAAAAGTTTATACAACACTTCCAGCCTTTTTATTAAAATTCTTTTAGATCTTCGGTTATGAATGTATCTAGAAGTAACTACATATCGTCATTACCTAATTGTTCTTCATTTCGAGAGCTCAGAGATAGCTTTTTTGACAAAAGAAAAAAATTAAAAATATCTTCCATTGTTTTCTCTCATGTCATTTTTCTCGTAAGTTGTTTGCGAATAAATCTGAAATCTTTGTTTCGAGACTCAAGCGCTTCCTCTGACATAATTCCAATTGGAAGTGCATCATTTTGAATTATGTCTGTTCCGTGAATCAAAATTATGTGGATACACCATGGCATGTAGTACCATGAATACAATTCTACATATAATTTCGCAGTGTCCATCGCATACACTCGGAATGCTTCCACATAAACTGCATGGCCACATGACATAGTTTTCAAAATTATTCCTAGTCTTTTGATTAAACTTTCATTTACTCCTGTTATTTGAGCTGCTAAGGACGGTTGTTCAAAAAATGTTTTCGCTGAGTTACCGTCATAATGCTTCCCGCTCCGGGTTTAGGAACATCAATCATCAATTGTATTCTTCATTCTTTCGTTTTCTCTGTAAAGCTTTATCAGACTCACTACGAGTTTGCCATTTTGAAGTTTTTAAAATACAATGTCGATAATCCATATTCATAACGTCACCCTTTATATTCAAGTTCTTAATTGCACTTAATTTATTCATAATCGCAAAGAATTGAAAAAACTTTGCCATCAGTCATTGTCAAATAAAATATATATTTAACCATAACTGCATGACCTTTAACGTAAATAGCTGTTGAAATTATTGCATCAATTTGACTTCCTATGTTTCACCTTTATTTGAAGATTTGGTTTCCTTTTCAAAAATCAGTTTCAGAACAATTCGATTGCTCTATCACCTCTTTTTGTAGCTTTACAATTCTACTTGCAGTGTGATCAAATAATCCTGCTGAGGCAAAACTAGCAGCGAAAGTTAGTTTGTCAGATGAACATTTACTTACTCAAGCATATACTTCCTCTAGCTTTACTTTTTCCGATTTATCTGAAAACTCTGATCGGGGTCTACAAAAGTTTGATGTTGACGGTTGAACCTTTAACTCCTCTGGAATTTTAAATGGATTTTCAGTAGGAACACGAAATAATCCTTCCAAGCAAACTTTATTAGTGCTTTCGAAAACGTTTTTATTTATTTATACTTCAGCAACTCACTCTTAAGGAACAAATAATTAATCACAGCGTTTGGCTTTTCTTATCTTTTCTTTCCATTTCGGCAATCAACACTTTATTGAGTTCTTTCCGAATTATGGGTATATTATCTGTATTTGCATTTAAAAATCGGAATAGCACGTATTAGCAGCAAAACTTTCTTTCTTCCGAAGTAGATATTACACGGATAAATAGACGACAATTAATTGCATGGGAATCCCATTTGAAAGTTAAACTAAATTTCTTGCAATACAAACTATTTACTACACTAAAAATATATTTTATATTACCTATTGTTTTACACACAGAACATTTCAATTAAACACATATTTACATTAAAGCTAATCCATACCTGACATAATGCAGTAAAAAAAGAATGTAAAAATTGTGTTATTATTTCTTATTACGATCACTTCAAATATGATGCTTCAGATATACTGCTCTTTTATAAAAACTGCGACAATTCAATTGCTCATTTTTTAATCAGCATAACAAAGCAAATAATAAATAAAAACATATGTTGTTATGAACAGTAGATAGTTCTTAAAAAATTAAACAAACAAATTAGGGGAATTTTGACACATAAAAAATTTACTTTTTTCCACCTAGATTGGCCTGCTGCAACACTGTGTGATTCTAGCAATAAAAAAGGAAATTTAGCCCTCAACTAAGCTTGGGGTCAGCATTTTTTTAACGCACCTACTTTTAAACATTTGTAAAGTAAATTTTAATAATTAATATCATAGGCAAATAAAATGATAATTATCTCATTCTGACAAGTAAGGTCATGCTAAAATTCCTTACACTGCATCCAAATTCAGATAAAACAAATAATTTTTCGTGAATTTTTCCTTAAAAATTGTACCTTTTTATTTTAAAGGTAATTCTCAAGAACTTCAGAATATATTTTCTATGATATGGTGTAATTGTTTTGTGTATAATTTTGTTTAGTCTGAACATCAGTTAAAAAGAATGACTTTATAACTAAAAAGCTGCAAAAATGCCTTTTTGTGAAAATCCGCAAATTCAAATCATTGGTACGGTTTAGTCATACAAAGTATTGATTGACCTAATTCTTTTCAGTTTCATTTTCCGTACTGTTGTTTATAAGGAAAGGGGTTTGAATTATCCTGGAAATAAAAACTTAAATAAAAATAGTATTTCATTTAAACATTTCTCAAAATCAAAAAATGTTGTTGGTACACTCCTTACACAAGTGCTAAATTATTCAAAAAACTGTAAAAAGTCATATTTTCCCCATGTAAACACATCATACAAACTTCAGGTCCGATGATGCACGGGTTAATGATATCCAATTTCAATAATATTTCACAGGATGTCTTCTTACAAACCAGTGAATGATTCTAGGGGAAGTTGCGTTCAAAATTCTAAAGTCGGTAAATTTTGTTGCAGCCTAATCGAACATCCACTGTTAAGTATAATTATGAGTTGGAGAAGTCACCGATATAACGCCTTATCTGTCATGATCATGAAAACTTATTGTATTATGAATCCGCTATTTGATATTTGATCATTATAATTTACAGATTAGTAAGTGGTTTTTGGACTCCTAAATTCTAATTAACTAAGACTTCCTTTCTATTTTCCCTGAAGCTGACCAAATATTTCCAAACATATGCTATTTAAAATTGCGTAAAAATATGCGTAAAAATTCTGCTTACAAATTTCCTCTTACCAGTATCGCCTTCATCACTAATATCACTGTAATCGTTAAGCTATTCGATGAAGATCCTTCAGACAAATTCATCATTGTCACTCTCATGTAACGCAGTTCGTATAAAACAGAATAAAAATATTTTACATTTTTTATTGATTTATACCAATATAATATAGTACTACTTGGTTATATAAAAATTTTAACATATTTTTATTAAAGACTACACAGTGTCAAAAAATATATGAATTACTTTTTCATGTCGTTAATTTTTCACATTTTTAACATTAATTTTTTTAAGGGTTTTAAAAAGGACAATTTGCTTTCAAACACGTAATATAAATGACCTCTCATATATTTAATATTTTTTGTGTATATAGCTTTTTATGTAACCGATGTTTGCGTTACCATATAGGTGCGCTAGGTCAGTTTGGGTTAATATGCACTTTGTTTTGATAATAGCAACAAAACTACACGTATAATAAATTTGTTTCTTCCTCTCTCAAGCTACATCTATATATATGTATATATATATATATATATTAATTTTTTGAAAATTCGAAAAATTCGCGATTTTATTCACGTTTTTGAATTTATAAACAATTTCATATCTTTTGAAGTTATAGACCGATTTAATTGATTTGAAAGTCATTAGGAAGGCGATTAACACCGGAAGTAGAAAAAAAAGCATTAAAATAGTGCATGTATAATACAAATACACTTTTTCTAACCTACTCCTTTCGATTTTTTTTAATATTTTTTAATACACTTAGCTTCAGATTTAATTTGTTTTTTTTTTTTTTTTTGTTGCGAGAAGCTGTAGTATTTTCAATATTTTTTCTAAAAACACCAAAAAATTTTCCCACACAAAAATTTATTTATTCTAATATTTTTGTGTTTTGCAATAAAAACATACAATTTTTTAAACTAATTTTTTAGATTATTTATAAAAAATTGTGCAAATACGTATCCAAATATAACTAAAAATTAACAATTAGTAAAATTTCAAATTTTAATACAATATATATTTTTAATTTTTTGGAAGGAATTATACAAAAATATGCGCCTGAAAAATTCCAAATGCTTTTATGCGTTTAATGTAATTTATAACTAGGAAACTAATTTTATTTATTTAACTTAAATCTAATATAGATGCCGTTAAAATTTAGCATTTTCATATACAGATTTGTATGTTTTAAGTTGTACACAGGAACAATTATTACTTAAAATTTTTCAATTCATCCAGATGTTCAATTTTATATTAAAATGTAAATATAATATTTACATATCTACACATAAAATATTAAATATTTCATGTAAGTAAGTACATATGAATAAATCATACAAATATGTGCATTTAACATATTATTTATGTTAGTTTTTTTGTGAATTTTAAACTTCCTAATTGAACAGAAAAAAAAAATAAATTCACAATAATAGGTCCATAATTGGACATGGTTTCCATATAATCGCCATTCTCGAAAATAAATTAGCTTGCATATATCTGACATAGATACCAATATCGAGATAAATTTAACTAAATTATGTACAATTATAGATCGCTCCACTAAATTTCATAATGATCAGTGCATTATTGATCATGGCTCCCATATAACTCACATTGCTGAAAAACACTTAAACTAGCATAAATCGCACAAAAATGCCAACATAGAAATAAAACTTTACATAAATATTTTTCGTATATGCATAAATCACATTTAATAAATTTCATAAGGATCGTTCCACAATTGACAATAGGTTCCATATAATGCCCTCTTCCGATATATGTTTTAGTGTCTTTAGACAAGCAGTAGAGTACTATGTGGCGATCTTGACAAACACTGCTTGTTTTTTTCCTTTCCTATTTGTTTTGATACTAAATTTATAATTAAAATATCAGAACACTTAAAAAGATATAAATTTGTTAGAAAATATTATATTAGCTGCTACAGACATACTGTTATAACTTCTTATCCCATTGAGATCTCATTTTGAAATTTTTACACTATAACGAAAAATTGTAAATATTATATCAGAAAACAATTAAAATTAAAAGACACTTCTTCAGGATATCTTAGGATAAAGAATATTTTTTTTTTATTTTAGAGGTCATTGCGCCAGGAAGATGTGTAACTTTTATGACCGTAATAAAGAGGAATATCAATCCTTTCCATTAATACCAATTTAGTTAGAATCGGATAATGCATATAAAAGTTATTTAATCTTAAACTTTGCTCGATTTTGACAAAAATGTAATTTAAAAGTCCATAAAACATGACTCACAAACGAAATGGAATTGATTCATACATGCACGATGACTAATTTAATGTACACGCCAAATTAAAAAAAAATCGAAAATATAATTTTTTTAGAACTATAATTTTTGGTCATATATATATATATATATATATATATATATATATATATATATATATATATATATATATACAGTGTTGAGGTAGGCCAATCTAGCGGGAAAAAAGTCATAAATTCTCTTTGGAAGAAGCTGGAAGCTTAAAATTTTGTAATTTTGTATTTCTATCTGAAAGCATTCTTTGCGCCAAAAATGGGCGTTGTAGGTAAAGTAGGTGTGGCGCTTCTTGTAGAAGCTTAATTTTTTTTTAAATTATAAAATTTCAATGCATTTATGTATAAATTTATACATTTTAAAGTACTTGGAACCCATTTTGGCCATTTTGGGAGTAATGTCTACATGTGAACATGAATTAAATCAACCAATGGTTTCGGATACTCATTTATATAGTAGAATGAAGAGTATGAAATTTTTCAACATGTCTGATGTCAGCAAGATGATCCTTCTATATTTCGCAGGAGACAGCCATCACTAAAATGCATCCTTGGGTGTTTCACTAACATCCAAAACAACTTAAAAAAAATTAATGTGCAAAAGTTTATACATCACTTCCAACCTTTTTATTCAAATTTTTTTAGATCTTCGGTTATGAAAGTATCTAGAAGTAACGACATATCGTCATTACCTAATTGTTATTCATTTCGAGAGCTCAGAGATAATAAATTAAAAAGATCTTCCATTATTTTCTCTCGTGTCATTTTTCTCGTAAGTTGTTTGAGAATAAATCTGAAATCTTTGTTTCGAGACTCAAGCGCTTCCTCTGACATAATTCCAATTGGAAGTGCATCATTTTGAATTATGTCTGTACCGTGAATCAAAATTATGTGGACACATCATGGCATATAGTACCTAGGATATAATTCTACATATAATTTCGAAGTGTCCATCGCATACACTCGGAAGGCTTCCACATAAACTGCATAGCCACATGGCATAATTTTCAAAATTATTCCTAGTCTTTTGATTAAACTTTCATTTACTCCTGTTATTTGAGCTGCTAAAAAAATTTTTTCGCTATGTTACCGTCATTGATGCTTCCGGGTTTAGGAATATCAATCATCAAATACATTCTTCATTCTTTCGTTTCCTCTGCAGAGCTTTATCGGACTCACTACGAGTTTGCCATTTTTGAATTTTAAGTTTTTAAAATACAATGTCAATAATCCATATTCATAAAGGGTGACGTTTATATTCAAGTTCACCTAATTTATTCATAATGGTTGGCGTTGCTCCGCAAATACCGTAGCTTTGGAGACAGGAATCGCAAAGAGTTGAAAAAACTTTGCCATCAGTCATTGTCAAATAAAATATATATTTAACCATGACTGCATGACCTTTTACGTAGATAGCTGTTGAAATTATTGCATCAATTTGACTTCCTATGTTTCACCTTTATTTGAAGATTTGGTTTCCTTTTCAAAAATCAGTTTAAACAGTTTTGCAAAAACGCGTGAATGATGAGCGTGGATTTTCCCATATAATTTCATTAACGTGCTGCAGCTGCAAAGATATCAAGCAAACTGCAAACAAATATTCATCTATTTTACGTGAATCGCTTGAGCTAAAAGGCTGCTTTTAGGTTGAAGGACCGCTGCTACCATTACACCTCCATTTATAAATCAAAGTCAATTCAGTACAATTCGATTGCTCTATCACCTCTTTTTGTAGTTTTACAATTCTACTTGCATTGTGATCAAATAATCCTGCAGGGGCAAAACCAGCAGCGAAAGTGAGTTTGTCAGATGAACATTTATTTACTAGAGCATACGCTTCCTGTAGCTTTACTTTTCCCGATTTATCTGAAAACTCTGATTGAGGTTTACCAAAGTTTGATGTTGACGGTTGAACCTTTAACTCCTCTGGAAAATTTTTTGGAATTACCCTATATAAATATATATATATATATATATATATATATATATATATATATATATATATATATATATATATATATATATATATATATATATATATTATGTATATATATTATATATGTATATATTATATATATATACATATATACCAATAACAAATTCCTCTGCGTTGTATATAGGTGAAATTATAATTTTAAAAGTTAACATGTTTAAAAAAATAAACATTAATAAACTTTTAAAAACCCTATGAATGCTCCAAATTTCAGCTATTGAGAAATTCTTTTAATTCGGGGTATTATGCGTTTGTGTTAATGTTTGTAACATAAAAAAATGTATTGGTCATATACCCACCCTTAAGTATTCTAAAAGACTCAGAATTACTTTCCGTCTAGCTGGCTGGTCGACTGCCTGTCCGGCACAGAAAACATTATTACCGTATATTTTCAATTAACATAGTTTTAACATTTTGCATCTAAATTTAATAAATATGCATATTCAAATATACAAATATATACAAAATAAAAAGAAAATGTAAGTAAAATTTTATTTCCCACTTAAACATTTATTTCATGCAATTATTTACTTGATTGATTTTATAAATTTTTTAATTGGGAAAATTTCTCTGCTTTACATTTTTACAGTTTTTAATAATTGATATAATCATTTTAGTAAGAGGTGTAAATTAAAAAAATTTTCATTGTATGAATTATTTACTAATATACTTGTTGATTGGTGACTTTTTCTCTGTGTCAAACTTTGTTAGCAGAGTACAGGTCACAATTTTATAAGTACCTTGATGAAATTTGACACAAATTTTAATTTTGCCAGAAGGACGAGGTCAATTGAAATTGGTTGTGATCGGTATATTATTTCACCTAGTGCCATTACAATTGTCATCCCGGCATAGGGATAAAATATAAAAATATGCTAATGAAATTCAATGCAAAGAAGTTTTATATAAGTATCAATTCTTATGCCAAATTTGATAAAGATCGGTCCATAATTGAACATAGCTCATATACAGTGGTGTATGGTTTCATGTGATCGGGCTTGACTGCCTATATCTTTCTTACTTATTTTACTGCTGTAAATATTTTGAATAATTTTTAATTTTTCGGCTATACAATTGTTTCATTTAAATTGTTGACATATTGCCTATTGCTTATTTATTATTGTTTTCTTTTCATTTTACGTTTTTGTTTTACTTTATTTCCTGTTGGAAAACAATAAATAAGAATGATTTTATATATTTCTTTGATTCAAAGTACTTGTTCATTTTTTTTTTCTTTATTAAATCAAATTATTGGTACCTTGAATCACTCTTTTTATGTATGCTTTATTTTATGTTTTGTCTCTTTTCGTTCTTCTAAATCAACGTACATGTTTACTTGACAAACGTACAATTTATCCATGCTCAACAAACATGTTCTCTTATTACAACAGTGTACATTAAATCAACGAACTAATACATCGAATTAATGAACTGATTTACTTAATTTATTAAGTAATAAATTGAAAGAATGGTTTCAACTTATCATTCGTAAGTGCGTTGGATTTTTCAAAGAATTTTTTGAATTTCATTCAACGAACTTCATTCATTGAAATTAATTTTTTCAATATTTAACATATGGATCTCAACAAAGATAACTTTCTGGGATATCACAGGTTCTATTACACAGCATTTATAACAAAATGGTGGTATTGCATCATATATTTCAGGGTAATTTAAGAAAAAATGTTTTGTTAAATTAAATACCAAAGAATTCTACATCAAATAACTTCTAAGGTTATTTGATGTATATATATATATATATATATATATATATATATATATATATATATATATATATATATGTATATGGGGAAATGTAATTAATTATCATAATCCTCATAAAGAACACAATGAAGTGTTCCCTTACCCAAAAACTTGAAGTGCTGACATATCTTTATTCTCAAATTTGTGAAAACACCTTTATTCTAGCCCTATATTTATTAATATGTTCACAATTTTCCTAACAAGGATTTAAATTGGATATATATATATCAGTATTCTGCCTCATAATTCTAAATCTATGTAGTCATACATTTTGTTTCGTATTTCAAATGTCTAAAAATCACTCCAAAGCCAATCACATCAATTCCGTCAAGCTTAAAAATCCAAAGAACCATGTTAATAAAATCTAAAATTTCGTTGACATTTGAAACAATAACTTTAAAAGAAATAAACTACTGGAAACAAAACACAAGCTAACAAATATTTCTATGCCAAAAGCAAACTCAGGCAATAAGGATTTTAATGGAACACTTGTGCTCTTAACAAACCAATAAGTAAAGAAAAACCTAATCAGAAATACACCAACACCAAGAGGCAATAGGAAATAAATATAGCCCAAGGAAATGTTTCATACAGACATTCAGACATATTTACCACAGCCCAAAGTAACCAGATCTGATACAAGTTAGTTAGAGAGTAAGTGAATGTGGTACGAATGAATGGCTACACACATATATAAGTGATATGGTGATATGTTCGTACATACATGCTTATGCGAAAGGTACTTTATGGTGTGCTATAACAATGTAGCACACATGTTTTCTTTCTATGACACTGGTAAAAAAATAAATCTCAAATAAATCCAAAAAAATCTTAAATAAATGTATTTATATCGAAAAGAGTGCACTAAACTCTTCAAACTGCACTTTACACAAATCTAACCAACAGACAGAATACAAACTGATATTTGTGGTACATAAACCAATAAGAATGTGGAGCAGCAACAATAATAAACATGCATGTAACAAAACGTATCCAAAGGGAATAACTTATGTACGCTTGGGGTACAATAAATTCTTTCTTGGCCAAAAATATAAAACAGCCTTAAAACACCAACCAACAGCAAATAACAAAAAAAGAAAAACAAAAAAAAATGTCAATTAGGCGAGATTTTGTTATGCTACAAAAATAAACACAAAAACAAAGATACAAAACAACAAAAGCAGAAAAAAATTTAAGAAACAACTTACAACATACAAATAAATACTATAAGTTATATGGTGGACATTTATTGTTAGAATGGGTGGATATATTTAAAATTTTATAAAAATTACCTACCAATGTGTTATGAATGACTTCATTCATATTTTATCTGTAGAATTAAATCTCTTTCAAAAACAGTTTTGGAGTGAGAAAATAAAAATCTTTATGCGATCAAAATGGAAGTATCTTCTAAAGTTATATTTATACAGCAAATCACTATATGTTAAGCAGATCTAACATCACACTTTATTAGTGCCCTTTTCAGAATTGATGTTTCTATTATATAACATAGCAAGAATTACAGAAACTTAATATATATATATACATATATATATATATATATATATATATATATATATATATATATATATATATATAAAATTGGTGAAATTTGGTGACAAAAATTCTTATTTTTGTTGCATATTTTGTATGTATATTTAGTTAGAAAATGTTTTTTCTTTTCACACAACAAAAATAAGAATTTTTCTCACCAAATTTCACCAATTTTCTACCATAGAACATTATTATTATTAATTTTCGAATTCACCAAAAACTAAAACGAGTTTTTCATTTCATTTCGAAATTGCAATATTTATCTTTAGAATTCCTGTGTTTGAAGTGGTGATTTGAGGTCAAACCAATCGAAAAAGATTCTTTCAAACACGTGTCTACATATCTTAATATATTGATAAAAAAAAATTGTACTGAGTTGAAATCAAAGTTTTTTTTAGTAATATTTAAAAATATTTAGCCGCAGATAATAAGTTTTATAAATTTAAATTCTTGGAAAAAATCTGTTATAAATCTTTAATTTAATACATAAAATTTGAATTTATGTATTAAAAAAAATTTAAATTTTATTTGAAATATAATTCACTATTTGTGCTGAAGTAAAAATTTTAAAAAAATAACAAACATGGACCTTGTAATGTTTAAATTCTACATGAGCTAAAAAGTGCTAAATTGAATCAAAATCAAAGGATTTGCGCTTTTTAGTGCGTTTTGGTTACAAATAGTTGACAACGCTGACATTATTTTCTTCTCGTTGCTTATATTTCAAACCATCAAACAGTGTCACATTTATCCAAATTAGAAGGACAAAAATTAGAAAATAAAAGCTTATTAATTGAGGTAATTTTTTCGTATTCATGTCATATATTACGGAAAAAAAAACACTTATAATATTGCAAAGTGTCTGTAGGGCGAACTATGGATTTTAAAGGTTGCTACTTTTAAAAATATTTTAATTTTATTTAAAATTTTTGTGTAGAAGTATATTAACTTTAACTGCATATATCTCAGTAAATATGGCAGATATTAATATGATTATTTTGGTATGTAATAAATATATATTTTGTTATAATATATTTTGTTATAATTTGTTAGGTTAAGAATTAATTTCGAAACAATTTTTTCTATTTCAAAGAAATTCTAATATTAAAAAATATATATTTTTTAAATTCTACTGGACTAGAACTAAAATTTCCATCGACATCCAATTTGAAAATACGATTGGTGCATAAAAGTACGTCCATAAAATTAAATTTGAGATTATTGGCTGCGATTTTTTGCGATCTTTTAAAATATTAAAAAAAAATATGTGGTGCCTTATATTGGCAATTTGTTAAAAATTATCCTGCCACGCCTATCTCTTAAGTGTTTTTATTTTAATAAAATTTATAAAAATATGTTTGAAATTTATAGAAAAACTGTGTTCTTTTTTTCAATGTGGGAGTGGCGGTGATTCTATCTGTGCATTTTTAATGGGAATGTTTAAGGCCAATATCTAAAAAACTTCCAAATGTGGCAATGCGCATCGTTGAATCGGTCTACAAAGTTGGCTAATATGCAATTTTTATTGCCTTTTCCCTCTGCTTTTTAAAATATTATTAATCATGATGCATCTATGGTATCAACAATATGGCTCATAATCACTTTTCTTACCATATCGTATATTGTGCAGATATTTTCATATGCAGTGCTCACACTGCTTGTGAAAATTTTCGCAATTCAAATTGAGGGTGCAGAATTCAGCTTTTACAATTTGACCTTGGTTAAGTGATGTTTTTTTCTTCGCAAAAAAAAATAATTAAAAAAAATTTTTTTAGTAGTAACTAGTTGCAAAATACTCTTACTGAGAAGCTTGGCCAAAATCAGATATATGTAATCTGTTTGGAAAAGCGTATTTCAGGCTTCTAAATCCTCTTTAAGATCTTGACTTTAATATTAGTAACAGGCCCAAACATCTTCGGTATGATGATTTCCTAAACATATGAATATTTAAAATTATTCATCATTCATTTGCAATAAATCATATTGGCAAGTTCAATTACTTCAACATATTTTATTATAACAATATTTGAATTAAGTGTTTTCTAAATGTTCAAAACATTCTATAATGTGTAAAGAAATATGACCGTGACTGCATGTAATGTAAAATAAATTATTATGAGCCACGCAACTTCCTATGTTGACTACGACTTTTAAAGATCCTCTTTGAAATTATTGTATTATTTGTTTTTAGGATCTAAACTTTCCCGGATGGAGAGCGGAGATTATCCTTTAAAGTTTTGAAATCTTGAAACTTTATCTTCTTTAAAATATATTTTTAATACAGCTGCAAATTTCTATTACATTCACAACACTTATCAATTCACCTACCTTAAATATTTCAACCACATTTTTGTTTGTTTTATTTGAAAATTGAAGTTTGTTGTTTATTACTGTTTTTGGGAATATGTGGGAGCAAAATGTACAAATCATGGGGTGTTACTAAATGCAATTGATTTGTTAAAAAAAAGGACAAGACAACACCTATTGTAGATATGGCTTTTTTAAAGCTTTGATAGCTTTAACAACCACACAACAAATAACAACGAAGACCAACGAAAATACGTATTGTATTTAGTAGAAATATTTTATAAAATTTGTTTTTGTTTGATTTCAAAAACAACAACTGCAATAATGACATAAAGGGTCTTTACTTTTCAAAAAAAATTTGTGACATGAGAATTGGAAAAAACAACACTTGCAGCGTGCGTAAAATCTTCATAAATAATAGCTTATTAAAGTCTTCTGCCACAGTCAAAGGAGAGGGTAAAAAAAAAAACAACAAGTGAACGAATGAATTGAACAATGTTTTTTTTGTACTTGTATGTGCCACATGAAAAAAATCAAAAATAATTGCCTCTCTTAAAATGACAATAGTGTTGCCAGTTTAAGCCTTGTTTAACTTGCAAAAACTTAGGCTTTAGTTTGATATTGAACATATTGAAACTAACAATAAGCAGCAGCATTAACAAAAAGATGCGTTTCTGTTGATTAAATTGATGCTGTTCTTGTTGTTGTTGCTGTTGTTGGTGGAGCTCATTGAGGGATGTTACAAAGTGTTCAAAAACAACATGTTAACAAACAACTTACCAAAAACAAACATACTATCAACCTTACATAGTGTGGTTGTACTGATATCAACTATTTTGATTTGTGTACTCTACACTAAATTAGGTAGTACCTTCAGATAAGAGATGTGGCCCTAACAGTTAGCATTTGGTCTCTGAATGATCTTGTTTGAGCTAAATCCAAATTCTTTCAAACTTATTTGCTAATGTAACTCCAGAAAAAGTCCTCAATTCTCCAAAATATGTAAATAGTTATATTGATCGATTTATAGGGTATTTTTTAAAATTATAACAAGAATGGGCCCTAAATATTAAGATGTAATTATAGTCTACTTTAAAACCGACCACACTTGCTTTTTTGATTTCCTCAATGTTGTTCGCAATTCATACACGAATACTTGTATAGTGATATTGTCAATACTTTTCCAACCAGAGGTTTGCTGGCCATTAAAGCCCATTCACACACAGTCAGTCAGCCAGTTGCTGCACTCACACACCGAACACATAGGTCAGTATTTTTGTTGATGGATACAAGATTTATATGACAACATTGGCCATATTTTCAAATTTAATGAGACGATATATAGTTTGTTTGTTTAACAGCATTTGCTGTATCTTAAGGTGACATACAATAGAAAGATGATTGTAACCTGTGAAAAGAATAAAAAAAACTCACATACCACAATACATGTGAATATTGAAAATGAATGTCAGGTTTTGAAGGAAAAAAAATAGCATCATTGAATTTTCGTTGAAAATAATAAATAATAATTGAAGAAGAATATTTTCAAGTTCTACTTTAGCAGCAGAAGATTTATTTGCAAAATGATAAAATGGAAAGAATTCTAAAAAGAAAAAGATTTATTTTATACTTGGATGTGAAGGAATTGTAATGTGGAAAATTAATACGAGGTATTATCTTTTATTAAATTTATTTTAAACAATATAAAACAATTATGCACAGATTTTATTTAATAATCATTAGTCAAATATCTTAGATGTTATGCTTACATATTATGGAGTTTATTACGATTTTGACATAAGTGACTAAGTAAGAAATATAGAGAACTGTGACATATGGTAGTCCTCATTTTTTACACAAAGAATTCTAGTTCGTTGTGATCGTTTTGCCGATCGATTTTGGATAGTTTTACCAACTATTACAAAAATCAATTGGGATTGCCAAATATTTCAGTTTTTAGATCTAACAAATTGGTACAAATACCGGTTTTTAAAATAATATTTCAGTGAAGGTAATAGAAAATAACAGTAGAAGTAACTGAAGTAAGTCCAAAAAATTTGGTTCTTACAATCGAACTATTCGGTTGGAATAAAAATTAAAACCGACTTGGCATATAGCTACTTATTTTTTTAGTAAATTTATTTTAAACTTTTAAAAAATATCACACACATAATAAAAATTATGTCCTTAGCTGGCAAATGTATGCTTTTAGGAATAATATGGATTTGATGTTATAAATGGTTCTTCCTTCAACTGATACTATTACTTACTACTTATTCTCTTTTCAACAAATTCCATTTTCTTCCAAAAAATATATGTTGTTTCTTATGGATTCAAGTAATATTATATTCCTTATTTTTTTGTTTGTTTTGGTTATCGAATTTTTTCTTTAAACAAGTTTTATTTTTATAACATATATTTTATTTTAGAAATGTTAAAACCAATTGAACAAACTTTTTATTTTAAGGCAATCGAATTAGTTTCTATAATAAATGTTTGTAATATACTGGTATTATTTACTGTAACTGAATATTGAGTACTAGTTTTGCATATCTACTTTTAAAGGATTTATTGATAAAAGTACTAAATATGATTACCCTTCCCGAATTGTTATTCGCATTAGTTGCGTTAACCAATTAAATTATAATAGCAAGGGTAATTTAAATATTAGTAACTTCATAACATAAGAAAAGTCTAATAGAAAATTGGTTCACATTGTTAAATTTATATGGTGTTAAGCGATATCCAACCAATTTTTTTCTGTATATAGAATTTTAAATAAAGAATTTGTTAAATTAATAAATTAAAGTGATTCTACTCAAAAAACCTTTGCTATTATACTTTACTTTATTGATAATCTTTCCTTTAATATATTTAACATAATAAGTAGTAAAATTGAAAGATTAAAAAGAAAATCAAAGCTTTCAGTTATAGACTTACATACTATGCATCATACTCTTCTTAAGAAAATTAAAATTGATGTGCTAACACCTAAAATGTTAGCCCAACATAACATACCAATCACTTTGGAATCATTAAGTGATTAGATGTAAGGATGTCCATCTGTTTTTTCACATAGTCTCCATACAAATACACTATTGAAACAAATATATTTAACGCTTATAGATGACTTAAACATGGCGATATTTCTACAAAATGTATCAAAAATATGATCATACTATTAAATTCTAAAAGTTCATTTAGAATAACAAGTACAGAGTACAGAGCTAGAAAAAGATCTTTGCCACGAAGCATCCTGAACTTTTCGTAAAGCTTAACATTTGCTTAACAGCTAGATTACCCACATCAAAGAGAGGATCACTTAAGAAACATTTCCTTCTCACCGACAGAGCCAGATATGAAAAAAGAAGGGGAGGGTAATTGAGTGACTAATAGAGAATCAGAGTTTATCTCTCTCGAGATTCTAGATCAGCTTTAACTGTTCTTTTACGAGAGATTTTTTGGCAACCTGGCAAGTGTTCAAACTTATCCACGATTGTTTGGCTCTCAAAGATTCAAATATCTAACTTGTAGCTTGCTCCTTGTTATATACTTACATCCCTTTTAACCGGAAGGACCTTTGTGGTAGTATCTAGCTGGCGAGCTCATTGACTAAACTATTATCTTCTATATTATTTTGTTTTGGCATCCAAATTATCTGTAGATTATACTAGAGGCAAATCTTATTTAGATATCTGCGGCAGTTACGTACTACTCTAGACAACAGTGTATTGGCCGTAAAAGTTTTAGTAGCCGTTCGCTTCACCGAGTAGATATTAATATCTTTGTAATGAAATTCAGCTACGTCATGTATAGCCATAATTTTTACATGTATAACACTGGAATGGAGGAAATTAATATTCCTACAGTGAACCACACCATTGGCTTTAAGCTTTGTGGATAAGCCGATGGAGAAGTTTATTTCTCCCTGTTTCTTAGTCCAGGAGTCATTAGTGGGATAAAGCCCTTAAAACTTGTTTCACGGTAGACAATCGAGACAACATAAGTCCGTATGAATTCAACAAAACACAGTATCAATTTTTTTTAAAAAATAAAAACATGTATTTTGTTTTTGCATGAATTAGACTTTTGACTAATCCCACTGCTTCCAGAGCAGCAGTGGGGGCAGAAAGCTTCCGTAAGGAAAAGAAGAAAATTTCTGAAAATACATTTAATAATTTTATAATTCCGGGGTAAGTAAAGATATTATTATTATTTCGAAAATCCTTGGACGTCAAAAGTAAGAATTTTTCATCCCTTTTGCCTTACACGGAAACTTATTTAAAGAAAATAATAAATACTGTACAAAATTTGAAAATTATTTTTAATAAATTTGGTTTTATTTTCAATAAAATTATTATTATTTCACTTATATGGCAACACTGCTATATGTGATTGCTGTTAGTTATTCTAATAATTATTAATTATATAAACAATTTTACAAAATATTAATTACTTCATTATCTGAACATTTTGGAAAATAATTTCATCCATATCGGAATAAATTTTAATAATTTTAGAAACTTGATTTTAGATTTGAAATTCCTGTATAAGTTTATATATAAGTTCAAATTTTCATGACTGTAGGACATCTACTTCTATTTTTTTTTTTACATTTTTGTGTGCTCGATTCACTGTGCGTCAATTTGTATTGAAAACAATAAATAAATTTGAATTTATTTATTTATTTTTTTATATAAATTTGTAAAACGAATTTCCGTTTCGTTTTACAAAATCAGGCTATAAATTTTGTTTATTTATTTTTAATTATTTAAATTATCAATAGTAATAAATCGGTATTATAAAACAAATTCTATAATTTTATTTTATTTTTCGGACTGTTTTGAAACTATAATACATCTATATTGATATAAGGACATATTACACTAAAAATCTACAACAATTTTTTTAATTAACATTTATAAATTAATTTTTTTAGGAAAATTTAAAAATTTAATAATTGTTAATCAAATTGTCTAATCAATAGCTCAGATTTTCTTTTTTCCTCTTTTAGATTCGTTGGTACATAGATTAGAGAATTTTTATTTTTCCGGTCCTTTTCTACTCCTGGGAAGCGGGATTGATTTTAAAGCTTCCCTCCGAAAATAGATATTAAAAAATTTTAGAACATTTAATATTCTAAATAATTCAGTTAAATGAAGAATAACAAATGTTAAAGTAAACTAATTAATCTTAAAATGATAAACTAATTCAGTTCATTTTGAAATATTGACATTTTGAAAATTAAATGAATACTTTATACTATATCACAATAAAAGAATACTTTTGAAAATTACATGATACTTTTTACTATATGACAACTCATCCGAAAGTCAAATTATTACTTTGGATTATATATTGCCTGTTGGTAAAAATTCCCTAAAGAATTTTACAGATTTCTGCACAGAAGAAAATTATTACTTTATATTTTTCAATTAGCATAGTTGTTTCATTTTACATCAAAATTTAATTAAAATAAGATAAGTAAGATTTTTTTTTTTATCATTTAAATTTTTAATTCATTCAATCTTCTACTTGATTGATTTAATAAATTTTTTAATTGAAAAAATTTTTCGGTTTTACATTTTTTACAATTATTAGTAATCATTTTGGTGAGAGGTACAAATTTAAACAATTTTTAATTGATTTAATTATTTTGGTGATTGGTGACTTCTTTCTATGTGAAGCCCTATTCTTTCCAGTCTTATATCCCATTTCTATGAATAGTGGTTTTTCTCATACAAAAATATAATTAAGTTCCTTCCATTTCTATAGCTAAGGAAAACCTGAGCTCAAAAATTAATGATGTAAATTAATTTTTGAACTCAGGTTTTCATTAGTTCAGTTCTTGGACAATTGGAACCTTTAGATTGCACTTTTTGTAATTTATCCATATCGTTACCTAAAATGCAAAAGGCCGTAAGTACAATTTTTAGTTTTTTGCTTTAAAATTAAGCGATTGAGTATTTTTTTAAATCGTTCACTTAAAGCAAGAATAAAATACACTCTTCAAATCAAAATTTTTCTTAAATGGAAGAAACTCTACGACTGTTTCATTTATAAAGTTAATGTTACGGACTTTTGACTTTTGTATTGATGTAATTTTTGAAGATGTTCAGTATGTTATAATCCAGTAAAAACCAACATTTGATTTTTCAGTAGTTACGGCTTTTTGTATTTTATGTGACAACATACAGTTAATAGTTTAGATACCTTTAGGGCTACGTTTTCGCTTGTACTTTAAAAATGTATGTTATTGTTTAAGGATTCCAGATATTTTGAGGAGATTTCTCCTACAACATTCACATGCGTACAAATTACATCTTCATAACATTTAATAAATTCTTTTTTTAAATGTCGGATATTACTTCTTACTAGTCCTTTTGCAGTATGTTATTTTGACCACAACTCAGAATCAATTTTTTTCTTTTTAAAATATTCCCATAAATAATACTAATTTATTTTCCATATATTATATAAAAATGCATGAATGATTCAGAAACTATCAATTATATTTAGATATTTCCTTTAAAATATTTAAATACGTAACAAAGCCAAATAAAATATATAGAAATAAATGTAAAAGCATATTATATACTAAATGGAGAATTCCCGAATGACTTGCCGTAATTATGGCACTGAAAATTTTCACATCCTATATGTGTCTCAAATATTCAACTCAGATCGATCAACGAAGTCAAAAATGTTCTGCTTTTCCGAGAAGTTGAAAAGTCCAGGAAATTGCATTCTATATTTAACACTGATGTGGTATCAACGCAAATCAATTCTTTGTTGGTGACTTGACTACGTAGTGTAGATTTTGTAAAAATACGTAATACACTATTGATATTAATTGGTGAATATGTACACGAATGTGGTCGTTGTTTCTTTGACTGTATCAAGGTTTCTTAGATTCTCCTTTGCAGGTGACATTTGCTATTTATACTCATTTAATTATAGAACAAGCCTGATAGTGTTCGGGGCAATAAGGCAAAATATGAATGATACGCTTAACCATCATAAATGGGATCGCGCAAATAGTGTCGACTTTGTATAAATATTAAGAAATCTGAAGCTCTTGATGTTTCTGGCATGAGAAGAGTGTGTGATATCCGTTGAGCTAAACATATTTTTGAAGTGTCTCGACTTTTAAAACAGTGCAAGAGATACTCTCATTTGTTCTGATCTTCTTGCTATTTATACCACATATATGCGATCTAAACACGATTCTTATATAAGGCACGGTGTTTAGAATTCTATTTTGGAGCTTCTCGACCGCGTATAGAAAAGGGTGAAGGTACATTTATTTGATAGTAGGATCTATTGATTCACTGACGCACCGTCGCAATATGGGCTGTATTTCAACGTTCTATCAATATTACAATGGAATGTGTTCTAATAAAATTAAACAGCTTGTTCCCAACACATTTTTATTTTTATGCAATACATGTTCATCTCGGAAAGCACATCCATTTGTTGTCTGGCTGATCGTGCAGCATATTATAGGAAAAATTCGTTCTTTAGCCATACTGCACTAATGTGGATGTTTTTCCTATCGCTTGCAATTTAGTCAAATTCAAGTCTAATGTAGAAAAGCACTTCTCTCTATATCCTACAAGTATCAACGCAATACAGTACTTGATTTGGTTCTCTGAGTTCATAAAAAAAATAATAATCTGTAAAATTTATCTCAGATTTATTTAACTCTTTCAAAGATAAGGATTCCTGTTTATTTATTTTGAAGATCTCTAAATAATTTATTAACAACAAATTAAACAAAACGATATTTTTTCTCATATAAGAATATTTTCAAAATTTCTCAATACTTAATATTCCAAATCTTAAAAAAAAACATTTCTTTTTTACACACCCTGTTATTAACTCCATCTTGTTTAAAAACAATTCAATTAACATTTACATATAATTTGTATTTAATTGAAATTTACGATATTCTTATGATTTTAAAAACTCAATTTGAAATTAAAAATTCATAATATTTTTCTCGTTCGAACAAATGATAGAAATCAAGCAAAAAATACGCCATTTTTAGTTCAGGCAAATGTAAATGTTTTAAAACATTTATTTAACACAAGTCTAAAGAACAAGTTTTAAACAAATCACGACAAATCAAATTTACATATGTACAAATTAAATTTTATATTGCAGAGATGGAATGTTTTAATTAGAAAAGTTTACAAATAATTACAGCTAAATATAAAGCAGACAAAGGGAAATGTTGAATTTGATGTATGCTGCTAAATAACTAATTAATATACTTTTTTAAACAAATCCTTATTTAAACAAAATCCCAACTCTGATCATTAGCATTTATGTGAAATATTAACACGAAACATCAACTCAAAAAACCTGATCAAAATTAAGAAAAAAACACTAATAGCGTCCATAAAATTTGACAAACAATTATTGACATTTAAACACAAAGAAAAAATTTTACAATGGCTCCGAAGGTCCATAACAAAAAAAAAAAAAAAAAAGAATAACATTCAATTAAAAATTTAACAAAATTTATGCAAATATTTGAAAATGAGTTTAATAAAAATTATGTTAAAATTTGAAACTAAAAAAAAAAAAATAAAGATGATGACAAAAAAGATCAAAAATACAATACTCTACATAATATAAATTTTGAAACTTAAATTAAGTCTTCAGGGTCAATAATTCCATTTAGCACACACCCATTAAGGATGTTTTAAATACTATAAAATGAAAAGTTTATTAAATTAAAGAAAAGAAGAAACAAGGAAATAACAAACCTGATTCTTTTTTAATTTTTTTAATAAAATACAAAAATAATGCTTAACTTGCGTATGATTTAAATTTAACAAACATGTTAAATTTAAAACATGTTTACTGTGATTTTCGGTTAAAATTTAAAAATTTGGAATATTTAAACACTTGTCATTGTTGTTGTTTTTATTTTATACAAATACAACAGCTATTACTGTTGCTGCTTCATTAAGTCAATATTAGTTTTGTTAACATTTGAAAACTAAACTAAATATGTCACCAATAGTGTTACCTCTAGTTTGTCTCATCAACGAATCAGGTGTTGGCTTAATTTGTGTTTTTGTCTTCTTTTATATTTTTCGAACATTTGTTTTCTTTTTCTTTATTTCTTCGAAAAACAAACTAGACACACTCGTTTGTGAATCTGATCATTTTCACTATTTAGGCATTTGTAAAATTATTTGTTATTGTTTTTTTTTCTCTTTTTCGATAATTATGTTAATTCTTTTTTCTCAGGTTGCCATATTTCGTGTAAAATATCATATAATTTACATAATTATCTTGTACTTGTTTAACAAAACTGTCTTTTTGTGTTTCCCTTTGTATATATATTTAATTGAGTAAATATGGCAGTAGTTTATTTAACAAATATAAATAAGATTAAAAAATTATAATTTTTTTCATACACAAAACCTTCTCTTATCATTAAAAAAAAAAAAAAAAAACAAGTGTTTGATTTGTTCCGCTTAATCGTTTTCAAATACCTTTGAAAATTATTTTTGTTTCACCTATTTTGTATGACATTTTATTTGAAATTGATTTTAATGCGTTTTTAAACAGATCATTTAGAAAATTGTTTCGGCTCTTTTAAGAAAAACAATTTTTATGGTTATAGTTAATTTGATGAACAAACGAATGAACATTAGTTATTAAAGTATTTTGTATTTGGTGACATTTCTAATTAATGAAACTGTTTGGAGCCGTTACTTACGTACATATTTAAATGACTTTTTCCGTGTGAAACTTATCTGGCATTTAATTTAGTAGCTTTTATCAATTTAAATTTAATTTTAATACAAATAATATGATCTTGTAAAAACACCAAAGTTAAATTGATATTGTTAAGTAATTTATGCAAATAGACGTGAATTTAAATTTATAAAACAAAAGACTTATGCAACATGCTGAAATTTTAAATAAAAACTTTATATAAATTAGAGTGGTCCTTTTTGTGAAGGTGTTTAAATTTTCAGTCTCATTCAGAGAAATTTGCGAATATGTGATAATGACAATTTTAACCAATATTTTTGCCCAAGGGTAATTTTATAGAAAATTAGCTTGTTTTAAATTTTGTTTCAAAAATATTTTTTTTTTTATCAATCTAGTTTACCTTTCTTTAAGCATTTGAAAATTTTTGAAATTTTGTTTATTTTATCATACATTTCCATCAGAAACAGTAAAATAAAAATTCAAATTTAAAAAAAAATAAAATTTTGTTATGCATTTTGGTATACAATTATATTTATTGAAATATTGAAGAATTCACTACTTTCGGATTCACTTTTCTTTGGAATTTTACATTGTGTATGCCATTCAAACCGATAAGGAGTTATTTCGTATTAATGTTGTCTGGAATCTGTGTAGAATCATGGTCAATTTTATATTTCATCTATAGGATATTGTTCTTTGGACATTTACCTTTGGCCTAAACAATTTTCGTGTACAAATTATTACAATATTTGTGATTAATTACATTGCAACCTCATTTGTGAATACAAAATTTTAGACTCAATGAAAAAAATTTAGGGGTGGGCCAAAATTTTATTTTTTTCTGCTTTATTCAACCATAAATAAATGACTACAACTGAAATTATCCCGATTTTGGTCTTTTTGAATTCCTCAGTTTATTACCTTTGTGAAATGGCAAAATTCGAAAAAATTTAACAGCCAATAATAAAGTAGGTAGTAAAATAAACTTGAAGGAAAATGCGTAATTTTGTACTAGTAAAATTAGAGCTAAACCAAAAGTTGGGAGAGAGGAGCGAAACTATTTCTGAGTGTCTTACACATCATGTCAAACTTGTACGATAATGACATGTGAAATGCCTCAGATATCCACGGTCAAAGTTCACAAGAATCAGTTTTTTGTAAATTTCGAGCGCTTTGAGCCACCTCTAAATTTTTTCCAATCAGTCAAAAACTTTGAATTCCTTCATTTTCAAACTATTAGCAAATTTCTAGGCGGTGAGACTGACGTTAATACTGAAGCAACTTACTTGAAATTTGGAGCATATTTGTATAGGCTGACGAGCCTATGTTAAATTCATTAGAAATTATTCAGATTTCCCCTACACCGGAATCACAAGTTCAGGATCATATAGAGTTCTTTGGATATTCTTTTTTATTGCGATAGAATATCTAATAAAACGTGACATGAAAGGTATATCTATAATATTATAAATTAGTAAATATCTATAAAATCAAAGTGATGTGTCATAAAAATTTTAAATTATATCAATAAAATGTTCGTAAAAATATCAATTCCAATTTTGACAAAATAAAGAAAATAAAAACAGTTATATTAAAAAGAGTGATTTATTAAATAAAAGTGAGTAAGAGAATATTTTGTAGTATTACGTAATTCAATTAAATTTTTTCATACAAGAACGGGCGAAAGAACTGATAAGATGAAATTTGATCTACATTATGTTCCTGAGCAAATATTAGAGTTTTATTTATTTATTTATATGTTCTACATGTATTACTAAGTCTAATCGATTAATTCGATAAATTCGAGGTTAATATCCGAATTATTCGATTAACTTAGTTACATGTATTACATGTAAATAAACAATATATATAAATCTGCGTAATAATTTTTCATATTTTGGAATTTTTAAAGCAAATTTTACAAATAAAATATTTTGAATTTTTTAAAAATATATCAAAATCAGAACAAATAAAATATGAAATTTTTTAGCAATTAAAATTGAAAATATTTAATAAGATTTTCAAACAAAAGTTCACCTACAGTCTGTTTCTCTATGTCGAATGAAAGCAAGTTGAACGAAAGCAAGTGTTTCTATATTTCCTTAATATTCGTTCGCATAAAGTTACGTCTTTTCTAATTGATTTTGTTGTATTTTGTTTTCGGAGTAATGCCAAATGATAAAATTTGGTCTTTTATAATTTTTCTTTCAAAAGTATAAAAATACTACTAAATTTTTTGAAATTTTTTAAAAAGTGTTTTAAATAAAAATACAGCCTAAAAAAATAATGACAACTAAAATACAAATTTTCAAATAATAGCGATTTTAAAAAAGTAAAAAATAATTTTTAAAAAATGTAAAACCAAAACGCATCAATTATTCAAACAATATCTATTTCCGATAATATTTTTCAGTCAGATTTTAGTTTTGTTTTCGTATCAGAATATTTTATATTTTATCATATAGGTTATATTTGGGTAAGGTGTAGCATACCTTAATCTAAATTGCATAAAAGTAATTAGATTAGTTTGTCTTTTGGTAATGTTTTCCAGCGTTTTTTTTTTTTTTTCAAATCAACTATGTTTGGGAAAAATAGGAAATGTTGGAGTAAAGTGGGACATAGTTAAAAGTTTAAGTTTATTTAGAGTTTATTAAAAATTTTTATATTTACGAGACTACCTGAATATCAATATTCAAGTACATATGTGGTGAAAATAGATAAATGATGAAACTAATTGAAAATAATACAACAATATTTATAAAAATATGAAGTTATTTCTCGTATTTGGAATAGCCTAACTCAAAGGATTAACAAATCGCAATAATTTTCGCTCACTTTGAGTGCAAATTATTGAATTAAAAACAATAAGAATTATTTATTATATTTTCAGAAAATTTGCAAAAAATGGGTGTAAAATTTTTAAAATTATGCATCCCACTTTACTCCAATATAATTTTACCACATTACCCCAATTGTATAATTTTATGTTAACTAGAGATTTATAAAAGCGTTATGTTTTTGGGACAAGAGCTATTTGTAATTCAAATATGTATAAAATAAAGTATTTAATTTTGCATTCATTGATTTAAAAATACGATTGATTTGGTATCGTCCACAGAAGCGGAAGTAATTAAAAAAACTTTTTAAATATATTTTATTTACTTGCTCTCTAAGAGTCATATTATCAGAGGTTTAATGGATGAAATGAATTAGAAATGTAGTGCAATAATAACAAATATATACCCGTAGCGTTTTTTGCAAAGAACTAAAAATGCGCGAAAAAAGTAAAATTTTCTTCATTAACATATATGCCATAACAAGGTTTAATTTTTCTACTATAGTAGCTCTCATTTAGTATGAATATCAACTACTAACAAACGTCATACTAAAAAATATATGTTACACATTTTATGCTAAATACTATTAAAAACTGCTGCAATATTTTCATGCGGTATGCTAAAAATTGCAGCGTCTGTTTTACAAGTTATAGCAACATTCTTAGACAATATTCATATTTATTGTCAAATGTTAAACTAAGCACCTCGTGCTGTAGTTATGCTCGTACAACATTACCGAAAACATATTTCACACCAGTATGTGTTTTCTTTACTGTGCTTGATATTTTTCTTTATTTCAAAATTTGCACTTTGATTTTTCTGCTATAGTAGGTAATTTAGCAGCCTTTATTTTTGCAATTTCGATGCTGCTAAAATTTTTTTTGTGTAAGAATAAAATGCATAAGGGTTGAAATGTAACCTAATGAATGTAATTTGGTATGTATGTTTGTATGTACATTTGTATGTATGTTGGTATATACGTTGGTATTTGTGTTCGTATGTATGTTTATGTTTTTAACTTTCACACAAGAAAGTCTAGCAGAAACGGAGTATTCAATAGAAAGCCTACTAAATTACCTACTATAGCAGCAAAATCAAAAGGCACCTTTTTTACTATAATACTGCGCAATATGAGTTCAGCAAAATTGTGAGTGTGCAACTATACAAAAATATATTTTATTTCATGTACAATGGTTCGCGTTTGCTGCTGCAAATTGCAGAGACGAGCAGTGATGCCAACTTAGCGCGTTTCGGGCTAGATTTAGCCCGTTTTTAGTAGTTTAAAACTTAGAACTTTTAATAATTTTCTTTTAGCCCTTTTTACTCTTTTTTACTTTTCTCAAAATTGGAAAATTATTTTAATGGCTTACCGTTAATTTTTTTCTTTTTTATTTTTACTTTTATTTGACATTTGACAATTTTTGTACTAAGTTCTTTATATTTTTGAAAATACTCAAATTTATCCAGATATCTTAACAATTCTCAGAGAAACTTTATTATTAAAAAAACTGTCTTCAACAATTAAAATTTTTTGAGTGGAAAAGTGTTTAAAGAACTGAACAATTTTGGATCGAGGTTCATAATAATAGAATCCGCATAAGCTGAATTTTAATTTACCCACTTTGCTATTAGTATTTTGTGATGTACGTTCCAAATAATTGATTGATGGTAAAAATTTTGCTTCTATGTTTCTTTTCACTTTTCAAAAGAAATTTTAATTTTAGCCCATTTTTGCGCTTTTTCACAAAACATGTCTGGATTTTACTACAAAACTGTCTTCTTTTTAAATTTAGCCCTTTTCAGCCCTCTTTTCAAACATTTCTACGCGTTTATGAGTAACAATAACATAGGGTCTACATTAGACAATTTTTTATCAAGACAAACGTCAAACTTAACACGAATTTGTGGAAGGTGGCAACAGTTGCACAAAAACAACAATATGGCGTATTCATTATTGTTTTTTATATATGCAGTTTGACAACTGTAACAACCAAAATAATAATCAAGGTTACTTTGTATATACGCACTGATTTTGACGTTTGTTTTGATAAAAATTTGCCTAATGTAGACACTAGGTAACACTATGCAAAAACGTATTTGTTTATGATGTAACTATAGCGAGTGATGCCAACTTAGCTCTTTTTGGGCTAAATTTAGCCCGTATCTATAAAAACGCGCAAATCTAGCGCTTTTGACAATTTTCGTTTAGACATATTTGTTTGAGTAATTTTTTAATGGTTAATATTAACTTTGCTTATTTTTATTTCTTTTTATACTTTTCTTGAAATCAAATATTTTTTTGAACAAAATATATTTACATAGATATGAAGCTCCGTTAACGAAAAATAAGTCGCTTGTCAAAAAAATCTCAGTCTAAGAATTTAATAGTAAACATTTTTATTGTAAACAAAAACAATTCTAGTACGTGTACTTTTTTGAGTAATCTTTACAGGTGAGTTTTTCTAAGCTTTGTATCTACTTTAATCTTTGGTTAGTCCCAATTTTTAAAATGGTCTTAACAAATTTAATGAAATTTATTTTTTAAAACTATCTTCAACAAATAAAATTGTTTTTATGGAAATGTGTTAAAAGAACTGAAAAATGTTGGACTGAGGTTCATAAAACAAAAACTTTATAACCTGTATTTAAATTTACTCAGTTTGTTATTAATATTTTAAGACGCCGCAAATACGAAATATTAATTTGTTTTACAAATATTTAAATTTTTGGTTTTCACTTTTCGGAAAAATTGTAAATTTTATCCCTTTTTTTGGGCTTTTTCACAAAATATGCCCTTATTGTACAAGAAAATCGTTGTATTTATAATTTGACCCTTTTCAGATCTTTTTTCAAATATTTCTACACGTTTTTGTTTGCAAGAGTTAGCAAACACTGGAGACGAGTGACAATTTTAGTGGTAACACGATCTTATAGCGTGCATATTTTTAGTTGCTGAGTATTGTATAAATGAGGCATTTATATTTTTATTGCACAGTCGTAAGTGAAACATTTTTTGCTAGAACTGAACATTTAAACCTTGTGCCATAATGCCCCACTTTCCCCTTCATAAAAAGTACATTTTCTGATTAAATTCAAACAGATTTCCACCAGTTAGATATTGATTACTTCCATTTAATTTAATGAACTGTTATTATATAATACTCATTCTAAATACACGGTTGTCTATGGTAATTACGTAAAATATACAGATTTTTAATATTATTTAATATTGGAGCACAAAATCATTTGCAGTTATTAACGATATTATGATCCAATAGTTAACAGTTTATAATTTTCATGGAATAACTATGTCGGTTGAAATAATCAAAATAAACTCGCAAAAATATTTTTCAGTCCCATTAATGCAGTTCTTGCAATTATTATAACAATATATTTATATGAATAAAAAAACTTTACAGTTATAATAGCTGATTATTTATGGTTACTGCAAAAGAAAACTAAAAAAATAAAGACATTTCGGTACTCTCAGCGTATAAATAGATGTATACTTAATCTTGGGTTGTGAAGTTCGATAATTTTTTTCAATTTCAAAAAAAAAAAAAACAAAAAATATTAAGAAAAATTTAGAACGGGTATAAGTTTTAAATACTTAGTGCACAAATTACATTGCAGCATTAAAAGCAGAAGAAGGTAGGATTAATACATATATATCTTACATTTCTATGATTTACTTATATTCATTTTATATAAGCTAGCGAAAGTTTCTAAAAGTTGTTAGGAACATGAAGCATATTACTTTATGTTAAGGAAGTCGAAACACCCTGTTCACAGAGTAATTGATTATCAGCAGTATCGCTGCACAAAAACAATTACCAGGATAGCTAGGTTTGAACTGGACGTTTAGTAAAATATTTCGTTTTATATAAAATTTCTTGTAGGTTGCAATGTCTTGAAAACTCTTTTTGAAAATAGTATAAGATTCTTGTGAAACCAGTTCATCTTTATAAGATCCAAGTTGCAGAATACACAACATCAGAATGTAATAATATCAATAAAAATATAAAAATCCGTAAAATGCATTAAATAAATAAATAAACGTTCATTCTAATATAAAATTTAGTTGTGAAAAACGAATTAGTTTATACTGATATCAGTTGCTTCTATTGTAACTACAACTGATTTGGGAAGATAGTACACAGAACCGATAACGAAACTGTTTTCTCTAAATACGTTTTCTTTTCTTCGTGATAGGTTCCACGTAGAGTTAAAAATGTTTATAGTATAAAAACTAGTTTCGTCGATTACAATAAAAAATGTCTTAAAAGAAGCAGTACTCTTCAATGTGGATAAAGAGCAAATGAAGTTGAATTTACTACCCGTATAATTAACTCTTTTAGGACAATCGTAACTAAATGTAAAAACATAAAGATGATAATACTAATTTAATTCATTTTATAAACTAACCCAGAAAAAATTATTCCATAAAAGTTTTCGATTAATTTGTTATTTCATTTAAAATCGAAACTTAATAAAATATTTTTACTAATGTAATTGACTTTCTAATTGATTTAAATGAATCGTAAAAAAATAATAATTAAATAAAAAATTAGGAAATAATGTAATTTTATATCAATTACGGAGGACTTCTAACCGCTTGAAGTGTATTAAGAAGCAATACCGAATATTGGAGATTTTGAAGGTTTTCTGATGTGTCAAAGATTACGTGAATATAGAATTATTCGTTAAGTAATGCTTTGAAGATTTGATATAATTCGATAAGCATAATAACAAAATTATTTTGTTGTTATTGTATTTAGATGTTTCCGCCAAGGCCCACATTTGTATGCTAGACTTATTAGGCTACCTATTACACAATTATTTCATCTAAATACTAATAATAAAATAAAAATATATAATTTGGATGAAATTCATGTGCCTGTATTAACGAAGCATTCTTGTACAGTAGTAGATATTCAAATAATTTTAGAATCAAATTAATAAACCTTTTAGTTGATTTTAAACCAAATTTTGATTACAATAATTATTGGATCGATAAAAAAATAACAATTGAAATTTAAACGAAAACCAATTATTTCAGTTAAATAATATTATTATTTAGGTTTAGAGAATCAATTAAAAATTTAATTAATGTAAAGATTTTAGTAATTGAAGTCCAATTTTATTTTTTTCTGCAAACAAATTAAATTATGATAAAACAAGGAAAAACTTGCTGTTATAAAACCAAAGACTTAAACAACAAACTACACTGGAACGTTATTTTATAAGTAAGAAAATTAACGATACACAAAAAAAAATAATAGTAACAAAAATTATCCAGTGCTTACTGCAAAGAGAAAAAACATCCTCTTCTAAAACACCAATATAATAACATATTATCAAATCTTAGCAATTTGTTTTTACTCCATATATCAAAAACAAAAAAATATATAAAAAAAACTAAACTATATTAACCAAAGCTGGCATTTTCTGGAAACAACATCTTAATTTTAATAATATTAAAATTATTTGGTCAATACAATAACGCCAAATATAAAAATTTTAATAATAAAAAATTGAACAGAAAAAATGTCACTATAACTTTGGCACAAGCCAAAATAGTCTTACGGTCTTATTACTTAACATGGTATGGCATGCCAACTGTCGCAAATACTTAACACTTAAGACAACTATGACACAGCAAATGTACCAGAAACTAAACAACAAACAGGCAGACTTTAAGAAAAAAAAAAACTAAAATATCAAAATAAAAACAAAATCCAAATGATACATTTGAAACTAAAACCAATGCAATAAGCTAGAAGAGCACGAAAAAAAGTATTGTTTGAGTGTGTGCAAAAATGATTGTTGAACACGATTTTAATGAGCAACTTAAAAGTGCACCTTATATAAAATATTGTATGTAAATTCTTCTAGTATACAATAAATATTGTTTGTTTTGTTTTGTATCAAACTACTATTACCACACTACAGATAATACAATGGCTCAGAATGTGCCTGAGATAACTGGCCAAAAAGAAAGAAAAGAAGCAAAAAGTTAAATAAAAGTAAAGATATAAAAGTGTAGAAAAAAATCATATGGCATGTGTAATAATACACCTGATTTGTTTGTTTTGTCTCTTTGTTTGTTTGCTTGTTCAGTTTCTGTCTTTCTTCCAGTTATGGAGACCAGGAAATTCATATTGCAACAATATTTCTAAACATACACATGTTTTGTGTCACATTCAAGTGTTTTTGTATGCAGGTCTTTACTACACCTCCTTCTTTTTGCACTTAATCAGCTATGGAGTGATTGGAAGTGATTTACGTTAAGTAATATGTTTGTTACTGTTTTTAAAAATTTTATAATTGAAAAAAGAAACTAAAGTGATTATTGAAACAAAAGACTTAGAAAACAAACATTATTAGTCAAAACATCAGGAATGCCAGAATATCAATTAAGTATTAATTTGTTCAAAATTTTGTTAACATTTACTTTATCATATAAGTATCTGTACGATAGTATAAATTTAAGACAAAAGAGAGAGAATAAAAAAGTTGTTAGATCACTAATTTGACTTTTTACCCGATTGGGATGTTTATTCATTTAAGATCGTTTTAAAGTTGACAAATTAATGCTAAAACAAAATAAAATAATCTTATTAATAATTTAAGATATTTGGTAGCAATATTCAGTAAAATTAAATAACAAAAATTAACTTCAATAACATGATAAGAACAATTAGACTAACTATAATTGAAAATTTATAGTTAAGTGGTAAGAGAAATCTAAAAAGTTGATTTTGCTGTAAAATCAGCTTTTCTTAAAAAAGGCACTTAATATTTGCCACCCGTTATAATGATTTTCTTCGTAGCGATACTTCTAAATTCACTTTCGCTGATAAAATACTTTTTCCTTGATCATATACACACTCGGTATTATGCTTTGGTATGTGCTCGGAGATATTCCCACTCTGAATATATCGAAAAGCTGCTTCGCAGAATAAACTCTTTCCTCATTTTGACAAGGATAATAATAAATTATTTCGATGTATTATTTGCTTTGAAAAACTAAATTATGAAAAAGTTTTAACTTCGATTTGCTTCGGAAAATAAATTAACGCAGACGTCATATAAATTTTTACCCTAATTTATAAATAAATCATTTTTTATTTGGAAAGATAAGCACAAATTTTATTTTGTAGGCGGTACCCTTTTGTTTTTCATTCGATTAAAATTAAATAGCTATAACTATATCAATTTGAATTATTAATGTAATAACTGCAAAAAATTTTAATTATTACATTAATAACTTATTTTTTACTTATGTTCGATAACTCTTTTAATTAAGGCAATAACAAAAAAATTATTTTATTTTTAGTAAAAAATTTGATAACAAAAATTTAATTAAAATTTTAAAATTTATAATAGATTATTTTTGGTCTCGCCAAAAGACTTCCTTTTTTTTCATAGTAACGATAATTTTATTGATTTAGTAATGCAAATATTGTAAACGAAACTTATCGATAATAGCGCGTTGCTATTTAGAGCATTGGGGGAACATCACCACAATTTCATATTGCGATTTTGGTAAGTGTATATTAAAACGTCTCACTGAAACTTTTTTTGTTGTTTTATCAGCTAAGTGGATTGTTATTATTTATTTGTCTATCAAAAGGTTTGAAAAATTCAAGAAATAACATTAAAAAACTCTTGAAAATATATCATGATTTTATTTATAAATAGTAGTGATAAATTATGGTCTGGAGTTCACCAGAGACTTGAGATGTGTATCAAACATGACAGTCGGTTCTAGCCTTTCGTTGTTCTTCATAATGGCTAAATTTTCAACACAATTTTCTGTAGAAAGTTCTTAAAAATGTTACTAGCTTAGTCTTTTAAAAGCCAAATATAGTTTCTTAATTTTACTTTTAGCCTCAAAATTTTAGTTTCAGCTCCCAGCTTTTTTTTTTTGATGCAAAAAATCGGCTTAAAAAGGCCAACATTTTTTATTTCAACAAAGAATAATAAAATTTTTTATTTCATTTTACAAATTTTATTTTTACAGAATTATTCATTTAAGACTATTTTTGTATATACTTGCGCTAAAAATCGATATTATTTATAACGTACAAAAGTTTTCGCCTCCGACGCTTCATCCTTCAAATCAAATATAACTTAACTTAATAAGGATTTAAGGATTATTATAACTATTTCTCAATAAACTTTATTTACCGTAGAAAGTATTTATAAAAAGAATTTTGGAAAATTCTAAAAAAGTGAAAAATCTCCCAAAATTTGGAAATCGTTAATCCAAAATTAATTTTAATTCAAAAATAACAAATCACTTCAAAATATTGGGTCACTTTTCATATCAAATATAACCCAAATTTGTATGGAAATTTTGTGGGCGATTTTGGATTTGGTTATTTTGCTAATAGCAAAATATTTTTTATTTATATTTATTACATTAAAGAAATATCAAAAATTAATGAGAAAAAAAGTTAAAAAATAGCTTTTTCATGGCCTTATTTTTTTGGGCATTTAGCTTTTTCTTACCTTTTTAAATTACAATTTAAACTCTTATTTCTCACCTTCTGGCAACACTGGTTGTTAGTATAACGGTAATCTCGTCAGGTCATAATTTTCTTTCAATTATTACATTAATTTCATTGAAAAGTTAGAATGGACTATTATATCCACCAATTGATGATTATCCTCCTAATATTTGAACTTTTACTCTGGCATTTCAAATCACATTTCCAAATTTATATTAAAATTTATACTGTCAATAATAACGACATGTAAAATTTACATATAAAATTTATACTTTTAATATTAACGACACGTAAATTTTACGTAGTAACTTTTTTCATACTCGCATTCAGAACATGTAAATGTCAAAATATATATTATTTTATTTTTTTCATACCGTTGTCGTTGTCGAAAATTCCTGCCTAGATGACCGCTTTCTATGACAATCTTTCCCGAGAACTTGGTATGAGACATCACGATCATTCAATAAATAGCATATATAAGTACGTAGATCTACGTTCCAGTACTAGTCAGCTTTACAAGTTGTAGTCATAAATTGTCAGAAAAGTAACAAAAAAAAAAAAAAAAAAAACAAATAAATACACTTTCCTGTAAATTCTGAGTAAAACCTGTAAGTCTGATTAGTAGCGGAACAGAGCGATTACAAATATTATTGTTTGAGAACTCATATACAATATATTTTTCAATTAATAAATATTCATATTTAAAAATTACAAACTAGGTTGAAACTATTGTATTTTTATTGTAGGGGCACCTTTTAGCGAATTTTATATACTCAGTTAATTTTTGAATTGTTTCAATCATAATTTTTGTTAATTTTATACTTAATTTCAATAATAACTTTAACTTATTTAATGGCAAAGTTAATTTAAATTTATGAAAAATCAATTATTTGATTTATATTATAATTTGGTTCAATTAAATTCAATTTATAGATTCAATTAATGAAAGCAATTTCGTAATTGAAATTTATTTTTATTTTTTTTTCTGTGTAGGGTTAATTCCTCAAAATTTGATATATTTGTTACATTTAAATAAAATAACAAACATAAAACTTCATTTTAAATTTAGTTGAAATTAATTTACCGGAGTACACTACAATATCGACGTCAGTCCCTGAGGGAAAATATAAATCCGGCGTAAACTAACGAATTACTTGAGTGCTATTTCTATAAAAAACTCAAAATCTTTTTTTTTTTGCAAAATGTTTCAAACTTATGACTTATGACGTTTGAAAAATTATGTATTTTTCCTTTGATATCCAAGATTAATTCAAACCTTAATTCAAATCTGCTTCAAATTTGGAGAAAAAAATACCCTATTTGTTGAGAATGCTATTATTCTCAAAACATTATCAAAACATTCTCAAAACATTCTCAAAACATTCTCAACCGTTTATATTTGAGAAGGAAAATGACTTCAAATCATTTTTAAATTTTAGATCAAACCTTTGGTTTGCAGGGATATTTTTTCAAATATCGGTAACACTTTAGTTTAACAAAAACTTCGTGGTTCTGATGACTTTTATACTATCAGTTTCGAATTTACTAGTTTTAGTTAACTGTAGGAAATATTGTGAAATCTTATTAAGTTATCCTATGTAACTTGTCAAAACTTAATGACTTCACTAAAGGAAAAAATTCGATTCAAAATCCAACATGGTTATTGTTACATTGACAATTTACTGTATCGGCTTTTTGATACCGTTCGTTTACAAATATCAAATATAAAATAGAACACATAATAATAAACACTAATTGGTATTGTTATTACCACGTATGTGGTCAATTTTTCTCTGACTGTTGTACTTCAAGAACCACTTGTGAAATTGTCGTCAGTACGCTTAAGATAAAAGTCATAAAATGTTTAAAAAATCATAAGATTTCGAAGCTGATAGTGAAAAAATGTCAAGATAACAAAGTTTCTGTTAAATTATTTTTTAGACTTTTCCGTTTAACATAATGATTTGTATCTCACGAACCGCTCCAGAAATTGTCGTTATGGCACAATTTCCTGCTGGGCTTTTGATCAGAAAATTTTTAATTTTATTCAAATATACAAAAAGTGTTGAAAACTCATAAAGTCATCTTATATAAAATATCATAATCTAATGACCTCAAGATTCACATGTCAGATTGCCGCTATAACATAACTTCCAGCTAGGAACTCAGCAATCAGATTACTAACAGATTTTTTTTTTTTTTTTTTTGAGTAGAAGAGGGATACTAAAATGTGTGATTAAATAAAATTAATTAAAAAACAGAAAAATATAGTCTACTAAACGATATATCAAAGACAAAAGCTATTCCAATTAATTTTTTAATTGTATCAATTATGCAGTTCATCAAAATTAAAATTTTCTAATATTTTTTATTAAACAATTTATTGGCTTTCAATTACTTTTCTTATTGTATCAATTAATACACTTATCAAATATAAATAAAGATAAGTGATAATTTGAATAACTGAATATAAAATTTTTTTCATAGGTTGAATTTCAATTAATAAAATAATTGAATATGAAATATTCGTAATTAAAATTTAATTTTTTATTTTTTATGTAAAACTAAAATTCAATTTTTTAGAATACTTTGATTTTGAGTAATAATTTGAAATCATTTTAAAATTCTGATCAATAATTTGATTAATTTTTTTGTTTTTTGAAAATATTTTTCTCTACTTTTCTTAAATGTTAATTATTTTTTTTTTAATATTTAATGTAAAAAAGTTTATATATACAGAAACAATTATCCCAAATAAGTTTTCAGTAAAACAATTGATTAATTTTATATTGAAATTTAATTATAATATTAGCTAATATAAAAATCTTTTTAACTGGTCTACAATTTTTTGTCAAAAATCGACAGCTCTTAAAAAGTATAAAAAGGAACGCCTCAATATTAAATAATAAAATAAAATAACAATAATTCAATTTTCAACTGTTCGGACTCAATCTATCGTTAAAAAAAAATAGTAATACGAAATATTTACATTATTTCCTCAGTATTCGGTGACGTATTTAATATATAATTATTTTTTTATATTTGATGCGATTGTTAATATTTCAATGCTATTGATATCGGAGGTTACATTCAATTTCAAAATCCCACTTTCTTTAAAGCTTTTTTATGAAGGACTATTTATATATGTATATAAAGTGAGTTCATATTGATTGCTTTTAACGATTTGTTCAGACATTTTAAATAATATTATCTTCATTGGAACATCCCGTAGAGATGAACATCAAAATTTAATGGAGGGAAACGAAACTTTATATATATATATTATAAATCCTTTAAAAAGTCACTGATAATCATGTGAGCTTCACGAGATACAGAGGTCAAATTTCTTAATTGTAAAATTGAACCAATAAAATTTTTAGTTAATTTTAGCCAAATATTCAATTCTTAAAAAGTCAAGTTATTTTCCAAATTGATTGAATAAAGATCGCTTTGTTGTTAAGTTAAATAAAATCTAAAATTGATTGTTGTTCATAGGAATATCAGGAGAAATACTTAAGATTATTAAAAAATCAACAGTTCCCTCATTGTGACATTTTCATCTTTTTTTTATGTGTACGTTATTCATGGTAGCTCACTTTGTATCCACCTATTTCTGTCAGATTATTAGTTTTTTTTCTAAAACTTTCTTGCATGTTACATCTTCTTTTTGTTAAATTTTTTTCACTTTATTCATTTTCTTATATATATTTTTTTGTGTTAGCAATTTAAGCAAAGTGTTACAATAATGCTCTTCTTTTTTAATGTTTTTGATAAAGTTATTGAACATTTTCAAGTGACACTTTAAGAAATGATGTTGCAACTAAATAACAAACAAAGAATTACTTTAAGATTGTAAAAGTTTTTCGTTACATGTTTTTTTTTTAATATTCGTAGTATGTTACTTTGTTCTCTAATTTTCCAGACAATATCGGTGTAATAAATGTGGTCCTTTTAAAGAATACAATATTGCATGTTTGATCACAAGTGTACTCATATGTATGTGAAACATGCAAGCGTAATGGCCATATATATTGTGATATGATATAAAATGGGTAACAGAAATGTGTTGTTGAAGGTGGTCAGATTTCTCTCATATATAAGAAAATTAAAAGCATTTCTTAAAATTTATTACAAGTCCCACATAGGAAAGATCCTAAGAAAAATATATACTTAAACTAAAAGACATTAAAAATATTAATTTTTAGTATCTTAATATAATTTGCAATATTCTGCAAGAGATTTCAAAATTTATCGTACCTATTATGCAGAGCCTTTAATGAAAGGCGGAAGATATAATTAATTATTTATTAAAATCCTACGTATTTGATTCAATCACAATTGGATATATCTAAATTACAGTTAATACACTTGGATCCAATTAATATATTTTCACTTAAAAGTGCAAAGATAAAATGCCGATCTGTTAATTTACACCTTTTTTTAAACTCTATATAAAAACTTTTACTTGATTCTGTATAATGATTATTTTTTTTAACCATTTAAAGACTTTTATTCGATTTTGCTTTTCCTACAAAACGGTCACCTTACAACTAAATTATATTTTTTCTTTTAATACATCTCTATTCTACTTTATAGCAGTAATGAGTGAGTTCAAATACCACCTTCATGTCATCATAATTTTAATTGTCATTTCACAAAATAAGAACGAAAAATATAAACTAGAAAAATAACAGATTTTCATCCAACATCTTCGGGTCAAAACTAAACTAAAAATATTAATAAACCACAAGTAAAATTGAAAATAAAAATTAACAACAAACACAGTTGCATATTTACAATTACAACAACATAGCAGAAACCAACACAAAGTACAACAACGGAAACATAAGTGCGAAGTTAAACTTTATTGTAACACAAACACCATATTTTCTCATTACGAACTGGACATGATGCATGTGAATTGGAATGCCAGTAACACGCAAAGACTCCTATATCAGTCTTTAAAACCGAAAAACTCAAGCACAAAAAAAGTATTTTAAAGACAAGCCACTAAGAAAAATCCTTCCTTCTCTTTAAAAGTTACAAACACAGATTGAATTTTGTGTTTATTTTTGTAGTTTTGTTGTATTTGTGGTTTAACGGCTTGAAGAATAATATGAAAAAAAAAAAACATTAAAAATCGAAATAATTAAATCCGTCAAGTGTTGGCGGGTGGAAAAAATATTTATATTTAAACTAAGAATACACCATAACCATGGCGAAATTATATTAGTTGCAGATTTTTTAAAGAATGAAATCCTTTTGCTGTAAGATTTAACAGGTTGAAAAATTACACCGGTCATAAAAAAATTGTTTCCAGATTTTTTGTTTTTTGTTTCTATCTCAAATTAACAGCCTTTGTTTTTGAGTTACAGCCAACTACCCTTATATACTACTTTTACTCATTTGCGTTTTCTGTTGGACATTAAAATATATTTTGTTGTTGTTTTCGATATGGCTCCGTCAAGAAGATGTTGTGTGTTATATTTGTTGTGAATACCGCGTATCATCAATACTTTAAAATAAAATTGTGCAATCAGGATATGCCATGGGTTCCAGAAATGTGTGGTATATGTACGGTTATGGTCCAGTAGAAAAAGAGATGCAATAATGTTCGTAACTCGCATAATTTGGCGAGAATCTCGAAACCATCATGACAACTGTTATTTCTGCATTGTGAAAATAAACGGAATAAACCCTGAAAATCGAAGTAAATGATCATATCGTAGCTTATCTTCCGCTCAACGACCTCAATTAAAATCTCGTGACCCAGTACAAACCAGCACATCTAAATCTTCTGATGATCCAAATCTCTGTGAATCCGAACGAAATACATCAAGTGAAGATCTGGACTACAAATTTAGCCTTCCAGAACCTCAACCATTTAATTAGAAAGCACTAATCGACTTAGTAAGAGATCTGAACTTACTGAAAACAACTGCTAAATTTTTAGCACCTCGTTCAAAAGAAAAAAACTTACTCCGGAACCAACACCACATTTTATCTTACCCGAGAAAAAAACCTGTTACCGTATTTTTCTCAAGAGAAGGATTTAGTTTATTGTAAGTACAAAAAGTTTGGTCAGAGCGGGAAGAGCTAAAAGTTAGTACAAAAATTTTATAAACGTGCCTTTAGTTAGTCCAGATAGCACCATACTTCTACCACTTCATATTAAACTTGACATAATGAAACAGTTTGTGAAGGCGCTTAATAAAAGTTTCCAGGATTAAGTACAAAAAAATTAAAAGCTAGTATTTTTTGATGGGCCGCATATTAGGCAAATCGTGAAATATTCTAATTTTCAGTGACTGAAGTCAAATCAAAAGTTTAGAATTCATTTGTTTTGGTTATGAATAATTTCCTAGGTAAAAAGAAATATGACGACCATATCGAGCTTGTTGAGTGCATACTACCGAACTTGGGTTGCAACATGAGCATAAAAATTCACTTTCTGCACTCGAATTTCGACTGAGTTCTATAAAATCTGGGTGATTTTAGTGAGGAGCAGAGTAAAAGATTTCATCAGGATTTTCGAACAAAGGAAGAATGTTATCAGGGAAGGTGGGACTCACATATTATGGCACACTATAGCTGGAGTTTGCAACGAGATTTAGCCAAAGTCATCTATTCAAGGAAATCTTATAAAAGATCATTTGATAGTGTTCGATAGAAATTTTTTTAACATGTGTATTAATAATCAAAATAATAAATCCGTATATTTCAAAAAGTAAAGCTGTTAGCATTCTTCCAGTATTGGGCCATAGAAATACCCAATAACAGAAAATAAAGGAAACAAAAATTGTGTTGACCGCTGTTATCTTTTTAACAAAAACAACTTGGTAAAAATTAAAATGTACAATTGAGTCCAGTTGAAAAAAAAATGGATGAAGAAAGGCTCTTCAAATGATATTTTATTACAAAAATCGATCTCTAGGCATTTAATATATTTCCATATTTCGTAAAAGTTAAGCACTTTTATTTTTTTAAAGAGTAAAATATTAAAAGTCAAACATTTTTTCACCATAATACACTTAAAAGTCCTATCGAGGACCAAAATCCTTTCGACAAAAAATTAAAAATATTTTTTTTATAAAACTCTCAAAACTACGAACCTATTCACATTAGAAAATATTCAAGGCTTATCTTGGGCAAAATGTACAAGCAAAAAAAACTGCAAAAAACACCAAGTAAATATTCTGCATTATACAACTTAATATGTCACATTGGGTAAAAGGGGTCATGGAAAGCCGATATAAATGTTTTTACATTTTGTTTTAAGATTTTTCATTTCACCTTCCTGCTTAAAGGGTTCGCATTATTCGATTAGTTAAAACTTTCTTTATTATCTTCTTATATAATAATTTCCATTAATTTATACATTAGTACAAAAAAAAAATTTTTACGTTAATACAAACGATACGTAAATTTTACGCACATATAGCCAACGTTTTTAAAATGGACTTTAAACACTATGTGCTAAGTGATTAGAAACTAAGTTGTTTCAAATATCTCGACCAATTATATATTAACTTCAACGAAGAACTTGTTTTGGGATTGATTCACAATATAGTGATGTAAAAAAGGACCCCAAAGAATTTATAAATGAACTGAGACTGTTAGAAACTAAAGCTACTGATAAAATTTATTAACAGCTATTTAAAACGGTAAATACCGAATCTTTTTAGACCGGATTGGGAAAATTAAAAAATTGATTTGATGAATACTTATATCCTAATTTAAATTTTTACTTTGACACATAGCATTGTCTCAGTGGAATTTCTTTTTTCTAAATTATCATTATTGAAAAATAAATTGTCTAACAGACTTAAGGTCAACACTTGTGAAAATCAGTGCACAAAAGCAATGCACCTAGACTAATGATTTTTATTGCTGTTGATACATAATTTCTATTATAAAAATTAAACTTAAAACATTCAATTTTTTACCCCAACGTGCACGGATGAAGGGTACATAAGATTCGGTACAGCCTAATAATAGAGTGCATTGCGTTGTTCATAGAGGAAAGTGTCATTTTCACATAAGATGAAGGAACATTTCTTCTTTTTTTATAAGGTTAATCTGTTCATTTGCTTAATGACCAGGGAAATCACAAGTATGCTCTAAAAAAGTGTTTTATGCGCATTAAATATGCAGTAGAAGTAGGAAGAATATGCACTTAAATGAAAAATATGCTCCTTAAAGCAAAAAATTTATTTTTGAACTAAGGATATGTATTTTTATTTAAATAGTGTTTTATAAAATTTCTAAAATAAAATGAAACTAAATGAAATTTCTGAAGTTTAAAATGGATTCATTTGCAGTTTTATTACAGATAATATGTCCTGCACATCACATTTCAACAAAATAAAAAATAGTAACAAGTTAGAGTGGTAAATTCGGCTGTGCCGAAACTTACATATCCATTACCCATGTTGGGATGTTATATGAAGTGTTAATATAATTTAAAGTTAATAAAACAACAACAATACCAAATGAAAACAATATTAATAAAAAATAGTATTTTATGAACCGATTTGACTGATATAAAAAACCGAAATTCCAAAAAAGAATATTTATGATTGATCATGCAAGAACGAAATCCATAGCATAAATAGGAGCTGTAGCTTATATATAGGTGCTTCAAAGAAATAAAAAAAAACTATACATGCTCTAGTTTATAGTTGTTGGTTTTCAGTACCCACAAAAGTAGCAACTATAAGAGAAGCAGACAATAAATAAAGCTAAAAGAAAAGACTCGGTTGTTTATGAACTGATTTGATCGACTCAAGAAACTGAAATTTTATAAAAATATTTGTGACTTACATGGCTGGTCCAAAAATCCGAAAATGCATTTTCGCAAATATCTCGGATACTAATGGACCGATTCAATTTATTTCTTAATTTTTTTGTCAAAATCGAAGATTGCATAGATGCTTCGGGAATTAAAGAAGCCGTTTTTTGAGATATATCGTCATTTTTGAACCGGGTTTTGCCGAATTTTAATAGAAAAATTCTCGAAAGAATTACTGATTTATATATATATATATATATATATATATATGTCGTAGAATAAAGTAATCGGGGGCTTCAAAAACGCCATTTATACCATTTATATCATTTATATCATATATCCGCTATTTATGAACCGATTTTGCTAAATTTGAATAGCAAATGTTTCGAAAAGATTTCCGATCGTTTAATATGTATTCTATATATGGTAGTTATCGGCGGGCTTTATAAATTCCATAACAACTGACAAATGGACGGATATTGTTCTTTCGAAATATCTTTTTATAAGGATCCAGAAAATATAAACTTTTTTTGCTCTTAGACGGAAATTTTGGAAATTATTTATATATACCCTTTACAGCACGAGTAAGTTTTTTTTTCTCATTTAAATTTTTAATTCATTCTATAATCCACTTAACTGATTTAATAAATTTTTTAATTGAAAATTTTTTTCTGTTTTTAGTTTTTTACAGTTATTAGTACTTGATACTCGTATAATCATTTTGGCGAGATGTGCAAATTTAAAAAATTTTTAATTGAATGTATTATTTTGGTAATTGGTGACTTTTTTCTGGGTAGTAATTTTTAAGTGACTTATTTAAAATATTGAATACTTTTTGCTCTAATTTCATCACATTATCATTAATTTTAAAAGCGAAACATAGAAAAAATGCATATATGCTCTTCAAAAGATTAAAATATTCTATAAAAAGAACAAAAATGATCTAAAAACATTAATTTCAAAAATATGCAAGAAATGGTGAAATATTTAAAAATAAGCACTTACAAGTCGATGCCAGTAAGGTATTTTTGTTTTGATATGGTTAAGTATTTTATCCGTAGTTTTACTCAATATACAAAAAAAGTGCTTATTTGCTATCAGTCTCAAAATAGATAGAGCGTTTCCCATTATAAAAGATTAAAATTGTCTTCTTTATCTTGCAGTTGTTCAATCTTTAACAACCATCTATTGTCAGTTCTTTGAGATTTTGTTTGGGCATGTTAATTTTATAGGTCCCGGTTGAACCCGCTCTGATTATCTTATCTTCTTTTTCATTTCCGTAGCAGTCTCTATGAACAGCACTTTCTTACATATACTGATTGGAATAAATAGAAATGTATTGTGTGACTCCCTGATCCAATATATCTTCATGTTTCAATGTTTTAACAGATCTCAGCTATTTCACTTCCTTTTGAAAGGAAATACATCTCTCAATATTCTATCAAAACCTTCATAGGTAATTATGTAGTCAGAATGTTGGTTAAGCGACGATGATCTTAGCGTGTCAGTATTTTTATTTTTTTTGTGCCCCTTATTAACTGTCAATTTTTATAAAACGAATGTAGATTTCGATTCGCCTAAATGACGAACGAATGTTCATTTCTATTTTTATAAAACGAATTTAAATTTTTCTAGACGAATATGTAGTGATTCGTTTGAAAATTTTTATAAAAGGAATTGAAATGAATAAAAAGTCAACAAAAAATTTTATTCTTTGAAGAAATTTTGCAAATTTTTAAATAATTAATGTATATATGAATTTTTGTATGTATGTATGTATGTATGTATGTACGTTAGAATGTATAAATTGCAATACATGTGGTCAGTCGATTATATTTGTACAATTTTAACTACATTTTCCATTTCCATAACACATTCCTCAAAAAGAAAAACCCGCAAAATTGTTGTTAGAAATACAAATTACTCTTAAACATTAGTACAATATCCATTTGAGACTTATTTTAGAAAATAACTTTAACGCGAACAAAGGATATATACATAGTTGTAAAATCGGGTGAAAAATGTAGAAACAAAACCATTTTTGTCGTGTGGACGGGACAAAATAAAACAGCTGGCTGTTTACCAGCACATGAAGTGGCCAGACTGACGGTGGCGCTGGTATTCTCGCTTATGCCGGGCTGAAACTCGCCGGATGGGGTGGTTCTTACCGCCAGAGCTGGATAACTGTCCACATACAAAAAAAAAAAGTATCATATCAGTTAAAAAAGGAAGTTTATAAAAAAAATTAAAAGTATGTTGAGACCCGAAGCAGTTAGTAAACAAACTCCCTGTTACACACAAAAATCTATTTGGCTGATGGTTTGCGAAATGTTTCCCACCCTTTTGAGAAATTTTCTTTCTCACCTTGACATCCTATACAAATGGTGGAATGTCCCCGAAATCGACTTTCACCTTACCATTTTACTCTCCCCTTCTAATCACTGCTGTTATGATATTTTATGAGACTTGTGGTTAATTTTAGAGCTATTCAAATCAAAGTTAAAAGAAACCTTTATGCTTCTATAAAACGTACATATATTGTTAATGCTATATTCATATTTATACACTAAAGTGATTTTTAGAAGTGGACATCATATGGAAGCAGCGATCAATTATGACCGATCCATATTTTTGGTAAATTCTTTACTTTATTAAAAAATTGTTTAAAATAGTATCCTTATACGAATCTCTACATACGATTTATGCATGCTAAAATAATTTTCAGAAATATGGCTTGTATGGAAGTCATGGTCAATTATTTAACCATCTTCGTGCAATTTGGCATTCTGATTTATTTAAACTTCTTATGAATAATAAGAAATAGTCGGCCTCAATGTACTTCATCAAATGACATAAAATCGTGAAAAGTTCTTCTAATATATCTTCAAAATTGCGAGATTTACTTTGTTTAAAAAGACATATAGACAGCCAAATGGATGAATATCCTAAATTCTTTTATATTATATTTATCAACGCGCCACAGATATTATGGTGGTAGAAGGATATTATCTCAGTGAATTTTGTAAAGATTGTCCAATAATTTGCCATAACTCCTGCATAAAAATTAAATAAATTTATAAACAAAAAACCGTAATAAAACATGAATGAATTCGTGCAACTTATAAAAACCAAATTTGTTATGTATTCGCCTGTAGACGAGTCGTTCGTAGACAAATTCATTCGTTATATAAAAACAGGCTATAAATATATATGATCAAGGTGTAGAATATAGTTTAGAGTATCGGAATTTCTTGCATGAAGCGCTGTTGTTGTTTCGACGAATACATTATTATTTGTGTTGATATAAAAATCCATATGTGAAAATAAGCTAGACTATTGCTCCGTATAACTATTTAGTATCAAATATCTTACGAATGATATTACAGGCAATCACAGCATTTTATGATGAATGTGGGTAATTCCATATTAAAAAGGACAGAAAACATCTGTTTTTGACATCTCCGTTTTCAATGAAATTCAATACAGTCATTGGCAATTGTAATTCTTTCTTAAACTTTTGAACTCATGACTCTTTCTGGTTCAAAAAATGATGTTTTCCATACGAATAGCTTCTAAAATAAACATGTCATATCTTTTTCTCACTAAAGACAAGGATTTTTAGTTAATTTTAATTAATAATTATATTAAAGGTTCAAAAGTAAAAGTTAAACATACATGTACATAAAAATCAAACCATTATTTCGCAAAAAACGGTATTTTTAAAATTCTAAAAGATATATATACTGTTATCCAAGATTGAATGTGTGTAGTGAATCTCATTGAAATCGGAGATAACATATCGATTGCTGTTCGTTTTGGCATGGAATCACTGAATCACTTTTGAAATTGTCTAAAGGATTTATTGTTATGTTGTATGGCTTTTGCAGAAAATATAATTTGACTTTTAGCTCTTCTGAAAAGCTATTCAAAAATATATGGAACTTAGGAAGCATCTGGTGAGTTAAAAAATTTTGTTAACCTATAAGGATCCTGAATATTTATATATGCTTTGCTGAGTTCCAAATTAATGTTACCAATCATCATTTTTAAATCTCTCCTTTAATTGTCTGATTTTCAAATATCAAAAAAAGCACTTTGCTTAAACACACCAAGAACATTTTAAATTCAGGTACAAACAATTAAGTGTATATTTTTTATTCCTGTTGCAAATTTTGTTTTACTGGCAAATACATCTTTGGTTTATAGCTTTATATGCCTGGCGGTTAAATTGTGTGTGGTTTTTAATATAACAACAAGTATTTCATTTCTTTTCATTTTAGTTTTGTTTTCTTTCCAGACTCTTAGTAAATTTGTGAGGCTGCGAAAAAAAGAAAAAAAAAAAAAACAAAAACAACGAAACCAAACAGAAAAATAAAGCCAGAAGATGACATTGAATGGTTTATTTAGATCTGTCATCCATAAAATTGTTACGAACGCATAAAACTTTATACGAGACACATCAAAAAGCAGAAAAAAATTTAGCTGGCAAATACTCTTATTGCTCAGTTAGCTATGGAAAGAGGGGAGATTAGGTGGGAGTATTAAGCGTGAACAAATATCGGCGACATGTTATTTGAGTTTGTTACGGAGTTTATTTAATTTCATTGGAGATTTTCTGTTAAGTATTTTTGTTGTGCTGAGAAAAGAAAAAGAAAAGAATGAAAGATATATATGAACGTTATTCAAGTTTATTTGGCACCTGAAGATGATAATCGGTTACAAATTAATTGCAATCATATATATATAAAAAAGTACAGTGGGCTTACTGAGGAAGATGAACTTATAAGAAAAAACGTATAAAAAAAATATATTGTGTTTCGTTTGCCTCATGTCGAGTTTTCTCATTAATCGTTCTTCATCCAAAAATGTTAGTTTGTATTGTATATGATATACCATCCTCATATGGAGTTTAATCTGATCATTACCGTACTTCGTTAATAAAATTACACAAAATTTGTTTTGGTGATGCTGGGTGTAAGCGATTTGTATACCCTACACCACAATTCAAAGTCAATGGGCAGAATCCATCGATGACCAAACTTCGTAAGCAGGGCAATCAAAAATATGCTCTAAAAAATGTTTTATGTTTTAAATTGGAAAATATGAAGTTATAATTTAAAAATTATGATCTTAAAATATTTTTTTATTAGATTTTAAATTATCTACTATTCACGCTGAAAATAACTTGATTTTTATTAGAAATTGCAGAAAAAATATATATATTTATGAACCTAAAAACATTCAAAGCTAATAAATGTATCAGGAAATCCAAATTATTGGAGAATCGTATTTGAAAATTTCTCTAGTTTATATATATAAAAAATTCTATTTTTCTCTTAAGTCTAAAATATGCAAAATTATGCTCCTAAGCATAAAATATAAAAACTGTGGCATTTAAATTGTTAAAATGTGTTCTAAAATAAAGATTTTCTGTGAAAATATGACAAAATATGGTTCTAAGTCCAAAATATCCAAAATTCTTAAAAATTTATAACTAATAATTAGGTTAATTTAAAGACTAGGAAAAAAATATGGTTTTGCATATTTTTTGTTGCCCTCTTCATAAGTTTTTTTCTAACCTATAACTTATAAGTTCAGAGTATCTAAAAATTAATTACCATTATGTCGGTCTTGCCTCTTGCTTTTTTTTGCATTGTGCGTATATTTTTTCATTAGTCATTTATGAAGAACATACAAATGTAGGTGCAAAAATATCTCAAACTTATGCATATAAATAAACATGTCTACCAATTTTTTTCTTTCTTGCGTTAAGCCGTTGACTTAAAGGTAACGAAAAGCACTTGTATTGTATTTTATCAAAAGCGCATGCATATATACATACATATGCTCAGTTTACATTATTGCAAAGTGACACTTTACTATAAGAAGCAATTGAAAATGGTGTAGTCAAGACTATTGTGCAGAATGCGAGAAAATTCAAAAGATTACAATGTTGATTGCTAAGCTCTTAAATTAAGGTGCCAACAATAAAAATATACCATTATGTTAAGTGAAACATACATACAATATACATACATATACTTACTATAACACCAGACAAAATATACAAGTGTGTAAGAAAATGACAATACGATTTAAAATGCCAGTGGAAGAAAAATCTGATTCGACGATATGTACGACAAATCAACCAATAAAAGTAACAAATCTGTAAAAGAGATGACAACCTTTTTGAAAGGTCCTATACACAAATACATACATATTTATATATTCAGGCTATAAAACGTAAATTGAAGAGGTGGTTTTAAGAGCCTTTTTTTACGGATACATGTATACCTGCGTAACAATTGTCACTTAAATGGTACAGTGCACAAATTGTATGCTTCATATACAAAACTTTTTAAGTTTAATGCTTTGATTTGTGATTGTGCTATTAATGCGATTTAGAGTCATACAAATTTTAGTTTCAGTAATATTTCTAAAAAGATAAAAAATTAAAAAGAAAGAATTTTTTAAAATTTTAAATAAATAAAATAATAATATATCTAAAATTATATTTTATCCGTACCGCCAATACCACAAAAAATTAACATTAGTCAATACCCGGGGTATTAGGGTACCTTAGTTTGTTTCTTCGTTGATTTTGTACGAAATTATGTTATTTGTTTATTAAGACCATTTAATTAGTTATAAAACAAACAGCAAAAGATAAATATACCTATAAAAAGATATTTGAGTATGTCTAGGGTGATCCACTCGGTTTTTCAACCGGTTTTAAAACCGGTATTTAGGTTTAAGTGCTATCAGTTTTCTCAAAATGTTAATTTTTCGAACGTCGAAGAAACCATGTTCATTTAAACATGAAAAACCGGTTTTAAAAATAATATTTTATTTAAATACTAATATATGAGTGGAAATTTTGAAAAATTATGTTTAATGATTGACATTGTTGCCAGTTTAGCCTTTTTAAGGCTAAATCTAGCCTTTTTACTTTGCTTTTAACCAAAAAATTTTCGTTTTATCTTCTATTTTTTTCTAGACTTTTTCTATTTCTAAAATTGCCTTAAAAAGCCTAAAATGTTAGTATTTCTTATTTTGCTATTACTAATCTTATATTTAAGCATTTTTGTGTACTTGTTCGCAAAAAATACCGAGATTATTTATATTTAACAGAAATTATAGCCTGAGGTACTTCATCCTCCAAATCAGTAATAACTTAACTAATTTTATGGGCTTAATTTTAATATACTTTATTAGCCATAGAACTATTTATGGTTATAATTTAAAAAATTCTCCTAAAAGTGAAAAATCACCTAAAAATTTGGAAACGAAAATGACGAAAAATCACTTAAAAAAATTGAGAAATTTTTCAGCTATATTTCATTGGATAATAAGTAAATCTTAGTGCGATTCCCCAAAAAATGTATTATAATTATGGGATATTTAAGGATTTCTAATATCTTGATTATGAAATTAAAATTTTTATAAAAATTACAAATTTTTTTTGGCCTTTTGTGAAGTGTTTATTTGTATTATATAATAAAAGTGTACATGTTTGAAACGAATATAATATTACATTGGTCACCTTAAATCCCTTCTATATATGAACCATTTAAATTCTCAAATTTAAGATTATTTTTATTTTAATTGTTAATATCTACGTACCAATTAATATACTTTTATAGAGAAATATAAAAAAAAAAAAAAAAAAATGCTGAAAATAGTTCAGAATTTTTTTTAGAAAGAAAAATCATAAAGTCCGACGATAAGTCTTCAAAACTGGTAATAGTGTGCAAAAGTTTAAATAAATATTAAATTAATAAATATACTGAATGAAATACGCATATCAATGGAATTAGTTTTTTCACTTGTAATACTTGTAACATTCTTACTAAAAATATAAATATTTTAGAGATTTATTAATCCATTTTTTTAATAAATTTTAACTTACTTAAATTTTTTTTAAGGAGTAGTATTTAAAAGAGCCACACCTTTCAAATTTATTTCGAAAAAATTTCCACATTTCCTTTTTCCACATTCAGTCACAGTTTCTGTACATATTATATAAAACTTAGTTTCATTTTTGGGGATTGTTTTTTTACCTTAATTAAAATTTGTTTCATAAAATAATTATATTACATAAAGTTAAACTTGAATATTATTAAATTTGTTGAGTTTTTTTTATGGAAAAATAGTTTTTAATGAAAATATTTACTTATCCAAAAAAAAAAAAAAAACTGGTTAGACTATTGGACTATTTTTTAGAATTTTCAAAATTCTAACTATTTGAAAAGCGATTTCTCCAAAAAGTGCAGGTATGTTCACGATGTCCTTTCGTCTGTCATTCCGTCCATCTATCTGCGTGTCCGTCCATGTTAAACTTTTAATAAGGCTTCAAATCGCAATTTTTTAAGATAATTGTATGAAAATTGTCTTTATATGATACAGGAATGAAGTTTGTTGGAATTAGTTAATTATGGTTACTTATTATAACCAAGCTTCCATACAAATTTCATAAAATAATTTTTTATAAAAGTAAATAGCACAGTACCATAGCTCCCATATAAGACTCACTTCCGAAAATCATTATAAACTCCATAACTTAGCATTGGTAGACACTGTTTTTTGTACAAGTTTGATTTTAAAAAGTGTAAATTGTAATTTCAAACTTTGCAACAAGACTTAACTCATAATTAAGCACAGGTTCGCTATAAAAAACTCTCCGATAATCGGTCAAGTCGGATTATAACGATCCCAAAACAGTAAAGAATATTGTTAGTGATGGCACAAACTTGATCCACAATTGAGCACACTTTGAGAGTAAGATCCTCTCCGAAAGTCGATTAAGCCCGAATATAACTTTCTTGCAATCCTAAAGAATGTTGTCTGTGATAATACATCGTCCTATCAGTTTTGGAGCTACAATATTGAAAGTTTACGTGACCGAATAGCAAAATAATATAGACAGCTTGAGCCTTTATATGATATTTTTGAAGTGATGGACATTATAACAGAACATGCAAAAAAACTGAAAAATATTCATAAAAACCACAGCTAATATTGTTATCATTATCGTCATATACATGCAGATCACTATCATTTATTCCACTTTTTGAAGCTCCAACATAGTCTAGAAAATTCAAAATTTGCTTACTTATGAAACTAGTTCCCCTTAAAATCGTCACGCCAGAGCCAGATTTTATAACATGGAGCTTTCTCCCAACATGGGAAGGCTTATTCACTAATTTAAATAAAAAAGTTAAAATTTTAACTTTAAATGAATTAAAAGACATCAGAAACAGTAATAAATAAATACGGCAAAGAAATGTAAACACATAGAAATTATATACGGTCACATAGTGTAGCGGATCCACAGGGTCCCAAAGTTGGACACCTCGGGTATGACAAATATTTAGAACTATATCTGAACCGATTTGAAAGGTGTTTATATGAGAGTATTCTGCTAGTTGAGATCTAGAAAAAAATTGTCATAAATTTTCGAGATATTAGGCTTCAGAAATTAAAATTTTTACTTTTTGGTTTTCTTGGAAATACTGCAAAGCGTAGTTAGCAAACAAATGGTCGTTTAGGAATTTTCTTGAAATTGATCAGTAAAAAGAGAGGAAATAATATGTTAATGTGTTGGTGTGTTTTATTTTCTTATGCTTTTAATTACAATTATGTTTATTGTACCTTGTTTAAAGCAAATATAAAATGAAATGTTTTTGCTTTGTATGTTCTTTCCTCTGATTTTTCCTGACGTCCGTGTTGAGTATGTGAAAATTTTGAAAATCACTCGGTCCCTGAGTGAAATAATTGCCGACCAATGCTTTAAAGGAATACAATGTTACAAAATTATTGTAATAATTTGATAATAAAGTTTTTTCGACCGCTGTTTAATCACATATGTTCTATGGTGCTTTGGCCGGTGCATGTCTAATGTCAAATGGATAATGGTCATTATGAAATTTTTGAAAGAGAATTAAAGGCCATATAGAAATGACATTATCATTTATGAAAATTATATGGTCAAAATTTTACGCAATCAGTCTCTTTCGCGATTAAAGTGACTCGAACTCTGGATTAGTTTTTTCTAAATAGGTTGGGAACAAAATGGTAATGTCCATGATTTTTATGACATAAAGTTGTATTCACGGATATTATGAGACTTTTGAAAGTGACTTAATGTTCATGGATACTATGAGACATTCCGGTACGAAAATTAATTGTATTCAGAATGAAAATAGTTATAACAACTAGTCTGACTTAAAAAAGTTTCCCAGAGGAGCAGTCTTCGGCTGGATGTAGAGGCTTTCGACTCTGGTCTGACATTTTTAGAGTGTCATTCGTCCATGGACATAATGACACCCAGGCTTTCTGGCATCAGTGGCTTAAATATAGGAAACAGATTTCAGATCTCCAAAACAACTGGACCTCAAGGGACTATCAACATCGACCTCCTATAATTGGGAAACCCTCAATTTAGCTAGAGCCAATGTTATTAGCTAATGTAACATCATCATTTGGATGAAATGATTTGTGAATATTTAGGACAAGCGACTAAAGATACAATGGCATAGGATGACAATTATAAAGATTATTTGTGCAGCGTACTCTCTTTGAAAAGGCTCATTTATAAGGGTCATTTAAGAACTACAACTCTGTATTAAAACATAATATTTAATTAATAAAGTCCAGTGGTATAATGTCCTTTAATTCCTTTAGACTACTATTAAGTCCTTTGTTTTTACGATGATTCAAGGTAGATTATTAACTTGTTTGTATTAAATTAAACAAATTAATGATTCTTGACAAGTGTCATGTGGTAGGCAATATGTCAAGTAAATAGGGTGGAGTTTGAAAAAGTCACGCAGTTAAAATATTTTTATATTTTTATGATTACTTATTATTGCATGCGTTTTGTCATTACACTTCATTATTAATAAAATGCATTAAATTAACTTTTGTTGTTGCTTTGTTATATTACATATTAGAGACACATCCTTAGACTAATATTTATGTTCGAAGAAGTGTGTACGTTATGTTTAACTCTTACAATGTTGTACCATGTCATTATTTAGACTAAATGAGAATAACACGCGTTTAAGTCAAACATTAAAAACGTTTATAAAAAAATATAACGAAACAACCATAGATGGTACGATTTCCGCTTGAACTGCAAAGAAGTAAAAAAAAAAAAATAGAAAAAGAAAAAAATAAATGATATACAGAGTTTATATAACGTTTAACCTGTGTAAGTATGTATGTGTCAAGTAAATAATATCAGTCTGTGCAATATGTGTAGGTGTGAGTCACGTGACTATAATATTGTACCATCCACTTTACTTTACTTCTATTATGAATTTTATGAACGAGAACATGTTATTTTAGTTTGAGCTTGTTGCAAAGAGGGCAGTATTTGAAAGACATTAATGAACCTTCTGTTGGTTTTTATGGACTGTTTTTTTTTTCTTTTTTTTTTATATATAAACACGCAAATTTTGTTTAGACACCAAGTGAAAGAATACATATTTATTTTTTTATTTTTTATTAAAGTTTTATTAATATATGGTAGATGTCTGTAAATTGTACATAAAAATTAATAATAAACGATTTGTGCGTAATAACAATAATTTTTCAATATAAATTACCCCGTTTTTCTAGTCTTGTTGCTTTTTAAGATGTGTTCGTTTTACGAAATGCGCTTCGAAATTAAGGAAGTTATAACATGCAGAACAAAAGAGTTTTGATTATTTTGAACATTTTTTTTTTTTTTTTTTTTGAATATTAATTTTGTCTGATTAAAAATATTAAAAAGTAAATAAATGGCAGTAAATTTTATGATATAAAATTTTATTTCCTTATTTTTAGGTTTATGTTAATGAGAAATTTAACATGAGATTAAAAGTGTTATAATTAGTAATGTGAGATTAAAGAATATCGTAAAATGTAGTAGTAAAATATTAATATCTGGTAAAACACAAATATAATTATTTTATATCTTATTAATTTTAAAGTTTTGCTTATATTGATAGTAACTAAGATTTTGAAAAAAAGACATGTTATTAAATGTTTAAATATAACAGATAAGCAAAAATATAAATAAATATATATATTAAATAAATTTTTTGACTCCACTTTATATATATATATATATATATATATATATATATATAAAATGTGTACCTCTTATAATTAATATTTTATGTTTTATGCTAATCACCAAAATACTTTGGTTTAATTATTTCGATCACGTAAACTGGACCATTTTTTAAATACCCCTAAAAATGTGTTTTTCGATCAACAGTGTACATAATTTTAACATTTTTTTCAATTATAACATATGATAGACGATTGACGTTTAATACATAATGAATAAAAATTTTTTTAATTAAAATTTTAGTAAAATTTTCTATGATTTAATTTGAAGTACTATTTTTTTAAAGTTTGAATCTTTTGGACATTTTCTATCGCAATTTATAATTTAGGGCATCATTAGAGAGGTCCCATTCAATACTATTGTTACATATATTTATTTAACTCTTTAGTAGCATAAGTAATATTTTGGAATTTCTTTAATTGGTTAAATTATTTTTATGCCAAATGAATGGTGAGTTAAGAAAGTAAATGATAGCAAAAGAATACATTTATCATAAAAAATATAAATTCGTGCAAAGGAACTTATTTTATTTTTAATAAATTCATCTATATTTAAGTATAATAAATACTTTCATGTGACTTATTTGCAAAATTTAACCTTTTGGGAACCAAATTTATAAAATTGACTCTTGCTGTTAAAGGATTAATTACGTGTAATCTTTAATTGTGTCAGGATAGACCATTCTAATGGTACATTAAAGCCCAATATATGTTGAAAAATAAAATTATATAAAACTGTGTTTGAAAAAGAAAATTTGACAAAAAACGTTAATAAAATCTTAATACACCGCGAAAGAGAAAAACGACATAACAGTTTTTAAATATATATTCCAGTACTTAGTAAGCCTCTACTGCAATTTGAAGTTAATTTTTTTTTTATGAAAATATTGATAATGATATTGAAAGAAATACCTATTTTTAGAGTGTCTTCATTTCACATAAATGTAAGCTTCAGATGTAATATTTTGAAAATAATATAAGAACAGACCAATCTTCATTTCTAGAAGGGTATATTTTCCAGTCTTCACGTAAGACACTTTAATATAAAATACTTTTCGGGGAGGGATAAAATTTACACAATTTCAAAATCATTGTTATATAATTTGGCTTACTTCAAAAAAAAAAAAAAAAAAAAAAAAACAAGTGAGAAAATATAGTCGGTCAAGCCCTACCATATGATACCCCTCACCATTGAGCATGTTAATCAAAATTCGTGGAGGGGTCTTATATTAGACATATGGACAATTTTGGACCGATACTTTTACTGTATGTAGAATAAAATATACGCATACAGAATATTATGTTAATGCTAACATTTATATGAATTTATGCACTTTAGGGTAATTCCCGAAGTGGGCATATATGGGAGCTATGGTAAATTATGAAGTGATCCTCGTAAAATTTGTCACTGTGATTTCTACTTATATAAAACTTATTTGTGTCGAATATAAACTCAATACTAACATGTGTATGTAATTTATGCACGTTAAAATTATTTTCGGAAGAGAGTTTTATATGGGAGCTATGGTCAATTCGGACTGATCTTCATAAAATTTGGCACAAAAATTGATACTTATACAAAACTTCCTCACACTAAATTTTATTAAAATATTGTTATATTTAAGACATTTATGATCGTTCACCTAGCCCCCATACGAATGTCCTCCCTATTCCGGGGAGCTAGGTGAAATAATTGACCGATCATAACCAATTTCAACAGGCTTCGTCCTTGTCACACAAGAGTTATACGTTCCAAATTTCATTGAATTTCGTTCATAAAGCCTATGAAAAACATGCTCGCATATGCTATTTATACTATTTATGCTCTTTATCTCTTATAGTTTTCAAGTTCGATGCATATAAAATGTCAACTACCAACATTTTGGTCTAGTTTTTTAACCCAAAATTTTCATCCGAATTGGCAATTTTTTTTGTATTTAATTAAAGAACAAAATTGTATATCGAATAAAAGAAAGCTGAAGTCGATATCGTTTCCTAGTCCAAAAATTAACGATTTTGGATTTGAAAATTGCAAAAATTCAGATTTTTTGTGAGTTTTTTTTGGCCGAAAATTGTCTACACTTTTGTTTTCTAAAATAAAATTTTCTTTAAGATCGTATAATAATTTTATAGTTTTCCAAAAGGTATCTTCACGGAGATGATATCAAAATTTAGAACCATTCCAATCACCGAATAGGGCTAAGTATAGAATCTCCCAAATTTGACCTATATTGTATCAGAATTTTGATTTTAAGCCTATATGCTTGAATCTACGAACAGAATGTAGTTTCGGAATCCTCAGTGTATTCTAACAACTTTGCAAGTCTGATACATGAGACATACAACAAACATGAAATTTATGGACAAAATTCCAAAATATATCATGTTTGGGATTTTAGCCGGTTTTTTTTGGAGTTGTAGGAACAAAAATCTTAAATTTTTTTAAACTTTATTATTTCAAATGATAAAGTCTACATTCACCAAAAATTTCGTTAAGATATCTTATTCCTAGTCGAGCGGACTAGATATAATTGTAACTTTTTCATTTTTAAATTGCAATAACTTTTTTCTACCACCATTAGATTTCTGAAATCTCTGACATCTCCAAATGTTTAGTAAAGATTTTTTGTTGAACTTTTATAACAAATGTTGACTTCTTCCCTCATTAATAGGGCCTTTTATATTTTACATTATTAAATAACTGCACAGCTAGTTGTTTAGTTGTTTAGGTTTTTGATATTGGGAAATATAATAGCTTCGAACGATATTTGATGTTCCACTCTTGTCATTGGATCCTATAGGACCATTTCAGACATTTGTCCCTTTTATGAGTAAAATATTGAAATGTATTTTTTCAGTAACTATGGAACATCTTAAAGTAGTTCAAAAGAATTTGTTAACAAAAATGAAATAAAAAGTTGCTTTGTAATGCTATAATCCCACAGAAAAAAGTTTAAACTTTTTTTTCGATAACAGACTTTTGTTTGCTTAAATGCATCTGACCAATCAACTAAACCCAAATTTTAAAATTTTTGTTAGTATTTTTTCTGTATTTTGATCGCCAAATAAGCATCGTTTGACAGTTCTTCATACATCAAAATATTAAAAAAGCTATTTTTTGTGACACTTTAACGTATATATACATATACATAGTTATATATACATATACATAGCTATAGTATTTGATCGGAATTTTAAGTAAGGCCTGGAGTTTCGGGATCTATATTCGTAGTTCCCGAATACATATAAGAGTGCAACACCGATAATATGGGTCATAATTCACTGTTACATCGATTATACACTGGAATTTGTTACGATTAAATTAGGGACCACATTACCAGTACCTGATTCTTAAAATAATTGAAAAGGTATTAGTTTCACAATCGTTTTATAAAATAATTTGCAAATTTTCTATGTTTGGTAAACATTGCTCTTATAATTTAATAGCTAATATCTAAGGATAACTTTAAACATTCAATCAAATCCATCAACACCTTTTGAAACCTGAAAAAAGTCAGACAAAAGTGTGACCACCATGGTTGTATATTTTCAACCATGTAAAACATGCCCATACTAATATCAAGTGGGTTTCTTTTCTGGTTTAACGCTTTTTTATCGTGTTAAATTTTTTTATGTTGTATGTAGCGGTAATAAAATTGTTAACAAGTATTAAATCTACCTGTTCAATGATTCTAGATAATCAACTTGTGTTGGCTGATATAAATCTTGTATTTATTATAACGATAAATAAAAAAGAAATAAATTTTGCTAAGAAAAACTAAATTCACCCCACACAGGAAAAGCAAAATACAAAAATATAAATTGAACAAACTAATGTAAGACAAATAAATATGTTACGTATGTAAAACAATGACATTACTTGTAATGTTTGGATTAAATGCGAAAAAAATATTTTGAATTAGGAGGGAAGTTAGAAAGAGTTATATTTCTTTTAAACCAAACACAATTTAGAAGATCTTATAACAAAAACTTTCATTTTAATTTGTTTACCTCATCTAACCTTCATCTAACATCACCCTGTAGCACTGAAAATAAGAGGCGCTTAAAATTACGCCCCCAGAAAACATTAGAAAATATAAAAATATTTTACATCAAACATCATGACTCATTTATTTTCAAAATAATTAAAAACAGGGTAATATGATGCCACGTTGAACTAAATACTCACAAAACACGAATTTAAATAAATGAATACATCCTTGTGTGCTATCCTTTGAAAATATAAGTGGTGTTAGATGCCCAAAAATACTTAATCATTGTCTATGCTAAAATTAATCAAAGATCCACCACTCAGCGAAATGAACAAGCAAACGTAACACGTAACATTCAATGTAATTTAGGGGTCGAACTTTGCTTTTTGTCTGAACCAGCCAAATGAACATAAGGTAGTCGTTATGAATGAAAATGCAATTTTAATATTTATCATAGACGGGTATTTTATATTCTCTTGTTTTTAATTTAATAAAATATTTGAAATGTAGCTACTAAATAATCTACGTGTTCTTCCTTAATACCTGTGCCACCATATGGTATCGCAGAATGATGTTTATGTTTGGTTAGGTTTGCGTGTAATTTCTTGCTTACCTTTTGCAATCAAAAATGAATCTATCAGTTGGTAGTTTTTTTTTAGTATGGGTGCATAAAATTAACTTAATATATAACACAATCAAATAAAATCGAAACATAGAAACAAAACAAACATTTTTTAATCAGGAAGGAAATGAATATTATATTAGTTTTGAATTTTCCCAAAAAAAGTTTTCCTTTTTGGTTATTACCGTCAGTTGGTGAACATTTTTGTATTTTTTAGATTAAGCGTAACAACATGATTAATTACTATTATTCGTTTGTTTCTAGTTTATATAAAAACCTTTTTTTCTCCTTTTTTGCAGAGCAATCAGCTCTTTACGGCGTTCCTTATGCTGCTGTTTTATTTTACAAATCAGCGTGAAACAATAATTTTAAAAAATTTTGACACTTTTGTAGAAATTTTTTTTGGACAACAGAAAATTTTATGGTGTGGCTTGTTTTGATATAATCGTAACCCTAACATGTTTTATTGTAAAATTTGATTATGGTTATGGTTTATTGTAATATTTTATTACAATTTACGCAAAGACATTATTTAAAAAAATTATTCAAGGAATAAAAAGTTAACCCACTTTCAAACCTTTGAAAAAAAATCCATTTTTCTGTAAAAACATTTTATGTAAAAATGGATAAAAATACTTTAAAATTGGAATATTCGACAACTAGTATAAATGGTGAAAAATTCGATTAAATGTGTTACGAAAGTCGGCTAAAACTTCAACAATTATTTAATTATGGTCAATAAGCCTTTAAGGTAACATGAATAATAAAAAAAAAACTTCAAAACCAATTTTGCAAAGAAACCCCTCACTAAGAGATTAGAATGAATTAAAAAAACGTTCCTAAGATACTCGTAGTTAAGTATCCGCCAGAACTAAAACCAATTGTCGAGTGTTATACTATGCAGATTGAAAAGCTTTATAAGCGATGTGGTTTCAAAAAAGAATGTAATTTCTTGATAATAACACTTGATATACACTTGTATCTAAAAAGAAATCCATAAAATATTAATCTATATATCACATAGGCGAACGATATAAAGAAATCTCTTTTGAATTCTGCAATGTAAATAATTTACACTCTTGTTTTAACTAGAATACTAGTAAAACTTTTAAATATTTTTCATATACCAAACAAGTGAAATTTTTCGCAAATGATAGTATCTAAATAATATGTATTTTATATGTTATCTGATACTTTATGCACTATGGAAGGTTTTTTTTTAACTTCTAATCTTCTTTTGGAAGATGTTTCTTGCTTAATTACTAATTATTTGATCTTTCAACATTTTTTCTTTTTTAGGCATAATGATATACTTATTCAAATTTCAATATAATATACAGAAAAAATTATTACCGTAATATTTTCAATTAACATAGTTGTTTCATTTTACATCTACATTAAACAAATATATTCAATTAAATATAAAAAAATTTAAGTAAAATTTTATTGGCCATTTAAATTTTTAACTCATTTAGTAATCTATTTGATTGATTGATTTGATCAATTTCTTAATTAGAAAATTTTTGTTTTAAAAAAAAATTCTTTGAGTAAAAAAGAAAGGCCTAAAATGATCTTAATATCTCAATCAAAAATTAAAAATAAAAAAAGATAATCTTTGATTTTTAATCGAAAAATAAAACTCGAAAAAATGACAATTAAATTGTAATTTTTATGATATTTAAAAAGCAAAAAATTATAACCTTCGATATTTGTTCTTTTACGAATGGTTTGAGAATTACTTAAGAGATTAAGATTGAGATAAATTCTGGATTATTATAGCAAAAGTCTTCACACAGTGTGGAAATTGCAGACTTTTTAAATAATGGGAAATGGTAACCTTTTTTGTGATCGTTATAAAGGTACTAGTGAATCCTTTACTACAACAATATCTTCCGTATGCGAGAATTTTAGAATTGCAGATTTAAAATAATTCGCAAAAAAGTATTTTTACGTTCATGTAGATATTTTCTAAATATTGAAATGTGACCATACACACATAAACAGTCCATCAAACGTCATAGGAATCGATTTATTGCTCCCATAATAAAAACTCTCTCGAAGATCACTTTAATGTATATAAATCTCATATAACGTAAGTATTTGTACAAGTTTTAGCATTGACAAATTCTTTTAAATATAAATCACACTGTTGTGTTTTATAAGAATTAGTTCTAATTAACCATTGTTCCCATATAAGGTATACCTCGATAACCACATTAACTCCCATGCACATATTACAATGTCAGATTATCAATACTAACTATAACTTTTATTGTGTTTAATAATTTTATATCCTACACCACCATGATTGAGGTATTATGCGTTTATGTTGGTGTTTGTAACGCACAGAAAAAATCTTTAGATACTCCCCTTAAAGCAGACAGTGATGGTGCAATAACTAACATTTTGTTCACCATGTGAACACCTTTAAGTACATAAATCTGATATAAATGTTAACTTCGACATAATATAATGCGTATGTATGTTTTGTAAAAATAGGCATTACATTCAATACAAGTATCTCTCCACAACTGATCACAGATCCCACTAAATATACTTTTCCGAATTTTAATGCACATACCCAATGGATCGACCAAATATTAACTATTTAAAAACTTTATTTGATTCTCCTGGTAACACTGTATATAGTGCAAGTTTAATTCCATTGTTGCCTCCTCCAACATAAACTATAAACATTTTAACTAAAATTTAAACATATCTTACTTCAACTATTGAAAAATGAACGTATGTCATAATTTCCATCACAAGTCTACTAAAATTACTTTATTACTAAAGAATGCCATCAATAAAACCCTTTTGACTATTACAAATGAAATTGTATTAATATCATTTATAATACTTATGCGCTCCATATCAATGACCACGAAGAAAATAGAAATAAAAAAAACTTTAAAAAATACCGCCTAGTATGAGTATTAAGTATAGATATCAGTCTTTTTATTTTATTGAATTATTGTTGGGGTTTTTTAACTCGTAACCTCGCATACACAGTTTCATTCTTGACACATTAACTAGATAAGGACCACCATGCCAGGGAATTCCAAATCGACTTTGCTGGATGATGTTGTATTGTTTTCCCTCAGCAGTTATGTCTGTATGTAGGTATGTATGTACGTATGATTTTCATGGTCATCTCATTCTCATGCAACAAAAATAACAATAGCAACGATAATGCTAAGTAATACAAACAGAACAGAACAGTCAGTTATGTCTTTTGTTTTTATTACACTTGTCTCAAGAAGGTGACACATGAATGTCTTTATAAGTAAAATCAATTATATGACCAAAGACTATTTTTTCAAGTATGTATTTGTTTTTATAGATGTACAAGTTCTTATGCATTAGTGATTTTAGTGGTGTGTATGTGTTAGATAAAATGCGTGTGAATTTTGTTTTTTTTTTAAAGTTATTTCTATTATGGTCGTTAGTTTAGTCGGTTTTCCATTTATGTTGTTGATATTTTCCTTGGAAGTGAGTTTTTTGATTCATCTATTAAAAAGTGTCTTTTTAAACACTTCTGGATGTTCAAATATAGAAAATACACAAATATACAATAGAAAAACACATTATCATTATTATATTATTATATTAGTACGAATTTAGATCTGAAAAACTTCCTTTAGACGACTGTATACATTCCAGAACAAAGGAAGGAAAACAAGCACGATTTCACTCAGTAAATGTACAACTTTTAAAGTTTTCAATGAAGTTATTTATATTGGTGGGTAAAAAATATATTAAAATAGAAAATAATTCATTTTAATTTGTGCATTTTTTTAATAGATTATGTTTAGTTTGGAAGTGACAGTGAATTTAATAAAATATTATTGTTATGTTTATAAAAATAAGACAAGTGTTTAGCTATATTATATTTAAAAGTCTAAAGATATTCCAACCACATTGTTATCTTTTTTTTTTTTTTTTTTTTTTCTTTAATCCATTTTTATTATAAAAAAACGATTATTTTTCGATACTTTTCTACTGTACTCTTTTATGCTTCTAAGTAACAACAACTCAACACTCCAAAAAAGCACTAAAAGGTGTCATCTTAAATCTATTAAAACTTAGGTACGTTTTTTCCCGAAACTATATCATATTCGATTGTTAAGAACTACTTGAAGTTACGTTTTAGACACAATTTCGATAGAAAATGTTGGCAGGGTATGTCTATGTTTAAATGCATTTTTCTAGTTTAGTAACAGTATTAGTTACTGTTAGTTTATAGTCAAAGTAGTAAAGAATCCCATTTATTATTATTATGCCATTGGTAGTGTCACATTTGGGTGTTAATAATGTCAGTATGTATTCTATTTTAATTTTCGTTTATGTTTTTTTTTTTCTTCTATTAACCGTAGCTATTGTTAGTTTTTTTTATTATTTTATACAAATCCACTTGTTGTCGATGATTGTTTTGTTATGTTAATCATTATTTATTTTTTTATTTGGCGTTTATTATTTTTTTCTGTGCATTGTTGGTGGCTTACAATCTTAACAAATGTTTATTTTATTTCGAGTAGAAAATAATGGAGGTTCTTTCGAGTTTATTAATTAAGACGTTTGTAACTTGGGTGGGCTTGTGGTGAGATTTGGAGTTTATGTAATTTGTATAAAAAAAATAATAGCAAGAAATCATTTTCGAAATAAATTATTTAAATTCTAAAAGTATATTTAAAAAAATACAGCCGTATTCAAAACAAAAAAAAAAAAAAAAAAAAAACTAACACAGCTTTACTCCTTAAAGTAGTATTCATAAACAGTTAGTATACCTTTGCTAAACCACTGTTAATTTTAAAGTCCGTTCGACCCTTCTTTATAGCTGATTTAAAATTATTTCTGTTACATTTTTAAGAAAAATAAATAAATTTTTGGATCCATTCGTAAATTTTTGACGAAAACGTCACATTTTTAAATCTTTGGATGTTAAGATTCGTTCCGAAATTAAAAAATGTGCCAATATAGCATTTTAATTTCAGAACAGAATAATATTTTCTGTAATTATTTTTATACTATATACTTTAAACAACTTTTTTTAATCATAAATAAAAGCAGGAAAAAATATAATCTGGCGGATTTTGAATTAAAATATCAATATTTCTACAGCCATGTTCGCCATAATCGCATATATGCATTTTAGTAGAAAAAAATTATTAAAATAGTTAAATCCTAAAAAAATAATGTAAAAAAATAAAATATGAAATAGTTATATTGATTTTATCGTATAATATTCAATATTCAGATATTTATAATTACAATCAACAAAAAATAAAAATATTTGCATAAGAATATTTACATAAGCTCAATAAAGTTTTTTTTAAACAAGAAGATTTTATTTATCATCAAAAACCATTATATATAATACAATATCAAAAATAATGGAATAAAACAGTAAACGGATAATTTAACTATTAACTATTCACAACATAAAAAGTATGCATTTTAATAGAAAACATTATTAAATTAATAATATTCATCTAAGACTACATATATATATATATATATATATATATATATATATATATATATATATATTGTATTCTCGTGAGATTCTGGGACGAAATATCTATGTTTGTAGTAACTACCGTCCATATGTTATTCTAAGAAAAATTAGATACAACATTTTTTTTTATTAATATATAATATAGTCGCTTCAAAATGCAAAAAATCGGTTGATCCAAGAAAAGTTTTCGATAAAGAACGTTATTCTTAAGCCATAAAAACCAAAAAAATTTACTATCATATTTTTCTATCAGAACAGGGGAAAGTACAATTTATTGATTGCAATTCTAAACAAATATTACAGTTGAGACATTTTGTAACTAATTTTCTTATCAAGTTCCATTAGTGCATAGAAGGATTTCAGATTTTGTGGTGATCATTTTCACATTTACTTGCATAGGACGAAAATAGAATGAGTAGCTTCTTCCACGCAAATTAAATTTTAATTAAAGCATGACTAATGAACTGTAATGAAGTTATAGCTAACAGAGTAAATCTTAAAATTTTGTGGGTAGAATTTGCTTAACTGTTACAAAACAGAAAGACAAATAGGGTTATAGGTCTTTGGATAGTTGAGTACCATTTGATGCTAATCCCATATGCTATTGATAACGTATTTAAAACGTTTAATCGTCTGAAACGATTTTCCAAAAATCGCGTGAATCACGGACTTCCAGGTTACTACAGCATTTTTTCAATCGAAGCAGGAAGAATGATAGTCCTCATAAAAATTATAACAAAGATTTAGGATATTATTATTTTGGATTTTTTTGATATTCACTTTAAAAGAAATCTAGATATATTTATTACGTAAGTGACATTATTATTGTGGGTATATCCAAGCCAAGCCGAAAACAAACATAGCTGTGTTTTTTTTTTTGCCTGCGCTCACTGGTTTTGCAATAAAATCGATAATTAGAGTTTTTATCCAAAACTCGATGTTTGATGAGAAGTACAAGTGATCGCAGATTAAAATTATTTTCATAAAATTTGCAGTATTTACGAAATTGTTAAGAACTTCAGTTTTCATTAAATTATTTTCAAAAAATATTGATTTGGGTGTAAGAATCGCGTGATCGCCATTAAGTAGATCTTCTTAGAAGTCGCAGTATTTACTAAGTTATTAGGTTTCACTGAAATTTTGCTATAAAAATTGATTTTTAATTATAAAATGTGATTATTTTGTAAAAAGCGCAATATTTATCAAGAAGGTTAAGGATTTTAATTTTGTTATAAGAATAAATTTGTACTATTTTTTTTTTTTTTAATATCAGTATTTACCGATTTATTACAGATTACAATTTCCCTATATGTTGTTACAAAAATTAATTTTTGGTATAAAAATCTTATCACAAGATTTATTGATGATATAAAATTATTTATTGATGATATAAAAATCGATTTAGTACGCAACACAAATGTAAGATTTAATATCGATAAACTATCATAAGTACTTGAGGTACTATGTGTTTATGCTGAGGTTTTAAAGGCACAAATTAAATTCTTATGCATATGCATCACTTTCTGAGTCGATTTGTCGTTGTTCTTGTAAACCTTTAACGAAAAGCACAGATCACAATTTTTAATATAATTTAATGAAATTTTATAAGTCAGATTTTTTAATTCAGGCACCATATGAGAGGTCCATTATTTCAACTGGCCCCCATACAAATGTGGTTTATCGGCAAAAAACTTAGCTAAGTGATTTTCAGTGGCTCTTGTCTTTTTTACCATCAAGAGAGTTTTGCAGAGACTAAAACATATTGTAGTCATATGGTGCAAGATCCGGCCTATACGGTGGGTGCATCAAATCTTCCCAGCCAAAGCAGTAAATTCTTGCCGGGGCACCAAAAGATGTGTTTCGTTTACACTATCGAGTTGTGAAAAGACGAAATCAGAATAGATCGCTTCGCTAGTTTGTAGTAGCTCATAATGGATAATTTCCTACCAATCCCACCAAATACTCAACATAACATTATTTGCCATCAAACCAGGATTTGAAGTATTCCTGTGATCATGAGTTTTTATCATTTAATATTATAGTAATGTACGTTTTTTCATCTCCCGTAATGCTCCGTTTCAAAAATGGATAGATTTCGTTGTGTTTGAGCAGCGTTTTACTGATGGTTATACGGCTAATCAAATTTCTTTGCGATAATTCACGTGGTACCCAAACTTTGAGCTTCTTTGAGTAGCCAGCTTTTTCAAATGATTCCAAACTATATTCTAGTTTATGTCTAGTGCCTTCGATGTCTCTTAATATCTTGCATGCTGCTTTTGCTCCAGCAGTTGCAAAAATTCATCCAGTTTTTAAGTAATTAGCCGACTAAAGCGATATGCATCTTTGACATAAAATTTTCCGGAACGGAGTCGAACAAACAAATACTGCGTACGGTGTTCACTCACAACATTCTTACCGTACGTTTCGGTATGTTTTTGCAGCGCTTTTTCTTTAGATTTTACACTCATTTTCAAATCGAAATACTTTTTACACGAGCGACGAATTAAAGAACACTCTTCACCAAAATTTTAAGGTGAAATGTCACTTTTCAAATGCGTGTTCGCATTTGATTCAAAATGTGTTTGAATCACATTTCCAAATTTCTCAGAATTGGCCATTATGTCCACAGATTACTTTCCGAAACTCTCTCTAAATCATGTAGATAATGGTTGGTATTTACTTTTTTTGTTGCTTGAATTGAATGAAATTATCTTTAGTGACAAAATTCTTAAAAACAGTTTAGATTTAAGATAAGCTTCACACATTGTCATACACGAATTGATAAAACTTTGCCTACTGTTTTTCCCATCAGTAATTATAATTTAGAAAGATGCTGACATTATTAGAAATTCCTAATAACTTTTTTATGATCTAAACAGTGTTGCCAGTTGAACCTTTTTAAGGCTATATCTAGCCTTTTTTTGCAAAATTTTCATTTTAGCTACTGTTTATATTCGCTCAAAAAATCGAGATTGTTTGTATCGCATCGCACAGTGAGGTCATACACAAAATTTTTGGTAAAAAATATGTATATCCTAAGATACTGGTCAGATCGAATTGAACACGAAATAAGCTACAAGGTCTCAAAGCTAACTATCTTGAGTATGTGAAAGTTTCAAAAAATCGCAACAACTACAAATCAAGTTCGATTTTACTTTACATAAGAAATAATAGCGAAAATATTATGCTAATATGCTTTTTAATGTAATTTCAAAAAAGTCGTTTAAAAAATTGACTTTTTTTATAAAATCTGAATTCCTTCGTTTTTGGCAGGGCGGGAAGCAATTTAGTGCCAAATCGATCTAAATCTATCTATCAATTTAATATTTCTTTATTAACCTTGTGTTTTGAAATGTGTAAAGAAAAAAAGCTTTATTAAAAAATTTTGAGAAAAAAGTGAAGGAATAGTACAACATTTTGGTGAAAATAGCCATTTTTGATACTAATTTCAGAGTGTTGAATTGATTAATATCTTTTTAACTGTAAGAGATAACATAGGTGGGTAAGCATAGTTTTTATTAGAATTATTTTTAGAATTATTACCAAAAGTTTTGCATTTGAACCTACTGTGTGCCGCTTCATGCAGTAAAACAAAAGTAACTTAACTAATTCTATGAACTTAGTAAATGCATTATTATAATTATTTTTCAATATACTTCATTAACTGCAGCAATTATTTACGAATATATTTCAACAAATTTCTTATAAAAGCGAAAAGTTACATAAAAAATTTTAAATACTGGATCAGAAAGAATTATAGTTCAAAAATTACGAAAAATCATTTCAAAGCATGGAGAAGTTTTTCATATGAAATATTATATCACAAATTTTTATGGGCATTTTCGTTGGATGTTTTCGTTGGCATCCGTCCAATGTTTTATTTATAAGTTTATTAAAATATCTTTAAAAACAATATGAAAAAGAAAAATACATTTTTAAATAACAGAAAAAAACCTTAACCTTTTCCTTATTTTTTGGGACATTTAGCCTTTTTTGACGTTTTTAAAGATCAATCTAATCTCTTTTTTGTCATCTCCTAGCAACGCTGGTTCTAAATTTCAAGTAGAAAAGTTCATAAGTAATTTATTATAAACTGTTTTAGATAAGTTTAAATATTTTTATTAATTTTTTTTTTTGGAATCATCATTATGTCTATGTATATAAATTTTTTCATATTAAAATAAGAAAATGTGTTAATTTTCATTCTGTGGATCTTTACAAACTTCAAAATTAGAAATCCTCTAATGTAATTAAGACACAAATAATTATTTTAATATTTTTAATATCCTATATAAAAATTTTCCAAAAAACAAAAGTTAAAATAACGTAGTTTTTAATCCTTTTTCAGAAATCCTTAATGCTCAGTAAATGTAACGATAAAATAAAAAAAAAAAAAACAAATGTGTTCGTGTTTTATTACTTTCGTACCGCAAAGCAATTCAAAAATTGTTAAAGGAATTTAAATGTTCTTAATTAAAAACACGACTGCAACATTGTCTTTCCTATTATGGTCTTCTTAATACAATTTTTTATTCTTTATTCCATTCTGAACGAATTAATGATCATGGTTGGCAGAAAAAAAAAAAACGAAATAGTCATGGTCCATTACATTTGTACCCACACGCATTTAAATTGTTGTTCTTTTTTTTGTGCCAACATTACGGTAGCTTTTTTTAGTAGCATATTACAGCAAATTTATAATATCCTTCTGTTTTTGTCATGATCATTTCTCATTTTTTTTTTGTTTTTTTTTTACTATTTTGTTACTGCTTCATCTGTGGTAAATATTGCAGTTGTACTTGTTGCGTTGTTTCTGCTTAATGCCAACCAAAACAATAGTTAACAAACATTATTTATTCTAACTACTGTTTTAGACAACATGAACACTATGTGACCGATGGTGTTTAAAAGGGTGGATTCATTAATTAATTATGTGACATATTTAGGTATTATCATTCTGGTTTAGCATGGATTTACAACAATACACATGAGATTATTATCACATTTTAGATTTCCACATTGAAAAGTGTATAAATTCATGCTAATACTACTCATGATCCTAGTTTTATTTTAAAAATTTGAGCGTTTGAAAACCTCGATTCAATTCTTTCCCACTTCTGCTCGATGTCTTGCAATTGTACATGCTGCACATAGAACAACGAATAAAACTGTGAAAAAATAAATAATATAAAGGTCTTTTTCATCTTGGCTAAAACGAAAGCGTCTGAACCACAAGAACAAAAGCAACATAAAGCAGAATTAAACTTGAATACAAAAAAAAAAAAAAAAAAAAAAGATCTACGAGTATGACCATTAAATTTCAGGGAGCATGACATTCACACGTTTAAAATGAACTTTTACGCACCCAAACATTTTGTATACTAAAGTAAGCAACACCACCAGATCTACCAGCAACAATAACAACAATAACTTACAATAATCAATACCGCACCTACTTTACAACAAACATGGTTTTATATAATAATTCTCTAGAAAATTGCAACAAAAAATATTTTTCTTACATTTTTAAATTTTCCCCCTCTTGTCTAAGGCCAGAGATAATGTATAGCAAGTAATAACACAAAGAATAAAAACTTGAAGGAAGATGAACAATATTGTTGCCACTTTTGTTTGTGTCTAACCTGTCGAAGGTGTTGAAGATGATCGTGTTCTTTTCTTTAGCTTTAGTATTATAGTATATTTGCTGTTGAATTTTTTCGATATATATTTTTTCTATACAGACATAAACCGACATAAACTACGTGGTTCTTTAAAGAAGACCTTTTATTCAAAGATCATCATCTTTCTGTTATTTCTGCTTTAAAGTCTTGAAAATGAAATAATGTTAAAAATATTAAGAAAAAAAAGTACTTATTGTTTGTACATAGCATGAACGATCGATTGCCAAGATCAATGATCATATTCTAGCCACTTGTAAGTTTATACACTTGTTGCTACGGGTTTGTGGTTTTCACCACGACCATCATCATTATATATCATTCTTTTCTTTTAGCTTCAAAAAAGGTACAATGCGTTGATGATGCTCTTGTTCTTTCTTTTTCAAGTATTGTTTTCTTTTATTATTTATTTATTTATTTTTTTTGTGGTTTGTTATTTTACGCTTATTTTTGACTATTTTCTCAAGATCATTATTTTGTTGATCTTTCATAGTGCATTTGAAAAAAATTTGTTTTGGTTTTGTTTACCTAGAACTTATGATAAAATGGGGAAGGAAATATGTTAGATTTGCTTATTTTATAAAATTTTTAACAAATCTATAAAATATGGTTAAAAAACTTTCCAAAAAATTTAGATATATAATTAGAAATTATATTAATTAGATAATACTTTTAATTTTAAAATAATCACAAAATGTTTAAGAGAATAACAAAATTACCAACGAAATTATTCGTAAATAGATTTATTCAATTATTTCACGTCTCGAAATATTAAGGATCCTCATGAAAACGCGCAAAACCCTCGTAAACTGTGCAATGTGTGCCAGTTTATACATTGGAAAATGAACTGTCAAAAATTGTATGAAAATTAAATTGCACAACCTCGACTATTTAGACTCGCAGACTTACGCTGTTTAACTGTGATTTTATAAATATATAATTATAATTACGTTAATTATATAATATCTTTTTATCTATGATATCTTTATCTTTTTATCTTTGACTTCAACAAAATTTTTCAGTTATCCTCATTATTGCACAACATTTGAGAAGGGTATACATGAAACATGTTGCGCAAGTATGCACAAATAGGAAACTTAAATGAGTACCCTTATTATTTATTTACATATATATATATATATATATATATATATATATATAAATGTGAAGCTTACAAATTGATAAAATATGTATATAACTGTCGATGTTATTATTCGCTGGTTCCAACAAGTGCTTGCAATGGAACGTTACTAGAAAACTCCATCAGTTGCGCTATCTCTATGGCTGACAAGTTGAATACTTTACAAATGTCTCTCTCGTCAGTTTAACATTATAGTTTTTTTTTCTATACTCTACAACTTTTATAATAATCATATATTTATGTATTTTTTATTTATAAAGTTGCAATCGTTAACTTATATTGATATCTCTGGTTGATGGAAGAGTTTGTGGACTAAAATTAGTTACCAGCAGAATGAAAAGAAGAGCTTTTTGTGACACATTTATATTATATGTAATCTGAACATCAGAAATTAGTTCTTCCCTACACAAAACTAAACACATGTGGTTATTTTTCATTATTATTATTTATTTATTTTTATTATTATCATTATTTTTAAGTACCCAGCAACAAAATAAATAAATAAATAAAAAATAGCTGAAAAATTAATTATGTTGACATAATATTGTAATTGTATGAAAGTACTTATTGCTGAGTAGTACTTCTTTTAACCCATCGTTATCATTGGCAGGTACTTTTTGATTCTCTTTGATTGTTTTGTAAGTGATCCACTTAAAACTGTGTTTATATAATTATTTAACAAAAATATTATTTTAGCTTTCAAATTGTAAAATTTTTATTATTATTATTTTTTTTAGAAATACCAGTTTATTTTGTTTATTGCATTTACCCTTATATGTCTAAAAAGCTAAGAATTATCGGATAAAGACAGAATGTATGCAATTTTCTTATAAAGCTAAAGATTTTTTTTTAGTAATAACACAATACCTGTTTGATTTACTCACAAAAATTCCTAAAAACCTTTTAAATGTGTTCCCCAGTTCACTGACCCATTTGTTTGAATTATTTTTAAGTAGTTCACAATTGCCGGAATGCAATCAGCCTGTGAAATTGTTTGTTTAGTAGTTATGGGTCTTTAGCAGGTTTAAACATAAACATCTCTCTTAGACCGAATAACATACCACGGGTTATATTGCAGTGCTCTTAAACATTAACGCATCATTAGAAAGTACCAAATACATCACAAATTCCTAGAACCTAACAATCCTGAAAAAATTTATCTTCGAACATGTTTTTTAGAAAAAGTGAAGCAGCGCTTACACTTTCGTTTTCGAATGACATGAATTTTATACGAAGAGTTCTCCGTTTTGTAGAGCAGCTTAACGTATATGTTATTTTTACTTTTACAAAAACTTTGGTTGCCATCTAATGATTTATAAAACTAATATAATGGCTCTTCACTTCTCGCACGTTAGTTGAATAACCCATTTCTTTAACATGGCGATAACATTGGAGGCAACTAATTACCCTCAAGCTGTTCACTAACTCATTGCTTTTAAAATCATAAGTAGTAAAACCAATAGGAATTAATTACACTTTAGATTTTTATTGTTAACGTAAAAATATTTTGTAAATTTTAATTTAGAAGAACTCAACAATAGATTGAAAATTAATTCATTCATTCCATTTAAAACCACTTAAAACACGAAAAACTATAAATTTGGATCTTACATCTCCGAATTTAATGATATTTAGTATAATCTCAGAAACCGGCATAATATTTACTGAAAGAGTATAGAAACGTTATTAACATATAACTATTTTTTTTAAATTTTAATAATAATACCATTTTTGGGATATACATCAGAGATCTATAAATCGCGAAGTAAGGACCATTAAAATTAAGAAAACAATTTCTTATTATATGTCATTTTATTGGTAATTTTTAACACGAGATCTTAATGAATATTGTAGCATAAATATCTTGAAAGATATATTAGTTTTTGTAAAGATATTTTTTCGTTACTTAAAGCTGTTGCAAATACCGAATCATAATTTCGTATGCATTTAAACTCTGTATTAGGGTTATTTTAGAGATAATGTTCGTACCAAATTTCTTTAAATTTGGATGGAACAAGTTCGATGTTGGTAATTTTTCTGTTTGACTATAATTAAAACTAACCAAATTAAAAGAAATACTTTATACTTAGTGTGAATTTTTTTCTAATAACTCTAAAACTATTGCAAGTTTAAAATAACTCTTTCTGAGATAATAGAAAATAGTTTCGATGTTAACATACATTTTAAGGACAATATGATACCCTACACCATAGTGTATATGCATCATAATTCGGGGAGGTGTTTTTTAAATGTAATACATTTTTCTATTAAACGTACATAGATATGAGGAATTTCAAAAACTTCGAAGCTCTTTAAAAGCCTACTTTATGTGCCTTGCACTTGCAAACTTGTTTTAAAATAGGAAAAGTGGCAAAGGATTTTGGTAGATCTTACAAAGTAACTAAGAAAACCAAAATTTTTGGTCATTCTCGTAAAATCTCACGGAACTACGTGCATTTAGGACTAAAAAAATATAAAGAACTGAGTTGAAACTATTGAAGATTATTTGATTCATTTTAGCTTTACACTCAAAAAGTTTAATTTTTTTTATTTTGCAGTTTTCTTGATGAAAAATTTGCGCGCATAAGTGAAATTAAAGTTAGAAAACTGAATTAAAAAGATGAAGATGAATCACGTTTAAGTCAGGAAACCAGGCATGGGATAGCATCATCACAAACTTCTATGTATTTGGCATAAATATTAGTAAAATGTATATTTTTCGCTGCTAACAAATTCCGACTTTATAGATATTGTCCAAAATATGGCGCAAAGAGAATTTATTAATAAATAACACTTCCAAGTCAAATGGGCGTTAAAAAAGTTTGAAATGCAAATTTTTATGCAATTTTTAAAATTTTTAGCAAATCGAAAAATTATGCTCCGCATTTTTTCAATATAAGATATAACTTTGGATCATCAAACCAGTATTGATATTCACTTAACTTTTTCAACGAACTAACCCAAAATATGTGTATTATTATCCACTATTTTCGAAACTTTAAACCAATATCGTCTTTTTTTTTTTTTTTGCTATTTACGTAGAAAAAAGAAAATTCTTTTCAGTATATTTTGATAAACATTGAAGATGCTGTAGTAATTTTATCATGTGCTGATAGCACCTAAGAAGTTGTACTAAATCGCGTTGTCTTGTTTTGATAAAGAAAATTTTTTATAACATTTTTTATATTTTTTTAAGATTTTTATAAAATCCCATAAAAATATTAGCATCAAACATTTTTAGGGGATTTATGAATATTAAAGTGATTTCCGGAAAAGCTGTTTAGCTATGGTGAGTTATGGACCAAATTTCATGAAATTTGGGCACTAAGATTTTTGCTTATATAAGACTTATTTTTGCCTAATTTTATTAAAATATTCCTATATATTCGACCTGTACTTTGTGCACAGCTAGCCAGGCGGACATTGTTAAATCGTCTCAGGAAGTGATTTTTAGTCAATTGGTATACTTAAAAATGGGTTTACCACCAACATTTTTGTGCGCTATAGAAATCACCACAAACGCATAATACCCCAGCTACCTATAGTGATGTAGGGTATAACAAATACTCCACAAAATTTGCGGAAATTAAATAAACAAAATACATTTGTGTTCTGCAAATAATTATATAATTATGTAACTATATTATTATATAATTATATATTATTATATAGTTATATATATATATATATATATAATAAAATTCATTTCATTTTTCTAGCATGTCTGGTCAACTATTTCTCGAAATATTGGTCGTTTAATATTAATTATTGAAAATATATTTTGATTATTTCATCAGCACAAATACGTTTTACTTTCCCTACTTATGGTAGTGTAGAGTATAATTCAAAAATTAAAGTTGCATTATGTTTTTTGAAAAAACTAGTGACATTTCTAGTGGGTTAAGCTTTTTATTAGACTCAATCTTAAAGAAAATTATATATGAAATATAGTTAATAATTTGGCGGACAAATGTGACATTATATTTTTCTTAAGTCTGTTCTCAACATTTTTTGGACGCGTTCCATCTCAAAGTTGGAAAACTTGATAGTTGCTTATAATTCTTCAAATAAATGAATACTTTCTTTCACAAAGCTTAAAGCTACCTTAAATTAAATTTTCCAATGATCCTAAATTTAAGGGGACAAAAAGTGTTGCTGGATAAATATGCGTTAGTTCTAAATAAATATGCGTTAGTTCTAAAGCTACAAGTTGCATCTCCCTCTATTATAATGCTATTATGCTGTTGGTGCGTTGAGAGCCATTTTGTAGTCGTATCACTTTCCGTATTAGGAAATGTAAATCTTAATCTTCCTAAATTATTAATTTTTCCATTAATTTGCCTTGAAAAATTAAAAACCTTTGCAGTTACTATAAATTTATTTTTAGTATTTTCTACTGAATGATAAAAAAGGATTTTGACTATCAGTATTGCTCTTTTCCTGTAAAAAATCTGGCCTATTTTCGTAGCAACAAACACATGTTACTCCACATTCGGCAGCTTAATTTAAATTACTACTTTTGATAAAGTATCAGTAAAGCGCTTTTTTATTAACAATAATGTTTTGTATGTTCCTATTATAAAAATTTTTTTATATTGTTTGTAGATTCCTCTTAACGGTCACTTTATTCATGCATTTGTTAAACTCAGCTCTAAGACTAAAAATACATCCAACTTACATACACACTTATCTACCACGCATTCATTGCGGCAAATAATGTGGTCAAAACCACAAAATGAAAAAAAACAACAAACAATTCAATGCGTAGCATATTTATATAATTTTTGTGTTCGTTTTTTTTTTCGTTACGAGTATTTTGCTGCTTTCAATAAAAGATCTTTTGTTCTGCTGATGATGCGTTTATTGTATTAAATTTTCGTAAGAAATGAGTTTTTTTTGTGTTCCAGCTTTTAACTCGTTAAAAATCGTGTCTACAGAAACAAATGAAAAAAAGGAACGTTTTTGTTTTTCTTAAGAATCTTTTTTGAACAAAAACAACCTGCTAGTTGGATTTTTGGATTTAAGATATTTTGAGACTGCTTTACTTTTGCCCTTGGAGCGATACACGTTTATATTTTTAAGTGCGAGTATCTTTTCAATGGTGATCTGGAATATTGAGTATTTTTCCCTAGTAGACTTCTTTGGCTGTAGGTTTGTGGTGGCGGCTGCGGTGCTTATGTAGCGTATGTAGAGTACGTTTATTTGTATGATTACTTACTACTCTATTATGCTGGTGGTGTGTTAAGGGCCATTTTGTAGGTGATTATAGCTATACGGATTATTGGCTGTGTATATCTAGTAGTTTTGGAGGAAATAGCGATCATGTGGGTTGTGTTTATGCGATGATGACGATGAAGATGATTCAAGTTGATGACGATGATTATGATGCTGCTGATGATAATGATGTGTAGGATAAATGGTATTTCAAGTGTTCTTGAGCCCTTCGATACAAGTACCTGTTGTTGCTATAAGATGTACGTATTACTTGGCCAGATATGCTTGTACGGAAGAAAAAAAAACATTCTTTGTTTTTATTACTTACAATTTTTCTTGGTCTTATAACAATTGCGTTGGTTGACCATGGAACAGTGGTTTAATAGAGGAAATAAGAAAGAAATAGTTTTAAAATAATTTTAAGTTTTACTAAAAATATTTTCGGAAATAAATTACGAAATTACTCCTATTTAATACTAAACACATTCATTTAAAATCCAGTTTTAAACAGTTTGGTTTGGTTTATCTCAAAAAGTTTTCCAGAGAATATCACAAACCTATTATCCTTTACTGTGTTATTGCGTACCTACAACTATTGAAAAAGCTGCGACTCCAAATCCATTGCCAATGCCCATCCACTCTACTGTACGCACTTGTCGATCGTGCTGATCTTGTTGATTTCAAATAACCACCTTAAAAAAGTCATAGCTATTGGTTACCTTTCGTTGCTTTTTCACGTTTCTTATTATTTTGAGAGAAAAAAACTCTGAAAAGAAAATAAAACAAAATTAATGTTGGCAATAATAATGAGCCTACAGCAGGTTCATTATATTTATACGGGTACAGGTGATTTTGTCCTTGGGTTAAAACCAGCCAACGTTCTTTTGTTTGTCGAAAAAAAAAATTATTTTTTTTTATTTTTCCAACAATGCCAGCAAATAAAAGGGTTTTGTTACAAGAAAACTTCAACTTTATACATTCAATTTATTTTAAAGTTTAAACAAAAATGTAAACAGAAACCATAAATTATTTTCAATTTAAGTTAGCTTTTTTTTTTTTTTTTGTTAAATCAATTACTTTTTGTGAACAATTTATTTAACATCTTAATTACTTGAAATTCCCCTCATAGTCTCTCTCGCTCACTCTTTTTTATACTATACTAAACAGCAATCAATGTGTCTGGTGAAATAAAACATCATGTTTGGCAAGATATTTTACATTCAATTACTAGACTATTAATTTTTAACGCACTTGTTCATACAAAAGTAAAATACTATATTCTACATACGTAATACATATAAGTAAAGTCATTTTTTTATTACAATTCTTAAATGTCTAAATGTTATAAAACGCAATGCCTTTAAGTAACGATTTGGAAAAAAATAGACATTATGTGCTGGTTATTGGTTTGTCTAGTAATGTTACCTATAAGCCACCATTTGGCAATTAGTGTTAAATAATGGATTGGTTTACTTACGTTTTCTCGTTACTTTTGTGCAAGTTTGAAGTTTCGTTGCCAATGGTAATTTATTGGTTGTTAAAGTTGCTTATAAATAAAAATTAAATTAAGCAATTTTCAAATTTAAATGCAAATATCTGCTTTTTTTTTAAGTGTGGTTCACGTCTTTGGGTTTATATAACTTTGTTATTTAGAATATTATTTTTTTGTCTCTTGAGATTACGCATGCGTAGAATATGTTAATGTCATTTTTATGCTAGTTAAGGTGATAAATGCATTTTTGATATTTGTATAGTTTTGAGTCAAAATTGAAATATCATTAGTTGTGTATTAGATAAAAAATGTAATTGCATAAAATTTTATGTTCTATCGAAATTAAAAAATATGTTTATAGTGGTGAAAATAAAGGACTCACACTTTTGGTCGGCGATGAATATCTTGATGAGTTCACTCTTGTTTTGTAATGCATACAAATGCATTTTTGAATTAAAATACATGTGGCAATTAGGAAGATTTGATAAATAATATTATCGAAACTGTTTAAAATTTATTCATTATTTTACATAAAACTTATTTATGTCAAATATTAACTTGATACTAACATTTTTATGGTATTTATGCACGTTAAAGTTATTTTGAAAGGGAGGTTTATAAAGAAGCTATAATATGAAGACTTATGCTTATACAAGACGTACTTGTGTAATATCACTATATTTATGGCAGTTTTGATCGTTAAGTCCCTATTCCGGGAAGACATTTATATGAGAGCTAAGTGAAATAATAGACCGATCATAACTAATTTCAAAGAATTTGTCCATCCACAACTTTTCTGATTTTTAAATTAAAAAAAATGTTAAACATGTTTCTTATAATAATTTGGTTATTTAACTAAGAAGATGTATGAAATCGGATGAGGAATGCTGCAACATATTGAACAAATTGTAACAATTTAATGTTTCAATATATTGAAAAAAATTAATCAAAGTTTTTTGAAAACTTGATAACTCTAATACAAGTAAGCATGTTTTTAAAGGCTTTAGTAAGAACTTTTTGGAAAAGGTTTGAAATCGGATAAGAAACAGAAAATTGGAAAGCGTTTTAAAAATTTCCATGTCACAGATGGCCTACTTCCAAATCCCATAGTTACGCTCTTGAAGGGTTCGACTAATACGTTTCAACTTAAATACTTCTCTCTTACGGTTTATTTGATAGATAGGAACTTCATGTAAGCAACTTTTAATTTTAGGTCCGCTGCCTCTACTTTCGTTGCAATTCTTAACAGATTTTATACAAGATCTGAAAAGTGAGACTGTCTAATTTTAATGCGTTGCAAGTTCACATTATGACTTAATTTTTCAAAGGCTTTTTCGAAATCTTTAAAGCACAAGTGAAGTGATAATTCTATTCTGCAAAAGAGCTGACACGAACACTACATGGTTAACGGAGCATGCATCAAGTCAGTTTCTATCTCAATGCTGATGTAATACTGCCGAAGTTGTCTTTATCGATTACTTAATCGATAGCTTTTTTGACTATACAACTTTTTTCGATACTAATAGCTGAATCACCCCGAAAATATTGGTCAAATATAAAATTAATGTTAGGATAACTTGAAAACTATTTGTGTTTCATTTATCTAAATTTTACCAACGATTCTTGAGTCATGGCAAAATATACTCGCGTAACTACCTAAGCAAATATTAGACAGCACAATCAATACCTGATAGAAAAACACTGAAAGCAGATTCGTGTTCAGCACTGTGTTTAAAGAAACATGTTCTTTTTGTCGACTTTTGTCGGAATATTCTTTTTGTCAACTAGTGTACTTAGTGCAGCAAAGATATCTATGAAGTGTGACTTCGCGGTCAAAACTGATAAGCGAAAGATAATTTATCTCTACCTTACCGTGTGTGCAGAAATTTTTGATGGGTACTTGTAATGTATACCGCTCAAGGTTATGAGAGAAAGATTGTATTCTTTTACTTAATACCAATACGTGGACCACAGTACAGGATTTTTCCATTGGCCAAATTGTATTTTAGACTTACTACATAGCTATGATAGACCTCACTTTCCCTCACAGATCCTCTTTTACGTATTAAAGCACATGAACTTCTACTAGTTCTGTTTAAGCATCCAATATTATAAATATGTATATAATTGACGTCTTATAATCCTCAAACTATAGTTCTAAGAATTTTTTATCCTCTTATTGCTGATTCCATAATATCAAGAAATGTATTATCATAACAAAATATAACAAGAATTGGGATATGATAACCCTTTCTTATGAGACCAATAATAGCACTAAAAGTAATATATTTGAAATTATGGTTGGCAAAAAATAGGTGAAAATTGTATATGAGTTATATAAAAGGTTCATATTTAATTTGAAAGAATTATATATTATATTGAAACTAACTCCCTAGAAGATTTTAGTCATATAAAATTTGTCCCGTGATAACATAAAACTAAAAAACCCTAATATTTGACCTAGTAAAAGTAATTTTCATAAGGGATATTTTAATGCTAGCTAGTAAACTAACAGCTTAAAACAACATTTTCAAAAAATAAAAGAAGGATAAATATAATTTATTGTAAACCAGAAAGTGCACCTTATTAATCAGCACCTTATTAAAAATTCCACAATTATTTAAACTTTTTTCAAGAATTCATATCAAACATATTGCTATAATTTAAGTAATTTTCAGAGTAAACCAAACACAAAAACAATAAAAACGCATAAAACAATGTGATCATTATCACATTTATCAGTATTTTAAAGGTGACGTAATAAATTGCAATAAATTTTTAAGTGTCATCATTATTAAATTGTGGCCTCTTCAATATTGAACAGTTATCAAAGAAATGTTTATTAAAGTTCTTTCTTTATTGTGTTTCTTTGGCTTGTTTGGCTTGTTCTTGTTTTGTATGTTTTTTTTCGTTTAGGTTTTTAAACAACCTGTATAAAATTGTTAAAAAACAAATATAAAATTAAGTGTTGTGTCATGCAATTTAAACGGAACCACTTCTTTTGAAAACTCAAACACAAACAACGAATCCCCTAAGCGTTTATGATGGACACCAAAGGAGTTTGTTCTTCTTGTTTTCGTTATGAATATAAAAAAAAGAAGAGCTAAATGATGATATGTGCAATAAAGAAACAAACAATATTGGAATACACTTGCTGCGGCCGGACAATCATTGATCGTTGTTTCTTTTTTTTCAGAACAAATAAAAACAAGGAGAGGAAAAAATTGTTTATATAAAAGATAGTATGGAAAAAATTGCCATTCAGGGCGAGTCAAACCACACCAACTGATTAAATAATAAATTAATAATATCAACATCACAAGTTCGCAAAAATTTATGAAATAAAAGACGAAATAACAGACACTTTGCGGGACGGCCAGACAAACACAAAGAAGCAGACATTCGCATGAAAATAAAGCTTAAAAATTGAAGCACACACCCAAAACTATTAAAAGAAAGGATTGATCATATTCACAATAAAGCAAATCAATTAAACAGAAATAAAAATTCTACCGGCTTGAAAAATTATAAGATCTTATGAATGCGTAACGTTTGTTTTGGTTAACATTGGAATATCCCTACAACTAGCATTTCACTTGCTGTGTTTGGAGAGTTATTTTTTGTTTGCTACTCGAACTTAGAATCTCCAAATAAAAAAGGAGGCTTAATACTTTTTTTAAAGATCAGTTCTGGTTACGTTTTTTTATTTTTGCTGTTTATTCAATTCATTTCTTTTTTATTATTTTTATTTGCGGGTGATTGGACTTAAGAATTTCAATACCGTTTCCAAGTATTCTGTTAAAGTTTCATTCTTTTTACATGTAACAAGTTTGCTATATGTTCGATTATTTGCTCTTATTGCATTGTGTCGTTATTCTCGTTGTCAAGTGACAGTGGAGGAGTATAGAAAGAGCTTAAAAATAATAATAATAAAAAATGAAAATATTCTGTTTAAATTCATATCTTTGTATGGATTGCGTTGGTATTTCTACAGGTTCATGTTGTAGGAAACAGAAAAAATCCATACCTAGATGCTGTTGATATTCAAGGTTGTTGTTTTCATATAATTTTTTGTTCTCCTGTTGCTATACTCACTCACTCACCATCATCAATAACTAACAGTGTTGCCAGGAGCTGAGAAAAGAGAATATACATTGTACTTTAAAAAGGTCAAAAAAGGCAAAAAAAAAAAAAAAAATAAGACCAGAAAAAAACTGAAATTTATTTTCCATTTAAACGCTTATTTCTTCCCGTTTTCATTAATTTTTGATACTTTTTGAAAGATACTGTAATAAATTTATAAATAAAACATAGAACGGCACAAATCGCTTAAAAGATTCCTATACAAATTGGGTTATACAAATTTTTAGAATTTTCTGCATATGATAAATTACTATTTTAAAATTATGTTTTCATTATTTTTCCCTTTTTGATTACCGTTTCCAAATTATATGGGTGAATATATTTTTCTTACATATTCCACAAGATTGTTTATTTTCTTCGTTTTCGAAATACTAAAAACTTTGCTTGTTTAAAGAAATTTGAAAAGTTAAAAAAAATTTTAAGCTAAAAGCATAATAAAGAGGCTAAACTGGCAACACTGATAACTACGCACCCAAATTGTATGTGCAAGTGTGTATCTACCAGATATTTGTATTTGTCTGTAGCTTTGTTTAATAACGAGTGTTTTCTTAAGTTTTTTTTTAAGTTTTAGTTTGAATTTCTTTCTGGTTTCATTTTCCGTTTAGTTTCTGTTTTATTGTTGTTTAAGAATTATTTTAAATCTGGCGACATCTAAAGAATAAGATCTCATTATTTTTTATCTTTCCTGATGTTTTTTTTTTTTTCACTTAGAGTTGGTATTAGCAAGTTGTTATTTTCATACCGCACACGTTGCTGTTTCGATTTTTTTTACAAAATTGATGCCTTAAGTGTTTGTGTTAAAATTTTGTTGATTTAAAAATTTAAGTAAAGTAATCGGATTCATACTTATTTGAATAATTTTTAAATCCAGTATACAAATAATATAATATTGAAATATTTGTTATAATTAAAAAAAAGTGCAAGAATCTTTAAAAAATTATTTTTAAATAAAAAAAAAATATATATATATATATATATATATATATATATATATATAGTTGATTCATTGCACTTTCCTTTACTATTCATCTTGATGTATAATTTCTCATTCTCCAATTACTCCTAAAACCGAATACTTATCACCATCTTTTTAATTTATCTGATAATGTTAGCAACACTATAATTTAAATGCGCGGGCGTTCATTAAACTATAGAAAAAAGGAGCAATAAACATCAACCTGTTGCTAAATCTTGTATTTCCTGTGCAATCATTATAAACCATGACAGTCTTATTGCAAGCCAATCTGAAAACTAGTCACAATTAAGCATTTGAAGAAATCTGCAGCTAAATGCAAAGGCGTCTTTAGCATTAAACTTAAACATTTCCATTGAAAATTGTTAAAATAAATGCGGCACTAAAACTTGGAAAGTGATTAAAGGGCTAAATAACCAATTAATTATTATAAAATAAATATCGAGAGGTAAAATAAACGTTTTGCCATAAATCTACAAATACTTTTATTTTTATATATAAAATACAAAAAAAAACCAATCAATTTATTTTAATTGTACCAATTAATTTCAATTATGCACTTGTTAGCCTTTTGGCCATTTTGTTGTCTGATTAACTGTAGCAGGAAAATTGTTTTAATGAATATCTACCGCTAATGATCAATCATTTTCTACTATCAATTTAATTTTTAATTTATAGAGCGAAGTATTGGCGTTGGTAAGAGTTATTTCGTAAAGAAGAATTTTGTAAAAATATTGGAAAAATTTGTAAGGTAGAAGTGGTATCATTCACCATAGAGGCATATCTGCTATTGCGAATTATCTTGAAACCACATACTAATTTTTATGGCACTAATTGATGTTTGTTCTTTATCGCAGACCTATCATCAATCAAATTTTGGTATTTTAAATTTACATTTGATCAAAGTTAGCCGTGATTAATTTTTTTTCAGTACTTTCCCAAATATATCACTGTAGCCATTTTCTGTGATAACTTTTTTAGTTTTTGGAATTTTTTCGAGTTATGAACTTGATAGTAGTAAACAAGAATTGATGTAAAGCGTCTAATTAAAATCACTTAAAGTGTGAAAAAAAATATCTTTGGTACATAATAATCCTCTGGGGAACATTCGCGAAACTGCTGGTAAGCCGACCCAACTTATTCTCCTGGAATGTCGAGATCAAATACGAGGTACTTACTTGCTGTAGATATTTTACTGTACATATAGACTTCGCCACGGCGGACTGTCTTCTTGCAGCTGATTTCTCTCCTTGATGTATAGCTAGTAGGTAGTAGAATAAAAAGCCTGTCATTCCACACTTTAAGACTCGCCTTTCTAACTAAGAGATCGTATCAGTTTGGCAAGTACTACTAGGTTTACCATTGCCTGGACTTGTCTGGGGTATATACTGGTAGAAAAAGTTCTGACCTAAGACCTATCACAATCTGCTACCACGGAAGCCAGTAGCCCTCTGCACAGCAGCACTTACTATTGTACTAGACTCGCTGTTGACGTGACCCTTCGGGGAGTTCGAGCAGTGGCTGTGGTTTAAACTCAAATCGTAGGAAGGGCATTATTCTTCCGATATGGTGGTGCATGGCAACACAAGCTACTAATAGAGCTGCAGGAGTTTAGATAGCTCCAACTCCCAAGCAAGGGGAGTAACTTATCCAGATAAATGAATCATTCTAATTGCTACCTCTGTGTCCCTAAAAGGCACTTGGAGGTATTGATAGGCGTATAGTACTCATTATGTGCTAAGACCACCATGGGGTTAGGACGTCAAAGTAGGTACCCTTGTTAACCTTGAACATATCAGTACATAAAGACTATCTAATGTTGACAGAATTTAAGCAAAAAATTATTTAGTGAATTTCGCAATGCACCGATTTAAAATTTGGTCACATCAGAAATTCCTAGATGAATGTGCGTAACGGAAATATAGTCAAGATCAAAAGAACTTAAATTAAAGTCAACATATCTGGGACTTTAGTACAAAAGAAAGTTTACAGATAACGTTTACGGTTATGAGAACAGAACACTTTAAACAAAAAAGTAACGAATGATGCTCCTTCTACCCCATTTTAATATTTACAACTACTTGAAATGAATTTATTATTTGTTTACAGTCGCTATATCAAGACTTTATCAGAATGCAAATTGTGGAAAAAAGGAGATTTTGCGGCATTTAGTTAAATCCGTAAGTTTTTATAACAAGATGTTGGTATCATTGAAAAGAGAAATATTTTAGCATCTTGAAAATGTTATGGCATATATATATACATATATATACGATAAAAAGTATATATATATATATATATATATATATATATACGATAAAACGTAAAAATATGCTAAGCTTTTTTTATAATTATAACTTGCATCATTGTTAGATGCACAGATTTATGGAGTATTTAATAATGCTTAGAATGCACAAAAGTGATGTCATTTAGGCACTTTGAAGTGTTTAACTTATTATTATGTAATTTAGCAAACCGACTCATTCAGTGTTTTAGTAACATTACTAATAGTCTAAAATTGAAATCAAATGTCGAACAATTAATTTTAGAAATAATCTTGTACAGAAATGTGTATACAAATTTCATTAAATATTGTATATTTTTTGTGAAACTAAGTTATAAAATTAAAAATATTGTTTATCAGGGCCAGCTAGGCAAAACAATTTTATTTTATTTTTAGTTCCTACAATACTGGCTATAACCTGCATATGAATTTATATTATCCAACCTATGCCTTATATAACTTATACATTTTGAAACTTAAAATTTACATATTTTTTTAAGTTAAATAATTTTTCATTTTAAAACTAACATTTGTCGTTGTATAATTAATAAAAAGACTTTAAGAATATATAATTCTGTATTTTAAGATATCAGTAATTTATGACATAAGAGAAAATTAACTGAATTTTGAAATAAACTTTGACTTTGAGGACGCTTACCTAGTTCAACAAATGACATACTAAAATAAAGCACAGCGTTAGCATTTGGCGAATATGCTAAATGAAATGCCTCGACCCATTATATATTAATTCCATTTTGAAATTAATTATTTTGTTTCACAATATAGTGTTGTAAAAAAAAGACCCCGAAGAATTTATAAGTGAACTGAAACTGTTGTAAACTAAAGCTAATGATAAAGTTTATGAACGAACAACTATTTAAAGCATCAAATGCCGAATCTTTTTGGACCGGATTGTGAAAATTAAAAATAAATTTTATGAATGCTTATAACATAATTTATATTTTTTCTTTGGTTCATAACAGTGCCTCGGAAGAATGATTTTTTTCTAAATTAACACTAATGAAAAATAAATTGTCCGACAGGCTTAAGGTCAACACCTGTGAATCTATACTTTCAGTCCTAAATTTGTTAGACGAGGATTTATAAGACTGGAATCTTAGTGAAGACGTCGTACAAAACTATAGAAGTTTAATTCACAAAAAGAGAATTTTAAGTTAATTATTTTTATAAATAAATAATTTTTTTTGTATAATAAAAATTACTAAAAATAAATTATTTTGTTATTAAAAAAATTTGATTTAGTAGATTTTCTTAATATTAAATATTTTTTGTTTTTTTTTTTTAATAAACAAATTTTTAAGTACTTTTTTGTTGGTATTTAAGCAGTTGGCCCCTTTTTAAAAAAAATTTCATTTTTTGGTGATTATATTTTTTAAGTCCCCTTTAGCTATTGAATGCAATATTTATTTTTTCAAAACTCGATCTTTTAAAATTGGGCTTTCTGCCGGAAAAATATTCGAGAGTCTCCTTTGTGAAATGCTTAAATACGTATGCAGTTATCTGTAAAAAATTGAGGTGAAATAAGTTCACATATGTAAGTGAGAACAATACTGTGAAATTTTCTGAAGATCGTTATTTATATATATATAACACTCTTCAAAAATCTGTGGAAAGAGTTAATAATTTATGTAGATAAGCCATGGTTATCCATAGAGATATATCATAGTGATCTGTATTAAAATTTAAAAATGGTTAAGGAAAGATAAATTGACAAAAAAGGACAAAGTAATAAGATTTTAACTTTAAAAATGTATTTTGTCTTTAGTAGTGCTTACTAGTACTTATTTTTTTTTTTTTTTTTTTTTGAAACCTTACACCTTCGAAACCGCCTAAGAATCCGAATTTATAATTTAAATATGTTGTTGTCTGCCATTTCGAGGATAAATTTCCTTCTAAACTATATAATTTGAAGTATTATAAATAATGTAAATTATTATCTATAGATAGAATGTCATGATCTAACTTTCCTTTCTTCATTTTGGTCATGGATAACTTTGTTGGATTACAGAGAAGATAGAACTTCAGCTAATGTATAAATATGTGAAATATTGGAAATGTAAAATATAACAATAATTCATAATCATTATATGTAGGTTTATGGGAGGTGAATTTCCGACCTATAATTTATCAAGTGCTAAAGTATTTAGAAGTTGTTAAAATGTTAAAATGATTTAATCATTTTTTAACAAAAAATATAGTTTTCAATTTGTATTTCTATTTTTCATAATGTATGAAAAGAGTATTTTTTTTCTTCTAATGCAGTTTAAAAAATTTAAGTTGGTTAACGAGTATTCGGGATAAAAATTTCCAGTCCGAAAATTAATTTTTTATATAACTCCCGATTATAGGTGTATATCGGAAATTTTAAAAGTAAATTCATACATATCTATAAACTACACTATATTATATTCCAAAGCTTTTTCACTGTAGCACGGTGCTAATAATAAAAAGTTATAAACAATTCCTTTTTTGAAAGGTAAAATAAAAATTTTTAACATAGTATATACATCAGGCATATTTTGGAGAAAACTTTGGACTAAAATTAAATTAAAGTGTAAAAATGTTTAGCCTATTTTTATTAAGAATCAATTTTCATACTTTCTTAATGATACTAAGACAACTTACATAAAATTTTACATACATAAGGAAAACAAAATACCAGATATAAACTATAATCTGAATGGATTTCATGGGTCTTTTTCTCCCACCCTTTATATATTATTATTAAAGATACTAAGACAACTTACATAAAATTTTACATACACAAGGAAAACAAAATACCAGATATAAACTATAATCTGAATGGCTTTCATGGGTCTTTTTCTCCCACCCTTTATATATTATGATATTCTTTTGATCAATGTTAATCCATCGTACAAATTTTAAACTGACATATATACTATATAAAATATATGTAAAAAGTCACGCCCCATTTCTAGCTTCTGGAATTACCCGTCTATATTTTTGGTTGTTTCATTTAACTTGACGATCAGAAGAGGGTAGAAAAACACTCTTCTCTTTGAGAAATTTTAGATTTTTTTTATAAATTTAAGCATAAACGGAGTGTGATATCCAATGCAATGTAAGGCATATCTTTTCTTAAAAAAAGAAGCAGATTCGTAGTTCAAGAGACCGAAATTCGAACTAACTTCGAAAACCACACGCGTGAAAAAATTTATAAAATCTTGAAACTATCATCATACATAATGAAATTGCGCATTCGGTTTTTCCTTAAGATGTCAAAATTCCTCTCAAAAGGACTTAAAAATTTTGAAAGAAAATTAAAAAAAAAAAATTATGAAGATTATATTGGCCCAATATGGATGTCATATGAAATCCAGGATTTCGTGCAATGTAATAAAATTTTACATAAAATTTTATCGTGCAAACAATGATTTTTACACATGCAGAAGACGATATAGGTATGAAACTAGTAGCTATACTATGTACATACTATGCCTATAGAAAATATCTTTTTGCAAATAATACCTTTTAATATTTATTTTAAATTCCAAAGCTTAAATAAATATAAAATCTCATGTAAATCTTTGGAAATTGTTCTCGGTTGTCTAGAGCGTCTAACTAAAAAATCTTTATTGAAACTGAAATAGGGTTCAAATCTCAACTGAAGCAATTTTTTAATAAGGTTTATTTATATATACCTATATGAAAACTACATTTTAACGCATAAAAATACAAGTTGATTGTGGTGTAGCGAGCAATATAGTGTTACGTGGGTTCAAAACTCAACCGAGCTATATGGTTTTTCTCTTGTGAAAAAATATTTACATCCAAAGCAACTATTTTGGTACCCCCTCCCACCCCCGAAAAAAAAACACACGTGAAATTTGGATCACGAACAAAATTCATCAGTTATAACACTCAAAAAAAGAAGCTGTTTTCCATACAAATCGATTGTGGCGTAGCGAGTAAGACTAAATAATAAACAAAAGCAGTATAGTGGTACACGGGTCCAAAACTCAACAGAGTCGTTTGTTTTTTCTCTTGCGTAAAAAATATTTGTATACAAAGCAACTGTCAAAAAAAAAAAAAAAAAAAAAAAATGGAGAAATGTTAAACATCGCAAACAAAATTTATTCACCACCAGAACTAGTTCTGGGGATGACAATTTCGAACAAAAGTCATTGCTCTGCTTTATATTAAAGACTTTTTCTTAATATGTTAACATCTGACATCTATATTAGATTGATATAATTTTTCTACATACCCAGCTAAAAATAATATGTATGGATCGTATATTTTTTATACATGTAGTTCAATATATATTTGAGGGTATATGGAGATATATGACCATACATATGTATATACATATATTTATGAATATATATCAGTAACTGTATTGTAATTTAAAATTAAAATTAATTTTATTTTTTATTTTTTTAAACTTTATTTGAAATATGAAAAATAACATATAATAATTTTTAAAAGACACATATTTTAATGCAAAAACTGCAATTTAAATATGTAGATTGAGGAAAATATCAGCTAGCCTTGATATGTATACTATTCCACATTTCCTCTTAACAGCATACAATATAAATAGAACATACTCACGGTAGCTGGTTCTAAATATGCGCCGAAATTAATAAAAATTCCCGCATTTTTCTTATCTTAATGATTTCGTTACATATTTATTTTTTCTAATATTGCAGTCTCTTGCAAGTTTTTTAGCTGTTGGACCTCTGCAAAACTTTTCTCATTTATAATTTGTGTCTAATATAAAAGGAATTCTTGAATATTTTCAATAATAACTATTTAGAATATTTAGCCATTTATCAACTTTTAACACTAATAATTAACTGAATGAAGAATTCACTTTTATAAAAATTATTAAAATATTTTTATATTTGTTTTAATTTATTTTTGTTATGTCAAGAAACTTTATTTTGAATATATTGACAAATACTTTATCAAAGACACAATTTATTTAGTATTAAAACCTATTATATGAAATTTAGTAAAAACAAGGAAATTTGTTAAAGATATTTGTATGAAATAATACAAATATGTAAGTTTGTTATTTTAATCGATATACAATTTTATAAGCAAAAGCATAGATAGTCATTTCAGATAATGTAGCTTTAATATTTTTTTTTAATATATGAAACTCATTGACATACATGTTGCCTAAAGAAAGTGTTTTTGGATTTTTTGGATAGATCATATATACTTTCAGATATGGAAAATGTTTTCATATATGACTAAAAATTCACATATATAGTTCCATATATGATAATATTTTTGATATATGGTTATATATATGAATTCATATATGACAAATGTTTCTATATACGAGCGCATACTATTTCATACATGGAACCATATATATCCATATATTTTCATACATGGACCATCCATATACAATAATATACGATCGTTTTTAGCTGTATATTTTATAATTTATTCTAAAGTTGTGTATGACACTAAAGAAGATTTGACGCTGGCTTAATGTAATACTTTTAATTAATATATATAGGTTATATTTAACTCGTTAGACACAAATACTGTAATTAATTACATCAGTATTTTTTTTTGGTTACATTGGGGGTCTGATAATGAAGTATTTCACCAAAAAGGTAGAGAGAATAAAAGCAAAAATCGCCAATTTTTATTGCCATTATCTAATATATGCCGGTGAATATTTTTTCAAAAGTTTAGAAAATGCATATGTACAATATCTGATTTTTATAATTAAAATATCGAAATTACTTTTACTCACACCCTTTCTTATTAAAAAATCATACTTTGTAATTTGTGTGAGAGAAAAATAAATAACTATAAACTATCTAGTTACACTCTTAACTTAACAAGACTTAACTATCTGTCAACTTGTTATCAGATTTAGGAAAAAAAAACAGACCACATTAGAATTTTAAAATAGCCATAATAAAAACTTACTGGAGCAGTGGCAGCAGCAAGTTGATGTTGAAACAACACACAGGATAACACAAGACATACTACTTATAGCTAACACTTCTGATATAAGAACTACAATTTATACAATCATAGAACGATGGTGACAACAAGTGGCGTTGTTTTTTTTTATCTGTCTGTTTACTCAACTCTCCGTAAGTATTTCAACTCAATCTGCGTTTATCGCAAGTCATATTATATATTGATATGCATAACACAACATATGGTTACAAATATATATATATATATATATATATATATATATATATATAAACACCATTATATTATGCATAATTATATTGTGGGTCTTTGGAGCAGCAAAATTATTACGACGATGACTTCTACCTTTAGCAAACTTCGACACAAAGTTTCGCGTTAATGTTATTCAAATTTAATGGTAGTTGGCTTGATTGGTGGCTATGTTGACGATATGCTATCTAAGATATAAATTCAGGATAAAACTAAAAACTCAAATGAAATAAATTGAAGTTAAGGAGAAAAAAATACTCTATGAACGCGCGCTGTCATCATAATTGATACGTTTGATCGATGGATTGGTTAGTTAAATGTCGCGCTTTTGAATGACTAGTTAGTGGTTGTGATGGTGGAGGTAGTGTTTGGCTAGATGAGTGATAGTGTGCAATGGGACTACTATATGTCTAGATAATCAAGCGTATTGTTGATTTTGACGACCTACCTGTTTATTAAATCGTATAAAAAAAAAAAATAAAATACACACAAATTGTATATGAGGGTTTTACAGAAAACTCAAGTAATTCCAAGTCAAACGCCATCAGATTTCATCATTACTTTTTTTTAAGGTTCTCAATACAAAATTATAATTAGAAAATTCTAAACACTAAGTAAGTCATTGCTGAGATCAAAAAATGTTTTATGACTCTATTATTGCTTCACTACAAATTTTATTTCCACCCTCGTTCACAGAAGAATACACTTGCCTTAACTGAGACCCAATCTAAGATGAGATCATAGTGCTAAAGTTTAGAGGAGGTGGTCGACATTTGTAGTTCCTGTTCGTTATTAAAGTTTTCACATACAATGTGCAGTGTCTGTGTGTATTTAAAACCTAATGAAATGGGAAAAACTGATTGCGTCTTTTATGTTTTAGATGTCTATCACTTTTTTCACACACAAATATACAAACACACATACCTTTACACATTACTTTGGCAATTGTATGTTGCAATGAAGACAGCCTTTACAACTCATGTGGGAATTCAATCAAAAATTGTCAGTTAAGCGGCACTTTAGTCTACTACACTAGATGTTAGTAGTTCCTTAACTGTCTATATGTACCGACAGACCTGTCTAGTTATCCATACGTTCAAATCTTTAAGACTTTACTACTCCTTGTCTTTGTATTCGTTAATGGTAGCGGGTTTTAGATGTTTTTATTTTTTTCTGAGTTTATTTTTTTTTTTCATCTGCTTTTGTAAAGACATTTAACAATGTATTTTGTTCTTAGTGGTGTGAGAATAACTGAATTTTGTTAATAGAACAGGTACTTTTTCTTTTTCACGCGTCAATATTGTTTTCCTATGTTATACTCTTTTTTTACACTTTTTGCTTGGACTTTGTAAGTGCAACAACTTTTTTTGCTAAGTGAAGTTACAAAAAGTTGCCAGATTACACTAAAAAGTTCAATCATAGCAGATTCATATTAGTGTATATTACTTTGAAAAATTTTATGCTATAAGTATAATAATTTATGCATCTAGATAATGATGATAAGCAGGGAAACCACAAGTATGCTCAAAAAAGAGGAATTTATGCGCATTAAATATGCGGTAAAAAACGAAAAATATGATCTAAAAAGGCAAAAATATGCACTTAGAAAGAAACTATTTTTGTAATTTTTTAACAATAATTATATTTTTCATTCAAAGAAAGAGTTTTATTATTACCTTAATGTTATAAAATAAGCCAAAACTGAAATTTGTTAACTGTGCCGAAATTTAATTCCCCATTTTTTTTATTATATTACATAAATACGATACTGATCTTCTGTTTGCTTACCCGTCTAATTCTAGACATTATTATTAGTTCTGAAATTGTCAAAATTATCGTATGCTTTCATTAAAAAAAAAAGAAATATTGTTTTTACAACATTAACTAATGCTATTTGGGCGAGTTTAAAAGCTAATACGTCCTCTATATAACGTTTTAAAAATAGCTTTAATGAAGAGAAATTATAAATGACCTAAATAAGATCAATTAATCTGTTTCTAAATCTTCAATCATGTTGATACAATCCAAGCTTCTCAGAGATAAAATGGTTTCCATTAAAGTTAATTTTAAATATTAAAATTAAATGTGCCCTAAAAGGGGTTAAATATGCTCAAAAATAACAAAATATATCATAGATATGTACTAAAATATGCCAATAAAGGTAAAATATACAAAAATATGAACTTACAAATCGATGCCAAAATACTTTATTTTTTCTGAAAACATGCAATTGCATACTCGTGATTTCCTTGATGATAAGCAATTCTACGTTTTAGTTTTGTGCATTTGGGTGGCCCCAAAATAAAAAGTATAGATGTTCAAAGCTCAAATGAAAATTTACTTCATTCTAAGATATAGTTTCTCAACATTTACATCCTGACATTATCAAAATGAAAAAAGGTCCTTTTTTCAGATTTTTTGGATTTTTCGCATTTTTTTCGTATTTCAGCCAAAGGATAAATATGAAAATTTGGTACTACAATAGGTCTTTGGGACGCGCATTTAATAACATAAATAAGATTTGAGAATAGATATAAATGAGTCCGAAATTTTACAATTTTTCACAAAAATTTGTATATTTGATATTTTTTAGATGTATACAAAATGATCCTCTAGTAGTTATAGCGAAATTGGTTTTTATGTTTTTTTTTTTTTAAATTCGAACTTGTTTGAATTTTACTCGAAATTTTTTAAACATATTTTTGCTATATACAAATGCTTCTATAAGGGACGAAATGAAAGGAATTCTGTATCAAAATGCACGTAATCTTATAGACTTTTTAATGATATACAACATCTTTTAGTGATATATAACAACAGCATGTTTTACTCATGAACGAAATACAGAGACATTTTATGATAAAATCTGTAAAATCTTATAATGTCAAAAATGCAGTTCAAGTATTTTATCCTTAACTATCCTGAGATTTTCCAGCAAATTATTCTGAAATTATTATAAATTTAAACACATCAGAATATGTTTTCTTAATCTCAGATATTGTCCTTTTCTTCAACAGTTCAAATTTTATAAAATTTTAAAAATATCCTGTCAGTATTTATGTAAATTTTCTTTTCAATATAAATATTTCAATTTTAAAAATTATCTAATAATAATTGGCGCAGTCGTTTTTTATATCTAAGGACGAACATTATCGGTCCATTAGTTTACTATGCCCCATTCAAATGTTTCCTAGCAAATTATTTTAGTGATCACAATTATCTTAAATGTACGAATATTTTAATGAAAACTGATAAAGAAATTCTTTCTTTTGGCTTTATTCGTACATTAAAATTTCAAGAGGTTGGGTGCATATTTGACCATAGTTTCCATATGAGGCCTCCTCTCGAGAAATAATTTAACGTGTATAAATACCATACAAATGTTAGTATCGAAATAAAAATTGGCACGACTATTTTTTTTCTTAGTATAAATCATGCTACTAAAATTCGCAAAGATCGGTCACTAATTGACCATATCTCTAATACAATACCAATTTCAGAATGTCGCTTTAAGACGCATAAATGTCATGTAAATAATTTAGTTTGTGATTTCATTTGCAACAACTAAAATTTTTAAAACCATAAATGATATTTCCAAATTTCAAGAGGATCGGTCCATAATTGAACATAGTTCCCAAATGAGATTCATTCCAGGAAATCACTTTAGTGGGCATAAATTTCATAAAGATGCTGGATTTTGAAAAAAATGGCATAAATAAGTTCTGTATAAGTGATAAACCGCAATATGAATTTCAACAAGGATTGGTCCATATATAATCATAGTTTCTATATAAGGAGCACTTCCGAAAAAAAACTTTAACCCCGTTCCTGATAATATAAGTTATTATATGGTTCTGCTTGACTGGCTACAGTTTTTTTCCTGTTAATTATTCACAAAATGATATTAAATATATTAAAAGAATCATAACCTACTATCTATTCGCAGATTAGAACTATAAGAAATGAATTTAAAGTTACTCAATTACTCAAAATTTAAATACTATGGCTTACAAATGGCTATATTAGTTTTCCATGTTCAATGTCTCACTAAACTGAAAATTAAATTTGTACACTTGTTCTTAGGAATTACTTTCAAATCGTTGTATGGATTAAAGTAATAAAGTTAAAATCATAAAATGTTACCAACATTGGAACTGGATATCTTTAACATGTAGTATTTTGAAAATTATTTATTGAAAACTTTCAAGGATATTAAAAGATGAAATATTTGAATATTGAAAGGAGTAAAATTAAAAATTAACCTTGTGTATCCTTCAAAACTTTAAATTCCTTTGAAATGGAAAAAAGAAGACGAAATGAACTAAATCTATATTTTCACATATACATGGAATTTATCATGTGTGAGACAGATTTTTGATTTTTGTTGTACGGTATAATATTTCATACTTCTAACAACGAAATAAATTAAGTTTAACTGAAATATATATAAAAATTATGCTAAGTAGCGTACTTTTTAAAATCATTCCAAGTTCGTTAAAATGTTTCGTCAAACAAACAAATTTTTAACCGCACTAATATATATTCTTAAAATGAGATTAAGAACAAATAGTTTTCTGACATTTAGGTCTACACTAACGGAATAAATTTCAGATTTTCCGATAAAACTTTCATTTCGAAAGGTCATCGTGATATTCGTCCTATATTTTAAAGTTTCTGCTTTGATTGACCACTTGCAACTAAACCCCTTATTTTAAAATTGGTTGTAGATTTCGAATTATCAAATACATAAATCATTAATAATTTCTGCACACAGAAAAAAACTTTTGATTATGGTTATAGATAATTTTGCAAATATGGTTGAAATAATTCTATAATATTATGGTCACCGAAAATCGTAATATGTTTGTCACAACCATATTATGGTTTTACGGATCCAACCCACGTTTGACTAAGTATAATATGATTGTGGCAAATATAATTTGGTTATTTTGCAATTAATTATAGGATTGCAGAAATTATTTTTATGTTTAAAAACTTTAAAATATTATGATGTTGTTCAAATATGATAATTTAAAAAATACCATAATTTAACATAAACATATTATTATAAAATTTGTAAACATACAAATAATTGCGACAAACATATAACTAATTGCAGTACAAGCTTATTATATTTGCCATATAATTGTTACACATTATTGTTACTCAAAAGTGTGTTGGATCCATGCATCCATAATATGTGATTATGATTATACAGTGAACATAATATTATAACATTATTTCGAGAGTATTTGAAAAATTGTCTACAACGGTAATCAAAAGAATTTTTTTTTAAGTAAACAATGACAAATCGTTCCTATTGTTGGAAAACTGCTGCACGAAATACGGTCCAACAACATTCGCTTATAATTAAAATTTTACTCAAATTCTACTAAAATTTTCAAGGAAAACTCAAGATAAGAATGGCAAAATCTTTTTGAAAGGCATTCCATCTGCAATCATCTTAAAACGATAGCCATGCTACTGCTTTGCTTTGATTTTATATATCTTACTTTTGAATATCCAATTAAACAAATATTCACCTATACGTATGAGAATTTAGAAACCAACTTTAAAATTGTTTGTAAAGTCAGGAACATTTATGATAATGAATTGTTTAATTATGCTTGTTATGGTAGTATTCTATCCTGTTATCGAGAGGAATATTATGTAGGATATCTTGAATTTTGTAGCCTTTATCTGATTGAAATTATATTTAATATTACATTTGATAAAAACTTCTGAGAACTTCTCAGGAATCTTTCCTGTTGGTTATTTTTTCTGGAATGTGAATGTACAAAGGGGAAGACTTCTGATTAGATAACTCTCGTTACCTGATCAGTATTTCTGCTATAGAACGACATCCGTAAGTAATTCAGGTTTTGTATTTAAATAACCTACAGACATCCTTTATTTTCCTCCTCTTAGATATTGTGAATTTGTAGCGAATTTGTTCAAAAACTTGTTTCCGTATAAGTTGTTGGAGCTAGGAGCCTTATTTTTATTATGATGTACTATTGCAATGTCTTTTCTTGTGAAAAAATATTCTCAAATATGCAACATATTATTGACCTTTCGGAATATTTAAGGTACCAGTGGTTCCACTAGAATCCAGGAATATTGGAAATCAATTGGTTTTACACTGTGTAAAAATATATGGAATCTACTTTTGGATTGTTCGGTAATGCATGCTATCATATACTTTGCATCAAACTCCATTAAGCCATATACACCTTACCTAATGGTAACTACCCTAACATGATATCTTTGACAACTCCACACACTTAGCACTTTAAGGGTTCTTTTTTTTTTTTTGCTTTTTAATGTGGTTGCTCACTAAAAATGTATCAGTAAAATTTTGTTGGCACTCAATGTGACTAATAAGCATTAATTCTGCTATATTAGTAGTATCGTCTAGCAACAGTAATTACAAGAACTAATGCTTACCTACTTTGTTGAGTAAGTTGGGCTAAGCATTCGCAAAAAATGTGAGGAAATGTCTGTATTTTTCCTTAATATCGCCAGTTATGTAAATGAATGTTGATTTTATTTATCTTTAGATATATTTTAATTTAAGTTGGTACATATAATTTAATTTATCGATTATTCAGTTACCCACTAATATGGCAATATATCTCTAAATTCCTTTCATGTAAACCTTGTAATCAAACCACTGGTCACAATTTTTTAAATAATTCAATGTCCTTTATGCTACAAGGATAAAGTCTATTGAATTTGGTTGTGATCGGTCTATTATTTCACCTAAGTAGGGGTTTAACGATCAGAAATACCTTGAATATAGTAATATTTAATTGAAATTTGGCACATATAAATTTTATATAGGTAAAAATCGATGTGCTAACATATAAACGCCTCTTCCGAAAATCTATTTAACGTGCATAAATTTCATATAAATGTTATATCAATTTAATATTTGATACAAAATAGTTTTATATAAGTGGAAACCACAGAGCCACATTTCATCAAAATCGGTCCATAGTTAACCATAGGTAACATATAGGAACCACTTCCGGCAATCACCATAAAACGCATAAATAACATAATTTAATGCATACATATGTTTCTGATATACATACAAAATGGTGTAGGGTATCATATAGTCGAACTTGACCGACTATATTTTTCTTACTTGTTCACATTTAAAACAGTAATCGAATATTTCATAGCTTATTGTCCCTGGCAGCATTATTGCATAAACGTCACAAAATGGCTTAAATGGGTCAAAATAAGTGATTAATGAAATTAAGTTTTTATAATAGTGTTTGATGGATAAAATCTTGCATTACTAGTTATCAAAATCAATCATCTGTATTTTTTAGTTTATCTGTAGTGAGATGTCAAAATTGGAAAAATATTGGTGATTTCGTATGCAGTGGAAAAAATTAAAATTTTGTTGAAATCGACTGCCCATATATATTGTTATTTTAAAAACTGTCATCTGTAGTTTAACGAAAAATGTTATCAATTAATGACGGGTAGACTGACGGTCGCTGCCTTAAAGACAAATATTCCTAAAATTGCTAAATTTACTCCTTTTACTTGTTTATTCCTAAATTAAAGAAACAACATATAAAGTAAGTTATTTTTATCATTTCCTGAATTAAGCGTCATTTTTCATGCTGTTGAAACCCTTGTGCGTCGTTGGTTAGTTTGCCCTCCTTATTATAATAATCTCTATGAGCGGAATCAATCTTCAAAGTTATGGCTAGAATAAAGAAAACAGCGCACACGTTTTGTGATAGTCTCCACAAAATGTAGTACTTCTTGACTGTATTTCCATAACAGTCCTACGAAATAGTATTTAATAAATCTCTCTGATTACACTGGACGGCAAAACAAAAAGAGGTGTACTAGATGGAACTTGCGTGCTGAGCACGAATCTACTTTCAGTTTTTTTTTTTTTTTTTTTTGTTTTAATCAGGTCTTGATTCTTTTTGTGGCAATTATATGAATATATTTCACTATAATTCAAGAACTCTTAGTACGATTTAGATAAATTATCTTCAAGTAATCTTAATATATTTTTTCCCCATTATTAATAAAAATTAAGACCTGATAGAACCAGTGAGTCTCCTTAATAACTTAATTGTAGGTACACGTTTTTACTAAATTGTGGATAAAATCAACATTTGTGCATCAATTTTGACTGTCCATGGTTTATTTCATTCATAGCATTACCGACTATTTTCATAAAATAAAATAATTTTTTCTGGCATTAATTTCTGAATAACCCTGAAAATGTTGAGCAAATAAAATAATAATGTAAAAGCGACTTGAAGATATTTTTTTCCGCATCTTTATTCCCTACACCACCATAGGTGGTTGGGGTATTATGCGTTTGTGCTGATGTTTGTAACGCATAGAAAAAGTTATCCAACGCCCACCTTAAAGTGTACCAATCGACAAACTAATGATGTCCTGGTAAACTGTCCATGGCTGTCCATGTAAACTTTGTGCACAAACAGGGCGCAATTTTAAAGATAATTCAATGAAATTTGGCACGTGGGACTTTCATGACATAATAACAATATAGCAATATTTTAATATCGGTATAAGGAAGTTTTGTATAAGTATCAATCTTTGTGCCAAATCTTATGAAGATCGGTCCATAATTAACCATAGCTCCCATATAAAACCTTCTTCCGAAAATCACTAACGTTAGTGTCAAGATAATATTCGACACAAATAAGTTTATGTTAGTAGAAACAATATTGCCAAATCTTATGAGAATCTGTCCATAATTTACCATAGCTCCCATATAAACTTACTTCCAGGAATCGCCCTAAAGTGCTCAAAATCATCTAGATGTCAGTATAAACGCATTATTCTATATTTGTATATTTTATTTTACATTTACTAAAATTGGCCGCAGGAGTAATATTAGTCCCCTTCCCCAATTTTTATGCTCATACACAATGGTGTAGGGTATTATATAGTCTTGACCAACTATATCTTTCTTTCTCGTTTGGTATATCGTATATCTAAATCAGTATGTTTTTTTTTAGTACACGATAGTTTCCAAACGAGAGCACCTATAATAATGAAATTTTGCATAGAAATTCAATATTATATCCAACCCATTTCGGTAAGCAGTGAAAAGCCATTAGCATTATTACATTACATGGTAATCAGAGGTTTTGCTGGTTTTTGTTTTTATATAAGATCTCAATTAATTGCAAAATCTGGCATCACTTTACCTCGCAAAAAAATCATTTCATAGTCAACTTCATATTCTACTATATGTCTTTACTAACATGTTATATGCCACTTTAATGATCTTGTCTTAACAGCAGCACAATACTTGGTTGCTAACGTCAAAATATAAGAAATAAATAAAAATATTCTATGCGAACAAAACAAAAAAATCGCATTCAATAAAAAACCATATTGATGATAATACTTTACAACAAAATTTACAATCAAAAAAGTTTTTTCATTATAAAAAATAGCCTTATGATCCTCTTCACATAAACATGATGATCATCATAATAATTATCATCAGATTAAAAAAAATAAACATCATTCAGAGACATCATCGCCATTTCCAAATTGCCGCAACAAAAACAACAAGTAGAAAAACATCAGCAACCAACATGTTGACCACCAACAGAGCTTTTATTGGTTTTCAGAGGCCTATTAAGTCATAGGCATACGTGTGGACAGACTTGACTACCATACAATCAACACAACACATTTATACAATTTATTTCATGCAACTACATATTACATGGTTAGATAAATGGATGGTATGGTGGTGGCAATCAAATGATTGTTTTAAATTTTCAAGACAGTTGAATTTAAAAGAAATAAAAGCAGCAGTGGATGGCTTACAAAAATATGAAGATGGTAGTTAAAAAAAAAAGAAAAAGAATACAGGCAAAAAAAATGTTGTGTGAATTTTTTAATTTGATTTTTTTCTTTAACAAATAAGGGGAAATTAGTGGCAAACCCAGATTTTTTAGTTATATTGATAGATTGAATTTTTCAAGCTTATTTAGATTATAATGTTTTAAAAATATATTAAAAATTCCAGATTATTATTAATTTTTTGTTACTTTATATTTGAGCGGTGTTTAAACAAAAAACAATCACTTTTATTCTTGTAAGAAAAAGACCACACTATTAACAATTTTAGTTAAACTAATAAAAAAATACCACATTAGGTGGTACAAGTGGTCATGTAAATGAAAAATTACTACCAAATTGTTTACAATATTAACGGCTTTATGCTAATTTTTGTTTAGAGTTTTATACATCTTTTTAAAAGTTTTGAAGTTAAGTATGTGTCAGTGTATATGAATGATCTTCAAAGGCTATGCCGTTTTTGTGTAACCAGACTTAGATGGTTAATCGGCAGTTTTCGACCTGTTAATAAATAGTTTTTAATTAGTTTTTAACAGCGGTAGGTCCGACAGTTAAAAAAACCTAAACATTTTATATTCTCTTGTTATTCGCTCTATATTTTGCGCCATTTGCGTGGTTTCATTTCTATTGTGGTTAATATTTCAATGCTGTCATAATTTGTCAAATTGTATTAAATTTTAATTTTGAGACAAATAGTTACAATAAATGAGAAGTGGACCAAAAATAATGCAAAAGAATATCATTTAAATAGATTGTGGGATATAAAAAATATCTACAAAAAAGTTGTGTAGTTGAACATAAATTTAAGACATTAAATTTCGAAAAAATTTAAAAAAGGATAAAATAAAAATTTAATATTAACGCAAGTCCTTTTTCGAAATTATTGATAATATTAATCTATATTCTTTGGACTTTTTCTGTAAAACCAAAACTCCATTAAATAGCAGTTAATTCTCTTAAATATAAAATTAATTCCCTAGCCTAAACTTTTTTCCCTTATAACAGCAGCAATGATTTTATATTATTATCTTTCAAACTCTTAGGCTTTTTATTAATATTTATAAATACATCTCTTACAGCTAATAGTTTTATTGAAAGTTGAAATTAATTAAAACACATGTTATTTCAGGCTAACTATATTCATATTATGAATATTTAGGACAGCGTTACTAATTTTCTTTATATTTGTTTCATTATAATCAGTATTTGTATACCCTACACCACATTAGGTGGTTGGGGTATTATGCGTATGTTTGTAATACACCTTACACCTTGTGAACAAAGTACAATTTTAAAGCTATTTCTATAAAATTTGTCTCGCATAATTATTTTGGCATAAGGAAAAAGCCTATTGAAATTGGTTATGATAGGTTCACTACTTCACCTAGCCCCCACACAAATGTCCTCCCGGAATAGAAGTTAAACGACCATAAATGCCTTAAATATAGCAATATTTTAATAAAATTCGGTGCAAGAAAGTTCTGTGTAAGTATCAATCTTTGTGCTAAATTTCATGAACATGGGTCCTGAATTGACGTACATAAACCACTCATCCGAAAATGACTTCAGCCTGTAAAATCCCATACAAAAGTTATTATCAAATTAATATTGGAAACAAATAAGTCTTATATAAGTATAAGTAGATATAGTGCCCATATAAGCTCATTTTCGGGAATCACCCTAAATGCATAAATTCATATAAATGTTAGTACAATGGTTTCCCGCTCTAACGAGTTTTATATTATCAGGCCAATTTGTAAAATCGAAAAATTCGTTAAATCGCGTATATTTGTTACTAATAGAAATAGTTTAAAAGATTTATTTGAAAGTCTAAAATTTCACGTTTTAATGTTGAAACACAATTTAGTTATCCCATAACAAAAGTGAAAAAATTAATTAACAAAATTAAAATTCTTAAGAGTTTTTCATGAATTTTTCAATACATTTTGATGTTTAAAAAAAAAATTAAAGAATGTACTAGTATATTTTATTCTACATTTAGTAAATGTATCGGTTCATACTTGGCCACAGGTCTAATATAAGAGCATTTGCTAATATTGATGTACATACACAATGGTGCAGGTTATCATATGGCCGACTACGTCTTTCTTACTTGTTTTATTTAAGTATTTTTTTATATTATCTTAAATTTAGCAACAAATTTTGTGTTAAGATATCTATTTATTTAGGCATAACAAATTATTAATTTGGGTCATTAACATGTAAGGCTGAGAATTTTTGTTTTTCATACATATGTACATTTTGAAACACTTGCAGAGGCCAACAACTTGTTGAGATTTCGTTCATATTTTTATTTTTTTTTGCTACTTTAATCACTTTTATTAAGTTTAAATTTTGTAGGCTTGTTTTAAATTTATGATGATTTTTTTTTATATTATTAAAATTAATTAATGATAAAATGGTATGTGGCAACATGTTAACTTTAAATTGGAAGTCAATTTGTTAAAGGGGCTTGTTTTCGGTAGTCTAATTAATTTTTTCAGTCTAGAAGTTTTCGAGGCGTTTAAAAATGGCTTTGCAAGTGTTTAGCAAATAATGAAATGTCTACATATGAAATAGTAGTTTAAAATACAAAGTATATAGTATATAAATACAGTAGTGGTTTTTATTTATATAAGATTGTATAAGATTTCTCAAAATATTTATACCCTACATCACCAAAGGTGGTTGGGTTATTATGCTTTTGTGCTGATGTTCGTAACACCCACCTTAAAGTATATCAATTGACTCAGAATTACTTTATAAATCGATCTAACGATGTCCGTCCGACCGTCTGGTCGCAATTTTAAAGATAATTCAACGAAATTCGGTATATTTTAATGAAATTCGGTGCAAAGAATTTCTGCATAATTGTCAATCTTTGTACCAAATTTTTTGAAGTTCGGTCCACAATTGACAATAGCTCCCATATAAATCCCCCTTCCGAAAATCACTTTAATGTGCATAAATCCCATACGAATGGTAGTATCAAGCAAATAAGCTCTATATAAGTAGAAACAACATTTCCAAATTTTATGAGAATCGGTCCATAATTTACTATGGCTCCCATACAAATCCACTTGCAGGAATCGCACTAAATCGCATAAATTCATCCAGATGTTAGTATTATTCTGTGTTTGTGTATATTATTTTACATTTAGTAAAATTGGTCACAGGTGTAATATAAGTCCCTTTCCCGAATTTTTATGCTCGTACACAATGGTGTAGGGTAGCATATAGCGGTCTTGACCGACTTTCTTTCCTTCTCATTTAAACTATAATTTGCTTAGGAAAATGTTTACTAAGAATCTTTTTTTTCAAATATTAAGGCTATGTTTTGGTAAGGCTATGTCTTGATAAATCCATCTACCTTTGGTAGAATTCAAAATAATAATAATAACTCCATAGAAATCGAAATATTTTTATCTTAACTAAGAGGTACTAAAAACCAAATTTGAGTTATATATGCTGCTTATAAACGCAAAATTTATACGATAATACAATGCATAAAATCTCTGCAGAATAAACATTGCAATGGGATTCGGGAGAATACCCTCACCAATTGGTGCAGTAGAACTAGTCTTTTTTCAGTTACTAAGTATTACTTGGGTATCAATTGACACCTCTTCGGTCACTAAATGTTAGTTGAGAACCAATTGCCACCACCTCACTCAATTGAGAGTAAATTTCAATTACGATTGTTAAAACCACAAACAGAATAACGTACACAATAATAACCTGTGGCAGAGTGATAAGCGTGAAGACTATAAAACATAAGGTAGATAAAAAGAACGTGGGTTCGATTCGGGGCGCTGTCATCATAGTTTAAGAAATAAATATTAAAAAGTAAATGAAATATATTTTAGTAGTAACACTGAAAGAGATTTGTGATAATTTTTTTAATAGTACTCGCTTTGAGACTCAGAAACTGTAATATGACCAGCATTAAATATATTAATTTAACTGTCGAATAGCATATAAATGGTATTAATTAATCCTCTCAACTGACAACGCCATGTAAAAGTGATAGATTCTCTTCATAAAGTGTTAGACTTGTAACACTTTATGAAAAAAATAGCAAAAGTAGTTGTCGTCTAAAAATTAGTAGCACAGAACAAAGTTTGTACATTTTATTTTAAATTAAAAAAAAATTTTATGAAAAATTTGTTTTAAAATGCATTTTAAGTTTAATTTAAAATTTTATTTGAAAAATTATGTTTTTGTTTTCTTTTTGCAAAATGAAGTACGTACTTCGAAACGGCTGCAAAATTATACAAATTTCATACATTATTTTTAACAGATTTTTCTTGGAAATTTGGCATTTTAAAGTATTTGTATTTAATATTTTCTTGTACAACTATTTTCCTTTCATCATTTGCAATGAAGTCTAATAAAACAAAGACAAAATTTTGACAAACTTTTTAAAATTATCATTATGTATAATTTTATAATATCTATGAAACAAAAAATTATTTTTATGAAGAAAATTTGGGGAAAAAAGTAATGATTTATTCATAATATTTATAAAAACAATTTTGATACTCATATATACTTTTTCTCTGTGAGACAATTTTGTAATTATGATAATACATTAATGAGGATAAAAAAGTTACTGCGGTTATCAAAAGCAATAAGTTTGAAAGCCTTGAGAGTACCTAAAGGGTTTTCCCTATTAAGAAAGGATATATATTAGCTGTCTTTGGTGGCCATATATTTTTTGTGCAGCATATTTCAAATCTGTTGTTTATTATTCAGTTACTTATAACATGGCATCATGTCGAAATTATACAGGAGACGATAAAAACTTCATAAAATCTTGAAACTTAATCATTTTCTTATCTTTTTTATATATTTGGTAAGATTTATTAAGCATCTATCTGTATCCAAAGTATCACAAAAACATTCAGATCAGAACATGCCTAATTTTACGACTGAAAATAGCTTAAAATGGAATAAGGTCTTTTATCCATATATTTTTATAGAACAATAGTAGTAATCACAATTTCATTAAAATTCGGACCATATAAGCAGAAATTATGTGTCAAATTTCAGGAAGATCAGTAAAAAACTGACCATGGCTCCCATAAAAGCCCCTCTTCCGAAAATTATTTGTATGCATAAGTACCATATAAATGTCAACATAACAATAATATTTGACGCCAATAAGTTTTATATGAGTAGAAAACCTAGTGGAAAATTTTATCACTTTCAATCCACAATTGACCATAATCCTCATATAGTGTCTACTTTCGGAAATCAGACGCATAATAAATACTACATAAAGGATAATATTACGATAATATTACATACACAGAAAATAGTTTGTATATAAATAAAAATTACGCCATCAAATCTTGTAATAACCGGTCCCATGAAGGACACCGTCAAAAATAGTAAAAATACATGGTGTAGGGTATAAAATGATCGAACTTGACCAACTACATGTTGTTTGCTTGTTTTTGAGAATAAATTTGCTGAAATTATTAACAAAGTCGCGTTCAAATATTATCTTATTATATTATATAATATTATTGTATAAATTATGCCTTTTTACTTGTCTTTAATTTGATGCTTTAAAACTCATAACCAGCGATATCGTTGAGAACTTTTAAAAAGTGTCCAAAAAGGGAAATTTAAAAAAGGGGTCAACAACTTCAATACCTAAAAACCTCTTTAAAATTTTGTTTATTTTATAAGAGCAATATCAAAAGATATTGTATTTTAAGGAAAACCACTAAATTCAATTTTATTAATAACAAAATAATTTACTTATAATATTTTTATTATTATAGAAAAATTATTAATACCTTATATAGAGTATATTTTCCTACTATTTTGAGCTGTATTATTTAAATAAATATATATTTTTTTATATTGAAGGGACTCTTTCATCACTATATTGTAAAACAATTTCAAAATAATTAATTTCTCCTTTAAAATTAATATGTAATGGGCCGAGATTTTTATTTTAAAAAAGGGGACAAAAAAGTAGCCAGGTGGTTGAAAATTTCTGAAGTTTATATATTATTCCAACAATGTATTCAAAAACAACTAAAAATTCAAATGAAAATAAGTATGAAAAAATAAAAATTTCATAAAATCGTATCTTTAAAGTTATTTATGGATTTAAAAATTGTTTTTATATAAATATATGTACGTTGGTTACTAAAGCAATAATTTTAAAACAGCATTTTGAAAAATAAGATATATTTATTGACATACAGGTAAGACCTTTAAAACAACTAAGTATATATTTTACTTCTGTTCAAATGATCATAAAAAAAGGAAGGCAAATTCCACGGAAGACTTATTTCTAGTTGTTTGTGACTCTAAAGCTTTAAGAGAAAAAGATACAATTTTCTTTACGATCTTGAGCTCTAGCGTTTTGGATTGATATTATTGTGTAAAGTTATCAGGGTTGTACTTGTATCTTTTTAGGTTTTGAACTTATATTTACAACCCTCCAACGCATGGATCATTCACTGGAATGATATTGTGTAATAAATAGTAACTGATTCGACACCAGTGTACGGTAAACAATATTTCGCTTATTTCCTGATACTACTACATTTAATCTCTACATCTAATCTCATGATGTACGAAAAGCAGGTAACTCTATCTACTCATCCTTTTTTAAATCAAAACGTCAATTATGTAGTAGCCAATATACCAATATACAATTATTTTGATATTAAATATTTATTTGTTTATTGAAAATTTCTATAAATTCTGTTAAAAATTATATATATATATATATATATATATACTTATTTATTTTTTTTTTAATAAAAATTCTAATTTTTACTACAAAACAATAATAAAAATAAAATTTTTAAAATTAAACTCACTAAAAAATTCAATATTCACTAAAAATTTTAAATTTTCATTAAAAAGTAAAATTTTCTCTAAAATTCTAAATTTAAATAAAAATGCAAATTTTCAGTAAAAAATCAAATTTTCACTAAAAATTCAAATTTTCACTAAAAATTCAAATTTTCACTAAAAATTTCATTTACACATATTTTGACCAAAAATTAAAATTTTCACAACAATTAAATTTGTAGAAAAAAAGTAAGATTTAAGTTTTCACTAGACTTTTCTAGTTAAAAAAAAAACAAATTCATATATATATATGTATATATATATATATATATATATATATATATATATATATATAGTTTATTAGATGAAATAACGCTCAAAAATTTGCCTTAGGTCTTCGGATTTTGTTAATACTTGGCATAACCCATAGTGCCATTTTTTTCGGATTTTGAAAAACAGGCGATTTTTTATTTAAAAAAGTAAAAAAAAATCTAAAAAGTATGTAAGTTTAAACATCGATGTCTCTATAAGCTGTAAACGTATTTTAGTGATTTGAATTTCATATAGATGATGAATATGTCCTCTTTAAACGCGGTTATTTAAAAATAATACTATGACTTAAAAATGCATTTTTAAGATGAATGTTTGAAAAATTTCCACGTTTTCAATTTTTGTCTACCTCTGATATTACAAGAATTATTATGTTTACTAAAAGTTCCAATATAGATTGTTCCAGGACAAAAAAAAATTAAATACTCCTTCGTATTTTTGTCACAAAAAATATTTTTTTAATAATTTTTTATTTAAAAGAAAATAATAATTTGTTTTCTCTTAAAAAAATATTTTTTTTTTTTTTTTATTTTTTATTTTTTTTTTTTTGTGAGTTTATTCAATAAATAATTTATTCATAGAATGTGGTACCATTTTGTGCCAGAATAATGGCTAATACATTGTGTAATAAACATCTTTGTCTCCAATACTAAGCAAAAATATTTAAAACGACAAGGGTACAAATTTCTTAAAAATGCAATTATTATTAATTTTGTAGTAAAGATATTGAAAGAAAATTATGAATTTGTCAAAAATGCATTGTAAAACTGTAATCGCATTACGAGTGCAATTTTAAACGAACAGTTTTCCTTTAACATTTATAAAAATTTAAATGGTTAATAAATTCGAGATTTTTTTTAAATTGGAAAAATAATAATGAGAAAGACTAAATGGCTCCATAGGCATATATGAGTATCAGATATGAACAAAAAATGGAAATTTTTTATAAATCTCTCGTGGAATCAACGACATATAATATCCAAAATCCGCTTTTAACAAAAATTTTAAAATAATCATTATGGTTTAACAAGATCTTTTATTTTGTCATTAATTAGCGATCTATTTAAAATGTTTGTACAAAATATCATTTAGTGACAAAATTTATTATTTGAAAATTATTCGATACTTACACAGAAAAATTATTACTGTATATTTTTCGTGTTAATTGAATTAATTGTTTCATTTTGCATCTAATTTTAATAAATATAGTCAAGTAAATATAAAATAAAAATAAAATGTATGTACAATTTTTTTTTTCTCACTTAAATTTTTAATTCATCAATCATTTACTTGACTGATTTGATACATTTTTTAATTGGAAAATTTTTTCTGTTTTTCTTTTTTACAGTTTTTATTAACTGATATAATAATTTTGGTGAGAGGTGCAAATTTAAAAAAGTTTTTAATTTAATGAATTATTTGTTAATATATTTGATGATACTTTACTTTTTTCTGTATAACGATAAAAATTTGTCCTTATAAAGTTATGGAATTACGGTACTTTTGTCTTTTCAATTTTTTATAAAAACACAAAAATTAAATTTCTGTATTTAGGTTAAAACTCCATCTCTAACATATTTTCTCATTGAAAATTTAAAATATCACCCACTATATTTAATACGATATGTCACCTCAATCACTCCAATTATATCAAAAAACAACAGTAACTTCAAATAACCATTACCAACAACTTCTTAAACTAGTTCAACTTTTCAAATGACTGACATACAAAAATTCTCTGAATTTTCTTTGCACGTTAGCTCGTTGATTAAATCAAATTATTCTGCCCACAAATACGAATAAATACAAAAAATGTCCATACCTAATCAATTATTGAATAATTCAATTAATGCCAATTATCACAATTTTTGCACCCAGCTGAAATGAAACTTTTTCTTAGCTCCTTCATATTGAACCTGTTATCAATCAATGATTTCCTAAAAATGTTTATAGAGCGCTGGCTCACATGGTTAGTGCTATGGCTATGGATTGTTCACAGTCGCACAACCTTTCACTTGAATATTTCTTTATTTTATTTTATATACAGCAGCATTGCCTGGCTAAGAAGCCAGACTAAAAGAAAAACTGAATAGTATACCAAATTGTAATGTATGGAAAAAAATGCAAAAATGTTTAATGGAGACTTAATGATATCATTAAATGTGTGTTAAAAAATTAGTTAAATAAGCGTCAACAATACGACAAATATAAATCATTTGTAACAGCAGAGTGTTGGGAAAAATAAATAAATAACACCAAGCATAGTTGAAAGAAAGACTGTCTAGTATAAACAATTGATAGACATACTAGTACAAATGGACAGTCTAAAAGACAGACAGTCGGACAGCCATAGTTATGAACAAATAGATGGATGGACAGGCGAAGACATACATGTACTGAAAAATAAACTAAAACTTGATGTGATGCAGAACAAGTGAAGTAGAAAAAATACGAGTAACAAGTGAAGTGAACATTGAGTACAAGTAATGATACAGAGAAAGAAAAATGGGATAAGGTAAGTAAATTAAAAAATTCTGAATTAGCAGCTTTTCTAAAAGTTTTCCAACACCTTTAGGAATTAAAAAAAAACTTGTATAGCAAAAAATCAAGCAAAGAATAATGATAATTTCCTATTTTTTAATGATTACTTGTTTCAAATTCTTTACAAAAATTATCCGTTTTCTAAGTGTATCCCTATAATTTTCTTCTAAGATCACTTGAAAAGTGTTAAATATTTTTAAACATGCGAATTTGTGAAATGTTTGGTAAACATTTTTTAACATCTCCACAGCATCAAAGTACGTCAATTAACGTGACTATCTCATGAGTCTAACAACATCTCAAATCGCTCTCCCTACAAAAAAGAGGGTGTTTACTTACAACTTACTTAAATAAATATTTCCTTAAACATTCAGATAGAGCTCAGGAAAATGAAAAATAATGAGTTGCATGAAACCATTTTAAGTAACAATTTATATTAAAAAAAAAAAAAAACAAACTGCTTAAACTACAAGTGTAGCACAGAAGTGTCGCAGTTTTACATACTAGTAAGTAAACATAAAAAAAGAGAACAAAACTAGACTTTGATTAACAGTTGAAATATACATTAAAAATAATTGTCAACACACTTTAACACTTTTAACGCTTGTCAGCTCGTAAATCTTTTAGCACCTGAATCAAAGGGGGCATGAGATACGAGTACTAACTTACTTACATACTTATCTTCATACACATCCATTTACAACCATCAGAGTAGAGTTTAAAAAATTTAAACTACTGGAATGAAAATGCAAGGTGCTTTTTTGTAATTTTTGTTGTTGATATTTTCTGCACTATATTAAACTCTTCTCTATGGTTACAATAAACTGACGAGTAAGTAGTACTACTTAGTCTTATAAATTTTAATAGTAGAGGTATGCGTGTAATAAATTGTCCATAGTTTTTGTAAATTTTTAAAAAAAGAAGCATGCAAGCTTAATGCTTATAATGCACAATGGGGTGATTGGAGTATATTAAATATTTTATTAATTACTTATTACATATAAGATATTATATATATATTTACGAAAACATGGAATATTCGAACTTATTATAATAAGTCAATAAACAGTTTGCGGGTTGAGAAGTTATCAGAGAAAAAAAAAATACAACTATAATGTTCAAAATTCATTGACCTATTCTTCATGTCTAATAATATAGGTTCATGTATGTATAACTATGAGATAACTATTTAAGTGTAATAAATAACGTCACTTTCCTGAGTACTGTGTCGTGAGTGTGACTAAAAATTAAAACAGTTATATATTAAATTTTAATAAAATGGTAATGTCATTTTATAAAAGATATTTCAGCTAAGAAAAATAAAAAAAAAAAAATAAAATTTCTCAAAAACTTTCTTTTTTTAGAAGCTATGAAAGTTCTAACTTTAAAGTTTTTGATTGGTACTAAATTATCGGACATAAATTTAAAAGTAACAAATGCTAAAAGATTAATAAAAGTAAAATTTTTTTTAATTCTACACAAATTATTTTTGTTAGATTATAAAAATAACATTGCACTACTTTTTTTGTAAAATTCATAGGTCATGTTTGATTTGCCATTATTTTAAATTTAATCAATTGCAAAAGATCAAATTTGAATGGACAATAAAAAAGGATTAAAAAAGACTTTTTTATACTTTATGAGACTAATTTCGAAAGTGTTTGGATTTCATAAAATGATTTTCCCCTCCCTCCTTAATTTTATTCATAATTTTCTGTGTCGACATAGGCTCAAAATATTCAATTCTTTAATATTTAGTAAAAGCATAGCGCACATAATAATATTAAATATAAATTCCATTTAATACTACTATAGGTAAAATCGGGAAAAATGGATTGAGTTGGAAAATTGTCATTAAATAAATGGAAAAGTTTAGAAAACGTGGGTTCGTTTATTTTATATATATGAAAAGAAAACAGTGGTTAAGAAAGTACAGTATTTTGTAGCTTTTTCAAATATATGCTATAAGGGTAATTAAACTATTATTTATTGATTGCTCCGACTTACCTAACAAAAGGGAGAAGGATGTATCAGCTTGTACCATTAACAATTCCAAACATTTTGCAAAATGTTTTAAAAGTGTACAATGCAAATGATACCACTGTATGACAGTCATTTTCATACATAAAAAATCAATACATGCATGAGTTCACTAGAGACCATAAGTAGCAAACCTGTGTAGTAAGTTTTTCTCCAGGGTCTCATATTTTTTTTTTTTTAAAGGATTTGAAAGTTTTGAAAGGTACACATTAAAAAAGAAAAAAAAAAGAAAAAATAGTTATGAATATTATATCAATCCAGCATGGATGAAAGCTAAAAATTCTACAATATAACAATATTGTTTATTTAAATGTCGCAGCACAAAAACTTAAGAAAATATCCTTTTGAAAATTTTACCTTTTACGCTTTATTTACACATGTATGTCAGCTTTTGACAATATTTTCATACATGAAAAAATCATTATATGGATAAAAAAGGTAAAAACGTGTATCCAGTTTTTCTCCTTGATGTCAAAAGGACTACAAATTTTCGAAAAATGAGCAATTTTCGAGAAATTTATAAAAAAAAAATACGAAGATTATATCATCTCACTATGGATGTCAAAAGAAAGCTACGAATCACTGCAATAGAACAGGGTATTTTATTTAAATATTGCAGTACAGAAAGTTAAGAAAATATATTTTGGAAAATTTAACCCTTTAATATTTTATTTATTAGTCAATTATATACCTTATATAAAGAATATTTTCTTAACATTTTGTTCTTTTACATTAAATAGAAATTCTTTACATTTAAACAGGATTTTTGGCACTCATTTGACATCCATATTGGGTTGACATAATTTTGGTAAATATTTTATAATTTTTTTTAAAGCAATGTATTTTTCGAAATCTTAAGACCTTTTCACAGAAAATTTTATGTTCTGAAGAAAAACTGACTACGTAGTTTTATTATGTATTGGCTCAAGTTTTATATATATATATCGATTTTTTCATGTGTGAGAAAATTTGTTAAACTATAAAATAAAACAAGAAAGAAAGATATAGGCGGTCAAGACTGACTATATGACACCCTACATCATTGTGTACGGGCATAAAATTCGGGAATGTAGCCAATTTTATTAATGTAAAATAAAATATATAAATACAGAATAGCGCTTAGACTAACATCTAGATGATTTTATGTACTTTAGGACGATTTATGGAAGTGAGTTTATATGGGAGCTAAGGTAAATTATGGACCGATTCTCATAAAATTTAGCAATGTTGTTTCTACTTACATAAAACTTATTTGTGTCAAATATTAACTTGATACTAAAATTCGTATCAAGTTAACACGTTAAAGTGATTTTGGGAAGAGTCGTTTATATGAGAGCTATGATCAACTGTGGACCAATCCTCATAAAATTTGGCACGATGATTGAAACTTGTACGGAATATTTTTATACCGAATGTCATTAAAATATTCTTATTTTTAACGTATTTTGAGTGTTTAAACTCTACTCCAGGGTGACATTTGTATGGGGGCTAGGTGGAATAATGGACCGATCACATCTAATTTTAATAGGCTTTGTCCTCGTATGATAAAAGTCGCACGTGCCAAATTTCATTGTATTATCACTAAAATTGCGACCCATACTTTGTGTACAATATTTACTTGGACAATCATCCGTGCAGCCAGACGGATGGACATCGTTAAATCGATTTAAAAAGTGATTCTGAGCCGGTTGGTATACTTTAAAATGGGTGTTGTTGATCAGCACAAACACATAATACCCCAACCACCTATGGTGGTGTAGGATATAACTAATAATTAAAAATTCTATACATAATTATTAGATTATTTTGCAATATTTTATATTTGATTTACTTATTGTTTTACACAAAGTTGGAAACTGATACCGTTATTAAAACCAAAACCATTTAAATACTGTTAAAATAGGTTACTGTAATCGATATTATTAATTGCTTAAAATACCGGTTTTCAAATACTGTTTCACTCAATATCGGTATATGCTGGTATTTTATATGTAATATGCTTTGTAGAAATAATTTCTCATATAATTTACTTGCTTCAAGAAAGATGAAATTATTTTTAATAAAGATTTGTTTAATATAATATTTAAGCCGTTTGTTTTGAAAGTGGCCTAAATGCATACTCAAAAATGATGAAATTAGGTATGAAAATATTAAAATTTCTATACAATTAATTGATTCTTATTTAAGTTCTTTGTTCTCTATTCAAACTTTTTAAGATTACTAAATGCAGAAAACTTAAATTAGGATAAAACTATGATGTAAACATTTAACTATTTTTATAACTAACCCGATTTTTTCATTCATGGAATCTTGTTTTTGGCAAGATTTTGGAACAATCAATTTCGTTGTTACAATAGATATCCCAAAATTATTGGTATTGATGAAATTAATACAGGAAGAGTATTGAAAAATAAAAATTTTTCTTCAGTTCTCCAGTAGAAAAAATCAAGCGCTTAGTATATTCACACAAAAGAACTTTCGGTTATTTTTTTGTAAATAGGTTTTAAAAATTCTTAATGTAAGTCGTCAAAGTGGTAGAGAAAATTCTATCGTAAATAATTTTACGTACTTCATATTCCTTGAGCTAGATATATAGTAGGTGAGTTTGACGATGTTATCCAAAATCACTCAAATGAGCTCAAAGGAAAAAGTGCTCATTCTGGAAGTGTTATTGGACTACAAATTTATTTTTGCATTCCCCTATTTTTGAAAACTTTTTACAATTTGAGAAAGTAAATTTGTTAATACTTTCATTTGTGTAAACTTTCCCAAAGGTTTGATCGTTTTTTTTTTTTGATCTTTTTCATCAACTTTTATACACAAATTTTAAACACATATATCATCTTTAATTAGATTAAAGCTGCTTTTATATATACTTTAACTATGGACGTTAAGTTTGTGTAACACTAACTTGGACGTGGGGTCCTAAAAATTTAAACAACAAATTCTCAAAGAGCTGCTATAAATACACCTTGATTATAGTTTTAAAAATGAATTTTATGATTATAAATTTTTATCAAAAAGATTTAAAAATTTGGAATTAGCTGCTATAAATACCACTATTATAAAGCCCATTCTTATCCCCCCTTTATAAATTTTAATATTTTAAATAATATTGTCCACACTTTTTTTGCAGTGTAATTCTAATTTTTTTTGTAATTTTCGCGATCTACGCTTATACATTGATCATACGAGTCGTAAATTAACTATCTGCCAACTGTATCGCATTACAGTTTTTCCAGGCTTTTACATTTGTCACATGCAATCGATTTTAACCTTACTTTTGTTTTGCATTATTGATATTGGTGGGGACTAAAAAATTCATAAAAATTCTCAATGCAATGCTAGCTTTCTATACGAAGCTATAGATCGAACGGAGGCTTCTTCTGGAGTGAACACGGTGGCAATATATTAGCAGCTACGCCATTTAAACTTTTAAAGCTCCCATCCAAAAAAAAAAAAAAAAATCATCAAAAGTATTTTCAATAATTCTATCGAGTATATTTGGAAAGTTAGGAACTCAATTGGTATTTAATTTTTTTATCACAATTTCTTCTCTACAAAATGAAATTGGCATGTTTGTTCTAGCTCTTACCTAAGCTGTTATATAACTTGCAGAAATATATTTTTAATGTATTAAATTTGTAATGAGATGTTTTTCAGTGAGTGGAATGAGTGATTTTTTCTAGTAATTGAAATGAATATTCCTCAAGAAATCATTCGCAACCCATTATCCGTTATATATTTTTTTAGTGTTGACCTGTGATGTTACTGAAATATTTAATTTATTTTACAATCTTGTCAACATTACCATATGGTCCCACTCCATGAGGAGTTGGGCCAAAACTTTTGTGCGCATTATAGAGTTTTTAGAGTTTATTGAATTGAAACTAGATCCAAAGGTATATGCCTTTCAAATTCATCTATTTTAAAAATCAGAAAAAAGTAAACTTTGAACCGACGGTATTTTAGTTTCGGTACCGTTATACTGATACCGACATAATTTAAAATATCATTACCGATACCTTTACCGAAATAAAAATATATTGAATATCGATATCGTTACCGATACCGTTGTTCGTTTCATTTATTAACCTTAGTTTTACATAATAAAAACATTTAAAATAATAAAATAATATAAAGGATTTTTCTCTTATTTACAGAACATATTAAAATTTGTATGCGAAAGAATAATAACACTCGATTTTAACATATCGTTTTTATAGTAGAAAATATATTTATTAGGCATTTAGTAAGGCTTTGGTATATAATTATGTTTATATTCTGGATTTATATACTTATTTTCACATCCCTCTAGATTTAATCTGATTAAACCTAATATTATATAAAAATAGACTACAGAATATAACGGATTGATGTGTCATTTCTTCAAATTTGATCACCAAATATAAGTAAATTAAATATATACTAATTTCTTTTTCAGTTTAGTAGTTTTTTCAATATATAATAAAGATATGATTCATTTTTTATTGTGCAATCTGTATAAAATAGAACGACTCTACAGTCAAGGAATTTTTCAAGTATTTCAAAATTTTAGGTTTGGAAAAAAAATCACAAAAATTCAGTTTTGTATATTTAGGTGTTTTTATTAACTAGATGTATTAAAAACACCACAAGGAACAATTTTACACTATGAAAAAAAATATGTAACTTTACCAAAATATCAAAAGTTTTATCAAATATTTTGAATATTTATGGAAATATGAAAAAAAAAAAAAATATGTAACTATACCAAAGTATCAAAAATTTTATCAAATATTTTGAATATTTACGGACCAGCAAAAAAGCACAATGAAAAATAACCTAAATGCAAATGGTATTAAATTTTCTATGCCAATTGTTTAAATAGGTTAATTTAAAAGAAAATTTCCATATTATCGATTTATTATTAAATGATTTCAAACGGTTTAATCATTCAGAAAACTAGCACATTCGCAAATTTTTTAAATAATATCTACGCTAATTTTTACAGAAATAAATAATATAAAAATGATGTCGTCCTTAAATAAAATAAAAAAATATATGATTAGATGACAAAAGTGTTAAAAAATAATAATAAATTAAATAAAAAAACTATGGCAACACTAATTAATAAAAAAATAAAATAATTAATACTTGTTTATGTGTTATAAGAGATATATGTTTTCTCATAAAACTTAATATCTAAAAGAGGGTATTTTGTGTAATTTATTAATCCAATACAGACCAAATGTTAAGAGTTTTTAAATTTTGAAAAAAATTTTGTAAATAAACGGCCAATGTCTACATATATACCAAATTTCATTATGTTACCTAGTTTTCTTCATTTTGTTACAATCTTAATATAGGCTCATTTCACTGTGCGTCATCCGCATCAGCTGCTACAACGCAACCAGCCGTTTCTAGACAGTGCAAAAGTCCATCGAACGCCACAACCCAATGCAGCGGTGAAATAGCGCCTTCCTGATCCAATATATCTTTTCTCAAACAATTTTTTGATTATATACACTTGGGATTACAAGGCTTTCTCCATGCGTCTTCGGTATTTAATTTTGTATTGAGCATTATACGACAATCGTCACTCCACGCGACCCATAACATAAATATCCAACAGCCTCCCTAATGTTCTTAACAGAAGATAGGTTTGAAATTTTTGGGTTTTGGGTGTCTCTATCTAAATCTTCCTCTAAATCAGGTGAATATAAGAAAATTCAATAAACCGGAAGTAACGGGTCTTCTGTAGATAAAATTCTAATATTAATTGTTCTCTATATAACTTTATTCTATGGGATGTTACCACGACCAATGCGGTCATATGTGATGCCCATTTAAACTTTTTAGCATTGGAATTTGGGTTTTAACTATTAGTTTTTTTTTTAGTATTTTTAAATTTTTGTAAATGCCATAGAAGTTTTTTATACACTTATTTCTTCGCATCTAGAGATAGATAGTTTTTAGAAAAATAATATAAATTTTTATATATTTTTGCCATATATTTAAAATAATCAGGTATGTGGTCGATCATTTTAAAATCAAACGGTTTGAAAAGATTAATTTCAGTCGAATTTCAAGAATAATTTTTGAAGCAATACAATTTATTGGGAAGATAATAAATACTTTACGAGAAATATAATAAGTTATGTCATAAAGAACGATGAAAGGTGAAAAAATTTGTATTTTAATCAAAAAATAAAACGAAAATAATATATTCATCACCAATTTTTTTCAGATTCAAATAGTTTTGTTTTCAAAATCGATTTTCGTCACATACCTGAATGTATAGAAAGGTCTTAATGTTATTATTCTGACATAAATTTCATATGAATTTACTTGCTATAAATTATTTACTGGGTTCTTCTAAAGTTAGTATTAGAAATAATTCGGCATAAAAATATCATATAAATCTCATAAACAAATTTTTTGGTAACCATTATATAAATCTACGAAGTTTTGTTCCAATTGCAACTTTTATAATCTAAATTTATAGATTTCAAAATATATATTCTAAAGCCATAGTGCACTTTAAAATCAATATATTGGTATACGAGCTTTATTACTTTATAATGATATAATTTTTCTTCTTTATGCTTGGTCATCTTTTCTCTTTCTTTTCCACTTATTTATTTCAAAAGCCACTTCACTTATAAAGCAGCGGTCATTTCAAACTCGTATAACTTTATGTATTTTCATTTCAAGCCTGAGCTTATTAAAAGTCAATAAATTAATAAATTATCGTATTAAAATAAATTGCATCTAAATGTTCTTAGATGCACATTAATTAAATAGATTGAATGATTTATTACCAGATCAAATATCCAAGCAACATTAACACTATGGCTTTTGAAGTGCACTCTGTATACCACTTTGCTGTACTGGCAGCAACAATGTGTATGTCGCCAACAATAAAAACAACAATATAAGCATGGCGTTTTATAACATTTTAAAGGCGTTTTTACCTAAATTGGTCATCATTTAGTTTATGGATATACAAACATATATATATTTGCAAAGTGCAGACATATGTTTGCAGAAGAATAATCAAGTTGGTCTGTAGCTTGTCTTGTTTTTGTGTTTTGTTTTTAGGATGAGCGTTAATTTAGTAGAAGATGATTCTATATGTTTTAATCAATTGTTTGTGGGTTATTGTCATTAATGCGTTGGTTTCTAGCATGTTGTTATTGATTGTTATTTATTTGATGATAACGGTTAGTATTATTACTATTTGCTTTAATATTTTTAATCACTAACAATTACTAATTGATAAATGGGTATAGTTGTTAATTTCACAAGCAGCATTTCTATAGAAAAGTCGCTAGCTACACAAGCAACTTTTATACAGAAAAGTCGCTAGTTTCATAGGAAACTTTTCTATAGAAAAGACGTTAGTTTCACAAGCAACTTTTCTATAGAAAAGTCCTTATTATGAAACTTTTCTATAGAAAAGTCGTTAGTTTTACAAGCAAATTTTCTATAGAAAAGTCCTTATTATGAAACTTTTCTATAGAAAAGTCGTTAGTTTTACAAGCAAATTTTCTATATAAAAGTCGTTAGTTTCACCAGCAACTTTTTTATATAAAAGTCGTTAGTTTCACAAGCAACTTTTCTATAGAAAAGTCGTTAGTTTTACGAGCAACTTTTCTATAGAAAAGTCGTTAGTTTTACGAGCAACTTTTCTATAGAAAAGTCGTTAGTTTCACGAGCAACTTTTCTATAGAAAAGTCGTTAGTTTCACGAGCAACTTTTCTATAGAAAAGTCGTTAGTTTCACAAGCAACTTTTCTATAGAAAAGTCGTTAGTTTCACAAGCAACTTTTCTATAGAAAAGTCGTTAGTTTCACGAGCAACTTTTCTATAGAAAAGTCGTTAGTTTCACAAGCAACTTTTCTATAGAAAAGTCGTTAGTTTCACAAGCAACTTTTCTATAGAAAAGTCGTTAGTTTCACAAGCAACTTTTCTATAGAAAAGTCGTTAGTTTCACAAGCAACTTTTCTATAGAAAAGTCGTTAGTTTCACAAGCAACTTTTCTATAGAAAAGTCGTTAGTTTCAGAAGCAACTTTTCTTTAGAAAAGTCATAAGTTTAAGCTTCTTAATTTTGACAGTAAAAATTAACTTTTAATTTTTAACGAAATTTTAACACTATTTCCTGGTAGTTATAAAATATATTTGCAAATTAAAATTATATTTTTCTTCTGTTTTTTGGATCTTTTATGAAAAAATAAATCAGACACTTAAAGTGTCAGAAAATCTTTGAAAATCTACTCCCAGTTTTCTGCTTTTTTTTTCTTTCTGCTTCTATTATACTGTTATTATAAACTTAACAAATGATTTGATTTGTACTTGTATTATATGTTTGCAGCTGTTAAAAAAAGAAAATTGTCTCAATTACACGTAGCACAATTACAGAAAGGCACACCAACCAGAGTAAATAGCAGTAAATGAATAATTTTATGTTTAACTCCTAACTTATGAATAAGTGTTGTTGCTCATGTTGTACGTTTATCTAATAATAAACATAAAAAACAAACATGTGAATATGAAAAATTTAATGTCATATTATCTGCATCATAATTACCCACATTAGATTTATTTTTCAGTAACTACTTACAGCAGCAGCACGTTTGTTGCTTAGTTTTTCTATTTAATTTCAGTAGATTTGCTATGTTTAAGTTTTATGTATATATATATACAAGGGTATATTTTCTTCTTTGTTAGTTTTTTTTGTCATACTTATGTCTTATAATATGCTTATACAATATATACTTATAACATAAGCACAAACAAACAAATAAATAAATATATTTTATTTAGAAAGAAGCCAAAGAAAAAATTACAAACAACAATACTATTGTATGCAAATTTTTCATATAAAAACATGATTCATATTTGTTATTACGTGCAAGTAAAGTAATGGGTCTCTTGCTCTTTTTGATCTAAAGGAAAAATCTTTTGCCCCGATTTGTTGCAAGCAAATATTAAAAATTTTGAAGTAAAAAAAAACTAACAAAATATGATTTATCAATTTAGCATTTGTTGTTAAAGGAAAAAAAAAGATAGCTTATATGACTTTTTTTGTATAATTTTATTTATTCATTTATTTATATTTTTTGTGCTTTAATGAAACCCACGCTTTGCTTAATTTATCTTATAAAATGCAATAAAAGCCGCTGTTTTTTACAATTCTCTTTAATTTTACAACTTTTATATGAATTTTTTATGATTATGATATTTCATTTTATGTGATTTTTTTTCAAATGAAAGATTTTGATATGTTAATTGACACGTTTATGTGTTTAGTTTATTGATAAAGGTGTGAAGTATATTGGTGGGAATAGATTATCATCTCTTTTGTTATATATTTGAAATTTGCATTCATAATTTTATTGTAATAGTACTTAGAACAAGTGTTTGCCAGAATTTGTTAATCGATTGAAATTCATTAAGTTTATATTCTGCACTAACATGAATAGAAAAGTACCGTTAAATTGATATATTAATTCAGAATTATTTGTATTATTTATTATCTTCAAGAACTACTGCAATTTTCCTTATATTTTTGAAATGTCTTACAAAGAGGTTGACTTACTGTACATTGATAACGAAACATTGTTTAAAAATTCCAGATTTTACTTTATTGCATTATAGATGGCAGAGGACGGATAGAAGTGGTTTCAAAAGAATTTTTCCCAAATATTTAAAAAAATAGTAACTGAGGATTTTAAAATCAGATCTTTGAGTCTGTAAGAAAATAATATAAAAGCAAACATATGTACGAGTTGGTAAATATACTAAACTAATACCCGTGCCGATTGAGAGTTATTTAATTTTTCATTTTATCTTCAGTGTTAATTATTTCATTTGAGAGATAGTACATTTAGCAGAACCAGTTTGTATTTATAACGAATAAGTGAATATTTTTCAAACTGATATAGAATAGTTCAGTGAGGCTGTCATTATATCTTTGTACTAATCAACACCTAAGAAGATCTTAAAGAATAGAACATTGGCAGATGACATGCAAAATTGATTTTTCTTCTTCTTTATTAAGACAACTCTTGAATTTTTGTATCCTTAATTTAGCCCCATTATTTGCCAATTCGTCAGCAGGGTCTTGAATTTTCCCTGTCTCCATGTCCCCAAATGAGAACGATTTTAAAATGTAGCTACATCTAAGTGATGTCTGACATTTGTGGACTAGATTTGATGTAATAAATACATATGACGTGATTTTCGTTGATTTAAAAATATTACAATATTCTAGAGTCGGGTTTATTAGCTCAATGAATTGACCGCTCTGTTTTGCTCAGCTTACTCAATTGAACTAATTCTCTCCATCAGTTCTTTCGCTCAATTGGCTTTCAATGAAATAGCTCGTTATGCGAATGATAATGAGCTATTTCATTAATAGCCAACTGAGCGAATGAGCTAAAAAGCGACCTAGTTCAATGTGTCTATTTACAGAAAACCATACACTTAATAAACTTTTTCTATTTTTTTCAAAACTACAAAAACTAGTAGCCTAAAAGTAAACATTGATAGTAATAAAATGACTTTTTTAAGTAGATCTTTTTAAATATGTACAAAGTTTTAAAAGTATTAGTTGAATGTCAATATGAAATAAAGGAGCGTAAAAGAAATTTACTCATACGTTTTGCAATAGCAGCTCAGTATTGAGCTGAAAGCACTCAGAAAGATGAATAATTCGCTTTGCTTAGTTGAGTGAATCCTTTAATTGAACTATATCCGTCATGAATTGCACACTATTTTGTTCCTATTGTTTTTCCTAACGTAATATAGTCAATTAGCCGCTCTTTAAATGATCATAGTTTTTGTGTATAAAATTTTTGGTCTATAAAAATTCGATCGAGAGTTGCAAAATGATTTGAGCCTCAAACTCTTCAATGTAGACACTGTAGTTCATCTCGTTCCTTAGCTCATTTGATGAGAATAGACCATTTTAAAACACATCCTCCATAATGGAAAAATAGAAACCTTCCTGATTTTAATGAAAAGTGGGTGCAATAATCCATATAGAAGACCGTTCAAAGCTTCAAGAATATAAAATTCTGAGTACGTTTTCAGCTCATTACTTCCACTTAAAACTGTCTCAATATCACTAGGATTAGGCGACGAAGCTTTCGTTCGTATGTAACAGTAAATTTTCACATCTAATATTTTTAGTAATAATATATGTATTTTTCTTTGAAAAGTTTTAGTTGTCATGATTTTCAGCCACATAATGGGAACAAAAGATGATTATTTAGCGATTTTAAAAAGAAATAGTAAATGTACTTTAGAATGGAAATAAAATTTGTATATAAAATTATTTTTTACATTTTGCAATGAAATGTAATAAAACTAAACCAATATTTTTGCAAAATATCTAAAACTATTATGTACAATTTAATAACATCTATGAAAAAGAATTCTTTTTTATGAAATAAGTTCAGGAAAAAAGTCATGTTCGATTCATAATATTTATAAATTTTTAAAATAACAATTTTCTTTTCTGTGTGTAAATACATTTTAACGCAGAGAAAATAAATTCATATATTTGAAATTTTTTTCATAAATATTATGAATTGAACATGACTTTTTTTGATTCATTTCAAAAAATGTAAAAAAGTGTTAGAATTTAAGATATTATTTTTAAACATTATGAACGAAAATCAATGAAAGTAAATTCTTATATCTATGAAACTAAATAATTTTTGCGGGCAAAAAATTTTTGTATAGACATTTAGAGGACAATCTACATTAAAATGCTAGATATGAAGACTATTATGTTCTTATATAATCCCCAAAATATTACGTCTCAATGTTTTAATTTACGTGAGATGGACCATTTTTAAAACGCCTCTAAAAATACGGATTTCTTTCAATAGCACTATAAACAACTTCCTTATAAGAAAATTAACATAAAAATAATGTAGAGATATATTAAAAGTTGAAAAGAATTAAAAAATTAATATTTTAAAATAATTTCAACATGAGTATATTTTATTTATTAAATACAACCATCAAAGACATAAAAAAACATTGGCGTTTGAACATACGAAGAGCTTTTTTTGAAGAATTTATATTTTTCTGTGGAAAATAAAATAGGAGGTGTCCGCAAAAATTTAAAAATTAAAAAATAATTTCCTATTTTTTAAACTAAATATTAATAAATATCAATAATAGCATGAGGAGACTTTTTTTTACTTTCCTTTATTATCCTTACTATATCGAAGACATACGCCTCAAAATTTTTTGATAGGATATTACACCGTTATTATTAAAAATTATGATTTTTTTTTAATTAATAAATGAGAGAAGATGCCTCCTAAATTATTGATTTGGATATACTTAAGGATTTTAAATAGAATTTATATTAAAGAATGTACTTGCTTATCTGAAAGCTTCCATATTATTTTCCCAGGGCTACATTCTTTTCAGACTTGATGAAAGATTCTGAACGTTATCCTTTCAAACTCTCTATAAATATAGCATATTTGACACTGATTAGGGTCCTATAATTATTATATATATCATATAATTATTTCCAATAAATCCTACCACAAAAACTTCACATTTTTCTTTTCATTAAAAAGTATCAAGCATAACCATGCCCAACAAAGGCACTTACTACGACCTGTTACAATAACGTATTTTATTCATATAATATGAAGATTTCGTCGTTTCAATAATTTTTAATTTAGTTGTTTTTTACATCTTTTTTTACTAGATAAATTCTTGTTTTTCAATAAAAAGACATTTTTATAGTTTCATAATTTTTATAGATTTATCCTATCGGATCATTCCATTTAAAATCAACCTGCTAGATCCTCCACTCTTCCGAATTAGATGATATTTGGTATCTTCTTTATTCACAAGTTTAAAAATACCATTTTTTGAGGTGCGCGAAATATCGACCATTCAAATTTAATACAAAAACATGTTTCAGATATCAATTTAAAGGTAATTTTATTTCCTTTAACTGTAGATGTCAATGAATGTTGTAACATGTATATTTTTGAAGATATTCGTATATTTTTTCTTATTTTAGAAGTATTGAAAACAGTGAACTATCGCGGAAATAATACTAAAGTTCGGCATTTTTGACACAAGTGTTAATGTTAATATTCTTGAAAAATTTCATTAAATTTGGATGATTTGTGGAATACAAATTGAAATAATTAGTTCGTATTTATTATGATACTTTTTGTAATAATTCATAAATTATTATGAGTGAGCATGTGACTTACCATGGGTTTAGAAAATATTTTCACTAATAACATACATATTTTTTTTTAAATTTTTAAAAAGACCATTTTTGCAGATATTTACCCGCGAAATATAAATCGCGAGGTATGGACCATTTTGACGTTGAGAAAAAAGTTATTTTGTACGTGATATTAAAGATAATTTTAATACCTTCATTATGATATCCAAATGAATATTCTAACATAAATACTTTGAAAAATATTTGAAATTTTGTGTATACAATATTATAAATTTTTAACTATTTTATACTTTCAAATCGCTATATTTCGCGAACAACTTGATAAAATTTTCTGAGATTTTGTGTCACTCTTAGCTTTGATTAGCTTTGCCCGTATTCCAAAAATTTTAAAGAGATTTATTAAAGATGGTTATGTTGAAATATAGTGACATATCGCAAAAGTGATATGTAAACTTTTGTAAAAGTTTTAGCTTTATGAATACCAAAAGCGTTCATGAAGTATGCTGAGAGCAAAGTTGCCAGTTTGGCTTTTTAATGTTAAATCTAGCCTGTTTATTTTGTATTTAGCCTTTTTCTAGCCTTTTTGGGGTTTCAAATTTGCTTAAAAAGGATAAAATCTTAGCACTTGAACAATAAGAAATATAATTTCCTATATAATATTACTATTTTTTTTAAAGAATCATCTATCGAGGCATTTTTGTGTAGTCATTTGCACAAAAGAATTGAGATTATTTATATTTGCTTCTTTCTACAAATCAAAAATAAATAAATTAATTTTATGGGCTTTCAAAATTGGTTATAGTTATTTTTAAGTATACTTTATTAACCATACAAACTATTTATGAATATAATTAAAAAACAAATCCTATAAAGGAGAAAAATTACAAAAATTTTTTAAGTCAAACAAATTCTAACTTTTTTCTGGCCTTATTTTTTTTGCATTTAGTTTTTTTTTAACTTTTTTAAAGTTCAATTTATCATCTTCTTTTCTCACCTCCTGGCAACACTGGTTGGGAGAATTGATCTTAAGGTACAATCTAAAAGTTTTTGAATAAATAAGTAATTCTTATGATTACAATTCTACAATTGTTAATTTAACTTAAAACAATTATTTCAGAAGTTTTCAAACCAATTAGTAAGAAAAAATTCAATAATTTTTAATATCATTATAATATTCTATTATCATTATTTCTCATAATAATAATAACAATAATAATATAATATAATAATAATAATAATAATAATAATAATAATAATAATAATAATAATAATAACAACAACAATAATAATAATAATAATAATAATAATAATAATAATAATAATAATAATAATAATAACAATAATAATAATAATAATAATAATAATAATAATAATATTATTATTATTATTATTATTATTATTTAATATTTAGTTTAGAAAATAGGAAATTATTTTTTAATTTTAAAATTTTTGCAGATACACCTATTTTATTTTTCACAGGAAAATATGGGTTTTCTTCAAAAAACCTCTTTTATCTTCAGACTGCAATGCAGACTACTTCCAAAATTATTCTTTAATTCCTTAGATAGTTATATTTAATAAATATAAGTTTAAATAATTTTAAAACATTAAATTTTAAAATTCTTTCGTTTGAAATAATTCACAATTTATTTATTGTCTATGAATGTATATTGGATTTTAGTGTGACATCGAAAAGGTCTATTTTGATACTATTAAAAATTACAGATAATTAACCCTTTAAAATCAATAGAGTAAATTTTATACAATATAGAAGTACGGAAGTATTTTTTATACTTAAATATCAATGAGTTTATGAAAAGTATAATAAATTACTTTAAAATCGCAGTCCTAATGGAATAAAAGAAAACCTTTGAAGTTTAGTCACCATTTATAGTTTTTTGACAAGATTATGCTGCTTATAATATTTATTTTCCTAAATAACAATTTTTTTCCATAAAAATTAACAACTTATATCGGACCAGTTATCCCAAAATATTACTTTTGTCATTAAAGGGTTAAATCTATACATATATCAATAGTACTGAATAAATCCAAAATCTAAATTACGATGGAAAATGTCCGAAATATTAAAACTTTAATAATAATAGTATCTAAAGAAATTCGTAAAAAAATTTTACTAATATCTTTATTTTATGAGAATGAAAACTAATTGTAAGAAAACTTTTAGCTGATTATGTATTAGTTGACATGTGTCCAGCGTTCCTGTTTTTGAAAAAATGGCCCAGCTGCTGCAATACCTAAAAACACATTAAAATTTGTTCATTTGATTAAAAAAAAGTGTATTTTAAGAAAACCTTCTAAATTCAATTTTATTAATAATAAAATTATTTATTTATAATATTTTTTATTAATTCAAAAATAAAAATTTATTCATAAAAAAAGTTAATACAATTTTTTTTTTTTTATTAATTGAACTTCTGTACTTTTGAACGCGATCTTTGCTGAGACGACAGCCTTACAAATCAAAATATAGGGCTGAAAGCCTGGATTAACAAGTGTTGACCTTAAGTGTGTTGAACAATTTGTTTTTTATTAGTGATTATTTAGAAAAAGGAAAAAGGCACTCTTAAGAGCCATAATAAAAATATAAGCTAGGCTGTAAATTCTCATCGAATCTGTTTTTTTGTTTTCTCAATTCGTTACAAAACAGATTCGGCATTTGATATTTTAAATTGTTTTCATAAACTCAATCTATAGTTTTAATTTTTAACAGTTTTAGTTTATTTATAAATTTTTTGGGGTCTTTTTCTTACATCAGTATATTGTGAAACAATCTCAAAATAATTAATTTCTTCGTTTAAATTAGTATATAATGGGTGGATATATTTCAAACAACAATTTTTTTTAAAAAGCTTGTTATGTTAAATAGTTGTGAAAATAAGCACTTTTATAATTTAGTATGAAAACAGTCAGAATCGTGTGGAAAAATATTTGTTTTATGCAACCCAGGAAAAAATTGGGTTCGTAATAAATTTAAATTTTAGTAGGCCTGCGAATTTTCGGTGAAAGTTGGTAATCAAAAATTCACTTGAAACAAAAAGACTGATATCTGGGCCAAAATTTTCATTTCGTATCATTTTGCAATTTTTTGCGTTTTTTGATAAAATCAAATCATTTCCAAATAAGTTGGCACTATCTTTTGCAAAGGTCAAACCAAGAAACAAATATGTAATTATTAAAAATTAGTCTAGCAAATGTCGATATATTTTCTTTCTCTATCAAAATAATTGCTGCCAAAGTTAAATTTCGGCCTTTGGTTTTAGTTATAAGTGAAATATATTCAAACTTCTCTTGGAATGACTTTTTAGCCAAAATAGCAAAACTTTACTTGTGGCGCATAAAAAGTGCAAAAATTAATAAATGTTTATTAAACAAGTTAAATGCATTAAATTGATTTGATTTTCATGCAAAACATATTTCAGGAAAGAAAAAAAATCACTTTTATAATATTGGACAAGAAAAATGTTGATCGAAAACTATCTTTTTGGAGGTTCACGTGAACGAAATAATTGAACCGAAATATTTTGGAGATTCGTTTACAACATATCAGCCTTTAAGATTAATGTATAATTTTTAATATTATTAGAATAATTTTTTTTCCAATCAAATCATAATTAAATTTTTGGCAATTTTTTTTTATTTAAATTACATATCCGAATGGCAAACGTTGGATGTCAAATAACTACCAAACTGCCACGCAAAGTATCTCTGCTCCTCCAAATCAACTTAGAAATACCTCAGTGAAATTTTATAGTTTTGTTTTCAAAAAAAAGAATCGATTTGGAATCCCTGTGCAACCCTTCTATGTATTCTGAGATTCACTCTCCATTGCATTGTTAAAAATTTAGCTTTGGGGTAAAAAAACTGAATGTAAAATATAAATGCAAGTCATCAACCTTAAATTAACCGTAATTTTCAGAATAATTGTTACATATCTTTTTACCAACGCATAGGCACAATTTTACAATTTCATTTATTTCTTAATTCTTTACAATATTAAATGATTTTTTGAACTTTGCACTTGGTTTTCAATTTAATTAGAAAACATTATAAACAACAACAAAAACATTACATTTATATCTTGTTTAATGTTTTTGTTATTTCTAAATAACACATGATTATTTCTTATCAAAAACAATGAAGTAAACAAAACAAAAGACTTAAGACACGAACTTGTTTCATGGCTAACATCACAGTGTAACAAGTAAATGATGTTTTCTACCTTAACAACCTTGTACTTGAGAGATCACACGACCTAAACACAAGAATTAAATAAAAATAAGTAAAAAATAAGTAAATTTGTGAAAAAGAAAACTAGAAAATTTAAAGTAAATTTGTTGTAATTAACAAAAATGTCTTTCTAATACTCAACATTAACGAAAAAGTTAATTTAATTTTTTTCTACAGCAATTTTAAAGCCAAATAGTTTTGTTTAAGTCTTTTGCGGATTTTTATGTATTTCAAGTAGCTGACAATTGATAGTCAATAACATTCGATTGGAGCAACAAGCAAACAAACTGCAATATAAAACGCATTCGTTTGTCTATTGATTTCCATTGCGGTTTTGTACTGAAAAAATAAAAAAAAGTGCAAAAAATACTCTGACAAAAATATCTTTAAAGAATAGCGTAATAATATTGAACTTGGCTTTGTAAATTTCTGGTGTTTATTTTTTTGGATTTGTTTGTTTGTTAACTTGGTTTATAAGGTGTTATATGGTAAATGTTTTTTTTACTTATTGTAGTATTGTTTTTGTTAGTTATTTTTGGGGCCTCTTTTTTTGTCTTACAATAAGAAGTTTTATTTGTATTTCGTTGTAGTATTGGTTTTCAGTTACTTTTTGTTTGTTTGCAAGTTTTATTTGTAACGCGTTTTTGATTACCTTTCCGCATTTTTTTTTTTTTTTTTTTTTTTGTTAACGTTTTTTACCAACACAGTTGGCACTTACAAATGATGCTTATCAGAAATCACGAATATTTGTTTGGTTTAACCTGAAGAAGTTGTGTTTTGTTAGATTATGTTCCTTGTTTTTGTTTTCTTTAACAAATGTACAAGTACAAAGATGTACAACTGGAAATATTTATAACATAGAGTAGGAGAATTCACTATCAAAATAAATAGGTTTCAGTGAAAGAAGCAAGTGTTTTTTTTAACATGGCCTTCATTACAGGTGATTGAGTTATACTATTCGTTTTATTTATATAAAAATTTATATTGAAATCTGTTTCAATTATGATAATCTTTGATAAATATTTATTTTCATTTAAATAATTTTCAAAATGCACCAAATTTCAAATCTGCAGAAAATTCTTTTCGTATCTAGAAACTCATTTTTAGTTAAATAATTTTTTTGCAAACGAAATAAAAAATATGTAAATTTTATGAAGAATTTTATTTAAATTGTAGGAAACCCTTATTTAATTGTTAGCTGAAATGTTACGCATTTTTTACAATTTTGTTAAATTTAAACAAATCTAGTAACTTGAGGAATACATAGAAGATCTAAGAAATTTACGAATAATATACGAAAACCCTTATATCTTTACTGTTTAAATCTTTTTTCTTTTCTCGAAATATATATGTGAGAAAAATTTATTTCCTAGTATAAATATATATCATAATGAAAAAATAATTATCTTTCAAGATAAATATCAGTATGAAAAAATTTTCAAACGATAGATTTTTTATTCATACTTTTGGTTTTGTTTCAAAACCAAAATGGATCGAATTCGTATTGCTTAGAAGATAATTTTTACTGCCGCAATAATTATATTCGTACTGCGGGCGAAGCTTCGTGAGGGATTGTGCATCACAAGCACCTAGAAGAAAAATAGGCAATATTGCTAGATAATTATCTGGCTGAAAAAAAGAGGATACTACCAGATAATCTTCTAGATGTATAATAAATATATGGCAAAATTATCTATAAATCAGTCTAGAAATAATAAAGTAAAGAAAATTTTTTCATCTTCTAAAGTATTCAAAAAATTTTAACATCATAAAACACATAAAACTAAAACGCTCACATAAAATGTCCGCTTTTTGATAAAAAGCAAATAAATTTCTTTATTATTATTTTTTTTTTAATATTTTAATAATTTTTCGAAAAATGAAAAAAATTATCACTGTGAAATAAAAGCATTACATTAATTTCTTTCAAATGATTTTTATAGGATAGTATAAAAATGAATATTTTGAAGATAAAAATGACAAATTTTATATATATATATATATATATATATATAGATAGATATATATATATATATATATATATAGATATAGATATATATATTTAATATTGATTTTTATCAGTTTAAAGAAAATTAAGCAATAAAAATACTTATATATATATATATATATATATATATATATATATATATATATAAGTATTTTTATCGCTTAATTTTCTTTAAACTGATAAAAATCAATATTACATTACACTTTAAATATTACATATACCTTAGATATTATTTTTTTTATTAAATAAAATTGTTATTAATTATAATTTTTTTTTAACCGATGAAAAAAGTTGAAATTCCAAGATTTTTAATAAATATCACAAACAAGTTTTTTACTTTATATTTCGATCAAAATGAAAAAAAATAAAACTATTGATGAAAAAAAATTAAATTTTATTATTTTTGAAATAAAATTCTTTTTTTTAGTACTAAAATCCGATCTCTGTTTTTTTTTTTACCAAAAGCTGATCCTTTTTTCAGAGAAAGTTTTTTTATATGTCATTTTAAGCAAATCAAAAACTACATAGTTGATTTTTTAAAAACTAAATTTTAAAATGAAATCGTTGATGTATTTACTTCTTCATATTTTTGCATTTGGATAAAATTTGATTTAATTTTTTTAAAAAACGTTTCAAGAGACCGTTTTTAAAAAGAATTTTAAAAATAATATCTACACAAATTTGATAAAAGAAATACAATAATTAAAGAAGTTTGACAATTTTCTATTTTTCATCATACATAAAGCTCACTTTTCTGCAATAAACTAAACAAAATAGTTAAAGCTGTATCATAAATCTTTATTTTAGTGGTTTTTATTTGGGTTTTATTAAAAACTAGATGAAATTGGTTCTTGATTTGAATGGAAAAAGTAAAGAAACTTATTTAGTTTTTCAATCAAAATTCAAGTGAAGCCAAAAACTACTAGTTTTTGTTATGTGTAAATGGCATATTAAATTAAAATATTTTTAGAAAATTAGAAAGCAAAATACTTTAGTAAGGGCTTTTAACTAATCAAATGTTTATCCAAAATTAAAGCACAACTTTACACAAAATGACATTGTTTTCATACAAAGTAATCATCTTGTCTAAAAGATTTTATTTTGGGTAAAAATTTGATAGGTTATCTGGTCTAAAGTAAACAAAACACAGAAAAAATATCCTGTAGAATTTTTCAGTTAACTTTTAAATTGACTAACTTTTTAATTTTTATTGTAAAATTTAATTATTTTATCAACTAATTTATTTAACTTTTTAATAATTTGACAAAAAAATAATAAAAAAATAAAAACGTTTTGGAAGAATATTTAAAATTTTACAGTTTCTATCTTTTTGGGCTTCATTACAGTAGTAAAGCTGATTGTAATGAATTTCTTTTAATGGAAAAGATAACGCTACACACAGAATTCTTCATTTCTTCGGTATGTACGATTTTTTTTGTTTGATGAGATAGGTTTATATTTTCGATATTGTTATAGATATTCCTGTGATTTGTAAAAACAGTTAATGACTACACCGATATCAGGGTTAATGTTAAAGCCGCATACTGCACAATAGGCAAGTATTTACAAAAATTAATTTTAATTTAGTGTACCGTTCCCTAGATTGTATCATAAGTGTTGTTCACAATCCTTTGTATGGTGTGTATTTCCAAAATGAGCAATTTGGATCAAGTATGAATTTTCCGAGAAAAATCACAAGTTTTTATCAACTATATTAAAAATACACACCCACTGAGAAGGTACATACAACATCATCTACAATATATTTATTCATTATATATAGTAAATAATACATTCTATGCATTACAAGGATTATACATATTTCATTTACATATATTACATGTGAAATAATTTTGTGTAATCTTTAAATTGTTATCATATTCAAATAAATAATTTGGCGTAAATTTTTGTGTTTTAATTTAGCGAACCATTTCTGTATATTAGTATATGCTCACTTAATTACTGTATGGAAAAAATGATTAAATTATTGAGATCCACTAAAAAAAAATAATTAAAAATTAAAAAAAAATCAATTAATTTCATTCAATTAATATTTCATCATTTTGACCATTATGGCAAAATCAAATAAAAAATTAAATCATATAAGAAATTTCGTAATTGAAATTCTTTTTTTTTTGTTTTTTTTTTTTTTTGTGAAACAAGAAGAGACAAATAAGAAAAATATAGTCGGTCAAGCCCGAATATATGATAGCTACACCATTGTGCGGAGAAAATTAGACCTGCTGCCAATTTTGAAGTGTAAAATAGAAAATATTAATAAAGAATATTACATTGATACTAACAGATATATAATTTATGCACTTTTACTATTATTATTATTTTATATTTTGTTATTATTATTTTATTATTCCCGAAAGTGCGTCTTATACGGAACTATGGTAAATTATGGACCGAACTTCATAAAATTTGAAACTGTGATTTCTACTTACATATAGAATTTATATGGGATTATGGACCGGCCATGATGAAATTTGGCATAAAGATTGATACTTGTACAAAAATTCTTGGAGGCTGGGTGAAATAATGGATCTATCATAACAAATTTAAATAGGCTCTACTCTTGTACAAAAATAATTTTCGTATCATATTTTGTCAATATATCTTTCGAATTGTGTACATTTGTTCACAAATTTTACATTGACGGACAAACAGTCGATTACCAGATTACCAGTGACTATGAGTAGAACTGGGTTCCAAAGATTGTGCGTTACAAAAATCAGTGGTAGGGTATAAAATTCGATTTTATTTTACAATTTCGTAATAACTTTCGGACCTGAGCAGATGAAAACTAATTTGAATATAATTGGGTGTGCTGAATTCAGATATTTTCACATTAGCCTTTCACAACATAATTACGGGAGTAAGAAATTTTTAACTCTCTAACAAAACACAATGAAAATTTAATAACAATTAAACACTGTTTCCGAAAACATATAATTTAGTGATGAAATATATAATAGGATGAATACACCGTTCGATGCCATTTGTTGCGGAAAACAAATCGTCTTCTTTTTCGAACAGAATACTTTCAATCCAACTCTTCACACACTTAACCCTATCAGAAAATCAATGAAAAGATATTTGTCAAACCTGTTATGCGAAAACTAATGAGCAACGAAACTAATAAAATTCTCGAAAATCGAAAATTCCCAGTGTTTGATCTAATTACACGCTACTACAGGTTACTAGTTTTAAAAATTTAAAATTCAAAATTTGAAGTTATTAACAAAAAGCTATTTATGGGTAGGTTTTTGTATAAATGTATGTCTAATTCTGTTATTTTTCTGTTTGTTTCTCCATTTTAAATTTCTTTGGAAAGTAAAAGTAACATGTTTTCAACCTTATCAATTTGGTTTGCTTTAGTTAAATATTGCTTTAGTTAAATTTTCAAATAAATTTTTGAAAAAAAAAATAATAATAAAATTTTTCCACAATTTTTGAGCTTAACTGCGATTTATTAAATTTTTTTCTACAAAAGCATTTTTGTTGTGAACGTAACCAAATTTAATATTTTTAAATTGCACAACAACTGCAGAACTTATTCGATTTTATCTAGAATAACCTAGTAAAACTTTCTAAACATTATTAATATTGTCCTCAATAAGTAAAACAAAAGTATTTTGTCTTAAAATATATACAGAATTTTTAATAAAGTTTAGAAAATGCTTAGTAACTTTTTTCTTAGACGATTTTACATAGGAATATCTTATTTTATTCTAAAAAAAATAATATTTTAAACTTTATAAATAGATATGTGCAATATTTTAGAAAAAAATCAGAAAATTTAAATCAAAATCGAAAAGGGAAATAAATTCAAAAATCGTGAATAATTAAATTTTTAATTTGATCGCATACAAAAACTGTTAAAATGACTTAGAATTTATGAAACTACGATTGTTAGATTCAAAGTTGATAATATTAAGCCATTAATTATTTTTAAGAATGGAAGAAGTTCGGGAGTAATCTATGAGTACTTTCCATACCTTTTAAATATACGCCTCAGTGAACGCACAAGCTGAAAATTTTAAAAAGACTTAAAATTCGTTTTAATCAGGAATTCTGAAAAACATATAAAACATTGCTTTATACATTTGGTAAAACTCCGTAAATTTATTTCATAATATGTAACATAATTAATAAATAGCATTTTTTACTGAATTATTCTAATTTTAATACCGAGTTATAATGTTCAAATTTTTCTACGAAATATTGTATTGATAGAAATAAGAAAATGATGACTTAAACAAGTATATTAATTAAATTGCAAAAAAAATATTTAATAATTTTGCAACTAAATTTGTGTACACTTTTTTAGATTCTTTGTCTTTGTAAATAATATAAAAAATGCTATTTTTCTCTAATGAAGAAACTCCAATCAAAGTAATAATCTCTTTAAACAATAATATCTATTTTCTAGATCTATTTTTCAAAATACGCATTCTATATACCTATTTACCTTTAATGGATGACGTGGGAAAAATTAAATAACGCTTAATTATCCTTATACGTATGTTAAACACATTAATTAAACATTTTAGCTTTGTTAACCACAAATGATATCAGCGCATTAATTGACATACTGAGCGTATGATTAATGTTGTTTTGCTTAAATTTAATTACGTATGTACATAAATGTTTGCATGTACTAAAAATATGTTTAAATAAATATACAAAAAGTATTAAAAGAAAAACATCGTAATGACACTAACTATTCATAAAAATTTATGTAAACAACAACTCAAAACAGTTACATACAAAAAAATATTTAAATTCAAAACTACGCGGATAATGTTTAAAATATACAACTATGAGATTTAAAAACATTTTGTTGTCAGTATATAATTTTTATTATTATTTTCATAGTAAAATTGTTAAGGAAGCTAAGAGTTTGTGTAAGAGCCAAAAACAAAACAAAATAGTAATTTGAATTGCATGTGACAACAAGACACACTTGGCTTTTAAACTAAAACACCAGCTAGAAAATAAGAAAAAAATACAAAAACACACAAAATTTAATTTTTTTTTTCTTATAAATTTTTATTTAATTTTTCATGTTCACTATATAATTTTGGTTTCTTAGAGTTTGTTTTGTTTTAAAATACGTAAAATTTAAATATCTCGACTGCACCTTAAATTTAGTCTGGCGCTCGATGATTTTTTTTCAGTTATATATATTTTTCATTTTAATTTTACACATTTAACGACGTTATCTTAAACTAGAGAGATCTATTTTTTTTATTTTTTTGGTGTAGAAGAACTAAGTAGTTAAAACACCTGGACAGACGTGTGCCAATAATTGAAAGAAATGTCAATAGCTGAATCACCTAACGGGTACCCTATGTTATAATGAATTATTGCATACTAGAGTGAAATAGGAACTTTTTACAAAAAAAGAAAAAAAAATAATAATAATAGTCTAATGCATTGCCTAAATACTTAAATAAATAATTTAAATATTTAATATATCGAGCGTTTATATTCAATTAGGGCTATCTACAAAATCTCAATTGCTTAGGTGAGAACAAAAACTCTTTTCTTCACTTATTTCTCAACATTTTGCATACCGCTCTGCCACTATTTATTAATAATCCGTCTACAATCTACTAAGCCTTTTGCTAAGGTGTAAAAAATAAATTTTTGGAAAAATTTGACAATATACTAAATTTAAGATATCTTACAACTCAAGTTAGGTTAGCAAGACCATCTTCAAATGTTAAAGCTGTTAATTGACAAGCGTGGGTACTAAAAAAAAGCGAAAATATGTTCATTATTTAAATTATAAATTTAAATAATTAACTTAACAGGTTGGAAAACGATACCTTTATAAATACCGATACCATAACATATACCATTTAAAATTGGTTACCGTCATAGTTGCCAGATAAATTTGGTCCAAAATAATCAAATTTTGAGAAAAAATCGTCAAAGTCGTAAAATTGACTTTTTGAAATCGCAAAAAAATTACCATCATTAAAAATTTGGTTCTTTTACACTATTTTATGCTCTTTTTATTTTTTATTTATTATTTAATTAATTTTAAATTAAAAGCAATTAATAAAAAGTTTTATTAATTTTATATTATCGGCCTAATTAGGAAAGACAAGAAGTATCTATTAATTCTTATGATATATACACATCAATGATGAATATGTAATTTTCTATGACCTTCAAACAATAAATAATTAACCTTGCCTCTAGAAAAGTTATAAGAAAAATACTTAGACTTTTTGTAAGTCCATCGATGGTATACGAAACGTATACAGTATACAACCTGTTTTTGGGTACTTAGTACTGCTATTTAAGGATTTCTAATGATTATGAATTCAAAAGTTATATAAAAATTACAAAAACATTTCGTAAAGTGTTTATTTGCCATTTCGTAATAAAGGCATACATAATTGAATCGAATATAACATTATAAATCTTTTCTATAAATGAAACTTTTATACTGTCAAATTTGAAAAAAATACTTTAATTTTTAACCACTATACACCAACAAATTCACTTTTAATAAATATGCATATAAAAAATTCTGAAAATAGTTCTTAATCTCCTTTCAGAAAAAATCGTCAAATTTGGGACAAAAAACGTTAAATTATCAACAGGTCAGTTTTAGAACCAAAAGTCGCCAAAATGACGATAAATCGCCTAAATAGTATTCTAAAGATAACATAATTTTGATGAGATATTTTACAGATATATTCGATATCTATATATTTCGAATATATCGGAAATGAAAATAAGAACAATTTTCCAATTTTTGAGAAGTTTTAGCTAGTGAATATCAAATTTTAAGTGGTAGACAATTATTGTAAAGTTTCGTATCCAATATTGATATGTGGATTTAGTAGAAGTGATATTGATTAGAAGCTAGAACTTTTGTATTAGTGATTTGTCAGCTAATTTTTTATTCTCTATATAGTTTTTATATATTTAAAGACATTTTGGAAAAAAAAAATAATAAAAAATTATAAAATTAGATTAACAAAGGTATACAAATTAAGTCGTTTAAATTAAAACACAGAAACATTGTCTTATTAATAGACTGCTTACACTCAAAATAGAATTTAAAATATAAATTATACCTAATATATTTTGAAATATGCTCTTTTTTGTACATTTATGACAAAACAAGAAGCTGTTTAGTGATAATGGCAATTAAAACCTTTTTTTTATTTTTTTTTCTTTCAATTAAATTGAAAATTTTTTCTCGCCCATTTCTGAAGTCTTTTATTTTAAAATATTTGAAAATTTAAAAATATTATTTTATTAACAAAATGTTAAATATTTCTAATACATTTTAAACCAAGGAAGCAAAATAATAGTTATGGTAATTTTTGAGGTACCAAAATATTGTCCATTTTTAAGAAATATTATATAAAAATTAATTTCAGTTTTTATATTTCGTTACATATACTCTTTGTACGTAATTATTATATTTAATTAGTATTTTTCCTTTAATTAAATTGCGATTATAACAACGTTTGATAATTATTTTCTCATATGAAGAAATCAATATATGCATGAAACCAGAGCCCATATGTATTAAAATTACATACTCAGTTTTTCTCCAGGACGTCGAATTTCCCTTAAAAGCACTTGATGATTTCGAAGGGTACACATTTCAAAAAAAAGAAAAAAAAATATTTAAAAATACTATACCAACCCAATAAGTGAAAGCTAGAAATTCCTGCAATATAATTATATTTTTGATTTGAGCATTGCAACACAAAAACATAAGAAAATACTCTTTTGAAAATGTTATATTTTACTATGTATTTTTAAATATATAATAGGCTGATATATTCTTTCTTTTCCCCATCTAGAGTCAAGAATCTTTCTAGATTTTCAAATGTAATAATAATTTGAATAGAATTGAATGAATACAATAATAAAATTGAGCACTTTCTAAGTATCCGCCTTCCGTTTTATACCAAAAAATGTGAAAATTGGAAGCCAAGTTAAAAAAAATAGTTATGTGTCACTTTATTTTGTCGCACGAAATCCACGACCAATACAACACTTTCACGACAAATACTTGGACACCAAAAAAGTAGCCCATAACAATCCTAGAAGACAATTATTGCAGAGTAAATAGCAAGAGTAGGAAACCCGATTTTGGGGGTATATCGATAATTCTAAAAATGGTAAAATATTCTTCTCACCAATATATACAATCTACCCTACGTAATATTTCAAGTTTCTTAATAATAATTTATATTAAGTAAAAATGATTTCTAAAATATTTGTTATATTAAAAACAGTTATATTTGTTTTTGATGTTTCGAAGCTTACACAGAAACAAATAAAAATGGAGTTCAATCATGAAAAGAATAATATTAATTAAGAGAATTTATTTGATTTTATATTTCAATTAAAGTATTAATTAATAAAATAAATGACATTTTTGATAGGAATTAAGCTTTAAATGCAATAATTAAATGTATAGTTTATATGCAAAAATACTTTCACGAATAAAACTATAAAAATTACATTCAAAGTAGTTATTAAGTTATTTTTAAAATTACTTACATATTTCACTATAAAATGTATGAATGACTGTGTGTAGTATCCAAATGTTTGTGTAATCTTAAAAATTAAGTTCACTAATACTTATTTCATTGGAAGTTCCAATAAAAGTGGTAATTTCTACGAGATGTTAAAAGTAATGAATTCTTCGAGTTGATGTTTCTAACTTAGAGGACGACACTAAGGAAAAGATACATATGAAATACATATTGTTAAATGTTAAAAAAATCGCCAAAACACATACCAAGTATGTAATTATATATACATACATACATACATACATACATACATATGTGTAATTTAGAAACGCAATAGGTTTTTAATTTCATGATATAAATGAGAGAAATATCTAAAATATATCAGAATACTTCAGATTAATTCTAAACACAAAACTTGCGTACTTACTGAATAACTAATAAAGTTTCCGTTTTCTATAAAAACGGTATTAAAGGGCAATAATTGACCAGAATTTATGGAAAATTGCTTCAATAATTTTTATTTAGTTGCTAGACATGAAAATTATTTTTCAATGTCTTTTTTTGAATTTTTTAAAAGCTGTCATTGTTTTAGAATTAATTTAATATTATTAGCCATATTAATAAAAACATAATTAAATTTGTATATGAAATTAAATAATAAAATACTTGAAAAATTTAAACAAGGGCCAGGTGGTTGAAAAAGGAGCAATTGGCAATTAAAGCCGCCCAATGGTAACGCTGTCTATAACATTCGAGAGATTTTAAAACAATTCTAAATTTAAGTGGTTCTGTTTGTTACAAAATTACTTCTAAATCCAACACGCTACTAAATTTTCTCAAATAAGTTTTAAAGTACAAACCCATTACAATTTTAGAATAACTTTTTTTCTTTTTTGATTTTTTTTTTTTTAAATTTTCTTGTCTTTTTGTAAATGTCTACATGGTTTGTCTACGCAGCAACAACGTCATTACAAATATTATTATATTTTGTTTCTGGTAAACTTCTATATACAGTGTCTCACTGAAGTATTTGATTTTTTTTTAATTTTTTAAAATAACGGTTTAAATTAATAATTTAAAAGAATAATTCTGAGATTTAATAATTGAATTTTATTTGCTTATACGTTATCTTAATAATGCAAAAAAGTGCAATCAAAAATATCTTTTTTACCGAATTCTCCTCACAAAAGTATTTGAATTTTATCACCTTTGTATTTGATTATGTCAAATAAAATGGAAAAGATGAAATTATTGTAATTTTTGTTAACAATACATCATAAATATCACTATTAATTGTTCACTGATTTATTTTCAAAATTTTGGGTTAAAGTTTGGGGGATATTTAGTCAAATTGTTTATTTAATGGATTTAGAAGATTGATATTAGAAGAGCACGGCTATTTTTCTTCCCTAAATGACAAATATGATATTTTTTTTCTTTATAGTAAAAATTAATAAATATTTAATTGCTTTCAAAGTTTTTTTTATTATTAAAATACCATACCTGAACTGTCCTCCTTCTGTATTATTGTGTATTGCACTATTAGAAATAAGATATCTTAGTAATTTTGGTGTAAAAAATTTATTTCAAAATGTTAAGAAATATATTTCCGATATATAGCCATTGACAAATTTGATGTCTACAATACCTGACTTGATGATACAGTTTCAAAATATACCACAATACAATTACGCTTTGCTTTATTTCTCTAGTTACATAGCCATATTATTTTTTGACTAACAACTTCCACTTTTGAAATGCTGCAGGAGAAAATTTTAAATTTTATTTCGATCAAAATAAGTAATATTTATAGAAAAGTTAACCTTTTGGGGTATATTTTCCTTTTTTAGTGCCCCGATTGCTCGAAAGGCACGTTTTATACTGTCACCAGTGGGTCTTCCTTTTATGTAGCCGGCATCCAAGTCTTTATTTTTACAATAACTTATACTCAAAGAAACACTATCTTGAAATTTTGGTAGAATATGGAGGTCAATACTTAAGTAAAATGGGCTTAATATTAAAGATTTTTCTTTTTTAACAAAATAATGAACCATTTGGGTTATCAAGATTTAGAATTTTCATAGAAAAAAAGTACTTTTCGAAAACACGATAAAGTCTATTTATATTTCCAATTAAAAAGTTTTATTTTTAGGAAACTATATAGGAGTAATGGCAAGATTATTCCAAATTTATTTTTTAAAAGATATACATATGTAAAAAACTTTGCATAAAATTTGGCTTCCAAAATTGAAATTAGTACATGTGTATCAATGATGCTTAGTACCAATTGGTATAAAAAATATATCTTTTTTTGCCATTTTTGTTTTCTTGAGTTTCTTCAAATACAAAAATTTTAAAAATTCAAATACTTTTATGCGGTACCTGAAATGACTCCATGTGTTATTTTTCTCAATTTCTGGGAAACTATTCAATATTTTGTGCTAAGTTTTGTAGCATTTTGTAGAAGATGTATTGGCAAAAAAAAAAAAAAAAAAAAAAAAACAAAAGTAGCATTTATAAGCAATTATTTTTTTATTATTATTTACCTAATGTCATAAATAAAAATAACTCATTTTTTATTTAAAAATATAATTCACAAACTTATGTGAGACACTGTACATATATTTATATCTAACATTTATATGTGTGTAAATGTAAGTGCATATAAATATATTCATGTTTCAATAATATGACTAAAGGCTTAAAAGTTTTAACAGAGCTTTTTCTTGTTGCTTTGTTGTTTTTGTTCAAATAAAAATGCACTTGCATGTCTAAGCGAGACTTTATGACTATTTTTTTTATTTGAGTTTTTTTCACTTTATTAAAATATTCAAACAAACATATTTATAAATTGCTATGTATAAATGTTTGTTTTTTTGGCAACTTTTAACAAGCTTACTTATTTATAAACCTTTCGATATGTGCGCAGTTTTTTTTCCTGCCATGTGTCTGCGGTTTTAACTATGACTCATGGAAAATGTCTGCTGTATGTTTCTTGGTTATTTTTTTTTTTGTCCAAAGAACATAGTCCAAGATTTTTTTGTTTATGATTTTTTTTTTTAACCAAAAAGTCTATTTGTTGTTTATGATTTTATTAGTTAAAATAAATGCTTTTTGTATTGAATAATTTTTTCTTTTTTAACACACAACATTTGTTAGTACTTTTTTTTATTTTTTATTTTTTGTTTGTCTTTTGGTTGGTTTAACTTGGCTTAAGTTTATGAAGTGCATGTTTGCAGTTATTTAGTTTTATATTTTTCCATTTAATGCTTTGTCAATTAACCAGCAAATTGCTTTACAAATTTATATTGCATTTAACAAATTTTTCTTAATTAAATATTTTTTTCGCAGTTTTTTTTATTAAAAATGATATTTATTTGTGGTGTTGGAACAAATTTTTATTAACCAATTTTAGTTAAGAAAAAAAAAAAAAAAAAAAAAAATACTTGGAGTGTGTGTCTTTTAAAACGAAAGACTTAAGACAAATACGTTATAACTTCATGTTTTAAAAGTAAGTTCATAATGTAGTTTTGTACTCAATGAAAATATAAATCTTTTAAAAAACTATACAAAAAAGTTATATCACTTTTAGTTAATTAATTTTAACATTTTTTTAACGCTGGATTTATAGAAGAACAAAATAGCTATTTAAAACTGATCTTATGTACTTCACTAATATAAATAAAATAAAAGTTAATAATCACTAAATTGTTTTCATATACATTTTTAATTATACAGCATAATGTAGCTCTCTCACTTCTAACTAATTCCTTATTCTTTTTTTTTTTTAACTCACAAACCGAACTAGCAACAAGAAAAAAAATTACTTAATCCTATTGAATTAACACAATAGTATATGAAAACAATAAATATTTTTATTGTCTTTTATTGTCTGAAAGGAATAAAAAATAAAAAAACAAAGAAACAGAAAAGTTATCCTTTCCTCACTATCTTTTTGTATAGCATGTTAGATATGCATACAATTGTATGTATTTTAGCAACAAAGACGCTTACTAACAACAAGTTACTAGAGCAGAAAATAACCATAAAAATGACCATTATTAGTAGTGCTTATTCAACAACAATAATAACTTTGGCAATAACAATAACTACAAAACGAAGGATCTTTATAGTTAAACTAAAACTAATAAAAGATCATGTTTAACAGAGTTGCTAACAATAACAACAACTACATACGAACACAAATTTAAACAAAGGCAATATAAATACATAAACAGTTGCACCAACTTAAGAAGAGAAACCTAACTTAGTAAAACCAAAATATATACCAAAAAATATAATAACAATAATGCGAGAAAATTATATCTGATAAATTATATAAACAAGCAACAACAAGGTAAAAACTTTCTTACTTACCAACGTATACAAGCATTAATATTACTGGCCATAATATTGTCAACCCAGGGAATATTCGCAATTGGTAAATAATGTGTGTATGTGTAGAGAAAGAGACCCAAACAACAGGTAGGCTGTTTATTGTTTAAATAGTTGGCTTATGACTTTAAATATAAAAAATGGCATAACTCCAAATTCTAGTCCTGAGAACCAACCTGTGCTTCTTTTTGTATGATGTAAAAAAAATCATACATTTAATAAAATTTAGTTGCTTGATAGTGATATACCCTACATGCTGTCAAATTGAGTATAGAACAATTCCGTGTATGCGTGATAATATATTGTTGACTCTTTAAACATAGAAGAATATGAGATATGTACTTTTGAAACATATAGCTTGATACAAAATAGTAGACACTAACATTTGTTTAATATTTTTTATTGTATAATAAGTCTAAAATATACGTATTTTCAAATAATAAATATATAGAGGAAGCATGTTGTGGATAAAGTATATAAACAATTTTTCATTGATTTCAAATATATAAAAGATATTATGTATATTTTACAGAGGCTATCAGTAGAAGGTTCAATTTCAAATTTCCGATTTGCAAAACTTCATAAAGTATATACATTAGGGTTTATAACTTCTTTTTACAACAAAAACACCGGATATCACGCCACAGCCTAGGTTGTACTGATACGAAAAATCGTTTTCAAAAGATATTTCGATGAAAAACCTTCTGCATCGAAAGCCATTTCTAAAAGTATTTTTTATTATTTTCTACTTTTTATTTTAATTTTTCTACTAGTAATATAAATTTGCAACTATACTAGATATTCCGCACAGTATCAAAGGGTTCTTAATTATTTCCTTAATAACCACTATACAGTAAAATGGTAAAGTCTTACTAGACACAATTTTTTCAGCTTTTGTTTAATTCAGAAGATTTATAAAAATCAGCACTTTTAACTGTCAAATGCAACGGAAAATTAACTTAAAATGCATTTTAATATTAATGTTACCTAAAACATTCACTTGCCGTCAAATATAATGGCATTAAGGGTTTAAAAATTTTAAAAGAAATTGATGAGTTTTTGCAAAAAATAGGCGATGTTATCGCTTTTTATGAAAAAGAAAAGAAAATATTTTATTGAAGACAACACAAGTAGTGAGACAATACAATCTTTTATTTAACAAAAAATAATGCATTACAATTGAAAAATTTTAAATTCAAATCTTCAATACCCTTGGTGCCGAAATCTTATTTTAACGATCACGAAAATTTTGTACACGTTTCTTAATATTCTTTCATGTCCTATAACGCTATGCCCTGTGAATTCTGACATTCGCAAAAATTGCAAAAACTTATATAGTATATATGTAGATCACAATTTTTATATTTTGTGAATTTTTTTTTTTCAATACGAAAGCTTGATTTGAAATTGACGATAATATAGAATTAGACTTCTTTAGAGATTTGAGAATTAATAAAAACAAAAAAAAAAAAAATTATTCACAAGCGAAGAAATGTATTCATTACCGAAATTGTTTCAAACATAATTCTCAAATATATCAAATGTCACTCTCTAACTTAAAAACATATATTTGTAGGTCTGTTCCAGTATTAGATAGATTTAAAGGTTTTAGTCAGAAATAGTCAGAAAAACCACAATTCCACAAACCACAAAGAACGCTTTCTGACTAAAAAAATTTATATTTGACTAATAAATTTAAAAACGTCGGTCTATGTTGCAACATTGTTTGCAAAACATTTTTGATATCAAACTAAAATAGTATTTGAAACCTTTTACTTGGTGTTAAATTATTACACAAAAATTGTGGTGGGTCGTTTCCTTCTTGTAATGTTTCACGGAGGTCGTAAAACTGATGTTTATAAGAATGCTTTATGTAAATAAATTTAATGATCTTCATTCCTCCAAATATTTGTCATAATTCTTAAAATAATTTTGTATTTATAGGAGATAGTTGATGTTGTTATTGAATAAAAATAAATTGAATATTAATTACAAATAAGAAATAGAATTATGTGATGACCATGGTTGAATGTTCATTAATAATGCCTACTTCTTAATTGGCCTTAAATAATTTAGAGTACGAAAGATAACTTCACGCAATTTCTAGACAATAATATCGATATCATCAGTATAAGAGGTGAGCAGAATATTAATTTTGCTGAAAATGAAGACAGTCATATTTACGTCCGCTTTTTTCGTAAGTTTTTCCATAACTATATGAAAAAAAAAAACGAAAAAAACGAACAAGGGCTTATATAAATATAGGATTTTCACAACTTCAAAATTAATACTAACTGCATATTTGGTACTTATTGAAATCAATTTTTAGCAAGAAATATATTAATAATTTCTATGAAAATTACAATTTCAGCAATTTAAAACTATTTTTATTATACTATGGCACAAACTGAAGATCATGGTCTAGGGGCGGATTTTCCAAGCTAAATGAAAAGGCTAGGCCAAGCATTTAAAATATCGCTAATTTAAACATGATTTTTTCTTCCCATAAAATTATTTAAAAAACAACATAAATTCAATTTCAAGTTATTTTTTGTGTATCGTTATTTATTATGTAGTTTATAGTGTATATTTTAGCAGAGAAAATGATGGATCATTTTAGTTCATTTTTATAAAAAAGCTGGATTCAATCTTCTACATTGCATAAAATTTTTGTATATAAAACTTTTTTAACTCCATTTGGACTCGAACGTATCATTTAATAATAAATCCGGTTTACGTGATGTTTTGGGCAACTTCTATAAAAGGGGATTTTGTCAATAGCGAAAAACATACTTTCACAAATATTTATGATATAAATTAGACTGTAGGTAATCATTTCGTCTTTAAAATGCTGCCCTCTAAATTTAAATTCACCGAATAGTGCAAATCTTCTATAAAAAAAAACTAGAAGATTTTAAAAATTGTAAATTTTTGGTTTCATTTTTTATCATCGCATAACTTTTCAGTGGATAGTAAATCGGATGCTTGTTATACAGCAAATGTCTTTACACTGCTTAATGGTTGAAATCAAAAAGATGTAAATTGGTAGTGTAATACTAAAATAAATTCTAAAATCCTAGAAAATTCCAACTCAGTTCTTTTTAAATTTTTTAGTTTTAAATGCCTGTATTTTCGAGAGATTTTATGCATGTGCATAAAGATTTTTAAGATTTTGGATCCACAAAAGTCATTAACACTTTTATTAATTTTAAAACTAACTATGGCAATAAAAGACACTTAAAGTAGGTTTCGAACAATTTAGAAATTTTTTGGATTTCCTCATATATCATTTCAAAGGCGATATCTTAATCTTTAGAAATGAAATTAAATAAAAATTCTACTATTTACATACAGTTCAGAAGTTGTTAGTTATTAGATTATTTTTGGTCCATAACGTGATATTAACATATACACTTTTGTACTTGTTTAGCTTTTTCATTTTTCAAACTATCATTTTTTTGGACTGAAAGTGGCTATGAGTCTAAAAATTTAGAATTTGAGAAACACTTCCAATATTCCAATTGTGTAGTGAATTTTACTAAAATCGGAGAAGTAAAATCCGATTGCTGTCCGTTTTGACAAGGAATCACCTAACTGAATTATTATTCAGACTAAATTTCATTTCTTATTGCAACAAAAATAATATTCTTAATATATATTGATAGAAACATCAGGAGATTATACTTAGACTATTCTATAATGTAAGTCCTCATGGTCATAGGCAATGTGAAGATGAACAATTATCATCTCCAAACAAAGACACACAGAATGCTGATGAAGTGTGTTTCCGCACAAACAGTACTTTTACATCTGACGTATGTAACTATAGTTAATACACAAACTCTGCTTTAGCACAAACAGAAATAACAAGAGACATAATTTGAGAATACTATAGTCAAGTACGAAGCTCCAGTTTATACAAATGCAGGTGAGAATAAAATATCCATGCAACAGAAATAATTTTTTGATACAATTTATGTTAGATATCTTCTTAGAGTGATGATATATAAATATAAAATAATTTATACAATTTTAAACATTTTATAATATAAATAGTGTAGGTATTTCCAAGTCGTTTACGAACAATTAATAACTTTAAGCTGCAGAAAAATTTCATATTGGTCATTGTTCCTCTTTTGTTTCTCAACATAGAATACAAGCGACAATATTTTATTTTTCCCCCTTTAAATAAACAAACATACTTTTGTCTCAGGTGTGCTGTATATGTTTTCATATAGAAATAACTATTTACTACCAACTATCTATTCTTATCAGAGCCAATTAGACTTATATTTTTGCCACCTCCTTTCTACTTTTTTTCTCAATACTCATAACATACTCGTACATATGAATATTTGTAAGGAGCATCATTGTGGTTGCTTTTGTCGTCATCATTATTATCATCGTTTAAATAACGTAAAGGTCTGTTTCATTGTAACATTAAGAAATTCTTATTTTTATGGTGTTATTATGGCAATTATGAGCTATAATTGAAATTTTTATGGTTTGTTAGGAGATGAAGAAGAAACAAGTAAACGTAGAAAATAAAAAAAGAACAAAAATGCCAAAATTTTTATGAATTTTTATAAAATTAAAACTAATTGGTTCTTTATATGTGGGTGCTACGATTGCTTCCCGAGAAAATAGCTAAATAAAATGGTTTTATATTTCTTCGCTGTTTGCTAGTTTTTATTATTTTCTTGTAGTGGGTTTGGTGGAACTTCTTAAGGAAATTTAAAACTTTGTTAACATTCTTAAGCACGTTTTTGGTCTTTTAGATTTTTTTGCTTTTGTTTCCTTTTTATTTATTTTCTTTGTTTTTTGTTGAAATTAGAGGGTGGTGTATTCATTATAATTTAAAACTATTTAAGATTTCTTTTTTATTTTGCTTAAGAAGTTTGAATTGTTTTAAATGGTCATATGTTTTTATATATGATTTAAATTTTTTTATTTGTATGTTAAGAACGTGATTTACTTTTTGACCTGTTCCATTGTTGCAGGGTTTTATTTTAAGTTGGTTGTGAGTAGGTACTTAATTATATTTGAAATTTCCATAAATTTGTGAAATTAAATTTCTTTTGCAGGAAATTAAATTATTTTCTTTTTTTGTTTTAGTCTTTTGTACTAAATCGTGTTTGCAAGAATGGGAAAATTCGTGAAAAACTGTTGAAGTTAATTTTAAATGTTAAAAAATGGGATTTAAAAAATCTTAATTTAAATTTGGAACTAAATTTCTTAAGAAAAAAAAAAACAAAATACTGATAAACTTAAAGTTGGATTTATGACAAATTCAGACCTTTTTGTGGGAAATATTTAATCCTCTAACGGTCGGAAAAAAATGTGTAAAATAAATTTTCGGATTAAGGATATAATAGTGTAAAATTTTTGGAGGATTTCAGGCCATGATATTTAGTTTATTATGTCAACTAATTAACCAAGAAGAAGTTAAAATATAAATTATTAAAAAATAAAAATAAAAAAATTTGCCTCGAGCAGAGCTACTATTGGTCGATTTTAGCCAGAAATTGTCCCTTTTTCAACCACTTGGCTATTTTCTTGCCCCTTTTTTTATATGGAACTAAATGGCGGCTTTTTAAGACTATGCACTAAATGACGAAAGCTATGTAGCTTAAAATATCTCGACGCATTATATATTAATTCCAACGAAGAAATTAATTATTTTGAAATTGTTTCACAATGTTGTAGAAAACCCTGAAGAATTTACAATAGAATTAAAACTATTAGAAACTGAAGCTAATGATAACGTTTATGAACAATAATTTAAAACATCAAATACGAAATCTTTTTGGTTCGGATTGAGAAAATTAAAAACAGATTCGACGAATACTAAATTTATATTATCACTTTGCCTCATAGCAGTGCCTCGGCACTAGTGAAACTAAATTGTCCAACAAAATTAAGGTCAACACTTGTGAATCCATGCTTTCAGTCCTGAATTTTCTTGATAGGCATTTGGAAGACTGGAGTCCGTGTGAAGAGCATTTACGAAAGTACGGAATTTTAATTAATAAAAAGTATTTTATGTTAACTATTTTTTATAATTAATCTCTATTTTGGCAATAATAAAAATTATTGTAAATAAATTACTTTGTTATTAACAGAACTGAATTTTGTAGTTTTTCTTAAAAAAAAAACATTTCCCGTTTTTATCAAATAAATAAATTCTAAGGAATTTTTTGAAACTCAATTGAGGTGCATTAACTGGCAATAAATTTATCGATATTTTTACGAACACTATCTAATTTCTTATATAGCTATATACAGGGTTTAAAAGTATGGTATTTTACGTATAACTAGGGTTGCCAGACGGCTTTGAATGAAACAAACTGAAAACAATTTGTAGTTATACAAAAAGTTGATGAAGAATATATATATATATATATATATATATATATATATATATTTATTTATTTATTTATTGTTTTGATAGCGATATGTCTGAATCATTTTTTTTATTTTTTATTTTACAATGCTTTTTGTTTATTACATCCAATTAGTGAAACTTGTACAGAACTCTACAGCACAACGACTGAATTTTAAATAATCTTAAAATCATATAAATATAAATGAGATTTAAAAAGCGTTTTGTAAAAGACGACTGTTTAAATATGATTGCGATATATTATACAGCGACCAGTGTTTCCCCGAGACTTATTTGAAAATTTCCACAGCACAACACATAGTGCCGTGAGTAAATGTTCGAAAGCAATATTAATAGATATTGAAATATTTGTATTGAGTCAATATAAAGAACCTGTGCCATAGTTTTATTTTTTCAAATAACAATTGAGAATGTCCACTACCGCAATTCTTTATATTTTTCCATAGCATACACTGAAAAAAAAATAGTTTCCACGAATAAAGTACATTAAATGAAATTCGTTGATTTTTTCATGAATTCATTAATTCAACGTGCGAATTCGATTCATTAAAATTCAACGAGAAAATCAACGCTCTTATGAACAGTGCATTATAACCATTCTTTAAAATTATTTATTTATTTTAAAATTATTTGTAGTGTTGTCAGGAGATTGAGAAAAAATACTCCAAAAAATAAGGCCAGAAAAAACTAATATTTAATTTTTTTTTCTCGTTAGTTGTTGATTTTTTTTTAAATATATGTTGTAATACATTTATAAATAAAATATAGAGCCGCTTTTAGCAAAACGACCCAATGAAAAATCGCCCACAAAGTTCCCATACAAATTTGAGTTATATATCATATGAAAAGTTATCAATTGTTTAGACGTGATTTCTCATTTTTGATTAAAAATTTCCACATTTTTGAGTGATTTTCGCTTTTTAAAATTATATTTACAAAATGATATCTTGCATTTAAATCTCAACTAAAATTTTAATTATTTAAATTGTAATGTATTTACATTAAAAATAAAATAAAAATTATGTTATTGTGTTTTCCTTCATAAAATTTTCTCATCATTTTCCTATACTCCCATATTAGAATTTGGGCGGTACTTTAATGATCTTTTCATCAGCACTCAATATCTCTCAATTTGGCGGTACTTTGAAGAATTTACTTTTGTAGGGAAAAATTTATAATATTTCCACTGTTCAACTCAATCGTGTCTTTTCAATAGTAGGGGGTGACAAAATTTTCCTAGAATAGCACATCGTATTGTTAAATAAAATTTTTAGACCTCTATAAACGCTTTTCCATGTAAATTTTTGTGTTTATTAGTCCTTTTACCATCTCTCTGTGTCCCAGATAGTACAACTACTAATAGGAAGTTAACTTTCCCAAAAGCTGGATAATTGTTTAGAAATGTAAAATGCCTCTTCTCTGTCTGAAACTGAATTTATTGAAACCTTTAAATCCTGAGGTACTTTACTATAATCTCTTAAAGTTAAGAACTAAAAGTGTTAAGCAAATTTTGCTAAAAAATGGCGCCGATTTAGCTTATGGTTTCAAGTAATATTATTATTAAAAAAGTATAAGCTTTTCGTTGATAGGTCTTAAGTCTATGATTAATGAAGTATATATATATATATATATATATATATATAAATATATATATATATATATATATATATATATATTATAATAATTGATTAAGTAAATCCATATAATAAGTTAAGTTATATTTCTTTTGAAAAATGAAGTGCCGCAAATTTTTATAAAATATAAATAAACTCGAATTTAAATGGATGATTCTATAAAAATAAAGTTAATAAAGGTAAATAAGAAATTATTATCTTCTTTATTGAAATACTAAAATTTTAGCCTTCTTAAGGCAATTTTTATAGCAAAAAATCTAGAAAAAAGCTATAAGCTAAAACAAAAATTTTGATACTAAAAGCAAAACAAAAATGCTAGATTTAGCCTTAAAAGGGCTAAACTGGCAACATTGATTATTTTATTAAACTTATAAGTATACATAAAAATAGTGACTCAACGTGAAACTCGTTGATTCGATATACCATTAAATTGATTTAAAAGAAAAGAAGCACTACTCAACGAACAAGAACATTGAATCAAAGCAATATATCGTTAAATTCTGTTATTGCTTTCTAAAATATAGTAAAGAGCAAGAATTGACATGTTTAAACAAAATTGTTGTGTAAATAATAAAAACAAAAATAATAATGTTTTATTAAAAAAAAAGTAAATAAATCAGAAAGCATATATATATATATAAATATATATTTATTCACACAGGAGAACTCGAGTAACAGTATAATACACCGAATCAAAAGCATTCACTTGCTTTCTTAACATGAAAGCTTAATAATGTTTATGGTTTCAAACAGCTTTTAAAATATTATATCTAACTTATATTTATGTAGTTAAAAGAATTAAGACGAAGAGGAATGTGTTGTTAGCCTTAAATACGAGGTTTTAAAAAAATATCGTGAATACAAAACCAAGAGGATTCTTTTCGTAAGTATTCATCCATATATCAAATATTTTAATTTAATTCTTAATAAAAATATATTACAAATTGACCCACATTGGCGATCGTAAGGTATTCTATATAAAAAATATGTAAAATAATTGAAAAATGTCAACAGGAAATCACGATCCCATCTGCAACATGTATTTTGTTTATTTAGATTATTTAATAAAATATAATATAAGCACTGTGTTAATTTTATGGCATCTATATTAAGATAATTATAGAGAACTGCAGAATAGGCATATTAAAATACATTTTCAAAATCAACGTATGTACTGCTTATTGGAATTATTTATTTTATTCAACTAACTTGTTGATTAAATCAATGTAGGAATAAGTTCAATCAACGAACTTGTACGTTGAGTTTTAATGTTAACTTATGGCAATACGTTGTTTCAATTTACATGTATATTAGATACAATTTAGGGAACAAATTCATTTAAAAATTTTTTATTGTACTTTATCGGTTTAGTGTAAACTGATATTATACTAGCATATTTATATACGTACATAGGTTTAATATAATAATAAGCTATTTTTGGAGGATCTCGATTGTCTCTTTTTTTTGTAAATCAATCTCATTTTTTTAGAAATGTCAGGCTGGATCACAATTCAAATCTGACAATCTTACGTATAACCCATTCAATTTTACTTAAAGTATGTTAACGACAATATTCACGTGTAACCACTGAACTCATTTGGTTCTTCATGATAAGTCATTAATTAGTTGTTTAAGCTTTATGCTTAAATATAGAAAACATGCATTGTATCTACACACAGGACACTTTATATTTTATGACTTTAGTTTAACTTAATTCCCACGCACGTTTTATTTTTGTCTGACTATAAAATTAAAAAAAAACAAAAAAAAACTTATATACGCTTTTGTTCAAAATACATTACTATATATACATTTCTTCCTTCTTATACACACAGCAATTCTCCTGTTACTTTTGGTTGTGAATTTAATTAGTTTTGATGATTTATTTAAACCTTAAAACCTAAATGAAGTTGATGTGTTTTCTTAATTTTTCTTCATTTTTTTATATAGTTTTTTTTTTTTTTTTTTTTTTTTGCACTGTAATTGACACCCATATCATGGAACCATTAAATAAAGAAACCCACACCACAACCATTAAAAGATTTTCTTTTTTTCTGTTAATTTTTTTTTGTATTTAATCTAATTTGTTGCACTATCTTAACACAAAATAAAAATGACTACTGAGTCTGTGACTGGCAGAAACAAACAAAGCCAGACAGCGTCATCATAATCAGTACTGTGGCTAAAGCTGTTGCCGTTTGTTGCCACGTTCCCTTGTCTTTGTCATTATCGTCAACATCTTTTATAGCCAAGTGTTTTGTGATTTCCTCTTTTTGGTTTCTTCAGCCATACGCAGTTAATTGTTGCAAGTATTATAGAGTTTTTATTTATAACTTAAACCTGGTGTTTACTATCTTTTGTTTTCTTAAATATAATATTTGGGTGAGTTTCCTTTAGCGTGTTTTACTGAATTATTCGAATCAAGCAGTAGTCGCTATTAGCGATTCTTTAATGCATTTTCGAAAAATTGTTCGTCTTTATTAATATATCCAAAATAACTTAAATTTTTTTCCCTTTAAAAACCGCTTAAGCTATACTGAAAAATTTGGTATAATAATTAGATAAGCCAATTCGGCTCAAAACACAATAAATAGAATTACCAAAAATTGCGCTTAATTCAGAGAAGGTGAGCACTTTTTTTATAATTTTGTTGCAATAATTAGCTCATTTGTACATGGAAAAAAATCTTTTTTTTTAATTTATATATATATATATATATATATATATATATATATATATATTTAGCGTCACAAATATTACAGTCCGTCGGTCTGTCCGTACACCAAAAACCATAATTTCTGCTAATCTGTAGGTCTCAGTTTTAAAGGTAACTTTATAAAATTTGGAACTTGAGCCTATTTTGGGCCAATAATGTATAAGAATCAAATCTTGCAAACTGTGCAATGTGTGCAAGTTTACACACTCGCAAGTTAACTATCAAAAAATTGAATGGAAATTCATTTGCACAACACTTATAAGTTTACGCGACTATTTAGTCTCGCAAACTTGCGCTGTTTAATTGTGCATTTATAAATCAGCTGCCTTTTGTTTATAATTTAAACTTATTAATAACTGCGATGTAAAAAATTATAGTTTCGTTAATTAAAATAAAATAATTGCTTGTATCTTTGATTTCAACCAAATTTTTCAATTATTTATTTTCTTATCCTTAATATTGTATAACATTTAAAAAAGGAGTTCATGAAACCTGTCGAGCAAATATGCCCAATTGCACTAATGGGTAAGTTAATCGTTTACATGAGTACCCTTATTATGTTTTATTTTTTATTATTTATCACATCAAATTCGATTCATTTTTTCATATATTTGAATATTTGAAAAACATTTCAATTTGAACGTTTATTTATTTAACACCTAAAAGACAATTTTCCATAAAGGGAAAAAATTTTTAGCACTTAGTATTGTAATTTGCTGAACATACCATATGACAAAAGTTACAAAGAATTTAAAATAAAAAAGTAAAAAAAAATAAAAAAAAATAATAAAAAATTTTAAATAAAATTTATTACTTTCTGAATTTAAAGGTTTTTAAATTTTTACTTTTGTTCAATTAAAGGTGCTCCCATGCATAAATTACATTTTGTTTTTATATTTGTGGAAAATATGACAATTGGAAAAATATCTCAACTAAAAAAAAAAACGCATTTTATATGTGAACAGTGGTAATTAAACACATTGTGTTTTTGAAAAAAACAATTAAAAAAAAGTTATATGTGAACATAGTATAAGATTAAAAAAATTTTAATATTTATACAAATAAAATTAGTACTTTTCGTAATTTGTGTCAAAAACTGTGTCTCAGAATCTATTTATCTAATCTAATCTATTTATTTCCACTTTATTTCTCTACCTTACATTATTATTATTTTTTGCTTAACTAATTCTTATTAAATTAAACATAAATTTTGAAAATACTAATCTCATATACTATGAATAAAACATGAGAGATTAGTTTTTTATAAGTATTTTGAAGTTATAACATTTACACCTAACATTTAGAGATCCATTGCTTGGATAAGAGTGCTGTTTAAGAAGAAGATGTTGTGTTAGTATGAAAAATCTCCCAACTAAGTAATTTTGTATAATAGTATTTTCGAAATTAAACTTATTTACTATTCATTTCTAAAATCTATAGTAAAACTAAAGTATTTAAAATTTGGGCATGACAAAAATAAAGTTTCATGTGAAACAACTTGTCAGTTAAGCCATAGATAAACAAATACACAGATATCTGATAGAAAAAAAACCTAACTCAATAGCCAAAAACTTAATTCATGCAATATTAACGTTCTTCTCAGATGTCGTTCTAGTCATATTACATGCGTTAAACTATTGCAAATATCATTTTTAGAGTAACGTCAATCTTTCATTGATATAAGGTGATAAAAATAGCAAACTGTTTGCTATAGAATTTTAAAACTACGAGAATAATTATTTTCTCGTTTTCCCGGAAAATTAAAAAAAAATTCCCGGGAATTTCCGACAGTATTTTGACAGAAAATCCCGGTATTTTCCATCCGGGAATTCCCAGACCCAAAACTGTGCTCTGCTCCCATATTAACATTTTTCGAAAATAGGTCAAATGATCGTAAATATTTCAAATATATTCGTATTTAAAGAACATTCATCACAGACGAATTCTGTTTAAGCAAAAATCATACTGCTTAATTTCATGAGGATCGGTCCATGTCCAATTGTCCATGCCTCTCATACAGAAACCGCTGCCGGAATTACTTTTTCATTTATAATTCCTATAAACATGATTGAATTAACATGAAATTTAATAAAAATTAATCCAATTTAAATAATAATCTTCTAGCCAAATTTTAGGAGCATCAGTAAATAAATAACAATAGCTTCCATTTAAGACCCTGACACGTTAAAGGAAATCCTCAATTACGTTTGCGTGTAAAACTGAGTTAACATTGAAAAACTTGTTCTACTTTTACTTTCCTCTTTGTTTTAATTATTTTATGAAAATTTTATATAATTCTCTTCTTAAGCAATACCAAAAATTAAATAAATAAAGTTTTTATTTTATATTTTTATGACTTCATTTCATTTTTGTTAAGGAAACAAGCATATTTACCACGAAATTTTTTTCAAAATATTTTTGCTCTTTTAAATCGCAAAAAATCCGCAAAATGTTTTTTTCAGATTTTCATACTACACATATTAAGTAAAATTACAGCATTTTTGTTTTCACCCAAGTTCGTCTAGAAGATTTTTGAATTTTTATTTTCATCCAAGTTCGTATAGAAACTTTTTGGTTTTCTATATGAATGTAAAAAATGCCGATAAAAACAAAAGTCAAAAATACTAGTATTTTTACAACATTAACTTTAACAAAAGATTCGTAAATGTGTTTCTAAATACCTCTGCTTAAAAACTTCATTGTAAACAAAAATATAAACTTGAAAATTTAGTTTTTTAGCTTTTACCACTGTGATGAAAGACGGCAAAAAATCTATGACTTTAACGGTGCATTAAACGGAGAGTTAAAAAATTAAAGATTTTTTAAACTAATATTGATACCTTATTTAATTTTTTTTTTTTTTATTTACAATCAAAAACTTTTTCAAAATATTAATTTTCAATTAATGGCCATTTTTTTCAATTTCACCTTTCTGCCCAACATAAAGAAAATCCAGAAAAACGAAGTGATTGCATAGTGTAAGCAAACTTTTACTGTCTGAATTTATTGTTGCAATTTTTTTGAAATATTCTTCAATAACCGCGTATCTCTTTACCTTTTTAAAGTAAAGATTTGACCAACATATTGCTGAGGATATAAACTATTAGGCTATAAAGGATATAGTGAAAAAATTGCGCCAAGTGTAAATATTTCTATTAAGCCTTAGTAATTAAATATAATAAAAGTAAACTAAAATTTTTGAAAAATTCCTAAAATTGCCATTATGTAAAATTTGGTCGAATCTGTTGTACACACCATCTGAAATTTTTTTTGCCACCTTAATTTTAAATTTCACAATACATAGAAGGTGGGCGGTAAAGAGGGCGTATTACACCCAATTTTGGTTAACTTAATTGCTAAAACTATTTGTACAAAATTTTATATTGCAACAGCATAAACTGGAGCTACAAAACACACTCTGTTTACTTAGTATTTGGCCAAAAACTCTTTTATTATGAACCGATTTTGGTCATTTTCAATACCAAACAAATTTCATCTAAGAAAAATATTTGAGGCAAATTTCGTCTCCCAAGTAGGTGCGTCCAGAGCCCAATTCTGCTTTCAACAAACAGATATATGAACAGAGGAACAAACTTAGCTAGTTCGATTCAGATTCTGATTAGGACCCAGAATATGTAAGGGCCATTAAAAAAAATGTTTAACCTTGCTGAAAATTACTTTAATCCTTTATAAGTTTTGTGATAATATCATTTTAAACAAACGGTTTACAGATTTGAAGTTACAAGACTTGAAACCTTAGCATCATAGGTTCCATTTTATAATAATGATTGTTGTTCAAATTTCACGAACTTTGAAAAAGGGCTTACTTAAGTTTTTCCCATTCTGTTACACTTTTTTTTTTGTCTTTATACTTTTTGATCTCATTCGATCTTATAAATACTAATCACACTTTATCGATAAATTCTAAACCTTCTTCGTTGTTTTGCATATTTTTAACAGTTACATACAAGTCAGTAAAATTTTGATAAACAATTTTTTTAATTTTTTAAATTTTTGGGCAGGTTCTGTGTGCCCTAAATGGAATGCAAATATTAAAATAGGAATTAATACGTGTTATAATTAGGCGTATTTTGTGATATATCTCGTTAATGTGCCCGAAATAGCCAAAGTAGTATGCAGTCTCAAAGTTTGGCAAACAAGAGCGAAAATTTTTAAAAAAGTCAGTTTTTTACTAGGCCCACACACAGTTTCATATATAATAGAATTAACTGCTTGAACTTAGCTTTTTGTTATTTTATAAAATAAAATCGAAGGAATATTTAAAATAAATTTGAAACAATTTTATGGACTTTTTGAAAATTACGGAAAACTGCACTTTTTGTTTTTGTATCTTTATATAGCAAATTGCAATATGTAAAAATTATATCTATCGCCGTAAGAACGGCGATAGATATAATTGATCGCAACCATAAATTTAAGTCAAATATTGTTAATAGTCAAAACAGATTTAGCTAAGGCAAATCGAAAGTACAGTACGAAATTGACCATAATTTGCATAATTAAGTGGTATTTTTAATGCTTAACCGAAATGTAGAGGCGCATTAAAAAATTTCGAAATTTGTATTAATGGACCAAAAGAATTTTTCTTGTGTTAAAAAATAATCACAATACTAAATAGAATTTCTCTAATAAAATGAACTCAAATAAAATATATTTTTGTATAATATATGGAGAAGTTATTTTTCCATATATTTTTATTATTAAGTAAATTTTTAAAATTTTACTAGGAAACCCTAAAATATGCTATACTAATACCATTAAACATTGAAAATATCATAAATTATATTTAAATAACACAGTAGATTTCGATATTATGCATAATTTTTACCAGAATTATACATAAACTTCTAGTTTATATGTTCAATATAAAACCGCTATAACTTTCACGCCCTCTGCATTATTAATGCGAACCGATTCCACATGTATTCGAGTAACTTTATATTTTTTAAATGGATTTTAATAAATGACTAACCCAACACACCCTCCATCGTTTTCGATGGTTGATATAAAAACTTCACTCTGCATTATGTTTCTAGATTTGTTCACCAAAATCCTAAGATTTCAATTCGATAGATATTTTTTTCGCGTATTTTGGACTGAATATAATGACAAATAAAGTTTCCTTGTATAGAATGATGACATAGCCCAATGATGATATAGCCCAATATTTTCTTCCGATTTTGGAAAATTGGTTAAAAACAAACTTATTTATCGAATTAAAAAACAATTATATCGATATATTTTCCGAGTCCTAAAATAAACGATTTTCGATCTCTTCACTCTAAATTAATTTTTTTTAAGAACATATAAAAATTTTATAATTTTTTAAAAGATATCCTTACGGATATTATTCTTCAATTTAAAACAAGCCCAATCAACCACTAGGTCTAAGTACAGACCATCCTAAATTTTATTTATTTTGTATCGAAATTTTGACTAGCTTATAAAATCCCAAATTATGAAAACAGAAATCAGTTTCGAAATTAACGATGTGCTCTTAAACATTTTCCAATGCCTTTTTCCAGATAAAAAAAACTCCTTTTGGTGATTTTATTGAATTTTGATTTTGTCGATTGTGCCGGGAATTGAGAAAAACAAAGGCTAAATTGAACTTTAAAAAAGGTCAAATAAGGCCAGAAAAAAATTTAATTTTGTTTATTTAAAAATTTATTTTTTCTTTATCTCATTAGTTTTTGATATTTTTTAAAGATATTGTAGTAAATTTATAATAAAATATGGAACGTCTACCAGCAAAATAAACAAATGTAAAATCGCCTAAAAATTACCCAATGATATGGATTTATTTTTCGTAATATTTGACCTATAATTCCTTTTTAATTAAGTTTTTAGCATTTTTTTTAAATTATTCATAATAGTTATATGGTTAATGAAGTATATTACAAAATAATTATAACCGATTTAATAAGTCCATAAAATTAGTAATTTATTATGAAAATCGTTGCTAAATACAAATACACAAAAATGCTTAAATGGATAATTCTGTAAAAATAAATTTAATATAGCAAATAAAAAATTATTTTTTTTTCACTAAAGAAATACATTTTATCCATTTTAGGGAAATCTTAAGAATAAAAAAGGCTAGGAAAAGAGCTAAAGGATGAAATGTAAATTTTGAAGCCAAAAGGCAATATAAAAAGGCTAAGTGTAGCCCTAAAATGGCTAAACTGGCTACAATGCACTTTACTGTTTCAAATGAGGAAGTCAACAATAATCGAAAAATTCGTAAAAATATCTCAACTAACAAAGATTTTATTAGTTAACATATTTATAATTTATCCAAAAACCAAATTTGTTAACAAAATTTTACTATAAATCCAAAAATAAGAAAAACTTTTGGCTCAAAATTTTCGAAATCGGACAAAAAAATAAAAATTTGGCAGGTGTTAAAATTTTTCTATGTCAGAGATACTCTATTTTGAGACCCAATAGCTCCGCTTCCGAGGGGTTAAGCAAGAACCTTCTTCCAAACTTAAAATTATGCACTCTTCTATATGGTCTATATTAAATTTCATGTAAATCCAATTAGCCGATTAGAAGTTACATATTTATTTTCAAACGTTTTCGATTCTGTCCCACAGTGCAGTGTCAGTGAAAATAGAACCTCTCTAATAACAAAAAATCCTTTTTGAAATTGTGGAATATACAGTAGTAATAATAGACTCTTATGTATCTTTTCCACAGGTACTTTAAGTTTTGCAGTCAGCAAATTCTTATCCCTCAAAAGTGTACATAATTGTGACGAATAGATAGCTACCTATTCAAAAGAGAGTATCAGTATTCAATTAAATAAAATTCTCAAAGCATAACACATTCATCTTAATGTGAAACATCGTCAGTTTTCTAAATCTGCTTTTGGTTTTATTGTATCTTTTTTAGTTACAAAGATATTTGATTTCGAAATCAGCTAAATTTAATCAGAATAAAAAGATAAATATTTTTTGATTGGAAAATTTTTAATATTTAGGAGCGCATAACTTTCAAACGGATATGCAGCTTTATCTTTTATTTGAACGATATGCATTATTTATCAAATGCAACTTGAGCTATTAATTTTTAAAAATTTTAACATAAAAAAAAAAAATGCAAAAGTTTTTTGTCCATCCAAAAAGACTTGTATAGAAGTAGAACTATTTCATTTAAATGAGATATTTAATTTTATTTCGGTAAAAATATGAAATTTATATAATGATCTTTTATTTATTAGAACACTTTTGTTTATAATAGACGTATGGGGGACATAATAGCAAACAATATTTAGTTCCCTTTTACATTATTTGATAACAATATGACACTTTAAATATGTCCGTCCGGACGTCCATCCAAAGTTTAAATATTTGACCTCAATACACGTTCCGTTAGCATTTTCCACATTGGTTGAAGTTTTAAGTGTATAAGTTACAAACATTGTGCTTCAAGTTACTGATCCACACATTTCAAAATTCACTTTTCCGAAATACGGATATTACATAACTTTTGTTTTAATTTTATGGGAAAAATATCTTAAAATCTTAACCCATTGAAAAGTTATTAATTTTTGATCACTCATATCCTCAAAAAAGTACATTGTTCATCGTACCCATTTATATAACACACATAAATTTAAATTATTCAGTCACTTCATATTTAAAAATACGTGAGCCTTCGAGTTGCAAAATATAGATAAATAATTCAAAGTCATGGGAATGTATTACTAAACTTTTAATATAATTTTGTATTTTATTAACTTTGAACATTGAAATCAAAACTGATAGTTCACTATAAATGACATTAAAAATTTCTTGTTAGAAAAGACTCTAATACAAGATAGATCTATACATCTCTGAAAGGTGAATCTTCTTAAAAAAAAAACTTCATATCGAATATGTTGAATTAATCATTCACATAGTATATATTGGATGAAACTTATTTGAAACTACAACCAAAGAAATGTAAATATACCTACAGCCCATAGATTAATGTAAAAATATCACGAAAAATGCTTATATTAACACGTTTGAAATGAAGCCGAAAATATTTTAATCGATCGATTTGCGCAAAATATTGAACAATTTGAGAAATATATAGTTAATATTATCAAAATACATTCCCGAGTTTGCTTCAGATAAGTATTAAAATCAAAGATGTAATTATTATAGATCTGGCAAAAGTTCATCCTTTTCCAGTCGTTATAGATTGATGCTCCGATTGTCGCACATTGGGGTAGGAACGCCAAATTGGCGCTTAATTCAGGGGAGAGGTATAGCGCATCATTTATAACTTTGTTATAATAATTAGGTGAATAGTATGTCAAATCAATGCTTTCTGAATTTATGAATATATTATTTTAGACTATACCGTCCTTCCGGGGCTCTCTGTGCATCAATAATCAACATTTGAGATAAACTGTAATTTAAAGATAACCTAGTGAAATTCGGCACGTGAGATTTTCATGTGCCAATAGTATAACTATAATATAACTACTATAGTGCTAAAGTTGGTTATAATCGAAACATTATTTCACTGAGCCCCATGTACAATTTTCCCTGAAATGGGTGAAACGCTTATATTAAAAATGTCTGAATTTTCACAAATTGCTTAACAGATAATTTTTGTCTAAGCAAAAAACGTACCAATAAATTTCATGAGGATCGGTTTTTAATTATCTATGCTTAACAACTCCATTGTAGAAAAAATACTTTTTATAAAATAAAAAGCAAAAATATAAACTTGAAAAAGTTCGATTCTCAATTTTTACCCTGTGATTTAAAATTACAAAAAATCTGTGACTTTGATGGCGCACTATACGGAGACTGAAACAAATTAAAGAATTTTTTTAACATATTTCATCAATTTTTACCTAGAATCAATTACATTTTCAAATATTAGTTTTCAATTTTGAATTAATCGCCATTTTTCTCAATCTTATTCCTCTGAATTTAGCTATTAGCAGCTCATATCAGACAAAAGTATTTAAGTACACCCTTAAGTAGTTGCGAAATATCGTCTCCTTTACAGAATCTCTTCAATTTAGCAATATTTTTCTTATAGCTTGCGCCTCCTTGTCGAATATTCGATTATCACCCAATATTATACTCTAACTTTCTCTAAAAAATTTTTTCTCCCCTGTGTATAGCAAATTAACCCACATCATTTATGAATTTTCTGATTGTTTGCAAATTTGCACATTTTTTTTCTCCTGTAATTTTGTATTTACATTAAACTGTGATTTTTCACTTGTAACTCATATTTTTGTATGTATTTTCTTGTGTTTTACATTTTCTGTGTTAATGTTATCTTGTTTACTAAAATAAATATCTGTTGGATGACACGTGTCTGTGTTCTAGAAAAATTAGGTATTTTTTGCAAACTTTCCTTTGTTAAGGAAACGGAAATGGCTTAAAAGCATGTTTGGGTGATTAAGTGTGAGTGTGTCTTCTTGTCTTCATCTGTTTGATGATGTGTTAGCTAGAATTATTTATTTTCATATCAGGCATTTTTTGTTTGCCAATTATTTTTTTGGGTTGATAAATAAATAAACAAATGTACAGTAGACTTTGAAAAATATAAGCTGAAGATTTGTTTTTTTTTTTTGTGCAAAATTAATCTATTTTTGACAATATATATGAAAGTATCAGAATAATTTAAATTAACAATTACTATTCTTAAAATTTTTGGTAGAGAAACAGAAAAATCTCTTGGAGCATCACCAATAATCTAGGATAAATTTTTTGTAAAAATAGGTGTTCAGATTCATCTCAATTCATTATTATGGAATCGAGGGAATAACAAAACACTTTAGTTATATTTATTTTAGAATTCTTTGACAGCTAAAATAAATGTTATTAGTTAAATTTATCTCAGTAAATGTTTACAAATGTTACATAAAAGAATCTGTAACTAAAATTCTAATATTTCTTTAAACATATAAAATGTCCTCTACCAAATACATATCACAAACACAGCAGCATTATCTCAGATAACCATCTAATAGAATTAACTCAGTCTTGAACATATTAAATGGCCTATAAAAATATACAGACAGAAACTACACAATAACTATGATTAATTGCATTTCAAAAACAAAAAACAACAATTTCTGCAAAATCTCAATGATATTTATTTAGACAATACCCAAGGAACGTATGCCAAAAAGTGTGATAGTGACAGGTTCCATAAACAAACTGCAAAAGTTTTACACACTTTTAAAAGATAAATGAGAAGATCCAATATAATGAGCACGTGTCACATATAGAAATATTTAAAATTAAAGATGCCAATGGCTTTGAAAATTGATAGTCAAGCGTACAAGTACATGAAAACGCTAAACCAAAAATAAAAATATCTTATATAAAGAGAAGAAATAAATAAAAACCATTAAATACAAACAAACTTACACACGCTACCAGACATGAAATAAGCATTGAAAAGCATATGCTAAGCTTCTCATAAATATCAAAAATGTATTCTCACACCACTTTTTTTCTTTTGCATGGACACACATCGTTATGGCTAGACACGCACCAGCAGCAGACAAACTAAATCAACTACAAGTGGCCAATAGTAAACAAAATAAATAGATATTACTATTGATGTTCCAACCACCATCACCACTACCAGTTGTATTAGATCACGTTTGTAACTACGCAACTTTAAATCTTATCGAGATAAGTGGCCAGGATAATATAAGGATAATGTATTTAAAATTAAAGCGTTACGTTTGTATTTTACTTGTTATTATAGTATTGTTCATAATTTCAAAGTTTTTTTTGCATTGTATAGATATTTTATAATTAATGGTCAAAATGTGGCACAGTGGGAGTTGAGGAAAAAAAAAGAAAATATTTGAGTTAAGGAGTCGGTTGGTGGATTAGAAATCACCTCTAGCAAGTCATAGAAAATATCCTGCCTTCAGTTCTTTAGTTATTTTAAATAAATTTTATGTATTATTTTAACTTTTTAGACCATTGCAATGAGAATCTCTAGAGTCTGGACTCTAATGTAGATATTGTCCTTTGAATGTAACACTTAATCGCTGTATGTTAAAGTCTATTTCGAGTCAGATTAAAAAAATTGCGGACGAGTTAAAGCAAATATATTGGCTCCGTTAAAATTTTGTATTACTTTTCTGTTGTATGTATCAAGAATTTTATGCATATTGTATTATACTATTAAAAAAAAATACAAAATTTTACGCTACTAGAAATTTGGATATACATATCTTCATCCTAGAAATAGTCATCATAAGAAATTTTAAAAATCATTATATTATTGTTCCAATTTTTTTTTTTTAATTCGGTATTTTTGTCAAAACACATACATAATTGTTTGCTCTTATTCCTGATATTAGGAAAGATATTGACATTAAAGTTTTTATACATGATTAATAATTGTATTGCTTAAGTACCAAAAAAAAAACTCAAACCAGACTTAAAGAAAGTAAAGTAAAGTAAAGTAAGGAGGTTAGATTCGGTTTGAAACTAATCTAGTACACCCATCAATTTAAATTTTTTTGCCACCATTATTTAAAATTTCAACTTATATTGGATAAGCTGAGAAGGACGACTCGAATCCAATAATACCACGGTTCTAACTGAAATGACACCATCAAGGTGGAAGAAATAGTAGCGGAAGAAAGTGCTAGTGTTGGCAAACTCACCGCAAAAAGTCGCAATCTATCTAGCGCACAAGGCAGGAAAGCTGCAAAGATGAGGCAGGGAGCAAGACAGCGGAAAAAAGTCAACGAGATGCTTCAAAGGTAGGTGAATAATCTACACCCACCTCTACTGAAAATAGTGAGAGTATTCCTCTCCGAAAGAACAGAACCTCGCTCACAAATTCAAAAAGAAGAAGAGCTCCCCGCATCATAGAGGCAATGGCGATGACGGTTCTCAACCCTCCAAAGATAAACCTTCGGGTAATCATACGGGGGATGAAAACGTAATGACGTCAGTGAAATCTTCAAGTGGTAACGGAAACCGAACGAAAAGTTGGCAAAGGAGCAGCCAATGCCAAAGTTGCATGAAGGAAGCTGGAAAGATATGCTAGCCATCATCGATTTCAATAGCGCTTCAGGCAAAATTCCGATGGCGCACCAGCAAAGTATGGACGATGCGACGCCATAAATGAAAGAATTTTTCAGTACATCTTAAAAGTGGATGAGGAGAAAAACAGAGGTTTAACGTGGAAAAATGGGAAGTCTTTCATAGAGAAGAAGCCGAAAGCGGTACTCTTATTGTGGTTGACATACACAAGATCTCCATGTAACTCCTATGGAAGAACAAAGAGAAGGCCTTTTTCGCCAGAACGGCAATTGTCTTCAAAGCTGGAAAAACGCGCACAAGTTGGATAACAAATGCGACTGCAGATCAACCTCCATCGGATTAAAGCGGCAATAATTTAATGAAACAAATTATAAAAAAAGGTAAGATACACGCATTTTTTCCAGGAACCGTGTAGTAGTCCGCGTAAAAGGCCATCTAGTACAAACGACCAAAATTACCAATTATTTTGTACTATGACTAGGTCTCGATCCATAGCGTGCATACTATATCTTAAGGGATTAAATTTTCTTATTCCCTCAACAGCAGATGCCACCGCCTTAACATATAGAAAATGTAAACTACTGTTGGCATCGGTGTACCTGCCTTCGAACTCACCGAAAACTCCACCTACGACAGAGCTGCGAGGTATCGTTTCATCGGCCAGGAACATAGGTAGGAATATTTTAATATGTTATGATCCCAATTTACACGATCTCTCTTGGGGCAGCTCTGACAGCAACAAGAGAGGAGATGTTCTGTTAGAATTTCTTAACGTAAGTAACTTATTTACTCTGGACACTGGAAACAGACCTACGTTTTTGAACAGGGTCAGAAAGAGGTAATTGATATATATAGTTATTTTGATAAAATTATAGATGAAATTCGTGATTGGCATCGTTTTCAAAACATCGCTATATTTTTATGACCCTAGCCCATCCACCGCGGCTCCAGAAACAAAACTGATTGGGCAAAGTTTATTATAGGTCTTCGAAACAGACTAGGATATCATCCAGATCAAGTGGTAGTCTAAAAATGATTGATTCGGAAGTCGAAAGACTGAGCACCGACATATGTAAGTTATTTGAGAAGTATTGTACACTCCGAAATAGAAGATCTCTGAGAGAAAAATTTTCGATAACAGGGGAACTAATGAATCTTAGGAAAGTGACAATAAGACTCTTTAATAGAGCGCACAAAAAAGAAACAAATAGTATATAGATGAGTATAACATAAAACTCAGAGAACACAAGAAAGCCATGTGGAGCAGAGGCGTTTTTGAGAATAAGTTGACAGCTTAAATGGTGTTTCTAAAATTAAAAAATTGCTATCGAAAACCCATTTCCAACTTGAAAATCTCATTGACTACAATGGGAAAAGGGCAGAGGCTACGGAGGAGATAGTAGGAATATTAGTGAAGCCATACTTTCAAATAGGAATAGTAGAAATTATAAAGAAATCACATTCTTAATATAGCAGTGCCAATACAAGCATAACAAAAGTGGCCAAATTGCGCTTAATAACTTTTCTCCGTTTAAAACGGCTGGACCGGATAGTAATTTCTAGCGGAAATGTCTACTGCTTGCCTAAAATATGCATATACTTTAATAGTCTGGAGGAAAGTAAAGGTTGTCTGCAAAACTATGCAGTACAGAAAGATATAGACCTCTAGAATTAACATCATTCTTACCAAAAACCCTGGAGCGAATCGTCGACACAATGGTAGAGAGAGAAATACCAGATGATGCAATGAAATTTAAACAACATGCCTATATTAAAGGTATATCGATTGAGACTGCACTTCAGGAAGTTACACATCATATCGATAGATAAATCGTTTGATCTGGACATATATATTCTTGCTGTATTTATTGATATAGAAAAAGCCATCAATAATGTTTTAACCCCGAATATTACTATTTCCTTAAGACAGTTTGATCTGAACCATGGCATAATTGCTTAGATACGTAACTTGTTAGAAAAGATATGGATAAAATGCAAGGATCCCATGATCCTTGTGGGCTAAAGAGCGTGGTCCTAATGTAAACCCGGATAAAGAAAAAATTTGTATGCTTACTAGAAAGAGAAAAATACCGTATACGAGTACCCAACCTTTCAGAACAAAGCGATAGAAAAACAAGAAGTAGTATTTGATTGACAATGCATAAGAAAGATGCATAAGACACATCACAGAATATGGATCTTTTGTAGAAGAGCATTGGGAGCAAAGACGACACACTGGCTATACACGAGCGTACAGCGACAGTTCTTACTGGCATCGCTAGTATGATGGACGTCCTTGGAGAAGATATTTAATATAAAAACTCTTCAAAAAATTCAGGGACAATGCTGCATAGAAATTTTCTGTGCATTGAGAAATGTATCAACGAAATTTATTAAAAATATTCTATGAATGCTACCGATTAAGACACAGATTAAATATGAAACAGCTTTTAGACAAATGGCAATGGGAGAATGTCTTGCAGATGAGTACATGATCGGACACCAAAGAAAAAAATAAATATTCTACCAGCGAATAATATCACCATGGAAATATGTGTCAGAATCGTTAAGATTTCCGAATCCCAGATCAAAATACCGTCTTCCAGGCGGAGATCAATTCTATTACGGAGAATAGAATAAAAGGAAGTAGCAAATAAAGCTCCTACTCATATTTATATGGTTAATCGATTGTTTATTACAACCCTAAGAAATGGCAGAGTTACATCTCGAAGTGTCTTACAGTTAAAGAGCGAAATGAACTCATATCCAGGATGTGAGAACATCGAGATAATATGAGTTCTAGAACATCGACAAGCAAAATGCAAAACCTTTCCAAAAGTAAAAAATTTAACTAAAAGTTTAAGCAAGAGATGAACATATTAGAGTATGACAAAACGACTGACATCTTATGGGGAAAACAAACATTGATAAAATATAGGAGATCCTTAAATTAAATAGGAAAACAATCCGAAAGATAATTAGCGTAATAATGGAGCTAAAAGGTCACCTAGCTCGTATTGGATTAACGAATGACATAATCTGTAGAGCGTGTGGATCATTAATTATGTTAATGCCCAACGTTTGATCGCATAAGAAGCTAAAACTTTAAACGGTATAAAATACCTTATCTGGAAGATCTCAAGGGAATCTTTATTTCCCTGAGTGCGCACAACATACCTGTGCAGGTATACCTCGATGGACAATTATTGCCCCCTATTTTCAACCCGACCAATGTGGAAGAATAGTGATAAAGTGAACCTTTATCTCTTTGTAAAAAATGTCGAACATTCATTTGTTTAAGAGAAATAAACATAATAATTTTTAGACTTTCATTTAGGTATATTACCTAATAGACTACCTATGAATACAAAATTTTCGATTTTGATTTTTTTCTCCGGTAGTTTATTGTAGATGGGACTAAAAAAAAGAATATCTGTGCAAAATTCTGTCGATCGGTCATATACCGGCTAGTCAACTTTGACATTTGTCCTAGAAAATGCCTTAAATGTAACTAAAATGTTTATTGCGCTATAACTCTTTAAATTAATATTTTGCGAAAAATATATATAAACTTTTTTGTTCAGAATAAAAAGATGAAATTTTTGACATATAATTTTTTAGCCTACTACGACCTGTTGTGATGTTATAAGTGATTTTGTATTTGCTACACAATTTTTGCCCATATATTTTTTTTGTCTCATCTACCAGAAACTGCCGGTGGAATAAGTAAAATCTAAACTTTTGTAAATCCCTTACATTTCACAGGTGGTCTGTTATTTCATGTTCTTTTTTTCAGCCATAAATGTATATTATACCGGCAATGTCAGCTATCAGAGATCGGTTAAAGCTAGTAGTTATACGAAGGCTTGAAGATCCGATGTTAGTTTAATATTTGGTGGTACCAAAATAAAAGCCATTGTTGTCTTCAAATCAAATTAAAAATTTCTACATTTGAAGATATCGTTTCTTCAAATTTTTCCTGGCATTATCTCTCGTGAACTTGATCAAAATGAAAAAGATCCTTTTTTGGGTTTTGTTGATATTTTTACATTTATTTATGCCACAGGTACATCGTAAAAAAGACCTTCCAGTAGTGCACTTAACAGCATAACTAACATTTTATACAATAACCAAATATGTACGAAATATTGTAATTTTAACAAAAAATTTACCTATTTTAATTTTTTACATTTACAAAATAACATGGAAAATTATATCCCTATTCCATCATAATTGGCGATGTTTGTAACACGCAAATATAGTGGTCTAAGACTTACATTTTTGTATACCAATTGGCTTAAAATTAATTTCTGAGTCGTTTTAAGAATGTCAGTCAGTTTTTCCAATCAAACTACAGGTCGCAGTTTTAAAAATAATTCAAATAAATTTAGCACACAGTCTTTTATGCCAGGAAAATAAAATTGATTATAATCGGAGGATTTCCTACTAGCTTCCATGCAAATGTCCTCCCATAACAGGGGTTTAACGATCACGAACGCCTTAAATAGTTTAATGAAATTTGGAACATATAAGTTTTATATAGGTAAAAATTTAGTAATTTTTTTTTGATCGGTTCATAATTCACCATCTGTCTCTTTAGAAAATCACTTTTATGCAAACGTTAGCATCAAGTAATACAGATCAAGTTAATGCAGGCAGAAATAAATAGAAACCACAGTGCCAAATTTTATGAATTTCTCCTATATGAGGTCTTTTTCAGGAAGCATAGCATAATATAATGCTGTGCAACGTATGTTTAATAGAAATAGGACCACTCTCCGAATTTAAATGTATATACGCAATGGTGTAGAACATCATATGATCGGCTTATATATTTCTATCTCATTTTCATTTGTTATACTAGATTTACTGGATATCAAAAGTTTTTTATGCCTTATTTTGTAAAGCTATTGATAACAGCATTTAAATTTCCATTATGTTAAATCGAATGTAATATACATCATTGAAAAAATAATGACAGCATGTCATACTCTCTTTTACGTAAATTTTTTGTATAACTGTATTTTGAGTCACATCAATTTTGCAAGCACGGTTCATTTGATTCTATTAAAACAATATTAATAGAGGACGGTTAATAACAGCTTATTCATAATATTTTTTATAATCTAAAATTTTTTTCTGAATCTTATTTGTGTAAAATTTTATGTGCTTTTTAGTTTTTGATTTATATCCGAAATTTAACCCAATAATGACCAAAACTATTTTGTTTGAGCTATCAAATTTGAAATCATTAGCTTATATTATGCGAATGACAAATGAAAATGAAATCAAATAAAATGAGAAATACGAAGTAACTGTTTTCTAAACAATCAAATGATTTTTGTATTTTTATTATCTCTCGCATTGTTACCAGAGAACGAAAAAGATCTAAAACTCTGTTGCCAACTTTAGCTGCCACGGGCGTTAATGGGTTAAGATACTTTAAGAACAAAATTTTCACTGACTTTGTAAAACACAAAGAGGTTTTATTTATTTTATTTATGTTTTACACTTTTATTTCGTGTCGGAGATAAAATCAGGAAATATTTTCTGACCCAAAATTTGTAGTATAGTGATTTTGAAACGTTGAAAAGAAATAATAAGAAATATTTTTTATGTTATTTGATAATTGCTAGTGTCGAAAAAATTGTTTTCTATTGCCCAATAACTTTTATATTTCAAAATATTTATATACATATATATATATATATATATATATATATATATATATATATCTATATATCTATATATATATATATATATAACTATATATATATATATATATCTGAATAGTTATGAAGCATCGTAGAAATATATATATTAAAGAATAAAATTTAATATCAACGGAAAAGATTTTTTAAAAATAACCTAAGAAAATTATTTCAGAAAATAGAAATTATGAACAACAGAAAAAATATATTTTAATAATAACTGTTATCAAGCAACACAATAAATATTTTGAAAAATAAAAGTTATTGGGCAATAGAAAACATTTTTTTCGACACTTGTAATTATCAAATAACATAAAAAATATTTCTTATTCTTTACTCAACTTTTTAAATTTGAAAAAAAAATTTAAAATTTATTATTTCTTAGAGTACAAAACCTCTCTAAGATATTACTCGTATATAATCCTTTTTACGCCCACTTTAGATAATAAGATTATATTTGACATACACAAGGAATGGAAAATATTGTACATTATAAACTTTTATCTTATATAGAGGTTTTATTTATTTTATTTATGTTTTACACTTTTATTTCGTGTCGGAGATAAAATCAGGAAATATTTTCTGACCCAAAATTTGTAGTATAGTGATTTTGGTACTATGTAAATGTTTTATTAAGAAACTTTTCTTTAACTTTTAAAAATTCATTTCATATTAATACCACTGTGCTGAACACTATTTTATATTTTTTTCCCCTTTCAAAAGAGAATTTTTAAACGCATTCAATCACTTTAAGGTTTAACATATAAACCACCAAACAACAAACTGCTAAATAAGTTCAAAACCCACCACCAATGGGCACCCCGAAATTCAACATTTCCCACGTTACAAAGTGTTGCTTATGTCTCCACTTTAAAAAAAAAAATTAGACCATCAATACACAAATACATATACGCACATACTTAGCGCATCCTTTCTCAAACAAGAAACAAAATAAAGAAAGACACGCACTTTTTACTCATATAACCTGACAATGACACGTTATTTGCTGCTGGTACTCATACTCAGCAAACAACAGCAGACTCATCATTTACTAACTCACCATGGCAATAATATTGCTACAATGTATCAATAATACATATATGTTATAGCATACTCTCAAACAATTTGCTGTTGCAAGTGCTCTATCATCAATGATGTTACAGGATGTCTATGCAGCGCTTATTTAATTACACTCCCTTAACTTTGCTTTAGTTTATACTTTTGATTATCCTAATGCTTATGGAAGAGGAAATCACCCTTATTTGGCAATTGAAGAGCATGCTATTTTATATTTGTTTGAAATTGCGTGTTTGTTTTTGTAGATTATTTGCTATTTTAGCAAAATGATAATAATTTCACTGGAACTTCATTTTTCTATTGTTACGTTCATCATTCATTCATTATTTGTTTCTGAAGTGTTCAATATTGTTTTGTTACGGCTCTTCTGGAGTTTATACAAGTCTGATGTGGTTTTGTTGTTCAATTATTGCCAATAATTTGAACTGTTTCTTTTTTGTTTTCTATCGATTTCACTTTTTTTATTGTTTTGTTGGTTGCAGTTAGGAAACAAAAAATGAGAGAGTGTGGGATAATTTTTGGCAACATTAGAGATGGGGGTGCTAATAGACATTTGTTAATTGATTTTCGTCATGGGAATGAGAAAGTGAATTGAGGTGTTGATAATTGTTTTAATAAATTTAATTTATTTTTATGATTTTTTGGAGTAATATATTTTGTTGCAGGGTATTAAAAATTGTTAAATGGATAACTCATATCAAGTTGGTCAAATTATAATACACAAAAGCTGCTGTAAATGAAATTATCATTATATTAAAAGATCATGTTTTTTTGTATCATATCTTCTCTTTGAAAATTTCTGCTCGTAAGAAATATATGTATAATCTAAATATCAACAGATTTCATATTATTGTTTTCAGGGGGAGGTAGTTGTTCTGAGCTGCTTTTGCCCTTTGCAGTTAAAGAACGCGATGTTTTGGGACCGAAACTTCGAAATACAGGAGATGCACCAAATAATCCGAACCAGCTAGTGGAATTATCTCTTGATAATTGCACTGAACATTATACTATCCATGAATAGAACATTATTTATTTCGCTTGCTCCACCGGCAGTGGTAGATAAGGATAAAAAATAACATATGTGCAAGAATTGGGTCGATCGGTCGTAAACGGACTAGTTGACTTTGAAATTTGTCCTAAAAAATTTCTTAAAAGTAACTAAAACTTTTGTTGCGCTATAACTCTTTAATTTAACATTTTACGAATAAAAAGCTACATAAGCTTTTTTACAAAAGGCAGAAATTTTCGACATATAATTTGTTATCTACTATAACTTGTGATGTTATAAGTAATCAAAGTAAAAATTTATACATGGACTTTTTCAAAAAGGCCCTCGTTTTGATATACACCTAGCCTGTAAGCAGGGGTTTTTGTAATTTTGTAGAGTAGGATTTCTAGCTTTTATAAATCAATAAAATTTGGTGCATATGCCTTTTATTTTAGCGTAGACGAACCAAAAATCTGAATTTGAATATTAAAAATATTGGCAGGGTGCACCATACAATTTTGGATCAATATAGCGAGTATTTTTAGATTGTTATTGGATCAAATAGTCACTCGAAATTTAAGTGTTGATTAATCAAAAATGTTAATATTTTTACACTTAAATTTCTTTCAAAATAGTTATTATTTTATGAATATGAAATATTACAGTTCTGTACTTTTGTACGAGGTCTTCAAACGGACTACAGTCTTACAAATCCCCGTCTAACAAATTTAGGATTGAAAGCATGGATTCACAATTGCTGACTTTAAGTTTTTGGACAATTTATTTTTCATTAGTGATAATTTAGAAAAAAAAACGTTCCGCCGTAAAACAGGCAAAAATATAAATTTGAATATAAAAATATAAATTTTTTAGTTTTCCCAATATGGTCCAATAAGATTCGGATTTGATGTTTTAAATAGTTGTACTTAAACTTTATCATTATCTTTAGTTTTTAACAGCTTCAGTTCATTTATAAATTCTTCGGGTTTTTTACATCACTATAATCTGAAACAATATCAAAATAAATAATTTCTTCGTTGGAATTAATATATAATGAGTCGAGATTTATCAAACAACTTAATTTGTCTTCATTTAGCACATAGTCTTAAAAAGTCGCCATTCAGTTCAATTAAAAAAAAAATGTCAAAAAGTGGCCTGGTGGTTCGAAATTAAAGTCACCAAACTCTGTATTTTATGTCAATATTTGTATAATAAGTAAAAATCGATACCACAAATTCATATTTTTGTCCATCTACGCTAAAATATAAAGCATATTTGCCAAACAAGAGCTAAAAATCCCACCATGTAAAATAATAAAAACCATTGCTTACAGGCTACGTCCATATTAAAATGAGGGCCTTTTTTATTTCAATTGCTTATAACATCACAACAAGTCATAGTAAGCTAACAAAGTGTATGTCAAAAATTTCAGAATTTTGTTCTGAATAAAAAGGTGAATATAGGTTTTTTTTTGTAAAATGTTACAGTTGTTGCGCAATAAAAGTTTTAGTTACTTTTAAGACCTTTGTTAGGACAAAAGTTAAAGTCAACTGGCCGGTTTACGACTGATCGACCCAATTTTTGCACCCGTATAATTTTTTTAGACCCATCTAACGGAAACTGCTAATGAAGCAAGCAAAATCGAAACTTTTGTAAATTCCATATATTGCATGGGGGGTAATGTATAGTTTTACTCTGCATGTGAACCCTTTAAGATGTCATGTTCCGCATAGTAGGTAGTATAGAATATTATTGGTAAAAAAAATTAATTAGAAGTTTAAATTTATAAAGTAATTAAAACTTTGTTTAAACTAAAGTCGGTTTTGAACCAGAGTTCGCAATATCAACTAACGTGTATTTCTTGTTTTTATATCCTCGATAACCTTTGTGATAGATCATTGTTTTCGGTTATTAAATTGAAAAATATCACTGCTTTTTTAAATATTCAAAAAAAAAAAATATATATATATATATATATAAAGTTCAGAAAAATAAAAATTTTACAAAATCTCAATAACAAACAATTTTAATATCGATATTATAAAAAACACTCAAAACAAAAAAGTCAGATATTCACTCAAAAATAGAAAAAAAAACCTAAATTTATAAAAAATTCACAATTTGTTTTAAAACCTGTTATGGTTTTAAACTTTTAATTTTACTAGGAATTCGATATTTCATTAAAAATCCTAATTTTCATTAGAAGACCGAATTCGCTATGTCACAAATTTGGGACATCAAATATTGCCTCAATGATTGAAATGCAAAAAGAAAGTGTATCATCAGATTAATTAGATCTCCAAAAGGTTTTTCAAAGTTAGTTCGAATTTCGAATTTATGAACTCCTAAACTTCGTATATTTTGAAGCACTTTTTTCATTATGGGTATAAATAAAAAACAATTAAACTAGTAAATTTTATTGTATTGATGGGTATTTATCAAATACATAACTGTTATAAGATTTATGTAAAACGTTTATTCATAATTTATCACCTGTTATTAAGAAATATAAATTTCCATCTTGCTATAAATGATAAAAAAATTTTTCGTTGCTTATAATTTTTATGTTTGAATTTTTGTTTTACGTTGCCTAATAATAGTTATTTCTAAAAAAACTTCTGTTGCTCAATAAATTTACTTTTGAAATTTAATTTTGAAATATATTTTTCTATGTTGCTTATAAATTTTATTTCTTGAACACATAACAGCTATTAATAAAGATATTTTTTTGCATTGTTTATAAATAATAAAATAAATACTTCCGTTGTAATTCAAATATTTATATATCGATTTTCCAATATTCTTGTAGGATTTGTCCGATTTGTATAAATAAAACACTAAAAAATGCTTTATGTTATATTACCTTCCAAATAATTCAATTTTCTATCCGCTCATTGGGATTGGAGTTATTCAGAAATTAACTATATATATATATATATATATATATATATATATAACTATACATATATATATATATATATATATATATATATATATATATAAATAGTTATGAAGCATCGTAGAAATATATATTAAAGAATAAAATTTAATATCAACGGAAAAGATTTTTTAAAAATAACCTAAGAAAATTATTTCAGAAAATAGAAATTATGAACAACAGAAAAAATATATTTTAATAATAACTGTTATCAAGCAACACAATAAATATTTTGAAAAATAAAAGTTATTGGGCAATAGAAAACAATTTTTTCGACACTAGCAATTATCAAATAACATAAAAAATATTTCTTATTCTTTACTCAACTTTTTAAATTTGAAAAAAAAATTAAAATTTATTATTTCTTAGAGTACAAAACCTCTCTAAGATATTACTCGTATATAATCCTTTTTACGCCCACTTTAGATAATAAGATTATATTTGACATACACAAGGAATGGAAAATATTGTACATTATAAACTTTTATCTTATATAGTACCCTACACCATTGTGTAATAATTTTTAAATGAGGCAAGAGATAGGACCTTACATGTGTACTATGGGCCAGGCATTATGGATCGATATGTATAAAATTCCATGTATTGATTTAAATATCAATGCCCATGTTTGTTCCAAATTTGTTTTATGTGAAATTTTTATACTTTTAAATGATCTTTTGGTAGGGACTATAGCCAATTATGAACCGATCATTGTGAAGTTGTATAATGTGATGTATAATTGTACAATAGTTTCTTATCTCAAATTATTTTTGATAATGTTAACATTTATTCTAGATAGTAGATCAAGTATAACCAATTTAAATAGTCTTCTTTCTTGTATCATAAAACTTCCACGTGCCAAATATCATTAGCTTATCTTTACTCTCTGCACAAGATGCAGTCGGAAGGACGGATATCATTAGATCGGCTCTATAAGTATTTCTGAGGCGATTGGTATTATTGTATTACAAATAAATCAGCACAAACATGCAGGTAGGGTATGAAAAATTAAAAGATTTTTCGAAAAAAATCAATTATTAACAAAATTTAAATCGAATTTATTTATTTATTATAAAAATAAAAATTTAATACTTCAATATTTTAGTTTCACCAAAAAAAGAAAAATATCTGGTATATTAGGTAAAAGGGGCAGCATAGGCCACTTTTTTGTTTAAAGTGCTCTCTTCTCATAACCGCTAACGATTTCTCTAACCTTTGTACAAAAATAAAATAAAAGAAATAGCGAAAATAAAATTCAAGTAAGCTTTTTTCTCATTAAAATTTTTAAATTATTCAATCATCTACTTGATTAATATAATAAATGCTTTAAAAATTTTTCTGTTTTTCATTTTTTACGGTCAATAGTAAAATGATTTAATCATTGTCGTGAGAGGTGCAAATTTAAACAATTTTTTTTTTGGTTTTTTGAATGAATTATTTTAGTGATTAGTGACTTTTTTCTGTGTACTAAAAACTTAGATATGCTGGTTTTAATTTAATTCCTTCTGATCCTCTCACTATCTCTCCATTACGTTAATACTTGTACGAATTTCTCAAGTGACCAAAAACTACCCCAACCCATTGCAATTGGATAATTAAACAAAAATTTGTATTTTTAATTGAATTTCATGTAATTCAAAATCCAAAGTGATCCAAAATGCGATATTTTGCATTGTAACAATCACTAAATGATTTTTTTCAATTTTTAAAACTCTAGAAGGTCTATATTTTGACTGAAAAATCTACAGCTATTAAGTGACTCGTAGCTGATTTCGGCCTACTAGCACTTTGGTGAATGTTCCAAAGCACCAATCATAATTTTTCAGACTTAAAATACATTTAAAACATTTGTTGTCAGTTCTTGTTTATGATGACGCGTACAAGGCCCACAGTAAAATCTTGACATGTTGGCGACAGCCCGTACATTTCGTCAACGACTTTTGCAAACAAATGCCCATCTTTATAAGCACCAATAAGCAATAATGTCATGCCAATTGTCATTGACGATTATGTGGAGGAAAATGGACTTTAATCTGATGTCAACGAGTATGGTGGTGAGCTTTTTAAACTGTTGTCGTAGATGAAAAAGTTAACAATATATATTATTGAATTAAAAAAGCTTCATATGAAAAATTATTGAAATTTTGTTTTTTCTGGATAGTCCTATGAAGGTCGTTATGTGAGGAATAAATTCAAAATTTAAGTTTTCGCGATATTTCGCATGGTGGGAAGGTTCAATATCAATGTCTCTACTCCATAGATCCGACTGAATATAAACTGTGAATTGGGGTATGCTGATTTTGCAGAATGTTCATAGTAGCACTTTTCGCCATCCTGCTGCAGCCATATATCGTCTATCTCCAATTCATTTTATTCGAGCCGAAATAAATTGAATATCATTAATCTCTAGAGCTCACCAAAGTAATCGAAGCACTATGCACAAATGATTCGCTGACCAAAAATCCGCAACAAAGAGTACCATATTGTGAATATATAATTACGTGCAATAACAATATTCGTTTCTTTTGCTTTATTTAAATTTTGACATGCGCAAAAATAATTAGATATGAATAGTATTATTTTCGAAATAAAATTAATAAATTTTTCAGAAATAAAAAATCTTTTGACAATTGAATCAGGTCAAATAAATTAAATTATCGTCTACTCTTTCCTCAATAAAGTTCAGATATTACAAATTCAAACCTAGTCGCTCATACAGCCGTCAATGGGACTTGAAACAGGACAATTTTCATGAGATAGTTACTTAGCTTGTCTGCCAAAACATTTTATAAATATATATATATATAAAATTTCCTGCAGGCAACGTCGACGACAAAGTTAAATCCCAAAAACTAAGAAAGTCATCACAGAAAATACCCACGTAGAAATATTTGGGAGAGTATGGAAGAAACAATTAATCACGTATACCTTCGAACAAATGCAATAAAGAAAAATAAAATCAATTAGTGCCACAAAAATTATTCTTCTTTTTCATGATAGTTGGTAATGTTCCTCTATCGCACATGCTCCTCCTTCTACCGTACTCAAAATTTCCAAGTGTCGCGAAAAAATCAAAAACTCACAAAAAAGGAAAGAAGCCAAAATTCGTTTTGAAAATATATAATTTATTTGTTGTAAATTCTAATTTATTTTAAATACAAATTGTCGAAACGAGTTTTACAAAATCGGACTCTTATTTACAAAAACTGTTTTCTTTAGAAATGTCCAATTTTTCACTAAGAAATTAATATTTCTCCAATAAATTTCATCAATTATATTAAAAGATTAAAAAATTAAATAATTTTTTCTTCCGCCAAGATATCGAAAATTTGCAAAAATAAAAATTTCCCTAAAATTGGCTTAAATTAAAAATTTTACTCATATATATCATTAACATATCTATATATATATAAATGAAATATGTTTGTTTGTTTGTTTGTTGGCTTATAGACTCCTAAACGGCTGAACCGATTTTCCTGAAATTTTTATAGTAACATCACATGAGTCCCGAAAATAAAATAGGCTACTTATTTTTTCGTTGGATACCAATATTTTCTTGCATTTTTTTCTATGGTGGTACCCCCCATAGAACGCCAATGTTTATTATCGCATATCTTAATAACTGTTATAGTGAGAATGTTCAAACTTGATAGGAGTTACTCTTATGATAAAATACACCTTTGAAAATTAAAATAAAGGGCAGGGCGAGCAATACCCCCATATGATGTACATATGAAATATCGCATAACTGAAGAACGTGGTTAAAGCAACCATAATGGACAACTATAAATTTCAAAATAAAAATGAGCTGGGTGGACAGAGTATAAAGCATATAAATAAATATATAATATAAATAAATTTATATTAAAATAATTTTTTTTGTTAAAAGTGTATATTTACAAAACAAGTTGAAATATAATACGTATGTAAATAAATAAATTAAATCATAAAAAAATATATTTGTGTTTTTTCACAATTATTTTATTTTAACAGTGCAGCGAAGCGCACCGGATTATTATAAATGTTATATGTATTAGCTCAAAATTTTTAAAATTTCACTTTTTCCAAGAAATTAACCAACAACATCAATTTCTATATATTGTAAAAATTTCAACGATTCCGATTACGCTTTCATCCCTAAAACCACATTTGAAACCATTTTCGTGATATCTTTGTACTCGTACCATTATATCAACAAAAAGGTATTATTTTGAGTTAATATAAAAGTTGAAACTGTATGTTTTCATAAAAAAGGTATTATTTTGATTTGAGTCATCATCGAATTAACAAAAAAAAATAAAAAATAAATAAATAAATTTCGAGAAGTCTCAGAAAAATCGAAAGAAAAAAAATTTAAAAAAAAATAGTGTAAATATATTTTCAAATGGAACTTGCTTACTATGATATATTTGGATTCTCAAATTCTCTTAAAATGTATCCACAAATAGTTTATGACTTTTACTGAAGTTTTAAAAATTTTGAGTTTATGCCCTCTTGTTGATCAAGTGCGATATGAAGCTCAGTTGTCTAAAACTTAAGTCGAAAACAAAAAAAAAGAACTTAAATTTAAGAATTAGTTATTGAAATACTTCATTGGCTCAAATAAATTTATTATGTGCTTTTTTTAATAAATTTTTTAATTGATTTTTTTTTAATTTCATATCACGTTAATTTATGATTTCAAAAAATTATAGATCAAATTGAAATTGCAATAATTTTGTAAAATAGAAAATCGGTGATTCACAAATTATTCCACCAAAAAGTCTGAGGTTCCAAAAATATAAAAAAGTTATCAATTGCTCCACAAATTTAAAGCTTTACTAAAAGATCAAATTCTTACAAAATTAAGACACGTAAAATTAAAAAATACCGGAAATCTAAATGATGCCAAATATTTTGGACAAATCTTAAAAAAATTACATAAAGTATTCAAAAATAAAATCAATAAGCCAATCAATCCGAAAAAATTTATTTTAGGGCATGAACAAGTTTTAAATAATAATGATGTCAGTGCAAATTAAAAATTAATGTAGATTTTTATGTCCTGACACACAAATTATGTCAAAGCAGCAAAATTTTCCCCACGTTTAAAAATTCATGCTATAGCTATTTATATTGATTTCTTCCTATTGATTTTGATCTATATACATAAACAAATCTACAATTATATTCCCTATGGTTTATAGAAAACCAAAATAAATAATTAAATCACATTTGCATACATATGAATATGTTTTCTAACAATATTCAAATTTATAGCACTCTCTTAAAAGTATTGCAAAATATATGCAAATCTAAGTGAAACAAAGATAACAAAGTGTATACTAAATAAAGTTAACTGTAATAGAGAAAAAAAAAGCAATAGCTATTTAAGTACTGACTTTTCTTTGACACTATTTAGAAAAAATCACCTAAGACACTTTATTTCAAACAAACAAATAGAGTATCCAAAAAACCGACCTTTTTCGAAAACCGGTTTATACGAAAAATCTAATTTTAGACAAAACCGTTTGCCCGGTTTTGGACTCTTGAAAAAATCATTTAACCATGTAAATTTTTTAACAGTACAATATAATTTTTTGGCAATTTTTTAAACAAAAGCTATATTTATACGTGTATAAAAAAAGTTTTACTCTGCCAAGATAATAAAATTTTGAGGTGTATAATTTCAAAACTAAAGTTTTTCATTCACGTTATAACTTCAGAGAAATATTTTTTTTATTTGATTTATCTTATTTAATACACTTTCTTTAATATCCTAATCCTTATATTTAAAAATGCGTCTTTCCAAAATAAAATATATTCTATGATTGAAATACTTATAAGTGATCATGTATACTCTAGTGCATAAAATTCTGGTTATACAATTTTTACCACTAGAACCATCTATTGGTACGTTTTTTTAGGAAAGAAAGTTTTAAAATTTTAAATAATTTCTTATTGTTTTTAACAAAACTTTTCTGTTAAACTTTTACTATGTATTCGGAAACTTTTTTGCTGTAATATGTGTGCTTCTAAGCTTTTAGTATCCTTTAAATATTTGCTGAATAAAGCACAATTAGGTTGATGGGGCTCATTTGGTACATATACATTATGATTAATAATGGTAAATATATTTCATTTTTAATGTATACAATAAACGTAAACATTTAGAATTTTTTGTGCGTTTTATTTCAACTATTAGAGAGAATTGTTAATCTATCTCTTTTTTAATGCATTTAGCAAATTACATGAAACTTCTTGTTTTCAGTTATATAATTTCTGAGTAAAATTGCATAAAAAGTTAAATAAAATGCTATTAAAAAAATAGTTAACCGCCTTCAAAGCACCGGTTTAAAAAGAAAAAACCCAAATTGGTATCGTTTGTAAAAAAACGGAAACCGGTATAGGTCTTGGGTACTCTACAAAAAACCCACCAAAAGGGCGCTTAACTGACAAAAAAAAAAAAAAAACAAAATTATTTTTTTTTTTTTTTATATTTGTTATTTTCTTTTTTGAAACTTCACTTTAAACCAGCTATGATGAATAGAAAAAAATTTAAAGCAACAACAATAGAAGAAAGATTGTTACAAAAACATAACAGCGGCGACAGAAACATGATTTGCTGCTGTCAACCATAAACAACAGTTTTGTTTTGTCTATCATACCAACACATTCATATGTACATACAAGGTAATGAATGATCAAAGTGCTAGTATAACAGGAATCATATGACATCTAAATATACTGTTTTAAACACAATGAAAATTTGCTGCTACTCGTATGTGGTGGTGCGTATGAGTACGTAAGTGCATTTAAGTTTTCAAAGAGTTAGAAAAACAAGGAAAAAAAAACTTTACCTTTAGAAAATAACAATGACGCCAAATGCTTTTGAAGTGATTAAAAAACGTAAAAAATAATAACCTACCTAAAATCTATTTTACTCACATGTTGTTGGAGGGACTTTCTTGGGGAAATTATTATTTTGGGTTTATTAAAAGGTTTGTAACTTTTAAAAAGTAGTGTTAAAGCAAAGGGACATAAAATGCTAAAAATTATTATTTGCATATTACCTTACATTTGTGTTTACATGTTTCATTAAAAATTTACTGGACATAGCTTTTCTAGTTGTTATAACCATGTCCGTCCGGCTGTCTGTACGCCAATATAATAGGTCCACAAGTGTCATCGTTGAGAGTGATTCGATGTCAAAATGGAGAGCAATCGAATTTGACATCTCCGTTTCAATGAAATTCACTACAGACATTGACTATTGAAGGATTTCTCAAATCATATACCTCTAGACTCATGACTCTTTTTGATCCAAAAATATGAGGTTTTGAAAAACGAAAAAAAGATAATAACTTAACAAAGGTATACCTGTCTAACTGCTAACAACTTCTAAACTATTCATGGTAGATCTCTAGTTTTAGTTTCATATTAAGTTCAACAATACAATATCGTTATATATATATATATATGGTTTGTTTATATTAAAATTTCAAAGGTCAAAGTTCTACTCAAAAATTTAAACTATTATATCTCAAAAACAGTGTTTTTAAAATTATTAAAAAAATATATAATATTGGCATAATTATTCTCCGTATAAATGTATTTCTTGTAGAATACTCCTCCAGTTTAGAAATTATGAAGCAAAACTTAGTAAAAGGCAAACGTTTTGTGTGTAAAATTTAAAGTATCTAAAAAAATTTATTTCAAAGTGTGTTTTTATATTTAAAATAAACTAAATTTTATATAAAAAATTTTTGTGAATTATATTTTGCTGCATAACTTCTAACATGAATTCAACATGAAATTTTGCACAAGTATGAAGAAGAGCTATATTAACACTATATGATTTCTTACGAATTTTAAAAGTATTTTTTTCGGAGATATAATAGCATAATTTTTATAAACCCAATCGTGATCTTATAACTTTATAAATAAATTAACTTTCTACATATCATTTTAAAGGCAATGTTATTATTATCTTTTAAATGATACTAAAATTAAAATTTAATTACGTATAGTTTAGAAGTTATTATATACCTTAGAAGTTATTTGCAACTAAACAAGTACACCTTTGTAAAGTTTTTAGAAACACATCCAATAATCAATATCTATAGTGAATTTCATGGAACTCTGTGATATTAATGACAAAAATGGCATTTTTATATGGACTAACTCCTGAGGAGCTATCAATTAGCTTCCAGTTCGAAGGACTATAAACAATTTACAATTGGTCCTTGTTGTCTTAGTTCGGAGATATCTAAGAAAAGTTATCAAGCAGCACCCGCCTCAAAATACCATAAATAATTTAACTTTCTGCTTGGGTTTCGCTGCAGAGCTGAATTTTTGTGCACCCTTATTTATAGTATCAGGCGGTAAAAAGGTAGGGCTGGTAAAAAGCCTAATGTTGTCAACAACCAACAAACACATCTCATTACTTTTAGAAAGTATATCAAATTCGACTAAGCCCTATGTACCATCAAAGCTTATTTTTCTAAAGCAAAACCTTTTTCTAGATGATTTTCTCTTACCTACACTTTTGGACATAATGTCGCCAAATCAGAAATTAAAATAAAAATGTCATTTTTTTTAAAAACTTAAGTCTAGCGAAATATATGGAATAGAAAGTGTCATGTTTTCGCAACGCTCAAGTGTTTTTTCTGATATCTTTTCTAAGCCGCAAACTCTTAGTTTTAAGCAATATTTTGTTTTAATTTCTAATAGTGGCGTCTCTTAAAACAACCCACTACCACTTGCATCTAAATTTTGTTTTTTTTTTCTATATATGAGGATAGAAAACTTTTATAGACTTTATATGCAATTTATGTTTTTTATATATTTTGTATGCAGGATAACAAAATGTACAACATATGCAAATTATTGCGGGTGTTATGGTTGTTGTTGCTACAGTGGTCTTACAATTGCGGCTGCTGCACTCAAAAGTTACCTTTTGTTTGCAGCTATTGTTGTTGTTGGCATATCGTTATTATTTTGTATTGTTCTTGGCGTTAACAACACAATATTCAAACTTTATGCAAAGTAAAATTTATGAGAAATTAAAGAAAATTTATTACACTTACCAACGAATTTTTTTCCAGTTTTTTTTTTTTGCTTTTCACCCTGTTTGGAATTATATACAGAATTAGTTCGTTGTTTTGTGTTTTCATTCGAAATGCTTGAAGACTTTGAAATGTTAAGGAAAAAGACAGGTATAAGGGAAATTATAGGCAATAGAGGCGTTGAAGTGTACTACACTAATTAGATTTGCCGAACTACAAAAATCGGAAACAATACTCATCATAAAATTGTTTAGAATTACATTAGCTTAAACGTGCCTTTGTACCATAACACTTTTCTACTTAGAAATGTAAATATGAGTTCTTTGTAAAAGAATTGTATTATCCCATAAATTTCTTGATTATATTTCCAATGATTTACCTAAAATATCAACCATTCTTCTTAGTTTCATCATCAAATGTAAAAAGAAAATTGGTTTGAGTGATTGAGTTTTTTATTTTTTTAACTTAAAAATAAGAAGAGTTATGTTTATTTAACAAACAAACAAAAATGTTTGTATGATGTTGATTTTAATCTACATTTGCACAAAGTCGAAATTGTGTAGGTGTATACATTTTATATTAAAAAAAAAAAAATAAGGAAGAATATAAAGCAGTTAAAAAAGGCTTTAGTTAGTAGAAAATTTAATTGAAATATTGATTTATGGTTGGAAGGAATTATTTGTCCAAAGCAATTTTAAGTATATTCTAAATAAATTGTTGAGAATTTAAGTGGTAAAAAATAATTTTCTAGGAAGTTTAAGAATTCTATCAAAAACTTTATGGTTATTTTAAATTTAATTGACAAAGGAACTTTAAAGATCTAAATTTATCTTTAAAGAATTTGACTTGAATTCTACGCTTTCATATTATATATTTAATTTTTATTTTGTTTTAGGTCCATTTATCTCAATGTGTTTAGAAAAGTTTGGCACTGGAAAATTTCTAATATGCTAAAAATAAATCAGCTATTTCTTTTCTACATAACTATATATGTATACGTGTTTCTACGTTTCTACGATTGATTTAGAATAATATGTCTTTTTGTATTAAACTATTTTTGGAAGTATATTTTTAAAACCTACACTGCTATCCTTCCGACTGTCTGTTTTTCAAACTTGAAACCGATTGATCATTCCTTTTTTAAGGTTGGTAATAGATTTCTTAAAATCTTTGACATATACTAAAGTAAAGTCCATCATTTTTAAATCACTACTCATAAAAAATTATTACCTTGAGTTTCAATTAACACAGTTGTTCAATTTTATATCAAAATTGAATTAATATATTCAAGCAAAAATAAAATAAAAGAAAAAATAATAATAAAATCCAAACAAAATTTTTTTCTAATTTAAAATTTTAATTTATTCATTCGTCTACTTGAATGATTCAGTACATTTTTTAAATGGAAAAATTTTTCTATTTATCATTTCATAGCTTGAAAAATTTTAAAAACAAACATTATAAAAAAAAGTCCGGATTATCTATTGATTATATGAGATATTCCATATCAAGATCAGTTTACAACTCAAAAAATATAAAACGTTACTATAATTATCTTTTTAAAATGAAAACAAACTTTAAAAATAATCAAAATATTACTACCAGTTTGTAAATCGTAAGCGTCGAGTCTTTGGATATTCGTCCATAATGAAATTTGTAAATAAGGAATATTCAAACAATGGAGATATTTGCGATATGTTTGCTGATTCCTTCTCATCCGCCTATTTTGATAAAGAGGTACATCAACTCTTCAATTATCCATATGCAATTCCTGATTCAACCCAAATAAATTGTCCAACATTAGATAAATCGATGATAATGACTATTCACATAAATGGGATCCTGACGGTGTTCCAAGCTGAATTCTCATAAAATGTTTACATTCCCTTATATATCCAATGACATACTTGTTCAGCATATCAATACTTAGCGGTCATTTTCCTGAAGTTTGGAAAAAATCTTATATTACATCTTTGTTTAAATCCGGAAATAGTTGGAAATATTGAATCCAACTATAGAGGTATTGATAACTTAAGTATTAAATAATGTTACTGAAATCCTTTTGTTTTAAGTTGTTTTTTATCATTCCCCCATTCCATCATGGATTTATAAAAGGATATTCCACTACTACTAACCTCTTAGAGTTTTCTACCTCAGTTATAACTGTATTTGATTCCGATTTACAGACAGACACAATATATACAGATTTCAGTAAAGCTTTCGATAAAGTAAATCATAATCTCCTATTTCTCAAATTGAATAAACTCGGATTTTCTCCAACTTTCTTTAAATTGATATATCTTAAAAATAGATACCAAAGCGTACTATTTAGAGAATGTACATCGAAAACCATTCCTCTTTTATCCGGTGTTCCACAAGGTAGTCATCTTGGATTCATATTGTTCCATAATATATATAAATGATTTACAAGCTTACATTAAAAATTCCAGAATATTAATATGTGTCGATGATGTAAAGCTGTTCCATACCTTTAACTATTCCTATCAATGTTGCTTAGTCCAATCACAACTTGACAATCTTTATGATTAGTGTATGATGAATCTAATGGATCTGAATTTAGGAAAGTGTAAACACAAGATGTTCTACAGGAGAAGTCCAGTACTCTTTAGGTACACAATTTAATTATCCTTACGTTTAAAAACAATTATTCGCATCTCTTGCAAAACCAATCCTGTATATGTTTCCGAGGTCTGGATCCTCAATACGAAGTTTATAGTCTTCCATGGAATCATAGTATTAATTTATCATCATATGAAAGTCGATTACAGAAAATTGATCTCCTTACTCTTGAAAGTAGGAAATATATGAATATTTAAATGGTAATTAATTTAGTAAACAGTTCAATTAATGCCGATTTCCTGCTTCGGAAGATTGAATTCATAATCCCAAATCATCTAACTAGAATTTATACTCCTTTAAAAATCGAACCAATTATGCCAGCTTTGATCCCATGAGATGTATATGCAATAAATTCAACGGTTTTTATCCATATGTTTATTTCTCAGTAAATTCAATCCATATTAAGATGAGTATTCTTAACTTAGTTAAATAATAAAGCTGATTTATTGAATTATTATGAAAAAAAAATTTTTGTAAATAACTTTAAAAATAATATGTATGCTAGCCTTTACGAAATTGTAATTTCATTAGCTATTCAATAAATAAATGTAAATTGATATAATCATTTTGGTGACATTCAATTAAACAATTTTTAATTGAATGAATTATTTTGGTGAAAGGTAACATTTTTCTGCGTATATAATTCTTAGTTTATGCAAAAAAGGCAAAAAATGATCTCTGGAATAAAAATTACCCTAATTGAATTTTGACATTATATAATCTTTTAATTCAACGATAGAATGCCAAACATAGCCAAATAGCTTTCTTACTCAATTTCAATATCACAAAGAAATTTTGGTTTCTACAAACTTATATCAAGGGAACATTTTGGTAATAATACCTCTAAATACCATCATTTTGAAATTATCAATAACACATAGGCAAAAATGTTACCGAAACAAAACTTTCATTTCAAGTTTTTTTTATGTAAGGTTCAACACATGTCGAGAAATTCGTTGTTATGATCATTTGAGCCGAAGATGATGACTCAATTTTTCATGCTAAACTCTACAATTCATCATAATTTTTTTCTAATTTTCTCAGCATTTGGAGTTCGTTATTGTTCATTCATAACTGTAGACATTTGTGAAACATTATAAGAAAAATTGTTCCTATTTGCATGGTGTATATTACCCATAGCATGGCTACTATCTCAGATTATCGAATTTAGTTAAAAGGGAATACTAAAAGTGGGTTCCAATTATGATAAACATATCTTATAGTCCCAGCGAATTTCCTCAAAATTTTATTTTTTTAAATACATGGATTCCTCTATTAAATAAAATTGGAAATAATTTTTTGTTTAAAAGAAAAAAAAAAGAAGAAGAAAAAAAGAAATTCTTACTTATAACTTAGGCATTTTCTAATGAAGAATAATTCTCGAAATTGTTACCTGGAACCATTTATCTGACATGATGTTTTCAAGTTAATCATAAATGGGGGCCACTCTAAGGTATCGCCTTTCAATAAAATTAATAATCTTGAATATCAGCGATAGGTTTTAACTACTTTTTTGCCACATTTGGTGCAAAAACGCTAAAAACATGAAAGTTTCCTGCCAGAAAAGAGTAAGAACCATTGATAGTAGATCCACTGAGGTTTGATGAACCTCATCTGTTATGCAGAAATCTAAACATTTTCCCATTTTAAATGATAATTTAATTTTATTTAGCTTATATTGGTATTAATTGTACATTTTTATCTTGGAAAATGAAGTGTAAATAAGTGGAAGAGGTAAAAGTGGAAATTTTTAAAGCTTGGCGGGAGCTTCTAGAAACACTTCTGGAAATAAAATAATTCACTCGTAATCCCTTCTATAAATCAATAAATAAAAATGATCAAGGAATAAATTGCCAAAAATGTATTTAAGTTTAAAAGGGTAGACTGATTAACTCATTGGAAAGTGTTTTTTTTTATAAAAAGATCAAATGTCAAATAAATGATACCAAAAGGTGCATGTAGGAATAATATTTTAGTTAACAAAGTAAAGATTGCTGCGCACCTTATAAGATTTCAAATGCGTATTATTTAGATTTATAGCTATTGTATTGTTAAGTTCAGTAAATATTTAACCGGCTTTTGAGTTATAGCCTTTAACAATTACGAAATGGAGTTTAGACCATGGTTTATTAATTTTAATCAAATTCTAGTGTAGTCGCATACTAGGCTCCTCGTACGTATTGTCTAAGTTTTTGAGGAAAGTAATAAAAATGAAATCTATTTTGAGAGACATTTGACTTCCAATTTTTTAATTATTTGGCAGTCATTTATTTGCTTAAAATCTGTGGTTTTTAATTAACTTTGAAGTTGTGAGTATTTTGAAATTATAGCAAGACTGCTATTTCTTAAATAAGTAAGTTTCATATTGCAATTCATATGGGTATAAGAATTCTTACGAATTTCCCAATATCATCACATTCGAATGATAAAGTTGGTACTGGTATTAAATTATTGTACATTGAACGTCCGATACAAACAGTTCGATAAACAAATAATTAACATTCTAGGAAAAAGAAAAACCGGGTAAGAACTTTTTTATGGCACATTAAAATCCGTTTGTATAAATATTAAGTGACTCCAATGCATGCAGAATCTATCGCGTTAAGCATTTCGTGCAGGGAGCGCGAAAGTTATGGCGGTTTTGAGTTGAGCATATACCAATTTTTACAAACTAAAAGCTTATTTTTAATTCCAGTAAACTGACTTATTTAACTAAAACTTATATTTTTTTGATGCTATTAGTGCAGCATATCTAGGGTTTCCTAGTAAAATTAAAAAAAATTTTCTTTATACTAAAAATCGCGATTTTTAAAAATTTTGCGAAAAGTGGGGCTCGAACTAAAATTACTTCTCTATGTACTATACGAATATACATTTTATTAGAGTTTATAATAAAGAAATGCTATTTAATATTGCGATCCTTTTTTAACCAAAGCAAATTTTATTTGGTCCATAAAATTTTTATCCTTCGAATTTTTTTGATGCGTCTCTATACTTCTGTTAAGCATTACAAACACCACTTAATTATGCTAATTATGGTAAATATGGTGCTGTCCATGCGATGTGCCTTTTCAAGATCTGCTTTGGAAAAAATTTCCAGTTTTCACCCACACTCCTTTGCAGAACTATAAATACACCTTACAATTGCATATTTCTAGAAATATAAAAGTCGTAGAATAATGAAAATTGGCAACATGTAAAAGCAATTGAAATAAAAAGTATTTGTATGGAAATTTTTTTCTACTTTGAATTCTACTATGTATTTTAAGGTGAAAATTACTTAGCAGTGTTTCATAACTATAAAGACACTTTGAACTATAATCATGATTATAAAATGGTACTAAAATTTATACTCTATTAATTTTAAGCAATGTTTCCAGGAGGTGAGAAAAAAAGGCTTAATTGAACTTTAAGAAAGGTCAGAAAATAGTTAATTTTTTTTTAATTTAAAAACTTATTTTTTTCCATTCTCACTATTTTTTGATAACTTTTGAAGATGTTGAGTAATTTCATTTTAAATTTCATAAATTTGGACCAGTGAGAAATTTTATTTGCAGTAAATATATAAGGTAAGGTATAATTTAAGGGAAAAAATATAGAAGAAAATGAAAGATGGAGTTTTTAAATATACTTCTCACACGACAGTTTTTAGAAAAAAAAAAATATTCAAGAAAATATTTTTAATTTGTATATGATATCTTAAAATACGAGCTTGGAAAAATCCACTACAAAAAAATTATTTCGATATCATTTATACAACCAAAGTTATGGCTATTTGAAAAATATACTAATCATATTCAAAGCTAAAGCGTTGCCACAGTTTTCAAAATAAAAATTATTCAAATTTATTTTACATGCCTGTGCATCCTCTTTTACTCATACAGTAAATTTTATCCAAATCTGTATACAAGGCTTAAAATTTTTTAAATTTAAAATGGAATTACTCTATTATAATAAATTTATAAATAAAATATTAGAAGGTTGCTAGCAAAATAAACTAATAAGAAATAGTTCAAAATATTCCCATACAAATTATATTTCATATGACAAATTGTTTGAAGTGATTTTTTGTAATTTTTAAGCTATAATTTATTTTTGATTAAGAATTTCCAAATTTTTTGGTTACTTTTCATTTTTATAAGATATTTTTAAATTTATATTCATAAATAGTTTCTCTTGCTAATGAATTTTATTAAAAATTAAATGTTATTTTTGTTTTGGTGAATAAAGCGCCGCATACTAAAATTTTTATTAAATATAAATAATCTAAATTTTTGTGCGAATAAATGGATGACTCTATAAAATAAAATTAGAAGTAGCAAATAATATATTATTTTCTTAGTTGTTGGAATAATATTTTAACCTTTTTAAGGCAATTTGCAGAATCAAAAAAAGGCTAGAAAAAAATCTAGAAGCTAGAGGCTAAATCAAAATAAAAAGTCTAGATTTAGCCTTAAAAATTGCTAAGCTGACAACACTGCTTGTGAGGTCAGATCTGTAACCCGTTTGTTCAAAGTAATTTTACCATACGACTTATTCAGGATTTAAGTCAGTTTCAGCCAGGTTAAAAAGTTTTGATAATTGCAATTTTCCCCTTACAATAAGAGCTGCAAAGCATCCTGGGTTAGTCTAGTTGATTATAAATAGTTCCAGTTTTCATAGGCGAAAATTGTTCGAGTTTTATATTAAAATATACACGTTTTTATTTTGCCTTTTTTATTATGTTGGAAACCATAAGTCTTTGCTCTTATTCTATAATCTCCCTATATAAACTCCAAAAATATTTCTCATCATTTATTAAAATTGAAAACTTACTAGGCAGTACATTTGCTTAACAAAAATAAAAAAACGCCTAAATATAACAACTCAACAGACAGTGATTTTTATACAAAAAGAAATATCAACTAAGCCCCTTAAGCTTTTTTCAACAAAAATACTACAACAGAAAATATCAGAAAAAATATGATCAGCTCAATAGTCGCAAAAGGATCAGCAACATTAACGAACTGAAAAAAATAAAACAACAACAAATCTCAATATGATTATTATTACTTAATGGTCATATTTGCTGTGTAAGTAAAAATAATGAACAAGCAAACGAATCAATGAATGGATGTAAATATTAAGAAAACAAGTTGCATGCAACTTAACAAACAAAGTAATTGCCATTTACTTAAGTTCTCCTTTATTGATTTAAGTTTTTAGTTGATTTTCTTATGATGTTGCTGCTGTTGAAGTTTTTGTTTTTATTATATATTGTTGTTATAGTTTGCGCTTATATTCCTGTTTGTTTAATCCTCTATTGAAAAGATTGAACTATATAAATATACACGAACTATAAACATACATATTAATATACAAAGACATAAAAACCACATATGCGTAGCAGTAAATTTAGTGTATTGCCTGATATACGAGGTCAGTTAGTAAATAATTGGTACTTAAGGTTTTATTCATTTTATAATTGATACATATTTTGAAATCAGGGTAATAGCAAATTTTAAAAATATAAAATAATCCTCGTATATCCCTTACCTTTATGAATGTATTGATCTGTATTCTTTTATTTAATTTTTTTACCATGTTTATTGTATACTTTTGTAATAACTAAGTATTTATATCATGTTGTATTATATATATTGGATACGCTCATAAATATTATATATTTTATTGAAGTGCCACCAATATATTGATTAATTTTTATCGCCAAAAACATTTTAAAAGTGATTTATTAAGAGTTGAGATAAATCATTTAACTAAATATTGATCACAACATATTGCTTTCCACATACAATAAACTACGATTTTTTCCCCTTTTTTTTGGCAACATGCACATGAAAATGAAACGAAATATGATCGTAATATAATGTATTGAAATAATATTTGCACGTACATAGTACCAAGTAGTAATTTGGTAATGTTCATGTTTAAGTTAACAGAATAAAAAAAAGAACCGAAAGTACAAAAAAAAAAAAAAAACAAACAACTGCACCACACATTGTAACAATATGATTTTAAAACTTGTTGCAGGGAAAAAGTTGATACTAAAAATAAAATAAATCCACTCATACGTTTATGTTCATGTTTTTTGAGATATTTTATGTTTCCTTTTATTTCGATGTTTTGTGTTTTTTGGTTAATATTTATTTGACTTTTAATGATATGTTATTGATATCAGAGTGATAAATTTGTTTATATTTTGGTAAATGTTTTAAATGATTATTTTTACCTCTTTAGACGATAGTGAATATTACTTTTCAAAACTTTAAATAATGTTATAATATGGTAGGATTGAAAAAGTTAAAGTCTAAATATGTGCAGACAGAAGTGAGGTGTAAGGTATGATTTACTTTGATATTGAGTTATATTGACTAAAATATAAAATATAATAGATTCAAATAAAGGACAAACTATTTAAAGGAAAATCCTAGCTTTTTGATTATTTTAAACATATAATTCGAAGATTAAAGTAAAAAATGAATGGTCTATTGTCAAACACTGTATTAATACAATATCAGTCAAAACAAGTACTCTCTACAAAACAAAGGCCACTCTCGAAACGTTTTTTTTTTTATAATTAATTTGACTTATTTGTTATGAGGACTTACTTAAAAGTATTACAGCAATTAACATCTTAACTATTAAATAAGGAAACTACTAATATCACAGTATTAAAGAAAAGTTGAATAAAAAACCTTGTACATAGTTGAACATTATAAGAAATTTTAAAATCAACCACTATTTATAACTCTTTAAGTAAAAAAAGAGCTTTTTAGGGATTGTTTAGCAAATTTCTTATTATTTCATATGCAGATATTCTGCATTTTTCAATAAATGACATAGTCAATTCCCTTGCAATTGAATTAAACAATTTATGGTTCTATGTAGTAGATCAGTATAATATCTGGAATTTTGTTTTGCATTTACATGCAGTTTTCTTGTGTAAGTTTTAGCAAATTTATAAAACCAGACTTGGTCTTTTGTAAATAATAATTTTGTTTTTTAATTAGTTTAGATCTTTTGTTGAGTAAGAAGTAAAGCGCATGATCACAATTAATTGCTTTTTCACAAATATATTGTCTGTATTGTTTAAATGAAATTTTTTTATCTAAAATAATTCCTAGAGATTTGATGTTGCCTTGCAGTGGGATAAAAATTCCCCTAGGATATAAATGTTTCGTAAGGAATACGTTTCCATTCTTGTTATTACGTTAGACACTTTACCACATTAAATAAAAGCACTATCGTCTGCGTAAAAAGCTACTTTCTGATTCCTCCAAACATTAATATCAGATATATGATATGATAATACCGACCCTTGCGGTAAATCCGCAGGTATATCACTAGATAGCATGTTGTCTATAGATACAATAATTGAGCGTTGATATAAAAAACTCTTTATTATCTTTTGCAGATACGTTGAATAATTGAAGGTATTTAGTATAAAAATTAGACCATCATACCATATTTAATCGAAGACTTTTCCAATGTCAAGAAAAAATAACACCAGAGCTCTTAAGATTTTTTTATTTGTTTCAATAAAATTATCGAATCTTTTTAGTTGTTGTACAGTGCTCCTTACGGAAACCAAATTGTTGAGGGTTAATAATATTATTTAGACTAGAAAAATCTAAAATTCTCTTATTTATTACTTTTTCAAAAACTTTATCCAATAGACTTAGTATGCTTATTAGTCTATAGCCTTTCCTGGCATGGTAATTGGCATGACTTTTGCCTTCTTAAAAATTTTGGGAAAATATTCTCCTATTAAACAAGAATTGGAGAGTTTACTTAAGATTTCAAAAAAGCAATCGGGCATGTTTTTAAGGACAATGATATTAAGAGCTTTAATGCTCCTCAATAAAATTATAAAGTACAAATGATTTAACTTCAGCCGAGTTGGTAAATTCCACGGTCGATCTGTCAGGAATCTTATCATTACGATAATCAATAAATCTAGTGACAGCTGTGCTCATAGGTAAATAATTATTCAAGGTAATGGTGTGAGTTACTAAGTAATTCTGTTATTTTTAAAACTTCACCATTTATATGAAGATCAGTAAAGGACATTTTGTTTCCTTTAAGGGTTTTTCTTACTTTCCAAAATTTTTTGGAGCCCTAGGATAAATTTGAAATAAATTTTGATTTATTTCGGTCTTTATTATGGTGAAAATCATTTAGTTTATTTAATAGCTTAAAAATACTTTTGAATTGATTTTTATAATTGAAAAAACCTACATTTTTGAAATTTACGCTTGTGTTTATTTCTCTGACTAATTAATATTTTAATAATGTCAGAGATTTCAGTTGACAAGAATTTTTATGACCAACAGATATTTTATTAAACCCTTTTTTAACTATAGATATAATTTATTAAAATAAAAATCTATATTACCTGAAGTAGTAAACAGGTTGCTTAATACTCTGACACCTAATTTCATTTTTCATCCAGCTTCTGATTGCTGACCGGTCTGCGCGATAATACAAGGGAACTGAATATGTCATGTTTTGATTTTTTCCAAAAATAATACAAAATATAGGAACATGGTCCGACTGTTTAACATTTGAATGTTTCTCAAGGTTTGAAAAATATCTGCTCTAGGTGGTTGAACAGTGTTAATATTTAGTCCAAAGCGAGTATATTCATTTGGTATTAAATGTAGTATCTGGATTGAAGGTAGTGGATGTAGGGCTCTTTACCAGCCGAGTTATATAATTCCAATGTGTATGTTGGGCATTCAGATTATCGAAAATAAAATAGCCGTTTGAGGATGAAGTTAATTTATCCAAATCATCCCTAAAATTGGTAACATAGACTGGATTATACGCTGAAGTAAATATAACTGGCCTTCTGTTGATCATAACTTATACTGAAATACTTTCAGTACAATTTGTTTTTATTTTTAATAATAATATATGCTTAATATATTATTATTATGCCTTTAATTGCAATTAAAACTCTCCGTCATTCGTAGATCGATCCACTCTATAAATTTTATAGTCACCAAGTTCAAATTAGTGGCATGGTTTCAAAAAAGTCTCATTTAAAGAAAATTATCAATTTTCCTTTTGTGTAAAACGTAACCCAGCAAAGCAGCTTCTGACTCAGTTGTTATACCTTGGGCATTCCAGTGCATAACACGAACATTATGTTTACCGGTTGAATTATATGGCATGTTGATGCATCATACATAAAACTCGTAGCTTGTCGTACTTATTCTGACAAAGCATCGACAGCATCAAAAAATATTTGCATTAGCCTTTCATTTGAAATATCATCGTTATTATTCCTTCGAAGCTTTTAGCTACCTCAGAATACAACATACCATTACTGCGGGAATTACATGCATTATTTTGTGATTCTTGTCTTGGCAAATCAGGAAAATCATGATCATCTTTGTTAAAATAAGAAAAATATCTTATTTTGTTCGCCTTGGATCTAGATGTCACTCAATGTAGGATTTCTAAGTATTCTTGACGACTAGGGCACTTTGGTTCACCAGCTCTATGGTTATGGTCTTTTAAGTTCTTCTTTATGCAGTTTTAGTATTTATAAATTATACTACCATCACTATTAACTTTGTTGAGTGAATAAACTGCATAATCGTGATTTTCGGCGCGGACTAAACTCACTACGATACGATTACAATTTTTAGTACCATGTCAATACATAGCACACTTAAAGCAATGTGTGGACCTTTCGTTGCCCTTTAGAGGTTTTCTCAAATACACAGAAATATTACAAAATTTTCAATAATAATAGAATGTTGGTATAATATTGCATATAATATTGGAATTTTATGTCTTTGAGAACACTCAAAATCATCATTATACAACGCAAACGATTTTGATACAATTTTCGCACCAATATACATTCGTTTATAACTATATTTATCCCCAATTAATCCGATCATAGTTCGAGAACTATGGGATCCCACAATTATTTGTGAAATATTTTTTTTGAAAGCAACTGTTTCTTGTTCGTCTCCGTATAGAAGATGAAACGTGTTGGCACTTGTGCTGGGACCGTCTAAATTTATTTAGGTGCCAAATTTAAGTATTTTTTACAGTTTTTAATTTTAAAATGAATTTAAGCAAAAATTAACACGATGTTTTTATCTTAAAATAATTCACATTAGTAATACGCACCAACGCATAAGAAAAATGTAAATTGCTTACCTTCCAACCAGAAGAAATATAGACGAAGAATAAAAATCTGAGATCACTCATGTGTGTGTCTCCAAAAACTAGTTTTTTCATGAAAAACAAAAGAATAATTTTAAAGGGTATTAGAAAAAATAGAGCCAAAAGGACGAAAATCTGTAATTTCTCACAACATATATATAAAAATATAAAAATGCGATTTAACGGAAAACTAAAAGAGATAGAGATATAAGGAAGAAAATCTGAGATCATTCATATTTCTCAACAAAAATCTAATTTTTGTATGAAACAAAAGGAAAAAAATCTGTGATTACTAATGTTTCCCAACAAAGATCAGTTTTTTTAATGAAAATATAAAAATAATGTTTTACGGAAAACTAAAGAAGATAGAGACTATAGGACGAAAATCTACGATCTTTCATATTAATCGCCAAAAATCGTTTTCTTTTTTTGTGAAAATATAAAAATGCGATTTAAAGCAAAACTAAAAGGAAACTAGAAGTGATAGACCCAAAAGGATAAAAACCGGTAAAACATTTCCTATTTCAAAGTCGTTTGGTCTAGTTTTGGAAAAGTTACGCATTTTCGGCATTAAGACCATAGTGCATTTACCGTATGGCGACTTTAGTCACAAATTATTCCTTTTTCAACCATTTGGCCACCTTATTAACCCCCTTTTGGAAGTGGAACTTAATGGCGACTTTTTAAGACTACGTGCTAAATGACGAGAAATCAAGTTATTTTAAATATCACGAGCCATTATATATTAATTTCATTTTGAAATTAATTATTTTGAGATTGTTTCACAATATAGTGATGTAAAACAAGACCCCGAAGAACTTATAAATGAATTTAAACTGTTAAAATCGAATGCTAATGATAAAGTTTGTGAACAGCTATTTAAAATGTCAAATACAAAAAATTAAAAAGATTTTATGTGTACTCATAAACTGATTTATATTTTTACTTTGGTTAATAGCAATACCTCGGTGGAGTGTCTTTTTCTAAATTATCACTAATGAAAAATAAATTATTAACAGACTTGTGAATCCATGCTTTCAGTTCTAAATGTGTTAGGACTGAAAGCCTGTAGTCCGAGTGAAGACCTCGTATAGAAGTTTAATTAGTAAAAGGAGAATTTTATGTTAACTATTTTTATGAAAAAATCTTTATTCTATGTTTTTGTCTTATTATATGTTTTTGTTTTTGTTAAATAAACAAATTTTAAAGTTAGGTGTTGAAGCATTGGCCCCTTAAAAAAAAAAAAAAACTTTAGTTGCCAATTCTCCCTTTTTTGTCTAACTGCCAACTTTTTTAGTCCCCTTTTTAAATGGAACCAAACGGCGTCTTTTTAGGGCTATTTGCTAAATGACAATGATTTTTAACAGTTTTTCCAAACTTTTATATTAAATTTTCTATTAAATTAAATTACTTTAATTAATTAAAGTTAATTTACATACTTTAATTTAAAATACAAATGTATTTTTCTAAATAATTTGATTTTTAGAATGCTAATTTTTCTTCTAATTTTTTATATTTAGTAGATTTTTTTTAAAATACGATTTTTTTTTGAGTTTTTTATGGGGCTTTTTAGCTGTTAAAGTAATTGACCACTTTTTTCGAAAACTCCCAAATCGCTTTTTTTTTAAATCCCCTTTTGTGGACACTTTTTAAAAATTCTCAAGTGTACTGCTGGCGTAGGGTATAAAAACATTGTGGTTTTCTTCCGAAATGGGTGTCAAAAATTTCACAATATAAAAAATATGTCTCTTAAAACTTTCACTATAGGAGAAAATGAGAAAAAAAACGAAATATTTTTTGGCAAAATATATGATTTCTATTTTTTTTATTTTGTGTAGCAATCAAGGTCTATCTTAAGGAAATTATATATATATATATGTATTGATTATATTATATTATATTATATTATATTATATTATATATATATATATATATATATATATATATATATATATATATATATTCATTACAAAAATGCACTGAGAAGGCATCGCGAATAATGAAATCCCATAGGGAAATTTTTAAAAAATCTTTTCCTTAATAAGCTCAAAATTATAATTTTTGCAGTCCCATTTCGAAAAGAAATCTAAAATTTTTAATGTATTAGATCCGTGATCTTTTAATCGCTGATAGAGAGCCAAAGGTTTTAATATTTTTTTCTTATCTTTCCTATACTCTAGCATTTTAATCGCAAAATTTTATATTATCGAAACACTTTTTTATTATTTTTATAAAATATGTTAAATATTCGACTACAAAAAATTATATATAATCTTTATTTGGATTTCCAATATAAATATATTTTTCATTGGATAAACATGCAACAATTTTTTGTTTAATGCAGAAATTTTAAAATTATTTGTCTAAATTTATTTATTTATATCAATTTTAAGCCCACCTAAAGACAAACCACCTGCATTTTAAACATAAACTAAAATCAAAATTAGAGAAAAAAAAAAAACGAATTATCACTTTTCAAAAATCTTTCCTTATTTTTTTTTTTTTTTTTTGTTTCTTAGCCCAAAATATAGCTCAAACCATAAATATATGTTTTTTTCTCCCAAAAAATTCTGCACATGTCACTGCCAGACAACTAAAAACAAGCAAATCAACAACTGAAAAGTTGGAAAAAAATCACTGTTGAAACAATCAATATGCCACAGCGAAATGAAAAATAAAATTTATATAATTGCCAAGCATGAGTTGGCACAAAAAACGCGACAATTACTAAAACAGCAAATAAATAAATAACAAATCGATAGAAATGGAAGAAATAATATAAAAAAAAAAAACTATAAATGACGTTTATGTATTCGTCGTAAAGTAATCAACAACATGCAGTCAATAAATCGTAATTAATTAACCAAAAAATCGATTGATTTTTTAAAATAGGAATTATTTCTTTTATGTATAAATTGAATGTATGTTTGTTTGAAAAAAATATATATTTATTTTTTGAGACCAGATTTTAATTTTTCGATTTCGATTTTTTCAGCAAAATAATAAAAAATAAATTATTATACATACATGCTGCAAAACATAGTACATACAAGTGGTTAAGACTAAATCTGTTGTTTTTGTAGTTTTTGTTTTGTTTTTTTTTTGTTTTTTTTTTTTGCATAATACTTTTAACTAAATGCATAAATGATTTTGAAATTGGTCAGCATTTAGACATGGTCCCAACATGTGGTCGTCTGCAAGTAAACAGACCAAACCCAAATTACTTACTATGTAGTAAAATACTTGTAGTATTGGTAGATCTATAAGGTGCATTTTTGCTTATTTTTGGCAAAATTTCTGCTATAATTTTAGATTTTTACCCTAATTTTGCAATAAATACAATATATGTACTATATATTTTTATGTGTGCTTTACTTTGATATTATGTTTTTGGAAGCTTTTTTAACACTATCTAATTGTATTTAAACACGTATGTAACATAAACATTTGTACACACATTTGTATTATTATTGAACACTGAACGATATGTGATAAAGAGAACATAAGATGTTTTTAACTATATATATTTTTTATTTTTTATACTAACCAAATTCTAGCTCTAGATTCACGCAATAGCAAAAAATGTTTTTCAGATTTTAGACTTAAAATTAATAATTTTGAAAATATCGGTGCAAGAAAATGCCTTCCTCCCATATGTCATGAAATTTAAAAACTATATTTCTTCTAAAATACTGGTTAGAACTTTAACAAAATTTGTGGTAGTCTTTAGAAATTTATTATTTAGGAATCTAGTAATCTGTTTTTTATTCGGAGCAGGGACACGCTTACCTCCCAAATATCCTGAAGTAAAAAATGGATTTACTGCTAAAATATTAGCAGGAATTCTGCCGAAATTTGTGATTACGGTTAAACATAGATTATTTATGAGTCCGAAATTTTTATCTGAATCGAAACAAGAACCCCCCTAACTCCGATATATCCTGAAATTGAAAAAAAGAATTTTCAGCTAAAAGAATGACCTGAATTTTATTAATATAGAAGGAGGTGTCATAGAAAATGGAGACTTGATACACATTAGAGTTATACCTTTTATTAGACCTCAAAATACCATAGAACCATCTTATAATAAAAATAGAAAAAAAATTAACGTACCGAACGCGTGACTTTACCTTTCTTTAATATTTTTATTAAAAAAAAATTATATAAAGTTACAAGAATTTAAATGGCAATACTTCTGCGTTATGCTTGGATTATAAACACTTTATTTTATATTCCTTTTTCACCTAAATAAGAAACTTGTTGATTGGGAGTTATCGGTTAGAGAACAAAATATAAAAATTTGACTAGAAACAAATTAGAATTAGAATAGAATGTGTGTACTGCGCCAAATTAATTGGAGACGATCCTGCGTCTAAATTTGCATTATAAAATATCGAGAAATTTAACTATTTCAAAAATTTATATAAAATAAATGGTAAAAAAATTATTAGTTTTTTAGTTTATAAGTTTCCACAGATTTCTCAGAAGTTGTGCAGAAAGATTCAATAAAATTATTTCATATCAAAGAAGACACTAAAAGGTGATGAAGAGTTGAGCAATTTGAAAATATTTGCATGCCAAAAAGATCTTCCCCGCGAAAAATTTATTGGATGTAGTTCTTTTTTTACATATTAGAAAACAATTTAGTATTGTTTTTTTAACATACAAAAACCATTTTGAGTCCAAAAATTGTATTTTTCTCCTTCTTATTTGTTTTTTAAATATCGAAATAATTTAAATTAATTTTTTATTTTAACAAAATAAATTACAATGTCTGCCACTTGAATAAGGAATCACATTTTTTTAACTTTAATTAAGTATATCTCCTAAACTAAAGTTCAGAAAAAAATAATTTTTTGCGCACGAAATAGTACCACAGAAATACATGCCTTTAAATAAATGCATAATATTAGTATAACAAAATATGTATATTTTTTATTTCTTCAGGAAACTAAAGCCACCACTTTGAAATTTAGTTGCGCAAAAAATTATTTTTTTCTGAACTTTAGTTTAGGAGATATACTTTATTACAGTTAAAAAAAATGTGATTCCTTATTCAAGTGGCAGGCAGTGTATATCAACATTAAGAACTCTTTAAAATTGAAGTAAAAACTTTAAATGAGACACTTTTTAAATTTAACTTTTTTCATAGTTCGTTAAATAACTGTAAAAAATTATATAAAGGATAACCCCAGATCTACAACTGAGATTAACTTTGGTATTATATGTGAGATAATGACGGCAGAAGAGAGTAAACGTTTTGTTTATATTATGATAAATTTTAAATAAGGGGTACACGTATTCTAATAAATCCTATGAGATATCATTATTTTCAATCAGCCATAGAATGAACGTGTCCTTTTTATTTAAGGAATTCTAAATTTTTACGCATAATCTAATCTAGTAATCTAGTAGTTGTGCAAAATTTGCGAGATTTTGAGTTTGATTTCTTTTTTAAAAAAAGACCAAATTTGCATAAGTTTGCAGTTGTTCGCAAAAAAATTTAACACAACATGAAACCTGAGATTTTCACGAAGAATTACATGTATAATACTCTTGTAACGATTGTTAACAACCCAAGTTATACTCCACAAAATGCAATAAAACTATTCATAATTTCATAAAAAACTTTTTTCAATAAAACCATCAACAAAAACAAAGTGTTTTCAAAATATGTTTGCAGCAAGTAAAGAGTCATATTCTGGGAATTAAAATCCATATTTAAAATTTTTCTTTTTTTTTTTATCAAAAAACGTATTTAAAAAATGTAGTTTCATAAATATAAATTCATAAATATTGTTTGAAAATGTCAACAAATTTTGCAACTACTAACATCTTTTTTATTTTTTCTTTTTAGTATGTCGGCAATTGAATGCAGTGTTGCCAGATGAGGGAATTTGTCCCTAAAATAGGGATTTAGGGATTTTCGTAAAATATGGGGATTCTTTAATAAATAATACATTTATTCCATTTTCGATTTTAATAAAAATAAAGTTTGATAAGTTTTAAATTTTGTAGATAATTGCGATACTAAATGTATCGATTCTATTTATAAAAATTTGTTGCTAGTTTTCTTTTTAAAGGAAATTTGAAATGAATTTTATATATACGTATATCTATATAATGTCGAATTATTTTTTATTTAGTGAAAATATTGGATAGATTTCTACGTATAGAAAATATTAAATTATTACTTGCTGTTTATACGCCGTTTACACAAAATGAAAGCTAGTAGTTTCTGGCTTCATTTGTTTTTTTAATGAAAAACTACATTCATATATGGTTTTTTCTTACAAATCAAGAACAATTCTATATTAATTTTTTTCGTAAACCAAACTACACTACTAAGATAATTATCTATGAAATAGTCTCACTTCATAGCATGTTCATTTAAAAGAAATTTAAAAGAATTTCTGAAAAAATTAAACTTTGAACTGCGATAAACACAAAACCGTACTCTCAACGAAATTGGAGATGGTGAGGTCCTTCGGGTGTTGGAAATTTTTTGTTTTTTCCCTTTAGAAAATTTACATCTAAAAATTGACCAATTATTTTTCAGAACAACAGTAAAACCATTGAAAACCTATACTGAGTATATCTCTTATTCTATGAAGATAGATATCATAACGCCAAACCAAACCAAACCAAAATTATCCAGTACTATATTTTTTCTTTGATTTGAATAAACCGAACTGTTAGTTTTTTATTGGTTTTAGACAATTTTAAGATTTTTTTTATCGATTGTTTACATCTTATTTTTTCATACTTTATTCCACTTTATTTTTAGCATGAAAAAATATATAATTAAAATCTTAAATAAAAAAATAATGAATATTTTAGAAGCATATTTTTAAATGCATTTTTCTAAAAAATTTTATTTTTACAAGCCACTTGGACCAAATAGCATTCCATCTGCCTTAGTATCTTCTTTCACATATACAATGCCTGTTAATACCATACAGTTTTCAATGTCTGTCCCGAACTAGTTAATTGACTGACTACAATAGGGCACCCCTAGCTACTTTATTAACTATATGATTAGTCACTCTAACATGAGTATGTCCTAGCAGGAAGTCTTTAATACCCCAGGACCAAAAATTGGCGGTATAGTGGGTAGTTCAAAAAAGTAAATTTATGGAAATCCTTTTAGTAGTTACATTGAGTCAGTCACTTGACAAACTTTTTAACTAGTTACTTTGAAGCAATGTGAATAATAATTTTAACATGGGCAACTCCTATGAGGAAGTGGTGTCCAGAATAAAAAAGTACGTAATATTTGGTAGTTCAATTAAATTATCCTTTCGAAAGAGTTAATTAATAATCGTTAAAATTCTATTAAGAAACATATTCAGAGAAATATATTCCATAACGCGTAAACTAAGAGCGAGCGAACAAATTAATCATAAGTAAGAGTTCTATTGAATCGTTATTTTCATTACTTAAACGTCAATATTTCGGGTAAAACGTAGAAAAGGTATAATAATCGGACTCAAGAATTATTCGTAATTCAGTTAGAAAACTCTAACCTGTAATGTAAATTTATGCACCATTTACACTTTTTTTTTCTTTGATGACATGTGAAATAATAACCAGCACCTCTACGTTTACCAATGAGTTAACAAAAATTAACTTTAAAAGTCTAAAAAAGATAAATAGGTGCAAATGTCCTACGATGTATTAATTGCAGACAGTCAAATGGCCCAAACTGCACTGCAAATAGTTGAACCATTTACATTTTTAGCTTTATCAAAACCTTTAAAAAATAATCGCTAATTCCGCTCTTATCAAAGGGTCAGTAAGAAGTTAATTGTTATCTCCACGCTTATTAAAGGGTAAATTAAGTATCAATCATCTCCACCACGCTACAAAACTACTAAGTATTTTATTTGTTGGACTTTAGTCAATTTATATTGAACTTCCTCAGGTACACTACTCCTATACAAGTTGTTGCTGATGAATTCTCATAAAGCGAGTTCAAGATTATTTAGAGTTATCACCGGGCAAATATCTCCCTTCTACTCTATTCACATCACAATAAAAATTTTTTGATTTAAGTTGAAATATAATGTTTTTGCAGCATTGTAGCCAGTGTCGTTTTTAGTTGTATTTGTATTACACTTTACTTAAATAGGATTCCCCATTAAAAAGAAAATTTTTATTTAAATCAAAATTATTTTACTTTTTGATTATTTTTTGTATTATAATTTTATATTTAAATAACTAATTGTAACAAATTTTTCGAATGATTGAAGTTTTATGATTTTTGTGTTTATTACTTATTAATAATCTTTTGGAATTCACATATTCCGTAATTAATGTTTTTTGTTCCGGTATGTAGATAGACACCATATACATTGATTTTATCAAAGGTTAAATCATAATCCTATGAATAAATTTGGTTTTTATCCTATTTTCCCTAAATGGATTTCCACATATCTTAAAAATAGATACCAATGTGTATTATTTAGAGAATGTACATGAAAAACTATTCCTGCTTCACCTGGGATGTCCCAAGATAATCACCTTGACGCCCTACTATTACTTATATACATGACCTACCAGCTTGCATTAAAAATTCCATTTTAATGACTGGTGCATTACAAATTTAATGGATCTGATTTAATGATTTTCTGTAGAATAAGTCCAATGGTCTATAGATACTCAATCAGTGAACATCAACTTGATCAAGTCGATAAATTCCTTTGATCGTAAACTATCATTTAGTACCCACATTACTCAATCCATAAACAAAGCAGAAGAAAACCTATTAACCTCTTGTGTTGGTGAAAGGAATGTGACGATCTGTGTGTTTTCAAACAATTATTTATATCTTTAATAAGAACAGTCGTAGAATACGCTTCTGTAGCCTGGAATCCTTAGTATGAAGTTCATATAAAGAATATGAAGAATCTGTTCAAAAATAAGTTCTTTTATTTCCCCTTCGTAATCTCAAATGGAATCCTGATATTCATTTACGACCATATGAAATTCGACTTCAGTTTATTAATCTTCCTACTCTCGAAAGTAGAAGAAAATATATAAATATTTCATTTGCAATTAATTTAGTAGATGGTTCAATTAACTCTAAGTTTCTGCTTCCTAAGATTAAATTCGTAGTTAAAAATCTTCTAACTAGATATTACATTCCTTTGAAAATCCAATATTTCCATTCAAACTACGTTAATTTTGACCCCATGAGAAGACTATGTGATCAATTCAACAAAGGTTATTATCATATCGATTTCACATTAAATCTAAGTAGTAATAAAATAATTTTTGTCACCGCCGAGTTTTCTTCACTTTTGTTGTTAATATTATTAAGATTTATAATGTATATGCTAGCCTGTAAGAATATATAATTTTTATTGGCTAATAAATTACTAAATTTATAAATTGTAATTTTGCAATAGTATTAGAAATGTTCAAGTTAAAGTTCCAGATACTTATTCATCATACTTGCAGTGTATTAGCTAAACTAAAGCCAACAATTGTTAGTAAAGTTAGTTAGGAACTAATCAGTGTTACATACGCCCCGTAACACTAAAGAAAATTAGTCACTAACATATGTCTATCTATCTAAAGTTTTCGTTAACAATTTTTATGTGTGTTAATATTACTATTATTTTTTTTTTTTTTTTGAGCAACCTGTTGTGGGTTTTTCTTTGCCCCAATCTATTTTGGGTTAGTACAAAGCACTGGAATAATTTTTTTTGTATTATTATTAATAGTTATTTATGTATATGTATTCACAAATACATTCATAGATATGGGAGAATGTGTATAAATGTATGTTATTTTATTGATGATATTATCATTAACTACATGTTAAAAGTCATAAACATGTTTACGGTTTTACTAACAAATAAGACTGCACTTAAACTTAAACAATTCCAATAACAATAATGTTTGTATATTTTAAGTTTAGTTTTTTCTTTAAACAATTGTATTATTATTTTTCTTAACAACTTTATGAATGTATGTTTTGCCAAAAAAAAAAAAAAAAAAAATAAAATCAAAAAGGAGCACCAGCCAAACTGAAAAACATATAAAAATTAGAGCAAATTACTATGACCCAAGAAATACTAAAAGAAAAACAAATCTGTTAAAGAAAAAATATATTATTAAGGTGGGGCTGTCTGGTTAAATTATAGACTGAAAATATTGTGAAAAAAAAGTAAAAGTGTATTAATTGGATTTTTATTAATTCACATACAGGTTTAAGCAGAAAAAAATATGTAAAATTAATGTGTATGTAAACTTAATTCATACAACGCACTTTTTGGAGAGCAAAACAGGTGGTTGCAAATGTTTTATAAGTAATTAGAAACAACTAGAAATTAAAAGTTATGCAAAAATTAGCTTTAACTTAACGATATCTTAAAAATAATAATTTTTTATTATATTTTTTACTATGTCTTTTATTGCCTATTCATGGGTTAACAAAAAAACGTTTTGTCTTTGGCATGCTAGCTTTTATTGTCCTATATCAAGGTTATTTTGCATACTTAAATAAATATGTTAAGTATTCTTTTTCCTTTTAAAAATTTCCAACTGAAATCATGGGCGTTCGCTAACTTTTATGGAAATTGCTTAATGTCAAAACATTACTACACCCATATGCAGATTAGCTGCAAACCACAGAAATATATAAAGAAATATAAAAATTTACATGATTCTTTATCACAACGACAGGTTCACTAAAAATGTTCTCTACTGGCAACAACTTGCAAAATATAAAACTTGAATACTTAACAAGCTGCACAGGAAAAAAAATTACCAAATACTGCAATTCTTAGTAGAAGTAGCCTTTCAGAAAAAGTTCCAATATAATAAGCAAGTCTTAAATTCAAAGATTCTTATAAAATGATTTTTGCTCTAGTTCATTGCAGTAAGCAAAAATGTTTTAAATTTGCCTGGTGTATAAATTTTTGTTTTTGTACTTTTTTTGATAAATTTTTATATTGTTATTTTTCATACGTTTTGTTATTCTTTAGATTTTTTGCTGTTTTGCATAGCTTTAAGCAAAAATCGTGATTTTACATTTATTTTAGGAATTTGATTTTTTCTTTTTTTTAACTGACTTAAATTAAAGAAGATCTGTTTTTTCTCAAAAGTTTATTAAACTTGATTTTATAACATACTCTTACCTACAATCGTTACGTTTTATTTTTTCTTTATTCGCTTAAATTGTGCAGGTTACGCTTGAGTTCACCTGTTTAAGCCAGATTCCTGTCTGGAGATTAAAATCACCTGCCTTCTTTGTATGTAATACATAGAGATTTTTTCTCTTCATTTTTTGGTTGTTAAAGTTTGCGTAAGACACCCACGCAATTTCGATTTTCCACTTTAAAAAAAGTGGACCTTAACAACGACAACTTTTATTTTTAAGTAGCTTTTGACTCAAACAACATTGTACAGCCATCGTCATCGCAAAAGCTAAAGGCAGTTATATTTCGTTCGTTATTTGTTTTGTTAGAGATGATGAAGTTGGCAATTTATACCATTTTTGGGTTTGGTCTTGTTTGCTTGCTTGTATTTAAGTATACGAACGTATGGATGAGTTTGGTTTAGTCGTGCAAAATTATTTGCATTTTTTTCGAATATGTAAAATTATGATTTATTTAACTTTGTAATAAAAACAAAAACCTAATTTCGATGAAATGTTTCATAGTCTAAACAAATGACTTAAGCTACATACCTAATTTTGTGGATAGTGCAATTAGATTACAAGAAATTGTCTAATTTGCCACAATAAAAACTATGTGTGTATTTTTGTGTTGGTTTATCAGGTCAGTAAATCAAAAGACTTAAGACGCAAACTCTCTACACATATATTTATGAAATTAGAAAAATAAAGTTTTAAATCCAAACTTTAATTAAATTAGAACTTTTTTTAACGAGTAAAAGAATATGATAATATCGAAGTCCCAAATGACTTGTTCATTCTGTATAGCGTCGATTAATATGGTATGGTTATGGTAGACATAACAGAACTAAGGATGATTTATTACCATGATTTTTTTTAATCATGAGGCTATTTTATTGGAAAGCTCCAATTGTTTGAATTATGATTATTTCGACTATTAGACGATAAGGATATTTTGAAAAAGTTTATCAATCACTATCATTGTATCCTTTTTGCAATAAAAAAAGAGCCAGAAAAGTTTTTATTTCGACATAAGTAATTTTGGGAATAAGAAAAAAGGATTATGGCAAAATATTAAGGACATTAAAGACCATCTTTCCCGAAATTTTATGTGTTATTTGGTTACATAATTTCTATTTACATGCATTCGAAGTTAAAAAGATAAATAGCTAAAATGAATTTTATTTGTTTCTGATTCTTTTTATATAAATTTTTTTCAAATTGTTTCTCTATGCTTTTAGTTCGATATTTGTTAGACGGGAATTTGTAAGGCTGTAGTCCGTGTGAAGACTTCGTACAAAAGTACAGAAGTTTAGTTAATAAAAAATATAATTTTTATGAATGAATCCTTATCTTTGCAATAATAAAAATTATTATAAATGATTTTGTTATTAATAAAAATAAAATATTTTTCTTTTGTTTTTATCAAATAAAAAAATTTGGATGGACTTTTTAGGTAATGAAGCAGTTGGCCTCTCTTTAGCGATATGACCATTATGTTAATATATTATGTTTATGTTAATATATTTTAATACATAAAATATATTGTCAGTTATAATATCTGATTATTCAAAGTAAAAAATTATTCAATTCGGTTAATGTGTAAGAAAGCCAAGAGTGTTTTATCGCCATTTGACGATTTAAATAAGATAAAAAAATTAGAATTTTTGTGCATATCTATTGAAAGACATGTAAAAACTAGAAAGTAATATACAAATGTGTGTACAAATTAAATTGCAATATACATATATAAATATACATATATATAATGAGACTGATACATTAATATGAATATTTTACTGCAAATTTTGTGTTCCAAACATATTTAAATTTTTTATTAAGATAAACAAGCAGCAGACACCTCTTTATAATAAGACAGATCATATAAGGATATTCGGAACGAAAATATCCGGTTCGGTTTATAAAATATTTTTTCGTTTTTCGCTCACGCAAAAAAGAATTATTAAGACAGGTTTATTAGACTAGAGTCCGTTTGAAACAATATTACGTTTTAATTAAATCTAATTACGGGTTGCGTTATCGCAGTCAAAATTTTATTTGAAAGCTATTTAAAAACAGAACTTCAATCTTTATTTGCACACGTACTAAATATTTTTGAGTTTTATAATATATGTAATTGAATACAATTAAGAAAAAATTACAAACATTTTCTATAATAAAAAATAAGTATTTTTAACCACTAAATTCGGTTGTGCCAGACGAATTATTTTTCCTTCAAATTGCATAGATAGTACCCTCAACTGAGTAAATTCGATTGGCGAAAAATTGGGTTACAACGAAACTCTTCTCTCTGTGTAGATTTAAGCTGATTTTAAGCATATTGATAAACTTATTCAAATTTTAATATAACAGATTTAGAAGTTTCAGAAATACATTAACAGACCTTTAACCCATTGTATTATTATGGGAATGATGTTTATTAAGAACATGTAATTATGTAACGATGGACCTGCAAAAAATTTAAATATATAAAATTTTCTATTGATGTTAACATTAATGTGAGACTAATACACTTTTAAGTAATTTTGAGATAGCGGAAACTACGTGAAATATCTGATCAATTATGGACCGGTTTTTATAAAATTTGATAAAACGATCTATACTTGCACAAAACCTATGTGTGCTGGAATTACATAAAAATGACATATTTCAGATATTTAAATGCATTAATCCACTATTCCGAGGAAAAAGTTGTATTGGGTATAGGTGAAAAAATGAACCGTTTATGATCAATTTCAGTAGATTTTGCATTTGAAACTCCGTTACAAATAATTTGGCAGATTTTGTAAAGTGCTTTACTGTGGGTTCTAAAATAATATCAAATTATTTTTATTATTTATATTTTTATCAGAAGATGCTGTATATGCAACTTATTTCAGTATTTATCAACATGCCTAAAATCTACTTAATAGCTAATAGAGAATATGTTAGTTAAGCTGTGTTCACATTTGGTAAATATTTGATAAAAATTGCGTGACCAGTAATTTTATAAAAATATTGTTTGTCGTTGTTTAATCTTGCATATATTTTCAATGTCACCTATGATAAATGATAAGTAAGAAATTATTTCCCACTAAAAAAGAGAAACTAGGTAATATTTTATATAGTGGTTACGTCATTTTGGTCAAATATTTGACTTCTCTGAACGTACCTTTATTAAAGAAAATTTGCTGTAACTTCTGATCCCATTGAGACACCATTTAGGAATTTTTGCACTATAAAAACATATTAATTTTAAATATCATGTTAAAAAAATAACGAAAATTAAAAGTCCTATAATAAAGAATATCTTTTCCTTGAGTTGTTATGATTTTATGATAATGCAGATAAAATTACTAAAGCTTAAATGTTGCTCATTTATGACAAATAAGTTCGATCTGTCCAAATTTAGCAGCTCATAGACAATGAAACGTTACCGATATGGCGCAGGTTATTACGTCTTATGAAGCGCATAAATGAGTACATTGGATATGCTGAATTTCACTAAAATCGATGATGGACAAAATCCGAGCTGCGTCGAATTTTTTTCGAATTACCCTACTGTCAATAAAAGAAAAATCTTAAAATCCCATATTTGAATCCGGCGTTTCATATTGTTTAGTCATTTGTTCCCTATATTCTAAAAAGTATATTAATCAGGATGTAAAATTCTTCTTTAATAATGGGTAGTTGACTAATTTTTTGAAAACAAAAAAAATCTGTCTAAAAAAGTATGATAATATTTTCAAGTTTTGAGATTTTAGAAAGCTAAAATTCATCAGTTTGGTTACCTATTTAGAGGTAAATACTTAAATCTAAGTTTTGGAAATAAAATAAAACTATTTCACGAACATTAGAAACCATGTTTATTAAACCACCATTTAGTAATAAATAATGCTGGAAAATTTCTGTAATTATAAATCAAGTTTGTGTCTTAAATCTTTTGTTTTCATTGCCATTAAATCAAAGAACTTTTTTAAAAGCTCCTTAATAGAGTGCATGTCTATAAAGTATTAAAATCAAAAGACTTTAAGAAATAACTCGTTTCTTTTTCTACTTTTAAGTGTATTTTGTTTTCCGTTCTTCTAATCCCAAAATTGATTATATTTTTTGTTCTTAAAACCACAAAATTGACCTTGATAATTTAAATTAAAAATTTTTTGATTTTACGTCTTTGTGTTATTGGTGCTGCTACATATATTTTTAGTTTATCTTTTCAATTCCATCATGTCTGTTTTAATTTCATAAACAAACAACACCATAATAATTGTTTATAATTTATTTAAATTATCATAGTAAACCAATCGAAAAATATTGTTTTTAATAAAGTTTTGAGGTGATAAAAACTCATGCAAACACTTTTTTTGCCTTCATGGGCTTTTGGTTTAAATTACAACCATTATCAAATGTGGTGTACATAATAAATATCTGCACATGTTTGAACATGAATTGCTTAAAGCTAAAAACTAATAAAATGTTTACGTATAATAACTTAAGTAAACAGGTGAGTATGAATAAAAAACGTTTAGTTGAAATAAGAAACTTAGCCCTATAATTATATGAGAACCATGATTTAATACATAATTAAAGTGTGTTTTTAAAGCAAATGTTTAAATTACAAAAGCAATGAATCATGTAATTAATGTATGTTGATAGTGGTAATTTTCCTTAATATTTTAAAACAAATCTTAATAAAAAAGCGAAGTAAATAAAGTTTTAGTTCTTTTTTTGTAGCTAAGATAAATATTATAAATATTTTAAATATTTGAAATTTTATACATCAAACATAAACCGTTTAGATTAAGCTTAATTTTAAGTTGCTTGTTTTTTACTTTTTTTTTTTTCTACTGAAGTATTAAATAGCTTTCAATTTATATTTTATTCTAAGAATTGAAGGTTTTTATTTCCCATTTAAGTTGCAACTAAATCGTTTGCGGTTTTGTTTGCTGCACAATAAAATTCAAAAATTATTTGCAAAACCCATAAATCTTTTGCCGGCTAAAATGAACCCAAACAAATATGTCTTCTCAAAACAGATCTCAGCCATTGTTGTGGGTTATGTATTCCTTTATTTAATTTTCAATATAGAAAAAAGTATAAAATTGTGTCTTCGTATTTGTTGTAGATATATTTTAAAACGGTTGCATAATTTCTTTGGAAATAATATAATGTGAACAAGTGTTAAATTTTTGTCTCCTTTATAGGAGATATATATGTTGTCATTTTTAGAATCGATATTTTGTTGGTAACCTTTCGGAATATTTTTGTGTTACAAAGTGATATTCTTAGTGGCAGATTTAGTTTCTTTTGATTTTAAAATATTTTTTTTAGTTATAAAATTTTATAAGAAGAAAATATTAAAAAATTGCCACCATTTTAAAATACTTATCAAATAATGTACATTTCAAGTCACATTTTTAATGCAAAACTACAACATTTTCAATGGCATTATTTTCACAAATTATACTTTTTACGAAAAATATTTTATACCATTTTAGATAAAAAATTTTATTTTCAGTCACAAGCTTTAAAACCAATACAATTGGTATATAAATTCCTATATAGATTATATTCAAGATATATAGGATAATTTAATATTAATGCCATACAACTTTGGTACTTCCTCTACGTACTCGCTTATTTTAATATAATAAGTTTGCATTACGGTATATACGATTTTTTAAATTTCATCTAAGGATATCTCCGGATGTAGCGAGGGTAAATGGCACATTCATTTATATAAAATTTTATTTGTGTTGGACGACCGGATGGAATATTTTGCAGAAAATAAAACGATTTGCTGTTAAATCTTCATGGTGATTATCCAAAAAATTTTTGAGTTATTAATAAAAAAGTTCTAATTGACGGTAATTTTTTATTCTAAAAATTTTATTTTTTATTAAAAGAAAAAGATAAAAAAGAAAATTTCCCAGGAAAAATTATTAATTCTAAAACTGGTGTAATCAGAACCATTTTATTAATTTTTTTAGTAACTAGTGGTTTAACAACCAATTCTGGTACTCATGGAGTAGAACCGTATTATGATATCAAATTAGGCTTAAAGAAGCTTTTGTGATCTAAGTACCTAAGAACTAGTTCTGTATTACTTCCAAATTATTTCTCGAAATAATTTTTTTGTACCCAACTGTTTAAAAGCTTAAAAAACAAAAAAATAATAATAAAAAAATTAAAAAAGTGTAACAAAATTAAATTGATTTAAAACAGTAGCCTTTAGGAAATGGTTCAATAAAATGAAAATTAAAAACAAATCATTGATTTTAATAACTGTTTCTTGAACCGTTCCCTGACGATTCTATACAATTAGTTCTAAATGTAGCATTTGTCAACAAAAATCATTGATTAAAGAACTATTTCCAGAACCGTTCTATAGAATGGTAGAAAGTGGAAGTGTTGCATAATAGAACACTTCCACAGAACTGGCTCTGGGGATGACAATTTTGAACAAAAATCATTGGTTGTAACATCAAAGTAGAACGAGTATAGGCTATTTTCATGTATTCTAGAGCTAGTTGTAGAAATAATACAGTCTTTCCTGGGTTAAATTATTTATATTAAAGTGTGTTACATAATTGAGTTTTTTTTTTATATATTTTTAATGTTCTACTATATAGTTCTACTATTTAGATACAATTGGTATATAAAAAAACATCCATAAAATTATATTTGAGAACATTGGCTTCAACTTCTTTTGACCTTTTAAAATATTTGAAAAATATATATTAGCAATTTGTTAATAATTAATTCAAAACTTTAAGATAATTGCTGAAAATTTGAAATCAAATTATTACATTAAGAAAGGTGTGGTTAGATCCTGCCACGTTTATCTTAAAGTACTCCTTTGTTTAATAAAATTTATTAAAATATGTCAGAAATTCAAATGAAAAAAAATTAATTTTTTAGTATGGAAGTGGCAGCAATGTGTGATAATATTTTCCACTAAAATCTGGATGTTTTTCGTTCTAAAATTGCCAAATGTGACACTATTACATATATTATATCATGCAATAATTTTCCTTAAAAAAAATGAAAATAGTAAAATTATGCACTCAGTTCTTCTCCATCGGATAAATTTTCTCGCAAACGGACTTCAAGGTTTCAAAGGATACTATTTTAAAAATTAATTCATAAATTATTTTCGCAGATTGTAATGCTAACATGAATATAAAATGAAAGCTAAGAATCCCTACAAAATAATATGATTTCTTATTTAAATTGTGCAACATAAAAGTTAAGAATATCGACAATTCCATTAAAGAACGCCATAAAAAGGCCGTTGGCTTTTTTTTGTATAACTCAGTCAGGATATTCAAAAATCCTTGTTGTTAAAAAATATTTTCAAAATGCAACTGCACTTTTTATAAATTAAAATTTTTCTTTAGATGATGACGCTCGGTAAATTTTTGGCCGTTCATTCTTGGAATTGTCGTTATGTATTTTGTATTAAATATTATAAATATTTAATATTTATTTAAAAATAAATAAATATTTTCCTCTGCAACATTTAAATAAAAAATCGTATTACATTGTAGGTGTTCTTGGCTTTTATTTTATACTCATTAAAAATTTTATATTTTATAAAGTGTTTGTCTTTCGAAGCTTTGAAATTCACTTAAGAGAAAATTGTTTCATTCATATATTGAAAATGGAAATGTTTGTTACAAGGCGATATCATTGTTTAAATTCATTGAACTTTCTAGCATTGAAATTTTGAGTCAAGATCTTAAAATTCCGCACTCGCGTTTCTCTATATTTCCAAAATTTTGAAAGAAATTTTGTGTTTTTTATGTAACTTTATTTTATTTTATTTTATTTTATTTTATTTTATTTAATAAATACTAAACATCAATTTCAATGAAAGATTATCAATATAATCTTTTTTAAGGCTGTTATATTCCATTTTTAAATATAAAATTGTGAAGAGTTTAGTGGATTGGCTTCTCAGTTACTTTTTTACTATAATAATGAGAAGATATATGAGGCAAAACAAATTAGATTTCGCTATGTTTTCTAATAATAGGAAGGATTTTTTTAACTGCACTCGTTAGCGTACATTTCTCTATAAAAATTATCACTTTTTATGAATGACCAACAATTTATTCGAAAATTTCGTTATTATTACATTATATTTATCTGATACATTTATCATATCATCTGTGATATGGAATTCCTAACCAAGATGTTGTAAAACATTCGACAGTCCGTACTTTTTATCACCCTTTAATAAGCATTTATATTATTGAAAAAATTTTGTCTCAATAATTTGTGTCCTAACTTTTGGCTTCACGTTTTTTCTAGCATTCCCATTAGAATTTTTTTTACTTTGTAGGTCTTTAGACCAGCTTTTTTTCATTTGTCTGATAAAAAATAAAGATCAATTTAAAGAATAAGTCACCTTCCATCCAGAGAAGCAGAAATTTTCTACTAAAATTCGTATTTTTTTATCTGTACAGTCTCTAAATAAAATTTTTCTTCGATTATTGGGGTTCCTTTCAATGACCATAAACTCTTCGTATTTTTTATGACTCAAAAAACTGAAAAAAAACTGAATTTCCTAACACATCTGCACTCCTAGCAATTGTTATATATGGTAAACATCTGTTTTTTAAATTTGAATTAAGCGTTTGCACGAATTTTGTTAAATTATCATTTTAAGAGAAATTAATTATGCACATAATTACTGAGAATAGCAAAAAAAAAAAGTAAAGAAGTTAACGGTACAAATTTTTTTACAGCACAATAAATGCTATAAGACAGAAAATATGCACGGATTTTTTCGTGTACAGACTTTCTAATATATTTTGTGTCCACAGAACCATCGGTTTAAATATTGTTTCCTATTAATTCATATATGTAAGTATACGATCAATGGGTTTAGACTATTGATCTGATCAACCAGGAGTAATTAGGGGTACAGAATTGAATCGCATTTTTGATTGCTTGCAAATATGAAGATATGAATAAATTAGTGTTTTACCCTTTTGATAAATAAATCTGTAACGCAAATATTCTATCCTATATTGTAATATTCTATCCTGTTCTTCAGATTGTAGGGTTCAATAAATCTTACGATATCCTAGGGTAAGCACACACTAACACGGAAATAAAAATAAGGAGAAAAGCAACCACCATTCACAGGAATAATTCCTGCTAGTAGGGCTAATCCGACGTAGAAGGAGTTTAGTAAATTACTTCTTTTCCGAAATATCCACATAGAATCGTTCTTCCTAAATCAAATTTTATAAATAGATAACAAAATACAGGCTTAAGGAAATATTGCTATTTAAAATTCATACTAAAACATACAAGTAAAATAAAAAATATCAACATATTTTTATGAAGCACTACACAAGTCATATCAGAATTATAGGTAATGTAGTGTGTTCTATAGACACTGTCTACCAAAGCTTCCTTGCTTGACCCATTATTTTGGTAAATGCGCAACAGTAGCATTAGGCTTCTTCCAATTGTATATGTTTCTCTAAAGTGGCTTTTACCGCTTAGAATTTCAATATATTTCTTATATTGTATGCATTATATTTTTGCAAATTGCAAGCTGTTTGATTTTGTTTAAGCTAAAGCAATAAATTTTAGGTAAAATAAAAGCACCATATGCTTATTTATAAATATATATATATACATATATATATATATATATATATATATATATATATATATATATATACATATTTCGACATCAATAGTGGGAGATTTGCAATAAAAATTGTTACATAAAAAGGAAAATGAACAAATAAGCAAAAAAAAAAAAACTCAATCTGTATTTATTTTGTATTCGTATGCATATGTAAAGGATTTTATAAAAAATAAAAGTTATTGTTTAGTTCAGGTGTTATTTGAATTTGTTTCGTTTGTGTTAAACACCTTTGTTTCTATTGAAAATTTGCATAACTATCTTTGATTTAATGGAATTTTTTTTGCTTATTTTTGGAGAAAACATTATAAACCGCAAAGTGTAAATAAAACCCATTTATTAATAGACCAAGCTGGTTTAAAATGCAATAGGGGTCTATTACATTGGAAAATATATTGCAAAATATTTACAACGATTAGTTTAAAAGTAAAGTGTTACAAGGAATGAAACAGAAGGGATTGTGTATGAAGAATAAAGCCTTTTTAATAAAATTTCAAAGAATAAAACACTCTTATTTAAAACACAGTTTAAATTTTAGTTTCGAATATCTTCTTTAAGGGTATGTGTGTTAATAATTTAACAGCTTTTTTATTTCAAAATTAATTGAAAATGTTTACTAAACTTGTTTTCAAAACATATCTTAAGGCTTTTCGTTTTAAGATCATTTATTTTTTTAATGAAAAATAAACTTATTAAGCAGCTCGTAATTTTTATAACAAAAAAAAAAAAAAAAAAAAACATACCTACATACTATTTACAACAGCACCCGCATAGATCGAAATATGTTTTTTCCCTTCTCCAGAAATAAATCTCTAAAATTCTTCCTTCACAAATCCTCTCAAAAGAACCCAACAATATTCCCAGGCTTCACAATAATACAAGTGCAACAAGCAATCAAAACCCTTAGAGCATTCATCACCAACAATTACTTGAATGATGGAGTTGCAGCACAAAGAAAAAGAAAAAAACGTTACGTTATAAAACAACCTTGAATCATTTAGTTTAAAACCCAAGATTATATTTAAGTCTGTCTGCGTGGTTTTCATAACACACGAGTATGGAGTAAAAAAAAATTTGCTTCAAACAATATACAAACATAATAAGAAAAATATGCATCATCAACATACCACCATCATCCCATTATCACATACCAGACGCACTTGCTGCTTACTGTTGGCCTTTCTTCATTTATGCTCCATACACACCAAAAGACGGACAAACGAATGACCAGACATATAAAGCATGATGAGTAGGCTGGAACTTTGCTTGGCTAAATTCATGAAATAAATCGCACTCACAAAATTTATTATAAAAAATGTTCTGCTTAAGGCCAACCAAAACAAAAAAAGGGAAAAACAATAAAATTGTTAAAAATATTTTAGAAATAATGTTGAGGTTTAGTTTTCTGGTATTGAAAAACGATAGAATACCACTAAATCATCAATAAAATGAAAATAAGTTTTATGGGTAGAAAACAGCACAAATATTTTGCGTGAGCTGGTTGTTGTAAAGAAAACACACACACACAAAAACCGAAGAATTAAATGCTTAAAAGCTTTAAGCTAAAAGCGTATAAAAAAGATTCAAATTTTAATAGCGCTGAAATAGAGGATTGGGGCTTTTATAGCGTTTTCATTAAAACGTTTATTAACCCTATAAGGGTCGAAGACTAGTTATTACAAAAAGCATAAAATGTCTTAATATTTTAAGCACTATGTGGTGACTGAGTCATATTTACGTCGCAGAAAGAAATCACAAATTTTCGTTGAACTGTTGACATTATTAATTATTAATATTACTTTCCTTTTATCTCTACTCCACCAAAGGTGCTTAGGGTATTACGCGTTACGTGCTGATGTTTGTAACGCACAAAAATATTGGTCCTAGACGCATATTTAAGTATACCTTTCACTCAGAATCATTTCCTGGCTGTACATGTAAACCTTGTGAACAAAGTACCGGTCGCAATTTTGATGATTTGTTGATGAAACTTGGCACGAATAATTACTTTGGCACAAGAAAAAATCCCATAAGAACTGGTTATGATCGGTGCTTTATTTCACCTAGTCCCCATACAAATATCTTCTCGAAACAGAGATTAGCAATCATAAATCCTTTAAGTATAACAATATTTTGATTAAATTCGGTACAAGTAAGTTGTATACGAGTATAAATCTTAGAGTCAAATTTCATGAAGATCGGACCATAACTCACCATAGCTCCCATATAAATTCCTCTACCGAAAATCACTTAAACGTGCATAAATCCCATAAAAATTTTATTATAAAGTTAATATTCCAAAATGAATAAGTTCTATACAAGTATAAATGACAGTGGCAAATTTTATTAATATCAATCCATAATTTATCGTAGCTCCCATATAAGGCCTAATTTCGGAAATCACCCAAAAGTGCATAAATTCATAAAAATGTTATTATCAGCGTAATATTTTGTATTCGTGCACTGGGGTTCGATATTGAAATATAGGTATACAAAATTATTTTATGAACTATTTTATGGGTAGTTAGTTAGGTGAACTTCAACACAACGGAAAGAAAGAACGAAATAATAGGAAAGGTAGGGGGGGGGGGAGATTAGTTTAGATTAAAAATTTTGAAAGGAATTGATTTTGAAGTATTTATAAAGAAAGCCAAAGGTATAAAAAATTGGAATTTGTCAGTCAGGGGTGATAAGAGTGAGAGGAAATTTGAATATTCTGGCAAGAGCAGTTACTGCCGAAAAGTTCGGAAGGTAAAACTGTCGAAATTCCCTTACCAAGGCGCTAATGCCTTCTATTCTGACGTTATATAGTTCAGCGAGACTGTTGTAGTATCTCTGTCCTAAATGCCGCGTAAGGAAACTCTCTAATGCAGGACAGTATAAAAAAGATGGTGAATTGATTCCTTCTCTTCCTCATTGTAACAGCTTCTGCAGAAGTCATTGGACTGAACCCCTAATCTTGTGGCATGAGTTTCAATATTGCAGTGACCTTAGATTGCTGCTATGATTTTACCAAGTAATATTATAGGTAATTGTAATAGAAACGATGACTTTTGTTTGTCCAAATTTGGCCATATCATTCTCGTTATCCTGTACGTTCTCCCATCATTGCTGTGCAAGTTCATACATTGCAGCGTCGATACGCTGTATATAGATGTTATATTATATTATTCGTGCACTGAGGTCAAAATTGAAATATACGTATACCAAATTATTTCAGGAGCTTGTATGTGTAGTTAGTTATAGTATATCCTCATCCCCTAGTATAGTACACTTTTGCAGTAATCCATAAGTTCAGGAATTACATTTGTTGTTCCTAGATTTCTGGTATGACCATATAGCCTGTAGTACCAGCAGCCGATGACGTTCAGTCTCATTGCCGTGTTTATCGCATGCTTTTTCTCCTGAAGATCAGCTGGGATCCAGTTAAGCATTGCAAATAATATTGTAGTTGATATGATGTGTACTCCTTCAAAACTAGAGCGATTCGAAGCCGCATTTTGTGTGGGTGTATATTGAGCAGTAACTTTTTCTGTGCATACATATATGTTTTTGATTTGCTAACCTTTGAAAAATAAAGATATATTATTATTAATTACAGTATTGTTAGTAATTTATTGTGATTAAGATTTACAGATAATCATAAAATAATTTAAAACACTATATAACAATAAAGTGGTATTTATTAAAAATTTCCAATACATAAAAGTGACGCGAGTTAGGACATGATATCTAAGAACACTTTCTTGATCTTTTTTATGCAAGCTTTGAAAGATTAATAAATTTCTTAAAATTTGTTTTTTAAGATCCATTTTCAAAAGATCGAAAAAGGCGAAGATCAATTCCTCATTAAATTACGTATATTGTTATTAAAAGCAAATGTCAGAGTTTACTTAACATACTTAGGATATTCATCCACTTCCTTTCTCATTGATGTTATAAAACGCATTTGAGAATATGGAACAGAACCGTTTGTGGCTGACAGTAAACAACTGAAAGTTGTGGTCATACTTGGCCAATATAGTTTTTAAAATTTCGTTGCTATATGTTACGTTGAAGTAAAATTAAGCTAAAATAACACTGCTGCCATTGTCCTAGGTTGCCAAAAACGAGACTCTCAGTTTTGGAATCTGGATCGATAAAATTGTCATACATATTTGTACATATATTACAATCGTGTACAATTTTATATGATTTATGCATGTTTAAAAGATTTTCGGAAGTTTGTCTTGAATGAATACGTGGTCAATTATGTACAGATTTTTAAAATTAAATTCATTGATTTATTCTTAAATGAAATTCATTTGTGCCAACTTTAGTCATATATTGACATTTTACAAGATTTATGCACGTTTATGTAATTTTTGGGATGATCTTTTTTAGGAGCTATGGTCAATTATGAACAGATCCTACTAAAATTTAAATAAATTTTGTATAAATGTGCATGTATTTAAGAGATTTATGAGCACAAACTTATACTTCGGAAGAACACTTTATTGGGCTAAGTGAAGCAATGGACTAGTCTTTCCTAAACTCCATAAAAATCGTCCCTAGGTTATACAAAGCACATATGTAAAATTCATCAAATTTTCTGCAAAATTACTATAGCTTTGTTACAAAGTTTACATGTATGGACAGACTGACGGGCATAGTTAATGATTAGACTCCATATTTTTGTTTATTATATACAACAATTAGAAATTGAATCCCGGGATTTCTCGTCGCGGGATTCGTGGAACATTTGCCATTTTAAAAGCACATAAATTTATGAAAACTACTGGAATTTTAACAAAATCTAATAAATTTTAATATTTGTTTTAATAAAATGGGTATTAAATTTTAATAAAATGGGTATTGAAAACGAAATCATCACAACAACTTTATAATTGTGTATTAAGACATGCGATGATTATATGTGACTTCCTTTCTTTAATGACTTTGACAGCACTGTTTAATGATAGACTTATTTTAAATTCATTTACTAAAAGTAAAAGGCATAAACGATCTTGTAAATATCTTTAAAATATACCATTAATTTGTCAGTAGTATTGAATAATTGCTGAATTGATCGTGCTTAAATTTGATAAAATAATATGTATGAAATAGTCAGGAAAAGTTGTGTACAAGAAGGTCTGATCTATAATGCTAACAATATTTAATACTCTGCAGATTTTAGCAATATACTATTTAATACAGTTTCTTTTGAATCACTTCGGTGGTTTTCGGTAAAAATGCTTGTCAGCTGGTATTTGTTTTAATTATTATTAGTAGACTTGAATCTATTATAACTTATCTATTACAACTTAACGTTTTTATTATAAATACTGAAATAACTTTATAGAAATGTGTTCACCAAAAAAAAAAAAAAAAAAAAATACAATTTCTTTAAATAAAAAGTCTATAATACTGCATTTTTGTAAACAATTCTGGAAGTCGCTGAATGTATTATACAAAATTTCTAGACAAAATTTTTAAATTAGTTTTTGGTAAATTAATTTTTTAAGAAAATATTGGAATAATATTGGAAAAACAAAAATGCGATGAATTTTCTCAGATATAGCGCCCACACGTAGCCACTAAAATAATTATTCCTAAAAATGATTTTAAAATTACGTGGGATTAATTACGTTTTGCGAAACGACGAAACTACGTAACCTACGTTAAATCTGACACCAGAAACATTAAGGTCTTGTGTTCTCATAATTTTTATTTTTTTTCATATGGGGCCTGTTTTTGTTTTCTAAAGTTACTTAAAAAATCATTTTCGTCAAAAAATTTTATATTACAATAAAAAATGTTTATGAATTGAACATTTTAATTTTTATAAAATAATTTTCTATAACTTCGATGTGGACTATTAAGAAAACAATATATTTTTAAACTCTAATCAACCCTTAAATATAAAGCTCCATAGGAATTTAAAAACTGTTGTTTTCCTAAAAACATTGATGCTGTGTATGCACGGATTATACAGCACAAACATTGGACATATCGTGACATCGAAAAGCATTCAATATTGCATATGTATCCGAGCGTCCAGAAAAGTTATTTACTTTTAATCCCATATAAGTTTACAATCGTTTAGAAAAGATGCACATTAATTTTTGCAAGGAAACGAGTAAAAAATATTGGCCTATGTTCCCGAAAACGTACTTATGATGCTACGGATGACGAAATCTGTATTTATGCATATGATTCCGAAACAAAAGAACTTTCGGTAGTGTTACTTCTTAAAAATTTACACAAAGTCATAAAAGTTGCATCCACTCGAACCATTTAAAGTCAAGTCGTCACTTGTTCCTTAAGAAATCCGGACACTTTTGTGGAGTAAGTCTGGCGTGTCATTCATTTGTTCGCCAAAAGTCTTCCAAGAAGGAAGGAAAATTAACCACCAAACTCCGATCATTCTCCACTACGATAATTCTAGCTTCTATACATTGGTTTAAAAAATCGCCATTGTTATCAACACAAACATCGAATTGTAGGGTTAATTGCCATGTAAGCTTAATCTGTTATCCAATATCTTTATTGCAAAACATACGTTCAATATCAGAATAAATTGAGTGTCTAGCTTATTTTAACACTTAGAAAATCGACAATTGTGACAGAAATACATGTTTTTGAGGTTCTTCAATCAAAGTGAAAAAACTGCCTTAGACTTGGCTAAAATCTCTCAGAAAAGGTATTGACCATCATAGTAAACAGTAGTTGAGTTTTTGATAAGAAAAATTATCGTTGGATACGCTTCTTGCAAAATATAAAAGGCACTCCTTGTAAATTGTTACCTTTCTAAAAATTCATATTTCAACAAAATGTGAAAAATATTTTTATTTTCATTTTGCATTGTGAGATCTTTGAATTTTTGCCATAATTATAATACTTAGTATAATATATATGTATATACTTTATATATATATCAAATATAGTATTTTTGGAGCGTTGATCACGACTCTGCAATAAAGAATAGGAAATTTAAAATGGCGGATCCAATATGGAGGTCCGAATTCAGAAAAGTTGAAGCAATACGTTGTATTATAAATAGCTGAAAGGGAGTGTTTCGTTCTGAAGGACAATATTGTATCTATATGCCAAAAATATATGTATCTATGGTTTATATATTTCTGAATTTGTTAATAATGAATTAAAGGTAAATTGTATACGTACAATCTATAATCTTTTGCAATTAAGTAGATTTTTATTTAATGTTTTTAAATTTACGCATATGAATAATATTATATAATTATCAAAAATTGTATTATCAAACATTTTTTTTCAGATTTCCACCATATTAGATTCGCCATTTTGTTTTTTAAAATTTTATGTGAACAACAATATAAAAATATAACAAATTGTTTTCGTCATATTAGATTCGTCATTTTGTTGTTTCTTTTTATACCCTACACCACCATAGGTAGTTGGAGTACTATGCATTTTGTGCTGATGTCCATAACGCAGAGAAAAAGTTATCCAACACCCACTTTTTTATATCGATCTAAGAATGTCCGTCCGTTAGTCCGCCTGGTTGGCTGTCCATGTAAACCTAGTGCACAAAGTACGGGTCGCAATTTTAAAGATAATTCAATAAAATTTGGCACTTGGGGCTTTTCTGATACAAGAACGAAGTCTATTAGAATTTTTTATGATCGGTCCATTATTTTACCTAGCTCCCATACAAATGTGCCCCCGGAATAGAGTTTAAACACTCAACAATGCCTTAGAAATAAGAATGTTTTAATGGAGTTCGGTTCAAAGAAGTTTTGTACCAAATTTTATGAAGTTCGGTCCACACTTGACCATAGTTCTTATATAAATCCCCCTTCCGAAAATCACTTTAACGTGCATGAATCTCATACGAATGTTAGTATCAAGTTAATATTTGACACAAATAAGTTTTATGTAAGTAGAAATAATGCCAAATTTTATAAGAATCGGTCCATAATTTACCATAGTTTCCATATAAACCCACTTCCAGGAATAGCCCTAAAGTGCATAAAATCATCTAGATTATTTATCATTCTCTATTTGTATATTTTATTTTACATTTAGTAAAATTGGCCACAGGTGTAATATAAGTCCCCTTCCCGAACTTTTAAACTCGTATCAAATGATGTAGGGTATCATATAGTCGGTCTTGATCGAAAATATATATTTCTTTCTCGTTTTTATTTAATATTATCTACAATTAACATAACATAATTATTGTATTTTTTTAATTTTTATCAAACAAATTTTTAAAAAACCTCAGTAAATCCACCAGTATTATTGCTATTTTATATGAAATTGCCTTATAATGTCAAGATTTTTTATTCTATTTAGATGTATAATTTTATCTCTTTTACCTAAGATTATTTCCGAATATTTTGTTGTATATTTACGAATTATACATGTACACTACTTTTAATAAATAAAAAATTTCAGCAAAAATATGAAATTTTTATTTTGACCTCTTACTATTAATAAATGGTAAGCCGCATTAATATAAAAATTTACAGTCATAAAATCTATAGTCTCTAGATTACAAATCTGTATAAATTATCTCCTCTACCTAGATTGGATTTTTTGCCAAAAAAGTCGAAGATTAAATATTTCTTCCGTAACACTCTCGCGATCCCTCTTTGCTCGAATTTATTTATTATAGCTTTATATGTCACCAATTCCAAGAATTATGTAGAGTATGGTAAAGTTACAAAATGTTTAGTTTGCTATTAGTTATTAGTAGATCCAAAGTAAAGCTTTCGTATACAAACTTTCTAATCTTTCTGCGCAGTATATAATACCAATTACAAGAGTAATGAAAAATTTGGTAAGTTTTCATTTTTCAAAATGTCTGAAGTCTTCCCAGTTACTAATAAGCCCTCAGTACCCTTTTATAAATAAACTTGTTAATTTTCCTTCCAAAAGATTGTTTTCAATATTTTGGTAAAGTAAAGTGAGATATTTTAAGGCATTAGATATAGTTAGGATTGTTAAGAGCTCTCAGAATGTATAACTTGTAGACATGGTTATTACTTCACTTAATTCATTTCAAGCTTTCTTCAGAATTACACAATGTCAGTTATTGAATAAGATAATTTCTTTCTGCTTTTCTGAAGTATATGTATGATAAATAATCAAATTTGCAACCCTACAAGTATTAAAGTATTGAACTTCAAAATTTATTACAAATGAGAATGAATTGCTCATCATATATCCAAAATTTTTCTTGTTACTAGACAACATAATGCATTATAATAATAGATATAATACACTTATCTAACGTTTAGTAAAAAGAGTTTAAATGCTAAGTAAAAAAAGAACATATATCTTCCTTTTCCAAACATTTCTAATGTGATAATAATATTTTAATTCTCTTGACCACAAAATGGTTAATTTAAATTAAACTCTAACAACGTTGCTGATGATGTTGAGGAGGATATTGATATTTGCTTCGTTTAAGATTTTTGTTGGAAGTTTTTTAGGCGTTGTTAAATCCACCTGTTGCAACAAGCTCATTTTTTAAGCCTCAAGCATGATGATATTAAAGCAAGAGGAATAAAATAAAACTCAATACCACGATGCGGAGAAAAAAAAATCTGGCAAAAGTACAACAAATAATGACCACAAGATTGGGAAAAAAATCGTGCAGCATCTTTGTTTAACTTGCAGCAAATTACAAACAAAATATTTAACGAATTCCTAAGTTAAGACTGGCATATTAATGAAGCTCTGATGTTGAGTACTTAGAGCCGTGTATGATTATTTCGTTTTTTTTTTTTGTTTTTTGTAATAAAAGCGGTATTTAATTGCTTTGTAATGTAAGTTTGTATGGAAGAGATGAACAAAAAAGAAGTAAAATAACAATGAAACAAAACCACCAATCAATAAGTATACAATTTATTATTTCATAGCTTATGCTGTAGACATACGTACAATTTCATGTTACAATATATAGCTAAGTAGATAATTTTCTAAAGTTGTTGTTTGTGTAACTAAAGCTGATCAATACTTTTAGCTTAGAGAAAAAGAAAAATAAATAAATCATATAAGTAAGAAATTTATATAAAAACGCGTAAAATATTAATACAACTACAATCAAACCAATACTTCAATGCATCAGTCCAATGCAGTTGTAGTCTAAACCAAAGCAAAACATTAACATCAACAACATTAACAGCTACAGCCATCGCTACGAATTTAGCGGTTTTCGCTTTTAACAACCTGAAACTCGCATTTTCTTTTGTTTGCGCTTTTTTCGAAATAGGTGCTAAATTAAAGATATGTTTTTATGTCCCTATCAACTAATAAAAAATAGTATTTTAGGTCCTGTGTGAAACGGTATCATTTTTAATAAATTTAAGACAGCTATGAGTTGCACAAAATTTTGATAGCTTATAAGGCTAGTAGAATTTTTAACAAAAGTACTAAAATTTTCGACATTTTAAAATTGATAAAAAAAAACTCAGTGTTTTAAAATAGAATATTCAGGCCTGATCTAAAAACCGTGTCATTTCAAACCACAGACCGTTCTAAAATTACGTGCGTGATTAACTCCTGTTTTGTAAATCAATTTTTTTTTTAATTTTTCGTCGTGATTTTAATTTTTCGAAATCACTTATAAATTTAAAATTTTATTTAAAACTAAAGAAGGATGATATTTAAATACATATTTTTGCTATTTGTAAGCTTGTACATCATTACATATATATAAATAAGTTGCTTAAATTATTATTTTAATTCAATAAGTTAATTATATTTTCATAACAAAAACGTTTTTTATGACTCATAGATGCATTTTCGAAAAATCAAATCACAAAAACAAACATATATTTTCCACATAATAAAAAAGTAACTTTGAAAAAATACTAAATTTTAAGTATATTTTAAGTATATATATATATATATATATATATATATATATATACATGTATATATACATATATATATATATATATATATATATATATATATATATAAGATGCACTTTTAATATCAAAATCAACAAAGAACAAGAATTATGGCTTTTATTATGAAGTTCAGAACAAATAACTTAGAGAAGATATGGAAGTGATTTGTAATAGCGGCTACTTACATGACCGGTTCAAAATCACGTGATTTTAATTTTTTATTTTAGTTAAATAAAATTATTTTGCAGTGAAATGATAGAAATGATCATTTTGCTGTGAAATGATTTTCAGAACAGGTCTGATTAACATTAAATTTAACATGTATTATGGTTTTATCACATTATATTTTTTTAAAATACTTCAGGTTCATTATTAAATGCCCACCAAAATAGAGTGTAGCTTTCAGAATGGATTTAAAATGCAATCAAATCATTTAAAATTTGTTCATTCATATATTTTGTTTTTTCCTGTTTACACATTCTTAACTTTTTAATGATAAAACTTTAATTTGTCAATATTTTATAAAGTTTTAATTTCACACAACGGAAATGAGCAGAAACTAGATTTTATACTAAGAAAACAACTTTTTATTTTTAAAAACACAAGTGAAAAAAATATAAAAACATTTTGTTTCAATAATTCTTGAAAGGGAGCATTTCATTTTTGGAACATTTCGCGAAGTTTGTCATTAATGGTCATCATCAAGAACAATTATATCGATATACAATATTTACATTTTATACACTACAATTTTTTAGCAAAATTCAAAGATTTTAAAATTGTTCACAAAAATTTTAATTTTTGTTTAAAAATAAATTTTTTTTTAATCTTGAAGTTTGGTTTTACATTTTCTTTTGTTTATTCTAAAATGGTAGAAAATATACTTTGCAACAAAAACCAACATATGGAAAAAAATCATTTGAATTTTTTTTTCATACTGATATTTATTTTAAAAAATATTTATTTTTCTTATCATGATAGATATTTGTATTAGAAAAAAAATTTTTTTAATTTTTTTAATTTTTTTTTTAAACATACTTATAATGATTGAAAATTAAAATTAAAGAGTTTTCGGGTGCTTGAGAATAAGAACTTTTTTTCAACAGAGAAAAAACCTTTTCTACCATAGGACATTATTTTTACTTCTATTAATTTTCTCATTTAACGTGTCTATTCATTTCCCTAATCTCATCGAATAAAGGATTTATTAGCAATTTCTACATTACTGTTTATTAATTAAAGGTTTTGCACTAAAACTTAAAAAAATCTAACCAAAGTTAACAGTTTTATGAATTCAAATGCTTGGAAAAAAGCTTTTATGAATCTGTAATTTTAAATGTACATAAAATTTTACCGCTTAGTTCTGTAATAAAAATTCCAAATTTTAATCTTGATTTGAGATATAATTCACTATTTCTCCTTAAAATAAACAGAAAATAACAAATATGGACCACTTAGTGTTTAAGTTTTTACTGTTAATATAAATCAGATTTTAATTTAAAAAATGAGCTAAAAAGGCCCTAATTTGAACCAATTCCTTTAATTTTTTCAATTTAGCGCTTTTAAGCGCGATTTGGATATTTTCATGCGCATTATGTTTACTAATAGCATCAACAATAGCATTAACATCATTCACATTTTACAATAACACCAATAAAAAGCACTTCATGCTGCCAATCAATCAATCACTTACTCATTCACTCACTAACTCACTTAAATACAAGACACAAAGTTGTAGCTAACACAGCATCATCAACCTAACTAAACATTGCGTCTAGCTAAAAGTCCATCTTCTCTATCTTTAGGAGTTGTGTTCATAGTTTAAATTGTTGTCGGTGAGTTTACACCAACACCATTTCTTATGCAACTAACTTAAAATGTGTTGCATTGCTTTTGTTAAATGTTTTCTACTGCAGGCGAAAAAACATTTATTGTTACTTTTTTGTGTGTATTTTTTTTTTTTTCAAAAACCATATGAGAATATCTTTTTGCTCCAACGTCTATTTATATATTTCTTTATAATGGTAGATGATTTGAAATTATTGTTACGAGAGATGGTCAAGTGTAATGGTTTTGTCATGATGTTGCATTTAATGCCCGTTTTTTTCTATCATCATTGCCCTCATATATACCACCTTCTTTATAGAGAAAAATATTTATACAGTGTGAGAAAAATTAAAGTTTACCGAAAGTAAGATAACAATAAAATTTTTATAAATTTCAGTAGTAGTTTCGTTGTTTCAAAAGTTATAAAACTGTTTAACTCAATTAAAATCTCTCTGTATTTGTTTTATCTGTAAGTCCCCCATAAGCGTTACAACAAAATATTATCAGTTGATTTTAAGTGTTTTTTCCAGCAAGCATACAACAACATTAACAATAGCAATAATAATAATAAAGAAGTTAAAATTAAAACAAGTTGCGTAGGTTTTCGTTTAATTGTCGGCAATGTTGTTCAGTTCTTATAATTCATATTGTTAATAATACACTTGATTGTTAAACTGAGTGTGATGTATGGTCGATGCTCATTGTTCACAATTGTTGTTGATTTTTCTTATTATTTTTTCTTTTTTTTCTATCTACTTTTTACTATTTAATACTATTTGATTTCTATAGTATGTGAGGTTAAGCGTTCTTGTTTTTCCACAAATAAAAGTAATTAAGTGCATTGTTTTCATTCTATTTTTTCATATCAAAGTTTGTTGCCTAAATCTTTTGTTTCATTATCAGCCGGAGTGTCATGAAAATAGTAATAAAATAAGTTATATAAAAAATTTGATATGTTTTATTAAATATTTATTAATGATTACTTACTGTTAGAGAGACCTAAAATATATGAATTGTGGGAAGAGAAAAATTTAGATCTAATAAAAATTATCATTTTAATTTTAGACGAAAAAATTAACTTTTTATTGGGTTTATGCTTTCATTCCATCTTTTTAAATTAAAATTTGTTTATAGTATATATCTCTGCGATTCATTTGGACAACTATCTCATATGAAATAACTGTCATTAGGACAGTATTTGTCACTCTGTTTAAAAGTAAACAACATAATTTTAAAGCTTTAAATATGGAGAGTTTTGTACCAAAAACAAAAAGGAATTTGCAGAAAGTTTTACTTTGTTCATATTATTTTTGCATAAAATGGCTGTCGAAAGTCAAAATATTTTCTGGAAGGTTTATGGATTTCGTTCGTTAGCTGAAGAAATTTGTCGTGAGTGCTTTAAACAATTTAAAACTGGCGATTTTCAAAGAGCATCATGGCAGCCAAAAATTTTCAAGATAATGAACTGGAGAATTTACTCCATTAAGAGTCGTGTTAATTGCAAGAAATGCCCCCAAAATCGTTGTAAGAATAGCAAACAATACTTTTCACACTTTTTAAAGCATTTGGATTCATTTAAACGCAAAAAAGTTTGGTGCTTTTAATCTGTCGTTGAATACAAATGAAGAAAACCTCAGTTTTAAAACATGATATTTTCATCTTTTTAAAAATTTCACTGTGGATCCTTCTGCAAAATAAATGGTGCTAATCTTGCTAAAATTTAGGATATCAATAGAAGAACAGTAGGGCTTTCAGAATATTTTTGGCTGGAGTATGTTACTGAAGCACAGACAGCGCTACAGTGGGCAAAAATTGAGCACATCGAAAATTGCTAAAAGCTTATAATACTTACAAATATGAATCGAATTGAAAAATAGGTCTCTATTCTATATATATTTTAATTCAAAAAACCTTCACACTTTTACGTCAAAATTCTAAAACTTAGTTACAAAAAGTGGGGAAAGTTTCTATACTTTTCTGAGTTACGCGAAAAAAAAGCATTATTATCTCAATTCGATAACTAAAAAAAATTAAGTCATAAAATGTCTCAAAAATTGCAGCTAATATAGTAATTTTATGTATTTAAAATTTAAAAATATTCTTAAAAAATTCAATATTTTCTAACATTTTCTGAAAAACAGAACTTTAGAAAAACGTGCATGCATAGAGAAAAGTTTGTACATAAATATTGATTTTAATTCATAATATTTAAGAATAATGTCTTAAATATACCTGTAATATTAAATCAATACCATCCACAAAATAAACTAATCGTCTTAGAATCACTAACTGTAAAAAAAAATCTATGTGAAATTTACATATCGTTAGTATTAAGAGTATAAATTTCTTACGTAAATTTTACGTGTCTTTATTATTAATAGTATAAATTTGGAAATGCGATTTGAAATGGCAGAAGAAAATCTACAATATTAGGCGTATAATTTTAATTTGGTGGACGTGGTAGTATTCTAACTTCTCAATGAAATTAATTTAATAATTTAAAGAAAATTATGGGCTGAAAAAATTACCGTTATACCAAGAACTTTTCCCAGAAAAGAGAGAAAATTGTGTAGAAAATTTTGCCATTATGAAGAACAACGAAAAGCTAGAACATACTGTCATGTTTGATTTACATCTCAAGTCCCTGGCGAACTGCCGATTACAATTTGTTATGGCTATTCACAAATAATATATACGATATATTTTTAAGAGTTTTTAAGCCTTCTTATAGACAAATAAGTAATAAAGTTGCACTTAGCTAATAAAACAACAACAAATAAAAAAATACGTATCGTTACTTTTAATGTATAAAAATATCGCTAGTATTCTAGGATTAATTAGGCTCTTCCGTGGCAGCTACTTTAATACTCAAAAATCTGTTTTATACTTTTTTCTATTTCAATGTTTAATGTGTTAGTAAGGATGCTTATTATAAATTTATAATTTTTAATGACATTTTTAAATTCTCCATAAAGAAAAAAAAATAAAGAAATGAGGCCCCAGTTAATATTGGAGTTCATAAGCTTTTATATGCGTGCTTTGATTAAACATTTTTAATGGCTATAATAGTTTAATTTTTATTACTTTTTGTAATTTTCAAAAACATTTTTCCTGGGTCACGATTTGTTCATTATTATATATAAAAAATTTATATTTCTTTTATTTCATATTAAATAGTATTGTTTTAAATTAACAACAATGTTTATCGCATAAATATGCAAATTTTTATATATATTTTTTTTATTATTTTTTTTTCTTTACTTTGTTCAAAAGTGTACTAAATGTTTTCAAAAGAGGATCACAAATAAACAATAAAAGTATATAAAGTATTATATATTTTTTTTTTTTTGCCTTCTATATGTTGGAATTTATATTGTTTTGTATTAATATGTCTTACATTATGATAAAGTTTAACCAATATACATAGTCAAACACATATTGTTATGCACGAAAAAAAAACTCTGCCATAATACACTTTTATAAACCATAACTATTGATCAGCAATTTGATCTTAAGAAAATAACAAAAAATATATAAATATAAATTGTTAAACGTTTGCTCTGCCAACAAGAGGCAAATTTTTGCTTCTTTTCAGTAACAAAAAAAAAAAAAAAAAAAAAAATATTCAACATAACGACAACCCCTGCTGTGCACTTGTTTTAAGCAAAAGTTCACTGCAAACAAACAGCAGCAGCAACCAAAAAAATAAAATAAATGCAAACAACATAAGCTTTATTATGCTCCTGTTGCTTAAGACAAAAGTTTTTTTCCTGACTTTTCCTATAAAAAAATAAGAGTGCGTTACAGTTCTTTTTGGGTACTAAAATGGGGTTGGAGAGTTTATAGTACTTTGGTACTTTTTTAAAATAAAACCATTTAAATTACAAATTTATAAATAATTTTTGGATAAAAATTCCAAATGAATAGGTACCACTTTATGTAAAATATTAGTACCATTCTCCCCTTCACATATCCCTTGATACGATTACTGAATTGCAAATATTTCTTTCTGCTTTTCTGTATTTATTTTGGTACGTATGTATAGTATGTCCGACAAAGTCTGCGTAAATGCTTTTTTATTTAAAGCGCAAAAATTCACAGGAAGTGAAAACACAGCAGTGCTTGTATTAACCAAAAACCTCAAAAATATACTGAAGCAAAAAAACTATATATTCAGAAAAGATTGTCATCATATGAAAAATGTAAAAACGTTTGCAATTTGACACATTTTTCGAAAGCTTATAAACTGTGTTGTAGTTTTGCTTTTTTATTTGCAGAAAAAATAAAGGTTTCTGAATATAAATATGTAGATGAAAGGATGATTTTTGTTTATTGAAATAAAAAGATTGTTTTTTTAAGTTAAATATTTTCAAGTGGTTCTGTGAGACTCAATGACCATATGTTTAACTAAATAAATATTTTGGTAAATCTTTTTTATTGACTTGAGTAGTATTGAAAAGGAAACGAAGTAAAATTTAAATTCTTTCACTTTTTATGTTTTTTATGTGTTTTTTACATTTATGTTTTTTTTTTTATTTTAACATATTTAAAGCGTGGAATATTTTAATAAATTATTATGAATTTTCTCTCAAGTGATATGATGTGAATTTTTTTTCGTTTTATTTTTCGATTTTATTAAAAGCTTTTTGAAGTTTACTAATAACCCAACATTTAGCAGATAAATGCTGGTGAAAAAAAAAAATCAAAATTAATTGTATACAATTTAAATTCTTTGATAACAGGTAGAATTTTGTACTTCTATACCCTCCACCATCATTAGTACTGTAAAGGGTATACTAAGTTTGTCGTTCCTTGTGTAATATCAAAAAATAATCATTTAAGACCCCATACAGTATATATATATATATATTTATATACGCTAATACTGATGATTTTTCATTAAAATTTTATAATTTAATTGATAAGTTTTAAATTTTAATTAATCCATAATGAATAAATCTGTTCGCACCTCATATAACTACAAAAAATTACATAAATTGGACCAGTAGAAGAAAAGTTATATTGCAAAATATGATAATTTTTATGATTTTACTACAAAAGTCGCAGTCGATTTACAGAATATATACAACAAAAATTGTTTATAAGAGTATCTGTGTAATCGGTTCAATATATTGATACCAGTGTTGCCAGTTAGCCTGTTTAAGGATAAATCTAGCCTTTTTATTTCGCTTTTAGTCTTTTTTTCATTTTAGCACCTAGCTTTCTTTCTAACCTTTTTTGATCCATAGAATTGATTTAGGTAGGCTAAAATATTAATATTTCAATAGCAAAGAAACTAATTTCTTATTTGCTATTACTAATTACAGAATCATCCATTTAAGCATTCTTGAGTATTTATTCGCACAAAATATGGAAATTGTTTATTCATTGCATGATTTTTTATTTTTTTTTTTTATTATTTTTGTATATATTTTATTATTTTTTTATTTTTTTGTGAGATAAATCACACTAGCATAATTCAGTAAAAATATTTTTGTTATAAGTAAATATAAAAAAATAGGTAAAAAGTCATATAATCGATATTTCCATCATCATGCAAATATGCATGTTTAGCTCAATATAAAGAAGATAAAAAGTTAAAATATATTTATGTAACTTTTATTCCATATGATAATTATAAAAACACATATTATTTTTATTAAAGCACAAAATAACACCACATTTGATACAAATCACATTTCGGATATTTGCATTTGAGTGGTCCACCTACTTTTGACCAACGTTCGAAACGATCTGTCCTTGTATCTTTTCTAGCAGCAGGAGTAGCAGAGCTTGTTTTTCCTTTTTGATTGCAATTCTTGCTCAATAGAACTGCTGCTTATACGCTCGCGCTTAGCATTCGTCCCTTTATTGCATAGAACAAATGTCAACTCATTTCTAAATTGGCTCAAGAATATCTTTTTGAATCACTCTTTCCCGAGAATTTTTTTTACAAATTATCCAAGAATTTATAACTGCTAGATAAAATAGATGGAAGGAAATACGAAAGCACCACTTTTTTGATATCATTATAATTCGGTGTCTTTCCAAAATCTGTCAATAAGGTCTACACCTCCCATGAGTTTATTATATTCTTGAACAATAAATGTAGAGGTTATGATAATTTTTCTTTCTTTGTTTTATTGAATCTAGTTACTTTAGGTAATGTCAATGCTGCAGTGTAAGTAGTTGTCCTTCCAAGCAACACAACTCTCTCTTCATAACTTCGTTACTATTAAAATGAATTGACAATTTTATCTTTTCAAATTTATTCAACGACATTGTTTATGAAATTGTTTCACATTGATGACCAATATGATCTTAAATTGGGAAATTTATACACCGGTATATATAATTTTATACCGAAAAACTTATTCATATCTATTCCAGTATAATTTGAACACGAATTAGGATTGCTTTGAATTATATATAAATTTATTTCTTCGAATATTAGATTCATTAAATTCTAGGTAAGAGAGTGAATTTCATCATACTCCATATTCTTTTTCTTTCCAATCTAGTTGTCTTTTGTCTAAAGAATAGGTTGAAAAAAATTTTTGGTGCGGCTGAATGGGAGGGTATTTGATCACATATAGTGCCCTTTTCTATTAGAGAATCAGATTCTTCGATTTCATCTACTACATCATCCTCCTCATCATCATCATTTTCCAATACCTTAATAATTTCAATTTAGCACTATTAATAATGCGTTAATGAACCTTTATTTTGGATAACTTCAAAATTCGGTCTGGCATTGATTCGACTAATTTTCGAAGAAAATCACTGTCAATTTATTCCCAAGTTTGCTTAGTTTTTACTTTTAACTCCGTTCTTGCAATTATGATTTCCGGCCAGTCCAACAGTCGTATACTATGTTCATATAGCAACGATTTAGATTGGCTCGAGACATGGAATGTAGCGTTATCCTGTTGGATATGCAACCTCCATCCATTTTTTTCACCCATAAATGTAGGAAGAGCATCTTCCAACGATTCATTATAAATTGCACTGTTCATTTTAGTTGGAACAGAACACACTTTTGATTTTCCTGCAGCAGAAAAGGCTAATCAAACCATAACACTGCATTCACGAATTTCCTTTGACCTCAAATCATGACAATAGCAAGTATATGAACCGGCACCATTCAAATTGATTTTCTTTTCATCAGAAAAGATTACTTTGTTCCACTCATCTGCCCATTTCATGTATTTTCCTTAAAATGCTGTTCACCATTGGCTCACATTTTGGTTCTTCTATTTTATGTTACCATCTGCTTGTAAAATGTGTGCAACATGTCTGGAAGTGATAGGAAAGTCAATTTTACTTTTATTTGTGTAACATTTAATTTATTGCGGATGACTTCTTCTTTTATTTTACTAATTTGCCTTTCTGTTAGTTTTTGATTACCTTTTGTTGGTTTCCGCACTTCGTGTTTCTTCTCTTTCTTAAGAAAGCATCGAATAACTTCTTCCGAGCACTTAATTTTTAATCTAGTTTCTCTGTTAGAAAAGCCTCGAGCACGAAAAAATTGAAACCTGGTCTATAAGAAAAGTTTCTTTGGGCATCCTTTAAGCTGATAAAATTTCCCAATTAAAACAAAAATAGTTCAAGTAAACAGAGATGTTGCCATCAAAAACTTACCTTAGTGAAACAAACGACTAAAACTGTTAATATTTTTTAATATATATATATATATATATATATATATATATATATATATATATATATTGATTTATTTCATACTTTAAACATGCATAGAGAGAGAAGAACGAATAGACGTATTTATTAAAAGTCTAGTTAATTATAAAAAAGGTAGTGGGATACATTTTATAAATATCAAATGATATTTTAATATTTTCTGGTCTTTATTAGTAGTTTGTAGAAAAAGTATGTAAATTTCATATACTTTTTAATTTATTTTATTTTTCCCCTCTTTTAGAAATTATAAATTTTACATGTGGTTATACGTATGTCATTTTCTTTTTTTATTTTTTTTTTTTGTAAAAGTAATTTTTTTGTATACCTTAATTAATTTAGATTTTCAGATTTTCTAAAAACTAATACTTAGAAATTTTTCAAAATTTGGCTAGAATAAAATATTTTGACAATATTAACAAAAGTCAAAAGGTTGTAACATCAACTTCGTAAACAAAGCAGTCGTATAATTTGTTCTATTTAGGAAAATTTTCGTTTGAAAAGTATTTTGTGCTTCATCTATTCTTGCTTTAATTAAACGTTTCAAAAATTTCACTTAATTGCTTAATTTCAAAGCAAAAAATTAAAGAATGTTATGTAATGTTTTTTGCTTCTGCTGTAAAAAATTAAAGCACGTTATATATAATACTCATCCATATTTTTCTTAACGATAATGTTCAAAAATTATATTTGGCATCCTCAACTTTGAGAAGTTTCCCTAAGATCTTAGATAAATTATAAGTTTAATACAAATTTGAAATTGAAATGATCTATGAACAATCTTGTATAATGAGGTAAAATTAATACATTTTGTATAGGTCATTCGAACGGTATTTAAATTTTAACGCAATTTTAGATTTTTATCAAAAAATCGGTTGTTAGTAAAAAATATAAGTGAGCACAAATTTTTGTCCTTGATTAGGTTTTCATTTAAAAAAAAAAATCAATTTTTAATGCGAAATAAAAGTAATTACAAATTTTTCCCTATGTACATAGCTCACTCACGAACTGAAATTTAAGTTTTTTTACCTAATTAAAACTCTAATTGCGTCTACCAAAATAATCAATTTTTTCTTAGAAATATAGATGATTAATGATTTTTAAGCACTTAAGTCATAACAATTTTAGTTATTCCCCCAAATATTGAATTTTTGTGAGAAACGTAAGACATCAAAACTTTTTTATCTAAACAAATTATCACATATAAGGTCACCGAAAATTTCGTTATAATATCCTAACTAACAAATTTGTTATTTCAGATATGTTGCCAAAAGACTTAAAAAAAAATCAAAATTTTTACAACTATATTTTACAAATTTCAAAAATCGGAAAATATTTTTCAATAAAATGTAAAGAAATACTATTCAAAATTTTTACTGGAACCAAGATTATCACTTTTAATTAAAGTATTATACTATTGTGGATGTTAAAAAAATTAAATAATTGAATTAGTAAAAAATTATTTTTCATAGAGCTATTTATAAATAAACTTGTGAAGGGTATTTAAAATTCAGCATTGCCAAATATAGCATTCCCACTTATTTTAAGTATATGTTTGTATATATATTTTTAAAGTAATTTTGTGTTTGTTTTACTAGTTTGTTTGACTGTTAAAACGAAAGACTTAAGAAACAAACTTTATTTTTTCTCTAATATAAAATATTTTATTCTTTGTCAAGCATTTTGTATGTACATATATATTGATATTCAGAATAAGAACTTGGTAGCTTTTTTCTTTAAAGGTGTAAAGAAAACCAAATCTAATATATATAACATTTTAATATTGGACAATAAGTGAACACAATTTTTTAGCAATAACATTCAAAGATTTTACAGATTATTAGTCCAATTGCAGATTACGTGATAATCCTTCATTGAAATTGATGTTTGTTATATTACAAAATCCCTGGATAACCCTTGATTTTACTCAACTATTTAATTAATTCAATTAATTAGTTTTAATAATGCTAATGGAACATTTGTTGGTGTCAAAGGTAGCTTTCTCAGTAAGACACTCGAAGAAATATAATAAATTACCATATCATGGTGTAAAGACCTATAGTAAATTACTTTGTTATTGTTTTGTATTGTACTTTTCAGTTTGTAGATCTCTTTCTTGTAACTAATTAACAAAATATACTTTGAATTCTAACATTTTTAGGCATTCACAAGATCGAACTGGATAAATCACAAGTACTTTTTTATACACCATCTTAAATTTTGGATTAAAAAACAATTTTAATTTAAATTTAATATTTTTTATTCCAGATGCCATTGAAAAATTTTAAGGATAGTTAAACTACCCATTATTAAAAGATATGTACTAGCGGTGTAATGTTTTATTTAGTGACGAAAAAAGTTTTGAATATTTAAAAACTACCACAAAATATTAAGTAGCATTTGCATATAGAACACGCTCTCAAAATTGTTTTATATCTCATAAAATGAACGCAAATACTTGTGTGGAGTTATTAACAAAATTCGTACTGATTTTGCCTTTTCATCTCGCAAGATTAAGGTCCTACACACAGCATTAAGACAAAACAATTTTTTTAAAGAAGAAAGCACAAATGTTCTTGATTGTTTCCATTAAGTCCAGATTTAAATTCTATGGAAAATTTTTGGGGAATACTAAGTCAGGAAATTGAAAATGGTTATATTTCCTTAAAAGATCTAATATCAGTTTTAAAAACTTCCTCAAAAGAAATTCTATAAACTAATTAAATTTGCTCAATTTCATATAAATGATGCTTTTTTTAATCAAGCAGGATATACAAATTATTAAAATTCACTACAAACTAGATAACCTAGATTATTCGATAATCCGGAGGGCATTTCCTAAGTCGTTACATACACGGAGAGAAAAAATATAGTCGTAGTGACCATAATTTAATATGACCACAGCTAAAAATAGACATTCCATTCTATCATATTAGTGTTCCATTTTATCACATTATTATTCCATCTTATTATATTATTATCCCATTCTGTTATATTACTGTTCCATTTTGTCATATTATTATCAAATTTGATCACATTATTATCCAATTTCATCACATTGTGATTCGACTTCATCATATTATTCCGTCTTATCATATATTGAAATAAAAAACATTAATTTAAATTGCTATTTTTATAAATTGTTTACTGAGATATATATTGTACCATTATATATTGTGTAAGATATTTTTTATTAACTAAACATTTAATAGTATTTAATCAATATCTTATATTGTTTGAATCACACCAAATATAACAAAACCTTATCTATTTATAATTATAAACCTTATAATTCATATATGAACTAAATAACAATTATAATGAAGGTGGGAAACAAAAGTTAAAAACCATATATATTCGAAAACAAACAATTTATGCATTTTTCAACCATATATTTATTTGTAACATTTATGGTAATAATAATATTTATAAGTTTGTAAAACAAAGTATGGTTTAAGAACAAGAAAAAAATATTTATAATTTATAATAATTATAGAAACAATGATATATTTTCATACTAATAAAATTTTGTTTTTGTTTGTAATAGTGACAATATCGAAACCACATTTTTTCTTTGCCTGTATTCTATAACACGAAATGATTGTAAAAATTTGTAGTTAAAAATGTAGCTACATTTCAATGACAATAGTATACCATCTGCATTACATAGAAGTATTTTAGCCAATTATGTATGTATTTACTTTTATGTGAGCAGATTTTCTATTTTTTTTTTATTGATTTTTTACATCAGTTATATGAAAATTATATGAAAAAGCAAAACTTGCGTATGCAGTATATTTACAATTGCAGCTTAAATATTTTAATTCATATGCTAAATAAAACTATCTATTGTTAAGTTTTTGAAATCTGCTATTAAAATGTTAAAGTTTAAGTTTTTAAGTTGAAAACAAAAATAAGAAAAAAACTGATTTTTATGTCCTTTCAGTTATAATAGGCATTTGTCTAAAATATAGGTTAGGTTAGGTTAGGTTAGAAAGGGTGGCGTATTCACGCCTACACCCAGAGGCCGAACGGCCCATTGTGATCCCTTTATGAAGGAAAGAGAGAGAAAGAAAAGTGGAACCTATACCCAATCAATCAGTTATGATTGTTCCTAAGCCATTTTATTCCCATTACAAACCCTATGAGGTTGACAAGTCCTTTGCCATTAACCTCACCTAGTTCATGTAATGTATGGCTTCCAAACCACTTCAACCTATTACGCTGAAGCCCTACACAGTGACAGAGTATGTGCTCCACTGTCTCTAGCTCCTCAACATCATCGCACGTTCTACAAAAGTCTGATGTGCCAATGTCCCACTTACTCATCATATTCCCTATTGAGAAATGACCCGTAACCATACCTACTATGACTCTAAGACTACCACGACTCATACCTAGAAGATGCTTGGAATCCGCCAGTTTTAAGCTAGGCCATAATGCCCTAGAAACTCTGCAGTCCGATCTGTCATTCCAGGCTCGATTCGTGTTGTCTAGAGTCCACTCCCTTATGGCCCTAAAGAAGGACCCAATTGGAATCTTAACAGATGACTCTATGAAAGACCTATCTAGCTCCGAGACACTGCGAGCTAGCTCATCGGCTATTTCGTTGCCAAGAATGTCACAATGACCAGGAATCCAAAAGAGTCTCATCATATAGGAATCCATTAACCTTCTCAATTCCCTTCTGCACTCAAGTACCAATCTGGACCTAACAAAATGACTAGTCAGAGCCAATAACGCTGTCTAACTATCAACATAGATAGTAATCTCAGACCCTCGTACAACATTCCCCTCAATCAAGCCTAGAGCCTTATAAATGCCTAGAATCTCCGCTTGAAAGACACTACAACTGTCAGACAATTTGTAGGATCGTCTGATATCAGTTCCCATAAAGTATACACCTGCACCAGTGCCAACTTCCATTTTTGAACCGTCCGTGAAGACCGCACACCCTCCATAGAGCTTTTCTACTCCATCCCAGAGGTCCCTGCTAGGTAACACCAAAGCGGGAGTAGCCCCGAAGTCAATCGTAGTCCCGACATAATCCGTAGGCTCAGCCAAGAATAGTGTCCGACCGTTGAACTTGACTTCATCTAGTATGCTAACGTGCCCCGCTCTAGAGGTGCCTAATAATTCCAGTTCCTTCAATGTAAATAGGCCGCGGACAGCCATACCCATCACAAATTCCTCAATTGGAAGAAGGTGGAGGATTATGTCCAGCGCCGCCTGAGATGTACTTCTCCTGGCACCTGAGATACCAACTGAAGCACACCTCTGAACTTTAGAGAGAAGTTTCCTATACGTTTCCTTACCCAATACCTTCCACCAGACTGTACAGCCATAAGTAAGAATCGGTCTTACAACCGAAGTGTAAATCCAGTATACAACTTGCGGCCTGTCTAAAATATAACTAGTTATTATTTTTACTTATAATAACTTTAATAATAGCCAAAAATCTCTGAGATATTTAAATGATTCCAAGTAATTAGTTTTTATAATGACATTAAAGTAATGACATTATAAAATGGCTACTTTTAATAACATTAGTAGTTGTCTCTAATGGTTTATATAATACCGCCTTTGTATTATTTTTTGAACACATTACATCGTAGTAAAAATTTTTGTTGGGATTAATTCAAAAGTGCTATAAAGATAAGCCAATTCTAAACATTTACCATTGTTCCCTTTATTTTTATAAATTAAACCAAAATATATAAAACAATAGGGTAGAGATTGTAGAAGGTGTTCCCTGCATAAAATAATCTTTTTTCACGAAGCTCTAAGCTTGTAGTTAATTTTTTTTTTTTTTTTTTTGAAAAGAATCTAGTTCCTGATATGTACCATTAAACAGGAAATTAATGAAGTGGACTACATATTGCAATATATCTTGAGAATGATTTTTCTAAAAAAATTTAATTCAAATTATCACCAAATCATACATGCATCATTTAATGTGAATTAAGAACCCAGCTCAAAATGATAATCATATATAATTATATATCTATGTATACTATATATCATTTGGATTCGAAAATTGAGGTTATATGGCCATATATTTTCATACATATCTTAGAAACTATATTGTTAACGATAATTAAACTATTTTGTGATTAATTTTATTAAAAACACTAATATTAAAGCGTAATATACATTAAATTACTTTATTTAACACAGGAATTAAATATAAACCATATACATATATTTGGTCCACTACGATTTGTAATTTTAGATGGCATTTAGCTATTAAATCCTTCGTTAAATATTCTATAAAAAGTTAACTTAAAATGGTTTTAAATAACCTTGGATTTCTTGTTATAGGAGCCTCCGCCTGTCATTTAAATTGTTGTATTTCTGAAACTCGTTAGAGTCATTTAACAAATTCTGCTGATACTCGTATATAAATATAAATGAAAATTAAAACTGGGATCATATTTATCAATAGTGTTTGCAAACTAACCTTTACTATTAATTGGCAAAACGCCTTCTTAATTAAAGAAAATTTCTTAATTACTAAAATTTCTTAATTACTAATTACTAAGTTGTAATAGCGTTTGGAATTTTATTTTTGAATTTATTTTAAAATATTAAGAAATTAGTAATTTTGAACAGATATTTAGGACAGTAAAATTAAATAAAAATATTATTTATTTGCATAACTTGCTAATAAAGCATCGTAGGTGTTTTGGTGTTATTACATCATTTATGGTTAAGTTTTATTTGTTTAAGAGTTATATTGCAATTTATGTTTGATTTGATATACACTCTCATGTATGAAAACTTATTTCAAATATGAAAGCATATATGATAATATATATATATATATATATATACATAGCCACATTGCAAACTATTCCAAATATTATTTCATATATAAACCCATATGTTATAATGTATCATTATATATGAGTCATATATAAAAAATAAATGACCATTTTCAGCTGGAATTTTTTTTTTTTTTTTTGCTGAGATACCATCACTTAATTGTGAATAACCGACAGTAATGAAAACTATGCCGTTTTATTTACTACAAATCCATCTTTATGGCAAGATTCTTTTTATATTTTTTAAGTAAAAAATAAAATAATAAAATTAATTTTAAATTTAGTATATTTTTCTTAACAATATTAAAAAAAAAAAAATATGCAGGCAGTACTTAAGAACAAATTCAGTTTATGCTATTAATATATTATTAAACAATATTAATTTTACACTTTATTGAGGAGTACACCTCAGTTTTTAGAATACGATTTTGGAATGTTGTATATACAATAACTAAACTATATTTTAAGTGCAATTTTCATCATAACAGATATTTTTCAAGATCCTCAAAATATGATTCTGAAATTACTTAAAGTGGGTGGAATGTATATATAATATCACGAGCTTTTCAAGCACTAAACCGATTTATTAGAAAGTATTTAATATTTAAAGAAATTAAATTATCTTTCCCATAAAATCCTTAACTTAACAATCACTGTAATAAATATTTACTCAAAACATTATTGGCATTTGACTTTTGAACAAAATTTCTCCAATACTTCCATTAAATGAAAGAAATATTTTAAATATCTTTTTAATTTTGTTTTGAGAAAAAAGGTCACATTAGACATTCTAAAAGCATGTTAGAAAAATGAATATCCATTAAAATTTCTCTTTTATTGTTAATAATTAAAAAGAAAATAATGTCTATTGTAAAAGCACACAAACAATATTTTTTAAATTAACATATAATAATACGGCTGTCCCTTAAAATGCAACAGGTTATCCTACAACCAAAAAAAAGAAAAAGATAAAATGCTTACAAAATTAAAGCCAGACACTTGCATGAGCTACATACTTACATACACACTAAGATACAACAAAATACAATATGTATATTAACATGTTGCGTCTTATTGCTGTAAGTACCAGAAAACTAACAACAATTGATTGATTACCACAATAAGCAGGCAACAACTACAATCATAATGTAAAGATTTTAAACATTTATTTATTAAAAAAAAAAAAAAACAAAAAAAAAACTTGGATGCATTATAATGCAAGCAATAAGTCATATAAAAATTCTTTTCAATTGAACATGATTTCAATGATTTTTTTTAACAACCCAAATAATAAAATTGACAAGTAGAGAAACGTTTGTATATGGTAAAAGAATATGAAAAGACACACTTACTTACAATGTAAATTTATCGACAAGGAAGGAAAGTTTATTTTCTCCTACAACAAACAACATTATTGTAATTTTTTGTTTTATATGTCAAAAAAAGAAGGTGGTTTCTTTAGATACGCATTTCAATTGCCATGTCAAAGATAATTTAAGAAATTGTTTTATAGCAAATGATTTGTTTATAAAATTACATGAAATGAAAGCTTATTAAGGTGGAGTTTTAATACACCTTGATAGAGCAAGATATAATTTGTATTTTAAATTACCATTTGTCGCATTATACCTATATCGTAAAAAAATTAATAAATTGAGAAAGTATTCTGAGCAATTTATAGTGATAAATTGTTATAAAATCAAATAAATATTATTTAAACTATTTACAATAAATTATTAAATGTTTGTTGGATTATTTCTAAGGCTCGTGCTTCACCTTATAACCTGCCATAAACAACCACAGCGTTGTAGAAGTTACATGTTAAGCCATAATTTTCGTTCACAATTTGTCTCTTAAATTCAACTAGAAATAGTTGCTACTACCACAGTTATATGTTTAAGTTTATATATATGCAAATAGAAGAAAAAATGCAGAAAAGTCTACTATTAATTTGACAACAATTCACTCAAGCATAATTTGATACTCATGAAAAAAAAGAAAAATAATAATCATTAATAGCAACGAAAAGGGGAAGGAATCCTTTTTGTTTTAATGAGGTGAAAAAAATAAAATATATTTTTATTATAACAGGTCGCCATAAAAAACTTCTGCTTTTAGTAAATGAAAGTTCAAGGGATATTTTTCTTCCTTATGAACTTGTTTCATTCCAAGCATAAAAATTGTGGTTATGGCAGACTTTCGTAATTTTTGGCATAAACTCTAGAGCTTACGCTACGTAAAAACCGACCTTTTATTTTAAACACTGGTAACACCATATGATAGTCATTTTTATATATAAAAAATCGATATACGCTTGAAACTAGAGACCATGTGCAGTAAAACTGCATATTCAGTTTTTATCAGGACGTTAAATTTCCTCTTAAAATGACATGAAAGTTTTGAAGGATAAAAATTAAAAAGAAATACGAAATATTTACGAATCTTATACAAATATTATGTTGATTGAAAACTAAGAATCTCGACAATATAACAATATATTTTATTTAAATATTGCTGCAAAAACTTAAGAAAACATCCTTTTGCAAGCCTGCAAACAATCATTCTCAGACAAGAAAAAATCGCTATATGGTTAAAATTAGAAACCATCCACGGTAAAAATGTGTACCCAGTTTTTCTACGGAAAATCAAATTTCCTCTCAAAAAAACCTTAAAATTTCGAAAGGTGAACAACTTTTAAGAATATTATAAAATATATACTAAGATTATATATATATAATATGGGCGTCAAATAAAAGCTTCGAATCAATACAACATGTAACTATGTAATTTATTTAAATATTGCGATACAAGAAGTTAAGAAAATCTCAAAATGTTCTCCAAGAAAAGAATACCTTTCCTAACAGAATTATTAAAAATTTAATTAAAAATCTTAAGCAAAATAACGGACCAACGCAACGAAAATATACAAAAAAAAAATCAATTTTAATCAAAAATTAATTTTAAATTTATACATAGATCTACTATCATCAGAAAAAAATCTGAGGAATATTTCCCACATATTTTGAGACGACAAAAAAGTTTTTGAGATCTAAAGTACAAATACATCTCGAACAATTTTCTTTATGAAATATAATACCTGTTTTATTTTCATCTTAATTTTGGTTATATTCTATTAATTGCAAAGAAGTTCAAATTAATCGTGTTCGAAGTCTCCTAAATGAAATAAGAAAAATCATAAAAAAATATTACTATTCATTGTTTAGCAATGAACATTAAAATCATATTGTTAAATATCACAAGAATCTAATTATGATTCTTTTTAGAAGCTATATAATGTACCATTTACCATCTAAAATAAAATTAAAGTGTTGTTATTAAGAATGCTGCTACTAGTCCAGAATATATATTTCAATGTGGTAGTGTCTAATAGTATAAAATGTATTCTTCAATAATATTGTCATAAAAAATTTAACTTGAGTCTAAATAAAATTTCACATAATTATTAATATTCAAATATTCAATTAAAAAAAATCTTGTAATAAATCTTTAGGAGACTTCAAAAAATCATATTTTGAAGGAAAAAATCATCAAATCATATTTTAGTTACAAATCATCAAAAATATAATAAAATCATCATTCCGACAACGCTGCAAACGGTACACTTTGGAGATGTTGCATATTATTAATATAACTAAGCACAGGAGAATAAATTAAAAAACAGATACATAAGCAAAAAATTAAAATAATCCAATTAGTACAATATTGAGTGCGGAGACATTGTTATGTGTTTTTGCATGGTGTTATTGTTGTTCGTTGTAAGTGTTTTTTTATTGTTTATTATGATTAATGTTATAATGGTTTTTTTTTCCGAAGGATATCGAAGTATTGAAAAATTAAATTTTACATAAATAATTGACCTCAAGCTCAAAACAGTTTTTTCATGTTATGATTATAGTTTCACATATAATTGAACAATCTTATTACATTATTATATATACCACATTATAAATTACTTATTTTCTTTAAAATAGTATTATGATAGTATTATGTTTCCATTTTATCATATATTTGCCCAATCTTCTCATATTATTTCTTTTTGTCATATTATTACTATTTTTATAAATTTTTATTGAAAATAATATAAAAATGTGTTCATTAGCCAATATGTATATATATATATCTTGCATTTGAACCACATATGGTGGAACAAATATGAATATAACTTATATGTAAATGTTATATATATATATATATATATATATATATATACATATATTCTTTTATATATATATATATATTCTTTTATATATATATGTGGTTCAAACGCAAGATATCATATATTGCTTGAATCACACCGAGTATAACCAAACTTTTCCTATTTATATTTGCTCATATATAAACCAAATGAGAATTATATTGAAGTTAGAAAACAATTATGAATATATATATATATATATATATATATATATATTTAAAAACAAACAAGTAGTGAAGTTTTCACTAAGTTTGGGAAAAGGATAAGTATTATATTATTTTTAACATTTTATTGTTATAGGAATAATAATATTAATATGGTTTAAAAGCAGACTCTGGTTTAATAATAAGGAAAAAGACTGCAAATATTTAATGATTGTAGAAGTAATGATATGTTTCATATTAACAAAATTTTTTTTCTGGTAAAAATATTTAAAAACATGTAATTTTTGCAGTCAATCATATTAAAATGATTATTTAGTTTAAACATTAAATGATAAAATTAAATCAATATCATCGTTATCATGTACACAGAGTTATTAAAATTCAATAAAATTAGCAATGAGAACATAATGTTGTTGTAGGAATAATGCTGTAACCATGCGTGAAAGTTCACACAAGAGAGGTATTTTAAATGTTGGTAAACATGTTTACAATAAATTAAGCATTGAAATTTTACAACTAAACATTTTATATTCAAATTTTATTTTTTAGGCATAAATCGGTTATGTTTCTTACTTAAAAAAAAGTAATAAAGAAATTCTCAAAACTTTATTTATAAAAAATAAAATATTCAAATATATTTACTGAAGTAATGCTATATTTTCATATTTCAAAATAATAATAATATGTAATTTGAATAGTGAAATTGCGCAAAAACGATGAATTATTAAAAGATCTAAAACAAATAAGTTCTGGAACAAATCCGAAGAAAAATTTAAAGCAACAAGATTCAATTTCATGGAAAATTTCTTTGCAGTGATTACTTTTAATGGAAGATTCTTTCAAATATTAAATACGTTAACCATTAAACTCCGAAAAAAGCTTGTCCAAAATATATGGAAGAAATTTTTGGAAATTTGGAAATTTTAAATTGTATACTCTACGTACTTTGTTTCAAACACAAAAAAGAGTAAGTATAAACATTTTGACTACAATTTTTTTTAAACAGAAAATGCATATATACATTAAACACAACATGTATTTTTACCCAAATTATATTAAAGGGTGGTCCGAAGAACTTTTTGTCATTTTCAAAATGCAATAACTCACAAGATAATAAGTATATTTTCATAATTCTTTCACAACCTTACTCACAGTCTAATAGTCGTCTAACATTTATAATAAAAATAAGAAGAAGAGGAAAAAAACTTGGATATTTTGGATAAAACATGTGATTTAATTTTAAATAGAGACAATTATAATTCTTATTATTAAATGGGAAAAAGTAGCTCGTTCTAACTAATTGTATATTTGACTAATTGATTATACAAATTTATAGAATTTATGTAGAATCTCTTATATTTTTTCAACGATATTGTTACTGTTTTTTTCACAAAATTGAACTAAACGGAATCATGAAAAAACTATAATACAAATAATAGTAAAACATCTTAAAAACTTGTATACTAATAAATGATCATCTGTACCGCAATTCAACGACAAAAAATTATGGTTTAGTATCGAAAATCAATTAGTTTACAAATTTTGTCATTAAATGCGATTCCGTATCAAAATTGTACCTGTTTTTGTCGTTAAACATAACGGTAATTAATGTTAAGTTTCACTTAGCTAACTACAAAAAAATTGTCGTAAAACCATAACGATAATAATAATGTTATGAAAGTTTTTGAAAAGTATTTTAAAAAAACTGATTATGGATTTTAAATACTATTTTTTTAATTTTGATAACACTTCTTTATAAATAATTTAATTTGAAAAATATAATAAATAATAAGTGCGTTCGTGTACGTAAAAGGTTATACTGAGTTTCCTGTTACCAAGAGTTTTTATTGAATTTTGGAAAAACTTGAGAGCACAAAATCAGAGATTATAACTGAATATTTTGATTTGCAATTTTTATTATTTTTTAATAAAATTCAGTTCTAGCGTTTAAAGTTTAGAATTTTGTACAAATTTGTAATTTTTAGTAAAAATTCTGGGATTTATTCAAAATAATTTTAAAAAAATAGGATTTTTATAAAATATGGATTTTTAGTAAAAATTTTAATTTTTAATATAAATTACAATTTTTTTCTATGACAATTTGTATTTCTAGAAAAAAAATTTATTTTAGTTAATTTTACTTACAATTAAAAGAATGTTGGAAGAAAAATCTTTTTTTTTAAGAATTTTCAAAAATATAATATACATTTACATCTAATTAATTTCACAAATATTTCCAACAATATACCATTAACATACCCATATTGGTATATTGTTGGAAGACAATCTAAGTACATTTATAAAATGTTTACACTTTTTCTAGATTTTTCAAGAAAATAGTTTTATTTTAGAAAAATTCTAATTTAAAATTTTTGTTTTTTATGTTCTATAGTATCTATCGATATTCGTCGTTAAAATATACTGACGAAGAAATTCATAAGTTTATAGTAGAGAATAGCAAAAATCGAAAATTTACGTTAGTTAACTATATCAGTAGTAAATGAATAAAGTTACGGAATTGCCGTGTTGAATAATAAATTATAAATTATTGTAGAACCTGGTGCACACAAATTATTCTGGGCATGATAGTCCAAGTTTTTGTGTTATTTAGAGCAATTCAAGTCTCAGGATATATTTGGACATGATATTACAAAATTACTTAGACAAATAGTATAGTTTCGTTTAGTTATTTGCTGATATGTTATGGATAATTTCTAAATCACGAATTTAAAGATATCTCCCTCAATTTGTACTAATAATATAGCCAGAACTAACAAAAATTTTATGTTGGTATAAATTGTCAAGTATTCATTTTTTTGGCTATTTCTAACGATCAGTCATTGTTTGAGATATGCTTTCGCTATAACTAAATCATTTAAATCAGGGTTTAGCAGATCTCCGATACTTAAAAATATTTTACAAAAATTTAGAATTTAACTGAAAAGTTCTGTGTAGCGCATAGATTAGTATGTGTTCAAATTAAAAAAAAGGTTATGAGACAAAATTGCAAAGTAAATGTAATCACCTATAATTGGGTATTATTAGTTTTTTAATAGCACAAAAACTAGTCATTTTATAGCGTATCAAAATTACAAAAAGCACTTCGGACTACCCTTTAGAAAACAAGTTAAGTTAGCTACTATAAATGGAGTAAATCTATATGAAAATTTATTAGAGTGAATTTAAAGCTAAATTTTTATAGAGGAGAGCTTTGTGAATTCGCTGGTGGTTTCTTTCATATACGCGAGCCAATTAATCGTATATTTGACTACTGGAATTTTTCTTAGTTTATGTCTCAGCATCCCTGTGAACTTAGCCCGGTCTACTCGTCTTTGCTTTCTAGAACATGTTAACATTATGTTGCGAATACGTATTAAAATGACCATTTTCTAAAAAATCGCATGAATATAATATACTCCTGTTGAAGTAAAGGTATTTTTCATTAAATCATTGGTTATATTTCTTTATGGTTTCTTCCCTAATCCACACTAAATATTTAAGTAAATACCACAAAAATTTAGCAGCAAATTGGTATCAAACGTGATTCTTAAATAATGCAGCAGCAGTTTTTTTTATTATTTTTTTTTGCATTTAAGCATAAAGAAAAGGATTGTTTCTAATATTACGTGACCAATAATTGCCATAATTCCGCTAACACGATTTACATTTTCTTTAAACAGTAAAGACTTATAAAAAAATAACTAAAAATAAATAATAATCATTTTATTGCCAAAAAATATATACAGGTGTCTTTGCAGTACTTACTTTGTATATTTGTCTCTACGTACCATTAACAACTTTGTGTCAATGACAGTTCAATGTGTAACCTTTTTTGTTGTTGCCGTATGATTGTGGCAAAAATCGTTCGAGCATATAAAAGACTAGAAACAAAAAAAAATCAAAAGTATTAATATTATATTTTTTGTTTATTCGTTTATAATTGCTGTTGATTTTGTTTTTATTTGCGCAAAGTGTTTTTTTTTTTTTGGTTCATTGGCTTAAAGCTTTAAGCCATTATTAATACGAGAATACGTACAATTTGTGTTTGTATGCATGTTTGCTTACAAGTATTTATTTTAATTTTTTTATACAAAATTTGTGATTTTTTTTCTTTTTGTCATTTATGCAAATCGTGACTTTGTTACGTTTTACGGTAGTACATGCCACCAATATAACAGTCATTCAATCACTCACCCAATCATTCATTCACTCAGTAACTTATTCTGTCACAACTTGAACTTTTTTTCGTTGGTTCCTTTTTGTTTTATATATTATTATTATTATTATTTTTATTTTTTTTATTTTTTTTTTTTTGTGGGAGTGTATGTAGTGATTTGTATGTCTGCATGTATCTATGTATACTTCTGTGTTTATGTCTACTTGTAGTAAATTGACCGGTTTTTAGTTCTTTGTAGAAAGATTGATTGATGAGGATTTATTGTAAAGAAAATTTTAATTTGTTTTTAGACAAGTTGTAACGGTTTTTGATGAGAGAAATTGGTCATAATTTAAATTAATTAGCATTTTTTTAATTATTTGAAAATTTATAATAATGTTCGAGGTTAAATTTATCGTATCAGCATTGCAACTTAAACAACAATTTCCTAAAAACACAGATTTTTATAATTTTTTTGATTGATGGTTCATTTAAGGAACCAGAACCAATTTTAGATTTTTGTACAAAATATCGATTTTTAATTAAAAATTCAAGTGAATACAGATTTTTATTACTTTCTTTATTGAAGGCCTATTTAGGAAACAAAGTTTTTTAAGTTTTGTACAAGTATCAATTTTTGTACCAAACTTCATGAAAATAGGTCCATAATTGACCATAGCTCCCATATAAATCCAATTTCGGAAGTCACCCTAAAGTGTATAAATTCGTATTACCGTAATGTTTTGTATTCATATATTTTATTTTATACTTAGTAAAAGTATCGCTTCGCAATTGTCCACATGTCTATAAGGCCCCTCCACGAATTTTGATAGACATACACAATGGTGTAGGGTATCATATGGTCAGGCTTGATCGACTATTCTTTCTTACTTGTTTTTTTTTTTTTTTTTTTTTTTTTGATTTCGTTATTTTCTTAGTGGAAGGCCCATGTAATAGCGCGTGTCAGTTTTAGGTTTTTAGTGTACATATTTTATTTTTTTCTTTTTACACAATATTTTTGTCAAATTATTATATGTGCAATATTCATTTCCTTGCTATTATATTTTCCAAGAGCGATATTTTATTTGGTCTATAATTTTTTTTTTAATTTTAAATGTTGTCCCATTTGCTAAATTTTAGGTTCGTCTTGCCATTTTATTCGTAATACCGTTATAATAAACCTATTATTATTTTTTTTTTTTTTTGGCTTAACGGACCGTTATAATTTGGCAGTAGTCAAGATGCTTAGTTCTTAAAAAGTTTTCTTTTTTATTTTATAGTTAAATTTATAGCCAAAACATGTCGCTAGGTAATGAATTTTCAGAAGAATTTCTAAAATAAATAAATTATGACTCAATATTTTTGTGAAACTAAATAAAAGAGTGCCTGCGGATATTTCATATCATAATGCTGGTGCAAATTTGTAAAAAAAAAAAATGAAAAATCTATATTTTTCAAAGAGTGGTAAGCAATAATCAATTGTGTATTTGCTGCACCTAATGATATATTTAGATATGTTCGACCAAGAACAACGTGAGCTACAGAGAAATGTTGACGGAATTATGACCTTTTAATAACAGAACGCGTGTAACAAATAATAAAAGGGGTTTTATGTCAAAACTATGACTTAATGGTGGCAAGGGTATAACTTTTACAGTGGTAAAGAAATGCATACTCAATATATTACTATTAATATATATTTTTGGTTAAAAACTTCAATAATACCACAAGTTCATGAGCATGAGATATTAAAAATGTTATATGATCCATATTCAATTTTCCGCACTGTAGTAGCCTATGAGGAACAATATTTGTTTATTTAAATTCGCATATTTATTTCATACAGGTGTAAAATATCAGTTTTTTTAACATAGGTCATCACAAGCTATATTTTAATCTTCAAGTTTTTATTTCTATTTTCCTTTTTAAGTAATTCATATGAAATAAAAACAAAATTGAAAATTTGTCATGCATAATAATTCATAATAATTTCACTATTAGTGGTTTTAATATTTTAAAACCCAGATAAAAATATTGTGTATAGATCATATATATATATATATATATATATATATATATATATATATATATGTATATTTGGTTTATTGCATTATATATATGCTATATATATATATACATATATATGGTTTATTGCAAAAGTAGCAATTTAAATATCTATATGCACTTGGTAAAGATATACATATACTGATCATCTGGACTAGCGAATTGCTACACCTCCCTGCAATAACCATAACAGCAGCATCCGAAACATCTGCAGCAACAACTTCAACAATGCCTTGTAACTTGTAAGTTGGGTTTAGCGTCCAGGAATTCGTGGGACTTCCCGTCAAGTTCGGAATTCCCGGGAATTTTTTTAAAATTTCATGGGAAAACGGGAAAATAAGTATTATGGTACTTTTAAAATTCTTTAACAAAGGTTTTGCTATTTTTAACACCTTATATTAATGAAAGATTGACGTTACTCTAAACATGGCTCTTGCAGGAGTTTAAAGCACTTAATACAACTTGAACTTTATTTCAGAGAAACGTTAGCGCTACACTGAATTATGTTTTTTTCTCTCAGATAACTATGTATTTGGTCATCTGTGGTTTATCAAAGTTGTTTCACATGAAATTTTAAATCAAATTTATTCATTGTTTCATGTTAAAATTTTAGATATTTTATTTTTATTACAGATTTCATAACTGTTCATTGCGATTATCTTAATTCAAAATGTTTATTAAAAATAAGTTATTTTAATATTCAATTTATATTCTTAGAAATAAAATAGTTTCAAATAATATTGTGCTTTTTATAATAAAATTTTAAGTTACTTTAAATTAATTTGGAAAAAAAATATTCAAATATTATTGCATTTGTTAAAAAGGCAGATTCAACAGAAGTATTCGAATATAATTTTATAAAATTTAAATCGCGTTCCAGTCTTCAACTAATTTAAAAATAAATTTTATTTCTTTAGCTTGAATTCTATATTTTTTTCCTACTTTAAAAATGAAATAAAATCTGATTTCAAAAATTTAATTTTTTTTTTATTTATATAAAGTTTTTGAAAGTTCTTATTTAATATAAATTTGTTAGAATAATTTTAAATTATTTCGTTGTTAGTTAATAGTACACTGCACAGTGGGGCAGAATCAAAATTTTTTGGAAATAAATCAGTAACTTCTGATCGGCCGGTTGGATTTTCACGAAATTTGGTACAGGAGTAGCAGGGGAGTGTAAAATGTTATGTTTGGAAGGGGGTACAACAATCCCCCCAGGGGCGGAGCTAAGGGGGCTCAAATTTAGGTACCTCTGACATAAAAAATGTTTAATCGATTGCCAAATTTTTGTTTTTCGTCCGATAAATATTTTTATATATTGTTACAGGCCCTGATAAGACCTATAAAAACGTGCTTACATGTCCTATTTATCTCTTATTTGAATTTTTAAGCACCATGTTCTTGGTCCAGTATGTCCTAGTATTTCTGACCGATTTTATTAGTTTTTCTCTCAACTTGTTAAAGAACAAAATTATTTATTGAATAAAAAAAATTTGAAGTCGATACCTTTACCGAGTCCTAAAATAAACGATTTTGAATTTGAAAATTGCAAAAAGACGACTTTTTGTGTATTTTTTTTTTGCCGAAAAAGTATTTACACTCTTTTTTATCTAAAATAAAGTTTTTTTAGCACCATATAACAATTTTTCACTTTTCTGAAAGGCAACTTCACAGAGATGACTTTAAGATCAAAAACAAACCCTGCAACTCAATTGGTCATGGTACACACCCTCCTGATTTCGACCCATTTTATATGAAAGTTTTGACTTTAGACCATATTTTCTCAAATCCCAAAGCACAAATCGACAAGCGGTATACATTTTAAGAATCTCCAATATGTTGTTAAAAGTTTTGAATCAAAATCTACGGGACTTCGGAAAATGTTAAAAATCCCATTTTTGGAAATTTTAATTAGTTTTTTTTGGGATTTCAGGAAAACCCTAACCCTGATTGAAATTTGGTTAACGCGCTTTTATTTACATTAATAAGGTCCACATTTCTTGCAAATTTCATTAAGATATCTTTATAGCCAAATATGTTATTACAATTAAAAAATTTGTATTTTCTCCAAAAACCCCAAATTGGGCCTTTTGTTTGGTTTATTTCTAAATAGCTAAAGAAATTTTAAAAATATGTATTCCAGATTAAGCTTGTCCTTTAGCATATATAATTTCCGATCTTTTGCGGAAAGATTTAAGTAAATATCATGCCTCATTTCAGAAATATGCGCCTTTAAACTTTTATATTTCCAACTTATTGTATATATGACAAACTTGCAATTTTTACATTTAGCTTTGCGTGAATAATTATTTAGAAAATTATGAATATTTCTATAAAATATTTTTATAAAAATAATTAAAAAATATTTTTTATTTTTAATACGGTTGCCACATTTCCCAAATTTAAGTAAATCTTTATCCTTTTCTAAGCATTCATATATTTCTATTAATGAATTTAAATTAACAAAACAAACAAAAAATGTCTATTTTAATTTAGTCATTAAGTATTTTATTAGTTTACATTTATGGTGTTTACCTAAATTTAACAAATGTATTTATCAATTGGTGATGGTTAAAAATTTATATATGTATTTATGATCTAGTGGCAATGTACAGGTATCCTTTCCGGTGATACCTAGCTGCAGCATTTATCTATTACTGATGGTTCAAAATCTATATTTGAAATCGGATGAGAAATAAAAATTTGACAAGCGATTATACATTTTTTATGTCAGAGGTACCTAACTTTGAGCACCCTTAGCTCCGCCTCTCTCCTCTGCTACGCCTATACAAAATTTCATGAAAATCCAACCAGCCGATCAGAAGTTTATTTCCAAAAAATTTCGATTCTGCCCCACTATGCACTGGTGCATATTTTTTTAAAATAGGGCTAAAAAATAAGGTGCTACAAATCAGTTTTTTAAATTATTTATTGACTTCAATTAAAAAATTAATAACAAAAAACTTAAAATTAATTTTTTTTCGTAGTAATTTTAGTGGCTTAATGCCATCTTTTATGGCATTTTCCTATATACGCACATAAAATAATGAACAAAATTAGCATTATTAATAATGTGTTGATGAACCTTTATTTTGGATAACTTCAAAAATTCATACTGTCGTTGATTCGACTAATTTAAAAAAAAAAGTCACTGTCAATTTCTTCTTCTAGTTTTAACTCCGTTATTGTCATTCTGGTTTCATTCTTACATTTTGGTTTCTTCCATTTTGTGCTACCATCTATTCGCCAAATGTGTGCAACATCTTTGGAAGTGACAGAAGACCAAGTTTATTTTTTATTTGTGTAATATTTAATTTATTGCGGATGACTTCTTCTTTTATTTTATTAATTTTCATTTCTGTTAATTTTTAATTATCTTTTGTTGGTTTCCTCACTCCCTTTTTACGCCCTTTCTTACGAAAGCTCCTTCCGAATGGTTAATTTTTCGTCCAATTTCTCTGTTAGAATAAAAAATGAATTTGAATTTTTTCGTGATCTGTAAAAATATTTTTTGGGCATCCTTCAAGCTGATGAAATTTCCCAATTAAAACAAAAATATTTCCAGCAAACAGAGATGATGTCTTTATAAACTTTCTTAAGTGAAATAAACAAATAAAACTAATAAATTTTTTTTAATATATTTAATAACATTTTAGACAATATTCTACTGAAATTATTACCAATATATTCTGTTTGCTAAATAAAGAAAACAAAAGCAAGAAACAAATATTTCTTACCTAAAAAAGTACTGTTATGTCGCGAGTTATTTTAACGACACAACATTGTTTTTGGTTAAAAGGAAGGAATAAACCTCAAGAAAATAAAAAAAAAAAAAAATAAATGCGTTTCTACAAAAATGCACCAGTGTGGTATAGGGTGTTATATATCATTAAAGAGCTATAAAAAACACGTGTTTTGACGCTAAACTCATTTAATTCATTTTCACATAGAATCATATGTATATAAAGAAAAATGTTCCGAAAAATTCGAATAAAACTGAAACAAGTTCCAATTTTAGAAAACGGAAAAATCCTTTTCGGTGTAACTGCTAGAGGATTATATTGCGTTATTTTAGTCTTATTTTTTTTAATTTTTTGTTTTTTATAATATTTATGTGTAAAAAATTCAAATATCCATTTTTTTTTTTTTGAAAAATTTCAAAAGCTTGGACAGTATTTTAAAGTGAACAAAAATTATCATTTTAAATGTATGAAAATATTTCCAATATATTGATATATAAAACTATATATGACAAACTTTACCTTAAATGTGAATTTTTAGTTATATTTTGTGTCATAATGAAAATGGTTTCCATATCTGAATTCTTATTATAATGTATCCAAATCACTTTCTATAGAGTTTGACTTGAGAATGAGAATTATTAGATTCTCCTGTACAGAATTTTTTAAATAGTCGGAGAAACCACAAGGAACATTATTTGCTGAAACACTTCTGAAATAATCGCTACGTTATTCCTTTTAACTTAAATAATTGAAAAATTATATGCTTTTTTTTTCTATTCAAGCCTCTTGTTGGTGAATAATTTTATTTTTTTGATCTTTTTTTTAACAAAATTATAAAAATATTTATTTCAAAATTTTCTATTTGAATATATTCATACCTACCGTGAATAACAAGTAGATTTTTTTTCCTATGAAATTTTTATTCCCCTCGAAGGGAAAAATGCTATCGTGAATCTCCCGTGAACAATTTTACCCCCCATCAGCTCTGAGTGAATGTAAAAAAAGAATAAGATTAAAAATAAAAAAAAAAAAATTTTGTTCAAAAATATATAATATTTTAAAAAAATTTAAAAACAAATCAAAATATTTACTATTGATAGTTTGATTGCAACGTTAGTTTATTATACTATTTAACTTTTATGTAGTAAAACAATTCGAATAATTTTTGAAAACCCAACAAAATAAAATAATTACAACAAATTAAAATGTAAAAATGTTTAGAATTGAAACAATAATTTTATTGCAAGAGGAGGAAAGCAAGCACCAACTAATTGTTTGTCGAGGTTTGCTGGACGCATCTGACCCCTTGGAGTTACCATATACATTTCAATAAAACAAAAAACTTTTAAATTAATTCTCTGTTTTAAATTTGCCCACGTCTTTCGAAAGCTTCACAAACCCGCAAGTAATCTACCAGTTCTTTTGCATTTTGTTGAGCAATATATCAGTTTGTGACTTATCAACGGTTCGTGCCCTTAAAGTAAATTTCTTAAACTTTAATATTCGATTTATAAGAAAAACTCCTTAATGTTCTGTTCCCCAGCAAAAATAAAGTGAACATGTTAAAGGGATACAATAAGGAGAATTTTATTTCAGCGTGAAATTATTCACGTGGAATTTTTTCACGATTGCAAATTTTTGTTAAAGGAAAAACATTTCGAGGGAAAAGTATTCATGATAAGGGTGATTGTTTTCAAATAAAAATCCCAAAAACTTTTTAAAATTGTTTGTATTGAAAAGCATACATATAAATATTATTCAAGATTGCTATCATAGAAAACAACTAGAAATCCAACTTGCTCTAAAAAAACGCAACTCAGCTGCCAAAAAATTTATTAACAAATATTTAAAATTAGAAATAAATTAAAAAACATTTACATTTCTTATTTTATTTACAAGTACCACCTATGATAGCTTTATGGAAATGAATATTATATAAGTTGAACTTCGAAATTACTCATTAAAAAAATACTTCGTTGGGAGATTTTTCATTCTATCACAATTTTTTTTATTTTAATTTAATTTTATTTTTTATTTTTTTATGTTTTTTTTTTTTTTTTTTTTTTTTTTTGAAACATCTCTTATTTTATCAATGGATTTGTAAATGTTAGATGTACATGTTATAACTTAAAACTAATCTCCTGTTGTATTCATACGAATATGAATACTATGATTTATCCAACAGTTTAGGGTATATTTTTAAAATTTTTAGAAACAAAAACAAAATAACGTAAAAATCTGAGATACAGTTACATCTTAGAGATGGCGTTATACTTTTATATTATTTCATTTTTCGTTAATTCAGTATGATTTATAGTTTTGTTTTGTATTATTTAATAAAAATAAATATATTTTTTTTTATAAGAAATGTTATATATAAAATGTCAAAAAATTCCCGTGAAAATGATTTTTTTTCTCCCGTTCCCCGGAAAATGAAATATTGCGGGAAACCCCAAATCCTAACTGCAACTGATGATTGGCGAAGACCTGGGGTGACATTAATTTTACATGAACGTAATTTTAGGGGATCACCTTCCGCACAATAAAGGCACACTTCCTTGTACTTGATCTATATGCCAAGGCCTCAGACTAAAAATTGTTAAGATTTTAATCTGATTAAAATATTGTGTTATATATTTGTATTTCCTACTGAACTGCTAACTTTTCTCATCTAGATTCAATAAATTTTTATCTTAAGTAAAAGAATTATAAAAATTAGCCGATAGTTTGCAATATTCATACCTTTACATCTTTTTAATCATATCATATATGCATTCACATATAGAAGCTATTTTCATATATCACACTATATATGACTCTAAATTCACACATATGGTAATGTTTATTATATGTGGTTTTATATATGCATATATTGGAAATATTTCCACACATTTCAAATGAAAAATTATTTCGTTCCATGATACCGTTTCTCAGATCCAAATGAGTCCAAAATTTTGGAATTTTTCACAAAAACTCTGGATATTTAAATATTTTACACATAAGTATTATATAAAATTAGACAAAAAGATCACAATATAAACCTCTAACAGTCATACCAAAATGGATTTTTTCGTTTTCTAAAATTCGTACTTGTTTCAATTTTATTCGAATTTTTCGAAACATATCTTCCTTTATATACATGTGTTTCTATGTGAGAAAAAATTAAATGAGTTTATCATCAAAATACATGTATTTTTGTAGGCTTTCTAGTGATACATAACACTTTGACTATTAACTAACAACGAAATTAATTAAGTTTAAGTGAAATACCTACAAAGTGCCATAAGGGAATTTATTTACAATAATGCTGTCAAATAACATACACATAAACCTATTTAATTTCGTTATTAGGGTTATATATCATTAAAAATCTTCTAAAAATACGCGTATTTTGATGCTAAACTCATGTAATTCATTCTTACATAGAAACATATGTATATAATGGAAAATATGTTTCGAAAAATATGAATAAAACTGAAACAAGTTCTAATTTTAGATTTAATTCTTTCTCATATAGAAACATTAGTATATGAAAAAAACATTTCGGTATAACTGCCATATTTATGTGTATTGAAATATTTATGTGCAAAAAATTCAAATATCTAAAATTTTTGTGATAAATTACAAAATTTCGGACTCTTTTGGACCTGGCCCCAAATTTTTGTTATGTCATTAAATGAGGGTTCGGAAGACCTTACTTGCGATACTAAATTTTCATACCGTTCCTTTGGCAGAAATATGAAGAAAATCCAAAAAAAACTCGAAAATGGGACATTTTTTCATTTTGATCCAGCTCACGAAATAAATTTTCATTTGAGCTGGGAACATCGATATCTTATTTTCTTTCCATACAAACCGAGTCACCCTAATATACAAATATTTTCATAAGTGAACCATATATGATCATTTTAGCAGGGAAATTATTTTATCACAATATTTCATATTTTCCTTTATTTCCATAAGGTGCTAAATGAAAACAGTGAAATACAAAATATTTTTTAAATTACCGAATAAATTTTCAATATTTTAATTGTCACTAATAGAAAATTGAGAGAAAATTAGCATAGCATTGCCAGTATAAATATAAACTGATTAATAATTACTGAACTTTTTATACTACATTATGAATAATGCTTTTCATAAAGGTAAGGAAGTTATTTAATATATGTTTTCTATATAAAGCCTGAAATAAGAATTTATTATGAATAAGACCCTAAATAATTAAGTTAATATAGAGAATAAATGGATTTATGAAAACACAAAAGAAAAATAAGTTCAAATTTTAATTACAAATTATTTTCGAAAAGCTATTTCTGAAGGACAATTTAAGCCATTCTTGTAAATTAAGTGATCCCAATTTATGTAGACATATTTTTGATATTCCAAAAAATTTGTATGTTATATATATATATATATATATATATATATATGTATATATATATATATATATATATATATATTTCTCGTAACACGGTGTTTGTAATTGAACTCCTACGAAACGGCTTGATCGATGTTTATTAAATTTTGTATATTTTATATCGCTAAATGACGTAAAATATACCACAAGTGGTAAAAGCTCCTTCTTAACTAATAAACTGAATTTCTTCAAATTTTGCAGGCAAATAGTGTAGCATTTGGAAGGTATTATAGCCTATAATTTTTAGTATTTAGGACGGGAAATAGGGCAAGAGGGTTAAAGCTCGCTCTCCCTATATCTTCTTAACCAATTATCCGGTTTTCTTAAAATTTGGCATGCAGTAACATGCAAACACTGTAACATGTGACAGGAACTAAAGATATACATTTATTGGAAATTCCAATATTTAGGGCGTAAAATAGGACAAAATGGGTAAAACGTCCCCCTACCTATTTTAACATTTAGAGCATAAAATGAAGCAGAAAGGGTAAATGCACGCCCAACCATCCCCACACACTACAATACATTCGCTATTTTTTAATTAAAAACCAAAATATTTACTAGAAATAAGTTATATGACAAAACCACGTTTGCCGGGTTAGCTACTATATATATATATATATATATAGCTAAAACAAGACAGAATGCTGTTTTTAATTCGTAATAAGCATTAAAAAACTAGCAACATTTATAGGTATAATTTACTCGAATAAGTCGAGTAATTTAAAAGCTTTACTGTATTATTCAATTAAATTAAAATCACCATTTTCGAGTTATTTTATTAACCGAATAATGAAAAATTCGAGTAAAATGAATACCCAAGTAAACATTGTTGCTTTAAAAAAAAAAATCACATAAAATTCTCATCGGGTTAGTAATCACTTTAGAAAAACTAAAAAAACTGTGTTGTTACCAAATAATGTCAACATATTGCCAACAGGAATTATACAAGTACAACATACAATTTCGGACAAAAAAATAAAATGTATTTGTCATACCACTACACAACAAAAGAAAAAATCGATCAATTTTTCATACCTTTGAATATTTTTTTTTTTTTTTTTTTTTTGACAAATGCAACAGCAACTCTCTTGTCAACTTTAAGACCCTTTGATTTTTATTTTACAGGTTGTTAAACACACTCAAATGTGGATACAAAAGGAAATAACCAAACAGCAAGGGACTGAATGTATGAGTAAGTGAGATCAAACAGAACGCAAACGATATTTGCCGCCAAAGTTGATGTTGCTTTAACTATTACTGCCACATAATACATTGGCAACAAGTATATACTATGTACATATTGCCACACAGTTATGAATGTTGTTGCGTGTTCATGTAAATTTTATACAAAACATTTAACATGTTCTAATTTTTATGTTTCATTTGCTTTATAGTTTTATGTAACTCATATAATGAAATGAGTAAAAAAAATTGATATGAAAAGAAAAATTATGATTCTTTTAAAGGTTTTATTTTTTTCGTACTTATACATTTTTTATTGGCATAGAGCTGACCATAGCGCTCCTTATAAAGAAAGATAAGGTTTTTTCTTACAATATTTTTTTTTTTTTTTGGTGTGTTTAATGCAAACCAATCACGTCAGTTTCTTTTGCTTAACAAATTTTAATAGACTTTTTTAAGTTTAATATTGAAACAACACCATTAATATGGCTGGGAAGGAAGAAAAAAAAAAACGTTAGCGAAAGAGAAATGTAAGAAAAACGCATATGAATTGGTTGTAAATTCAAATTGCGTTTACACAGTTAAAATGCGATCAATACGCCCGATTTTTTTACTTAATTTTTGGGTTTTTTTGCAAGCTTTGGTTTTGCTTTGGCTCAGGAACGTGCAGCAAGAAAAAGTGGTGGAGTGGAGCACTATTTCCTAAAGGATATGTTAATACCATTTTTTAATTATTGGTGGACATAGAGCGAAACAGTTCTACCTAATTAAATTTAAACTCAAATATCTCATTTGCATAAAATCATCTTAAATTAAAAGTTCAAGTTTAATAACAGTAGGTAATTTCACAATAAAAACAAGTCTCTTGGATTTGGTAATGTTTCCATTTGTAAATGATCTTTCAAAACTTCCATTTTCTGGAAAAATAAGTTTTTTAAAATCTTCTGAAAACAAATAAAGTAGTCAGTAAGGCTATTATCTCAAGAAACTTTTCCTTCTTTTTTTTATTACTCCTTTGGAAACAGTGTAGCAATTTTGATAGTGCTTTAGATTTAAATGTTTGCTGTGTATGTGCCTTCAATTTTTCTGTTCGGTTTTTTTTTTCAATTTACTTACATACATATTTAAACTCTTTTATTTTTTGCAGCTATTGGTGGCAGGCAATATTCGTGCATAAATTAATAAATACTTTCGGACCGCACACAATGTTTAACATGTTTTATTAATTCAATTTGTGCTTAAATTAACGTGTAACTGCAAAATATTGAGTTACTTTTTTCTGTTGTTCCTCCTCTCTATGTTGCTGGTAGTTTGTTGTTGCTGTTGTTGCAACATTAATGTTGTATATAGTAAATGGTTGTTGTATTTGGTTACTCAAATTGAAACAACTTGAACGACGACATCAACAACAAAAAAAAATGAATGACGACAACAAAACATAACAACATCAGGTAAGAACAACAAAACTAACAACATTTAAGGAATGATGCCTTCTGCAAAATACCTCAACATTAATGTGTTAAAACAAAATGATGTTCAATTTATATATTTATTTGTATGTTTAAATATAATTTAATTTGTCAGGGTAAGGATGTAATTAATTAATGTATTTATGAAATGACAAGATTGAGGATTTATACAGACGGCTTAAAGATGAACTGTGTTGTTGTATCTGGCTGCTTCTCGGTCAAACATTGAATTGAGATACATAACGCTACAAGTTGGACCCAGTACTTTCCTTCTTAGTATCTAGACATATTCCAAAAGGCAACATAAAGAACGAGTGTACAGTGGGAAAATTTTTGTAATTTTCTGTTCATAATTCTGTAACTTTTTAATCTTCAATAATAAAGTAACTAAATCTTACACCGATAATCTCGAGAGTATTTTCCATAATATTAGTTAACATGAATTAAATCCATTGGTAAATTATTTGGCAAACTCTCTCGTATGAGGACCTACACTCCTCTAGATCTACACGCGCTATTTTCATCTCAATTGTGTAACTTGATAAGGTAATTATTCTCATAAAATATTAGAATTTTCGTTAATATAATTATTTCCGCACAGAGACTTTCACTATAATAGCTCTATGGATATGTATGTGGTAATTAATATTTGCGGCACCATTCCTTTCTGCTTGGATCGAAAAATAAAATAGCCTATTTTAAATTCTGAGCTAAAAGGAGAGTGCTGTGAAATTTTAAAGAGAATGGGCCCATCGGTCTAGAAATCACCAGAAATGCAAACGATCTACTCTGTAACGTTTAAGAAACGTTTGCAGAAACCAAAGAAAATTTGTTAAAATAAGTTAAATCGTAAAATAAAAATTTTCTTAGCAATATTAAAAGATATTTAACCAAAATTGGCCGGGAATGTTTTTTGTTTCAGATATTGATAAAATTTCTAGATGTAGATCTAGGAAAATTTATCTATTTTATAAAATATATCTCTAATCATAAGGTCACGCCAGGCACTATGTAGAAATTATTTTTATAAGAAGAAAATGAATAAGTGTTAAAAATGGTTTTAATTAGAAATTTAACATTAGTTGTAGTATGGTGTTAAGAAACATATTTTAAATATCGAAAATCTCCATTTGAGTTGGAGAAGTGACCAATATAACGTCTTATTTTAACTGCTGGTACTAAAAGGTAACCTTCAGCATGATAATCAAAACTTATTTTGTTACGAATCCACTTTTGGATATTTTAAGACATTTACTTATTGTCATTTACAGAGTAGTAAATGGTTTTTGGACTCCCAAACTCTAACTTGCTAAGAATTTCCTTCTATTTATCCTGAAGCTGACCAAACATTTCAACTCAGTGCCATTTAGATATGTACAAATTCAGCTTTACAGTTTTTATCCTCTATATTCAATATGATAAACAATCGCATTTTGGTTTAAAGAAATATTTTAAGGTCTCTAAATATAATTATTAGAAACGTTGCCAGCATCGTTTTCTTACTAATATAGTCCATTCGATGAAAATCCTTCAGACATATTCATCACTATCACTCTCGAGTTCTTCAAAGCTTTATTGATGGTCAATTTTACGGAAAAACTCGTTTTATGTAAAAAAAAAGAAATACAATTCTTGACAAACATTTTCAAAGGAATATACTACCATAAAAAACAGTATAAAAATATTATAGTAAAATTTGGTTATAAAAAAGTCATAAGATATTTTTCTTAAAGGTTACATAATGTCAAAAAATAAATTACTTTTCCATGTGGATATTTTTTGACATTTTTTTTGCCTAAATTATTTGAATATTTTTTTTTACAAATTTTACAAAATATTTAGCAAATTTTGAAGGTTTTAACCAGTTTTAAAGAAAAATATTTCCTTTTAGCAAACACGTTTAATTTTAATTCTGAATTATCTCGCTTGACCAAAAAATCCAAAATGGACGAATGTCCGCTAAGAACAATAATTTCACGAAATAAATAGATGATAACAATAATTTAAATAAATACGAACATTTTCTTCAACAAATACTTCAGTATAATTTATCGAATTGAAATGTACGATAAATTGCAAAAACTTTGAAAGAAGTGAACACTTACTTTAGCGAAAACTGTAAAAAATATCGAAAGGAAGTTTATGTTTTCTACTTTTGCAAATGGAAAATAAGGTGTGCGGTTCTTTTTAAATAAATAATGAAGGAATTAAGTTAGAATTAAAGCTAAACCAACTATTTGTAACTAGTTTTTTTAATTTTTTTAGGTGTGACTTTCGAAAAAAAATTAAAGTACCTTTACAAACTTTTTCACAATTGAGCACTGCTGAAGCCTTCTTAAATTTGCTTTTAAACTGGATCCAATTTATTTAAAATTGACAAAATTATTGCTAGTTTAGATAATTAATACTCTATGCGACTAAAATAACATTCTTCACTCTGGGTCTTCTGCTGCAGCGACAAAATTCTAAATATGGCCAGAAAATATTAAAAACACTGTTGCATTTCACGAGTGTGAAATGACCAGTGTTGCTGAGAGGTGAGAACAAAAGGGGCTGAATTAATTTTTAGAAAAGTTAAATGCTTCTAAAATAAGGCTACAAAAAGTTAACTTTTTGTTTAATTTAAAAAATTTGTTCCCGTTCTCATTAGTTTTTGATTTTTTTTAAATAAATTCGCATATTAAATATAGAATGGATTCCCGCAAAACTACTCAACGTAAAATCGGACAAAAGGTTCCCATGCAAATTTGGGTTATATTTCAATTTTTAATATAACCAAAATCTTTAAGCTATAATTCTTCCTTCTTCATTTGGCATTTCCAAAATTTGGGTAATTTTCGCTTTCATATGAATTTTTTAATAATATTCAAATAGTTTCTGTGTTTAATGAAGTATTATAAAATAAAATAAGAATCGATTTTGATTTGGAGAATAAAGTGTCGCAGGCAAAAATTTTTGTTACATATAAACAATCTCATCAAAAAAACAACTATTTTCTTCGCTGTTCAAATAATAGCATTTTAGCCTTTTTTATGAAAGTTTAAAAATCAAAAAAGGCTATAAAAACAGCAAGTAGCTAAAACGAAAATTTTGAAGCTAAACGCAAAATAAAAATGCTAGATTTAGCATTGAAAAAGTTAACCTGGACACTGTTTGTGGTACTCCTGTTTATTCGAGTTTATTCAAACTAAAGGACCCAGAAATAAGAACTGAAAACGAGCTGAAGAAGTCATGATTTTACCATTGTATTGTCAGTGGAAGGAAGTATTTAGTGTCGAAAAAGAGCAGCAGAAGTTGGTTTTTTAACCCATAGTTCTTGTTCCTTGTTTTTGAAGTACTTCTCTTAAAACTACATTTATACATTTTTTAATAAAAAATCATTTTTACCTTTATTAAGGGATAACAAAAGTGCTTTAAAATTTATGAATTTAAATTAATTTTCTTAGAAATTATTAACATTCTTCCTGATAAAAATACATTTATTTTTACATTTTTGTAAGTAGTTATGAATAACTTACAAAAACTTTCTTTTGAAGTGGAAGCACTTGATCGTTTTTTTTCTTTTTTTTTATTGGGGAAGCAAAATAATCACTTATCTTGTAGCATTTTGAGTAAATTTTTCATACGACAAATTGTTTTTTTAATTTTAATTGTCTTTAGTTCGCTGCTTTTAAGGATAATTTTTTCGATTATTCGGTATACAATACTTAACTGTAACTGAGAATAGGCTAATACAGAATATTAAAAATATTTTTATTACTTCCTTTATTAGGGATCAACCTTTGCCACAGAGTTCTTTTCAGCTTTGCTATTTAAATTTGTTTTTAGCTTTAATTAACTAAAGCTTATCCGCACAGTGTTAATGTTCAGAATTTTTTAAAATTCCTCATAAAAGGGGATTTCAAAAGAAAAAAAAACTTTTATACAGATTAATTCATAAAAATAGTTAACATAAAATAAACTGTGCTTTTGTCCGAAACCTCGGACCTCAGTCTTCCAAATCCCCATCTAAAAAATTTATGAATGAAAGCTTGTATTCCCAAATGTTACTCTTAAGCCTGTTGGATAATTTATTTTTCTATAATTTAAAAAATAACGTTCAGCCGTGGCACTGCTATGAGGCAAAGTAAAAATATAAAGTATAAAAGTATTCGTCGAATCTGTTTTTTATTAATTTTCTCAATCCGGTGCATTAGTTGGAAAACTTTTACAATTATGTAATTTATTTATTCACAATTAAGTGAATAAAAGCCGTTTGGCCTCTGGGTGTAGGCGTGAATGCGCCGCCCTTTCCAACCTAAGTGAAGGTATGAATTTCAAAAATTTGCTCGAGATATGCTCAAAATTCCTTGGAAAAAACATTGATGACTTTTTTTTATGATTGTCAGAATTAAAAAAAAAGTAATAAACAAAAGGTTATTTGATTTTTATGGTAGCGGTAACAAACAATATCTTAAGTGCAAGAGCTTACCTAAAAATAGTTTTCTTGCAATATCTTAGAAATTTAGTTCTGAAGTTTTGAAAGTGTTTTTGAAGCAAAGTGTTATTATAAGTTGGGTTATTTTTTTTTTTTTTTGTTCTACGACGATTTTTCTAATTTTAAATAGCAAACTGTTTAGAAAAAACAAATAATATATGGGAGAATTTCATTCGGGTTAGTAATCTGGAAGTAAGAATGTTTCCCACAGACGGAATTCTATGTAGTACATGGACCAAAAATATTTACATATATACATATTATAGTGACTTAAGTGATTTTCTACTAATGAATTTCTGTTATATCTTTTAGAAGTTTATATTTGAGATATACGAGTATGTTTTAAATATGTTAATCTTACACCTCAAAACTAAATTAGTTACAATCCCTGATTTTAATAACTAAATGAGGCGTTTTAACAACAAAATTACAGCAAAAACACAACTTCCTTTCTTTGCAATGACTTGTGTCTTTTTAAAAATCACATGAAATCACAAAATAACACAACTGTATGTATAGACTTTAAAAGCCCTGTTAAGTAGGCTTTTACTTACTAGCAAATAAAAAATAAATTAAGAACAACAACCAAAATTAAAACTAAAAAAAGAAAATATTTATTTTTTTCCATCTGATTTTTGTTACACTCATACACCATCAATTTAAACGGTCGCGCGCACATTTATTTATCTACAGTTGGTGGGTTTGTCAGGTCGTACGACCTCTCTCACTCAGTTTGTTTTGCCACTAAATTGCGTGATTGTTTAACGTTTCGCAATCGCTGCAAGAAAGAAAAGTATAATGTTGCGTTTATACGTAAAAGTACTAGTAAACATGCGTTTTCGATATGAGCATTTAGATTATTTATAAGTAAATAAAGAAAATTAACTAAAACAAGCTTCAAAAAAATCTACTAAAATCCAATTGATATGCCTTTAAAGTAACAACGGTGATATATCGATTCTGTAAAGCGGAAGTTTAAAGCTAAGTTCATACTACGCCAATATTTGATGTTTTTTTTGCAAATGTTTGCTTTGCGTAATGTGAACACGAAATACTTTTACGATTCAAACAAGATTTTGGACAAACAAAACTATTTATCCTTAACTAATAATTCGACAAGTGTGAACATTATGTCAATACAAGTTGTTTGATTTTACAAAATAAGTATAAGATGAAACAAGGGCAAAGAGTAGCTGATGTGGCGGACTGATTGGTTTGAAAAGATGTTTGGTTTTATGTACATAAACTATAAATTGGCAAAAAATAAGTAATCAGTTATATTATATCTATTAAAGTACAGTTTGTTAAATAAAACTTTCAATATATTAATATTATTTATTACACAGAGAAAAAAATGTACATATTTTAAAATTTTTTTCATAAATATTATCAAACGAACATGTCTTTTATTTCTCAAACCTTTTTCATAAAAAATAAAATTGTCTTCATAGATATTATTAAATTGTTCATAATGAAAAATTTAGGCATTTTTCAAAAATTGTGTTAAATATTTGATTTAGTTTTAGATGGCAAATTTGATTGCAAATGGTAGATGAAAATAGTTATACATGAAAATAATAACAAAAAATGCCCTAAAATGGCAAAATTGAAAGTTGAAATGAAAATTTAAACAAATTTTCCAGTTTTCTTAACTTTTTATTTTATTTAACCATAATATTTATTTTGTTTATATATTATTTAACCATAATAATAACTGTTATTTTCTATACAGCTGTAATGTAGTGTCTATACTAGACAAAATTTTATCAAGACAAAGTAACCTCAGTTAAACAGCTGATTACTATTTTTGGTTGCTAAAGCTGTCAAACTGCATACATAAAAAAACATTAATGTATTCGCCTTAATGTTGTTTTTGTGCAACTATCCTCAAAAGTAAAAACCAAGTGGAAATATGAAAAAAGATTTTTTCTTAAAATATATGAAGAATTCTTTTTTAAATAAAATTTTGAAAAGACTTAATAACTTTTTCAGTTTTTAAGTGATTTTTTATAGGGATGTCTCATTTTATTCTAAATAAAAATATATGTGTAGCCTTTTAGAAAAAAATCAAAAAAATTTACATCAAAATCAAAATTTCAAAAAAGGAAAAGGGAAATGAATTTAAAAATGGTGAATAATACATTATTTAATTTGTGTGTAATATAGTTAAAAATCTACGTCCATCTGCTTTCAAATTCAGTTTAAAAATTTTAAACTGACATAAAATTTATGAAGGGGATGTTTCGAAATTTTATTTAATGTTGCATCAATCAAATTTTTTTCTATCAAATATCTATATATTTGTTTATATATAGTTTAAAAAAATTACTTACAAATTGTTTCAAAAGAAATTTTAAATCAACTTTATTTTTGTCATGTTAAAATTTTAGATTCATTATAGATTTGTTGAAATGAATATTAAAGAAGTTGAAAATTCTCACTTCTATAAAAAAATTTTTGCTTGGGAGATTTTTCATTCTAAAATAATATTTTTTTTTTGTTTTTTTTTTTTTTTTTTTTTTTTTTTTGAAATGGCACTCTTATTCAAGCAATGGATCTGTAAATGTTATAAATTCAAATACTTATAAAAAACTAATCTGATGTTGTATTCATACGTATATGAGATTATTTTCATCAGATTTGTGAACACTATAATTTATCCGAAAAACATTGTCGCGAACCAATTTTTAGTATTTTCCAGATTTATGTTTAATTTAGTAAGAATTAATAAAAAATAATGTAATTTAGAGAAATAAAGTGGAAGTAAACCACAAGCTTTTCATAATTAAATTTATCCAAAACACAATAACGTAAAAATCTGAGGCACTGTTTCTAACATAAATTACGAAAGGTTTATTACCTTTGTATAAAATACTTAAAATTTTTCAACCTTAGAAAGGCGTTATACTTTCATATTATTTAATTTTTCGTTAATTCAATGTGATTTGTAATGTTACAACTAAAGTTTTAAAAAAATCCTGGGAGTTCCCGAAAAATTGATTTTTCCGTTCCCGTGAAATGAAACCCCAAACCCTATATACAACCCACATTAGATAATTTTCCGAGTGAAAATAAAAAGTATCATTTTTTCAGCATGTAATTGATGTTAAATAAATTTGTGGTAATCGTGTGTATAATCAAATAATGTACAGTAAATAATTTGCATCTAATCTGAACAGCCTTGAAATATTTTTGGCCTTCACGTATTTTACGATATTTGATAATTGTTTCATCAAACAAAACACGACAAATAAATGCGCGTAATGTAAACAAGATATCAACTCAGTATTTAGTTGCAAAAACTGCGGGAAAAACCTACCAAATAATTCGTGTCAAATATTAGCGTAGTATGATCTTTGCTTAAGTACTGATAGTAATAAAATATAATTAAATTCTGATTTCTTTAAGATGAAATTAATACAATTGTTTATAAAAAAGATCGATATTTGCAAAAACATATAAAAGTATTTTAAATTCCTTAAAAGTCACATGTAAAAATTTAATTAATCATATTTGTTTTACTTTAAGATTTCATTTTTAAAGATGTTAACAAAAAATATTAAAATGTGCGAGAGCAATGAAATGTCATGACAAAACAATCAATCAATTAAATTAAACAATTGAAGAATATTTACGTATAATTAAGCATAAAGAAAGATGTGAAATGTTTTAACCTAAAAATAAAACAACTTGTTGTGAAAAATTATGGAGGATATAAATCGTAATGAAAACAACAGGTAGAATAAATTTAGGGAACTTGCTTGTATGTGTAAAGTATCCCACTGAAATTATTTCAGATTTACACCTGATTGTATGTGTAAAGTACCTTACTGAAAGTATTTCAGATTATTCAGATACTGACTTGTCCATAAACGTCACTGGGATCAAAGGGAGTAAAACATTTAAGATACATTTAGAAATAGAGTACTCTTCTATATATACTCTTATATATATATATATATATATATATATATATAATATATATATATATAAACTTATAATTTTCTAAACATGTATTCTCTTTCCAGAATCATCTAAAGTACCCAGGTGATGTAGAAAATAAATTTGTTTAGTTTTTTATTTTATATAATATTTTTTAAAGTTGATTTTGATTCTAAGAAGTTTGAATTTTCTATACTGATTATTTGCTTTCCAAATAATATGCGAAACTGATTTTGTATTTCGATCAGGGAGCGGATTTAGGCCGATTAATTTTTTTAAAGTTTGCTAATTTTTAAATTTTTGCATTATCGTCCCATCAAATTTTAACGGCTTTAACTTCGATTAGGGAGAAGAAAGCATCAAAATGTTCTATCATTGCTATATTGAATACTTAATACAACAGGCTGTATCACAGAAGTGGTCGCAACGGAAATGGTCTTAAAATGTATTGTTGGTTTTACATTTAACATATTATTTGATTGTCTCTGATTCTCCAGAACTTTCAAGTGAATAGCTCTCGACGGACTAAAGTTTTCCTGCCAAAAGTATAATAATCCGTAACGCAAAGGAGCATTTAATTCGATGATATTTTGGGGATTTTATTGAACAGAGTGTCAGGTTATTTGCCAGTGAGAATTCAAAATAATAATAAAATATCAAAATGACCATAAGATGACACACTAAATTATAGTTTTAGTATGGGAAATATCAAACTATTTCAAAAAAAAAGATCAGAAGTTGTGAGAAACTCAAATTAATTTCTAGCTTATTATGCCAAATATAGGGTATGAAAACTTTACTTAAGTTCCTTAACCTTAGATGCAACAAAATCATCAACACAGAGAATTTTTGGAAAATGATATGTACATTGCTCTTGAAGTTTACTCCGTACTGAAACCAAAACATTAACATCAAAAATACAAATATAAAAAACAACACAGAAAAAATGTTTGTATTTGTTGTTACAAATGTACCTCACACAGTTAAACATGATCAATTGTGTTTTAATATTGAAAACACCATAAAAAATAATGTTAAATTTGATTTCAGAATCAATGAAGAACTTGTATCGAAAAAAGTACAAAGCAACACAGAAACCCCAGCAGTCTGACAGTTACCAACTGGGTGAGTCTTTTTTTGTTAAAATTTTTTATGAGTTGGCGTTTGGCATACTCTCAGATACAGATACGAATATTGGTATTATCGACATATAAAAGTACTGAACAACAAACTCTAAAAAATATATATTGTTTGGAAGATGAAAATAAAAAAGAAATGGCCACCAATTGTGCAAAACTGTATTTTAATTAATTGAAAGAAAACAAATCTTAAAATAAAACTGTATAATGCAAAACAAACAAATACAGCTACATTTAAAAGAAATTAAACATCACCACCTGTGTATTTTTAATATGTAAAGCAGTAATTGCACGTATACAGATATTATTATAAATGTGTGGGGGTAAAGATGTTTAAGATAATGTTTTAATATTGGAGGATCCAAGAAAACGTTATTCATCACAGGTGGTAACAGAAACGCCCTTATTTGTGTCATACACTTTATGGCACAAGCCAGACATTTATTTAAATACAAAGTCAAAGAATGAAATTTTGTTTAAATTTTATTTCATCTTGATTTTTTTGGGTCATTTGAGCATTGAACATCACTCAAATAAAAAGAAATTGTGGAAAAAATACATTAATTATCTGTCTAAACAGAGTTATTGTTATTATTATTTTTGTTAAGAGAGATGAATGAAATTTTTGATGTTTCTTTTTTGCAGATATTTCTATCAACATTGAAAGAATAACTAAATAGAATACAATATTTGATTTGCAAAAGAAAACACAGCGGATGTTATAAATAAAAAATCGGGACAATAAACTTATCCAGGAGAAAGAATAATAATATCTAAAATTATATGTAAGTATTTGTTAATAATTCTAATTATTTTTTTAAATAGCAAATTTACATTTAAATTACTACCTAAGCTTTGTAAACTACATACACAAAAAGGACTGCGCACGAAAAATTTCATGCACACATTAAAGCTTACAACTTTTACTGTAACTTTTTTACATTTGCTATTTTTCTTAATATATATGTGTAATTTTTTGCAATAGCATAATTAGTTTTATTTAAAATGAAAATTTAACAAAATTCATTCAAACGCATAATTCAAATTTGTAAACAAAACACATGTCGACCAAACAAAATAATTGCTAGGACTACAGGTAAGTCGAAAATACAGTTTTTTTGGGTCATAAAAAGTACAAAGATTCCATGATAACCGAAACGAACAACCAAATAAAACAAACCAAATAAAATGTTTATTTACGGACTATAGGATCGCAGACAAAATGATACGAGTTTTAAGAGAAAATCGTTCATCTCTAAATAGAATGCGACTCATTCTTAAAATTTCTCTGTATATTTTATCATAAAAGTTTTATCAAAGATTGCATAAAGATATTCAAAATAAAATAAGTTCCCAATAGAATGCTAAGAAAAATGTGGTGGTAAAGCAGAGAACAAAAAATTATTGAGATTAATTTTCTTCAAAAATATGAATGTGTCTTAGGGACAATATAGAGTAGGTTTTTTCGAACTGTATAAAACATCCTGGTAAAGAATTATATATCACATGGAAAATCTGGCAGATAAATATCGTAAAATATCAAAATTGTCAAAACTACTTTTGGTGTGAGTGCTTTTGGAAAATATGATATTGTATCATTAGAAAAGACAATGAATTCTAATTTTTCTGGCCTGATCTCGCATCTCATCATTAAAATCAAAAGAAGCTAAATGGTATCGAACTATGCTGCTGTAACAAAGAAGGCCAGTCTACTAAAGAAGTGGATCCATTCCAACAAAAAAGTAATCGGAAACACAAAAAACTTTTATTTAGGTTATTCCACAAAATATAAAATATTTATTAAAAAAGAATTAAAAATTAATTTTTCTATTAAATTTTAAATTAGAATATAAGGGTCTATGAGAAATCAAGCTTTAAAAAATTAACCCATTAGCTTCGCTATTGTAAGCTGAATTATATGCAGCCTTTTTTTCATGCACAATCCTTATATTTATTGGTATTTAAAAATTTATTAAATACAAATAATTTTAAAAACTTGATTGAACTTGCATATGACCATAAAATTTAAAGTATTTACATACATATGCACAAATTATATGCTTGTATGATGTGTATTTAAATATGATTGTAAAAAGTCAACTCTACAAACTGGCTGCTTTATAAACTTCACAAAACTCAAAAAGATAGCAGAAGAAAAAAATGCCTTCCAAAAAACGTGACTCCCACAATTTAACCCTTGAACTCCTGTATGAAACAGACAACAAAATAAGAAAGACAATCAATGAATGAGTTGAAAATAAAAATTATACTTTTTTAGTTTCAAATAAAGTCAAAAGCCTTTCATACAAAACCACATACTAACATATATGCCACCAGAAAAACACTCATACTTATACATACAAAATTAAAGAAGAAAAGAAATATCAAAACACTTTACATTTAACAATAAAGAAAAAAAAAATAACTAAAAACTAAATATTTGTGCAAGAAAAAAATGAAACTAAAAGAAGATTTAAAGTCCTCAAAGTATTTAAAAGAAATGAAGGTAAGTAAGAAATTAATAACAAAAGAAAAGGACAAAACTGACTAAAAAAGTACCCTAAACATGAACAAAATAGATACAGATTATACATCAAGATCATACGACAAGCGAGTATATAACAACTTTTTACCAGTTGGCTTCAATAAACATTAACTTTCGATACTTGAAATAAAGTTTTTTTCTACTATAAAAATAGAAGTCTATTATCCTGAATCTGTAAAAGTTTTTTTTTCAGTACCTAAAATTCTTAAAATAATTTATTTTATCAAACTACGCTGTAGGGTGCTCAAACATATAAAGGTTTTCATAAAACATTTATAAAAAAATCCTCAAAAACAATAACAATTATTTATGACTTTGCCGGCATATTCTTATAACATTCAAGTGAACGACAAAAAAAAAAAAGAAAAAGCATAAACCTAAAGAAATGTCTATAAATCACATAATATCATGTTAAATACAGAAACAAAAAAGAAGATGAGACATAATATTTTATTAATGTGGAAAGATAAAATGAAAAGAAACACGTCACTTGACTTAAAAACAGTTACTTTCCGAAAAGAAAAAAACCTTTTGTTTCAAATTCCTAACAGCATTAATCCCTCTTCGAAGTTAATAAGCACTTGAATTTCCTACCTAGAATATATAATCCCTCACTTGTCATCTATTAAACGACAATTGTCCGAGAATTATTTTTAAAGAAACCGATTTAATCTTACGCGACTTATAAAAAAATTTAATTTAACATATCAAATTTTTATAGATTTTAAAAAGAAATCACTACACCCAAAAAATAAAAATAATGAGTAAAACTTATTGTCGCTGACAATTAATAACAAATATTTCACAATATTTAAGTATTTTTATCTATAAAAAAAATTAAAAAGGCCAATCTTAAGCAGGATTAAAATGTGTTTGAAACCTTTTAACCACTAGACTTAATCTTATCAATATATTTCATTTAAACACTTGTTGGTCACTATAATACAAAAGCAAATGTCTAAAAAAATGACACATCCCATATCAAAATTACGTAATCGTTACGGATTTTATGTGTCAGTATTAGATGAATTTTATACATGAGTTTAAAAATATGTGGATTGGGTAGAAAATTAAATATAAAATTGTGTCATTAATTTGAGGAATATGTGAAATTGAAGAAGAATAATAATAAGGTTTTGAAATTTAACAAATTCTTAGGAATTATATAAAAAAATTTAGTCTGGGACTGTCTTGTAAAAATATTAATAAAGGAAAGCTAGAAATTGATTATGGAAATGCTTTTGATAAGAGAAATCTATTGTTAAAAAAAAGTAAAGTAAAAATCTTTTTATTTTTTGTTTTTTTTTTTTTTTTTTTTTTTTTTTGAAGATATAACTAACTATCTGTATCTCAAAAACTAATGGTCGCAGAAAATTGAAATGTAGGTAAGAGTTGTAGAGGAGGATCTAATCTTTTAGAAAATTATCTTATAATCACTCAGTGCTAATACGAGATAAGCTACAGGGTGTTAAAGTTGACTACCTCGATGCCTCTACTTTATTTTGTTTTTCTGTAATAAGTCCTGAGGTATAATAAAGAATTTTTTTTAATATTCTACAATTTTTAATATATTCCGAAATAATATATCGAAAACATGATTTCATTATTTCGATTCGTCTAGATGTGAAAAATGTTGAAAGTAAGCACTCCGAAATTAGAATGAAAAATGGCTATTTTTTACAAAAATAATGTACTATTCTTTCACTATTTTCTCAAAATTTTTACACCCTTCATCCAGCATTGGTCAAAAATGGTGAATTTTAGAAAAGTTACTTTTTATCGAATAATAAGAAAAAGATGCCAGGCAAGTTGTTTTTTATTTATTGGCGACTACAGGAGTGAAAATTTTATAAAAAAGTGATCTATTCAAAGAACTTTTTTAAACTTTTTAATGTTTTTACTATTATTTCTTATGTAATGTATAAAATGAACATCAGTCTTTCGTTTTTGCAAATATTATTTAAAAAGCTTTACATACTAATTTTTTTAGCAATTTTCCAATACTGTGTGAAGAAAACTGAAGTTTTTCACACGTTTAAACGTACCTAAAATGATGAAGGGATACATCATTTAGAACAACTTGGCCAAATTTCTGCTTCCTGTGAAAATAGAAACAGAATGCGACAAGGCCATTTAATTTGTCGTCCACTTTCATAATTTAAGGTGCGTTTAAATGTAGCTCGTAAAAAGTATTTTAGACCACATATATATACATATATGAAAGGAGGGAAATTAGTCTTGTGTATAAAAAATTATTTGCTGGAAAAATTTTCCTCCGCGATTACTTTAATCAGGTTTGTATTAAAAACTATAATAGTAAGTTGCTTAACAGGAATTCTTTGGGGTAAGGGATTTAGGTAAGCTTTAAAGATGGAAGTTTGGGCTACGAAAAATAAGCCATTGTTGTCAAAAACTAAGGTTCTTGACTTCAAAACATCAATAATTTTATGGAAACACTAGTAAGTTTATATCAATTATTATAGGTTGTTTTTACAAACACGGCAAACAATTTAATACATCATGGATCCAAAAAGTTATATATTAGCGAAATTTATTTTGCTTTAGTAACATCCAGAAAATGTTATCATTTTTAGCACATCGCACTAAAAAAGTTTTCAAAGATCTTGAAACGCAGTTATCTGGTAATAAAAGCGGGAATCTAAATATACTTTAAAATAAAAAAAAATTATAAAAAACACGATTTCAATCAAATGTTTACAGAAAGAAATATTTTCGAAAAAATATCAATTAAATTATTAATCAGAATTTTAGAATGATTTCAAATATTTTTAGAATTAAATAAATTACTAAATACCAAATTATTCTAACAAATTAAATTAAAATTAAATTAAAATTTTTATATCTAAAATTTAATTTTCATTATATATAATACATATTCAATTATTTTATTAATTGAAATTCAACCAATGAAAAATAATTTATATTTAATTATTCAAATTATCATTTATTTTTATTTATATTTGATGAATACATAATGATTTCACCGTCTAAGTATAATATTTTCATAGATTTAAAAGTACTATTTTTTGAGATATGCGACGGTGAAATTTAATTCGTGAAACATCGACCACTCAAATTCAACACAAAAAAATGTTTCAGGTATTGTTTATATATAAGAAAGGCAATTTTACTATATTTAACTATAGACCTAAATTAACGTTCTAACAAATACATTTTGGAAGACATTCGTTTTTTTATAAAGACAGTTTATCTTTAATCTTAATTTTTGGACAATTTTTAAAATATTAAAAAAGATAACAGATAGGTGTTTAAAAAAGATATATTTTGGCTACATTAAAAGCTCTTTTTTTTAGTAATATCTTTAAAAGTTTAAAAGTTACAGGGCTTTAAATAATGAAAAACCTTAATTTTTACTGAAATATTTTTTAATAATCCAAACACGATTATTTTTATTTTTTACTTAGTTACGACAGTTGCTTTTATCTTTTCTGTCATTTGTTCGTGTTATATGTATGTGTACCTATATATATATATATATATATATATATATATATATATATATATATATATATATATATATATGTTTATTTATTCGTGGTATCCAAAATTTGATTTGGACATCTAATATGGTATTCACATTTGTTCAAGTCTAACATTTATCATCAATTTTACGAGATGTTAACATCTTCCCATACAAAGTCTATAGGGCTCAGAAAAATGACATGAAATTGAAAAAAAGATGAAAAAAAAATTATGGGAACGCAACAACATCTACACCAAAGCATATTAAAAAGTACAAATATTCACAAAAGTACAAATAATTAAAAAGCATTAATAATTATTATTATATAATTATTTTTATTATTTAACTGCAATATTTAGTAAAAATGTTTCACATTTTCAGCATCTTCCATATATTCCCTTAAGATTTACGCAAGTGTAAATTCATAACTTGTATACAAAAACCTCCTGTTAGAAATATTACTCTATGATATTTTTAGGATATTATTTGTCGAACGTTCAACATCCTTTTTAGTTTCTTCACGATATACGTGGAATTTATTTATTACTTTTTTTTTAACTATTTTCGGCTTAAACTATTGATAGATAACCACAAGCTTTTTAGATTAATCAATGATCTGTTTTAAAGAAGATTTTATAACGGTTATCATTTTCGAAATTACGAAATTGCATTTTTGTCTCTAAATTCTACAAGTCTCGTAATTTTTTATGGTGCTTTGAGATAAATCTGTAAAATGTTTGCTATTAAATATTTGAATGGATGCTTCCAACCAAAAAGTAGAAAAATATTAAGGTAGCTAAAATTGTTGTTTAAAAGTTTCCCATCGTATAATTTTTAACCAAATAACGATAGGGTCATAACTAGGATATCCAATTATTCTGGTTTTCAAATTACTCGGTTAACTCGAGTTTAAAAGCTGATATATTTATAACCGATTAATGGCATATTATACCACTAACCGAACATATATATAGCAATAATATTATTTAACCTAATGAAATAGTTATTTAGAAACATAAGGTAGATCAAATTGTTTCACAAAAGGTTTACCTTATTAGACCTTTAGCCCATCTGCATGAAAAAAATTTAATTTTTGCAAATGGTAAACAAATTTTTACCAAAAAAAAAATAGAAGTCGATTTTATTGACTTATATTCCAGAAATATAACAAATTCGGACCATTGCTAATGATTTTACCATTGTCATTGGAGGATGTTTTCTTTTTAATACCTACTCACTAAGAACGAACGTTCATGATTGCATGCAAAATTACATTTAAAAAAAGTCAACTAGAAGACCAACTCTGTCTCAAAAAACCTAACTCAGCTGTCAAAGAAACCTAACTCTTTGTATGTTTTAGTGGAAATTTCTATAGAACTACGTGTGATGTTAGTAATTTGTTTTGCTAAGCGAACTTTTCTGTGCAATGAACGTTCAAATTCTTTTCTTTTTATCGGCACAAGGATGTAAAAAGAATAACTTTTATTTTTTATAATATAAAAAAAATTAACAAAAAAATTTATGCATGACACTACTTTTCATTTGTTTAAAACAGTTCATTTTAGTAATAACTATTTGCAAAAATAATAATCGACGTTTTATACGATTTATAGCAGAAAAATTCATTTGAATTTATTTTTAATAAAGATATTATTATACAGTTTCTATTATTTATTAAGTACAAGAAAAAGTACACTTATTGATATTTTCGAAGTAGTGATGATTTTTGATAAGATATAACAGACATATTAAAGAAAGGTGTATTAGACATAAATTTATTTTAAAAATAAAAAAAATATTTTAAATTTATAACCCAGAAAACTAAATTTCGGTTAATCGGTTATCTGACATAAATTAATCGGTTTATTCGTTATTTGAAAATAGACAATTTGTATTATTCGAACAGTTAATTGACCAAAATTAATCGGAAAATGGCGATTAATCGATTTGATATCCTAGTCATAACATATAATGCAATATCATTCCTCTATGTCTAGAGTGCAATACTCTTATACAACTCTAACATCAAAATTTGAAAACAACAAAGATATAAAAAGCCCTGGTTCGTTTAAGTGACATTTTTCTAATTTTTAAAATTTAGGGAACTAAAAATTTATAATTTGATTGCTTATGGTGCTGCAAATACAATGTTATAAGCCATTTCGTCAAAAACAAATCCATGATCGAAATTATTATAACATTAAATCGGTTTCATTGATTTTAAAATTTTTGTATTTTTGCCCATAAAACAATTACAAAATTTTCAATTAAACATGTGATTCTACTTAACTTGTAATGACTATTTAAAATGAAAGTCAATGCCAATTAAATTCACTTTCCATTTAAATTTCTGGATAATAATAATTTCAATAATTTATTTGCTCTAGACGCAGAGAAAAAATATAGTTGTAGTGACCATATTCTAATATGTTATGATTGAAACATATGATCACAGCAAAAAATAGAAATGATTATAAGTAATAATTATTATGATTCCACTTTGTCATATTGTATCCGATTTTATGGTTTGTTTTTCATGTTATGATTATAGTTTTACATATAATTGAACAGTCTTATTATACTATTATACCACATTTTCATGTTATGATTCTATTTTATCATATTATTACCTCATGTTAAAATAAGTTATGCAATCCTATCACATTATTATTTAATTTTGTTATAGAATTACTCCATCTTATCATATATTAATAAAAGTTGTTATTTTTATAAATTTTTTTGGAGATATTATATATATATATATATATATATATATATATATATATATATATATATATATATATATATATATATATATATATACATATTATTATTTGTCATATTCATTTGTACTACCATATGCGGGTCAAATGCAAAATGCTTAAATTGTGTAATCAAACCTTGTCTATTTATATTTATTCATATATAAACTAAATGAGAATTACATTGAAGTTAGAAAACAAATATTAAAAAAATTTCCATATTTAAAAACAAACAAGTATTGAGTTTTCCACTAAGTTTGTGAAAAGGATAAGTATTATATTTATTTGTAACATTTTATTGTTATAGGAATAATAATATTGAAATAGTTTAAAACCAGAGTATGGTTTAAGAACAAGGAAAAAAGCTGCAAATATTTAATGGTTATAAAAGTAATGATATGTTCCATATTAACAAAATTTTGTTTCAGATAAAAATATTTAAAAACAAATAATTTTTAAATTTCTTGTTAAGTGTAAACATTAAATGACAAAATCATTGTTATCATGAACACAGAGTTATTCAAATTCAATAAAATTAACGATAGGAATATAATATTGTTGTAATGATAATGCAGTAACCATGTTTTTTCTCTGCGTGCAGAATCCTTCACGGTATTTGCAAGATCAAAATCCTCTCTAAGTGAAATAAATTCTCAACATGAATTATTCCTTGAGTTTAATACGGCATATGTAATATAATAATCTTGAGTGGCCCTTTAAAATTAAGTTATAACAAATTTTTGATGTATAATTTCCTTATTAAAAAATTAAAATATAATTTATATGTAAGATACATTGGTTTAGACAAGAAATAAAAAAAAAAATATATTAAAAATTTAGAACAACAAAATATGATAAATTTGTCTTAAGAATCTAATGGCTTAATTTTTAAACTGAACACACATAATCGTGATTTAACTAAATACACGTACAACCTAAAAAAAACAGCATGTGGAAATAATATTTTATACACAAGAACTGCTTATGAATTCAGTAGCGATTTAAGAAATCGTGGCTGTAAAATAACAAAACGCACAATTTTTCTAACGAATACAACATTTATTAAAAAAAATATATTAAATATCATTTTCTTAAAAACATGTTGTTGTTAAATTAACTTAATGGTAAAATGTTACAACCAAATATAATTAGTTGTATACTGTGTGGTCCAAAATTTCAAAACCTAGGTGTAATTTGTTGAAATTGAAAACAAACTACTGAGAAAAGCAAAAAAGAAAACAATTGCATACAAATAGAAATACATATTTGTTTGTGGCATGAATGTATGTAGTTCACGTTTACAGGTCGATAGTTTATCTTGGCAAATGTCATTTTAAATTGTATAAAAACGCACACTTTTTCACTATGGACACATATATACAAACAATTATGTTACCAGTTAAATTTACCTTTTTTTCCTTTTTTGGCTAAAATGCGTGAAAATTTTGTTAACAACTTAAGCTACTTGTGTTAGGCTTTCATGCAAGTAAAGCCAACAATAACACAAATATGAATAAGAAAAAATAAATAAATAAAATAACTAAAAATTATATTAAAGATTTATGCACAAAAGCAAAGAAATATATTGGTCACCATTTAGAGGAGTTACCCACAAGCAAATAAACGGACATGGGCATTTGAAAATTTTTTTGTTTTGCCGTTGTCTGTGAGTGTGTGTATGTTTATAGCTGTAGCAAAGTTAACATTCAAATTGAAATGAAAATATGTTGAAAATAAATCTACAAACGATTTATATAGTAAAGAAAAATATTAAAAGTAAGAAAAAAAAATGAAATAAAAACAATTTACCAAACAATTGCACTTGTAACACTTTGTGTGTCAATATACGACTGGAAAATTTATTGTTTTAACTGCATTTTATAACAATGAATCATAAGAGGAAAAATCTTAATAGAAACAAAAATATGAACTTTTTATTTTGATTTTTTTTATTTCTTCTCTTAAAACTGTAACAAGCTTATTGTTATTTGTACACCTGTAAGAAAATGTTGGTAAAAGAAACGATTTTTGATATATTTTTATAAATTTTTTTACCCAAAAAAACATTAAGAAAAAATGATCACAAGTGGCTTTGGAATACTTAATGGTCCTTAGTTTATTGCCTTCATTTAGCATTTTTTGATATTTTTCAAAGTTCAATTTAGAGTCTTTTTTTCTCATCTTCTGGCAACTCTAATCCTGATATTAAAATTTAATACATATTTTTTCAAATATACGTACGAGGGCGGATCAATATTTCCGTGACTTTTCAAACTTCCCTCGGAGTTATATGAAATGCAACACTATTCCCATCAAGTACCACCTGTTAATGGACTACTGTCAAATTTTGAGCAAGTGTCGTCATTTACTTTGCGTTTAACAAATGTTCAAAACATACAAACTCGTGTATTTTTTTTTTTTTTTAATGGAAAAAAGTGAATTTCGAGAGCTCATAAAACATATTTATTTGTGAAAAAAAACATCAATCAAACCAAGGAAAAGCTCGATAAATACTATGGGGTCACTGCACCGTCGATTTCAATGGTAAAAAAGTGGTTTATAGACTTTCTTTGTCGCATAAGTACAAATGAAGCTAAACGTTCTGGACGTCTAATTGAGGTCAGTACACCCGAAAGTGTTGAGAAAAATCCACGATATGGTGTTGGCCGACCGAAGAGTAAAAGTGCGTGAGATTGTTGATGCCATAATTTAAGGACATCGAAAAATCCTATTTTTTTTAAGGGATACAAAAACTGGAAAACCATTGGACTAAGTGTATTGAGTTAAAAGCAGATTATGTTGAAAAATAAATTTGTGTTTGCAAAAAAAAAAATGTGTTTCATTCAAAAAGTCACGGACTTATTGATCCGCCCTCGTATATTAAAATCTTTTCCAATCACATAACATGCTACTGCTAAATTCTATATTCAACATTTTGAAAATTATTATTGCTGAATTGTATAAATTGATTAGTTTTATTCTAATTTTCATTAAAGAATTCTACGGTACCTTGAAAATAAATTGAAATTAAATGGACGTATAATTAATATAAATCACTCATACGTATAATTAATATTAAATTAATAATAAGAATAATATTAATCAAACGTTTCTGAGTTCCCTAAATTGCATAAGAAAGTTTTGGGATAATACTTTTTGCTTTTATATATATATATATATATATATATATATATATATATATATATATATATATATATATATAAACTTATTTTCAGTAAATTATATCACTACTATTTAATAGAAATCTTGTATGTAAATAAGCAATATTCTGGAAGATTTTTTTTATCGGAACTATAAAAACTCAGGAATGCAGGAAAAATACTTAAAAAATTTAGAAATTAAATAAAAAATAGTTCATTTTAGTAGTTATGGGTTTTTTTTTCATATTAGTGCATTCTTTATTTTATTTATTTATTTATTTATTTTTTTTTTTTGTTAAACTCCTAAATGGACTAAAATTATTACAAATATTTCTTTTTTTGAAGAAAAATTAAGTTTTTTGATCTTAGGTATTCAGACTGTCTTAAAATTAAGCAGACACTTACGCTATGGAGCAAGATGAATATCTACGCTTTTATTTTTCTAAACTTCGAAAGACTATGAAATATCTAGTTTTAAATGTTCATAACTTGTTTAGTTGCAATCCAATTTCAATGAAATAAAAACCACTGTAAAAGTAATTATATACTTTTCAAACTTAATAATAAAAAGCGTATATGTGCAAGTGCATTTTTAAACGATTAGATTTTTCAATAATTATTTTAGTAATTTTTTAAAAAAATACCAACATATTTTTTCATAAAGAAATCATTTTTTTCAAATGTTTTAGTGGTTTGTGAGTTTTGTGCAAACTACAAAACATATAAAAATACCATACATACGTAACTTTTTATTTTATCTTATATTTACATTAGCTTTAAGTTCAATAGTTCAAAAATAAAATCTTAAATATAAATTGCATTTTTTGTGCAATTTCTGTAATAAAAAATTTTTAAAAAGATATTATATCAAAATTTAACAATTTATTAATTACACAGGTAAACACTAAAAAAGTGTCATGAAAACTATGTTGCAGATATTATAGGTAAAGTCATTCCAATCACCAGAAATATTTCGGTTTTTCTCCATCGCATCACATTTTTAACCTATCGATGACCAAAGCAATTATGCTTCAATGAGGAGTTCTTAGATTAATACATTTTTGTAGCACCATTTCATGTCTATAAAACATAGGTGCATAATTTACTCTATATATTTCCTAAAAAATTATATATCCTAAAAACTCCACAGAGAAGTATATTTTCTTTGGTCGTCAATGGGTTAAAATTGTGACATGATTTAAAAGTTTCGTTTAACTTTCCACACTATATCAAGCTTAAGTAATAAGAACTTTGCAGAATTATTCGCGTTTTTTTGCGATTTTCTTGACCTGTGTTATCATATGAAGTTGTATTTCGGTACTTATTTCCTAAATTGTTTTATAAATAAACCAAAAAATTAGTTCAAAAATATTTACATTTTTAGTCTAAAATACAAAAGCAAATGAATAAACAAGTTTTAGTGTGGGAAAATTTTTTGGTGTTTTTAAGAAAAAATATTAAAAATACTACAAGTTTTCGTTGTTGTTTTAAGTTTATTTAAGAAAATAAAAAATCGAAGGGTGATGAAGTTTCAAGAAATGTATTTGCATATATACATTTTTCAATTTATATTTTAGTGCAGGGTATATAAATTATTTCTATATCTTACAGTAATGCTACATTTCGAAACTATACTTGGGGAAGATCGCTAAAAAAAAACGGCAGTTATGTTTAGCAAAATTTTGACGTCTAACATTCTTGATATTTCTGGTTAACTAATGCCAAATAACATAAAATTTTACACAGGTAGGTCAGAGAAATTTTTGAGTTTAGGTTTTGAAGCTGGATCGGTAAGATTCGTAACAATGGTATTATCAGAAATCCATGATCTGAAAGTTACATTACACAAAGCGTGTCTTGTGGCTAGTTACTAAGTGGCAGAGACCGGTTCTCCGAGTGAATCAGGTACAATTATGACATTTTTAAAAAGAAAGCGCGAAAATAAAATAAAATTAATTTTACTGCAGTTATTTTATTGAAGCTCTACAAATTGTGTTTACATATTAATGAACAAAATATACAAAAATAAAATATTTTGATTGAGTTTTCTTGCATGAAATAAATGAAGGTCATATTATGCACTGAGTATATATATATATATATATATATATATCATATTTTCTTGACAAGATAATGCATTTATTTCAATTTCAATGCAAAATTTTCAGTTTTGGGAAAATTTTAAAAATCAACCATTTATAATAGAAACCCAATAAAATGTTTCGTTTAGCGAATAAGCTACTATTTAAGTCATTTACAAATTTATTGTAAGCCAGTCTACTTAGCTTGTAATGACAAATTTAATTTAGAATGAAAGTTATATGAAGATATATTTATACCTATTCCGACTTTTAACGTTGTTAAATTCCTCCACTCGACTAGGTTTAAATATTTTCTAAAATTTGAGTAGGATTTACACTACTTTAATTGATCGACTGATTCAACAAAAACTGATCTTACTGAAATTTTATGGGGTGTGCTGAATTATGTAGAAATATGATCTTTATGATATTGAAAACACAATTCCGGATGGATATTTCTATGGGCGCTAGGTGCAATAATGGACCCGTTTCAACCAATATCAATAGAGTTCATATCTGGATCATAGGAAGGAATTGCACTAAATTTCATAGTATATCTTATCTTCAAAATTGCGTAATATAGTTTGATTACAAGGTTTATATAGATGAACAGATGAATCAATTCAACTAGTAATTCTACATATATTTTTTAGCATTACAAGCATTGTTGCCAGTTTAGTTCTTTTAAGACTCTAACTAGCCATTTTATTTTGCTTTTAACCTTAAAATTTTTGTTTTAGCTTCTATCTTTTGTTAATATTTCAACTATAAAGAAAGTAGTTACTAATTTGCTTTTATAAATTGTATTTACAGAATCGTACACTTAAGCATTTTTGTGCATTTCGCATTATAAATCGAAATTATAATACTTAACAAAAAATTTCGCCTGTGGTGCTTCATTCTCCACACCAATAATAACTTAACTACTTTTACGGACCTATAAATCATTTTTTATAATTATTTTTTAATATATTTCATTAACTATGGAAATACTTAAGAACATAATTTTAGCAAATTCCGATAAGAGCGAAAAATCACCTGAAAATTTGGAAATGCTTAATTAAAAACAAATAGAGATCTAACATGACGTCAAATCACTTCAAAAAATTTAATAATTTTTCATATAAAACATAACCCAAATTTTTACGTGAAATTTTTACACGATTTTTCATTGGGTCATTTTATTGGCAGCATTTCTATGTTTTTTTTTTATAAATTTATTATATTGTATTAAATTTTTTTCAAAAACTAATGAGAACGTGAAAAGATAAGTTAAGAAAAATGTTAGCCTTTTTCTGACTTTAGTTTTTAAGACATTTAGCCTTTTTTGGCCTCTTGTAAAATTTAATTTAGCCCCTTTTTTCTCATCTCCTGGCAACATTGATTACAAACATCAGCACAAATACATGATAAGCTTCTTAGTATGGTGGGATAGGATATAAAACTTGTTAGAATTGTTTGCAAACGATTGTACATTTTATAACACCAACAAAGTATACCTTTTATCATACTTCGGTAAGTGTAAAAAATTTAACTCAGTTAGTTGTGACCTTTGACCTAATTCTTTTAGCTGTCACTGAAGTGACCCTCTTATTTAGTTTAATACAGGAAGTAAACGGTTTGACAGTTGAACAATTTTTCAGACATCTTATTATCATCTCACGGTTACTGCTGATATTGTTTATGTAACCAAATAAAAAACATTGATACTTTGTAATATTTTCATATACACCAACATAAGTCATATGGAATACATACAAATTAAATCTTTGCCACGAAGTGCTAGAAACTGATCTGCGTAAATTTAAAAAAGGTACTAGTTTAGTGTAGAATTTTGGACAATTTGAATGAAAAACCGCAGGCAATGATGTAATTAAAATATTTATATTTGTGATATCACTGACAGTATTAGTAATTATTAAGTTAAATTAAATATAAAAATCCCAACTTTATTCCTATGAGTGTATATTTGTTAAATCTTGTCTGCCGGCATTTCGTTGTTATCTTTTGACATTTTCGTTCAATATTGTTTGCATGTTAACAATTTATTAGTCATAAAAATATTATACATATTTTTCACTATTTCTTTTTTAAGAGTTCTTGATCTGTTTATAATTTTTTTAAGCAAAATTATAACAAACCAAACAAAGAAATCTTCCAGCTTAAAACTAAACTTCAGCAACTATTTTTGTTTATAAGACTTGTCTGCAAGAAACCTTTACGGCATTGATTTTTTCTATTGATAATTTGGGTCAATTAAAATGTACATTTTTTATTTTTCATTATTAAGGCTTAAATTTGTAGATTATTTTACACCCAAAAAATGTCATCTAAAAAAAACATAGCAATGTACATACGAATGTATGTATTATGTGTTTGTACGTATTATTTATTTGGTTTATTTTGATTCTGTTATCTGAACTTAATATCAATATGAGATTGTTTTTAATGGACTTGTCAATAACATATGCTGCTTTTAATTATTATTAATCTGTATAGTTTCGGCATTTTGTGATCTTTACCGCCAAGATTTTGTGTATAGTATATTAATATACAGTATAAAAATAATAATAGAATTTAAATCTAATAATGGGAACCTGTGACACTTTATGTTGTTTCGGGGATTAAAATGAAATCAAGTGATATTTTAAAAACGAAATATTTAAAAATATATCATCCCAAGGGGATAAATAAGAGTGTTAAATATTTATATCCAATTGTACAATAAATACAAAAAATTACTTCATGTGAATTTAGTTTAATAAAAAAAAAAAAAAAAAATGAAGCAGAAGATTATTAATGAATGAGGCAATATACAAGGGCATTTGGATTTTGACTGACCCCTTATAATGTGGATATAGACGTAATTATATTGTAATTTATCTATTAGTATAAAACAGCGTTATTTAGCAGATTTTTTTTTTTTTTTTTTTCTGATTTTTGCTAGTTATACTCTTGTTATTCTATTTCGTCCTCTTAAAAAAAATAGTTATAAAATTTTGATATTTCAGTATCAAATATCTTTAGCGATATTACTTGAGATGCCATATTAAAAACATATATAAAGTTGAACTTAAATTAAGTTAACGTTTTATCATTCCCTTTGATTGTTTTCTTTCTCTCCAGCATACAAGACCAGATGTCTTACCCAAATAACCCAACACTTTTAATAGTCACAACACGACATCATTATCATACAATCATAATAGGCATCATAAAAATAGACTCATTGAAACAAACAGCAGGAAAAACTGAAACGTAAAAACTACAATAATTTTCTCCTTCAGGATTTACCGCGGTATCATCATCCTCAGCATCGCACTTACAATCGGTAGCGGTTTTATATTTTCACAAGAAATTGTTAAAATTAGTACAAAACTTCATATGAAATTGACCGTGTAACATGACATTGATAAACTTCATGAAAGAAGAGATTCACTACTTTACTTTAAAAAAACACTACGAGTACAATGTTCAAATCACAAAAAAAAAAAAAGAAAATAAAGACTGGCAACACGAAGAAAAAAAATGCAAATATATACTTTTCAAATTCAAGTGCGATGGGAAAATTTGGCGTACAAAAAATAGATGAGGTTGTTTTGTGGCAGTGGTAAAAATAAGGCAACAAAACAAAAATGAAAACAAAAACAAGTGTTTAAACAGCATGTAAGTGATGTTTAAAAGAAAAGTTTTTTTTGTTGCAAATATTTCTGTTTTTTTTTTTTTTTTTTTTTTTTTTTTTGAAGTATAAATACGCTACAATATTCAGGCACAGTTTTTAAACTTATTGCAGTGTTTGAGTTTATGACTGCATATAAATTTGTAGTTATAAGTTTGACTATATAACTATATAAATATAAAAGTTGCATTTTTATTTGAGTACAAAACGCTTTTTTGAAAAATTCTAAAGCCTACGAAGAAGCCGAAAATTTTCATTTCAATAAATATTGAAATAGGGATTGTTAATTGCTGTAATTAGGCGTATTTCGCGCTACCATCATTTCGTGAAGGGGTCGCGAAAGTTATAGCAGTTTTGAATTGAACATATACAAATTTTTCCAAACTAGAAGTTCATGTATAATTATGGTAAAAGCTACGTGTACTGCATTATTTAAATAAAATTTTATTTTTTTATTTTTATTTTTATTTTTTATTAGTGTGGCATATTTTAGGGTTTCCTAGTAAAATTTGAAAATTTATATTTATACTAAAAATCACGCTTTTTATAAGTTTTGAGAAAAATTGGATACGAATTTGAATTTATTTCTCCATATATGATACGAAAATATATTTTGTTAGAGTTTATTGACAAGAAATGTTATTTAATATTGTGATGTTTTTTTCTTCCAAGCACATTTTTTTTTTTTTTTTGGTCCATAATATCTATATCTTTTGAAATTTATGTTGCGCCTCTACATTTCTGTTAAACATTACAAAAAAAGATATATTTATGCCAATTACGATCAATATCATGCTATCCATGCGATGTGCCTTAGCAAAATCTGTTTTGACAAAAGTTTCCCGTTTTCAACTATCTACGACATTTGACTTGAATTTATGGACCTGATCAATTGTGTTTATCGCCGTTCTTATATCTATATATACAAGATTTGTACAAATACTATATAAAAATTTACTATATAAAAATAAAAAAACAAAAGGTGTAATTTTTCAGTAATTTTCCAAAAGTTCATAAAATTTTTTTATTAAATTTATTTTTATTGCTCGTCCGATTTTATTGTATACAATAAAAAAAAACTAAGTTCACGCTGTAAACCATACTATTCTACACGAAACTGTGAATCTGCCTCGCGAAAAACTGACCTTTTGAAAAATCTTCCTTCTTGTTTTCCAAACTTTGAAACCATCTACTACGTAGACTATTTCGGGCACATCAATCAGATGTAGTGCGAAATACGCCTAATTACAGCAAGTAACAATCCCTATTTAAAAATTTGTTTTTCACTAAAACAAAATTAAAAAATTTTTTCATCAAAATGTAACCGCCAAAAGTCTGCACAATAACAAATAAGTTGTAGAATTTATCCAAGAAGTGCGATTAGTTTGTATAAGATCTAATGAGATCAAAATGTTTAGAGGAATAGGAAAAAGTTAAGCGATTTTTAGCCCTTTTTCTAAGTTTTTGAGCTTTGAAAAACAATGATGATTATAAAATGAATCCTATGGGAGCTAAAATTTTTGCACTATATTAGTTTTGAGTCTTGTTAGTCTAGATCTGTAAGCCGTTTGTTTAAAATAGATTTATGAGAAAAATTACAAAGATTATAGTCAGTTTCAGCCAGCTTAAACATTTTTGATAATGATAATGTACAGAAATTAAATAAAAAATTGGAAAACTTAAAAGTGGTCAAAATTGATTTGTTGGGAAATTTTAATTCCATTTCTTCTAAAATCAAATATCCATATGTTTCTAATTTAAAAATCTATTGCAAAGTTTTGTACCAATTAAAATATAATAATGAAAAATCTTATAGATAAGTTAAAAAAAAACAAGAAAAAAAAGTAAGTAAGAATGTCGTATTTGGCTTGGCGCACATTCCTTTGTTTAAGAGATAACGGCGGAAAAGTATGAACTAGAGTCACGACGCGCTCTGTACTTTTTTTCAGATGTGAGTGATCAAAAATAAGTAAAATAGTGGATAAATATCAATGTTTGTATAATATAAATTGTAATAATGATCTCAATGTAAAACATGATTAAATTTCTTAATCTATTTTTGCTTTTATTTTATCTCTTTTAGTTGAAAAGATATTTAATTTTAAAATTTTTTCATTCTGACTAAATTTATTATTTTTTTATTTTTTCCTAATGAAAAAATAATTTTCATTAGGAAATTTTTTAATATTTCGTTATGCTCTAAAAAGGTTAGACACATTTAATGTTTTATTCTTTTATTTGAATGCTATATTCATGTCTAGTCTAGCGCAAATACTGTTTTAAATTTCTGATAAATTCAACATATTAATTTTTTGCTTTCAAAAAAACCTTGTTTAGCTGCAAGAAAATAATATACTAGATGCTGAATTGCTTTTAATAAAAAATCGTGTTATTTTGTACTATATAAAATAAAATAATAACATAAATTTGTTAAGGAGAAAGAAAAGGAACATCTTAACATACAATAAAAAAGTATATAAAATCAAAAAATAATCAAAACACCAATTAGTCTATGTTTTTAAATTACGGCTAATATGAATATTATGACGAAAATCCTCATGTGGATATAATGACAAAGAAAAATTTCGTTTAAATAAAATATTAAACTTTTTTTTGTTTATACTTTAGGAATAAAGTGTGAACATATTATGAAGATTTATAAACATATGGAAAACAAAATGGCGGATAATATTTAGGTATTCTTTAAGTAATATAATGTTTTAATTATGTCCGTCCGGACGTCTATCTGGAGATTAGATGTTTGACCTCTTTTGTTGTAAGTTTACAAGCTAATTTTGTGCAAAAAGTGACATCAAAAAAGTATTGTACAAAAATTTTAACCCGTTCAAAAGTTAGTGATTTTTGATCACTCGTGCCACCAAAAAAATACGAGGGTCAATAAGTTTTTTTAGTATCAGTATTTTTTTTTTTTTTATTAACAAATTTAGGACAAACTTGAACTATAAATGTATATAGAATAGGAAACTCAATATATCAATGGTGGCTATAAAAAAACTAGAATATAAATAGTAAATAAAAGACGGATCTCAGAAGTGCCATCATCAATTCTTCTCATGGTTAAAAAGACTATCGAAAAGTGTACAAAAGGGTGGACGTTTTTAGAACATAAAATTGATATAGCACGTTAACTTTTAAAGAAATAATATAAGATATATTTCAATGTTTGGAAAAAATACGACAGTTCCATTTTTTTCTTTTGGTAACCAAACGTGGTAACCGAATTTATTGAAATTGAATTTGGTCGGTTGTGTGTACTATCTCAAAATTCGACTTTTCTAATCGTTTGAAAACAAAATAATTCGGTTGTTATAACTTCATGAGATATATTTGTATATTAGGCTTGTTCAAAGAAAAAAAATTATTTCAAATTACATACGAGTTTTATTATATTTTAACTCTTTTAGGAATTAAAATTTCATAAAATTCTTATTAATACATAGCTTAAACGTATTGCAAAAATAATTATCTTTCACATAAAAACTTAATCAGCTGATGCAAGAGCTTTGATGTGAGCAACGATGGGAGTTTGTTGTTTGTCATGTAAATAATAATTTTAAATTAAGTATGAAAGTTATAGTCGGGCTATTCTGACCATTGATTTTGCTCGTTTAAGTGATTCTTGAGATTTTCGGGAGGTGCCTGCGATCAATTATGGACCAATTGAATATGAAATTTGAAAGAGAACATACGTAGCAAAATATTATTAATAACAATTAATAAGAATTTATGTACTTCAAAGTGACAGCTTTTGTCATTTGTAGACTGACCTTTGTAACACTCAATATGATGCTAGGTATATATATATGAATTTTTAGTAATATATTGACACATTTTACACGTTATTGAGTATCAGATCCTATTCCAGGAAGCATTTGCATTAAGGCTCATTCAATGGGTTTCGTCTAAAAATTATCAAATTATTCTTAATAAATTTCAATAATATGTCTCCAAAGCTGCGACCAATGCATTAATCATGCACAGCCGAGCATATACAGAGAAACTTTCGGACATTCTTAAATTGACTCTGAAAGTGATTTTGACTTGATTGGTGCATTTAAGGGTAGGGGTACGATGACTTGCTTTGTACGTTTCAAAGACGTAAGAATTGTAGTGTGTAAATAGTTTCATAAATATTGCAAAATATACATTTCTTAACTTAATGGAAAATCATTGACAGTCAAACGAAGGAGTACCGATATGATAGTGGTGACAAATTTGGCAAAGAAAATTGGTTTGGGGCACTAAACATCCAGAAACTTGTCAGAGAAAAAAATCATTACATATCACCTAATAATATTAAAGGTAATGGAAGTATGAAATAAGTAGAAAATTCAGTGCCACTAAAGGGATGGTTAAGAACATTTTACTTACCTTAGAAACTTTTTCAACTAAGATGTATGTAGGTTTCTAGCATAAGCCTGAGTTTAAAAATATCCCTGGAAATATATAAATTATGTAGATTAATGCACATTTTTTCAACAAAATTAACTCACCGATTCGAAGAACATATTAATTAATATTTGTTTTCTTCACTTAATTAAATATGTAATTTGTATGTTCTATTATTTGTTATTTTTCAATTATTTTTATTTTTGTAGTTTTGCGAAAATATCAAAATATAAAATTATATTTTTTTGTTTGGTAGAGCCGAATTATTTTATTTTTAATTTTTGTAGTTTTGCGAAAATGCCAAAATATAAAATAATATTTTTTCGTTTGGTAGAGCCGAATTGTTTTATTTTTAATTTTTGTAGTTTTGCGAAAATGTCAAAACATAAAATTATGTTTTTTCGTTTGGTAGAGCCGAATTATTTTATTTTTTGTTATCTAAACCGTATTACATTAATTACAGTAAATGGAAATATAGTCAATATTCAAATATCCATTTAACAAATATTATTTTAATAGCAAATAACAACATTTAGTGGAAATATATGCATTTAGTTCGATTGTTACTCCCTAATTTGTATAGTTCACTTTTAACCGATCAAAATTGATTACAATAGCAGATACAAAAATTTGAATAACTATTATTCTATTATAAGAATGTTTTTCAAGCACTAATATAGAAAATCCGTTTCTTTAATAAACTCTTAATTATTGTAATGTTATTTAAGTACATTATATACTGTACATTATATACTGTTCCATTCTATTCTATTCTATTCTACTCTATTCTATTTTATTCTATTCTATTCTATTCTATTCTATTCTATTCTATTCTATTCTATTTTATTCTATTCTATTCTATTCTATTCTATTCTATTCTATTCTATTCTATTCTATTCTATTCTATTCCTCCAATCCTTTTTCTGTGTGTATATGTATACCACGTTTCTGTGAAAAAACTCAAAGTACTTAATAAAGCTTCAGAAAATATTATTTGTATATCACATAAAAGATCACAAAGGTGCATATATCTAATGGAAATTTGCAATCCCCATCAGAAAAATTATTTCTAAGCAGTGATTCCAGCCTTGAAATAAAATTAGAATCAACCGATATTAGCAGTTAGGATCCTTGAAAAAGAAAGGAATAATTAAGTCTTTAACTTACACCGTATGTCATGTTATCATACACACATACGGTGCACTTTATCATAAGACTAAAGTGCTCTTTATACCAGAATGTGAAATAAATTTTAAATAATTAGCGAAATACCTTAGTTTCTTTCACCTAAAAATGATAAAGAACTCGTTGGATTGTTACTCACAGAAAACTCACATTTCGATGAATAGATTGATTTCGCTTTACCTACACAGAGAAAACAGATTCTTTGTGTCAACTGAATTTTTTTGCCGATTGAATTTGTTCGGTTATGCCTACTATCCTACAATCCATTCATAACTACTGATAATTTCGTTTTTAAAAACAATTTATTTGGGGACACTTATTGACTTTTTGTAACCATTTAGTTGTGGCAGCTGATATTATTAGTTTGGTATATCAATATAAAAAAAAAAATACTATTATTGTAGCAAAATATATGATTCATGCAAATGTAATAAAAAATAAATTGGTAGTCCCAAATGAAAAAATCAATTGCCTTTATTATTTAAATCGGTACTCTAAAAAAGTAAAAAATAAAATAAAAACAATCCTTTTTTGTTCAAAATTATTTGGTTTTTTATTTCACGATGCTTATAAATTAATTATATGCATATTTATGTACATAAAAACATGTATTAGATTAAATGTAAAATACCCATCAATATGTACATAAGTGAATGCATTAAAAAGTATGTGAAGTATAAATTCAAATTATTATATAATTAGCAATATATGTATAATATTTGTAATAAAATAAAAACATACATATTTGAAACAATATGTTTTAAGAAATTTCAAATTGGAACTATTGTATTAACGTTGTAAAACATAGACAAAATTCAAACCCATGTATATGTAAAAACAACTTTCCACAATTTCTAAAGAATGATCAAAATTGTAAATTTTATTAGAGTGTGACTTAATCCCTCAAATTGGTAAATGGACCAACAAATAGTATTTTTCAACAGAATTTCTTCCTTCAATATTAACTTTTTCTAACGTCTAAATTTGAAAACAAGTTTTTAAGTAGTAAAAAAAAATTCTAACACATTTTTGGCACTTACATCAAAATGTAAAATGAAGTTTTCTTGAATTTTAATTTTGGTTTTTTTTAGCAGTGTTGAGCTTGAATTTTGAGAAACGTTATTGCTATTTTTGGCTTTGCAATTAAACATCACATACACAGAGAATAGAATTTCGTTGTGACAACTGGTTTTTGGCCAACCGAATTCTGTCGGTTGTGTCTATTATCGTCTAAATTCGTTTGCAAATACTAAATAATTCGGTTATAAGTGTTGAAATTATTAACTAATTCAACGGAAAAAAGTTCTTGGGATTATTCGATTGAAAAAATAAGGGGTTAAAATTTAAAAATTATTATTATTATTTTTTTTTTAATTTATAAGTAAAATATTTTTTACATAGTGTTACTAAAATAATCTCCATCAATATTCCGCTTATGGTTCACTTCACATACAAACCTTTAAATCTGAATTGAGATTTATTTTGGACAACAATACGGAGCAAACTACCAACAGCGTCTTTTTCTAGATCTATAGCGGTTCTCCTTCTTTTTGAAGTCTTTTTCTCGTGAGCTAAAGCATTTCTTTTACAAACTGGGCTTTTGATTGTTGCTTAAAACCTACATAGAATAAAGATACAGAATAGAAATGGAGTTGAAAGAATTATAAAAATATACATGCGTATGTATGTATGTATGTATGTATGTATATATGTATGTATTTATGTATGTATGTATGTATGTATGTATGTATATATGTATGTATGCATGTATGTATGTATGTATGTTTAATCACAGATTACTTACACCTGATTCGGAAAGCAAATTATCATTATTGTTTAAATTGTTTATAGATCCCATATTGTATCCTTTTTGTATTCAATTATATTCCACAGTTTTTGAAAATCCAATTTCTTTACATGGATAGTATGCTATCTGGAATTATATATAGGGTAATTTTGAAATGGTTGCTTTTATTCATAATAATACTAATATAGATATTGTTTATTTTCATTTTCTCTTTATTTTTTATTTTTTTGACATTTAATTTTTTAATTTCAATAAACTAATTTATTTTTTTAACATCAAAAAGAATCTATTACCAGTTTTTTGATTGTAATAGCTAATTTTTTAATTGATATTTTCGAATTTATCAGCCAATACATCCGAAAAAATAGTTTCGAAATAAATAATTTTAATAATAATAAATTTTCGATTGCAACCACTAACAGTCAATAATGAAGCGATGATAAATATTGATTATATTATATATTATTAATAAAATTAATTTTAGTTCCAGATATATTGCTTATGTAAACTATATTGATAGTTATCGGAATTCAAATATCATTTTAATTATGTTTTTGTTGCACTAAAAAGAAAAAGTCTATTGAAATATAATTTTTTTAATATTTCGAATTAATTTTTATTCGATCTTTTTTCTATGTGTAGTGTCCGATCCAAAAAATTAAATAAAAATAAATCTGCAATGAAATCCGTGGTAGCAGAGGTGTTTAAGTTTTGACCTTGAACTATATAGACATAATGGGAACAGGTCCAAAGGGTCTCACAGTTAGACATCTTGGATATGAAAAATATTTTGAACAATGATCAAAGGTTTAGTTAAATATGAATCATTAATCATTAATTTTTTTCATCATAGCCAAATGGACTGATGGTCCAATAAAAATATTGGTTAATTAAATTTATCATCAATGAAATATTTAAAGTATAAATATGAAATTAATAGCTTACCTTCTTTTATTTTTGAACATCTTTTGTTTCATTTAATTTTGCATACACTTTTTTAAATTATTTTTGTTTAACCAATTTTATATATTCTTTATGTTCATTTGTTGAAAATTTTTTTCCACAAATGATACAGAAATCATTTGTTTTTAAGAAATATTTTTTTTTTTAATTCTTAAATATGATAAAATATTACTATGATTAACTTTATTTTCGACTGTGAAATTCAATTAGGTGTTTAAAGTAAAATTTCGTTTATTGCAATCTAATTATTATTGTACACCTAAATAATAATTAACAACTGTAACGTAAAGAATATTTTTAATTTTATAGTTAATGACAAAGACTCATTTTTAGGTACGTGAACTAATAACTAACACTGTGCTTTAACACACATTACTAAGCATGGTTGTGATTAATGCGATTTCAAATTAATATTCAATTTATTTACTTAAACTAATAAAATTAATATGGGAATCATATTTTCATTTTAATTATGATTCTTCATTCATAAATATTAAAAAATAGTGCAATTGATAATTTCATAATTTCAATTCATAAAGAGTTTTCCAACAAATTCTTTTCCTATGTGTATTAGAAAAAGTATTAAATTAAAAAAAAAAATTCCCTAATAATCTAGTTTTATCTGTGATTGTATGACAATACCGAATCTCATGATATTGCTTTAAACATTATCTTTAACTGATTATGTTTTTTGCGATATGGGATAGGTCAGTCAATTCATGTTACTATGAACTATATAAAAATTTATTATGAACTATAAATCACTTTTTTGAATTGGCTCTGGATTTCGCAATGAATCGCTATTTGCAAAATTAACAAGGTTGCAGCATATCTCGAAAACGAGTTGTCTGATTTGGTTCAATAAAATGTAAAAAAATAATATTTATTTAAAATTACCTTAATGTTATATTTACATTATTGTTTAATATGCTTAACTGTTATGGAGATATTAAATCTATTTTGTAAAAAATTTAATTTCGTAAAAAATTACATTTTTGTTATCATAAAAATTAAAAAATGGCACAAATGCAAATTTTTAGTCTTTAATAATAAAAACAACTCTGTTCCAAATAAAACTAGATATATTTCATTCAAATCACTGCATAAATTTTGATTTTATTCTCAAATTAGTGAAGATATGTTATTTATAAATTGCACACAAATATTAAAAAAAATGTTTTTTTAACATATTTGTGTAATTTCGTTGGATGAATGTGTCAAAAATATTAATGGATAAAATTTTAAGACTTGTTCTGGGATTACCAAAATAATGGTAATGGAAAGTTTGCCAAGATATTTCAAATGATATCTCTTTCATATACTTAGGTACTTTTAAATCAAACCCACAAAAAAAAAAAAAAAAATTGAATCACTTTAGTATATATGTATGTAGAATGTTGTGTTATTTACGAAAAAAAAAAAATTGTGTCCATTTGGAGTAAAAACTTTACCCACGAGAACGATTTTTTAAAATCTCAAAAAAAAAAAAAAAAAATCATTTTAAACAAAAAATTTTTATTAATAAATAAAATAGTAGAGTGAAAAATGTTATTTTATTATTAAAAGATATAAACTTCAAATTTAACGTATGCGTAATTGTACAGTACTACTTTAATACTTTTATCTTACTCCACAAATCCCCAAGTTCATTTGAGACAACTTTATACCTCCTTTTTTGGATTTTTCTGAAGCAGCAAAAGTATGAAAACTTCTAATTATCGTTTTTTCGGTTGGCATTTTTCTCAATTGATGTAATGGAATTACGGTATCTGGAATATTTCTCCACATTGTTGTGCTATCTTTAAATTTGGTCAAAGCCTTTGTCCACATTTTTCAAAACGCTTAAACGACTTCTTTTAAAACCTATTATTTTTAATTATTAAACACAAACTCTGAATATTTTAAACACCTTCTTATATAAAAAGAAAATAAATTAATAATATTCCCTGAATATTAAAAACAATGACATTACATGACGTTTTTTTTTTTTAATGATTTGCAAAACTTACCGCGTCTTGTGGGAGCACTTTTTTTACAACCGCGAAACCACTTTTTTGGTTTTTAATAATTTTCAATAGACTATTTGACTATGCAAGGGCCATTTTAATATTTGCAAAAAATGTAAAAAAGTTATAGCCCTAATATACATATATCTTTTTCGATATCTGTGTTTATATCTATATTTTCTGTTTTATGTATCGAACATATATATCAGAGATGGGAAATAAAAAATGTTTTTCAGTTTCTATTCAATTTAAATTTTTTATTATTTATACATTGCCAAGTCTTAATAAAAATTATGTTAATTGATGATTATTTCATTTAGATTAATGTAAAAGGATACTGTTCGTTAACATTTCATAAACTTCAAATGGAAATTAATGGAAATTTTTCTTTACAGTTATAACATTCGGAAAATTGTATATTTCAAATTATCTTAAAAATGCATTATTACTTGCAAATGTTTTTTTTTTTTCAAAAAGAACTGCAGACAGTAATTTTGTGAGAGTATCAAATTGCTCGCAAAAGTACTATGACACTTTTAAATCAAAAGCACCATCGTATTAATCTTTCAATCCCTGGCATATAACTATATATGTCTCGATATGTATACCTCAGGACAATTCTAATATTGTCTCTATCAATGTTCTTATTTTGTGACAGTATTTTGATTCTGTGTCAATTTTCACTGTAGCCTACAACAAGTTCGACCATTTAACTGCCGTATTTTTCAAAAGATTTCTGTGGCAAGTGTGGGAAAATGTTACTCGTGCCAACTACTGAAAACGCATTTCTAGTGTTTTTCACAATTTTTTGTTGTGCTAACATTTCATATATTTAAAATAAAAAAAGAATTTCTTTTGTGTACGATTTTTTCCACATTTTTGTATTCATTTTTGGTGTGTTAAAAAAAGTAACAAAACTTATGAATTCCATTAAATAAAATCGTGTCTTTGCCATATTTTTTGGGAATTTTGTTGCTTTGTTGGTTTAAGCGTTATACATATTGTATTTGCAGCAGTCTATACTATGTTTACACCACGTTTGATGTTTGTAATTTCTTTACTAAAGTAGTTGTACTTAACTTGACAAAAATCACACATTAACAGAAACAGCAAACACTTGGCCATAAATGTCTATAAAGAGAGGAAAGAGAGAGAGAGCAAGAAAAAAAAACGCAATATTATGACATAAGTTGCACGTTTTTGCACCACAGGATAGCGATTGTAAAACATTTGAGAGATGTGTTTTTTATAAAATATATATATATATATATATATATATATATATATATATATATGTAAAAAAAGTTCTACAATGTTTAAAACGCCTGTAGAGGAAAAAGTGTTAAACAGAATTACTAACAACAACAGCTACAATAAAATCTCATAAGAAATAAAAGAAACCATGAATTTTGTTGCAGCCAAAGAACAAAAAAAGTGATAAAATATACAATACAAGTATAAATTGACACTTTAATTTTTTTCAGTTAATATTTTTCTGTTTTGTTTATTTTATGGAAAAATATTAAACGTGACCAGGATTTATGATATTTTATTAGGGTTTTTACATTAAATCATAATATTGGGATCTGATACTTTATTCTGATAAAAAGAAGTTACTTTATAAAATTGTTTTATTGATCTGCTTAAATTTAATATACTTTAGAAAAAGATTTGAAAACTTTAGCCCAATTATTGAAATAAATCGTTGAGCAAAATAAATCTAAATCAATCTTAACAGCTTGGAATTGTATTTAAATGCGCGCATTTTCAACATTTGATTTAATTTCTTTGACTTGGTATCACTTTGGCCCCTAATATAAATATTTCAACTAAAGCAAATTTTTATTGTTGTTTATCATGAACAAACCTAAAAATAATAGAAATAGTATGAATTTTTTTTTAACAATAAATCCTTTTCTCTATACATATTTACATAAAAGCCGAACCAAAACCAACAACAATGTACTAAATCGTGTAAAGTCAATGTTAAATATCATTACTTGGTCATTATTACTTCGATTTTTTGGTTATTTTTTTTTTCAGTAATTTTGTTAACAATTGACTGTTCAAACGAGACCTAAAACAAGCACAAATAATGCAACATAATAACAACAACATTAACCGCAACAAAAGACAAATAAAACAATAATAAAATAAGCAACAAAAAAAATCAAAAAACAAAATAAATAAAAATATAATGGTTAAAAATGATATCGATACTAAAGTCATTGAGTTTGCGTGTGGAGAAAGTTCACGTTTTCCTTGTTAAAAAAAAACAACCTGTTAATCTAAATATCTCACTCATAGAAAAAAAGCGCACCAAAAATTTACAAAAATACAATAGAGCACAAAAAACATTAAAAAAAATTAACTATATTTCGAAAATTATAAAAAAACCTACAAAAGACCATTACACACAAAAATTGGTATTTAAAGCAAAATAATGTAACAACTAAAATGTGACAACAATACTATTAACCAAACAGGTAAACTACTCATACTCTATTTAAAAAACAGTTTAAAATCATACAATAACTTGTATAAGACCTTTTAAAATATTTTAATAGACGTCGATGCTGGTAATCTCTTATTAAAATATAACGGTAAGATCATATTGAAACAAAGGAGAAGCACCATAGTCATCAAGCTCATAATCATCACCATTGTCGGTATGTATTTGGGTATCGTGTGTAATCATCATCTGCATCATAACAGCTATTTGTATCAGTCAAATGGAAATAGTTTCACTTTAATGCTTTTGTTTTAATATTGGTTATAATTGTTGCAATCAAATAATGAAAGCAATAGAGAAAAGTAATGAAAGTATTAATTTAAGTTAGATCGAATGTTTTTCAAGCTACCTAAATCCAATCAAGTCGATAGAAGACTTCATAAACCTCAGTACAAAACTAAAAATGGAATACAACCATAAATATTGCCCATCCAACGTCATAGGAGAAGACTGCTCCAAAGTTTTGTCCGTTTTGTCTTGAGATTTTTGTCAAATCATATTGTGAATGGAAGGTCTAGTAAATCATTATCTCCTAAACTACTAATTGAATTAAATTGCACAAATATATACTTAATAATACGAGATAATTAGATGTGTAAGAATTTTATATATAACATTCTTACTGCAAGAATATTTTAGATCGTTCTCAAAAACTTTCTTATACATTTAAATTATATCTAGATAGTAGTTTAGGAGATAAAGATCGCAGTGGTAGTATAAATTTTAGCTGTATGACTTCGAATATGTTCTAATTTTAGGAAAATTGTATATTGTTCGTTGCTGTTGTTACTTATAAGAAATTTTTGGTAGGAATCTATTAGATGGCTTAGGAACTGTATCTGTAACAAAATTGTATTAATTTGAAAAATATCATTACTTATACAATGCATATATACAGTCTTTCTTCCAAATTCTTAAACCATATTCTATTTTTAAACCATATTAATGTTACTATACCCATGACAATAAAATGTTTCGAGTAAATATAATATTTATCCTTTTCACAAACTTAGTGGAAAAATTAAAGTTGTTTGTTTTTAAATATATGTTTGTTTTCCAACTTCATTGTAATTCTCATTTAATTTATATATCAATCGATATAACTAGACAAAATTTGGTTATACTCAGAGTTATTCAAGCAATAAAATATATTGATTAACTACCTTTAAAGGGTTCCGTTAAAAAAGCATTTGAACCGCATATGGTGGTACAAATGAATATAATTAATGAACAAATAATATGTAAATATTCATAAAAGTAATATTTTATTAATACGTTTTATTTTAATATATGGTAACATGGAATAATAATATGACAAAATGAAATAATAATATGATAAGATTGGATAACCATATGATAACATGGGATAATAATATGACAGAATGGAAAAATATGACAATGTGGTATAATAATATATTAATTTATTTATTTAAAATTTTAGTTGATACATTAATGTATATACTAAATATGTATAAGCTATAGCAACTAGGCCTTAAGCTGGAATATTTACAAAAAATATATAAAATAAAAAAATATATAAGTAGGTACATAAGTTATTATTTGTAATATAATCTTAACATTTGTTATAATTAATTTATGTTAACAATGTTTATTAAATTTTATCATATAATTTGGTAGTTTTCAAAAAGTTTGTTATTTGTTTAATAGAATTTTCACTAGGTGATGAGAGTAATGTAAAAGTATTGGTGTTTCCGAATTATCTAAGTTTTTATGGTACAAGTTTTGGATAATCTGTGAGGATGTGAGAAATAGTAAGGGGAGTATTAATGTTGTAGTTGCACATAGGGGAGTTAGTTTTCTTCATGATGTAATCATGAGTGATTCTGGTATGTCCCAATATAAGTCTCATGAATTTTACGAAATCCTTAAGGTTTACGTTATTGTTGTAGAGGCTCCAGCTATATATATTGATTATATTTGAATTTATCGATTTGTACCATTCATTTGTTAGATTCCATATAGTTGAGTTACATTCAACTATCTGATTCGTGACATATTTACTAATGAGTTGTAATATATATAATATTTTCTAATATCTGAAAATTTTCTTTTATTTGTGCCTATTAATGATGAGTTGTAATATATATAATATATAAAGATAAAATAATAATATAATAACATCAAATCATAATCTTATAGAATGGGATAATGATGTAGTAAGATTGTTCAATTATATATAAAACTAGAATCATAACATGAAAAAATAAAACATAAAATCGGATACAATATAACAAAATAGAATCATAATAATTTATTTATTTATTTTATTTAGTTGTTACTTATAATCATTTCAATCATAATATGTTGCACTTAAATTATGGTCACTACAATTATATTTTTTCTCTCCGTTCAGAGCGAACAAAACTAAAGGTGAAATTGAACATTAATAAAAGTTTCTATTTAAATGTAGAAGCACAAAATGTTAAGAAAGTATCCTATATATAAAGTATTAAAAATATATATGATTTATTAAAAATTGCGTAAATTTTTCCATAGGATATTATCTGATATGCTGCAAAATATAGACAAGTAATATTATTATATTTTGTGTATTACTCTACATTTTATAATTTTCTTAAAAGTTGTATATCCTTCGAAATTTTGAAGTCCTTTTTAAGAGGAATTTCACATCCTGGACACAACAACAAGGGCTTTAAACTACTTAAATTTTCTCATTCTTCTACATTTTTTGTTTTCGTGTTTATACTTTTTGTCCTCATTCGATCTTATATAAAATAAACGGACTTTGTGGATAAATTCTAAGCCTTCCTTGTTACTGCGAAGGCTTTTAACAATTATATAGAGGGTAGTCGAATTTTTTAAAACAAAATTTTTTTATTTTTTTTTTGTTTTTTTTTTTTGGACAGGGATTAACTATATCTCATTGTTGTGTCTGAAATAGTCAACGAAAATTAAAAAAAAAAAAATAACAGTTTTTCGCGAGGCATATTTATATACATATAAATCTTTAATTTGGGTACAAAAATAACGAAAATCATGATTCACGAAAACTTGTATTTTCGACAATTGCTTTAGAAGAGTGTCCAAAAGGGCCAATGGCTCCACAATGAAATATACATTAATGAGAGAATTCGGAAAAGATTTCTTTTATCATTACAAAACAAAAATGTCCCCGAGCTTTCTAGCCTAATCTCGCTTCTTTTCATTACAGCAAAAAACAATTCACTGGTATCAAACTTGATGAGCCCAATCCACCAAAGGGTTCGGAACTCTTTCTATTTGAAAAGTATTAAGTTTTATTATGAAAACATTTAAAGACCAGTTAAAATGAAAAGGTTAATTCAAAACTTCAATACTGCCGCGTTTAGTAAAAAAATGCACTATTTCAGTTTTATCATGCACACTCCTTATTTTTTAGACGATGTTGCACTAGTATGAGTGTGTCCTGAATGAGAATATGGACCATTATCAACAATTTCTGTTTTTTGGTGTTAGGAAAAAAGAGTAAAATTATATAGATTTTAAGTTGTTGAAGTTTATATATAATTCTGGTAAAATTTAATCACCGTATCTAAACATACTTGGTTATTTTATAATGTTTAATTGTATAATTGTAGATATTTTAAGGATTCCAAGTAAAATTTAAAAAATTTCTTTATTCTCGATTTTTAAAAATTTCGCGAAAAATGGGTTCACATTAAAGTTCTTTCTTCATATACGAAAATGTATTTTATTCAATTTTATTTAAAAAATTATTTAATATTTTGATGCTTTTTTTAACCTAAGAACAACTTTCGAAATTTGTTGGTGCGTCTGTGTATTTCCATTGAAACATCTACTTATTATGATAACTATGGAAAAATTTATGCTGTGTGTGTTCCTGTTTTGACAAATATATGCCGTATTTAATTTCCAACGACTTTTGACTTAAATTAATGTCCCGATCAGTTATATGTATGCTATTCTTGTAAATATCTACATATCCAAGATTTGCCAAATATGTAATTTGCTATATAAAAATACAAAAAAAAATTTCAATTTTTGCATAATTTTCAAAAAGTTCTTACAATTTTTTTCATTAAATTTATTTTATGTGCACTTTCCATTTTAAAGTAATCAATAATATTATTACTAGTATTATTCCACATATACTTTCGAATTTGCCTTTCGAGAAACTAATATTTAGAAATTTTCGCCCCTATTTTCCTACTTTTAAGACTGTTGACCGCATTGACTACTTAGAGCGCAACAAGTAGATATAATGCAAAATAACAACTAATAACAGTCAATATCTGACGAGTTAAACATTTTCTATATATACTTATTTAATAATACAAGAAAAGAGTAACTTGTTTATAAGCTTATAATTTTATGAAATAAATATACGAATATTTATTAGGACAAAATGCTCCCTTTTTTGGTTTGGATATCACACCAGATATAAATTGATAGAAATAATACGATATTTGTTTTCAATATAAGGATAAGATTGTTTCTTTAAAACGTTTCTAAAGGTGTAATCGATTTATGAATCGTTAATACTTTTGTTTTGCAATTCTAACTAAAAATGTAAATGAACCCAATTATTTGCTAACAATGTAGGGTATTTAAGTTTTTTGACTTTTTTCAAGTTCAACTGTTTTAGGGGAGAAATAGTCTAAAAGAAAAAATTGTTTAAACATTTTGGTTTACATGCGGGCATTTCACTTTGAGAACAAAAAACAAAAATCAAAACTAAAGCAATGATTTTGATAGCAGCCACCAAAACCACTGCCACCAACACCATCATCAACAAAAGCGAAACAAGTCGTCTCATTTTGTCTAGTCATACTTTATGGTTAAAAAAAACTTGAGGCCAGCAATAGAAAGCTATTTTTTTTTATTTCTTCTTAAAAAAAACACCAGAAAAATAAGATCATTTAACAAATACTCATTATTTTTAGTTCAATAAACAGCCGGCATTCCAAGCTCTAAATCTTTATAGATATCTGAACAAATAGATGGACGGACTGCACTGATAGCTTAACAACAACCAAATATTTGATTCAACAAAAACCAAAAAAATCTTTAAAGAAAATAAAAACCATATTCAAAATAATCGAAATATCCACTAATGAAGATCACAGCTACTGTCAGCGTAATTGAAGTTATAATTGTGATCTATGGTTTTATATTACAGTTTAATTTCTTCTCTTCTTTTTTTCTTCTATACTTTAAGTACTTTAAAGTGGAGAAATCACTGTATATCGAGGGCCTATATTCAAAACCCTCTATCTCGAAAAACATAACATTTCAGGAGAGCAAAAAACCGTTTATTTCTTTTATTTTGCAAGTATTCAAAAAATTTTCATTTACCATATTTACTTAAAACCACGACTAAATATTACATATAATTAGTTTTCAACATTTTACAATATAGGCAATTTTTAATAAAGATAAAGGGTTTTTCACTTTTAAAATATTTAATGCCCAGCAAAAATATATAAAATATCATCCAAAGATGTTATTAAAAAGCGATTCAGATAAAATTTTCTGATATAAAACGTTGAGAATTTGCAAATACAAAATACAAAGTAATTTTTTTTTAACTGATGAAAAAGTACATAAAAAATTAATTTTACATGACATCCTATTCAGTGAGTAGGTATCAAAAAAGAGAATATCTTCCAATGATAAGGCTATTGTTAAATTCACAAATTCAGGATGTGTATAAATAAAATAATGATATGAAGCAACGGTTTTCAAATAAGGGTCTGTGACGAACTAGGGGTCCGTAAGAACATTCGTGAAAATTATTCTTGAATACACGAATTTTTAATGTAAATATTATTTAGAAGTTTAAATAAAAAATCCAATGAAAGCACGAAGCTATTTAAAAACGCAAATCATCAATTATCATCAAATTAAAGACAAAACTGGCACTTGCTGCAAGAAAAAACAATGAAGGAACCAGTGCTTTGCTTCGATTGAAAACATTATTAGCATGCTAAAGGCAATGATCAAATAAAGAAAGTGATGCTCTCCAATCACACAATATAAAGCAAACTTTACGATGAATCAGGAAAAACAATTAATTAAAAATATGAATTAATTTCTCTCATGAAATCCTACTCTTATTTTTTTTTTTTTGTAAATATATTATGATAAGAACCATAGAAAACAACTAAAAGTCCAACTCTTTTAATTCGCTCACCAAAAACAAAAACACTCTCTTTAAACGTATTAATTAGTTCTACTAATACATACAAAGTGTTTGGTTTTTTTGACAGCTGAGTTAGGTTTTTTGAGAGCAAGTTGGACTTCTTGTAATGTCGTTACAATTTCCTTTCCAAATTTTAAGCATAGAATAAAGATAAAGATGGCTAAAATTTTCTAGGATGAGTATGCTGAGTATACAAAACTTTTATTTCGTAGAGAAGTTTGCGGGATATAAAAATAGCATTTGCTTAAACGGCTTTATAATTTAAAAACGGAAAAATTCTTTTAATATGAATATCGATAAAATAACGAATTTATTTTAGAAAGAGTTAAAATGTAACGCATGTGTTAAATTTAATTTTGATTTCAAAGCACTTCAGTTGAAATATAACGAAGTTTATCCGCTTGTTTGCTCCGAAGCCCTAAAACTATTAGAACAATTTTCATCAATATATATAAATTTATATTTATGAAACTACTCTTTTGTCCATCAGAACAAATAACCGATCTTTTGTGGACGCAGAGAATGAGATTAGATATATATTATCCGAAAAAATCTTTTCATATTGAAGATCTCATGAAGTAAAAACAATGTCGCAATTATTGATATTAATTTTAAATTATTTTATCTAATTTTTAAACTAGTCAAGGTTGTAGTGGGACGCGCTTCTATTACAATACTTTATTTTGGAATCGGGGCAGAGGATATTGAAGTAAAAATTATTTATCGGTTAAATGAAAAAACTATTAGAGCAAAAGTTTCAAAATTGTATAGTAATAATTTCCTTATCTTAATTATCGTATATCTATATTTATATATATATATATATATATCGTATATATATATTTTAGTGAAAATATCGAGATTTTGTGGGAATAATTTTTTTTGTCAAGTTCCATATTTGAGATGAAAATAAGTAGGTAGCTTTACAAAGTGAATGTTTATTATTATGTATCTAAAGAATTATTCAAGCGATTTAATTTTTTTTTCTTTTTTTGCACAGACTCATATTCAGCATATATAAATTAATTAGTTTATATATATATTTTACTTAAACTGGTAACAAATAAAATAATTACTAAGACAGATAGAGAGTTTTTCAAAAATAAAATAAAACATTTATTTTATAAGATAGATTAATATAAAAACGTTGATAAAATTGCAGAAACTAGGGATTTTCACTTGAAATTTATACAATAGATGAGACTTGTTATAGGGTATATAATGACATCAAAAATGCAGTTTCATTAAATCCTGAGATAGAAGGTTTTGAATATATGCCCTCGATATGTTGTTGTTGCTATTTCTGGTAAAAAATAAAGTGGAACTTTGACAACAACAAGTTTATTATGGATTTTTTGCTTTTGTATTTGTAAACCATTTATTTATGTTAGTTAAATCATTTTACATATAAACAGAAATTGTTTGACTTGAAGGGGTATTCGTTCTTTTAAGTGCCACTTTATGTGGCACAATAGTAATTCATTTATTGGCATCAGGTTGTTTGTTATTTAGTGAGTTTATATGAATATTATTTTTAGTTTATTGCTCTGAAATTGAAATGTCATAATTATGGTAATTTTTGTTTGGAATATTGTTTTTTATTTTTTATTTTTTTTTTTTTTTTTTTTTTTGCTTTAGTTGACAGAAAACTTATGTACGTTGTAATATTTTTATTATATGCCATAAATTACCTTGGTTTGTTAAGGAAGTACTTAACACAAATTTGAATAAGTGTATTTACATTATTGAATGTTTGTATTATGAGCAATTTAATTGGTAAGTAAAGTGAAATGATGTTATTAAAAAAATAACTAGCAGACTGTAGTAAAGTAATTCCATCAATAAAAAATGTCTCTTTTGATCAATAGTAAATAAAATTGATTTCCTGTAAAAATAAAACATTTTAATCTCTTAATCGCTAAACACCTTTTTAAATATAATTAAAACATCATTTAATTTAAGTAATTTACTACAGTAATAACATTACCTGTCTTCCATTCAACTTTAGGAAATCGCCATAATCTTGTAATAAAACTGAGAAATTAAGAATAAAAATCCAAAATTAATATATTTACTACATCCCATCTTTATACACTCCCAAAACAAACAGAAGTGTAAAGCTGTCTACCTTAAAATACTTTAACTCTAAAAAAACTAAATTATAAACACCATTAAAACTTTTTAAACTATAGTAATAACATAAAAAATCTAAAGAAGAAATGATGATGACCTTTTCATCTAAACACGACAACTTAAGGTCAAAAACAATCAAAACGTTTAATATTTATTTTGCTTCTTCTTGTAAGCCGCCTTTAAAAGCAGCCATACTAGCAGCATCTAAGAAACTAAACAACAACAATAAGTATTATTACTAGCATCAAAGACTAAGTTTAACAGAAGCATTTTGTTAAAACGATGTATAAACACTCGTCTCTAACTGACTAACTGCACTTTGTTACACTCTCGTAATAGTTCATAATAATTATTTCATATAATTTTTCATACAATGAAAGTTTTAGCAAACAACAGCAATAATAGTAATATTAACAACAACTCTATATACAACTCCTACTGACACTTTGCGCTTGTAGATTGAGAAAAATATTAGCGAGTTTAGTTTTAAGTGTTGAAAACGAATTTTGAATACTCTGTAAATACATATTGACGACCCTAATAAGATCTTCAATAATAATAATAATAATAATAATAATAATAATAATAATAATGATAATAATAATAATAATAATAATAATAATAGTAATAATAACAATAATAATAATAATAATAATAATAATAATAATAAAAATAGCAATAATAATAATAATAATAAGGAAAAAATATTATAAATTTATTAACATATAGTAATAAATAACAATTCGAATCAATTAAAAAAAAAAAACGAAGCTAAGTTTTAAATTTTTAAATTTTTACAAAGAATTGCGGTTAATAGCGAAGGCTATTAATTGATAGGAAAAATCAGTCGTTATAAAGAAGGTTAGTCTAGATCAAAATAAGGGGAAGTATCAGGTATACATAGATATATTTTAGTAATGACTTAATGTTCATGGAAAAAATTACACTTTTTCGTACGAAAATTAATATATTATATGATAAGATTTCGGAATAAAGTCGGACTTTTTTAGGTTGAGTATAGTTCTAAATTTGGACTGGATTAAAATGACTTACTAAGCAGTCAGCCTTCTACTGCAACGCTTTTTTTTTTCATTAACCTCCTGTTGTTATAAATCAACGAAGAATTTATTATGTCAAATTGTATGCAAGACAAGAAATAAATTTGAAATTTATTTGTTGTTTTCTGATATAACTTATATTTCTTCTAATAGGATACATTGTAATTTATAGTATTGTTAGTCAAAAAGTAGGCATGTTGTGAGAGTGGCCCACTATAAAGATACGTTTTTGCATAGAGTCAATGAAATAGTGTGGGAGTGGTGAACAATGAGGACAGGATTTTGCACAGAACCAATGACGTTATATACATGTGCCACATTTCATGTCAGTCGCTTTAATAGTAATGTTAAAAATTGAGAAAATTACTTTTTAGAAAAGTAGGCTTAAAATGTGTGAGTGTTAAATTCCGGTAAAGCTTATGTTTTTCTCTTTAATACACCCTGACTCTACACCAAGTTTTATGTTCATAGGTTTGGTAATTTTGGTGTATTTATATCACAAAGATAGACTAATATCGCTTCCGTAAGTAGATATGGTGAACAATGGAGACAAGGGTTTGCATAGAACCAACGACGATCTATATATGTACCTAATTTCATGTACACACAAAGAAAAAATAGTTGATAGCAATCACAATTGAATACTGTCATATTATGGTCGGAGTTTATGGTTGTCTGTAAATTATATTATGGTTGGATGTATCACCATAAAATATGAAATATTGGCTTGATATTATGTTTATAACAAAGATATGGTTGAATTACATTAAAGTATTGTTAATCTGCAACCATATTTTTGTTGAATATGTACATGATTAATGCATACAGCATTAATATAGTTAAATCACAATACAAATATTGTTGATATGCAACCATATTTTTGTTGTATATGTACCTGACTCATGGCTGAACAGCATCTATATTTTTGTTGTTTAAGTACTTGATTCATGTACATGTATAACAAGTACGACCCGTTATTCCTAAAAATAAAGAAATAAATTTTATTTGGTATTTATTTAACGTAAAATTAATTATAATTTAGTAATATTATTGTGTTTTAATATTGCATAATACAAGGAAAGTTTCATTTAAATATGCAATACTTTCTTTATTAACATAAATATATCCAATATAGTTTGACTCAAACGAATTTAAATTAACAATGGAATATATGTCTTCATATTTTATGCGAAAAACTTACTTATTTTTAGTACTCCGAAGATAACCTATTGTGTTGTTTTCGGTATGTATTATACATTTAAATTATTTTCGCAATCTAAGATACTTATGTAAAATATTTATATCTTATTTAGTTTTAATTAAAATAATTAATTTTAACTAACTCACTTTTTTAAATAAACATTCAGAATATTTTTAGCACGCCCACAGATAACCAGCTCTATGCAAAAAACACACAAAACTGAATAAAAATCAGCAAGAATACTTGTAGTCAAGTACTAATTATGTATATTGCTGACAAAACAAAACAAAAATTTCAAATTACAAACACAATAATATTTTTAGGTATTGAAAATAATTTTTTGCATATTGAATTAAGAATAATAACGTGGTTCTTATTTAAACATATTGCTTAGTATGTTGCGCCAACAATATAATTGTGAAATGAGAACAAAAGTATAATTACTACAACAAAATTGTTTTTATTATAAAATATATTCAACAATAAACATGTTTGCAATGACAATATATTATTGCGGTGAAAATAATATTGTTGGCACAACCATATTGCAAAATATTTTTTTTTTGCGTATAGTAACATAAAAAATTGAGAAAATTAATTTTTTTAAAAGTAGATGTAAAATGTGGGAGTAGCATCCGATACAGTTATGCCACAGCTTATGTTTTTCCTATAGGATATGCTATCTGCGCACCAAATTTTATTTTCATATATTTGGTTATTTAGGTAAAATGACGTCACAAAAGTAGACTCCCAATAAACATTTTCGCAATTTTTATGAAAACTTTAATTTCATAATCAAAGCTTTAGAAATACTTAATTTGCAGTATTAAGAATCCAAAAACATTTTTGATGAATTCATTCAAAATTGAATTTCGTGTATAGTAGATGGGCTTACAAAAGGGCCTATGTGCATTCTTTAATAACTTTTCAAGAGACAAGGAAACTATTTTTTATTTTTGAGTCATACAAAATTACATATTCATCATTTTTTGTGTGTAAACGTAAATGCAAGCTCAAAAGGAAAAATAAAAATTTCAGAAAGAAAAATTGCCGTTGTGACCTTAGACTAAAGTAAAAAGGCCTAATTTTTAATGTCGACGATTCTTTTACGATTTAAAATAGTCGATTTGACGATTTTTACGATCTTTTTCTCAAAATTTGACGATCTTTTTTATCAAATCTACATGTATTTTGTTCTTGTATGAATTAGGTTTTTGATAATTTAATTAGGTTCCTTTCTCTCAGATAACTATATTCTTATTAGTCTATGGCTGTAATTTTCAAATGTTATTTCAGCCTGACGTTTTAACTACATAAAAGCTACTATAATATTACAGATTTTATGTTAATCGCTTAAACTTAAATAAATTGACAGCTTGTAGGGAAAACTCTCCACAACGTTTCGGATGATACAAAATAATGTATTTGCATGTCTTATTTTCCAGTGGAGTCTGATTTAGGCGTAACATACTATAATCATTAAAAATATGAATAACTTGTAAAAATTGAATAATAATTTTCAAATAAATCATAATGTTTACGTTCGAAAAATACTTGATGACGTACCAGTATCGAAATGACTTTTGTACCTATATTAACATAATTTTCTGAAAAAGCGTTTTACTTTTTCTGAAGACTAGCTATAATTAATCATGGCTTCTATATAAAATTTTTCATTTGAAAGCATTTGGCATGCATTTTGGACTTGAACAAGTATCAGATAGAGGAGTGTCTAATGTAAACCAAAACATTATAGACGTCATTTGGAGTTTTTAAAGTAACTCCTAGAAACTTCATCTTGAATGACCCCAAGGTATAGCAATCGCAAAATAATTACTCTGTGGTCCCACTACAAAGTTTTTCATTTGCACATTACCCAAAATAAATTAGTGGTATCTCAAGCCAAAATGTTTGGTGAATAATTCCGTTAGTCATTTAATATTGTTCTTATTCCACAGTAATAACTGTCTGACTGCTTAGTCTTAACGTACGTCATTGCTTTCCTAACATGTAGTATATTCAGACACAAGTCGCGATCCGCTTACAGTTTTTTTTTCACCATAATTCGAAAGCGGTTTGTCCGGAAAAGTATTTTTCGCCACTAAAAATACTGCTAATAAAATTGACGGATGTATTTTATTAAAATAGGAATCATCTTAATTGCATTAAATACAACATTATGATAAAAGAGAACGAATGCCATTTTTATGAGTTTTTTAATTTTGTATAAAATTGATTTTTTTTTAATTTTATAATATTTCAAAAGATATTAATATATGCATTTCTCATGATATTCTATAATATAAAAAATTATGCACGCATGACTTGAAGATAATTTAAGTTTGAATTTTTGCAATTTTATTGGTCTAAACGAGACAACTTGTTCTCAAGATATGCTGCATTATATGGTGCGTGTGTTTTACTGGCCTAGAACTTCATAACCATATGTATACAAGTTGACAAAGAAATCTCCCGCTGCAGAAAAAAGGTTTTAATTTTGTCGGTCTGTGTAACCGCCTATTTATTATTTAAAAATAAAATACAGTACCAGAAAATACTAAAATTTTAAAGCTCGTTTCATAGACTATAGTAAGTATTAACAAATATCTCCGAATTACCCAGCAAAAGCTTTGCTTTCCTGGAAAGCTAGTAGGTATAATATATAATTGAATAACTAGTTATTTTTGTTCGAGTTGTCCTTAAATTCATGTAGTTATTTTTAGACTCTAGGGGTACCTAAACGAAAAAAAATTGCCTTCAGTGAAATTTGAACTTGAACATAAATTAACCATTCATTTTTAGTGATTAATGTCTTACTCAATACACCATCTCGCACTTAATTTTCTAAGTGACAACAACTTTTTAGTAAAAAATATCTTTTTAGACATTTTGTTTTAAAAGATTAACAGCATCAGAATGGAGTTAAACCTTTTTGTAGTTAAGCCAAATAATGATGACGCTTCATTACCAAGAAACTACTTTGGTAAGTGGTTTCCATTACCGAAAATCAAAAAGTTTTCGCTGGGTAATAATGTAACTGAAAATAAACTGAGATTGGATCTCTTGAAAGATTCTTGTTCCATTGTATTTATCCAGTGATGAGAAACGAGTAAATTTTAAGGATTTTTGGAGCTGTGTTACAAACTTTATACCAATCTTGACATACCCACCACACAATCATTTCAAACTCATGAAAAACATTTGCTTTTTAAACGAATGATTTTGAGCATAACAAAATATTGTTACAATAAAGTAAAATGTTAAAACTTAATGAATGAGATGATGGCGTGTTTGTTTTAAATCATCATTGTGCTTTGGCAAAAAAAGTTAAATCGTTAAAGGCTCTTTGAGGTTTTTCTCCTGGGTTAAAAAAAGCATTTCATTATGAGCAGGATAACCAAAAATATGCGCTAAAAAGGTGTTTTATAAAAAAAGTATGCTCTTAAGATATAATATTTTGTGACTAAATTTTAATAATTATTGAATGATAGGTAATATTCATGCTAAAAGTAGTTTGATTTTTATATTTTATATTTTCCTTTTTTCACTTAAAAACGCTCAATTCTAATAGATTTTATTAGGAAATCACAAATTTTCTATCAGTTTATAAAATGAAAATTATTAGAGAATCGGATTTGAAAAATTTATGTAACGGTAAGAAGAAAATTTTACTAATGGCAAAATATGTAAAAAATTATATTCGGGGCAAAATTATACTCTTTAGTAAAATATATGCAAAATTATGCACTTATGTAAAAAATATTGTATTTAAATTGCTAAAATGTGCTTTAAAATAAGAATTTTCTATAAAAATATAACAAAATATGCTATATTTGTTAAGTTAAGTGAAAAATATGCTGTAATAAATAGATGCCAAAATTCTTAAAATTGTTTGAAACGGATAAATAACTAACAGTTTGGTTCATTTGAAGCTCAGAAAAAAATATGATTTTGCATATTTTTGGTTGCCCTGGTTATGGGACATATAGTAGGCGATATTTAACTGAAACAATATCAGTGGCGGTAATAAACAAAGGTGGAAGGATAAATAGAAACTATGCAGATAAACAACTGTAATAAACTATTACAAGTGTTTTTTGACTAAATGGATAAAATGAATAATGTTTTTCAGATAAAATTAGCAAAAGTTATTTGGTTTATTTTTGTTAATGATCGTACTAGAACTAAATAGTTTTATGGGAAATTAAAAATGAAAATAAATAAATTTATATGGGAGCTAAATAGTAGTAAAAGGGTAATTGGAAATAGAAGTTTGTAATTTTGTTATTTAAATTTTAATAACTTTAGAGAATGTTTATAAATTGATATAATGATAGTAGAATTGTTAAAATAGTTGTGCAGATAATTAGGCAGTTGCACTTCGACAAATATTGTTAAAAATAAGATTTTTAAAAAATGTCTAAAGGTAGTGTAATTTTATTTATTTCGTCAGAGAAATTGTGTTTGTATCATGTCATTTCAGTAGTTATATCATTTAATCTTTTGCTATTTATACATGACTTCCTTGCATATGTTTTTTTTAAGAAAATAAGCAAAAAATTAACGCTACTGTTCGTTGAAGCATTTTCATTGATCCAAATGTTTAGTTTAAGATAAAAACCTCAGACAATACTCAGTTTTGAAAGATTTCAAATCATTATACTAAGAGTTGCCATATTATTTCCACTTGTGACATGAATTTTAAATACAAAATAATGCAAGAAACTGAAATAACCAGCTGTTAACAAAAGGCGTGTTTAGTTTCTTATGCAAAAAAAAAAAAAAAAAAAAAACATGACAAACATCTAAGTATTAAAAAAAAAAAAAATAAAAGAAAAGTTTCACTTCGCTATTTAAGGAAATAACGATAGAAATGTCCATTTTTGAGGCGTGCAAATGTTTCCTTAAAGAAAAATTTAAAACAAACCCAAAAACTCTAAAATAAAATGAAATGAAAGAAATGAAGACAATAATATATGAAACTTAAGACAAGTAACTGAATTACAAAAACAATAATCGAACCAATAGTGGGTGAATAGGTCAAATGGCAGCTAAAAGAAATAAAATAAAAGCAGCAAAAAAATACTTATTTTTGGCACTAAAGGCAAATCCGACAAGATAAAAATAAAACGAAATAAAGCGAAATAAAACCAAACCGCAATATAGAAAAAAACTAAAATGTATTCAAATCATCACAGTTTGGCCGCAAATCGACAATATTTTAAACAATATATCAGCAACTAAAAAAAACAAAAACAAAAAAAAACATTGAAGAATTAAAAAAGTTTTTTATTTTAAACGTTTTTTGCTTTTAAAAATCTACACCATTTCTAAAAGATTTTGAACTATTCGCGCTATGAAACTCTTGTATTTAATATAATTTAAATTAATACCCTACACATCTCTGATTTTAAATATCAATAGTACATAAAGTTACATTTTTGTTAAGGTTGAATTTATGTTTTAAAAAATGTTATATGATTTTTACTTAGAATGGAAGATTGAAATGATTACAATTATTTAAAATATTTTCAGAATTAATTTAAATACTTAAATTTTTCTTTCCATAGAATGTATTGTCGTTTGAACGGTGTAAAGTTTTGGAATTTCGCTTTAGCTTAAAAAAATGTTTAACTTTTTTTCGCATATAAAAATATTCATAAATCACAGCACAAATGTTGTGCGCAGAAATTTTGCACACTTTCTTGAACCAAACCAAACCAAAACCGAAATAAACAAAAAAATAGACATAAAGTAACATTAATCGTGATGATCTTTCTTCAATATGATCAATAACGCTGCTGATGATGATGGTGGCACAACTGGCAGGTATAGTGTATAACAGCTAAGGAAACTAATGCATTTTTTTAAACATTTCTAATCCGTTATATTTCATAATAGTAACAAAAAAAAAAAAAAAAAAAAAAAACAATTAATTAATATACGAGTACCAAAATATTAAAAATTTCAATTACTTTGCTCCGCATTTCACAATATGTAAACAAAAAAAGTAAGTTTGAAAGGAGAAGACACATTTTTTTAATAATTTATATATCAGATTTCTTTTAATTCATGTGTGAATAAATGTATTTTTATGTTACCCGTATAGATGCTGTGCTTTTTAACACTTTGTTTAATTTAAACAAAAGAAAGCTGCAGGCTAATCAATATTGATTTTTATTTTCTTTCACAATTACAACTAAGTATTACACAAGGTGGATCATACAAATTTCGTTTTACATAATTGAATTTTATTTTGGCATTTATGTGAAGTATTAATTAATACCCTATAAAAAATATATTATAAAATACATCTTATATATTACACTTCACAGTGGTTCCAAAACGTTTTTTTTTTTTTTTTTTTGGAAATAGTTCTGTAACTTGTAAATCGTTAGAGATATCTCAATGAAATTGCACCTGGCCAGAGAAGAGGTATTTTCGAATTGATTTAAAGGAGCGGATCAGGGTGGAACTGTGTAGACCTTCCAAGTTGGTGATCTTAGGTATCCTATTTTTTTAATCGCCATAAATTCATTATGATTTGACAGAAAAAAATTGCATATAGATAGACCTTATAAATCCCTATAAAAAATAGGCTTACATGTGTAGGTATCTCTTTCAGTTTAAGAGTTATTTAGGTCGAAATAAATTTTTCACTCATTTTTAACCTCTTTTTATGTTTGACGGGCTCAAATTTACCCTTTCCTTGAATATTCATGACATTTCTTGCGAAATTCTAAATAATATTGCTACAACTATCGTATAAATATACAAATTAAACAAAAAGTTAGTATATTAATCTGAAGTTTGATCTCTAAAAAATTTTCATATCTTCTGGGTTCTTTTTCAAAAAAGCGGCAATATATTTTTTAGTTATAAAATTAGCTTTTTTTTGTTCTACCCCATATAATTTTTTAATATTTTTAAAATGAATCTTAATGTAAATGCGTGTAAACTAAACGCGAATGCTCTTGGGACAACGGTTTCGCCATAAGCCATATCCAAACTTTGTCAATTTTCCACAATTTTTTTAAATTTGTTTGTAAAATTCTCAAATCGCAAAGCTGGGGTTAAACAGAAATTATGTTAATAAAATACCTCCACAAAAATTAATTTCTGAAGGATGCCTCTAATAACGATAGCGTGACAATTTGATTGAAAAAAAGTCAATTTTTAAAACACGTTTATTCCGGATTGGAATTTTGAGTATTTTGGTACAAAACGGTGGGTGAGCTTTCAATTCCCTGATTTTAAGCATTTATATTTTATTTAGGTCCAAATATTAACATTATTTCTAAAAAAATATACTTAAAAATTAAATTTTAAGTTTTTTAGGTCATGGTCTGAAGAAATTTGACCGTATTTATTTTAACATCCCTGATTTTAGAAAAACTTTATCTATATTATACCAAAATTTCATTGGAATATCTCCACTCGTTTAAATCTTATTTAGGTCCAAATGTTAACACTATTTCTCAAAAATATACTTCAAATCCAAAATTTAAGTTTTTCGGGACATGGCTATATATTTTAATATATATATATATATATATATATATATATATATATATTATATATATTATATATATTTTAATATATATATATATATATATATATATATATTATATATATTATATATATATATATATATATATATATATATATATATATATATATATATATATATATATATATTTTTATATGAAAAATGCAAACATGCTACAAGTACAACATCATTGTGAAGGTAACAGAAGAAGTTAACATTGCATTTACATTTTCCATAAAATACATGGGAAAAGTGCTAAAAATTACCTAAAAATAAAAGTTTTTTGATAGTTTTCAAGCAAAAGTATAAACATTTTATGAAAGTATTTAGTATCATAGAAAATGTTAGAACATGGAAAATCGGAATTAGTGAAAATATATTAAATACGGTCAAATTTCTTCATACCATGACTTGAAAACTTAAAATTTTAATTTTAAGTATATTTTTTAGAAATAATGTTAATATTTAGAACTAAATAAAATTTAAAAGACTGGAGATATTGTAATAAAATTTTGACACAATATAGACAGGCTTGCTTTAAATATTGCAATTAAAAACACCCACCACTTTGTGCCAAAATACCTAAAATCCCAACTTGGAAAGTAAATGTTTTAAAAATTGACTTTTTCCATTCAAATGGTCAAATGGTTATAAGAGGCATCCGTCCAAAAATACTATTTGCGAATTAACACAACATATAGAAGTATTTGATTAATATAATCTTTGTTTGATGCCAGCTTTCCTATTTAAGAATTTTATAAATAAATTTAAAAAGGAATTTGAAAATTTACGAAGTTTAGATTGGGCTTGTGGAGAGAGCGTTTCTCTCAGCGCCTTCGAGTTTGCCTTACAGGCACCTACATTAAGATTCCTTTCGAAAACTTAAAAGAAATTATACGGGACAGAACAAAAAATAAATTTTATAAGCAAAAAAATATTGTACAATTTTGAAGAACAAAAAAAAAAAAAAAAAAAAAAAATATTAAATTTTTTTAAAGTTCCAAATTCAGATTATTATAACTTTTTGTCTAATCTATATATTTATATATATTGTCTAGTCGATATATATATACGATTCTGGAAACAGTATTATTTACAATTTTGTAAGGAATCTGATGAATATTAAAAAAAATTGTGGCCAATACTGAGCCCTGCAAGATAAAAAAAAATAAAAAAAGAAGTTAAAAGGTTAAAGTGAGTGAAAAATGTATTTCGAATTAAATATATTTTAAACTAAAAGAAATAACCTACATATATAAGCAATACCTATATATGTAATTTTTATTTGTGTCAAATCATAAGTGAATTTTTTGGCGATTTAAAAAAATACATACCCAATATGAACATTTTTTGAGGTCTACCCACTCCTCCCTAACGCGCTAGGAATCTGTGCTTCTTCAAATCAATTCGAAAATTCTTCGTCTCTGGCCACGTAAAAATTTATTGGGTGACCACTGTGCACTCTACAACAAAAATCAGATATTTTTCTCACGCATGGTAAATGCCATATGCGTGTGAAAATATAGACTTAAATAGTTTAAATGCATTTTCAGTTCTTCATTTTGTGTTCGTTTTTTCTTTTCAAAGAACTTTAAAGTTTTGAAGAATGCGCGACAGCTTTATTTGGAAAACCTTAATATATATGAAAACTTAAACAACCGTAAGTTTAGTATTTCCATTTTTTTAATTTTAAATTCATTAGTATTGGCAAATATTTTCATATTTTATTTAATTTTATTTCATGAATAAATAACATGAAAAAATCTGTAGTCAGTCAAACGTGACTATACAGTATTATATACAAATGTTAAATTTATATTCGAGCAATGTCCTAACATTGAAACTATGAACATATTTAAACCGATATTTATTAAACCTTATACCGCGGTTTATATACTTACACAAAACTTATTAACGGCAAATTTAATTAAAAATCTGGAATTTATATAAACCTTGGGCGCCTAAAGTGATTTTCAGGAGTGGATCTTATATAAGAACTATGTTCAATTATGGATCGATCCTCTTGAAATTTGATAGTGCGATTTATAGTTTTATAAACTTTAATTGTTGCGAATAAAATCATAAACTAAATTATTTATAAGCTAATTATTTATATACTCGAATACAAAGTAATAATGTAAAATTTTATTTCGATACTAAAATGTTTACAGTATTTATACTCCTTTAAATAATTTTCGGGAAGGGGCCTTACAAGGAAACTATGGTCAATTATGCAACCAAACTCTTTAAATTTGATAATATATCTAATGCCAATAAAAATCCTATCTACATCGAATTTCATGTAAATATTTGCATATTCAAGACAATTCTTATCACTTAAGCATATTTCTGTGAAATATTTTAAGGGAATCGATTTCAACTATTTTCTATAAGCTTCATCTTTAAATCCAAAAAAAGATTGTCCCAATTATCATAAAATAATATATGAAATTATAGTATATGTTTCGAAAACAAAATTTACATAAACAGTGACAGGATATTTTTAACATTTTATAAAATTTGAACAGTTGAAGCTAAAGGGACGAAATCTGGGATTTAGATATTTCAATATAATGGTTTTAAAATGAATATAACTTTAAAATAATTTGTTAGAAAACCTCAAGAATATTTAATAATAAAATTTCTGAGGGACATTTTTGATATTATGAATGCCCAAAGGGTTTAAACAAAAAATTTTTTTTGCTGGAATTTCTAAATCATGATCTACCACTTGCTACCCATCTCGGCATTATTAAGAAACTAAAAGATTTTAAAATAATTCATAAAAAATTATTTTGAAATTTTAAAGTCCCTTGAAAACGATATTCGAACACGAAAGAAAAAACATAAAAATAAAAATCATAAAATATCTCTATTTTCATATATATATTGGTTTGGTTCATGTGTGAAAAATGCTGTTGTACAGTGTTATCAATAGTAGCCACATCAGCAAGATTTATTTCTGTTTCTATAAGTATCATGACTTGACATCAACAATTTTTTAAATAAGTTGTAGTCAGATTAAAGAAATAACATAGGTCACATCTCAGTTTCTTCTGTATCAAATTAGCATAAATAATGGTTATTGAAGCAACATAGGGGTTTAACCTAATTTTTTTCTTTATAAATTCTAAAAGTATTTTCTAGATGTGATGAGTACATCTTACCTGAATGTCCTTTCGGCAAATCCTCTTTCACAATAATGTTTAAAACTGCATTAAAGGAGTGAGAATTTCCTCGTATGCCTTCATCTCGTATATGGACGATTTTTTACAACGCATTCATCGGTATTTTCCTTACTCTTTCACATATGTCAACCTGATCTAATTAAGTCGATCATACATTGGATTTTATTATAATTTTTAAATTTAAAGCCTTGATTGTTGCAAGACTGTCCATATATTTTCATATATATATTAATAGTTGAGCTGTAAAAATGAAGTTCCTGAATTCTAGTTGCTTCTATATTAATGACATAAATTTCAGCTTAGAAAACTGTATATTATTGTGATAATGTAAGGGGCACAGAAAGAGTGTGACACATATCAAACGAAGATATTAAAGGGAAAAATGTCCAATATAGTCTTCAGACTTCAGACTTGTTTGTGGAGAAATATTTTAATCTGTACACTTTATTAAAGTATTGCTTGCATGCATTTTCGTATCTACAGTCTTCCACTATAAGTAATAATAAGCCCAGTGAGTGCATTATATATCCAATGGACACTTTTAGATCCCATATTTTATTAAAAGTTGTCTAATATATGTACAAGGCACAAAGGGTCTTATGTATTCTACTATCAAATTTTCATCAAAATTGATGTAAAAATTGTAACGGTCATAAATAATATATATGTTAATTTATTACATTATGATCCAGTTTACTCATCGTATGATCCGATTTTATTATATTTTGATTAAATTTTATAATATTTATTATATAAAATATGATCAAAATATCTTATAACACGTTTCAAATCTATCTTATTATGATCAAATATTATTTTTTCATTAATTATTTATTCAATTCATTATATATATTTTAAATGACAATGCAAAGACATTTTTTATTAACTGTATTATTTAATAGTTAAATAATGTCTCATACTCTTTGAATCACACCAAATATAACCAAAGATTATATATATATATATAAATATATATATATATATATATATATATTCATATTTAAACTAAATGAGCATTAAAAAGAAGGTGTTTTTTTTAATAAAGAAAAACAATATATAACTGAAAAACAAATATTGAAAACAAAATATATTTAAAAACAGCAAAAATTGATAATTTTTTTTTCAACTATAATACGTAAAAGTTAACATATTTTGAACAAGGTTAAAATATTATGTTTATATGTAACAGTTAATAGTTAGTTTATAATATGTTTCAATTAAGCATATTAAAATATTTATTTCAGATATTTATAATATAATAAAATTTAAACATCAGTATTATAATCGTGAACATAATATTATTGAAAGTAATTATAATTTGTTTCTGCAAACATAATATTGTTTCTGTAATAATACCGCAATCATGTTTTTTCTCTGCATATACAGACCCCAATCTGTATTATTAAATTAAGCAGATTATCGAGATTATTTATTGGCATTTTTGTAACATTTGAAATATATGGATTATTCGATATCTTAAATATCAAAAATATCAATTTCATATTTTGTATCTAATACTGATTTCTATGTTTAAATCTTTTATCTTTAATTTGACACCAATTTTTGATATAATCTTAGTAAGTATTACATACATATTGTTTTTTTTTTTCAACATTTTGAAGTTATTTTGAAAAAAGAAAAATTCTGTGTGTGTGCGTTTTTTTTTTTTTTTTTTGCTGAAAAAGATTTTTAACAATACTTAATTAAAACGGAAGAATACAACAAGAAACTACTTATAATTTGTAATTGAATTTTAGAGCAGCACATATAAAAAAAATTGGAAAAAATTATTTAGATAAAAAGTTTTTGTGTAACTATTGTATTTGTGGGATAAAATCGCACATTAAAAGATTACATCAATATCAAGGATACGCCTTGAATCTTGCAATAGAATGTAAAGAAAATTTGGTCGCAGAAAATGAACGAAACTAAAAGTACAAACACATACATTTCAAATGTTCATAAATTTTCTTTTTTTTACGACATTTGCATTTAAAAGCCACAAATACTCCAAGTTGTGTTGTTGCGTTAGATGCCCTAGAGATTTAAATTTCTATATCAGCCATAGTCAAGTCTTTTTGAATAAAAAAAATATTGTATTCTAGCCGGATTAAAAAGTTGCAATCAATCCTGATAATAGAGTACATAATGGATTAAGAAATGCCGTTCCAATTACCTAATAATCCTTATTATCGAGTTTATACTGTATATTACCTTTTTACTAAAAATTAATTTATACTGAAAAAAATGTATTAAAAAATAAGAAAATTGTTTAAAGAAAGTAATTCATATCAAATCGAATTAATAACCAATGCAAATGTTTTAAACTCAATGCCCATCTTCTACCTCTTTTAAACTATAGGATGTTATATATACTGCATAAGCTTATCTTTTATTTTCTTAACATCCATGATTTATAAATTTTGTCAATCTATCCCGTCTACTTACCAACATGTTCATATCTATTTTCCATATGTTGGAAATAAAGCAATTATTACCACCATCATCTTATTCAAATGCTGCTTGTTGCATATCTTCAATAGAAATTAGCAAAACTGTCGCATTATTAGTTTTTTATTTTTATTTTTTATTTCTGCTTTAAGTTTTTTCTTTGAATTTTTTTTTTCACAGCATTTGATTTCATATAAAAGAAATCTCTTTTCGTCTTCATTATATTATTTTTTAATATAAAGAAATACACACTTGAATCATCAGCAATGGCGCCAGATTACTTGGGTTACAATGGTTTATTTAAATTTCTTTCATTGGGTGTTAAAAAATAGAAATTTCACTTACAAATGAAAAGCTAATTTCTATTCAAAAAAAAAAAAAAAAAAAAAAGAAGAAATGAATAGTGCAAACGTTTATAAAGTTAATTAAATTGGATGGTATTTATTTTTAAAAATTAATAAATATGAATATATTTTACTTTTACTTTTTCTATTGAACTGTAATTAATTAAAGCAAAAATGCAGTTAATTAATATTGATTAATGTTTTAAATTATATACTTAAGTCGATCATATTGTTAAAAAATGTTTCTACATATATTTTTAAGTATGTATTTATTATTATATACTCCCCTCTAAAAGTCTATTTAAATTGCTTACAAATTTTATTTTAATCTTGCCTACCTTCATAACTTTTTTCTCTTTTTAATCAAAAAATTGTTTTATTTTTATTTTTTTTAATTTTATTTATATCTTTTGAAAGTATGTACCTGCCACAACATAAACAATAATTCCATAAATCTTAAAAATATTAAAATTATACCAATTCCTTTTTTAGATTCTTCATTGCAGCACCATTAAATATAAACCTGACTATGCAAAATAGTAGAGTACATAATCAAAACTAAGAAAAAAAAAAAAAAAGTATCGAAAAAAAAATCTTCAATTCTATTGTAACATAAATATTCTTGACTTTGACTGGAAGTCCATCAAAAGAGTAGGCATATCAACAATAAATGCTAGTAACAGCATCAAGAACCTCAATTCAATAATATTGAATATAAGCTGCACACATCATCATTAAAAACAACCTCCACCTTAAAATAACAATAACAACAAACCCATCATACAGAGAGAATATTTGAAAAAAAAAAAACACTTAAACCACTCAATATAATATTGATATCAGAGGTGTTAAAGAGTGAATAAATTGAGTTGGAAAAATTACCCATAATATGGAAGTTAATTGAATTGAAGTGTATTCTATTTTTAAGAGTACAATTAATTTCTAAAATTTCTCTTAGAGAGATATATAATTTTAGACTCTATTTCAATAAATATTATATTTTTTAACTGTAACAAACTTACATCACTAATATGTAAAATCCCATCATGGATACTATTGGATCCAGAAAAAAAAAATGCTATCCGTGCACTGATTATGCTAATATGACATATGATATATCGTGATATCGAGGAATTCCTGGGCACAAATTCCACTAAAAAATATTCAATATTTAAAAAGATAGTTAACGGTCCAGCACAGTTTTTCTTTTCTAACTCCATATAGGTTAACTGTCTTTCAAAAAAGATGCCTGTTGATTTTTGGAAGGAAACGAAGATAAAATTCAAGAAGTTAGCAAATGTGTTTGTGAAATTCGTACAGATAAAGAAATCTGGATATATGCGTATGATTCCGAAATAAAAGATTAGTCAACAGTAATACTTCTTCAAAGTTCCGCAAACCAAAAAAAAAAATAACACCCAATTAGTGTTACCATTGAGAATTTTGAAACAGTGTCCAAAAAAGGGAATATCAAAAAATAAAATCATGTTTTGTAAAAAGGAGCCAATTGCTTCAGTACCTAAAAAACTAATTAAAATTTGCTTTTTTGATAAAACCAAAAAATATTGTATTTTTATAAAAGCTTCTAAATTCAATTTTACAAATAACAAAATAATTTATTTATAATAAGTTTTATTAGTTTAAAAATTGAGACTTATTCATAAAAATAGTTAACATAAAATTCTCTTTTTATTAATTAAACTTTTGTACGACGCCTTCACTGGAGTCCCAGTGAAGTTTTACAAATCCACGTCTAACAAATTTAGGACCTAAAGCATGGATTCACAAGTGTTGACCTTAAGTCTGTTGAACAATTTATTTTTCAGTAGTGATAATTTAGAAAAAAAAAAAACGTTCCGCCGAGGCACTGCCAAAGTAAAAATATTAATTAGGATATAAGTATTCATCAAATTTAGTTTTTAATTTTCTCAATCCGGTCCCCAAAAATTTGGCATTTGATGGTTTAAATAGTTGTTCATAAATTTTATTAGCTTTAGCTTTTAAAAGCTTCAGTTCATTTATAAATTGTTCGGGGTCATTTTTCACATTACTATAATGGCAAATGATCTCAAAATAATTTCATCGTTGGAATTAATATATAATGGGACGAGATATTTCAAACAACTAAGATTCTCGTTATTTAGAACATAGTCTTAAAAAGTGGCCATTTAGTTCCACTTTAAAAAATGATCCAGAAAAAATTACTATGTGAAAATAATAAACTTCCAATTTCCAAAAAGGAATAGGTTAAAAAAGGCACCAATTTTCCAAAGAAGTATCAATTACAAAATATAACTAAATAACTACTAATTCTCAAAACAAAACTAAAATTGGCTATAAAGTGCAAACTAATTTTTAAAAGAAGAACTAATAAGAAATAGAATAGATTGGATAGATAACAAAAGAACGGTAATCTATGTAACTAATATCACATATCATAAATAGATTTTTTTATGAGATAACTTGAATAAGTTTTCGATAAAAGGACGGTAATCTGTGATGACTAGTATTATATACCAGAAATGTTATTTTTATTAGAAAATTTAAGTTTGCAATAACTCGTTTATTACAGAGATTTTCGACGAAAGCACGATAATCTGCTATCTCTAATATTTCATACCAAAAAGCGATATTTTTATGAAACAACTTAAATTTGTAATAACTCTCTTAATATTGCGTTTTTCAAAAATAGGACATTAATATTCAATCACTGATATTTTACACCAAAAATCGATATTTTTATGAGAAAATTTAAACCGGCTATAACTCGCTTAATATTGAGTTTTTCGACAAAAGAAGTCTAATCTGTGATCACTAATATCTCTAACCAAAAATCTTCATTTTGAATATAATATTCAAATTCCCTATAACTCGCTTAGTATTTAATTTTTCGACAAAAGGACGCTAATTTAAGATCACTAATATTTCATACCAAAAATCTATATTTTTATGAAAAAAATTAAATTTGATATAACTCGCTTATTATAGAGTTTTTCTACAAAAGAACGTTAAGCTGTGATCACTATTATTTCATATAAAAACCGATACTGTTTAAACTTGCTGTTTCTCGCTTTTATATTGAGTTTTTCGACTAAAGGACTTTAATTTGTGATGACTGATATTTCATTTCAAAAACCAATAGTTTTATGAGAAAGTTTAAATTTGCTATAACTTGCTTAATATTAGGTTTTTCAATAAAAGAACGTTAATTTGTAATTACTAATATTTAATATCAAATATCGATATTTTTGTAAGAAAACTTAAATTTACAATGACTCTCCTAATATTGAGTTTTTCGACAGAAGGACGTTAATCTGTGGTCACTAATATTGAGTTTTTCAAGAGAAGGACATTAATTTGTGGTCACTAATATTTCATAATAGAAATCATTGTTATTATAAGAAAATTTAATTTGTTATAACTCGCTTAATATTATTTTTTTCGACAAAAGAACGTTTATCTGTGATTACTAGTATTTCGTATCAAAAATTACAATTCTTATGAGAAAACTTTAATTGGCTTTAAATCACTTTATTTTTATATTTTCGACAAAGGAAGGCACAGTGGTCTCAAAATTGTATTGACTGTCATAAATATCACTCTAGGAAACAATAACGTCAAAAAGAAATGCTTTTATTTTATACGTTTTTTGCAAAACATTAATAGCAGCCCTAGTTAAACCCAATTTTCTAATAAGTTGTTAATTTATTTTGTTAACGGTTTAACTAAATAATTAACAAAATTTTTAAAATAGATAGAATAATTAAAAAAAAAAAACAAGTAAATTGGCATCTATTGAAAAACTGATTATATGCGTTTCAATATGAATTAATTCTTTTAAATCCCTCCACACGATAAGCTACAAATATTTGGTATAAGTATATATGGCCATTCAAGATAGGCTGACTGTTTTGTTTGACTATCAAAACGGATTGTGTAAAAAATATTGTTTTTATTATATTTAACAGAGAGCATAATAATTCTTTTTTTTTTTTTTTTTTTTTTTTTTTTTGCTTTTTTAACTGTATACAAGTTAATGGTCTGTCTTAAAAAACCAAACAGATATAAACGAATTTCTGCAACATGTTAAAGCAATAAATGCAAATTTGTACAACATCATAGAAACAACATCGTCAATTCTGTTTTCATTCCTCATATTGAAGGAACATCATAAAGCAGCCAAAGCAAACGCATTTGTATTAAAATTTTAACAAATGTCGATAACTATAGATGACTACGTAAAGTGTTTCAGGATCTTAGGCTAAACATGATCAACATAGAGTTAGTGATGACGTTGGATTTGAAGATGATGACCATCACAGAGAGGAGGTTTGCGTTGGTGATGATGATTATGCTTAACACATGAAAATGATGGCGGCAATTGTAAGTGACGACATTAAAGTAAACCCATCATCATGAGTTTGAAATTTTTATATTCCTGCGTTTCATAGATGAAAGCCTGCTGCTATTTGAAACCAACAGAACAAGTGTGGGTTGGTAAGAATTAAGAAAAATAAAAAAAGAGAAGGAAAAATAAGAACTTTTTTGCCAAAAATTTCAAGCTGGTGCACTTTGATATTTTTATAAATATCATATATTAATGTTAAAGAAAATCAACTTGTCTACACCACCTACCAAAAACCACTTATTATATTATTTAAGGTGGAAAACTTTATGACTGTGGAAAATTGTTTTCTCTCTTGGAAAAAGTTCACTAGAAATCTTTGTAAAATAATCTTTTTGTAATTGAAAAGCTATAAAGAATTAACAAGAAAAATATAAGAACTTTTGGCTGAAAATAGAAATAAAATTTTCTTCCTTTGAAGAAGTGCAAGTAATTAACAAAATTAAATTCAGTAAATTATTATCTAAATTCTTCTGAAATTGTTATAATTAGATTTTTTTAGATTTCTAAAATATAAAGATTTTCATAATAAGAAATCATTTTAAAAATCTAAACAGAATCCGACTTATATTAAATTTAAGCGTACCTGTTAGTTTTATCAAAAGTTGTCTTCTTTTTATTATAAAAGTACAAAAAAAAAAAACTAAAGAAAAGCTTTATCACAAACTTTCCGTTTGAATTTAAATAAAATCTTAAAAATTGCGTTGAAATTATAATAACTCATATAAAAAAATTCCACAAAATATTTTCTCAATACATAAAGAAATGAAAAATAGCAAGGAATCGCCAAAAGAATTGAGGAAAATATGATGAACATAATGGTGTTGAAACTATTTGTTAAATCATGCTGTTTGGCTAATCTCTGAGTTTAGTTCATCATCGCAGTCGCTGTCGCTTCGACAGCCTATACAGATTGATAGACTTTTTTACCCACTTTTTTATTTATTTTTTTAAGAATTATGTACTTAGTTTCTATTGTTTGAAAACTTGTTGCCTTATTTTATACAAACTTAAATGTTGTTACTTTTTTTTGGCCTGTGGGCAGTTCCACTTTAAACACTTTTGAAATATGTATATATGTACATCAATAAGAACAAACTTATTTGCCGTCATTTGAAAACATATACACATCAGAAGAAAGCCTTTATTTTAAGGAAAATTTGTAAAGTGCAAATTTATGCAAAAGATATAATACTTTAACATTGTTTTTTGAGAACCTACAATTTAGGTGTTAAATTTATTGTGGCGGAAATGAACATAAATATATATTGTTTAATAGTAACATACGTTTGCAGTTATATGCAACAATGTTGATTTTATTGTGTTTAAACTATTTTTTATTGGTACTCAGAAAGGAAAGAAAATTTGAAAATATTTTTAATATGCGAAAAATTACCAATTGGCTTTTTTATTCAAATACCAATGCAATTGCAAATAAATCCAAATATTTTTTTCTTAATAAATAATTTAATTTGTTTTATGTTTTTAAGTTCAGAATAAAACGTAGTATAGAGGGGGTGTAATTGAGAAATATGGTGATTAATTGAAAATTGATAATTAATATATTGAAAAAATAATTGATCTAGGCAAAAATAGATAAAATGGAGTATCATTATCTGTTCAAAAAAATCTTTAATTTTTTCACTCTCAGTGAGTGCACTGTTAACAGTGGTCATAACTGAATATTTAAAATTTTCAAATTTATATCTTTGTGTTTTATTTTATAATAAGTAGTTTTTTACAACGGAGTTGTTAAGCATAGACATTCAGAAACATACTTACGAACTTCTTGCAAAAGTTAATATTGTAGAAATATTTGTAATATATTTTTTTAATCGGTCTAAAAACGGGATTTTTTTTTATATAGAAATTCAAAAAGCTTTTAGACGAACTTGGGTGAAAGCAAAAATTTGGAAAATCCAAAAAAAAAAATTCATTTTGCGAACTTTTTGCGATTTGAAAGAAAAAAATTCAAAGTTTCATAACAAAACTAAATAAAATTAAGGTAATAAAAAATTTAAATAAATATTTTATTAACTTAATTATTTGCATAATTTAAGAAGATAACTATATAGAATTTTCGGGAAATATATATACCTAAAACAAGCAGAAAGATAAAAGTAGAGCAAACATAATTGCGAATTTGCGTTGATTTCTTATATGGACGCTATGGTCATTTATGGACCGATCCATCTGAAATTTGGCTATAAGATTAACACTTAATACTTATTTATTCTTACCAAAAAAAGTAATTCCAGGAGGGTTTCCTATACGAGTGGTATAGTCAATTTTGTACCGATCCTCATGAAATTTGGTAGTATAACTTTTGCTCACATAAAACTCATCTTTGATGAATTCTATTTAAACACGGAAATATTTAAGATATTTATGAGCATTTGTCTATTTTCGTGAAAATTTTAATATGAGGTCTATGTGATATAATGATTGCATTTTAACCAATTTTATTGTGTTGCGATATTGGCCCAAAATAGCCTCAAATACCAAATTTCATAAAGTTACTTTTGAAACTGCGACCCACAGATTAGCTGGAATTATAGTTTTTGATGCATGAACAGCCGGACAGACAGAAGTTTACGCTAAAAAAATTAAAATTCAAAAAATATTTTTTCTATGTATTGATGAGCTAATTAATGTAACTGCGTTAAAAACAAAGAGCTATACATCTCTACTGAATTAAGCGTCACTTATGGCTGTGCGTTGATTTAAATTGATTGTAACAAGAGACACACGTTTGTTTCTTAAGTCTTTTAATTGCAATGTTAGTGATATTTTTTCTAAACCAATATGTAATTTTATTTAGGAATACATATTACACATGTTTAGCGACTGAATTATTAAAAAACTGTATAGCACCCAGTATTATCGTTTGGGTACTTTAGTCGCTAATTGCTCCTTTTCCGACCACTTGTCTACTTTTTGGCCCCTTTTTATACCCTAAATCATCATATGTGCTTGGGGTATTATACATTTGTGCTGATGTTTGTAGCACCTGTCATGTATACATATGGACATATAATCATTTTCTGATTTAAAGGTGTCCGTCCATCCATGTAAACCTTGTAATAAACTACAGGTCTCAATTTTTAAAATAATTGAATTAAAATTGCACACATTTCTTTTATAGTCCAGGGGCAAAAACTATTGAAATTGTTTATGATCGATCCATTGTTTCACCTAGCACGTATACAAATATTCTCCCATCCCAATAAAGGTTTAACGATAATAAATGCCCTAAATATGGCAATATTTAAATGAAATTTAACATATTTTATGTTGGTAAAAATCTATATGCCAAATTTTATAAAGATCAATCTATAATTGACCGTAGCTCCCATATATACCCCACTTCCTAAAAACACTTTAACGTGCATAAATTTCATAGAAATATTAGTTTCAAGTTAATATTTTAAACAAATAAGTTTAAATGAGTAAAAATCACGATGCAAAATTTTATGGGGATCGGTCCATAATTTGCCATATAAGCCCAATTTAGGAAATCACTATAAAGTGCATAAATGTATTTTATTTTACACTTAGTAAAATTATCGGCCCACAATTGGACATAGGTCTAATATAAGACCCCCCTACGAATTTGGATGCACATACACAATGGTGTAGGTCGGACTTAACCGACTATATCTTCCTTACTTGTTTGTAATTGATTTAGATATTTTTAAAATTCTTTAATCACAAAATTAGATCTTTAATTTTCGGAACAAGTCATCGGTAGTGGTTATATAGAATCCTACCCAGTTTATCCTTGTATCACAGAAATTACTAGTGCAAAATTTTATTCAAATATTTGAATTTGCGATCTGTATTTTGCGAATAAAATCTATTCGTATTCGAATCAAATTTACACAGAAATTGACAATGTGTCAAGTTGTATATCTTCAGATGGAATTTTAAATATATTCTGATTGGGTGCTCCGATAGCCTAGTTGGTAGTGAGCTAGTCTGCCCGTCCGTTGTTTGCGGGTTAGATTCCCATCAGATACTCTGGTCTGTTTCACTACAACGAGTAATAATCTTAGTTACTCCGCTCGGTTAGAATTAGAATATAATTTGTAATTGTATTGTAATTATTCAATAAATAAATAAATAAATATATTCCGATTGTTGTAAATATCACAACAAATGCACTATACCTCACCTTGTGTTGGTGTAGGATATAATTAAAAAAATTTTGTGTTCTCTTATGATTTTTGAACAAAATTGTTCATGTAGAAGTTTTATTTGACTTAATTCTCTGAAAAATTATCTGTAAAATGTTAGTAATTATTGGGCAGAAGGTTTTATATATCGAGGAATATTTTTTATTTTATAATAATAAGTGCTACCAATACATTAAATCACGAGAAAAAATTATTTAAAACGTGTTTTAGTTTGTAAGTTATAAACTTTAGCTTTTACTTTTATATTAGACAAACGCATAAATTCCAACCAACTATAGTGATGTAGGGTATAAAAATAAAAATCTGTGTGACGCTTACCGATATGATCTGTCCATTATTTTATATAGCCATTTTTTAATGTTTTCCCTAGAATAGGTTTGTATATTCTGTAGCTCATAAGTCCCTTAAATGTTAACATATTCTGGTTGGTTGGTTTCCGTGGTAGCCCGTAATCTACGGGCAATCAATTAGACTCGTTAGAATCCGTTTTGATGGAACCACACTACTCGCCAGGTGAATTAGTTGTATTGAGTCTGTAATGAGATAGAAATGTAGGGAAGAAACAATGAGAACATAAATTAATTAGATCCAGCCTGTAGCATTGAGATATTTAATGATGTCACTGAGTCTAGTGTCCGATATCTCAGAGAGGTTGTCTAATTGGTGCCCTCCCAGAAATTTATGTCTGTTCGCGTTCAAGACCGGGCATTCACATAGAAGATGGAAAACCGTCTCCTCCTTCTCGCTGTTGCCACAACTACGACAATATTCATTGTAAGGGAGACCAAGTCTACTTGCATGTTTACCGATCGTCCAGTGACCTGTAAACACTGCTATTAGTCTCGAGATGTCCTTGCGTTTGTAGCCAATGAGTTGCAATGAGCGTTTCTCGTTGTAGGTAGGCCACGTTTCTTTCGCGACTCTACATTTGTCCAGATTTCGCCATCTATTTTCCGACTTTTCTAGAAAGTGTTTTCGGATTCTGCTTTTGACTGCTCCTAACGGGATTGCGACAGAAACCGCTAAGGAGGCATTCATAGCAGAGCCTGCCCGGGCTAATTCGTCTGCCTGTTCATTACCATAGTAGTCCCTATGCGCAGGTACCCAGATTATCGTAATGTCATACAGTCGACTTAGTCCAAGCAGTTCCTCTTTACACTGTCTGACTAGAATAGAGGTAGTTTTCGGTGATTTAAGCGATAGTATTGCCGCTTGACTGTCGACAAATAAGCCAATATTCCCTTGAATATTCCTATCGCAAATTAGTTTACACGCTTCCCTGACCGCTAGTATCTCCGCTTGGAATACGCTTGCCTCGTCAGGGAGTCTACATGAGTGTCTAATTCCAAGATCCTCAGAGAAGACACCAGAGCCGACACCGCAGTTCATCTTTGAGCCGTCAGTGTATATCCTAGTTCCAAATTGTTCAAGAAGATTGCCCCTTCTCCATTCACTCCTGGTGGGGAATAGGACTTTAATAGTACTTCCGAAGTCCAAGTGGGGAATCATATAGTCGGTAACTTTATTGTATTGCGGGGGTAATAAATTTAATATCCTCGCGTGCCCATACGTTCTTGATCTCCAGCTTTTCGTTGCAGATAACCTTATCGCACTATTAACTGATGATTCCATTATGTATAGGTCTATAGGTGTCAGATGCAATATAGTGTTCAGAGCCTCTGATGGACTAGTACGTAATGCACCTGCAATGCCAATGGAAGCGGATCTTTGTATCCTGTAAAGCTGATCCACCACATACCTTTTACTAGTAGCGGTCCACCATACAAGAGATCCATATACAAGAATGGGCCGTACTATAGCAGTGTATAGCCATTTTGTCAATTTTGGACTCAGGCCCCATTTCACACTGAACATCTTTCTACAGGTGTAGTATGCTACCGTAGCCTTACTAACCCTATGTCGAATGTTCAGTTTCCATGAAAGCTTAGAGTCCAAAATAATGCCCAAGTATTTTGCATTGTCCGACAAGGTGAGTTCACAGTTTCCTAACCGTGGTAGTCTGAAGCTCGGAATCTTGGTCTTTGTGGTGAAAAGTACCAGCTCTGTTTTGCCCGGATTCACTCCTAGTCCACATTCTTTGGCCCAGTCCCTGAGTGTAGCCAGAGCAGTTGACATGATATCACTTATCACGTTCAGAAACAGTCCTGATACTAGTATCACCACATCGTCCGCGTAAGCCACGACTTTCACTCCCTTGTCTTCCAATTTACACAGGATGGTATTAATGACAATAAGCCACAACAGCGGAGAAATCACGCCCCCTTGTGGAGTTCCACGCATAACCCGTTTGGTCTTAACACTGTTACCTAAATTCGCAATGACGATTCTTGTCTCTAGCATTGACACCAGCCAGTTGGTGATATAATCATCAACTCCTAGTTCGTACAGAGCTCTCTGTATCGCCAAAGTCGTGACATTGTTAAAGGCGCCTTCTATATCCAGAAAGGTAGCCATAGCGTATTGTTTAAATTCAATGGATCGCTCGATGACCCCTACGACCTCATGAAGAGCCGTCTCCGTGGAGCGACCCTTAATGTAGGCATGTTGACCTCCTGAGAGTCGAGTTGTACCCTCTAGACGCTGCCTTATATGTAAATCAATGAGTCTCTCCAGAGTTTTCAGCTGAAAAGATGAGAGACTAATCGGACGGAAGTCCTTTGCATTCTCATGGCTTCTCTTTCCGATTTTTGGAATGAATACTACCTTTACTCTCCTCCAGTTCCTGGGAACATAGTTGAGGGTTAGGCAGAGTTTAAAGATCCTATGTAGCCAGGGTATGATGTATACCTTTGCACTTTGCAGCATCTTTGGTATAATACCATCAGGCCCTGCAGATTTGTATGGAGAGAAGCTATCAATCGCCCATGAAATTTTCTCAACGGATATTATGTCAACCTCGATTCCTTGCGAGGATTTAATATGCCCCATCTCCTGGTCCGTAATATCAGCGCAGCCAGGAAAATGAGTGTTAAGTAAAATATCCAAAGATTCCGCCGACGATTCTGACCATGATCCATCCATCCTTTTAATATAGGATGGATTATTATGACCATTTGCCAAAACCCTACTGAGTCTAGCAGATTCCTTAGTGTTGTCAATAGATTCGCAGAAGCCTTTCCATGAGTCTCTTTTTGCGATCTTTATTGCTTTCTTATATTCCCTACGCTTATCGTGGTATAACTGCCACGATTTTGTCCTGTAGCCAATATTGAAAGCATTGCGTGCCTCCTTGCGTAGCTTCGAGAGTTCCCTATTCCACCAGGGAGGGAAGCTCTTTCTAGCCTTCGTCATTGGACATGATATATTAAAAGCCTTAACAATTTCCCTGCCTAATGTATCCTCAATTTGATCAAGACCCTCAGTCGTTGCTTCGACTGGAGGTATTTTTCTCAGTCTGTGCATGAGAATCCCATTGAACTTAGTCCAGTTCGTTCGTCTTGGGTTTCTGAAAGTTGACGCTGTTTCTTTGCATACGAGCCCAATGTCGAAAAGTATCCAGCAATGATCCGAGAAGGATTTCTCTTTGGATACTCTCCACCTATCAACTGATAAATTGGATCTGTCCTTCATGAGTGTAATGTCTAGCACCTCTTCCCATCGATTATAGTTCACCGAGCTCGGAAAAACGAAGGTGGGGTCGTTGCCAGAGTTGCATATGGTCAAATTGTTCGTATTAATGAAATCAAATAGACACTCACCTCTGTCGTTGATTTCCGTGCTGCCCCATATTGTATGCCTTGAGTTAGCATCACAGCCAAGAATAATGTCCTCTTGAGCCTTTATAGAGGCCAGAAACGCCCTCACTTCGTCTGGCGGGGCTGGCTTGTCGTGTGCCATATAGCTGGAGGCGATCAGGAAACTTCTGTTTCGCATTAACTCGACCCTTGCGACTGTCAGGTCTGCTGAGCTATACTGTAGGCAAAGAAATATATTTATGTGTTTTCTAGCAATAAGACAAGATCTTGGCTTACCTTTATCTTTTACGTATAGTACCTTATATGTCGTAGTCGAGAACCCTTTGACTTGGGAGTTGGAAACCCAGGGTTCCTGGACTATAGCGATGTCGAGGTCCTTTTCCACTAAAAGAAGCCTCAGATTGTCTGTAGCACATTTTGAATGCTGCAGATTAATTTGCACGATTTTCATCGTCGGTTGTAGGGTTTTTTGCAGGTTCACTTAGCTGCATGCCTGTCAGCAGATTGTTGGCTACTTCTAACTCATCTGCTTCGCCAGCAACTGGACCTGTGGGACGGAACACCTTAACCTTGGCGTCCCTAACCCCAAAGTACAATTTTAGCCCCGCCTTCTCTATCTCAATTGCGCTATCCTCTGAGATGGCGAAGATAATGCACTTGTTATTGTCCCCATGATCTTCTGAACGGATGACTGTCCAGTCACTCATGGGGATACTGGGGTTCTGCAGCTTCAGACACTCCAGTATTTTCTGGTTATCGCAGCTCATCTTCGGTAACCAAACCTTTGCCCGTGGTCTCATAGGGATTTCCCCCGCTGGGATAAGCTTAAGGCTTAAGCCTTCCCATGCATCGCTAATCTTTACGATACATTTGCTGAGGAATTCCTTAGAGAACACGTCCAAGCATTTGATTATCCTGTAGCCCCGGTGTATCTCACCAGAGTCAAAACGAGGAACTGTAGAGTCTTTGTTGGTGAGTACGTGTTCCATCACGAGTTCAGCCAATTTAGACTCTATAGCACCCCATTCAGTTACTACAGGAATTAGGTTGCCGCTTAACATATTCACTTAACACAATTTTAAATCTCAGCACAAACACATCTTAGCAACTGGTAATCACTTTATTTAATTTTGTAGGGATTGATTTATGATTGACCACAGCTCTCATCTATCTATCCATCTATATATCTATCTACATATCTATCTACATATCTATCTATCTATCTATTTATCTATCTAACTATCTACCTATCTATCTATCTATCAATCTATCTATCTATCTATATATATATATATATATATATATATATATATATATATATATAGATATATATATATACATATCTATCTACATATCTATCTATATATCTACCTATCTATCTACATTTCTATCTATCTATTTATCTATCACTCTTTCTATCTATCTAGGGGGTAAAAAACGGTAAAAACGGGTAATAGCAAAAAAATTAATATCAATCGTTATTTGTTTAAAAAATAAATGGACAGGTGTCTGGCACTTTTTTGATAGTCGGCTCTTTTAGGGAGAAATGGTACCAAAATTGATTTTGGTACTTTTTTGGCATCACACGTATCTTCTAAACCAGTAAAAATACAAATAAAATTTACATCGTACTCGTAACTTATCGAAGAATTACAAATACAAGTTTGGATATCTTTGAAAATTTGAGCATTTAAGGAGAGAAAATAGTACCCATTTTTGGTACTTTTCTCATAAAATATTTTGCTATTTATTGACATATATATAAATATTTTAATACGAGATCCCACTATAATTTTGAAATTCATTGGAATACAATTTTTGTTACATCAACGGAGTTAAATAAGTACTAAAAATGGGTAAAAGTGAGATATAATATTTTATGCAAACCCAATAACGAATTTTATTAAACCTAGAAACATCAACGTGTGTGAGAATTCAAAAGGGAGGACTTTGTGGAACATTTTCGTTCTTGTAATGGTATCTTTGAATTTTCTATAATACTGTACCTAAAAACATTAAATTAAAGATATATAGTCCTGATTGAATGAGAATTCATAAAAAGGGACTTCATGGTATCTTTCAGTAATGATTCTTTTTTTGTAATGATTAACCTAGAAACATGAAATAAAAAATACATAATCCTATATTTACATATTCTATGAATACCCTTAATGAATTAAATATATTTTCTTTTACTTATTTATTGTTATCTTATTATATTATTATTATTATTATTATTATTATTTCTTTTTTTTAATAAATATTTCCATTTACACCTTAGTTATCCGATTATCAAATATTTTCTTTTAATTATATAATTTATAAATTTCTTTAAATTATATCAAACTAGTTATTTTTGTTCAATCTATGCTAAGCAAGATCTCATAATAAAATGTAAAAGTTAGTTCTTAAGCAACTGTAGAAATGTATAGTTCAATTATTTTAGAAAAAAAAATATTGAAAAATGAATAATAAAAAAAAATAATTAGTTTTAATAAAATTATTGGAGCAGTCAGCGGGATTTTCTACAGAGGACAAAATTCTCATACCAAGAATGGAGGATCTTTTTTAAAAGTTAAAAAACTCGCAATACTTTAGATTTAGCTACGACAGCATTTTCAACTTCGACTGGGCACTATGAGTTCAGTAGAATGCCCTTTGGTTCGAAGAATGCCCGAGCATCATTTCAGAGAATGTTGAATGAATTATTACAGGATTTCATTAACAATATTTGCGTAGTTTATTTAGACGATATACTGGTATTTCTTCAAGAGCATAAATTGTACTTAAAAAAAATTTTCCAACGATTAAAAGTCTATAATCTAAAAGTCCAAGTGGACAAATGCAATTTTTCAGACGCGAGTCGGAATATCTGAGCCATATTTTAATACCAGATGGTATTAAGCCAAATCCTGGTAAGATTATTGTTATACAGAAAGTTTCATTACCAAAGACTATTAAGGAAATAAGGTCTTTCCTGGTCTTAACTGGTTTCTATAGGAAATTTATAAAAGACTATAGCCAAATTGTACTACCAATGATTTCATATTTAAAGAAAGGTTCACATATAAATTTTAATAACTCTAGGTACATTGATTCCTTTAATAAATTAAAGACAATTTTATGGCATATCCAAAACTTGACAGATAGTTTGTTTTAACTACAGATGCCAGCAATGAAGCTTTAGGCGCAATTTTATCGCAAAATGGACACCCAGTCGCATTTTCGTCCACTACTTTAAACCAATATGAACGTAATTATAGCGCAATTGAAAAGGAACTGTTGACGATTATGTGGGCAGTAAAATATTTTAGACTTTATTTATTCGGTCAAAAAATTTAAATACAAGCTAATCATAGACCACTTGTGTGGCTAAATTCCTTAAAGGAAACTAATATAATATATTACCGCGGTGGAAGATACAATTAAATGAATATGACTTTGACATTGAATATATTAAGGGGAGAACAAATCAATAAAGAACAAAGAATAAAGAAAGAGTTTACTCAGACAAAGCTACAATTCACAGTGGAGTGGAAAACTTAAATGATCATGTTTTATTTCAGATTCTCCAGTTAATATTTTTAAAAATCAGCTTGTATTGAAATTGGGATATAAATATAAATATGAGAAACAAGTAGTGTATGAAAGAAAGTTGAAGAGAAAATATTAGATTTTTTAGACAATTATTTCAAACAAAGGGAACTGTAGGAACTTTTTGATACATTTAAAAAACTGCAACAAACAATAATACATTACTTTTCAGAAATGAAGTTTTCACGATGTTCTAAAATGGTAAAAGGTATTTTTGAGAAAGAAAACTTGCTATAACAATGATAAGAATCATAGAGACATAGAAGAAACTTATTTAGAATTGAAGGATAAAATATGTTACCCTAATCTTAGTAGAGAAATACATAAATTCATCAATGATTGTACTGTTTGTAATATGTGTAAATATGGCAGACGAAAAATGTGTGTTACACAAACACCAATTCAATCAAATGAAATAATTCATATAGATATTTGGTTTCTAAATAAACAAACTACGTTTTTAACTCGTATTGATAAACTTTCAAAAAACGCCTTAATACATCATTTGGCTGATAAAAATTCACGAATTTGGGAAAACCAACTACAATTATAGCAGACAACGAATTTAATAAAGTATTTGTTAGAGATTACCTAAACTCAGAGGAAATTGATTATCATTTTACATCCCCAAATACACGTACTAGATACGCAGATATTGAAAGGTTTCATTTAACACTTAATAAACATATTAGACTGTTTAAGTTAGTTCAAATATATAATGATTTGATACACTCAACAATTTCATAAAAACCTAATGATCTTCTTCATAGTAAGGTCAACAAATCTATTTCGGAAACGTTGCATAATTAAATACATTCTGATGAAATTTAATTAGAATAGAGAAGATTGTCATTAATTTGAGGAAAACTTTAAACAGAAGCCCAAATATATTATGAAACAAATGAAGGAGAAAAATAATACTAATTTTGTTGATAAAAAAGGATGTAAAGGAGATAATCAATATTTTATTCTTCTAAAAGTACTTTTTGATTTTTTTTATAATACTGAAAGAAGAAACATAAAATTAAATATTCATGGTCCTATGTGGGCAAGAATTTACAAGTGGGGACTTTGTGATACGTTTATATTTTCTAAATGAAGCAACTTTGTTAGTTTAAAAATATACGGTAATATTTTTTCTTTTTTTTTTTTTTGTAACAAGTTTATTTTACATATAAACCAAACTGTCTAATATAAAGAGAAATCCAGATGACGTCCTCTAAAAATTAAAATTTAGCAGGCTTTACAATATCATGGCACGGCATAATATTTTTACATATTTGATGTTACAGCATTACTAAGGTTAGAATACTTAGAGCTGCAGAAAACTCGAACGGCAGCATTGCTAAAATTCAGAGATTGTATGTTAAGAAAAGTAATAAATTTGTTTGCATTTAAATATATTTCTATTACTCATATATTTGCCTAATATATTTATAAAACCTAAAAAAGTTACCAAAAGGCAAAGCTCCGACTTATAACAAAACAAAATAAAAATCATATAATTTAAATAATGAAGCTAAAATTCAAATTCCACAGAAAGTAAAGCAATCAATGAAATAAAAATCATTTCTCTACCATTATTTTACCATTTTAGAAATAATTTCTTTTTTATCAAAAAATTATAAAATGTAGTTTTTTTCCTTTTTGGGTTTAATGTTAAAATAATATTGTTTCAATCAATATTTGACGCACATCTAAACAATTTCTGAAGAATGTGATTTCAATAAAAAAAAAAAAGAAAAAAGAAAACAATGAATATATCACAAAAAATACTATAACACCATCACCGACATCACGAGCTCTACCACTTTATCATAGCGGGATACCAATTGGAAAGCTCTTCAAAGTTATCAGACATATTGCTACTTTAAAACGCAATTTGATGCCGCCCGCCAGCTATTTAAGACAATTTCAAATCACATAGTTATTAAAAACAACAGCAATAAGACGTATATAGAAAAAAACTCCTTAAGTAGTTTGAATTCTTTAACAATTTTTTGAAAAGTTATTGATGACGACGTATGGCATACGCCGCATTATTTACTTATATGTAGCAGGTACAATGCCAACTCATTACCTTTATTAAGTAGAAGGAAAAGTAAAAAAAAAAGATTTTTTTTATTATCATTTTCGAAAACAATGATGAATCTATTATAATTTCTTTTTATTTAAGTTGTTTTTCTATTTAAACGTCACAAAGCCGTTTTTTGTTTTCTTAGATCTTTGAAATGATCGATTTGAATGTACACAATAATGTAGAAAAAAAAATACTGAACTACAAATATTATTGAAACTGGGCCAGTGAACCTGCATAATAACCAAAAAATGTTGAAAAAAATCTTAAAATACAAAATCCACTTTTGTTATGAATAATTGTTTGAAAGCGTTCAAAAATTTTTTAGAATGACGAATATTTAAAAAATATTTTATGAGGAATTGAAATTTTTTTATGGTTGTCAGCAGATTTTTTTTTTTTTTGAGATTACTAATGGCCAGTGTAGCCAGATTTCTAAAGGCTTTAACGTGTCTAATGTTATCTTCTTTTTTTTATGTGACAAAATATTCTAACTAGTTTTTAGTTTTTTTCAATTGAAAAAAATCTGAAATGACTAATAGCATTCTACATTAAAAATGTACAACTTATGTTGTTTGATATTTAAATAATTTGCAAGTAAAATTTATTAACTCTTCCAAATGCATTTCATCGTAAATTTTAATTTATGAATATACAATTTATCTAAATAATTATATATGTTTTGTTATTTAATTAAAAAATATATATATATATATATATATATATATATATATATATATATTCTATACTAAATTATTTTTATTATTAAACACATTTTCTCACACTTTTTTCAAAACACTCCTTAAAAAACAATTTAGTTTTATGTTCTTTTAAATTCACACGCATAATAATTTAAATAAAAAAGATCTCATAAAAAAACTACAAAATAAAACCACAGTTTTTTTACATTTTGTTAAAAAAAAGGAGCCTCCCTCATGCTCTAAATACATATTTTTTATTTTACACATTAAACTTAACACAATCAAATAAATATAAAGGACCAGCAGCTCAAATTTCTATCAACCTGTTTCCCAGTCTTATTATACTTACTCATGAATCTCACAGATTCCAATGTTTATGTGCTTTATTTTCAATTTCTATAATCCTGTTTCTATTTATAGCAAACATGTAGAGAAATATTTTTTTGTATAGTCAAATGAGTTTAAATTTATGATGACAAGATCACATCAAATCTTTTAAAAACAAAAATAAGTATTAGTAAATTAGGACCCATTACCACCACCATAAATATTCTCACATGAACACATGTGTTTTTTATTAAAATATAGCAGCAATTGAAGTAAAGGAAAAGAAAACGGTTTCTTTCTTTATTTATTTAAGCATCTAATCTTTTTAAATATTCAACAGAATATGTTATAGATTTTTTAATATAATTGAAAAAATAAAAAACCTGGAAGTAGGAAAAATTATGTAGCAGTACCTTTTAGTTTTTCTTTTCTGTAAACAATAACTGTTTTGTCGAAAATTTTCCTCTTTTGGTGAGAAAATTCAAATTATGTTAACCTAAGAATATGAAAATGTTATATTTTTTTTCTTGAATTATTATTTTGCTTATTGTGTCACTGTTCTTATCATTATTATAATAACATAATTTCGTATGCATTTGAAAGCAGAAACAATACTTAAACAATAACTTAAAATAAATAAAAATATACTTGAGTTCTGTTATGTTGGCAAAAAAGGGACTCTTAATACTCTAAACACAGCTCACTACAGTACGTTAAATATAGACTTAAACCTAAAAGTATAGACAATATATAACTAGAAAAATATTGCTTATTTGCCAACATTATATAAAATTAGATGTCATTTCCGGTATAAATATTATTGGCACTACTCACAAAAGTAAATATTAATCTGTTCATAAATTGTTGAGATAAATAGGGACGATTTTGAAAAAAAATATATATATATATCACAAAAAAAATGACAACCAAATCACAATCTATTGATCGAAATAAAACAAATTTCATCATCAAAACACCGGTCCTTTTTTAAATTTAACGTCGTTGAATATAATAAAAAAAAACTTATTTTACAAATGGCTAAAAAATTAGGACCCAAAATTGACTATGACCTAAAAATATATATAAATTAACTTTTTATTCAACAAAGCGCGCTTAATTTACCCAAATTATGAGCAGCATTGTAATTGGAAGGTAAATTTGAAACGCAGTATTTTTATAATTTAAATATTAATTTTTGCCTTAATGCAAAACCCGCTGAATTTTCTAAAACTATTACTATTTTAATTTATAACTATATACCACCAAAAAAGCATAATTGCTTTTCTTTCTGTCAAATGACAGAAAATGTCCAATTTTATTCACGATTATAATTCTATAAAAAATTAAAAGGATTTCGCAGAGTCGTAATTTTAATTATCCACATCTTTTAAAGCTGAATTCCTATTTCATTAATGTAACGGCATTAGAAAGGCAAAGTAGTTATCTTTAAATATCATAATAATAGAAAAGTTTCTAATTTCCAATGCATATGTATTTTTTCGATGCACCTTTGAAAGGGTTCCATCCCTAAGATTTTTTATTTTTTCAAATAAGCTTAAAAATTTGTAAATTGACTAAATAATTCAATTGACAATATTTTTTTAAAAAGCGCTAACAACTTTTTGCATACAAAAACTCATTAACTTTAAAAAAAAAATTTGCTTTTATGATTTAAAATATAAAATTTTATATTGGTTATTTTTTGGTTTATTTCTAAAGAATGAAGTACCGAATGAAAATATATATGAGTAACAAGAAAACTATCAAGTTTTATTAACATATATTTTTTTACATTTTTGGCCAAGAAATTCTATAAAAAATTAATTTAAATATACGCAAATGCATTAATACATCCAATGCAATTTCTAAAAAATCTTGCATTTTTCACTAACTTAGCTTAAAGTGCATAAAAGCATATTTAAAATGCTTTCTAAATCAATAAAATTGTATTGAGTTTCATATATATGTTTAGTTGAGTTGCATAATCTTTGTGCAAAACATAAAGAACTAAAATATTTAAAAAAAAAATTATATTTTGTTTGGAAAAAGTGATGGAATTTTTCACCAAAAAGTTTTAAAAATAGTAACAATTTCCGTCACATAAACACCTAGATTGAATTATTGAACCAATAAATGACTTTTTAATCTGAAAATTTTCAAATCGCAGGCGACAACGTTCTCAAAAATGCATCTAAAAAATTAAGTTTCATTATACTGCTCATTTTTAATACAGTATTATTATTTTTTTAATTATGCGATTTAAAGTGGACATAATTTCTTCTCTTTCGCTACTTAAAAAGATATGAATATTTAAATCTTGATACTTCGTATATTTTTGACAATATTCTATAAACAAAAAGCGCGAGTTTTTCGAAATTTAGAAAAATAAAAACAAATATATCCATTTTATTCCCTTACGCAAATGTATGCTTAATTTCAAGAAAATTGGAGGACAAAAACCGGCATTTTTCATATTTTATCGATTTTTCTTACTCTGTGTCGATGGACACAATGTGAGATTTTGATCAATTACCCGGCTTTCTTATCATTGAATTTGATGAAAAAAATACGTCTTATGTATTTTAAAAAACATTATGTAGCCAACGAAAACGAAAAAGTATCTGAAATTTCACATAAAATAACTGAATAACGAAGCTTCAAAGTGAAATATTTTTTTGGCGTTGAAAATTTTAAAAAGATTGTTGAAAATTGCTTATCTTTGAAACGCCATAAAATTTTATTGGAGCCGAATTTTTCCATGTCTTCTTTTTTATATTTATTAGGCTTTTTATAATTTTTTTAATGGGACAATTATTATTATTTGTGCATATTTGCAATCACATTATAAGTTTTAAAGCCAGATTTTTAACTTTCGTAATGTTAATATGAGAATTTGTGTCAAATATGAACCGTAATGATAATAATTTGTGAAAAAGTTTCCATATACTAAGAATTTATTTTCGTAGAATTTCATTTCGATAACATATTGTTTCAATAATTTAGTAGCTCTGAAGTGATTCTTAGGGAAATGATTAAAAAAACATAATCCGATTTTATTTCTATTCAATATATTAATTACAATGTACAAAATATATTTTAGAGCAGTTTCTAACTCATTGATGTCAAAATAAGAATTTTGGCCAGATAATTTGGCAAAATCCCACACTTTGCATCGGAAGCTAGAATTTTTTCTTATTTTCCTGGCAACCTTTTGATAAATTGTTATGAAGTGAAGCTCGTTTCCAGGTATGGCATTCTCAATTGGAATTTTGAAAATTCGAACTAATTAGTTTTGTCAAAAGTCCACAGACTTATTTTAAGATAAAATGATAAATTAGTTACGGAGCAGTTGTGTAATCAAAAGAAATCAAGACGCAATTCTAAAACTCTAAAAAGTTTATAAGAAAAATAATTGTAGAAATGAACAATATGTATTGATGAGCGGGGACAGGACAAATATAAAAAACTTTAAAAATATTTTTTCATTTCTCTACAAGCGATCAAAAGTCATTGTTAAAAAAAAAGTTTCGAGTTTTGTTTCGAAATGGACATGAAACATTTGTAATTTTGAAATTTTGTTTGCAAAAATTTTGGCCATTTTATTACATCATGAGAAAAAATTCAATATATACATTTTTTTTCGCAAATGTTGAACAATGATTGTGTATTAATTAAGGTCTATTATAAAATAATTTCCAAACATTTTTTTTGTTTTTCCAGAATACACTTAAATACCTTTCTTTATGTATATATTTTTTGTCTCCAAAAAATGTCCGCCTTATACTAATCCATTAACATTGTTTGCCCACCAGAAATGTTATAGGGTATTCATAACTTTTCTGACATTTTTAGCATTTGGTGACATTTATGGATCATAACAATATCAATAAATGATAATTTTTGAATAAAGTGATTCCATTGTACTTTTTTGTACTCCAAAAATTACAAAAACTACTCGTAGACTATTGAAAACTTTTACGTGTTTGTGTGATGTTTGATGAAGTCGAAATACCCTGGGGTATCAATTTACTAAAACAATTTGATTTTATGTATTATTTGTTTTTTTCTCTTTCGCATTGTATTTTTGGCATACATTGTTAGTGTATATTTGATTTTATTTATTTATGCATAAATATTTTATTTTGTTTTTGTTATAAAGGGGTCTTAAAAAATGTTTGTCTAGGGAAGAAGAAGTTTGTTAGTATGTTAAGTGGTCATTTGAAAGAATGACATATGTATATTTATGTTATTGTGAGTTTATTAGTTTTAAAAGATACACTGGACAAAAGTTTACTAAGAAGTTTCAAATGATTTTGTGTTATTATAAAGCTATGGTAAAAATGTATTAGCCATATTAGCGTTACAATTTGTTTTTTTAAGTGTATTATATTTTTTATTATGACATGTGCGTGTAGAGTTTTTTGCATAAATGGTAAAATTGAAATCAATTAGTAACGATATTAAATTAATTGGTTTATATGTTTGGTAATATTATCTGTGCAAAGTTGCTAGAATTATAAGAACGTTATGCAAGTCAAACGATATTTAAATACTTATTTCCATAATTTATTTTTGAGATGAGATGACATGACATATATTTACTGAAAAGTTAACTTATAGTATATATTTAGAAGAGTAATCAAAAGAATACATTTTTTTGTAAATTTAAAATCTCTTTTATTATACTTTTAATATAACACAATATTATTTCAGCGAACTCATTTCAATAGAGCAATAAGTTTTTTGTCAATGTTTTCGAAATTATATATCGTTTTTTTTTTAATTTTATTTGCTAAATTTTATAACTAAATTTCCCAAGTATAATTTATAATTCCAGGAATAATTCTCTTTCTACAAAAACAAAAAACTTCTAGGCAGCTAAAAAAAAAGAAAAAGCACATAGAGAAAACTCCTCCACTGATTATCACTATTTTTAAATCTAAAACTCTTTAAAGCGTTTCACACAAAACGTGCAAATAATAACACCATCTCTTACTAATGATCTACGCCATGTTAATACCGCTAAAAACAACCAAACTAACACAACAAACTAAAAACGCGTAAATACTTACATTAACTAAACTACAATATAGTTGGTAAAACTACCATTTTTTTTCTTTCTTCAGTTGAGGCACATTAGGCATCATCGTCGTCATCATCATCAAGCTGCCGCTTAAACAACAAAAAATCTAACATAGTAATGGTAGCGAAACATTAGTTAATACTCTGTGGCTTATACAAGAGAGCTTCCATTGCGTTTTAGCTTCAACGAGTGTAACTACTTGCACTACTGTTAAAAGCTATATTGCACGTTAACACTAATTGGCGGACAACAACAATAACAAAGACAACACCAACATACAACATTAGTAATAAGGCCTAAACATCTTCGCATTTTCTTTTAAACAAAAAAGTTTTTGCACTCACATAAAAATTTCTTTTTTTTCTATTTTTCGGTGATTACTATCATTGTTGTTTGGGGGAAAATGTCTTGAATATAGAAGGTGGTAGTAGCGAATTTTGTTTTCTAAATATTAAGCCTGAGGTTGGGGGTTTTTAAACAAATTAACAAAATTGTCGTCTGTGGCAGGAAATAAATGTTTTCTTATTATTATTTTTTTTTATTTCTCATTGTTGAAATGCGTGTGGACTTTTATTTGAAAACACACACATTAGAAAATGAAAACTCTTAATGCATTGTTTTGTCATATGAAAAAAAAAAAACAAAAAATATTTATATTAATGCAAAAAGTTGGAAATACACTGAGGGAAATTCATTTTATAAACACAGATAAAAGTCTCCAATCATCAAAATAATTCATTCAATTAAAATTGTTTAAATTTACACTTCCCACCAAAATGATTATATCAATTACTATTAACTGTAAAAAATCAAAAACAGAAACATTTTTCCAATTAAAAAATTTATTAAATCAATCAAGTAGATGACTGAATGAATTAAAAATTTTAGTGAGAAAGAAAATTTTCTTGAATTTTATTTTTACTATTTCTTTTACTATATTTTATCTGTGCTAATTGAAAAATGTAAGGTAATAATATTTTCTGTGAATCTGTGTTATCAGATATGGTTTTAATCTTGTTTGGGATCACGGATTCCATTAACTTCTTATTTTATAGGAATTATCTACTTACAACTCTTTTTTCAAATCCTCCAAGATGAAAAAAGTATATTCCATAATTGGGTTAAAAAGCATAATGAAAAAATTCATTTTAAGAACCCATTAATGCTCGGAGAAAACTTAAAATTATAAAATAAATTTACATATTCAATCAAAAGATACTTTTATCACTTTACCACTTCAAAACTAGAACTAAGGTCATATTTGTGTTTTTTTTTTTGATGTTATTAATAATTATTTTCAAAACAGGAAAATAAAAATATCAGGAAATAAATTGGTTAAGAAAAAAGATTAATAATTTCTAAGAAAATGAAAATTTCACAAATTTTAAAGTATTTTTATAATCTTTTAATAAGGCTAAAACAGAATTTCTATTAAAAGGTTTTGTAAACGTAGTTTTAATAGAAGTACTTCAAATGCAATGAACAAGAAGCCTAAAAGAAAAAAATGACAACCATGGGATAAAAAAAGAACTTCTGCAGCTCTTTCTCAAAACTAGCTACTTCATTCTAATGATAACATAATCTTAAGATCATGACATTTTCAGCTCTTTTTCAGTTCTTTTTCTATTTTTTTACTCGGAAGTGTAAAAAGAAAAATTCGGAGAAGAAGTTGTGGTATAAAATATAAACTTAGTATGCATATTATTTTAGATTTAAAATGGATAAATACGAAGTTTTAAAAAAATTGGCAAAGACACAACTACCTCCCCTATGTCCTGAAATGAAAACACTAAATTTCTTCTAAAATATTGGCCTGAGCTTTACCAAAATTTGTGGCAGCCATTATAAGTCTGATAATTTATTTTTCTAATCGGAACAACGACACTCCTAATTCCCATATATTCTGAAATTAAAAAAGCAGATTTAGTGCTCGAATACTGCTCAGAATTTTACAAAATTTTGTGATTACAGTTAAACATAGATTATTTGTGACTCTGCCAATTTTTATTTGAATCGGAACAAGAACATCCCTACCTCCCACATATCCTTAAGTAAGAAAAACTCATTTTTTTTTCTAAAATACAGTCTTGAATTTTATAAAAATATAACTTTAGATCCAAAGTAAATATATACAAAGTTTCACAAAAATCGGAACAAGAACAAACCTACCTTCCATATATCCTGAAATGAGGAAAACGCATTTTCTTCTAAAATAGTAGTCAAAACAGTACCAAAATTTACGATAGCCATTGGAAATAGGTTTTTTATGGGTTATGCAATATTCGATTTAAAAGGACCAAAGACATATCTACCTCTCACAAGCCCTATCATTTTATAATTTTATTTTAATTTCTGCACCTCCATTTTCTCGTGAAAAATTTAATTTGTTTTTTTTTTTTTTTTAGTTGTGGCACAAAATAGGAAAAAATTATTTTTTTGTATATTAAAAAACAATACTAAATTACAAAATCAAGCAAAGAAAATTGTACATTTTTCTATAACAATTTTTTTTAATACTCCATCGAACTTATGTAATTTTTGTATTAAAATTTTAAAATGCTCTACAATTAGCGCTATCTCGAGGACTTTTAATGTACTATATTGAATCCAAAAATTATATTATTCCCTTTCATAGTTGTTTTTTAAATTTCGAAATAATTTTTATTATTTTTTATTTTAATTTAATACAATAAATAAAGTTAACATTAAGAACTCTTTGAAATTGGTGTAAAAACAGGAAATCGGACACTTTTTCAGTGTAACGTTTTTAAAGTTCTGGGAAAAATTAGGGACTTATAATCTAATAAATAACTGTAAAAAATTACATAAACAGTAAAAATTTAATTGATAATTTTTTTTATATCTCATCAAACTTCAGAGCTACAAAAGTCTTAAAATAATTTGGTATCGTGAAACTCTATGAAATAAAATTTCGTTAGCAGAAAATTATTTCAGAAATTATTATTACTTCCGGTCCACATTTGATCCAAATTCTTATATTTTTAATGCGAAAGTTAAAAATCTGAGTATTAATTTTGTTCCTGTAAAAAAGCAGAAGCAAGATTAAGCACATGGTTTTTTTAAAATTTATAATCTGAGGACTGCGCACAAAAAATTTAGTGCATACAATTTTGCTTATAAAAATGAAACCAGTTAGACAATCTCTTTGAAATTTTGGTTTTGTTAAAGATTGTTATATTAAAGTTTTAAATTTAAAAGAAAAATTATTTTTTTTTATAAAAAATGCGTTGCCGGACCATTTCTTATTAAAATCCATTTTATTTCTTAAATATTTTTTAATATGGCTCAATAGATTTAAAATAGACATAGTTCTGGACAATATAGAGAGACTTACCTCCTTTGGTATATGGTAGCACCATTTGTCTGATACCACTCAGTTACTTTTTTTATTGTAAAAATAAGAAGAGTGATCAGATTAGAAAAATTAGAATTCTCTGTGTTGAAGGGAAAGAATCTTTTCTGACGGTATTTCTCAGTTAAAGTGAAATTTTTATAAATGACGTGATTTTCTCCTCACATATACAAATGTCTTGCTAGACCAAAAGTTTATTCGGTAATTTCGATTTTAGTTATATGGAATTCATGGATGTTTTACAACATCCGTCCGTACCTACTTTTTATCAACCTTTAGGCAGTGTGCATATTAAAAAATTGTTATATATGTATGTATGTATTTATGTATGTATGTATGAATGTGTGTATGTATGTATGTATGTATTTCAATAATAAATTTGAATCGTATATTTGAATGTATTTTGTTCAATTTTCATTTTAAGAAAAATTAATTATGCTGTGCTTGGATCCTTTCGTGCGGAGGCCTTATGTGTCCAAGTTTGAAGCTAATTTAATTGCAAGTAATCGCAAAAAGTGTTCTTTAATGAAAACAACTGATCTCACAAATCTTAGTGGTTTTGCCATATATTTAAATAAGATAAAGTACCCAAATAAAAGCCTTAATATTAAAAAACAATTACATAAAAATCGATTTCAATACTTCATTTACAAGAGTTTTATAATACGATTCAATAATAGTTGGCATTTTTAAACCTTTTAAGACTTTTAAAAAGTAGTTACAAACCTTGAATTGCGCGAAATAAAGTATGTACTGTGGGAATTTATAAAAAATAAAATACTTATTTTAGAAAAGTGTTTGAAAGAGCTTGAATTGCTAGAAAAATATCAATGTTTTGGATAGATTAAAAACATTTAATGAATCTACAATAAGAGTAATCTAAAATATGTGCTACTAAATCAGTAAAACATATTTCCTAAATGCGAGATAATTGAACAGAAAAAAATGCACCTATAATCTGAATACAATTGGATCAGAAAAATATATAAACCTAATTTAAATTAATATAATTGAACAAAAAATATTACAAAATTTTGGTTGCAACATGATTTTCTTACAAAAAATATTACCATATTTATATGAATTTCGTAAGCAAAATTGAAAAATGTTTAAGGTAAGAGTAATAAATGAAAAGAAAATAAATAAAACTTTTGTTTATTTACCGTTGCCGTCTAAGTTTTTTTTTTTTTAATTTAACAAAGCGGATTATGTAAAGGAATCCCGACTTGTTGAGTTTATACATTAATAATAGTATTATCCTCATCAAGTTTTTAATAAATTTATGTGTTTAAATTTAACGTGATTTTAAGGACCCAAAACAACATTTTTCATTTAATTAGTATTTCAATTTATACGATATGTAAAAATAATTAAATTTTTACCTATTCTGAACCCAGTTTTACGCATTTTTTATTTACACGTACTTTCTCCGGTCCCAATGGGCAACGTAAATCAAGGCATACCTGTAGTTCTAGTAAGACGACTCTTCAAAGATTCCATCCAAGTATAGTAGTAAGCTCTGTTACAGAAAATTCAAAAAAAAAAAAATCCATCCTCCTTCAATGGTTCCACACCGCTTACCAAATTTTCTTTTGGTGTATTTTATATACACATGCAATAATCCCAAATAAAAATAGATCACAATAAAAAAATCATACATGTTCATCTACCGTTATAACAGCAACACGTTATGCCAAGTTCAATAATAAAAGCATCATTTAACATTGAGAAAATGTTTAAAATAAGAAAAGGCTGCGACATTTTTTTTTTTTTTTTTTTTTTGCCAGCAACAGATGTGTGTGGTAGAGTGGCAACAAGCTTACAGCAGCTACAGCAAAAAAGTAAAAAATATATGTGCACCAAAGTACTCGTATAAATGCGTTTTAACAAAGATGGACTCATAAACGCATTATTAAATTTACACAATAAACTTTTTCTATTTTTTATTTGTTTTAACCACAAGTAAGCTGAGGTAGTGAAACCACACAAAATTTTTGTATAAATGAAGAGAAATACAAAAACAAAAACCCACATATAATTTTCTTTAATCTACAACTTCAAATCAAATTATCAAATGAAAACAAAAGACAAAATTTGAAGATGAAAGGAGAGAAATAAGTTCCCTTAATATATGTTAGCACAGTGGGTTTGGGGAAGTGATATCCTGTGAAGAATAAAAAAATAAAAAAGGCTTTTACTTTTATCAAATAAGTCTAAATTATGTAACCCATTTTTGCTGTTTTTTATTTTGATTCTTAACGTTTTACTGAATTGAAACTAGATAATCTACTTTCTATTAAAAAAAAGAAAAAAACGACTAAAAGGATTTTAAACTTTGCAAAGATTTCTTCTACGATTTTTATTTTTATTATTTTTTTTTTATACCTCTGTTCTTTACTTAAACACTGTGGAGAAAATCATTGCACTCGTACATTAACAGTAGTTAAACAAATAAATAAAAAATAAAACCTAAATAGCTATGAAATATCGTATCGGTAGTGAAGTTTTATATATATATATATATATATATATATATATATATTTTTTTTCTTCTGTCTTCTTATAATCATTGTTTTGAATATGGTTTTAATAAAAAAAAAAATATATAATAATGGTGCTACAAAGATGAAATAGTAGAAATAAGTACAATTTTTATTTTTAAATTAGTGCGCGTGATGATGGTGTTTAGATATTAAATGTTACTTGTTGTTTGGCAGTTGTTATTTGTAATTGTATTTTAAATAAATTTCAACTTAAGGAGAGAAAGAAATAAAACTTTCTTTTTAATAAGAAAAAAACAGATGGACAGACAGACAACATGCAGAAAAAAATGAGATGATATTAAATTACAATAAAATACCTATAAACAGAAAATGAAGGGTTTTTTCTGCCTCAAAAGGCAACAGATTAAAATGCGTTTAATGGTCTGTGAATAAGGTAGCCTTAACATTTCCTATCAAGATGGAGGAGAACAATTGTTTAAGGAATTAAATAAAGAAAACAGTTCATAAATGTTAAAAAAATAAATATTTTTGAACTTATACTTTAATGACATCTCACGGTTTCTGTCATGGTTGAACACTTACTCCTTTTATATAATATTGACATTATAAGAAGCTGAGATATAAATTTGAATGCATTAAAATTTATAAAGGTCAGGGAAAAATTTTTTATAATATTATTTATTATGTATATATATGTATAGAAAGCGTGAAAATAATTTTATAAATTTAAATTTGCAAACCATTCTTGTGTAAGATGTAATTATTTTTATAAACAAGTCCGTAGACCAAAACTGTTTTCTGTCAAAAATCTTTTAAATTTCCCCAATAATTGACTATGTTATAAATAAGTTATAAATAAATAATTAAAAGTAATCTATATTAATAACAGGTAGTACTTACTCACTTCTCGATATTTTAAGGCATTCAAACAAAATATTTTTCTTGTGCAATTTTTTTCAGTATTCGCAATTCTTCGTTTTTTTATAGCTCAACAATCATGCTAATGCTTATTTTCCTATTATCAGCATTACCGTTGAGAATTTTTAAAAAGTGTCCAAAAAAGGGAATTTGAAAAAAAGTCACAAAAAAGAGAAATTAAAAAAAAAACGCCAACTGCTTCAATATCTAAAAAACTCCATAAAATTTGTTTATTTGATAAAAATATACTTTAAGAAGAATTACTAAATTAAATTTTATTAATAATAAAATAATACATTTATAATAATTTTTATTATTATTGCAAAATTGTTAATACTTTCTATAGAGGATTTTTCTAACATTTTGTGCTGCATATTTAAATAAATATTTTTTTATTGAACAGACTTTGATTTTCATTTGACACCTATCTACATCACTATATTGTGAAAATATTTATTAATTTCTTCTTTAGAATTAATATATAATAGGTCGACATATTTTAAATAACTTAGTTTCCCTTCATTTAGCACATAGTCTTAAAAAGTGACCATTTATTTCCATTAAAAAAAGTCTAAAAAAAGTAGCCAAGTAGTTGAAAAAAAGTAAATAGGTAATACGCAATAGGCCCAAGGGTAACGTTGCCTATTATAAATACTATTTTCTCATTTGCTATGCGCTTGTCATTATTTTGAAATTTTTACTCGACTTTCCTTTGGAAATAATTATTATGGAAAACTTTTGTATGCGCGATATAATCATTCTACAAATAATTGACATAATTTGTAGGATTTCGCAAAATACAATAGCATGTAAAGAATAGTTTAAAAAATACTTTAGCTTAAGAAAATTCTAATTTTGATGTTTGGAGATTTTGAATAAATAAAACTTGAAACATCTCTGCTCTCTTTTTTAGAATAGTACTCTTTTGTAGAAAATTAGGAAGATTTTTAGTTACAGTTTGTTAACGAATGAAACGTTCATAGAATAATTTCTGTATAAATTTCGATTTTTTTACAAAAGCTTTATCACTATTTGATTTAATCCATTTCGACCACTGCACAGTGTGGCAAAATCATTAGCACATAAAAAATTTTTTTTAATTAATAAATTTCTTTTTTTAATTTGCTTTAATCAAGAATAATTTGCGTACAAGTTAGAGGTATTTTAGATTAGAATTGTTTGGTTTGGTGAAACAAAATTATATAAAAGGTTTTTTAAATAAGAGACAATAGTTGGCGCAACTTCATTGTTCGCAGTTTAAAGTTCCATACCGTTTTTCCGTAACTTTTTAAGAAGAAAATTTTGTTTCTAAGTGTCAAAAATGCATTAGTTAACAAATTTCGTCTGGTGCTACTTTGTAGTGAAATTTTGTTGGTTTTTGAAATAATTTAAAATTCTAGTTAAAATTTTAAGTTTAACCCTAGTCGAGTGGACCAACTACAATTATAACTTTTTTTTAATGTAAAATTGCAATAACTTTTTTCCTATCACTCCTGAAAAGCCCTGACATTTCCAAATTTTTAATAAAGACTATTCTGTCAAAATGTTAAAAAATATATATATATTTTATATCCTTAAAAGACTGCATATGTACAATTTTATCTTCATTTATTTCGAATAAGGAGAAAGCACGAAAATAAAATAAAATTAATTTTACTATTGTTATTTAATAGAAGTTCTATAAATTGCCTTTATATATAAACGACAAAAATAGTTTGATTGACTTTCTTTTTTCTTACTGCTGCAAGAATCATATAAATACATCGATCCGATAAAAAGCTATATATATATGAAGTTGAACTGTAAAAAAAAAAATATTTTTTTTTGGTTATTTTCCAAAAAGTTGATGATATTCACTAACTTCTAAAATAGTTGTTTGTTCCAGAATATAACATTTTTTAATGGTTCAAAAATAATCTTAACACAAACATAAAAAAGTATTTTCTGCTTCACGCCTATTACACGGCTGCGTAATTATTTTAATGAAAAAAAGTCAAGTTTTTAAACAAGATTCCCCGGGCTGAGATTTTGGATATTTTGGTACAAAAACGTGGGAGTTTTTAATTCCAAAATTTTAGAACAATCTTATTTATATAGTCCTAAAACTTCATTGGAGTACCTCAAAAGTATACTTAAAATTTAAATTTAAAATTTTTCAGGGCATGTTTTTTGTAAAGGTATTCAAGGGCTACTTGTATATAAAATTTTGTTACATTAAAATCATAAATGAATTTTTTGGCGAATTTTTAAAAAATTTGGATGTATACTCTTCACTTCCTCGTTATGCTAGGGACTTTGTGCTCCTTCAAATCAACTCGAAAGCACCTCAGCTCTGGCCGTGTCAAATTTTCTTCAGATATCTCTAACGGTTCACAAGTCACAGAATTATTTAAAAAATCACAGCGGTTCCACTGTGAGATGTAAGATCAGATTTTCTGATTTTATGATATTAGTGAATATAACAAGTTCGAACGATTTTTTGTTATAAGGTCCCGTTGGAAGAGGTTCTTTTTTTGCAGACATACTTTGAAAAATGCTGTTTCCGTTGCACTTAAAAAAAAAAAAATATTAGTAGAAATGATTTTGTTCCAAATGAAGCATGGACGTATAAGGGTGTATAGACCTATACAAAATGCGTTTTTTGGAATGATATTGCTCTGGTTATAAGAAAATTAATTTGAAAATCCATAAATTTCACAAAAAAAAAAAAACAAAAAAAATACTTTAAAGACACGATTTTATAGAATTTTTATGTTTTCATAAATTTTTTTTTTTTTTTTTTGATTTTTAGTTAATTTTGAATAAATGGAGTACAGTTTATTATTCGAGTAACACATAGACTTCAGAATATAAAGAAGACGTTTAAAATTTATGTTATTTTTACACATATTGAAAATTTTTTTTATCTTGTGAGTTTTAAGGCATCAAACTAAGAACAAGTAAAAGGGCATATATCTACCCCTATCCATATTTTTTATGTGATTTTGTTAATAATTTCAATAGATTTATTCGAAAAAACAAGTAAACAATATGTAGTCGTTCAACTCTGATCATTTGATACCCTATACCATATATATTTAATATATTCGGAGGAGGTCTTTTATGGGAACTATGTTCAATTGTCTTATAAGATTTGGTAGTGTAATTTATATTTATATAAAACATATGTATATGTAATATTATCAAGATACATATTACCATTTATATTCATTATTTATATGCTTCATTTATTATATGCTTGATTCCCGAAAGTAGGTCTTATATGTAATAAAACTTTGCGCTAAATTTCCTACTATATACAACTAATTAACGTGAAATATTATTGATTTTCATAAGATGGGCTTATATGGAAGTCATGATCAATTTTCTACCGATCTCCTTGAAATTTGGCACACTGATTTATGTCAGGCCCGAGTTTTAATAAAATGAAATAATATAAGGCATTTATAAACTTCCATTACTACTATTGTTTTATAAAAATATAAGCCCTTATTCCATTTTAAGTTATTTTCAGCTGCAAGATTGTGCATTTCCTGATCCGATTTTTTTTTAGTGATACTTTGCATACAGATAGATGCTTAACAAATATTACCAAATATCAAAAAAAAAAAATAGTAAGAAAACGATTGACTTTGATGATTTTATGAAGTTTTTACCGCCTGTAAATTTTTTTTATGGTTTATATGCTCTTATATGCCTCCATGCTTCAAAATGGAATAATGATTTATTGATTACTGTTTTCAAGAACTGTCTTTCCTTAAATTGAACCTGGATGGTGCTCTGTATATATTCAATTTGGGGAAATGACAACAATATTATAAAACAATTCAAGAGACCTTCACGATGTTTGTTGCTTAAATGTAGTTTAACACAATCTTGTACACATCTTGTTAACACATCTTGTCCATTACTACTAGCAAAAATTTCGTGGATTTCGTTTAAACTATAAAAACAATATGCATAGTTGATAGAGATATAACTAACTTAAAGAATTTAATTTATCTTTAATTTTTCGTTTTCTGATTTTTTTATGCAAACTAATACATTTACTCCAATTTTAATGCAAAATTTTTAGTTTGGGAAAATCTAAAAAATCAAAAATTTATGTAATAGAAACCGAATAAAATATTTCGTTTAGCGAATAACTTACTATTAAGTCTGTACAGATTCGTTATAAGCATGTTTACTTATTTTATAACGAAAAAATTTAATTTAAATTGGGAAAATGGGATTTATTGTAACTATACCGCCTTTTAACATTGAAATATTCCTCCGCAGCATAACCCATTTCCATAAATTCATGTACAATGTACTTTTGCGGATAATGCAAATTATTCCAAATGAGTGGAAATACTTATTCAGACCCACACATTATGATATGAACAATATAATATATAAAAACTATAAAAATGTAATTTTATTGTAAAAAATACTCTTATTATATGAACAAAAGTCGTTATAGTAAGAAGTCGTAGTGTGTGAGTGCCCTTGATCGGGATGGTTATGTCTAAAACATTTTAACAAAAAGAAAAATGTTAAGTTTCTGTGCTAGAATTTTTTGGAGGAAATCAAGGGATCCTAATTTGAGTAAAATATTTCACTCTTATAGAGAGTTTGTTAGGAGAACGACAAAAATATTTTACAAAGTCTGATGGGAATGTGGCCCTGGTAATATAATATGGAAGTTTTAAAATATTCAACCAATATATAGATCCTACTTAAAATCCTTAAATAGATCTATATCAATAATTTAACAAGCACTCTCCCTCATTTAGTAAGGAAAAGATCATAATTTTTAATAGTAACAGTATAATGTCCTATCAAGTATTTTTAGGGTGTGTGTTTCCGCTATGGTAGGAACTATCTCTAGCATTTCAAAGAAGTAATTATATACTTTCATTAATATTTAGTTTAAAAAATGAATAATAATTTTGTAATTTTAAAAATTTTGCGAACACACCTATTTGGTTGTCCAAAAAGAAATATGGATTTTCTTCGTAAAAACCTTTTGCGATCTCCAAACTCCAATACAGGTAAATTCAAAAAGTATTTTTTTATTCCTCTTAGATAGTTATATTTAATAAATAAAGCATAAATATAAGTTAATAAAAATATATATAAGGGTAAGTTTCACACTTTTTTGGACAGCCTAGTTACTCAATACAATGTATTGTATAATCAATTGATAAAATCATAATTTAAATACATCAGTCGGTTGTTGCCCTTTGAGAAATTATTTGCAAAACCAGCGTATTTTCCCGCAGATATACTAGGGAAGGAGTTGGAATTTCAAAATGAAAATAACACCACTATTGTTTCTACAAAAAAAGCCTTCAGAAAATGTATGGTATCCCAAAACGAACATTTTCGAAACGAAGCCTAATAAATTATTATATTCTTCAGAATCTTGCTGTACAAAGTAGCTGAAATACGATGAATTGTATATGCTGAATAAAAATTTGTTCTCTGCTATTTTCTATTACGTATATATTTTTTTATATGAACCCCATTATTAGTCAAACGCAATAGCTCGATAACCATTCGAATACCAAAATATGCTGAACAAAATTTACTTTCAAGTTTTCTTAATATAATCTTTTATCGAAACATGAATTTCGGAAAAACGATTTCTAGTTACGAATAAAATAAATCTTAAAAATAAGTCATAAAAAATGAAATCATGAAAATTTATGAACAAATATTGATTTAATACAAAATTAACTAAAGACACCTGTATTAGAAACCTTTAAATTTCAGGGAAAATATTACATATACCCCATGTGTATGATAGCTTCAGTACAGTGTTACCAGGAGATGAGAAAAAATAGGCTAAATTGAACTCTAAAGGAATGTCAAGAAAGGCTAAATGCCAAAAAAAAAAAAATGAAGCCAGAAAAAAGTAAATTTTTTTTAATTTAAAAATATTTTTCCTCATTCTCCTTAGTTTTTGTTATTTTTTAAAGACAAAGTGACTTAATAAAAAGTGACTTAATAAAAAATAACAAAAAAAAAAAATCTTATGCAAATTTGCGTTATAATTCATATGGAAAATAACCCAACGCTTTAAAGTAATTTTTTGTAATTTTTGAATTTTGATAAGAATTTCCACATTTTCAATAATTTTTTGCATTAATAAGATTTTTTCTAAATTATTTTCCTAAATAGTTTCTATGGTTGATGAAGTATATTGAAAAATTATTATAATAATCGTAGTAACACCATAAATTTAGTTTGGGCCCTTTTAATTTGGAGATTGGAGCGCCACAAGCTAAATTGTTTTATTAAATATAAATAATTTCGATTTTTTGTGCAAATAAATGCACAAAAATGCTTAAACGGATGATTCAATAAAAATAAAATTAGCAATAACAGGTAAGAAATTAGTTTCTTGAAATACAAATATTTTAGCCTTTTTAAGGCAATTTTAGGAATCAAAAAAGGCGACCAAAAAAGCTAACAGATGAAACAGAAATTGTGAGGCTAAAAGTAAAATAAAAAGGCTATATTTAGTATCAAAAAGTCTAAACCGGCAACACTGCTGCTACATGAATTTTTTGGTGCAGTTGTTTTTATTTAATTGTGAATAAGGATTATAAAATGAGCACTTTATCTCAAAAAAAAAATAAATAAATAAATAAATAAATAAAAATGGACTTCAGTTACGAAATTGCTTATATTAATTAAATTTTTGTTAGATTTTATTCTAATCTCCAAAATGATAATACTAATTAACTAGAATAATTGATTTTGGTTTAATTTTCAAATAAATTAGAATTATGATTGGTGATTTATATTAATTTAATTCTACAATAAATTAAATCCTTCCTTCAACAAAAGCGCACGGATTTTAATATAATTATTTATTTAATTATTAAAAATATTGAAATAATATATTACAAGTGAAATTAGACGAAAAACATATGAAAACCCCAAATTTGATTGGGACAAACGAAAGATGGTACATATATAAATTCGTCTAGAGTTATAGTCACGTTTAATTCCCATTTTTGTAGCTTCTGACCTCGAATTTCTCACGTAGCTCACATATATACGAACATATATATATATATATATATATATATATATGTATATATATACGAACATATATATATATAAATATATATATATATATACATATATATAATATATAATTTTTAAAAAAAATTTTTGAGGTTCAAAATTTATTCAATTTTTTATGAAAAAATTTTTTTCGAGATCTAATTTCAGAATAACTCTGAAACTATTGAGCAAAAAGAATGTGATGTTAAGATACATTGAAGGTAATTAACTAGTTGACATTTTTTGGTGTTTTGTTTATACAAATTGGACAAATGGAACTCGAATTATAGTCCTTTAAGGATTTTAAAAAAAGGTCTCATATTTCTACCATTAACATATCTTTGTATCCTAAAAATTCTATATTTTGTACTTTTTTGTAAGTAGTAAAAAATTGTGGACTTAAAATCACATTTTTGAGACCGAGCAAAATATATGCATATGCGTACCAAAGCTTTAATTTAACTAACATGGTTTTATCCTATACAACGTAAATAAATAAGTAGTTGAATAGTTTATTTTGAAATTTAAATGATCGACATTTTATCTTTTTTAGACCAGCTGCTTAGAAATAACCCATCTTAAATAAATAATGCTAAAATATGGCGATAAAAATCCAACCAATTTATAAAATACGCCATTGTTAAAAAATAATAAACTTGATTTCAAAAGCCAACAACAATAAAATACTAGTATAAATTTTAAACAAATCGATTTAGTTTTTATTTCGATATTTATGAATATGCAAAGATAACAATAAAACGAATAAATAATGCGAATTAAAATGAAGAGAAAAACGTTTATACGCTTATCAAAAATTCAACAACCACTGACAGAATTACGTTGTAGTTAAGGTAAGTGTTGCGAGAGAAAAGGGTCTACAAAAGGTACGGCAAATAAGAGAGCAGTTTAAAAAGTAGTTTGAAAAATAATTTTATGAGAAATTTTACTAATTAGAAAACTTTTATCGTTACTAATAAATTTAAAATAGAAAAAGGAAATCTATATTAAGAATTTTTTTCTATAATATTTTGAAATCCCTTCAAGATTGCCTCCATATTCCAAAGCTATACATAGGTAGTACCACTATCTCCAAGTATTGTCAACATAAACTTGTATACTTACATATACATGGTTTATTAATGTAAGTAAGATTTAATTTTTGGTTTTGTTTTGGTGGGTTTAAACCTTAAGAAAAGTTTTCTTCCCATTTTTCCTCCACCTTTTGTTTGTTAATTTTTTAACGAGGTAAATCAAAAAGAAGAAAAACCGAAAAAAACTTTCCAAGACCCGAAACAAATCAAACGACAACAACAGCTACGATGACGTTGCAAGAGCGCAAAAAATGGAGATCATTTGATGATAACGTGCGCATTTGTTTGTCACGATATTGTTTGTATTAAAAACGCTTTTTTTTTAGCTCATTTTTTTGGTGGCTCTTATGCTATTGTAAGTAAAAAAAGAAACAAAACCAATAACAACAACTATTAAAAATAATATCAACAATAACAACATCAGTAAACAGAGCAAAACAAAAAAAGTTTTAATTCACGTGGTAAATCGCACCTTCCATTTAAAGCTTAAGCTGCAACAACAAAAATAAAAATATGAAAATCTAACAACAAACAACTGATATTGAGATAGAGGAAAATGTACCCTTTTGTAGTTGCTGCTGTTAAGTTAAACTAATAAACCTTAACAAAAAAAGAAGCCCTAAAACCTAAAGAAATCACATTTATTTTGTTACAATTTTTTTTATTAAGTTGAAAGCGTGGATTAGCAGCATATAGTTATATTGCATGACATAAATGTAAGTAGTTTCCAGGAAGGGCAAACTTTTTAGTTTATGGAAATAATTTGAAACTAAAATGAAACTAAAATGTGAGCGCTAAGGATTTCTAAAAGTTTTGAATATAATTTTTAAATAATATAAACCGATTTCGAGACAAAATATTCATTAAATACCTTCCATCCCTAATAGTATATTAATACATAGTACCTACTATTAAAAGTTCTAATGAGTGTCTCCTCGAAATAGTAAACAAGTAGACTTATGGTATAACATATTTTACAGAGCTGGTTCGCTGACCTCTATTCGTTTCCTTTTTCTTGACATATCCACGGTAAATGGTAGTAGATCATTCTTCGTCTTTAACAAAAAGGCATTAGGAAGTCCTTGAAAACTCAGTATAAAATTATATCAGTTAAGTCCTACATGATGGTCTTTTTGGGAATCCATATAATCCAAAATAATACGAAGGTATTTAGCATTAACTGTCAGTGTCAATTCGTTACTATTTAGTTACACCGGAAGAATTTTAAAACTTTATACATCCACATGAAGATGATAAGTTCATATTAATTGACATTAACATGAAGTCCATTATCAGTGCTTCATTTACTCAACTTCATAGATTGAATCCACATAACACTACAGCAATATTATGACACATGTATGATATGTTTAAGGATATATTACATATCCATTCTTAAGGAATAGGCTGATAACTACTAAGAGTAAATGAAATGATCATGTAACTTACAAACTCGACTATCATCTACTCCCAGATCAAGTCCAAGTAAGCTTCTTGAGCTGGATTTTCACATTTTTAAAAATGCCCTTCTTTATCTAAGAATACTACCGCTGTAACTATAATGCCATCTCAACTGATATCTCCCTTTACATAGGTGAGCTGAGAGGCGAATATATGTTCCGATCGATTGTTGTCGTTATGAAAATTAGTGAGCAAGTTCTACTACTTTTGCATACTCGATACTACTCATAACTTTTCATTTGGGTACTCGATACTTAACGGACCTTTTAATTTAAAGTATATTTTTTAATTATTCTTCTCTTACTTAAAAATAAAACAAATGTGTGTTACCAATTAGTAGGAAATTTTATGAATTTATTTATATAAAAAAAATCAATAATTTTTTAGACGGAAACGTCCTATTTGGTTATGATATCTCCTCAGCAATTTTGTAAAAAATTTAAGCATGTCGTGGTTACTGCTAGTATTAATCCAATTTCGAACAGTGTTTTTCTTTATTCCCAGCACAGAGGGGTGAATTGCAAATTAATATTAAAAAAATTATTATTATTCGCCGTCAAAATCAAAAATTTTTTCCAACTTTGAATCATAGTGGCAAAAACTCAAAAATTGAAAATATAAGTTTTCAAAGTTTATGTTTCTGCATTTTATTTCATGAAAGGTACTTTTTATAACCTACACCACCATAAGTGGTCGGGGTATTATGCGTTTGTGCTTATATTTGTAACGCATAGAAAAAATTATCAGACCTCCCCTCTTAAAGCATACCGCTAGACTCAGAATCACTTCCTGAGTCGATTTAATGACGCTTGTCCGTTCGCCTGGCTGGCTGTCTGTCCATGTATACTTTGTGAACAAAATACAGGCCGCAATTTGGAAAATGTTTTAATAAAACTTGGCAAAAATAATTACTTTAATACAAGAACAAAGCTATTGAAATTGGTTATGATCGGACCATTTCTAAAAATGCTAAAAAAACATGAAAATCTTGTGGTATATTCAACGAGAATTGCATCTAATAAATGCAATTGCATTAAAATGCACTTCTTCAAGATTTGAATAATTTTCCAAATTTTTTTATTACAAGAGGACAGCGATATGATATAAATTCAGTTCGAATTGTCTTAATGTATTAAAAATGAGCTCCGAGATACTGTTTAAAGTTAGATACTTTTATGATTTTTAAAATTATTCAAAAAAAAAAAATATATATATATATATATATATATATACTTAAAATTTTATTTTTTTTAACGAGAAAGATTTGTTTATTAAATCACTTCAATGCGCAAAAATATTTTGACTTGAAGCGGTAGGGCCTTACATGGAAGTTATGGCCAATTATGGACAGATATCCCAGTGAAATTAAGATTAATAGATTAATAAAATTTATTTTTACTAAATTTTATCTTTTTGCGGATATTTGTTTAGAATTATGCCCGTGAAAGTGACTTTCGGCAGGACGTCTTACGTGGGAGCTTTCATCAATAATGGTTCGATCTTCATTAAATTTAGTGATATAATTTTTACTTAGATAAAACTTTGTTGCTATGAATTTTATGTAAACACAAACATATTTAAAACTTTTATAAGAGTTTGACATATTTCCGGAAATAGTTATATATGGGCTTAGTGAAGTAATGATTTAATTATAAAAAATTTTGAATTTAATATATACGAAATTTCATTAAGTTATTTTAAAAAAGGATAACCACATATTAGCTGAAATAATGGTTTTTGATGCACGGACAATCGAACAGACAGCGGTTGAGGCTATATAAATTAAATTTTTTTTTTTATATGATTATGAGCTAGTTATTACAACAAATTTATAAATACCCGCCATTTTTACCTCTTCTACCCTCCTGTGTGTTGGCAAAAAATATCGCACAAACTGGCAATCAACTTCCCTTTGATTGGATAAGTTCGTCGCGAATTTTCATAGGAATTAGTTTTCTTTTCCAAAAACTAAGTACTGATTTTGCTCAACGTAATTCGTTTACAAAATAATAACGAATTATATAAAACCTTAAATTCAAGTAACAGGAATCAGTACAATTATTTTCATATCTTTATAAATTTATTTTTATCTTTATACACAGTACTATTTTAACCGTTATATTTTTAATACGATATCATTAAAAAATTTAACTGAAAGTATCGAGTAACTACTTTACAGTATTGAGTACCCAAGAAAAGGGGTAAATATACGGTACTCGATAATCTATACTTATGCAGCACTAATATGAATGTCTATGATTCTCTCAAGATTTCTAAGTAGAAATGAAGTAAAACTGATGGCCCTGAAGTTCTTTACGTGAGAGATATTTCCATATTTTGGGACTATGCATTACTCCTTATTTTTGGAACATATGGCCAAGTTTAACCAGCATGTAATATCCCTCTTAGACAAGGAGTTATGAAACTATTTAAAAAAATGTTTCTATATTTTTAAGTGTAAAAATATTGTTTTTAAAAATTGGCATTAATGCTTCGACCGCTTTTATATTTAGTCTCAATTTCTTAAAAATGCGTTTCCCTTTCCTGAATTTTATTAATCTATTAAACAACAAGTAGTAAAAAATTACATACAGAAAAAAGATTGGTTAAAAAAACGGATACAACAACAAAAATTCAAAATATAAAATATTGGTATTATTTTTGAATTTACAATTATTAAAAATAACTAAATGCTATAAGTTTTCTTATATTTATAATAATTTAATTCTTATTGTGATATACAAAAGTAAATTTTATCAGATTTAATCAATTTACATTTTATATAATTAATTTAAGAAATTTGATCGGCTCCACCGAATTTTAGTACTACGACTTGGTAGTTCCAATTATTTATTTTATGATAGGAAATATAATTATTTTTAAGAAAGAAAAAAACTTCAGTTTTTACAACCAAAATATTTGTACGATTTGCAGAGATTTCGAAAATAAATTATTAATAAAATAAAAAATTTTATGAGCAAATACTATTTTGAAATTTTATTTGTACAAAATATATCCTCAAAATATAATTAAAAATACAAATTAAAGCAAATGAAATTACTTTATTGATTGAGTACTTGACTGCAACTGTATTTATTTTATTATTTCTTTAACTTTACAATTTTGGTTGTTTTAGTTTTCTGCTTACTACAACTATTCTTATTGTTACTAAATGTTTTTCTTAGTAAATAAAGAGTTTGTTTTTTAACAAATTTGTATGTTTATTATAATTCCAAAGGTAAATTAAAAAGTAATTTAATAATTCGCGGAAAAAGTAAGTAAATGAATTTTTAATTTTTTATTGACTGTAAAGCTAATTTTAGTTTTCTTAACTTACATACATATTCATGCTCTTTAAAGTAACCGCTTTCAATAGTTGTAAGCATATACATTTTACCCCGTTAAATCATATTTCACAAAAATGAAAATCTAAGAATGATTCACACTCCCCAGACAGAAACACTGCATATTTTTCAATTTCAATTGTGTAATTCACTTATATTTTTCCTAATCCTCAACAAATTAACCACAATAATTAAGCATAGATAAAGAAGAGGTAAATACATCAAATCATTAATAATATCCTTTAGTCTTTAAAAGTCAGTATTAAATTTTTTTATCTATTCGGTAAAGATGTATACACCTAATAATTCGATGTATCATAGAATAGTTTTAAGAGAAGTTACGTACACCGAATTCGTAAGGCCATACTAACTGAATTATGCCTTAGTACTTGTAACCGAACAAATTCGACTGGCAATAAATTCGGTTGCCACAACGAATCTGTTTTCTCTGTGTAGCAAACAAAATGCGTGCTTATTAAGTTTGTTTCCTTTAACTATAATGATGGTCCCTTTAGGCCTAAATCGTATATAAAAGAAATTATTTATTTTTATTATTTTTTTTTTTTTTTATTTATGCCCTGATTTAAAACAAATATAAAGAATACAAATAAATCTACAAAGGGTTCTTCTAAAGCTTAAAAAAAAAAAATACAAAAGTTAAAGCTTAACGTTTAAATATGTTTTTTCGCCTTTGCTTTACGTCGTTTCACTATTTGCTGATGATCTAATTTGGTAACAATTGTTCGTCGTGCATCTTTGTTTATTCATTCACTCGTTACGAAGAGGTTGAAATTTTTTATTACTATTTTGACGATCATGTGTGCTTTAAAGGTATAAATATATAGATATTTATACCTAAAAAACATTTACGATCTACATATGTATGTGTATGTATTTTTAAAGCTATTGAATATATTATTTTTTTTTCTTTTTCAGTTTAATAGCTAATATGGTTGATTTGCGATCAATTGGTTTCGATAATGAGTTTAGCGCACCCATTTTAAGAAACTTGGTATAATCTTTTATTTTCTATTCAGTATTTTCACCAAAAAAAAAAAAAAAAAAAAAAAAAAAAAATAGATAAAACTAAAAAAAATCAAAAACCATTAAACATCTTTAAGGTTCTTAATTGTCAATAATGGAGGGCATGGATATAAGCATGTGTGTGTTAAACTGATTGGGTTTGTAATTTCAGAGAGTTACATTAATTGTGGTGTAGTTTTTCTGCTTGAAGTACTCACCTGACCTGAATTAGAGAATGTTCACTAAAAACGAAGAATTTTCGAAACGTATATTTTTGTGAAAGTATCGAAAATTATATTAATTATGAATGTTCGTAGCATTGAACTTTTCTCAATAATAGTAAACATTCGCACAATTTTCGAGAATTTCAAAAATATCGATATCGCATAGTCAACTTTTGTAAATAAAATCGAAAATAAATGTCTCGATAAATTGTCCAATCTTCTAAATTTCTCAACGAATTCTTATGTAGAAAAAAGACAACGTATTTCATGTTTGTGTATGCAAAAGACTAAAACAAGGAGAATGTAGTGTCATTTTTGAGTTATAGTTGATGGCGATCGGTTGTAAAATATTACGCGTTAAATTTTCAGCAATTTTTAATAAAAAAAAAAAAAATAGAATAAAGTTTTCGAAAAATGGTAAGTACTGTCGCTGCTTCTCTAAATAGATTTGCAAAATAGCATACTTATATAAACAGCTAATATATTTTCTTGCAGCTTGTAGAGAGAAAACATTGATGATTCCTCTGGGCTAAGTTCATTATATAAATTATTACTTTTAAAATATAATTTATTATTTTGTATATTTTTTGGCATTTGATATATTATGTTGTTTGAAATAAAACATATGTAACTTTAAAAATTAAATCAGCTTTTTATTTTAGATTGAAAACAATATGGAAATGTAGCAAAATAGAAAACTATCGTTTTCGAACTATTGTCAATGGTAATAATTAATATCAAGTAATTATCTTTATTTTTGATATCGCAAACAAATCACTAACGAATATTTTTACGTTTCGCTATTGATATCGCTAAAGGTTCACTATTAATATGATAGACGAATTTTCAGGATCGAAAGATTTGCTGCCATAAGTGAGCGACGGATGAGCTCAAGGAGTTCATATTCGGATTAGTAACGATTGTCGTTCTCGAATGTATTTTTTTTTTCAGAGAAATGTCCGCGAAATGTTCGATTGGGATATCACTATCGAAGTTTGTGTCCATCTGGGTATAAACAGAGTTACTAATTAGAAATATAGTAACGTGTCATAAGTTTTAGGTATTAGAAAATTATTTTATATAAATATTGAAAAAAAAAATAAATTTAATAATATTTGTTATCATTTTTATTTTTTATTATTATATTTTTTTTTTTAATATATTGCAAATATTCCAGTACTGCTCCAATTGGTACATTTATTTTATGCAAGTACCTAAATAGAATAAAAACATCTAATTGGAAATCATTTCTATTGGATTAAACAATTTTGTCATGAAAACTCCAATTAATAAACAAGAGCAAAATATGAAACAAATAAAAATAAATTTCTTAAATATTTTTTTCCAATGTGACCGCAACTAAATTATTTGCAGGAAGTTTCTTTATTCTAAAATATTTTTTGCCACCAACATTTATCCCACATTTTTTTCTCATTATAAATAACGATGATCACATTTATTTAAGACATACATTATGCATTTATTGAACTCAAAAAACACTATTTGCGGAATAAATTTTTACACTTGTAAGACATGATGGGCATGCTTGCAATTTAATAAAGAAAAATAACACACATCATATATAATAGCAAGAATACGATTTCAACATTCTGATCGTTCAATTAGTTAGAACTAAAATAGAAAATGCTAATTTTATGTAAAATAAATTAAATCAAATGCAGCACATATTAAACTTATAAACTGTTCAACGTTTAACACAACTAAATTTCAAAAACATTATTTAACATCTAAAGGAAATTGCATACCAAATTTTTGGTGCACATGGTAATTTTTAGCTAAAATAACTTTTTAAATACATTATGAATTCTAGTTGACAGAATAGAATATAACATGCGTAGTAGTTTGTGAATACAGTGATATCATTTAGGAAGTGCAATAATGTACTGAAAAATAATAAGCATACTGTGTAAAAAATTATACATGTAGTAGATACATACTACGAGTATAAAACTTTCTAGGATTTATATTAATTTCAATACTTATATCATCGGTCCGCTGACGAAAAGTTCTATGTATTTTTTTACTACTTTTCAGGAGAACAAAAAAAAAAACATTTTATTTTTTCAATTTGCAATATTTTAAAATTAAGACATTTGAAAACTGTATGCTTTAAAAAAATCGATAAAAAATATATATATATATATATATGTATATATATATATATATATTTGTTGAATTCTTATATATATATTTCAGTTTTAGTGCTTGAGTCTCTTCTGTTATTACGTTAATACCGGCCTTCTTCACTAAACAACCACATCAAGAATAACATCAACATATGCTAACATATTAACAGCAATATTTTTACTTTGATTCATAGCAGTGCCTCGGTGGAACGTCTTTTTTCTAAATTATTACTACCTAAATTGGTTAGACGGAGATTTTTACAGACGTCGTACAAAGGTACATAAATATAGAAAATAAAAAGAGAACTTTATGTGAACTATTTTTATGAGCAATCTTTATTTTTGCCATAATAAAAATTATTATAAATAAATTATATTTTTTTAATAAAACTGAGTTCAGTAGATTTTCTTTTATCAATTCGAACACCATTTTTTGCAAAGTTTTTAAAAATCGCGATTTTCAGTACAAAGACAAGTTCCTTTTTTTTTTTTTTTTTTTTTGTACTAGGAAACCCTAAAATATGCTACACTAATACCATCAAACATTTAAAATATCACAAATTTTATTTGAATAATTCGGTACGTTTTGATATTGCGCATAATTTAATTTACATAAGCTTCTATACGTACAGAAAAAACATAGTCAGAAAATTTTCATTTTAACAATATTATGTTCTCATTGTTAAATTTCATTAATTTTAATAATACTGTGTTCATGCTAACAATATTTTTATTTCAGTATTATCTTTTATCGTTTATATTCAATCAAAATTTTTGTATAGTTGACCACAAAAATTTTATGATTTTGAATATTTTTAGCAGAAACAAAATTTTATTAATTCAAAAAATATCATTATTTCAACAATTATTATGTACTATAAATCTTATTCCTAATTCTTAAATCATATTTTGTTTTCAAACCATATTAATATTATATTGGTGTCGCTATTATTATTATTATTATTATTATTATTATTATTGTTATTGTTATTATTATTATTATTATTATTGTTATTATTATTAGTATTATTATTATTATTATTATCATTATTATTATTATTATTATTATTATTATTGTTATTATTATTATTATTATTATTATTGTTATTATTATTAGTATTATTATTATTATTATTATCATTATTATTATTATTATTATTATTATTATTATTATTATCATCATCATCATCATCATCATTATTATTATTATTATTATTATTATTATTATTATTATTATTATTATCATCATCATCATTATTATTATTATTATTATTATTATTATTATTATTATTATTATTATTATTATTATTATGAAATGTTACAAATAGATATGTTTTGTACAAATATGGTTAAAAAATTCATAACTTGTTTGATTTTGAATATATTTTGTTTTTAACGTTTGCTTTCACCTTCGTTATAATTCTCATTTAGTTTATACATGAATTAATGTAAGTGGAAAATGTTTTGTTACATTTGGTGTGATTCAAGCAATATAAGATATATACACTAGTTAATAAAAAATATTTTGTACTATCTTGCATAAGATATGCTAATACAAACAAATAAAATTATTTAAATAAGAAATAATAAGTAAATAATTTTTTATGATTAATAAATATATAATATGATAAGATTGAATAATAATATGATAAGATGGAATAATAATATGAAAGATGGAATAATAATATAATTAAATGCAATCATAATCTGCTGCATGGGATAATAATGTAGCAAAATGGTATGATAATATGAAAAACTCGAACCATAACATTAACGCACCATAAAATCGGACACAGTATGATAAAATGGAATCATAACAATAATTATTTATAATCATATCTATTTTTAGCTGTGACCGTATGAACCAGTCATAATATGTTGCTTTTAGTTCGTGGTCACTACAACTATATTTTTTTTGCGTGTAGCTTGTAAAAAATTATAAATCAATATATTAAAGTGTATTGATTTTTACGGAGACAAAAAATGTTGCAAATATACCCCCTAAAATTCAAGATATGTCTTAAACTAATCCCCAAAATATTTCAGTTTAATTATTTCGTTCACATATACTGAACCTTTTCTAAAATACCTCCACAAGTATAGTCTTCGATCAATATTATACATATTTTTAACTTTTTTTTGTCAAAACAGTTATAACATATGATAGAAAAGTGACTTTTAATACATAATGAGTAAAAAATTTCTAAAATTAGTTTTCATTCTCCCAAAATTAAAATTTTAGTAAAATTTTCTCCAATTTTATTTCAAATACTATTTTATTAAAGTTAAAATATTTTTGACATTTTCCATCGTAATTTATATCTTAGGGCATCATTGTAAAGTTCCCATTCAATGCTATTGGTATATGGATTCACTTAATCCTTTAGCAGCACAAGTTAAATTAATTTTTATATCAAATAAATAGTTAGTTAAGATAATATGTACCACCAAAAGCATCCTGTAAAATATTGACTCAATTTCAAAAATTTCTATAATTCAATTATTATCAGCGGTTTTAAAGGAACTTATTATATTGTTCATAAATTCATATATATTTAATTATAATAAATACTGTCATTTGACTTAATTGCAAAAATTGATTATTTAACCTTTTGAGAACTAAAGTCATAAAATTGACCCTCTTGCTGTTAAAAGCTTAATTAGGTGTAATCACTATTATCAAGATAGACCATTCCAATGGCACATTAAAACCCAATATATGTTAAATAAAGATTATTTGTTTGAATAAAGAAAATATGATAAAAACGTTAGTAAAATCTTTATATTTTGCGACTGAAAAGAGATATAACAATTATTTAAATGAATATTGTAGGCTTTAGTATGCCTTTATTAAAATTTGAAAGAAATATGTGTTTTTAGAGGTGTTTTAAAAAATGGTCCAGCTCACGTAAGTTTACACATTCACATGTAATATTTTGGGAAACATATAAGAACATACCAGTCTTCATTTCTATAGGGGTACACTTTTCTCTTTAATATACATACATGTATTTAGATTTTCTATTTTAAAATTATTTCTGTTTAGGGTTTCTGAAATATACAACAAAATTTAGATTTGCTACTGAATGAATGTCAATAATAAAAACCGAATAATTTTAAATTTCAACATTCTCAAGACACATTAAGTTAGAAGTTATAATTTTTGCAAATTTTGGTCTGTGTCTTATGGTAGTTTTATTTCCGTACCTTACTATGTTATAAAAGAAAAATTAAAACACAAATCTTAACATTTTTTTCAACAAAGTTGGAACAATTCAGTAGCATTTTTTTTTCAGAGTAGAAGAATTTCCACTTAAACTTTTTTATGATGCAGTTATTCACAGATAAATAACTCTTAACGTTTGGTATCCAAATTGGAACATATTTGGAAGAAAGTTTGATATATGTTATCAAATACCCAACTGTTGGTTATTCTATGTCTAACTTAAAAAAAAAAAATTGATTTGCACTTTTTATATCTGCGGTGTTGTTATGTGATTTTTTATGTATTCGAATTTGCAGATTAACGTATATTTTTCTGAAGAGTTTTTTCTAATATATAAAGCGAATAATCGATTTTTTAAAATAGTTTTCAGTAAAATTTTTTTGGGGAGACAAAAATAAATTTATCTATTTAAAAACAATGCAAGCATGAATAAACAGTGTCATTATATAATTCGTGTGAAAATTGTTATATCTTAAGTGCTGTCATTAAACAGTCCCACAATAATACATTGATCTCAAAACTTGTGAAATATTATGTGTAAATATTGCAAAATTCCAACTCCGTTATCGGGATAAAATAAAAAAAAAATAATTCCAGAAATTCTGGAAATTTTAATAGAATAAAATTAAAGGTTAACGAGCTTAAACTAAACATATTTTGGTGGATTGTTCAGAACTATCCTTTGCTTATCTTGTGTTATTATAAATTACAAGCAAAAAGATATTAGAAAGAAACAAACAAAAAAATTGTGTAAACAAAATTTGATTAGAGGTTTATTTAATAAAAATTTGTATAACTTTTCTTAGTTCTAAAGTAGCTATAAATGCTGCTAAAATTTGTTATTCAGCTTCTTGTTATATTTCTCTTTTACTTCAGGTTTGTACTAATCCTTTATTATAGTCCCTTACTATATTTTCATGAAGGATAAGAAAAATATTAAATACCAATTAAAGGGTGTTGCTTTTGTCATTTTCAAAACGAAATAACTCACAAATAACAATAGTCGACATAATATGTATATAAAATATTGTACTGCTATCGGTCATATTTACTGTTATTATAAAAATAGGAACAAAAATTTTTTGGTTTTTTTAAAAACCAAAAACTAACATCTACATTGTTTACATACCATTTTTCGCCTCAATGTAGTTTACGTTGACGTAAACATTTCTTAATAACTTCTAAATTCACTTATAATTCATTTGGATTTTTCACTGAATTGCAATTTAAAATAAATTTATTGTAAAAAATTTATTAGCAAATAAAATTTTAAAATTTTCTGTTTTCATTCGTATATGAAAACTTAATGTTATGAAATAAGACGAACAGGCTTTCATTAGCAATGATTTTATTTTTTTGGGTTTTCGACAAAAATTAATTGAAAAACCATAGAATTAATTAATTCAAAAACCGAATGAAGCCAAAAGCTACTACTTTTTGTTTGGTGTAAATTGCGTACTAGAACGTTTTGGATAAATATTATGGTTTATTTTAAAATAGAGCCAATTATAATTATTACGTTATATTTGGGAGAAAGAATTATATACATTAAACTTGCAATAAATTTGACTATTAAACGGAAAAAGTTGTAAGTTTTGTACTCGACTAATTGATTACAAAAATTAATAGAATTTTTCATATCTAGATAACTTTTTTATTATATTTTATCATATCAAAATTGACTGAAACGTAATCACGAGATCACCATAACATAAATAAAAGTAAATGTAAGTATTATAAAACTTGATGCACAGAAATTATTTTGAACATGATAGCTCAAGTTTTTGTATTATTTAGATCAACTTAAGTTTCAATATATATTAAGGTATCATTTTTTAAATTACTTAAAAAACGCTAGTATCCCCTCGGTTGGTTATATGCTGGTATGTTACGAATAATTTCTAAATGATGCTATTTAGAGATATCCCCATCAATGTTTACCACTTAATATGGGAAGAACTAACTAAAATTGAAGCATGGTAAAGATTGTCAAGTACTTAATTTATTTGGCTATGTCTGGCGATTAGGCATTGTAGTAAATGGGTTATACTTTCCCAAATTTCAAATAGCTTAGTTTTGACACTAAAGATGTTGAACTTAAGCATTAAAGACTTTTTATGATCCAAATAAATCAGGGTTTAGTAAATCTCCGATACTTAAAAATATTGTGCAAATATTTTTAATTTAAGTGAAAACCTCTGTGTAGCATATAGTTTAGTATGTATCCAAATTAAAAAGTAGAGTTATGAGACAAAATCGCAAATTATTCCAAAATTGATAAAAATTTAACATTAATTTTTATTGCGGCGAAAAAGTATAGATAATCACCTTTAATTGGGTGTCATTAGATTTTTTATAGTGCAAAGCAATTTTATAGCGTTTCAAAAATGGCAAAAACCACTTCGGACCAGCCTTTAACATAAATTTTCCATTAAATGATTTTTGAAAAATATCCTAAGTCGAAATATTCCACAAAGATTTTTTTTCCATTATTTTCTCTAAAATTGAACAAATTTTTTGTTTAATGCAAAATTGCAATAAACTTAAAAATGTTCTATTTTCTCCAAAAATTAACATATATCTTATATTACTTTTTTTAAAAAATAACTTGTGACATTGCTTTTAACTTGTCTAAAATTTGGATCCCTTTTGTGAACTCTTGGAGTACTTCTGAAGGACTTTTACATAATGAGTTTAAAAACTCGATGTTGAAATTTTCGAACTCGTTGTTCTGCTATTATATCCTACTATACCTTGGAATTTTGTTAAAAAATTCTACAAATGCTCTTCTGTTTGCTACATAACATAACTCAATATTTGTTTTTATAAAATCCATAACCTCTGCGTTATATAGAATTTCGCATTCTTTGAAAAATCCATAAAAAATATTGGCAGTACGTTTCAACAATGGAACTTCCGGAATCAACGATTTGAACATATAAAAGAATGCCGGAATGTTTAATTATTTTATAAAATGTTAATAACTTGTATTTGTATTTACCACATATTACTTTATTCAACGTCATACTTAGAATTTTAAGAAATTTCCAATAAAGATAGAATTTGCGTTTTATTATCCAGTGTATTGTATCAGATATCTTTTTTAAAACTTCTCTGGAATAGAAAGAACCATAACTGTATTTAAAACAATTTAAACATTCAAGAGCGATCACAAAGTAATCTACATCTCTGCATTATAGAAATTTTTGCAAAACTTGGGAACTATTAAGAACCAAACTTTATACATTAAAATCATATTTATGTGGGTTTTATGATGCGAGTGTCATACTGCATACTACAGTAAGCCAAAAGACGCTAGAAGACTTTATGTGGAAATCATAGATATGTATGTAGTTATGGATGAATTTAATATATTAAATATATATAAACGGCGATGTTTTATCCGGATAATCACTCGTATGGAGACAAGGTGAAATATTTATAATCCAACCACAAACATGTTCAATTTGCACAATCCCGTTAAAAACAAGGCCGTAAGTATTATGTGGACAGACAATCAACCATTTAACAGATCAGACAGTCAAAGATCTTTAAGAAATTGTATACTTGAAGGCTGTTTTTTATTCGTTGAAAATAACAAACGCAAAAATGGTTTAGTTTATTAAATTTACAATATATTCAATATACTTTTTTTGCAATAGGCTTCTGAGATTCAGTCGACTTAATTTTAATTCGTAGTTCCTATTTTTATTTCAGTAATCAAAATAAAAGTTGTTTATTTTTACTTCTATGGTTTTGAAATGTGTATGAATGTATGTATGTTAACAAAATGAACAAAAATTACTTAAACTAAACAATTTCTTTAATTAAATTCAAATTGAAAGCCAATAATAAAATTGTTAAAAAAATTTCTTGCAATATTTTTTTTATGTAGAAGTCCAATTTTCATAAAATATTCACAATAATTTGAAAAGACATGTAGTCATCCAAAATTGATGATAAAAAGTCTCTATCATAAGTACACGGTTTTTAACTTGCACCGAAAGTTTTGTTGCCATTTTATTCCGCATACATTACATGGTTGTAATGCTATTTTGTTTAGAATAAAACGGCATATGAATTTATAAATCGCTTAAAAACTCAAAAAATTATTAAATATTTTTTAAACTTTATCCAAAAATTTTAATTTGCTACATACTTTTTGGTGCAAAAATTACAGTTTTGGTTTGTTATTCGCATATAAAATCGAATAAGTTATATAATTTTTGTCCAATTTATAAAAACTAAATATTGAAATGGTTAAAACAAAAATTGCTTTTAAAACTATTGCTTCGTTGTATAGGCTACTATAGAAAACAAGTAAGAAAGGTATGGTCGCTTAAGCCATACCAAACAATACCCCAAAACATTGTGTATGTGCATAAAAATTTTACCTTGTGTATATTTCCATGAATCATGCGGATGCAGCCTATGGAGGTGTGGATTTTTTATGTTATTTAAAAATTTGCTAATAATAATTTTACTAAAAAATACAAAGATGTATATGACTTAAAAGTCTGATTATTCTACTTCCCAACAGAGAAATATTAACAAAAAGATAACAGAATTAGGGAATCATTTATACCGGAATCAATGTTTTTTTTGAGTATAAATGAAAATTTTACGGATGTTTTGGAAATTTTTAAAACTGATTTATAATGTCCTAAAGAAGGACTATTAAGATTTTTCGCTGTAATAGCAAATTATTTCTAAGAATCTTTTTACTAATATCTACTGATGAAATTATCATTTGATTGCAACTGAAAGATGCAATATCAAACAACGTATTTAATATTATGATCATTTTCACTATTTCTGTCCGAATGTTTTTCTGAGAAAGCTTCTATAAATATATAATTTTTGAGAAATCGTTGGCTTTAAAAAAATTTGGAACGTTTCTCATATTAAGAGATGTATTTACACAACAACTGACACGAATAAATAAACAAAATTGAAGATCAGGTTAATATACCAAAATACAGGAATTTTTGGTTATAGACATTGTAATAAAATTCGTAAATTGTCGTGATTATAGAACATGCAATTTTAAAAATGAAGTCATCGCGATAATCGGGCCGTCGCGATAATGGGTAGTCGCGAATACCGAGCTTGCACTGTATATATATATAGTTTCGTTGACCATTTCTTTTGGCCAATATTGTCAGAGTAAAAAAAATTTTTCCGTTTGAAATATTTTTATAATAACCCTCTAAGATTTTTCTTTCTTGGATAAAAAGTCATTTCAAAGGAAGTTTGCTCTTATAACTCCATAATAAATTCTTGTAAAAAATTTTTGTATTTAATAATTAAAAAATAATGAAAAGTATTGAAAAATTTCATAGTGCAATGTGGAGAGTTAAAATTCGGCTTACTTATAAAACTATGCGTCCAACAAATCGGAGCCAAACTTTTAAATTTCTATCAGAGAGCGGAGGTACATATTTTTATATATAATATTTTCTCTTTCCAGAGCTTTTTGAAGCTACCAGAAAACTAAAATTCGGCTTATTTATTAAACTCTTCGTTCTACAAATGCCAACGGAGGCGGATTTAAAAATTTCTATCAGGGTGCGGAGATATTGGTTTTAGAAAGCTTAAATTTTTTATAATCATAGTTTGTTTTCCAAATTTTATCGGAGACTTCAGACTTATCGCTATTATAAATATAAATTCATCAAAGCAGAATCTAACGAATCTAACTGATTGCTCGTAAGTTTACGGGCTACTACATTAACCAATACATACAGATACAGATATAATATAAAAATTAAATAATTTATCAGTTTTGTTAAGTTAATAAACATTAATTAAAAATGAATATGTTAGTGATTTAAATGTTCCTGAAATGCATGGAAATCTTTATGCATATATACTTCTAAGAATGTAAACTGTTGAATTTTGATTCCTCTATTTTGGGTTCTGCTTGTTTCGTTTTTGTGTTAATAGTCTCCTAGGTGTGTAACCTGGTACATTACTACATTTTCTTTATATAAAACTCCTCTAATACTATTCACATTATCTAGGCCTATTATCAGGTTTTATTTAATTAAAATTGAATTACATAGTATTGTGGTTAGGGTTTAAGGTTTCCCGCAATACTTCTTTTCTCAGGAAACGGAAACGAAAATGTCAATTTCCCGGGACTTCCCGGGATTCCTGGGATTTTTTTAAAAATCTTTTTATAAGAAAAAAAGGAAACAAAACGAAACATTATATATATATTATATACTGAATCAACGAAAAATTAAATAATAGAAAAGTGTAACACCATATCTAAGATTAAACAAATGTTTAATGTTTTATACAAATAAAATTAGTACATTTCGTAATTTATATTAAAAACTGTTATTGCATAAATTTTATTATAAATAGCATGCCGTTTATCTCCACTTTATTTCTCTAACTTATATTATTTTTTTTACTAATTTTTACTAAATTAAACATAAATTTGAAAAATACTAAAAATTAGTTCGCAACAATGTTTTTCGGATCAATCATAGTGTTCAGAAATATGATGAAATGAAATTAGCTTTTTTATAAATATTTTGAAGTCATAACATTTACATCTAACATTTACATATGAACAAGAGATACTGTCTCAAAAGATGTTGTGTTATAATGAAAAATCTCCCAACTAAGTATTTTTTTTTTATAATAGTGAGTATTTTCGAAGTTCAACTTATTTAATATTCATTTCAACAAATCTATAATAAAACTAAAGTATCTAAAATATGACCATGACAAAAATAAAGTTGATTTAACAACTTGTAAGTAAATTCGTATAAACTGTAAACAAATACATAGATATCTGATAGAAAAAAGCCTAATTCAGTAGCCAAAACCTTATTCATTAAACATTAGCGTTCCCCTCAGGTAACTGAAACGTTACCTGAGAGGAACGCTAATACAACGAAATGTTTGCTATAGAATTTTAAAAATACGAGAATATTTAATTTTCCGTTTTAAAGAATTAAAAAAGATTCCCGGGAATTCCCGAGAGTATTTCGACGGGAAATCCCGTGATTTCCCGACCGGACATCAAACCCTAATTTTGGTTGATCTTTTTTATTGCAATTAGATTAAATATTGGTCCATAACTTCTAAAATAAATGAGTGTTTACCTTGAAGAGCTATGTAAGCATTATATAATTATTTAAGAATTTAAAAAATACCGTTTTATAATATATAATGGTTTGATTTTTATATGTCCAACCTTGACTTTTGAACTTTTGATAAAATTAAACTTTATAAATATCGTTTTAAGGGTAATATGTTTGTCTATAATACGAAACTAAAGCCAGAGATTCATAATCTATAGAACTCATTATCAATTAAACAAGTCAAACCTTTTTAGCATTTTAAATTTTTTTTTTTGGACCAGAAAGTCTAAAAGTTTATATATAAGAAATACTCCCAGTAGCCACATTAGCGTTCCCCTCAGGTAACTGGAACGTTACCTGAGAGGAACGCTAATACAACGAAATGTTTGCTATAGAATTTTAAAAATACGAGAATATTTAATTTTCCGTTTTAAAGAATTAAAAAAGATTCCCGGGAATTCCCGAGAGTATTTCGACGGGAAATCCCGTGATTTCCCGACCGGACATCAAACCCTAATTTTGGTTGATCTTTTTTATTGCAATTAGATTAAATATTGGTCCATAACTTCTAAACTAAATGAGTGTTTACCTTGAAGAGCTATGTAAGCATTATATAATTATTTAAGAATTTAAAAAATACCGTTTTATAATATATAATGGTTTGATTTTTATATGTCCAACCTTGACTTTTGAACTTTTGATAAAATTAAACTTTATAAATATCGTTTTAAGGGTAATATGTTTGTCTATAATACGAAACTAAAGCCAGAGATTCATAATCTATAGAACTCATTATCAATTAAACAAGTCAAACCTTTTTAGCATTTTAAATTTTTTTTTTTTTTTTTTTGGACCAGAAAGTCTAAAAGTTTATATATAAGAAATACTCCCAGTAGCCAATAGCCAGTAGCCTGTATTGAGTTTCATTAAAATCGGAGATGTCAATTCAAAAAATGGCTGTTTTCTGTCCCTTCCGATCGGGAATTTATCCTTTACCTTTTTTTAGTTCAACGTTGTTATTGACTAGTTCGAAAAATTTTTTGTGAATGGTTTTATATTCTAATAAAATTTTGATCGAAAATTGAAAGAAAATTTGAAAAACAAAAAGTTCACAAAAACAGTTATTTGAAGTTATACACATAACACAATTTGTTTGAACATTTCATATATGACTAACACATAGTTGATTTTTCTAACTTCTAAACCAGTCAAGATATGTTGTTAAAATGGTTTATAATCAGTAAAGAATCAAAATGAAGCATAATAAAATAAAATATATAATCCAAATTATCACACAACCAATCACGTCGGACCAGCGACGATATATCACCTAATCAAAAATATATTGACTAAAAAAAACAAACAAAAAAAATCAACATTTTACCAAATATCTTCCCATTTTCATATAATTTTATATACACATAAAAAAATTTTACACAATTGGAGCCATTTATCATTTTCTATTTTTGGTTTTGCCTTTTTTCGCTTTCACTACTGAAAAAATATAAAAAAAAGTTTAAAACATGATGTATATAAATTAAAATATCAACATATCTAGGAAAACTTATAAAATTTTATTAATCTAAAAAACGTTTAAAATTCATTTATTAAATTAAAATGAAGAAAAAAAAAACTAAAAAAAGTTAACTTATTTACTTTTAATAAAATATTTCGATTTTTGCGAATGTGGTATAATCTTTTTAGATTAAATTAAATTTTTTTGTCTGATATGTAAATTATTTTTAATTTTTAAGAAAAATAAAACATTATTAGTTTAAGTTTTGAATTTATTAGAACCGTAGTATTTTATTAAACCTTTTTTTTAATTTTAATGTTTTAATTTGATTCTAATTAATTAAGTTAAATTATTTCTTCCTGTAATTTTTTTCCCAATATCGTAACCTTAAATAAATTATAACACTTCATTTAAATTTCTTTATATTTGTTGTGTTTAATTCATTATTGCTTTAAATAAATTATTTCTTATAAAACTAAAAAACATTTCATTTATATTTTAAAAAAATATATATAAAAATATCTTTAAAACTACTATTAATTATAAAAGTTTTTTTTTTATAAAAAATATATGTATATTCTTACTTAAAAACTAAACATTGTCTTCCATTAAAAAAATAGCTTAAATACTATTTTATAAAGTAAATTTGTTTGTTTTGCTTTTTTTTATACAAAAATATACAGTTTGAGAAAAATTCTATATAAAAAATTAATTAATTATAATACATTTGTACAGGCACTCTACAAAAGATAAGAAAATAAATGCAAGGAAATATAGGATTTGTTTGTGGTTTGTTTTTAAGAGGCTGACTAGAGTTTTGGTTTTGTTTAGAAAAAAAAAAGAAAAAAATTAAAAGGCTCTGCCTTTGTGGTTTAGTTATTTTTTAAGAAAAATTTAACACCAGGTTGAATTTTTTGTTATAATAAAAAAATAGTTGAGCTTTTTTTTTTTGTTAAGTTGTCTTTAGATTTTAGGAACTAATTTTTGGTGTTTTTTTTTTTTTTTTAATATGGCAAACTTTGTTGGGTTTTGTCAAGAAATTTCCTAATGCTCATTGTAGACAGGATAAGAGTTTAATTCATTTGAAGAATTGCTGGAGTTATTTGTAGAGTTAAGGGCACCTTGGCAACCGCCTTCCGAATGTTTCGTTAGCAAGGACATACGAGAGAAAGTTTTAGAACAATTGGTGCAGGAATATTTCTTAATATCAGAGTGTGTTTGCAAATGGGCTCTTAAGTTGGAACGATCGGCAAAAGCACGATGACAATGTTGGCAGCTGAAGGGTTTTTCCCCGGTATGTGTGCGTATATGACCCTGTAATAACCATGGCCGTGAGAAAGCTTTACCGCAAATATTACACTTACAGGGTAAAGTGTGGGTGCGTATATGCATTTTCAAAGCACCCAAAGAGACATAGGTTTTGTCACAATCTTTGCAGCTAAAGGATTTCTTCACTTGATTTCCCTCGGCTGCTGGGCAGTGAAATTGCTGATGTTTAGTGAGTCCTGAGAAGGTTGAGTAAGATTTTTGACAATCTGGACATTGGTAGCGTGGTGGACCATTTTTCTCTTTTTTAGCTGGTGTGGTGGCGGAAGTAGCTGGTGTTGTTTGTTGGGCAGCAGGAGATAAATCAATTTTTTCTGTTTTAATTATGCTGGACTTTTGAGAAGTTTTCATACTGCTGCTTTTGCAGTTGTTGGGCTTAACAGAAAGATCTTCTGGCACAGGCGAGGCTAACGATTCAGGTGTCAACGATCTCATGGAATAGTAGGATGACTCTGAATAAGCGGGTGAAATAGGAGCATGATGATGTTGCGGAGGATAACCCAAGGCATAAGAAACTGCTGATTGATGATGTGGTGGGTATGCGGGCAAAGGATAAGGCATAAATCGATGCTGATGTTGAGGTGATTGTGAGGGCATTTGTCTAACGCCAATTGGTCGGTGTATAACATCTGTACGCATTGGGGGTGATACAGAGCTGGCACGTCCACCCAAATAATGATGTGGAGGAGGAGACAAAGAACCAATAGAATCAGAGGGAGAACTGGGTGATAAAAGCTCACCTCTTAAAGGTGAAATTTGTTGAGCCAAATGAGGATTATTGATAGTGCGATAGAATTCAGCGGTATAAGGCGACATATGGAAATTCCAAGGTTGTATGCCATATTTAGGATAGGTGGGAGTAGGTACTACAACAGCTGCAGAAGCTGCAGCTACAGCAGCGGCAGCCGCCAAAGCAGCTGCCTGTGTAGTATTTGTATCTTCACTGTGATTATCCTCAATATCTACACAATCGATCATTTCATCCTCATCATCACACATACTGTCATCATCAGTGTGATCGACATCGACACCTTCATCTTCACAACAATCACTAACATTAATCATTTCCTCTTCGGCAGAGGAAACAATGTGTTTAACGGCCGTTTCACAGGTATCCTTTTTCAAGCTTAAGTTTTCAGGTTCATCATTATCCATTTTAAGAGGCACTATTATATTATTTGATTTTTTTGTATCCATGATAATTGCAGTATCATCCTCGTCAAAGTGATAGTGAACGGGACGTTTTTTCAAAGGACACTTGGAATAATTTTTTTCCACTAACATATCCTCAATATTATGCATTTTGATTTTCTGTTTTAATTTTTTGTCGTGAACACAATGTTTGTTTTTTTTTTTTGTAATAAATGTCTTTATTTTAATCGTTTCTTTTATTTTTATATTAAACCGTTATTATACACGTTTTAGCATGTTTTATTTACTAAGATCGCTTTATTTTAAATTAATTTTTTAATTCTCAATTCAAATGTTCTTATATATCTTAAGCAAAAAAACGCGTTTTGAAAAAAAAAAAATTTTATTTGTTATAATTTCCTTAAAAAGCGATGTTAACGCAAGTAAAAGCAACGAAGAACTGTGCTAGAGCATAAACTATCACGAGTTTATATAGCCCGAGAAAAATTTCTATAGCTCTTTATTCCTACACTCCACCAAATATTAAACTCGCTCAAAATCTTGCTCTTCTCTCCATCGAGTATCACCTGTTTAATTTTACTCACTCTCCGAAACCTTTACATGCTCTCCCTGAATTTAGAAGTTCATATTACAAACACACATAAATACAGTTTAGTATATGCTTGCCTGTTAGCATTAAAATTCAACCACCAATCATTTGGCCTAGTGTGTTTAGTGAACCGCTATTCTATGCTAGTGGTGGTGTATGTGTGAATTGTTGTTACATTAAAACGGCAAACCTGTTTAAGCATGTTCAAAAACATGTTGGCTACGCGTGCCGTTATAATGGTTTTAAATAAAACCAAACACCAGCAACCAATAGCAAATGTTACTAATACTTTTACGTTCAAATCTTGTTATATACCTTGATTTTATATGTTTAATAAAGAAAATCTCTCTTTGTTCCATGTTTTAGCTCTCATCGAATTTTATTCTCTGGTTTTATATCAAAAAATTCTCATTTTGTTACGATTTCTTCTCATTTTATTCAACATTTATAAAATAAACTTCTTTAAACTTTTGTCTGGGGTTTCATACAGCTGTTGCTTTTAGATTTTATATTTTTTGAATTTATATTCACCTAAACCTTAACTTCTCTTCCTAATTTCTTGTTATGCTCTGTTGCTTTCTGTTTGGGTGTTTTTTTCCTGAGCACACTTTTCATGTCATTATACGTTTATAACACAGTATTGTATCTGTTACTCTTGTTTCTTAATTTTTTGTAGGATCTTTTTTTAGGTTCTCGCTTTCCTGTATCGTTTATATCGTTTAAGTATTGTGGCATTTGCTCAAACTCAAGTAGTCTAAATATAGACTTCAATTTGTTAGGAAGGACAGGTGGTCGTTTATCTTATAACACTTAGTTTTTAAGAATTTTAATATGTGCTATGTGTTTATGTTTACTTACGTATTATTTTTTTTTTATTTTTGAATGATTTCGAGTAAATACCCACTTGAAGTATATTTCAGAGCTGAGCCTACTAATGCATGGTGTTTTTTTATTTTAAGGAGTGATTATTTAAATCCTTTTAAAAGTTCATTGAACTAAAAAGTTGTTGAAGAAATTTATGAATATCAATAATTTATTTTTGCTATAAAAAATTTGAAAATATTTTATGGTAAGATATAACTAAGCAATTTAAAACTACATTCTAGGCTTTTGAAATATTATAAAAAAGAAACAAAATTTGAGTAAATTAATTACAAATTATTTTTTTAGCAACTAATTAAATTAAAAAGCGAGCAATTTTTAAAGAAAACTTTAAAAATAATTATATTACACAGTTTTGCTAGTATTTCGAAACTTTTCTGAAACTTTTTGGTTGACGAATTTCTATTTAAATTAGAAAAATAAGTACTTTTGTTCTTATGAAAATTTATGTCAATCATCATTTATGTATGTATGTCATAATTTAAGGATTGATTTTATAAAATTTTTTTTATTATTTTATTTTTTTATTTTAACTACATAAAAAATTTGCAAAAACCTATAAATGATTTTAAATACGAAACATTATTGTTTACAAGATATTCAAAATTTAAAATCGTTTTTTATAGGTACATTTAAAAAAAAGAAAAAAAATCTTTAAGAAAAAATATCAAGACAAATACATACATATTTGTTTTTTATCTTGTATTTCATTTCATTAGTAGGTAAGGTTGGACTACACTGGGACAATAAAATATCAATAAATAATCTTTGAAGCCTGCAGTAGATGTGTTATATAGAATGGATTATTTTATAACATTTTGCATAAAAATATTAAGATTAATTTGTCTTCTGGTACTGTTTTTTGGCACTTTTTCAAATCAATTATTTTTGGATAAAATGAGAAATGTTAGGATAAAGTGGAAGATAGTAAAAATGGCAAGTTCAAGTTTATGTTTTGTTTATTAAATATTTTCAAATAATTTTTGTCTTTACGAGACTACTCAAATATCAAAATTCAATTATGTGATGAAAGCAGAGGGGTAATAACTGATAAAACTAATAGAAAATAATAAAACAAAATTTATAAAAATAGACAGTTATTTCTCTTATAGTTTAAATAAAAGACTTAAATTGCAATAATTTTCACCATTTGCATAGATTTCATCATATCAAGTGCGTATTTTTACTGCATCCAAAATTTCCGCGATTTTTAAATCTAGATTTTCTTTATATGTTAATTTAGTGTAATGGTACATAATGGTTCCATAAATTTTTAGCCTTATTGCTGTGGAGTTTGCTAAGTTATTTTCTAGTTTCTTATGTTCTATTACTTTTATTAAGACATCACACTTTTGATCTGTTTTCTTAGATTTTCTTATATATGCTCAAATAATTGAGTTAAAATCAATAAGAAATAAAATTATTTGCTATGTTTGAAAAATTTGTAAAATTACACCACAATATATTTTTACCAAATTCTATAATTTTATGTTAACTATAGATTTGAAAAAAAATTGCGACAAAACCTACTTGCAGTTGAAATATGTGTGAAATAAAGTATTTGATTTTGTACTCACCGATTTCAAAATGCGCTTCATTTGGATATCCTCCTGAGAAATATCAGTACTTAGAAAAAATTTTCAAAACATTTTATTTGCTTCATCAGAGGTTTCATGGATGAAACGTAATTGGAAATTTAGTGCAATAATGGCAAACTTATATCAGTTGTCTTCTTTTCAAAAAAATTAAAAATACGAGAAAAAAGTAAAATTGTCCATTACCCCATATGCCATAATATCCTACTTCCCCTACTTTTCGTAAAAATTTATAAAATTTTGTAAAACGCGGGGATTGTTTCGATTAATATCAAATACTTTATACTATTTTTCAAACTAAAATACACACTGTATTATGAAATAATAAAATACATTAACTTCGATAACTCAAAATCAAGATTTATATTCATCAGTAGTTATCATCAAAACGTTTGCAACTGAAACAATTTTTAGCAATCACAATATTCTAAAAAAAATGCGCTCTTTCATTTTAATAATTCACAATTTTTATTCTATTATCTATTTATGGCCTGTGTGAAATGATATAAAAGTACGCTAATTAGTAAATTTTTGATATTTATAAGGTGAATAAAATTTTAATAGCTCAAATGACAAATGAACACAAAATCCTTAGGTTTTAAAATTTAGAGAAAAAACTTGATTGAACAAAATTTTTAGAAGAATAATATTCATTTTAAATTTTTTTAACATTTTAAACCATTACATTCTTTAAAATTCTTTTTAATTTTTTTTTATAATAAGATTTTAATTTTGTCAATAATTTACAAAGCCTTCATTTCGCACAGCTGAAATAAAAAGTTTTCTTACCATAGAAAACATATATACATATGTATAGTTTTTTATTACTTCCGAATATATCTTAGGCATTTATTGGTAATGAAAAAATAAATAATAATAAAAATTTTCTAGCCCTCCTTTCTCCGTGAAGGGCTTTCAGATATTTGGTAAAAATATTATAGATTTTTCGATCTCTTTATGTAGTTATTATACGAGGTCTTATATTTTATGAACAGCTCTTATTGGGAACAATTATCTTTAAAAAGCAAATGTGAGAGAATGTTCTTTCGGATTATAATAAAAATTCTAACATTCAATTTTATTTTAAGTGTTTTATTAAAAATTAAAAAAGACTAATTAATTAATGAAGTTTGAAACATAACTTCCATTCCAAGGTGTGCTCAAGTAAATTTGGTTTATCATCATAAAAATGTTTTTCAGAAATACGTTTTTACAGTAGAAACTGTTAAGTGAAAATTATAAGACCTAATTTTGAAAAGTTAGGTTCCTCAAATTCATATAAAAATCTTTTTTTTGGTACTCTCAACTTATGCAACTTATACACTTTAAACTTCAAATTTATATAAATGTTTTGTTAAAAAAATATACATTTTAAAATTAGCATTTGTCATTATTTAGTTAATAAACGGATAATAAAAATATATGATTCTATATTTTAAAATATTAAAAGTTGGGGCAAACGCCATCATATAATCAATTATCGAATGCGATATTTAGATTTTCAAAACTAGAACTTTAAAAATTGGACATTCTCCCGGAAGTCTGTCCATTTGAAATGTTTGTAATAATAAAAAGTATATCTTAAAAGTCCATTGTTAACACTAATATAGGTTTTTTATATTTAATCTTGGATTATATAACTTAATTTTCCATGATATTTGTTGATTTTTCACAAGTTTTTTGGCTTTCCTTAATATTTTGAGAGTTCAGTTGTCATTTAATTGAAAGCCCATAAATTTAATTTTTTTTTTTTTGCGAAGGCTCCTTATGGTAATCGTTTACAAATTTTTTATTTAAACTCAGAAAATATTTCTTTATAAAAATTAATAACTCGAAGCAGTTCTGTCAGTCGATATTTAAAATAATAGCAACAGCTGATAAAAGTAATCCGATATTTCCCTACACGTCCAGAAACTTCCCTCTGCAAAAAACATATTTTATTTACCACATTTAATAAAAATTACTCACAAATTACTTACATACCGATTCACTGGCAATAAAATATCTTACGATCAAAATGGAAAATGCAAAATGAAATGACGGAAAATTCTAGAAAAAAATTTACAACTGTAATTTCTCAGTGTATATAATAGTTTCAGTAATGAAAAAATTCCAAAGATATTAAAACTTTATAAGGAAAGTGTAAGTAATTACTGTATTTTTTAATTATTTGTTAGTTAATTTTTTTTTTTTTTTTTTTTTTTTGAACAAGAAAGAGTGAAAAGAAGTTTTAAATTAAAAGGCTTAAAGACTTTATTTTTGATCATATAATAGTTGTTTTGTGTTGCTATAAGTTAAAGGGATGTTTTTTATTAGTTGCAGAACAAAATATAAATAATAAGCTTTACAAAACAAGAGCTATAACATCATTTTAGTTCTAAATGGTTTAACATCAACTATATGTATGAGGAACATTTATTATTCATTGATTTTATACAAGATACAATTTATTTTTAATAATATAATTTTGTAAGAACCAAGCTTTTTGACAAATACAAATATTAAGGGTATTAAACAAACTTATTTTTATATAGTTACTAATTTTAAAAGGTGCTTTGCTAGAAACACAATGTTAAATTTTTCAATATAAAAAGAATTTCAAAATTTTAGAACAAAAGCTTCCACAAATTGTTTAATTTTTATAATTGTATAATAACAAAAAATTCTCATTAAAAATTGTCTTATTAAATAATTATAATTTTGAAATTTTTTGTCCATAAGTCTTTAAACTTAATAACTTTAATGCTTGTGATTCATAATAGAAAATCTTAAACGTTATTTGTTTTTAATGCGATTCCTTAGGACCTTGATACAGGCAGAGAAAAAACATGGTTACAGCATTGTCACTCAGTGTTGCCAGAAAAAATCCCAAAAAAAAAACATTTTAAAATGGAAATCCTCAATTTTGTCCCCAAAATGTTTTAATAAAAAACTAAATTTTTTAAATTGAAAATTTTTAATCATTAAAAATATTTTGTAAAAAGAAATTCAACGAACATTATTTTTAGAATAAATTTCCTATAAAAAAAAAAGATTTATCAAAAATTTCCTAAAGGAGATAATTTTTCAAAACTTTTCTGTAAAAAGAAAATATTAAAAAATTTTTTTCGTAGAAGAAAATTTATCAAAAATTTTGTATAAAAAGAAAATATATTAAATTTTTTTATAAATTGAAAATTTTCCGAAAGTCATGAATAAGAACGTAATGTTATGAAATGAGTTAAACAGACTGTTTCATAGATAATTATTTTGGTAGTTTTTATTTGGTTTTCGAAAAAAAATTGTTTTTGATTTTTAAGGAAAAACCAACGAATGTAGTTTTTTTCATAAAAAAAACAAATGAAGCCAAAAACTACTAGCATATAAACAACTAATAATAATTTCGTATTTTCTATACATAGAAATCAATACAATATTTTCACTAAATAAAAAATAATTCGACATTATGTACATATAAATAGAAAATTTAATGAAAATTTCGTTTAGAAAGACAACTAGTAACAAATTTTTATAAATAGAATATTTAACGAAAAGTGTTTACATATTATATTCATCGCAATTGTCTACAAAATTTTAAATTCATCGAAGCATTTTTGAATAAAAAATCCCCTTATTTTACGAAAATCCCCAAATCTTTCCCACCAAACTCTGTCCCCAAATGGAAGTCAAGTCCGCAAATTGGGGACAAATACCCCATCAGTCAACACTGTTGTCACTATAACAATATTATGTTCTCATTGTTAATTTTTATTAAGTTTAATAGTAATGTGTCCATGATGTTTACATTCACTAAAAAAAATTAATATAGTTGGCTACAAACATTTTATGTTTTCGAATATTTTTACCTGAAACAAAATTTTATTAATGTAAACAATATAATTATTTCTACAACCATTAAAAATTATCAATCTTTTTTCTTCTTAAACCATATTTTATTTTCAAACCATATTAATATCATTATTCCCATAACAATAAAACGTTACAAATAAATATGCTTTTCATAAATATGGTTGAAAAATTTGTAACTTGTTTGCTTTTAAATATATTTTGTTTTTAACGTTTGTTTTCCGCTTTCATTATAATTCTCATTTAATTTATACATGAGTAAATATAAGTAGAAAAGGTTTTGTTATATTTGGTGTGATTCAAGCAATATAAGATATTGATTAACTAATATTAAAGGATACAAACAAAAAAAAAAAAAATAAATAAAATAAAATTAATTAATAAACAAATATGTAAATAATATGTAAATAATTATTTTATGGTTAATAGGTACTTTTATCTATTATTTTGAAACAACTATAATTTATAAAAATAATAATTTTGAATTAGTATAGTTTATTTTAGTATATGATAACATGAAATAATAATGTGTTAAAATGTAATCATAAAATGATAAGATGGGATAATAAGGTAGTAAGATGGTATAATAATATGAAAAATTCGAATCACAGCACGAAAAAACGAATCATAAAATTGGTCACAATATGATAATATGGAATCATAACAATCATTATTTATAATTCCGTCCTTCAAAAATAAGGAGTATGTTGCAAATATAAATAGCGTGTTTATTAAAGCATGTTTAAAAAAAATAAAAAATATTCTTCAAACATCAAATATTTCTTTTTTGATTATTTATTTTGGGATCACTTTTATAAAAGCACTTTTTATCTATTGAGTAAATGCTTAACTTAATTTTTAAATTTAAAAATGTCCAATTGAAAATAAAATTAATAATATTTGCTGTTTTAATTAATTACTCATTTTTCATAGACCTTATTTTAATTATTGCAAATTTATTCAAACACTGTTACTCATATAAACTGCACTTAAACATATGCATTCGTATATGTATGTACATAAAGCATTAAAATAGCCCGAAAACCCATTCTAATTTTCAATAAAAGTAATGAAAATTTAACATTCATAATTTTTTTTTTAGGGTGGTACATTGCTGATCATGTTTTTTATTTATATTCAATTATTTTATCATATTTGTATACATATTTTTCCATATTTTTCTTTATACAGTTCCATATTTTTATAAATTTGTTTTCCTAAAACAAACTTCAAGCGGCCAAAAATAAAGGCGAAAAAAAACATATTTTAAATTAAATTTTAATACAAGGAATTGGTAAATTAAATGCACTATACTTACTCGACTTCTAGCAACTATTATTTACTACTTACAAACGAACATACACGATCGTATGTATGCACGTAAGTACGCTTTTATACTAGTAAAACAACAAATTTATAACAAAAACAACATGAAAATAAAACGAAACAAACAGACGAAAAATAAAAATAAAAAACAGAACGAATGAACATGAACACCTGGACAAAATTTTCGTTTAGTATATGTGTTTAGTTTTTTGTGTTATTACGAGTTTTGCAAATGTAGTAGTATTTTATGTTGTTGCTGTATATATTTGTTGTAGTTGTTTAATGTTTTAGTAAACGCAACAACATTTAAAATTAAAAACAACAAAAAGCTCATATTCCTATAAATTTACTCATACACAAATCAATCGCTTATTCATATAATAAGAAAAACAACAACTACTACTTACTCGTTTAACAATCGTTTTTTTCCTTTGTCGAATTAACGAAAAACCAAATAAAACCAACAAAAACTAATATCTTATTCATATCAACTGTTTATATATGTATAAGCTGAGTTATAATTTTATTACACTACTATTACAATTGTTGTTGCTTTTGTAAGTTACAGCCAGAAACGATCATTTTTGATCGTCTATGTTTTATGATCAAAAAAAAAAAAAAAAACTGAAATCAAACCAAATTATTTTTACCTACCATAGCTAAAAAAATACACAGCTAGAACTTTCGTTTCGTTGTCAAAACGACAGGAGTATTGAAATAGGTCGAATAAGTATGAGTCAGTTAAAAGTTAAATTTATGGTTGTTAATGTGTATATTTGTATCAACGTGTATGTTTATACAAATGCCTAAAAAAAAAAATCACTGCGACTGATTATCACATACATAACATAAGCACGTTAATAATACAAAGTATTTTATTTTTAAGACACACATTAAGGTATTGGATATTTTTATGAATTTAAAAATTATTTAAAGTGTGTATTAAAATAAGAGATATTGATTTTATTTATTGACATATTTTAATATTTAAGAGTTTTATTTGCATATATTTAAGAGTTTTTTTTTGGAATGATATTTAAGAGTTAAGAAATGGTATGGAATGGAATGAAACATAGTTTATAAAGAGTTTGTTTAAGATTATTTTTAAATTTAAGAGATTTTGACACCGAAGAGAAATTTATATGACTTATTTCAATATCTTTAATTGCAAAAATATCATATCTCTTTTTATTAGCTTTAATATAGCTATTGAAATAATTTACGAAAATGTAAGTTCGAACAATGTTTTAGTTTTATTATAAAATATCAGAAAAACAATAAGTCAATAAGTTGTTTTTTGTTTAATTTTTGCTGAAAGTAATAGATTATATATATCTCTAAAAAAGAAAATGCATAACTTCTTCATAAGTCACTTGGGGAGATATAATTTTTTATAGTGATATACATATGATTTTAATGAAAATATGTTCAATAAGAATGGATCGATGTCGAAATAAAATAAAACAAGTGAGGTATTATTTTTTTATACTCGATTGTCAGTCGAATATCCTTCACGCTTTCTTACGGTGGGAGTGATTCAAAAGATAAAATATTGAATAGGTGGAATTTGAACAATGTCAAGAGCTATCGAGTCAGTTGGATCTGGTGTGGAATCAAGACCAAATCCCGATACGAAATTCTCTAAAAAAGTCTAAGTTGTGTTTTTTTGAACGACGATGTTCTTGGCCGATCTTTCCTGTATTTTACATGCATGCTTTAATTTTGACTGATTATTCGAAAAAACGATATACGTAAAAACACTCATTTGTATTAAAATTAAATTAAGTTATTCGTGCTTGTCATTATCAATTTTTGGCGTGAAACTTATTTATTTATTTATTTTTTACTTATTTATCTTTATTTCATTAACATTAAAATACAACTACAAATTATATTTTAAACAAGGTAATAAAGCGAAAAAGTAACGTAGACTGTTAGCCCATTGCGGTGCAACAGAATTGAACCCACAACCTCCAGGCTGATAGGCTAGCTCACTACAAACTAGACCACCGGGGCACCCTATTCTTCACTTAATTGATGCTAATTTCTTAAATTTCGTTGAGTTAAATTAACAATTCCGATTTGTAATTTGATTACAATGTATACTTGATCGAACAGACGTACATCGTTAAATTAAATTAGAAAGTGATTCTGAGTCAATAAGTGTACTGGAAGAACTTAACGATTGTTCCAGCTTAATATAAAGATCAACACAATCGCAGAATATTCTTCTAACTATGGCCATGTATAAATGTAATGTTTTCAAGTATGTCAAGTCAATTTATAAAACTTTAGTTTTGATAGCAGAACGCAAGAGCAAAAGATTACTCCTGAACAGTGTTGCCAGTAGGTGAGAAAAAAGAGTCTAAATTCAACTTTAAAAAAGGTCAAAAAAGGGATAAAAAGGTTAAAATTTTTAAATTTAAAAACTTATTTTTTCTCGTTTTCATTAGTTTCTGATATTTTTTTTTTAATACGAGATAACGTAGTAAATTTATTAATAAAACATGGGACGACTATCAGCAAAATGACCGAATTAAAAATCACCCAAAAAATTCCCAAAAAAATTTTGGTTATATTTCATGTGAAAAAAATTACGCAATGTTTTAAAGTAATTTTTCGCAATTTGATAAAGCATTATGAATTTTTGAGAGGTTTTTCACTTTTAGAAATTTTTCTTTTTTTTAATTATATGCATAATAATGGTTAATAAAGTATATTAAAAAATTATTAATAAAAAAATATTAAAAATTACTACAATAATCTCAATTTTTTGTGCGAATAAAATAAAATTAGTGATAGCAAATAAGAAATTATTTACTTCATTGTTGAAGTATTAACATTTTAGCATTTTTAAGGCAATTTGAAGAATCAAAACAAAAAAAAAAAAAAAAAAAACGCTACAAAAAGCTAGAAGGTAAAACAAAAATTTTGAGTTTAAAAGCAAAATGAAAAATATTAATTTAGACTTAAAAAAGCTAAAAAAAATACTGGTCCTGAATCACTGAATTCTTAGTGCTACATTCACTTTATGAAGTAATTATTTACTGCAAATTTGAAGTTTTTTTTTACGATTGTCTACTGACCTGTAAAACTTATGCACATGAACCTACAAGGACAATAGCTTGTACTCTTTTTAAATATCTGAAAATTTCTTCCCGAGCCTCTTTGACAAAAGTTTTTCTCTAACGAAGATAAGTTTGAGATTTTTCAACATAATGTAGGATCTTGGAGATCAATTTAAAGGTTCAAACTTTCACTTCAATAAATCAATTGTAACATGCATAAGTGGACTATAATAAAAGGAACATACATAGATCTCCACGGTCACATTTAGACTGTAATCTTGTCTTAAGTTCATTTACATATACATAGATCTCCACGGTCACATTTAGACTGTAATCTCGTCTTAAGTTCACTTACTGACAAACGCCATTCATTTTCATAATTCTCACAAAATATAACTTAGAGCCGCTAAACGCAAAATTTAAATTATCTAATTATTTTGTTTATATATCTTAACTTGAAAAACGGGATGTAAGTTTTTCATCTACTAATGCATTATTTTTATTAATAAGGCCTTCAGCATATTTTTTATTTGTTTAACTTTTGGATAATAATAATTTTGAAATAAATTAGTAGTAATGTATATTTAAAAAAATCAAAACTCACAACCGCTCCTAAATCAATTTTGTGACCACACATTTTCATAGTAATACATATTCCTTAATTATGTTTTAAAGTGTTTTAAACATCATTTAACTAATCATTGTTTCATCACTTAAATATACTAAATAATTTTGAAAAGTCTTTATCAATTTTTAATGATCTTTTTCGTAATATTTCTAAAGTATACAAGGGTGGCATCTTCAAAAGATTCTTAAAGAAGAAAAAATTAAATAAAACAAGCTCTTTAGCTATTTTTTTAAAATAAATTATTTATATTAAATTTGTGTAAACGTTAATTTTCTCATATCAATATAATAAATTTTATATCAAATTAAATATCGATATTGTATGTAGAAGAAAAAACTAATCAAAAGGAAATTAAATTATTTGGGAAAATTTCGTTTAAAATTTAATAAATAATCTTCTAGACAATCTGCTTTAGAAGAAAATAAAATTTAAAGAAGACTGGCGCTTATATTTGGAGTCTACTCCAACTTATCAGATCAGAAAGCAGGAAAGTCATTAAAAATAAGAAAATCTTCCTTATTTAGTCATTTTTCTTACCTATACACACTCTAAGATGGGAATAAGAAGATATGTCACAGAATTTTAATATAAATATAAACTGTTTTTCATGAGTGTCACTTTGAAAAAATTGGCACACTTTGTTATTATTATCGAACACACCTTGTTGCAACATCAACAGTTTTTATTTTTCATAATAAAACGTTACCACCCATAAAAATCTTTTTTAGATTTATCAATTATTTGTTTAGTTGTTTACTTTTAAATTTAAAGAGGAAAAGAAAATGCATCTGTTTGTTTGTGCAAATCTTCCTGTAATAACAGTTTACTTTTCAAGTGTGTATAGTATATTTTGGGTGCATGCTTTTTATTTGTATTAATTGTATCCTGTTTTTATATTGCGTTCTGTTGCATTTCTCCCCTAGCAACTCAAATTTCATTATATCCTTAATAGTTTTTACAGTTATTTTTCTTTTATAAGGAAATATGTATTCTATTTTATAACTTCCTTTTTTTTCTTTTTGGATAGATATTTTATAACGTTTTCTTTATTTAATGATTTTACTGTAACTTAATCTATTTCGTATAGTAGGGATACCCTTAATATTGGAGGGGGTAGTTTTCATTATGTTAAGTATACTTATTTCACTATATGAGATAAGAAACATTTGTCGATCCTTAACCTAAATTTGGGGCTCACTTTAAGTATTAGAATTTAAGGTCATGGTATGTTTGTTATATATGTAGTTCATTTTTTACATCTGCTTGGAGTTTATCAATGTATTTTTTAAGAATTCTTTGGACATTATTTGAGATAACGGTTTTTTTTTATAGAATAAAGTGGATAACGGTCGTTGGAAGAAATAAGAATTAATAATTTTTCAATGATATTTGGGAAAATTAGCTAACGTTTCTTTTTTTAAATCAACAGTTTCCGGAGTGTATGTAAATATGAAAAGAAATTTAGTATAATCTCATAAGAATAAAATTTGCAATTTAAAATCGGTTGTTACGTTTCAATGTTATAATCACTTCTAGTTTTGGATAATTTTATAAGTATTTTACGTAATTTAAGCAGCAGTCATCAAAACTCTTATAGTTTACAACTTGTCGTCGAAATAATCCTAAGCTAATGGCACGGTAGTACTTAAATTAGCATTAAAAAAAAATATGCTCACATTTTTTGGGTTAATAAGTTTTAGAGCAACATTGGAGAGAGAAAGGCTTTTTTCCATATGGATTTGATAGACTCCAGGTTAAAGATGCATATTAGGACAATTTCTGCTGTTTTATTATATACTATTCTACTATTTTATTATATATTATTATTACTATATTTATATTATTATTACTATTATTATGTATCATTACTCAACATACCCATCGATTGGGAGTAGCACATAATGGTTTCTTCAGAATCAGTCCATATGAAAATGAAGTATAAAAAAGCCAAAACCATTCATAATTTATAGGAAATTGGGGTAATCGAATTTTCTCAGTCCTTTCTAGTATATTCCTCGGAGTTGAGATATGTCTATTAGTGGATAATCCGAAAAATATTATCGTCTTTTCTATGTAAAAAGGTAGCACGGAAATATTACATATATTCATCATTATTTTATTTAAATGTGATTTCTAATAAACTTTCTCGTTACATCACCCCCAGACGAATTTTTATATTATTCTTATTGGTTATTTGTCCATAGTATTCTCTTAGGCATTATCACATAACTCAGTTTGCATGTCCTCAAAACGTTAATACTTACTGCTTATAATTCCCTAATTTTTTTTGCTTTATTTGTCGAGTAAACTTTAATCGCATTCGAATGGGTTAAGTATTCTCGAACGTTATTTCTATTGCTGTAATTAGCCTATCTTGAAAGATATTGTTAAGTTTCAATGAAATCTAAATGTATAAGATACTACGAATACTAGTAAGGTGTAAAGCGACATAAAAAATATTTATCCTATTCTGTTAGTGTCTAATTACAGACTCTACTTTGGTATCGTCAAACAAAGAAACAAGGACATTTACGATTCCAAACTTCCAAAGTTAGCACTAATTCAGTTTACTCACTCTTCGATTGTACGGACTTCGGTTTGAACTATGTTATAGTCTGAAAGGAAGGAGTATAGTTTCTTGTCGGTTTCTCAACAACGAATATCAGACTTGTTCTTTCTTTTCTAGCTTAGTGACGTACATATTGCATAATCCGGGAGCCAGAATTGTTGATTCGGTTATATATTTGCCTATAAAACTTACTTCTGGTATTCTGTTAGATATTTCTACAATATGCGGATGAGAGCTCAATTTTTCAAGGCCGAGCTCTTAACTCTCTGGTAGGACTGCGGCTCTACTTAGTGCCTATAGCACTAAATTGTAGTATTTTACTTTGTTGAATATCAGGGAAGCGGGAATTGTTGAAATACGCTATGTTCGTTTTCCGTTTGAATATTTTTTTCTACAGCATTTCTAGAGCATATCTTATTTTTAGTAGGCTGGTTGAAGATCTTCATTAGTTAACTTTCGTAAAAAACTGTATTATATGGTAGTTCAAAGAAAAGGTGAAAGAGTGTCCCTTGTGCCATTAAGAACTGCACTTTCTCACACAGCGAATGTATGCAACATTTCATTGAAATATTTTCCTTTGTGGTGTGATACTTCGTATAAATTCATTCTTATTTATATTATATACCTTTAGTCTGTCATCTTATTAATAATAAATATTCAGAACTTCAAGATATTATAAATGAAAGATTGAAATATATTACTTGGACCTGGAAAAGTTAAGGTAGATAATACTGCTGTGCAATAGTATTACGAATGTTTCTTTTCGGAATGTTTTCTAAAATAAATGAGCTAATAAAATTAGAATTACATGAATAATAACAATGTAACAGAAATAATAGTTTCAAGATCCTCGATAATACTACAGAAGGTCTTTGGGGCAATATGTAGTCTCAAACATTATAGTGTACATTATATATACTGAAGTCATTGGATCAATTTATGTATAAAATACATGATCAAGGAAGGACATAGGAATCTGTCTTAAACAAAAAACACAGGAATACATATGCTACAAACCTTGCCATGATATCTGCTTTACTAATCAGTATATATGGAAAAAATTGAGGTAAAATGTGTCAAAGGAGGCGTTTAATTAAATTTTAAAAACGAAAGTTTCGTATTAAATAGATAGCGAAAAGAAATAGACAAAAATTATGTATCAACAGCAATAAAAATCATTAGGCTATGATGTGTATGTGTTTTTTTTTTTTTTGTTTCTTTGTAGTGAGCTGTCAAACTTAACATTTTTTTAGATATGGGAAAAAATAAAATAAAATTTTATAAAACTTAGGTAAACTTTTTTTAAATAAAAAGTTTCTTAAAACAAAATTTTAAAGTGGAACCATCAATTTCTGGTATTTTAATGCGGTTTTTCTTAAGTATTTGAAAATTTAGTTTCTTTTTCCATATAAAGTTGTAGTCGTAAATATGAAATATATAGAGTAGATTATGGTAATTTTCGAAAAAGTTGCGGTATTTATTTCTGATGTTAATAAAAAAGTTCGTATGTATTTTTATTTCATACATATTTACACACATTTTTTATACATCAAAATTATTTACACAGCTTAAAAATCAATTATTTACATTTAACATTGCCATAGATTGTTAAGTTTTGTCTTTAATAAATCTTAATATTCAAATACAATTTTAATAGCTCGCAAAAATATAAAAGTAGGGGCAAAAAAGGATGAAAACCCTATCAGAGCAAAGATTTGTATATAACCTTAAAGCTCTTAATAAGACTTTTGAAAAACATGCTTACGTGTACTTATTCAACTTATATATTTTTCGTGTTATATGCATTTGAAATTTCAATTACATCAATTTTATAATATCTTGATAAAATTTTTTTCTACATATAGTCCAACATTTTCAACCGATTTTATTATATATTTTTGTAATTAGTTAAAGAACAAAACTATCTATCGAATAAAGAAATTTGAAGTCGATATCTTTATTAAGTTAAAAAATAAACGATTTCGAATTTGAAAATTGTAAAAATTAAGAACTAGATGGAGGGACGGAAATCAGAATTCTGTTCAAAAAAAAAAATTTTTTAAATTTCAAAAATGTATTTTTTTTCTTACTAATCAATATAAAAACAAAATCTAAACATTAAAATATTGACATCACCTTTTCCGGAATTAAGGCAATTTTCGACCCCTTATACCCCAATGTGCATCAGATTTTAAGTAATAAATATTTCATGATAAACATACCAACGATATATGGTATAATACTGCTGATCTTTCATAATGATCTTAGATTTTCAAAATATTTACTTCTAGCGGACATACACATGTATATTCAAACCTATTAAAATGTTGTGTTCAAAAAGCACTCAAGTTGTCTAGAATCTTATTTTCAATAACCAGTACAGAAATATTTCTAAAAAATTAATTTTTTACAAAATGAATTTGCTAGTAAATGAAATACATTCCATATATATAAAAGTGCATTCTTCTGTTAATTTAAATTAAAATTAAAGATTGATATATTTTAAACTAATCCCCAAAATATTTCGGGTTAATTATTTCGTTCACATGAGCTCGACTATTTTTAAAATACCTCCAAAAATAAGGTTTTCGATCAACAGTGTACATGATTTTTAGGTTAGGTGAGGTTAAAAAGGGCGGCGTCTTCACGCCCCCACCCAGAGACCATTCGGTCTATTGTGATCCCCTCATAGATAATAGAGAAAGCTGATAGAAAAATAAAGAGAAAAATCCTAGTAGAATATAGCAAAAGATTGAAAAGAAAGATAGCTAAATATAAGAAAAAATAAGAAAGGTGTGGAACCTAAGACCCATCAAATCAACCCAGACTACCTCTAAGCCACTTTATTCCCATTACGAACCCTATAAGGTTGCCGAGTTCTTCACCCGCAACCTCCTCTAGTTCGTGCTCCCAAACCACCTCAGTCTACTTCGCTGAATCCCTACACAGTGACAGAGCATATGTTCCACTGTCTCTAGCTCCTCCACATCATCGCACGTCCTGCAAAAATCTGACGCGCTAGTGTCCAACTTACTGGTCATATTTCCTATTTGCGAGGTGACCAGTAATCATGCCAACAATGATCCTTAGATACACATGATTCATGCGCAGAATATGCTTCGAATTTGCTGGTGTAAGACTAGGCCATAACGCTCTAGATACCCTGCCTGGCTATGGTCCATTCCCTTATGGCCATGAAATATGACCCAATCGGAACCCTAACCGACTTGTCGAAGCGTTTACGAGCTAGCTCATCGGCTATTTCATTGCCGATAATATCACAGTCACCAGGAACCCAACAGAGTCTTATTCCGTAGGCATCCATTAGCTTCCTAAATTCCTTCCTACACTCCAGCACTAACCTGGACCTGACACAGTAACTTGTCATTGCCATCAGTGCTGCCTGATTATCCACATAATTTTTAACTTTTTGTCAAAAATTAAAAAAAAAAACAAAAAATTTTTAATACATAACGAGTAAAAAAATTTTTTAAATTAGTATTCTTTCTCGCGAAATAAAAATTTTAGCAAAATTTTCTATGATTTTATTTTAAATACTATTTTATTAAAGTTCGAATATTTTGGACATTTTGCATTGCAATTTATACTTTAGGGTATCATTGGAAAGGTCTCATTCAATACTATTGGTATATGTATTCACTTAACCCTTTAGTTGCACAAGTAATATTTTGGAATTTCCGGTCCATAACTGGTTGAGTTAATTTTTGTGTCAAATAAATGGTTAGTTAAGAAAATATCACAAAATCTAACATTAATCATAAAAACTATAAATTCGTATGAAATAGTGGTTAAATTTTAAAAAATTCTTTAATTCGATTATTATCGGTGGTTTTAAAGTAACTTATTATATTTTTATAAATTCATCTATATTTGAGTGCAATAAATACTTCTATGTGACTTATTTGCAAAGCTTGCTAACTTATCTAACTTATCCTTTTGGGAACTAAATGCATAAAATTGACCCTCATAATGTTAAAGTATTCCTCAGGTATAACCTTCAACATTATCAGAATAGACCATTCCAATATTACATTAAAACCTAATATATATTGAAAAATTTCCGATATTATAAAATTATAAATAAAGAAAATATGACAAAAAATGATAAAAATTTTAATATTCGTAACTAAAAAGGCACAAAACAAATGTGCTTCTTTTACAGTTTGAAGTTAATTTTCTTTTAAAATTTTGATAATGGTATTGAAAGAAATACGTATTTTTGAAGGTGTTTTGAAAATGGTCCAGCTCACGTAAATTTCAGATGTAACATTTTGGAAATCATTTGAGGCTCTTTAATATATATATATATATACAGAAAAAAGTCACCAACCGCCAAGATAATTCATTCAATAAAAATATTTGTTTAAACCTGCACCTCTTGCCAAGATAATTATATTAATTACTAAAAACTGTAAAAAATTAGAAACAGAAAAATGTTTCCATTTAAAAAGATTATTAAATCAATCATGTAGATGATTTAATGAATTAAAAATTTAAATGAGAAAAAAAAACTTTAATTTTATTATTACTATATCTTTTATTTTATTTTTGCTTGAGTAAATTAATTAAATTTTGATGTAAAAAGAAACGACTGTGTTAATTGAAAAATACATACAGGATGATCTTAAATAATAGTCCTGGTGTGGAAAACATTATATAAACTTGATGCATTACAATCATATACAGAGAAATCGTGGAATATATACAGTTCTGCTCCCAAGTTGATTCTATGACGCGTAAAACTACATAAAGTTCACCAATTCATAAACTGAAAAATACTATTTTAAAACGTTTCAATAACACTTCCTTCGAAATAATTTCTATTTATTTTTATTTTAAATAGCCTAAGTATTAAAAATCCTTTAATTTTTAACACCTTACTTACTTCAGCTCTAATGACTCCGCTCAGTTTTCAAGTGGCACATGCCAGATGTAGAATTTGGCATGCATACGAATTCCATTTACAACACAACAGACATAACATGCAATTTGAGCTCCTACAAAATATTACGCATGCTTACAAGTTATAGGAAAAAATTAAAAATAAAATAAAAGAAAAAAATAATAAATAAAAACCATTAATGAAAAACAACAAATAAACCATTTTTATTTTAAAATGTTTGTCATGAAAAAATAACCCCTAAAATAACACCCCTTTCTTTGCTAAGACATTAATTTATACAGTAGTCATATAGAGTGGTAGTTTGGGTGTCATTCATCAATGTGGCATACAATTTCAACTCAATCATTATTATAGCGCATGTATTATACATGTTAGTGTTTTTTATTTTTTTTTTTTTTAATGCTGTGGAATTTCTTCAGATAGATGATGCATTCAACACACTAATAATGTGCAACATAAATGACATGTGTTTATATGTAATGCGTTTAAAAAGGGCATAGAGAGGAAACCTTATGGTTATCTATGTTGGATTTTTCGCATTAGTTTTCCAAATTTTTCCTCTTTTAAATAGAGGGGTTGTTTATGTTTTTCGAGGTTAAATAAGCCACATGATTATGCGTCATTTGGTATTTGCAATATTTGGAAATTGTTCAATGAGCACTCAAAACTAACGACCCTTATCAAATGATGTTATTATGTGCTATTTTCTATTTCAATAACTATTTTATCATTATTTCCTTAATTATTACTCATCATGTCAATTTTTTATGGCATCTTTGAATTAAAGTTTAAGGTTCAAATTGAAGTTGTAACAGTAGGTAATGCAACCTTTTGACAATAGTTAAATTTATAATGTATTACTTTAATTAATTGAACAAATTTTGTTAATTGAAGTGTCATTTGGAAGAAAAAGGGTTACCAGAAAGGATGATTACAAATTTTTTTTTTTTTTTTTTTTTTTTTTAATTTAATTTCTTTATTTACAATCTATCCATTTAAGGACAATAAGTAAATGAGATATAATAATAAGAAAATGTCATTTAATGTTGAACTCCATTGAGAACAACAATAATTTTATACACAAAATTTTGATATACATTTTAACATAAAATAAAGAAAATAGAATTACATATGAGAAAATAAAAAGAAAATAAAAATAAGGTAAAGTTATTAGATTCTGACTGGCAAGTCAAGGATATGAGGTCTTTTTAGACGTCTAATTATTTGTGTCTCATCAAGTAGAGCTGTAGCTAATGGGTTAATATGGTTACTTAGCCTCTCTATGTAGTTTCCACTAAGTCTTCTAATTTCTTCTGCAATTTTCGGAATAGCAAGATCATTGTGAATTGAGTTGTTGGATACAAACCATGGAGCGTTGACAATTAATCTTAAAGTTTTTGATTGGTATCTTTGCAATATTTCAATATTCGAGTTGCTGGAGGTTCCCCATAGTTGAATACCATAAGTCCAGACTGGTTTTAGAATTGTTTTATATATTGTTATTTTATTTCTCAAGTTTTGTTGTGATTTTGGTCCTAATAGCCAATGGAGACGTTTTGTTTTAATATTTAGTTGTTGTTTTTTTGCTTTGATATGTGATTTCCAAGTTAATCTTCTGTCAATGTGTATACCTAAATATTTAACGCAGTCACTTTGAGGAATTGCATTGTTGTTAAGAAATACCTCGGGACAGTTGCCACGACGTAGAGTGAACGTAATATTCGTAGACTTTTCGGTATTAACTTTAATGTTCCATTTATTGAGCCACTCTTCTATTATATTAAGTTGCCTTTGCATTAAAATTGATGTATTGTTTCGACACGTATCAGACGTCAAGATTGCAGTATCGTCAGCGTAAGTTGCAACTAAAGTATTTTCAGTAATTGGCATGTCTGATGTAAATATAGTGTAGAGAATTGGTCCTAAAACACTACCCTGAGGAACACCGGCCTCAATATCATATATCTCAGAATACTCGTTGTTCACTTTAACATAATAGCTTCTGTCTGTTAGATATGATTTTAATAGTAAGAAGAATGGAGTCGGAAGCAATTTCTTTAATTTAAAATGTAATCCAATATGCCATACTTTATCAAACGCTTGTTGTACATCTAAGAATACTCCTGAACAATATTTTTTAGTTTCCAATGTATTCCTTATATATGCAACGATACGATGGCATTGCTCTGGAGTACCATGTTTATTCCTAAAGCCAAATTGATATTCTGGAATGATGTTAAGATTTTCTAGAACTGGTAATAATCTTTTCAGAAATATTTTTTCAAATATTTTGGCGAATAAAACCAGTAGGCTTATCGGTCTGTAAGATGTAACACTGTTTTCTGGCTTGTTAGGTTTGTTTACCATTACAATCTCTGCACACTTCCATTGCGCCGGAAAGTAACTTAATCTTAGTATAGCATTATAAATATATGTTAAAAATAGTATTCCCTTTTTAGGTATAGCTTGAACCGTTTTTCCATTTATGCCATCATATCCGGGAGATTTTTTACAGTTAAGCTTTCTTATTTCGTTTCTGACTTCGTGTGGGGTTACATGTTTGATCGGCCATTCCATAGGACAAGGACTATCTAGAAATTTTACTATTTCATCCAAACAGGAACTTGTATTGGAGTGGGGTTTAAAAGTGTTTTGTAGATGACAGGCAAGTGCTTCAGCCTTAGATTTGTCAGTTTTACACCATGAGTTGTTAACATCTTTTATTGGTACATTTCTCTTTTTTGGTCGTTTTATATATTTTGTAGCCTTCCAAAGGGAAAACTCATTATTTTTAATATTATTAGTGTTGATATTACTGAGAAAGTTACCAATTTGATTATTCTTCATTTCAAAGAGAGCTATTTTAAGGTCTTTAGTAGCTCTATTATAGATTTGCTTGTCATAAGGATTTCTACTATTCTGCCATATCTTCCTTAGTCTTCTTTTGTTTTTTAAAAGTTCTCTGATTTCAGATGTTATTAAAATTTGATTACAGTTTCTTTGAATATGATATTTGGGCGTTGATAAATAACCTGCTTCATGAATAATATTATTGAAATTTTCCACTGCATTATCAATTTCTTGTGGAGATTTTAAAGATAAGTTAAGGTTTACATTTCTCTCAATGCAAATGGCAAATGACTTCAAGTCAGTTTTTTTATTTAAAATATTTGGTTTTGTTGTATGTGATTGCATAATAGTATTAAAACAAACTAACAGAGGTGTGTGATCAGAGCTTAGTTCATCAACATCTGTAATGTGCAATAACTGACTATTGATTCCATAGTAGACTGCAAAGTCCAAGAGATCTGGTATTTTTCTATGATCAGTAGGCCAATAAGTTGGATTTCCCGTAGACAATACAGAATATTTATTATTTACAATGCAGATTACAAATAACAGTTGTAAATTTGGAAATTATGGATTGTTATAATTGGACATTTTACTTATATTTATTGAAAGGAAAATGCAATATTCAAGCGTATTAATTTTAAATTTTCTTCACCTTAATATGAGCGCAATTAGTAAAGTAAATTTTTTAGTGAAACATGAATTTTTGAAAAAAATATAACCTATACTACCATAGTGCTGCTGTTTGTAACAAGTAAACTAATAAAAAAAACACGTCTTAAAAAATATACTGATAGACTTATGCCCGGTATTATACTGCTCACAGTGGCAAAATCGTACTTAAGTTCTTAAATATATTTTATGTTTTTGCTAAGTGTAAAAATTGTTTGACGCCTTAAAAAACATTTATTGAAAATTAACAAAAATAACTAAAAATACAAAATCTGATAAAATTATTTTAAATTTTAAAAAGATTTGAAAATATGCTCTATATTTTTCTATTTCTATATTTTTTGTGGTTATATATTTTTAACCTTTTTAATTTTACAGCCCATGAGCTTAAGATTTCTTTACATCTTTCAAGTTTTTTAAAATTTTCTAAAATTGTTGGTTTTTATTCAATTTTGATACCACATTAGGGTGGTATCAAACATTTTTTTGCCCAAAAAAGTAAGTTTATGATTTTTATTTAAAGAAATTTCTTTGGAAAGTTGGGACCACCTTATTTTAAACACATAGTAGCTTAAATCTCTTTGTTTATTTTACTTTCAACTTAGTTTTTTAATCTGTACTTAAGTGTGAGCTTTAACTTAAATGCTTCTTAACAAAGTTTGTACTTAAATATACACTAAGGGAATAGTATAAAACCGGGCTTTATTTAATGAGTTTGTAGGTCTGTCTGTACATCCATATAAATTTTGTAGTAAAACTACAATACAAATCGATTTAAAGATAATTCAATAACGTTTATATCCTACGCCACCATAGGTGGTTGCGTTTGGTTTGTGCTATTGTTTATGTCAACCAAAAACGTTGGTCTAAGACCCACCTTTATGCATACCAGTCAGCTTAGAATTACTATTTTATTCGATTTAACTTTGACCGTCCGTCTGTCCATTCAAGTAAACCTTTTAATCAAACTACAGGAATTTTGGAAATAATTTAATAAAATTTGGCACATATGTTTTTTATGGTTCAAGAACGAATCCTATTGAAATTGGTTATGACTGGTCTATTTTTTCACCTAGGGTTTTAATTAAATATATTTAATTAAGCAATATTTAATTAAAATTTAATATATTATATATGTTTTATTGGACTGCACCAAAATACCGACTTTTGAATTATGACAACAACTCCCCCCATAATCGTTCTATTTACTATAAAAAGATGTCGAAATATTAATGAAATCGGATAACGTTAACCCGTGAAAAATCGGACCTGAAATTTGTAGGGTGTTTTTATGTGGGGAAAATTTGGCATTTTTAAAGTTTTGTGAAAAATTTAGCTTTTACGTACTTTGCTTTATAACGAAATTTTAAAATATTGTAATCTACACAAAATTATTTATCAAACAAGATATACAAGATAAAAATCAGTTAAAAAATTTTAATCTAATGTATTACGAATTTCCCGGACCATTAACGCATTTTCGACCACTTGTGTGCAAACAAATTTTTAATCTTTGAAAAAATGTTTCCATAAAATGCTATTCTTAATTAAGTTTGAACCATGATTATTGAAAAATAGATTTTTGTTTCTGCAGTATAACTCAAACCGCTTTCAGTGCTTGGTTAAAGACGTAGATTTTTTTTAAGACTGTTTCAAACTATTAAAAAGTTTGTTAAACAAATATCACAAAGGTACGGAAAAGATTACGCATTTTTATAGACAACACCGCTAAAAATATAATCAGAAAAGGATTACGTCAATACTTTGTATAACTAAGCTGTAACCTCGATTTGAATTCTGAAGATTTTTCAAAAAGGCGTTTTTTTTCGTTTTTTTTATTTTTTTTTATTTTTTTATTATTATTTTTTTTTTTTTGTTATAAAGTAAAATTTGTTTGGAACTAATATTTGTACAAAATAAAATTATTGCACAATATGATAAACCATATCTCTGAAAATATATCTCGAAGTTCTCAATAAAATTAGACAAGGATAACATTTAAAATACGAAGATCAAATGTGAAAATTTTAAATATATCAAATTTCTTAGAGAAACACGACGAGAACATATTTATTTTTAGCTAGATTCCGATGAAATTTTATGGAAATATAACTGAAAGGTTTTCGTTGATACTACCAGTACGAAATGGCAAATTTAACACTGAGCCTAGGGTCGGCATTATTTAAACACAAATTTTTATTTTATATATTTTATTATTATTATTATTATTATTTTTTGTGAAGTAAACTTTATTAAGTAATATTATGGACAAATGAAATAATAATTACCTCATTTGGCTATTACAGTTATGCTAAGCAATCAAAATTTATCTCGAAAATTATATCCACATAAAATAGATATATTTAATATTTAGATTTTTGATCTTCGTATTTTAAAGGTTATCCCTGTCCAAGGATGTTAAGAACTTCGGAATATATTTCCTTTCCTATTTTACTGCAATAATATCAATTCCAAAAAAAAAAAAAAAAAACAAAATATATTTTATAACGAAAAAACGACAAAAAATGGTATCTTACCGAAATCGCAAAAATTTAAATCGCAAATACGGCTTAGTATGGTGAAAAGTAAGTCCTCTTTGATTTTATTTTCTATGGAGTTGTCTATAAATCTGTATAATTTTTTTTATCGAACTTTTGCGATATTTGTTAGACAAAAATATTAAAAGTTGGAAATTAGAATTTTGAAATAGCCTTAAAAAAACTACAATTTTTTAATCCTGTTGAAACAAAAACTTATTTTTCAGTAGTTATGATAGAAATTTAATTATAAATAAATACCATTTTATTTAAACATTTCCCAAAAAAAAAAGAAAAATTTGATCGAAAACACGATAATGGTCTAGGGAGTTCGTAATAACTTTAAAATCGATTTTTACTTTTTGATAGATAATTGTGTGTAAATTACATTTCTTTAAAATTCCGTTTCAAAACAAGGTACTTATGAGGGAAATTATTCACAAAACTGTAAAAAACCCAAAAGTTTTCCGATATAAACGCACCCTACACAGAAAAAAATTAATAAAAAATACTATTTGGTTTTAATGTTCTATTTTATTGCACAGAAAAAATTATGACTAGAATTTTTAAAATAAATTTTTTAAATAAAATTTTATAAAAAAATTTGTTTGATTTTAATATATTAATTCATTGCTTGTAAATTCATTCTAAACTAATACGAAAAATAATAACAATTTCTTGTTTTTTGCAGGATTCCAGAGGTAAGTTACCTTAATTTTCGTATATATTTCATTACCAAATATGTATAATGATTATTTTTGTATATCTTCTAGATGAACCAACAGCATATGAAATATGCATGTATGTATCAATATATTACATAAATGATGGGGTGTATTGTATTTTGCTGTATAATCTCCAAGTCAATTAAACTATGTCCCTTCAAATTGATGCCTGAACATGTAGCTCCCTCTCGTGATATAATTATGCGAAAGTAACTGGACTTCTAGAAGTACAGTTTTGGCGGTACCACAACAGAGTTTGTTTGCGCATTTGTTATATCCTATATACATATTTTGGTTTCACTGAAACATATATTTCACTCCGTTAAAAGATATGTAAGTTGAATTAATTTAGAAAATACTTCAATTGATTGTGATTGCGCTTCTGTTTTAGATGGTTTTGGCCACTAATGAAATTTGGAAATAGTGTCGTGTCTTCTTTTATTTCATATATATCTTTTTATTCATATGCAAAATAAAAATTATTTGAAAATCTGCAAAAAAAATTAAAGATTTTATTTATCGATTTTAATAAACCATATTATTGAATTTCTTAAGAATTTTCAAATATTGAAATTTATAAATAGTGAAAATATTTTAATAAGAAAAAAAAATTAAAATTTTTTTAATAAAATATTTACAAATTTGAATATTTGATTTTACTAATTCAGTGATAGGTCCGATTTCAGAAAAAAAATATAATTGGTTTTATGAATTTAGTAATAGAATACGAAATTTAATTTTTTCTGTGTACTAATTTTAGGTCCGATGCAGTACGTGTTATCCGATTTCACTAATATTTCACACAATATCTTTTTACTGCCCAAACAACATTTCTAGTGGGTATTACGATCAAAATTCAAAAATATGTAAATTTGGTGCAGTTTAATATTTTATATATGTTAAAATCTTTGTGTTAAATTTAATGAAAGTCGGTCTATGATTGACTATATCTCCCATATAAATTACTTTAACTATACAAATTCCATAAAAATGTTACTAATAAATTAATATATGGCAGAAATAGGTTGTTCATAAGTAGAAATCACAGTACCAAATATTGCCTAAATCGGTCCATAATTAACTACAGTTCTCATTTAAGAACCATTTCCGGGAGTCACCTTAAAACACATAAATAACATGATATAATGCATACATATCTTTCAATACTTTTTCAATACAATACTCTTAATAGAAGTATCGGTAAAAAATTGGACCCCGCTCATATATAAGACTACTCCCAGAACTTTAATGTATATACAGAATAGTTGAAATCGGTATATTCCGTCTTCATATTTTGGTGTTTCATCTGTCCAAATAGTGATATAAAAACAATGAAAACAGATTCTTGTTTAGCACGTCAAATTCAATCTAGTCCACCTAATCTTGTTTTATGGGGGATTTTTCTGCCGATCAGTGTAACTAAATGATTATTTAGTAGCAATTAAGCCTTTATTGACGATAAATTTCACTATTATCTAGCTACTTGGCTTACTCCCAATCACCAATGAGAATGATGGCAATTGCCACTTTACTCATCCTTTAGTAAGAGGGAAAAAGACAAAACTAAAATTTTTGCTTACTTATTGTAACCAGTAAAATAATTGCATGTGTACAAAAGTGCCACTTCGTAGCCAAGGATGCGATTTTACTGGCACTTTGGTGGTGGTGGAAATAAGTGTGTGTGTAAAAAAGTGCCATCACGTAGTTGCGGAGGTGGCAATTGACTTCCTCCTAGGATATACACATGTTAAAGTGACTAGTCAAACGTCAATAAAGTAACTAATGATGACATAACGTAGTCGGTAAAACAACTAGTTCGGAACAGCCACCAAAAATTGCTGGGATATAAAATAAAGAGTTCAACAACGCCGTTTTATTATGTTTTTTATTGTTCAGAAATGTATTGCTCTAAAAAGTCCTCATAGTAACAATGACCGACACTTGCGTGTAAAGTATCAAGTTAGTAATACTGAGAAAGAAATGTGTCTTTTGTGGTCATGTGGACTGTTTATCAAATAATCTATAAGTTTGAAGGATGAAAAGTTATGTTTGGCATTGAACTTGTATGAATGTAAAAACGTGGAAGTGTTCGCCAAAGTGTCTGTTTTATATGCAATTCAGATAGCGTCAGTATTTTGCGGCAAAATGTTGCTGTCGTTAATTTTCTTGTTTTCTATAAACAAGTTGAAAAAATAGGAGAACCTATTGGATAGTTTCACTAATCAAACCTAAACCAAAAGAAAGCGGGTAAATATCATATTTATGAAATAAGAAGGCATATATAATGATTTTTAAATTTATGCCAAAAAAGTAGAATTTTTTACTTTTTTTTTTTTGATCTTATTAAAATATTGTGATTTGTTACCCATAATTGCTAAATCTACATTTTTAATTTTGAAAATAATTGGCCTTAATATTATATAATTACTGTGGCATAGTCTTAAGCCTAAATTTAAGACAATCGTTAAAGATTTCTATACACAATAATGACTATAATCTTCCAAGAATATTGAAACCCATTAAACTTAAATTTACATACTTAATTCAGTTTTGGCTACCATAAAAAATATTTCACAAGATCCAAATATTAAAAACCTTAATATTGCAAAAACAAAAATTGCACATATCAAACTTTACTGACCCAAACGAAATTTAGTGCTTATAAGAAATGCAACATTCCCGCGTCTCTAGCTTAATGAAATAAGTTCGAACTTTTTGTAAACCTTTCTAAATATTTTCCTAATTTTATGCAGCTGTAAACAAAGAAAATTCTTTAACAACATCACCTCACACGTTGTTCAACAAAAAACTAGGTGAACTTGTTAAAAATTTAATTAAACTCGGTAGGCATCTTTTCAAGATTTATACTATATTCAACAAAAAATCTAAAAAAAAATACAAACAATTATCATTTACTAAAATCAGTGTTTTCATTATTGTTAACAACATGATTAACAACAAACACCGATGGAAATGTCAATAAAACAGGCCCACCATAACACAAAAACAATAACAAGATTTAAGAAAAACTATAAGAACTTATTGCTATGAAGGTATATAACCAATTAAATCATTAATAGTCTAAATAATGTTAGAAAGAACATAATACTGACACATATTTTTGGCTTGTTGCCTCAAAAGAAAGTTAATGAAAAAAAAAAGTCGACAACAAAAACTACACTTGCAACAATTGTTTAATTTGTCGTCTTTAACCACAGGATACTAAAATTCTAGTACATATACACATACTAATTTCACACTACGCTAATATTCGACGATTTTTGTAAATATTTGCTTTACGTAATGTGAACACGAAATATATATAATATTTTTTCCGATTCAAATAAGATAACAGCTGATTTTGGACAAACAAATCTACTTGCCCTTAATTAAAAATACCAGTAGTGTGAATATTATGTGAACATAAGTTGTAAAATATTTGACACTATTTAGAACGAATTTTGGCTTGATCTTACAAAATACATTTAAGATAAAACAGCGGCAAACAACAGCTGATGTGGTATATGGCTTGATTTAAAAAATTCTTATTTTTATGTACACAAACTTTAAATTGACAAAAAAAGAAGTGGTTAATTTATATTTTATCTACTAAAATATAGTTTTTTAAATAAAACTTTCATAATAATAATTGTTATTTTTTGTACAGGTGAAAGTGGTGTGCAAAGAAAACAGTATTGTTTTGTGAAGACAGGGCTGTTTTGTAAAAGATGACAAAAAGGAAACAGAGTTGTTCTTGTGTATAAACGTAAATTAAGGACCAACCACTGAACAAAAAATCATCGTATCGCAATTAGCTGTTTCAACTTGCTTTAAGACACAAAAATTCTAGGTTGCGTATCGCAGAAAGCAATAGAAAATAGACAGCTACGTAGAGCTGTGTGACATTTTGACAACCCTGTATTTTATTTTATTTGCAAAATAACCAACGAACAGGATTGTTCATACTGTGAATGTTTCAAAACATATTATACGTTTACTTTTGTTGACTGTTTGTACAAAATGTTTCACACTGCTTTTCTTCACTCTCTGTTGCATCGTAAAATTAATTAGTTGGGCCTCACTTATAAAAAAATTTAGATATATAATTTTCAAAATAATTTTTATTAATGTGCTTGTTATATCTTGCAATTAATCGATTAACAATAGTTCGTATTTTCTTTATTATCTAAATGTTTTACAATACATTATCCTAATATCCACATATTCCTAAATTCTCTCAGAAAATTGTTCTAAATTGACTAAAAGAAAATACATAATAAGATTTTCCTATACATTCATTTAATAATTGATGTTAAATAAATTTATGGTAGTTGTGTATTTAATCAAATAATTTTGAGTAAATAATTTGCATCTAATACGAAAAGACTTAAAATATTTTTCCTCTCCTCGTTTTTGTTTGTTTCATCAAAAAAAAAACTACAAATAAATGAGCGAAATGTGAACAATTAATAAACTTTGATATTAAGTCGCAAAAATTACGGAAGAACACAATGTAATATTTCGTGTCAAATATTTGCGTAATCTGAACTTATCTTTAAACTCAACACCCGCCTGTCCGCACAAAAAACAACTCTCTATTTTCCTTAGTTTTATGGTTGGTAAAGGCAGTAAGTGTGTGTGTGCCTACTTTACTAATTTCCCATTTCCAACAGTGGTTGTGGCGACGTGCAAATTTTCTAACCTGCATAAATTAAAAGATAAGATAATAACTAGATTTAGACTTTATTTTGGTCTATAATGTTGTCAAAACAACAACGACCACAGCAACAACGATAACTGCAAACTACAGGACTGTCTGCCTCTGATTGTTTCAATGATCATGGAAATAAACGGAAAAAAACTTGTTTGTAGGAGACCACTTAATTACCTTGCTATATGTATGAGTTTTTATGTTTGTTTTTGTATGGGTATGTCATGTATGTCAATTGTTTACAGAACTAGTCTGGATAATTTATCGCCACAACAGAGTTGTTGTCTATAATAGACCACACAAATTCAGATTAGAATAAAACAAAATCAACGACGGCAATTAGATAAAATTTGATTGTCTTAGCAGTAATTACGGATTCTTGAAAGGAAAATTCCTTAAAATAGTTGATTAGAATTAAAAAGGTTTTCTATTTTAAATAAATGGTACAGATTTTCGTTTTTATATTATAAAAATATTAATGAGAGATTTCGTTCTTTTCTTGGGTATATTGGAGTTTTCTCATAGAGTTTAGTTGGGTCCAAGTCATATAAGTCATTAAATAAGATTACTTTATCTGACTTTCAATAACTCAGAAATGTCATTTAATATATGCTAAATGCTTCAAATCGTAATAATATATAGAATGACAAATACAACAAGACCCAAAATTGATAAGAATGGATAAATCGAATAAATTTCATTCTGCTTTTCTAACTCCTATTCAGAAGAGTATTGATCAATCCAGCAAAGTTTGAAGCTTACAAGCTCCTCATTTTACTGAAAAACAAAAAGAAGATGTTGGATGAGATGAAAAAATACACAAGGAAGAAGAGATTGAAATCCTAATCTTAAATGTGCTAAACAAGTTTATGTTATATATGCATCCAGTTCAATGGGACTCCATTTATCTGGTTCATATGGAATCATCCTTTACTCTCAGGAAGTTGAAATTCTTGTGCCTCCTCATTGTCTAAATAACTTGTTGTTATTAAAGACATTAAGCATATTAAGGTGACTCACTCAGAAAAGTGTTTTTTTATCACTCCAAAATTATTCTTGATAAATACTACGATTTTACTAATTTACCGTTCGTGAGCTGGACCGATTTTAAAAAAGTATATTTTTACATATTCGAATTTCTTGTATTTTCTTCCAATGCAATGCATAGAAAATGTGATATCATTTGAAAGGCATTTGGAATGTAAAACATATCCAATGTTTTTATATTCACAAAATATCCAGTTTTCCAAGGTTTTTTCAAAATATTGTTTGTCATTTTTAACAAAAATTCAAATTTAAAAATTTCTACTTGTTTATAAAATTAAGTTGTTGGTGTTAGATTAATTTTTTTTTATAATATTCTCGCGATTTCGAGGCTTACTAGACAGTCAATCTGATATAAATTTTTTCATAAACATAGTCAAAACACTTTTACGAAATAATAATATAAAAATAAAAAATATTAACAGGAATATAAAAAACATAAGCAATTAAAAAAAAATGTTTTTATGTTTGTGCAATTTAACTTTATTTGCAATATAAGCTAAATATTCTAAATTGAGCCCTTTAAAAACTCATATATATTCTTTACCTGCTACTTAATTAATTTCATTGAAATCATGGAACTCTTTCAAGCGCTGGTAGGATCTAACCTGCAATTTATCACATTATTTAACGTTTTACTATCAATGACCATTTTCAGTACATTAATTAGTGATATTTTTTAATTCTTTTTGTACTTTTCAGACTCACTCTTAATGTTCTTTATTCCTTTTAATAGCATTTTTTGAAATTTTCGTAAATATTTTGTTTCAAACAGGTAGATCTTATCAAAAGAATTTTGATACCCATATTATGAATAGTTTGAATAGTTGGAATCTTTAAAAAAATTAAAATTTTAAAATTAATATTTCCATCAAAATTCCATATTTGCAAAAAAAAAATCAGTTTTATAATATTGAGGTTAAAATTTATTACATTAAAAAAATTAATTAAGGTATGAAATTAAGTATCATATAATATGTACAGAAACGAGTGTGGAAAAATCGTGCCTCCATTTTTTCGAAATCGATTTTGTAGGTAGATCTCTCTCAAATACTACTCCCCTAAAAAATGAAGTAATGTATTATTACAAATATTGAAAAATTAAAACACTTAAATATTTTAATTGTTGGAAAAATGTTGCAAGAGAAAAAATACTAATCCTATTCATATGCGTATTTCATGGAAGATACACATTAAAAAAATTTTTAATTATTTATGAATATTGTGTCAATCCAATATGAGTGTCAAATGAAAGCTTAGAGTCACTGATACATAATAATATTTTTTACTTATATGGTGCAACAGAAAAAGTTAAGAAAATATCCTTCAAAAATCATTCTCACACACGAAAATATCGTTAAATGTATAAAAATAGAGACCATCCGTGGTAAAATTTTGTACCCAGTTTCTCTCCAGAGAGTCAAATTTCCTCTCAAAATTTTTGAATAATGAGCTGTCTTTAAGAATATTATAAAATATTTACGAAGATTATATCGATCCAATATAGATATCAAATAAATGCTACGGATCTCTGCAGTATGATGTCTTTAATTTAAATGTTGCAGTACAAAAAGTTATATATAATTATTAAAATAAAAATAAACAGACACCATCAACTTATTTTTATAAGGAAGTAAAAATGTTTAAATTTGAATTTTTTTTTGAAAATAACAAACAATATTTTGAAAAAATCTTGAAAAATATGATATTTTGTGGAATATACAAATATTAAGGTCACTCAAGGATATGATTTATATACCAGTGGATGCGGCTTCCAAACACCTTATGCAACTGATATCACATTTTCTATGCGTTGCTTTAGAAGAAAATACAAAAATCTTCAAAATACTAAAGAAAGACCTATTTTAAAAACGGTATAGCTCATGAACGGTCATCAGTAGAACCGTAATATTTTAGGAAACATTATAAAACATACCAGTGTTTATTTTCTGGAGAGTAACAAAAACACTTTCTTTTTCCTTCCATAGGGGATGCATCGCCGTAATACATATGTCAGGAGGTATTCACCTTACGACGAGAGGAATTTAATTCATTATTAAGTGCTAAAATACCCATTGTCTACTTCAGATTCTGCGAAGTATAAATGAAATTATATAGTATTTTAGAATTGCTAATCCTGTATAACTTAACCTACCTTTCCAAATCATCAACTTCTCCTTCATATTCGGCAATACAACCGGAAGAATAATCGTATTCATCTGCGAATCTTTTTCACTATTAACAATTGTATTCCTGATAATTAGCAATAAACTAAATGATAATACAGAAGAAACATTTATAAAAGAATAGTGAACCTATACTCAGATTTATTGCACTAAAATTAGTTCTAATTAAAAATACCGTAAAAAGAAAAACTGAAAATATAACTCATATATATTCAAATTGAATTATTGTTTATTTTCTCTCCTTACCCAATAAACCAGACGATATCATAAAGATATCGAGACGATATCATCTAGGCGATAAAAACGATCTTTAGTGATAATCGTTTTTGAATCTCAAACGATAGTTTTTTTGGACTGAAGTGTACCTTTCTTTATAAAATCCTTATTGTATCGTTTTTCCATAAAAGTGATATTGTTTTCGGTTCCGAAATTTACGATATTAAAATCTTCATGGACCAAGTTTTTTTTGAAGTGCTATTTAATACCAAAATTTATGTTTTAAACATTTGAGTATACTAAGTATAATTATAAAGGGCCACAATCAGCTAAAAAAAATCCTTTGTCAATATACACAGAAAAAAACTATTCAATAATATTTTTCAATTAATTTGGTTCTTTGATTGCTTGTAGAAATTTAAAAATTTCATTAATTGATATAAACAAAATTAAATTTATACATTTTTTTACAAAACTGACAATTAAAAATAAAAATCAAATAAGAAAAGAAAATATTTTGAAAACATTCATGTATAAGAATCAAACATATTTTTGCGTCATATATCCGCAATATTTGGCTAGCTGGACCCTGTTGTGACCTCTCAGAGAAGATATTAAATACAGTAGTTTTGCAAATCCTTCCATAAGTTTCCTTTTCTATGTTTGGTATTAGTGTTAATAATTTCCCTGTTATTACAGATGTTCCCACTAGCTAAATTAAATCTTGTCATTACATTCGGAATTTCATTGAAAAATTATTTCAATATGAAAGGTTAGTAGCATTTTTTACGATTTTTCAAGGAACCGACCTCATGTATTAATTTTTTATTAATGTCTTGTTTCTAGACTATATCTTTCTCTATGTTGGAATGTCCTTCTAGAATTATCGGTTTGATGTTTTCTTCTAGTGAAGTAAGTATGATTTATTTAATTTAATTCTTAATTTTTTGAATATTATTATTAATATACATATATTGATAATTTTTCAATAAATAATATTATTGAAAATTTTGTATTTTTATTGCGGAAATAATTTTTGTGCAAAAGTATAAATTCAATTAGTTTTCCAATTCCATCAACTACAATTTTAATTAAATTTTAAAAAATATTTATTATGAGTATTATTTATTTAATTTAAAACTTATTGATATTTATAGACAAAATTAATTATTTTGAATTAATTAATATTATCATTTTGATGTTTGGGGCAAAATCAAATAATATTTTAATTAATATAAGAAATTTCGTAAATGAAATCCATTTTTATTTTTTCTGTGCAAAATAACATATTTGATGCAAATATCATCAATAATATTTCCAAGCATGATTACTCCTCAAGGATATATTTGTGTGGCATCTAATATGATATCGTTTTCGTTATTATATCGTACTTTGATTTATTGGGTATAGAGTGAAATTTCTTTCTCTAACATTATTTAAATATGTCAAAAATATTTACATTTCAATTTATTACTATTTTTCCATTAAAAAAAAAATAGTAATAAATGAAAAAGTGAAGATTAACATTTCTTATCACTTTCATTCTTATACATACCTTTTACCACTAAGAAATATTCCCCCACAACATTGTATCGATCTTGATTTTTGTTGTCAAAAGTTATTAATTTTTTTTGCAGTAAAAAGTTAATTTCATATTCAAACATTAATAACAGAAGCTCGATAACTCTCTCCATTCGCTTCGCATATTTTTTAAAAAAAGTTTAAGTTTTATTTAACAGAGAAATGTCTTAAATAATTACTATAAATTTGAACAAGTTAATATGATAAACTACCGACATATGTTAACAGAAATTGATTTTGAACATGTTAAACAATTTTGTTGTCATCTGCCAACAAGAATGATTGTAATTCTTGTACAAAAAAAAAAAAAAAAAAAAAAAAAAAAAAAATAACCTTAATTTTGAGAAATAAATAAACAAAATTATTGTAAACCAAAATATTTTCGCTACAGAATCATAAAATTTTGCAATAACGAAAAAACCGATTTCAATTTTAACAACACTTGTTGTTAATTCATTTAAGTTTCATTTTTTTTTCTTGTTGATTTTTAGGCTGTTTTCAGCTATAAAACTATAATTTTAAAATTACATTTTTATTTATTTAATTTTTAAAAAAAAATACGAGGGCCATAAAGGACAAGGCCCAAAAATTTATTTATGTTAAAAGCTTAACAGAACTTATCGCTTATGCATTAATTTTATTAAAAAACTATTTATAATAAATTATCATTTATAAATTGTACTTCTCGTACCACCTTCGTTTCTTCTTATTTTAAACTTTAAGGAAACCACCTAAAATCACCCAGAATTTATTGCAAGCATTTTTTATATTTGTGTGCGGTTCAGTCATTTAACTGAGATTTCTTTCCTTTACATTTAAGCTGTCCTTTTAAAAATTTTTATTGTCGATTTTTTAAGGGCTTTTTTGGCGATTTATGTAAGCTTTAAACATAAACATGATTTTGGTGTGTTTTCTTCATATTAAATAAAAAATACAGAAAAATAAAAATACGTAAAAGAAGAAAACGGAATACTTAATTCGGTTTTAAAAAATACTTGTAATAAAACAAATCTTATTACATGTGGTTTGTTTCATCTGTGTGATGTCTGTTTCTGGAGGGTGTATTAAAACAGACAACAACATCATTTTGAATTTTACTACTTTTGGAATTGGGTTTTTTTCGAATTTTTTCACCAATGACCCTGTTTTGTAATGGCAAGTTGTGTATGGAACACTTACTTAAGAGTTCTGGAAAATTTTTATTTTAACTTTTGACAATACTCATTATAAATTATTTTGTGGTTTTAGTTTTTTTTTTTAATTTTTACAATTTGAACTTGTTGTGTTTGTACAAAAATAAAGATCATCATAAAAATGTTTTATGATTTGTAGGGAAATATGTTAAAGACTTTGAGGAATATTGTACATAAGAGTATTACTTTTGTCACTTCATTTCAAGGATGAATTAAAAAGGAACATAAAATAATAAAGAGGATTATTATGTTAACAAGAATTCGTTTAAAAGTATAACTAAGGGTTATCAATATATTATTGGGCTTCCTAAGGTACATTTACAATTTGCACAAAAAGTATAAAATCTGCAATAGAATCCCACTTGATGTAGGGGTTTTAAAATGCATCGCTTACCTGTATTAACTATAAAAATCCTTATGATATTTAGTTTCGAAACCTTTAATGAGAAACATTTTGTTTGTATTTATTTTGATGTTTTTTATATTCATAATGGGGTGTTAAAACTTTTAATTTTTATAGGTTTTCTTAAAAGAGAAATTTTTTTGCGAAACTTTCACCAAACAGTTTAAATCTAATTAGACTGCAAGTAATGATGCCACATAATTATTTTTAATTCGTTGTAGCAAATTCATGATGGATGTTGTAAGGTTACTATTTTAAGGTTAAGATTAAAACAAACTCAATAAGTATTGCATTATATGAATATCAAAACCACAGAGATGATACATGATTGGGAATGTATTAGTCGTAGAAGCGGAGTATCACGATTTTTAGAAAAACTTTACCTGAATAATATTTTTAGTTATCGTAAAAAATTATGATTGATTACTGGAATGTTAAGTTGATTAGAAATTTTGATGTTAACTCGAACATTAATAACTCAATATATGGTCTCTATGAAATTCATTTGAAGGTCTATTACGAAAATAACTGATATATATATATATATATATATATATATATATACATGAAAATCTCATTTAATATAATTTGTTAAGAATATTGGAAGCAACTTTGAATACAGCATTGGAATAGTTCTATCAGTTTTCACAAAAATACTTACATATAATATGCCAAATATTTTTAAAATGCATCACGGTTGCATTTGATATGAAGGCATGGCCTGCGAGTATAAGAAGTTCACATGAAACTTTGTCACAAGAACCAATATTGCTCAGGACCAACTTTGGTTATATGTTTTTAGCAGGTGATTTTAAAATTATTTGCTGGCCGTTTAAAAAATTATCAAAATTTGTACTTTTAATACAGATGGGAATGAAAACTTCGTAAGTCTGTTAAAATCTGTCACGGCATCGTCAAGCTTTGTTTCTAGCCAAATTTTGGTAATAACATACAAACGAGTAATAAATTATGTTGCTTGCTCTGCATTTACAAGTTTAATAAGTATAAATATTGATATTTTTGGAATATAAATACAATATGATGTCCATTGTACAGCTGACACTTTACCACATTTTTCTTATTATTTATACCACCTACATCTGACATCTCAAATAAAAATGTATTTCATTCTAAGACACCGTTTCTTAACATTTTCATCCTAAAGGTTTCCTTTCGTTAAAATGCTTCTTTTTTCGGGGATTTCGGATTTTGTTCATATTTCTGCCAAAGGCCCACATTTAATAACATAACACAAATTTGGGATCGGGTCCAAATGAGTCTGAAATTTTGCAATTTTTCACAAAAAATTTAGATATCTGAATTTTTTGTTTATAAATATTTCAAGAAATAAGCAAAAGTAATACAATTTAACCCCTAGTTATAACGAAACGTTTTTTTCCTGGTTTTTAAAATTTGAACTTGTTCTAACATTATTAGAAATTAAATGAATTTAGCACCAAAATAAGTGTATTAAATAAACTTTTTAATGATAATATAACACTTCATACTTCTATTTACTAACAACGACATAAATTAAGTTTTATACCCACAAAATTTATTCTAGCAATGTTATTTGTTTACGATTATACCTGTTAAGTATCACACGCAGAACAATTTATTTCTTGTGAATCACAATAAGAAATTAGCACTGTGTGTAACAAATAGTAAATTCTCAAATAACCGACGAAAATCCCAAAAATGATTTTGGTGGAATTTTGCTCATAAAGTTTTCGAAACTGCATTCGATTTGCAGAATTAGCCTTTGGGATTTTAGAATATACAGGATGAAAATAAAATATATAATATATAAAAAAGGTACAATTCGGGAGGTTTTGTACATAGTCCTACTGGGTGTTTGGGTTTGTTTCTAATTCAAAAATTGAAACTGTGAAGATACCTTTCAGAGAAGTGTAAATTTATTATATGTTTTTAAATAAAATGTTATTTTAGAGGAAAAAAGAGTGTAGACACGTTTTTGGCAAAAAAAAAACTTAATTTTCGCTATTTTCGATTTCAAAATCATTATGTGTTAGAGCCAGATAAGATATCGACTTCAAGTTTATTTTATTTGATATATTTTATTTGATATAAAAAATTGGACCAAACTTTTCCAAAATTAAGAAAGTTAAAATATCAAAATAACTTTAATAAATAGCACACGTAAGCATATATTTTAAAAAAATAAATTGGATAAGAAACAAAAATTTGGCAAGTGGTGAAAAATTGTCTATGTCAGAGGTATCCTATTTTGATAGCTCCGCTCCTGATAGGTATGTGGGGCATCCCTTCCAAACTTATAAGTGTACACTCCTCTGCTTCGCCAGTCTGAATTTTTGTGTGAATCCAACTAGCCGATTAAAAGTTACAGATTTATTTCCAAAAAATTTCGATTATGCCGCGTTATGTATTGGAATATTTTCACAGTTCTACTGTTACGCAGGTCAACATGAAAAAAGTATCGTGAAAAATTTTTTGCATGTATTGTATATATGGTCATACCAAACATTAGGAACATTTCGGTTTTTCTACATGACGCATCATTTTTAACCCATTTAAAATCAAAGAGAATATCCCTCTCTGAGGAGTTTTTAGGTTTTATAATTTTCTTGACAATCATGTTTTATAGACAAGAAATAATGCTATAAAAGCATGGCACAAGTCAAGTCTCCAATTTGATAAATATTCCCCTTAGAAATCTTTAAAGTTATAGAAATCAAAAATTTCTCAATTAAAGCACATAAAACCATAGAAAAATGTGTGGTAAGGAGTAGGTGTAGAGGGGAAATTTGTATTTGATATAACTAACACATAACCGTAGATGTTAAAAATGGTAAAATTATTGCACTGACAGAAAATCCATAGAGATCTAAAGTAAAATAAAACTTAAATAAAAAAATTAACAAAATATTAAAAAAAAAATATATATATATCGCGAATAATTCCAGGTAATTTTTACTCCCTAGACTAAATATAGTGCAGAAAGTGAAATGAAAAATTTCCATCATATCACACTTTTAACCCACTGACGACCAAAAAATATGAACATATAAGACATTTTTAGGTTATATAATTTTCTGGCAAATAGGTAGAGCAAATTGTTCATTCGTGTTTTATTGAGAGGGAACAGTGTAATAAGAATGTAAAATATTCCATGTTTCCAACTTGCCCTACATATCCTTTATAATTGCCAAAATCCCCGAAAATACGAGAGAAATTATGTTATTTTAATACAGTCTAAAGAAAAAGCCATTAAAGTTTTTAATATTTTTTGGAAGTTTACAGACCACACGCGCGTATACCCATCAATATTTTATGAAGCTTAATGAGAACATAATAGCTTAAATATAAAAACAGATGTAAAATAATAGAAATAAAACTCGTGATTATAAGCAAAATATCCTAAATACCAAAAGCAGTTTCTTAAAATAGTTATATTTAAGTAAAAAGTGCAATAAATTTCAAAAACTGTTAAATTTTTTAAGAGAAGTGAAATTTCGAAATTAACGAAAAATATCAATTATTGGTACATTCTAGATCAATTTACATTTATTTCATAAACAGCTTTTTACCAAAACGTTGTTATTGAGAGATTATATCAAGTCGTGTGGAATCCTACTATGCCGACAGGAAAATCTAATATTAATAACAAATCCAAATTTTCGCAAAAAAAGAAAAAAAATGAATTGAATTTTCACTTAAACCGAAGTTTTTTTAATAAGCCTTTCATTGAAGCTTACAAGTGAAAGTAAATCTATTCAAAATTGTTAAAAAAAAAAAAATCAAAATGTATAATAAGCTGTCGTTTTCCTTTTCAATTTGCAAATCTATTAAAATATTTTGCGTAACCGAACGCACTTTATATTAATTATATTTCGTCAATTAAAATTAAAATTCCAAAAATTTCATGTGAGATTCAAAGACAACATTTTTAATACATCTTCCGAAAACTAATCAAATTACCATTATCATTATGGCTTTATAAGAATATTTGCTTAACGTTACTTATCGTTAACCATCTCACTATTAAGGCCACAGTTAAGGACAGGTTAAAGACAGTTATTTTTTTTAAATTCTTAAGGAAATATAAAGAAATCAAGTATGTATTTTTTCGTATACTAATCAATTTATTAAAAGTTGAGATAATAAACTAAATATGTAACCTTGCATCTTCTAATAATTTTATGCTAGTTATATTTTTAATTGAATTACAATCTGTAAGACTATGTACAAACTACATTAGGGTACATATATATCATTACATCCCATACACTATTTTCAATTTGTCTATCAGATAGGCAAATCTACGGTTCAACATGTGACAACAACGATTGAAAAGGCTCTAGGTGCTAAAAATTTTGACCTCTGCCGTTTATTGACATCAAATGACCTTTCGATAATATATCATACGATGCAATAAAACTTCCGGTTATTATACGTAACTGGACGGGAGAGACACTATCATTGCCTCTTTTTTAGATTTTTGTTATCGATAACTTAGGCTTCCACGCATATGATTATGACGAATTGAAAAAGATGAAGTATGCACACATTATAACTTTTAAAAGGTGTAAGGAGAAGATTCTGCCTATAAACCTAGCTAAAACTATTATTGGTGGCTATTCTAGAAAATGCGTCGAAGAAGTGAAAATTTCCATTGAAACAAAAACAAAGTTTAAAAAATTGTCTTTGTTTAACGTACATTTCTAAAATTTATTAATTTATTCCTTTTTAGAAATGTATGGTAAACAAAAACAATTTTTGAAACTTCGTTTTTGTTTTAATGGAAATTTTCACTTCTTCGAAATCAAATTAGATAAATCGTTCCCTGTACTATAGTATGTTGTAATACGTAGTAAACCTCTTACCCTGTGATATACATATTCATATGTATTTTTATATCTAAACAAAATTATATTTATCATATATTGTTAATGCATCTCAAAATTAAACACTTGTTTAACTCTCAATTCACTTTTTAACTTCTAATCATTTCCTTCATCAGCAACAAAAAATTAAACTCAAAAATCATTACAAAATCATTATAACTAAATAATAAAATTCTCACAATCTAGAAACAGATAAAAACTCTTTAACTAAAATAAACAATAATAATTGATAATAAAACTATCAACCTGTAAAGATAAAAAGCAGACATGTTTAAACAAATCCTGGGTAAAGTGCACCAAATAAAACATAAATGAAATAATATGTCTTTCATGGTGTCAAAAAGCAACACCGAAAAATAATAGTTATCAAAATTTTGAAAATAAAATAAAAATATGTTTGTAAAATGAAAGGATAATGTAAACATTCGATTATCTTTTAGACACAAATTCAACTTAAACATTGATAATCTAAGAGTATTTCAACAAAAACCTTTCAGTGGTTTTATGTTCAAATACAATTCACTTTTATATTAATTTTTTTGGTATATAAAATATATAACCAAAAAATAAATAGTGACCAGAGATAAACGAAATGACATAACGACACTGCGCGACACCTGAACTTTAATATTTATGAGACACACGTTTAATATTTTTTTTTTTTTTTTCTTTGGAGTGTCAAACCACAGAAACAAATGTTTTATTTTTATTTTTCTTATTGTTCAATATTTACTTTTTTGTCATCAACTATTTGTTAAGAAAATATTCCCAAAATATTTTTCACAACCAAATAAATAAAAATGTTACAGATGACATAGGATTTTGAAAATATTAAATATTGAGGGCTTATATTCAAAAAGGTCTTTCTGCAGATCTCCGATTTATTTTTAGCGTCAAATTCTTTAGTTATGCGTTTTTTTATCTACAGTATTAATTTTAAAGCCAAAAGTTAATACTAACACTATGTTTTATACATTTTTTGACTATCTACAAACAATATATATATTTAAAAAAAAACGTGCCATCTACAAGTTCTTGTTTGATTTTCAATTAAAAAATTGGCAAATAATGAGATCTTTCCTCGACATTTTAACTTTTTCACACATTTCGAATTGGAATCTTAAAATGTTTCATTAAAATTATGTTACTTTAATACAGTCTTAAGAAAAAGCCATTAAAGTTAGATTTTTAACATTTTTGGAAGTTTACAGACCACACGCGCTTATATCCATCAACATTTTATGAAGATAAATGAGAGCATAATACCTTAAATAAAAATAATAGAAATAAAATTCGTGATTATAAGCAAAGTATCTTAAATACCAAAAGCAGTTTCTTAAAATAGTTATATTTAAGTAAAAAGTGCGATAAATTTCAAAAACTGTTAAATTTTTTTAAGAGAAGTGAAATTTCGAAATTAACGAAAAATATCAATTATTGATACATTCTAGATCACATTACCTTTATTTCATAAACAGCACAGAATGGAACAAAATAATGTAATATAAAAATGTATAACAAATTGTTTAACATCCACCTTAAAATATATCGTCGTTTCAAAATCAATTTTTGTACCGTCTTTCTATAACTGTTGTTATATTTTTCACTTTTCTCATAAAATGAGAGTTTGATTTATTTTTTTTTTAAAGTCCACAGATATAGTCCACAATTTTATAATATTAACAATTTTCATTGGAATAATATGGTGAGTAAATTTAAATATTTACAAGACTTAAAGCAGGCAATTCCATCGGAATATCATTATTTTTACCGGAATCAAAAATAAATAGTTTAAACATTATTGTTTTTCGAGCGCAAGTTCTTTTAAGTGTTGATTTTTCTGAGCAAGATATGTAAATCAAGATCATTGTTAAGCCAGTGAATACAAAATTGAATACTTTATTTTGTACATACAAAACTACAACTACAAAAAGTTTTGTTCCAAAAACATAATAATTTTTCAGATATATTTTTGAGGTAAAAATAATGAAATTGGGGCATTGTTGTAAAATTATATATATATAATATATATATTTGGTAAAATTTGCCAAATTTTACATACAGACATTTTTTAGCAATTTTGCTGAAAATATAGTAAATTATTGGTATAGTCACCAACAGATCAAAAGGTGATACTTTAGTAAAAAATTTTAAATAACTCAATAAACTCCACAGCGATAAGACTAAAAATTCCTAAAACCAACATGAACTATTAAATTAGTTTATTAAAGAAAAAAGTCTGGATTTAAAAATCGCCGAAATAATGGATGCTGATAAAACTCATGTGAGTGGTCTGCGCAATTAACGCATACAAAATTATATAAATTTTTTACACTTATGAATTAAGGAATTCTAAATACGAGAAATAACTGTCTATTTTTAAATTTTTTTTTTTATTATATAATATTATTTTCATCAGTTGTTTCCTGTCTGTTTTCATCATCTATTGGAATTTTGATATTCTTGTAGCCACGTAAATACAAAAATCATTTAAATTACTAAATATCTTAAAATTTGTCATTTTTAATGCTGTTCACTTTATCCCCACATTTACCTTTTTTTCCTCAAAAATAGTTGACCTGAAAAAACGCCGAAAACTAATACCAAAAGATAAAATAATATTATTATGTTTGTACAAAACGTTAGACAATAATCCATTCTATATAACAGTTTCAATGGATAATTCAAAAGATTATTGATTGATATGTTATTATAGTAAGATAAGAGTATGCCCAATCTGTTATTAGTTTATGAAATTTTGCTAAATATGCAATACAAGAACACTTTTTTAAAATAAAACCATAAAAAATATATCAAAAATTAACTTTTAACATTGCACAGTGGGGCAAGATCGACATTTTTTGGAAATAAATCTGTAACTTCTGATCGGCTGGTTGGATTTTCATGAAATTTATTATAAGCGTAGCAGAGGAGTGTAAAATGTGAAGTTTGGAAGGGGGGCGGCACAACAAACCCCTCAGGGGCGGAGCTAAGGGAGCTCAAAGTCTGACATAAAAAATTTGTAATCACTTGCCAAATTTTTTTTTCTTGTCCGATTTTAAATATTTTTATTCATTATTGCAGGCCCTGATAAGACCTATAAAAAACATGCGTACTTGTCCTATCTATCTATTATAGTTTTCAAGTTATTTGCGTTTGAATTTTTAAGCACCATAATTTTTCATGTTCTTGGTCCAGTTTTTTTCATATATATCCTAGTATTTCCATCCGATTTTATTAGTTTTTTCCTAGCTAGTTAAAGAACCAAATTATCTATTGAATAAAAAAATTTGAAGTCCATATCTTTACCGAGTCCAAAAATAAGCGATTTTGAATTTGTAAATTGCAAAAAAGACGACTTTTTGTGTTTTTTAGTCGAAAAAGTATCTACACTCTTTTTTATATAAAATAACATTTTCTTTAGCAACAGATAACAATTTGGCACTTCTCTGAAAGTGCCAAATTGGGCCTTTTGTTTGGTTTATTTTTAAATAGCGAAAGAAATTTTAAAAATATGTATTCCAAATTAAGCTTATCCTTTAGCATATATAATTTCCAATCTTTTGCACAAAAGATTCAAGTCAATATCGTGCCTCATTTTAGAAATATGCGCCTTTAAACTTTTATATTTCCAATTTATTGTATATATGACTATATTTTGACAAACTTGCAATTTTGCCTTTAGTTTTGCGTGAATAATTACTTAGAAAATTATGAATATTTCTATATACTTTTACTAATATCTATAAACAAAATATTTTTATAAAACTAATTAATAAATATTTTTTATTTTTAATAGGGTTGCCACATTTCCCCAATTTAAGTAACTCTTTACATTCATATATTTCCATTAATGAATTTAAAATAACAAAACAAACAAAAAATGTCTATTTTAACTTAATCAATATTATTATTTTTGGTATTTGTCATATTCCTTAATAAATATTCTATTTCTAATACGATTTTTTGTTACTTATTTACATTAAATTTATGTAGACAATTTTTCTAATATTTTAAAGTTATACTACTTATTTTCTATAAAATAATCTGTTATATCTGTATACATATCTAAAAGATAATAAAGGTCCTTCAAGTCTTCAGTATTTTGAGTTGATAAAGGCTCATAATAAATCCAACGTTTTCTCATTGATGATAGTACAGGGTCTGATGATAACAATAGGCTGTTAAAAATATTCTCGTTTTTTGGTTTTTGTAGGTCTTATCAGGGCCTAAAATAATATATAAAAATATTTAAAATCGGACTACAAACAAAAATTTGGCAATCGATTAAAAGTTTTTTATGTCAGAGGTACTGAACTTTGAGCACCCTTTGCTCCGCCCCTGAGGGGTTTGTTGTGCACTCCCCTTCCAGACTTAATATTTTACACCCCTCTGCTACGCCTGTTCCAAATTTCATGAAAATCCAACTAGCCGATCAGAAGTTACAGATTTATTTCCAAAAAAATCGATTTTGCCCCACTGTGCAGTGTGACTTGCTAACCGTTGGAGATAACTAAATTAAATTTCACATGGTCAGAGCTGAGGTATTTTCAAATTCACTTTGAGTAGCATAGACTCCTAGCAGGTCACGGAGATAGAGGGTATACCTACAAATTTGGTCACCTCGGATATGTAATTATTTAAAAAATTCGCCAAAAATTAATTTATGACTTCAATGTAAAAAAAATCTTATATTGGTAGTCCTTTTTAGTGTTGCCATTGGAATTTTTTTAAAAGTGTCCAAAAAGGGAGATTTTTTATAAAAAAAAGGGGCGCATTTCCGTTATTTTTTTTTAATTTTTTATTATTATTACTATATATATATATATATATATATATATATATATATATATATATATTTTATTTATTTTTTTTTTTTTTTTTGAATACCCATACATTTTATTTTACAGTGGTAACTTTTAAAGATGGTCCTGTTAACCACCAAATTTTGCTCATTTTCATCTCTTGATTTATATGGTATCATAAATTTAAGATATTGTACATTTTTTACCAAAAAATTTATCTTTTATACCTTTAATTTTCAATTAACAAAAAGGTCTATCTGAACATTTTATAACACGCATTGAAAATATATTAAGAAAAAAAAAATGCTATCTAACATAAAGTTACGAATAATGGAATTAAAAGTTTTATTTTATATATGAGGTGTAGTAAACGTATTAATAATAAATCGTAAAAGAACGGATTGCAAAATATTGAAAAATGAGTGAAATAAATAGTTTATATGCTATCCTGAACAATTGCAGTTTGGCAGATATAAAATATAAATTATATATATACTATAAATTAAAGAAATATACTTTTAAATCTATTTAAAGAAAAAAATATTTAAATAAAATACTTTTGATTATAAATTGTACACACAGTTTTGAAAATATCAAAAACCATCTTTAAATTTCAACAATCTTGTAACTCGTTCCATTTACATATTATCCTCTAATTACTGAAATTTATAAAAACACCTTAATATAAATCTCAGATATTTAAAATTTATTCGTAAGTGTCTTAAAATAATTAAGGTTTTAAACAAGCCGCCAATACACACAGTACAAAAAACACCAACAATGTCCGTGGAGAAATGATTTAAACAAAAGATATGGCTATATAATTAACAAATCCTACCAACAGATAACAAAATCGAAAATGTTAAAAGAAAAACGGTAAACGGCTGACAAAAGGAACAATAGCAACAACAAGAAAACAAATTATATAATGAAGGCAGTATATTATTTTGAAATTCTCCTTTTTTCATTCTTTAATTTTGTTAAAAATGCAGACATGTTTACTTAAAATTATTAAAGGCGCCTTTTGTTGTTGGTCGAAGAAATTTATTGTGAACATTTCTTTATGATGAAGAACCACAAAAAATATACCTTAAGTACAACAAACAAACAAAAATGCACATTTTAATATAAATACAACAACAAAAAGTAAAGGAGAAGGTGTAGCACTAGCCGCCATACAAATCAAAAACATAATCAAAACGGCAAAAAGAAGAATATTAATCCTTTAGGTTGCTTGTTAATTTTTAACTGACTCATACACTGGATGATGGGTAGATGGACTCAACATTGAGCCGCACGCATAAATACACAACCATATAATCAACGCCTTTTGTGTTAAAAAGTATTGTATTCATGCATTTTGTATCCTTTTTGATTTTAAACACTTGACAGTTTAAGGTGTTTAGAAGGGCGAAAATGAGAATTGATAGCATTTTTTTTTTTGATGTTGTACAGTGTAAGAAATAAATTTTAAAATCTTAAATGCTTAAAGTTAAAAATATAAAGAAAGGAAAAATAACATCATCTAAAATTTTTTATAAACTTGAACAGATATCTAATTTTACTCTCCTACAGTGAAAAATTGCGTTAGAAACCTTTTTGGAAACATCATATATCAGTTTTAAAAATTTCAATAGGTACATCCCAAATATTTGGAGTTATGCTCAAAAAATTTCATGTACACAGGAAAAATATTCCCAATACTTTTCCAACTAAATTATTAATTAATTTTACATTGAAATCTAATTATATTATTAATTAATGTAATTAGCTTCCTAAATGGTTTACAATATTTTGACGAAAATCGACAGGTTCTTGAAAGATATAAAGAATAAAGAAAACACTTGTCAATAAAATAATATATAAATTAAATAACTTTAAATCAATTTGCAATCATTTTTAACTGTATAGAATCATTATATCTATTAAAAAAATAGTAATACAAAATATGTTCATGATTTCTCAATTTCCGGAAACAAGTTCAATAATAATTATTTCGTAAGTAAGAATTTTAAATATTTGATGAGATTATTAACGATTCAATACTTTTTTAGATGTTTCCAAAACCACTCAAATAGAACAATATGAAAATCTAAATTGGAACGCCCCTCAGAAGTGAAAACTTTTATGATAAGTTTTCGGGAGAGAATCGAAACTTGAAATATAGTTTCGTCTTGTCATCTTATATATTCAATTGAAAGTTTCAGATAGTCACATGTGAGCTACATGAAACACTCGAGGTCAAAGCTTACAAAAATCAAATTTAGATTTGATTATCGGTGATTTTAACAAACTGTATATGAAGCCATATCCAAGCTTTGTTTTTCCCAATCAAATTTAGATGTTTCATATTTCTCTCATTTAATTTTACTTGTATTGTATTTTTTAAATATTTCTTTATTAAATAAATAATTGTAATAAAACCTGTGCATCTTCATTGAAGGAAATATTTAATTAATTGTAGAATTGAACTAATACAAATTTGAGTTGATTTTGGCAAACATTCAATTATAATTCTAATTAATTTGATCAAAAATTAATTAAAATTTAAGCCCAAATCAATTATTCTAGTTAATTATTATAATTTTGGTGATTGTAGCAAAATCAAATAAAAATTTAATTGATATAAGCAATTGCGTAATTAAAGTCCATTTTTATTATTTTCCTGTGTATAAATGCATTCCTAATTCTATTAATACTTTGTTGATGTTTATAGCTCCACCATCTCTAGTGGTGAAACTCTCGGTCCATGTGTAACACTAGGAAAACATCATTTAAGACCCCATAAACTATGTATTCTTGGACCATATGAAATTCTGAGTCGGCTTAGCTATGTCCGTCTGTGGGAATCATTCTCGCGTCCAAACTACTATCCCAAATTAATTGAAATTGCCTCATATTGTTTGTTGTTTTTTTAAGCAGTTTGATATTTAAAATCAGAAAATTCGGTTCACTGGAAACAAAATATAGAACGATATCTGGAAAAAACTCTAAGATTGACGATTTTTCATTAAAATTTTATTATTAAATTGATAAATTTCAAACAGAATTTGTTCCGAACGTCTACCTATGTTCACTTCACATAATATCTTTGAGTGCAACGTTGTGCAGAATAATATATTTTGACATTAAAGTTTAATATATAATCACTTTGAGCAAATGAGAACATTTGATAGTTAGAAGATTATACCTTTTATATAATAATAATGCTTTTCAGATGATAATGTTAATTTTTTTCAAAGTTATAAAATTTTTGTTGGTTTAATATATTCTAAGATTTACAGAAATTGTTGATCAATTCACAACCTATATTATAAGTCCTCAATTCGGTAACATTTGAATGCGATATAAGATTTCAGTTTTTTATCTTCAAAATCGAATTTTGGTAAAAATAAGTAATTGTGCATAAATTTTTGTGTTACTAAAAACTTAAAAAATTTTATTAAATCAATCAAGTATGTGATTGAATGAATAAAAAATTTAAATGAGAAAAAATTCGTACTTGAATTTTATTTTAACTATTTATTTTATTTTATTTTATTTTATTTTTGCCTGAATATATTAATTAAATTTTGATATAAAATGAAACAATTGTGTTAATTGCAAAATATAAGGTAACAAGTTTTTCTTTGAATAAATTCCTTTTAAAATTAAATTTTACTTTTCAATAAAAAATCGGTTTTAGAGATACAACTGATCATAGATATCGGTTCATTTGGTTCTAGCACTACATAAAAATAAAATTTTATCGTTTACTAAAAATATTACTACAAAAAAATTGTTATATAATATCTTATCATATGTATATACAAGATAATAACTTTATTAGGACCACTTTATACTATTGTGAACATTAAATGGTAGGGGTGAGTGATCGGGACGGGTTCAAACTACCGGGGAAAGTTATACGTGTCCCGGCGTTTTTTGGATCACGTCTAGGAATCGAGATATATCGATTTGAAGTTAGTAACTATCATATAGTGGAAATTGTGACCTTTGGTGGTCTTTTTTTTTTTGACATAACTCGAGAACCTTTTAATTGTCCACGCACATTTATGACCGTTTTTTAGTTTGTTTTTTCCAAGGAATTTTTAACATATCTCGAGCAAATTTTTGAAATTCATACCTTCACTTAATTGTGACTAAAAGCGAAATGCGTCCATCGATTTTCATGATCTATGTCTCATTTTGTTTAAAGGTTATGTGTCTTTACGTGAAAGTAATAGGACTTGACACTTTTTTTACCGTTTTGGATTTTTTATGAATTAAAAATAAAAAAATTCAATTTTTTAGGGAAAAAATAGTTTTAAGGTATTGTAATTCCTATTTTTTTTAAATTTGTTTCAGCAAAATCGGACTGGTGGTTTTCGAGTTATGTCAAAATAAAAAGACCACCAATGGTCACAATTTCCCCTATGTGATAGTTACTAACTTCAAATCGATATATCTCGATTCCTAGACGTAACCCAGCGAAACCGATATAACATTTCCCGTTGGTTTCATCCCATCCCGATTTTGACTGTCGCATAGTGTAATGTGTTATTTCCGAAGGTATTATTTTTAAATAAAAAATGTTGAAAATTCTATATGATTGGTGGAGGGTATTTGAAATTTTGCAGAAGAATAAGGCTTATCAATCATATATATTAAAAGAAAACTTGTAATCAATATAAGAAAGGAATAATACATTTTTCATATTTAACTGAAATTTGTTATAAATTTTTCTGTAAATGTCTGCACAGCGTTGCAATAATTTTAAAGACATTTTTGTTGTAAACATAACAATAGTTTTTAAAAACTGAAAAAAAAACTGTGGAACTTATTCGATTACATCTGGAATAACTTAGTTAAACTTTCCACACATTGCTGCCCACAAAGGTATGCACGAAATAATATATCTAATAGATACAAATATATTTAGTCTTAGATAAAAAAAAATGCACAAAAATTTATCTCAAATTCGAACATTTTTAAAAAGAGAAGGGAAATAAATTTAATTTAAAAATATTTACAAAATCATTAATATTAATTTCTTTGAAGTTTATATAAAAAATTTATAAATAGATAAAAATCTGCATTTTTTTCACATTCTAAATAAATTTTTTCGGAATATTTTTAAATTAAGAGAGTATTTCGGTTTTTTCTTTTTTAATTTGTTTGCCATCTACTCAAGAAAATCTGCAACCCATTATGTTAAACCCATTTAAAACGTTTCCAAATTGGTTAATATTTTAGAAATGTTCTTTTAGTTCCAACTTTATAATATTTAGAGGAAATATTACATTAATTTACTATAAAGTAAAACAATTTTTAAAAAAATATTTATGATCAGCACGAATACTAGCATTTTCTGCTGTAGGTCTATATAGTAATACTCCGTCAACTGGCAGCTCGTCTGCAGCAAAGCATTCTCAGCTATAATGGTACCTTATTATTGCAGATTTCTGAAGATATTTATTAAATTAAAAAATATTTGCATTAAAAACGTTTTTCTATTTTGAAGGAAAATGTGCCTCATATCTATGCAAATTGGTCATGAATGGAACAAGCTTGTCTTCTGATTCTCTAGCGTGCTCTAGACAAATCGAGGGAGTACTATGAAGCGTCAGTTTAACCATTATTTCAGCACTCAAAATCAAGGTTTAAATGTAAAGTTCTAGCAAAAAATTTTTCACTTATGACTGTACAATAAATATATAAATGCCTCATTTCTACAATACTCAGCAACTAGAAATATCCACAATATAACTTCGTGTTACTACTAAAATTGTCACTCGTCTCTGCAATTTGCAGTAGCAAACACAAACCATAGCACACAGAATAAAATGTATTTTTGTATAGTTGCGCACGCATAATTTTGCTGAGCTCATATTGCGCAGTATTATTTATTTTCTATATTGAGCTAGAGACCTTCTCTAGTAGCAAATTTTCGTCTTGATTTTGCTGCTATAGTATTTACTATGTTTAGCGGTCTTTTTCTTGACAATTCCGTTGCTGCTAGACTTTCTTATATGAAAGTACATACATACTGACATACAAATAAACATATATACATTTGGTTACATTTCAACACTTATGTGTTTTAGTCTTACACAAAAAAATTTCTAGCAGCATCGAAATTGCAAAAAAACAATAATATTATTATTTATGAATTATCTATTATAGCAGCAAAACCAAGCATAAATTTTCAAATAGAGAACTACAAAGAAAACATATACTGGTGTGAAATATGTTTTCGGCAAAATTGTACGAGCACAACTACAGCACGAGGTGCTGATTTTAATATTTGACAAACAAGTTGAATACTATTTAAATATGTTATTGTAAATTGCAAATACACGCTGCAATTTTTAGTAGTATAGAAGAAAAAATATGTAACAGTGAATATATTTTTTAGTATGTATGACGTTTGTTATTAGTTGATATTCATACTAAATGAGAGATACTATATTAGAAAAATTAAACCTTGCTCAATATCACTAAAGACTATCCACCAATATTATAATTTTTTAGAAATATCGAAAATCCTTTCGTATGTTTTTCAGATAACTCTTGAACCCATCTGATCTATCAAGTTTATAATTTTTTCATATCAAAATAATTACTAAACAGATCTACCTAAAACATTCTCCATATTTTGTTAAGATAAATTTTGATATAATTTTGATTTTTTTCTATGCTGAAATAATGGTAGAACTCAGGAACCTTAGAATTCTCACGCATTCTCTTAAGTACAGAAGATAAGATTCTTCCATTCGTGGGTAATATTCACAGATTTAAAATAATTTTCGACTGACAAAATGAAAAAAAAAGAAAAATAGACGGGCCATTCCGAATTACATGCTTTTCAGACCAAAACCATTCGAATATATTTGAAGAATATTATTTCGTCGTATTTACTCCGAACATCTGTAATTCGAGTGGTTTTCATTTATAACGTACATTCATTTATATATAATAGTATTGAATAATTAGAACTAACCCAGCATAGAGGACGCTCGAGAAAATTTTTGAATTAATGAAAAATATGACTAATTCATACTATCTTATGATTTTATTCTTTCCGTTTTTTGTAAATTTATAAGCTTTTAATTAAGAGCAATTATAATAGGTATGAAACAATGCTAATGTCAATTTTACCTTGTGATGTGACATTTTTTTTTTTTTTTTTGTTTACTTAATTCGAAATATAAGCTTAAATTTTACTAACATTTTTCACTGGCATTGAATTTTTTTTTGTTTTAAAATAATTTTGAATTGTGACTTTTATTGTTATTCATTTAATTTTTTTTTTTAATTGTTGAATGTAATACTCGTATTACCATAGATAAATAAATTTACGCATGGATTTTGCTATTCAAAAATTTTGCAATTGGCTTTAAATTTTCATTAGTTATTACAGCATTGGGAACCCTAAAATTTGTAAAGAACTGATTCTTGGGAAGTGAATATGAAAGTGAGATTGTTCGTTTTTTGTCAGACCAAACATACATTATACATTTTGGAAATTACTTAAAGAGTCTTCTCCAAAGGGGAGAGACCTAAAATCCATATTAAAAAAAATCTTCAGGTGACCAGATTTAATGAGAAACAAATAGCAATTGTGTAAATTTTATTTGAATTTTAAATTAAACACATTCATATGAAAGGAATACTCTGAAGAGCAAAGTCCATATTGAACATTTGAAAATCATCATAACCTTAAAAAACGTAGTAAAATTTAAAAAGAAGAAACGTCTGAATAAAAGTATTTTTCATATCATGATTTTCACTATGTTGCCAGAAGTATTTAAAAAAAAATAGAACGATTTCTACTGATTTTATGACGTATTTTATTTAATATTAGAGACACTTTTTTATTTTTTTATTCAGCGGTATATATTCAATATGCAAACAAACAAAATTTTATTATTCAAAAAATAAAGATTTATTCATAAAAATAGTTAACATAAAATTTTCTTTTTATTAATTAAACTTTTGTACGAGGTCTTCACTCGGACCCCAGTCTTACAAATTTCCGTCTAACAAATTTAGAACTGAAAGCATAGACAGTGTTGACCTTAACTCTGTTGGACAATTTATTTTGCATTAGTGATAATTTAGTAAAAAGACGTTCCGCCGGGTCAGGCAAATTAAAAATATAAATTGGGATATAAGTATTCATCAAATCTATTTTTTAGTTTTCCCAATCCAGCCCAAAAAGATTTGGGATTTGATGTTTTAAATATTTGTTCATAAACTTTATCGTTAGCTTTAGTTTTTAACAGTTTCAGTTAGTTTATAAATTCTTTGGGGCCTTTTTTTAAAACAATCTCGAAATAATTAATTTTTGCATTAGAATTAATATATAATGGGTCGATATATTTCAAAAAGATAAGTTTCTCTTTATATAGCACATAGTCTCAAAAAGTCGCCATTTAGTTCCATTTAAATAAGGGCCAAAAAAGAAAAAAAGGACAATTGGCGACTACAGTCGATAAACGGATACGCTGTTGGTATGTCATAAATGAATTTATGTTCCCTCATTTTTTTCTCAGTGCATTTCTTCTCATTACAATATGATTTTATAATATTTAACAACATTCTTGTTAACCTCATTTAAGTTTTGGCCATGTAGCACTCATACATGCAAATGCACACATACCTACGCACCTACTAACACAAAACTAGTCATTAATGGTCAAACCCTTTTGTGAAGTACCGTTTTAAATCAAAATTTTATATTTGTTTATTTTTGTTGTTGCTAAACGTGTAGAAAAAAATAAAATAAAGTTGATTTTGGTTGCATTCCTATTGCCACCTGCCAAATGATTAATCATTTTGTTAAACATTGGGTTATATGTATGCACTCACTCGTAGATAGTTGGTGTCGTTCGGTATTATTGAAACTTGCTGATGATCCATCAAAAAATAAACTTCATCATTTATTGTTTCTATAGAGAATCACAAGCACTAAACATGGGCCACATATATGTTTGAATTTTTTTTTTTTTTTTTGTTTCTGCTTTCTTTTTATACCGATTGCAGTGTTTAAAGGGTATTTTCATTATATAGTGGCGGCACACTGTATTAAATACACATTGTGTATGTTTAACACCTTTTTTCCGTTTTGTGTATGATATATGGTAAAAGGGGTATTCACTTTTAGTTGATATGTACAAGTATATATGTTTACAACTCGGGAAGATTTTTTTATAATAAAACTATTAATAAAAGTGTAAACATAAATAAAGTCTCTTAATAAACTTTTGTCAATAAAAAACTAATGTAAAAAAATATTTTTAATTTTTAGATAAAAAATATATATCGACAATTCCATGAAAGAACGCCCGAAAAATGGTATTTTTTGACTTACGCCTTTCGATTTCTATAAAAATTTGTATATGCAAATACCATTGAACTCGTGATTTCATTTCGCTTTTTCACTTTCTTAAAAATCAAAAAAATCAAATAGTATGTAATTTTAAATATCAATATCTCTGGGAAGATTTTGGGAATTTTAATGATTTGAACGGCATTTGAATTTGGCTTATGTCAGCTTTAATACGAAAATTTTAAAAATAAGAAAGATTTTTTAAAAATGCATTTTAATGCTATTTAAAATTTTTGATTTTATTTTTAATATTTAGAAAGTATGGAATATTTACATTAAAATGAAATTTAAAATTTTTGGGAAACGCAAATCTGTTATGCGAAATATAATTAAAAAAGACATGTTTTAAACTATTCATATTAAAATAATATTTTTTCACATTCATAGAAAAAATATTTAATAAAATTTTTCAATTAATTTGTTATTTCATTTTAAAGCGAAATTCAATAAAAAAAATATTTATTAATATAATTAACTTATAACTTTTTTTAACTTTTAACAGCTTATTGCCGCTAGTTTACACACAAGCATTTTTATATTTGCAATTGTCAAATTTTATCTCTCTCTCTTGTTACGTGTGGACCAATAAAAAATCAATCTAACGCAATCTATTTCGCAATAAATGTTTAAACACAAAACTGAGCAATAATGTTATGTTAACGCTGTCAAATTTATTGTTCTCTTTTAATATTTTGCCCTTTTTAACAAAAAAAAAAAATTTACAAAATGATTAATTTTATTTTGAAAATACAAATAAAGAATAAAAATGCGAAATAAATTAAAATCTTCAATAAAAGAGACAATTTAATATATAAATTTCTCATGTACGTTTTCTCCACCCCTTAACACAAAGTTGGAAATAAAGTTGTTTTCCCGTTATTCTGCCGACGTTTTTTCTAATATTAACAAATAAAAATATCTTCATATAGACGTATAGCTAGAAAAATAAAATATTTCAAAACAAAATATATTTTTATATTAATTATTATCAAAGATTATTATCAATGTGTGTATTATAAAATTCAGATTGTATTTCTTCAGATACCAAAGATAGTGTAAAATATACATTTATCGGATAAGTATAGTCGCTGGTCGATGTTATAGTGGTTGGTGCCGGAGGGTATTTGGAGTTCGTATCAGAGGTGGATATTATTTTAAGCTGCTCTTTGAATAAATTTATAGATACTTGGTAAATACAAATTAATTTTTTTTTTGACTATTTGTTGCTTAAGGTTTTAATTGGTGTGTCGTTCAACTTAAATGACTTTCCCAAGAAGTAGCACTATGTATGCACTTAATACATCAAACACAATCCTCCAAAAACAACACAATATAACATATCACCTAATATATGTATCATTTTTGTTGCAGAAAATTATTAAAAATTTGGTTTAGAGATTGGGGATTTTTAGGGAAATTATATAATAATTGTATCTTTTATTGATTTAGTAAAACTGGAATTTTGCACAAAAGTATATTTTAAAGATGCTGCAGATACATATCATAGAACTTGTTCAGGTAAACCTTAATATGCTAATGGTCCCTACAAACAACGCATGCGTTGAATGCGTATTTTCTTATTGAAGTAAATAAGTGTCAAACAGCGATTTAAAAGCAATAAAAAATATAAAGACAATATCAGAGAGTTGATTGTAAATTTTCAATATTTCAGAAAAAGAAGGCTTAGTTTTCCCAATGTTTTATTTACAAATTGTATGATAATAAAAATATATGACAAATAAATGATTTATTGCATATTGCATAAGTCCTGAAAATTTTCAGGACTCACAAAAATAATAATTTTTTATTTCATTTCAAGTATAAACAAAATCTCTGCACAAATATCTCTGCCAAATATTAGCCAAGAAGAATCAGATATGTTGAATAATTTTATTCTAAGGTTTAAACTTAAACCTTCAGATGGTAAATCTGAATTAATATATAAAGTATTTTTTAAATTGTAAAACAAAAAATTATTAATTAATCAGTCTATTAAATAAAGATTTACTGTTCTTAATAACTTTTTAAAAATTTACCCAATAAAGTTTTTCAAATAAAATATGAAAATTAATCATATTTTGAAAATAATACCAGAAAAATAAGATTTTTTATATGAAAAAATGCGAATAGGTTTTAGAAAAAATTTGAATATTTATTTTAATTCTATGACTTTTCTAAATATGCTAAAAAATTAAAAATCTGAAATAACATACTCAGTGAAAAATTCTTTTAAAAATGCAATTGCATTAAAACACGTTCTTTTAAAAATCTTTTTCATTTATTAAATATTCGTATTAAAATTGATATAATCGCAATTCAAATGCCGTTTACATTATAGTATTTCACACATTGTTATTTAAAGTTATATACTTTTGAGATTTTTTAAGTTTCTTAGAAGGTGAAAAAGCGAAATATAATTTCGAGTTTTCGCAATTTTGCAAATCTGAAAATTGAAATCGATATAGATATCCGTGGATTATTTGGGTCCAAAATTTTAGGAAAATCGAAAAACAATCGAAATTTTATACGAAATTTATAAATTTTTCTTTCTTGTTTTTATTAGTAAAATTATATGTATTTAAATTTTAAATTATTTACATATTTTTTTCTACTTCTTATCATTCAGTATTATTTAGCCCTGTTCCAGTACTTACTAAATTTACAGTTTATAATCAGAATTTGCAGGAAAGCATTCTCGTGCTCAAATTTTTGTTCTAATTTGTTGCTTTTATGGTAATATCTAACTAGTTCTGACTAAAATCTGAAAATATGTTAAGCACTGGAATAGAGCTTTTATGCTAATAGGAAAAATTTGTATGTACCTATTTATTTGCTTAACTTTTTTATTTTAATTTTTCTTAAATTTGTTAAAAAATATTCAAAATCTATGAAATAATTTTATCGATTTTTTTTTTAGTTTTTTAATTGGAATTTTTAAATAAAAACTATTTTATTAAAATGTTTAATACAATAAATTTATTTAAATTAACAACCAATTTTTTAATTTAGCTTACAAAAAATTGGTATAAAATTTTATTTCCAAAATATATATATATATATATATATATATATATATATATATATATAATTTTTTTAACCAATATATTGTTATTCAAAACTATCACTGAAATATTTTTTATTTAAATTTTTTATTTAATTTTTTAACAAACATTTTTAATTAAAAATCCGTGTATTTCGCTATCAATGTAGTTATATAAATATTTTTTTTTTTTTTTTTTTGACTACAGCGAATACCCCCACTGATCTCTTTCAAATACAATTAATATGCGCCTACTTAAATCATGTGATTGTTATAGCTACAAATACACCATCATTAACATCATTTAAAACATGGTTTAATATGTAAGAAATATAAAAAATAAAACATACGACGGCCCAAAAGAAAAAAATTATTTAAAACTAAAGAACCCTTTTATTCTTTTAATGGCAACAACTTAGAAAAAAATACAAAACTCATCAATTATTGTCATTTATGTATAAACAAAAATGCCCTGCATCCCCTTCCTCGGCGTTTCACTTTATTTATTTTTTTAACCAAATAAAATGCTTTTTTTTATTTTGTCAGTAAAATGTGTTACAAATAATCACACGCACTAATCAATGAGAGAGAAAAAAATATCACTCGCTGAACTTCAATGCCTGTGGCCTTCACTTTGTAGTTTTTCAAATTGTTTTAACATTTTGGATTTGCTTTTTTTTACAAAATTCTTTCTAATCATGTCCATCAAATTTGACAAGCGTAAAAGTATGTTAAGCTCTACAATAATAATGTTTAGTTGGTTAGAGATTTTCTTGACATTTTGTATATATACTTAATAGTGGCATTATAACACCACTTTAAAGATTTGAACCATTAATACGTCTTTCTCTTTGATGTCTAAAGTTTGTTTCGATTTTTTCTTCATTTTCATACTTGTTAGTAAGATGATGATTAGAGTCTAGCTTTTATTGTCTGATGGCCGGAGTCAGTGCCAGTGCCAACTATATAGTATACGTTAGTTATTAGTCAGTTGGCTATTTAGTTAGTACGCCTTAAAGTCTTTAACTGACACATTCATCATCATGCACGCGTTGATTGTTAAATACTCCAGGGTAGTATTTATTATTTTTCTCTTTTTTTTAAGTTTTATTTAATTTAAAGTCGTTTTTATAAAAAAAAATAATAAAGTCTTACTCTAATGGTTAATTATTTGAAAGGTGCTGAAAATTTGATTTGATTTTTATTAATGCTCTACTATTATATATAATTTAATCAAAATAAAAATTATATACATAACAGTCTTAGAAAATTATAAATAGCAGCTTATGTGGATAATTGTTTAGTAGCATATTAGATTCATATCAATTAAATTTTGTTTGTAAAGGTAAAGGATAATAAGGCCACCTGCTTCCTTATACGATTTTTTATGGTTTAAATGTACAAATTTATTTATATTTTGTAATTAATAATAATAAGACTAATAATAACAATATAACTCAAATTGCTCAACTGGGATTTTAATACCGGAAAAAATTTTTGTAAATTTTCAGAGGCGAACTTATTACGCCATGTCCACCTTAAATTTGTGCAAATTGTAAAAAGAATAAATTGCAAAGAATATACTGGGAATGAAGACAATTTTTTGCTTCTTTGGAGAATTTACCAATAACGCATTGTTTAGTCACCAAAACTAATGAGAACATATTCCTAAGTAATGAATGTGGTAAGTAGTAGTCAATACCAAAAAATATTTTTTTTAAGGGAATGTAAAAAAAATTATTTAAATTTATTTTCATATTATTACAATATGGAGACAAAAAATATTGCAAAAATGCCCCCCCCCAAAAAAAAAAAAACTAAAAGATTGTTAAGTTTTAAACTAATCCTCAAAATATTTTGGTTTAATTACTTATTTTGTTCACGTGGGGTAGGCGATTTTTAAAATACCACCAAATATTTCGATCCATAGTGTACATAATTTTTAACTTTTTTTTTAGTTAATTTTTTTTTTTTAGTTTTAGGGCATCACTGCAAAGGCTTCATGCAATACTATATGAAAAGAATATATATATATATATATATATATATATATATATAAATACATATATATATATATATATATATATATATATATGTATATATATATATATATATGTATGTATATATATATATATATATATATATATATATATATATTTGGCATCGACTTTTATAATGACTCTAAGTAATTTAGCGAAATTGAACTCTATGCTTCCGTTATTGCATCTTTTAAGGATTCTATCGTCTCAAATTGTTTTCCTCCTTCATAAACTTTTCTTGCAAGCCAACCCCAGATATTTGCCACTGGATTCAGGTCTGATGAATATGGGGGCTAATCCAAAAGATGAACACCTTGTTGATTAATCCATTGTTTTACTGCTCTGGCAGTATGAATCGGAGCGTTGTCGTGTTGGTACGTCCAAGGTATGGGTCTAAAGAAATCGTTAAATTTTGGAAATGCTTCCTTCAGAATGTTTTTGTAAGTCGTTGCAGGTACTTTGTTGGATACAAAAATCAATTCTATGTTACCATAATACGAAATGGCACCCCATACCATTATTTCGCCCTCTCGGCTATGTCTGCGGCTTAAAAATAATTCCTCCTTATTTAGGTCATGGAAGTAATAGTTATACCCATCGGAACCATCAATATTAAACTTTTTTCATCGGAAAATACAACTCTAAACCATTTGTCGGACAATGTCATTGTATTTTTAGCAAACTGTAACGTTGTGATTTGCGTTTTTCATTAAGTGGTGGTTTTTTGCAGTTTTCGTCGGACTATGTATGGGCGCGACTTTAAAATACGGTGCACTGTTCTTAGACTGGCACTGACTCCACTTTTTTCACGTATTTTTGGTACCGACATGGCAGAATTTGATGCAATTCTAAGAATTTTCCGTCTTTCTTTTTGAGTTGTTGCCATTTTCTTCCGCCCTTTCATGTTTTTTTTCCATATCTTTCCACGTTAGTTAAATAATTATACACAACTGTCTTTCCTTTATTAATGTTTTTGGCTATTTGGACCGTATTCTGACCCGGAGATTTCAAAATCAGAATTTTTTCTTTTTCAGAGTTATTAAGAGCCTTACCACGTCCGATTTCGAATAAAAACTATTTAAAAACTATCAAATTAAAAATTCTCTAGCCTATATCTATATTGAAAGAAATTCAAATCTTAGTCTTCCTGATTAATATTAAAAGAATTCCTTATTCAAGTGACACACGAAATAGTACCACAGAAGTACATGTCTTTAAATAAATGCATAATTTTAGTATAACAAAATATGTATATTATTTATTTCTTCAGGAAACTAAAGCCAACACTTTCAAATTTGGTTGCTCAAAAAAATACTTTTTTCTGAACTTTAATTTAGGAGATATACTTAATTAAAGTTAAAAAATGTGATTCCTTATTCTAGTGGCAGGCAGTATATATATATATATATATATATATATATATATATATATATAGTTAGTTGCACAATTGTTTCAATATTGTGAGATTTCCGGTTCATAAAAATTATATAAAAATAAAAAATAAAAAATCGAAAAAATGAACTTATTGTATTTGTCATAAATTCATCTATATCTAAGTATAATAAATACTTCCATATGACTTATTTGCAATTATTGCCTTTTGGGAACTAGTATATATATATGTTGAAAAATTGAAAATGTCCGAAATATATAAAATTATATATTTGAATAAAGAAAATATGAAGAAAAACGTTAGTAAAATCTTAATATTCCGCGACTGAAAGGAGACATAAAAATTATTTAAATGAAGATTCCTGGCCTTATTATGCCTCTATTATAATTTGAAGTTATTTTCTTTTAACGAAAATTTTGATAATGATATTGAAAGAAATGTGTATTTTTAGAGGTTTTTTGAATATGGCGCAACTCACTTAAATTTAAACATTCAGATGTAATATTTTGGAAATCATACAAGAAAAAACCAATCTTCTCTTATAGAGGGGTATATTTGCAGTATTTTTTCGTGAGACTTTAAATACGCTAGCTAAAAAAAATTATTGCAGAATGGTCCTTACGCGAACCGAATTTTAACTCACACAGCATCAAAAGCGGAGAGATTTTTTTCAAATTGTATCTCTTAGTTAAACAACAAAGTTATGGATCGCATAGGAAATAGTTCATGCCGTTTTCTTTTTTGGGTCCAAATTAAACATTTTAGAATTTAAAATTTGCATAAATTATGAATTTAAGAGTATTTTCAGCAAAAAAAAAGGAAAATTATTCATTCCTTTCCAAATAAATAAAAAATTGCATGAACATTTCTTTAAAATGTATTTTTATGGAGATCATCCTAAAGAAGAAAACACATTAAATTTTCTAACATAGCCAGCCTAGATCCTTTGGAATTTTATCTATTCCAAATCAAGATGTTGAATTGTGCCATTATGTTCTAAAATACCAAATACTAGGATTAAGAAGGAGACCCTATTCTCTTTCTTTCGGAAACCTTAATGTATTTAAAATCGTTTGTGGACGTCTTTTGCAAGGCGAACCATAAATGTCGATTTTATGAATGAGTTAAAAAAATTTTATGCCAGAGGTACCTTAATATGAAAACACATTGTTCCTCCGAATTCGCCTTCCAAAATTAAGCTCGAAAACTTTTCTGTTACAATTCTGTCTACTTTTACGTTAATAACACCACTCCATTAGAAATTCCATATTTATTTCCAAATATTTTCATTCTTCTGCACTATACTGATTTGGCCATTTAAAGACTATATCTAGCTTTTTTGTTTTACTTTTAAACTAAAAATTTTCATTTTAGCTTCTAGCTATTTTCCTTGCCTTTTCTAATTTTTAAAATTGTATTAAAAAATCTAAAATATTAGTATTCCAACAATGAAGAAAATAATAATTATTTGCTATTATTAATTTTATTTTTGCAGAATCAACGGTTTAAACATTCATTTATTCACACCAAAAAAGAGAGAAAATAACTTGATTTTAATTGCTAAGTTATGTTGTGGTGAAAAATGAGCCACTCTATATGGGCGGCATATGTCTATTTCGGCATCTAATTTACTATTGAGGAAAGAGCTTTCTCGTTTCCATAAATCGAATACTAGTTAACTCTAATTAAAAGATAGTTGTCTTAATGTAGTTTTTTTAAGAACTTACATTTCGAATCCACAAGATGTTTTTTGGTTCAATTATTAGTCCACATAAAAAAGGGTTCGAGTTCGAAACCTGATGGAGGGAATCGAATTTTGACATATAGCTTCGTCTTGGTGTCTTACACATGTAGTTAGAAGTCAACGATAATCATGCTTATGCTACACGAGTTATTCGGGGTTAAAAGTGACAAAAATTATTCAAATTTATTTTTTACCAACATATATATATATATATATATATATATCTGTTATTATGTACAGTTTTATTTACCATCATCACATTCGGAGTTATAGAGCATCTTATGCTCGATTTAATGAAAATTAAATCATCTCTAAATCATGTTTTGTGTAAAAATTGGCTTTTGTTTATCACGCCAGCAAAAAAGACATGCGAAAGAAGTCCACGTGATAATGCACTGGTTATTTTTTAGGTAAAACATTGGCGTGTCATTCGAGTGCATGGGTTCACTTTAGAGAAACAATCCGTTATTAAAATGAGTGCTTAAAGCCAATGAAAGCTTGACTTTACGATTTTTCGTTGGTGAGCATATTAATATACTGGCCATTATAAACAATTTTTCATTTTTTGCCTTCAAAAAAAAAAAAAAAAAAAAAATAAAATAAAATTTAAATATATATATATTAATATATATATATTTATTTATTTTTATTGCACATTAAAATGAGTATAAATATAAAGAGTGCATGCAGAATCAGTTCATGTTAATCATTTCGTGCAGGGGGCGTGAAAGTTATAGCGGTTTTAAGTTGAATATATACAAATTTTTACAAACTAGAAGTTTATGTATAACTCTGGAAAAAATTACGCGTAATATACCTAATAAGTTGTTTAAATAAAATTTATGATATTTTCAATGTGTGGCATTGAATCTAAGTTATTTCTCCATATATTATACGAAAATATATTTTATTAGAGTTTTTTACAAAGAAATGCAATTTAATATTGTGATACCTCTTTACTCCAAGTGTTTTTTTTTTTTTTTTTTTTTGGTCCATAAAATTTTTAACTCGAAATTATTTGATACGCCTCCACATTTCCGTTAAGCAAATTTTGTGATGTCCATGCGATGTGCCTCAGCAAAATGTGCTCTGACAAAAATGTCCTATCAACGACATTTGACTTTAATTTATAGTACCGGTCAATTACATTTTTCACCATTCCTATGCCTGTACATGCAAGGTTTGTACAAATGACAATTTGCTATATAAAACCACAAAACCAATAAGTGTAATTTTCAAAAAGTCCATAATTTTTTATTAAAATTATTTTTAATGCTCCTTCAATGTTATTGTGTAAAATAACAAAAGACTAATTTCACGCAGTAATCCATACTATTCCATTAGAAACAGTGAACTTGCCTCGCAAAAAAACTAAATTTTTAAAAAATGTTCGCTATTATCTTCCAAACTTTGAGACTATATACTGCGTTGTCTATTTCGCATCAAACGAGATATAGCGCAAAATACGTATAATCATTTCAAAATATGCATTTCGTTGAGGAGCGCGTAGATCCCGCCCAAAAAAACATAAAAATTAAAAATTTTGTCATCAATATTTTACTACCTTCTGTGTAATTGTTGAAAGTCTACATAATAACAAACAAGGTGTACAATTTATCCATAAAGTCCAATTAGTTTATATAAGATCGCATGAGATCAAAAAGTATAATAAACACGCGAACAAAAAGTGTAGAGGAATGGGGGAAAAAATCATGATTATAAAATGAAACTAAAATTTTGCACTCTATTAGTTTCAAGTCTTGTGAGTTCAGATCTGTAACCCGTTTGATTAAAGTCAGTTTCAGCCAGGTTAAAAATTTTTGATAATGCTAAATTATTTGCATGATTTTATTAATAAATTTATAAACAAGTAAATAGCACTTATTTTTAAAGTTTATTTTTAATTTGGGTATAAAAACTCCATAATCTTAAATAATTTGAAAGTACAATCGAGTTGAAATCAAATACTGCAAGACTGGAGTTAAATGCATGTATTGAACGTTGTTTTCATGAGTTCACAAATAATAAATTTGTTAGGTTTAAGGAAGAAATTAAGAATGCATTTGAATACATAAGTTCTAAAAAGATCATGAAAATATTACATTCTTTTGAACTATTTCAAAAAATGTTTGCTGGGATCTCATGAACCACTTATAGTATTTAGAATAACTTAAGTAGATATATATTTGCTTTTTTTAATGCGTGTAGAGACAAATATTATGCCAAGATAAATTTATATGTATTTCATTAAAATTATTTTTTATCGGAAACTACTTTCTATTAATTTATGGATTCCATCCTAAGGACACTTCTAATTTTTTGAGCTATACGCTATACGATGTGTGCGACAAAACTTTCCATTCACTATTTTCAAAATAACATAAGGCCGAATATTGTCATATTAGAAAATTATTAATTAGTGTTTAAACTCATATTATTGCCGTTCAATGTTCTCTTTAAGTTGATCAATTGTGATCGATAATGATGACACCTTTCTAATTCCACTTATTACATTATTCTTTTATTTACTGTCCGAATTTCTTGAAAATAATAAAAATATACCCGGAGAGATTCTTTGTGATTACATAATTTTTTACCAATTGAATTTTACCAGTTACATGTAGCAACACTAATTCGATTACATATGTAGATAGATTATGTATATTTTCTTTGATATCAAGAGTTAACTCAAACCTTACTTCAAACCTTTATCAAAATTTGATAAAAAAAAAAACTTCCCCTTTTTGTTGAGAATTATTATCAAATCATTTTCAAACGTTTATATTTGGGAAAAAGTTTGATTTCAAATCACTCTCAAAATTTAAATCAAATCCTTAGTTTGTTGGGTCGGGTTAATCTGTTAACTCGACAAATAATTATTCGAGGTTACAGGCTGATTAACAACACGTTAATTGCAAATTATTTTATTAACCTAATGGTCTTAGTAATACATACAAAACTTATAAATAACCCTAATTATAGTATTTAATCTATTGAAATAGTTTTTAGAAACATAATATGTATCAAATTGTTTCAAAGAGGGTTTATCTTATCAGTTCATTCGGCAACTTGTATTTTTTTTTACCTAATGCTACAAAATATTCTTCTAAATCAGCTCCCAATTCAGCTTTTTAAAGTAATTCCCTTTATTTTCTGTCCGCGAATGATTTTTGTCATAAAAGTCAAAATTAATATTGAAACTTTTCAAAATTTCTGTTACCACAAGTCAAAGTATTTATTAAGTTTTAATCATCTTGCATTTGATTAAAAATTCTATTCCAACAAAAAGAGATGAACTTAACATAGACTTGTTATTGGAAAGTGTTCTCGTTTTTGATATCTATTCATTAAAAATTTTTTATCGGCGCAAGCAAATAAGTTCTAATTTTTGTATAAAAAAAAAAAAAATATGTTTTTAAATAAATGTTAATAAAAAAAATATGCATAACATTATTTTACTTTTATTTAAAACAGTTCTTTTTAATAACAATAATTTTCAAAAAGAACAACCGAATGTCAATGTTTTATAGCAGAATAATTCATTTGAATATCATTTTTTAGTAATATATACATAATATATTAATTACTAGAAAACATATACTTATTGAAACTTTGGACGCAATGAAAAAGTACTTCCTTATAAATTACTTTTATTTAGTTTTTCTTTTTTAAAAAAGATGTAGTTTTCTAAATGTATAACTCTAAAAAAATAAATTTCAGTTAATCGATTATTCGGCACAAATTATTAGGTTTATTCGTTATTAGAAAATCGACAATTTTAAAATATTCGATCAGTTAGTCGACTAAAATTAATCGAATAACCAAATGACGGTTAATCTATTGGATACTCTAATTAATACCAATACAATAATGGTTTTACTCCTATAATTAAAGAATGTCTGTTGAATTGATATTATGTTTATATTTGTAATACATTTCTTATTTATTAAACTGAATTTCAATAATACTAACCGATTTCCCACTTATCTTTTTTCTGTGTGTATAAGTAAATAAAAATTTTTCTAAACGAGAATTCTGATATGGATTTTGGAAATGAAATGGAAACAAGTTAAACAGCTAAACAAAATAACAAAATATACTTATGTAGATTGTTTGAAACATCAATAAACATATACCTATTATGTAATTAATTTTAAAATACAAACTTCTATACTCCACTTTATAAATATATTCACCTAACTAATCTTTTTTTTTTATACATATAAAAGCAGGTTATCTCCTTAAAGCCTTTTTAAACTTTCTAAAACATACTCTAATATTAACTAAATTTAAAGATGAATTTCTTATATTTTTCCCAGTTCACATATGAATCTTTTCAAACATATTCACAGAATAAAAGGTATCATTATAAAAAAGAAAAAAGCAGCAACTGACAGCTTATTTCTTTATCAAGATTTATGACAATTAATAACAGGGATATATCGGCTAAAAACTCCAGACAACTACTCATAAACAAGAAACTTCCGCTCAAATAATAAAAAAAAGAACTGATTGAAAATTGAAACAGACAAATTCAAAAAATAAAAGATGTTTTTTATTAATATAACAGGGAATTTTAATAATTCAAAGGGTTTAAAATCAGACTACTATTTTTCTTTCCATTAAAAAAAAATATTAATTAAAACTTTTATACATACAAAAATTATGACTAACTTACAACAGCGAGTCAAAAGATTAAAAATTATTAAAGAAATGTAGAGTTAGGATGACCTAAATAAGGTTTATTATAACACAGAAATAAAGTAAGGTTTTTATTTTATACGTATCTCTCAGGAATAGTAGTTTATAGATTCATTGGATTATTTTTGTTGAATACCTCCTTGAAAGTATTCGCTGTTTATCCTTTACGTAATATGTTTATAACGACACACGCCTAAAATTTTCGGACATAAAATTTTAGATTAAATCTTTAGCACCTTGTAGCTGAATTTCTTTTTATTTTGCTATCTCTGCCATCTTTTTGTTATTAAACACCCGCACCTTCTTTACTTATTGTCTAATTTACGACCATGTTCCCATAATCATGACTATCCATAGTGTTCACATTTCTCTGCTATAAATATTTTATATGGAAAAAATGTTTGTAATTTGCTTTTTTTATTTTTATTTTGTTTTTCTTGTCTCTATTCTATTATGCAATAAATTTCCACAAACACCTTGCAAAAACCAATCATTTGCTATCAGTGATTTTTCCTTTTTTGGTTAATTTTATCATGTTTACCAAAAGAAATAAAATCTCCTTTTCAATTCTAATTTTATTTCTTTGTGTGTTTTTTCATCTTATATTGCATCTGCTTATCTAAGATTTTAGTGCACCTTACATTTGCCTGACTAGCTGGGATGCAGTTTGTTTGTTGCAATTGTTTTTTGATAGTGATTTGTTTCATTTGTATTCGGGTTGCGTGTTTTCTTTTGCAAAATTGTTTACAATTGCTATTATCAACTTTTATAATCATTTCTTTTGAGGATTATATGTATGTAGTATTATCAATTGATAGATATACACTTCACCTGTCCAAAACGAATAGAATTTATTTGATTGATGTAGGAAATGTTTGTCCAATTTGCAATAGATGAGGAAGAATATTATAAAGACAAAAATTACCTGACGCTAATTTTAAGTATTCTGTTATATAAATGGATGAAATTTGACTGAACTGTTTCTCTTCGATCAGGTTTGTTTGGTATGAAAATAAGTTCATGAACAAAAAATGTATGGTCCAAATACTAAAGAAAAGGAGTTTCTATCATAACTCGTACAAATAGTTCAAGGATCGATATAAACTCGAAAATTTAAAACGGAATTCACTCACCCACCTCATCCGAGTCGTATATTAGATTGTTACTTTTTAAAGTAGTTTTTCTACTTTGATTCAGACACTTAAAATATTTTTTTTTTATTACAATACTGATTTTTCACTTATGAAAATATACGAACCCTTAAATTTTTTGATACGGGGGAATAGAGTAAAGGAATTGGGTTCCAAAGGTGGGTTGATTAGCTGACAAGATATCAATTTAATATATGAACAGAGCTAGCATTATAACAGTGGTAGATGATCCGGTCTCAGTAGATAATTTTCCCTGCTTATTGGAAGACTTTAAGTAAACAAGTAGTGATATACTGTCAGTATTTTGATACACCAATAGTACACTAGCTAAATATGTGTCGGAATTTCTGTAGAAACGAGTGTGTAACATATGTCTGGTTGAGTCGCACTTTTTTCGGGCTCATTTTTATTTTTTTTTTTCACTTGTGACAAGTAAACAGCTTTTGAATATATGTATATAGATAAAATTTTGTGCATCATTTCCTTGCATGAATTATGGAGCGTTTTATAAGAAAACTCGTTCTACACGATCAAATTTTGATTTCATTCTTTTAATCTCAACTTTTTAAGGCAGAAATAATGCTGTTATCAAAAAACATCAATAGTTATGATTAAAATTTAACGTGTGTTGAGCAGTTTTTCCAATTAGCAAAAACATAAGTGACACCCCTCTTATATAATTTTTGTCAGTAAAATAATATCATTGAGAATGGATACTAACATTCTCATGGAAAATTGAAACATCTCATATTTGTTACTCATGTTGTGAATAAATCTTGTAGATAAAACTAAATTTTGAAGTAAAATATGAATCATATTTGACCCATAGAGCTTGATTCTTAGTATATGATAATAAAAATATTTTTTTTAACATGGCTGAAACTGAATTTAATCCTTAATAAATTTTGAGATAATACTATTTTAAATAAACTGTTTAGATCTGCACTCAAAAGACTTGAAACTAATAGAGTGTAAAATTTTATCACTATAGATTTTAATTTATATCCATGATTGTTGTCCAAAGTTCAAAAACTTAGAAGAAGAGATAAGAATTACTTAATAGTCTCCGTTTTTGTTTTTGTACACAATAAAATTGAAGGAGCATTAAAAATAAATTCAGTAAAAAAAAAGTTATGGACTCTTTTTGTGCAATTTGTACAAATCTAGAAATTGACCACATTTGGCATAATTGATGTTTTAAATGCTTAACGTAAATGTAGAGGCTTACATTCGAAACCAATTTTTATCAAAAGTTTAAAAAATCGCGATTTTTCTCATAAAGATAAATTTTTAAATTTTTCTCGAAAACCCTAAGATATGTTACACTAATACCGTCAAACTTTGAAAATACCATAGCATTTATTTGAATTTTATTTTATTTTGATATTGCGTGTAATTTTTATCAGAATTACACTTAAACTTCTAGTTTGTGAAAATTTTTATATGTTCAACTAAAAAAAGCTATAACTTTCGCGCCCCTTACACGAAATGGATAACGCGAACTGATTCTACATTGATTTAAGTCACCTTTTATTATTATTTTTAAATTAGAAAAAAATAAGGCCTAAAATCAAAAATTGTTGATAATGACCCATATGTAAAAACACAAAGATTTACAAATTAATGCAACCGAGTTAACAACACAAAAATATTGAATATGAATTTTTTGGCAAAATGGATAATAACATTTCATTATCAGTACTATAGATAATGAAATTGAAAAATTTTGTTGTCTAAGGTCTTTATCATTATCAGTTACAATTATTTAAAACTAAAAGATTAGAAAAATATGATTGATGCGAACCAGAACTTTTTATATTTTGATTTTTTCCCCACAAGTTAAAACTTTTGGTGTTAAAGTTGCATAAAAGAACTGCTCTCGGCACAAAGAAGAGCAATATTATTTCATATTTTTTTACTCTATCACTACACGGTGATAATCTTTAAAACCAAAATTTTTCTTTTTTAACATTTTTCTACTTTTTAGTTACTGTATTTAAGTCCCTCTATGAAGGAGCAATTTGATGTCATATACTTATTTTCAATATAATTCTGCTTCGTTTGTGATGTATCCCATTAATGTGCTTTTGTAAAAAACAAAGTTTGGTCTCTCCAAATCTTGAAAAAATTATCGTAAATTGTGAAAAAATACAGTTTTTAATCAGACGCAAACTCAGAACTACTTTCAAAAATCGGTCTCTTTCGTGAATTGAGTTTTTTTGTCTTTAATATTATATGATTGGCGGGGCCCATCAAATATTTAATTGCAAAAATTTTAAAAACTATGACAATATAATAAATTTTATTTTTAGATTTTACTTTAGCATATTCGTTTGCAAAAAATGTCTTAGAATTATATAAAACATATTGGGAGACTTGCTGCAGTTTATTTTAATAATTATTTTTTAATCAGTCAAAATAAATCACTTTTGGCGGAAAATGCGATACTTTTATTTAAACTCATTTTGTTGAGACACAAAACTGTTAAACAAATATCTCAATGTTTATGTTTTTTTTTAAGATTTATCGTAAAATCAAAGACGCCTTAAAAAATAAGAAATTTTGCAGATTTTATGGACAAAATCTCAAACTAATGATATTATAAGACCTTGTTTAGAATAAGTTATTTAGTAATCTAAAAAGTTTTTGGATATTTTTTTTTTTAATGGAAAATAATTTTAAAAGTAATCATTCCGCGTATTCAGCGATTAAAATTTTGGACCGATTTTGTCAAAAAATGTCTCATTTTTTTTTTTAATAAATCACAAAAGCTTGAGCTTCTTATTTAAAAAAGTTTTGCAGAATACCTGGTCCATCTTATACTTATTTTAAATTTTTTGTTTTAATACCATAAAAACTCCTTAAGTGCATCGAGATCATTATAGATAATTAAAAAAAATTATACTGTTAATTAATAGGCGTCATTTTTCTATGTCAAAAAAAATGCTATATGTCGCTTAATTATTTTGAAAAAAATAATATAAAAAATAACCTCAAGTAGCACAGAATATCGTAAAAATTTCTAGTACATAAAATCATTTCTACAAATATTTTAATACAATATATTAAAAAGATAAACCGCTATTTTATAGAAGTACTTTCAAAAATATTAACAAAAAGGCAGATGTTTGCCATTAAAAATGATATCCAACAATACCAAAAATCAACTTAAAAATCTCAACAAAAATATACACAATTATTTTAACAAAATAGAAATTGTAGCACATGTCTTTGTTATCAAACGAAACCAAATAATACGCACCCTTATACAACGGAATGTCTGTTGAATAATTGTTAAAACTAATTTAAATTTTTTTTTTTTTTTTTTTTTTTTGAAATAAACATCTTGCACCCTTGTTGAGCGCTAGCACCACCAGCTCAACATCGAGTATAACAATTGTTGAGCTCAATAACAAAATTTTCGGTTGAATGCAATAAGATCTTTTTACATTTTTGTGTTGGTATAAAATATAACTCGAGTTATGTATGTAGATTCAGTTGTTGCTATAAATCAGGTTTAGTAGATAAATGATGGTGTTTTTGTTGCTACTTAAATATTTTTTTTAATAAATTGTAAAGTAGCAAGCGGCTGGGCACGCGTATTGAAATTTGAAACGCCTTGTCAGGATTTAACAAGCAATGAAAAGGGATTTTTTTTTTTTTTTTGCTTTTGAAGATAAATATTTTTAATAAAATAATGTAACATTTTAGAGTATTTTTGTGTAACTCACCTGGTGCTATTGTCAAACAAAAAATTTTATTTAATAAAAGAGGCAATTTATAACTGAATATTTCAACTATGATCCAAAAATATACATAAAAGCTTTAATTTTGCATTTCACCTTTTTAAAATTGTATAATCATAAAAATTTACCATTAACAATTTTCTCTATTTAATTTTCTTATCTAACTTAATTTAAACAAACATTTATGATTTTATGAGCTCCTCCATCGATTTAACAGCTATTTGCTGTTGACCCACCTTTGGCCACTTAACCAATAAATGCCAATTGTGTTTATAATAAAAATTATTTTCTTGGTAAATGTCTTTTTGTCCACAATTCTTCGTCATCGTTATTTTCGTTGAACAACGTTGTAGTTGGCCATTATTATAACTGTAACCTATTAAGCAATAAAAATTGTTTAAAGTTGATGTGCTCGTTACAGTTTCTATACAACAGTAAGTTCTTAACGGCTTCACCTTTAACCTCACAAAAATACTAAAAAATATATATAAAAGGTATTTAAATGAAAAACAACGAAAATATTTTGAAGTTTTTTACTTTTTGGGTAAAATGAAAAGAAATAATACTTAAAACTCTGAGAAAAGTAAGAAAAAAAAATTATAAATAAGAGACATAAAAAACAATGAACCTTGATTTAACATTTCGAGATAATCAGCAGCAGCTACGAGTATAACAACAATAAGAGCGTGCAACAGGTTGGTTGATACGTTAGTTTCTTTGGCAGACACACTTAACCCTTTCTTGGGATATAGGATTTACATAATTTTAATTTGAATTTTATAGATTTCTTAAAATTTCAAGTAATTACATAAAGCTCTGTCAAAATAATTCAACAAATATCTGCGAAAAGCGAGCAAGTGTTACCAAAAAAGAACAGTAAGTGTTTTCAAAAAAGTACAAAGTTTAGCATGATAGGTTTCATATTATAATTATGATTGTTGTTTAAAGTTCAAAAACAGAAAAAAGGCTAAAAATTACTTAAGTTTTTTTCCGTCCTTCTACACTTTTTGTTGGCGCGTTTATACTTTTTGATCTCATTCGATCATATATAAACTAAGCGGATCTTGTGGATAAATTCTGCACCATCTTTGTTGTTGTGTAGACTTTCAACTGTTAAATACAGGGTAGTCGAGTTTTGATGACAAAATTTTTTAATTTTTTAAAATTTCTAGTTTTTTGGGCGGGTTCTGTGCGCTCCTCAATGGAATACAAATATTGAAATAATGATTGATACTTGTTGTAACTGTGAGTATTTTGCGCTATATCTTGTTGCTGTACCCGAAATATTCAACGTAGTAAATACTCTCAAAGTTTTAAAAACAAGAGAAAGAATTTTTCAAAAAGTCAGTTTTTCGCAAGGCACATTCACAGTTCCATATGAAACAGCATGGATTATTGCCTGAACTTAGTTTTTTTGTTATTTTACAAAATAAAATCAGAGGAGCATTAAAAACAAATTTAATACATAAAACTACTCTAAAATTTCACTTTTTTATATTTTTATATAAGAAATTGTAATTTTTACAAACCTTGGATACATAGATATAAGAACGACGATAAATATAATTGTATGGGATCAAAAATTTTAAAATTTGATAGTTGAAATCGGGACACTTTTGACAAAAAAGATTTTTGCTAAGGCACATGTCATGGACAGCTGGAAATTGGCATAATTAGATGGTTTTTGTAATGCTTAGCGGACCAAAAACCAAAAAAAAAAATGTACTTGTATTTAAAAAGGATCACATTATTAATTAGCATTTCCTTGTAATAAACTCCAATAGAATTTTTAAAAATTGTGATTTTTTTGTATAATGAATTTTTTTTTAATTTTACTAGGAAATCTTAAATATTGAAAATATAATAAATTTTATTCAAATAACTGAGTAGGTTTTCATATTACGCTTACTTTTTACGCGATTTATACATAAACTTCTAATTTGTAAAAATTTATATATGTTCAACTAAAAACTGCTATATTAATGCTAACTGATTCTACATGTATTAGTCACTTCCTATTTATACCAATGGATTGTAATCTGCCATCAAAAAAAAAAAAAAAAATTTTTTTTTAATCAAACATTTTTGAAAATAGCCATTAATTAATTTATTAATTTATTAATGTCACAACAAGACAAACATATTTTTAATTACAGTATGTAATACCACGGTATATATTTAAAAATATACGTTACGTACATAACATACGTTAAATTTTACTCTGGAATTATTATTTATTATGATTTCAAGGTCTCATATTAACCCTTACGAATAAAGCTTACGAATGAAGAAAATAAGCTACAGGGTTGTCAAAAAATCACGCAGCTACGTAAAAATCTAATTTCTATAGATTTCTGCGATACGCTACCTAAAATTTTTGTGCAAATAGCTACTTACGCACATATGCATAAAGTAGGTTGAAACAGCTGATTGCTATACGATTTTTTTTCACTGGTTGGGCCTTTAGTCTTGCTTCAAATCTATCAAAAAAGGTATTGACCGTCATAAATGCTGCTCTAGTAAACAATAATATCGTTTTCAAAAATAAAAATTATCGTTTTATACGTTTTTCACAAAATATGAAAGGTACCCATCGTATATATATGAATAAGTAAGCTACATTTAACAAAGTTCCGTCCATTATTATAATAATCTTTTGGCTACAGCTTTATAGTTGGAACAAAAAGTAGACTTTTCGACTTTTCGTTTTTTTAAAATTTTCAAATAACTGACATTTCAACTTTTAAATAGTCGATTTTTCAACTTTTAGACTTTTCTCAATTCTGGAATATTAGAATTTTCGACAATTATCGACTTCTTCCGACTATTTTTTGACTTTTCCGACTTTTTGACTATTTTAGACTTTTCTGACTTTTCGACTTTATTTTCGATTTTATACTTTATAATCGAAATTTGTCGCCTCCTATGGCCTTTTTTTGTTATTTGTATTAAAAAAACTTTAAAAAATATAAAATATATATAATGCAATAAAATATATTGATTAACTAACAAATAATCTATGAAAGGAAAGTTTTGGTTACATACAAAAATATGTTTTTGCGATTCTATTTCCAACAGTTAAATGATGTAGTTTAAATAAAAACTGCTAAAAAACTATTCCTTTTAAATAAAGTAAATTTTTTCGACTTTTCGCCAATTTTGGGCTTTTTCCAACTTTTTTACTAATTTCGAACTTTTCCTGCTTCTTTTGATTCCATACGATATTTTCGAGATATTTCACCTATTTTGACTATTTTTTGTTAATTGTCTTAAAAAGCAGTAAAAAAATATTTAATATATACAACAAATCAAATATATTGATTAATTAAAAGTAACTAAGTAAGCTTAATATACTACATTACATTATATGCTCTAAAAAATATTTAACTTCGAAATGTAAATAATTATTTCCGGTCTTATTTGCACTTTTACTGTATAAATTTTAAAATAAAAATTATAAAATTAAAAAAAAAATGGTGAAATTCCTGATCATTTTCTAAATTATTCAAAGGAAAAACTGTTTAAATTATCTTAGTTCGAAAAGAAAAAATACTTCTAAAATAAAAATTTTGCAACAGGCTTCAAAAATTAATGCAAACAAATTTATATAGATATATTTAAATTTTGTTAATTTTTAATTTTTTTAAAAAAGCATATTCTGTGGCTTTCTGAAAGATTAGATCTCAAGAAAGCATTTAAGTATAACTCTGGAAAATTTTGAACGCGCTATTATCATTTATGGGTAGTATAAAATGTTAAATTTTTTAACAAAATTTAATATTTTTTGGTGTGTAAAAATGTTCGATTGTTGTTTTCAGTAATTTTTCATATCATACTGGATAGAGCAATCAATAACTTCTAAAGCTTTTACAAATTATTTTGACAACTTTTTTGTAAATTTAGTCAGACAGGCCAATTTTATAAAAAAAAACAATTTTTTTATAACACATTTCTTTATCTTAAAAAATTAATTCCAAAAAAAAATCGATTTAAAAATGCCGGATTTTGACTTTTGTCTCCCGATTTTCTTGAAATTAAACAGACATAGACCTAGGCAATAACGTGAATACTATTGTTATCATTCTAAATTTCGAAAAACTAGTTTGTTTATAGGAAATGGTAAAAAATATATAAAGTATCAACGTTTAAATATTCATAACATCTTAAGTTGCAATCCAATTTTAATTAAAAAATAATACTGTTAAAAAATGTGCATATAATGCAACTGCGTTTTTCAGATACACTTCTGAAAACGTTCTCTCCCTTCGATTTTGAATTTATTCATTTGATCTCAAAAAGTGACTCATTTGTTCAACAATTCAATTAAGTTCTTTTTGTAACGAAAATGTTTACTAATTTTAAAAATCTTTAGTAAAAAATAGTATCACTTTTTCCCATAAAAAATATAATTTTTTTAAATATTTAACCTTTAAAACTCAAAACGTAGATGTTCGGTTTTATTTGTTTAAAACAAATCATTTAAATTGCGCTTTTATATCCTTTAAATTAAGTTTGTAAAAATGCAAGAATTGTTACAATTTACATTAGATACATTAATGCATTTGTGTATTTTTAAGTGCATTTTTTGTAGAATTTCTTCGTCAAAAACTTTAAAAAGGATATGGTATTAAAATTTGACAGTTTTTCTAACTAATCATATATATTTTTATTTCGGCCCATATTTCCTCAAATTTTTAGAAACAAACCAAAGAAATAAACCTGTACAAAAATTTTGTATTTTAAGTATTTGTGTTAATAATTTTTTTGCGATTTTGTAAAAAAATTATTAAAAGTACTAGAACTTTACGTCACATGAAAACTTAAACTGAATTATTCAATGTACGAATTTTAAGTTTATTTGAAACAATAAAAATCGAATAGGGAGAACGTGCAAAAGTGCATCGAAAAAATGTGTCTGTATTGGAAATACATTATTCTAAGAAGTTAATTTTTCTGTTATTCTGACATTTTCTTTCTTTCAGCTTAAAAAAATATGGATAATAAAAAATAAAACTTTTTGAAATATTATTATTGACTTTATTGAAATCTTTATAAAATAATTAATTAATTACATTGTTATGAGGATTTACTTTAAAGTATTACAACAATTAACATCTAAATAATTAAATACTAATATCACAGTATTAAAGAAAAGTAAAAAAAAAACCCTGTACATACTTAAGCTTTATAAGAAATTTGAAAAACAACCATCAATTATTACTCTTTAAGTAGAAAGGAGTTTTAGTGATTGTCTTTCAAATTTCTTATTATTTCATATGTAGACGTTCTACATTTTTCATTAAATGCAGAGTCAGTTCCCTTGCCAATGAGTAGATCAGCAGAATATTTTGGGTATAGGTTATGAATTATTTTCAGATTTTTGTTCCCTATACCACCATAGGTGATTGGGGTATTATACGTTTGTGCTGATGTTTGTAACGCATAGAAAAGTTATCCAACATCCACCTTAAAGTATTTCAATCGACTCAGTATCACTTTTTAAATCGATTTAACGACGTCCGTCCGTCAATCTGGTTGGCTGGACGGCTGCTGGCTGTCCATGTAAATCTTGTGCACAAAGAACGTGTAGCAATTTTAAAAGTAATTCAATTAAATATGGCACGTGAGACCTTTATGATACAAGGACGAAGCCTATTGAAATTGGTTGTGATCGGTCCATTATATCACCTAGCCTCCATACACATGTCCCCCCGGAATAGAGTTTAAACACTCAAAAATGCCTTAAAAATAAGAATATTTTAATTAAATTTGGTGCAAAGAAGTTCTGTGTAAGCATCAATCGTTGCGCAAAATTTCATGAAGATCGATCCATAATTGACCATAGCTTCCTCTTCCGAAAATCCCATACGAATGTTCTTATCAAGTTAATACTCGACACAAATAAGTTTTATGAAAACAGAAACAACATTGCCAAATTTTATGAGAATTGGTCCATAATTTACTATAGCTCCCATATAAACTCACTTCCATCACGCTAAGGTGCATAAAATCATCTAGATGTTAGTATAAACGCATTATTCTGTATTTGTATATTTTATTTTACATTTAGTAAAATTGGCCATAGGTGTAATATAATTCTTATAATCGTACACAATTATGTAGGGTATCTTGACCGACTATATCTTTCTTTCTCGTTATTTTATATTATCTGTAATTTTTTTGCGTAAGTTTTAGCGGCTTTATAAAACCAGACTTGACATCCGTAGGTCAAACTTGATTCAATACACATTTTGTAAATAAGGATCTTTTTTTAAATTAAGTTTAGATCTTCTGTTGAGTCAGGGGTACAGTGCTCGGCCGCATTTGATTGCTTTATCACAAATATACTGTATGTGTTATGTAACAACATCTAAGATAATTCTTAGATATTTTATAATATCCTGCAAAGGAATAAAAGCTCCACTAGAATATTAATATTTTGTAGGAATAAATATATGTGATCTATTATAAGGAAATATAATAGCTTGTGTGTTTCTAACATTTACTTTTATTTTCAATTTATTAAAGTATTTATGGGTAAATTTTAAACTACCTACCTTTTTTATTATTGCGTTTGACACCTTACAGCAACAAATAAAATAACAGTCGTCAGCGCAAAAACCTACTTCTTGATTCTTGCGAACAGTAAAATATGAAATATATATTGATTGGTGATTATACCAATCCCTACCTCAGACCCGCAAGGATTTGTCTATCACTAGATAGATAGTTGATCTAAATAACTCTTTATTATCTTCTGCAGGTACGTTGGATAATTGAAGCAATTTAGTTTAAAAACTAAGGCTTCATACCATATTGAATCGAAGGCCTTTTTATACTAAAGAAAAATAACTCCAGTGCTCTTACGATTTCTTTTGTTTGTTTCAATTAATGACTCTTTTTAGTTGATGTATTGTAGAGTGCTCCTTGCGGAATCCAAACTCTTGAGGATTAGTAATATTATTTTGGTTGGAAAAGTCCACAATTCTCTTATTAATTATTTTTTCAAATAATTTATGTCATGCCTTAGGATGCTGATTGGTCTTAAGCTAGACGGTGAATTATAATCCTTTCCTGGGTTAGGAATTTGGATAACTTTTGTCTTCTTAAAAATCTTTGGAAAATAGCCGTCTATTAAACAAGAGTTGAAAAGTTTACTTAGATTTTCAAAAAAGTAATTGGACGTCTTTTTCAGGATAATACTATTAATACCACCCAAACCGGGGTCTTTATTATTTTTCAATAAAAGCACAAACGATTTAGCTTCACCAAAATTGGTAAACTGTATGTTAGATCTGTCAAAAATTGTACTATTAAGATGATGAATGACTCTTGAGACTCCATAGGTGAATAATTATTTAAATTAATGTTGTGTGAATTACCAAATACGTCTGCTATGTTCAGTGCACAGGGTTGATATTTTGTCCAAAGCGAGTATAATCATTTGGGTAGTATACGTAGTAGCTTTATTGAAGGCAGTAGTTGTAGATCTCCTTACCGGCCGAATTACTTGACACACAATTCCAATGTGTGTGTTGGTCATTCAGATCACCGAAAAATATCTTTCGAAAATAAAGTTAATTTATTAAAATTGGAAATTGGAAGTTGATTGGAACTTGATTATAAGCTGAAGTAAATATAACTGGTCTTCTATTAATCATACCTTGTATCGAAATGTAATAATCTGTAATACTCGTTTTGAGTATTTGTTGCATTAAGACTCCTTTGCCATACTTAGATCGATCCTCACTATAAATTTTGTAGCTACAATGTTTAAATTTGTAGTACGGTTTCAAAAAAAATTTATTTAAAAGGAGAATATCGATTTTACTTTTGTGCAAACAGATTCTAGCTGGGCAGCTGCTGACTCAGCTGTTATGACTTGGGCATTAGAGTGCATAACATGAACATTTGAATACAAGTTGAATTATGGCATGTTGAAGCATTATACCTAAAACTCGTAGCTTGACCTCTAAATATTCTTTACGATTTGGGCACCTTGGGTCATCAGCTCTTTGGCTAACGTTCTTTAGGTTATTTTTTATTCAGTTGTAGCAGTTATAAAATATACTACCAACACAATTACCTTTGGTGAATGAGCAAATTGCATAATAGTGATGCCCAACATACTATAATACGATTAAAATTTTTAGTACCATTTCCATACATAGAACACTTGCAGTATTGAGTGGGACCTTTGTTGCCCTTTAAAGGATTTCTCCAATAAACAGAAATATTACAAAAATACTAAATTTTCATAACCTCTCTTCTTGAAAAATCATGATGATCAAAATCGATAAGATATAGCACGACATCTATACTAGATCTCTTTATTTCCAGCTTACTGGTTTTATATTGTGCGAGCTGACAAATTCTTCGTCAATTGTGCTTGTATTCAGTTTTCGTAGACCAAATAAAACCAACTCAACTGGAATTTTTTTGTCCTTTAGAACACTCAAAACTTCATTGTATAGAGACAGCGAGCTTAATAAAATCTTTGTACCAAAAGTCATTTGCTTATATGTATACTTTTCGCCAATTAATCCAATCCCAGTTGGAGAACTGTGTGTAGAATCCACAATTATAGGAAGAATCTTTTTTCTAAAGTAATTGTTTCAGATATTAGCTGAAATCTGTTGGCATATGTGGTGGGTCTGTCTAAAGTTTTTGGCACCTTGCTTTTAGGGATAATACCACAATGCTTTCTTCTCTTTTGGGCAAAAATTGCCAAAAAGAAGAAAATTAAACAAAATTTTTATTCTAAATATTCGACTAGCACTTCCTAGCAAAAATTAACACAATGTTTTTAACTTGAGTCAGAGATGCCAAATGACTTTTCAAAATATTTTGATTTATTGTAGAATTATAATATATTTTTTTGGTTGTATAAATTATATGTATGTCAAATATGAACCGATTTGGAAGACAAATAGTTATGTCATTCCATTGACCCATACGATATTCACGATATAATAAAATTATTTATATTTTTTTGAGCTTTGTATTTTAAATTTTTGAACTTTTGTATAATTATTCGCATTCCTATAACCGTTTCGAAGATATTCAGATATAAACATAAATTTTTGTTCTATTTATAGAAAAGTCCTTTATAAATAACACTGTTAAAAATAGTTGGATGAAAAAACAAAAAAACTAAAAGAATCTGGCTATAATTATCTTCGAGTTAGTTTTACACAATCTTTTTAGCAGCTCAATAATAGCGTAGTTATTCAGGAATTAGTTGCGAAAAAATTTTTTCCATGCAAAATTGGAACATTATTGCTGTTTAATAATGAAATAAGGTATAAATATTTTGAATTTTTTATCTTATAACTAGAAATACTTTAATTAAAATAAGAAATATGTCATGAAAATTTATCAGAAAATATTGATTTCATTTACAATTAAGTGATAAATCCACAGTAAGAATTAAATGTAAATATTTTGGAAAGATAACTGATTTTAGGTAAAAATAGATAAAATATAGCATCATTATCTGTAAAATAAATTCCTTATTTATTTCACACTCCGTGTAGCCAAAGTCACTGATTTTTTCAATTTTTAATCACAGTGGTAAAAACTGAAAATCGAACTTTGCGAAGTTATTATTTTTGGCGTTTTATTTAATAAAAAGTAGTTTTATTAAATAAAATGCATACTTTAAAACATAATTACGCATCTTTCGTTAAAATTTTTTGTAGAAATATTTGTAATATTTTTTAAATATTTTTTACATTTATATAGAAATTCAAAAAGTTTTTAGATAAATTTGAGTGAAAATAAAAATTTTGTATTTTTACGTACTATAAATATATATATATTTTACGTACTATAAATATATATAAATAAATATCAAATAAAAAATATTTTTCAAAAAACAAAAACCGTATGAAAATATGCTTGTTTTCTGAACAAAAAATAAATTATTATATATTTAAAATTAAAGTTAATTTAGTTATGGGTGAGAAAGTTGCAATCGTGCAAGTTTTGCCTACTTAAATAATTTTGAATTGGCATTAGCGTGACAGGTCCCTATGTGGAAGCCATGTACAATTATAGTCCGATCCTTGTGAAATTTTACTGTTAGACTAACACAAAAATATATTATATTCGTACTTAATTTCATCTTTATATGAAGATTTATAAAGCAATTATGAGAAAGTGATTTTAGGGAAGGGGTATATATGGAAGCTCTGGTCAATTTTGAACTGATCCTAAAGAAATTTATTCGTATGATTTTAGCTTAGAAAAAACTCACCTGTTAAAAAAATTTGTGAAAATACAGACATTTTTGAGATATTTATAAACGTTTGAGCCATTTCCAGCAAAAATTATATATGGGGGCTTAGTGAAATAATGGTTTGATTATAATTAATTTTAAAATGCTATTGTATTGGCCCAAGAAAAGCTCACATACCGAATTTCATTAGGTTATTTTTAAAACAAGGAACGACAATTATCTTAAATATTGGACTGCCGGACGGACAGTGGTTTAGGCTAATATTTAAAAATTCAGAAGATATTTATTTAACGCACTTATGACCTAATTATTACCACAAAGCTATAAATAATGCGCTTTGGCGTTTCTATTCCAATGTGCGACGTATACATAATATTTTGCTTGTAAATATAAAGAATTTTAATGTAAGTCTTTTCAGTTAATTGTGAATAAAATCAATATTTATTCATCAAGTTGGATTTCTTGTAAACCAGCTTTATCAAATACTAACAAGTTTTTTTTACATAATTTTAAAGTCATTTAAAGGGTTAAAAAATTTGATTTGTAAAATTCAAACCACCTTTATTTAAGTCATAATAAAGGAAAAGTTTGAAAATAATACAGGAAAAATGTCAAAAATATATATAAAAAAATCTTAACAAGAAATTTAAATATAAAAATATATTCATACTTTTTTTTTGCATAAAACCAAGTATGTTAAAATAATAAACAATTTTATATAAAAACCTAAAAAAAAAAAACTATATAAGAATAATAAAAGTAAAAAGTTCAAACTCATGCATGAACCCATGTTAGTTGTTGCTGCACAGAAAGTCAAAGCATGGCCAAGATTATTGCAACATTTTTCTCAACATTATGAAAAATAACAACATATACAGCACATATAAAAAAGTATGTATATTTATGTAGTTAAGAATGTACTTTTATGTATGTAAGTATTATAGCCATATATAGTGGCACGAGCTTAATGTTTTAACATTTAAACAGGTATCATAAACTTAACATACCAACAACCAAACAACTTAAGTTTATTATTATGTTGATGACGATGATGATGACATTACCATTCTTGTGATCCACACTACGTACAGAGCTGCCAACTCCAAAATTAAAAAATTTCCCCAAAATAATCCCCATTTAACCAAACAACACTTTTTATTATTCAAAATAATTCCTTTTTTTTTTTTTTTGTTTTTATCAATTATTCATTCTTTTTTTTATAGTGATAATTTCTGGATGAATATTTTTACATATGTATATATTAGAATAGAATAGAATAGAATAGAATAGAATAGAATAGAATAGAATAAAATTATTCATCATGTCTGATTAAATTCTTGGCAACAAATTTTTTTAATAATAACATATTAGTGGTCAAAATAATATCCAGCAGAGATATTTGTGCAGAGAATTTGTTTTTACTTGAAATTTAAAATAAAAATATTTATTACGATCTCTTCCTGGTGAGTATTATAAAAACTTCCAGGACTTACGAAAATAAGTAAGAAATCATTTATGGTATAGCACATATTTCAATAATAAATCATCATATTACCATAAAAAACATAGACAACTAATCCTTAAGAAATTGCTATATGACATACATGTTGTGTTCTTCTTCTGAAAGAGTGAATATTTCAAGATTGGTTACCATTACCGCTAAAATACCGATACTGAAATAACCCAAAATACCATAACCAGCGATATCGTTGATCGACTTTAGTCGCCAATTGCCCCTTTTTCAAGCACAAGGCCACTTTTTTGGTCGCTTTTTTAAAATTGAACTAAAAGGCCACTTTTTAAGACTATGTGCTAAATGATGTGAAGCTGAATTGTTTGTAATTTCTCGATCCATTTTATATTAAATCCAACGAAAAAACTAATTATTTTGAGATTGTTTCACAATATACTGATGTAGATAGTTGTTAGATGAAAGTTGAGTTCCTTCAATAAAAAAAAATATTTATTTAAATAATGCAGCACAAAGTGTTAGGAAAGATGCTGTATAGAAAGTTTTAACAATTTTACAATTATAATAAAAATTATTATAAATTAATTATTAGGTTATTTGTAAAATTTAATTTATTAGTTTTTCTCAAAATACAATTTTTTATTTTTATTTATAAAAAAAAATGTAAGGAGTTTTTAGACGACTTTCTTTTTAAATCCCCTTTTTTGGACACTTTTTCAAAATTCTCAATGGTAACGCTGACCATAACCGCTAAAATACTCTTAGAAATAAATCATCAACAAATTTCCCAATCAGAATCTTTATAATTTTCTGGAACAAAATTTCCCAAATTTGGGATCAAGACCCCAAATCTGGCAGCCCTGACTACGTATAAACTTAAGTGCTAGTAAGTCAGTGACAACAAAGATGACGACACAATGAAGAGTATATTGTTTAACAATAACTACAGCAATCATAATCATAATAATAATGATGACAAGTTTTTATTTAAAATTTTAAGAATTTTCTTGTATAGAACGGAATATCACAATTTAATGTCAAACACATAAACATATATACAAATTTTTATTTTAAAATTTGTGTACCCTATAAAGACATTACAAGAATATTACTGGTGTTTTTTTTTTTTTTTTTTTTTTTTTTTTGATAGAAATTTGATGATATTATGACAACTTAAAAAATTGTAGGACTGAGAATAGTAATTGATCTGTATACTTCATTCACCCATTAACCGTTCACACTGCATTCAGTCACTACAGCAATACTATGTTCTCGATGTTAATTTTCATTGAATTTAATAATACTGTATTCATGATAACCATGTTTTTTTTCAGTTTTATCATTCAATGTTTATATTCAATAAAAATTTTTTATATAATTGCCTAAAAAAATCTTATGTTTTTGAGTAATTTTACCAGAAACATAAATTTATTAATATAAAAAATATCATTATTTCTACAAGCATTGAATATTACCAATCATTTTCCTTGTTCTTAAACCATATCTTACTTTAAAACCAATTTAGTATTATTATTCCCATAACAATAGAATGTTACAATTAAATAATACTTATGTTTTTTACAAATATGGTTGAAAAACACATTATGCTTTTTTTCAAATATATATTTTGTTTTTAATGTTTATTCTTCAACTTTATTATAATTCTCACTTAGTTTATACATGAATAAATATAAGTAGACAATGTTTTGTTTTATTTGATGTGATTCAAACAGTATAAGATGATGATTAACTACTTACTGTTAGTTAATAAAAAGTATTTTATATTATTTTGCACAACTTTTCTAAATAAAATAAAGTTAATTAATGAATAAATAATGATTGCTCATAATAAGATTAATAAGAAACATGTTGTGAGTAATTTCGAACATGTTATGAATTTTTTTATGATATTATTTACCATAAGAAATGATGAAGAATCATAATATGAGAAAACCAGAGCATGATTTTATAAAACTGGATCATAACATTATAGAATATTTAAACACAAAATGCAAAAACTCAAATCATAATATAAAAAGTTAGATTTTTTACGTCAATAATGTTCATATTTATTATTTACTAGCTTAACCCGGTGCGCTTCGCTGTACTGTTAAAATAAAACAAATGTGAAAAAATACAAATATGTTTTTTTATGATTTAATTTATTTATTTACATACGTATTGTATTAGACTCTGCTGGGTACCGGGTCATTGTGGTAATGAGGTAGCTGATGAATTAGCTAGGAACGGCTCAGCTTTGGATAGGGCTGTAAGTGAAAGCGGTGTAAGACCACCTCTAGGCTTTTACTTCAGGTTGATTAGAGAATGGATTCGGGATAGAACCAATCATGCATGGGATCGTAGAACGGACTGCAAATTATCAAAGGTCCTATGGCCTAAACTTGATATGGAAGATACAAATCTACCTTGGGCATGAAAAGGGGGAAACTGAAGAGTATGATAGGTATTCTGACAGACCATTGTCCCATACGGGGAATGACAGGGAATTGGGAGATAAGTTCCTCCGGTCTTTGCAGGATATGCGAAGATAATGAGGAGCTAGAGACGGTAGAGCATATTATATGTCACTGTCCATATCTACAACTAAGTAGGCAGAAATGGCTAGGCAGTCGATTCGTTGACGATTTGGATAGTATATCAAGGATCGATCTGGATAGATTGATAGGATTCGTCATGGGAATAGGCTGGTTAGGAGGGGATCGTTGGCTTAGAGCGAATGATATAGGGCGGGGCGGTACTACTCGCCTGCAGCTACCTTACTTCAATTTCGTTGCTCAGAAGATCCTACTACAAAAAATTCAAGAAAATGGGCGCAGCGGCTCTTAAGATATCCGATACTTAATATTGGTATATTATAGGGGTACCACTGCCCTTGCGCCTATCGAAAAAAATAAGTAGCCTATTTTATTTTTGGAGCTCATATGATATTACTGTAAAAATTTCTGGAAAATCGGTTCAGTAGTTTAGGAGTCTATAAGCCAACAGACAAACATATTTAATTTTTATATATATAGATAACAGTATAGTCCAATCATAACATGTTGCCCTTCGATTATGGTTCCGTCAACCATATTTTTTCTCTGCGTATACTATCTCTAATTCTCCTCCAATCCCATATACTTCAAATTTCGTACACTCACATGGAAGCAAGTAGGGTACAATTTGGTAACACTTGTTGGCTATGTGTTCTCACATTTCTTTGATTTTTTTTTTGTTGCCTTCTGTCTTGATACCAAAAAAAAAAAAAAAAAATATTTCAAGAAAGAATAAAAATGCCAAAGGTTATCAATCAAAAATATTTCTTATTTATGTTTCGAATTTATTTGAAAATAAATCTTTACTTTATGGCTTTTACCAAAAAACCATGTTCTAATAAATTTCTTTCGTAGACAGGTATCACGTTTTTACGTGTATATTGTATAAGTAACCTCTTCTTTTGCCTTTTTACAAGAAAGTCATTCAGAATATTTGTTTCGTTTATTTTTTGCTTTCATTCAAAATAATTCATACTATTGTTTTGTTTATAATTTTTATAGACCTCAATTTAATACATTTACGAGTACCTAACCAAAAGGATTACTAAATATAACGTATTTCACAAAGTGTGTAGATTTAGCTTCAAGTATCTCTATAGATTTTAGTCATTCATATAGAATTGTTATTTAAACAATGATGTTTAACATTTCACAAATTCCATTGTCCTTTATGTGAGTGAGTAGGTTTGTTTCATTACACACATTTAACATCCTTTTTCGCGTTAAAGTGTTATTTGTTCTTGGTTGGCTTAAGAGTTGTAGTATTGTTTGTGGAAGTTGAAAAATGTTTATTGTTTTAGGATTGAAAGAAAAATGTAATTTCAATAAAGTCGCTGTAGCACACCTGGCATATTGTTGCAAGTGAAATGCATTTATACAGATTTACAACAAAGTATAAAGTGTATGTTTACACCTACGTCTATAAAAATATATTTATCTATATATATTTTTACAGTGTGATCAAGGTTAGAGAATGTTTTGTTATTTGATTTTTCTTAAAGTATTGATTTAAAAAATTCGCCCTTGTAAAGCTTCATGTTATTAAATTTAGCTAAAGGGATAACTCAACTACTTCGTTTTAAATAAAAATATTTAGTGAAATTTGTATATCCAACGGATGCTTCTGTAAGCAAGATACGAGTATATAATATAAAAATTATATATTTCAAAAATTAAAATCAAAGATATTTCACGAGAAAACTATAAGTTTCAAAGTGTTGAAGCTCAAAAAAAATTTCACTCAAATATTTTTAAAATTTTAAAATATCTTCTCTTATTCACAAATGTTATGCAATATTATTCGTTTGTCAAAAGAAAAAAAATTTAAGATTCATCTAAAAATTTACCAATTGGCTTAAAATCACTTGTTGAGTCAATTGAACAATTACAGTCTGTCCGTCTGATCGTCCTTGTATGTCCTGAAATCATAACATGATAAATAGATAAACAATTTTCTTATACGTTTTATATATGTATATTGTATCTCCCTATTTTCAAGGCCTCATAATATGAATTAAAAATCTGATCTCTAAAAATATCATAGATAATTGATTTCATTAGCTTCCTAATAACGGGGTGGAAAGTTTGTACTTCAGCAAGAAGTCTTGTAAGTGGCTCGGAGAGAGTCTATAGTTTGCAAATGTATTTTTCACTAAGCTTCCTAAACTCGTCTTTCGCTTACGGTACCTCTTTCTTATGCACCATGGTGCACTAGTCTCAAGAATTTTTGATTGTACTATCTGTATAATATCAAAGCTCGTATTACTGTCTGTTCCCCATAGTTAGATGCTATATGTCCAAATTGGTTTCAATACGATTTTATGTAGCATGACTTTATTGTCAAAGCTTAAGTTTGGCTATTGATTAACCAGTGAAGACTAAAGGCTTTTAACTCCATACGAAGTCTCTTGGCTTCTATATGACTGCGCCAAATAAGTTTCTTGTCTAAGTAAATTGATTGGGGTATATTTATACCAGTAAATGTAACTCGTATCCATCAGTGTTTCTACCGTATATTCACCTGTCGAAAGTAACTATTTAGTTGACTAGATACTATATGTGGGTTTTTATGAGAACTGAGTATTGCTGTATCAAATGTAGATATAGTTAGTAGTTAGAAGTGTAAATTAAATACAGAGTTAGACCAAGAAAACTTCCCTGTGGAACATTTGCTTCACTTGTTCAATTGTTCCATGTTTTTTACGAAAACAAAACTGTTGAACTGGGACGATATTTCTATCATTCAATAAATGTATAATTTTCATTTGAAAGACTTTCTCGGATAGCTTCGACAAAAAAGAAAGTAGGCTAATAGGTATATAGGAAGATGGTATAGTCAACAATGGATAACAGTTCCTATATAGAACCCTACCCGAAATTAATTTTGACCAACATGTACAATGGCATATATATATATATATATATATATATATATATATATATAAATAGGCAGCTAGGACAAGCAAATTTTATTGAGTATGCTTGCTAAGGTCTAATTAAATGACTATCAGTGCTGCCAGTTTAGCTACTATTTCTATTTTGCTTTTAGCCTCGTAATTTTCGTTTTAGCTTCTAGTTTTTTTTAATGGCTAAAGTGTCTCTATTTCAATAAGGAATAATTTTAATTTTCTTTTAGCCTAGAAATTTTCGTTTTAGCTTCCAGTTTTTTTAATTTTTAAAATTTTTTAAAGTGGCTGTATTTCAACAAAGAAGAATTAATTTTTTATTCCCTATTACTAATTTTATTTTTACAGAATTATGAGTTTAAGCATCCGGATCTATATTTATAGTCTATAGTATTTTCTGTAAAGGCAACAGAAGAAGTTAATATTGCATTGCTGCTCGTGCTTGTTTAAATTTTTCATAAAATATATAGTAATAATATTAATAAATAAAATAATAAATAAAATTTAAACAAACAAACGTATTGCAATAAAATTTTGGCTCAATAAACTTGTTTTAAACCTATTCAAAAATTGACTTTTTCTATTAAAATTATTAACGGGTCGTTGAAGGCGTCGCACAAAAAATATTTTTATGTGTTTTTTATATGGTAATTAACATATGAGGGTAAATGAGAATTTTATAAAAAATAAAAAAAATTGTTAAAAATTGACGAAGTTTGGTCAGGGCTTGGGGGGAAACCATTACCCAAAGTGCTTCCAATTTTTCTTTAGAGGCATTTAAGTTAAGATTGCTTTTGAAACCATTACAAAGATTCTGTAGTCCGAAATAAAAAAATAAAAAAATATATTAGAAGTGAATGAATACTACCAACTTTTTGGAAAATAACCCCAACAAATTGAAATTTTTTAAAGTTTAAATTTCAGATTAATAAAATTTTTTATCGGATAGATATACTTATCATCAGAACTAAATTTAGAAAATAAAGTTGTATTATATAAAATTATCCTGAAGCCGATTTGGACTTATGGCTATGGAGAACCACAATTCATTCGAATATTGAGATATTGCAAAGATATCAATCAAAAATCTTATATTTCTCAAAATTCCAAAGGCCTAAGAAGAATTAGCGCGTTTTAGTGACAGATATCCCAACCGTCTTAGTAACCATTCAAATTTGTTAGCTATTAACTTACTAAATGACAGTAATGAAATACGTAGATCAAAAAGGATTTCATATACTTGACCGCCCTTATAGAAAATGAAAATGTAAATGTGTATGTTAATACTACAAATAATGTAATTTTACTTTTATTGAGTTTATAGAAGCTCAATATCTTAAGTTAATTTTTAAATTTTAACGTATTATATGATTTGCTTATTATTATTTTAAATTGTAAAATAGATTGCAAATAAAGAAGTGTTTAAAAAAAAAGAGATTTTCTTTTCACAGAAAATTTACAATAATTTTCTTTTCTGAAAAAATTAAAAATTTTTCTTTTTATAGAATTTTTTTAATATTCTTATTATAGAAGATTTTCTATAAATTTTCTTATAAAGAAGTTTTTTTAACTTTCTTTTTATAGAAAATTTTCAATAATTTTCCTTTTATGGAAAATTATCGTTGTATAGAAAATTTACGATGAAATTTTATTTTATTGAAAATTTTCGATTTATAGACATTTTTCAATAAAGTTTCATTTCATAGAAATTTTTTAATAAAATTTCTTTTTTTGTAGGAAATTTACGATAAATTTTATTTTTATGGAAATTTTAGGAATAAAATTTACTTTTATAGAAAACTTACTATATATAAATTGTCCTTTTATAGAAAATCCACAAAAAAATTTTCTTATAGAATTTTTTATATAGTTTTTTTTATATACATTTTCTAGAAAATTTTATAGAAAATTTTCAATGTAAATTTATTTGTTGAAAATTTTCAACAAAATTTTTATAAAATTTTCTTTTAAAATAAAATTTACTGAAAATTTTCTATTTAGAAAAAAATTTATAAATTTTTCGATGTTTTTTTTTAAATTTTTTCATTAATTTTTTTTTTCATGCAAATTTTTCATTATTTTTTTTTCATGCAAATTTTTCGTTAAATTTTCTTTTAATAGAAAATATTCAATAAATTTTCTTATTGGAAAGTTGCTATAAATTTTCTTCTCTTTCAAAATTCGAGATAAATTTTCTCTTTTTTAGAAAAACTTTTTTTTATTCTATTTTTAATTTATATTTTTAATTCTTTTTAAAAAAATATCCTTTTGAAAATTTTACCTTTTACTTTTTATTTTCACATGTATGTCAGCCTGCAATAATCAATCTTAAGCTAGTCAAATATTTGACCAAAATAACGTAACCACTATATAAAATATATCCTAATTTTTCTTTTTTAATGGAAAAAAATTTTTTTATCACTAATAATAACTGACATTTTATCGAATTTTGTTTGACGCTATTTTCTCTTAAAAAACATTTGCAAGATCAAGCAACAGAAAACTATATTTTCGTAAAACTAGTGGTCACGAAATTTTGGTCAAATATTTGCCAAATGTGAACATAGCTTTACACATGAAATAATCGTTATATAGATAAAACTATACCCCATCCAAGGTAAAAATATCTACCCAGTTTTTCTCCGGGATGTTTTCTCTCAAAATGAATTCAATATATCGAAAGCTTTAAAGAATATTATAAAAAATTTACAAAGGTTATACCAACCGAATATGGATGTCAAATGAAAGCAACAAATCACTGTAACAGAATAATACTTATACTTACAAAAATTTAAGAAAATATATTTTTGAAAATTAAACCCTTTTATATTATTATTAATGAATTAATTAATTATATACTTTAAATAAAGAATATTTACCTTTCATTTTGTTCAGCAACATTTAAATAAAAACTTCTAGTATAATTCAGGGAACCTTAGCTTTCATTTGACATCCATATTGGGTTGATATAATTTTGGAAATTATTTCCTTATTTTTTAGTCGGATATTTTTTGAAGATTTAAAATCCCTTTGAATTAAAATTTGATATCCTGGAGAACTGTCTACGTAGTTTTATTATATATGGGCTCTAGTTTGATGCACATATCGATTTTTTAATGCGAAAAAGAAATTTTTGGGAAATTGTTACACGGTTTAATTTAATAAATATTTTATTCTGTTAATATAAATTGTTATTAAAAAAATAAAAATTAAATAAATAAATAATAATAATAATAATAATAATAATAATAATAATAATAATAATATAAATAAAAATAATAATAGTAATAATAATAATTTTACTTACCGTTTTAATAGATTTAATTTTAAGTTTAATTTTTTTTTTCAACTCACGAACAGATTTACTTCTTGATACTTTGAGCACAGGATCACAACTTATCAATGCAGTTCATATTATTGCATCATTCACCTTAGCAAATGTTTTTGTTTCAAAAAAATCGTAAGTAAAAATCGGGAGAAGAAAAAATCATTCGCTTACAATCCTGCATCCACGTAAGCTATAGAGGATGAAGATTGTAATTTCGTAAAAAAAAATGTGAGCTTAATGGAAATTTCTTGCTTCCATTTATAGCATACTCAAATGTGATTCAATAATGTGCTTTCAGAAGACATGAATAATTTTACTGCTTACAGATACCTACAAAATTTTCCTAGGTTAGATCATTTTCGAATGTAGTTTTGAAACAGAGCGTAAATGTTTATTTTAAAATTGAAGACCTCACACTTTGCTTATATTAAGAAAGAAAATTATAACAATTTCTTAGAAAGTATGACTCTTCAATTTGTGCTACTACACTCTTATATATTAACCAAATTGTATGAAGTTTTTATAAAACTTCAATTCTAAGGACTTGTATAGTTTTTGACCATGATTTCATTATTACACATAATTTATCATTAGTTTTATTGTATTTGTTCGTTTGTCTTGTCTCTCTATCTATGTCTGCCCCTGACTCGGCCTCTTTCCTAAAAACAAAAAAATTACAACACCAACTAGCCTAACATCAATACCCATAACAATTTTCTTGTCATTTTATTTTTATTGGCTTGTGCTTCCTGCTGTGTGTGCGTATTGTTTTTATCACCCAGTGGCATTTGTTCGTAGAATTGACACCTTTCAAAGCAAAAAAAAAAAAACAAAAACAAAAACAACTTAGTAACAAAGTATGAAAACCTTGCAATTCACTTCTATGCTGCCAGTTTAATACTTTAAGATGCAGAACGACAAAGTGTCTGTCCTTCCGTTTATATTATTTCTGTCCGCTCTTTTGTTGTTGTATTTGGATTTTGAAAAAAAATATATGAATGCAACAACTTGGCCCTTGTCTTTTGTATTCACACTGCATAAACTATATGTTAAAGTGTAATTGTTGTTGTGTGTGCAGTTAGTGAATTACCTAAGATTTGTGCCAATTGTGCATGGTGTTGTTGTTCCATTTGTTAGTTTTGTTGTTGTCGAACAACGCGCCAACTTGTCTAGCTTGTTCAAGTAGATTTTTTTCATCTTTTCTATGTTACTTTGTTGTTGTTTGTTGCACGTCGCTTGTTAATGTTGTTCATCGCTGTTATTGAGGTTGTCCTGTTTATTATTGTTGTTAGTGCTGCTGCTGATGATGATGGTGGTGTTGTGTTAATACTGTGCAGCATTAACTTAACAATTGCTGTAAGTTCGTATTTAGTTCGTGATTTTTGTAGTGTTGTATGCATTATGGGTTTTCATTTCTTTTATGTAGCATTTGTTGTTTTGTTTGGTATTCCGTTCATATTGAGTGGATTTTTTTTCTTTTTATGTTAAAGAATATAAAAATGCATTCATCATTTTCATTTCAGTGTCATTTTGAAAAACAAGAGATTTCCTTTTATCTTGTTTTATATTGTAGATTTTTTAAGAATATTTAAAAGAACAATTGTTCCGAAGGTGCCAGGTGTGGAATTCCAAGGAAATACAATTTGCATACAATTTAAAATATTTATCTTCTTTTGATTTATTTTTTCAGAATTTTAAGTATCACTTTTGAAAAATTTTTAAGGATTATTAGTCAGAAAGTAAAAATTTTGTATCTAAAAATGTTGTATATTGCGATATTATGTTAAAAAGTAGGTTTTAAGATTGTCTTAATTATGTCATATTTGCTATTAGGGGATGCTACTTAATATCCTCTTTTACAGAAATAATTTACAAATTTGGATGTTTTTGTTTTTAATTTATTAGTAGCATGTAATTGTTTTGTGTATCCTTCAGCACCCATAGTCGGAGGGCTACTATATAGAACTATCTTCTGAAAATTACTTTAACTTGCATAAAATTCACATGATTGTTGACATCAAAATATGATGTATCATATAATCAATCATTATAACCAAACGTTTTCAAAAAAACAAAATAAGAAAAATTTAGTCGGTCAAGATAGGCCATATATGAATGTATATTAGACTTTTGAAATTTGACCGTAAATCTTCCTAGAAACGATCATTGGGTTGCAAAAAGATATTGTATGATATATTAGAGAAATCGGATATCGTATGATATATTAGTGAAATCGGATATCGTTAATCTGTGCCGCTTAGGACCTGAAGTTTGTAAAAAAATTTAGCTATTAAGTACTTTGCTTTGTAAAAAATTCTAAAAATCATAATATAAACAAAACTATCTATCAAACAACAGATATAAAGAGAAAAATCGGTAAAAAAGACTGTTTTAGAACTCCAGTTTCAAATTTTTAAAATTTTCGTTAAACAAATTTCAAAAACGTTTAAATAAAACTGTGACAACACTAAAGGAAAAAAAATTTTAAGAAAAATTAGTCAGTTTCTCGTACGACTAAGCCGCACCTGCGATATTAATTTCGGATTTCGGCAAAAAGGCATTTTTGCTTCTTTTAGTTATAAAGTCAACTTTTTTCTATTGATATCCAGACTAAACGACCTTATTACACAGTAAGATAAACCATATCTCAGAAGGTATATTCTGTAGTTTTTATGAAAATTGGACAAGGATAATTTTTAAAATGAATAGGTAAAAATAAAAGTTAAAAAGTCAAAAATATTACAAATTTTTAAGGAAAATATCAAGAGAAAATATTTTTTTATCTGGATTTGGATGCAATATTTCTGTAAGGAATTTTGATGATTTAACATGACTTTGTTTGTCAAAATGAGGTAATTATCCTTTTATTTGTTCACTATATTAATTAATAACATTTGCTTTACAAATATTTAAGAAAAGGTGAGTTTAAAAAACGCTGAACCCAAGCTCATTTGAGGATTAAATTTGCCTTTTTTACTACTAATGTCTTTAGGTCACATTTCCATGAAATAAGTTTTCGTTATGTTTTCCTCAAAATTTTAAAATATTCCAAATTTTAACTTTCGACCTTCGTGTTTTGAAGATCGTTTTTGTTAATTTTTCCTAAAAACTTCACAGTGTATTTTCTGAGATATGATTTACCTTATTGTGTAATAATTCTTTTTAGTCTGAATATCTGTTCTAAAAAAGTTGACTTAAAATTTAAAAAACCGCAAAAAATGCTTTTTTTCCGAAATCCGCAGAATTAAAATCGCAAGTATGGCTTAGTTATACAAGGTATTGACCTAATTCTTTTTTAGTTTTATTTCCCGTAATATTTCCTATAAAACTGCATGATTCTGTTCAAAGTTTTTTTTTAAATTTGTTTAACAACATTTTTATAAGTTTGAAATTTGTATTTTGAAACACTTTTAAAAAATCAAATCAAAAAACGCGGAACGGATTAACGATATCCGATTTCACTAATATTTAGACAATTCCTTTTAAAAATCCAATGAACGATTCTAGAGTGAGTTATGGTCAAATTTCATATGTCAGTAAATATTGGTGTAGTCTACTATACATATGCATATGTATGCGCATGCGGAGGATCTCACATATATGGAAAATGAGGTAAATTGTGGACCGATTCTTAATAAATTTGGGAGGGTGACACTACTAAACTTGTTAATGTCAAATATTATTTCGATACTAATATTTATGTGAGATATTTTCACGTTAAAGTGATTTTCGGAAATGGGGTTATATGGGAGTTATTTATATTTATGGACCGATCTTCCCAAAAATTTGACACATTGACTTATGTTTTCAGAGAGCTTATTTGAACTAAATTTCACTAAAATTGTAATATATTTTGAGACATTTATAAGCGGCAAAAACCTATTCCGGATGGACAGTTTTATGGGGCTATATGAAATAATACAACGATCATAACAAATTTAAATAGATTTGTTCCTTGTATCAAAGTAATCATGTGTGCTAAATTTCGTGAAATTAGCTTTAAAATTTCATCAAAGAAGCTTAGAAAGAACTGGTTTACGTGGGAACCGATTTAGCTAATATTAGGCATATATTTTGAACCAATTTATCTCAAATTCAGCACATTTGTATATAGTCCAAATATATGTCAATGTTGCAATTTTGGTCGCAATATTGTTAGAATTGTACGAAAAATGTAATTTTAAAAATTCAGTTCATATAGGAGGTGGGCAAGTCCTTCACCCGATTGATAAAAACATTGGTTAATTTACTTTAAGGTGATTTACGAAAAAAAAAACTTATATGAGAGCTATGGTCATTTATGGACCAATTCTTGTAAAATTCGTCACTTTGTTTTCTACTCGTATAAAACTTTTTTGTATCAAAAGGAATCTTATTAATAATATCTGTATAAAATGTATGCAAGTAAAAGTGAATTTAGAAAGAGACATTTATATGGTAGCTATGATCAATTATAGGCCGATCGTGAAATTTTGTAAAAAGATATATACTTATATAGAACTTATTTGAGCCAAAATTAATTACAATATTGTTATATTTATGTAGTTAATGAGCGTGAAATACCTATTCGGGGAGCGCATTTATATGGGGTCTACATGAAATAATGGACCGACTATGACCAGTGTTAATAAGGTTCATCTAGCAAAAGGTCATATACCAAATTTTATTGATTTACTTTTAAAATTGCGACTTATAGTTTGATTACAAAGTTTCCATGAACAGGCAGAAGGACGGACATCATTAAGTATTCTCAGAAAATGATCTTGAAAGAGCGGTGAACCTTAAGATGAAGGTCCAACGTTTTCTCTTCTCGTTTTTTTTTTGTCACAAACATCAGTACAAACGAATATTGACGCAACTACCTATGATAGCGTATGGTAGAGGTTCCAAAAGCGTTTAAATTTCAGAACGAGTGCTAAAATTTCAGAACGAGCCGCTGCAATTTTGAAGTAACAAATTAGCTATATCACACCAAACTCAAGGTTTGAAATATGACAATTTTAATGTGTTTCTCAAAATATGTTCCAAGTTAAATCCCAAGATTGAATTTTAAATTTGATATCAAATGTTATTTTAAAATCAGGCTAAGTTTGAGAAAAAGCTAAATATTTATTTTGTTAAAAAATTAAATATTTTTGTTATTTATATTTGTACAAATGAAGGTATTTGAAATAAGAATTGCTTGTGATATATTTGAGATCGTTTTAACGATTTAAAATTTAAAAATTTTGGGGAAAACTTTTTACCAAAATTCAAAATTTATGAGAATTGGTGTGTTTCGAAGTTTGATGTACTTGTTCTGAAAATTTTCCATTAACTTTAATCACTATAGATGTTAAAATTATCAAAATTGAGATACTTTATGGTTACATAGTTTGACCTTCGATTTCAGTTCATACAAAACTAAATTTTTGAGGAAAATCATAGAAACCTGAGCGAAAGAGTATTGGATTAATGATTACACAGTGCAACAAGAAAAAATTGAGTCAATAATTCGAGAGCAAAATGAAAGCGTACTAGTAGTCAAGCAAAACCCCCAATAGGTTTTTCAAAATTAGTTCGAATTTCGGTTTTAAGACTTCTTAAAGTTCCAATCTTTCGAAGCCCTTTTTTTAAATATTTGGAAATAAAATTCATTTAAATTATGTAATTAAAATATTATAAGTTATTGTTATTATAAGTATAAGTTGTCTTAGGGTTGCTTTGTTGCTTGGTAGTGATAAAAAATATCATACTATAAAAAACATTAACAAAAACGAGGCGTGGCTCCCATATATATGAAATTTTATAATATACAATATTTTATATTCCTCGTATATGTTAAATTTTATGTTAATTCTAACTAAAAACTGGGTATGGCATCCAACTTATATTTTAGCCCATAGTTTTTTACACAAAATACTTGATATATTTGCTAAATTTCATTTGAACTTTCAAAACAATAATTGTTTCTAAAAAATGGGCCAGGCATTTTTAATAATTTTATATCCTGTATTTGCTTTCGGAGAATGAATATAATCTTGTTACTAAAATAGGCGTAAAAAGAAAGGGGCATTTACCAAAAATCTTACATAATATCTAAGTGAAGTTACATACTCTTTAAAACAGTAAGTACCCATAAATACATCGAAATTTACTGATTTAAATGTTTTTTATTTACCCACATAATGAAAAATGTGCTCCAAAATATTCGAAGTTTGAGAACCCATAAAACCGATATTCCAACTAAATTTGCAAACAACTTCTAAGATTTTATTAATCTGACGGCATACTTTTATTTCGCATTGGAATAGGGGCAATATTTGATGACTAAATAATTCGGTAGTGTCTTTTAGATTAAAATTCTTGACAAAGATTAAAACTTAAGTGCAATAATCTGTCGATATCGATAATTTTAGTGTTTTTAAATTATGAATATCATATTACTAAGATTTTTTAAGTATGGAGAAATAAATAGATTTGTGTCTAAACAAAAGGTCTTCGCAAACTCCCTACAATATTCGTGCGAACCACTTTGGGTTGCGGACCACCATGTTAGAAACGTTGGTATAGGGTATAATAACTCCATAAAGATATCTTTCAGAATAATATAAATGTTTTTTTTTTTTTTAAATTATTCAAATTGTATATTTAAAATACACCTTTGATTTTAAGTTGCTAGTAGGTGCGTGGTATAGAAAAAAGCTTTTTTTTAGCTCACATATCTCTTAGGCCCCCTTTCGGAAATCACTAAGAATAAATTAACAATTCTCTACGATTCAATCATTTTGCAATTATTCGTCCTTACTAATCGTTTAGCACCAAAATTTAATGTAAACTCTTCGCAATTCAATATCAAATAAAAACAGGTAGATTTTCATCAAACAACACTGTCAGACCTAAACAAGACTTTGATTTCTAAACATCTGTTTCTACTACGCATTGTTATCTGATGTGCAAAAGAACTTAAATATGACTGTCCTTTCATAAGGATGGTTTAACTCTATAAATCAGCACCTGCACTGAAGTACTTCCACAAAAATACAATGAAAATAATAAAAAGAAGCGCCTTAACTGTTCATTCTGTAGTTTTTCTATTTTCTATTCATCGAGAAAATCTACCACACTGTGGTACCCTGAAGAAAATAACTCTGCAATTTAAATTCATTTATTTTCTTATACATTTTACATTTAGCCAAATAGAAAACTATTCTATAATTTGTTGTTTCTTTTATAATTTGTATTATAATTATCTTCTAAATACTTGTAAATATTTTCTTTGACAAAATGTTTGAATTTATACAAACTTGTTAATGTGCTGTTTTATATATATATATATTTTGTTCAATGCAATGACCTTTTATAAATAGGTTGCAATTTTCCTGCATGTAAGAATTTGTATGAAAGGTTTTTAAGTTACTCCCTTAAAGAGCCACCATGTAAATTTTCAGGTGTTTAGTTTATGTCCTTAAATACTATTGAACATTTAGTTTTAGTGAGAGTATTAGTTGTTATTGTGTATTATAGTCATTTTTATTTTAGTTAAAAGGTTGATGAATGTGTCAGTTTTAGTATGACAGTACTGAATATTCGTCACACTGTTAAGATGAGAAAAAATCTTTCGTTGAACATCTGGTTCAAGTTTAAGGCACATCTGGAATTAGTTATTCTTTATTATTTAAAGTGAATTACTTTTAAATACAAGGTACTTGAGTTGTGTATGAAATTTTTATTTTTTTTGGGTGACTATAAATTTTTTGAATAGATTTGGCTTAAAAAAAGTAACAGATAAAAAACTGCCGCTTATACAAATATATATATATATATATATATATATATATATATATATATAGTTTTTCTTTTCAAATTGCAAGTCTAAAATCAAATGAAAATTAATGAGAAAATTTATCATACACTTTTTGTAACTTATTTATGTTGAAATCTATAAACTCACTAACGCAACTAGTGGAATAATAAAAATAAAAAAATAATATTTCCTACAAGTGGCCTTGTGCAAATAGATTTTATATAAAAAGGAACTAACTAATAAAAACCCTTTAAAACTAATATAATATTTATGTAAACAAACTTAAGTCAAATAGTCATATGCAAACTTCCTTTTAAAAAATAATAAAAAATTATAAACCCTTAAGAGTGTTTTCAAAAGAACACCATTATTTACTCTGATTAAAACGAGACGCATAACAAGTAAATCACACATTTTTAAAGGTGCAAATGAAGGTGCATAAACATAAAGTATTATTCATTTGTTTCGATTTAAGAACAAATGAAAACAAAATAATCATACACTTCTAAATAAACATTTCAAAACTTACATATAAATACATATATGTATGAAGAAGACTATGATTTCAATTTATAATAAAAATTTAAATAAATCATATAAATGGAAAGGTGGTTGGAATATTATTAGTTGGAGGAAAATATAATTTCATATTATGCAGACAATGTACAATGGAAATTTAATAAAATTAATAATATTTAATTTTTTCAATTTCTTAATTTTGTATTGAACCTTTCCATTCATATGTTCTAATTCAAAAGAATTAGATATATGTAGCACATTTATTTATATTATAGATTTTCAACTGAAGAATATAAACATAAACTGTTTTTGGTTAAGTTAAGTTTTAAAAACTTGTTGACATCTTTGCACAAATAGCTTTTCGACAAATTCTCTTATACGGAATAGTTCCACTTAAGATTTCAAAGACGGTTGTATGTTGATATATGCCCAGTTTTAATTAGAAATATATGTTCTCTTCTATTAATTTGTTTGACTTTATTAAGACGGCATCATACGAATTTAATTTGTTTACTAGTTTCCTTCATGTCTTGATGGATATGATATAGTTGCCGACTGAACGCGGATCGGTTAGGAAGGAAATTTTATAAAGAGTTTAGCCTTTTTGAAGCTATATCTAACCTTTTATTCAAAAGCGAAGAAAAACGTTTCGTATTTATTATTACCAATTTTATTTTTCATAATCATCCATTTAAACATTTTTTGTGTATTTTACGTTTTTATCTTTAACAAAAAAACTTCGACTGCGGCTCTTCATTCTCTAAATAAAACCTAACTAGAATAATTTTTGATACTTAGTAAACGCATAATAGTTAGTATTTTTTATTTTGCTATTAATGAATATAATTAAAAAATATTCAAGCGAAAAATCGCCCAATTACTTCAAAATGGTTAATAGAAAACTAATTACAAACCAAAGATGACAAAGAAATCTCTTTTATAAAACACTCAGACTTTTTAATTTTTTAAAATTTATATATAATTTTGGATAAATTTTAATTAAATAAAAATAAATTAATAAATTAATTTATTTTTTATAGAAAATTCCAGTAAATTTTATAAGCACAAATTTTTTGTTAAATATTCTATTTATAAAAATACTGTATTGTTTTCCATTTATTAAAATATACAATTTTGGTAAATTTTCAATTAGTATTGTAGAAAAATTCAACAAAAATATTCTTTTTATATGACATTTTGACAAACTTTCTTTTAGTCGGAAATTTTTGATGAATTTTCGTTTCATAGGAAATTACGGATAAATTGTATTATATATGAAACTTTCGAAAAGAATACGATATAACTCTTAAACTGATTATGGGACATTAAAATGTACTTTAGCAGAATTTTTTGGAAATTTTGTAGTGACATCGCGTGGCGTACACGCGATTATCGGTGACCTTTAACAGCGTGCATAGCACGCCAAGAGTAGCTATATGCCAAAATTCGCTTTCGTCTATCAATTCTATGCTCGAACTTTTTCTTCCTCGACTACACCATATTTTCATAGTCTCTATAAGGCGTTAAAACACTATGATAAAAGAGCTTTGAAATCGGGTAAGAAGTAAAAAATATAAAAGCGTTTACAAAAATCTACAGTCTGAATTGCTCAAACTTGATACCCTATAAGTCCACTTCTAAAAGAGTCAATAAATTCCTCTTTAACTATAAAATTTGCGAATCGATATAACAACTTCTTAGAGTTTTTTCATACAGGATTTCACAGAAATAAAAAAGGTGTACTTTTACTCCACAGTGAATATTCACTTCTGAAGTGTGGAAATTTTGTACTGAATTTTGATTAAAATAAAGTTATAGTGCAATATATTATTTTTAGTGAAAAATAAAATTTTCTTTTTGAATTTTATCATCCTTTAATATACAATTTTTTAGAAAATATTAAAAAGGTAGAAATTTCTAAAGAATGCATCTAAAACGTTATTTTTGAATTATAAAATATCATTTACAATAATTATGGTAATAAACTTTATACTTTTCTTTAAATCAATAAAATCCGACGTGTAGTTATTAACTTATGAACACTTAAATACATCCCAGCAAAAGCTTTGCTTTCCTAGTAAGCTAACAGGTATAATTGGAAAAAAAATAAACTATTAATTTTTATATATATTAATATACATATTTAAATATTTTTATTCATGTTGTATTTTTAAACCCTAGGGGTACTCAAAAATATGTATCTAAACGAAAACAAAAATAAAAAAAATTTGCCGTCAATGAGATTTGAACTTGGGCACAAATTAACCATTCAATTTTATGACTAAATTCTTAATCACCATTACACAAAATACTTTTTTTTAGTATAAAATATATTTTTGAAATTTTGTGAAAAAAAGTGACAGCTCAAAATGGGGTTGAACTAATAACCTACTGATTGTTAATCCAGCGCTCTAGCCATCTAATCCACGTGGTTGCAATATTACTGTGCTATTATAATTTCTTATTTATGTAATATAGAATTGGTAAATAGTAATGACCCCTTATTACCAAAAAACTACTTTAATAAGTAGTTGCCATTACCGAAAACCAAAAAGCAAAAACTTTTTGGTTCTCGGTTTTTGCTATTACAGAATGACAATAACAAAAAATAAAAATAAAAAAATAAAAAATAAGAAATTATGAAAAAATTTAATTTTTATATGAAAAAATGGGTGGTCATTATACTAAAAAATATTAAAAATAGTTAAGACATATTAAAACAAAATTAAAATCGAAGAATTAGAATTTTGTCAAAAATACATTGTAAAACTGCTATTGAATTACGAGTGCATTTTAAAATAAAAATTCGTTCGACAATAAATGTGGGAAACAATAACAAAATTTTAAATTGATTTTTTGTTTTCATTATAAATTATAGAAAAAAATTTTTCATTTTACACCGTGGACACGCCGATTAACATTTGTAGGTACGTACTTAGTCGAATTTTTTAAAAATTTATATCGTGAACAAAATCCTGATTTTTTTGTTTTTTGAAATTGGCAAAAATAATAGTGAGAAAGATTAAATGGCTTCAAAGGTTATATGCTTACCAAATATGAGCAAAATTTAATTAACCTTTTTAAAAAAAGATATACATTTTTTTTATAAATCTCTCATGAAATGAACGATATATTTTTAACGAAAAATAAAATTTCAAGAAAAAATTAAATTTTTAGTTAAAACTAATTAATGGTGAAAAGCGGTCTTTTCACTGAAACTTGTGTTGTCGATTTATTTTTCAAAATAAAAGTTTTATTGGTCAAAAAATAAATATAAAAAATAATTATACTGTGTAGTCATAAATTTTAACAAGCTGGACGAAAAGCTAATTCCAGTATGCTGAATTTAATGGTGGCAAACATTTTTCGAAGTTAGTGCTCGTATTCGCCATATTTATTATTGAAGTACCACAAATAATAGAAAATTATAAATAAAAGGACATTATTTATGCAAATGAAATAATAAATTAAATCAATTTCAACCAGATTCTTAATATATTTTTACTTTTGTTTGAAAAGTTGCAATTTAGTGTTTAAAATATATTTGTTAATAAGAATTCATGATCCTATACTTCAATAGAATCTTAATTGTTGATTTGGTTGAAATTTTACAACTTAATTATTAAATTTATGAAAGAAATAGTTTACACCATTGAAATTAGCGTCATCGACTTAGTTTAAGCCAATGGATTCCATCTTGTAAAAAAAAATAATTCTCATTTTGGAGCACAGTGGTATCTTACCTCTTCACATCTCGACAATTACTTACGGTCCGTTAAAACTAAAAAGTATTTGTAAAATCTAAGTCCTCATTATACCTGAAATCTCCAAACAAATATTAAACATTTAATTTTTCTAATTTTAAATTTGAAAAAAGGTTCACCAATAACATCAAATTATAATAAAAAGATATGGAAAATTCCTTTATACCAACCCAATACACTTTAAATCTATTATAAATACAAAGGCAAAAAAGGGGTTTACTAACAAAGTATTTATTATTGGCACAGCTGGTAATGAAAAGTGTACTTTACTTTATTGTATTTGTAAAATAGCAAACAATAGTGTGGTATATGAGGTTTGTAGTGATAAAAATCATGAATATAATAACATATCTCATATTTATTTATCACATATATAAATAAGTATTTGAAATATCAAAAGAAATGTAAAGGAATCTGAAAATATCAAAAAAGAGTTTATTGGGTAGGGCTAAACATATGCAAAATTATAAATAAATACTTAAACACAAATGAAAAGGAAAATTCTTGTTTCAAATTAATAAAACCTAAAAAAAAAGAATTTCATTGTTAAACAAACAAGAATATGTATTTAAGACATTCATGAAACACGTGTTGATTGTGATATTTTTCAAGACAAACTTGAAAAAATGTCGAGCAATGTTCAAAAAATTAATACTTGTTTTCATACAAACACCTTGCCTTAAACTCATTTTCTTAGATAAAGGAATATAATGCACATGTCTTTTTTCAAATATTAAAATACGAAGAAGCTTCCGTTGTTATTTTTTTATTTTTGGAAATGTTACGTATAAAAAAGGGGTGCTTAATTTTGAATTTTAATAGGGGGTTTGCTTACGTTTTTCATAATTACAGGAAAACTATAGTTTTGTGTCCTTAAACATTCCTTTAAAGGGGGTTGAAAAGTTTAACTTCAGCAACATATGCCTATTTTTATTTTGTTGCTTAATTATGCCAAGGAATTTAGAATTTTTTATTGCGTTAATGTAAAAATTTTAATTTTGGTATACACCTTGCTTAAATATATTTATGCTCTGTTGCATATTTGGGATGGAAATGCAAGGACACAAGTGCATATATAATAATGCCTCTTTGAAGTAAAATATCTTGTAAAAAGTTAATGAATTTTTGACAATAAATTATTTGAGAATTACATATTTAAATAGGATACCAATAAATAAATTTGTTCATAATTTATTTGGAGTTACATTATTCTAAATGAATATAAAAGTATTTGAATTTTATTTAGAAATATATGTTTGGGAACAAGTAGATAATAATATGGTATTAACAAGTTAAAATGTAATATTCGAATCCATATACCCACCATTTGCGGCTTTTTAAAATTTTTCCCTATACCGGAGGTGGGCGGACCAATCCCATTTTTTGTTTTCGAGTTTGCATTGGTCCTTGGTCTATTTGTATAAAATGTAGTTGATATTTCACCTTATATAGGAGGTGGGCGGTATAGAGGGCAGACCACAACCATTTTTGGTTTCCGACTTTCGAATTTCGTTGATGTACATGCTTTTTTGTAAAATATATCGGCCGAAAAACCGCCATCGTGTTTTCCTAGTATTACCTTATCAACAGACAGATGGACGAACATCGTTAGATCGTCTTAAATGTTCCCGAGGACCCAGAATATATATATATATATATATATATATATATATATATATACACACTTTACTTTATACACAGAATGCTGAAAGCTGATCCGTCTTACTAACCACTTACTAACCAGAGGGATAAATAAAAAATTTCTTGGCAGAAAATTTTAATCTAAAAAATAAAAATATTTTTTTAGCAAGCTCAAAATTACTTTTGAGATCTATTTTGAAAGAAAACTCGGAGTCTTTTTTGACATACTATACTAGATTCCTGATTCCGAATCACTGATAGGGAATTGAAGATGTTTTTTTTTATTTAATATTTAAAATATTTCATATCAATGCGCTTCATTTGAATGATTATCCTACCAATTTTTTCAGCGGAAAACAATGTTATACATTGTTTATTCAAATATTTCAAATTCCAAAAGACTTCATATATGTATATCTATCTGTCTATCTGTTAAAGACTCGAAAGAAAAGACGAAATTTGGTCAAATATTATTTAGCTCTGGAGGAAGGAGAGAGAATTTGAATTTACACACTTTTTAAGCTTCCGAAAAGACCAATGCAGGCTTATTATTCTGAATATTGATTTCTAGAGCCATAAAAGCGAGGTGATGTGATAGATATAGTTGTGATGATGAACACTAGATTCAACTTATGCATAATTGAGAACGAAGAAATAAACTGGTTTCTGTATATAGTTGAGTACAACTTTAACGTTTGCCCTAATTGCCCCTTTTTCAACCACCTGGTCACTTTTTTGGCCCCTTTTTAAAATGGAACTAAATGGCGACTTTTTAAGGCCATGTTATTTGAAATATCTCGACCCATTATATATTAATTCCAGCGAAGAAATTAATTATTTTGAAATTATTTCAGGATATAGTGCTTTAAAAAAAGACCCCGAAGAATTTACTGTGAAAAAATTAAAGCTAATGATAAAATTTATAAAAAACTATTTAAAATATCAGATGGCGAATCATTTTACACCGGATTAGGAAAATTAAAAAATATATTTAATGAATACTTATATCGTAATTTTACCTTGGCTCTTTTTTCAAAATTATTACTAATGAAAAATAAATTTCCAGCAGACTTAAGGTAAATACTAGTGAATTCACGCCTTCAGTTCTAAATTTGTTAGACGGGAATTTGTAAAACTTGAGTCTGAGTACAGACCTCATACAAGCATTAGGTTTGACCACTTTAGTCGCCAATTGCCCTTTTTTCAACCACCCGTTTTTTAAAATGAAACTAAATGGAGACTTTTTAGGACTGTGCTAAATACCGAAAAACTAAGTTGTTTCAAATATCTCAACCCATTATATACTAATTCCAACGAAGAAATTAATTATTTTAAAATATATTGATATAAAAGAGACACCGAAGAATTTATATATGAACTGAAACTGTTAAAAACTAAAGCTAATTATAAACCTTATGAACAAGTATTTAAAACATCAAATGCCGAATCTTTTTGGACCGGGTTCGGAAAATCAAAAATATATTTGATGAACACTTATGTCCTAATTAAATTTTTTACTTTGAATTTGAATTAATAAAAAAGAATTTTATGTTAACTATTTTTATGAATAAATCTTTATTTTTGCAATAATAAAAATTATTAAGAATAAATTACTCTGTTATTGAATAGTAGTTTTTCTTAAAATACAATATTTTTTGTTTTTATCAAATAAACTAATTTTAAGGAGTTTTTTAGGTACCGAAGCAGTTGCCCCTTTTTCAAAAAGTCTCTTTTTTGGACACTTTTTAAAAATTCTCAACTTTAAATCTGCATACAAGTGTAAAGAATTTTAATGAATAAAAGGATACTTCTATGTTAACTACTTTTATGGATAAATATTTATATTTGCAATAAGAAGTTATTATAAATAATTTTTTTTATTAATAAAATTGAATTTAATAGTTTTTCTTGAAATAAAATATTTCTTGTTTTTGTTTTTATCAAATAAAAAAAAATTAAGGAGTTTTTTAGTTTTAAAGCAGTTGGCCCTTTTAAAACAAATCAACTTTTTGGCGATTTTTTTTAAATCCCCTTTTAGGGAAGCTCAGAAATAGACTTTAAAGCACCTAACTCAATTTTCAGTAGTATTTGAATATTAAGAAAATCAGATGGAGAAATATCGACCATATCAATTTGGCACTATATCAGCGACCTGTTATTAAATAATATTATATATCGGATTTCGAGTGCTAAGTTTTCATTGTGAACATTGTCGATTTTGATTCATATATTTCACTAGCTGAACTGAATGGATTGATTCGTGATTTGGTAGCAGGAGTAAAAAATGTTTGACTCTCTAATAAACGTCAATATAAATGGAACTAAAAATTACGCACATTCCCGGTTTTCAAAAGAAAAATAACGTATACATCAGTAGTGGAATCAATGATTGATTTTAATTTATGAATACAGAGTTCAAAATTCTATGATCGAATCGAAAAATCTAAGAATAATACAAAATATTTAAAGACTACGTTCCTTCTCGAAAATTAATCGACAAAGACGAAACAACAGAAATTGCTTTTGAACATATTCCAGTTTATTTACTAAGGATGTGTAAAGATGTCTGACGACATAAGGATCTTTTAATTCTTTTGCCCAGCGCTTAACAAAGCAAAGTACACAACTTGCTTAATAACAGTTATTTGTATATGAGTGTTAAAAGTTAGTTTCATATCAAAAAGTACTCCCAAATTTGTGACACTATCAACTGTATTCAACTCAACACCATCAAGGTTGTAAGCAAATATATTTGAAGTACGGCTATGATAAACCATGTGTGCATTTTTTGAGATTTAATTCCATTAAGTTTTCATCACATCATTTGAAAAAAGACAATTTAAATCAGACTGAAAAAGTATTTGATTAATTAGAATAGTAATTGTTTTAAATAGTTTAACATTATCTGCATCAATATTTTCCAGTGATGAATATTTATAGGAAGATCATTAATAAAAAGTAGGACTAGGATCGGACCAAGCTTACTACCTTCAGGAATCCCAGATATAGTATTTATATATTCAGATTTACAGTTGTTATACGAAACTCACTGTTTTCTTTGTTTTCAATGGGGGTAGATTCATTTTAGAAGAATTTCGCTTAAGCCGATAGCTTTAAGTTTCATCTTTAGTAGTTTAGTTTTAGATAAACTTTATTCAAATGTCTTCCTGAAATCAGTATATACCACGTACATCGAAATATCTTTGTATACCAGCATTTATATAGGATGGCAATTCTATCAGGTTAGTACATGTCGAGCGAACTTTACAAAAACCATGCCGATAAGACGATATTGTTTATAACAAATGGCGGGTTACCACATCACAATTTTCTCGAAAAGTTTTGGTATTCAGATCTTACTCCTGATTTATGGATTAGAACTATGAATGAGAGTTTCCAGTACAATGTGAAATAGCCATATTTAAAAGAACTGATAAATATACAAGTTAGCGGATATGATAACATTTCAGCACAATCTCTCACGATGATACCAGGAATACCATCAGGATAAGGATTGGTAAATTTTTTTATATTTCTTACATTTTTTAGGACTAAAGAAGAATCCAAGAATGGTATTTTTAACTGAAAAATTTTTTGAATAATTTATTTATTTATTTAATAGCCAATGAAATTACAATTTCTTACAGGCTAGCATATATATTATTTTTAAATCTATTTGCAATAAAATGTTTTTCATAATCATTCAATAATAAAGTCTTATTATTTAATTAAGTTAAAAATACTCCTCTTAATGCGGATTGGATTTACTGAGAAATCAACATATGGATAAAAGCAGTTGAATTGACTGCATATATGTCTCATGGGATCAAAGTTGACATAATTGGTTCGAAAATATTTTATTTTTAAAGTAGTATAATTTCTAGTTGGACGATTTGGGATTACGAATTCGATCTTATGAAGCAGGAATTCAGAATGAATTGAATCGTTTACTAAATTAATTACAAATGAAATATTCATATATTTTCTCCTACCTTCAAGAGTAGGTAGATCAATAAACTGTAATCGACTTTCATGAGATGGTAAATTAATATTAGTATTCAGTGGAAAATTACGAAGACAAAATAAGAGAAATTGCTTCTGGATCTGTTCAATTTTCTTTATATGAATTGGTCTTACGAGAGATATGAATAATTGCTTGGAAACGTAAAGATCATTAAACTATTCGGCTGCACCGAAGATACACACTCTTTTTTATATTTTTTCCTTTTAATTTTTTGACTTCAGAACCACTTTTGATTTACATTTTATTTTTTCTGTCAAAATATAATAAACATATCTTTAAGCATATGTTTTTCCCGGTTTAATGAATGATATATTGTCAGGCCAATTTGTAGAATCGAAAAATTTATTAAATCGCAAATATTTCTCTACTATTAAAAATGCTCTTAAAGGTTTGTTTTAAGGGCTATATTTAGTTATCTTATAAAAACAAAAGTGAAAAAATAAAATAAATAATAAAATTCTCAAATTTTAATTTCTCAAGAACTCTTCATAACCACCAATAATTTGTTATTTCTCAATAAAAGCTTTTTTTAAGCACATTTTGATGTTTAAGTTACAAAGAATTTTTGTAAACAGTTTGTTAAATCGACTGAATACGAAATTCTGAATCGAATTGATACTTTAAGCGGAGGTCCTACCATTTTTCAGAATAAACGCATCACATTTGTGTGCATATACCATAAAATGACTGCACAAAATACAAAGGATAGCTTATTTAAAAAAGAATGAAATAAGAGTTACATATGTAATGTATTTTGTCTTCTTTCATTTACTGATTTTTTATTAGAAAATAGTTTTGGAATGAAAAATCTTTTCCAAACAAAAAGCTCTTATGATCTTCCTTTTGCATAACAAATGGAGTAGTAATCTTTCAATATGATGAGAAATGTGGTTTGCGTTTATTTTCTCTTATTTCTATAGATTCTAAATCACATTTCTTCAACAATTCGTAATATCGAGTACTACAATATTTGAAATGTTCGTAATGTAAAGTACTCAATGTAAAAAAATTTGGACGTAAGTTAAACGGGGAAACCAATGCAAAAATTTGCTGAAACTTGTAAATCTTGGCAGTATTAAATCGGAGCTGTTAGCTTTTATAGTATATATAATTTCTTTTTTTAATTTATGTTATTTAATAAAAATAAAAAAATCAAGTCGACATATAAGCCGCCGCCGATACTTTCTTGTCGACGCCGAAATTCAAAATATACCATGCGGTCCCATCAACAATTTTGCCTCGACTTGGTTGTCTGTATTGGACTTCACATTAAAAAAATATGAATGGAACCATCACATTCGCAAAGTAGCTCTGGGTTATGAAACATCTCTCGCGTCACCGTAATTATTTTTTAATTACAGTCAGGCGGATTTTTGTTGTTTGGCCTTCGAGAATTTTGCGTCCCACCTCCGCACTCACTAAGTGTTTGTGGTCGTCTAACTGTATCGGTTTACGGTTTTTAGAGGCTTACATTTATCACTTGCAATCAATTTTGTTAACATAACTTTTATAAGATTGGATTTGGTGCAGTACCACACAAAACTGAGATTGATATTGGTGGAGACCATTAAACTCAGGGAGCTGAATTCGGGAACTCTAGATTTCTACACGAAGGTGTAGATCGAGTAAATAATTTTCTCAAGGAGGCTTCTTTTGGATGTATACCCTCGTAATATGTTATCAGAAAGCTACGCCATTTAAATTTTAAATCCAAAAAAAGAGAGAATCGAAGCGTTGCCAGAAGTTAAGAAAAAAGAGGCTAAATTATGCTATAAAAAGGCCAGAAAAAAGCTAATATATATTTTTTTTACTTTTTTGTTCTCAATAGTTGTTGATATTTTTTTTAAATATTTTGTAATAAATTTATAAACAAAACATAAAACCGCTGCCAACAAAATTACCCAATAAAAAAAATCGACCACAAAAATCCCATACAAATTTGGGTTATATTTCATATATGAAAAGTGATTTATTGTTCTAAAGTGATTTGTCATTTCTGAATTATAATTCCTTTTTGATTAATAATTTCAAAATTTTTGGGTGATTTTTCACTTTTATAAGTTTTTTTTTTTTAATTACATTTATAAATAGTTTCCATGGTTAATTAAGCTTATTCAAATATAATTATAATAACTGATTAAGTAAGTCCATCTAATGAGTTAAGTTATATTTGATTTGAAGAATGAAGCGCCGCGGGCGAAAATTTTTGTAAAATATATTTTTTGTAAAATACAATTTCGATTTTTTGTGCGAATTAAAACACAAAAATTCTTAAATGGATGATTCTGTAAAAATGAAATTAGTGAAAGCAAGTAAAAAATTATTTTCTAATCTGTTAAAATACTAAAATCTTATCGTTTTTAAGGCAATTTTAAAAATAAAAAAAGCTAGAAGCTAAAACAAAAGTTTTGAGGATAAAAGCAAAAGAAAAAGGCTGGATTTAGCCTTAAAAGGCTAAACTGCCAACACTGTTTATTATCCATATTGAATTCATTTCTTGCAATCAAGTAGTGACAATGTAAGTTTGGATTTTGAGTTATTTTATATTGTTTGAAAAGACGATTTTTTAAGATTTTTCAGCCATCTTAATGTTAGAGAGTGGACTATAACGCATCATAGTAGAATCAGATATAAATATGGAGATGATTCTATAAGAACATTGTAATACACTATCAAAATTACTGCCGTCTATATTAAAGGATAAAACTTCATACCAGTTGATATTTGATAATAATTTATTCAGTATATCAAAATTTGTTTTCGTGTAGCATTATGTAAAAATTAGTTTTGACGCTTTATCAACATGAGAAAATGATGTAATTATACAAATTTTTGGATGGTGACGATCCTCAAGTAATTTTAAAGAATCTGCTCTGGTAATATCATACAAAATAATAATAATAAACGAACACTAAATCAAGAATTCCTAGCATATTTCTTTTGGAGTTTAGTTACAAAGTTTACGTGGAGAGACGGACTGATGGATGGACATCGTTAAATGGACTCAAAAAACAATTCTATGATAATTGGTGGGTCTTATACCAATACTTTTGGGTATTGCCAGCATAATCTCAAACATATAATACCCTTCCACCTATAAGTATGAATAAAAAATTACTTATTTAGTTTGAGTGTGCATAAAAGATTGCAATATAGTTAAAAAGCTATATTCTTCTGCTTTCTAAGTCAATTTAAAAACCTTAAACCGACTTAAAATTTATGAAGCTACGAGATCTATAGTGCAGGAATTAACCTAAAAATGATTTTTTCGCAATATCTCAAAATTAGAGGTGTTTTGAAATTTTTGAAAATAGTTTTGTGACGTTCTCAAGAAGATCTGTAGCTTCTATTAGATCGTCTTTCGAATAAAAATAAAAATTGGCATTTTGGTAGCAGCATGTTATAAATATTTCACTTTTGTTAGTAAAGTTCGATACAATAATATTAGATAGAGAAACATAAATAAAAAACATATGTTAAATATCTATTAAAAAAGTCATAAACGTATAATTACGAAATTAAGCTAAAACTTATACAAACCTGGTTAAAACATGATTTATGAGCTAAAATAAAATTCATAGAAAAAATTTAAAATATATTAAATCCCATTGTAAAACACTAGGAAGTTTCCCCAATTCAATCAAACCACTCTTTTCTCAAGGTAATTATAATTATTACTACAAAGCTCTGAGAAAAATCTTCCTTAGCCAAACTATAATTGGAAACCATATACAACTTTTATATGCTTTTAAGCTTCTTACACAGAAGCTTTAATTTTTTCTGTTTTATTGTCTCAAACATTTAACAAAGCACTAAATAATACTCATATCATAAAAATTATTAAAACATCTATTACCAAATAAAAAAAAAAAACATCTACAGTAAAATGCAAAGAAAAAACTAAAAAAATCTACAATAACTCCCATAAAAACACTCCCTCGGCATTTCATATGATGACTATTTTTATATGAGTTATTCAAAACTTAACAACAAAACGAGTAACAAACTGACAAGATTTATAACTTTATTACGATCATGCATAGAAAAGCCATTTTACAGGAGCCTCAAACTACATTTACGTGTTAAATGCTATAAAAAAAAAATGAATAAAAACAAAATAACCAAATAGGAGTATTTAAAAGCATTCTATGTTCAAGAGTAAAAAAACTACTGTTCATAAGTATTATTGTAGTTACATTTCTTTGTTTTTTATTTTTTTTTTATTATTATTATTTCACAATTTACAATTTCATTTCTTAATGTGTCTTATGAATGATATGAAGATCATATTAAAAGCATGTCCTCTTTCTTGCCATCTAGACAATTTAAACTGGCATAACTCTTGCAACAACTGTCGATAAAAATTAAAATGACTTTAATGGAGAAGCAATAAAAATGAGCTATAGCATTAAGAGACCAATGGACAAATGAACATACGAGTACGAAAGGACGGACAGACAGCATATTAAATGCATACAATGTGTTAGAATCTTAGAATATAAAGCAACGAAAAATAGAGAAAAGTGCATTTATAATAAAAGAAAGATTAAGAAGTAAGTGTAGAATAGAGAACGTCTGTTACTGGGGAGTATTTTGTCAGGTGTCATAAAAATAGGATTTATTGCACATGCGCAACATTTAACAAAAAAGGAATAAAATATAATACAAAACAACATTTTATTCTAAAAATGTAACACACTTATTACACGGTGCATACAACATAAATCAAAGTAACACATGACAGCACTAAAGTAAAATAATATAAAAAGAAACTAAAATGAAAATTGTAAAAGAAAACTAAATACTTTAAAATAAAGCGAGAGTGTTAAAAATTCTAGTTGATTTATAAGCCATACATAGAAAATTTATTAGTTACATATGTGTGGTGTTTTAATGGTTATTAAAATCTCAATGAATTTTTATGGATATAAAACAACAGAAATCATAAAGGTAAAAGAAAATATCCTTTATGGAAATAGGGGAAAAAAATAAATTATTTTTGGAATAGAGAACAATGACTTTAGAGTAAATTTGGAACAATGGTATTATATTTATTTAATAAATAAATGAAAATATAATCCTTTATGATATTTTTTCATAAAATATAAACTAAATAGCAGGTTTTTGTAAAATAAAAACAAAAATATTAAGGAGTCCTAGAGTCGTTTATAAATATGAGAGTTTAAAATAAAAGGCCAGTTAAGGATTATTATTAAGGATACTTTTTTGTTGATATTAATATGAAATAGTTACTTAACTGTAATAAATCTTTAGAAAATTATGGAATTAGTAGTAAACAACTGAATATACAAACCATCACATTTTTTAGTCTACATTACACCAGATGACCATTTTCAGTCCAATTTTCAAAACAATAATAAATATTTAAATTTTAAATAGCATCATTTTGAACGTTAATTTTAAAATGTTAAAATTACAAAACCCATATTTGAACAAACGGCTATATTATAAAAACTTAGCGGTCGAGTGCTTTCTCTTTACACATGCTCCTTTGGACAAATTATAAACATAAAACAAACACCTTGCATAAATTGTTTAATAGAAATTTAAAATAAAATTTAAAAAAATAATTTAAATATAAACTCATCTTTTAAAATTAAAAGGCACCACCACCCCAAAAAAAAAACAACAAATACTCTACTTATGCACTTGTTCCTCTTGAGTGATCGTTAACCACTAGAAATTCTTGAACATATGTCTTTTTTTCCAAAAACAAAACACAACAACGTGATGCTAAATTGTTTTAGGGAAAACTTGCTGCCTGCCACCCGTATAGCAAACAGGATATAAAATGCAAAGTGTTTATTTATTTATTTTTTTTAATTGAAGGAAAAACAACCCACATTTGGTTAAACATTAAATTATTAAATTTATGCTCGTGTATGACACGAGTTTTCTTTTCATTTTTTTTTTTCGTTTTTATTCTTTGAAATGTGTCTTTTGAATAATGACTAATTATTTAAATTATGCAGTATTAAGGGTTACAAATGATGGAATGTTAACGTTTGTTGTTGTTTATAAAAAAGTAAATAACTTTACATAAAGAATCGGTCAACCATCAAATAGTTTTAGAGAAGCTCACGTTTGACGCCTGCCGTTCAGTGCATAATTTTTACTTTGTCACTTTTTATTGTTGCAGTATTTATATTTTTTGTTATTGTTATGTCCACCAGTATTTTATTTAGTCCGCCTGGCCTGCCACTAACTTTTTTTCTAATAGTCATTAAGGCGCACGATCAAACGGTTATATTGTTGTTGAACAGAAGTTTAAAGTGTTGAAAACTTTATTTTTAAAATGTTTAAAGTTTAATAAAAATTTGAGCTTTGAATTTTAGCTTAAAAGGGAATGATTATAGATTGAAAATAAAAAAATTCGATGGAAGTAGTATCATCTCAAAATGTTCACAATTCAAATGTTTCAGAAAATCAAAAATCGCAGCAAATGTAACAGTTTTTTTTTCAAAATTATTGCACGTATGGAGTTAAAATGTCGTTTCAAATAAATTTAATCGTCTCTATTTTTTCCTCTTTTGACTACACCAGGTTTTGATTATATCAAAAAAAGATTCCAACATCAACTATTCCGTTCATCCTGTGATTTTCATTTAAAATTTTTTATTGATCAGGATCATAACCCTGTATATTTATTTATATATATATATATATATATATATATATATATATATATATATATATATATATATATATATATATATATATATATATTATGATATAGACCATGAACCATCCGTTGAATATGAAGGCCAAGTTTCACGACAATTTATTTTCTCAAGCCATGCCTCTGCAATATGAATTAGTTATCTTTATTTTGGGTAAAGCGCCACAGTCGATATTACTACATACAACAGTTTTAATAAACAGGTATAGAATGATTATGTTTATGAAGTGATCATATCTGCATATACAGGAGAATATATTATAAACAAGATATTACACAGTTGAAGTATCCATCGAAGCATGTCTAGAATGAGCATAGTGTGTTTTAGGAGATCGTATGTGGAGGATCCATTTGATCGGAGCAATTACATGGCAGCTTTAAACAATATTCACATGGTTTCTTATAGCATACAACGAACAAATTGTACTGTTGAATGACACAATTGAGGTCAGGATAGAACTTAATGCATTATGTTCATTTTAGGAATGTTTAGTCTCTAATTTATGTCCAGCATATAGCGAGAGCTTCCATGAAGCCCTTCTAATATGTTGGCTAGTCAGCCAAGTCTACTTCACTTGATCGAAGAGAATTGCTGAAGTTTCACAATTTTCTGAAACTTTTGACTAACATCTGTTAATATTTATTTTATTATTTTATTGATAAATAGTAAAAAAATAGGAAATATAAATTTTAAACTGTTTTAAAGAATGCGCGAGGTTAATTTTTTATTATGCTACTTTCTAATATCTACAAGTATTATAGAGCGATATGGACACCAAATGAAAGAGGAGAATTGTGGCATTATATTGGATTACTTTTTGTTTAAATAATGCAAATAAAAGTTTAAAAAAATGTCTTTAAAACAATTAATCCTTTGAAAGTTTCTAACAGATAATTTCCAATATGACAACTTTATTTGGAAGACTTTAAAATATATTTGAAATATACAATGTGTATAATTCTATTTATTTAATTTAAAATTCGTTACTTGAATGATGAACATTAAGGTGTAGTCTGTCAATCCCAACCATGTAATACTATACACCATTATATAGAAACTAAGAACATATTTCAAATTTAATTCAAAAGTTTTTATAAAATTTTAGAGACTAAAGTGATTTTCTGGAGTGGACCTTATATGGGAATATGATCAATTATGGACCGATCCTCTTAAAATTTGATAGTGTCATTTATAGTTGTATAAATTTTAATTCTTGCAAATAAAATCACATTCTGGAATTGGTGTTACAGAGAAGATATCGTCAATTAAAACACAATTTTTGCGAAATTTGGTATCAGATATAACTCAAATACAAAATAGTTATGCTAAATTTTATTTCGGTACTAAAATTTATATGGTATTTATATACAATAAAATAATTTAAGGGAAGAGCCTTCATGTGAAAACTATGGTCAATTATGCAACTCTTAAAAATTTATAGTAATTTTAATAACGATAAAGTCATACTTACCTCGAATTTTATATCAATATTTGCATATTCAAGAAAATTCTAATTAAGCATATTTCCGGGAAACATTTGTAATAGCAGTATTTTCTATAATCTTCGTCTTTAAGTCAAAAAAGGAAAAAGCGATTGTGCCAATTATCATTAAATAATATTTGAAATTGAAGCATTTATTTCGAAAACAAAATTTACTTAAACGCTGATAGGACATATTTAAAATTTTGTAAAATTTTAAGTTAAAGTAACAAAATGTGGAATTCAGAAATTTATTATGATTTTTTATAATTTTCAGAATAATTTGTTAGAAAACCTGAAGCATATTTAAAAATAAAATATTTGAAAAATATTATTTCCATTATAAATGTTCGAAGGGTTAAAACAAAAAATTTCGCTGGAATTTCTAAATAATATCCCATCTTTTGATAGTAGGACTGCCAGAGGGCCTTGAACGAAATTATCGTTAGGGTATTTTAGAAGTTGTCAAGTTACAAGTTCAAATGTAATATGTCAAGCTTAAAATAATTCGTACTTATATAAAAATTTGAATGAAATCTGCAGCGTTGACGTATAATATTTTTTTGATAGTGATAAGCAGGCTAGTTTTGCAAGCTTTTCGCTTGAAAGGTAAGCTTTTGCATACTTTTTATTTTATCTATTTTACTAAAAATGCATATTTTAAAAGTATTTGCATAAATTTGCATATAATGAATACCAAAATTAATTTTCTTAACAAAAATGCAGCTTTTTTTATTGATTTTTTTGGTGTTTGATTAACAAAGATGTATAAATAATTTTGTAAATTTTTTAATTGTAAAGAAAAAAATTCATACGTATCAAATATGACTATCAAATTCTTTTTACGAATATTTTTAAGATATTTTTATTTTTAATAAAAAATCGAAAAGTATTACCACTCTAAAATTAAAAAAATTCATATTTATATAAAAAAAAACACATTCACCTGTTTTTCTATACATATTTCTCTGCATATTTTAATTTATATTTTTTTTGTGCATATTTAAGCTTGCTTTATTATACCCTGAAAGTTAAACTTGTATAGAACCACAGAGCATAATGACTGACTTTTATATAATCTTAAAATCATATGTATATGAGATAAAGAAATCTTTTTACAAAAGAGGACTGTTTTAAATTGTTTTACATCGACCACTCTTTCGTCGAGACTTATGGGAACACTTTTAAAACACAATTTTTTAATGTCGTGAATAAATTTTCAAAAGCAATATCAATCGATATGAAAGACTGTATTGAGTCAATATAAGAAAGCTGTGTCATATGTTTTATTTATTTTTTCAAATAACAATTGCAAAAATGTAATACCGCATTTCTTTATATTTGTCCATGGTTTAAGCGGATATGATTATAAACTTTATTTTCACAAAAAAGTAAAAATAAAAAGAAAAGACATATTTATATATGTATTTCCATGTAGGTTTCATAAAAGATAAAAGTTTTTGGCAGAAGTCGATTGTAATTTTTTTTTTTTTTTTCTTGGAGAATCAAGCTCGTTTCTCAGGATTGTCAAGTTAGATAAAAATTCGAATCTGGCAACGCTATTTCATACCCATAGTTTGCATTGTTGAGCAACTAGTAGATTTTAAAATAATTCACAAAAAAATGTTTAATATTGAAATTTCATAATATATATATATATTCATATGTATATCGTATGCTTCAAGTATGAAAAATGCTGTTATAAAGTGAAGTACTTTGCTGAGCTCTTCGCTCATTCTCTAAAATAAAACAAAGCAAGGAACTGTAACTAATTTGTAACTATGGAATCATTATCAGGATTTTTTTACTTATGTTCCTCAGTTAGGGTAATAGAAAAAGAAATTTTGATTATAAGTATCATGAACATCTATATCTGAAAAAAACATATTCTGCTCATATTTTTTGTTCCATGAATTTACCAAGATTGTGAATAGCAAACTAGAAAATTAGTTAAATATTTGATTTAACGATTGGTCCTTCTGTTTCCTTTAGTTGATAAAGAAAGTTTAAATACTCCAGAAAGGTAAAATTTTTTGAAAAAGAGAAATTTTAATTTATATTATCATGAAAATATTTACGTGCAATTTGGTTGCATGCAAATGCTAAACCTGGCGCAATTTACAGGGGTCTATATAGCAGTGGTTTTTCAATACAAATCAAACACCATTTTAACTAGTTTTTATTGAAAACCAAATAAAAACGACTAAAATAATATGATACATCATGTTTAGAACCGTAGCATATATATATAAAGGAAAAAAATAAAATTTAAAATTTATAGAAATTATTTGCTTTATTTATTATTACAATAAATAATTTATTCAAATTGTTAAAATATTGAAACGATGTATTCTCTGATCGAAGAAATAGCAAATAGAGCAGAAATAAAAAATATCCAAGAAATGCGATTGTCAACAAAAACTACATTGGGAACAAATAAGATATGTAAACGATGTAGTTTTGAAATTTTGTTTTTCAAAAACCAATAAGTTTTTGTTTTGGTATAAATGGCATATTAAGGAAATTAATTTGTAATCAAGCTAGAAGGGACCACAGTTTTTCTCATATTTATAATTTGAACTTTCTGATGAACTTTCGAGTTAAAGATTCTTGTATTTATAAACAAAATATTAAGAAGGCTAACAGACAGAATTATGACGTTTATATGTAACTATTATTAACAATTAAAAATATTTCAAAATAATAATTTTGCAGCATAAACGGTGCGTTAAAATTTGGATCTATTAGCCATTTGGTAAACTTATTAACTTAGTTGCAATTAACACTGCACAAAATTAAAAAATATATATTATCACATGTTTCGCGAACTATAGCGGTTGGATATTATAAAATCTAAAAAAAAAATAATAAAAATTTAATCTCTAAAATTGCAAATACTTTTCAAGATTTATTGGGGTCTCATATTAAAAGTATCAAAATTACCTTTAAAATTACATACAAATGAATTTTTTTCTAAATTTAAATTATCCATAGTTCACAGACTAGTATTATAAAATTTATATTTTTTTATTTATTAAATTTTGTGTAAATGTTATTTAGTGTTAAATTCAGGAAGGTGTTCATTAAATTAGTTTTCGGAATCGAGCCTTATATTTATGCTCTGATCATTTTAGACCGATTCTCAAACAATTTTGTGTGTTAAATAAATCTATCAGTTGACTAATTTAATGAACACTATCTCTTATAAAAAAAATTATAATAAAATAAAAAGCATGCAAAAAAATATATATATAGTTTGAATCTTTAGAGATCGTTAACTAAAAAACATAGAAGAGTATCTAATCCTAAAAATACTAAATTTAATTGTTTAGTTATTTTCAATTTAAAAATATTGAACTAACAAGATTTGATGTAGATCAAACTTTAAATTAAGGAAGAAATACGTATTCCTTATTTTGGATACATCGGATAGAAATTGTATTGTAGGTTTCAAGTATATTACAATAGTTTGAAATAATGAGTTCATTTTTATTCAAAACTTAGAAATTCTTATACAAATTATTTTTAGAATTAAAAATTTTGTGTCCACAGTCATATAATAAACATAATTACTACTTTAATACTTTTGAAATTTACATTTATCAAATAACTAATTCTTTAGCTACACTGACTTTTCAAGTTGTTAGTAAAGTAATGTTGTTTGGTGGTGGTGGTGACGAGTGATGTCGTCAAGGATCGTGCCAAGTCTAGCATGTCTTATCACAAATTCGTGCCTGTCTTTACAATAGCAGCAATAACTACAGTCCTACCACCACTACGCTAACAACATCACCAAAAACTATGAGGGTGCTAAGGCGCATATTAAGTAACTGTTTGTTTGTGTTTTATTTTCTTTTTTTGTTTCAATTTAAAGCCTAGTTTATAGGTTTAGACCTTAAAATATTCGTGTGTTTGGGGTGTTGCCAGCGACATGTGTCTAAGTACATGTTTTGACGTATTTGTTTTGTCGTTTGTTGCTGGAATTGTTGCTGTACATTTTCACCTTTGTCTCGGGCTAAAAGCATAACTAAATAACCCCGCTTCTGTCGTAAGCAAAATGCGGCACAAAAAAAAAACACAAAATTGATCATTATAAAAAATTCTAAGCACAATGTGACGGCATTTGACATTTGACTTTAATTTTTGAATATAGCCAAGAGTTAAATATTATTTGTGCTCCCAAACAGGTACTAAATCAGACAGTAAAATACAACAAACATTTTTTTTAATATTATAATTAAGTCACATTTTGTCCCTTTAGAAGTTGTAAATTTAAGGATTAATGTAAATTTAATTACAATTTTTTGTTAGTTAAAAATTTATATAAAAAGTGTCATTTTTCTATTTGGCAGCAAGGTGTAAAAGTATAATTTAATTGAACCGGAAGTGCAACAATATAGAATTTTTAGAAACAGGTATTGCACTTGCTACACAAAGGACAATTTTCTTTTGTTATTCTCTAAAATAGTTTTTAAAAATTTCACTTGCTATACTAAAAACATTTTTAATTCTTCCCTTTGTTTTATATATTTTCAAGTGAAAATGGTCCTAAATTTAAATCCTAAAAAAATCAGTTTCAAGGAAATCATTGCAAAAAATGGCCTCAAGTGTATCTGTTAAAAAATTTCTATCCTGTTAATTCTTTCTTTTATCAATAGTTTCAATTTATTTTCTCATCTTCTATATATATAAAAATGAAATACGTTTGTCTGTTTGTAAGCTTATAGACTCCTAAACGACTGAACCCCGTAGATAAAATAGGCTACTTATTTTTTCGATAGGCGCAGGGGAAGTGGTACCCCTCATATGATACCAATATTAAGCATCGGATATCTTAAGAGCCGCTGCGCCCATTTTCTTGAATTTTTTGTAGTAGGATCTTCTGAGCACCGAAATTGAAGTGAGGTAGCTGCAGGGGGAGTGGTATCCCCATAGGACGCCAATGTTTAATATCGCATATCTTAAGATCTGTTATAGTGAGAATGTTTGAAAATTAAAATAAAGGGGGTAAGCTCAGGGCGAGCAATACCCCCATATGATGCACATATTAAATATTGCGTAACTGAAGAACGTGGTTAAAACCACTATAATGGAAAACTATAAATTTAAACTATAAACTATATAAAAATAAAAATGAGTTGGGTGGAAAGAGGAGGTGCTATAGATAGAAAATATTAAATATCACATATCTTAACACAAAATTCCTCAGCCTTTATAGAACCCACTCTTATGATAAACTATACCTTTCAAAACAAAAATAAACGGGGTAGGTGCATGGGGAGCAATACATTTTTACAAAAGCATCCTGCGAACTACAAAAATAAAATAGACGACTTATTTTGTCGATAGGGGCAGAGGAGTACCCCCATAGGAGGCAAATATTGAATTAAATGTGACTGATTCATAATTGCAGCCCAAACGGCTGACGACTGAACGAAAAAAATAATAGGTGTCTACTTTTGACTTTTTTGGAAGTAAAATCGTTTAGAAATTGTACATATTTTATCACCACATAACTTTTACAGTTATTTAAATAGAATTAAAATTTAAGCGAATTTGTTTTTATTAAAAAAAAATAAGCTCTCCTTTTCGTAATTTAAAAAAAAAATATATATACAATTCGGAAGTACGTCACAAATTAAACAATGAAAGAACGGTTTAAATCGGTAATCATATAGCAATTAAAGTAATAGAAATAGATATACAATTTTAAATGCATCTTTATCTTTGAAAAAAATTATTTAATTGAATAAGTTGCTATTGATAATATAAATAAATATATATTAAAATATTTCTTTTTTTAAAGTGTATATTTACAAAACAAGTTGGAATACAATACGTATGTAAATAAATAAATTGAATAAAAAAAAAAATATATATATATATATTTGTATTTTTTCACACTTATTATATTTTAACTGTGCAGCGAAGCGCACCGGGTTAAGCTAGTTAAAAATACAATACGAAAAATCAGGAAGAGGAAATTCATTTTTGTGTGTGTGTTTATTATTTCCTGGTATGTGCTATTTTCTTTAAGAATAATTTTTATTTATTTATAAATGGGTTTTTCATTTATTAATAAATGTTTCTACTTAAATCGATTAGAAGGATGTGTCATTTGATATTGCATGTACATGAAGTGTTAAATGCAGGTAGATTTTTTCAATGAAGAGGATTTAATATAAATGGAGTTGTTGTAGTAAAATCATTTAGAATTTTAAGTGAGAAAATAAATGTTAAAAATCTTTTTGCTATGATTACTTTAAAGTGTTGATCTTAAGGGTGTTTATTTTTATTAGTCATAATTTAGAAAAAAGACGTTTCACCGAGGCACTGCTATGAGCCAAAGTAAAAATATACATTAGGATATAAGTATTCATTAACTTTATTTTTAATTTTCCCAATCAAGTTTAGTGTTGCCAGTTTAGCCTTTTTAAGGTTAAATCTATCCTTTTTATTTTTCTTTTAACTTAAAATGTTCATTTTAGCTTTTAGAGTTTTTTCTAGCCCTTTTTGATTATTTCACATAAAAAATCGAGATTATTTATATTTCATAAAAATTTCGCCTGCGGCTCTTCATTTTCCACATTAGAAGAACCTTAACTCATTTTTTGGAGTTACTAAATCTATTATTATGATTACTTTTTAATATACTTCATCAACCATAGAAACTATTTCAGAAAATAACTAACAAATTCTATTAATGCGAAAAATCATTTGGTAATTTTTCATATGAAATATAACTCAAATTTTTATGGGAATTTTTGAGCGATTTTTTATTGAGTCTTTCTGTTGGGTGTTATTTATAAATCTATTAAAATTTCTTTAAAATATCAAAAATTAATGAGAACGAATAAAGAAATATGTTTCTAAATTAAAAAATTACTTTTTTCTAACCTTGTTTTCTGGGGCATTTATACTTTATTGTCTTTATTATATTATCTTCTTTAAAGTTCTTTTTTTCCCATCTCCTAATAACAGTCCGGTACAGAAAGATTCGGTATTTGATGTTTTATGTACATAGTTGTTCGTAGGCTTTAGTTTTTAACACTTTCAGTTCATATATGAATTCCTCAGAGTATTTTTTACATCACTATATTTTGAAACCTATCAATATAATTAATTTCGAGATACTTCAAAAAACTTAATTTCTTGTCATTTAGCGCATAGTTTTAAAAGTCGCCATTTAATTCCAATTTAAAAAAGGGACCAAAAAGTGGGGGTGGTTGGAAAAGGGGCAATTGGCGACTAAAGTCGCCTAAAGGTTACGATGCTTGAATGCTTCTTTCGACACTAGCAAAATGTGTGCAACCACATTGTATTGTCGTGCCCAGAATATTTAGAGTTTTTGATTTATTAATATTTACAGAAATAAACACGGATGATTAGGTATGCGATTCATGTTTTCTAAATATTCTCAATCTCGAACAGGCTTGGCATATAGTCGAATTGAATACGCATAGGATTAGTTAGGCTTGGAAAGCTTGACATTGAAAGTTATAAAAAAATATAAGAAAACGAGTAAAACAATGGTCGGAGACTTTTTTACATCTACAAGAACTTGTACAGTGCGATATCTGATAAAGCTCGATATAAACCGACGCCAAATTCAATAATATTAATAGAAATAATAAAAGTTGCTACTTCATTACGTATGTATAATGTGACCAGATATTCCGGTTTTTATACCTCGATCGTCCGTGTGTAGTCTTTTGCTGCATTTGCTCCTATCGGACGTGTCCCAAGGTGGTGGATAGGGGGGACTGGTTATAAAACATATGACCTGCACATTCTGCTGCAGGGTGCTTAAAAGCCCCTAACTTGAGAGTTCAGATCATGTGTATTATCTCTGGTCCTAGAGTTCCTTAGAGTCTCTCGCGGACCAAATAAATGCAGTGCACTTTAAGGTCAAGGAGGTTTGCAGCAGTGCCGAAGACCTGAATGGTTAATTAGTGCTTAAATAAACTAACAGCTAACAGCTTCCCTCTAACGGGATATTTCGACGGTCTCAGGAGATCATGCGGTTCGCGGCAGCTCAACCAGTGGAAGTCATAAGGACACCACTGGTGGATTGGCTAAGATATCTGACAAGCGACTTTCTTCTGCGAGCGCTGCTGGTCAAATCCCACACGGCTCTTCTAAGGGTCCCCAAAAGGGGGTCACTAAAAGGGCCAGATCTGGGAATGACCAGCAAACCTCATTGGCTAAGAAAGCTGCTCTCATACGTTCCAGTTCTTCTAAGGGACTCCACAAAGAGGTTATTAAAAGAGTTAGGTCAGGAAGCGAACAGCCCTCAACATCGAAAAAGGCGAAGGAATCAGTGTTTCTGTGTTTAAGCTGCTGTCATTGATAGCAGCTTGATTGAATACAAGCTCACTGAAGAGATCGCCTTTTTAAAAGGAAGGCCGGACGAGGTATCCTTCAAAGGCGCGGATTGGATGAAGGGAGTTAAAACTATCAACTGCGCTAATGAGAAATCTTTTGAATTTCTTAAAAACGTAGTTGCTAAGTGCAACTACCATTCTCACAGTATTGTAAAATCAGAATGAAGGTCTTGTAGCTGGTTAACGGAAGATTGTGAACTCCATGACCTATAGGGAGAACCAAGGCAGAGACATCATATTCGCTGTGGACCATGAGTCTCTGAATAAGCTGGAGTCAATTTTGGTTTTGGGGTTATTAAATCGAGTAAACCCAAAGAGGCTGTCAGTGGTGCAAATTAATTTGCATCACTGCGAAGCAGCCTTAACAGAATTGACAAAGCTCATCATTGACCACAAGGTGGACATTGCCCTTATCCAGGAATCTTGGATTAACAATACCAGGGTATGTGATTTATATGAATTCCAATTTGAATCCAAATTTTTGAAAATATTTGAGGAACACGTTAAAAGGATATACTTAATTCGTTGTTCCAAAATTTCTGTGAGTCGTTTTCAAGTTTTAACGTCTCAAGAGCTTATGAGAATAGCTTAATTAGAAATGAAGAACTGTAAAATTAGTGATTTTGCATGGACATAATTATAACCTTATATTTTTTAATTAAGACAGTTGTTTCATTTGACATCAAAATTTAATTAAAATATTCAGGCAAAAATAAAATGAAAGATATTGTAAAAATAAAATTCAAGCATGATTTTTTTTCTCATTTAAATTTTCAATTCATTCAATCATCTACATGATGGATTGATTTAATAAATTGTTTGATTGGAAATTTTTTTTTGTTTTTCATTTTTTACAGTTATTAGTGAATGATATAATTATTTTGGTGATTTGTGAATTTTTTATGTGCTATATTCTGTTCTCACTAGAAGAAAATACTTAGCGCTGAAAAAGATCTTTAATAATATTATTTACCATTTCAAAGTTCTGTATATCAGAAATATATTTCAAAGCTTCCTTAGAATCTCTTAAGTAATCATATCTCCGAAATATGGAAAACCTGATCCAAAAAATTAAGAAAACATCATGCCAATCCATACGCCTATTGAAATGAACATTCCAAAGGATTCCATTTAATTTAGAGGCATCAAGGTGTAGTATAAATTTATCGGAATTTTGCTACATAAATTTATTAATCATTTCATTTTCAATGTTGCATACAAGTTTTCTTCATATTTTTGCTTAAAAATCTGTCAATTGAAATTAGTTTTAAAAATCTTTATTTTTATCGAGTTACTACATGCTTTTGTCAAAATTCATATAATTGCTATTTTTAGTTGATTATTGATAACAATTTGAAAATGGGTACATAAACAATTGAGTCTAACAAATTTTTTTAAAACTAAGTACTTTTAGTTGTACTAAAATAGAAAGCGAAAATGTCAAGATTTTGCTACAAGTGTTATTAAGATCATTGGGAAACACATTTGGAAAAAAAATATATTAAAATTAAGTACAAAATTTCATTAGGTACTGCAGGGCTCTCTCCCAGAATCCTTATAAGGAACAAACTAAATCACTTAGAACTTTAATATTGACATAAGCTATTAAATAATGGTCAAAAGTACTTTCTGTCATTTTCAAAATTCAATAATCCAGAAACTACTAAATATATTTTCATAATTCCTTCATATCCTAACTGGTATAAGTACAGATAATATACGTTTAAAATACTATGCTGGTCGAGGTCGTACTTACTAAGTTATAACAAAAATAGGAAAAAAGGATATTTTGGTTAAAAATTATGGCTTACTTGGCCAATTATAATTCATACTGGTACATTTGAAAGAAAGAATTATATATTTTAAATTATCAATAAATTTGTCTATTAAATGGAAAAAATCAATTAGCTCTAATTAATGGTATGTTTTTTTTTTTTGATTATAAAAATTTATAGAATGTTTGTAGAATTTTTTTACCGTATTGTTAGGAAATAAAGAGTTTTGAAACATTTTTACACAAATTGAAGTGAAAAATAATTACGAGATCATTATAATAAAAATAAGAGCAAATTATCTTAAAAACTCTATACATTTGTGTAATAATAATTAATCATCTGAATGCCTTCTAAATATTGAACATAATTGAAAAATAAATTACACAGAAAAAATTAAATTTCGTATTCTATTACTAAATTTATAAAATCAAGTATTTTTTTAAATGAAATCGGAACTACCACTAAATTTGTAAAATCAAACATTCAAATTCGTAAATATTTTAATGAAAAAAATATATATATATATATTTTTTTTTTTTCTTATTAAAATATCTTTACAATTTAATAATTTGAATGTTTAAAAATTCTCATTAATTTCAATAACTTGTTTTTATAAAACAATAAATATAAAATTTTGTTTCTTATAGATTTTCAAACAATTTTTATATTATAATCAATAAAATATTTTTTAAGAATGCATTTTAAAGCAACATTTCAAAAAAAATATTTATTACAAAAAAAAAAAAAATAATATTTATTAACAAATGTATATTGTGCAATATAATGTAATAATTCTAATTTACTATTAATATATTCATTGTAATTAAAGTTTTGAATCTATATAAAAGGACATGTATATGTAAAATAAAACTACATAATACAATTTAAGTAAGTTACAATTAATGTGATGGAAAGTGATAATTCATAGGCCTGTTAACTTACCAAATTTTTATCAAAAGTTAATGCCTAATTTTGACTACAGTTAGGTTAAGCTTTTACTCTGGATAAAAATGTGTTAAGATAACAGCCAATAGTGTTTTATAATTATAGTAAATAATACTATATTTATGAATACATTAAAAAAAAATAAGAAAATGTTAACTATTTGACATATGTTAATTTCTTAGCAATATCAAAACCTAAATAATGAAATAAACTGGTTATTAAAAATTAAAAATATTTTTATTAAATAATACTTACCGAATTATAGTTTATGTATATATATATAATATTCTCGTACCCTTTAGTTTAAATAAAAGAATTCAAATAAATAAACGTGAACTAAACTTTATTTGATCGATTGAAAAAAATTTCAATAGTGTAAATTAATGCGCCAAATTGTTGTGGAAATGTGTAATTATTATTATTATTATTATTATTATTATTATTATTATTATTGTTATTATTATTATTATTATTATTATTATTATTATTATTATATTATTATTATTATTATTATTATTATTATTATTATTATTATTATTATTATTACTATTATTATTATTATTATATTATTATTATTATTATTATTATTATTATTATTATTATTATTATTACTATTATTATTATTATTAGTTATGGACCGATATTCATTGATATTAGCTTAAATATTATTATAGAATACATCAAAAGTTTGCTACTCACGTTTAAGTTTTGAAGACGGACTTTATGGAAGTTATGGGGTAAAATAGCGTGTCTCCGTTACACAAATCATTAGAACTTTTGGTTTTCCTTAAAGTTCCCTTTAAAGCCCATAAAAAACATATGTCTCGACTTTACGCAATTAACTGATTAGCGTACAAGTATTAAAGTATAAATATAGAATGCCAGTCAGACGGATATTGTTAATTCGACTCATAAAGTGATTTTAAATTCACCGAATATTTATTTGTAATAATATTTTGACCAATGCAAATCGCTTAATGCCATATTACAGATATTTTCATTTTGCTTGACTATTTCGTCAAAATACTCGTGGGGGGTTAGCAAATCCAAAAAATATGTACAAAGTTTATGTACGAGTGGACATGTTAATCCGAATAAGAAAATGATGTTAAAGGGGATAATGAAACAATAATACTTAGATATATTTTTGATATTTCCAGATGAACATATATCTTCTTCGCGTCCAATTATCTAAAAGAAAAAACATAAATAAGTACAAATTAATGTATTTGAAAACTCTTTAGAAAAAGGAAGACAACTTACCTCAGGAAGTTCTCAAATATTGGATTATATATTTCTATGTTTTGGCATTTTTATAATTTAGTTTTTATCTTTACTGAATTTGTCAAAATACACAAAATTGTTTTTTTTTTTATACTAGTTATGAAATATTTTTCAATTAATAAAACAAAATATTAACATCAAATAATTTTTTTAATAAAATTTTAATTGAAGCTAAATAATGATTTGTTTAAAAAAATTGTAGTCATATTTTTTTCTGTGTATAAAGTATTGTAAAACCTGATGCACAGAAATTATTATATATTATAAATACTATTATAATTACTTAGAAAGCTAGTATCCTTTCGGTTGATTATTTGCTGGTATGTTACGGGTCATTTCTAAGTGATGCTATTTAGAGATATCACTGTCAATTTGTACCAATCAATATAGCCGGAACTTACTAAAATTTTTTGATGATACAGACTGGCAAGTATTTAATTTACTTGGCTATGTGTGGTGATCAGTCATTGTAGTATATGGGTTATACGTTCTAAAACTTCAATTAGTGCCGTTTGGATACTAAAGATGTTAAGATATGTCTCCGCTATAACGAAACCATTTACAGACTTTTTATGCTACAAATAAATGTACTTAAAAATAATGTAGAAACATATTGAATTTAAATGAAAACTGCTGTGATAATAATTTGAAAATGGACATAGATTAGTGCGTGTCCAAATTAAAAAGTGAGGTCATGAAACAAAACCACAAATTATTTCAAAGTGGATAAAAACTCAACATTAATTTTCATTTTGGTGAAATACGAGGGCGGACCAATAAGTCCGTGACTTTTCGAACTTCTCTCGTAGTTATATGAAATGCAACACTATTCCCATCAAGTATCACCTGTTAATAGACTACTGTCAAATTTTGAGCAAGTGGCGTCATTTACTTTGCGTAAAAAATAGGATTTTTCGAAGTCCTTAAAATAGGCATTTTTTTAGTCAATAATTTCATCGTTGGAGCTAAATCTCTTTCCACCGAGCCACTTCTTTAGGTTTGGAAATAGAAAGTAGTAACTAGGGGCCAAATCCAGAGAATATGGCGGATGAGATACCACTTCGTAGCCCATAGAGTTTTGCCATTGAGACTGCACACGTGTGATGAAAAATAACTTTTTTCTTGGCCATATGGGGTCGTTTTCCTTTTAAATCCTCATTAAATCGGTCTAATGAGTTGGCATAATATTCGTCGTTTATTGTTTTTCCGTTTTGAAGGTAATCGATGCGGATTATCCCGCGTGCATCCCAAAAAACTGTTGCCATCACCTTATTGGCCGACAAACTTACCTTGGCCTTCTTCGGGGCAGGTTCATCCGGAGAAACCCATTATTTAGACTGCCGTTTAGTCTTCGGAGTACAGTAATGGATCCATGTTGCATCCACAGTTACAAACCGCCGCAAAAACTCATTCGAATTGCAGTTAGACAACTCCATACAATCCTTTGAAATTGTTACACGTTTACGTTTATGGTCAATTGAGAGCAAACGCGTCACCAATCTTGCAGACAACTTTCTTAAACCCAGCTGATCATTAAAATTGAAACCACACTGCCATATGAATTGCCTATGTCATCAACAATCTCACGCACTTTTATTCTTCGGTCGGCCGACACCATATGGTGGATTTTTTCGACATTTTCGGGTGTACTGACCTCAATTGGCCGTCCAGAACGTTCAGCGTCATTTGTACTTGTGCGACCACAATGAAAGTCAGTAAACCACATTTTTACCATTGAAATCGATGGTGCAGAGTCCCCATAGTATTTGTCGATCTTTTCCTTGCTTTGATTGACGGTTTTTTTTCGCAAAAAATAATGTTTAATGAGCACTCGAAATTCATTCTTTTCCATTTTTAGAAAAATACACGAGATTGTATGTTTTGAACAGCTGTTACACGCAAAGTAAATGACTACACTTGCTCAAAATTTGACTGTAGTCTATTAATAGGTAGTACTTGATGGGAATAGTGTTGCATTTCATATAACTACGAGGAAAGTCCGAAAAGTCACGGACTTATTGATCCGCCCTCGAATATAGATAGTGGCTATCATTAGTTTAGTTTATAGTGCAAAAACTAGTCATTTTAAAGCGTTTAAAAAATGACAAAAAAGCACTTCGGACCATCGCTTATATGTGTTTCTGGTTATAAAAAAGTTCAAAAACCTATAAAAATAATTAGTAATAATTAGAAAGGGTTTAAATCGGTCTATAAGTTACTGATATATAAGCGGGAAATCATAAACAATAACTTTTCGGTTTTTTAAGCCATCAGATAAGGGCATTTTATTTCAAATATGTATATCAGAATATTTTTCTATTTTTAAGATGAAAACTAAATTCTTATTTGTACCAATAATTTCAGATTTCACCAGTAATCAAAAATTTCACCAAAAATCCAAAATTTTACTAAAAATCCTAATTATTATCAAAAGTAAATTTTTTTTTTTTTCAAAAATATAAGTTTTTACCAAAAATGCTCATTTTACCAAAATCTTAATTTTAGTAAAAAATCAGAATTTATATATGCAGAAATTTGTTTTTTAATTTTTTTAAACTTTTAATCCAATTTTAAGCTGCGTTAATTATTCTGCAAAAACCGAATTGTAATCTTTCGAGATATTGACTTTTAAAATTAAAATCTTCTATTGTGTAAATTGTAAAATGCTCCACCGAAAAGTCTAAAAACCTATTTATGTACTTTTTCCTCATTGCCACAGATTTATTAAGAAAGTGTTCATAAAAATGATTTAATTTAAAATAGATTTAGTTTTCAGTTTCTATTTTCTTTAACTCATCTCATAAAAACATATGAGCTACAAAATTAAACCTAAATTAATTCAAAGTATTGATAAGGTATGTTAACTGTCAAATTTGTTAATTTTGTGTAACAGTAGCTCAATGAAAATTTTCCAAGCAGAATATGTATATCAGCTGCATAAACTACAAATCACTTTTAAATAGAACGTGATCTTCATAATGAGATCAGTATTCCATTTCAGCACTTTTAAAGTAGTATACTCCCTTTAACACAAAAGTTCCGATTTTTTCCTAGAAAATTTTCTTTATTTAAGTAATTACATAAATGTAAATTAAATTTTCCAACTATCAATTACAACATGAATAAATTAAATTTTTCAATTGTAATTAATATATTGTTAAATTATGCTAATTACACTTATATTAACACGCGTCAAACTGAGGTTTGTCACCACACAAACATTTTTTTCTAATTGATTATTTGAAAAGCGTAATAAACTTAATATGTTTTAACGAAACCCAAGACAAACGTGATTATAACATAAAACCCCTTTGATTTTGTATTTTATGGGGTTTTTCGTTTGCGGCTAAATGGCTTAACTTCAATTAAACTTCTAAATTAAAAATCAATGATTAGTTGTTGAAACAAAGAAATGTGTCTCCAGAAGAAAAGTAAAATATTTATTTTGTTATTCCGAATTCAAATTTTATTACTTGTTTGTTAAATTGTACGAGTAATAAGATTTCCGTTTAATATTCAGTTGTTTAATGCAGCCGCTTTTTGTGTTATTAATCGCACTTTGATTGTCGTGCATTTAAAAACCAATTGTATTCATTAAACAATTGTAGAGTTTGTTTTTTTTTCTATTGAATAAAAATCTACGTGTTTTAGTCTGGTATTTCTGGCGCATATGTTTCCTGTGTCGCGCAACTAAGGCTTTGTTTCTTTTTTTTCAAACTCAACCGGATATTCCTTTAAGTATTTTTTTTATTATTTTTGTTGTTTGATTTTTTTATTTTGAATTTGTATTTTGAGACATGCTTTAGAATTTCTTTATGCTGCTTAAAAAATGAGACTATCGGAATGTCAATGCTCTTATTTAATTTTTTTTCGTTTTTTGCTATTAAGTACGTATGTGGTTTATTTTTTTAGGTACTAAATCTTTAAATATTCAAACAACGTCTTCAGTCATTTATTATGATATTTAGTTATTTGGAGCAAGTGCACACTTTACACTATTGCAAGTACGATTGCTTTGTTTGAAGCGAACAATGATTTTTATATTCGATTGTATTTGTTTTATTTTTTTACTAAATATATTTTTTTTTTATTTTTTTACAAAATAAAGGATACACCTGCTTCCTTAGACGTTAAATGATTTTCATGAAGTTCAGTGAACTTCTAGTTAACATCAGATTTAAAATATGAAAAGTTTTACAATTCAGCTGCATTAGAAAATTTGGGGTTATTTTATCCCCAAACAAAATATAAGAAAAATATCTCAATATTTATTTATGTGCGATGTATAGTGCTTTCAAATATTTATTTTTCTTCTAAATTGTCCTAAAAAGTACATATAATTATTAAACTTCCTTATATCATTTTTATTAGTCCAGTATCAGTTATTTAAAAGTTTCTGTCTATTCATCCACAGTTATACCCATATTTTTATGCAATATTGGCACATATTCATCCCATTGCCCAAGGAATATATTACCAGCCAAAGGTTTACCCAAATTATATTTTTCAGCAAATTTCTCTATCTTAAAATTGGCATGTCCTTCCAATTTGGAATTGTTAACATATGGTTCATTGAATTCTAATTTACCCGGTTGTTCATAAACCAAAAAAACATAACGCATCATACCACCAGTTTTCGGAGCAGCAGGTCCTAAGTAAGGACAATATACCTGTCCTTTATCAACGTCTTTGCCGGGTACATTTACCACCAGCCAATGTAAAAATTCACTCCATATAGGATTGGCAACATCGGGGGCATCAGGACAAGACATATAAATGGTGTAAAAGGTATTTTGATCGGCAGGCCAGTCAATGGTGGGAGTATCTTTGGTTTCGGTAGGGGTAAACTCCTTGCCATCTCCAACAATAAGACCATTTTTAAATTCAATCTAAGAATAAATATAAATTGATTTAAATATTTATTCTTCTGTTTAATTGTTTCCTTTTATATTTTTTTGCTTTTAATAAATTTACCTTTAACTTTTCCCTTGGTGCTGTTTGCAATACATCCGGTATTACTTTTGTATCCTTGAATAGCTTTTCTAAATCATTGTCAGCCAAGTTTAATGAAGTTAATAATGTTAACAAAAATATTTGTAATAACATTTTAAGAGTTTGAAACTATTTGAATTGTTTACATATTAAATCTGCTCTATTTATACGAATTTTTATTTATTCTATAAATGCTTTATTTATTTTGTAAATATTTTATTTGATTTTTAAATTAATCCAATTTAAACAAATTATCAAACAATTGTTACAATTATCTCACATCGACAATTATTTGAAATTGTTACTAATATGAAAATAATTTTAATAATTTGTTACATTATTTTATTATACAGAAAAAATTATTTGATAATATTTTTCAAATAATTTAGTGTTTAATTTTTTGTACACATTTAATTATTTGGATAATTTATATAATCAATTCAAAATTGTTTTCCCAAAATTGATAGCTTAAAAAATAGTAAATTCAAACGAAAAATAAAAATATTTCAAGAAGTATTTCTGTATAAGCAAATAAATGAAATTTTGTGCCAAACGTTCAAAATTATTGATTTCTTGGCTTTAATTGTGGAAAATAGTACGGAGATATCGGGGATATCCTTATACTTAAAGAAAACATCTAATACAGATCTTTTGTTAATTAATCGGTAAGTGCACGTTTTATATTTTTTATGTTACTTCTAAGCAGTGTTGCCAAGAGCAGAGAAAAAAAGAGGCTAAATGCAACATTAAAAAAAGTCAGAAAAGGATAAATGTCCGAAAAATAAGTTAAAACTTCTTTTCTAATAAATTTAAATAAATTTAATAAACCTAGAAGAGCTATCAGTAAAATGACTCAAATTAAAAATCGCCCAAAAAATTCCCATTCAAATTTGGGTTATATTTCATATTAAAATTCTCTAATGTTTTGAAGTGATTCTACGATATTTTTAAACTATAATTCCTTTTTGATTAAGCATTTTTAAGTTTTTGGGTGATTTTTTGCTCTTACAAGAATTTGCTAAAATTATGTTTATAAATTTCTATGGTTAATGAAGCAAATAAAAAAAGTAATTATAATCGATTTAGTAATTCCATCAGATTTGCCGCATTCAAAAATTTTCGTTAAATATAAAAAATATAGATTTTTTGTTCGAATAAATACACAAAAAAAGGCTTAAATGAATGATTCTGTAAAAATAAAATTAGTAGTAGATAATAGGAAATTATTTTCTTCGTTGTTGAAATAGTAACATTTTAGTCATTTTAAGGCAATTTTAAGAATCAAAAAAGGCTAGAAGCTAAAACGAAAATTTTGAGGCTAAAAGCAAAATAAAAAGCTAGATTTAGTCTTATTTATGTTATTGTAGATGTTCCCTGTAGAAAAATGAAGGAGATATTTCATATCAAAAATATGTATAATCTTTCATTGGAATTCACTTTTTTATTGGAATAATAACTTGTAGAAAGGGTTCGTACGCATTAATAATTTTTGACTATTTTAATGATTAATGTTTTATTGATGTGTCTTCCCCAGGATGTAAAGGTAACATCAGAGTCATATTTTCCCCATATTGGAAAAATCCGACACGTACACGCATATTTAATTTTAAGACTATTATAAATATTACGTGTCATAAATTACATATTTATTATATACAATACAATACAAAAATTTGGATATTACTATAAATAAATTTACTTAGAAAATATTTGTGATTTGGCACTAAATATTTTAATGCAAATTTTAGTATTTTTATTGGAGGCGTTTTTTTTTTTTGTAAATATCAATTAATATTTTAATTAATTTTAACGAAAATTTCATTTAAAAATTTAATTTATTTGACAAAGAAATTTTATTGAAATTCTTAAAAAAAAAATTAATTACTTTTACTTAATTATTATTATCATTTTGATGATTGGAGCAAAATCCGAGAAAATTTTAATTAATATAACCAATTTCGTATAGACTGACGGCTCAAAGATGAACTGCGGTGTCGGCTCTGGTGTCTTCTCTAATGATCTTGGATCATGTAGACTCCCTGACGAGGCAAGCGTATTCCAAGCGGAAATACTAGCGGTCAGGGAAGCGTGTAAACTAATTCGCGATAGAAATATTCAAGGGAATATTGGTTTATTTTTCGACAGTCAAGCGGCAATACTATCGCTCAAATCACCGAAAACTACCTCTATTCTAGGCAGACAGTGTAAAGAGGAACTGCTAGGACTAAGTCGACTGTATGACATTACTATAGTCTGGGTTCCTGCGCAGAGGGACTACTATGGTAATGAACAGGCAGACGAATTAGCCCGGGCAGGCTCTGCTATGAATGTCTCCTTATCGGTTTCTGTCGAAATCCCATTATTAACAGTCAAAAGCAGAATCCAAAAACACTTTCTAGAAAAGGCAAAAAATAGATGGCGAAATCTGGACAAATGTAGAGTCGCGAAAGAAACGTGGCCTACCTACAACGAGAAACGCTCAATGCAACTCATTGGCTACAAACGCAAGGACATCTCGAGACTAATAGCATTGTTTATAGGTCACTGGACGATCGGAAAACATGCAAGCAGACTTGGTCTCCCTTACAATGAATATTGTAGTAGTTGTGGAAATCGCGGGAAGGAGGAGACAGTATTTCATCTTCTATGTGAATGCCCAGCCTTGAACGCAAGCAGACATAAATTTCTGGGAGGGTACCAATTAGACAACCTCTGTGAGATATCTGACACTAGACTCAGTGACATCATTAAATATCTCAATGCTAGAGGCTGGATCTAATTAATTTATAGTCTCATTGTTCTTCCCTACACTTCTATCTCATTACAGACTCAATACAACTCATTCACCTGGCGAGTAGTGTGGTTCCATCAAAACGGATTCTAACTAGTCTAAATGATTGCCCGTAAGGTTACGGGCTACCACGTAAACCAACCAATAACCAATTTCGTAATTGAAATCAATTTTTATTTCTTCTGTATAAAAAATATATATGTAGCAAATACCAAACTTTTAACCCAAATTTAGAAAAATTTAAATCTTTTTAAAAATAATAATAGTTTCAAATTTTTATTTGTAATTGTAATTCACTAACAAAATATATATATATAAGTAAAGTTTTAAAAAAAACAACTCATTTTCAAATAGTCTAGAATAGCTAAAAAAAACTGCTTAAATAATCAATATTTGCAAACCTTACAGTTGGAGAAAGATGACAATTAGTTTAAACGATTCATCATCAAAATCTACCATTTATTACGAAATTGAAATCTGTAAATTGTCAAGAGCAATTTCTTATAACATAAGTATTTCGTTATCTGAAAATGTCTCTGTCTCAAGTAACTTGAAAAGAGGAGTATTAAATTTGTACCAAATCTTTTCCGGGTATACACATATTCCCGTACCGATATTTAATGCGCTCTAAGGGAGTGCTTCTGCTACCCATAAACCATAACAGTTTGGTTGTGTTGAAAACCTAGTTCCCACTATATATTATCTCAGAGATTTCCAACTGATATACCTGAAATATTGCAGATTCTCTATTTATACCTTTGTAAATGTTGGCTCCTAGTATGGTCAAACGCAGCACATTTACATAAGTTGTGTTCCAATGTTTCATCCTATTCCTTGCACGCTCTACCCAGAAAAAAAATTGTTGCCTTTTGATAATGATTACTGAGTTTTAATTATTTTGTGTTATGGTATTACTCATTACCGGCTATTAGGAAATTAATTTAGTTCTGCGACTGCGTGTACACGCCCTACAGTGTTAATTCAACCACAACAAAACCCGTATTGTTTTCGCAGATTATTTAAATTTCTATTTGTATGTGCAAACTATTAGCGATGCAGTCAAATTTAGAGTGGACGTGGAGTAGTCAGTAATATAAGCAAAATTTTTTTGCCTATATCCAAAAAAAATGTCAGTTGTTCTCCTGATGGTTTACTTCTCCTAGCTTCTGAAGTTTTTATCTCTTGTCCATTCCTTCAGTAAATTTTAAAACTCTCGGAGAGATTTCGCGTTTTCAAGGGTGATATATTATATTTATATAGCTTATCAACTCTCTCGTTTAGAAAAATACCATGATGTTCATGGATCCCATATTATTTCAATACTTTTACAACCAAGATACTATGTGCGAGGTGTGACTTTGTAAATTCTTAAGGGTTTAGTAAGCGTTTGACTGCGAGTAGTATGATCCGGTATATGAAAGTATTAAAGTACTTATATTACAGTAATTTTTATTTCGTATTTTCACAGCCTTTCTTGGGATTATGGTAATGCAGTTTGTATGCACATATCTTATTGAGATTTCGTTTTATACTGGTGATATTTCTCATTGGTAAAATATTTTTTATTTATTTATTAATTTATTTTTTTGTTTCATATACTCCTCTACAAGAAAGTCTCTCATTTCTCCAACAATGTTCTTATGTTATTATATAATACCCAAAATATTACATCTGAATGTCTTATTTGCGTGAGGTTGTCCATTATAACGAAAATGAACTCCATTTTCGTTGTAAGAAAATTAACTTAAAAATACAAAAGAGCCATGGTAACAACTGAAATATCCATTCAAATAATTATTACATCTTTTGTCATTCGCGGAATATTAGGATATTTTTTCTAATTTTTTCTTTATCTCAAGATATAGTTTTATATATTTCGGAAAATTGTTCAATATATACAGTGTTTCACTAATGTATTTGAATTTTTTAATTTTTCTTAAAAACTGTTTTATTAAATTATTTAAAATAATAATTCTTTTATATTCCTATATGCTAATATTTGCCTATGTGTTAGCTTCATAAGGCAAAAAAAAATGCAATCAAAAATATTGCCTTGTTTCTAGGAAATTCCAGAAATAATACGAAAAGTCACAGAATTTACCTAACAAAAGTATTTGAATTTTTATTACATTTGTATTTGAAGATATCAAACAAAATAAAAAATAAAATATTGTCATTTTTGTTATTAATAGGTTAAGTATCACTGTTTAACGTTCATTGATTTATTTTCCCAATTTGGAGTTAACATTTTAGAAACATATAGTCCAATTGTTTATTTATTTGACAAAGAAGATGTTGATGTTGGAAGAACACGCCCATTTCTTTTTTTTTTAATGACATATATATATATATATATAAATTTTTTGTCATTATAGTAAGTAATAAATATTTAATTGCTTACAAGATTTTTTTATAAAAATGTCATATTTGAAGCATCTTAGTCATTTATTATGGGACACTACTCCATTAAAAATAAAATATCTTAAACTTGATGATTTTAGTAACTTGATAACAAAAATTTATTTCATAATGTTGAGAAATATCTTCACGATATATAGCCATTGATAAATTTGGAGACTACAACAACCGACTTTACGATACAGCTTCAAAGTATGCTTGGTTTTATTTCTCTTGTTACATAGTCATATTATTAGGACATATAACTTGCGCTCGAGAAATTTTGAACCGGAAAATATGTAATTTTACTTTGATCAACACAAGTAATATTAAAAGTAAAATTTTTTTCGGCTATTTTTACCTCTATATAATGCCCCGATAGCTTGAAACACTTATAGTTATGAAACTCAAAAAATATCTCATGTCACGTTTTATATTGTGGCACCAATTAGCCTCGTATTTTTGTAACCGGTTTCCAAGTCTCCAATTTTATGACAGTTAATACCATCAGAAACACAATCTAAAAGTTTTGATTGAATATGGAGACCAATACTTCAGTAAAGTGGGCTTAATGATGAAGATTTTTCATTTTTCATAGACCACTTGGGATGTCAAAATTTAGAACTTTTATAGAAAAAATATTTTTCGAAGACAAAACAAAGTCAATTTATATTTCCAATTAAAAATTTTATATTTGGGAAAACATATAAAAAAAATCGCCCCACTAATCCAAATTTCTTTTATAGAAGATATATGTAAAGAAACTTCGCACAATTTCCGCAAAAATTTGACCCCCAAATTTATTAAAAAGAATTAATAAATGCTTAACAGCAATACTTAATACCAAATAGTATAAAAATATATCTTTTTTGTTTTTCTTTTTTTTTTGAGTATTTTCAAATACAAAAAATTTAAAAATTCAAATACTTTTGTGAGGTACCTGAAATGACTGCTCGTGTTATATTTCTCAATTTTTCAGAAAAGATTTCAAATTTTGTATTACTTTTTGATGCATTTGGTAGAAAACGTATAAGGCAAAAAAAAATAAATAAATAAACAATTATTATTATTTTTTTTTATTTACATAATGTTATAACTTAAAAAGCTATTTTTTTTTTTATTTAAAAATAAAAAATCATTAATTTATGTGAGACGTTGTATTGAGTCTTAAGGACCTATGGAAAACGTCTATCCTGATGCTATTAAAGATTACAGGTAATGACCCTTTAAAAGCCAAAGGGTACATTTTATAAATTTGGTTCAAAAAAAGTTTAAATCAGTAATTTTTTCAAATAGTATGGCTAGGTTTTATACTGCTCACTTAACTGCAAAATCGTACTTAAGACCTAAAAATTGTTTTTGGTTTATAAACTTAAGCATTCTTTTGCCATCCCTTAAGTTTTTAAAATTGTCTGACGTCTTAAAAATTATTTATTGAAAATAAACAAAAGTAAATAAAAATACAAAATCTAATCAAACTATTTAAATTTTTAAAAAGATTTCAAACAATCTTTTAAATATATTTTTTCCTTACTGTTATATACATATTTTCCAAAAATTAAATCTTTTTAATTTTATAGCTCATAAGTTTCAGATTTCTTCATATCTTAAAAATGTTTATTAAAAATTGTTCTTATTTTATTTATTTTTGATGCCACATTAGGGTTACATTGAAAAATATTTTGGTAACCCTAATATGGTATTATGTTTTTTTGTATTAACATAAGCCAATAATAATCTAAATAAAATAATGTTTAAGAAAAAACATTTTACGATCAATAAAATATAACTATGATTTTGAGTTCGATTTTTTTTTTTTTTTTGGAAATTGGTATCATCCTGTGATAAATACATAAAAGCTCAAAGGTTTTTGTGTTTTCAACTTAAGTTTAAACTTACTACCCCTTTATATTTGCATAAAATCTAGTTTAAATGAGATTTCAAGTAAAATCTACATAATTTTACTAAATTTTAATTAGATTTTTCTTTTTTAGTGTGTTAGTAAAATAAAACAATGTTAAAAAAAATGATATTTGTGTTAAAAAAAAAATATTTTTAAAATTAATAAATTTAATAAAAAAAAGTTTCATTTTAGTTAAATTAAATAAAAAAGTTTTATGGTGCATAAAGCTAATTTAAAGGTGTTTAGTAGATATTTTAAATTTTTATAAGAAGCAGTTGTCAAACAAAATCTACCAAGCTGTCGTAAATATACAATGCAAACTTCGTAGATTTTGTTTTTTTTTTCAAAATCTCGTTCAAACGAGATTTCAAATGTACGTATAAATTGGGAGTATAATTGGATGAAAGCTTTTATTTAAATGTTTCTTAACTAAGTTTGCGCTTAAGTATAAACTAAGGGAACAGTATAAAACCGGGCTTTAAATATCAATAAATTTATAAAAAATATAATAAATTCTCTTAAAACCAGGGTAATGATCCAATAAAAAATACTTAAAAATTTAGTAAATTTATGCTTCTGGTGACATTTATTTTCTTAACAAACCATTTGTTTGTCATAAAAATTAACAATCTATTATAGACTGTTTATCATTTATACTAAAAGGTTAAGCGAATCAATATTATTGAATACTACCTTTCCTATGATGTCTTTTAATCTAAATTACGATTAAAAATGTCCGAAATATTCAAATTCTAATAAAATATTATTTTAAAAAATCGTAACGTCATGACAAAATATTAATTGCAATGGAAAAAAAACTAATTTTAAAAACTCTTACAATCATGTATCTGTTATAAGTTCCGATCTTTTTTATCAAAAATTAAAAGTATTGATCCAAAGCCACACTTTTGGTATTTTAAAAATGGTCCTGCTCACGAAAGCGAAGTAATTGATCCGAAATATTTTAGGGATTAGTTTACAACATATTAGTCTTTCATTTTTGCAAAAAATTTTGTTCTTATAAAAATCGATGCTGTTTAATACCTATATATTTTTCTCCATGGACTTTCAACGCACCAAGTAGGCATACGTAAGAACTATTAGTAATAGTTTCGTGTAAGGGCAGTGTATCATCTTCTGACCAATGTCTTATTTAGCTTCCATCAGTCTTATGCAAAATGCCCATATTCTGTATGCTTTCTCTATTTTGCTTTTAACGTCGTTCTTTCGGTACATTCTCTAATCGAGTACTCATACATTGGTATCTTCCTTTTTCTGTTAAACATACAAATCTCCGTCTTTTCCGGGTTTATATTGATCCTCACGTAAAATGATATATTGACTAGTCTAGAATTCGCGAAATCAAATTTTTTAAAGGAAATATATCAGCTGCTACAAAGGTCAAGTGTGATTGAAAATTAAAAGCTTCAGAAAAGTTTTTAAATGCATGTGCTACACGATAATTACTTGTAGGTTATTTAAACTCTTTTCCTTTTATTTTATGAAAATGGGAATTAGGTTCTTTTAGATTTTATTAGGCAAATAACTTCACTTTTAACGAGTGTTATCACAGATTATATTAATGTTACAAATATCTGATTATAATGGATCAAATAACTGATTACTGCACAAGTTCCTTATATGAGGAGAAGGAATCAATAAAATATATGACTTTTACTTACAGGAATGTAAACTCAACCAACATTTTTCTAGAAACTCATGTAAAGTGTAAGTGAATCACAATATGCCAAATACCTCCAAGTATAACAGCTTTTTAACTGACTGCCTTTATAACTTCTGCCCTTTTATTTACTAAGCAAAAATTCTTATCGATTCATTAATGGCCTTTTGTGGATTTAGACAACCTTATCCATAAATTCCATCAAAAAAATAATATAAGCTTCAATAGATGCTTTTATGTTTGGGGAGGTATTTAAAACTTGATCTACCCCAAGCAAGATTCTAATATTGAGTTCAAGACTCCTGAGACTTTCCCGTTACGGATATAGAAATTGAAAATAAGATTAAAAAAATGTTAAAAAAACATAAATTTAAAAACGTCCACAGCCCTTATGTAACAGTTGTACTAATTTCATACAAATGCTCCATTTAAAATAAAAAGTGAAATTAAAACGATATTATAAACAATAAATTAACAAGCATAAATAATTTTTAACTATTGTATTATTTATTTTTGTTTAAACAAAACCAGATTAAGAAAATCACGATTCTTATATTTTTAAATTTCATTCGGTTTATTGGTTTACAGAAAAAGGTTGCGTGGGAATTAATTTTGCGTGTTAATCGAGAGTTTTTGACTTTTAAAATTGTGGTTTTATAAAACTAAACACAATAGTATACAAAAATTAAGATTATAAAATATTATACAACCTTGTTTAAGAAAACCTAATTTACAGGTAGAGGTAAACAAAAAAATTAAAGCATAAATACGACAAACAAAAAATTAGTAAAAAAAAGACTTTAGTAACCAAAATTCAAACTCTATTTTTAAATAGATATACATAAAACTGTAATAAATTGACAAACAACACGATTTAGCATGAAATATCATGATCATCTTTTGGTCTGTTTTCTTTTTTTAAGTTTGACACAATAAAAATAGTTAAATAAATTTATAATTTCTAAGAATTATAAATAAGATTGCAAAATATTTTTCTTAAATCTTTTCAATTTCATAAGAAGACTACAAAAAAAAATGTTTTTTTTTTTTATTTTTGCAATTGAGTTAAGTTTAACAAACAAAATTTGCTAAGAATATTTCACAGCCAGCCATAACAGGTTCACACGGTTGAGAAGAGAAGTTAGCTGATTTTAAGAATTATTTCATACCCAGTGGGAATTCATTCATAACAATGCAGTATTGAAATTTTAAAGATGATAGAATTTTTGGATTTCTTGATTAGTAGCAAAAGAAAAGAATATAAAAAGGAATATAAGAGGATTAAACAGAGGCGTAGATAAAAAAGGCATTAAACACAAGCGTAGTTAAAGTAATTTATATTGTGGTGCTTTTTGGGAGAACAATGAATAGCATAATAATAATTTGAGTAAGACAAACATATGAAGAAAAAAATAAATTTCATAACAAAGTTCGCGTTTTAATTCTTTTGTTTTAAAAAGAAGTAAATAAATATTTTTAGTTTTGTTTTTTTCAATTGAAATTCCATACACTCTCTTTTTATCTACGCCTGTGCTGATACATCACATATCATACCTGTTTCAGTTTTATGATTTTCTCACTGTCATGTACAAGGAAAAGAAAACAAACTACCTGTCCGATTGAAATATTTCTCCTTACGTTTTATTTCTACATGTATACCGTGTCAAATTATATTCACAATCAAAGCCAACTACAAAAACAACGCAAAGCATAAAATTCATAAAATTTTATATTGAAGCAACAAGTGAATGACAGGATAATCGTCCTTTTTTGCAAACCTTACATCTTTTTGTTGCTGGTTGTTATGCACTGCACGTTCGTTTCATTTATAGTTATTTTTTGTGTTCCTCATTTTATGTTGTTTATTTTCATTTTACAAACTAAATTGGTTTTAAAGACCTCCTTTTGTTTTGATAAATCTTTTCGATATAACATCCTCAATGAACCAAGTGCACGAGTACCAACAAAACAACTGAACATATACAGGGACGGACGGATAAAAAGACAGACGATCCCGCATTTCATTTCAATAAATTCACATGATCTGCGTTCATGTTGTAGCAGGTTCATTCTTTAAAATAAACAGGTCGTTTTCGAACAATTTTTTAAATTTCTGAATAACAATTTCGTTTATTCATTGTATAGAATTTATGAATTGTCTTCTTATTATAGAGCGTGCATCCGTTTTAGTTCTGTGTGAATTTTTATGAAAACAAGTGCAGAGTTTGTTGTATGTATTGTGAATTATTACTGAAAATGTGTTGTTTTTTTTTCTTTGGATTTGAATAAATTTTCGTGTGAATATTTTTTTATGAAATAGAAATGCTAAAAGTAACTATTATAAAATCTGGGGATGAACTTGGGTGAGTTGAGTGGTTGAAAAATGTTATAATTTTTTAAAAGAGTCTTATGTGTCATTTGCTTCAATTTAAGATAACCGTAATTGATGATATATTAAAAAAAATAATAATAATATAATTTTTCTGCTGATTGATTTGTTTGAGAAACAAACATTCTTTATTCTTGTCTTAAAAATTATTCGACTAGGCATTTCTTGAATATTTTGAAATTTTTATTTAATTTTGGACCAAAGATTAATTTTTATTTTATTGTGTCTAAATATGTTTCTTTTCAGGAATAATCTAAATTAATATTGTTAGCTTTTGTAAATAGGCAACAGCTTAGAAGAAAGCTACAGTGTCAGAAAAAAATTTAACGACAGCAACTTAATATCAGCTTAGCCTGTCTGAGTGTTGGTGTAGTTTCAAATCAAATAGTGAACATAAACGCGTTAGACTGATAGACAAAAATTCTCCAAATGGTTACAGTCTTTTAAAAGTCAGAGCTTTTGTAAATAGTCAACAGCTTAGAAGAAAGCTACAGTGTCAGGAAAAAATTTAACGACAGCAACTTAATCTCAGCTTAGCCTGTCTGAGTGTTGATGTAGTTTCAAATCAAATAGTGAACATAAACGCGTTAGACTGACAGACAAAAATTCTCCAAATGGTTACAGTCTTTTAAAAGTCAGAGCACACCATTGTCGACCTTTGGAACCACCAGGAAAGCAGACTTGGTCATAGCTTATATTCCACCAGTTTTAATTTGACCACTTATTCCGTTAAGGTTTAAGGACACTAAAAGTCCTGTAAAACATAGGGTGTGACAACATATAATCAGTTCAAAGAGATTCAACTATGTCACCGTTTTTTAAGTCGGATATTCCGGTCAATCTTAATTCATTTCTGCATGCGTGCAAGTGACGTGATAGATCTAGCCTAGGTTTTTTCCCACCATACATACCAGATGTAATTTTAGATTCGTCTGACAGGTAGGAAAATTAAAATTGATGTATGAGATATAACAGGAGATATATATCCAATAGCGTTTCCATTGTTTTCAGGAAAAACAAAATGAGGCTTATTAGCTATATGATTTGGGCAACTGTTCGGATTTGCCATCAGACTTTATCGCCAATTCTCCGGTACATGGCAAGTCAGGCTACTTGATTTAAATATCCTAGGCCGTTGAGAAATAATATGTTGAAATAGGAGTGGAAATATACCATCTGATCCAAGTGACTTGAAAGGACAAATTCGGATAGCTCGCATTTTATTTCTTTTTCAAAAATTCTGCCTCCCAGACTTCTATTCCTTCTGGTCGCAACGACCAATTAGAAAACAGTGACAAGTGATCAAGTGAAGTGAGTTACCAAAAGAAATTTATACGATTCCTTTGGTGAATCAATTTACAATCTATCTAGACCTTTTGACATACAGAGAGCATTTCTATCATCCTGCAGCAATGCCTTCAACACTGTTTCAATCCACAATCTTGTCGCAGCATTCCTGAAACAGAAAAAATATTGTTGAAAAGCTGTTACAACAATATAAATTTTATAAAACTAACCAATATTAAAATATAATTATTATAAAATGTTAAATACTACAATTTTTTAATATTTATAACAATTTTATAGTTATTAGGATGGAGTTGCTACGAAAGTAAATTTAATCAGATAAACCAATATGTGTTTTTATACAATTAATTTAAATAATTGGATTAACACAATCGAATATTAGTACCATGAATTTTTAACTCCAATCATCTAGGTTATAAAATGAAAGAAATGTTCGGTTACAAGGATAAAAGATTAAATTCGGTGTTTACAATCGAATTTTTTTTTATAATTCGTTGATATACAGTTAACTTTTTGCATGATATTTATTATAATTTATATTTTATTTATGACAAAATTAATTAAAAAGAAATGATTATCATTCACAAAGCATTGTAGATATTTTTATCCCTAGCACAGAATTGTTTATTAAAACGGTTACGTATACCAAATAAATATAATAACTGAATTTTGTGTTAGTACTTGCAACCAATTATAATCTATTGGCAACAAATTTGGTAGCTACAACTAATCTGTCTTCTCTGTGTGCTATATCGATCTTTTGGACTTCTATCTCTTATTATATCCCGTAAACCACTTTCAAATTTCCTGTCAGATGGTTTAAAGTTACATATGGTGGGAAAAGACCGATTAGGTTACAGTTAGAACTTTACTAGACGCGATCTATCACCTCATGTGTATACTTTCAGATGTGCGTTAAGATTACTGCAATATCAGACTTAAAAAACGGTGACCTAGTTCAAGCTCTTTGTATTGATTATCAGTTGTCACACTCTTTGTTTTATAGGATTTTTAATGTCCTTAAACCTGATCGGGATAAGTGGTCGAATCAAAACTAATAAAATATAAGCTATGCAGGTATATTGCGCACTAATTTTCAAAAGACTGCAACAATGGTTAAACACCCATTGGAAATTTGTATATATTCCACTTACCAGTTGTCTTTGTTTTGTTAAAAAGTCGTCTCCTCCACCTTTAGCCGTTCAAGACCTTTATTACTCCATAAAAGATTTTTTTTGACTTCCAAGGCTAAATCAAAGTTCCTTTATAAAAAAAAAATGCAAAACTTTCATAAGTATAATAATTTTAAAGAAACAACCAACATTTTGTTATAATTAATGTAAATTTATAAATTTATCAGATTTTTTGTATTTTTAACAGTTAAATTATAACTATGACTAAATCGGGTATTCTACAATAGATATCTTGGTTACCTTTATGATTTTGCATAAAGTTAAATTTTGCTAACACGGCAGTAACAACCAAATTCAATTCATATTTTAAGCGAAAATATTCGTTGTTGCTATAAACATTTTTACAGAAATATAATAATTAAATTTTTATTATAGCAACCAAAAAGTAATCCTATAAATTTGGTTTAATGAAACTAATTCGGTGCTGACAACCGCCTGAAATTTATATTAATAAAAATATTTGACAATTTATGAAAATAAAAATTAAATTACTATTATTTAAAAAATAATCATAGTAAGAATATCAAAATATAAAACAGAGACTTTTTTACTTATATATATACATATATATTTGGGGTAAGGGTTAAATATGGGAAATGCAACTATATATATATATATTTAAATTCGGTTGCCTCAACCGAATTTTCGCCAATCGAATTTTTTCGGTTGCGTGTACTATCCTCAAAAATTCGATTGTAATAATAGAATATAGTACACGTAACTGTTTTTTTGAAAACAATTGGAATTATAACTACACATTTAAAAAATTATTATTTTTAAGTTTATTTAACTTTAAAAATTTTAAAAAAATATGGATTAAATTTAAGAATATTTATTATGTATATTCTTAACTTTAATCCAAGTCTGTTCACTTTCCTGGTGGTATATATATATATATATATATATATATATATATGACTCATACATATTTTTCCACAACTTAAACTTACTAGAAAAATTTTGTAAACTGATTAATATTCACATATA